>OY796894.1:24809837-27391481 GCA_963680785.1 Diplosoma virens
CACCATTATATAACTTATCCAAATATTTATCTAAATTATTATCACCGCTAGTTGGCAAGACTAAATTTACCGTTAAAAATTCTTACCAGTTTGTTGATTTATTAAAAGATGTTAATGTTGAAAGTAATGAGTGTATGGTTTCTTTCGATGTAGTGTCATTGTTTACCAAAATTCCTGTTAATCTTGCAAAAGATGTTACTATTGAACAATTAAGAAACGATGTTACACTTAATGAACGTACTGAAATGACAATTAATGACATTGAAATTGCTTTGAACTTCTGTTTGTACAATACTTATTTTAAATTTCAAGGAAAATTTTATCAACAAATATTTGGTGTTCCAATGGGCTCCCCTATTTCTGTTACTATTGCAAATTTGGTTATGGAGCACATTGAGATAAAAGCAATAAATTCCTTTTTTTCCCCTCCAAAATTATGGTCAAGATTTGTAGATGATACATTTGTAATATTAAAATCAGATATCGTAAAACGTTTTTTCGCTCATATAAATAGCATTGAAGCAAGTATCAAATTTACCATCGAATATGAAAAAGAAGACAAATTACCATTCCTAGATATACTGGTCATGAAGAAAAAAAAGTGGAACATTGGCAACCAAAATATATAGAAAAGAAACTCACACTAATCGTTATTTAAATTATGAATCTTGTCATTCACAGCAACAAAAACAAGGTATTATTATTAGTTTATTAAACAGATTAGCTAAACTAATTACAGATTCAAAAGATTTTAATGAAGAAAAAGAAATGCTACGACGTACTTTGGAAGACAACAACTACCCAAATTGGCTTATAAAGAAAACATTTAATCGATTCAGATCCAATAAAATTGAGAAACATGAAATAAGCAAAAACTACAAAGGAACAGTAACCCTACCTTATTTTCAAGATTTAACTGAAATTTTAAGTCGTATAATTAAAAAACAAAATATTAAAGTATATACAAAACCTTTTCAAACAATCAAGCAAATTTTACCCAACTTAAAAGATTCAATTGAACCAAAGCAACAGCCAGGAGTAATTTATGAAATTCCATGTTTAGATTGTATTGGCATTTATATTGGTGAAACTGGTAGGGCATTTCTTACAAGATGCAAAGAACACATGCGGGATGTGAATTCAAAAAATTTAGCACGATTAGAAAATAATGATATAAACAATAAATCTGCTCTAGTAAAACATGTATATTCGGAAAAGCATCATATGAATTGGAATAATTCAAAAATTTTGGCAAAAGAAGCAGATTATATAAAAAGAAGATTTTTGGAGTCCTTTTTTATTCATTTTAATAATGATGCTTTTAATGATAAAACCAATTGTTTCTATCCAAATGCTTATTATAATTTAAAATTCTGAATCCGTTAGATGTCGTTTTAAATCAATAATGTATTTTAAATATTTTTTCCTTTTTTTCGCGCCACTGTGGTTTTATTTTGGATGATATTTATGTTTTGCTTAATCTCCTGATGAAGGTTTACTGAAACATAGTACACCGAAACGTTGAGTTTTTGTTATTGTTTTTACTTTTTAATAAAGAATTAACAGCAATTTAACTCAGATTTTACCAGAAGAGCATGAATAAAGATTTTAATAATATACCTGGTATCAAGAAAAGCCAAATATCAACTATTAATTGCCGTAAAAATAAAGTATGCTTTTTTCAATTCTCAAATAAAAGCAAAATGTTTAAAAATTGTG
Source organism: Diplosoma virens (assembly GCA_963680785.1). NCBI lineage: Eukaryota > Metazoa > Chordata > Ascidiacea > Aplousobranchia > Didemnidae > Diplosoma > Diplosoma virens. The sequence goes on from OY796894.1 coordinate 24,811,557, forward strand.
TGTTTTTTTCAACTGCCCAGATTAATTTACACAAGGGTATAGATCTAAGACAATTAAAAATCTATCATTATTGACAAGCAGTATACATAAATATGATGTTTACCAGCAATAAAGCGTAATTTGTTAAATGGTTGCATCTGCATTCTGGTGGATTTGTTCCTCTGACCAAACCACAACCTTCTGTCGACCACGAGTTGATTTTGAAATCCCAAAATGCACAAGTTTGATTTACAAAAGTGTCCTGAAAATATAAGTGTGCATTATCTATATAATTGTCTTTTAGGATAAAAAAGTCAAAAAAATTTTCCAACTCATTTTTAAAAATTTACTTGAAATGGATTCGAGGAGTTTGGCATTCTTCCCCCAGCAACCACGACGGTTTTTTGTATAATTCTAACACTTTCACTAAGATTGAAAATTCTTTCATTGTTAAGGTCAACAGAAACAACCTAAAAATTTCAATTACACAGTACAACGATGACAAAAATACTATGCTCCCTGATAAATTGCGTTTTTTTTTGCATGAAGTTCAATTAAAATATTAGATTGGATAAAAAGTCCTGTCGGATTTTTAACCTGGAATTTTATTATCAATTATTTTTGAACCTAGTTAAATAAATGTTAGTTTTATTATTATAATGCTTTAATTTATTATTTCAGATTAATTTAATAAGAGTTTCTTAAATTTTGATATCGATTTAAACTTCTAAAATGGGAATTGGTCAAATCCACATTAGACATTGCATCTTGTATGAATATAGAAAGAGTTTAAAACCATCGGAAGCAGCAAGAAACATTTGTTTTGCCTATAAAAATGAGGCCCCGAGTATTCGTACCTGCCAACGATGGTTTAAACCAGGGATGTCCAACCTTTTTTCATAACAGGCCAAATTATAAAGTTACCGTAAGTGTATTCGGTGAGTCGCAAAATTACTTGTTCATAAAATTTCTTTTTTTTATGATTAGATATCATGACCAAATGACTAGTAAAAAACTAAATTTAAGATTGATTAACTTATTAGGAATCTAATGAAGTGTGAAATTATTGAAGTCTTTACGTAATTAGCATTAAAAAATGTCTATACTGGAGCTGCTTTGAAGTCCTGGTTACTTGAATTTATTTCTTCCTGCGTGCACGGACTCAAAATTTCCAAGATTTAGAGAAGAGCGCATGTAATCGCGATCGCAAAGCCGATAAAGTTCGTAGGGAACCCAGAGAGTTATTGACCGATATTTCTGCTCTGTGTTTCTTACAAGATCTTCGAGAGGCTTATGTTCCGCCCTGTCAAACCAATTATTGATCAATTGCTACATAGAGAGCAGGCTGGGAAAGTCTACCGTGGATCAAGTCATTCTATTGACAGAAAACATCGTTGACTTTTCTGTTTTTTTGTTAATTTGTTAGCAGCATACGACACGGTCTGGCATTGTGACGTTACCTGCAGACTTCTGTCGGATAAATACATGTACATGGTCAGAATGATTATGGAGCTTGTTCGAAACCAAAGTTTTATCCTTACTACCGGTGGCAGCAAGCACAGTTGGCTTCGTTTCCTCAGGGATGGTATTAGCTTCTCTCTATTTCAACATCTATGCGTACGACCTGCCCTCCACGATTTCCAGAAGTTTATCTAAGAAGGCGATCTAACATTGTTAGACTCCTCTGGAAATAGGAAAGCTTTAGAGGGGGCTTTAAGTCAAGATACACTTTTAGTGTATTTTTGAGATACTCATATAAATAGATAAACAAACCTCAGTGTATTGTGAGGCTTGAAAGCTGAAGCTCAGTCACACTAAGGAAGTGACGGCAGTATTTCATTTAAATAACCGATTGGCCCAACAAGAACTAATGTTTACAAGAGCATTAGACTTTTGCCATTTTATCCAACCCCTATTTGTTTTGTGGTAACAGATCGCTCACGTTTAGTCACAATTTGGTGGCATCGCGCAAAAACTATCTTCGCACGTCACACTGTTTATGAAACTTGCAGGCCGAGAATGGGGTGCTATTGCCAGAACACCGTACACAGCTGTTTTATTTCTGGTCACTCAACAGCTGAGTACTGCGCACCAGCCTATACTTTGAGATATCCAGCCATCTGAGCTTCGTGGACTAGGAGCGACACTATCATTGGGTAACGGTGGATCCCTGGACCCTGACCATATATTTATATTGAATTCCAAGATTAGAATTAGAATTTCTAAAAATATGTAATCCTCTTTCCAATCTTTTAATCAATCAACACGCATTCTTTTTTTATCAGTAGCAGCATCGCTGCTACTACTGTAATCTCATTTCAAATCACTTCGCATTTGTTCAAAGTTACTATCTTTACAATCACTAAAGTTATTAACTAACAATAGGCATACCATATTTCGGAAAGGCAAACCAGGACGCTGATCAATGGAAAAAAATTGTCCCTAAAGAGTTGTGTTTTCTAAAAAAAGATTTTCACTTTGAATCTGTCTTGGATTTCTGGTGAACCGGCCAGGGCAAAGCCCTGAAACTATGAAAGTATGGCAAGCCTAATTAACAATCACTTAATATTGTAAAAAGCGCTTGGAAATAACCAAAATTAATTCAATAGCAAAACAATGTAAATACTGCAAACGTTGCTTGAGATAAGTGTCCTTATGATAAACTCCACACACAAAAGTTTTCATAAATCAGTTCATTGGATGTCACTTAACACAGCAATCCACTGACGTAGCCTATTTACTTTGCTTTTCTATAGTTTACCATGACCGCAGTGACATCAGATTTTATACATTTATAAAAAAATACTAAATGATTTGTGTAAGCAGTGGGCTGCATAAAAACATAAAGTGAGCCGCAGGTTGGATATCCCTGGAGGCCCTAAAAAGGATTAGACATTCTAAATAGGGCTCACAACCATCGGAAGCAGCAAGAAACATTTGTTCTACCTATAAAAATGAGGCCCCGAGTATTCGTACCTGCCAACGATGGTTTAAACAATTTGAATCGGTCAATTGTTTCTTTGTTGACTCCCCTCGATCAGGAAGACCCTCTTCTGTTAATCTGTGTGAAGCAGGGGCTCCCAAATCAGGGGTCGGGACCCCTAGTGGAGTCGAAATGGTCAATACGTGGGGTCACAAACAGGTCATGGGGTCGGTGAGGTTGCTGAGGTATTATCAGGAAAAGTGTGTACGAAGCATCAAAGTGATATCATGTGAAATTAGATATTAAATTTTAAACATTAAATTTCACAAGATCTTGCTTTGATGTTTCGTACACACTTTTCCTGATAATACCTCAGCGACCTCACCAACCCCATGACCTGTTTGTGACCCCACGTATTGACCATTTCGAGTCCACTAGGGGTTTCAAACCCTGATTTGGGAACCCCTGCTTCACACAGATTAACAGAAGAGAGTCTTCCTGATCGAGGGGAGTCAACGAGGATACAATTGCCCGATTCAAATTGTTTAAATCATCGTTGGCAGGTACGAATACTCGGGGCCTCATTTTTATAGGTAGAACAAATGTTTCTTGCTGCTTCCGATGGTTGTGAGCCCTTTTTATATTCATACAAGATGCAATGTCTAATTTTGATTTAACCAATTCCCATTTTAGAAGTTTAAATCGATATCAAAATTTAAGAAACTCTTATTAAATTAATCTGAAATAGTGAATTAAAGCATTACAATAATAACACTAACATTTACTTAACTAGGTGTAGTAAAGTTTTGCAATAAGTTTTATGAAGCTCTTTTGTTGTAAGTTATTGACGCTTTTCTGACAACCTAATCAACGCGTGACTGTTGTTAAGTTTTTAGTTCAGAGGTTTTCGCAGCTACATACAGACAATTGCTGAGTTTTGAGTTGTGATAAAAATAATAGCTTGCTGTTGAAGTTTAATTTAATATATGTGTTTATGTTGTGTTTTATTTAGATGCCCGTAACTTTTTAGTTAATTAAACGCAAAGAAATGTGAAGTGTAAATATCATTACACTAGGTTCAAGAATAATTGATAATCAAATTCCAGGTTAACAATCTGACAGGACTTTCTATCCAACCCAATAAAATCATTCGAGATTTAAAGCAACACAAAAAAATAAAATTTCATACTTTTTGTTTACTTTTTAAAATCCAAAAAGTTTTTCAAGGTTTTGAAATAAAAAAATCAAAATAAATTTAAAACATTACAAAGATTGAATTGACAAATTCAAAATTGTTTTTGTCTAGAAATCTTGTTTTTTTTAATGACAAAATTGCTAAAAGTAATGTTTGATCAGTTTAGCGGCAGTGTGCGCAATATTTTTTATTATTTTTGATTCTTTTACAAATTCAAGAATTCTTCAAAGTCAAGAATAAAGCATACGATAATAATTGATTAAGTTGACAAAAATGAGACACTAAAAAATTGTGGAATTCTACGAAGAAGTAAAGTCACTATTAAAAAATCTTATAACTTAAAACTAGCTTGCTATCTGGGACGAATTTAGAACCCGCAACCAATTTGAAGACAAGTAACATTTAAAAGACGTTAACACTCAGCTGCGACAAACAAAAAAAATCAAATAATCGGTAATATAATTATGATCGTGTAACTAATTAACAACTAAACTACGATAAATAACCACGTATAAAACTACTTTTATTGTTATTATCCCTGTTTATCATTCTAATCACTTGTAAGACCACCATATAAGCGTTACACATAGAGCAACCATCAAAAGATTACCTCGACCTGCTTTTGGAAATGGCAAGATACTGTTGTGCGGTTAAAAGTTTTGACTAAAATTAAAATTTTGTGCATAAGTGAAATTGACATCATTACCTTGACAAAAACTAATTCTGCTATACAAAAAGTATAAGATAGTTATCATGTGAAAATTAAAAATTAGAAAATGCGTTAATTCAACTCACCCAATTAGCCATTTTGTTTGAAGGAAACAATGAACTAGTTCGGTGAATAATGTTGACCACTCTCACATTTTCACTGTTTCTTCTATCTCTGTTATTAGACAATTCTGAAGCTCTTAAAAGTGCTTGAGCCGGAAGAAAAACACTGATTGGTTGAATCATCACACCAGAACGATTAGCATAGACTTCCGGTTCATACAAGACACTTTCTGTATTTGCACGATCAGAAATCTAAATTTTTGATAAAAGCATTTTTTATTTTTTTGCAAAGCACACTAATTATAAAAATTTTACTTGAAATAACTTGCAATTGATCTAGAATATACAAATTCAAATTGTAAGACAAATTTACCTCCGCGGCGATATTGAAAGTTAAAAAAGAAGCGTTTGCGTTTAAGCTGTTGTTTAAATCCAATCGTGTTCCAAGAGTAACTAACGTCATAACCAAACTAGCTTGCATGTCTATGGAAAATTGGCTGCCGGGGTTTTCTACGATGATGTCTGTTATGTGATTGGCTATGCTTACAACATTGTTGAAACTGGATTCTGAAATCTGAAAACGGAAAAATAATACAGATCAAGTAAAGTTGTTTATGGTGCAGATAAAGTAAAGTCGTTACGGCGACTTCCCAAGTTTCCATCTTCATGCGAACATAAATTGCTCATTTTTAAACTTATAATATATGATCCAAAGAGAATGTTGCAAACTTTCATTACTTTTGGAGATTAATTGCAACGAATAACAATGCTTGTTGTCATGCAATTTATTCGCTAGAATAAACACCCAACTCTATGTCGTCATCCCAGCCGATTTGAAAGAAATTTTATTTTGATGGCAAACGCTATCGACATTGTCACGGTTGAAAATCTTCTCTCAACATTCTGTTCTGTCTTGGAAGAAACACTTTCCTCTATATGGAACTATATCAAGCAACTTTGAATTTTAATATTTTAGTCATATCTCTAAAAGAAAATCGAAAAACCTTTCAACCAGACAACAATACCTTGGCATCTGCAAAAGCAGATCTGAGAATTTGTTAGACGGTTGCCCTAACTATAACGCCTCCTGCGAATTGGAAAATTATTTGCAATATGATGATAATACACAACTTAATTACAGTAGACACCATAGTAAAAATTTTTCTTGTGTTTAGTTATATTTAAACTTTATAATCTTACACAAATAGACTAATTGAGAAAAATTGACCTGTAATTTTTTTATTGGTGATGATAATAAATTGAAATTTTTGTAATTATTTTTTTCTAAAAGTTTAAATGTGTTGTATGAAGTTAAATCTTATTATTGCACAATAAACCTAAATAAAAAACAAACTTGAATAGTCTTGATGTTTTTAGAGATTTCAGACAAAAACGAAATAGCATTCATTGCATCTTGGACGGACATGTCGTTAACAACTGACAAAACTATGTCAATACGAGAAAAAATTTCATCCAGATCAGTTGGAGTGATGTTGGTTAGATTAACCTAAGAAATGTTGTTTTTAAAAAACTTTTGCTTTTTGATAGAAATAATTTTTTCACCCTCACGTTTTTAACAATACTGCTGACAGAAGTATCGTTACAGTTATCAATAACGACGAGGGTGTTTATATCAAAGCGATAAAATCTAGGATCAGTCGAGTCGTTACACAGAACGGAGGCTCGCGGGATTCCTGGGAGATTAAAATAAAAGTGTTAAATCCGGTTTTATAGCGCATAAAAGAATAAAACGTAGTTTTAGCACAGAGAATTTAAAGAAAAAAGTCATGTCACAACTTTACTCAGGAATCTAAAAGGACAAATTGCGAGTAAACTAAGACAAACCCAAATAACTGCGCTGAAGTAAAGCTGTGTTTATTTCTATTTACGTCGGCTCTATAAATAGTTTGCCGCGAGACTAAAGTTCTTAAAACAGTAGGTTCTGGCTAAACACAAATACATGTAGATTCGTTGAATTCGTTGAAAAACGTCTCTCAAAAGATAGAGTTTATCAATTTCAGTAAAACTTGGCTCTCAAGCTTCACCAAACTTCAAAACAATTCATAGCGCCAACAATTTTGAATAATCGCTCGCAACTTTGTACTGACTAATTATAAGAATAAATTAGTACCCTGATGGCTATTATTAAACTTAATAGTTTGTCCTTCACACAGGCCAGTAATTCTATCTCATTAAAGAATTAACTTTCAAGGCATCAACACTGACCCTCAAAAGATTTAAACGCAGTCACACATGCAAAGTAAGGCTGAACGATTTCCAAACACTTATCTTAATCAAATAAAAAAAAAGAATTTATGACACTATTTATGTAAATCAGATAACGTCACGGGATGACAATCGAATTTACTAGATTGGGTCAGATTTCTTAGATTTATTTTTGTATTACGAAATCGGGAAAAGCAGTCTATGACAGTGGTTCCCAACCTTTCTACATCAACGGACCGGTAAAATTTTTAAAAATGTTCACGAACCGGCAACAAAAGATCGTGTAGAGAATAGAACTGATTTTTGAAATCTTTTTGTAAACTAAAATTGTCGTTGCGTAACATAATGCAAAATTTTGGCACAGGCTATGTATTAAAGAAGAATTTAAACAACAAAGTGCCAATCAAATCAACTCAGACAACAAACTGTCAATCTATTTACATACAAAATTAATGTTAATGTGCAATTTGCTTCTGTTTCGCTGTCATTATGGAAAGCTAGCGAGGCATAAAAGAAGTTTCTGAAACATTTCAGAACATATGCTCCACAGGTTAACAACAGCATGGAGGAGAAAAATGATTTTTGGGAAGACCTGGATGGGTTGATAGAAAGTATATCAACAGAAGAGAGGATAGTTCTTGGTGCAGATCTTAATGGACATACAGGCGAAGGAAACATAGGGGATGAGGAAATAATGAGGAGGTACGGTGCTGGAACAAGAAATGAGGAAGGACCAATGGTTGTGGATTTTGGGAAAAGAATGGATTTGGCGATTGTCAATACTTATTTCAAGAAGAAAGATGAACACAGGGTGACATATAAGAGTGGAGGAAAAAGTACCCAAGTAGATTATGTGATGTACAGAAGGAGGAACTTGAAGGAAATATGCGATTGTAAGGCAATATTGAATGAGTGTGTTGCAAAGCAGCACCGTATGGTGGTATGCAAAATGGCTCTTATAGTGAAAAAGAAAAAAGCAGAGAAAGTAAAGCCAAAGATACAATGGTGGAATCTGAAAAAGACAAGCTGTCAAAAAGCGTTTGGACAAGAGGTGACCAGGAATTTGGGAGGCAAGGATGGGTTACCTGATGAGTGGGACAAAACAGCAGAAATGCTAAGAAAAACAGCTGAAACTGTACTGGGAGTGACATTTGGAAAACGAAAAGGAGACAGGGAGACATGGTGGTGCAATGAGGAAGTTCAAAAGAGCATAAAATAAAAGAAAAAGGCAAAGAAAGCATGGGACAAAATAAGAGATGAAAATACTATAAAGGTATACAAAGAAAAGAAGAATAAGGCAAAAAAGGCAGTTGCAATGGCAAAGGGACGTGCGTATGATGATTTGTATGCTAGATTGGAAACAAATAAAGGTCAAAAAGAGTTGTACAGATTGGCTAGGCAGAGAGACAGAGCAGGGAAAGATGTACAGCACGTGAGGGTTATAAAGGATGAAAACGGTAATGTTATGGTAAATTCAGAGGCAGTGTTAAAGAGATGGAAAGAGTACTTTGAGAAACTGATGAACGAGGAAAATAAAAGAGAACCTAGGACAGAGGAACCAGAAGTGGTTAATGAAGAGGTAATTTGTGTCAGCAGAGAAGAAGTAAAGAACGAAGTAAGAAGGATGAAAAACGGTAAAGCGGTTGGGCCAGATGAGTTGCCAGTAGAAGTTTGGAAGTGCATGGGAGAGATGAGGATAGAGTTTTTGACCAGCTGTTCAACAGACTATTAATTGGTGAACGGATGCCAGAAGAATGGAGAAGGAGTGTGCTTATGCCAATCTATAAAAACAAAGGGGACGCACAGTGCTGTGGAAACTACAGAGGAATAAAGCTATTGAGCCACACAATGCTTTCATTATATGGGAAAGAATTATTGAAACCAGGTTAAGGAATAGAGTGGAGATCAGCAAACAGCAATATGGATTTATGCCAGGAAAGCGAACAACCGATGCCATGTTTGCTTTAAGAATGTTGATGGAAAAGTACAGGGAAGGTCAAAAAGAGTTACATTGTGTATTCGTGGACCTAGAGAAAGCTTACGACAGGATTCCACGGGAAGAGCTATGGTACTGCATGAGAAAATCCGGAATAGTGGAAAAGTATGTGAAACTAGTACAGGATATGTATGAGGGAAGCGAAACAGTAGTGAGGTGTGCAATAGGAACTACAGAAAGTTTCAAGGTTAAGGTTGGACTGCACCAGAAATCAGCATTAAGTCCATTCCTTTTTGCAGTGATAATGGACAGGCTAACGGATGAAGTAAGGAGAGAACCACCATGAACGATGCTGTTTGCCGATGATATTGTGATTTGCAAAGAGACCAGGAAAGAAGTGGAGCAGAGATTAGAATCCTGGAAGTATGCATTGGAAAGTAGAGGGATGAAAGTAAGTAGGTCAAAGACCAAATATCTTTGCATAAATCGAGGAAATGACGACGAAACAGTAAAGATGGAGGATACAAAAGTGCCAAGAGTAAAGGGATTAAGTATTTGGGATCAGCGGTGCAAGAAAGTAGTAGTTGTGAGAGGGAGGTAAAGAGGAAAGTGCAGGCAGGATGGAACGGATGGAAAAAAGTATCGGGAGTAATCTGTGACAGGAGGTTACCAGCTAGAATAAAAGGAAAAGTGTACAGTTCAGTGGTGAGACCAGCAATGGTGTGTGGACTTGGGACGGTGACAGTTATAAAGAAACAAGTAGAAGAGATGGAAGTCACAGAGATAAAAATGTTGAGGTTTGCTATGGGAGTGACGAGAAAAGACAAGATTAGAAACGAGTACATCAGGGGTGCAGTTAAAATAGAACGGTTAGGAATAAAAATGAGAGACGGCAGGCTGAGATGGTATGGACATGTCATGAGGAGAGACCGGCAGTATGCAGGAAGAAAGATGATGGAAATGGAGTTACCGTGAAAGAGGAAAAGAGGGAGGCTGAAGAGAAGATTTCTGAAGAAGAGGCTGAAGAATAAAGGAATTTAAGTATTTGGGATCAACGGTGCAAGAAAGTGGTGATTGTGAGAGGAAGATAAAGAAGAGAGTACAGGCAGGATGGAACGGGTGGAGAAGAGTATCGGGAGTAATCTACAACAAGAGGTTACCAGCTAGAGTAAAAGGAAATGTGTACAGTTTAGTGGTGAGACCAGCAATGGTGTATGGACTTGAGACGGTAGCAGTCACAAAGAAACAAGTGGAAGAGATGGAAGTCGCAGAGATGAAAATGCTGAGGTTTTCTATGGGAGTGACGAGAAAATACAAGATTAGAAATGAGCACATCAGGAGTACTGTTAGGGTAGAACGGTTAGGAATGAAGATGAGGGAGGGCAGGCTGATGTGCTATGGACATGTCATGAGGAGAGACCAAGAGTATGTAGGAAGAAAGATGATGGAAATGGAGTTACCGGGAAAGAGGAAAAGAGGGAGACCAAAGAAAATATTTTTAAATGTAGTAAAAGAAGATATGGGGGACGTTGGTGCGAAGGAGACGGATGTTGAAGAAAGAAAGATGTGGAGAATGATGACACGCTGTGGCCACCCCTGACTCAAGGGAAAGGCCGAAAAGATAAGAAGAAAGTCACTCGAAATGAGTTAATAAATTTAAACGAAACAAAGAAACTAAAGAAACAAATGTAGATGAACGGGACGTGAGACTAATGGAGTAAGCCAGGCGTGTCAAACTTGTGGGTGTATGCGAGCCGCATTAGAAAACTTTTTGCCCAAAAAATTAGCCTCGGGCCGTAATCGTGACATCAAACAAAGTGAAGACTTTTTTTTAGTCTTCACATAGGTTTGCAACCTCAACCTTACGTTTACAAAAAGTTAAATTTTACATTTAAATTAAAGTGAAGATTTAAAAAAACAAACTCTTTGCTTTCATTCCATATTTCATTTTTCCGTTTTTGTCGCAAATTACTGGCAAAGAACAAAAAAATCTTCACTTTTCTTATGTATTCTATTGATATTTCTCCATTTTCGTTGCAAATTATTGGTGGAGGCAAAAAAGTCTTTACATCAAATCTTACTTGTATTCACCGAATGATCTGGATTGTTCTAAGTTTGGATACTGTTATGAGTTTTGAATTCGGCAATCGTCAGATCAATTTAATTTATTATTCATTTATGCGCGTTTTTCAATCTACATTAATTGTTGTCACGATTGTTATTCTAATGGGTTTTCAGAAAGACATTTTCAGTTTTGACAAAAATGTAGTATTATTTAGTGTGTTGTAATGTTTTTATTTATAATTTGTTATATTTTAGATGTCAATAAAATAGGCTTTTAAAGCCTTACTAAAGGTTAAATACTAGATAAATTGAATTAACATATTACAATTTAAAAGCCTATTTTTGCTATTCTGCTTTTTATACAATGGCTCAAGCAAACCTGAAATTTTTGCAACCAGAGAAATTAGCTATTGACCCTAGCTCATCATCTGCTGAGGATGACGGAAAGTTCTGGTTTAAAACATTTTCAAACTTTATCAATGCGTTGCCAGGAGGTGAGAATGCTCTTAACAAATAAGATGTGTTGACCGCTTACTTAACAGCTCCTTTGTATAAACTTACACAAGAAAAAACTGCTTATGAAAGAGCTATTGAGACGTTACAAAAAATTTTTGTAAAACCAAGAAATGAAATCTATGCCAGGCATCTTCTAGCAACAGCACGACAAAACATTGGTGAATCTATTGATGAGTTCGTCTTACGCATTGACAAACTGAGTCAAAATTGTAGTTTTATTGCTGTAACTACTTTAAAATATAAAGATGCAATGAAAACAGACTCCTTTATCAGCGGTATTTTGTCAAACATAATTAGGCAGAGATTATTATTGGAGAGCCGAACGTTAACTTTTGTCGAAGCTTACGAAAAAGCTCGTGCTCTTGATCTTGCAAAAATTTCTTCAGAATCATATTCTTCAGATCAAGCCTCGTATTCTAGTCGGGTATGTACCGTAAATAATTCCCAGTTCAATGAAGTAACTTCTAATCAGAGCGACACAAACGATCAAAATGTTAATGCTATACGAAATCAATCAAGTAAACAATCTCGAAAATTTGTGTGTTATTTTTGCGGAGGTTTTATGTGGCATCCACGAAATCGATTTCCTGCAAAAAACGAAATTTGCGATTGTTGTGGTAAACTTGGACACTATGCTAAATGTTGTTTAAAACGAAAATCATTTAAGTTGCGTGTCAAACCTTTGTTAGCTTCGGTGACAAACTTACAGTCAAATTTTTCGGAACATGTACTTACAGCGATTCGTATTAACCACATAGATGCTCATGCTTTGGTTGACACCGGCAGTACAAATAGTTATATTTGTAAAAATTTTGTAAAACAACATGGTTTGAACTATAAAAGTATAAAATTTGCTGCAAATATGGCTAATTCGTCCCTTAAAACCGAAATCTGCGGCGTGTGTTATTTGAATTTAACTTTTGTTGGCAACTTGTATAAAAATTTCAAGTTTCATGTGATGCCTAATTTAATTTGTGACGCAATAATTGGAAACGACCTTTTGCAACAACATAAAAGTGTAACGTTTAAATTTCAAGGTAAATTACCAGAACTTGTTGTTTCAACTATTATGTCTGTTGCCAATGTACCTTACCCACAATTGTTTGGCGATAACCTGTCGGCGCGATGTAAACCTATAGCAATAAAAACCAGAAAATTTTCATCTGTTGATACGGCAATTATAAAAGCAGAAACCGTAAGACTTTTGCAAGAAGACCGGATCGAGTCAAGTAATTCCCCTTGGAGGGCACAACCTCTTGTGGTTAACAATGGGAAGAAGAAGCGAATGTGCATTGACTACAGCCAAACCATCAATTTATTCACGAATTTAGACGCATATCCTTTACCTAGCATATCGTCACTTGTAAACCAAGTTGCAAAATGGAAATATATTAGTACACTTGACTTAAAATCAGCGTATCATCAGATTCAAATTCGACCGAAAGATCGTCCATACACCGCTTTTCAATCAGGATCGCAATTGTATCAATGGAAAGTAATGCCGTCCCAGCTTTCCAGCGAGTGATGAACCAATTCATTAAACGTCATGATTTGAAGTACGTCAATGTTTATTTAGATAACATAACTGTCGGAGGAATGGACCAAATATCCCATGATGAGAATTTGAAAGCATTGAAGGAAGCGGCCAAAAAAGATAACTTTACATTCAATGAAGAAAAATGCCTCTATAATTGTACTCAAATCAAACTTTTGGGACATCTAGTGGGAAATGATGTAATTAAACTCGATCCCGAGCGCGTAGCAGCTTTAAATGATTTACAACAACCTACAACAAAGAAAGAATTGCAGCGAATCTTAGGTTTGTTTAGTTATTACTCAAAATGGGTTCCAAATTATCTTGTTTAAACTGATTCGTTTCCATTGTCAAAAGATGCATTAAACGCTTTCCACGTGATGAAAAATAAACTGTCTCAAGCTACTTTACAACCTATTGACGAAGATTTATCATTTACAGTCGAAACCGATGCTTCAAATTTTGCTATTGCTGCTACTCTGAATCAAAACAACAAGCCAGTGGCATTTCATGCACGAACTCTCTCTAGTACTGAACAAAAGCATTCTTCTATAGAGAAAGAAGCGTACGCTATGGTTGAAGCTCTACGAAAATGGAAGCATTTGCTTATTGGGAAACATTTTAATCTGGTCACTGACCAACGCAGCGTTTCATTTATGTTTGACTTAAAGCATCCTTCAAAAATAAAAAACGATAAAATTCAACGATGGCGCTTAGAACTTGCTCCTTACGATTTTACAACCATATATCGACCAGGTAACCTTAATTGTGCGCCTGATACTTTTTTGAGAGCCACTACAGCATCAATATCGCTCCCTTCGCTAAAATCTTTGGACGAATTACACAAAGCATTGTGTCACCCAGGCATAACCAGAATGTTTTATTACGTTAAAATAAAAAATTTGCCTTTTTCTTTTGATGATGTAAAAAATGTCGTAAAAGCATGCACCGACTGTAGTGAAGTTAAAGTTAAATTCTTAAAACCAAAAGACAACTATAATTTAATCAAAGCAACTAAGCCGTTTGAGAGAATTAGTATTGATTTTAAAGGACCGCTCCCGACCACTTCAGGGAACAAATATATGCTCGTAATTATTGATGAATATTTGCGTTTTCCTTTTGTATATGCATGCAAAAACTTAAAAGCGTCAACCATTATTGAAAAACTTAACGGATTTATTTTGTATGTTTAGTTTGCCAAGTTATGTGCATACTGACTAAGGGACCAATTTTATGTCTTACGAATTTAAATCGTGGTTGCACAGCTTGGGTGTTCCTACTAGCAGGACTACCAGGTATAATCCTAGAGGCAATGGACAAGTTGAACGTTATAACCGTATTATTTGGAAAACCATCGTTTTGGCTTTACATGTAAAAAGACTATCGCTTACGCACTGGGAGTATGTTTTACCTAATGTGTTACATTCTTTTCGTTCATTATTATGCACTGCTACAAATTGCACTCCTCACGAACGTATGTTTTGCCATGATAGAAAATCATACAATGGTGTATCGTTGCCATCTTGGGTAAAGCCGGGACCCATCTACGTAAAAAATCATAATCGAAACAATAAGTCTGATTTACTAGTGGAAGAAGCCGAACTATTAGAAGCTAATCCACAATATGCCTACGTAAGGTTAGAAGATGGTAGAAAAATCCCCATTTCTCTTCGAGATTTGGCTCCAAAGGCTGTCACATTCAATGAAGAAAACCATGTCAACAATTATGATGCGGCAACAGAACCTTCGTTGCATGAACAAAACGAAACTGTTAACAATAATTTGCAAGATGACGTTAATATTTCTTTAAATCAATCTGACAGTAATCCCGAAGTTGAAAACGACATAAATCAGGACCAATCCAAAATTCTTGAAAATAAACCGCAGTTACGTCGCTCGTCGCGAGTTCGTCATCCTATTGAACTTTACGGCGACCCTGTATATTAATGATTATTTTTGTAGTATTTTGAATAATTTTTGTGGGGGTGAATGTTATAAGTTTTGAATTCGGCAATCGTTCAGATCAATTTAATTTATTATTTGTTTATGCGTGTTTTTCAATCTACATTAATTGTTGTCACGATTGTTATTCGAATGGGTTTTCAGAAAGACATTTTCAGTTCTGACAAAGATGTAATATTATTTTGTCTGTTGTAATGTTTTTATTTATAATGTGTTATATTTCAGATGTCAACAATATAGGCTTTTAAAGCTTTACTAAAGGTCAAATACTAGATTAATTGAATTAACATATTACAGATACTTTATCTTGTCCAAATAATTGCTTGTCGCTGCCAAGAAAACTCTGTCTTTGCTTAAATGTTTTGAGCTTGGGGTCATTTTTTAAAAAACTTTGCGGGTCGCACCAAAAGGCTTTGCCGGCCACGAGTTTGACATACCTGATGGAAGATTCTAGAATGATATGACTCCCGGTGCAGATCAACAATAGAATAGATTGTACACTGTATAATATAATGATAACAATGTACTTTCAGTGTAACTGGGCAACTGTTGGGTTATTGAAAGCATGGCGCAGCGGTTAGTTGCAATGTAACAATGCACTTTCAGTGTAACTGTGCAATTGAGAGTTTTTGAACACAAGTTTGAGAGTTCGCTACTCACTCGAAGGTCTCATGATGATAAAGTATCTACTGACTATGGAATGATAGCTGCACTGTCAATGTTACTTAAAGCGCTTTCAATCTGATTCATTTCGAGATAAGGCACTACATAAATTTCCTGGATTTTTGGTTTCTACAAATTGCATTTATTTAAGATAAAAATTCTAAATCGAATTTTATAAAAATAACAAAAACTTAAATTTAAAAGTAAATAAAGTAATATTTGGTTCTTTGTAAAAGTTTATTTATAATATATTTAATTCTCTAGGAAGAACAATGTTTACGGCGCCTTGCCTCGCAATCTAATATTAAACCAATCTAAAGGACTTAACCCCCATTAAATTGTTAAAATTGAAATCTTTTAAGATTAAAAATCTTGTAAAAATGTGAACGTTTCTTCTTATTATATATAGTCTTGTAATTTTCATTTTTCTTTTTCTAATATTTATCGACTCTCTGAACCAGTTTTAAAGAAAAGTTAAGTTTTCTTTCAAAAAGTTTTGCACAGCTTACGTTTAGAGGCCCGTCAGAGAAAAATGGCACATACCTAGTTTTAGGCTGGTTTTTTAATGTTTATGAGTAAAAAAATTAGTTTCAAAAAACTTTCAAAAAAATGCACCATTGTCACACTTTTCATTGGAATAAGCTCTCAATTTAGGCAGAGTATCATTGAACCGAAAACGATCCGGTCCGCTTCCAATTTCAGTCTGCCGGCACGATTCTAGAAAAATATTTTATAAGATTTACCAACCAAGAATTCGAATACTTTTTTGGCATTGTGGTAGAAATAGTTATTTACCCGGTATCAACTCCATAACACGGTCGGTCCTAAAATCGGCACCAAAATTAGTTGGACGTGAAATTCTTCCTTCGCCGTTGTTGGCTCTGTAGGCAACTTCATAGGCTCGGTCTGGCATCAATGGACCGTTACATATTGCACTATTATTTCTTGAACAATTTTCTATTCCTGTTAACAAAGAATTCATTAAAAACTTTTAACTTTAAAAACTGTACAAAACTTGAATGAAATTCGGAAAAAATTTTCAAAGTTAACGTGTCTTACCAACAACGTAGCCAAGTTCATTTGTCATTACTTGGTGTTTTCTTCGTGCTTCCCCGCAGACAACACTCCCGGTGACGTAAGTTGGTATTGGGGTCCGGCTTATTGATGTTCCCCAGACACCGATATTCATTACAACTAATTTTAGATAATAATTGCAAAAAAATTTACCACAGGATTCTTTTACTAGTAAATCAAGTGTTTATAATATTTTTGAATAGATACGCTTTGTGAAAAAACATTGTGATGCGACTCTATCAAGAAGAAAAAGAATTTTTATTCAGGCTGGTTCCCTCTAAAATATTCTATATTTTGTAAAATTTTGCACGTTTACTGTGGTATATTTTATTTTTTAAACATTTATTTTAAAGATCTTGATAAAAATAACAAACTTGTTAACAGTAGAAGGACGGGACGCGTCAATTGACGCATTTTTCACCTTTGCGCGTCTATAACTTTTAAACCGTATGGATTAAAACACTCATATTCCCTGACTTTTTCTAATTTGGCCAAGTCCACATGCCTTGAAATTTTCATGTTTCTATTTTATCGGTGAAGCGAAATGGAGTGGCAACTACCTAGAAGGACGGCGTGCGTCAATTGACGCAGTACTGTTCTATTATTGAAAACGTACGATAAATTGCATCGCCGCTTTTTACAGATTATATCCAACGAAAGATTGGAAAACAAAAGATAAACAGCTGCTGTCCGCATTCAGAAGCATGAGAAAATTCTCAACTTTTTGTGGGAAAAAGCAGTGTGAGATACTTACTGTAACTTCAATGCAACTTACCATTACTGCAGTACAGAGCAAAAGTTTTGTAACACGCATATTATCAGATAAGTTTAGAAGTCTATCTAAAATATTTTACTGTACTTTTTATAATATATTTATTTTTAGGAATTACAGTACTTTCTAAAAGTCTAAACTGCAGAAAATATCTAGAAAGAGAATTGCAGCAAGTTGTTAGAAATTTTGCAAAATCTTTCCTCAGACTGCTCTAATAACGATGGCTCTGACAGTGAAATCGACCCAGTTGTAAATGCAGCATTGGCCAGTGTACCAGGGGTAGAATCTGACGAATCTGTAGCGATTAATTGGACAGCCCAAGTATTTTCACACGAAATACAACTTTAATTATTATCGGAGTTATAGAATTTAGTTTAAAACGTTGGATTTAACTTTCACATGCTCTATTTTTATGCAATTTCGAAATTCACATCCTGCCGTTCCATATCGTATGATCACGTGGTAATACGCCCACTTGTATACAGCGACGTGGCTTAGTCACAAATTGAAATATAATGAGTTGCTCTCCGGCAGATATCGGTTAGATAAGTTAACTTCTGTCATGATAATGCTATACTAAATTGTTTCTATTATTGTAATTATTTGTTTTAATTTTTATTTTGTTTTTAATTCTATTTGAATAAGTGAATAAATGTGCTGTAAATAGAATCAAGTAGTGGTTAACCTTCTGAATTTGAACTGCACCAATTAAACTTGAACACAACGCTCTTAACCACGACATTGGTGACCCCGACGAAGCTAAACCCGACGGGGTCACATTGGTGACCCCCGATCAAAAGAAAACCCGTCAAAAGAAAACCCCGATCAAAAGAAAACCCGACGCAGTCACATTGGTGACCCCGCCTTGGAAAAATCGAAACCCAACGGCGTGAATCACATCGACGAAAGCAAACCTGACGAAGCAAAAGCCGCGGCGACGAAAAAAACTTCAAAGCCAACGTAGAAAAAATCCTACGAAAGAAAATTTTACAACCAAAAGTAATTCTCGTCGGTGAGTTCACTATTTTATTACCGCTGTTGTCTAAACCTGGAGCTAGCCAAAAAAATCGTTTTTTCCCCAGTGGCAACTAGAACAAGGAGTAAAACAATGACTACTACCAGTGAGTCTCAAAAAATAAGTGTTCAGAATGACTCCAAGCAATCTTCTAGCAAAGCCGAATCGGCTGTCGAAGATTCATTTTCGAATGTTACTGTTCAACCACTTTTACATGCTTTTAAAATGTGGCATAATGATAATTTGTTGCCCGCCTATTTCGTGACCTTGGAAAAGTATTTCCAAATTAATAACATAAGTGACGAAAATATGCGTTTTGTTTGTTTATCAAATGTAATGTCGCCTAGTCAAGGTGAAGCGCATGGTTTAGCTTTAAGCAGAGCTTCCGAAAATATTGAACCATACACAGCTTTAAAAAATTTAATTTTATCGTCGGTTTCGTTAGAATGCAACACTGACTGGATAGATGTATTAAACAAAATTGAATATGCAAATGCGCAAGAAAAACCTTCTACTTTAATGTCGCGTATAATTGCTGCATGCCGTAATAATCCTGATAATGATCAAGGAACTCGTGATTTCTGTGAAAAAATTTTTATGCGCTTACAACCTGAGAACATTCAACAAATATTAAAGGCTCAAAATTTTAACTCATTAAATGAACTAGGAAATTTTACAAATCGATTTCATAGTCAAATAGTCGCTCATTGCTTTGACCAAAATAGGACAACCACTAGCGAATTTAAATATTTGGCAGATAAAGTTGACGAGTTAAGCACTGAAATATGTAATGTCAAGAAGCAATCACAGTTTCAAAAGCCGCATAATTCACTATCACGCTAAGTTTGGTAATCGCGCCTTTAAATGTAAAAGTCCTTGCACCTTTCGCTCTTTTAAAAATCACTCTGTAACTTCTATAACAAAAACTGTTCCCTTGACGCAATCTATGATTCTTCCCAAAGTCTATGATAAACTTTCAAAACAAATGTTTTTAATTGATAGCGGTGCTTGTGGTAATTTTTTACCGGTTTCTGATGACCAAGCCGAAGAAGTAGAAAGTCACTTTTATGACGCATCCGGTAATCCTATCAAATGCTTTGGTAACGTGACTTTAGATGTTGATATTGGCTTTGGCAAAATGTCTGACGTGTTTTGCATATGTGCTATTGAACAACCGATTTTGGGTTTTGAGTTTTTGCGAAATCACAAAATTACTCTTGATGCTTCTACTTGCTCTCTAAAATGTGAAGATTCTAAGAAACAAGTCAATACATTACAAGGACCGATAAATTCTTATTATTTTTTCCTTGCACATGAAATTACTGTAAATGCACAAATCTCCTACAAAATATCCTGGTTTTCCAGCTACCGAAAAAATTGAAGCAATCCGCAATTTTGAGCGACCAAAAAGCGTTAAAAGTTTACGCCGTTTTACTGGCATTGGCTCAGTTTTATGCTCCATCAATACCAAATTTATTTCGTAAGTTAGTGCCCCTATATGACATGATTAAAGGAAAACAGAGTTCACAGTCATTGTTAAAATGGACCCCTGAGTTAGTTAAAAGTTTTGAAGGTGCAAAAGAATTGTTTGGCAAACTACACGGCACTTGCTTTTCCTGCTCTACACGCAAACATTTCACTTGTTACCGACGCAAGTAATGACGCAGCTGGCGCGGTACTTCAACAGGAAATAGATGGCGTCGTTCAACCGCTTGTTTTTTTCTCCCGCATATTTTCTCGTATTGCACAAAAATACGCAGCTTTTGACAAAGAGCTCACTACGATTGTAATGGCTCTAAAACATTTTTGCTACTTTTTAGCATTGCGAAATTTCACAATATATACTGATCACAAACCAATTGTTGCTGCTTTAAATTCTGAATCCGACCGTGAGAACGCCAGACAAGCACGTCAACTCGCTTACATTAGCGAATTCACCACTGATGTTCGAGATTTACCAGGCACTTCAAACATAGTTGCTGATACACTTTCTTTATAATATTCCAGCAATTGATTCCGCGAAGTCAGAATGCTTGAAATCGGATGCTATATGCGGTTCTCATAATTCTTATTTTCTCTTACTACTGCCAGCTAGAAAAGCAGCTACAACTTGAACGTGCGACAAGCACGACAACACTGCGAAATTATACGCTGCTCACTTACAGGACCTCGAGGATAATTTAATAGACTCGATTAAACGCCTTGAAGCGTCTCATAATTACTTACAGTGCAAAATACTATGCAATCTAAGTTGTATTCTCAAAAAAAAAAAAAAAAATTTGAATGCACTATTAGGCACTACGGGCCGCGGCTATAGAAGGTGACGTCATAAGCAAATTATCTTGCTCACCTCTGAAAGTGCGGTTAAAGAGGAATCTGATTCATGGCAATTTTATGCTACTAGACCGTTGTTCGAACCTGTGCAGACTGATCACCTCACTAACTCGTTTCCACGTGTCTTTCAATTGAATCAAAGATTTACACCTCTCCGATACAGTGTTTTTCCTCGAGTCGTATGGTCCTCATCGAGTTTTTTCGTTTTAAAATTGAAAAATCATTTTACTTATTTATTAATTACACGCTAGCTGGTATTGCTCACGATATAGCAAAAAAAACTTTCTCCTACTCTTTCTCCAATAAATGAAATAATTAAATGGAGAGATTACATTGTTGATTCTTTCTTAATTGGCTACGAGCCAATAGTAGACCGCAACTTAAACGCAATATTTGCAACTTCGGCGACAACAAGTCGTTGCACCGAAAGCATTCAAGCATTTCTTGATAGCCAGTCAAATTACTCTTCTGTTTCATCTGCCGATATTCATTTCTCTGACGTAACACATTTGCTGCACAATAGTTTTTTACTTTTGCTCTCAAGCATTTCTAGCCCTTTTTTCAACGCTGTTTTATCACTTCTTACTGTTTTAGCGTTGGCTTGGGGTTTAATCCTGACTGTCTATACAATTGCAAACATTATTAAAAATCTCAAAAATACGCTTACTCCTTTTGTGGCATCTAAACTGAACCGTTTTCGAAAAGAGGAGAATACTAATAAATCTTCCTCCTCCATAATTAATCCCAATTCGGATCCTTTAATTGATAGCGCCACAACTAATGTGTAGAATTATACAATTGTCATTATCGTTTTTGAATATTTAACGATTTTTCAAAAAAAGAATTATTAGTGCTATTTTGTTGTGTTTTATTGAATCTTTAATCAAGATATAATTATTAACCAGATTTGTTATTAAAAAAAAAAAATTGTTCTTTTGCGTATTCAATATTGTTTGTGGCTATTGTACTATAATATTTTTGAACATGTATTGCTGTTAGTTCCTTTTAACAGATGCAGCACTATAAACGGCACAATGACGACATCACGCGACAGAACAGATCGTTGACTACTTCTTCTACAAAAGAAGCAGAACGAAACTTACTGAAGTGTTTACTGCTCCATGTAGACATCGCAGCGATTATATTCGGATACATCGCTAGAGTTTCTTACTTAGTCAACGAACTAAAAAAGAAAAATATAACATTGTTTTCTGTTTTAAGTCGCGCTATAATCATCTTTTTCTGTATTTACATGTATGTCCTTTTTCACCGTCGTGTCGTCGTGATGCAAATTGCATTTTTGAGAATTTCTGCTATATTTAGAAATTGTTTTATTTTCTTATCCGCCGGGGGGGTATCTGTAGCGATTAATTGGACAGCCCAAGTATTTTCACACGAAATACAACTTTAATTATTATCGGAGTTATAGAATTTAGTTTAAAACGTTGGATTTAACTTTCACATGCTCTATTTTTATGCAATTTCGAAATTCACATCCTGCCGTTCCATATCGTATGATCACGTGGTAATACGCCCACTTGTATACAGCGACGTGGCTTAGTCACAAATTGAAATATAATGAGTTGCTCTCCGGCAGATATCGGTTAGATAAGTTAACTTCTGTCATGATAATGCTATACTAAATTGTTTCTATTATTGTAATTATTTGTTTTAATTTTTATTTTGTTTTTAATTCTATTTGAATAAGTGAATAAATGTGCTGTAAATAGAATCAAGTAGTGGTTAACCTTCTGAATTTGAACTGCACCAATTAAACTTGAACACAACGCTCTTAACCACGACAAATCAAACAGCGACGATAAAGCTGATGACCAAGTTACACATTCTGTCGTGCAAAGTAGACCAGGTCTGATTCAAGGTAGGGATGGGTCAAAGTGGCGAAAGATTGCTGTGTCATCTGCTGCTCAGGGCCGCTTGCAATCTCACAATATCCTGCGATTTCAGCCTGGACCTACATCATATTCCACAAGTTGTGTTGATACTGACAGCCCGGTTTAATTGTTCCGGATACTACGAGGGTCAGTCAATAAGTAATGAGACTTTTTTAATAACTCAAGTTTGCAATGACTGGTAATCAAAAAATGCTTTTTTATTTTTCAACATAGTCTCTCTCCTTTGCAACACACTTGTTCCATCTTGATATTAGATTGTCTATTCCTTTGGCATAGAATTCCGTGGACTGGGTCCTTAGCCAGTTGCTCACAGCAGCCTTCACTTCTTCATCAGTCTGGAAGTGAATTCCCCTCATACTCTCTTTGAGTGGGCCGAAGAGGTGAAAATCAGATGGTGCAAGGTCTGGGCTGTAGGGTGGGTGTGTTAGAAGTTTCCAGCCTAAATCTTCAATTTTGGCTAGGGTTCTTGCTGCTGTGTGGGGCCTTGCATTATCCTGAAGGAGAATCACACCTCTTGATTGAAGTCCTCTCCGTTTGTTCTTAATGTCTTTTTTCACTTGAGTTAGCAGCTCACAGTAGTTCTCTGAGTTCACAGTATTGCCCCTTTCCAAAAAACTGATAGTGATCGGCCCATTTCTGTCCCAGAACACAGTGAGCATGACTTTCCTTAAACTTTTCTGAGATTTGAATTTTTTCTTCACTGGGGAAGAAACATGCTTCCACTCCATTGATCGTCGTTTCGATTCAGGTTCATAATGAAAGACCCAGGTCTCATCAGTTGTCACTATTCTCGATAGAAATACATCTCCCTCCTTTCTGTATCTGCGTAGTGATGCTCTGGAAGCCATCAGGCGCTGCATTTTGTGATCATCTGTTAACATCTTTGGAACCCAGCGACAGCTGACTTTTGAAAAACGCAGCTTCTCACGCACAATTGCGTACACTGTGCCATGGGAGATGTCCAAGTTTGTAGCAATTTCATCTAAAGTGACCCTTCTATCAGATTTGATCAGGTCTTCAACTGCCTGTACTGCTTCTGGGGTAGAGACATCCACAGGTCTTCCACTTCTCAGATCATCAGTAATGCTTTCGCGTCCATCTTTGAATGCTTGCACCCATTTGTAGAAGTTTGCTCTAGACATACAGGAAGGACCATATTGTCTTTGCATTCTAGACAGAATCTCACATGATTTTACACTCTCTGCCAACAGAAATCTGATGACTCCTCTTTGTTCCAAGCATGAGCTGTTTCCTAGCCTAGTAGTCATTTCAATTTATCGTCACACCTACAGTAATCTGAAAATAAACAAGTTTTGTTGTAAATAAGATGACAACTCCATTCATAATCATCACATAAAATTTCAGTTGCATAACTCCAAGAACACCAAAGTAATTGAGAAAGTCTCATTACTTATTGACTGACCCTCGTATTTCATAAACCAATGTTGAGAAACATAAGAAAAAATACACAGTTGAAGAGGGACAAAGGCGAACTGGAGATCAGACTTGGGATGTTCCTTTGCATGAATTAGATAAATTTATTGGGTTGGTGGTTGCTTGTGGCGTGATTGGAGGACGAAACTTTCCTCTGGAGAGCTTTTGGGGAAAGTCGTGGGGTTGTCAAAAGTTTTCGCAAACCATGCCAAGAGATATATTTGTTGAAATTATGAGATTTTTTCGCTTTGACCTGAAAACGGAAAGACGTAGAAATCTTTTGCAGGATAAATTTGCTCTCGTTTCACAACTTGGGAACAGCTTCAAAAGCGCCAAAAAGTATTCATTCTACAATGGAACATTACAGTGGACGAGCACCTGTTACCGTGTAAGCCACAATGCAAATTCATCCAGTATATGGCCAATAAGCCTGACAAATTTGGCCTAAAGTTTTGGCTTGCAGTTGATGTAAAAAACAAATACTTATACAACGACTTTCCTTGCGTAGGAAACGACGATATAAGAAGCAGTGACATGTCTGTGCCCACAGATATTGTGCTGAAGCTCATGGCTCCGCTTTTTGAACAGGGTTACAATGTCACATGTGACAATTATTTTACCTCACTTGGTCTTGCTTTGAAACCAGTAGAGAAAAAGTGCAGTCTTGTTGGTACATTGCGCCAGAATATAAGAAAAGTCCCGGAGGAATGCAAAAAGAAAAAGGAACTGCATGAAATCGAAGTGTTTAGGTATGATGGCGAAACGCCGGTCACACTCACATCCTACCAGTGCAAAGCAGCAAAAAATGTGGCAGTTTTGAGCAGCTTGCATCCGGATATCCTTGTTTCAAGCGATAAAAACCCAAAAAAGAAACCTGATTCAGTATTGTACTACAATAAAAAAAAGTGGGAGTGGACTTTTATGACCAAATGACAACGCTTTACTCGGTAAAAGGAGCAAGTAGGCATTGGCCTTTGCATGAATTCTACAATATAGTTGACATGGCTCTTATCAACAGTTGGATTCTTTACAAGCAGGTCTTCCAAAGCAGTATCAATCGTAGAGAATTCATACAAAGGGTAACAGAAGAGCTGACTGCAAGTGCGCCAACCGTGTCTCGTAAACGGCTAGCTGAAAAAGTTTGTAGTCTCAATGACACAAACGCTAGCTCTATTGTGAAACGCCGCGCTACCTGCTCAACTTCAAAGTGCAGAAATCGAACCTCTGACATGTGCCAAGAATGTAACAAACCAGTGTGTGGGAGATGTGCCACTAAAAAGTGCAAATTGTGTGCATAAATACTGTCATATGTTTGAGCAACAATGACTTAGCCTTCGCTGGTTATCAGAAACGAACGCTTATTTTTTGAGAGTGATTGCATTAATTTAATAAAACATCAAAACTATCTTCTGATTAAAAAGAGTTTTTAGATTTAGGGTGCCTTTTATGTGCGAAATGCATTATTTTTGTAGCTTTCTAAAATTTTGCGTCAATTGACGCACTCCGTCCTTTTAGGTTGATGAAAATTGCCTCCTTCTAGTGTTAAAGAAAGACACTCATTATTAACTCTCGGAATGTTTTTTGAAGATCTAATACAGGGATGTCCAACCTGCGGCCCACTGCTTAATCAAATTTTTTAGCTATATTTTCATAACTATATTGCAAGGTTTCTCAAACTGTATTCGACGAGCTTTTTTTAGAGATCACTACTTTTTTGAAACGAAATTCGAGAAATCAGAGTCAGATTAAAAATGAAGATCTTTTTGCGGCCCGTCGACTATAACTAAATTTATAATTTGACCCATTATAAAAAAGGTTGCACATCCCTGGTCTAGTATATCAATTAACATTATGGTAATTTACATGTAATAGTTTAATAAAAAGTAATCTCTGATTTTTCTTTACCATCATTTAAATTGGGTTCAGTAGTTTGTTCTCTGATTAAAATATCTATTCTTCGAATAAGACCACTTCTGTTGAACAGTTCATTTCTTCGCCGACACGGATTTTCAATGATCTGTGCAAAAGTCCGGTTTGCTCCTATTAGATTCTGTTGACCGGTGTATCGCCGCGGAACCGCAAACGGCAAAACAGAAGGTCCTACGAAAAAATGAAAAATATTCTTTCATTGTAGACAAGCATCATCATAGTATTAATAATTTAAATTTTATTGTCTTTTAAACACAGTTTTTAGCTGTAAACAAGTTCATGTAAGCCCGTTGTAAATACTACTAACGATGGTTTAGGACAAGGTGGGCAAATTTTTTAGCTTGAGAGCCATATTTGGAGATTGAATTTGCGAGCCGCACTAATCACATGGTCTTTAAAAAAAGGTCTTCACTTTTGAATTCTTTGGAATCTTGAAATTTTTGATTTTCGTATCTAAAAATCAATGATCGCTAAAATTAATGACCAAGAATTTGGTTGAAGACAGAAAAGAAATTAATAATTTTTTAATTATGCGATCCGCGGACCGTAGTCTACTTACCCCTGGTTTAGAATATGTTAAAGATTTAGTGAAAAAGATTGTTAATTAGCACCGATGATAATACACTATTTATAAACCAAAATAGAAAATAAATGAATGGATACGCTAATGTAAAGTTTAAATTTTACTATTTTGCATTCTAAACTATCAGTAGAAGTGCTTTAAAACGCAATTCTTGTTATGAGACAAAGCTGTCTATACACAAAATGTACTTCCGTAAAGAGTTTTTAGAGATGAAGCCTCGAATTTGCTTTTAATCTCATTGATAGTAATTAATTTGTATATTAGTCTCTTGATAGTAAAAACAAGTTTTTTTTTTCTTTCTCAGTAAAAAGTTAACGTAGTGGTATTTAATTAATCACGATTTGGAGAAAGACCACAAAAAATAATTTTTCTTTATGAAAAGTTTTTTAAAAAAAGTTTTACATAGATTTTAGTTCAGTAAGAGTAGGTCATGATAAGCTATACTTTTAAAAAGTAGATTTTACTGCATATCGCTGTTTTAGAATATGAACAACAACAGCAACAGCAACAAAACTTTTATTATAATATTATTGTTAACACACGCTTCACAAAAATGCTATTTTAAATTGCTGTTACCTGTAAGCTGGTCAAAGGTTTGAAATGTTGTATTTGAAGGGGAACTAAAACCAGCTGTATTGTTGACTGCGACGTTCACATAAAAAATTCTAAAAATATACAATAAAATACAAATTGAATTGTTAATTAAACTTTACTCGTCAACATTTATTTAAATTACAGTATAATTTTTTTACATATCTAAGATTCTATGACTCCAAAAATATAAAAAACAATGAAGCTGACGAATAAAAAGTTCCGGAAATATAATTAAGATTTAAATTATACGTATGCTTTGAGAAAAACTAAACAAATATTACCACCATGACCGAAAACAATAGCAGTCTATGCAATTTTTAATCATAGAGTACCAAGAAAATTTCTGCAGTATTTTTATTGAACTTTTACAATCAAAAGCTTTTCAAAGACTTGTAGCTTCTACCAAATGCAAGATTGCACTGGTAGAAACGGCATTATGCCTCGCGCACGCTGATAACCAGATGCTAGAAATATCCCTTTATGTCCTATTAGGACATATATGCCCTCTTTCAAAAAACGGCCATAAATTTCTTAATTTTAGGAAGTTTGAAACAAAAAAGGATTTAAATGTTTTTGTATTCATTACTTTTGATAAAAAAATATATATTGGCAACTTTAGGTCAAATAAGCATGAAACTAACAAAAAAACAGCAAGGTTTGAAAAAAAAAATTTTTTTGCTTCATCAGTGATTTTGAATGCAATGGATTTCGGTGAAGGTACGTTTATTTCTGTTAAAAAAATTTTTTTTCAATTAAATATTTATTCCTGTTAATGCTTATCGTGTTTTGCATGTTTTGAGATTTTTTATTTTATTTTTATTTCACAATTTTTAAAGAGAACATATATTTCCTAATCGGTATTATGAGTGGGTAGAACGTAAAATCTCATTGTGCCAAGAACTAATGAAATTCATTAAAACTTCTAAACATTTTTATAGATATTAGTCTTTATAAGACATTATATAATCTATAGACATGCATTAAAACCTATTTTTTTATATCTAAGTGTGTAATTTTACAATCTAAAAGCTTTTTTTTTAATTTTTTAATTATTTTACACTCTTGACATTTCCTTCAATATAAACCAACAATTATAAACTTTTTTCAGGTTCATCTAAAACACATAACAGAATTCATAAAAGAAAAAATTTGACAGTTGTTGACGTCTTACAGTACATTAGTGATGTAGATGATTCTGATTTTGATGATGATGATGATGTTTTGGACAAAGATTTTTATCCAAAGAGTCATATTGAAGGTAATAAAATTTAAAGTATTCATTAATTTGAAAACTACTTGCATTTTAGGTTTTGAAAAACTTTTAAAACTGTTGTGCTGTATACTTGTCATAGTAACCTAAAATATATGTCTTATTTTTTGAATGATTTTATGCTTAAAAAAGGCAATCATTATTTGTGGAATTTTTTCTTATGATATAGGGTTGAAACTGTAAAATAATGTGCATAAAGTGTTAACTTTAAAAATAACTTTTGTTATATAATCTTTTATCTCAAAATAATGATGAGTAGTGAGTAGCACTAAAAATTTTATTTTTAACTTTTTTCTGATTAGATGGGGAAGTGTTCCATGATGTAGAAAATTTAGAAGAAGAAGAAGAAGAAGAACCTCCTATTGCTGCAGATCCACTTATCCACATATCAGAAAAAAAGCAAAAGAAGAAAAATCAAAACATAATTTGGAAACATGTTGCTGGCACCCAAAATAATGAGATAATTTTTCCAAAAACTTTATTTTCTGAACCCTCATCTGATGAAGAAATTCAAATTCAAGAACCTCTTGAATATTTTAATAATTTTATTTCTCATGATCTTAAAAAACTAATAATGATCCAATCCAACTTGTACAGCCTACAAAAAGATTTAACT
Source organism: Diplosoma virens (assembly GCA_963680785.1). Taxonomy (NCBI): domain Eukaryota; kingdom Metazoa; phylum Chordata; class Ascidiacea; order Aplousobranchia; family Didemnidae; genus Diplosoma; species Diplosoma virens. Next base: position 24,840,860 of record OY796894.1, read on the forward strand.
AAACCATTGAACATAAATGTTGCTGAATTTGTACAGTGGCTTGGATTGTGCATGTATTTTTTTATCAGTAAAATATCCAATACTAGATTACACTGGAATGCAAACTTTTTAAATAATACTATGAATAGAGACAGATGGCTGACAATCAAAGCCAATTTTCATTTTTCAAACAATGAAAATACTGACCACAGAGATAAAATTTATAAAATTCGACCATTGTATGATGAGCTAAAAATAAAGTTTAAACAAATTCTAAGGACTGAAAATTTATGCATTGACGAACAAATGATACCTTTTAAAGGAAAATCGGCACTCAAGCAACATATACCCAAAAAACCTTACAAGTGGGGATTTAAATTTTTTTTGCTTTGTGATGTAACAGGAATTGTGTACGATTTTGTGGCTTATACTGGAAAAATTACTCCAGTTGATGATTTAGCTGTACCAGACTTAGGACCAAGTTCTAATGTTGTTCTACAACTTGCACAATCTATACTACCGAACAAGAACCACAAATTATTTTTTGATAATTGGTTCACATCTCTTCTGTTGCTAACATATTTGGCAAGTCAAGGTATTTGGTGCTGTGGAACCGTCCAGGCGAGAAGACTGCCTTCTCTAAATTTTAAGCCTGATTCGGATCTTTGTAAAGAAGGAAGAGGCTCTAAAGATATACGGGAAGCGGAAATAGATGGCATAACAGTAGCAGCCATAAAATAGCAGGACACCAGGTCTGTCTGTTTAGTGTCGACATTTACTGCTCAGCTGCCTGAAGGCGTTTGCAGTCGGCACGACAAAAAACAAAAGGCGATTATTGAAGTTTCTCGCCCAATATTGTGGCTGTATATAACAAAAACATGGGCGGAGTTGATTTGCAAGATCAAATGATATCACTGTATAGGATTTCATACCGATCAAAAAAATATCATCGCATCATCTTTCATCTTTTTGATATGGCTGTTGTGAATACTTGGCTGTTGTATCGACGAGATGCTGTAAAATTAAAAATTTCCGAATCAAAAGAAATGGGATTGAGTGAATTTAAAACTCAAATTGCTTTTTCGCTCATGAAAAGTGGCAAAGAAATTTAAAAAAAAAGAGGACGACCGTCTTTCGGATCAGTGGAAGTTGAATATAAGAAAAAGAACCGGAAATGCTTCTGCACCAATTCCCCAAAAAATATTCGCTTGGATAAAGTTGGACATTTTCCCGCTTGTTCAGACAAGCAAATGACCTGTAAACTTCCGGGGTGCAATGGCAAAATATACATGTACTACATGCAATGTGATGTGCATTTGTGTTGCTCCAAAAATAAAAACTGTTTTTATATTTTTCACAACGAATAAAAACTTTTTAAATTCAAGTGCCATTGTAATTATTATTTTTCATTCTACGTGTAAGTAAAGTGCAATTTAACATAAAAGTTTAATCAAGTTAAGTTATAGTATACATTTAGTACGGCCACAACGCAGCTTTGCAAAAGTGCTCGTAAACTCGTCGAAAAACCGATTAGTACATATATGGCGCTTTAGAAAAAAAGAGAATTTTACTCTTAACGCCTATTAGGATATATATGTCCACTTTGAATATCTTTTAAAAAAAACACAAATATCTTTTTTTTTTACATTACAGTTAAGATATATAATAACCTATATGGATTGAAAAACAAAAAAAAAAATTTTTTTTTTGAAAAAAAAAATTCCGGACATAAAGGGATATATCAGGTTATAAAACAGATGGCACTAAAGAGCACCATCTATGGCAAAAAATGTAAACCACAAACCCATCAGGTGCTAAAATTGGAGAAGTGTAGAAATTTGGCAAAAGCGCTCGTTGCTCTTGTACAGTTGAAAAGCAAGCACTAATTTCATTTGAAACGCAACTTTCGAGATCTTGTCTGAAAACAAAGGAAAAAAATCAGGGAATAAAATGTTTTCAAGTAAACAACTTAACTTTCAACTACAGTAACCTCGGTTAATCCGGTTTTTGATAATCCGCATATTTATCTAATCCGGATAAAACTGAAGGTACGAATGATTTCAAATGTTTTTCTTAATAGAAAGCTTCGGATAATCTGGATTGTTGGCTATTTTGGATAAAAATTGTTTTTTATATTCATAATCCGGATTTTCCCGCTGTACAGCTTTTTTTATATTCATAAACTACAACGCTACAGCGCTATGGGCTTGGGTGTTTATGCGCTGCCATGGAAGATATTATTTTTCAGTTAGGAGATATATTTATAAACCAATCACTAAAATTTCCGGGGCAATCTAAAATTACAGATGATTTTAAAGCTAATTTTGCCTGATATGTGATAAAGTAAATTTGTATTGCACGTTTAAACTGTATAAATAAATTTGTTTATTTCAAAGAATTGTGTCATTCAGTCTTTTATGTATTTAAATAAGGTGATATTTATCTACATCTTATGCTTTGGATAACGTCTGGCTTAAAACAATAGCCTTCGGATAATCCGGATCTTTGCAAAATACGGATCAATTTGTGCGTCAAATTGAATCCGGATTAAACGATGTTTACTGTATATTGTATAATCAACAGTAGATTTCGACGATAAACAAGAGTTTTTTCAAATTAGAAAAAAGAAAATACAGAATAAATGATGGAAATCATAGCGACTGCTTTTTGCAGAAATTTGGAATTATTAAAAAAACAACAAATAGATAAAAAAGTCCAAATTAAATCACTCGCTTACTTTATGAGTTTTCAACTGCGATGCAACTTTTTACCCATTCATTTCATTTTTGAGTTTATTCAAACTCAAATAGTATGAAAACAAAACAATAAATTCTCACACGCAGTGGTGTACCGAGGATATATGAAAGGGGGAGGGGGCATTTGACCACAACGAATTATTCTTAATGTAAAAGTATTTTTACGTGTTTTCTGAAAAAAAGTCTTCACTTAGAATCAATCAACGATTTCATGGTTTTCGTCCCAAAAAGAAAGTGTTCTCTAAAAAAAAAAAAGAAAGTCTTTACTTGGAATCAGTCTTGGATTTTATGGTTTTTACTTCTGGAGACTAATGATTTTTGAAAGAAACAAAATAAAGGGCCCTGCGTACAAAATCTATCTTTGTTTAGTGGCAGGATTTGTATTTAGTGATCTCCAAGGTGGGGCATGCCACTAAAAGTACTGTTCTACGTATGATAAGCATACGTATTATTGATCTCCAAGGGGTGGGCTATGACACAATGCCCCCCTAAATACGCTACTGCTCACGTGATAGCTATTTTGTTTCAAAAACTTTTTGTGTTCAATTACAATATCAAACAATTTAAAAAATTAATAAAGCAGCGAAAGTTTTTTGCAAAATTTTCAAGTTCGTTTTGCGACATACCTTATCGTTATGACGTAGTAAAGTAGAGTTCCGTTTGATTGGAGTGGAGGATCAAAAGTGATTGTGACTGAATTGTTTGAATTCACTATAGCTCGTACGTTCAGAACCGGACTAGGCACAGCTAAATCATTTTATATTTGCACGAAATAAATGTCTGAAACGCTGTAAGGCTGTGCTTTGCAATTCCGTAAGATAAACACAAGTGTTCCGCGTAAAAAACGGCAATGTATACGTTCTATTCGAAAAAGGAAAATGTTTTTCTTAAAAGTAGCGACAAAAAGCTAACGATTTTTTTTGTTTTTTTTTGGCCTGAAGCTTCATTTAACAGACAAAAGATGAAAAAATTTCAATTTGAACAACTGCACTTTGATGAGGATCTCTTTTTTTGTCTCCAGCTGTTTATCAGCTTAATCTTTGCATGACATACGGGACCTCGCTAATTATTTTTTCGAAATCCAGTAAAAATCAAAAAAAGTCTTTAATTTGTTTGTAGAGGCATAAATTTCTTCACCCCAGTGCAAATGGGCCGCCAAATTTAAAAAATGTTTTTAAGGTTGCTGAGCACTGGTATAAAAATTATATCAGCATTCCATGTAATGGTGGAAAGCTGAATTACTCAAGATAAAATTGATTAAATTTCTGTAAAATTGAAGCACATCTATTCATTGTCCGTATGGACCAAATTTTAGTGTTTATTTATTAAAAGAATCATCCGTGCAACAAAAATATATCACAAAAAAGTTCAATCTGTCTTACAAAAAGAACACAAATAATCTTATCCTTCACTAAAACTGAACAGTAATTGCTCGCAGATTTTACGCATTTAAAAATGGCACCAGATAGACAAACTGGCAACTTTATCACAACTTATATTTCAGTCATTTTGTAACGACATAGAAACCTGAATTTATTTATTAATCTTGTCAAAACTTTTTGCCACATTCACTTGTAAAAATTAAAAAAATTGAAATAATTAAAAGCCCGATTTAATTAACATGTGTTACGTACTTGTTGCCACAATTGCTGATGTAGAAAAATCTCCTCCGAATTCAGTGAAATTTGATAATCTTCCGTCGTTGTTTGCTCGATATGCAACTTGATATTCACGCCCTGGTTGAAGTGGCCCATTGCAAATTGCCGGAACAGAACGGTTGCAATTCATTTCGCTGCCTATAGAGAAAGTTTTTAAATTTTCCATCTCTGAAAATAATTGCATATTATGTTACCAAGTATGAATCCAGAATCTTCATTTGCAATTTGTGTTTTATTTCTTCGTTCTTCGCAAAAGGTTTGAGTGGCCAGATATGGTGGAATTGGTACTTGGTCAATTGCTTGGACCCAAAAGAGTACGTCTGCAATAACAGATAATTGTATTGTTTAAAAATTTCAAAACACTTCTTTTTTAATTTTTATTCTATTAATAAGTGCTTAAGCTTTTAAAAGTTTTGCTTTCATCGACTCTCTTTGTTTCTTCTTGTAAGCTACACTATGTTTGTAGTTTCAAATCCAATTGGTAAAAATCTTTTTAAAAAATGTTTGTCTAGCTATAAGTCACAAAAGTTAAGTTTGATGGCATCAATGATTTTTATTATAAAGTTATTTTTTTATAGCTTTTAACTGACATTTTAGAACATTTTTAGCAACCTGTAGGCTATACAATATCAATGCCTGATGTATATGTTGAATTTTACGAAACTATTATACCTGAAAACGATAAGGTGAAATCGGTTTCTTTTACAACAACCTCAATCACTTGAGGGGGATCTCCGACAAAAAATGTACTTGGGTTAAAACAGGGGTTCTCAATCACTCGCGCCATGGTCTGATTGAGTCCAACGGGTAAGTCTTGATCACCCATGTATGGTTGTGGAAGCGCTCCAAAAACAACCGATGGGACTGCTGCATATAAAAATAGCAATAAAAAAGCAGAGTTCTTTCGGAAAGCGTCTGAAAACAGACATTTTGGTATATTTTGCAATGATAAAACTTCAAAAGAAAAAACGCTTAAGTAAATTTTATTTCAAAACGGTTTTGATAAGAATGTTTACTTTTTCAAATCATTCCAATAAATTTTAAGATAAAAAGTTCTTGAATTTAACTAAGAACTTTTTTAAAAAACTCATCACGATTAATTTTGAAAAGCCATATTTTAGACAAGTTGATAATGAAGTTTATTTCCGCCCTTCAAAAATCTTTTAAAATGGGCATATGAACCATATGCTGGTTATGTTTAGCTAGTGGCTAATTCCTGTAAATGCAAAACCACAGCGTTTAAAAGATGGCGTTGTGTTCTGCCAAAAAACACACGATTCGATTGCAAGCGTTTTGAATTTTTGCTGAATTTGAGATTACAAATCGTCTTTTTGCACCGTAGAAAGTACCACTTTTTTAAAAAATAGTTGCTTTTTTTTGCGCGAACGATTTAAAAAGCTAGATTTATTATTTTGTTTTACATTGCTACAAGGGGAAAATTAAAATAATTTTGTTGTTTTTAAGGTTTTTTACTTTTGTGGCACATGATCAAAAAAATGAAAATAACATGTGGTAAAAAGACAGTGCCTTTGGCTACGAGTTATACATACCGCTCAAAACCGTTAAACGCCGCACTTAACTTGCAATTGTCAAAAGGTTTTTTTTATGATGTAACAAATAGTTTTTAAAAATCATTTTTCGTTTGTTCTACTGAATGGAACCTGCATCATACAAGTTCAACAATCCAAAAGTGGTGTATTTCCGAATCATTACTGTTTTATAACTTGGAAAAAAGTTGTGCCGTTTCAATGAAACTCACTGGTCTCAGCAGTTTGAATATAAGCAGGCAGCGACCGTGCTGGTCCAGTCCCGACAACGTTTATGGCTGCGATGGTGAAAGTGTAGTTGGTAGAAGGATTCAGACTCGACACTGTGAAGGTAGTCACGTTTCCAACAGTTGTTCTTCCGGCTCCGGTGGATGCATTCCACGTTATTCTGGGAAATCAATCATTTGTCGTATTAAGCAGTTGTCACACTTCACTCGCAATAGTTTTAAGTTATGGGATATTGTTAGTTCTCCGTCTTGAAATAATTTAAAGTTTTGTTGTAACGTAGAAATCGGTTGGACATGATATAATCGCTCTTGTCCTGTGTAATTTAAATATCTGCAATTTGCATACAATTGTTCGAATGGATCTTTTTTTTCTCTCGCTAGATAGTGATGACCTATTGCGCTTCGTCAAGTTATTTTCTCTTAACGCATGACCGAGTTTGAACTTTATTCCCGAACGTTCTCGCGTACGATGGAAATTACGTTTTGATTCTGGCTCATTCAAGCGTAGCATTCTTTCGAGGGAATTCTAGTTAAGTCCCGCATATACGAGTAAATTCGTCGTCATGTGACATTTGTCTATATATACGCTTGCTCGATCGCATTCATATAGAGCAGGGGTGGGCAATTGTTTTGGCTTGCAGGTCGCATCGTGTCCACGGAAGCTAACAGAGGGCCGCACTTTTTAATGAATGCATTGGTATATTATTCTAGTTAATTTGTATTTTAAATTTGGTATAAAATTAAAAACCAACAATTATTCGACAAATAAACTAAAGTAGTTTTATTCAATTTATTATGCATAATATAATGCATACACATTTACCGTAAAACCTCTAATTGAGCGCCACCCTGTTTTTTCAAAAGTCACTGTAAGCGATTTTTGTTTGTGCAACTAATCCGCATTCCTCTGCGGATACTAACGCTTCTTCAGAGATCCATTTTCTCTTGTTTTTTTTTTATTCTACGCTAATGCTGACGCTGAAAGAGGGATTTTGGGTTAATTCCACCGCATTAAGAAATCGCTTACGGCGACTTCTTGAAGAGACAAGGTGGCACTAAATTAGAGGTTTTACGGTAATTTTCAAATTCTATCAATGAAAAAAATGCACTATGGGTTCTTCTACAATTTTTTTAAAATTAGGAGTCATAATTGCTGTTGAGATTCTCATCAAAACCTGCAAATTAACGTCTGTCAAGGAGCATCTTTGTTTATTCTTGTTGATCTTCATGCAAGAAAAGCTTTGCTCACATACGTTAACCCAAATATAGAAAACATTTTCCCACCAAATGTCTTCATACATGGAAATTTTTCAGCAGAAAGAGAACTATAGAAGTCAATCAATGTCTTCTCATGAGATATTTCTTTCAATGTGTAATCCGATTTCAAATCAATTAGTTCAAGCTGCAAATCCTCAGATGCGATGTCGATATCTGCTGTGAAGAGATACGATAGCAAATAGAATTTCGGCTCAATTTTTTGAAAGTCCTAAAATCTTCTCGTAATTTCTTGGTTTAAACTCTTCAGATAATCTGTAATCTTGGTAGAAATACTTTCGGGCACTTTCTGTTTGCCTAATAAAGGGAAATGACAAAAATTGCCTTTTACCTCTTATCTTGCAAATAGATCTAGCTTAGCTCTAAATGATTTTACATGATTCCACATTTCATGTGCCAATAACCCCTTTCCCTGAAATGTCACATTTAATTCGTTTAATTTCTCGAATATATCAGCAGCAAACACCATTTCGTATCTCCATTTCTCACATTTTGTAACAAAGTCAAAGGAAATATTTTTCATGTCTAAAAATAAGAGAATCTGATCCTGCAATGACCAAACTCTTTTTATCACTTTTCCCAGGCTCAGCCATCTCACACTGTCGTGATAAATTACATCACCATAGTCTTTACTAGAAGGCAGAGGCCTTCAGATCTTCCAGCAAAGACTTAAATTGTCGATAGCGGAGTCCCCTTTCTCTGATTGTGTTCACTACACTTACAATAGGATCTATCACGTGTCTCAAATCTAGGACAGCTTTACAAATATTCTCCTGATGCAAAATGCAATGAAACAACATGACATCATTGTTTGCGTCTTTGTCACAGACTTTGCTCGGGAATCCTAAAGGACCAGTTGAGCTAGGTAACCCGAATACCTGCGCTGAAACAAAGCTGTGTCTAAATCTTATTTTATTACGGCTCAAGTAGTAGTAGCCTGCTATGAGCCTGAAAATTTTATACAGTTGGTTTAAACAAAAGCTCGGATTGATCCGTTGAAGACTCTTCTTCACAAACAAACAGAGACCACTGTCTCTAATAAGAACTAATGTATTACAAAAGTCACGACCGACGAAAATTCTATTTCACGCTTTGCCACACTGCAAAGCAAAATCAACGCTACAACTTGATTCAATCAACACAAAATGATTCTATCTCCGTAGAACACAACTTCAAAACACTGGTGCAAAATAAATTCAACACTGGCCTTAAATTCTACTTTCTCTCAAAGTGGCCCTTTTTGCTTTATTTGTCTCTCTCTTCGTCTTCGCTGTCCGCTTTCTCTTTTTCGTCTGTGTCATTGCAATTTAATGAGTGTGTATATAGACAAACACCACGTGACGGCGAACTCACTCGAATAACCAGGTTATTCTCCAACTCTCTAGAGAATATGCTTATGCTAGAACCACATAGTATATACGCGAACATTCTACTACAGTGACGCTGATTAAAAACAAGTTACGTCATTACTGTCCGGCGAAAAGAGAAAACGGATATATGCATCGGGCAATAGAAAGCGAATCGGACGTTACGAGAGTAGCGCTCCAAGGCGACGCGATTATTATCTTATAGGGACATTCCATATCAACTCACATCCTTTTCGGCATTTTTTGACCGACCATCTCCGATTTTTCTGAAATTTGGCATGTTTGTAGGTTTGGATGAGAAAATGCCTCACACCAAATTTCAAGGTTCTAAATCAAATAGTTTTTGATATATGAAGGTTGAAAATTAGACACAAAATCGCTGCTTGAACGCCCCTAATCGAGCAAAAGTGACCCTCCTGGCTTTATTCTTTGTTCGATTTCAAAGATATTAATATCATTGGAAAGCTCTTTTTAGCAGCTTTCCAATGATATTCATATCTCAGATGCATGTACATAAATAAAAAAGTTATCGTTTGTCGTGACCTTGTGACCTTGACCTCGCATGACCCCAAAACTCCCACTCTAGACAAAAAAATTTTTTCAATATTTTTGTGAGAACTATCAGCATGCCAAAAATCAAAGTGGGATTTCTATGGGTTTTTAAGATATTTGCATTTTATTGAACAGGTGTGCCTAATGATGCAAATTTGTTGATATTTACGCAATAGATATTTTCGCAACTTTGTCGATATTTTCAAATAAATCATTTTTGCAAGTTTTTTGTTAATTTTTTTCTAATTAAAAAATATTTTGAAAATCCATAGAGATCCCACTTTGATTTTTGGCATGCTGATAGTCCTCTATGTGAGGAACAAAAACATTAAAAAATTTTATTTGTCTAGAGTGGGAATTTTGGGGTCATGCAGGGTCAAGGTCACAAGGTCACGACAAACGATAACTTTTTTATTTATATACATATATTTCAGATATGAATATTATCGGAAAGCTGCTAAAAAGAGCTTTCCAATGATATTAACATCTTTGAAATCGAACAAAGAATAAAGCAGGAGGACCACTTTTGCTTGATTAGGGGCGTTCAAGCGGCGATTTTGTGTCTAATTTTCAACCTTCATATATCAAAAAGTATTTGATTTAGAAACTTGAAATTTGGTGTGAGACATTTTCTCATCCAAACCTACAAACATGCCAAATTTCAGCAAAATCGGAGATAGTCGGAAAAATAGGAATGTGAGTTGACATGAAATGTCCCTATAATACATTAAAACTCCGAATTACTTTTAACGGGAATAAACTACTTCGTTATGATTAAAATTATTAAAATATGACAGTCTTATGATTTTAACTTTCTCTTTAAAAGCTTGACCATGCCCACATTTTTTCCAGTGAAAGCTTTGGCTCCATCTGTTGTAATGCTTGCAATTTTGTTCCAGGATAAGTTATTTTTTTCCACACAATGAACAGCGTGCTCAAACAAGTTTTTACCAGTGGTTGTATCTTCCATTGATTCTAGGCCAAGTAATTCTTCCGTGATAACGAAATTTCTATTAATTCCACGGATAAAGATTAATAATTGAGCAGTGTTTTCTTCATCTGTGCTTTCATCCAGTGCCAAAGACAAACAGACAAAATCCTTACTCGCAATCATTAGCTGCTCTGTGAGTTGGTCATTGATTGAGCCAATGCAACGCACTGCAGTTCTTCTTGACAACGAAATGCTTTCGAATTTGCTTTTTACATCAGGATACATTACACTTGCACACTCTACCATGCACTGCTTGATGAACTCGCCCTCCAAAAAAGGCTTATTGCGCTTGGCAAGATTGTAGGCTACTATAAGACTTGCTTCAGTAGCGCTACTTTGAAGAGCTGATTGCTTCGTAAAAAATGTCTATTGCTTTTTCAGTTTTTTAACGCACTTCTCAGCTTTTAGTTTTCGTTCTTCCTCAGAAAGATTGCAGCCAAATTTTTTATGTTTGGTTTCATGATGTCGTTTTAAATTAAACTCTTTAAGTACTATTATCGTTTCTTGACACAATAAAGACACAGTTTTATTCTCTGTATCGGTATAAAGAAATGTTTTATTCTCTGTATAAAGAAATATTTGCTTGTCCAATCTTTGTTAAACACGCGACGTTCATCAACAATTTTACGTTTTTTTTAGAAGTGTGCATGGGTTTACTATTCCTTAAAATTTGTAAATTAACGTTAACGTACTGCTAACTTCAGATCTCTGGTTTCTTGAGGCCCGTTTCCACTACGAGCGTGGAAAAGAGCATTCTTTGTTTGTTTTATTGATTTTTTTTTGCGCTCGCTTTAATTTTAACCGCTCGCTTCTATCGAAGATCAATAAAAGAAACAAAAAATGCTCTTTTCCACGCTCGTAGTGGAAACGGACCTTTAAAAAACAGTACAGCGTGTCTGCCACGTGTGATAGTTTGTGCTCAATGTTACGTAACAATAGAATATTTTACAATCAGTTTTTACTGTTCTAGACAACAATTGAAAATAGCAGCCATAATGGATTCAGCATTTATGGACTATAATGGATTCAGCATTTTCAGCATTTATTAAATAAACATTAAAAATTATTATTTAAAAAAAAAACGAACGTTTTCGGCTTACTTCAGCCCTCATCAGGTTTCTACAATTAGTAATATTAATTAACTTTAAATTTACACACACACATAAAAAATTAAAAATTAACAACAGCAAAAAACAATGTATATTTTTTAAAAAAGGTTGTACTTTTGACTAACAGGCTAAATTTTAAATCAAAACGAGAGAGAAACTAAATTGATACAAATTAAATTTCAGATTATGATGTCATTGAAGAAAAAAAAGAAAAAATATTACAATCAAAATATATTCAATAAATATGAAGCTCCGTTTGCGAACATTTGTCTATTTAATTTTGGACTTAACTTTTTTATGAGTAGAGCTTCATGAATCTTAGAACAAAATTCTGATTTGCATTTACGTATTATTACAAAATTGTTTTCATCAGACCGATTATTAGAACACTTTTCACACGACAAAATATGATCTTTAACTGCACTATCCTGTAGACTTTTGAAATTCAGATGCTCCCGAACTCTAGTGATCAAATGTCTGGACGACATACCGATGTATGTCTTGTTCGTATCGCACGAACACGAGAATTTATAGACAACATTTGAACAAAGAGCCACAGGAGTTTTGGATTTTAACTGAAAATAATTGACCACTTTAAAAGTTTTATAGATAGGAGATATTTTTAAGTTGTACTTGTTTTTTATTAATGCAGAAAGACGATTTGCAAAGTGATGTGATTCCTTACCTAAATACGGAATACAAAAACTATTTTCAAAGCTAATGTTTTGAGAAAATTTGCTAGAAGATTGAAAGCTCGCAAGAATTTTATCAAAAAACGATGAAGGATAACCATTATTCAAAAACATCTTTTTTAACATACTAACTTCTTTATCAAACAAAAAATCGGAGGAACAAATACGCTTGGCTCGATTTAAAAAACATAGAATTAATCCAGACTTCCATTTAGTGGGACACAGCGCGTTAAAATTCAAAATTAGATTGGTGTTTGTGGGTTTTCTGTATACCCAAGTATCAATCCCTGTTTCATTGAGCCTAATTTCAACGTCAAGAAATGGTATGGTGTCAGAAGGGAGCTCCACTGTGAATTTAATATTATTATGTTGAGAATTAAGCAAATCGAGAAATTTAGTGCAGTGATCAGAATTATCAAATACAGCAAATATGTCATCAACGTATCTAGAATACAATTTTGGATGAAAGTCTAATTGTTTCCCTAATAGCTTATTTTCTATGTGGGCAAGAAAAAAATTGGCTAAAGTCGGAGCCAGTGGAGAACCCATACTGACACCATCATGTTGTTGATATAATTTGTCTTTATATAAAAACATTCCTTGGTTGGCCAAACGCAGCAGTTTTATAAATACTTCTTTTTTCATTGAAGGTAGATTGTCTTTAATCTGGTTATCTTTTGAGTAGATGTAGTCGGCAATTATATTAATGGTTTCATCCAGAGGAACATTTGTGAACAGAGATTGAACGTCAAAGCTAACAAGTTTGTGGTCCGCTTTAAATTGGAAGTTATTTAATTCATCAAGAAAGTGATCAGTAGAACGTAACATGTATGAATCTGGTATGTAACTTTTGATTATTGAATCAAGAAATTTGGCAAGTTGATATTCTGGGGTGCCAATCATCGATATCACTGGTCTTGCTGGGTTATTATTTTTGTGGACTTTGATGAGACCGTACATTTTTCCTGGACTACTGCCTTTCGGAATGAGGTTTTTTACTGTTTCACTTCCATATGATTTTAGATATTTGTTGACCTAATAATTAATGGATTTTTCTTTTTTAATTATCGGATGAACTTTGGTGTCTTGATTAATTTCATGAAATTTTGAGCTATCATTGATTATGCAATCCAGTTTTGCGTAGTAGTCATGGCTGTCCAAAATGACTACCCCTTTCCCTTTATCGAATTTACAAACTTTAATTCTGGAGTTATCGCCCAGTTTCTTTAAGGTATTATGAAGAGCTGCGTTTTTTTTTTTTTTTTTTTTAAATAATAATTTTTAATGTTTATTTAATAAATGCTGAAAATGCTGAATCCATTATGGCTGCTATTTTCAATTGTTGTCTGGTTGAAAAAAAACAACCTCTTTGCCGAAACTTTATTTTACTGTTCTAACCGTGATTGTTCAGCAGCTAATGTAACATTCTAAATTTTTGCAGTAGTAGGAAACACGCTTAAAATCAAAAGAGTGAAATTAAATATATCTAAATATTGTCAGTGCTGTGTTTTAGCTACCTTGAAACGGTAAAATTGAGCAGTCGTAAAACTTTGACCACTCACGGGAAAAAAGTTCGGTTCAAAGCAAAGTTTTCTGAATGTTTTGGCGGGCTGCTAGAAAATCTTAGCGTGATCGCAAATGTAGGGTACTCCAAAATATAGTCGAATATATTCCTGGCTCTGGAATTGTCAGAGATATTACAAATCAAATTCTTTGTAGGAAACAAAACTCTTATATATTACACTGGCCAACACATTTTTTGGTGCCCAAGGTTTCTAAGCTGATTTAGACTAATTTGCGGGTGCTGATTCCGAAAATCATACTAATTTTCTCTCATCAGGTCAAGTTTTTGAGATATTTGCTACTTTATATATTTTTTACCTTAAAATTAGGCTTATTTCTATAGACATTTTAGCGTCATACTTACAATTGCAGGTTTTTATTGTGATGTATGTTAAATGATTTTAACATCACAAACCTTAAAGTAAAAGTCGAACTTGTTATACAAGGAGGTATGTAGCTGGTAAGAAGTGGACACTAATTAGTAGGTAGGCCAACCGATTGTGGCATGTTTTTGTTGATTTCTGGGTCAAAGTAAGGTTTATTCTTTTAATGTTAGGAATTCATTTATAAGTCAGACAGGAAATAAATAAGCTGCATTATTTTACTTGCGTTGCAGATTTTCGGAGCAAAAACTAAGCATGGCTACATTCTCTCGTAGGCGACGTTGTTTGAACAATCCAAATGTGTTTTGCTATATTTGCGGGGAGTATACGTTGCAATCCAACAGGAAAGGTATTAGTGAATTTGTAAAATGTGCTTATCTTGCTTATTTCAAAGTAATGCTGGGCGATCAAAATAAGGCATGGGTACCCCATATTGTATGCAAGCAAAGTGTTGAGCATATTCGACAGTGGAAAAAAAAGGATAGAAAGTCACTCCGCTTTGGTATTTCAATGGTCTGGCGTGAACCAAAAAACCATTTCGATGACTGCTACTTCTGTGCAGTCAACCCGAAGGGAATCAACAGGAAGAATAGGAATTCGTTGGTTTATCCAAACTTCGAGTCTGCAATTAGGCCAATTCCGCACTGCAATAAAATTCCTGTTCCAGCCTTTAAAGGCTTGCTTGAATTGGAATTGAAGAAGACCAAGCCTCCGTTTTGTCCGCTGGCAGTAGTGAAGCCACTGTTTCAGATGTCGGTTTTTCTCCTTCTTCACTACCACAGCTTTTTTCTCAAGGAGAACTTAATTATCTGACTAGAGATCTCAACCTTTCCAAAGAATCTTCTGAACTTGTAGCTTCAAGACTCAAAGAAAAAAATCTACTTTAGCCTGGAACTCTCATAACCTTTTATAGAAAACGCCATATTGAATTCTTGCCATATTTCACTCAGGAAAACGACACAGTATACTGCAACAACGTTGCCGGCCTGCTGCAGCAGCTTGGTTTCCAACAGTATGATTCTCAAAATTGGCGCCTTTTTATAGACGGTTCCAAAAGAGGTTTAAAATGTGTTCTTCTTCACAATGACAACTTATATGGATCAGTTGCTCTAGACCAGGGTTGGCGAACCTTTTTCATAGGGCGGGTCAAAAAATGACAGTTTTTTAAAACTTACATTAAGTGGGTCATTGGCTAAAAAAAGTTGAAGACTAAAGAAAGAAAAGCCTTTACCTGTCGTGGATATTCAAATTTAGGGGCCCGAGGCAAGAATTGTTAGATATTGATGTTCTCTAAAAAAAGTTAATATAAAAAAAGGTCTTCACCTGAAATCAGTCTCGGAATTCCCACTTTTTGTACCAAGTCATAGTGATCTCTAAAAAAAAAAAAAGGTCTTCACCTGAAATCGGTCTCGGAATTCCCACTTTTTGTACCAAAATCATAGTGATCTCTAAAAAAAAAAAAAGCTCCTCACTTGAAATCAGTCTCAGATTCCCCACTTTTTGTCCCGAAATTACAGTTACCTCTAAAATTTGATAAAAACGAGAAAAAAGGGGTCTTCACCGTAAATCTGTCTTTGACTTCTACCAAAATTGACAGGACAGAGGGCCTGTCAAATGCCAGAAATTTCAGAACATCAGGTGGGTCATTGAATTTCAACTAGTGGGTCACAACGTGACCCGCGGGTCAGTGGTTCGCCATCCCTGCTCTAGACCATTCAACGACCCTTGAAGAAAAATATGATGAAATGAAATTTGTTCTGGAAAAAATTTCATATAAACAGCACCAATGGATCATATGTGTCGATTTGAAAATGGTTGGGTTTCTCCTTGGGCTACAAGGTGGCTAGACAAAATTTCCTTGCTTCTTGTGTTTGTGGGAAAGCAGGGCAAGAACATAGCACTAGATAAAAAAAGATTGGCCTGTGCGCAGTGAGCTGATTCCTGGCTCTCTCAATGTTCTAGCTCCTCCTTTGGTGGAGCGTTCCGAAATTTTGTTTCCTCCTTTTCACATAAAGCTTGGCATCACGAAACAGTTTGTGAAGGCTCTTGAGAAAGATGGTGACTGTTTCAAATATATTTTCATGAAATTTCCAGGCCTAGCCATAGAGAAATTAAAAACTGGAATTTTTGATGGACCACAGATTCGAAAGTTAACGAATGACGCAAATTTTTGTAATTTTATGAATCCTGCAAAATTGAGTGCCTGGACGATATTGACGAATGTAGTAAAATTTTTCTTGGGAAAAACAAAGGCGCCCAACTACAAAGAGCTTGTTAAAACATTATTCACAAGTCTCTATCAACTGGGTGCAAATATGAGCATCAAGTTACATTTTTTCCACAGCCATCTTGCCCATTTTCCAGAAAATCTAGGTAATGTGAGCGACGAGCAAGGGGAGCGCTTCTATCAAGACATTAGCGACATAGAAGTTTGCTATCAAGGTCGATGGGATGCCACCATACTTGCAGACTACTGTTGGTCTATCAAGCGCGATAATGCCAGAGCTTCCCATTCTAGAAAATCAGTAAAACGTCAATTTTTGGCTGATGATGTCTATGCTTAGTATTTTTTACAACTTCAAGTTTTAATTGTGAATATTTTGGTGTGATTCCATGAATATGTGCCATAAAGTTAAATAAAAATATTGTTTCCTCGATTTTCCTATCTTTATTGTAGCTATCAGCTTCCTACAGAGAGAGGTATACCATAGCAAAAAACTAGACCTGATAGAAAAAAAGTGACCGTATTTTTGGAATCAACGCCCTAAAATTAGGTAAAAACAGATGAAAGATCTTAGGCACCACGACAAAAATTTTTTTTTGTTGGCCAGTGCTATGTTTGATTTATCGGAAACTACTGTCAGTCATTGCAGCCTGGCAACATAAATCTAACTTAACAGAATTGTAGTGATATGATTTTTATCGAATTTTATTAATTTTTTTTAATTATTTGCTTGAGGCTTTTGCGTGACGCACAAAAGTTTGTCGCGGGCCGCAGTTTCCCCAACCCTGATATAGAGAGTTGGAGAGAGAGATGATTTGAGACGACTTGAGAGACGACTAGGGTAAAAGTAATTCGAGAGAGAGTAACGTAATCTGGTTGAGCGTTGGTTTGGGTGCAGAGCGTGGGCGAAGGGCCCTTTGATTGTATTGCGTGGATTGGCAAGTGTTGTAATTGTTTTTGCGCCAGTGTTTGAAGATTGGTTCTACGGAGGTAGAATTATTTGTTTTTGGACGAATTAGGTCGTAGCATTGATTTCGCTTTGCAGTAGCAAAACGTGGAAGAGAATTTTCGTCGATTGTGAGTCGTGAGTTTTGAAATACATTTGCTTTAGTTAAAGACAGTAGTCTCTGTTTGTTTATGGAAAAGATTCTTCAACGAATCATTCCGAGCTTGGTTCAAGACAACTGTATAAAAGCTTCGGGCTCATTGCAAACTACTTCTTGAGCTGGAATAAAATAAAATTTAGACACAGCTTTCTTTCAGCGCAGGTATTCAGGTTACCTTGTTCAACTGGTCCTTTATGATTTTCAAACAAAGTCTGCGACAGCAGTAGTAAACTCTAAGTTTACGCACTATACAAATTTTACTTAACTATAATGTGTTGAGAATCTTAGGTGGAATTGCTTGGAACTTTATTGCCTTGAAATGAAAAAGATGTTGGAACATCAAAATGTGTGGCGGCTTAACCCTGTTTTGACTCGGGGTATGTACATTGACACAAGCAAATTCTAAAATGCAATTTCAATATAACCACTGACGACAAGTTCATAAAATTTTTTTGACTTTTTCTAAAATTTATGTATACGCCATCCAGTTTTAAAAGTGGCATGGAATTTTCTTTAGTTTTTGTACAACAACGTTTTGTGACAAATACCTCAAAATTTAAAAAGTAATCATTTGACATTTTAAAGCAATTGTTTGCTTTATTAATTAAAATTACTCCAAGGCTAATAATGAAATCGCAAAAATACAATAATTAATAATTAAATTGGAGATGGATCATGAAAAAACAAAATTATTGCATTTAGTTTGATGTACATGATTGACAGATAAAACTTGAAATCTGTAAGAGTAAGTCCCTTCGCTTATCTTGAATTCTGTGATAAATAATGTGCTAAAAAGGACGAATTAGTTTTGTTGTTTAAAAAGAATGCTGTAAAATCCTTAAAAATTTCGTTTACTTATAATAGTTTTTGAGATTCAAGCGTTCACAGTTTGCAGTTTAAAAATTCCTACTGGCTGAAAAGTCCACTCAAAACACAAGTTAAAATACAGTAGAGTCAATCTGAGGGTGCTGATTCCAGGACCTTAACCCACCAAGTGTTTGAAAAAAGTAAAAGAACTTAAATTAAGCTGTAAGCCACAGTTATTCGCTATTAAAAATTGAAAGATTGCGTTTTTGAAACAGTTATTAAAACATCAACTTACAAATATTCAATAACAGGAATTAGCGGTGGAGTCCATATTAACTCGACCCTATTTGCTTCAACTAATCCTTGTCGAAAGTTTTGTACCGGTCCTGGTGCTCCGCCTGCAGTGGTGACGTTATAAATAAAAGGATGGTTTCCCCGTACATTGCCACTAATGAGATATACCTGAAGCATGATGTTTAATGTACAAATACCAAAGGGTAAGATTTTTAATCATGGGTTTGCTAAATTTATAGCAGAGCAGATCGACTCACAGTTATTGTGTAAGTCACAACCGGATCCAAACTGGAAATCATAAACGGCGAGCTCACATTTGTCATCATTTTTTCAGCACCACCATCAGCTGGCATATATCGAATTTCGTATGTGAAAGGACCAGCCACAGTTGTTGGTTTGGTAATGGTCAGGTTGATGGTATTTGGTCCAATCATGGTGGTTACTTTTTGTATACGTCCAATAGGAGCTAAAAGTACATGAAATAATTATAAAGCATAAAAATTGCAATTGTAATAACCGTTTCACTGTTGTATGTAAAAGCAAAGCACAGTCATAACAACTTGAATTTCTTTGCAAAAGGACAAAGATAATTGTTCAATCAGCTCTGAAGTTTGATAAAACTAAACTTTCACAATCAGCTTTTTTTCTTTCTACCCGGAGGAACATAAAACTGCTCAATTAGAGTTAAACTAAATAAGTAAATATAATTAAATTTATTTTGACAAAGATTTTTAATAGTGATATGATTTAGTGTGATGGTTGTATCTGCTTTTCCTGAACAAGTTGCTTTATGCGCAGACCCATCGCACTAATTGCACATTGGAAATGATGAAAAGGCAATGTAAAGCAATTTCTACTTTTGGTTTCATTACTTTTTATTGAAGAGAAGCACTTCTCACATTTCCATGTGATGGAGAATACTATGATAACACTTGAGAAATAGTTTTTTAAGTCAGAGTTGGTAAATAGAGGCTATTGTTAAACAAATACAGGGTGTCCCAAAAAAATGTATACACACTTTAAATAATTGTAAACCAAGCGTTTATTATTATTTTTTTAATTTTCATCATGTAAAAGAATTTACAAACATTCTTTTATCATCTTGTCACTCCCACTTCTGAAACTGATGTCTGTTCTGGTCCAGACACTGCCAGTAACGCAAAGCGCTAGAATAGCACTAGAGAGTGTCGCTCCCATTCGGCGAAGCTCAACTGGCTGGATGCCTGAGAGTGCAGGCTGCGAGAAAGCAACTACCATCTGGACCACCCTGTTTAGTACCCTGTTTACTAATGCTTGGCATGAAAGAGTGTTGCAGTAAGTTCAAGTAAACTGGAACAGTCACAATAGCATCGAAAAAGAATGGTTCAATTAATCCTCTTGACGATAAGCCGCACCACACTGTAATTTCTAGTAAATTGACATGATGGTCGACAATAACATGTGGATTCTCAAAGTTGTGAGAACTAGCAGTGACAAAACACTAGAATAATGTTTGTAAATTCTTTTACATGTTGAAAATTAAAAAAAATAATAATAAACGCTTGGTTTACAATTATTTAAAGTGTGTATACATTTTTTTGGGACACCCTGTATTGGTGGCGAAGCATCCTTTACGCTTGATTTTAGCTGTTTCATCACACTGGATACCAATAATTTTCCCTAGTTTTGCTGTTCCTACGTATAGAACGGAAAATAAACCAAATAAAGAAACTAGTTTAAAAATAATGGGATAACTATTTACTGTATGCTTGAGACATAATGCATAAAAACCCATTTAAACAGTTTTAGATAGCAGCAAATTTTCTTGAAATAGCTTTTCATTGGGTTGTTTTTACAATGAGGAAAGATGTGCAAACATTCGATACTGTTTGCCGTCTTTGTTCATTGGCCATAAGTTTAGCTTCTATACAGTACAGAGACTTGCAATGTAAAAACAAGATAGACAATAGAGTCGCTTGGACCTTGAAAACAAATTCATAGGTTGAGTGTATCAAAAATATCCGATAAATAGCTCGTCGTAAGAGAAACTTCAGATTAATCAAATCGTAATATCTTTGCGTGTAAAATTCAAGCAACTCTTCTTACTATATTTCCTTGTGGCAGCCAAACGTCGATTTGAATAAAAAAGGATTCGTTAGTTTTTCTAAATTGTATATCCAAAAACAAACAATAGAAACGCAGCAAAATGTGTCAGATTAAACTTGCGCTTTGAAAATAGCTAGAATAATTGCAGCGCAAATGTTTATGCAAATTTTTCAAAAATTTTAATGCCAAGTTCATACTTTGATTATTGCAAGTGTTATAATTTATGAAAAGAAAAAAATAAGCTCAAATCTATTTTTAATATTCCGATAACACGAATGAATATCTGAAAAACAAGATTTAGTCCGAATGTTGAAATTTTTATGGATCTAAAAACTATTCACGTACCACTTAAAAAGGTCTCACGTACCACTAGTAGTACTCGTGCCACAGGTTGAGAACCAGCGGATTAAACGGTAGGGTCACTGGTTAAAGTGTATTTTAATACGCTCTTCCAACCGTTAAACGTCGGATCGATGACAGTTACTCTGAAATCGATCGAAGCCTGTTCAGCTCAGCTTTGAATGTTTAATCCATAAGATCAATTTCCTTCTTATTATTTTTTTGTATAGTTTTTTATGTACGCTTTCTTTTTCATTTTGACTATCTTTTCCTGGTAAGTATGAGAGAAAAAGCTTTGAGAAAGAATTTGATACGTTTTTGCTATTTTTTAAAACGGATCAATTACAATAGGCCTATGCATTTATTTTGGTTCATCTACTACTCGATATAATCTTTAAAAAAATTACATGGAATATACCGCTACGTTGATCGATTAAACACATGTATCTTCCGTCTTTTTGTCTTTTTAATGTTTTAAAGTTGTATTCTGATGAAATTATTTTATTTATTTGAGCCCTATATGTTAAGTAAATTACAAAAACATCTCATTAGCCAAAAAATTTGCTGTTTAGATGCAAAACCATATTTTATTACTTAATTTACTTATTTGATCTACAGGTGCTTCTATTTTTGCCAAGAATAACCAAAGCAGTAAAGTGACCATAAGCAAGCTATTTACTATTTATTGAAAAAATATGTTCATGAAAGTGGAGTACTAATTAACAAAAACACGCCATAAAACTTGACTCTCCCCTTATAGTTCTGTCATTATCAAAGAGTTTTCACATAAAATCAGCAATACCTGTGCAAGTGAATCCGTTTCCGGTGTATCCAGAATCACAAGAGCAAGAGAATCCTGGAGAAAGGTTGGTGCATTGTGCGTTTCTACTGCAGTTATTCAATGATAAATCAAAACATTCATCGATATCTTCAAAAACCACAAATAAATGAGAAAACAAGATGATTAAATTTTTTTTACACTTCAAACAAAAGTTTTTCAAAATTCGTTTTATTTTTAAAAAGGCTTCAACGGAAAACCTTAATATAAACAATATAGATTCTAAAATATTTTTTAAAAACAAATAAATTTTCGTTGTAAAAAAGCCAAAAAATGTAAATAATAATGTTGAATTGATATTAAATTGTTTAAACATAATAAATTTTTATATATCAATCATTATTTTTTAATTATTTTGCTGCTGTGGTATATTATTTTCATAGCATCTTTCACTTAAAATCAATAAATTTTTTATCTGTTTGATAAAAAAATGTTTTAAAGAATTTAAAAAATTACTTTAAATCACTTTGTGATTTTGATGTTTAATAAAAGTTTTATTTGAAATTTCAAGACTTAATTAAACTTGTTCGCTAAAAATCAGTAGCCGCAATTTATAAGTGATTTGCAGTGTTTATCAACCTTTTTTGCAGCGGTACGCACTTCTGATTATACTGAAAAAACCAGTACAATTCTAACTCAGCCCATTAAGTATTAAAATTTATGATTAGAGTAAAGACCTTTTTTTTTTCTTTGATGTTCACTTCTTTTTTTAAATGAATATATAATTAAAAAATATTAAGATTGAAGAACGATTGAAAAGAACAAAAAAACTTTTTTCCATAAATATACCCTTTTTTATTGTGACAAAAGAATATATAGAAAAAAAATAGGCATTTTAATCGTCAGAATAAACTAGAAAAAGTCCTTGAAGACCTTCTACATTCCTGTACACCTCATCAAGCTGATATACCCTTAAAAATTCTGGTACACGTACACCTTGGGGTGTATAATACTCCCGATTAAAACGCATGAATTTATAGTCACACATCGGGTTTTATTGTAAAAATTTATCGTTTTTTTGAAATGCTTTTTGGGTATATTTTGTAAAAAAGAAATATGATCTATCGCTTAGCAAGAATGTTACTAATATATACTTTAATAGATTCAATGTTTTAATCAAAAATAGTTTTTTAATCAATTTTTTGTAATTATATGCACACAACACCAATTCCCAAATTGGGCTTCACAAATTTGTTAAAAATTTTCTTCCTATAACTATATTTATCAAAATCTGCTGAATATGTCGAATGAAAATAATTATGTATATAAATGTATATAAGAGAGAGAGAGAGAGAGAGAGAGAGAGAGAGAGAGAGAGAGAGAGAGAGAGAATGCATCAAATTTTACAAATATATTTTAAATATATTTAAATATTTGCACCAAATCTTTTTAATATAAACCTTATAAAGAATCATCAAAATAAAAGTTATGCCCAGTCAATGAGGTTTTCGTAAAGACTTACAAAGTAAATTTCTTTATAAATCCATAATTTTTGTACTGATAATTTTGTTATGCTACTATAAAAGTTATTTCAGGTTTAGCTGTTGAAGGAAAGGTATAGAATTATAGACATCAACTTTTTTTATATATAAAGTTAGAAATAAAAGTATTGCTTCTAGAATGTTGGAAATTAAGGGTTAATAAAATAATTTAATTATATTTACAGTTAGTTTACAGCAATTAACAACCTGTATCAAAATAAAGTTTGGGAATATGGAGACAAGACAGAGACAAAACGATAAGCTTAAGTTCTTATTGTTTGATAAAACTTCCAATTTTATTGGAATGAGTATATAAACCAAATAAAACATTTTTAACGTTGGTTTAAAAAACAGCCACCTCAGTCTCAAAAAAATTCAAATAAACAAGGAAATTTGATAAAATGCAATTTATCGCAGAGTCATAAGTTCGCCCTTATTTGGTAGCTAATCTTTCAGGACGTTGTATTAGCAATACAGGATTAGTGCAATGCTTCAGCGTTTTTCCGTAAGAGCATGTTTACTTTTTAGGCAATATTAATAAATTGGGACATTGAATCATCATCAAATATGCGGAATCAAACTGGTTTTTCGAGATTTCAAACTTTTGCATCTATGTTTTGGATCAGTATTTCTCAACAGCCCGGTCCGCGGACCGGTTCCGGTCTCTGTTAACTTTTCTGCCAATCCGCCAAAATCTATTTCAATTTTACACTTCAATTCCAAGGTGTTTAAGCCGCTATACGTTTGACTAAAAAGAACAAATTTAGAAAAATTGATCGGAAACCCAAAGATTTTTTTTAAAACGTGGTTGGAAAAATGCTAAACAGTGACATTTTTGGTTTTCACTTGAATTGGCAACAGCCGGTCCGCAACAGTTTTTTTGATTTGTAAAGGCGCGTTTACAGCCGTTTACAGTACAGCCGTTTATAGTGAAAAAAAAAAGTACTGTAAACGGCTGTAAACGCACCTTTATCGGTCCGCAATCTTAAAAAGGTTAAGAACCGTTTTAGATGCCTGTCATCAGGGAGAAAGCATGGCAAAAATAAAGATAAAATTAAAAGCAGAATCCTTTAAACCAGCAAACTAACCTATGCAGTTTGATCCGTTAAAACCGGGGTTACAGACGCAAGAATAATTCCGAAATCCATTTCTCAAACAAGTTCCTCCTGCTTCTGTGGCGCAAATATCGGTCGTGTTACACAGGTCAAAGTCTGCAATTAAAATAAGTTCAAGTAGATTATGTTTCTTTATAATTAGTTCTACTCTTTAAAAATTACAATTACAGCAAAAAAAGTTTACATATTATCAATATTATCGACTTTAGTTTTTATTTAATTTTTGAAGATAAAGGTAAAACGTGGAAACATGATTAAGCGGTTTTCTGCAAAACTATAAAATAATTACTACAATGTTTTTCAAACCTCTATAATTTCAGCACAAATTGACGTAACAAAAAGTGGTGTACTGTATTTTCATTTTGTGCCCGGGACCAGTGCCAGGCCTGTTGGAATGGGCTTACCCCGAGCAGCTTGGGTTAAGCTCAACCGCCTGCGGACTGGTGTTGGGCGATTCCATTCGTCCATGCACAAATGGGGTCTCGCTCCTTCACCGAATTGCGAGTGTGGCGCCTCTGAGCAAACCGCAGACCATGTACTAACAGTGTGCCCTATACATCGGGCACCACATGGAGCACGAGGTCTGACGGTTTTGGATGACGAAACTCGATGCTGGCTTAATGACATCACTGCCAGCATCTGATCCAGGCAGTGTAGCAGTCTGGGGTAGTAAAAGGATAAACCCTCGGCCCCAGTCCTGTTTGTATTTGGCCTGGAGTGGATGCCCTTCAAACGACGACGACGACGATGGTTAAAAACACATTAATATCACAAAATATCAACAATTATTACTCTATGCTAAAAGAATTTTTTAATTCGTCTCTTTAATTCTGACTTTTCATCATATTACAGCGTACAAAACTTGACATTAGCTTTTGTAAAAACTAATAATCGAACGCTGCATTATTGCTCCTCACAACTGATAAGCAAAGCCGCTTACCGGCACAGTAAGAAATTCTGAACCCCCGATCGTTGGTTAATCTGGTAGAGTAAAAGTATATGTAGTACTGCATTCCATTCAGCTTGAAAGTCTCGTTCACGTTACGAGTTTCATTTGGTTGGTTCATATAATCAAGCAAGACGCCAGGTGGCGTGCTTGCGCTTCCAGATAATGTGAGTTGACTTCCGCTAAAATTGCATAAATATTAAATAGGTTTAAAATAAAATGAAACAAAAAGGGATTCAAAATCCAATTTTTTTATTGTTTTTTCTGAGATTTCAGAACAAACCATTTTTTGTTTATACCTATTTTCAACCTTGTACAGTATATGACTTACTGTATAAAAGTCTGTAGGAAAAGTTGCATTTTTAATTGTTTTAGAAAAAATGTCGATTAAATTTGGTTTGCTTTTACGATGATAAAAAAAGCACCCTTTTAGTCCAAAAATAAGTAACATGGCAGTACCTTGAAGCAAAACTGCTTATATTTGTTATTGGATCAAAACTTATGATTGGGTTGAAATCAAGAAATCCTCCAATGGGGTTTGTTTCGAAAACTTCAATGGTGAATTGATAACCTAAAAGGATGAAAAATGCAAAATATGAAAGCTGATGCCTAAGAATATGAACTGAAAGAATTACTTTTTATTGATTTAGGTCGGGGGTCGGCAAACTGCGGCCCGCAAACAAATTTTTTGTGGCCCTCGAACGACCTCACTTTTAATGCATAAAAACAAAAATTCGCACGGATTTATGTAGTAACAATGGCTGTTGTACGGCGTTTATTTTGTAGTAAGTAGCGAAAGCGAAAGCACATCTCAGTTGTATCTCGTTTACTTGCCGAACGTACCTACCGTTAGTTGTAATTATCAGTTTAGTTTAGTTTTAACGTTTCATTAATTTTATTTTTAAAATTTAACATTAAAATGGCTGGGAAACTTAGAAAAGTTGACGACAAGGGTCAAACATTCCAAAGTGCTTGGACGGAAAAATATTTTTTTGTTGAGCATTATTCAAAACCTGTTTGTTTAATATGCCAAACCTGTATCGCAGTTATGAAAGAATTTAATGTTAAACGTCATTACGAAACGTGTCATAGAAAATACAAAGAATATGTTGGAGAAAGGAAAAGTTAAAGATAAAGAATTTAAAAAGTGGATTTGAACAGCAAACTAATTTTTTTAAGAAGAAACAAGAAGAAAGCGAATCAGTTACAAAGGCAGCATTGGTTGTTAGTTCGCTCATCGCTAAACGAATGAAACCATTTACTGATACCAAATTTATTAAAGAATGCACATTAGCCATTGTTAACGAAGTTTGTCCTAAAAAAACTCTTGTTTGATAGTATTCCATTATCTGCCAGAACAGTTACTCGCAAAGTGGAAGTTATCTCTAAAAATCTTAAATTGCAACTTAAAAACAAATGTATTGATTTTGATTATTTTTCCCTCGCATTTGATGAAAGTACGGATGTATGCGATACTGCGCAACTAGCCATTTTTATTCGAGGTATCACAGGTAATTTTGACGTAATTGAGGAGTTTGCCGGATTGATTCCGATGAAAGGTACTACACGAGGAGAGGACATAGCTCAAGCAATATTGGAATGTAGCTTGATCTATCAAAATTTGTTTCTGCTACTACCGATGGCGCCCCAGCTATGGTTGGCCCTCACAAAGGTGCAATTGCTGTTTTACAAAATCATGTAGCTTCGTTGGGGTTTTCCAACACAATTATAAAACTACAATGCATAATTCATCAGTAAGTTTTGGCATCAAAGGTGACACATTTGGATATTACAGGTTTAATGTCTACTGTAGTTAAAATTATCAACTTTGTTTTGGCAAGAGGCTTAAACCACCGCCAATTACTGGAAGAAATGAGTTTACTGGAAGAAATGAATGCTCAGTATCAAGATCTGGTGTATTTTTGCGAGGTTAGATGGCTAAGTCGCGGTGCTATGTTGCAACGGTTTTATGATTTGCAAAACGAAATTGTGACATTCTTGAAACAAAAAAATGCAAGTTTTGTTATTGATGAACTTGGTGATCCATATTGGTTAACAGATTTAGCCTTTCTCACAGATTTCACGTCTCATATAAACAAGCTTAACTTACAACTGCAAGAAAAGGGGCAATTTATTAATCGGATGTATGATTGTATTACTGCCTTTGCAAACGAGCTACGTCTTTGGGAAACTCAACTAATCAATTCCAACTTTGCTCATTTTCCCAATTTAGACCTTTGTAAACCTGCCAACTCTGATAAATGCATTTCAGTAATCGTTTCCACTAAACCTCAATTTGAATCTCGATTTTGAAATACGAAAAATCAAAAAGACAAATTTGATTTATTTGCCATGCCATTTTCAGTTGATGTTAATATTGCGCCACATGAAATGCAAATGGAAATAATTGAACTTCAATCATCCAATATGTTGAAGGCCAAATATGATTCAGTTCCAATTGCCAACTTTTATAAAGAATATGTCCAGAAATCCACCTATCCTCATCTGTTTGACAATGCAAAACGTGTAATGTGCATGTTTGGAAGCACATATTGCTGTGAGCAGCTTTTTTTCAAAATGAATTACACTAAGAATAAACTTTGTACTCGCTTGTCAGATTGTCATTTGAACGACGTACTGCAGATATCATCAACAAAGTTGCCAGTTGATTTTAACGCTTTGGCCATCGCGCAGAAACAACACCATCCTTCACATTGATGATAAGTAAATAAAAACAATGTATTGAGTTTTAATTTGTGTTTGATAATTAATAAGAAACGGCCACATACACGTCTCATTGTGACAGACGCTTAACACAGGAATAGGAGTTGCGAGTGCGTCATAATTTGAAGGATAATGTAGCGATTGTTAATTGGCGGAAATTAATGTGGCCCGCACGCTACTGGAAATCTATAGATTTGGCCCAGTAGTACAAAAAGTTTGCCGACCGTTGATTTAGGTGAACCACATTATGTTTATTTGAGCGCTTTTAATTCAATAATGTAAAGCTTACTTACCGCAACATACATTAAAGCTTTGGTTTTTCACTTAAAAAAGCCGAAAAAATTAAGCTAGTCAGGAGTATGAAGAAATTTAGTCGTCTGTCTTAAATAAAAAAAACATCAGAAAACAAAGCAAAAACAAAGGCATTATTCACGTACTGATGCAATTATCGTTGCGCCAATATTTTTTTCAAAATTGTTTTGACTTTTTTTAATAACTGCATCAACAACTGTTAAGTAAAAATACAAGCTACTTCAGAAATTGGTAAGTGATATTATATTAAAGAAACTCACTAACCAACAATATTTGTTCCGTTGAACGCGTTCAAATCCCAAATTTTGAATCCGCTTGGTATCTCATCGACATAGTTCATGGGGTAGCATGGGGATATGAGTGTCCCACAGGGATCCCTTAACAGGATTCTTTCTTGTACACTATTGTTGCACGAAAAAGCTGGGGGTGATCCGGTTGCTAAAGATTAAACTTAAGTTGCTAGAAAATGCATTTAGTAGAACAATACTTGACCATAATTTAAAGTTGAATACTTACATATCGTTTTGTAATTAACAAAATTCTGCCCGAAGCAAAGAGTACAGAAGAAAACTAACAAAACTAAAATCACTTCTTTCGAAGTTATTATAGACATTTCTACAAAACCCTATTTTTCTACAAGGTAAAAATTTTTTGTAAATTTGATAAAACAAAAACTTAATGAATTTCCATAAACCTAGGTTTGTTATCATCGTGATCACACCACGTTAATTACTTCTTTAAACTTGCGGCAAATACGTTAAGCGTTAAGCTTGCAGCAACCATTAGGTAGTTACCCCAACCTGCTTGCGGAGATGCTAAAATGATAATTGCTGTCCAGTCGACAAGATTTTTTATTTGCAAGTTCATAGTTTGGTTAAAATACAGAACTGCTTGCAAAAGTGGTCATAACATTTTTAATCAATATAGAATGATGAGACAAAGAGTTAAACCATGGCATTGTCTCAAAAATCGCGCTTTAACTTACTCGACCATGCTGCCACATATCTAATATTCTTGTGTGCTTCTATTATCAAACTTCTGTTAGTTTTTGTCTCGTGAATTCCATCTTACCTTTACACATTTTAATAAATTGCAATCGTTAAACAAAATGCAGTTTTTGATGGTTGTAGATCAAACAGATAACCATAGCCATATCTTCCGGGCGGGACAGAGGAGCAATTGCCCTGCAAGTTTTCAAAATTTGGGCAAATTATAATTTTTCAAGCAGCGACAAGAAAATACGGGCAAAAACAGAAATTTTTGGACAGTGATAAGAAAAATTTTGGCAAAATCAGGAATTTTAGAAAAATGACAAGAATCAAAATAGGTTTTGAGCCAAATAGCTAAATGCAGAAAAAAGTTTTACGATTGTTGGTGGAAACCCTTTTTTTTGGTGTGCACTACGGTTTTGAAACGAAAATTAAACAATCTAAGTGAAATTATTTTTTTACAAATCTGAGAGAAATTCTTTTTTTCATTTTTTTTGTTTTTTTTTTTTTTTGGTCTCCACCCTAGAATTTTAGAAACAATTCTTTTTCATATCCGTAAAATACTAAAAATCACGATTCAGGCAAATGTCATAAAATCTGGGCAAAACTCCATTGCCCCTAAAGTTTTTTGGGCTAGTACGCCTAGGCAGATAATGGTATTCCTTTTTTCTTAATTTTATTGTGCACGTTAGGATCTTGCTTTCAAAAAAACTTTATCAAATTATGTTTTTACTTTGGGTCAAGTCATTGACAACTTCGTGGCCAATCAATTGGTCTAGTGGTTTAGATTAGCGGTTTCACAGAGAAATATTTATGAATGAAACCTTAATAATGTGTCATCTTGACTTTTTAAAGTGATTGCTTTAAATACAAAACACAAGTACCTGGTGCCTAATTGGACCGCGCAATTACTAAAAGCTCTTATTAATTTTTATTAGATGTTCTGCTACGATGTCATGTTGGGGCACATTAAACTTGACATTCATATTTAGATTTCATAAAAAAGCTGCATGAGTTAATTATATAGATTTTAGCGTCCGTCATATTAGGTGTACAATTTGTCATTTTTAAACGTCAAAAAAACGGATATTAGCAATGTTATATTTTAGCACGAAATTATTTGTTGTTAAACCAAAAATTTGATTTAACAAATACAAAGAAAAAATTTAAGATCTTTTGTAAACAATATTTGAAACTTTTGGTCCAACAGTTTTAAAGTATAAGATAAAATTTCTGTATGCACCAAGATTGAAGAGGTTTATGTTGCCTTTTTTGAACGTGTAGATTTTCAAAAAAAAAACAAGTGTAAGGAACAATTGTCAGAGTATTTTTGCAAATTATTTAGTCTAACACCATGGTTGTTAGATCAAGTTTTCAAAAAAGGCCAAATAGACAGCCAAAAGAAGCCAAACGTAACAAAAAAAGCCAAATTATTTTTTCTGTATCAACGTTTCAAATTTTTAATGAAAATTAAAAAAAAGTTTATCATTTTGAAACTCTCTTTGCGTTCTTCATTTTTGTCCCAAAGACTAATGAAGACTAAAAATGGCTTTTACTTGTCGCCCCTAGTAAATTCCTTGTGGCCTCCGGTAAATGCCCTGTGGCCCCTTTGAAAAGTCCTATGTAAGGTAGGCAATTTTTTTTACACAAAATCACACCTTTTTGTAAAAATAAGAGAATGCCTAAAAGAATGATCGGAGAACGATTAACCCTATTCTCCTCAACCATTTTCGAGCTATTGACTCCTCAACGGCCGGGCTTCAGAAGCCCACCAAAGTTACGATTTATAACATAAAAACTACTTAAGATATCTTTATAAAATTTAAGCAGAGTAAAAATCATTTATTTAACTTTTGTTAGAGGAAAAAAGTTTTTCAAAATTCATTTGATAAAGTATGCAAAATTGCAATTTAGCAAGTTTACTTCAAGTTTTACGTTTAGACACTCATTCAACTAACGTGAAATCCGATTGTAACGGATTTGCTGTTGTAACAGTGGTAAACTTAATTAAAAATTGGACGTAAAGAGTGACGTCAACGCACACGACAATTGCAAACAATGAAGAAAGTAAGGGAAGCTTTTTTCATTATTTTGGTCGAAGTATGGAAATTATTTTACCTGTAGACCAGTTTCAATTACTTGTTCACATGTTTTGTCCACATGTTTTCTATGTAGTTACTAATAGTTATTGCTGCTTTTTTAAAAAAGGATAAAAAAATAAAAACGAATTTTTTTTACATAAAAGGATTTGAAATTGGCTATGTTTTGAGATTTAGCAATGTTGAAATATCGATTTAGAAATATTGTAAAACCAACAAAACTTTATCTTTTATATATCATCGTTTATATGCACATCGTTTTGTTTTTTTCCAATGTGTTTCACCGCCACAAAAGAGTGTTTTATTTATTGAAATAACATCGCATTATTTAAAAAAAAACACTTGAGAAAAACAATATTACTCTATATAATTGTTACTGTTAATCGTGGAATATATCTCGGCATCGTTCAAAGCATGAAGCACAAATTTGTAAGCATTGCCGGAAACATGTAAAAAAACCATATGTTTGACACTGATTTCCTGAGTTATTGAATTTTCTGGATATGAATTGAGTTCGCATTTTCTGGCCTGGTCCGATTTCATTATCATAGCAGAGACAATAATGTTTCCTAAAATTAGCCTTTGAAGCGTAATTTCGAAGTATAAATGTTACAACACCAGAGTCACTCGCGCGGAAATGACGTTTGCCAAAGATGAATTCATTTTTGTAAGCCAGTCAAAGGCCTTGTTTTAACGTGCGGTTGAATTAGCGCAAATTGCTATTGTATTTCCTGGATTAAGTGCTTTTAGCAATGTACCAAGCCACAACCCTTTATTTTTTATCCAAAGCTGTCCGATCTCGTGCTCCTTGTAATGCACAATGCATGTGACACTTCGATACAACGCTATCTCCGGTTTGTGCAATGGCACCGCATTTGCAATGAGAGAAAGAAAAGAGAACCCATTTGTCTATGCACAAATAAAAACGCGTAACTACAGTCCGCAGCAAAATTGGCCAACTGGACGTAACCGACTGGGCCCAACTCAACTAGACGTAGCCACTAGTTAATTAGGAGGCCGAGGCCGGGATGTATCCTCACAGTACTCTGTGTTCGATCTATGATTCATGTACTGGGCAGATCGGATGCCTTCAACAAGATTTTTAAGTTTTTGCTTAGCAGGCACAAGTGTTTAGACCTTTGTGTTTATCGGCAGGCATTTGATAACCGATGAGTAAGCCATAGTCAGGATCTAGAGAAGTGCTCTGCAGCTCGTGTGCTGCGGAAAACCGACAAACATACTCTTTCAAATAGAAAAAAGTTATGTTTCTGTAAAATAGTTACCAACAAACTTAAAAAATTCATTATACAGTATATCTCATTGTGTAATATCAAGATCTTTTTTAGCCTTTACTAAATTTCGAACGCTTTTCTTCATCAGAAGCTTTATTCAATGAACGTAAAAATTCTCTACAAATAAATTAATAACTTTTTTGGATCAATTATCACCCAGGCTTGATTATGCACGACATGCGCAAATTGGTAACTTCAGATGAAAAAAAGTCTTCATTTTATTTTTAGAGTTTAGATTGAAATTTTTAGGTTTTTTATGACAGCCAAATGAAACTTCAGGTAACGGAAAGCGTTCAAAATTTAGCTCTTCTCTGGTCCGGCTGTTCTGCAAATTTTTGAAATCTTTCAAAGTGTGCCGCAGGTTTGAAAAAATAGCGGAGCAGAGGTCTAGAATACCACCTTTAGCCAAAAAGAGTGTCGCTCTTAGTTGTCAAAGCTCAGATGGCTGGATATTTGAAAAACTGTTAAGTGGTCCGTTGGAGAGGGACGGAGGCATTCAATAACTATGCACAAAGCCTCATTCAAGACACTACATATAAACCAAGTACGTGCGCTGCCAGAACAAATGAGATTTTAGTACTCGGCTGTTAAATAGACTAAAAATAAGGTAGCTGTATCTGATGTTTTGGCACCCTTGCGGCTGTAAGTTAAATCAGTAGCGGGACACGCAAACAAAAATTTTTATGCAATGCCAAATGGTGGTGACAAAACTTTATTTATTTATCTAGTTTTACTCAAGAAAAATCGGAACTAAACAGCTTAAAATAAACATGGTAAATGTTGATTATTTTAACTCACACATTTTTTCTTAATCTGGAGATTGTGGAAAGCAGATCTAGATGTTAAAAAAGTCGTGATTGATTTTGATGAAAAAGAGTGGTTGATTGAAGGAACATTGTTTCTTTGACACCCGAGACTATTTTGCTTGCTGTCGCCCTTAGAGTGAAACTTTTGTTACGAACTAGTTTTATAATCATTCTAACCATGTATTTATCTAGCAGAAACCTCAG
This sequence comes from Diplosoma virens, assembly GCA_963680785.1. Lineage (NCBI taxonomy): Eukaryota > Metazoa > Chordata > Ascidiacea > Aplousobranchia > Didemnidae > Diplosoma > Diplosoma virens. Next base: position 24,874,620 of record OY796894.1, read on the forward strand.
CAGCTTGTAGTTAAAGCCAAGTTTGTATGAAAAAACAGTGTCATATGCAGCTGTCAGATTAAAGATTAGACTCAATCTCGAGAAAATGGTCAACCATTTGTTTCAACGACTTGTTGCGGACACAGATAAGCGTCTTAAAATTTCCCAGGGGACGAAAAGCTGATAAATTTGTCAATAACGTTTTAGGTCTTCTACAGCCTACTTAGTCTTTCGAACGCGACTACAAGCGCTCTTCAGTAGATTTTTGAAATTCGAGTTGACGCAAGCAGGAAAAGAGAAAATTATGTAATCAAGACTTCAAAGCAGCTCTAACATGGTTTATAAGCTCTGTTCACATAAAATTAGGGCCCGGAGCTTTATCTGGTTTTACATAGAAGAACTCTTGTAAACAGCCAGGGTCATTTGTAAGTAAGAATCTACGTTGATTTTATTCCGAGGTTTCCAATTAGTGGGTCATTTTCAAACTACAAAGACGTCGAAATATAGTAGAATAATCATATTAGACCAGGATACATAACAAAATTTTTTTAAATGACATTTTGAGTTCAAACATAAAATTTATTGCAAAAGGCAAATGAAGACCAAAAATGGTCTTTACTTGACGTTTACATAAAAAGTTCTTTTCGAATTTCCAGAGTGGAGCTTTTTTGGTGTTTATTGAAGTTTCGATATAAATTTATCAAACAGTTTGCAATAAATAAAGACGGTTTTTTTTAACTTTGGGTTAAAAATTATTTTGGTGTAAAGAATTAATTTTTGTACATCTCAGACTTGAGTAAGTAAAACAAGTAAACTTATACATAAAAAATACGCCGAAATTTTCATTGTAAGGAAAATTTCAACAAAATAACAGCCTGTTACTTTAAATGCAAAGTAAAATGCAATTATAAAAAGTAAGTTGTTGCTTAATTTTTTGAAGGCGTCAGTATAAGAGCTAACATGTGAACTAGTCAATTTGGTCTTTTTTTCACGAATGAATAGTTATAAGAAAGTTTTATAAAAAATGATTAGTTTAAATATAGAATTTTGTCCGTTAGATTGGTATTCAAGCAGTCCAACAGTAATTCTTTTATACAACAGAATGTACAGTATATGTGTAAAGTGTTTTTAAGCCAAAAGCTCAAAAACAGAAAATGCTATTTACATGAAGTAAGCTCTGCATTGCCTCGGCCATATCGACGTTTAGAAAACGACGTAATTCGCTTCCATGTAAAATAACGTAATACGCAAAAACCAATAAATTGGTAAAATTCATGTTACTTAATAAAGGCGTAAAATTGAAATTCCACGCTCTGCTTGCGAAAACAAGAAAAAATTTACAAATTTGCTAAAAAACGTCTATTTTACTCGTTAACCCTTGTTCGGAGGCAATTAAAAATAGTACCATCTTATTCAGCAATTCAAATTAGGAAAAGTCAAGAAATTCCAGAATATTATCCAAAAAAATGAAGTAATCACAAACGTTTTTGCAAAGGCCAGGCTTCAGAAGCCCGGCTGTTGAGGAGAATAGGGTTAAGACGAGAAATGTGAGAAACCAGAGCGGCGCATTTAAAACCAAAAAATAAGATTAATCCGGCGTCGCGAAATTCAATTAGGCAGAAAACACTGCGCAAATAACCATACAACTATGCACAAAACACAACTAAGATTATTATTGTGACACAATACTTAGTGTAAAAAAAAATACAGTATGTATCAACTTTTATATTAACACTCCAAAAGAATTCATTATTCCATAAGCAAAAACATTAATTCAATAATTGTTAATGCAAGTAGTGAGAGATAAAATTAGGCCTAATACTTTGTAGTTAACGTTTGTCGCATTAATTTGATACCGATTTGTTGTGAAAAGTTTAAAATCGACGGTTGGTCGAAAAATGTCTTTTTATATAAAGCTTCAAATACAACACTCACCTTTAGTTAAAGAGCAAATGCTTAGCTTTTTTTTAATGATCAACGTTTTCGTAATAACTTCGTTTTAAGCATAAATATTCTTAAAACAAGAACTCTTATATTTTGTGTTCTGCTTTAGCTTGCTTTTCACGTTCGTTTTAATTTAATTCGTGGGTTTACCTGACTTTTAAAAACCAGAAAACCGTACAGTCAAAAAAATTTTCTTACTGATATCTTTTTTCTTTGCTATGCTACGTTATCTTGGTGGGAATTTATTCAAAACATTTTAATTTTCTTCTCAATTCTTTCTTTAACTTTACTGTAATTTACTCAAAAAAGTTTTAATGAGTTAACCATTTACGCTTACAAGCTTTTTATTTAAATTGAAATGACGATTAACTTGACTGTAAAAAAACCTTGTCTTTGATTGCTTTTTTCTTATAGAAAAAAAGAAATTTGTTTTTTTAACCTAAAGGCCCGTTTCCACTACGAGCGTGGAAAAGAGCATTCTTTGTCTCTTTTATTGATCTTCGATTGAAGCGAGCGGTTAAAATTAAAGCGAGCGCAAAAAAAAAGCAATAAAACAAACAAAGAATGCTTTTTTCCACGCTTGTAGTGGAAACGGGCCTTAACTGTTCCAGCGGCAGACGGACCCGCCAGATTGTCCAGGCGCGGTCGCAACCATAATCTGCCGCTTCGTCACCGCAACTGATGGCAAACAATTTATTGTTAAACTTTTCTAACTTTCTTTTTTTCGCCTTATTTTTGTTTGTGCTTAGCTTTGATTATTAAATATCACGTTGTTTAAATCTTTTCAATTGATTATACAATGAAGTAATATACAATGAAGTTTTGTGTAACCTAACTTTATTTTCTTGTTTAACGTAGTCGTTTTTTCAGCTTAGCTAGTTTAGGGTTAGGTTAGTGTTTTACTTGTTTATTTGCTAATTTAGTTAGATTAGGTTTAGGCATGTTTGTAATTTATTTGCGTTTGTTATATTTACTAATTAATTCTTTATTTGATTCTATTTGAATAAGAATAAAAATAAGGTTTGATAATTTGATTAAATTTGTAATATATTCTGAGTTTAACACCGCGCCAGGGTTTCTGTGTTCCGAAGTCGGCTAATTCTATGCCGCACAGAAACACTAATCTTTACAGGCTATTAAGGAAAACGAAGAATTTTTATTTTTTTTCATTTGATTTTTGACAATTTAAAATTTTCTTTACTATTTGTTTCTGATTTACGGTATAATTTAGGTAAAGAAAAAATAAATCGATTAAAATAAGAATTAAATTTTAGAAACTGCTGCTTATAGGTAGATCAACAGACACGCGTTTGCTGTTGCTGTGCAAAAATAAAATCCTTAAAGTTGAAAATTCTTATCATTACAAATAAAGTATTTTTATTAAATAGGTTAGTTGTAAACTATATTCTTTTTATATTTAATAAAACTAATCACTAAGTAACTGGATTTTTGTTTCTTGTGGTTTTTAACTTAAGCTAAAAATATTTCCAAAGGATGTTGGGCAATTAAGTTTACTGCTAAGGATCCCAGAAGTTAAAGATTAAGAACCGCTGCTATGATCTTTTGGTCAACTAACTTTTCTGTTTTTACCCTTGATGTTCTGCTAACTTTAACTTTTTTTACGCAATAATAAATTTTATGGATGATTAACATAATGAAACAGCGGGAAGCGAAGCGGAATAAAATGGTATTTAAAATATTGTAATTAAATGATAAAACCCGCTTTTACATTGAGCTGCGGCTTTTACAATTTTTGTAGTTTTTAACTTAAAAGCCTTTTATTTATGTTTTTAGTCTTTTTTTTTAATTACGGGTCGTACTTTAAACTAAGTCAAAACTTAGCCAACAAGTTGGGCCATTTTGAAACTAAAAAATTTCTATTTTTTTTCGACGACAGTGACCTAAAAATCTCAATTTAAGATATACATTAGGGATTCATGATTACGAACACTACTGAAATGTGTTCTCTTGCTAACAATTAGATTTGTATAAAACTGGTACTACAATAGTTGATCAAACGACACTTGATTGAAATGACACTAGATCGAAAGACAGTTGATAAAAAAAAAAGATTTACTTTTTATATTTTTTGTGATTAAACAATCTTTTTGCTACTGTAAATTAGATCCATAAAAAGCAGAGTCCATCACAATAATAAAGCAGTTTGTTTTATTTTTTATAATGTCAAGATCAGGGTTTTTTAACCAAGGTCCAAGGGCAAAACACTTTTAGGGGAATGCAACAAGTAGATCTTTTGCCATAATTGTGTTTCATTAGATGCCTATGGCTTCCAATTTTTTCATTCTTTTTACATTGTAGTCAGCGGCGTATTTAAGGGGAGGGGGCATTGTGCTATAACCCCACCCTTGAAGACCAGTAGAAAAATTAGAGACAGTTTCAAAAAGACCTTTTTTTAGAGATTACTATGTTTTTGGGACAAAAACTCGACAAAATCGGGACAGATTCAAAGCAAAGACTTTTTTTTGAAAACACTATGTTTTGGAGACGACAAATTGACAAAACCGGGACAGATTTAAAGTTTTAAATTTTTTCTTTCATTACTTGATCAGGTGTCGTCTGAATCAAATTTCTTTTCGATCAAGTGTCGTTTCGATCAATTGCTGATCGATCAAGTGTTGTTTGATCAAGTGACTTTCGATCAATTGTCGTTCAATCAACTGTAGGGTCACAATAAAAACTTACACCATGCATGCAGAAAATTAATTTCATGCATCAGCATTTGTGAATTTCATGTAAATGCTTTGATCATTTTTTCATTTTCACCAAATTTTTCTGCGGACTTGCAGGAAAGCTTCGGGTGAACTATACTTAATGCAGCCGTTGAGCGATTATCTCGAATTGCTTTCGGAGATACCAACCTATTGCTGTCCGGTTGAAATCTTTAATATAGGCTTTTAGCTTTTATTTGGAGATATGACTGAAATTTAGAGTTGCTTGCCAAGACCACCAATTAAGCAGATAAAAGTACCGTAATGTGTCTTTCCCAAGGACATCACAGAATGACGCGGGTAGGTTTTAAAGCGCAACCGTATCAATTACGTTTGCCATCAAGACAACGATTTTAAGCACTCGGCCACGATACAGACTGTTTATTACAATCATTCATTTAGAAACACTTTTTTTCTTTATATAAAGACAACACAAATTTTAAAATGGTAAACATTTTTATCTATGGATAACAACCCCACAACTCGGGTTGGGGGTGTTAAAATTTTCCAGAAGAGGCTCAAATTTTGGTGAAATATTTTGAAACTTGTAAAACGAATATTGCTGATACAAAATTTGTAAAGAAAAATAAAAAAAAAGTTTTTAGAATGACGCTAAATGTTTGCAGTCCCAAAAGTTTTACAATACCAGATATAAATTACAAAAACGAGTTATAAAATTATTTGGTGCCGTAAAGCTACCGGTAAGAGCTGCCACCCTAGGCTAAAATAATTTAGCTACTTCGACTTTATTAATCTGATTAAGATTCTTACATTCTTGTTGGCCATTAACTCAATCCAACAATAAGAAAAAAAGAAAGTCAAAAAGTAAATTTAATGTTAAACGTAATGCAATAATGTTGATATGACTTCGAATTAACGTTTGCTGCAAAACATTGATAATCAGTTAAAAGTTTTTATGAATCAGAAATAAATACAAAAAGACTTTTTCAGGAGCAATTTTTTTAATTCAATAGTTTTTTGTTTCTGCCTCTAGTCCAACACCATTTCGACCGATATCTGTGATGAACAATCTCATTTCACCAAAATTTCAAGCAAACAATTGGTGACGAAAAAAAATTCTCAATTTTCATTACAAATAAAAATGAAATCCTTTCAATCAAAAACAAAACACAAATTGGCGTTAATCTTTCTGGCTCTGACTATAAAAAAACTCTGAATGATTATCTAGTTAGTGCATTTGGGAAGACAACACATAAATGTTTAGTTGCATGGTAAATCGATGAATATTCGAGAAGCAAATAGTTTTTAACACATATCCTCCTAGCGTCAGTTTAAACTGACGGCGCAAAAAGAAGGATTTTAGGCACACTGACACTTGTAGAACTCTATTTTTTAGATTTAACTAACAATGAGGAACCAAACTAAGTGTTTAACCGTTTTAAATTATTGATGAAAGCCTGTCGCGATATTTACAACAACCTAATTAAAAAAAATTTTTTTGTATTGCTAAAAGAAGTAACTGCCATCAAACGGTTGTGAATAGAAAATAAATTGAAAACTTACTACAGATAGCTAAAACATATATTATTGAAGTGGTATTAAGCGAAAAAATAATCAAAAGCAAGCTTGAAAAAGTTTTGCGATTCATTTACTTCCGTCAGTTCAAACTGACGCTAGGAGCAGGAGGGTACACTCAGATGTTAAATACAATTTCTTTTATCGAATGCGAAAACGTGATAAATATATAATGCTTCATTGTGATGTAACAGAATGGTTGTGGGTTTCAAGTATTCGCAAATACTTCGTCAGTTTATCGGTAATTGAAAGCTGGTGCAGAATTAGTCGATAACCAATTGATAGGACAAGTTTTTGTTATTTTCTTATTTAAACAGAAAGCACGCTGGGAGCAACGCTTGCCAGGAGCCAGGAGGTAGTGTAATTATATATAAAGTTTCTTTTTATTTTGGTCCGATGCACTTCACTGACATTATTGTTTTTACAGGCAGCCTAACAAGTTTAAAACCGGTTGAATCGTGTTAACTTTAAAGTTATTTAGAGGTAAATAATTTAGAATTTAATTGTTTATTGGTGTTTGTTTATTGACACTGAAAATCAGTGTAAATTGAACGAGGCGGTTTAACGAAAGTATTGAGTAACTTGAGTTGTTTTTTGTAAGCTAAAGTAACATTTACAACTGTTAACCCTAGCATTCCTAGTCTTTATCCATTAGGCTGCTATGCCTAACCTGCTGCACCAAAACAAAAAGATGACCGTTTTCGAAGCATTAGAAGTACTTGAAACTTTGAAGTCTAAGGAAAACTTTGTTTCTGGTGAATCTGTGTCTACCGCAAATCTTATCGTTTTCCCCCCAAAGGATGATGGTATGGACACCGACGAAGATGATGGAAATGATGTTAATTGTATTCCGGACAACCTTTGCCTAAGGCAACTTCTTTCAGATGCTAAAATAGATTTGCAAGGAACAGGAAGCAAAAAACTGATTACTGATGAATCGCAAGCTTCAGCATGCCGTCAGGTAAGGTTCAATTATATTCCTACATTTTAATTAGTATTGATTCTAGAGTGCATTCTGTTATTTGAAAAAGGAATTGTCTGTACTTATTTCTAATTTAACTGAATTTTCTCTTGTTTCTAGAATACTAGGTTACCTACTCCTGCCTTTCAACCAGAAAATGTTTCTCTGTCAGAACAATATGGTGGTACGCCAGTAGCATTGAACATGTACGTTTCAGTGCTACAAATCACTGGATTGTGAAGGGGACACAACGACAATGTGCCAAACCAGGATGCTTAGAAACCTCGCGGTATTCCTGCCAAGCCTACAATGTTGGTCTACATCCTGAATGTTTTAAAGAATAACATTTCCAATAGACAATGTTATGTAGTTCGACATGTGATATTTTTCATTGTATTAGCTAAATCAGTTTTGCTGAAATTGTCAACAAAGGATTTTTCGTTTGTTAATGATAATATTTGTTTATAAGTTTGTTTGTTATCAAAAAATGGTTTGGTTCAAATATAAAAAATTAAAGATAAGCGATCTTATGTTTTGTTTTACATGTACCCTCCTGCTTGTAGCGTCACTTTAAACTGACGGAAGTGAAATCATTCATATCTTACAAAAAGAGCGTTTCTTTCCTTCAAGTTACACCATGCCAAAGCTACCATGGATAAATAAACAAAAAACTTTGATTCAGGAGGGATTTGGGTTAACTTTTCGGGCTTTTAAAAAGTTAAGAGTTAAAATCAATGGGGTTGTATGGGCGTACTAAATTGCTACAGTTTATTTTCAAAACTATAAAACCGCGATCAGAAATGTATTATGCGATTCATTGCAACAACAATAACAAGAATCTATTTAATTTAATGAGTGGATATTTATGCAAACAACTAAAGGTTCAAATTTCTGGTAAGTTTTTCGCGTGCCAATAAAAATGAGTTAACTTGGATAATAACACAAAAATTTCAACTCCCAAGTCAAAAGCGCAGTTTAATTTTATAATTTTGTTTTGTTTAGAAAATATTTTATATTTTATTTGCGTAAATAACGAACGAACTTTTTTTAATTTTTTCAGAAATTGTTTCTTATTAGCACGTTTGTTGTTAAAATAATGTGTTATTATTTTTCTATTTTAAACTGACCTCTTTTGTTCCAGCTTTAAACAATTTTTAGCTGATGGTCACAAAGAATTGATAAAAATTTTTTTTGGTTTTCGCTTGAATTTATAAAGACATAGGTTTCCAAAATTATTTTTATTTTATTTATTTATTTATTTATTTATTTAATTCAGGTTTCAAAACCTATATAACAGCAAACAAACGAAAAAAAAAAAAAAAAACACAAAATTAGGTCCAGAAAAAACACTAACTTGAAAACCATTCAATTTAACAATACAATGAAGGAGTGTAATATTAATAATGAGAAGATTTAAAAATACATTAGGGTAAATAAGAATATTGAAGAGAAAATTGCCGGAGTGAAACAGCGATTTACAAAAAATAGATAGATTTTCGAAATAATGCGTTAAATGTAATTATGTGATGCTGAACTTGAAAATTTCGAGCACTCGTAGAATGTGGAAAATTATGCAGCATTTTAAATGCATCATCATCAGCTATTTTAATCCGGTAATAAGAAGAATTTAAATAATTATACCATAATTGACTAGAATAAAACTGTGAACAGTAAGAACGGAATGACACATTTTTTACCGATGTAAAACATTGAGAAAAGAATAATTTTTAGGTTATTTGCAGTGCAATAAATCGTTCTAATTTTTCTATAGATATTATCATTTGAGGTAACAAAGCGTTAACGTTAACTCCAAGATATTCAGCATCGTCAGAAAAAGACACAGTGTTTGTACTTAAAAAATGGTAGGAGAAGCTAAAACACAAAACTGTTTGGGTTTGAAAAGTACATCAACTAACTTACTGCTGTTGAAAAAGATATGCATTTTAGCATAATCTGTGCACATATTAACAAGATCTTGAAACCATTTAAACTGGGGGCAAGTAGGCATAAATTATCAGCAAAAAATACATGATTGAGTTTTTTTCAATGTAGCAACCAGTGATGTAGTCGAGAGCACAAACGTCGGACCGGCAAATTTCGAGACCTAAGGTTCGGGACCGAAACCAGAAACAATCGAGACCGAGACCGAGACCGAGACCGAAACATTTTACAAAAATATAGTCCATTTTTAATCATTTCAAAAACAATAAAGTTCAATTTTTTAAATAGTAATCTAAGATTACATTTTAATTAAACAAGCATCTCTATCATGTTCAAAAAAGCTTTACTCAAGTGTGGTTACATCATTAAACAAACTGCTTTAAAAACCCGTTCAACTAGACCAGAAGAAAGTCGAAACACACAAGACATGCTAATTAACAATATTCCAAAAAGTATTAAAAATTATTTTAAAAACTCAAAAATGCTGAAAGCACAATCTTCATCAGAATCGTTGAAACTTGGATGACCGGTAAATTCCACCCCAGTATATTTCCTCATAGGTAAATTCCACCACGGTATATTCTGCCATGGAAATTTGTTAGGTTTAGGGGTTTAGTGTTAGAGTTAGGGGTTAGAGTTAGTGTTAGAGTTAAGGATTAGGATTAGTGTTAGAGTTAGCGGTTAGGGTAATAAATGTACTTGTCGACTACTGTACTCTAACTTCGCAATTTATAACGTAATAAATCCATAGCAATCAATAAATAAAATGAACAATCAACATGGTGTGACATCGTGGTGGAATAAACCATGATGAAAAACAAGCTAACTTAATGGAATTTACCGCGTTGGAATGTACCGTGGTGGAAGTTACCGTAACTTCATTTAAATATTTGATTAACTCGGTTATCTGTGTTGGCGTGTTCTACTTGTTGGCTATATTTGCTTCCATAGAATAGAATTATTAGTCTAATTAATCATTAAACAAAAATTAGAAATATTGAGAAATTATATTGGTTTTTCTATCTGTATTACCCCTGTTTATTTTTGTCTATTTCTGGTAGATTAATCGGAGTAGTTTTCAATTACTTTTCTACTTTTCTACAACGTCTTATCAGCAATTCTGTATTTCATTTTAAGCAATCAGATTCATACAATGGTGTTTGCAGAAATTTTGTTGTTGGGGCGGTTGAGAGCCGAAAACATGATCACTACAAGTCGTGATGTCTTTTCAAAAAGTGAGGCCTGGTACAACAAAAAAAGAAGCTACTTTCAAAAGATTTATTTAAAAAACAACTTATTTTTGATATTATTATTTTATTTTTATTTCTATTCTCCTGACTATCTGACTCACAGGAAATTGTCGGTGCCATTACGCATGGAACAACTGTCAAGCTGATCAAGCTTTTTGATCAAGCTTTTTTTTGAAATGGTCCTTTTGACCCGTGGCAGGATTTCTTTTGGTGGGTTTCTTTGCCTGCCTGACCCTTTTTGGTCCAGACCCTTTTGGTCTTTGAGTTTGTTGTTTCTCCCACCCATGATTATACAACATTCTCTGAATATGGCTCGGATGTGTGTATTAATTTTCTTCTTTTCGCTTTCCTTTTCTTATTAACATCACATCGCTTTGTTCAAAGGTACGGCGACCATGCACAACTGACATTGTGCATGTAATAACGTACTTCGTTTAGTCGCTGCTTCCTTATTCACAATCTTTATTTCTACATGCACTTTGATTAATTTCAAGTTGATTGTGAGTAAAAATGAAAATAAATAAATAAAAAAAAAAGCTGATTGGCCCAGATGGTAGGTGCTTTCACGCAGCCTGAGCCGTGAGTAAGTCTGTTTATTGATTCTAAAAATGACAGACCGAAACCGAACCTACCAAAACGGAAGGGTATCCACCTATTCCGATGTTCAGTGTGGGTCTGCTAATCGGCAAACGTCCTTTTCAGGACGGGCAATGTTAAGATAAAACTGCCCTTTTCAGGGCACATTGCCAACAAGTTCCGAAGACCCACTATTCTTCAGCTGAACATCGAAGGCCTCACTGCAAGCAAGATGAACGTTCTTCATCACCTCGCTATGCAGTCTGAGGCACTCGTCATTCTACTGCAGGAAACCCACTGCACTGATGCAGAGAAGTTGGTACTTCCAAACTACCAACTAGCTGGGTCTTCTTTAAGCAGGAAGCATGGCCTTGCCACGTTTGTCCACGAGCGACTGAGATACACGCTTTTGGACCAATCTCTACCGACATTGGAGATCGAGTGGTTGTGTGTGGACGTTGATGGTTATAAAATAGTCAACGTCTACAAACCACCGCCAACGCAATTGCGAACCCTGGATCTCCCAGTGTATCCTCACCCCTGTCTGTACGCTGGCGATTTTAACTGTCGTCATGCTGACTGGGGTTACGACGACAACAGTCCGGACGGTGAGTACTTGGCTGGTTGGGCAAGTATTAATTGTCTTGCCCTCCTATATAATGCCAAGGACGCTGCCAGTTTTTATTCCGGCCGCTGGAACACTGGCACCAATCCAGATCTAGCTTCCGCTAGCGTAGGTCCAAACAGTTGCTTACCGGATAGACGTGTCCTTGACAAGTTCCCCAGGTCACAACATCGACCTTCGCTTATTACACCACCAAGGTTTGCTATGGCAGTGCCAAGCATGCCTGTTAAGCGATGGAACTTCCTCAAGGCTAAATTGAGTCACTACATTGCTTTGACGAATAAATTCGCAAAGACTTTGTTGCCGCCTGATTCACTTGATGTTGATGCGGCTTACCAGGACTTCTGTAACATTATTAAGAAAGCAGCCAAAAAGACTATCCCACGCAGGTATCGAAATAACTATATTTCGTGTTGGGATGCAGAGTGTGAATCCCTCTATAAAATCTTTCTGCAGTCTCCTCAGGGAGACAACTCAAGTTTGGCTGCTACAGCTCCGCTTGCCAAGTTTGACAGAAAGCGGAGGGATCAATGGTTCGAGGCAGTTCGGAGCATTGACTTCTCACACTCTAGTCGAAAAGCGTGGAGTATTTTGAACAACCTTACTGGTAGGTCACGACACTCTCCTCGTCACTGTCCCGTTTCAGCCGATGCTATTGCATCTCAGCTGGTCAGAAATGGGAAATACGAGGCTGTTGATCGCAAGTCATCTCGACTTGTCTGTAAAGAAGTGTCTGACCTTTGGAGGGCCACAACACCAGACGCAGTAAATATCTCTGACAATTTTTCACAGAGAGAATTTGCTGCTGCCCTTCAACATTTAAAACCAGGTAAAGCTCCGGGTCTTGATTCCATCTGCCCCGAGCTTATACTCCATACCGGAGCTGGTTTGAAGTCCTGGTTACGTGACTTCCTTTCTTCCTGTTTGCGCCAACTCAAAATTTCCAAGATTTGGAGAAGAGCGCTTGTGGTCAAGATCTCAAAACCAGCAAAACCCGTGGGGGACTCAAAGAGTTATCGACCGATATCTCTGTTCTGTGTCCCCTACAAGATCCTCGAGAGGCTTATCTACGACCGCGTTGAACCATTAATTGATCCACTGCTCCCTAAAGAGCAGGCTGGGTTCCGACGCGGGAAGTCAACCGTAGATCAAGTTGTTCTGCTAACCCAGAACATCGAGGATTCTTTCGAGGCTAAAAAGAAGGCCGGTGCCGTATTTATCAATCTGACAGCTGCTTATGACACTGTCTGGCACCGTGGCCTTACCTGCAAGCTGCTGAGACTACTTCCGGATAAGTACATGGTCAAAATGATCATGGAGCTTGTCCGAAATCGAAGTTTCACCCTTACCACCGGTGACAGCAAGCAAAGTAGGCTACGCCGTCTAAAAAACGGCGTTCCTCAGGGATTGGTCTTGGCTCCCCTCCTATTTAACATCTATACGTACGATCTTCCTTCCATGATTTCCAGAAAGTTAGCTTATGCTGATGATCTAGCATTGTTGCATTCTTCTGGAAACTGGAAGGACTTGGAGGGGATCTTAAGCCAAGACATGTCTACACTGTCAGCGTATCTTTAGACTTGGAGGTTGAAGCTCAGTCACACTAAGACGGTGACGACAGCCTTTCACTTAAATAACCAAGAGGCCAAACGTGAGCTAAAGGTCTACAACAACGGTAGACTTTTACTGTTCTGTCCAACCCCTACTTACCTTAGGGTAAAACTGGACAGATCGCTCACGTTTCGTCACCATTTAGTGGCATTGCGCAAAAAACTATCATCGCGCGTCACACTGCTGAGGAGACTCGTGGGCTCGGGATGGGGTGCTGGTGCTAAAACACTACGCATAGCCACCTTGTCTCTAGTCTATTCAGCAGCTGAGTACTGTGCGCCAGTCTGGTGTCGCAGTGTTCACACTCGTCTCATTGACAATGTCTTGAACGACGCCTTGCGCATAATTACTGGATGCCTGCGTCCCACTCCAACGGACCACCTACCTGTACTTTCAGGCATCCAGCCAGCTGAGCTTCGCCGAATGGGAGCGACACTCTCCTTGGCTTACCGTGGATCTCTGGACCCCGATCATATTGTATGGTCTCTTAAGTGGGTCCTCAGATACTCGCCAAGTGAGACTAAGATCCAGACGCCCGTTTGTTCCAGGTGCGCGGAATCTTTTGGACAACCTTGCCAGACTTGGCATCCGCGCCTCTGAATAGACAAATCACAAATGGAAAACGGAGTATTGTGAAAATGCTTCCAGGCTCCGTGTTTTTGTGCCCGAGACCGGTGCCAGGCCTGTTGGGATGGGCTTACCCCGAGCAGCTTGGGTTAAGCTCAACCGCTTGAGGACTGGTGTTGGGCGATTTCATTCGTCCATGCACAAATGGGGTCTCGCTCCTTCACCGAATTGCGAGTATGGCGCCTCTGAGCAAACCGCAGACCATGTAATAACAGTGTGCCCTATACATCGGGCACCACATGGAGCACGAGGTCTGACGGTTTTGGATGACGAAACTCGATGCTGGCTTAATGACACCACTGCCAGCATCTGATCCAGGCAGTGCAGCAGTCTGGGGTAGTAAAAGGATAAACCCTCGGCCCCAGTCCTGTTTGTGTCTGACCTGGAGTGGATACCCTTTAAACGACGACGACGACGAATGTACCAAGCTATCATAACTACACACAATGGCGGTCAATCAAATTACATGAAAAATAAATGAAAAACAAGAATATATAAATAAAATTTTTTGATGCGAGTTTTATTCGAACTTTAATAAGGTACGGCGACCACGCACAATTGACGTTGTGCGTGTAATAACGTGTATCGTTTAGCCGCTGTTTCCTATTTCGCAATCACTTTTTCAATAAGAACTTCGAAACGTAATATCTTGATTGCAAATAAAATTAAATTGAATTGAATTAATTTGATTTTAAAAGATTTTTGCATGCGCAAATGTAAATCAAAATCTCTCACTAAAATATGCGAAGCTTTATTAATTAGAAGCAGTGGCGTACCGAGGATTTTTGAAAATGGGGAGCATACGACCACAATCAAATATGCTTAGTGGAAAAATTTATTTAAGTGCTAGCTAAAAAGAAGGTTTTCACGTTGAATCGGTTCCGGATTTTATGAATTTCGTCTCTGTAGACTAAAGGCTCGTTTCCATTACGAGCGTGGAAAAAAGCATTCTTTGTTTATTTTATTGCTTTTTTTTTGCGCTCGCTTCAATTTTAACCGCTCGCTTCAATCGAAGATCAATAAAAGAGAGAAAGAATGCTGTTTTCCACGCTCGTAGTGGAAACGGGTTTTAATGATTTTTGATAAAAACGAAACGAAAGAGGCCCGCATATGGGTTCTGTCTTCGTTTTCTGGCGTGGTTTCTGCCCAAAAAGTATTGATGATCTCCATGGAGTAGCCATGGCACAATGCCCCCCTAGATACGCTAGTGATAAGAAAGTTTAATCCTAATTTAAATTGTCTATTGTATGCTAGTGGTTCTATCTTTTTACTAAACATATTTGAAAGCATCATGAAAAATTATTCATTATGAAACTTGATGAGGGCTTAAGTTAGCCATGAACGCTTGTTTTCTTTTGTCTTCTTTTTTCTTATCGTAATAATATAGATATATAGATGGCAATATTAAACAAAATCAGAAATGCTAAATCCAATACGGCTGCTTTTTATAGCAATTTTATGGTATAAAAAAATAACTTCTCTTTCAAAGTTTTATACGTGAACGGTAAACACAATTTTTCCACCCTATTTCAATAAACTTTGAATGTTTATTAATTAAAGCAGATATTTCTATTTCGAACATTCGAATGCTAGAATAATGTTTTAATATGGCATTTTTTTAAATCGAACATAGTAGAAATTCTACTTAGAACATTATTAGTTTTGAATTCAAATTCTTATTACTTTTCGGAAAAGTATTGTTAACGACCAAACTCTTCAGTTGCAGGGATTTTTTACTACTGCAACCCTACTGAGTTTTCGCCGATTTAACTTTTGACGTTTAAATAGGCCAAAAACAAACTTAAACTTAAATAGTTACTTCCTTTTGTTAACATAAACAATCTGCTTCTGTAAATGAGATTGAAAACCTTTCATTACCTGGTAAACATTAAGTAAACATAGTTATAGTAAGTCAGCCATTCAATCAATCAAATTGAAATAAATAAACAGCTGTAACTTTACTTTTTGTTGCTTTTTGCGTTTGCTGAAATAATTGAAAAACTAATTGTCCTAATTTAAGTTTTAATTTTGGCCTCCTCCTTCAAATTTAATAGAGTCCGAAATGTTCGGAAAAAAACGTTTTCTAAATTTCTTTGTTTTCCTATGGCATTGTTACGTCGTTCGCGTAAATTATTTGAAAATTAGATGTTGGGTTCGGGTTTCGAGCAGCGCGCCTTTGGTATCGGCGCTGAATAATCAGCGCTACCTTTAATGCGTTCTCGCGCGGCTGTGGGCATAAAGTGATGCCACGTTGTATTGGTAAGCCTTTTGACTTGAGCTGGCTGGGACTTCGCATTTTGCACAGTCTTCAGATTGATTTGGCTGCTATATTTGTCCCTTTGGACGTTGTCTATTTAAGGTAGAGAATTTGCCATTTGATACTCCTTTGCTCGTCCGCCCAACATCGTTGGTGAGTGTGTATTGTGTTTATGCGTTATTTAATGTAATATTTGTGTTATTGTTTAGAAAAACCGTTTCGGACTGGCGCCGCCATTATTGTTTTGTTTTGTGAAATAAAATTATAAATCTGGTGCTGGTCGTGAAGCGCGTTTGTGAGGAGTTGGAGAAAGGACGAGGCAGTTTGCGACTCCGTTACAGGCATATTGCACAACAACTTTAACAAATAATGCAAAAAAAATAAAAACATCTTTAAAAAACACTCTTGTTCATTGTCATTGAATACCTACGTCCCATTCCAATAGACAAATTACCAATTCTTTCAGGCATTCAGTCAGCTGAGCTTTGCTCGTGAGAAGTGACACTCTCTTTGGCTAACCAACACTTTCGACCCTTACCATATACTGCAAGGTTTTTTAAGTCGGTTCTCAAATGCATTTTAAAAGAAACTTTGATCTAGATGCCCTGCTCTTAACAGATATTGAAATGAGTTAACATACATTTTTTGAAATCAATTTTTAAATTTTAACACACCCTAATATGTAAATTATTATGCTTTACAATAATACTGAGCAAAAAACTTCCAATATTATTGTTCAAAGATTGCAGTAACAATATTGTATCATTTCAGCAAAGGATTCTGCAATTTTATCAATGATTTGGTTTTTGTTTGATTTCATTTTTATTGCAATGTCTTTTTCAACAGCAATCAGCATAAGTAACTCCAAGTTATTCTGGGTGAGTGAAAACTCTAGCCTTGTGTTTCAACAGTCTTAGTATAGAAAAAGATCTTTCACATGTGCACTGTGTGATGCTTAGTGTTACAATGAATTTATATGCTGCATATTATTTTTCATATGCAGTTACTCTAATAGCAATGTGAAAGCATATAAGAAACAATTCTTACATGTTGTCTTCTCAGAAGATTTAGCAACTTCTGTATACTCTTTCTCTGACTTCAACATGTCCAAATCATTTTAATTGTGATTCATATTCTCTAGCAGTCCCTTCTTCAGGTGTTTGTAGCTCGATGAAATGAAATCAGTTCATCCTGTAGTACCACTCTGTCAGTTTCTGGTGCTGCATTAGCAGTCGAACTTAGCTCGACGTTTTGTGGAGATGCCAGTAATGTATATGTAATAAATAGAGCAATATCTTGCCTAAGAGGGATCAATTTTTGATGCTTTGTAATCACTCCTACTAAAGCAATCACTGTGTACATAGCACCAAATATAAATGTAATTTGGGCAAGTTGCTTTCATAAGTGCTTAAAGACCAGAATAAACACTACTCAAAATAGCTGCTCAATCAAATGAATCTCCAATACATTGTTCTAGTATCAGGCCTATCTCTGCAAGTGAATTTTGTAGCAAGGTATCCAAGCATTTTCTACTTGAGTTATCCACATTTACCAGGCGAACTAGTCTTTTCTTGGCTCTTTCCCAAACAACTTATCTAAGGACAGTGGCACACTGATCATTGGAAGAAATATCTTGACTTCGATTGCACGAAAACTATTGTTCGGAACATGATATACAGCTGAGTAGAGGGTTGAGTCTAGACAGAAAAACTAGTTGGTGCATGGAAAAATCAGTAAAAGCTAGAATAAAACATGGGCATTTAACTATTAATGCCTCAAAGCATTTTTAAAAAGGATTGCTGATCATGAGCAATATGTCGGTTGCGCAGGAGTAAATAAAGAGCACGTCAGTGGTACATAGTATTTGGTAAAAACACCCAGTGCTTTCATTATTTTCTTTTAAAATCATGACTAGCAATTTTTTTCCGCACAATACAGATGATACAGAAGAGAGTATCACTTATTTTAACCGTTTAGTAGATAAAAACTAGGAAGAATGGCTGCATTTGGTGTTGTTTGACATTTCGGTTGTTAAACTGAAAGAATTGTTTAACAGCTTTTGTGTAATTAAGTTTCAACCAAGAAAACAAAAATTTTAAAGAAGTATTAACTTTTAAGATTGACTTCTTTAAAAAGTAAATTTAAAATTTTTTAGTTTATATTTTTGTATAAGAGTTGTCTGATTGTAATTAAAGCCCGCTTTAAAAAACCAAACAGCAAAAAATTACTGGAACATTTTTGCATTTGGTAAAACAAAATGGAATTTAAACCAAAATCATATCAATTATGGTTGCGATTGAAATAGCCCTTCCTAACTTTCCGTCACGCTGGAAAATGTTTTCAAACTTACAGATAAGCAGAAACAAAAAATAGTAAAACTGAATATTTTGTATCACTTAGTGGTTGTCCTGGTTGTCTTTTATCTTTTCAATCTAATAGAAAATTCGAATTATGAATTAAATATTATCTATATTAAATAGAATTTTAGTGTTGTTCGTTAAAATGGCCGAAAGATTACTCAATAAATAATAAAGTATTTCAATGAAGTTGCAATTACTTCATTATGATTTAATGACTTTTTTAAAAAAATGGTAGGTTTTTTATCGTTTACAAAATATATAATCAACTCAATAAACAATAAAACAACCTAAATTCCAAAAATTAAGTATTTGTTACGCCTGAATGCTCAAATATTGCATCAATCTGGAGTACTATTAATGTGGTCCACTACTACTACTGACAATGTAAAAAAATTTATCATCTAAAATATTTCTGGAAATTTAAAAAAAAATTATTGTGATTGAAGCAATGAACCCGACCAATTTTTTAAATTGAAACAATTTTATGTGATCGAGCAAGTATGAAGATAGTTTCTGAGATGTAAGCAAAAGAAATTTGATTCTCGGTAAAGATAATTTGTTCTTTTGGTTGAATAAAAAAGTTTTTGAGCTAATTGTTCAAAACCTTGAGAGAATCTTAAAAATTCTCGATAAGTTGCAAAGATTGAAGCGTTATAAAAACTGGTAAATCAGCATTTAGTAGATTTTGCTGAGATAAGCTTTTCTTTTCTGGAAAGTGTTAAAAGATCGCTTCGCGAGTTTCAATTGTCGAGAATCTTAACTTCGAAAATCTAACTCCGAATCTTCATCAGTTTATGAAGAACATTAGGGCAATAAATAAGATTGAGTCAGTCAAATCTTCACTCTACAATTTTAAGAGAGAAATTTACGACGTAACAATCATGCGAAAATTGAACCAAATAAAAAATTTAAGTTATCCAAATCTCACGGCTACATTATGTTTTAGTCATATTAAATTTTGATATTTATTTACTCTTAATCATTGAGTGTTTAAATTAGTGATGGGATAATGCCAATTTTTTTTTGACTCCGATGCCGATTTCAACAACATTTCTCGATTCCGATTCTTTTTAGTCAGAATTCGTCTTGTTTTTTGTATGAGGCTAACAAGTTTTTTAAAAAACACCTAGTTTAATTAGTTGCATAATCGATGTACAGTGTCTCTTCCTTAATTGTTTTAAATTGTTCACCATTGGCCATTGTAAATTAAAGATTATATGTATATTTTACGAATGTATATTCAAGTTACGAACAATACGCTATTTACTGCTGATGTTTATGCTTGCTGAAGAGAAGGGTCTTATCACAAAAAGCAGAGCGCCTTTAATCTCCAGGCCTGTGTAGGTTTCAATGTTTCATCAAAGATGAGTTTGGTAAGAATGCTTGAGCTGCTGCCGTTATACGCTCAACATACCGCCACTATCAAAAGTCAAAATTAGGCCTTTAAGTTTAAAAATGGGCTAAAGACGTAGCGAAAAAACCTGACGTGATAGAGCAAATCTGAGCTCAGAATTGGATTCAGCAGCCCAAAATTAGCCTAAATCGATTATCAAAGTTCATGCCGCAAAGAAAAAATTTTTTTTGTTGACCAGTGTAATCAGAGATAAATCGAGTGAATTCTACGACTGGGCAATTTATCATCTAAGGAGCGGTAAAGTCTTCCTATTAGCCCCCGGTTTCTCAACGCCGATTCACTATCAAGGGATTGTGCTACTCCCTCGAGATTTCTTATGTCTGCTCGAAGATTAAGCAGCGTTTCCCTATGATGGCCGACTGCTTTAACTCGCCTTTCTATAGAACGCATTGAGTCTTTGAGTATTCTATCTTTTTCGCCAAAAACTTTTTCTAGGGTCTCCCAGAAAACATCGCAAGCGTGTCTGCTATCGAAAATAGAAAATGTAATACTAACATACCGCCTGGCCTGTCCAACTATAGTAGCTTCTATCCATTGTAAAAGCAAGTCTGGGCGCACAGATCTTAGTTGACGGTATCGCAAGTGAAAACGATGGCGATAAGCGGAATATTCGTATATATCGTTGCCTGAGAAACGAAAATCTCTACTTGACTCTTCCATCAATTCTCTCCAATGAGAGGGTTATGTAATCTCGATCGTACCTCGCGTCTACTTCCGGACAGTGATGGATATTGAGTGAGGCGAGTGAGGCGATTTCCTCTTTTTTACAGTTATCGAGGGGGCCCCTTTTTGAAAATGCTGCGTGTAGTTTTATTTTGTGGTATTTTACGTGGTTTCATGAACCTCAGAAATTCTCAAAAGTTTGGAGTTTTTAGCAAATAGGTGAAATGTATGTGACATAATATGGCATATAGGAAAATGTTGGCAGAACACTTAAAATTTGAAACAACAATTTATAAAATCTCTTTAGTTTCTAAATAGTGCACAACAACTACGTAATGTAAACTATTCCTAATAGTCAAATTGTTATAAAAGTTATCTAAAAGTAATTGAAATTTAGCAGCAATAACTTTACAACTAAAAATATGCATAACAAAAAGAGAAATCTTGTTTTAAATTTACCTTTTTTTTTATTGATAAAAACACTACTTTTAAAGTTAGTTGTATTTATGCATATAATATTAATTACTTTCTATAATTGCAACAAAATAATGACTTACAAAACAGAACAGAACAGAACAGAACAGAACAGAATTTATTGTTTTGCGCGAAAATAAGCACGCAATCGACGTCAACACAAAACTATTCAGGTCAGGAAGCATTAAAAAACCCCAAGGTTTTCAAGTCAAAATACTCCCTGTTTATTATCAATCAAGCATTAAAAAATAAACTATTACAAATTGAATTTTAATTTTTTGAATGATTGAATGCTAAAAGTGCATGCATGAATTAGAATGAGTAACTAAAAATTGAGCAATGTTTACATAAATCACCGTAATAAGTTTACATAAAATCCAAATAAGCACACAAACTTAATAATACACAATTACACATATCTTTATACTACTATGCAGACAAGATTATTGTGGACATTATTTATAACTTGTAATTAAATATTGTTTTAATTGTTTAGAAAAGGCATAAATGTGGCATGATGATTTAATTAAATCTGGTAATTTATTCCAATATTTAACACCTCTATATTGTAGTGTTCTTAGACCACTGTTTTTTGCTTTCTTGGTAAGAAATAATTACTTTTAGAAGTATTTCTGGTGTTATAGCTATGAATTGAATTGTGTTTAGAAAAATATTTTGAAAAGACATTTGGCAGCAGATGATATTTAAAACAAAACATAAATTTACATATTTCAAGAACATAGATGTCATGAATTTTGAGTTCTGTACATTAGATAAAGCATATAGATCTGTTACGTGGATTTGCCTTTTTCCTACAATATTTATGCATAAAGCCGATATAAAAGGTTTTGCAACGTTCGCCCTGTGACTACTGCGTCTTAAAAAAATTAACAAATGTGACTTAATTTAATTAGCGCTTCATAAACGCTTTTTAGCAGGCCGGTGTGAAAGCATTTTCCAAGCCTTAGTTTGCCTACCCCTTGTTTAAAGCAATTTATCAAATAAAGAAACTAATGTTTATTTATTTTTTGAACCATGTTGAATGGATTCTTTTTAAGGCTTTTTTACGGCAAACGAATTGGGTCTCTTCTAGAAGCAACAAGAGTTTTTTTGGGTGAAACTAACCAGGAATTTCCCTTTCAGCACGAGTATGGAATAATGAAGAAACTAATAGGAAAATGACCCCTCAAAAAGCGACAGTAACCGCAGGGGCATAGGTTAGTTTCACGCACAAAGATTGCTTTCGGTGACTTGTTGAAGAAAACCCTTTTTTTATATTAACAACTGATAGAGTTATACCTATTTTGATTAATAAATTCAATATAAAAACTCCAGAGCAACCAAAACGAACTTAATTTACTGAGTTTTACGAGGTAACAAACCCTTGAAAAAACGCTTTTTCCCCAAAAAGTAATTGCTTTAATCTTACGTATTTTTTTCCAAAATAAAGCAAACAAATTCTTGTGGTAACGAAATTTAACTAAGGAATATTTGAACAACATATTAACATATTTATTAATTATAGCCCGCAATTTTTTATAAAAAATGTAAAGTTGGTGCCCACCTCGATAGTTTATTTATTTATTTTCATCTTTTTATTTCTCTTCCTGCCTCGCAGAAGAGCGTCGGAGGCACTATACTTAGGATAAGCGATTACCCCGACCTGCTTTTGAAGATGCCAAAATATTGCTGTCCGGTTGAAACTTTTTATTTTGTTTTTTAGTCTTTTAATAAAATAGGACTAAAGTTTAGAACTGCTTGCCAAGACAGCCAAGCAAGGGAAAGTGCCGTAAAATGTTTTTTTCAAGGACATAGCAGAATTGCGCAAGTAGGTTTTGAACCAAAGTCGTTTTGATCATAATCATTGAAGATTTTTTTTAATTAAAAGAAACTTAGGGCTTGAAAGCATTAAAGAGCATGAAAGGTCTTTACTTTTATTTTACATTTTTCGACAGCGCCGTTGAATATTAAGAGTGCCGTGATTGATGGAAAATGTGATAAAAACCGTTGCGGTTCAAAACCTGCTCTCGCCGTTCTCCTGTGTCCTTGGAAAAATATTTTATGAGACTTTTCCTTGCTTGGTGGTTTTAGCAAGCAGTCCTAAATTTTGATCATACCTCTAAATATAAAGTAAAAACAAAACAAAAAATTTCAACCGGGCAGCAATATCTTGGCTTTTCCGGAAGCAGGTCAATGTAATAGCTTGGCAGTTGCTTTATGTACAGCACATTTAACAATTTCCTGTGAGTCAGGAAATCAGGAGGATAAAAATAAAGATAAAATGATAATATTAAAAATGAATAAATAATTTTTTTTAAATTAATCTTTAAAAGTGGCTCTATTTTATTTGTTGCACCAGGTCTTCCTTTTTGTGAAAGATATCACTTAACATATTGATCGTGTTTTTGGCTCTGAACTGCTCCTACTCCCATAACAAGTTTTTAGTAATTTTATCTTATTCTATGTAAGCCAAACATAGACAACAAATTGAACAACTGCAACATGAGAACATTAATAACCAAGCTTATCAAATATTTAAATGAAGTTTCAACCATTACCGTAATGACCGTGCTTTCAGCATTTTTAAGTTTTGAAAAAAATTTTGATGAATATTCTGCTTTTTTCAACACTGTTAACCATTACGCCTTGCGTGTTTCGGCTTTCTTCTGCTCTAGTTCAGCTTTTTTTTAAACGAAGTGTTTAACAACTCAATCACACAGATTAAAGCGTTTTTCAACATGTTAAAAATGCTTGTTTATTTAAAATGTAATCTTAGATTATTAAAAAAAATTTATTACTTTTGGAATAATTGAAAATTCTTCTAAAATTTTTCGCTCTCGATCTCGGTCTTGGTCTCGGAAAAATTATTGGGTCTCGTTCTCGGCTACATCACTGGTCCAGCCGAAATTTCTTATGATAACAAGAAAAATTTGTTTTTATTACGATTAAAAGTCTAATCTAAAATTTTCGCACATAATTTTATGCACAAACTAGGGTTTACGTAAGTAGGAAAATTGATCAAATTAAAATTTCCGTTGCAAAAAACCCATTACCACATTTTCTAGTCACGAAAAAAAAAACTTGTCTTCTATTGTACAATGAAAACAATGCACTACCAGTGTAACTGCAGTATACCGCTAAGCCACAAGGACATATTGGCGGTGGTTCCGATATGCTGAACACATTGTGAATCAGATAAAGTGTTCAGGATATCGGAACCACTGCCAGTATGTCCTTGCGGCTTAGCGGTGTATCGCAGTTACGCTGGTAGTTCATTGTTTTCATTGAACTACTCACCCAGCGTTCAGGTCCGCAACTGGCTGTTTGAGGTGTAAAAATCACAAGCAAAACGTTGTGCCAGCTGTTTAAATTTTCAACTTTTCATTGGGGTCAGCAACAAGCTGTATTGTCCTAACAAGTTCTAACAAGTTATTATTATTATTTATCTTTATATTAAAAAAAACATTATGATTGTGAAAAATCTATTTCCTATTGTTATTGAATATTATGTTTGTGCATTTATCTATTCTGTATTATGATTTGTGTATTGATCTATTCTGTATTAGTATTATTGTTTTTTGATTCTATTGTTATTGATTATTATTATTTATATCATATTGTTATTGATTGTTCGTTCGCCCAAAACTGTGTAAAACTTATTTCCTAGTGTTATATTTTTTTTTTATTAATTGCATTTACAAGTAAAATCAACACATTATTCATTCTTTAATGTCAATACTTATTTTTTTCATCGTTTAATATAAATTTTTTTTCTTTCTAATTCATTGTATATATATTATATCCAACATGTTAAATATTTATTTGTGAAAACGTATATGATTTAATCGCCTTTTTTTCTACTATCTAATAACCGCTTATCACAATTCCAAAAGCACACACATCTGTTTTTGTTTTTATCACGCTTGTTATATATTGTGTTGTTGATATACGTGTTTTATAACTAAAATTATATCTAAAAAAAAAAAAAAAAACAAGGACGAAATAGGTCTGTCGGCAATTGCTTGTTGATTGACTTGACCATTCTTACTTATTGTCTTTTATTGTTTAAAAAAAATTTTGGAAATTGAATATTAATAAAATATTATATTTTCTACATATCGGATTTGTGATTTAGGTCGGAGTTTTGGGTCGAGTCCAAGCTTAAGTTTTTAGCAATAATCAGGCCTGATTTGGTCGAAAATTCATGCGTTTGCATCTGTACGGATTTGTTAATCAAATTTATTTAAAAAATTTTTAAAGAAAATAAACGTTAAATTATGAAACACAAAACTTTTTAAATTTATTCTTAGGAGTTATTTATTGCACGAAGTGGCTGTACCATGCTTGACCATATATTTTGAACTTTTTTATTTTTTTAAATGAATACTAATATTTTTATACAAAACTTTGAATAAAAACTAATGGACAAAATAAAAAAATACAACTTAAAAAAACAAATGTTTGCATCTGAGTTTATAGAAATAATGCACAAATTAAGACAACTTTTTTTTGTAGGGCAGGGTTATCAAACTGGCGGCTCGCCGACCAAATTCAACCCGCCATGCTCTATTTTCAAGTCCGCGTCTTTCAAATTTTATTACAATATTAAGCCTGTACTTACTTTTTAGGGACGAAACTCAAGAAATACGAGGCGGATTTAAAGTAAATACCTTTTTTTTATTCAAAAATTGTCAGGCCCGCGTAAAATATAAGCGCACAAATATGGCCCACATTACAAAATGAGCTTGATGCCCTTGTTCTTAGGTATTTAATATGTAAAAATAAAATTATTAAGTTGATGAGGTGCTTCGATTCGGGGTAGTCTTCGGAAGGGCAGTACTGCCCGATAAACCCGTTGATGATGGAACAGTCGCTTCACCAAACATATTACACGAAACCATCTTGACCACTGATGGCCACCATTGGTTCCTTGTTTCAGTGCTTCGAATGCAGAGCAAAAAAAATATTCCGAAACCCTGGAAAGACTTTTAATTTGAGAAGCTTATTATTGCACATAACTTTGCTTGACACTTTTTCATGCAACTAAATTTTAAAAAAAGCTAAAAATAAAATAAAATTGACTTTTACAAAGTTTTACAATGATAAAATGTTGTACCTGAAGACTAATAGCAATAGAAAAAAGCCAGCTCAGTATTGTTAGAAAGGTGACATTTGAAGAAACCAGCATTAAGTATCCTAAGACCCAGACAAGACCGAGAAGAGTGGCAATTGTCACCGCTCTTGCAAAGTCATGTCGCAGGGAGTAATCACTTGATTTAGTTGATGAAACCTGTATTTGTTTTGATTAATTAAAAAAAAAGACCTTTCAAGATAAATTGTACAACTATATATGGTATAGTGTATACCAGAACGTAAACAATTTTGTTTAAAAAAAATCATATCAAAATTTAGCAACCAACCACAAAAAAAACGTAATGGACAAAAGTTGTTTAAATTACCTTTTTTCTTTTCCAAGTAAGCTTTCGAATGACCAAGAAAAAGATAATTATGTTAAAGCACAATAACAAACCAACGGGTAATACAAAAGAAAAGTAGAGTGAGTAGCTATGCAGCCAGCACATATTCGGAGCTAACATTGCCGATACTGCTGGAGTATGAGGAGGCTCTATAACATTTTAGAAGAACAAAAATTTTAAAAGAATGTAAATTTTTACAGAAAAATATTCAATAATCACAATAAAAAACTTACCTTCTCCATATATAGGAGGCATAATGGGATCAGTAGACAGTGGCAAAGTAATAGCAACATTCAAAACAGCTATTATCAGAGGAACGCCGTATGCAATTATATACGACTTTAGAAGATAATTTCTTGGAACATTACTCAAAACCTAAACATTTGATTAAAGAAAAAACAAAAAACATTTTATTAAATTTTCAAAAACAAAATTGCTTACCAAAACGACAGATTTGTAAAGGTCATGAGCAAAAATTGCCATCCATGTCCACGTAGTGAGCAAAAAATAATGCAAGAAAAAAGCACTTGCAATGCAGCGCATGACGTCATCACGTTCGCTTATTCCGGCTAAGAAAATGACGTAGGCGATTGCCAAATTGCTGCAGATATTCAAGTAGACGTTTTTAGAATAGGATCCTTTGTGGTTCAGCGATGGATTAGGTCTTCGCTTCTTTCTAAAAATTCAAGTTTTTCAAGTTGAATTTCAGCAAAATAGTAAACTTTTTATTATCATAAAAGTTTCTTTTATAAATTATTCTCTATGTAAAATTTAAAATATTGGTTCACCGGAACAACTTCTTCCAATAATCCTTTAATCGCAAAAGTAAAAAACTAAAAAATATATTTTGTCACCGAATAATCACTTTACCCTTATTAATAAGTCCTTTTTTTGGTGAATTTACTGTTTAAACGAAACATTGATTTGAAATCTTCAAAAGTGTGTTTTTGCATTTTTAAAATCTCACAGTGACAATTTTTTAAAAATAAATATTCAAGTCTTATTGAAAGCAAACCTTTTGCAAAAAATTTAATTTACCTCCCTTTTACCGTAGATACAAAAACTACAGGCCCATTCTAAACTGACTCATATATTAATTGTAGAAACTAACGGAATATACTGAGAACAATAGTTATTTTATCTAATTCATCTATGAAATATGAACTAAAAGATTAGCTATAAATATGAAATAAACACATAACAGTAAAAAAGAAGTATATGCCTAATATAAGGTTTACCGAAACGACTTCATACAAAATATAATTAGTTCAATAAAATCAAAAAAGATTATCAAAACTTATTAGTTTACACAATTCACAATTAGAAATAATATTTATTACATTTTGTTTGACATACTTTTGCGCTGGGTACTATAGCGGAAAAAAACAATGTGGATTTTATATTCAATGCTCGGTCGACTTTAATATATGTACAATATATATAGAATATTAGCAAGAGAAAAATAACAAACAGCCCTCAAACCTTAAATAAAAAATCAATATTTTTCCAAATATAAAGTAATTTACTTTTCATTGTTGTACGTTCATACGCTTAAATTTCAGTTAAAACTTTATTTTAAATAATTTTTCTATACATTACAGTGTATTTAAATTTGAGAAGGCAAAACTATACAATTAGGCTACATAATTGCAAAATCTAAGCATAGGCTTACTACATGCCCCCGGTTAAAAATTAGCTAATTTAAATAATTTCTTTATAATGATTAATAAAGTTTTGGAAAAATAAAACACCAAATTTAAAAATACAGTCCTTGAGAAACTGTTTTTACTTCAAAAGAGGAACAACTTGGTAGAGATTAAATTAATATTTATTTGTCGGCATTGTGGTCAAGTGGTTAAGAGCACCGTGATTGTGATAGATACGTCTCAGTTTAAAACCTTTTTCCTCACTTGGCGGTCCTGATCAGCAGCTTTTAATTTGGTCATACCTCTATATAAAAACTAAAAAACAAAGATACTTGAAGAGTCGAGTGGCGGTACAAAATTTAAGATAGCTTTGAAAAGCATGTTTATTTCTCGAAGACTTTTCATCTGACACTTATTGGGAGGAATCGTCAGAATGAACTGAGAGCTTCGCTATCCCACAAACATAAAAAGCAGGGATACTTAGTGTAGCCATCTTGTTGGCCAAACAGCATACAAAAAACTTTTAAGTCACCACATATTAGCCAGTTGTGGTCAGAATATTTGATTTTAATTAGTAAAATTTTCTGATTTTCATATATTTTCTTCAAATGTACAGAATGAATTATTGGTACGGTGGCATATTTGTTTCCATTGTGCAACAGTATACATTTTAAGCTAGTCTTTAAACTGTCTATGAATAACCTTCATTTTTTTGGATCATACACACAGTAACACAATGTAAGAGGTCACCCATGTCATGACAAAACATAAATGTGTCTTCCGTGCTGAAATACTGAACCAAACCTTCCTCTCTTCGTTTATAAAATGAAAATGCGATTCCAGGAGCTAGTAGATTGTTATGGTGTAGCCAGGATTTTAAAAGCTCTGCAGAATCTTTTAGTAAATTCAAAACATGTACTAAGTCATTTAAAAAACTCTGCTTGATTAGTATTGGCAGCTTTTTTTGGTCTGAAGATGGGAAATAGTCATCATTTTTAATGGAACTGTTCTTTGATGTACAGTTATCTGTTGCATTAAATGATTGAGTTAAAAATGTAAATATAGGTACAGGAATGCTATCAGAATGGTCTTATAGCTGATGGAATGTTATATAGTCGATTTTATATTTATTTTTGGAGCTAAATCCAGTTACATTTACAATGCAAAAATAGAAGTCATCTTCGTGGTTTGCTTGGTCTCTACATATCATTGAAATGAAGCTTAAATTCTTTCGTTTTTTCTTGGTCCATTGTCTTAGCTTTTCAACACATGCCTTGCACACCTTATGAGGCTTCCAGGACTTGTCCTGGTTACCTAATCTATGCCGAAGTATGCTAAACAAGCTTTTTTCACACCGTGATGTTCTGCCTTTGCTTTAAAGCAGTAAAGCAGAAGACATCCACACATATAAAAGAAAACATCTGGGTGAAGCTTACACCTTCTTCGTCCTGCAGAAGTAAGCCTACTAGACCTTGGTGCGCAGGTTGTCTAAATTACAAAACAGATTACAAATACAGAATTGCAGAATACATTTTTAAAAAAGTCTAAAAATATAAAACAACTTAACAGATTTGCCTATATGTAGGCTACTTAAATAGTTTAACCGAATTAGGGCACGATATCAGCTTTCAAAAAACATAACACTAACTAGTAGTTCTTGAAAATAAAACAACCAGCAGAAGACTATAATCACTCTAGGCAAAGTGCACTGAAGCTTCATTTAACCAGTTAAGCTATAATGTGAAAAGGCAATTTCTAAATAAAAGATTAACAGAAAAAGACACACGATATTGATCGGTTATTTAGAATTTGAAGGCCTAAATTACAAAGTACAATGTAATTGTAGGTAAATAGGCTAATATAACAACTGAAATAGGCTACGGGTGGCTATGCGATATGTAAAATTAGCTGATCGAAAATCGTTAGATTGTAGCTGAATGCAAGGTGATAGACGAAAACTGATAACATGTTTGAAATTAGCGCTCAGAAATATCAAAAAACATCTTTATTTTTAATTCAGCACAATTGATGCAGATTGGTGTAATGACAGTGATTAATGCGTTTAGTCTTATCTTGACTTACATTGCTTTGAATAGCACAATTACTGTCAGAACCAATAAAATGATTGATATAATTGTTCCCACCAGTGTAACTGCTCTCAAGGCAACATCACTTGGAATTGGATAAATTGACTGCAAAGAAAAAAAAACGATAGTTCTAAGCTAGACCAGATTGCTTCATTATAAAAATAATTTTGCGCAATAACAAATTAAAATAAACATAATATATATTTTATTCACACCAGTGATTTTAATTGTAATTTTCAAGCTTAGATTAACCTTCAAAAAAATTGCTTACATCTGCTAAAATTGAAATTGCATAGTATATAAGCCGAATAACTGTTCCATAGTGATCGTTTATATCTAAATGTGCTTGGTTAACCCCAAAAACGTGTATCTAAATTGAGATTCATTCTTAAAGTGACTATAAAAATAGTATCTTGAATATTTAATTGCTAACTTCTAGGCAGCAACTAAAAATAGGATTTTTGCAGATCTTTTAATCCACATATATTACAAAATGGTATCAGGACAAGTTCCCGACTGACATGTGCCCGACGGCGACATGCCCGACGGACATTTTCCCGATGGACACCTGCCCGAATAAATAGTGCCCGATGGACAAATGCCCGATTAGGACAATTGCCCGATTATGAAATTTGCCCGAATAGGAAATTTGCGAGAATTTATTATGCACTTCAAGAATATTGAATAAAAGTAGAATTTATTATGCACTTCAAGAATATTGAATAAAAGTACACTGAAGAATACGAATAGAGTACACTGAATAAAAAGAATATGTCATTGATAAAAAAGGCAATTCATACAAAAGGCAACTAAAATTTTAAATTGTGAGCTATTCCTCTCAAAAAATCTACTATTTCTCGATTTTCATAATCTTGCACAATGTTTGCTATCCTTTTGGTTTGTTCGTGGCAAATCATCGCATACGCGATCATGCATATTCCACATACAAATAGGAAATAGTGGGTTTCCTCTATTACGTCGGCGTCTCCTGCCGATAAAAGTATCTTCAAAGTAGTTAATTACTCCATCTGCTTCTTCGCACATACTTTCTTGTAAGTGTTCAAAAGCTTGCACAACACTGTCTGATGGCACAAAAGCCAGTGCTGGTATCATTCGAATGCTTATGGCAAACTCAGCATCGCTCTGATATCTTGATTGCAACCCTTCTGTTTGTACCTTCCGATAAATAGCTTGCGAGAGGTGAAAAAAACAGCCCTTTATATTTGCATTTGGAAAAACATTTGATATTGCATTCATTGCAGCTTTTTCATAATCAATCATAATTGCAGATGGATTAAGTCGAGCATTAACAGCCCGAAGTTGGTTGAACAGTTCTTCATAAGTGGATTGTCGTTTATTTGGTAATAATGCAAAAACACATGGCATCGTTCTTTTAGAAACTAAACAATGAATTGAATACAGTTGGTAAAACAGTTCAGGTACAACTTTGAAGGTACCATCGCAAAACCACTCACTCGAAGATTGTAAGAGTTGCATATTTTTCTCGGTTGAAAACAAAAGTATACGATTCTCACCAGGTCCACTGTCGTAAAGTAAGAAATTGTCTTCGTTGCATGTTCTTTTGTATTCATCTGGAATGGCCATCTCACACAAATTTCTTGGTATGGGATGTGGAGCATGTACAGCTTGTTTATATCTTCTGATAGAACGTCTAATTGTGCTCATAGACGGTAGTTGACTAGAGACTCCTTCCGAGACATTCTGTAACGTTTGACATAGAATCTGTTGTGATGATTGTTGGGTTTTAATAGCTTGTTCCTTCATTTCTTCACGTAAAGATAGAAGATCTTGACGAATAATATCTGGAGCGTGAGTGTGTTCATGTGTCTCTCTTATTATTTGATCACCACGCAAAGTAATTTTGGCCTTGCAGTTGTTGCGTCGGCGGCGTTCACATTCGTAAAACGTATTTCCAGACGGCAATTCCTTGTTCTTAACATATAGGTAACCATTATAGCACAGCTTCAATCCACCACGTTGAGTTTTCACAAATTCCATGACTGCTTACAAGAGTAAAAAACTTTAACAGACTGAAGAGAAACTAAAAGAGCGGTTGTATATGTACGAGGTATAAACCTTCGTTCACTTTATCTAATCGGGTGTTTTATCGATTCGGGCAAATTTCCTAATCGGGCAAATTTCCTATTCGGGCAAATTTAATAATCAGGCAAATTTCCTATTCGGGCAAATTTAATAATCGGGAAAATTTCCTATTCGGGCAAATTTCATAATCGGGCAATTGTCCTAATCGGGCATTTGTCCATCGGGCACTATTTATTCGGGCAGGTGTCCATCGGGAAAATGTCCGTCGGGCATGTCGCCGTCGGGCACATGTCAGTCGGGCACTAGTCCTAGATCCATTACAAAATATATACGTGTAAGCAGATGAAGTAAATGCTAATATTGGAGACAAAACTAGTACATGTAAATATGACATTGCTGCACGAGTACTTTTGAGGTATGCCAATTTTTTGGGTTCTCTGATTTTTGCTGTATTTTGTGGCTTTAGTTGACCAATTGCTCAAAAATTGTTTTGGTACACATTATCCTTGACACATCCCCACAGACAAAAATCAAGAAAATTTAAATTTGGTGAATGAGGTACCCATTCAATGTCACACTTTCTGCTGATCAACTTCTCCTGAAACTACTTCCCAATCCAGGCTAGAGAATCATTTGATGTGTGGGGCATGGCACTGTTTATTGATGTCAATTTATCTCTCTGAATCGTGACAGAGATGCTCAGAATTTCTCACTATTCCCACATACTGCTTTGTATTTTCAGTTTGACAATTCTCATTTGCACTTCACTCAACTTTTTAAAGTTTCTTAGATTTTTATCTGTGCGAATACCACAAAATTAATGTGTATCAGAACAACTTTCAGACAATTGGCTAACTAAATGCTTTGTTTAAAGGTGCAGCGACCATGCATAATTGACGTTGTGCATTAACCTATTTCGTTTGGTAGCTGCTTCTTATTCACAATCTTTATTTCTACTTGCACTATGAGTAATTTTAAGTTGATTGTGAGTAAAAATGAAAATAAATAAATAAATAAAATAGAGGAAAATTCGAGAAACCCCAAAAGAGGAATGTGCTTGAGTGATTGACAATTTTGCACGACGTGTGCAAGTTTGCCTCCACATTTGGTAGCATATTTTATATGGAACATTACTTCTACGCAAAGCAACCAAAATAACTGACACTTTGAAGAATGATTGAACAAATACTGAAGTTTAAGCCCACCAAGCATTTTGAAATTTTATAGATGTTGATAGGATTTGATAAAATTTATATAGGTTCTATTTTTTTTGGATCACTCTATTTCGATAGTATATACTGTATATAATTGTATATAATCCAGAAATGTTTTACCTTGCCGGTACAGTGCTCAATAACACACGGTTAGAACAAGTATATTTATATTTATTTAAACGCTACACTTTATTGGTTAAAACCGCAACAGTGTGTTTCATCTTATTGAATCGTTAGGTGGTTACTTATTTGAATAATATTACTAGTTGCTTATTCAAAACATTACACGTTAGTATTTAAATAAATATAAATACGCTTGTATATATATATATAAAAATGATACAGTAAAAACTGAAACTAGAGATTTCATTAAATAACAAAGAATTTCATAAAATTACTGAAATGACGGTCCAGTTATCTCATAAAATCTTTAGTTTCACAGTTTTACTATAACATACATAGACTTAAGTAGTGTAGTGATATGATTGTCAAGGCAAAACTTTACAAAGCTGCAAAAACCTATTTATCTTCGTTTAAAAGAAATACAAATATCAAAATAAAAACCTATTTTGTGGGGCAAAATTTAGCACAATTAACTTAACCCAGATCATACTCTGACTAAGACAATTTCTGAAACTTTTATCAAAACCGGAACAACACGCATTTTCATGAATTGTAGGTTGAATTACAAAATATATTCCGAGTTCAAAATTCAATAACACGTACATAAACCAAAAATGCTTTTTGTAATTTTTGCGATAACAAGCATCTTAAGAAGTATTTTAGTTTATACAAGAATACGAGCAACAAAATCATTAACAAAATCATTTGCAATATTTAAGTTTAATTTATTTTTTTATAACAGTTAATAGACTCTTGTGCGAATTAATCTGGTCACTCTTAAAAATGAAGAAAAATCAGTATTGTCTACTAAAAAAACATTTTGTTCAATCATAATGCAAAGTTTCCGAAAAATATGAGTTGCAGTTTGTAAGGTAGTATTCCTCACAGATGTGTAGTGGTTTGGAGTACACCAAACATGAAATTTTGAGATTTTGGCTGAATTTTACGTGAAATTTTGAAATTTTACATAAATTTTCTTCCTTCAAAAAGTTTGAAATTTTCTTAAATTTTATTGTGATATTAAACTTTGTGATAGAAATTGCTATGTATACTGTATTTTATAAAGTGATGTTTGCTACTTGATGTTTTCGATTAAAATGTTTTGATAATGGATATTGCACCAAAAAACGAAGTAAAATCGTTACTTTTCATGAGCACACTAACATGTCACAGAAAAAATTGCTAAGACTGCTGAAGTCAGTAAAGAATCAGTTTAGCACGTCCTGAAACAAAAAAGAGAGAGTTGAAAAGTTGACATTAAAAGAAAAGGAAAGTATGGAAGGAAATGAAAGACAAGGAAACGTGATGATATGACGCTTTTGTGGAACAGTAAAATGCACCCACGAAAAACCAGTGAGAAATTGAAAAGGTATTTGGATAAAAGTTGTGTGCATGTGTCCTTATCTACCGTTTAGTGGCGATTGTTGAAAGAAGGAAGAGGAGAAAAACGGCCAAAGAAGAAGCAACTGCAGACAGCCACAATGAAGAAAAAGCGATACAATTGGGCAAAGAAGTACCAACACGGGTATAAAGTAGATTGGAGCCGTGTCCTTTTATCAGATGAAAGTCATTTCTTTGTGCAGGGATTTAACTCCAAGTTTGTACGCTGCTCATTGAAAAAGAAGCTTCGAAAGAGCACTTTGTTCAATTTGTAAAGCATCCAGACAAAAAGATGCTTTGAGGATACTTTTCTGTAAATAGCCCTGGAGCACTTGTGCCTATCAAGGGTATGATGAACAGCAGAACCTGATTGGCAATAATAAAAAGAAGAATCTCCAGAGAACTAGCTAATCTCCATCTTCAAGCCATTTTTCAGCAAGACTCTGCCCCATGCCACAAGGCCAAGATTATTACAAATTGTTCCAAAAAGATGAAAACGGAAGTGCTGGAATGGCTTGGCAATTCGCCAGACTTCAGTTCTATAGAAAATCTGTGGTCCATCGTAAAAAATCGCTTGCGGAAACAGAATTGCACTACAAAACTGAAGGTAATTTAGTCGTTATACACATATGGTTTCACAATGATAAATTAAAAAATATCTGCAAAAAGTTGGTATTATTAATGAAAAAACGAGTAGATTTCGTTTTACAAGCAAAAAGTGGACATATCAACTATTAATTGCCGTAAAAATAAAGTATGCTTTTTTCAATTCTCAAATAAAAGCAAAATGTTTAAAAATTGTGAGTTTTTTTCAACTGCCCAGATTAATTTACACAAGGGTGTATATCTAAGACAATTAAAAATCGATCATTATTGACAAGCAGTATACGTAAATATGATGTTTACCAGCAATAAAGCGTAATTTGTTAAATGGTTGCATCTGCATTCTGGTGGATTTGTTCCTCTGACCAAACCACAACCTTTTGTCGACCACGAGTTGATTTCGAAATCCCAAAATGCACAAGTTTGATTTACAAAAGTGTCCTGAAGATATAAGTGTGCATTATCTATATAATTGTCTTTTAGGATAAGAAAGTCGAAACAATTTTCCTAGTCATTTTTTTAAAAACTTACTTCAAATGGATTCGAGGAGTTTGGCATTCTTCCCCCAGCAACCATGACGGTTTTTTGAATAATTCTGACACTTTCGCTAAGATCGAAAATTCTTTCATTGTTAAGGTCAACAGAAACAACCTAAAAATTTCAATTACACACTACAGCGATGACAAAAATACTATGCTCCCAGATAAATTGCGTTTTTTTTGCGTGAAGTTCAATTAAAATATTAGATTGGATAGAAAGTTCTGTCAGATTTTTAACCTGGAATTTTATTATCAATTATTTTTGAACCTAGTTAAGTAAATGTTAGTGTTATTATTGTAATGCTTTAATTTACTATTTCAGATTAATTTAATAAGAGTTTCTTAAATTTTGATATCAATTTAAACTTCTAAAATGGGAATTGATCAAACCCACATTAGACATTGCATCTTGTATGAATATAGAAAGGGCTCACAACCATCGGAAGAAGCAAGAAACATTTGTTCTACCTATAAAAATGAGGCCCCGAGTATTCGTACCTGCCAACGATGGTTTAAACCAGGGATGTCCAACCTTTTTTCATAACGGGCCAAGTTATAAATTTAAGTGTATTCGGTGCGTCGCAAAATTAATTGTACATAAAATTTCTTTTTTTATCATTAGATACCAAGACCAAATGAAAACTATAAAAACTAAATTTAAGATTGATTAATTTATTGGGAATCTTAGTGAAGTGTGAAACTATTCAAATCATTACGTAATTAGCATTAAAAAATGTCTATGCTGGGACTGCTTTGAAGTCCTGGTTACTTGCGTGCACGGACTCAAAATTCCCAAGATCTAAAGAAGAGCGCTTGTAGTCGCGATCCCAAAGCCAAGGAACTGAACCAAGTAACTAAGGAAATGACGACAGTCTTTCATTTAAATAACCGATTGGCCCAACAAAAGCCAAATGTTTACAAGAGCATTAGACTTTTGGCATTTTATCCAACCCCTATTTGTTTTGTGGTAACAGATCGCTCACGTTCCGTCACAATCTGGTGGCATTGGGCAAAAACTATCTTCGCACGTCACGCTGTTGAGGAAACTTGCAGGCTGAGAATGCGGTGCTATTGCCAAAACACCGTGGATAGCTGCTTTATTTCTGGCTACTCAACAGCTGAATACTGCGCACCAGCCTATACTTTGAGATATCCAGCCACTGAGCTTCGTGGACTTGGAGCAACACTATCTTTGGCTAACGGTGGATCCCTGGACCCTGACCATATAATTTTATATTAAATTCCAAGATTGGAATTAGAATCTCTAAAAATATGTGATCCTCTTTTCCAATCTTCTAATAAATCAACACGTATTCTTTTTTTAACACTAGCAGCATTGCTGCTACTACTGTAATCTCATTTCAAATCACTTCGCATTTGTTGAAAGTTACTATCTTTACAATCACTAAAGTCATTAACTAACAATAGGCATACCATATTTCGGAAAGGCAAACGGGGACGCTCATTAATGGAAAAAAATTGTCCCTAAAGAGTTGTGTTCACTAAAAAAAGGTCTTCACTTCGAATCTGTCTTGGATTTCTGGTGAACCGGCCAGGTCAAAGCCCTGAAACTATGAAAGTATGGCAAGCCTAACTAACAAACATTTAATATTGTAA
The DNA here is from genome assembly GCA_963680785.1 of Diplosoma virens. NCBI lineage: Eukaryota > Metazoa > Chordata > Ascidiacea > Aplousobranchia > Didemnidae > Diplosoma > Diplosoma virens. The sequence continues at coordinate 24,912,317 of OY796894.1, forward strand.
AAAGCGCTTGGAAATAACCAAAATTAATTCAATAGCAAAACAATGTAAATAATGCAAACGTTACTTGGGGTAAGTGTCTTATCATAAACTCCACCCACAAAAGTTTTCATAAATCAGTTCATTGGATGTCACTCAACGCAGCAATCAACTGACGTAGCCTATTTACTTTGCTTTTCTATAGATTACCATGACCGCAGTGACATCAGATTTTATACATTTATAAAAAAAATACTAAATGATTTGTGTAATCAGTGGGCTGCATAAAAGCATAAAGTGGGCCGCAGTTTGGATATCCCTAAAGGTCCTAAAAAGGGTTAGACATTCTAAAAAGGGCTTAAAACCAACAGAAGCAACAAGAAACGTTTGTTTTAACCTATAAAAATGAGGCCCCGAGTATTCGTACCTGCCAACGATGGTTTAAACAATTTGAATCGGGCAATTGTTTCTTTGTTGACTCCCCTCGATCAGGAAGACCCTCTTCTGTTAATCTGTGTAAAGCAGGGGTTCCCAAATCAGGGGTCGGGCCCAAAGTGGAGTTGAAATGGTCAATAAGTGAGGTCACAAACAGGTCATGAGGTCGGTGAGGTCGCTGAGGTATTATCGGGAAAAGTGTGTACGAACATCAAAGCGAGATCATGTGAAATTAGGTATTAAACATGAAATTTCACAAGATCTTGCTTTGATGTTTCGTACACACTTTTCCTGATAATGTCTCAGCAACCTCACTGACCCCATGACCTGTTTGTGACCTCACGTATTGACAATTTTGACTACACTTTGGTCCCGACCCCTGATTTGTGAACCCCTGCTTCACACAGATTAACAGAAGAGGGGCTTCCTGATCGAGGGGAGTCAACGAAGAAACAATTGCCCGATTCAAATTGTTTAAACCATCGTTGGCAGGTACAAATACTCGGGGCCTCATTTTCATAGGTAGAACAAATGTTTTTTGTTGCTTCCGATGGTTGTGAGCCTTTTTATATTCATACAAGATACAATGTCTAATTTGGATTTGACCAATTCCCATTCTAGAAGTTTAAATTGATATCAAAATTTAAGAAACTCTTATTAAATTAATCTGAAATAGTAAATTAAAGCATTACAATAATAGCACTAACATTTACTTAACTAGGTTCAAAAATAATTAATAATAAAATTCCAGGTTAAAAATCTGACAAGACTTTCTATCCAACCCAATAAAATCATTCGAGATTTAAAGCAACACAAAAATTAAAATCTCATACTTTTTGTTTATTTTTTAAAATCCAAAAAGTTCTTCAAGGTTTTGAAATAAAAAAAATCAAAATAAATTTCAAACATTACACAGATTGAATTGACAAATTCAAAATTGTTTTTGTCTAGAAATCTTGTTTTTTTTAATGACAAAGTTGCTAAAAAGTAATGTTTGATCAGTTTAGCTCCAGTGAGTGCAGTATTTTTACTATTTTTGTTTTTTTTACAAATTCAAGAATTCTTTAAAGTCAAGAATAAAGCATACGATAATAATTGATTAAGTTGACAAAAATGAGACACTAAAAAATTGTGGAATTCCACGAAGAAGTAAAGTCACTATTAAAAAAATCTTATAACTTAAAGCTAGCTTGCTATCTGGGACGAATTTAGAACCCGCAACCAATTTAAAGACAAGTAACGTTTAAAAGACGTTAACACTCAACTGCGACAAACAAGAACAAATCAAATAATCATTAATGTAATTATGATCGTGTAACTAATTAACAACTAAACTACGATAAATAACCACGTATAAAACTACTTTTATTGTTATTATCCCTGTTTATCATTCTAATCACTTGTAAGACCACCATATAAGCGTTACACATAGAGCAACCGTCAAAAGATTACCCCGACCTGCTTTTGGAAATGGCAAGATATTGTTGTGCGGTTAAAAGTTTTGAAAAAATTAAAATCTTGTGCATAAGTGAAATTGACATCATTACCTTGACAAAAACTAATTCTTCTATACAAAAAGTATAAGATAGTTATCATGTGAAAATTAAAAATTAGAAAATACGTTAATTCAACTCACCCAATTAGCCATTTCATTTGAAGGAAACAATGAACTAGTTCGATGAATAATGTTGACCACTCTTACATTTTCACTGTTTCTTCTATCTCTGCTATTAGACAATTCTGAAGCTCTTAAAAGTGCTTGAGCCGGAACAGAGACACTGATTGGTTGAATCATCAGACCAGAACTATTAGCATAGACTTCCGGTTCATACAAGACACTTTCTGTATTTGCACGATCAGAAATCTAAATTTTTGATAAAAGGATTTTTCATTTTTTTTTGCAAAGCACACTAATTATAAAAATTTTACTTGAAATAACTTGCAATTGTTCTAGAATATACTAATTCAAATTGTAAGACAAATTTACCTCCGCGGCGATATTGAAAGTTAAAAAAGAAGCGTTTGCATTTATGCTGTTGCTTAAATCTAATCGTGTTCCCAGAGTAACTAACGTCATAAGCAAACTAGCTTGCATGTCTATGGAAAACTGGCTGCCGGGGTTTTCTTCGATGATGTCTGTTATGTGATTGGCTATGCTTACAACATTGTTGAAACTGGATTCTGAAATCTGAAAACGGAAAAATAATACAGATCAAGTAAAGTTGTTTATGGTGCAGATAAAGTAAAGTCGTTACGGCGACTTCCCGTGTTTCCATCTTCATGCGAGCATAAATTGCTCATTTTTAAACTTATAATACATGATCCAAAGAGAATATTGCAAACTTTCATTACTTTTGGAGATTATTTGCAACGAATAACAATGCTTGTTGTCATGCAATTTAGTTGCTAGAATAAACACCCAATTCTATGACATCATCCCAGCCGATTTGAAAGAAATTTTATTTTGATGGCAAACGCTATCGACATTGTCACGGTTGAAAATCTCCTCTCAACATTCTGTTCTGGCCTTGGAAGAAACACTTTCCTCTATTTGGAACTATATCAAGCAACTTCAAATTTTAATATTTTAGTCATATCTCTAAAAGAAAATCGAAAAACCTTTCAACCAGACAACAATACCTTGGCATCTGCAAAAGCAGATCTGAGAATTTGTTAGACGGTTGCCCTAACATTAACGCCTCCTGCGAATTGGAAAATTAGTTGCAATATGATGATGATACACAACTTAATTACAGTAGACACCATAGTAAAAATTTTTCTTGTGCTTAGTTATATTTAAACTTTATAATCTTACACAAATAGACTAATTAAGAAAAATTGACCTGTAATTTTTTTATTAATGATGATAATAAATTGAAATTTTTGTAATTGATTTTTTCTAAAAGTTTAAATGTGTTGTATGAAGTTAAATCTTATTATTGCACAATAAACCTAAATAAAAAACAAACTTGAATAGTCTCGATGTTTTCAGAGATTTTAGACAAAAACGAAATAGCATTCATTGCATCTTGGACGGACATGTCGTTAACAACTGACAAAAATATGTCAATACGAGAAAGAGTTTCATCCAGATCAGTTGAAGTGATGTTGGTTAGATTAACCTAAGAAATGTTGTTTTTAAAAAACTTTTTTTTTTGATCGAAATAACTTTTTCACCCTCACGTTTGCAACAATACTGCTGACAGAGAGATCGTTACAGTTATCAATGACGACGAGGGTGTTTATATCAAAACGATAAAATCTAGGATCAGTCGAGTCGTTACACAGAACGGAGGCTCGCGGAATTCCTGGGAGATTAAAATAAAAGTGTTAAATCCGGTTTTGTAGTGTATAAAACAATAAAACGTAGTTTTAGCACAAAAAATTTAAAGAAAAAAGTCATGTCACAACTTTACTCAGGAATCTAAAAGGACCAGTTGCAAATAAACTAAGACAAACCCAAATAACTGCGCTGAAGTAAAGCTGTGTTTATTTCTATTTACGTCGGCTCTATAAATAGTTTGCCGCGAGACTAAAGTTCTTAAAACAGTAGGTTCTGGCTAAACAAAAATACATGTAGATTCGTTGAAAAACGTCTCTCAAAAGATAGACTTTATCAATTTCAGTAAAACTTGGCTCTCAAGCTTCACCAAACTTCAAAACAATTCATAATGCCAACAACTTTGAATAATCGCTCAGCAACTTTGTACTGACTAACTATAAGAATAAATTAGCACCCTGATGGCTATTATTAAACTTAATAGTTTGTTCTTCACACAGACCAAAGTAATTCTATCTCATTAAAGAATTAACTTTCAAGGCATCAACACTGACCCTCAAAAGATTTAAACGCAGTCACACATGCAAAATAAGGCTGAACGATTTTTAAACACTTATCTTAGTCAAATAAAAAAAAGAATTTACGACACTATTTATGTAAATCAGATAACGTCACGGGATGACAATCGAATTTACTAGATCGGGTCAGATTTGTTTTTATATTACGTTTCGCAATCGGGAAAAGCAGTCTATGACAGTGGTTCCCAACCTTTCTACATCAGCGGACCACAAAAATTTTTTAACATGTTCACGGACAGACAACAAAAGATCGGGTAGAGAATAGAACTAATTTTTGAAATCTTTTTGTAAACTAAAATTGTCGTTGCATAACATAATGCAAAATTTTGGAACAGGCTATGTACGAGTATTTAGGAGGAAATTTACAACAAAGTGCCAATCAAATCAATTCAGACAACAAACTGTCAATCCATTTACGTACAAAATCAATGTTAATGTGCAATTTGCTTCTGTTTCGCTGTCAGTATGGAAAGCTAGCGAGGCATCAAAGAAGTTTCTGAAACATTTAGTTCTGTTTGTTGTGCTTTGAATGAAAGTAACGAGAAAGTTTGGAAGGTTTCATATATAGCGTCATTTGAGAGAATTTGGGGGCACACCAATACTCGTATAAGGGTATTGGCAATTTTTACTACACTGAGCTATAGTAAATTCAAGCTCTAAGTATTTTTTATCGTGTTGTCTGACAAATTCCCCTTTTTGCTTCTTACTTTTTCTTGTGACACTCAACTTATCTGAGTACAGTTATAGCTTTAGTACGGTGCGAACGGAGAGGCCGCACCGGTCCGCCTAAACAACATCAAAAAGTGCCACCCCTAAGCAAAATATTGCTCTAATGTTTCATCGTAGCACTATGACAGTGGCCCACCTGTTTGCTCTTTAACTTTAAGGGATATTGTAGTTGGTTGAAAGTGATGATTTTAGAAAACGCTAAATTTTTGGGGACGAAAATAGAGATTTCGGACATTGATTGAAAGTATTGCCTTTTTTTTAGAGATCACTATACTTGACAACAAAAAATCTTGAAAAGTGGTCCTCCCTTTTGTAAGGCCGCCACTATCTGAGTATGCTCTTTTTTTGTTGTTTGCTATACATTTGCAATAAGTCTACTAATACTTGCTTCATTTCCATTTTGACAATAACCTATTTAAAAAGTTTTATACTTCTTGTTGAATAGACCATAATACCTTGTTCTTTCACTAGTTCCATATTAATCTTTCGGCAGTTTAAGCAGACTAGCTATAGCAGCACATCAAAAGTGAAGAATAGCATTGTATTAAACTTTTTGAAAGCTAGACTCAGTTTATGATGGAACAATCGTAAACGGCACAAAACTTGGGTCATCGGAAGGTTAACTTTCAACATTAAAAATAATTTTGCGTTACATAAGAAGGCGAGATACGCCATTTTACTGCTGTGAATTGGTCAAACGTAAAATAAGTTTTATAGGAAATAACAACTTTGCAATGCTTACGATTCCGTATTAAAATTAGCGTGGCAGAAAGAAAATACTTTGCGAACCGGCAAAAAAATTACGCTGTCGGGCGGTTGGAAATCACTAGACCATCGCAATACCGCTAGAAGATACAATTGTAAAGAAGTTACCTAACTTGCAACCTCAATTCAACTTAAGAGTTTAGAAAGTTTTGGTCAGCGTTTCTTGAACGATTCGAGAAAAAAAACAAAAAGAGAAAGAAAGAAAAAAATGCAAAGATTGTAGCTAGAGTCACCATGCTTTTGGACACTAGTACAATCAAGTCTATGAATAAAACTGTAAAACAAATCTTTATGATACACATAAAAGAGCAACTTGTAAAAAAATAAATTAGAAGGGTGTAATAATTACGCAATCGCTATGTATCAATCAAAAAGATTACTTCATAAGCAAAAGCTCAAAAATACTGAAAAAGACTGAAAATCAATTACAGATTTATGAGGTCAAGGCTAACATTTTAAATAAAATGTAAAAAGCGTTTGCTTTGCAAATAAGGTTAGCCAAATTTGAAAAAAAATTGGCGCAGAAACGTGCTACCGACGATCCGCCATGCCTCGCATGGCTTATGTTGCATTTGCACTTTTTACTGGGAAGTAAAATGTAAACAAAGGAAAAATCGATGTAAATGAACTTTGTAACATCTGACAACGGTTTTTAATATGGCTGAATAAAATTAGAACTTTAAGAAAAATCAAACTTTTGATCTCTTTGTCATTTTACATTTCAGGCTTGCAAACACATTTGTTTATGATAAATGAAAGTATTTAAATAAAAGGTGGGGTAATGCAAAAATTTTGATAATTTTGAGGTTTGCAATACTTTCAACTTTTTAGTGCTTAGTCACTCGAAATGAGTTAATAAATTTAAATGAAACAAAGAAACTAAAGAAACAAATGTACTGTAGATGAACGGGACGTGAGACTAATGGCGTAAGGCAGGCTGATCAAACTTGTGGGTGTATGCGAGCCGCATTAGAAAACTTTTTGCCCAAAAAATTAGCCTCGGGCCGTAATCGTGACATCAAACAAAGTGAAGACATTTTTTTAGTCTTCACATAGGTTTGCAACCTCAACCTTACGTTTACAAAAAGCTAAATTTTACATTTAAATTTAAGAGAAGACTTAAAAAAATAAAATCTTTACTTTCATTCCGTATTTCATTTTTCCGTTTTTGTTGCAAATTACTGACGAAGAACAAAAAAATCTTCACTTTTCTTATGTATTCTATTAATATTTCTCGATTTTTGTTGCAAATTATGGGTGGAGGCAAAAAAGTTTTCATATCAAATCTTACTTATATTCACCGAATGATCTGGATTGTTCTAAGTTTGGATATTTTATCTTGTCCAAATAATTCCTTGTCGCTGCCAAAAAAACTCTGTCTTTGCTTGCATTTTTTCAGTTTGGGATTATTTTTAAAAAACTTTGCGGGTCGCACCAAAAGTCTTTGCCGGCCACGAGTTTGACATACCTGATGGAAGATTCTAGAATGATATGACTCCCGGTGCGGATCAACAATAGAATAGATTGTACAATGTATAATATAATGATAACAATGTACTTTCGGTGTAACTGGGCAACTGTTAAATTATTGAACGCATGGCGCAGCGGTTAGTTGCAATGTAACAATGCACTTTCAGTGTAACTGTGCAATTGAGAGTTTTTGAACACAAGTTTGAGAGCTCGCTACTCACTCGAAGGTCTCATGATGATAAAGTATCTACTGACTATGGCATGATAGCTGCACTGTCAATGTTATTTAAAGCGCTTTTAATCTGATTCATTTCGAGATAAGGCACTACATAAATTTGCTGCATTTTAGGTTTTTACAAATTGCATTTATTTAAGATAAAAATTCCAAATCAAATTTTATAAAAATAACAAAAACTTTAATTTAAAAATAAATAAAGTATTATTTGGTTCTTTGTAAAAGTTTATTCATAATATATTTAATTCTCTAGGAAGAACAATGTTTACGGCGCCTTGCCTAGTAATCTAATATTAAACCAATCTAAAGGACTTAAACCCTATTAAATTGTTAAAATTGAAATCTTTTAAGATTAAAAATCTTGTAAAAATGTGAACGTTTCTTCTTATTATATATAATCTTGTAATTTTCATTTTTCTTTTTCTAAAATTTATTGACTCTCTGAACCAGTTTTAAAGAAAAGTTAAGTTTTCTTTCAAAAAGTTTTGCACAGCTTACGTTTAGAGGCCCGTCACAGAAAAGTGGCACATGCCTAGTTTTAGGCTGGTTTTTTAATGTTTATAAGTAAAAAAAATTAGTTTCAAAAAACTTCCAAAAAAATGCACCATTGTCACACTTTTCATTGGAATAAGCTCTTAATCTAGGCAGAGTATCATTGAACCGAAAACGATTCGGTCCGCTTCCAATTTCAGTCTGCCGGCACGATTCTAGAAAAATATTTGTAAGATTTACCAACCAAGAATTCGAATACTTTTTTGGCATTGTGGTAAAAATAGTTATTTACCCGGTATCAACTCAATAACACGGTCGGTCCTAAAATCGGCACCAAAATTAGTTGGACGTGAAATTCTTCCTTCGCCGTTGTTGGCTCTGTAGGCAACTTCATAGGCTCGGTCTGGCATCAATGGACCGTTACATATTGCACTATTATTTCTTGAACAATTTTCTATTCCTGTTAACAAAGAATTCATTAAAAACTTTTAACTTTAAAAACTGTACAAAACTTGAATGAAATACGGAAAAAATTTTCAAAGTCAACGTGTCTTACCAACAACGTATCTAAGTTCATTTGTCATTATTTGGCGTTTTCTTCGTGCTTCCCCGCAGACAACACTCCCGGTGACGTAAGTTGGTATTGGGTTCCGGCTTATTGAAGTTGCCCAGACACCGATATTCACTTCAACTAATTTTAGATAATAATTGCAAAAAAATTTACCACAGGATTCTTTTACTAGTAAATTAAGTGTTTATAATATTTTTGAATAGATACGCTTTGTGAAAAAACATTGTGATGCGACTCTATCAAGAAGAAAAAGAATTTTTATTCAGGCTGATTCGCTCTAAAATATTCTAGTTTTTGTAAAATTTTGCACGTTTACTGTGGTATATTTTCTTTTTTAAACGTTTATTTTAAAGATCTTGATAAAAACAACAAACTAGTTAAAGAAAGACACTCATTATTAACTCACGAAATGTTTTTTGAAGATCTAATACAGGGATGTCCAACCTGCGGCCCACTGCTTAATCAAATTTTTTAGCTATATTTTCATAACTGTATTGCAGGACTTCTCAAACTGTATTCGACGAGCTTTTTTTAGAGATCACTACTTTTTTGAAACGAAATTCGAGCAATCAGAGTCAGATTAAAAATGAAGATCTTTTTGCGGCCCGCCGATTATAACTAAATTTATAATTTGACCCATTATAAAAAAGGTTGCACATCCCTGGTCTAGTATTAACATTACCAGTACTTTACATGTAATAGTTTAATAAAAAGTAATCTCTGATTTTTCTTTACCATCATTTAAATTGGTTTCAGTAGTTTGTTCTCTGATTAAAATGTCTATTCTTCGAATAAGACCACTTCTATTAAACAGTTCATTTCTTCGCCGACACGGATTTTCAATGATCTGTGCAAAAGTCCGGTTTGCTCCTATTAGATTCTGTTGACCGGTGTATCGCCGCGGAACCGCAAACGGCAAAACAGAAGGTCCTACGAAGAAATGAAAAATAAACATATTCTTTCATTGTAGACAAGCATCATAACAGTATTAATAATTTAAATTTTATTGTCTTTTAAACACAGTTTTTAGCTGTAAGCAAGTTCATGTAAGCCCGTTGTAAATACTACTAACGATGGTTAAGGATAAGGTGGGCAAAATTTTTTACTTTAGTGCCATATTTGGAAATTGAATTTGCAAGCCGCACTAATCACATGATCTTCCAAAAAAAGGTCTTCACTTTTGAATTCTTTGGAATCTTGAAATTTTTGATTTTCGTACCTAAAAATCAATGATCGCTAAAATCAATAACCAAGAATTTGGTTGAACACAAAAAAGAAATTAATAATTTTTTAATTATGCGGTCCGCAGACCGTAGTCTACTTACCCCTGGTTTAGATTATGTTAAAGATTTAGTGAAAAAGATTGTTAATTAGCACCGATGATAATACACTATTTATAAACCAAAATAGAGAATAAATAAACGGATACGCTAATGAAAAGTTTAAATTTTACTATTTTGCATTCTAAACTATCAGTAGAAGTACTTTAAAACGCAATTTTTGTTATAAGACAAAGCTGTCTATACACAAAATGTACTTCCGTAAAGAGTTTCTGGAGATGAAGCCGAAGAGGAACCAGCTGAGGAAAATGACGTGACTATGAAAGTATAGGTTTGTTCAGGATCTAAATTACGAACTACTAATTGTAGGATAGTTTCTGTGCTTCCAGGAACAATAATCGTCTACAAAATAATTTATTGTATTTAAAAAAGAAATGCAGTAAATACCAAACAAAAAAAACTTTAAGAAAAAAATAAAATAAATTTAAAAAACTTTTACAACGTTCTCTTATCTTAAAACTAAAGTTCTCTAAATCTTACTTTCTGTAACTTTTCAGACATAGCAAAAAAAATTTGTTCTGTTAATTTGCTATATTTATTGCTTTTAACTTTATTGATAGCATGCTTCGTTTTGGTTATTTGAGAAGTTTTTTTTTTAAGTTAAGTTTAATTTCCGGGAAAGATAAGTAAATTGAAACAACAGTAGGCTATTAATCAATAAAAATGTTATATGTACCAAAATGCAATTTGGTTTTTGGCATAGCGTCTACCACTTTACAGAACTAATTTTTAGCAAAGCCATTATTCGTTTGAAATAAAGCATTCAATTTACCATTGCAGAATTTACAATAGTTGCCTTTTCTGGAAAGTTTTAATTGGTTTAAGATATATTAAAAAATACTAACTTGAGTTATAGAAGCGCGATTTCAAATGCGCACTAAATATTTAAATACGAGTTTATGTTTTAGTTTTTGCGTTGGAACCAATTTTAAAATTTTGATCATCAATCCTACGTATTGCACTGCAAACTTTATTAAAAGATGTTTAGTTCAATGAAAACAATGTTCCACCAGCGCAACTGCAAAAGACACCGCTAAACCGCAAGGGTATACTGGCGGCGGTTCCGATATGCTAACCACATCGAGTTAGCTAACACGGAGACGGGTTAAGACAAGCAAAACCCTGCAGTTCCCGATTTGATAAGATGTTTAGTTGTTAACATGATAATCAGATGCGGAATTATGACGCTATTGGCGATTATTTGACAACATAAAATCAATAACCTTGTTTCTTTCAAAAGTAAGTAAACTTATATTGAGTGAAGTCTGGACTTTGCAGTTATAGATAAAACTGTTAGTACATACTTAGCCTATAAGTGGTTGAACTGTTCATATTTTGTTATGAAGCAATTTACTAATGAATAAAAGGTTATTCTGGTGTAAATCGATATTACTATACCTTGGCAGTTAAAATGGATACAACTTCTATTTAAAACTTATAAAGAATAGAACACTTATTACATATGAACACAAGAATTCAATTTTTATCTTTTATTAACCTGGTTGTTTTTTTTACATACATTATTCAAACCAGTGGTCAAAGAAGTAACAGTGACGTTATAGTTTACACGTTCTGTCGAAAACGCGGAAGCATTCCAGGCAATAGTTGCAGTTGTGCTGGTGAAAGACAAAATTTGAACGTTCTCGACAGATCCTGGAACTGAAAAATAATTTGCTTACGTTTTTTTATCGCGGAATAATGTAATTTGCGTCCAATTTCATTGATAGTAATTAATTCGTATATTAGTCTCTTGATAGTAAAAACAAGTTTTTTTTTCTTTCTCAGTAAAAAGTTAACGTACTGTTATTTAATTAATCACAATTTGGAGAAAGACCACAAAAAATAATTTTTCTTTGAAAAGTTTTCTTAGAAAAGTTTTACATAGATTTTAGTTTAGTAAGAGTAAGCCATGATAAGCTATACCTTTAAAAAATAGATTTTACTGCATATCGCTGTTTTAGAATATGAACAACAACAGCAGCAACAACAAAACTTTTGTTATAATATTATTGTTTGCACACGCTTCGCAAAAATGCTATTTTAAATTGCTGTTACCTGTAAGCTGGTCAAAGGTTTGAAATGTTGTATTTGAAGGGGAACTAAAACCAGCTGTATTGTTGACTGCGACGTTCACATAAAAAATTCTAAAAACATACAATAAAATGCAAATTGAATTGTTAATTAAACTTTAATCGTCAACATTTATTTAAATTATAATTTTTTTATATATCTAAGATTCTATGGCTCCAAAAATATAAAAAAAAAAATGAAGCTGACGAATAAAAAATTCCGGAAATATAATTAAAATTTAAATTATTCGTATGCTTTGAGAAAAACTAAACAAACATTACCACCATGACCGAAAACAATAGCAGTCTATACAATTTTTAATCATAGAGTACCAAAAAAATTTCTGCAATATTTTTATTGAACTTTTACAATCAAAAGCTTTTCAAAGACTTGTGGCTTCTACCAAATGCAAGATTGCACTGGTAGAAACGTCATTGTGCCTCGCGCACGCTGATAACCAGATGCTAGGAATATATTAGGTTATAAAACAGATGGCACTAAAGAGCACCATCTGTGGCAAAAAATGTAAACCACAAACCCATCAGGTGCTAAAATTGGAGAAGTGTAGAAGTTTGGCAAAAGCGCTCGTTGCTCGTGTACAGTTGAAAAGCAAGCACTAATTTCATTTGGAATGCAACTTTCGAGATCTTGTCTGAAAACAAAGCAAAAAAATCAGGGAATAAAATGTTTTTATTTCAAGTAAACAACTTAACTTTCAACTACAGTAAACCTCGGTTAATCCGGATTTGTATAATTTGGATATTTATCTAATCCGGATAAAACTAAAGGTACGAACGATTTTTTGTAAATTTGGAATTATTAAAAAACAACAAATAGATAGAATAGTCCAAATCCAAACTTAAATCATTCGTTTACTTTATGAGGTCCCAACTGCGATGCAACTTTTTACCCCTTCATTTCATTATTTGAGTTTATTCGAACTCAAATGGTATGAAAACAAAACAATAAATTTTCACATGCAGTGGTGTACCGAGGATATGTGAAAAAGGGAGGGGGCATTCGACCACAATGAATTATTCTTGGTGGAAAAGTATTTTTACGTGTTTTCTGAAAAAAAGTCTTCACTTAGAATCAGTCACCGATTTCATGGTTTTCGTCCCAAAAAGGAAATGCTCTTTAAAACAAAAAAGATCTTCACTTAGGACCAATCCCAGATTTTATGGTTTTCGTCTTAAAAAGGAAGTGTTCTCTAAAAAAAAGGCCTTTACTTGGAATCAGTCTTGGATTTCATGGTTTTGTTTCTGAAGACTGATGATCTTTGAAAGAAACAAAATAAAGTGCCCTGCGTACAAAATCTATCTTCGTTTAGTGGCAGGATTTGTATTTAGTGATCTCCAAGGTGGGACATGCCACTAAAAGTACTGTTCTACATATGGTAAGCATACGTATTATTGATCTCCAAAAAATGGGCTATGACACAATGCCCCCCTAAATACGCTACTGCTCACGTGATAGCTATTTTGTTTCAAAAACTTTTTGTGTTCAATTACATTATCAAACAATTCAAAAAATCAATAAAACGGCGAAAGTTTTTTGCAAAATTTTCAAGTTCGTTTTGGGACATACCTTATCGTTATGACGTAGTAAAGTAGAGTTCCGTTCGATTGGAGCGGAGGATCAAAAGTGATTGTGACAGAATTGTTCGAATTCACTATAGCTTGTACGTTCAGAACTGGACTAGGCACAGCTAAATCATTTTATATTTGCACAAAACAAATGTCTGAAATGCTATAAGGCTGTGCTTCGCAATTCCGCAAGATAAACACAGGTGTTTCGCGTCAAAAACGGCAATGTATACGTGCTATTTGAAAAAGGAATATGTTTTTCTTAAAAATAGCGACATAAAGCCAACAATTTTTTTGTTTTTTTATGGCCTGAAGCTTCATTTAATAGGCACAAAAACAAAAAAGACAAGCTGGCAACTTTACCACAACTTATATTTCAGTCATTTTGTAACGACATAAAAACCTAAACTAAGTTTTTAATCTTGTGAAAACTTTTTGCCATTTGCACTTGTAAAAATTAAAAAAATTGAAATCATTATTTATAAAAGCCCGATTTAATTAACATGTGTTACGTACTTGTTGCCACAATTGCTGATGTAGAAAAATCTCCTCCGAATTCAGTGAGATTTGATAATCTTCCGTCGTTGTTTGCTCGATATGCAACTTGATATTCACGCCCTGGTTGAAGTGGCCCATTGCAAATTGCCGGAACAGAACGGTTGCAATTCATTTCGCTGCCTATAGAGAAAGTTTTTAAATTTTCCATCTCTGAAAATAATTGCGTATTATGTTACCAAGTATGAATCCAGAATCTTCATTTACAATTTGTCTTTTTTTTCTTCGTTCTTCACAAAAGATTTGAGCGGCCAGATATGGTGGAATTGGTTCTTGGTCAATTGCTTGGACCCAAAAGAGTACCTCTGCAATAAAAGATACTTGTACTGTTTAAAAGTTTCAAAACACTTCTTTTTTAATTTTTATTCTATTAATAAGTGCTTAAGCGTTTAAAAGTTTTGCTTTTGGCAACTCTCCTAATTTCTTTCTTGTAAAAGCTACACTATGTTTGTAATTTCAAATCCAGTTGGTAAAAATCTTTTTAAGAAACGTTCGTCTAGCTCAGTATTTCTCAAATCTTTTTTTCTGCGACCCAAAATTGCTAAAAACAACGATCTACAAATATGACTGCGACCCAAATAAATTTGAGTGAGCAAATATTGAAACAACAAGAAAGTGTTATGTGAACCAACAATGATCATCTAATGTTTAGCTGTATATGTGTGGGCAGAAATTTGTTCGTGAGCAAAGTTATTTTGATTTCTTGATTTTCGGCTCAAAAATGTAGTGATTTCTAAAAAAAAAGGTCATCGCTTGAATTCAGTCTTCGATTTTCTACTTTTCGTCCCAAAATCAAGGTGCTATCTCTAAAAAAAAGGAAAAAAAAGATCTTCAACTTGAATCTGACTCTGATTTCTAGATTTTCCTCTTAAAATCGTAATGTTCTCTTAAAAAAAGGGTTTTCACTTTTGAAATCTTGTGTGCGCAGTTCTTTTTCTTTTACGTGCGGTAATTTTTAAGTTTTTGCGACCATTCCGCGTAGCCGTGGCAACCCACATTTGAGTCGCGACCCGTGGTTTGAGAAACGCTGGTCTAGCTATAAGTTACAAAAGTTAAGTTTGACGGCATTGATGATTTTTATTATATAGTTATTTTTTTATAGCTTTTAATTGGCATTTTAGAATATTTTTAGCAACCTGTAGGCTATACGATATCAATGCCTGATGTATATGTTAAATTTTACGAAACTATTGTACCTAAAATCGATGAGGTGAAATCGGTTTCTTTTACAACAACTTCAATCACTTGAGGGGGATCTCCGACAAAAAATGTACTTGGGTTAAAGCAGGGGTTCTCAATCACTCGCGCCATGGTCCGATTGAGTCCAACGGGTAAGTCTTGATCACCCATGTATGGTTGTGGAAGCGCTCCAGGAACAACAGATGAGATTGCTGCATATGAAAATAGCAGTAAATAAACCAGAGTTCTTTCGGAAAGCGTCTGAAAATAGACATTTTGGTATATTTTGCAATAATAAAACTTCAAAAGGAAAAAAAAACTCAAGTACATTTCATTTCAAAACGGTTTTGATAACAATGCTAACTTTTCAAATCATTCCAATAAATTTTAAGATAAAAAGTCTTAAATAAAAAGCTTTTTTTCTTTCTACTGAAAGGGACATAAAACTGCTCAATTAAAGATAAACTAAAACAACTAAATACAATTAAATTTATTTTGACAAAAATTTTTAAGAACTAAAGAAATTTTTTAAACTTTAACAAACGCTTCATACCTCCAGCTTGTGTTCTTTCTGTGCCACTTTCACTCATTCCCTGACCGATTGCGGTGAAAGCAGAAACGCTCACTATGTATTCCGAGAACACTTCCAACGAAGTAATAGTGAATGAGGTCATTGTTACATTCATGCTTGAGGTAAAACCACCAGAAACAGCAACCCATAAAACTCTGTTAAAAACTTTTATCAATCACAGAAACTAAACTGCTCAATAACTGCTTAATAAAAGTTATACATGCATAAAAATCTTCAATGTATTGTCTGAAATAAACATAAATTTTAACAAATATTAGGAGAATGAAATTGTTATGATGAAAATTTTTTGAAAGTTGGAACCGCGCAAAACCGCATATTTTTTTACCGGTACTGAACTATCACGCCGTTGGGTTCCATCGGTTCTTCCCACGAAGCAATGATCGAAGTGGAAGATTCCGAATTTAAAGTGAGGTTCATGACTGGTCCTGGGATGTCCTCCAGTGTTGTTACGTTGATAGATCTTGTGGTTGTTGCTACGCCAATTCCTGCCAAAGTTCTTGGAGTTACCTGTGGTAAAGAGCACAAATAATTGATGACGTTTACAAATGGAATCGCGTAATTAAAGGCCATAGATTTGGTTTGTTTATATTTTACTCAATAATTACTTTTTTTAGTCACAAAAAATTTTGTTAGCACTTTAATTTCTGAATGAAAAAATGGCAAATGTATGGATCTTTTGCTAACTTCTTGTAAAAAGTTAAGTACAAAGCTTTGGTAGGTCTTCACTGTAATTAGCTGCAGCGGCTTCTTGGATCATTTTAGTCAGTGCTTTTAATGTTTACAGAATTTTTTAAATTTGTTTTGATTTTACTGTACGTTTTTAAACAGTATGTAGCACAAAATACTGATACGTTTCATGGTGCAATTTTCAACAAAACTGTGTATGAATAAAAACAATTTACTGTGAAGGTATAAGCAGTAGCTGGAGCAAGATTAAATATTGTTATTGGAGAAGC
This sequence comes from Diplosoma virens, assembly GCA_963680785.1. Taxonomy (NCBI): domain Eukaryota; kingdom Metazoa; phylum Chordata; class Ascidiacea; order Aplousobranchia; family Didemnidae; genus Diplosoma; species Diplosoma virens. The sequence continues at coordinate 24,929,126 of OY796894.1, forward strand.
ACTTCCTGTTTCACTTCCTGATCCGGGTGTGTACGATACGTCAAAAGAGAGCATCCCGGTAACAGTAGCAGGGCGCATAAACGTCAGAATGACAGTCCTCGATGTTGCTGATGCAGTCAAGTTAGTCACAGGTCCTTGAGGAGCTGAAGAAAAAAGATTGTAAATCATTTTTATACGTTCAATTGTTTTTTGCACGATTATACTCGTATAAATCGGTGTTTGTCAAATTATGTTCAGCGGAACACCCCACGACCTCCCTTAAAAGTGTTCAGCCATATAATAAATTCGACGAGTTGCAAGTGTAATTTTTTAACAGTTTTATTATTTTCTTTTATCATATGTTATGTTTTGCTTTGACACTAATTTTAATGACTTCAGTTCTTTGATAGCAACATGCAAAATTCAACGTTGTTCAGAAATTTTCTTTGACCCAGTGTTTTGTGAACTAAAATGGTAAGACCTGGAGTTTTGCAGTAAAAAAAGTTTAAGAAATCTTGGAGTAAATTATTGTATGCACTCGTACGATCACAGGAGTAATAATGTATAATTATCCAAAAAATGCAGTTTTTGCAAAAACTAAAACAAAACCAACATGTAAAAATGCCGCTGATTGATAGAAGATAAATGGCGTGAAAAGATTTGGTGTGCAATTTTGGATTAGTGAATATAAGTTGACATTTGGTCTGAAACTTTGGCCTTTAAAATAATTAATAATTTTTACTATTGCTTATCTTCCCGCTGAGTTCGTGCAGAAGCTGACCCAGCAGCCCCAGCCCCAGCCCCAGCCCCAAACCCATTAATGGCTTTAACTATTACATTGTAATTACGGAAAGGCCACAGATTGGTCAAATTCATAATATAAAATAAATTATATAAAAATATCATGATGTCACAGAAAAAATGTGACGTTATTCTAAATTAATTAACTTATTGTACTTTTGCACAATTATGTACCATTCGTAAAAATTCAAGTTGGTCAGTTCTAAACAATTTTCCATTCAAGATAACAAAAGAAAGATCAATTCAGAATTTTTTTCAAAATGAATCTATTCATGTTTTACAATCTTGTAAAATTGTTAAATCATGAAACTTATGTCAATAGGTAATGTAAATAAAGGATATAAACGACTAACTTGTACAAAAACAACAATGAACTTGTAAAATCAAATTTTAAATTTTCACAACTGCTTTTTAAGTTGTATTGATGTTTCTTACTATTATCTTCATCGATGAAAACAATAAAAAAAACTAAAATCAAAAATAAGATTGATCCAGACATCTGCATCGAACTCACGAGCTTCAGCAGTTCGAATGACATCAGACAGCGACAAGGCTGGTCCAGTACCGACCATGTTTATGGCTGCGATGGTGAAAGTGTAATCAGTGAAAGGATTAAGACCTGACACGGTGAAGGTGGTCACATTTCGGACTACCATCCTTCCGGTTCCGTTAAGTGAATCCCAAATTATCCTGCAGAATAAATCGTTTATCCCATTAGCAGTCGCACAGTAGACCTAAGTTTGAGTCTTTGCAAAAACCAATGGTGAGATTGTTGAAAGCAGAATATAAAGTGGTTGAGAGTAACACAGCAAAATTAATTCACATAGAAGTGTTTTGTCTGACACTCATCTGAAAAAGATGTCAAAACGAAAAAGTTTGACCATAGTTTAAATAATTAGAACGGAAACATCTAATTAATAAAAAAAAAACGAACAAGCAACGGCGTGAACAACCGAAAGAATTTTTTCCTGAGAAAAACATTTTTAGCAGCAAAAATTTGGTTTTGAAAGCTTAATGTACGTATGTGACTTCATTTTATTAGCAGCTATAAAAGCTTCTTTTTTAAGTCCTACTAGTAGGTCTTCCCAGTCAAAGAGAAATTATTTACCAGTTAAAATTCTGCACTAGGTGTCTTGCTTGTTGTTTAAACATATTCTTTTTTATGTTTTTAAATGCGTTTGAGTTTTTTCTTCACTCTGACATATTATCCTGACAATCGATCGTCAAAAAGCTTCAAGAACAGTTTAATTATTTTTAAAAATACACCAATGGAGGTTAGCTTGAACGGAAAGACCTACGTACTCATTATTGAAAATTAAAAGATTACGGTTTTGAAACAGTAACTGAAACATCAAACTTACAAATAATTAGTGACCGGAATCACCGAACTTGGCGGTGGACTCCACATTAACTCGACACTATTTGCTTCAACAACTCCTTGTTGAAAATTTTGTACCAGTCCTGGTACTCCGCCTTCAGTGGTGACATTGAAGATAAAAGGATCGTTTCCTCGTATATTTCCACTGATAGGATAAACCTAAAAGCATGATACTTGTTCCAGCCAACAAAAAATAAAGAGTTAGGCTCGAAAGTATTTGTTAGTTAAGTGTAAGCAAAACACATCGACTCACAGTTATTGTGTACGTCACACCCGGATTTAAGCCGGAAATCGAAAATGGCGAGCCCACATTTTCTACCATCGTTTGACCACTGCTATCAGCTGGCATATATTGAATTTGATATGTGAATGGACCAGTGATCACAGCTGGTTCGATGATGGTCAGGTTGATGGTGTTTGGTCCGACCATGGTAATTACGTTTTGTACAGGTCCGACAGGAGCTAAAAGGAAACGATGTATTTTTAAAATTTTAAGTTTTTGCAACAGCTAATCAAATCTAAGCCATGAATCGGTGATGGATTTTATATGTGAGAAACATAATGGAAGTGAAAATACAACAAATTTAAGTCAATCTAAACAATTTTCAAGTAGAAAAATCAAAAAAGTTTTTTTACAAAAGCAAAGACAATGGACAATCAGGTCTGATGTTGAATGAACCCGATGTGCTGTCTGTTTTTCTTTTTGTTAATGTAAACGCAAAAAGACTGGAATAATTTTATTTGCAATTTCACTACTTAATAACTAAAAATTTTTTTCTTCAACTAACATTCCATACCTCCAGCTTGTGTTCTTGTTGTGTCACTTATATTCATTCCTTCACCAATTGCGGTAAAAGCAGAAACGCTCACTGTGTATTCCGAGAACGTTCTCAATGACGGAATAGTGAATGAGGTCGTTGTTACATTCATGCTTGAAGGGGATCCACCAGAAGTGAGAACCCACGAAACACTATAAAACATTTTATATAAGTCCAATCCAATGCATTTGGTAAATGCATTATCTTGCATACAGTTTAGTACTTCAATACTTTAAAGATTTGTTTGAAAACGTTTATTGGGCATAAGATTACATAACAGTAATAAGATGACGTCGTTGATGCCGTTCAATAATTAATTTAAAGCTAGAACAGCACAATTTTTTACCGGTACTGAATGATCATGCCGTTAGGTTGCATCGGCTGTACCCAGGAAGCATCGATCGAACTGGAAGAGACTGAATTCAAGATGAGGGTGTTTACTGGTCCTGGAATGTCTTCCAGTGTTGTTATGTTGACAGATGCCCTTGTTGCAGCGCCAATTCCTGCCGTTGTTCGTGGAGTTACCTGCGGCAAAGAGTACATTAAAAAGCAATCATTTTAAAAATAAAGTCACACAAAGTCACTCTACCTGTCCATAGCCTTAACGACAATTCATTATGTTAAATTATTATTTAGAGTTTTGAATTTATTATTAACTTAAAATGTAAATGAGAAACAGCATGTAAAACTATTTTTCATGACGAATTAAAACTGGCCAAGTATTGAATTTTATATATAAAAAAATTGTAGCCTACTCCCTCCTACATTAATCTAAAATTTACATGAATAGAAACAATTTACAGTGAAGGTGTAAGCAGTAGCTGGAGTAAGATTGGTTATTCTTATAGGAGAAGCATTTTCGTTTCGACTTCCTGATCCAGGCGTGAACGATACATCATAGGAAAAAATTCCGGTGACAATTGAAGGTGGCATAAACGTCAGATTGACAGTCCTAGATGTCGGTGATGCATTCAACATACTTACAGGTCCTTGAGGAACTAAAGAACAAATAATAGATTTGAAACTACTTTTATACGTTGCCTTATTTTTTGTACAATTGCTTAATTCTTTGTGACACGTATGATCACACGACTGTTGCTTCAGCCGTTTGTTAATTCAAGTAGAATATATAAAGCATTCTAGAAAAACTTCAGCTCGTAGAGTTAATGTAGAAGTTAATGTCGTGTCAAATACATAGAATATACAAGTCAAAAACAAATAGTCTTCACTACATAATTACAATGAAAAAACTTATTCAGCTTATGACATTTTTCTAATAGCTGAAACTTGATTTATGTAATTAGTCGTGAATTTTTATGTTAAAAAATTTATTCTTGCTTACCTCCCTCCTGAGTTCGTGCAGAAGCTGACCCTTCAGCCCCAGGCCCAGCTCCATTAATGGCTTCAACTGTAACACGGTAATTACGGAAAGGTCGCAGATTGGGCAAAATCGCATCCAGCATTAAACCAACGGTGACAGTTCCCGAATCAGCTGTTTCACCAAATAGAGCGGCATCCTACGATGTAATGTAATGCTTTATTTTCAATAAGCAAGATTGATGGTTCTGATTTGAAGCAAACCGTTTGAATAATCATGTTTTAAACTTTTAAAAAAAGTTTTCGGGAAAAAATTAAGACAAAAATTGAACATAATTGATCAAAGTTGTTAACATTCTTAATGTAAATTTTAACTATACTTTACTGCATCATCTGCGCTTTGGTATTTATTTCAGAAGAATTGATAGTTTTTAATTTTCTGCCGCAATGCACTGAAACTTTTTGAATTGCACTTTGTTTAATCAACTATCAAAGTTCTGATTCCTTTTTGTTTATTGAATCTGTAACGTTTGACTTAGATTTCATTTTTCTGATGTTTACATTGTAAATTTTGTTGTTTAAATCATAAGTAAAATTTCTGTTTATATTGATAAAGATCTATAGTAGTTGTGACAGGTCTCAAAAATGTGTGTATAGGCTTCCATTTTTTCTTTGCTGAATTTTATAAATAGTGGATAAATTGCTTTTAGAAATAAATTGCTTGTATGGATAACATGATTGTACCGCATACAAAAAAACTCCTAAACAGAAAATTTTAAATATTGAGAAACACTTTAAAAAAATTAAAAATTTTTTGTTAAAATTGAGTTAGGAAAACTTTTTCAAAACATTGCTTTTTTGTTATTAAAATTAGTTGTTTAAAGGTTACAATGCTGGGCAATCTTGCTCATTTTATTGGTGTAAATTTTAACCTTTTAACCAAAAATTATAAAAACAGGAAAAAACTAGAAAAAGTTTTTTTCTCGAAAGCTTTCTTTTAACAACCAACCAATTACCCTCTGTAACTTCCTGTTTAACTTTTTTAACAAGTTTAGCTAACGATATAAACTCAATGGGTCCCTTTTCCGGATTAGTGATTAAAACTCGCTGCTCTGAACATTTTCAAGTTGAAAAGTCAAGTAGTTGAAAATAAGTTAATAAAAATATTTCGGTTAGTTTTTCCCCAAACCTCACAGTATACTCGGATTAAAGCTTGTTTTGTGTATCAAAAAGATTTCGTACTTTTAACATTATCAAAATATATTCTATGCCAGCGTTTCTCAAATCATGGGTTGCGACCCAAATGTGGGTCGCCAAGACTATGCGGATGGGTCTTGAAAGTTTGTATCTATAATTATTTTTACTAAACATTTGGTGGTACAGAATTTAAAGATTGCGTGAAGTAAAAGATTTTTCTTCCCAAAGCTTTTTATTGGACACTCTTCAGGGGAAATCGTCAGAATGAAGCAGAATTGAAACCGAACTAAGTTATAAAGGAAGAAAGTAGAGTTCTCATTGGCTGAAAGAAGTCAGCCAATGAAAGAAAAGATTAAGAAATTTTCAAAGAGTAGGTTCTTGGTAGCCAACAAAAATGTTTGCTAAAGCTGGACCAAGCGGTGAGCCCATAGCGACGCCGTCGATTTGTCGATGCATGTTGTTATTGAAGCTAAATTCCACAAAGGAATTAATTACTCTTTGAAAATTTCTTAATCTTTTCTCTCATTGGCTGACTTCTTTCAGCCAATGAGAACTCTACTTTCTTCCTTTATAATTTAGTTCGGTTTCAATTCTGCTTCATTCTGACGATTTCCCCTGAAGAGTGTCAGATGAAAAGCTTTGGGAAGAAAAATCTTTTATTTCACGCAATTACTTTTACCCAAACGTACAATTTGTTCAGACCAGTGTTTTCCAACCGGTGTGTTGCGGCACACTAGTGCGTCATAAGAGATCTCTAGGTGTGTCGCGAAAGGTTTTGGAAAAAAACTAATTAAGAACGTCAAAATTTGCGGTTTTTGTACGTGAGATTCGGAGGGAAAGAAAGAGCGTGAGTTTAGGCGGAAACCTTTTTTTCGAGATAATTATGATTTCGGGACAAAAATGGAGAAATCATTGACGAATTTTCAGTAAAGATCTTTTTTTTAGAGATCACCATGATTTTGGGACAAAATTGAGAAATCATTGACAAAATCTTTAGTGAAAACTTTTTTATTATTAACAAATATAATGGGTGTGCCACGAAAATTTAAATAGCTGAATAGTGTGTTGCCACATAAAAAAGGTTGGAAACCACTGGTTTAGACAATTTGATTGCGAAAAATAGAATAACAGCACTTCTCAATTGTGTCAGTTAGACGTTTATAATCAAAAAAACGCCTTGTTACATTATGTTATCCCAGACCAGGTTCGGAAACCTACGGCTCGAGAGCCAGATGTGGCCCTTTTGATAACAGCATCTGGCTCTTTTGTTGCCAAGCATAAATTACCGCACATAAAAAAAACAGATCTGCGCACACAAGATTTCAAAAATGAAGACCATTTTTTAAGAGATCACTGCGATTTTAAAACGAAAATTTTAGAGACTAGAGTCAGATTGACGGTGGAAGACCTTTTTCTTTATTTTAGAGACCACTACATCTTTGAGACAAAAATCGAGTTTTCAGAGTCAGATTCAAGGTGAAGACCTTTTCTTTTAGAGATCAGAGCTTTTTTGAGTCGAAAATCAAGAAATCAAAATAAGTTTGCTCACGAACAAATTTGTACCCACACCATACAGCTAAAATTTGGGGAAAATTGTTGGCTCCCATGGAAATATATTTAAAAATATGTAGACTTTATGGCTCTCTTACCCAAAAAGGTTCCCGACTTCTGCATTATGCGCTCACTCATATTTATTTGGGTCGCAGTCCTTTTCGTAAATTGTTGTTTTAACTCAATTTGGGTCGCAGAAAAAAAAGACTGAGAAACGTTGTGCTATGCAATAGCAAAAGCAACTTCAAGTTTTAAAGTATATCAATTTGTTATAAAAAGATTGTTTATAATCACTTTTATTGCTAAAAAATTATAATATTAAAGAAATGGTTTAATTATTTTAGTAAAGAAAAATGTTAATAAAGTGGTTTTATACGCCGAACGATGTCTTAAATCAGAAGTTATTTCCTCCGCAACGTGGCGCCAGGAAACTGCAAGCATGATTTTACCGCAACTTTGTGCCAGGTGGTTACACTAGTTGCACGCAGTATAATATTGCACAATGTGTAATGTAAAGTAACAAACACGATGTATTCTACAAACAAGTAAAACCAAAACGTCAAAAGTGGGGAAAAAACAATTTCAATGATAAAGCATAAAAAAATAATAAATTCTTTCATTTGTCTCATGTTTTTTACCGTTTGAGTGTAATTCACTCTGTATCCAGTTGTCCTTCCGTTCGGAATAAACGGAGTTTGCCAACTAACTGTCATGGTTGTACTACTTGATGATGAGGCTGATACAGAAACTGGTGCTTCCGATGCTGTCAATACAATGCATTGGTTTAGCAAACGCTTTTTGTTCTTTGACATTAAGTATTATCAATATTTCAACCACGGCCTACTTAAGAATACGGCTGGATATGTTACATTGGAGCAAAAAAATTACCAGGCCGATGCGGTAACATATTTTTAGAAGATTGATGATAAATTTACCTATTAAATTTGTTTAAATTTTATTTCGATGATCTTTTACAATACTACACAGGATAAGCAGCGAGTTAAGTTGTAATTTAAAAAATTTTTTTGCTTAACTTTCAGTTTGAATCTGTTCAAATAAAAACAATTCAAGCTAGTAATATGAAACACTTAGCACTGCAAAAAATATATACGTGAAAAAAATTTAATATCTTTAACATAAAACAATATCAACAAATGCAATCAAATAAATACCGGTACGGAAATGTGTAAAAATAAAACAACGAAAAATAGCGTGCGATTAGGTTCTTTCTTTAGTTGTTTTTATACCAAAACTTTTATGCATTGTTATACTTTTTTAACTCTGGGAAACCCACTTTCTTCATCATATACAATCAAGTAAAAAATTATGTAATTATTTGTCTTGTGGCAGTTTTTGTATCAGATGGTGCATGACTGGCATTTACATGTAAATCATCAAAAGTACCAATTTTGTACCGTTTTGTAAACGATTCAATTTCGTCAATTTTCAGCATCCTCACTTTCGGTAGTTTTCGTGAGGTTGATAAAGTTTATATTGTTGAAGGACAATTTGAAGCCCTTTTGCATATGTATAGTTCGAAAAAGTTGAATGTAGGATGCTGGAGGTATGCATTGGAAAGAAGAGGAATGAAAATAAGTTGGTCAAAGACCGAATTTCTGTGCGTAAATGGAGGAAATTACGAAGAAACAGTGAAGATAGAGAATACAAAAGTGCCAAGAGTAAAGGGATTAAGTATTTGGAATCAACGGTGCAAGAAAGTGGTAGTTTTGAGAGGGAGGTAAAGAGGAAAGTGCAGGCAGGATGGAACGCATGGAAAAAAGTATCGGGAGTAATCTGTGACAGGAGGTTACTAGCTAGAATAAAAGGAAATGTGTACAGTTCAGTGGTGAGACCAGCAATGGTGTGTGGACTTGGGACGGTGACAGTTACAAAGAAACAAGTAGAAGAGATGGAAGTTGCAGAGATAAAAATCTTGAGGTTTGCTATGGGAGTGACGAGAAAAGACAAGATTAGAAACGAGTACATCAGGGGTGCAGTTAAAGTAGAACAGTTAGGAATGAAAATGAGAGACGGCAGGCTGAGATGGTATGGACATGTCATGAGGAGAGACCGGCAGTATGCAGGAAGATAGATGATGGAAATGGAGTTACCGAGAAAGAGGAAAAGAGGGAGGCTGAAGAGAAGATTTCTGGATGTAGTGAAGGAGGATATGGGGGAAGTTGGTGCGAAGGAGAAGGAAATTGAAAACAGGACGCTGTGGAGAAGCATTATACGCTGTGGCAACCCCTGATTAAAGGGAAAGGCCAAAAGAAAAAGAAGATAGTTGGAAAAGGTTCCAACTCCCACTTTAAGGTATTTTTCTTCCCAAAATTTATGAAATCATCTTTTAGAAGTTTAATGCATATGACAGAGATTTTTGAAGGCGTCCAATTACGTCGATTTACAAATGCAATCCATTTTTTCATGAATTAGAAATTCAAAACTTGATACTTTTTCTTTATTGTTTTATATCCTGAAGTACGCCCAGATTTGAAGTACACTATATATTTATTTACCATATCAATTTTTAAACGGTTTACTATTAGATCTAAGAAGATTGAATAGAGTTACAATTAAGTAATTGCTTTCTCTAATCTTTCAGAATGACAAACTATTTCGGTAGCCTACATAGACTATGTAAAATTTCAAGGTTAGTGTGTTAGTGTCGCGACTCCTCAAGTAGAAAGCATTAGTTAACCAGAAACTAATAAAAATAGTTTAGGCTACTTAATACTTATACATGTTAGAGTAGTTTCTAATATCTTGATTGCCGGGCTACAATCACAACTTTTACTCGGTATCAACTTTAAACTCTTTTACGATGAGCTACATTTTTAGTTTTATTTATAACAACTAGTCTAGTTTAAACTGCACTGTTTTAATAACTGGATTTTATCTTGTTAAAATGCATATATTAATTTACTTTTAAACAGTCACAACAATATTTGACTATCAACCTATTAACCCATTATATTCCACTGTCCTCATTTGAGGACAGTCTAAAAAATTACAAATATCTTTTTAATGACTGTATTTTGCATAATTTTTCAAGTATAAATCACTTATTGACTCTTTAATTGATTAGGATTAACATTGATATCAATGAAAATAGCCTCCGAAAAGTATGTAATTTCAATTACAAAAATGCATAAAATGAACAAATGAAATCAGTGTTTTATTTTGATCTCTAGTTCACAGTATATTAAATTATATCACCCTTGAATATAGTAATCTATACACTATAAATAATTACTTTAGATATAATATATAACCGTTTCGACTCTCTACAAGAGTATATATGGATTATAATAATGCTGTCCTCAAACGAGGACAGTGGGATGCTATGGTATCAGGGCGCTCAAAGTACCAATGGCGACAAGTTCTGACTTGTGCATTCGTTCACAGCAAGCAAACAGTTGTAATACTGATACTCTTAACAGTTTTGATTCTTCATTCGCAGAGTAAGGTTATTGTAAAGTGAAGCTCTGGATTATCTCAAACTTTAGCTCAGTGTGGTGATTTTATATATCAGAATTACTTGGTCTGTGAACGGCGTTTTGTGAGCAATAAAAACGTAAGTAAATTTATAATGAATTCTTTATTTTGATATCATTTTTTGCCAATACTACTCTAACTGATCTGTAAAATGTCATATCTTCTTAAAGTAGTGCACATGATTGAAGAAATGTCTACACCCAGTTTTTCTTTATTTTCAACAGATGTCTAGAAAACGATTGAAAGCCCTTACAATGGATGAAATAGCAGAAGAGTTGCAAAAGTATGAGGAAAATTCGGACAATGATGACGATGATAATTTTGGTGATGTAATGATAGTACCACCTGATGTCGATGCACTAACTGACGAGGAAGATATTGCAGACGATGAAATGGGTGATGTCTTAGTTCAAGATGTTCCTGGTACTCTCGAAATACACACCAAAGATAATGATCAAAATGAGGCTGATGAGTCTGATCGTCCCAAACCAACTAAAAAGAGGAAGTTATGTAAATCTGTTCCTAAGTAGAAACATGTTAGCCCAAAATACACTAAAGGGAGAGCAAGAGATGATCATGATCAATCGCATTTGCGTGAAATGAAAGAAGCATTAGAATTTTCAACTCCTGTTGAAATATTCGAGGAACTTATGACACCTGAAATATATGATCACATTGTAAAAGAGACTGTACGATATGCTACCACATATAAAAATGCAATGGACTTTATAATGACCAGTAATGTTTTGAAAGCTTGTGTCTTATTACTTTCAAGTTATCATAAATTACCGTCAGAGCGATATTATTGGTCAAACGACGAAGACTTAGGAATATCACTCGTAAAGAATGCATTGTCAAGGAATCGTTTTCAGATGCTGAAAAGTTTCATACATTTTGTTGATAATTCAGAAGCAGAAAATAACAAACATGACAAAGGCTTCAAAATTAGACCGCTCTACACCATGTTGCAAAAGTCCTTCATCAAATTCGGTATTTTTGAGGAAAATTTATCCATTGATGAAATGATTGTTCGCTATTATGGTCACCATTCTCTCAAACAGTTTATACGCGGCAAACCAATCCGTTTTGGATACAAATTTTGGGCATTATGTGGAGTATCAGGATACTGCTATAATTTTGACCTATATTGTGGTAAAGCAACTAACATGGAAGAGAACAGTGACTTATTGCTTGGTTCCAAAGTAGTGTTGAACATGCTATCTGTAGTAGAAAATCCACATTCGTACACTGTGTTCTTTGATAATTTATTTACTGATTATCCACTGCTAGTGCATCTAAGAAATTTAGGATTTCAAGCCACAGGAACAATGAGGGAAAATAGGTTGAGCAAGTGCCCTTTGAAAGATTCAAAATTATTGAAAAAAGAAAAAAGAGGAAGCTACCATTACAGGTTCGATTGTAATGAGGAAATCCTTATAGTGAAATGGTTGGATAACAAATGTGTTACTGTAGGTACAAATTACGACACTGTTGAACAAACAAGAACAGTAAAGCGATGGCAGAAAGAAAAAAAAGCAAAAGGACCTGTTCCACAGCCAAATGTTCTCTATAGCTATAACAAAAACATGGGAGGGGTTGATAAACATGACTGGCTGGTAGGGAAATATTCAGTTGGCATTCGGGGAAAGAAGTGGTACAGGCCTTTGTTTATTTGTATATTAGATATGACGATGGTAAATGCGTGGACTATCTATAAGTTCGTCACAGCAAACGATGATAAAGAGATCTTGAGCCTTCTAGACTTCAAGAGACAAGTCTGTATATCATATCTGAAAGGAGCCGATCACAAGGAGACAACTGGTAGAAAGAAAGTCCAAGGTCCATCTAAAATTGCAACTGATGTTAGATTTGATCGTAAGGAACATTTTTTGCAGAAGCGTAATAAACAACGGAGGTGCCAGAACAAAGACTGTAAAGGCAAACCAAGAACATACTACAACAAGTGCAATGTAACTTTATGCATGGCTTATTTTATTCCTTTCCATTCTAAATAAATTACGAGGTATTTTTGTAACAATCTTTGCAAGCTTCGTTCACAAAAGGACTAATTCTTTTTCAAAAGGATGTGATATTATGTGATATTATATATAAGTCATGATTTCTTTATTGTATTTTTTCAATTATAGTTGTATATACCTTATTATCCCAGTGTCCTCATTTGAGGACAGGCTGTATTTTCTTTATTTCTTTAAATAAACGTTAAATTGGAGCTTCATCATGTTTTATATTCCTATTTAAGTAAGCTATGAAAAAATTTCAACGAAATTCGCAAAATTAAAAACTTGGGATATAATGGGTTAAGATATTTTACTATATTCTTTTCTTTTCTTGGTCATTCGCTATAACCTAATATTAAGCAATTAAAGCCCAATTTTTTTTCTTTTTCTTTTACTTTCTGCTTTTACAAGATTTTTTCTTGTAAAAGCTCCCATCATTCGGTAATTTTCCTTTTGCTGGTGTAAATAAAAAAGCACCACTAACATAGTACACATAGCTGATGCATAGAAAGACCTTCTACTTTTGCAGTTAGGGGATTATGGGTTAACATGCGCCTGATCCCCAAATGGGGATCATGGGCGTTAATGGGTTAATTCCGAAAAAAACTTTTACGCTTGGCTTTACGATAAAAACGATTTATAACTGATAAAAGTTGATTAGTGTAACATGTATTGCGTAGCTGTGTACAAAAGCTTCATAGCGACGTCAAACCACCCGCACGCTTATCGATGCATTTGTTTTAGCTGATCAATTAAAAACAGCTTTTGCTCAAGACAGACGCGTGTTATGAAATCATTACCATCGCATCGGCGTAGTAATTTTTTCGCTCCAATGTAACATATTCGTATTCTTAAGTAAGCCGTGTTTCAACATTTCAAAAAAGTTAATCAAAAATCTCCTTTTAATTATTATTTTTACTTGATATTTATTTCAATGCAAGCAGAATAATTTGGTTCAAACAGTTTTTATTAATTATATTACATATCTCTTTTTAAGTTTATATAAACATTTTTAGAATGTTTATATAAACTTATATATAGGATAATTGCCTACCTTATGTATTAACGCCTCGTCGCTTTCCTGCGAGTCAGGGGGATAAATATAGAGATAAAATAATAATAAAAATTAAATTTGCTTAGTGGAAAATTTTTTTCAAGTGGTAGCTAAAAAAAAAGTTCTTCACTTTGAATTAATGACGGATTTCATGACTAAAACAAAAAGAGGGTTTGCACACGGAATCTTTCTCCGATTTCTGGTAGGATTCTGCCGAAATGGGCGGGACAAAGCCATAAGGTATTAGTGATCTCCAAGTTAAAATAATCGGTAATCTTTTTCAAGTTCAAAAGTTGAACGATTTATTACAAAATCCCGGAAATAGTCGGTAACAAAACAGTTTTTACTTTCGTACAAATTCTATAATAATAAGCATTTTTCCATAAACGGTTGAGTGCTTACGACTTTCTAGTGATCTGCAATTGATGTTTATTGGAGTGGTGCTGACAGTGATATCGTTTAGATTAACAGCCAGAGTCACAGTTACTTCTTGATAAGGAGAAAGTTCCGTTACATCATAAGAAGTAGATCCAATTGGAAGAGTGACGTTTGGTGTAACACCAGTAATATCGTATCCCTATAAATAAAAATTGTCAGTATTTTTTTATGCGAATGATATTTCTTTTTAATATTTCCAACGCTGGCAATTTTAACAACGTAAAGTTAGATTTACAAAAAAATTTAGTAAGAGTGGAATGAATTACTGTTTAAAAAAATTTGGCGGAATTGTTTCACAAAATAATTTATTTAAAAACAATAATTATATTTTAACTCATAAAACAAAATTATTAAATACATTTTAAAAGTATAATATTGCATCACATAGTCTTTAAAATTTCGAAATTTTGTCAGGCTTAAAGGATCGAATTCCATTTCTAATCATATTTAATTTATGATTATTAAAAGAAAATAGTTTAAAAGGTGTCGGATTCAATAAGTAAAAAAAAAGAAGTATCAATATAAAAGAATACAGCAGCTTCTTACAATATTAAGTCGACTGAATAACTACAGTGCGCAGTAAAAAATTTAAAAAAACATTAATGTTCAGCGAATAAAAACTCAAGGAATATAAAAGCCCAAAATTTTTGTTTAGGGCACGAACAGTGTGGGGGTCGGGGTTTTTCAAGTTTTTTCATAAGAAGCTGGTGAAAGTTTACCGAGCGACAAATTTTTGTAAAACTTTTTTTCTATGCATTGACTTTAAATTTAAACGTGTCACTTAATTAAAAAAATAATTAAGGTTTTCAAAGGTTTACTATTCATCTTTTTTTAGTTCTTGACTTATGACTCTTTTAAATCTAAACAGTGGTGAAATTAATTTTGAACCTGTAACCTGGTCATATTTGGTTGTTTTGAATTGTAAGTCTTATCAAACTTTTCATTTACTAATTTCATTGCAGAACTGCGTAACGAGAGTTTGACGTTACATCTCCCAATCATGGCATGACAACAAAGCCATTTACTTGATACGGTCTAAGCCAGAGTTTTTAAACTGGGGTCCATGGACCATTAAGGGTTTGTAGCGACCTGACCTGGGGGTTCAAAGGATTTTTAGTAATAAAAAGTCGGTATCTACATTTTACTTTATCCAAGAGCATTACTAATCGTAAAAACTTGCCAAAGAGCAGTGTATTACACAAATTTGGCTTAATTCGGTATTAAATTTTTTTTCCAAAAATCTGATGAAGATCAAAAACAAGTCAAAAATCGAAGTTCGATTATAGTTTTTCCATAATGAGGTTCTTAGAGTTTTAGAAAATTAGCCTAGGGGTTAAGGCGTTCCAACGAGTTTAGAAACCCTGGTTTAAACGCTGGAGAGCCTTTGGCAGTGACTTGTCAAATTGCCCGGCTCAAAAACCAAACCCAGATCTTCGCACCAATCAAATCAATTGGTTGATTATTTTATTTCTTCCAAATAAACAAACAATCGATTTAATTAATTTACGTAGAATCTTTGAGGACCAGAAAAACTTTTAAAAATTATTTCAGCTCACGCAAAAGAAACACAAGATTTTAAAATTAAATTTTTAATATTATAACAATTGATAAATTGACCTCAAACCTTATTAATTTATACAATTGTAGTTTCTGTTCGTGGTTTTTTAACAAATCCTTTTAACAACGTAAAACCTTTTTAAAAAGCGAATAAAATCTGTGAATTTTTAACTTTGAAAAAAGTTTGAATTTAGCGCTCGAAGTAAAAACGCAGTTAGCAAATTTTTTATTTTGATTTTATTGTTGTCAAAAACGAGACAAGCTTCATTCAAAAGTAACTGGTAAACATCATATCATTCCTATAAGTGCATTTAAAAGAATCAAATTGTTATAGCTAAACCGTGCTAAAGCTGCACATGCTTACGTTTATAAGGGTGGGATTATCTTGCCATACGGAAGTTACCGACCACGTGATTCTGATGTCACTGGGCGAGGTTCCCACGCACATTGAGGAAGAGTCGAACTCAACTCGGGCTGGAAAAAATCACAAACTGAACATCAACTATCGTTTCACTTTTCAAAGAATCAAACTTACGTATGTTGCAAATAGTCCCTCCCCAAGGAACTGTGCACGCGCATGTGAAGTCAAAGGAAGAAGTCGTACAAGTTCCACCGTTTTGGCAAGGATTGTTCGTACAACGAGAACCGCCTAATTGAAGTTAATCACGTGATTTGCATTCATGCGTAAATAAACGATACAAAAGCAAGTTGAAAGTGTTTATTGATATCGATTCAAATCTATAAATCAATTCTACAACACAATAATAGTTTCTAATCTCAAACTTGAACTGTTGTTATAATTAAGTTTTGGATGCCCTATTTTTTTATAGACATAATTTTTTTCTTAAGTTACAAAAAAGTGAAAACCAGTTTGCAGTCGTGCAGTGAAAGAACGTTGAGGAAATGCTACAAGTAAATAATGATTGTTGAACATCAGCATCAGCTTCCGCTAGAAAGTAATTGGTAATAATTGCTAAAACAAATTTGTTAACGAAAGGAAAACTAATGAGCAAAGTAATTTTGAAAGTTCAATTGGAGAAAAGTATTAGGTCGAGGAATATGTTCGTAGCGTTTTTATCAAAGATTTTTATTTTAAACAAAAATAAAAATTTATGGTTATAAATTAATAAATTATGTATTCTTCGTTGCTGTTTACGACCTCCTCCCACCTTTCGACCAATTTGTCGATGCCGTTTTGCCAAAAATCTCCTAATCTGGTATCGAAGAATTTTGTTGAGCCAGTTTTTAAGGTCCTCTTCATTGTCGAAGGTAACGCCCCTCATATGGTTCGACAAAGAGCAGAAAAGATAGTAATCCGTGGGTGCAAGGTCCGGAGAATACGGCGGATGCTGAAGGACCTCCCATTCGAGCTCTTGGAGTGAGACTTTGACGACTTGTGTAACATGAAACCTGGCGTTGTCGTGAAGTATGGTTTGGCCTTGTCGATGGGGTCTTTTCAGTCGAATAGCCTCATTCACGAAATGTAGCTGAGCTATGTAAAGCTCCTTGTTGACCATGGCATTCCTTTCGAGCATTTTCCAGTGCACCATGCCCTCCCAGTCCCACCAAACGCAGATTATGGTCTTCCGTGGATGGAGGTCAGGCTTAACTCTTGGCTTTGGCGTATCTCAGGAGCCATCCATTCCTTTCTTTGCTTTATATTCATATATAGGCACCATTTCTCATCTCCCAGGACGATTCGGTACAAAAAGCGCTGTTTGTGACGGCGTGTTGCTCGATGGAGGGCGAGGTGTTGAGAAGCAATTTGAAGGCGATTTTCTTTGCTATTTCCGCTAAGCTCATGAGGTACCCAGACTCCCAATTTTTCGGCAAACCCCATTGAATGAAAATAATTGAGAATTGTTTTTGATCGCAGTTTATTTTTTCGGCCGATTCGCGACTTGTTTGGCAACTTTCCTCCTTCAAAAGTGCTTTGAGATTGTCTTCGTCAAATTCGGAAGGTTTTCCGCTGCGGGGCGTGTCGTCGATGCCAAAATTATCATTTTGAAACTTCGCAAACTATTTTCTTGCCGTAGATTCGCCTATGACACCTTTCCCGTATACCATGCAAATGTCCCGGGCTGCTTCAGTAGCTTTTTGGCCTCGATGAAAAGTAAAGAATAGCAGGTGTCGAAAATGTTGCTTTTTACCCCCTGGGTATTCCATATGTAAGCTTTATCAATAATAAAATCTCAAAATACTCAAAAAGTCGATCAGCACAGTTTTTTACAGTAGAAAGAGGTCTTGTTGAACGGGTGATCTGCCAAGCTGTGAGGTCCCGTCAAGAAGGCGAACAATAAAACCTCCCGTTTGGCAAAAAGATTATATGTTTTAAAATTTTGTTATTTATTACCGTTGTTGTTGGATTTGAACTCGCGTCGCTAATTCTTTAACTTAGTTAATCAGTATTGTAATTTGTTTTCTTTCTGTTCGATCTCTCGCGGCGCATAATTATTGTAATTTGTTTTCTCTCTGTTCGTTCTCTCGCGGCGAGAATTTTGTTCTTAAAAAGCTTTGTTTCCTCCAGTTTATAGCGCCGTAAATTATCTGAGTTTTTCATCCATTTTAACTTGGTCAATTTTAGCTTAGCTAGTTTAGGGTTAGGTTAGTGTTTGTTTATACGCTGATTTAGCTAGAGTAGGGTTAGGTATGTTTTGTAATAACTGTTTATTTGCGTTAGTGTTGTTTTTCCATTAATCCTTTCGTATTTATTTTTTTTTCTATTTGAATAAGGGTCTAGATCATTTGTTAATTCTAAATAAATTGTTACTGACTTCAAGTAGTTGCGTGGTTAAAAATTTGTGTAGCCGAAATTGTTTTATCAAATTTTCAAACACCATTAAGCCTTTGTTGATCCAAAACAATCGAATGAATATATACATTTTGCCAAGTAGTAAAAAATTATTGTAAAATATGTAAAAGAAAATATAAAAACGCTACCAACATATTCCTTAACCCAATAGAATAGTGTAAAGATTACTGCATACCAAAAAAAAGATATTTAGAAAAACACTATATAAAAATTTACTTGTTTCGTAATAAATTAAAAATCCAGGTCTCTGTTGGAATCTATCCGAAGAAAAAATTACATAAATGCTGCCGTTATTAGTGGAGTCCTGGACGAAAGAAGCAGCAATCTGACCGCGATTTCTAAATCCACTCAGCATTGTGATCCCAGGATTTCTGTAAAAAAATAATTTATAAATAAGGCAAATATCATTCATTCAGGCAATTCTAAAGGTGACTAAAATGCATTTGAGCTTTAAAAATGTTTGAAAAAATCTTACATGTTTTTATTTACAGCCTGGGACAAAAGTTTAAGACCACCTTTGGAAAAAGGCACATTTTAGAAAAAAGCTTCTTAATCACCTGATACTAAATATTCTTGTGTCAAAATGCATATTTAGTTTTTGGATATAAAGCTTATCACACATTAATTTTTAATTTTTACTTTCGTTCAATTTTTTAAATGTTTAGCTTAAAAATACAAAATTTTGAACCACAAAAATTGGCAAAAAATCTAGCAGTTAACGTTGAAAAACGTATTCAATTTACCGGTCGTTGCACAATGAAGGTCTCAGAACGTGAAATATCAAGGCAGATGAAAGTTAGAAAAACTACTGTACCTAACACTATCAAAAAAATTTCAAAAATTAAGTACTTTCAAGGACAGCCAAAAAAACAGGCCATCTGAGCATTTTTAGTAGTGGAAATAAACGTTTTATTAGGAAGAGAGTGAGTCAATTCCCTTAGAGTTCTGCTAAAAAATACAAGCTAAAATGGCACAAGGAAGCTTCAAATTTTGAAGCTTCCTTGTGCCATTTTAGCTTGTATTTTTTTCAGCGGAGCTCTAAGGAAATTGACTCACTCTCTTCCTAATAAAACGTTTATTTCCACTACTAAAAATGCTCGGACGGCCTGTTTTTGGCTGTCCTTGAAAGTAGTTTTTTTGTGAAATTTTTGATAGTGTTAGGTACAGCAGTTTTTCTAACTTTCATCTGCCTTGATATTTCACGTTCTGAGACCTTCATTGTGCAACGACCGGTAAATTGAATACGTTTTTCAACGTTAACTGCTAGATTTTTTGCCAATTTTTGTGGTTCAAAATTTTGTATTTTTAAGCTAAACATTTAAAAAATTGAACGAAAGTAAAAATTAAAAATTAATGTGTGATAAGCTTTATATCCAAAAACTAAATATGCATTTTGACACAAGAATATTTAGTATTAGGTGATTAAGAAGCTTTTTTCTAAAATGTGCCTTTTTCCAAAGGTGGTCTTAAACTTTTGTCCCAGGCTGTAAAATGTAAAAAAGATATTTTTCTTTAAATAACAGTATTTTATTCCTAACTGTGAAAAGTTTATACTTTTATGCGATTTGCGACCAAAATCGGTAGTTCCGGGTCAAGATATTTTTAATTTGCATACTTTTTGCAGCTTTTATTGCTAGCCGTGTCTTTTTGTATTGTTATAGTTATTATTGAAGGTTTGTTTCAAAATAATTGCATATCGTTGAGTAGATAATTTAAAAAAATTAAGGACATTAATCGCCAATTATTCATAGGGATTTCAGCATTCTTTTTACTGTTTTGGGACAGTGATTGGAATTAACGACTGGGCGGAATAATAAAAAAAATTTACTTATTAGTAATATGTGTTTCAAACCTGTTACCCACTCTAAACTATTTATAATTAGTAGCTATATATCTTGTGTGTGTGTATACACAATTTGTTATTTCGAAGGAAAAGCTGGTGCCCTTTACATGACTCGGTACCCAAAAAGTAGCCCTTGGTTCATAAAGGTTGGTGACCCCTGTTCTAATGCATAATGTAAAATAATTAGGAAAAATGAGATAAGCGCCAAGGGCAACTCGATTAAAAAACGTTTAAAAACTCGCATCAACAAAATCAAATCAGTAAATTAAATAAAATACACTGTAGTTACACAAATGCAATATAATTAGATACAAATACAATATATAATTTAATATGAATTTATTAAATAAATGCAATATATTTTTCTTATAAAATTTACAATCTGTTTCTTTAGCCAGATTTTGCTTGTAGCCAGCAGTTATTATTTTTTTAAATTTTTCTAGACATCTTTTACACTGTAACTCGCGGTAATTTTGCTTTTAAAATTTGTTTCAAGTCCAGTGTTAGATAGTTTAAGTTAAAACCAAAATTAGGTAGACGACCAAACTATTTTGTAACTGTATTATGTTGAGCAGTTTTTGTTTATTTAATTATAAATATTACCATTCTGTGTCAATATTTCTTGTAGAAACACTTTTTGAATATCCAATCTTATTGCACTCGAGTTGCATGGTATAATGTATTTTAGTTAATTTTTTGTAAATATGTTCTGAGAGTTTTTTTCATTCAATTACTTGGGAAAAATAAAAACAACTTAAAGAAAATATTTGCTCATTGCCTTTTAATAAATATTGCTTTTTTGTAGCCTTTGTCTTCAACAGTTACTAGCTAAAATAATCAAAAAATTAATAATAAATACTGTAATAATCGTTGTTGGTACCATACTTTTCTGTTTTTGAATAAGTTGGTTTTTGGTTTTGCATAAGTAATATTTTAAGTTTAGACCAAGGCTCCCCGACCTGCAGCCCGAGAAGCCTCTTGGTGCGGCCCGCCAAAAAAATTTTAATTAAATTCCGAATCATCTTGAATTATCGCAGTGTCCCTGAACCAATCCAATGGTGTGCAGATAACTAGGAATGCAATTATTATTGTCTCAGTAACCGATTCTTCGGCTTGTTTAGTAAAACGACACTTAGAGTCAAAGTGACAAGTTTTTTTTTGTATTCAACTAAATTTTTGGTTTAAATTCTATCTATCATGAAAGTTAATTGAAAATAATTGTTAAAATCAATGTGACCAAAAAAAATTTATCACTTTGACTTTAAAATAAAATCTTCGAATTAACTTTCATGACCACTTGAATTCGACATCATTTTGATTACTGCACAGATTGCGGACAGCGATAAACTTGCAGACAAATATTTGGCCCGCGACCACTAAAAGCTTGGGTACCCTTGATTTAGACTTTGCAAGTATGTAGGCATTCAAGCTCTTAAATGATACTTACTGTAATGATGGAAAAAACTCTTAGAACAACAAAAAATAACTGAAATTCATTATGTTGTGAAGTTTATATAATTACAAACAAGCATACCTATAAGCATTAGAAGCAAACCAGATGCAACTATATTATTTGAAACAAGAATGTAATTATTTTACTCATTTCTACAAGCAATATTGACAATGACGGGTAAATCGATAATATTTGTAATTAAATTAACAATCTCTGCTAACCATAATACAGTTACAAAATAGTTTGTACGTCTACCTAATTTTGTTTTTAATTTAAACTATATAATATTGGACTTAAAATAAAAGTTACAGTGAAAAAGATCTCTAGAAAAATTTCTTTTAAGAAATAACTACAGTATCGAGCTACAAGCAAAGTCTGGCTTAATATGTACAAAAATTTAGTTTTCATTATTCAGCTAACAGATTGTAAATTTTATACTCCCAACTCAAATTCAAATCACCGAAATAAACTATTCGCTTTATGACTTGGCTGTTAAAACAAACAAAATAAAGTGAGAGCTTTAAGGTTTAACAGTGGTTTCCATGTCCACTAGGTGGCTGGAAAAGATCTATTTGTTGCGGGTGTGCAAAGTGTGCGAGTGAGAGCAACCATAACCTGGCGAAGTTGCGTTAAAAATTTAGCGTTTTTGATTCCTATTTTTATAGTTGAGATCCAGTTCACAATTGAAACCGTTTCAAATGTATTTTTTAGTTTGAAACAACCTTATTTTTGTACTTTAAATCACCTATTTCTGAATTTATTATCCTAATTTGAAAAAATTTAACTTTAGATTTTTTAACATTTGGCCGATGTAGTTTTGTTCAAGTTGAATTTGTAGTTTCAATGATATTTAAATGTAAAACGATATCAAAATTTTTAAAACAGTTTTAAAATTTTAAAATCTTGTTTTAAGGGAATCACCTAACACTATTCAGAGCCGGCCGGATGTTTGGAACCGTGCCAGGTCCAATGTCAACGAAGTCTGTATTCTCTTGAATGTCGAAATAATCGATTAAAAATCGAATTTCTAAAAAAAATTTAATTTAAATTTAGCATTAAAATATGAACAAAATTTCCATTTAATTCGTGAAGAAACGAACATCTTTTCTTTAAATTAAATAACTGTGAAATAAAGTAGTTGAAAAACATTATTACCGTACTATTTAAAAATTTGCTAAAAGAGATTGCCACAAAATTTTAATTTTAGGGTCTGAGATTATAAAGTTTTTTTCGTATCATCGCAACGAGAAAAAAAATATTTCAAGAAAAATTAAATTATCCAATGAAAAACAAAAGCAGGTAGAATCTATAAAAAATTGCCAAACAAAAATATATTTATGGCTTTCAAAAAGCTTATGAAAGCCTATTACCCAAAGCTTTTCTATTTTTTCTTATTTGGGGCATTTTTTTCCGCGTTAACAAGACTTGAGTACGATCAATCAACTAGCAACTATTGAATAGGACTGGTGTTGACAATGATCTCATTATAACAATTAACCAATTTAATTCACAGGGGTAAATGTTGGTAAAAATCAATCTTAGGAGAACTTAAAAGACAAGCAACCAAATGCAAGGATCAACATTTTTGTCTACAAACTAGTCTAGGTTTTTAGAAGATACACTCTTAAAATACAGTTTGGGTTTCGACTTTTTTTTCAAAATTTGAAAAAAAAAAAACAGCTTGTCCTCATCGACATCATTACATACATCTGTGTCAGTGTATGCAGTATGTCAGTTTACATTGTATAAGTCAGTGTCAATAAAAGCGAGTCACTTGGTAATTTTAGGAATTTGAAATTCTAAGGAGAAATCACTATGGGAGAAATTGAGAAAAATTTTGAGTAATTAAGTGGATTTAAAAGAGTTGACACCTTCTTCAGGGTTACATCATGACAGCAGATAAAAGCTGTTTTAATTAAGTGACCCCCTTTTTTTTGGTCTTCATAAATGAAAAAAATTTTTGACTAACGTCATGTATATATTGTGGTCGTGTATGTATGTATTGTGGGTGTGAATTGTGGTCACAATTATGTTTGAAGATAAAAAAATCTTCACTTTATTAAAAAACCTTACATCTGTATTTCAAAATTTTTTTTAAAGTTTAACTTTTGTAGGAATGACAGTACCTGCCTAAAAAGGAGTAATGCGGTGAAAACTTTGAGAATCATCATAAAATACTGTAATTCTAACAATTGAATTGAAAAATAGTTTAACTCAATGAGGGTGAGTTCAAAATGAAACAGTAGGCATGCAGACCTATTTTCAAAATTACTGTAAATTTAGTCTAAATCTTAAATACAGCTCATTTTTATAAATAGCACATTTTTAGTAAGTTTACGTTACAACATACAATAGCCTGCTAAAAAATTGTTTCAAATTTTATCGATTACATCAAAATGATTAAAAACGTTTGTGTGACCTTGACAGCACAAAAAGATTTTTAAACATTTAAGTTTATTTTACTTTTGTATTTAATAACTTTTTCAATTAGGTTACATTTAACCGTTTAATAAATACAGTATATTGAATAAATATAAAAGAAATGAAAAACGAAAAAAACAAATTATTACAACTAAGTAGGAGTTAAAAAAAAAGCTGACAAAACTTGATTGTCTCACCTCCAGAAAAATCTATTTGCCAATATTGAACCACGAGTCCTCCATAGGTCATTGGAAAGTTTCTGCTCATTAAAGCCGCCTCCATAAAGTTGCATGGGTTGTTTGAGGCACTAACAGCATTATTCGAGAAAGGACAGATAGAACCTGTAGATAAGATTGCTTATTTCAATATGTAATGGCATTTAGTTATTAAACAGTAGAAGTTAAAAAGCTTAGTAAACTAAAAAAGTCAAAAATCAATTGCGCCGATAAAAACCAAGTTACCAACTTTTTGGAAAGAAAACTTATTTTTTGGAATCGTCTTTTATGCAACCGTTGTTAAATGAGACATTGCTATATAGTTATATTGCGAAAACAAAAAGTTTAAATATCTTTAAAAGAAATCAAATTAATTTCAGTAAGAACAAATCAATGCAAAAGCAAAGTTTTTAACATCATATTCAAGGAGGCGACACAAAAAAGAAAAAAATTACGTTGGGCCAGTTCAGTAGACCATAGATCGGGACTATGCATTAACAGTGATCCGACAGTTGATCGAACGACACTTGATCGAAATGACACTCGATCGAAACGACATTTGACCGAAACAACACTTGATCAAAACGACACTTGATTGAAACGATATTTGATCGAAACGACACATGATTGAATAATGAAAGAGAAAATTTACAACTTTGAATCTGTCCCAATTTTGTCAATTTTTTTGTCCCAAAATCATAGTGATTTCTAAAAAAAAAGTCGTCACTTTTAATCTGTCACAGTTTGTCAATTTTTTTGTCCCACAAACATAGTAACTCCCAAAAAAATATGTATTTTCTTTGAATCTTTCTTTGAATGAACTGTCGCTTCAATCAACTGTCGTTTTGATCAACTGCCGTTCGATCAACTGTCGTAGCACCGCCTTAACAGCTGTAGGAGCAAATAACTGAGGGGACAAAACATAATGAACCCATATAGATTTGCTTGGGGGTGAAAAGACCAATTTTTTCAAAAATTTTGCAAGAAAATAGCTTTATAGAGTGAATTAAAAAAATTTTTTAGTATTTCTTTCACACATAAGTAAATTTTTCTTTAAATAATTAGGCATATAGTACATAATCTATGGCATGGCATGACATAGTACATAATCTTGGTGATTTTTAGATGAACGACGAAAATCGGAAATCGGACAAGTCTTTTTTTACATTCATAATTATGATTATTTGATCTTTTTTGCCTTTTCTATCTGGATAACTTTTTGAGAGGAAAGTAGGGTAATACGGAGACCCCGTAAACTTCTTTTTCGGTTTGGTGGAGATTAACCGGAGCTAGATGGTCCACTAAATGGCCGGACATGTTTCCATCAGCCAGGTCGCCGGGTTATTGTTGACATCTGATAGAGCATGGGCTCCATTTGGATGGTGATAAATGGTGCAAGATGTTATTAAGTGCTCAGCTTTTTGTATCTTTGCGCCACACTCACAGGCCGCCGTAAAAGCCGTGCTCCATTTGTGCGTTTCTGAGAGGAATAGACCAATGCCGGTTCAGAGGCGATTTAGTTTAACCCATGCAGGTCTGGGAAAGCTAAATTCCGGTGGCGTTGGGTTAATATCTTCAATAAATGTATGGAGTCTAGAAGCGTTTTTTTTGCCACTCCATGCTCCATTTATATTCCTCCCATCGTTCTACCCTGGTGCCTGACTGGGCGGTGTTGTTCAACAGTTCCAGTGCAACAGGCACAAATGGGTGTCTTGATTTAAATTGCCGCAACTGTCCACCAAGTGAATACAGGAGCTTTTTATATAGGAGGTGTTCTGGATTCTGAGCGCGGCAAGATATAGACAGACGGCTTTTTGGCGGCAAAGCTCAGTTGGTTAGATGCCTGAAAAGAAAATAATGTTGTTTATTGGTATGGGACGCAGGTATCCAGTCACTATGCGCAAGGCATCGTTAATCAACTTCTCGATAAGGCGTGTATGAGCACTGCAACATCAAACAGGCACGCAGTACTCAGCCGTGAAATGGACCAAAGTGTCTGTGCAAAGTACTGTGGCATCCGCACCCAGCTTGATCCAGCCAATCACTTTAGAAGCCCAACTCGAGATATTAACTTCTTGCAAAGTGACTTTAAGTGTCGGCAAAACGTGAGTACCCTATCCAGCATTATGCCGAAATAAGTACAACAAAACAATGGGTTCAGCACAAAACTGTACTAGGGCCTTCCGTTGACAAAAATGTTAATTTCACGTCGAGCCTCTTTATTGTAAAGTTAGAAGGCTGCCGACACAACCTTCTTGTACTGAGTTTGAGCTTGAGCTTCCATTTGTAAAGTAGGAGGATAGGGTTGCCATGTCACGAGTAAGAGTCCCCTCTAATGCCTTCCAGTCGCTTGCATAATGCAAAAGGGCAGGTTATCAGCATAAGCAAATTTCCTGCCAACTGTCACTGGCAGGTCATATGTACAGATATCAAACATGAGGGAGCCGAAACTGATCCCGGCGGGACACCATTCATAAGGCGTTGTTACCTGCTTTGTTTCCGATACCGGTGGTGAGAGCAAAACTTCTATTACAAAAAAGTTTCATAATCAGTGAGACCATGTGGTTGTACGGAAGAAGACGGAGTAGCTTGCCAGTGAACCCGCGGTGCCATATAATATTGTCGACTATTGTGAGATTGATAAACACAGCGCCGGCCTTCTTTTTGAAAGAAAAGCTATCTTCAATTTCTTAAGTTAGAAGAGTGACTTGATCTAAGGTCGACCTTCTGCGCCAAAATCCAACTTGCTTTTTAAATGGCAGTGAGTCGAAAATTGGTTTGACGCGGGTATAGATTAGTCTCTGTAAGATCTTGAAAAGAACACAAAGCAAAGAGATGGGTCCATAACTCTTTGGATCCCCTAATGGCTTATTCGACTTTCCTCCAAATTTTTGGAAGCTTGAGTTGGCGATACAGGAAGACAGGAACTTGTTTAACCGGAACTTCAAAGCAGAGCAGGCATGGAGTATTAGCTTTGAGCAAAGAGAGTCAAGCCACGGAGCTTTTCCACATTTTAACAGCTGGGGGCATTGATAAATTCTTCAGGAAAAAAATCTCCAGAGATACATTTGTCAGACGGTGTTGGAATTTTCCAGATTTAAAACACCTCTTCAACGACAAGTCTGGGTGACTCACGGTTTGTTATTTTGTATATTTTATTTTTAACCAATTGCGAGGCAATCGATAACGGGGCAGAGGCGGCGTGTGTATCTGGTTCGGCCAGTCACATTGTTAATTATATCCCATGCCAGCTGACTGGAGTGCGTGGCTTATTGACAGCTTCGGACCAGCGATCTTTTCATTTTTAATCAAGATGCGACAGCAAAGCGGAAGCAGCTGAACTAGTTGCTTCACTCTGAGGAGCCCGTAGAAAAACCTGGTAGAGATGTTTGCACTCCTCATCCCAACACGGTCTATAGTTGTTTGTGCGACCACGTGGAATTGACAATTTTGTTGCAGCAAAGATGATATTACAGAAGTCCTGGTATGCCTTATCAATAGAGCTTGAGTCCGGGGCGGTAATTTCTGAAATAGCTGGTTTGTGATGAGGCCGTATAGTTTCCTGTTTGCCTTGTGGAAGTTCGAACGCTTGAACGACTGACTTGGAACTGGGGCCAGATTTTCTAAGGCCGCAATTAGCGGTGATCGATGTTCATAAAATGATCGACGGTGAAAGCATTTCTAAAGTACGTCTATCCAGCTCGGGCTGTTTAACTTTTTACTCTCGAGCCTAATCGGGATTGTTTCCAGTGTTCCAACCACCAAAAAAAAGAAGATAGGGTCATCTTTAAGGTTATGCAAGAGGGAAAGATTTGCCTTGGCTTCCCAGTCAATCAGACATTCTCCACTTGGATTGGTGTAACTATAGCTCCAGTTAGTGTGCTTGTAGTTAAAATCAACTGCATAAAAATAGGGGTATGGGAACACTGGAATGGCTGTTATTGTGAGTTGCGCGGTTGGTGGTTTGTAGACAACCACAATCTTGCAGCCATCAATGTGCACAAACAATCACTAAATAGCTGATCTTTCCGAAAATTGATCCACTAGGGTCTAGCTAAGTTTCTTGTGAACAAACGTAGCAAGGCCATGCTTCCTACTCGAGACCCAACCACCCAGGGTAAAGTGTGGTATTACTAGCTGGTCTGCATTCGTGCAATGGTTGTTTCGTAAAAGGATGACCAAAGCCTTATGTCGGGTGGCCAATAGGCTAATAAAGCAGATCTTATTTGCGCTCAGGCCTTCAACATTTAAATGTAGTAATATAGGCACAAATGGCCCACATCTAGCATTTGTAAATCTATCGAGTCTCTTTTGCTTCTAGTATCTAAAGATAAAAGATATTAATTAGGCCCCATGAAGACCTCATAAAAATAAAAGCCTTTAAATTTTTATCTAATCATTTTAAAAATAAACTTTTTTCGCGATACTGGCATAATCACATACACTCTATTATGCTGTATCGACTCCTCAATGTCAATAAATTTTTTCCATTTTTTCAATCAGTTATTTTGTATTACTTTCATTATAAACACCAACAGAAATAGTTAATATTTAGAAGTTAATTGCATGAAGGCTTTTTGTAACGCAAGTACGGTACTACGACAGTTGATCAAAAGACACTTGATCGAAACGACAGTTGATCGAACGAAACTTGATCGAAACTACATTTGATGGAAACGACACTTGGTTAAAATGGTATTTAATCAAAATGACAATTGATAAAAAAGAGAGATTTACTTTTGTATATTTCTGCAATTAAACAATCTCTTCGTTACTGAAAATTTGATTTAGAATTATCGAAAAACAGGTAATTTTGGCTATTACAATTTTTTTGTGTTCTACCCTTGAGTTTTTAAACTAGGTAAGTTTTTCATTAAAAATGAGTTCAGATTAAAAATATAAAAAAAGGAATTTATATTATCTCAGGGTCCAAATCACTGGTCGGAGACGTTTAACCAATATAAAAATATTTTATTTTTTATTGGTTTAGGTAGAACCACTTGTGCATACTGCAAGTGTCTTTTGCAGCCAATCGACATACCCGTAAAATTAGTTTCTATATTTGACCAAGACCCTGGTCCAAAAGTTGTGTAAGCACGAATTCGGACTTGATAATCTCTGTATCGTTGAAGCCCACTCAATACGTAAGAGCTCATTGCTCCGATTGATGGGAATTGAATGTTCTGGAAAACAAACGATTTTAGTTTGGCTTCCCGCTTAAAAAATTAGAAAAATTTCAGTTAATTGCAAGTAAAATCAAACAAAATCAAAAAGGATTTATAACAAAAAACAAATATATAATTTGTGTTTCAAAGTTCTTACACATATTGTGGTTTTATAATCAAATTTTTATTTGAAAAAAAATCGACTGCTGATTTGAAATTTAAAAGACATCAGCACAATTCTATTTATCATTTTAAAGTATTTAATCAACTTAGGTAATACCTAAAAAAATTTTCGAGCATTTTTGTCGTAACATTTTGTCATTTTCAAAAATTTTGAAATAAATTTCTAAATAAGCAAAAGTTTTTGCATCAGAAAACATTAAAATAATCAATTAAAACTGTCAATCAAACTGACAGTTTTGACATGACATAATAATTATGACATTTAAGTTTTCAATCTCCCAAAATGGTTTAAATTTATTTACCAAAATCCAAATATTGCTATTTTTAACTTCTAAAAATAACCTAAAACAAATAATGGTTTAGAAATCAAATACTTATAAACTAAAAGTGAGTAAAACGCCCAAGCAACTGCGTCATTACTGCCAAAATAAGACATTGAAATGGAACGCCGTCATGTTGCTGAGCAGTTGCAAGAAAATAAATGAAAAGTTAAGCAATTAAATTATACGATTAAAAAATTTATCTCACCTAAGTTGCATAAAATTTTTTAAATTTTAAACAAAGCCTGATTGATTTTAGGTAAAAAAAGCATCACAGTAGTTAAAGTAGTTCATCAAGTTAACAATGAATTTGGTTGCTACAGCTGTAAGTTTGAGCGGTCACAGTTACTATCAGTCAAAAAAAGAATAGCGCTTGAGTTAAATTGCCCGCCATGCCTAGGGTTAAATAAGAAAGCGCATAAACTTTTCTTGTAAAAAAGATTTTGAAAAAGCAAATAAAATTTTAATGGGCAAAGTATTTAGCCTATTACAAGGTAGTTTCTTTGGCAAAACTATATTTTTACGTAGACTACAGATTATTGTCTGAAAATACCTCAACTCAAATTTAGCATATCCTATATTTCGTGCATATTTCTGTGAATGGAGTGCAATTTATTAATGTAAATTTTCTTTTGTTCTAAAACAGGCTTGGGTAAAGTTTTTGGCTCAAGCTCTGGATTCGGAAGGTGGTTTTGATTGCGGGTCGCACTAGTTTTTACAACGAGAATCCATGCTTTAAACTTACTCGAAAACTAAAAAAGAGTCTTCACTGTGATTTGTTTTACCATTCTTGAAGGTGAAGGCCAAAAAAACAAAAAGTCTGTACTTTGATTAGTTGTATTGTTCGCATTGAATGTGTGGCCATTGCTTGCCCACCACTGTTCTAGAAACCTATTGATATATTGTCCGCATTGATAAGCTTATGAATGGCTAAAAATTTTGAAAGGAAACTGATCACAAGAGGCAGTTGCGGGCATGATAAACTTAAAACTGCTATCAAGCTAAACCAGTGGTTCTCAACTTTTCTGCACGTCGACTCCAAAACAAGAAAAATTATTTTTTTCACTTCTCTTATCGAGTACATACTTTTAATTTACTGCTCCAGTAAATTACAACTTTTATTTATTGATCTCCATTCAACCCCTTAATATTTATTGACCCCTTATGTGTTACAATCGATCTTATCGAAGGTCGTTATCGAGCATTTGAATGCCACTGAGCTAAACAAAAAGGCAAGTCAATCAAAAAAGTTTCTTAAATAATAAATCGTCAACGGTCAATGCCGTTGACCGTTGAACGTTGTGATGCTTTTTTCTGAAAAAAGTATAAACTTTAGGCGAGATCTCCCTTTATTACTCATCATCTCTATTTATCCTTCTGCCTCGCATTAAAGCGTCGGAGGCGTTGTAGTTATGGCATTTTACTAATCATGTGGAAAAGGCTGTTGAGATTTTCGGCGTAAAAAATGGTGTTAATAATTTTATATATCTATCTACAATTGAAATTTTGATCTGTTTTACTTACCCGGTTGGTGCAGTCGGTTTGATTGAGACCAATTGTAGCGAACATGTCACAATTACTTTCGTTGCGTCGGTATTCAACCTCGTACTGAGTCGTTTCACCGATGTTGGTTTGATTCGGTGGTGTCCATGAAAAACTGATGGTCATGTCGGTGAAAGCGGTTATCATCAAGTCAGTCGGGGCGAAGGGTTCTAAAATATAGTCGCTTCTCCGTTATTTTAACAAAATTTTTCTGCAACGTGAAAGCATCACCTAATTTTTACGCTACAAATAAAATTCATAAAAATCTTTTGCTTTTGTTTTAAATAGGGAATTTTAGCAGTTGACACAAGGAAAGAATTCTGATTCATTATTTAACTACAGTACTTCTTCCTCATACGAACGCATTGACAAGCTTGCTGTTTTCTGTTTTAAGCGAATTCAACATTGCAGGTAAGCAGCGTGATCTCATTAAAGGATGTGTCGTGAAGTGCCTGTCCTAAGGACGCAACAAAAATTACTCCTGATGATAGAGGATCGAACTTGCATGCTTTGCTTGCAAGTCACATTAAGCTATCACGCCGACATTTAATTATAATTTCAGTAAAAAGCAAAGTTTAAAAATTTTGAATAATTAGTATAAAAAGTTTTTAAAAACTTTCGCATTGAAAACAATTTAAAACTGAAATAAAAAATATTATACATTGATTTATTTTTTTTATCTTCAGTTGAAAACGCGGCCAAAGGGTACGGAGCAGCGATTTGAAAAGCGACCATAGTCCTAATTCAACCACTCCACTCTTAATATTGCTATGCCCCTTGAAAAGACAGTTTTACTGCTTGGCAGTTTTTAGAGCTTAATTTTAAAAAACTTGATTTGGATATTATTCTATTTTGATATCTTCGAAAGCAGATGATTGCTTGATAGTTATTCCGAGCATAACACTTACGCCAACGTCCAGCCGGTGACGGGGATAAATAGAAGGAAGGATAATAACAACAGCTGAAGTTTTAAAAATTTTGCGTCTTTGATAACACAAGTAACCGGTTGTGCTTTTGAGCATCCACACACTTAAAAACCTCATGCCGTTCAAGAACCCACTGTGATGTAGGTTTATTGCAAAGAAAAAACAATTACTCGTAATTACCAATGGAAGCACTGGTGAAATTTATTCTCTCCCCGTCAGAAGCAAAGCGAAACTCGGAGTTGGGAAATTCAACTCCGACATCTCTTCTGATAAGTTGCAACTCATACATAACTCCCGGTGTAACTGGAATCACAACTGGCTGAAAAACAAGTTTGCACACTTTTTAGTACAGCAATGATACAAACAAATTGAGACAAGCGTTAACAAATAAAACAAGTTACTTGTCTATTTCAAAAACGCAAAAGTGGGAATTGACATACAATATCGACTGTTGTTTTTAATGTTAAAAAAATATGAAAAAAAATTTAATGAAGATAAAATTTACTCAAATTATTCTTACCAAAAAATCGGGGGCGTTTACATCATTGGTTGTTACGTTTTCAACAAAGCCTGTTTCTAAGTTAGTAACACGGATGACGTAATTAGTGACGTATTCCGGGTTGTTTTGCCATGCCGGAGTACCATTAAATGTAACTGAGATATAACTGAATGTTGCGTTGCTTCGAGGAGTTGCGGTCAAATTTGTAATTTCCAAGAATGCTTTAAAAATTTTTACAACATCAGTAATGACATAAAGAAACAATAATTTCTTAATACGGTATCGATTTTTTGGAATGCAACCGTCTCAACCAAAAAACAAACCAAAAAATCTCAACAAAAAACGATCTAAACCAAAAAACTTTAAACCTTATGTTTTCTCTGGTTTCATATTTTTAGTTTTTTACTGAATTGAATAAAATACTTGAGACCGATCAAAGGAATACAAATACTTTAAAAAAATAAAGTCTTTTTTTAATATGTTCAAAAAATAATGTTATTTTTTAATATGCTTTTTATTTGATTATTACCGAACATCATTTACTGGGTAATTAACTTTGTAAACTTAGTAATGTAAAGCAAATTTTGACATTGACGGTAGAAAAATTTCGACATGACTTGCTTATTTTTATTATTTGAACGATATATAGAATAAGGGTAATTTAATCAGTTTACAATAATAATAATAAAAGTTAATTTTGAATTTTTTTGTTGTCGTTATTGCACTTATTTATTATTTGGATCATGTTTTCTGCTCGCAAACCATAAAATAGTAACAATTAAATGGAAATGTATCTTTTTTTTTCGGTTTAGGCCATGTTATGTACAGTTGTAGGAAAGAACCTAATAAAAAATATTCAATAAACATTTGGTGGTACAGAATTTGAAGATTGCTTGAAGTAAAAGATTTTTCTTCCCAAAGCTTTTCATCTGACACTCTTCAGGGGAAATCGTCAGAATGAAGTAGAATTGAAACCGAACTAATTTATAAAGGAAGAAAGTAGAGTTCTCATTGGCTGAAAGAGTCAACCAATGAGAGAAAAGGTTAAGAAATTTTCAAAGAGTATACGAATTCTTTTTGCTTACACAGAAAGGGATTGAGAGATTTAATGAAAGTCGCTTCAAGAGCAGAAAGGTGAAAGGAAGAGCGACCTCGAGCGAGAATAGAAAATTTTTCGTTGCTGTGATTTCTTTTATTTCAAAAAATATTCAAGAATTGTAATTATAATAAAAAGACAGCAAGCCTACACTTTTAATGTTTTTCTTAATGACTGAATGTTTTAAGATTTGTTCAAGTCAAATAAAAATTTCTACGGCTTTTACTCACGAATGCAGGAAGTTCCGCTGCCAGTGAAGCTTGGATCACACATGCATTCAAAGCTTCGCTGAGTGTTTACACAAGTCGCGTTTACATGGCAGTTGTTCATGTTTGTCGCGCACTCATCGACATCTGACAAAAACACACTGTTTACGAAGTGGGAGAGAAAACAAATGTTCAGCAAGCAGATAAAGAAATTGCTGAATAACTTGATATTTGGCAATGCTGCATAATTTTAAAACACAATAAAGACAGAATAAAAAAGCAAAACTAAAACCTTAACTTGCTTTTAGCAAAAACGCAGTAAATAGCATTGGTCGTGCTACTGATTACTAATTAGAAAAAATGTCCTGCACTGATCCAAAAGCAGTCTCTTTTAAAAAAAGATAAATACTTCTATCTAACATCGTAAATCAAAAAGGATGTGGGAGGACGATCACGTGGCTTGTTCATGTTTTACCTTCGTCACAGTTCTGTCCAGTGTAACCTGTCGAGCAATTCTCACAAATGTAAGTAAAAGCTCGGTCTACGCAGATTCCATTGTTTTGACATGGGCTGGGCGTTGGACAGTCATCAACATCTGCATTTTTAAAAAATGTTTTATTAAACCAATCAATTTTTAAGTAGCATCGTTTATATTCTAATCTTTGTTTATAGTTTCATGTATGGAATGTTATGCAGTTTTCAAATAATAAATATTAAGAGTCAAATCTACATCTGTATGTTTTTTATTATTAACAAAAAAATGATGTAAACATTATTGTGCTTAATTTATGTCTTGGTTGCATGCGATTTAAGCAAAATCATTCTCAATTTTTTTGGATGGGGAAATTATATGGTGCTATGAAATCACTTGTTTATTTTTTTTACTATTTATTAGTATCAACAGGTAAATTAAAAAAAAAACATTGTATTATTTATCACTGCAGGGTGAATATCCTAAGAGCGAAATAAAAGATCAAAGCTTTAAAAAGAAAATTCAACAACGAGCTGGATGAATTAAAAGCGAACTAATGGATATGTTTTCTGAGCTGAACCATTTTCTTAAAGAAAACGACTTAAGTCAAAATATGGTAAAACTTTCTATCATTAATCATCTTCATGATCTTTCTCAATGATTTGATAAATATTTTCCAGAGGAGACAGCATCACAACAACACGACTGGATATCAGTGTTCTCTCTAAGAAAACTGTACATAACGCAAGTATTTTTAGCGACCCCGAATAATTAGAAGCTGGAACAGCAAATTTTGACCAATTACAATATACATTTGCCTCATAAATAAAATTAAAGACCTTCTGCTCGGTCTTCAATTATCTATTTTCATTCGAAAAACGTAGTGATCTCTAAAACTCCCCCCCTCGGTGCTCTGGCGCCTCTAAACATTGGTTTGGTTTTAGTGCGAAAGACTCAGATTTGATTGCAAAAATGGTCTCGTGGCACTGCGCATTACGCACATTTTTCCCCTTCAAGGAAAGACTGCTGGGTATCATCACCTTTCACCTTTCACTGTAACAAACACGCTTCATCTCTCATTAGATTTGATTGAACCATTGTCTGATCTGTAAAGAAACCGCGGTTTAAAGATCGCTTTTGATATTAAGAGAACTTTAGCTGAGTCGTCGTCGTCGTCGTTTGAAGGGTATCCACTCCAGGTCAGACACAAACAGGACTGGGGCCGAGGGTTTATCCTTTTACTACCCCAGACTGCTGTACTGCCTGGATCAGATGCTGGCGGTGATGTTATTAAGCCAGCATAAAGTTTCGTCATTCAAAACCGTCAGACCTCGTGCTCCATGTGTGCCCGATGTATAGGGCACGCTGTTAGTACATGGTCTGCGGTTTGCTCAGAGGCGCCACACTCGCAATTCGGTGAAGGAGCGAGACCCCATTGGTGTATGGACGAATAAAATCGCCTAACACCAGTCCGCAGGCGGTTGAGCTTAACTCAAGCTGCTCGGGGTAAGCTCATTCCAACAGGCCTGGCACTGGTCTCGAGCACAAAAGCACGGAGCCTGGAAGCATTTTCACAGTACTCCGTTTTCCATTTAAGATTTGTCCATTCAGAGGCGCGGATGCCAAGTCTGGCAAGGTTGTCCAAAAGATTCCGCGCACCTGGCACAAACAAGCGTCTGGATCTTAGTCTCACTTGGCGAGTATCTGAGGACCCATTTAAAAGACTATACAAGATATGATCGGAATCCAGAGATCCACGGTAAACCAAGGAGAGTGTCGCTCCCATTCGGCGAAGCTTAGCTGGCTGGATGCCTGAAAGTACAGGTAGGTGGTCCGTTGGAGTGGGACGCAGGCATCCAGTAACTATGAGCAAGGCGTCATTCAAGACACTGTCAATGAGACGCGTGTGAGCACTGCGACACCAGACTGGCGCACAGCACTCAGCTGCTGAGTAGACTAGAGACAAGGTGGCTATGCGTAGTGTTTTAGCACCAGCACCCCATCCCGAGCCCACAAGTCGCCTCAACAGTGTGACGCGCGATGATAGTTTTTTGCGCAATGCCACTAAATGGTGACGAAATGTGAGCGATCTGTCCAGTTTTACCCTAAGGTAAGTAGGGGTTGGACAGAACGGTAAAAATCTACCGTTGTTGTAGACCTTTAGCTCACGTTTAGCCTCTCGGCTATTTAAGTGAAAGGCTGCCGTCACCGTCTTAGTGTGACTGAGCTTCAACCTCCAAGTCTGGAGATACGCTGACAGTGTGGACATGTCTTGGCTTACGGTCCCCTCCAAGTCCTTCCAGTTTCCAGAAGAATGCAACAATGCTAGATCATCAGCATAAGCTAACTTTCTGGAAATCATGAAAGGAAGATCGTACGTATAGATGTTAAATAGGAGGGGAGCCAAGACCGATCCCTGAGGAACGCCGTTTTTAAGACGGCGTAGCCTACTTTGCTTGCTGTCACCGGTGGTAAGGGTGAAACTTCGATTTCGGACAAGCTCCATGATCATTTTGACTATGTGCTTATCCGGAAGTAGTCTCAGCAGCTTGCAGGTAAGGCCACGGTGCCAGACAGTGTCATAAGCAGCTGTCAGATCGATAAATACGGCACCGGCCTTCTTTTTAGCCTTGAAAGAATCCTCGATGTTCTGGGTTAGCAGAACAACTTGATTTACGGTTGACTTCCCGCGTCGGAACCCAGCCTGCTCTTTAGGGAGCAGTGGATCGATTAATGGTTCAACGCGGGCGTAGATAAGCCTCTCGAGGATCTTGTAGAGGACACAGAGCAGAGATATCGGTCGATAACTCTTTGGGTCCCCCACTGGCTTTGCTGGTTTTGGGATCGCGACCACAAGCGCTCTTCTCCAGATCTTGGGAATTTTGAGTCGGCGCAAACAGGAAGAAAGGAAGTCACGTAACCAGGACTTCAAAGCAGCTCCGGTATGGAGTATGAGCTTGGGGCAGATGGAATCAGGACCCGGAGCTTTACCTGGTTTTAAATGTTGAAGGGCAGCAGTAAATTCTCTCTGTGAAAAATTGTCAGAGATATTTACTGCGTCTGGTGTTGTGGCTCTCCAAAGGTCAGACACTTCAGTCCAAAGGTCAGTCAGTTAGACACTACAAAGGTCAGACATTTCAGACACTTTAGCTGAGTTTTGGATTGCAATTGAAAAAGAATATCCACAGTTATTAGCGGCTGCAATGAATGTACTCTTGCTGTTAGTAACTAACTGCCTATGCGAAAAGACATTTTCCGCATTATTATACAACAACAATTGTCGGCAGCGTGGTCGAGTGGTTAACACACCGGACTAATGATCAACATGGTCTCGGTTCAAAACCCACTTGCGCCATTCTGTTGTGTTCTTGGGAAAAACACTTTACGGCACTTTCCCCTGCTTGGTGGTCTTGACAAGCAGTTCTAAATTACAGTAATATCTCTACTAAATTACAAGCGGACAGCAATATCTTGGCATCTCCGGAAGCAGGTCGGGGTAATTGCTTACCCTATGTATAGCGCCTCCGTCGCTTTCCTGCGAGTCAGGAGGATAAATATAGAGGTCAAAATAAAAAGAGTTCAAATAAAAACAAATACATATCAAGACTAGAGGTGAAAAAAGATCTTTATGTTGCCGCCTCTCAAATCAAACCGCGAATGGATTTTTTGTGTTGCAAACACAAAACCTGTAACTCTCATTAGACAGAATAAATGCAAATATTTACTGCTTATGACTTTTGTGATAAGTTTCATACAATTTTGTGTAAAAAAAATTGTTATTATTAATAATAATCTTACAATTGCTATTTAATTAAAGATATTTTTCACAAAACGACGCTCACTAAATGTTTGGGTCGCGAGAGTTAGAACAATTTTTTTGTGGTCGGTTCAAAAAGTATTTGCACACCGTTGGTGTAAGTAACCTCTCTCCGGAAACTAAACATATTTTGTCTATTGTTAAAACTAACATTTCAGAAATTAAAGCAAAAAAAGAAGTTACGTCACCTGCTTCGTAACGAATAACAAAACCCAGGTCCCTAATTCGTCTGTTAGATTGAAAAATCACATACAAGGAAGTAACTCCTTCAGCAGTGACAAAGCTTCTGTCGGTTGGGTTAAAGCCTACAGGATTGGTGTCGCTCGCTGGAATTTGATTGTTGAAAATAACGGTTTCATTGCCGGTGAACTGAAACAATAACCAGTCAATTCATTCATTATTACGTATAAACGTTAATCGATAAAATATTTATAGTCAACTCCAACGAGGCAACAGTTTGTTGGAATACCCTTATTATTTGGGTGAAACAAATCATTTAAAATTTAAACTCAAGCTGCATTTAATCGTGCCTTCGATCAAATAGTGTACAAAGACAAAGAATTTTTAAGCAATAAAACAATAAATCGAGATTTCAAGATCCATAACTTCTGAATTTAAACAATTTTTTACGAAGTTTTTACTGTGTTTAAAGTGACCGCGAAACATTAAGTTCTATCAAGAAAGTTACGTGATTACATACGATTGCGTAAGCAAAGAACTGCGACGGGTTTGAAGTGTTTGTGAAGATGATGAAATCTTGAGGAATCTGAGTCGACAAGTTGAGAAAAGTGAACCGAATAGCTGAAAAAGAAATGTAAAATCAGTTGCTGCAATTAATAAACGCACTAGTTTTGGTGTTCAGATAAAAACCTTGAAAAAGTGTTGTATAGTCTCCAATCAGTAATTGCGTTTAACCCGCTGTCGCATACAAAATGTACACATTCTACCAGTGAATTCAAATCAAACCCAGCTTTTGTTTTTATTTTAAAGTTGTTTTATCTTTAGTTTTGTTTTGGTTTAAATTCTGGGTGTTAACACATAATAGACTAAATCATAATGATTATTCTAGTAATAATCAAGATTTTAAACTAAAAACCATTTTTTTAAAACTACTCTAGTATTTCATAACTTGCTGCCATATCAACTGAACACTTATTTTGGTGTTTGTTATATAAGGTTGGTCCTAGATTTTCTGGAATGACATTATGCGTACCTGCTTTTCCAGCATCATTTGCTAGAAAAGTTGTTCTAGGTTTGGATTTAAGAAATGAAAGTGTTTGCCAATGCAGAAGATGAACTCATACAAAAATTTTCAACAAGTTTTCTTTGTCGTCATCAGCTCCATCTATTTTGTTTTGTTTTTTTGTTATCGTTAACCAAAATACCAGGAACTTAATCTTTAAAAAGCTATGTAGAAAGTATTTTTAAAACAAGATTGCAGTGTTTTGTAAATTTGATTTTAAAATTTAAACTCGCTTTATTATTATTATTTATTGTAAGTAATTAATGAAAAAACGAGAAATATTTTTATATTTGCCAGCGTTTTTTTGTTATACAATTTAGGGAGAGAGTATACTTTTTAAAACTATATTACAATTACAACATCAATACACATACATTCATGCTAAAATAAAACAAAAAGAAACCATAAACGTTTTCGGCTTACATTAGCCCTTTTCAGATGAAAATAAAATGTTTAGTAGTTTTGTCATATAATTTTAAGATAGAGGTCAATGACCTGATTACGTAATAGTTGTTTACCAAATGTGTCGCACGAGGTTTTCAGAAAAGAAATTGTCAAGAATTGATTTAAAAATGCAAGCACAAAAGGAACACAAAACAACAACCGTAAAGCCAATGCACGAAGTAAAATCCAAATAGCAAAAATAACAAATTAAAATATATTTAACAAAAACGATGATCCAATTGCAAATAACTGTCGATTAAGTCGAGGATTATGTTTTTTGATTAATAAAACTTCGTGAATTTCAGTTTCAGAATTAGAATTATATTTTATTATTTTCTTAAACGAATTTATGTTGAATTTGGAATTAGTACAAATGTTGCAAGACATAATGTGGTTTTTAACGGAGCTTTCAGTTTTGAAATGAAAGCCCAAGTGTTCACCTACCCTAATGCTCAAATGACGGGTTGACATACCTATGTACTTCAACTCGAATCACACAAACACGAAAATTGATAAACAATATTCAAGCAGAGTGCAGGCGGAACACGAGTCTTCAATTGAAAATACTGTGATACTTTAAAAGTTTTATCGACTGGATTTGTTTTCAAAGTTAGTTGAAGTTTGGAGTTGATAATGTTTTGTAATTTATTGATAAACCGTCTGGAGTCACGGTCAAAATATCGAATATTGAGATTATAAACATGATCGCAACATGCAGAATGGGAATGTAAACATTTTTCATTTAGCATTTTTGAAACAGTTTTCAAAAAACCAAAGTGGGTAATTATTAGATACAAACATATTTCTTAGCACACCATCTTCATTAAAAAATAAAAAATTTTGTCTCTTCGTCGCTTTAACTTCCGATTGTGTTGTGTATCGCTTTCTTTTTGTAAAAACCAACAATAATCTGCCTTCATATGTTCATTAACGTTTCCTTGGTAGTAATTTTCCATATCTCTGATCTCCTGATAAAATCGCTCGCCATGTTTGTCAATAACTATGGGGATTGTCACAGACTTTGTTCGGGAATCCCAAAGGACCAGTTGAGCTAGGTAACCCGAATACCTGCGCTGAAACAAAGCTGTGTCTAAATTTTATTTTATTCCAGCTCAAGAAGTAGTCTTGCTATGAGCCAGAAGCTTTTATACAGTTGGTTTAACGAGAGCTAGGATTGGTTTCGTTGAAGACTCTTCACAACAAACAGAGACCACTGTCTGTAATAAGAACAAATGTATTACAAAAATCACATCCGACGAAACTTCTATTCCACGCTTTGCCAAACTGCAAAGCGAAATCAGCACTATAACTTGATTCAATCAACACAAAATAATTCTACCTCTGTAGAACACAACTCCCAACCACTGGCGCAAAGTAAATTCAACAATCGTCAACCGATACAAAATCTAACGGTCCACCTCCTGTGGCCAAACACAATCAGTTTCACTCGAGCCGTCCCTCGAGTCGCTTCAAAGTACCTCACAACAATAATAATAATCTCTCGCTACGCAGTGGCTTTATATAGAAAAAATATCACGTGACGCAAATTTACTTGTAAACACTAGACCAGTGGTTCCCAACCTTTTTGACCTGGTGGCACCCTATATAAGAGATAAATAGGTTGCGGCACCCTGGTAAAACTGGATCAATTTTATGAGGTTTTGTCCCACCGAAAATGTGTTTCTGTATTTCAAATAACAGTATGAAATAACACAGAATGAGTTGTTCAGTATAGCACACGCAAATAAAGGTATTTATTCAAAAGTCAGTGTGAAATTTGGGCTTGACTTCTTGCACAAATTCCCTTAATATCTGGGGGCACATTCGATAAAGCCACCCTCATTTCTTCCTCGACAATATGTAGTCGTTCTCGTTTTTTAGTTTTTATGTTCGTCAAAACGGAAAATCCACTCTCACATAAGTATGACGTGGAAAATTGAAGCAAAAGCACAATAGCTTTCTTTCCAACGTAAGGATATTCGTTTTGAATTCTTATCCAGAACTCGTCGAGAGGCATCTGCTTGTGCATTAGCTTAAAATTTCCATCGTTACGAATGTCAATTAACTCTTCTTCTTCTTTAAGATTCAAAACCACATGAGAGTCCAGTG
Source organism: Diplosoma virens (assembly GCA_963680785.1). Classification (NCBI taxonomy): domain Eukaryota; kingdom Metazoa; phylum Chordata; class Ascidiacea; order Aplousobranchia; family Didemnidae; genus Diplosoma; species Diplosoma virens. The sequence continues at coordinate 24,971,495 of OY796894.1, forward strand.
GTAAAAATGGATTTCTTACCCACATGTAATTTTCCGTGGACAAACTGGGAAAATACCTCTCAATTTTTTCTTCCAATGATTTTAGGTGCTGAGTTATTAATGAGACAACTTCTTTGTTCTTCATTTCAGAGAAATGTGAAAGCATGTCAAAGTTTCCGTTTGCCACTCTTACGGACCATAATTTCAGTTTTTCTCTCAGTGCTTTCATTTTATCCGTTGAAGTTAAGAGAGTTTCATTTTTGCCCTGCATTTTGGAATTCACGTTATTTAAATGGTTGAAGATATCTACCAAATACGCTAATTTGGAGACCCAATTGTAATCGCAAAGCAATTCACAAAATTCTTCTTGCTTTTCAAGCCTGAAAAAAGATAGCATTTCATCCTTCAACTCATATACGCGTGACAATGCTTTTCCACGCGACAACCATCTTACTTCGGTATGCAACAGAAGATTAGCATAGTTTGCTCCCATTTCTTTACAAAGCTTCGCAAATAGACGTGATTTAAGTGGTCTACTTTTGATGTAGTTGACCATTTTGACAACTTTGTTTAACACTTCCTTTAGGTCTGAACCTAATGTTTTTCCGACAAGCGCTTCGCGATGAAGAAAACAGTGTGTTGTTATAATATCACTATTTTCCCGTTTTGCTAACGATACAAATCCTTTTATTGACCCAACCATCGACGGAGCTCCATCTGTGCAAATTCCTACACACTGTTTCCAAGATAACTCCGTTTCTTTCAGATACTTATTCAAAGTGTCAAAAATATCTTTACCAGTGGTAGTTTCTGTAAGTTCTTTGCAACAAAAAAATTGCTCTGTTATTTTTTCATTATTGACATACCGGATAAATGCCAGTAATTGGGCTTTCCCACCGATGTCGGTTGATTCATCGACTTGCATTGCAAAAATTTTGCTTTTATTCACAGAAGTAATGACTGTGTTTTCTATGTCTGCAGACATATCACAAATTCGTCTACAAATGGTATTATTTGACAAGGGAATCTTTTTTATTTCTTCCTCAGCCTTATCTCCGAGCATCGTTTTCACAATTGCACTGCAAGCAGGAAGGATAATTCTCTCTGCTTCCGTGTGAGGCCTTGAGTTTTTAGCAATGATTTCTGCTACTAAATAACTGGCCTCTTGAGCTTTGGTAGATACTTTGAAAACTTTTGTAAACGCCTGACTTTGCTGTTTCTTCTCAGCTAAAATTCTCTCAAAATATATTCGCGGTTTATCAGAAAGATGTCCATGTTTTGCAGTGAAGTGTCTGTTCAATTTACTTAGCACCATGGCTTCGTTTGACAATTTTGCTTTGCATACAAGACACTCTGGTAGAGGTTGTGCTTGGTCACCACACCAAGTAAAGCCTATACTCAAATAACTGTCACAGTAAAAGCGAGTTTTTTTTCCTTTCTTTTTACTTGTGCTTCCTATGTTTACTGCCTCTTCTGCATCATGATCGCCATCGCCTGACTTTCTTTTTTTCGTAATAAATTTCTCCATCATGAATATAACAAAAATTTGATTATAACTTAGCTTTTTAACTATTACCTACATATAGCCCCGCATTTCGACTGTCGACCTTGTACTCTAGCAATGATTGTTTTTATGACAAAACAAGCGCATTCACAGGAGCAAATTTAAAAGAGCAGATTTTTGTTTCTCTTAAGAAATTGCCTTTTTAGTGTTAAAAGAAAAAATGAGTGCTTAACTGCTCAAATACGCAACAATTTTCACACAATGCAGTGCTTATCATTTCTATCAGTAGAAGAACTATTTGGTCGGAGTTTTAACCAAAAGAATGAGCCGCAGCATTGCAACATCTCGCGGCACCCTTGAGCATTGCAACTGGCACCCCGGTTGGGAACCACTGCACTAGACAGTTCTACAACTTTCCAGAGAGATCGTTATGCTCGAATCAAGTAGCACATACGCGAAGATTCTACAAGCATCGAGCTGTAGTGGCGCTTGGGCAAAAACATAATACGTCAATCTGTCGAAAAGAGAAAAAGGATTCATACAACGCAATGGACAACGAATTGGGCGTTATGTCATAATACGAGAGCAGCGCTCAAAGAGAAGCGATTATTCTCTTATAAAAAAATTACGAATTACTTCAAACGGGAATAAACTAAATCGTTATGATTAAAATTATTATGAAGTGTGACAGGGATATTTGAGGGAAAGAAATCCAAATGCGAATGTAAAAATAGATTTTCAATGACATTCTGGCTCCAAGTTTTTGATGGGCATAAAAAAAATCTGTAACAATTTTCACCAAGTTGGGAGGTTTGCAACTGCCCAAAATTTTTTTCACAACCATACAAAACTGATACCAAGCTGCCTTTTCCTTTGTGTTTAAATTTTTACAAAACGTTTCATCGCAAATCAACTTTCGGATATCTGGACCAACAAACACACCTGCTTTTGTTTTGGCAAAACTTTTGTTAGAAAATTTTTGCTGCAGGTAACAAAATCCATTTCCACTTGGATCCAGTGCTTTCACAAAATTCTTAAATAAACCCAGTTTGATGTGTAATGGGGTAGGTAAATTTTTTGAGCATCAACTAAGGGTACATGTTAAACGTTAAATTTTCCTGGCACAAACTCAGTTCGTTTAGACCATTTTTTTGCTGGTAATGGTGGATGTCATTTCTGCTGTCCCAATGACATAAGAAACATTGATGTTTTGTATAACCCACTTCCATTCCAAGGAGTCATCCGATCGCTTTTAAATCTCCACAAATGTTCCAATTACGCAGAGAATATTTTATTAACTGCAGAATGGTTTCCATTGATTTATAAGTTTCTTTTAATCCAACAGCATGCACAAGCGGAACCGAAGGTTTTTCATTTCCGTTATGTAGTAAAACTGCCTTTAAGCTTAATTTGCTGGAGTCAATAAACAACCTCCATTCACTATGGTCATGCTTATAACCAAGCTGTTGAAAAAGACCAGCAACATTGGAACAGTAGCATGTATTATTAAAAACTGAGAAATATTTTTCAAGATGTGTGACGAGTACGTAGTAAGTGCCTTTAACACCTTTTGTTAAAGGTTCCATTGCTTTAGATGTGAGGCAAGGACTTCCGACTTTTCTTTAGTTAACCCTAAATCTCTGACCAAGTCATTGAAGTCACTTTGTTCCAGTAGGTGTGCTTTTTACTCAAAATAGAATTTTCATCAACATTCTCCGTTGTATCACTTGCTGAACTTTCTAATGAAGCTGCATATTGCTATGAGGCATTTGGGCTATTGTTTATTTCTGATTTATGTCTAAAAATGATGGAGGAATGGAAATTGGAATACTTTGAGATGCATGATCTAGTGGTCGTAATGCAGAACGACGAGCGGGATACACAATCTCAACTCCACTTTTCTTACAATGACCTGTGATTTGGGTTAGGCAAAAGACACAATCGGAAAAATGGTTCGTGGGTTCACGCCACACCATCGGTACAGAAAAAGGCATACTTTTGCGTTTTCCATTCAACCACTGAGTCAGAGATGCATAACAGTTTTTACAACATATATGTGGTGCCCAAAGTTTGTCCTGATCTCCCACCTTACATCCAAAATAACATTTGTAAGCTACAGTTACTTTCTTTGTAATCTTCAGCCTTTGATATTATGGAGTAAACTTTCCGCAGATGTAACAAAAACTATCAGGATGATTTATACAGGACCTGCAACTAGTCATTATAACTTGATATTTCTGTAAACAAAAATAAGCTAAAATAAACATAAGCATTACTTCAGAGCTTTCAAGTAAAGTATTTAAACTGACAACAAGTTTATGTTGCAATATATCAAATAACATACTAAGAGCAAGCAACACAATAAAGTACGTCTGGTTTAGCTCGCATAAATATTCTGTATGCTTTATATGCGTATAAGGCAAAGTGAGGCGAGTTGCCACATGGGGAGTGTTGTCACAGCAAGTTTTTTCCTACTTTAACTAACAGTTTGGAGCCTATTTTTGTTGTTTTAACATCTTTTCCCGCCATCTTCGTTTAAGTTTCTGTTTTCAAAAAAAGTTACACAGATTTAGTGCTAAACTGAAAAATAATCATAAAATTTGCATGTGATGTATATTTTGCTAACGTTTGGAAATTGAGTTTTGTCTAGATAAAAGTAGCGTGGACAGAACTATAATGTCAGTTTTACAGCTTAGTAGATTAAGTTTAACTGAAAGTCTAGCCACTAATACCATGCTTCTACCAGTCGCCATTTATCATTTTATCAAAATGGATAGGTTGGTGCGAGTTGTCACAGGTGTGATAATTTGCCCCTGCAAGTGATAATTTATGTTTTCAATTTCAGGTATAGTTTATTTACAGAAACTTATAAAATGGTGCGTAATTGTACTCGTAAAACAAACAGAGCTTCCTACAGTGACACAACTGTACATGCTACCATTAAGTTTGTGACAGATGGCCATAGCTTTACTTGAAGCAGAGAAGAAATTCGGTATCAACTATCGAACGCTTAGTCGATACCTTAAAGTAAAAAAAGCAAAATGAAATTTTGCTGTAAGATACGGCATGCCAGAAAAAATTTTCCCAGCAAACTTGGAAGAAAATTTAACAGAGTATCCTGAAAAGGCTTCCAAAATATTTTATGGCATTACTTATTTCGATTTACGACAACTGGCATATCAACTTGTGGTTGCAAATAATGAGCGACTGCCCGAGTCTTGGACAACTAAAGAGCTTGTGGGAGAAGACAGACTGAAGAGTTTTATGAATAGATGCACAGACCTATCTTTAAGAATGCCTAGAGCAATGTCTATACAAAGGATGGCCAATTTTAATCCTCAAAATGTAAATATGTTTTTGGATAATTTGCAAGAAGTGCTAAATCGTCATAATTACGGACTAAATGAAATATGAAATGTCGACGAGACTGGAATAACAACTGTTCAAACTACTCAAAAAGTTGTAGCTGAAAAAGGATCTAAACAACTAGGTTCAGCTGTTTCACAGGAACGCGGGAAGTTAGTAACGTTATGTTGTACTGCAAATGCTTTAGACAACACAATTCTCCCATTTTTTGTGCTTTCCCGTGTAAAAATTCAGCAAAGCTGGTTAGTGATAGCTCCTCCTGGAAGTGTTGCCACTCGTCATAAGTCCCAAACTGGATGGCAAAATATTGAAACATTTTTAATGTAAATGCAGCATTTTGTGAAATATGCAAAACCATCTGCAATTCAATCTATTTTGCTTATTCTAGATAACTGTTCTTCTCACGTTGATTTGTCTGTTATTGATTTTGCTAAAGACCTCCACAATACATTGCTAAGTTTTCCATCACACTGTTCACACCGGCTACAGCCCTTGGATGTATCTGTATTTGGACTCCTTAAAACATACAAAAACCAAAAAATGGATTTGTGGATGCGAGAAAACCCAGGTAGAACTATGTCAATTCATGTTATTCCGTCCATTGTGTCCTACGCATATCCATTAGCTTTCACTCCATCAAATATTGTGGCTGGGTTTCGTAAAACTGGCATCTATCCATTTGGAGAAAATGCAATTAACCCTGACGAGTATCTGCAAAACAATGCAACTTGTAGACCATTTTCCTCAGAAGAAATGATCCAACCACAGGATGCAGCTACAATGTAAAACAACTCCAGTTCCAATATCCAAACTGATATAACAAGTCAAATTGTGCAACAGGACATTCCGACAGCACCGCATGAGAAGAAACAAAGTTTAGATGATGATGATCCATCTTGTCTCGATGTCAGCACTGAAAGTATACAACCATTGAGCCATTTGGAGAATAGACCTTCGACGTCACATCCACAGTTTAAAGCAAAGTCTACGATATACATTGACACACCAGTAAGAAATTTGCTGCAGCAGAAAAAAATAAAATCTTCGAAGAGCTGTGTTCTTGTTACCACTCCTAAACAAAAGCTACAATTTCATTCAAAAACGCAAGTTATGGCAAAAAAGCTTTTAATTAATGATAGTAACAGTAGCGATAATGATATTCCTTGGGAAGCTATGTGTGACGATGAATCAGATGTCAGTGCCGAGCAATCTGACGACTCCGAGGCGTCTTCATTTTCCGAACAACTGCAAACAAGTGATGTAAAGGTAGATGATTATATCCTGGTCCGATTTACTACCAAATCGACAGAAAAATTTTAAATTGGCCAAGGGGATAAAGGTGGATAAAAAAGAAATTCATACAATGTTTATGACTCGAATGAAATTTCACAAAGGAAACAGGTTTCTTTTTCCTAATGTTGAAGACACTGATACACATGAAATAGAAGATGTGGTTTTTCTTTTACCACAACCGAAATGTGGCACTACTTGAAAAGTGCTGGACAGATAAAATTCTATTGCGAACGTTTTCAACATTACAACGTTGAATAAAGGTTAACATTTTTGCAAAAACGCTTGTTGTATACATAATTTGTTTCACTGGGACAATATTTGACGTATGGCTTGTTTTTGATTGGTTTATTTAATGCTTTCAATAATATTTCGTTTAAAACATTGCAATTTTGTTTTATTAAGTCTCTTAAAGGGCAGGAAAGATTATGTGACCACAGACCCCTTGCTCTGTCACGAATTGTCACAAAAAAATATTTTTTTTAACTTTGTTTTTGTGAAAATCTGTTTGGAATTGAAACTTATTTTGCTGCTGTTACAAAGGGTACATAGGCAAGAATAAAACGCTATGGCAAAATCATTGCTATATTAACCAGCAAAACCACAATGTTAAAAATCCTAAAAATGTCACAACACGCCCCGCTTTGCCTTATTACGTGAATACTGTACTACCAAAAAGCTATCATAAGAACTTAGCATTGCCGAATGCTGATATCTCTTCTTCACAACAATAGATAAGAAAACTGCTGACACGAAAACATTGTAACGTGTGCGTTGTGGGTACGTTATTATATGGTATATTCATACAAGATAAGAAATATTTTTGTCAGTAATAAATTGTAAGAAGCTTTAATGCAGGCTATATGCTATGGTATGTTTGAAGTTACGGGTGACGACACACTTTCCTATATTTAGGAACAGTATTTTACTAACGTTACTTTTTCAGTCACGCAGTCCAATATATTGGATTGAAAATGTATTTCTTATTATAATCACATATCAGCTGTTATAAACACTGCGGCACGATAACTTTTCATGGGACTTGATAAAACGTTGATAAAATATAGTGTGCAACGAAGCAAAAAGATACCTATTAATAATACAAGGGAGTTAGTTCTTTTCCAGTAGATTTGGTTTGTGAATAAGAAGTTGGCTGTTTGGAATATATTTGTGGTTAAAATGTTGGGCCAAATGCTTGAATATATATTAGCAACTTCGCAAATATTCAAATAAATGGCATTTGAACTACGTATAATTGAATGGATATCATACTGGTAATAAAGAAAAAAATTGTATATTTCACGAAGAAATGAAATTTTGAAATTAAAAAAGGAAATGACCTATATAAAAGTCTATGCGTGATAGAGAAAAATGGATTGCATTTTTGAACTCAGCTTCCAAAATCCACATTGGAACACCCGGAAAAGTGCAATAAGCATGATAAATTTTTTTTTTTTTTGTCTTGTTTAATCATAACTGTCGAGGATTTAACTTTGCATTTTTTATTCTTATTGTTGAATTGAGGTCTTGTAAAGTGCTTTCTTTTGTCACAGACGTAGGCTTTATTTATGTAAACCTGCATACGCACATTTTTGTATCTCACATATCTTAATTCTGCTTCTTAACTAACTTGCTATAGATTTTATTGTAGTAATTATTTTAATTTACTTAACCTGTAAAAATACTGGATAGTTTTCATAAACAAATAACAAAGAACAATTACCTGGAAACATCAACTGTCCAGTCAAATCAATAAACCATGTCACAGTAACAGCATTTTCATACATTATTATTCCGTCAAAAAATGTTGGCCATTCCAGGAAGCCTGATATGATGCAATTGCTTGTGGTTCCGTTGTCGAAACCCGGACAATAAAAGCCTTGAATATAAAATTTTATGATTAAATTGTGATTTTTTCAAGAAAAAATTATAATCCAGAAGATCGGTAAAACAAACTAAAACGACCGACAATTACTTAGAAAAAAAATAAATGTATTTTTTAATATTCCTAAATAAATAGAAGTCCGGTAATAACCCTCACAGGCAAATATGGCCGGTGCTGGTCTGCAAACTGGCGGTTGAGAACGGCAAGAATAACAGATGGTATTTATGTTTCAAGCCTTCATGGCAAGAACCTTAAACGCTTGATCCGTGATGTATTGTTGGAGTTTTCAAATATATAATAATAAATTTTTTAGCGTCACATTCTTTGTTCGTTTTAAAAACGTACAGTTTACTCAAAAACTGCTGAAATTTAAATCGACGTTTCGAATTTCCTTCTATGTTAAAGCGCTTATAAGCACCTTTTTTTGTTTGGACAACACAAATCAGTTTATTTTTCGCGCAAAAGCTGCACAATACGATAAGTTAGATAAACTATTCGATAAACCAAGACTTGATTGGACACTACGAAACAAAACATTGAAAAATAATGTTTACATAGAGAAAGATGGTAGAAAAAAATTTAAAAATTGAGAGTGGCATTATGCAAACTAAAAAGTTTTTGGCGAATATTTTTAGTTCAAAAGAATTTTGTAAAAGCGGTTTTCGCTTTATTTAATCATAGTAGAAATTGTCAACGAATTGATGGCGTGTGAAATTGTCGAAATTTTTTTAATAAAGCCATTTAAACGGAAACAGTTCAATGAGTACTTTAAGGACTTGTAAATCATTTTAATGTATTTTTTATAAAAATTGCTCTTAATGAGACAGATTGGCTAATAAAGTTACTAGAACTTAATTGTGAGAATGTCATTTACCAAATACATACAGTGGCAAAGAATCAAACGTTTAAGCCAGTACGGCGGACAAACTACGGCCCGCGGACCAAACTCGGTCCGCCAAGTATTCAATGTGAACGTTGTAAAAGAGCAAAATGAGAACCGTTTTTGTCTTCAGTTGCAAGAATAGTGTAGCAAATCAAAGTGAAGACCTTTTTCTGGCTTTTGAGTAATTTTGAGGCACCAATTTACGTTGTAAGTACTGGTGCGGCCCGCGATCAAAATCACCCTCTGAATCCAGCCCTCGAGCTAAAAAGTTTGTCCACCCCTAATTTAGGCCAAAAATCGTTATTTCTCAACGTTTACAAACATTCAGGACAAAATTTGTTTTCTTCTAAATAAGTTGACAAAAATGTGGTTGCAAAACACTGCCAGCGAAATATTAAAATAAAACTATGATTGATTAGGGGTAGCATCATCTTATAAATAAAATCTTTTTTATAATCAATTGGTATTATGGCTCTTGATATACTTAACAAGTTAAATGCTTAAGTTTAACAAATTTTTATTATTTTAAGAACAGCAATAACAACAAATTACATCAGTGGGCAGCTATCACTTATACGACTAATATCAAATGATTATAGGCACAATCTTTGTGCATGTCCGATAACTCAAAAGTATTATTTTAGTTCGATCAAACAAATAATTGTTTGCATATTATGTTTGAAATTTTCAAAACTTCGTTTTATTTTCTATTGTCCCAAAATTAATTTAAAGCCATTTCTTGAAAAAAATTTAACTGAATATAATTCTACAGTAAAAGCAGAAAGCAAAAAGAAAGCCGCTTTTTTAATACAAAACCCGTTTAAAGTACAGGGTGTATGTAAAGTCCTGCACACATTAAAAATTTTATTATCTCAAAATCGGCAAAAGGTAAAATTTTCGACAGTGAATTATGCGACCATAAAGTTTATTTGCTATTTTTTACAGGTTATTTTATTGTTAAAATAAACAAGAATAAGTCGTTTTTAAGAAAGGCGTAAGTTTGCAACAAAGTATAAAACATGTTGACCATTCAACAAAAAGCACAGTGTGTTCTTTGGTACCATAAATTGAAATTACCAACTGCAGTGCAACGTAATTTAGAAATGAGTTTGGACAAGACCCTCCTCACACTAACAGCTTTAAGAGATGGTTTAAAAATTTTATGGAAACTGGCAGCATTTTGGATCGCAAAAGATCGGGTTGGCCAAGCAGCAATCTTCAGCAAAAGCTGCTCGGCGGGGGTGATTATCCGGCTTAACAGTTTGAACAATTTGTAACTTGTAAGCATGGAGCCAAAGTCGTTTATGTACAACTTTTTGAACTGTGCTTCGTGAAATAGCAAGTTTATTTGATGCAATACGAATTGATTTCCTTGGGCTGCGATGAAATGCTACAAGCACAGCATCAACAGTCTCTTCATCAATGCTTGGCCTACCCGATCTTTTGCGATCCAAAATGCTGCCGGTTTCCATAAAATTTTTAAACTATCTCTTAATGCTGTTAGTATGAGGAGGGTCTAGTCCAAACTCATTTCTAAATTTACCTTGTACTGCAGTTGATGATTTCAATTTATGGTACCAAACAACACATTGTGCTTTTTGTTAAATGGTCAACATATTTCATACTTTGTTGCAAACTTACGCCTTTATTAAAATGACTTATTCTTGCTTATTTTAACAATAAAATAACCTGTAAAAAATAACAAAAAAACTTTCTGGTGGTATAATTCACTGCAAAAAATTTAAAGTTTCTACCTTATGCGGATTTTGAGATAATAAAATTTTAAATGTGTGCAGGACTTTATGGACATCCTGTAATTTTCATTTGTGGCCTCACAATATTTACATTTGAAATCAGTTTTTTAAAAAGTTTTTTGCCTTCAAAGTCAAGCGAAGACTTAAACTTATAGCTTAAAAAAAAGAGAAAAGACGTCTTAAAAAATGGCTAAATGACAGAAGTGTGCCGTCCTTGGTTTACGGTGTACATTTTTATCTTTTCTCAATCCTTTCTTTTTTTCAGAACGACCAGCTTAAATATTTTTTGCAGGATTACGAATAATAAAATGAGCTTGGTAGGAACAATTAAAATAATTTTTTAATAAATGATAATTGTTACCTTGACAATTTGGAGCTGTTCCTCTATAACTTGGAGTGTTACAAAGACACTCAAAAGATCCCAATATGTTGTTGCAACGTTCAGTAGTAGAACTGCAGTTGTCCGTCGATAGCGCGCATTCGTCAATATCTTAAATGAGATTGTAAGAAAATAATTCACTCAAATCTGATCTATATTCTACTGTATTGCTGGAAGATAATATCTAGAAAATGTTATGATGATGTGAGTTAACATAAACTTATAATACTTGTGCAAATGACTCCATCTCCAGCGTATCCAGAATTGCAAGCACATGAGAACCCGGGAGTGAGGTCTGTGCAATTAGCGTTGGAACTGCAGTTGTTCAATGATGAATCCATGCATTCATTAATACCTTGACAATTAAAGATTTTAGGTTAATTTCAACTTTACAAGCATTGATCAAGGCTTTAAACCACATGTTCGAGCAATGATTGTTGACGTGCGTTATTCGTCCGTTATATTTTTACGTCTAATCTTATTCAATAAATTTTTCTGACAATTTTCAATAAATTCAATCACTTAAACTCGACATTGATGTAACAGATTTTTTTTCAATTAGTCGGTTGCTATTTAGCTTGTCGTCAAAACATCGTCACGATATCACGTTTCGCGACATCAAAGATTTCAGACACCTTCAAAACTTCAAACCATAGTCTATATATCAGCTCTTCAACCTTTTAAACATCGCGGACCAGAAAATTTGGAAAACAAATGTTGCGGCCCGGCAGTGCACATAACCGTACCAACCGAAAAAATTGAGGTAGAGCTATACAATTATATCGACGATTGTCCGAATCATTGTCTTGTAGTATTTCATGGAGATGACAAAATGTAACACATTTTTGTTTAAAAAAACTTGTGAAGACAAAAAACATCATCACTTCGATTCCCTAGTGGGTTTCTTCATTTTCTACTACAAAACCTAGTGTAGATTCAAAAAAGTTTTGTATATCTTAGGTTTGAACCATTTAAATTACCTTATGGGCAATTCTGTATATCAAAAAACTCTCAGTTGCTATTATTCTTTTAAAAAGCTTGTGTTGTTTTCAGCAAATTACAATACAATATCGTGTAACTTTCAAAGTTTTTGTTAATTATTATCTCACTGAAAACAGTTATTTGGTGGTACACTCTAATACTAGGAGTGTTACAAAGACACTCAAAAGATCCCAATGTGTTGTTGCAACGTTCAGTAGTAGAACTGCAGTCGTTCATCAAACTTACGCATTCGTCAATATCTTAAATGAGATTGTAAGAAAATAATTCACTCAAATTTGATCTATATTGTACTGTATTGCTGGGAGATAATATCTAGAAAATGTTATAATGATGTGAGTTAACATAAACTTGTAATACTTGCGCAATTGACTCCATCTCCAGTGAATCCAGAATTGCAAGCACATGAGAACCCGGGAGTGAGGTCTGTGCAATTAGCGTTGGAACTGCAGTTGTTCAATGATGAATCCATGCATTCATTAATATCTTGACAATTAAAGATTTTAGGTTAATTTCAACTTTACAAGCATTGATCAAGGCTTTAAACCACATGTTAGAGTATTGATTGTTGACGTGCGTTATTCGTCCGTTATATTTTTACGTCTAATCTTATTCAATAAATTTTTCTGACAATTTTCAATAAATTCAATCACTTAAAATCGACATTGATGTAATCAGATTTTTCTTAAATTAGTCGGTTGCTATTTAGCTTGATGTCAAAGTTTAGTATTTATAAACCGAGTAATGCTAACAATCATTCTGCTTTTGTTTATAGTGTATTACGAAACACAGAATCATATTGGTAATAGTAATAAGTGTTTTTGTAACAACATTAAACCCAATATCATAAAAACACCAGAATAATATTTTTACCATAATAGACAGAGTCGTGAAATCTCGGTTTTATATACAAGGTCATCAGAATTTGCCAGAATATACTAGCCAAATTATTACGTCATAAAAATCGTTACAATAAGAAGAAAACTACAGTCCTATAAATTTCTACGTTAAAGACTATTATACTTTAAGGCTCGTTTTCACAACGAGCGTGGAATGGAGCACTTTTTATTGATCTTTCCGCGCTTAAAATCTAAGCGAGCGCTAAGCGAAGCGAAAAAAATTTGTAAAACAAATAAACAATACTTCATTCCACGTTCGTAGTGGAAACGAGCCCTTATGTTTGAAAGATAAATTAACTGTTCGTCACAATTAATAATTTGCGATCGTAAAACTCGACTGGTATAAACGTTTTCTACTTTATCAAATAATACGATTAAGCTAACACACAACTACAATATTCTGCATAATCTTCTGAAAGCAAACTACGGTATGTCACAAAAGATGTGCGCGACGTCATAATAAACGCTATGATAAGCTAGATATTTCATAGATTAAACAACTGGGAATAAAATGACTATTGTCCGGGCATCAACAATAAGCATCGAGTGCAATATCCGGCACGAAAGCAGCATTTTCACATAAGTTTAAAGGTTTTTTTTAAACGCGGTAAAGTGTAAATAATGGTATTCGCCATCGTTTTGGCAATTAAAACTAATTCGCTGTGTTTGATAGGCACGTCAGACATAGAGTGAACGATGTTTTTATTGTTTAGTTAAAGCATTAAGCGAAATTTTTTTGAACGTATAATGCAGGGCTGGGGAACCTTTTACGCTTGGATGGCCGTACTTGAAATTATGTTTAATCATATGGCCGCAAAATAAAAAATATTTTAACTTAGAACAGAGCAGGTTCGTTTAAACCAGTGGTCCCAACCTTTTTAATGTCATGGACCTTTTTGAGGATTTTCCTGAAAGTTGTGGACCCCTTAAATAAAAAAGGAAATAAAATCCACTCTTTTCTCCCAGAAACATGGTGATCTCTAAAAAAAAAAAAAAAAAAGGTCTTCACTTCGATTTTATTTCCAAATTTGCTGCTTTTTGTCCCAGAAACATGGTTATCTCTAAAAAAAAAAAAAAAAAAAGGTCTTCACCTTGAATCGATCTTTTCTTTTCCTAGGCAACTGCCTAATTTGCTTCCCCTAATATCCACCACTGCTTTCACTATGACATATTCTTTCATTTTTTCCGTAAAAGGCTCATGGACCCCCAAAAATCACTTTGTGGACCCCCGGTTGGGAACCACTGGTTTAAACAGTTTAATAATATTAATTAACAGAACAGAACAGTTTAATTATGATTAAAATAATAACATAGCAAATTCTAGAATCAACGCGCTTAAACATATGATGGTGGTGCACCGCAAAGATAGGTTTTTTAGAGACTGACACGCTTGGTGTATGCTGTGTTTTTAATAAATTTATTTATTAATAAAATATCAAATTAAGAATGTAACTTTAATGACTTTTTAGATATTGCTTATTTTTTACAAGGAGTTCAATATTTGGTTCTAGCATAGTAGTTCGCAGCCTAATTTGGTCTTCCAAATGCACATCAGTAAGCTGAGTTCTCAACTTTGTTTTGATTTGTGTCATATATGAGAAAGTTGACTCGCAGCAGTAAGTGGTGGGAAAACAGGAAAGCATTTTTTGAGCGTGATGACGAAGACGTGGGTAATCAATCGCGTTTTTCCAAATTTCGTGTGGATCATTTTTAGAATTAAAAAAATATTTCAAGATGTTATCTTCCGAAAGTTCTATTAATTCCATCTTCAAATTAGCAGGTGCTGAAGGAATGTCCACTAAATGAGGCATGAAAGTCAACTTTAAACAATTCTCATGTTTTTCAAAATCCTTAAATCTTTCATTGTAATTCTGAACCAGAGAATCAAGGACAGATATAAATTCCTTAAATGATTCATTTGGCTGTACATGTTCTTTTTGAGCTTTTGTCAATTGAGGAAAATGTTCTTAGGCTTCTGGCAACTCAAACTTAGCAAGGGTATTCTTCAAAAATTTTAATTTTTTTCTCAATGCTAGAATTTTGCTCCACATGTCATAAATACATTTGCTTTTACCTTGAAGAAAAATATTCAGTTCATTTTGTTTAGACATTAAATCACACAAAAATGCAGCATTCCTAATGAAATCAAAATCCGATAAATAAAAATGTTTCTTTTGTTTCTCATAAAAACTGACTATCTGTTGCTTTAACTTAAAAATTTTACTAAAAATATTTCCTCGAGATAACCAGCGGACTTGGCAGTAAAACGGCATGTCTACAATATCAGTTTCGTCATCATTTATGAGCAGTTCACGAAACTGACGGTGACGAGTTGAATTGACTCTGATAAAGTGAACTATCTCTAAAACTTTGTTAAATGTGTCTCCTACAGTAGCAGATTTAGCAGCAAGATTTCGTTGATGTAAAATGCAATGAAAAGCAATTAATGATTCTGGATGAGGTAATTCTTTTTTAAGTAAGCTAATAAATCCTTCTCGGACACCTTTCATAGCAGGAGCACCATCAGTGCACACACTTATCAAGTTAGCAAAATTGAGCTTTGCTTCGTTGCATTTCTCTTTAAAAGCATTAAAAATATCACTTCCTCGAGTTCTATCCTTCATGGTACAAAAACAAAGCAATTCTTCAAAACAGTGAAAATCCCCTGTTATCGCACGAATAAAAACTAAAACTTGTGTAGAATCAGTATTATCAATAGAATCATCTATAGCTATTGAATAAAACACTTCTTTTTGAATTGTGAATTAAGTTGTTGTTTTAAGTTGGATGCTAATTCATGTTGACGACTTGTTATTGTTGTTCGAGAAAGAGGTAGTTCTTTATATTTGCTAATATTCTTGGGAAGTATGCAACTGACAACTTCAATGATTGACTCTTTTATGATATCTACATCACTAAATGGCTTCCCTCTTTTTCCCAGTAAAAGTGCTACTCGGTAGGTGGCTTTAAAGGCATCATTTTTTTGACAAGATATTTTTTTAAACATTTGCTGCTGCTTGACGCTCTTTTTGATTCTTCAATCTTTCAAAAGCAACTTTACGTTCTTCTCCTTCCAACTGAAAATGCTTGTGTTTCTCATGTGTTTCATAGTGAAGCTTAGCATCGTAGCCTACTTTTTCATGCAAGAAATTGTGGCGTCACATAGTAGGCAACACATTGTTTTTATTAGGCCCAAAAAAGTATTGCACCTCCCACTCCTCGCTAAATACTCTTCCTTCTTCGTTTAATGTTTGTTTTCGCTTTGGAGCTATTATTGGCGTAATCCACATTAATGAAATTTAAACAATAATTACTATTAAGTACATAAAACAAATCACTTGGCTATTTATCAACACAAGATAAGGAGAGTTGATTAGGCTAAGTCGATACAAATTAGACGCGATACTGACAATAAGTAGGTCTATAAACAATTTGCTTAAATTTAACTTTTTCGTTTCTTTCTGCATCTAACCTAAATAATAAGCTAAAAAGAAATAATTGGGATACCCAAATAAATCTATTTAGAACCTGCTAATTCTACTAATATAGAAGCCTGCTTACAAATCAAAACTAAGCGAAGAGGACAAAATGAAAGTTGCTAAAAGAATCACAGCAGCATTATGACAAACAAACTGAAACAACTAAACTTATGACATTAGGTATTTCGTAACTCAAGCCAGAGCTGAAAAAATGTTGTTTAAAAACGTTTAAAAACGATTTTTTTTATTATGAAAAAACTCAACATAACTAAGGTTTTTTTATTATTTTTTTTATTTAATTAATTACTTGATACAAAGACTTCTTATACATTTAGAAATTGACACAATGTACGACGAAATTATTTACAAAGCTACATATGGCCGCACATTAACTATAAAATGACCGAATGCTGCCATATGGCCGCCGGTTCCTCACCCCTGGTATAGTGGTTACTAAAAACTGCCAAACGAAATTACATCAAACTTTTATAAAAACCAATCAAACTTTTATACAAACCATTTCAATTTTTTCGGACTTTTTACCGAAAATGCTTAAAATTTTTCGGACGTTTTCTAAAAATTCAGACAATTTCCGAAAAAAAAACAAAGTATCTATAAAAACACAGAAGGAGCATAGCGAAATTGCGCTCGTCTCTATCCTTCGAGGAAAGAAAAACGAAAACCAGCTATTATAGTTGAATTGGCATGAAACATCACTTTACTTATCAGTGCGAAAGTTTTATTTTGCTGCCTATCAGCGCGCATGGGACTGACATCAATCAGG
Organism: Diplosoma virens; assembly: GCA_963680785.1. Classification (NCBI taxonomy): domain Eukaryota; kingdom Metazoa; phylum Chordata; class Ascidiacea; order Aplousobranchia; family Didemnidae; genus Diplosoma; species Diplosoma virens. The sequence continues at coordinate 24,988,696 of OY796894.1, forward strand.
TGAAAAGGGGACTGAAAAAAATGGCTAAAAGGAGGATGACATGACCTCCAAATCCGTCCCCTTGTTGCGCTTCTGTATGCAACTGCCTGTAAAGTTTTATTTTATAAACGCTCATTTTATTTTTTTAATAAATACTTAGCCCTAACCCCAACTTTAATCCTAATCCTAACGCTATTGTCTGTAAAACGTTGTTCTTGTTTTTGAATAATTTTCGAACAAGTATTAAATCGAACAACTGTTTTCGAACAATTGTCCGGACATGTAAATCTTTTAAAGGAGACTTGGTTAAAATCAACTAAGTTATGCATAAAATTAACAGGTAAATTCAAACAAACTGTTGTAACCACATTTTTTTATCATAGTAACAAAAACTTTTTAACTTTTACCTTTTTTATTTTATAATCAATTATTTTAATTTTTGTGATGACAAGACCAAAAAAGGACCAAACAAAACAATAATTGTTAATAAAAACTTAATCGTTTCTTCCAGGACATGAATAACCTTTTTAACATTTTTAATTTTTTCGTATAATATAGTTATTTTGCAATAACCCGAACAACTATCAACACTTTCATATAGTAGGAGCTACTATATACATACAGTATATCAGAAAACTTTCCCAGTTGCCATTATTCTTTTAAAAAGCTTGTGTTGTTTTCAGCAAATTACAATACAATATCGTGCAACTTTCAAAGTTTTTGTTAATCATTATCTCACTGAAAACAGTTATTTGGTGGTACACTCTAATACTAGGAGTGTTACAAAGACACTCAAAAGATCCCAATGTGTTGTTGCAACGTTCAGTGGTAGAACTGCAGTCGTTCATCAAACTTACGCATTCGTCAATATCTTAAATGAGATTGTAAGAAAATAATTCACTCAAATCTGATCTATATTGTACTGTATTGCTGGGAGATAATATCTAGAAAATGTTATAATGATGTGAGTTAACATAAACTTGTAATACTTGTGCAAATGACTCCATCTCCAGCGTATCCAGAATTGCAAGCACATGAGAACCCGGGAGTGAGGTCTGTGCAATTAGCGTTGGTATTGCAGTTGTTCAATGATGAATCCATGCATTCATTAATACCTTGACAATTAAAGATTTTAGGTTAATTTCAACTTTACAAGCATTGATCAAGGCTTTAAACCACATGTTAGAGTATTGATTGTTGACGTGCGTTATTCGTCCGTTATATTTTTACGTCTAATCTTATTCAATAAATTTTTCTGATAATTTTCATTAAATTCAATCACTTAAAATCGACATTGATGTAACAGATTTTTTTCAATTAGTCGGTTGCTATTTAGCTTGTCGTCAAAACATCGTCACGATATCACGTTTCGCGACATCAAAGATTTCACACACCTTCAAAACTTCAAACCATAGTCTATATATCAGCTCTTCAACCTTTTAAACATCGCGGACCAGAAAATTTGGAAAACAAATTATGCGGCCGGCAGTGCACATAACCGTACAAGCTGAAAAATTGAGGTGGAGCTATACAATTATATCGACGATTGCCCAAATCATGATCTTGTAGTATTTCATGGAGATGACAAAATGTTACATGTTTTCGTTTAAAAAAACTTGTGAAGACAAAAAAACATCATCACTTCGATTCCCTAGTTGGGTTTCTTCATTTTCTACTACAAAACCTAGTGTAGATTCAAAAAAGTTTTGTATATCTTAGGTTTGGACCATTTAAATTAAAGCGGCTTAGTAAAAAGTACACGGCTCCCTTAAAAGACCTTTGCGGACTACTGCTTAAGAAGCAATAGGTCTATATTATGGGTCCGCAAATAGTTGGTCGAGAACGAATGAAAAACTTGCGCAATTTTTGTATTGAAATGTAAATCTAATTCAAACTTATAGCTGAACAGTGTTTTTCCTAAAATATTTCTTTAGTAGCTATTCATTTCACTTTTGGACGACAAAACACATAAACATTTGGGCCGAAAAAATTTTAGAAGTAGTTTTTGGATCGCGCCAAAAACTGTTTAGGGACCTCGTTTATGCAATACATACTAGTAATAAATTAAACACAAAAACGAAAAACACATTTATTGGAGTGTTTTTGCACAAACTTATGAGCTACTGTACAACTAACGAATTATTACTGTGCCAATGAACAATTTTTTTCAAAGTAAGAAATAATTTCTAAAAGAACGAAAAAATTCTAATAAATTTCAAATCGATAAAAACAGCAGTAAAAATTTAAAATTTATAAAAAACTTTTAATTTGATGTGTTTACGTATAAACAAAACTCTTTAATTTTTTTGCAGATTAGTTTTTATGAAAATTTTATTGTCACATAATTTTACTCTTTCTATCGTTTGCAATATTTGGATTAAATTGATTTAATCAATCTAACAAAAAATTTTAATTTATTTATCATATTCGACTTCAAGGAAAAACGTCGTTTTAAACAATTTGTTTGAATAGTTAAAAAATATATACTAAATGTACAATTAACGAAAACAAATCAGCGTGTACACTTTAACAGAGTTGCCAGATCACAAAGTGGTTAAATCAAATTTTTAAAAAAGCCAAATACTTTAGGACAGGGGTCGCCAACCTGTAATCCGTGAAAAAATTTTAGTGATCCAACAAAAAAGTCAGAGTTGAAACAAGTCTACCAGTTGGTAGACTCGATCAATCCGAATCCAACAAGTTTCAACTTGTACCCATGAGTATTTGTTTTTCAGGTAATTTTAAAAACAAATACTTTTTTTAGTCTTCTCATGCTTTTTTCGTGAATATTATTGCATTGAACATTTTGTGAATATTAACTTTTAAATTACAAAAAATCATTGGTAAAGGCAATTTAAACAGTGCAGAATAGCTATCAATTGCTTTTTAAACTGCAAAATGCTTGTTCCCACTATTAGCGTTAGCGGGAGTATTCTTAATTTGTTTTATTGATTTTTTTACTTCTCTCACTGCTTAAGCGTTGAAAATAAAAATATCAATAGAACAAACAAAGAATACTGTCACCAACGCTTGTAGTGAAAACGAGCCCTTGATATACTTTTGCAATAACCCGAACAACTATCAACACTTTCATATAGTAGGAGCTACTATATACATATATCAGAAAACTTTCCCAGTTGCCATTATTCTTTTAAAAAGCTTGTGTTGTTTTCAGCAAATTACAATACAATATCGTGCAACTTTCAAAGTTTTTGTTAATCATTATCTCACTGAAAACAGTTATTTGGTGGTACACTCTAATACTAGGAGTGTTACAAAGACACTCAAAAGATCCCAATGTGTTGTTGCAACGTTCAGTGGTAGAACTGCAGTCGTTCATCAAACTTACGCATTCGTCAATATCTTAAATGAGATTGTAAGAAAATAATTCACTCAAATTTGATCTATATTCTATTGCTGGAAGATAATATCTAGAAAATGTTATAATGATGTGAGTTAACATAAACTTATAATACCTGTGCAACTCACTCCATCTCCAGTGAATCCAAAATTGCAAGCACATGAGAACCCGGGAGTGAGGTCTGTGCAATCAGCGTTGGTATTGCAGTTGTTCAATGATGAATCCATGCATTCATTAATACCTTGACAATTAAAGATTTTAGGTTAATTTCAACTTTACAAGCATTGATCAAGGCTTTAAACCACATGTTAGAGCAATGATTGTTGACGTGCGTTATTCGTCCGTTATATTTTTACGTCTAATCTTATTCAATAAATTTTTCTGACAATTTTCAATAAATTCAATCACTTAAAATCGACATTGATGTAATCAGATTTTTCTTAAATTAGTCGGTTGCTATTTAGCTTGATGTCAAAGCTCAGTATTTATAAACCGAGTAATGCTAACAATCATTCTGTTTTTGTTTATAGTGTATTACGAAACACAGAATCATATTGGTAATAGTAATAAGTGTTTTTGTAACAACATTAAACCCAATATCATAAAAACACCAGAATAATATTTTTACCATAATAGACAGAGTCGTGAAATCTCGGTTTTATATACAAGGTCATCAGAATTTGCCAGAATATACTAGCCAAATTATTACGTCATAAAAATCGTTACAATAAGAAGAAAACTACAGTCCTATAAATTTTTACATTAAAGACTATTATACTTTAAGGCTCGTTTTCACAACGAGCGTGGAATGGAGCACTTTTTATTGATCTTTCCGCGCTTAAAATCTAAGCGAGAGCTAAGCGAAGCAAAAAAAATTTGTAAAACAAATAAACAATACTTCATTCCACGTTCGTAGTGGAAACGAGCCCTTATGTTTGAAAGATAAATTAACTGTTCGTCACAATTAATAATTTGCGATCGTAAAACTCGACTGGTATAAACGTTTTCTACTTTATCAAATAATGCGATTCAGCTAACACACAACTACAATATTCTGCATAATCTTCTGAAAGCAAACTACGGTATGTCACAAAAGATGTGCGCGACGTCATAAAAAACGCTATGATAAGCTAGATATTTCATAGATTAAACAACTGGGAATAAAATGACTATTGTCCGGGCATCAACAATCAGCATCGAGTGCCATATCCGGCGCGAAAGCAGCATTTTCACGAAAATTTCAAGGTTTTTTTTAAACGCGGTAAAGTGTAAATAATGGTATTCGCCATCGTTTTGGCAATTAAAACTAATTCGCTGTGTTTGATAGGCACGTCAGACATACTGTAGAGTGAACGATATTTTTATTGTATAGTTCAGGGGCGTCCAATCCGTGGCCCGCGGGCCACATTTGTCACGCGCAAAGGTTTTGAGTGGCCCGCGCAGTATTTTTTGAAGCCCTCTGTCCCGTTAATTTGTCAATTTTGGCAAAAGTCGAAGACAGATTTGATGTGAAGACGCCTTTTTTCTTGTTTTTTTTCAAGTTTTAGAGAACACTATGATTTCGGGCCAAAAGCGGGAAATCTGAGACTGATTTCAGGCGAGGACCTTTTTTCTTTTTTCTAGAGTTCACTATGATTTTGGGGCAAAAAGTGGGGTGTTTTGTTTGTTTGGCCCGCTAATATTTTGGATAAGTCAAAATGGCCCTCGGCTCAAAAAGGTTGGGCACCCCTGGTATAGTTAAAGCATCGAGCGAAATTTTGGTTGAACATAGTTGTTACTAAAAACTGCCAAACAAAATTACATCAAACTTTTATACAAACCATTTCAAGTTTTTCGACTTCTTACCGAAAATGCTTAAAATTTTTCGGACGTTTCCTAAAAATTCAGACAATGTCCGAAAAAAAAACAAAGTATCTAAAGAAATACTGAAGGAGCATAGCGAAAATGCGCTCGTCTCTATCCTTCGAGGAAAGAAAAACGAAAACCAGCTATTATAGTTGAATTGGCATGAAACATCACTTTACTTATCAGTGCGAAAGTTTTATTTTGCTGCCTATCAGCGCGCATGGGACTGACATCAATCAGATGAAATAGGGGCTGAAAAAATGGCTAAAAGGAGGATGACATGACCTCCAAATCCGTCCCCTTGTTGCGCTTCTGTATGCAACTGCCTGTAAAGTTTTATTTTATAAACGCTCATTTTATTTTTTTAATAAATACTTAGCCCTAACCCCAACTTTAATCCTAATCCTAACGCTATTGTGTGTAAAACGTTGTTCTTGTTTTTGAATAATTTTCGAACAATTATTAAATCGAACAACTGTTTTCGAACAATTGTCCGGACATGTAAATCTTTTAAAGGAGACTTGGTTAAAATCAACTAAGTTATGCATAAAATTAACAGGTAAATTCAAACAAACTGCTGTAACCACATTTTTTTATCATAGTAACAGAAACTGTTTAAACTTTTATCTTTTTTATAATCAATTATTTTAATTTTTGTGATGACAAGACCAAAAAAGGATCATACAAAACAATAATTGTTAATAAAAACTTAATCGTTTCTTCAAAGGTATGAATAACCTTTTTAACATTTTTAATTTTTTCGTATAATATAGTTATTTTGCAATAACCCGAACAACTATCAACACTTTCATATAGTAGGAGCTACTATATACATACAGTATATCAGAAAACTTTCCCAGTTGCCATTATTCTTTTAAAAAGCTTGTGTTGTTTTCAGCAAATTACAATACAATATCGTGCAACTTTCAAAGTTTTTGTTAATCATTATCTCACTGAAAACAGTTATTTGGTGGTACACTCTAATACTAGGAGTGTTACAAAGACACTCAAAAGATCCCAATGTGTTGTTGCAACGTTCAGTGGTAGAACTGCAGTCGTTCATCAAACTTACGCATTCGTCAATATCTTAGATGAGATTGTAAGAAAATAATTCACTCAAATCTGATCTATATTGTACTGTATTGCTGGGAGATAATATCTAGAAAATGTTATAATGATGTGAGTTAACATAAACTGTAATACTTGTGCAAATGACTCCATTTCCAGTGTATCCAGAATTGCAAGCACATGAGAACCCGGGAGTGAGGTCTGTGCAATTAGCGTTGGTATTGCAGTTGTTCAATGATGAATCCAAGCATTCATTAATACCTTGACAATTAAAGATTTTAGGTTAATTTCAACTTTACAAGCATTGATCAAGGCTTTAAACCACATGTTAGAGTATTGATTGTTGACGTGCGTTATTCGTCCGTTATATTTTTACGTCTAATCTTATTCAATAAATTTTTCTGATAATTTTCAATAAATTCAATCACTTAAAATCGACATTGATGTAACAGATTTTTTTCAATTAGTCGGTTGCTATTTAGCTTGTCGTCAAAACATCGTCACGATATCACGTTTCGCGACATCAAAGATTTCACACACCTTCAAAACTTCAAACCATAGTCTATATATCAGCTCTTCAACCTTTTAAACATCGCGGACCAGAAAATTTGGAAAACAAATTATGCGGCCGGCAGTGCACATAACCGTACAAGCTGAAAAATTGAGGTGGAGCTATACAATTATATCGACGATTGCCCAAATCATGATCTTATAGTATTTCATGGAGATGACAAAATGTTACATGTTTTCGTTTAAAAAAACTTGTGAAGACAAAAAAACATCATCACTTCGATTCCCTAGTTGGGTTTCTTCATTTTCTACTACAAAACCTAGTGTAGATTCAAAAAAGTTTTGTATATCTTAGGTTTGGACCATTTAAATTAAAGCGGCTTAGTAAAAAGTACACGGCTCCCTTAAAAGACCTTTGCGGACTACTGCTTAAGAAGCAATAGGTCTATATTATGGGTCCGCAAATAGTTGGTCGAGAACGAATGAAAAACTTGCGCAATTTTTGTATTGAAATGTAAATCTAATTCAAACTTATAGCTGAACAGTGTTTTTCCTAAAATATTTCTTTAGTAGCTATTCATTTCACTTTTGGACGACAAAACACATAAACATTTGGGCCGAAAAAATTTTAGAAGTAGTTTTTGGATCGCGCCAAAAACTGTTTAGGGACCTCGTTTATGCAATACATACTAGTAATAAATTAAACACAAAAAAGAAAAACACATTTATTGGAGTGTTTTTGCACAAACTTATGAGCTACTGTACAACTAACGAATTATTACTGTGCCAATGAACAATTTTTTTCAAAGTAAGAAATAATTTCTAAAAGAACGAAAAAATTCTAATAAATTTCAAATCGATAAGAACAGCAGTAAAAATTTAAAATTTATAAAAAACTTTTAATTTGATGTGTTTACGTATAAACAAAACTCTTTAATTTTTTTGCAGATTAGTTTTTATGAAAATTTTATTGTCACATAATTTTACTCTTTCTATCGTTTGCAATATTTGGATTAAATTGATTTAATCAATCTAACAAAAAATTTTAATTTATTTATCATATTCGACTTCAAGGAAAAACGTCGTTTTAAACAATTTGTTTGAATAGTTAAAAAATATATACTAAATGTACAATTAACGAAAACAAATCAGCGTGTACACTTTAACAGAGTTGCCAGATCACAAAGTGGTTAAATCAAATTTTTAAAAAAGCCAAATACTTTAGGACAGGGGTCGCCAACCTGTAATCCGTGAAAAAATTTTAGTGATCCAACAAAAAAGTCAGAGTTGAAACAAGTCTACCAGTTGGTAGACTCGATCAATCCGAATCCAACAAGTTTCAACTTGTACCCATGAGTATTTGTTTTTCAGGTAATTTTAAAAACAAATACTTTTTTTAGTCTTCTCATGCTTTTTTCGTGAATATTATTGCATTGAACATTTTGTGAATATTAACTTTTAAATTACAAAAAATCATTGGTAAAGGCAATTTAAACAGTGCAGAATAGCTATCAATTGCTTTTTAAACTGCAAAATGCTTGTTCCCACTATTAGCGTTAGCGGGAGTATTCTTAATTTGTTTTATTAATTTTTTTACTTCTCTCACTGCTTAAGCGTTGAAAATAAAAATATCAATAGAACAAACAAAGAATACTGTCACCAACGCTTGTAGTGAAAACGAGCCCTTGATATACTTTTGCAATAACCCGAACAACTATCAACACTTTCATATAGTAGGAGCTACTATATACATATATCAGAAAACTTTCCCAGTTGCCATTATTCTTTTAAAAAGCTTGTGTTGTTTTCAGCAAATTACAATACAATATCGTGTAACTTTCAAAGTTTTTGTTAATCATTATCTCACTGAAAACAGTTATTTGGTGGTACACTCTAATACTAGGAGTGTTACAAAGACACTCAAAAGATCCCAATGTGTTGTTGCAACGTTCAGTGGTAGAACTGCAGTCGTTCATCAAACTTACGCATTCGTCAATATCTTAAATGAGATTGTAAGAAAATAATTCACTCAAATTTGATCTATATTCTATTGCTGGAAGATAATATCTAGAAAATGTTATAATGATGTGAGTTAACATAAACTTGTAATACTTGTGCAAATGACTCCATTTCCAGTGAATCCAGAATTGCAAGCACATGAGAACCCGGGAGTGAGGTCTGTGCAATTAGCGTTGGAACTGCAGTTGTTCAATGATGAATCCATGCATTCATTAACGCCTTGACAATTAAAGATTTTAGGTTAATTTCAACTTTACAAGCATTGATCAAGGCTTTAAACCACATGTTAGAGCAATGATTGTTGACGTGCGTTATTCGTCCGTTATATTTTTACGTCTAATCTTATGCAATAAATTTTTCTGACAATTTTCAATAAATTCAATCACTTAAAATCGACATTGATGTAATCAGATTTTTCTTAAATTAGTCGGTTGCTATTTAGCTTGATGTCAAAGCTCAGTATTTATAAACCGAGTAATGCTAACAATCATTCTGTTTTTGTTTATAGTGTATTACGAAACACAGAATCATATTGGTAATAGTAATAAGTGTTTTTGTAACAACATTAAACCCAATATTATAAAAACACCAGAATAATATTTTTACCATAATAGACAGAGTCGTGAAATCTCGGTTTTATATACAAGGTCATCAGAATTTGCCAGAATATACTAGCCAAATTATTACGTCATAAAAATCGTTACAATAAGAAGAAAACTACAGTCCTATAAATTTTTACGTTAAAGACTATTATACTTTAAGGCTCGTTTTCACAACGAGCGTGGAATGGAGCACTTTTTATTGATCTTTCCGCGCTTAAAATCTAAGCGAGAGCTAAGCGAAGCAAAAAAAATTTGTAAAACAAATAAACAATACTTCATTCCACGTTCGTAGTGGAAACGAGCCCTTATGTTTGAAAGATAAATTAACTGTTCGTCACAATTAATAATTTGCGATCGTAAAACTCGACTGGTATAAACGTTTTCTACTTTATCAAATAATGCGATTCAGCTAACACACAACTACAATATTCTGCATAATCTTCTGAAAGCAAACTACGGTATGTCACAAAAGATGTGCGCGACGTCATAATAAACGCTATGATAAGCTAGATATTTCATAGATTAAACAACTGGGAATAAAATGACTATTGTCCGGGCATCAACAATCAGCATCGAGTGCCATATCCGGCGCGAAAGCAGCATTTTCACAAAAATTTCAAGGTTTTTTTTAAACGCGGTAAAGTGTAAATAATGGTATTCGCCATCGTTTTGGCAATTAAAACTAATTCGCTGTGTTTGATAGGCACGTCAGACATACTGTAGAGTGAACGATATTTTTATTGTATAGTTCAGGGGCGTCCAATCCGTGGCCCGCGGGCCACATTTGTCACGCGCAAAGGTTTTGAGTGGCCCGCGCAGTATTTTTTGAAGCCCTCTGTCCCGTTAATTTGTCAATTTTGGCAAAAGTCGAAGACAGATTTGATGTGAAGACGCCTTTTTTCTTGTTTTTTTTCAAGTTTTAGAGAACACTATGATTTCGGGCCAAAAGCGGGAAATCTGAGACTGATTTCAGGCGAGGATCTTTTTTCTTTTTTCTAGAGTTCACTATGATTTTGGGGCAAAAAGTGGGGTGTTTTGTTTGTTTGGCCCGCTAATATTTTGGATAAGTCAAAATGGCCCTCGGCTCAAAAAGGTTGGGCACCCTTGGTATAGTTAAAGCATCGAGCGAAATTTTGGTTGAACATAGTTGTTACTAAAAACTGCCAAACAAAATTACATCAAACTTTTATACAAACCATTTCAAGTTTTTCGACTTCTTACCGAAAATGCTTAAAATTTTTCGGACGTTTCCTAAAAATTCAGACAATGTCCGAAAAAAAAACAAAGTATCTAAAGAAATACTGAAGGAGCATAGCGAAAATGCGCTCGTCTCTATCCTTCGAGGAAAGAAAAACGAAAACCAGCTATTATAGTTGAATTGGCATGAAACATCACTTTACTTATCAGTGCGAAAGTTTTATTTTGCTGCCTATCAGCGCGCATGGGACTGACATCAATCAGATGAAATAGGGGCTGAAAAAATGGCTAAAAGGAGGATGACATGACCTCCAAATCCGTCCCCTTGTTGCGCTTCTGTATGCAACTGCCTGTAAAGTTTTATTTTATAAACGCTCATTTTATTTTTTTAATAAATACTTAGCCCTAACCCCAACTTTAATCCTAATCCTAACGCTATTGTGTGTAAAACGTTGTTCTTGTTTTTGAATAATTTTCGAACAATTATTAAATCGAACAACTGTTTTCGAACAATTGTCCGGACATGTAAATCTTTTAAAGGAGACTTGGTTAAAATCAACTAAGTTATGCATAAAATTAACAGGTAAATTCAAACAAACTGTTGTAACCACATTTTTTTATCATAGTAACAAAAACTTTTTAACTTTTACCTTTTTTATTTTATAATCAATTATTTTAATTTTTGTGATGACAAGACCAAAAAAGGACCAAACAAAACAATAATTGTTAATAAAAACTTAATCGTTTCTTCCAGGACATGAATAACCTTTTTAACATTTTTAATTTTTTCGTATAATACAGTTATTTTGCAATAACCCGAACAACTATCAACACTTTTATATAGTAGGAGCTACTGTATACAGGGGTGCCCATAAGTAACTTTACACTTGATATCACCAAGAAATAATTAATGGGCCGAAAAAATTTTAAAAGTAGTTTTTGGATCGCGCCGAAAACTTGTAAGGAACCTCGTTTATGCAATACATACTAGTAATAAATTAAACACAAAAACGAAAAACACATTTATTGGAGTGTTTTTGCACAAACTTATGAGCTACTGTACAACTAACGAATTATTACTGTGCCAATGAACAATTTTTTTCAAAGTAAGAAATAATTTCTAAAAGAACGAAAAAAATTCTAATAAATTTCAAATCGATAAGAACAGCAGTAAAAATTTAAAATTTATAAAAAACTTTTAATTTGATGTGTTTACGTATAAACAAAACTCTTTAATTTTTTTGCAGATTAGTTTTTATGAAAATTTTATTGTCACATAATTTTACTCTTTCTATCGTTTGCAATATTTGGATTAAATTGATTTAATCAATCTAACAAAAAATTTTAATTTATTTATCATATTCAACTTCAAGGAAAAACGTCGTTTTAAACAATTTGTTTGAATAGTTAAAAAATATATACTAAATGTACAATTAACGAAAACAAATCAGCGTGTACACTTTAACAGAGTTGCCAGATCACAAAGTGGTTAAATCAAATTTTTAAAAAAGCCAAATACTTTAGGACAGGGGTCGCCAACCTGTAATCCGTGAAAAAATTTTAGTGATCCAACAAAAAAGTCAGAGTTGAAACAAGTCTACCAGTTGGTAGACTCGATCAATCCGAATCCAACAAGTTTCAACTTATACCCATGAGTATTTGTTTTTCAGGTAATTTTAAAAACAAATACTTTTTTTAGTCTTCTCATGCTTTTTTCGTGAATATTATTGCATTGAACATTTTGTGAATATTAACTTTTAAATTACAAAAAATCATTGGTAAAGGCAATTTAAACAGTGCAGAATAGCTATCAATTGCTTTTTAAACTGCAAAATGCTTGTTCCCACTATTAGCGTTAGCGATCTAATCTTATTCAATAAATTTTTCTGATAATTTTCATTAAATTCAATCACTTAAAATCGACATTGATGTAACAGATTTTTCTTAAATTAGTCGGTTGCTATTTAGCTTGTCGTCAAAACATCGTCACGATATCACGTTTCGCGGCATCAAAGATTTCACACACCTTTAAAAATTCAAACCATAGTCTATATATCAGCTCTTCAACCTTTTAAACATCGCGGACCAGAAAATTTGGAAAACAAATTATGCGGCCGGCAGTGCACATAACCGTACAAGCTGAAAAATTGAGGTGGAGCTATACAATTATATCGACGATTGCCCAAATCATGATCTTGTAGTATTTCATGGAGATGACAAAATGTTACATGTTTTCGTTTAAAAATACTTGTGAAGACAAAAAAACATCATCACTTCGATTCCCTAGTTGGGTTTCTTCATTTTCTACTACAAAACCTAGTGTAGATTCAAAAAAGTTTTGTATATCTTAGGTTTGGACCATTTAAATTAAAGCGGCTTAGTAAAAAGTACACGGCTCCCTTAAAAGACCTTTGCGGACTACTGCTTGAGAAGCAATAGGTCTATATTATGGGTCCGCAAATAGTTGGTCGAGAACGAATGAAAAACTTGCGTAATTTTTGTATTGAAATGTAAATCTAATTCAAACTTATAGCTGAACAATGTTTTTCCTAAAATATTTCTTTAGTAGCTATTCATTTCACTTTTGGACGACAAAACACATAAACATTTGGGCCGAAAAAATTTTAGAAGTAGTTTTTGCCCCAAAAAATGTTTGCGAACCTGATCTATGCAATACATACTAGTAATAAATTAAACACAAAAAAGAAAAACACATGTGCTATTTTTCTTGTTACCAGGTGTACGAGTTCTTCATTATACTCTGTTGTTCTTCTGGTAAAAACAGAAAACTTTTTTTGTTAAAAACCTTTTCAATTTATTAAAAACTAAAAATTAAAAACAAACAGTCAACGTTTCGGGTGCGGTTACAAACGTTGACTGTTTGTTTTTAATTTTTAGTTTTTAATAAACTGAAAAGGTTTTTAACAAAAAAAAGTTTTCTGTTTTTACCAGAAGAACAACAGAGTATAATGAAAAACACATTTATTGGAGTGTTTTCGCACAAATTTATGAGCTACAACTAACGAATTATTACTGTGCCAATGAACAATTTTTTTCAAAGTAAGAAATAATTTCTAAAAGAACGAAAAAAATTCTAATAAATTTCAAGTCAATAAGGTCACAGCAGTAAAAACTTAGTTTTATAAAAGGCCAAATCATTTTTTTAAAGAAACGATAAAAAATTTCATCATTAAAAACTTTTAATTTGATATGTTTACGTATAAACAAAACTATTTAAATTTTTTTTTAGATTAGTTTTTATAAAAATTTTGTTATCAAATATTTCTCCTCTATATATTTTTGTAATATCGAGGTTAGATTGTCTTAATCAATCTAACAAAAAATTTTAATTTATATACCATATTCAACTTCGAGTGAAAACGTTATAATAGAACAATTTGTCTAAATAGTTAAAAAATATATATTAAATGTACAAATAACGAAAACAAATCAGCGTGTACACTTTAACAGAGTTGCCAGATCACAAAGTGGTTAAACCAAATTTTTGCAAAAACCAAATACTTTAAGACAGGCAAGGGTGACCAATCGGTAGTCCTCGAAAAAAATTTAGTGGTGCGCAAAAAAATCAGATTTGAAACAAGTCCACCAGTTGGTAGACTTGAATCAATCCAAATCCAACAAGTTTTAACTTATACCCATGAGTATTTGTTTTTCGGGTAATTTTAAAACAAAAACCTTTTTTTTAGTCTGGACTTGTTTTTTTCTTGAATATTATTGCATTAAATATTTTGTGAATATTAGTTTTAATTTTACAAAAAATCACTGGTACAAGTAAGTTAAACAGTGCAGAATAGCTGTCTATTGCTTTTTAAACCGCAAAATAAAATTCGTGCTGAAAATTAAGCTCAAATATTTCGAGATCATATTGAAGGCAGTTGTTCTCAATTTTTGTATACTTGCAGACCCGTAACATTTCAATTCAATTTTTTGCGGCCCGGTAATCTTTAAAATCTAGCCAATAAACTAGACAAGTTTTCCACATATTCCATTGAATTAGCTGTTTAAACCTGAACACATAGCGCCTTAAACTATCTTGCAATTATAGAAAAAAATAAAATAATTGTGGCGGACCGGCTGAAAAATTAAAAGTGATCCCGGGACTGGTTCGACCCCGGGAGTAACGGTTGAAAAACAATCCTGTGGACTACAACAAAGTGCTAAAAGTCAACAAATTGCTCAAGCAAAGTGTTTCTATTTCGTATTTTTTAATAATAAAAAAAAAAAAAAAAAACTTGAAATCAACTACTCTGTTTCAGAACTATCTACAAAGGTAGTTCACATCATAACGTCATTTTTGCTAATAAAAAACTTCTTAATTTTTGGACTGCAAAATAAACTTGTCACAGTACATAAGTGCGTCAATTGACACATCGCATTCTACAAGTTTTAAGTTTTGATTAGTTCGATCTACCTGCACACGTAAATCTATTTCCTGCGTAACCATCGTTTTTTATTATTATAAATATGATTGGTCACTAAATATTTTATAGGGTTTTTCGATCATCATTTCGTTCAACAAACTTACGCATTCGTCAATATCTTAAATGAGATTGTAAGAAAATAATTCACTCAAATTTGATCTATATTCTATTGCTGGAAGATAATATCTAGAAAATGTTATGATGATGTAAGTTAACATAAACTTATAATACCTGTGCAACTCACTCCATCTCCAGTGAATCCTTGCCAGCAATATTTGTAAAACGCCGTGACACAAGGGGCAGATAGTGTCCTTACAAATTGTCATGACAAACCGATGGGGTTAAATCTGTATACAACTATATAATCTCGATCGAAATGTTATAGGACGATGCCAGTAAAACAACAATTTAGATTAGGGATCATAAAAATTTTTAGAAAGAAGCCACATACCAAATATCAGTGTAAATTTAGCAAGAAATACAAAATTTCAATGATTTCAGGGTGGTCCGAATTCTTCACTCTTGCGGGCCACTTTTGAAAAATGTTCGAGCTTGCGGGCCTGAGCCGGGTAGAAATTGTTCAAAATCATGTTGCTCTCTAAAAAACGTCTTTACTAGGAATCGGTCGCGGATGTTTGAAAATTTCTGGACTGAACGATAACGCTAGACTCTGTCCCAGAAACCGTCATGATGCCTTGTTTTAGAACAGTGATTCTCAACCTATTTTTGTAGCGACCCTAATCTTGGCCGAAAATGGACGATAAAGCTTTGTCGCCCAATCAAGCATAAACATCTCTATTTTCGTCCCCAAACCTTAGTGATCTCTAAAGAAAAAAAAAGAAAAAAAGTCTTCATTTGGAATCGGTTTCGGATTTTTCTAGTTTTTCCCAATATCATGTTGTTCTACAAAAAACCGCACAATGTTTCAAATTGTTTCTAAATTTTTGGACTTGTTGGCGACCTAATCAAATTACACGGCGACTAATTTTGGGTCACGACCCAGTGATTTAGAAGCATTGTTATAAAAATTAGCCACTGCACGCGATCGACAAGACTTGAATTGTATAAAATTGTTCGGCGGGCCACATAGAATTACGTCACGGTTTGGACCACCCTGATATTGTCAAACCAAAATCAAAAAATTTTCAAATTCAAAACTATATTGCTCCCCTAACTTTTAATTTTTGAAATTGGCCTGTAAGTGCAAAAAGGACCTTCACCCCTGGCCTGGAGCGACACTCGTATTGCCGACTTTTTCTCGTTTGATATTTTGTGATCATTTTTTTGTGTATTTTTTTATATAATTATTATGTATAAATTGTTTTTAGTGTTTTTATATGCTGCTTGCAATAAAAAAAATATTCTTCACTTAGTTTGCTTTCGACAAACTATAGAAAGTCTTGTAGATCCTAAGTTATTTATTTCTTAGATCCGAAGTTATTTATTTTTATTAGCGTATTTAACGTATTTGATGCTCTAATGAGATCTTGGTTTGCTTTTTCCGCTACGCTTTTCTCAGTGTTCTATAGTACAGTCAATCAAAACTTTTGATTATATTTTATCGCCAAATTCGCGTAATTGCTTTCGAAAATCTCAATTAACCCAATTTTTTTTTCGACTAAGCTTTTTTCATTGTCTTATAGATCCAAAGCTATTTATTTCATAGATCCGAAGTTATTCATTTTTATTAGCGATTATCAAATTAGATGTTCTATGAGATCTTGGTTTGCTTTTTTGGCTACGCTTTTTCAGTTTTCATAGTAAAGTCAATTATCGCCCAATTCACGTAATTGCTTTCAAAAATCTCAATTAACCCAATTTTTTTCCGACTAAGTTTTTTCATTGTTTTATACATTTAAAGCTATTTATTTCATAGATCCGAAGTTATTCATTTATATTAGCGATTAACGTATTAGATGCTCTATGAGATCTTGGTTTGCTTTTTTGGCTACGCTTTTTCAGTTTTCATAGTAAATTCAATTATCGCCAAATTCACGTAATTGCTTTCGAAAATCTCAATTAACCCAATTTTTTTTTCCGACTAAGCTTTTTTCATTGTTTTATAGACCCAAAGCTATTTATTTCATAGATCCGAAGTTATTTATTTTTAGTAGCGATTAACGTATTAGATGCTCTATGAGATCTTGGTTTGCTTTTTTGGCTACGCTTTTATCAGTGTTCTATAGTACACTATAATATTCTAGAGCACGACAACTAATTGAACAAATAAAAATGAAAAATGATTACTTGTGACAAAATATTTATAAAAAGTTATTACAATTGTATATCTCAATCTATTTTTGGGCACCCCAGTTTTTATGACACACCGTATATTTTTACATCGAAAACCGTTTAGTTATATGCCGACAATTGTGCCTGCAGCTAATTGTTAGCGCTACCGCTAATCTCGTGCAAACCGCTAATCCCGTGTAAACCGCTAATCCCGTAAACGTAAACCTCTAAGCGTATCACCGCGTTAAGATGCATTATATGCACGCGATGCAAAGAGGAAGTCTATGAGATAGATTTCCCCGCCTAGGCGACAAAATGCATGAATCTGTCGGACAGATCCCCCCGTCTTTTAAAGGCGTAAGTTTGCAACAAAGTATGAAACATTATACTCTGTTGTTCTTCTGGTAAAAACAGAAAACTTTTTTTGTTAAAAACCTTTTCAGTTTATTAAAAACTAAAAATTAAAAACAAACAGTCAACGTTTCGGGTGCGGTTACAAGCACGCGAAACGTTGACTGTTTGTTTTTAATTTTTAGTTTTTAATTGCTGTTTTAAATTGTTCTCTCACGCTTGTTCGATTCCGTGTTGCGCATTTCATTGTTTTTTACACGAAACTTGTTGTTATTTTTTGAAATAATCATTTAATACTACGCTTGAGTAATTTCCGCTATGTTTTGGCAACTGTTTTTTAAAAACAATTTTAGTTGATTTCTTAACTTTACATTCATTTTAGCTTTGGTCCTGACGAAGCGTGCTTGTAACCGCACCCGAAACGTTGACTGTTTGTTTTTAATTTTTAGTTTTTAATAAACTGAAAAGGTTTTTAACAAAAAAAGTTTTCTGTTTTTACCAGAAGAACAACAGAGTATAATGAAGAATACACCTGGTAATAAGAAAAATAGCAAAGTATGAAACATGTTGACCATTCAACAAAAAGCACAGTGTGTTCTTTGGCACCATAATTTGAAATTACCAACTGCAGTGCAACGTAATTTAGAAATGAGTTTGGACAAGACCCTCCTCACACTAACAACTTTAAGAGATGGTTTAAAAATTTTATGGAAACTGGCAGCATTTTGGATCGCAAAAGATCGGGTTGGCCAAGCAGCAATCTTCAGCAAAAGCTGCTCGGCAAGGGTGATTATCCGGCTTAACAGTTTGAACAATTTGTAACTTGTAAGCATGGAGCCAAAGTCGTTTATGTACAACTTTGTGAACTGTGCTTCGTGGAATAGCAAGTTTATTTGATGCAATACCAATTGATTTCCTTGGGCGGCGATGAAATGCTACACGCACAGCATCAACAGTCTCTTCATCAATGCTTGGTTAACCCGATCTTTTGCGATCCAAAATGCTGCCGATTTCCATAAAATTTTTAAACTATCTCTTAATGCTGTTAGTATGAGGAGGGTCTAGTCCAAACTCATTTCTAAATTTACCTTGTACTGCAGTTGATTATTTCAATTTATGGTACCAAACAACACATGTGCTTTTTGTTGAATGGTCAACATATTTCATACTTTGTTGCAAACTTACGCCTTTATTAAAATGACTTATTCTTGTTTATTTTAACAATAAAATAACCTGTAAAAAATAACAAAAAAACTTTCTGGTGGTATAATTCACTGCCAAAAATTTAAAGTTTCTACCTTATGCGGATTTTGAGATAATAAAATTTTAAATGTGTGCAGGATTTATGGACATCCTGTAATTTTCATTTGTGGTCTCACAATATTTACACTTGAAATCAGTTTTTTAAAAAAGTTTTTTGTCTTTAAAGTCAAGCGAAGACTTAAACTTATAGCTTAAAAAAAGAGAAAAGACGTCTTAAAAAATGGCTAAATGACAGAAGTGTGCCGTCCTTGGTTTACGGTGTACATTTTTATCTTTTCTCAATCCTTTCTTTTTTTCAGAACGAACAGCTTAAATATTTTTTGTAGGATTACGAATAATAAAATGAGCTTGGTAGGAACAATTAAAATAATTTTTTAATAAATGATAATTGTTACCTTGACAATTTGGAGCTGTTCCTCTATAACTTGGAGTGTTACAAAGACACTCAAAAGATCCCAATGTGTTGTTGCAACGTTCAGTAGTAGAATTGCAGTTGTCCGTCGACATCGCGCATTCGTTAATATCTTAAATGAGATTGTAAGAAAATAATTCACTCAAATTTGATCTATATTCTACTGTATTCCTGGGAGATAATATCTAGAAAATGTTATGATGATGTGAGTTAACATAAATTATAATACCTGTGCAACTCACTCCATCTCCAGTGTATCCAGAATTGCAAGCACATGAGAACCCGGGAGTGAGGTCTGTGCAATTAGCGTTGGAACTGCAGTTGTTCAATGATGAATCCATGCATTCATTAATATCTTGACAATTAAAAATTTTAGGTTAATTTCAACTTTACAAGCATTGATCAAGGTTTTAAACCACATGTCAGAGTATTGGTTGTTGACGTGCGTTATTCGTCCGTTATATTTTTACGTCTAATCTTATTCAATAAATTTTTCTGACAATTTTCAATAAATTCAATCACTTAAAATCGACATTGATGTAACAGATTTTTCTTAAATCAGTCGGTTGTTATTTAGCTTGACGTCAAAACATCGTCACGATATCACGTTTCGCGACATCAAAGATGTCACACACCTTCAAAAATTTCAAACCAGTATCTGTATCTGTGCTTTTCAACCTTTTAAACATCGCGGACCAGAAAATTTGGAAAACAAATGTTGCGGCCCGGCAGTACACATAACCGTACCAGCTGAAAAAATTGAGGGGGGAGCTATACAATTATATCGACGATTGTCCGAATCATTGTCTTAGAGTATTTCATGGAGATGATAAAATGTCACACATTTTTGTTTAAAAAAACTTGTGAAGACAAAAAAACAACATCACTTTGATTCCCTAGTGGGTTTTTTCACTTTCTACTACAAAACCTAGTGTAGATTCAAAAAAGTTTTGTATATCTTAGGTTTGGACCATTTAAATTAAAGCGGCTTAGTAAAAAGTACACGGCTCCCTTAAAAGACCTTTGCGGACTACTGCTTGAGAAGCAATAGGTCTATATTATGGGTCCGCAAATAGTTGGTCGAGAACGAATGAAAAACTTGCGCAATTTTTGTATTGAAATGTAAATCTAATTCAAACTTATAGCTGAACAGTGTTTTTCCTAAAATATTTCTTTAGTAGCTATTCATTTCACTTTTGGACGACAAAACACATAAACATTTGGGCCGAAAAAATTTTAAAAGTAGTTTTTGGATCGCGCCGAAAACTGTTTAGGGACCTCGTTTATGCAATACATACTAGTAATAAATTAAACACAAAAACGAAAAACACATTTATTGGAGTGTTTTTGCACAAACTTATGAGCTACTGTACAACTAACGAATTATTACTGTGCCAATGAACAATTTTTTTCAAAGTAAGAAATAATTTCTAAAAGAACGAAAAAAATTCTAATAAATTTCAAATCGATAAGAACAGCAGTAAAAATTTAAAATTTATAAAAAACTTTTAATTTGATGTGTTTACGTATAAACAAAACTCTTTAATTTTTTTGCAGATTAGTTTTTATAAAAATTTTATTGTCACATAATTTTACTCTTTCTATTGTTTGCAATATTTGGATTAAATTGATTTAATCAATCTAACAAAAAATTTTAATTCATTTATCATATTCAACTTCAAGGAAAAACGTCGTTTTAAACAATTTGTTTGAATAGTTAAAAAATATATACTAAATGTACAATTAACGAAAACAAATCAGCGTGTACACTTTAACAGAGTTGCCAGATCACAAAGTGGTTAAATCAAATTTTTAAAAAAGCCAAATACTTTAGGACAGGGGTCGCCAACCTGTAATCCGTGAAAAAATTTTAGTGATCCAACAAAAAAGTCAGAGTTGAAACAAGTCTACCAGTTGGTAGACTCGATCAATCCGAATCCAACAAGTTTCAACTTGTACCCATGAGTATTTTTTTCAGATAGTTTTAAAAACAATACTTTTTTTAGTCTTCCCATGCTTTTTTCGTGAATATTATTGCATTGAACATTTTGTGAATATTAACTTTTAAATTACAAAAAATCATTGGTAAAGGCAATTTAAACAGTGCAGAATAGCTATCAATTGCTTTTTAAACTGCAAAATGCTTGTTCCCACTATTAGCGTTAGCGGGAGTATTCTTAATTTGTTTTATTGATTTTTTTACTTCTCTCACTGCTTAAGCGTTGAAAATAAAAATATCAATAGAACAAACAAAGAATACTGTCACCAACGTTTATTGTGGAAACGAGCCCTTAATACAGTGTTTCTCAAGCCTCTTTTTCGGCGACCCAAAATCGCTAAAAACAACGATTTGCAAAGATGACTGCGACCCAAATAAATTTGTCTGAGCGTAGGGAAGACATAGTGATCTCTAAAAAAAAAAAAAAAAAAAAAAAAAAAGTCTTCACCTCGAATCTGTTTCTACTTTTTTGATTTCCATGTCCAAAGTCTAGTGTTCTCTCTGAAAACAAAAAAAGGGTCTTGTTTGCGCAGATCTATTTCTTTTACGCGCGGTAATTTACAAGCCTTCGCGACCCATCAGCATAGCCTTGGCGACCCACTTTTGGGTCGCGACCTATGGTTTGAGAAACACTGCCTTAATATATAGTTGTTTTGCAATAACCCGAACAACTATCAACACTTTCATATAGTAGGAGCTACTGTATATATCAGAAAACTTTCCCAGTTGCTATTATTCTTTTAAAAACTTGTGTTGTTTTCAGCAAATTACAATACAATATCGTGCAACTTTCAAAGTTTTTGTTAATCATTATCTCACTGAAAACAGTTATTTGGTGGTACACTCTAATACTAGGAGTGTTACAAAGACACTCAAAAGATCCCAATGTGTTGTTGCAACATTCAGTGGTAGAACTGCAGTCGTTCATCAAACTTACGCATTCGTCAATATCTTAAATGAGATTGTAAGAAAATAATTCACTCAAATCTGATCTATATTCTACTGTATTATTGGGAGATAATATCTAGAAAATGTTATAATGATGTGAGTTAACATAAACTTGTAATACTTGTGCAAATGACTCCATCTCCAGCGTATCCAGAATTGCAAGCACATGAGAACCCGGGAGTGAGGTCTGTGCAATTAGCGTTGGAACTGCAGTTGTTCAATGATGAATCCATGCATTCATTAATATCTTGACAATTAAAAATTTTAGGTTAATTTCAACTCTACAAGCATTGATCAAGGCTTTAAACCACATGTCAGAGCATTGATTGTTGACGTGCGTTATTCGTCCGTTATATTTTTACGTCTAATCTTATTCAATAAATTTTTCTGACAATTTTCAATAAATTCAATCACTTAAAATCGACATTGATGTAACAGATTTTTTTTCAATTACTGTAGTCGGTTGCTATTTAGCTTGTCGTCAAAACATCGTCACGATATCACGTTTCGCGACATCAAAGATGTCACACACCTTCAAAAATTTCAAACCAGTATCTGTATCTGTGCTTTTCAACCTTTTAAACATCGCGAACCAGGGAAAACAAATGTTGCGGCCCGGCAGTACACATAACCGTACCAGCTGAAAAAATTGAGGGGGAGCTATACAATTATATCGACGATTGCCCAAACCATTGTCTTGTAGTATTTCATGGAGATGACAAAATGTTACATGTTTTCGTTTAAAAAAACTTGTGAAGACAAAAAAAACATCATCACTTCGATTCCATAGTTAGGTTTCTTCATTTTCTACTACAAAACCTAGTGTAGATTCAAAAAAGTTTTGTATATCTTAGGTTTGGACCATTTAAATTAAAGCGGCTTAGTAAAAAGTTCACGGCTCCCTTAAAAGACCTTTGCGGACTACTGCTTGAGAAGCAATGGTCTATATTATGGGTCGGCAAATAGTTGGTCGAGAACGAATGAAAAACTTGCGCAATTTTTGAATTGAAATGTAAATCTAATTTAAACTTATAGCTGAACAGTGTTTTTCCTAAAATATTTCTTGTAGTAGCTATTCATTTCACTTTTGGACGACAAAATACATAAACATTTGGGCCGAAAAAATTTTAGAAGTAGTTTTTGCCCCAAAAAATGTTTGCGAACCTGATCTATGCAATACATACTAGTAATAAATTAAACACAAAAAAGAAAAACACATTTATTGGAGTGTTTTTGCACAAACTTATGAGCTACAACTAACGAATTATTACTGTGCCAATGAACAATTTTTTTCAAAGTAAGAAATAATTTCTAAAAGAACGAAAATATTTTAATAAATTTTAAGTCAATAAGATCAGCAATAAAAACTTAGTTTTATAAAAGGCCAAATCATTTTTTTAAAGAAATGATAAAAAATTTCATCATCAAAAACTTTTAATTTGATATGTTTACGTATAAACAAAACTATTTAAATTTTTTTTTAGATTAGTTTTTATAAAAATTTTATTATCAAATATTTCTCCTCTATATATTTTTGTAATATCGAGGTTAGATTGTCTTAATCTATCTAACAAAAAATTTTAATTTATATACCATATTTAACTTCGAGTGAAAACGTTATATTAGAACAATTTGTCTAAATAGTTAAAAAATATATATTAAATGTACAAATAACGAAAACAAATCAGCGTGTACACTTTAACAGAGTTGCCAGATCACAAAGTGGTTAAACCAAATTTTTGCAAAAACCAAATACTTTAAGACAGGCAAGGGTGACCAATCGGTAGTCCTCGAAAAAAATTTAGTGGTGCGCAAAAAAATCAGATTTGAAACAAGTCCACCAGTTGGTAGACTTGAATCAATCCAAATCCAACAAGTTTTAACTTATACCCATGAGTATTTGTTTTTCGGGTAATTTTAAAACAAAAACCTTTTTTTTAGTCTGGACTTGTTTTTTTCTTGAATATTATTGCATTAAATATTTTGTGAATATTAGTTTTAATTTTACAAAAAATCACTGGTACAAGTAAGTTAAACAGTGCAGAATAGCTGTCTATTGCTTTTTAAACCGCAAAATAAAATTCGTGCTGAAAATTAAGCTCAAATATTTCGAGATCATATTGAAGGCAGTGGTTCTCAACTTTTGTATACTTGCGGATCCGTAACATTTCAAAACAATTTTTTGCGGCCCGGTAATCTTTAAAATCTAGCCAATAAACTAGACAAGTTTTCCACATATTCCATTGAATTAGCTGTTTAAACCTGAACACATAGCGCCTTAAACTATCTTGCAATTATAGAAAAAAATAAAATAATTGTGGCGGACCGGCTGAAAAATTAAAAGTGATCCCGGGACTGGTTCGACCCCGGGAGTAACGGTTGAAAAACAATCCTGTGGACTACAACAAAGTGCTAAAAGTCAACAAATTGCTCAAGCAAAGTGTTTCTATTTCGTATTTTTTAATAATAAAAAAAAAAAAAAAAAAAAACTTGAATTCAACTACTCTGTTTCAGAACTATCTACAAAGGTAGTTCACATCATAACGTCATTTTTGCTAATAAAAAACTTCTTAATTTTTGGACTGCAAAATAAACTTGTCACAGTACTTAAGTGCGTTAATTGACACGTCGCATTCTACAAGTTTTAAGTTTTGATTAGTTCGATCTACCTGCACACGTAAATCTATTTCCTGCGTAACCATCGTTTTTTATTATTATAAATATGATTGGTCACTAAATATTTTATAGGGTTTTTCGACCTAATTCGTTGTTTTTGCAATCAATTCGCTTTGCAAAAACTTTTAGTAAAAATGTAAAATTAAAAAAATCTTTTTTAAAAAGTATTATTACTAATATGTTAATTAGTAAAAAAGTATTATGAAATATCTTTTTAAACACAAAAATGTCTGGTGAA
Organism: Diplosoma virens; assembly: GCA_963680785.1. NCBI lineage: Eukaryota > Metazoa > Chordata > Ascidiacea > Aplousobranchia > Didemnidae > Diplosoma > Diplosoma virens. Next base: position 25,013,838 of record OY796894.1, read on the forward strand.
CTAATTCGTTCAGTGAAAATAAATTCGTATTACCAGAAAAAAACACAAAGTACAAGTTTCAAACTACAAATGAATATATCCGTACAGCTTCTGCGTTGATGTCACAAGTCTCCAAATAACTAATTATATAATATGTTATTTAATAAAAAAATAATAATTTTTGAAATTGTACATTTTTACTAAGAGTTTTTGCAAAACGAAATTGATTGCAAAAACAACGAATTACATCGAAAAACCCTACATTATTATTTTTCGTGCAATGTGTTTGTAAATTATATAATAATTGTTTTACTTGCTCAACATTATAAAAAGCTTCTGTCACATTTAAAAATAGCCTCTATTTAAGTTTGAAAATAATTGTTAAAATACCATTGCAAGTAAATCCATTTCCAGTGAAACCGGTCCTGCATCGACACATAAAAGACCCCTCGGTATCAACACAATCAGCGTTCCGGTCACAAGGTACCGGATTTTGGCTGCACTCGTTGATATCTAATAAATTTATAAAAAAAAAGGATAATAGGAATATTTATGGCAAAGAACACCATCAAAGAACTTAACTACCAGATAAAACAATTCACTATTAAAATTGTTGAATATTTCGTCTTGCTCTTAATAATTTTGTAGCTGCCTTTTAGGAACAGCATTCAACGCAATACATGTATATACGCAATATTTTTCGACAAATTTAAAAAGCAAAATTATTACTGTTGCTTTTATCTTTTCTAAAAATTGTCTACCTTTTTTACCGATTTTGAATGAAATGGAAAAAAGCTATAAGCAATGTGATGTAACACTTTTTGGTTCGTCCTGAAACCTTTGGTTTACAAACAATTATTCGAAAAATACCGCTATATACAGTCAGGGGCGCAAACAGCCTCGAAAAAAGGGGGATGATACGATTTCAACATCTGTTTAAACGTGGGTGGGCGAAGTACCCTCGCGTTTTTTCCTAACAACAGCCTGGTTTAGCAAAGTCCGCGAATACAAGCGATGCTTTGCGCCATCGCGGGGCCTCCGTCGCGTCTTTCGACGTTGCACGATGGCGTCATGTGTTTCGTTAACGGCAATTTTTTTCTGCATTTTTAAGCTCAATATTTATAAACCGAGCAGTGTTAACAATCATTCTGTTTTTGTTTATAGTGTATTACGAAACACAGAATCATATTGCTAATAATAATAATAAGTGTTTTTGTAACAACATTAAAACCAATATCATAAAAACACCAGAATAATATTTTTACCATAATAGACAGAATCGTGAAATCTCGGTTTTATATACAAGGTCATCAGAATTTTCCAGAATATACTAGCCAAATTATTACGTCATAAAAATCGTTACACTAAGAAGAAAACTACAGTCCTATAAATTTTTACGTTAAAGACTATTATACTTTAAGGCTCGTTTTCACAACGAGCGTGGAATGGAGCACTTTTTATTAATCTTTCCGCGCTTAAAATTTAAGCGAGCGCTAAGCGAAGCAAAAAAAATTTGTAAAACAAATAAACAATATTTTATTCCACGTTCGTAGTGGAAACGAGCCCTTATGTTTGTAAGAAGATTTGCGGATTTGGAAGATAAAGATCCGACTCCGACTCCGACTCCGACTCCGACTCCGACTCCGACTCCGACTCCGACTCCGACTCCGACTCCCTACTATGAGCAAAATATTTTTCTTAAATTAAATTTAACTAAGCAAAAATCATCCTTTTAAGTTGTTAGTTGCGCAGAATAAGTCAGGTTTTTTTAAATACATAAAAAGATATTTACTTTAAAAAATTATGTACATGTATATGAGTGTATATACCAGGGGTGCAAAAACACCGTCGCGCGACCAGAAGATTTGCCCGTGCGACGTAAATCAGGGACGTCCAACCCGTGGTGACCCGCGTAAAGGTTTTGAGTGGTTCACGCAGTATTTTTTGAAGCCCTCTGTCGCGTCAAGTTTGGCAGAAATGGACAATAGATTTGTGTGAAAACCTTGTTATTTTTTAAAGTTCATTATAATGTTATTTTTTAAAGTGGGAAATCTGAGACTAATTTTAGGCGAAGACCTTTTTTTTTAGAGATCAATGTGATTTTTTTGAAGATCAAAGTCAAAATGGCCCTGGGCTCAAAAACGTTGGACACCCCTGATGTATGTGGTACTAAAAATTTCTGTGTGCTACTAAAGTTAACAAAAATTTTTGCACCCCTGGTATATACATATATAACTGCAAATTACTGGTGCTAATCGGAAGAGTGCTCAATGGCTTCAATAGTCAGAACGATTATTCCTGATTATCAAACACAAATATTAAAAAATATTGTATTAAAATAGTCCCAACAGACTGTTTCACCTGTAAGGCTCATCAGGGGACACAGTTAAAATAAATTTTTACGCTTCAGATTAAAACTCGCATCTTAGAAAAATAACGTTACCAAAAGCTTGGGTTTAAACGATTATTTTACTAAAGTAAGTGATTGATTAGCAAATAATTACTTTTGTTACGAGATATTAAAAGAAAACATGCTGTAATGTTGCACATAGATGTATTCTTAAACTTGACCAAGCTGCCGAAAAGATTACCGGTAAAGCGTAAAAAAATTTATGGATTATTAGTTAAAAGAAAGTGTTATAAAAGAATCTTTTTATAAAAAATTGATTTTATAACACTCTCTCTTAACGAATGATCCATACAAATGTTTTATACAGTATAAAAAAAAATTTTTATAGCACTTGCTCTTAACTAATGATCCATAAACTTTTCTACACTTTAATTTTTTCGGCAACCTGGCCAAGTTTAATACATCTAGAAGTATGCGCAACATTACAACATGTTCTCTTTTGATATCTCGTAACAAAAATAATTATTTGCTAATCAATCACTAACTTGGGTAAAATAATTGTAAAAACCCAAACTTTTGGTAGCGTTATTTTTCTAAGATTCGAGTTTTCTTCTGAAGCCTAAAAATTTATTTTAACTTTTAATTTTTGCTTATTTTATTTCTTTCAACGTAAATAATATTACTTTTTTTAATTGTTGAGCCTCACAGGCGAAGCAATTTGTTGGAACTATTTTTATACAACATATTTTTTTTGTTATATTTATGTTTTGATAAATACGTATATACATATAATTATATTATATACACAACCCATTAACTATAATTCTTACTGTGTTTGAATGAAACATTAATACAAATCACATTTGGAAAACTAACTCGAAATGGCATACATAACTTGAAACTAAATATGTATTCTATACTTAATGTTTATCACATTTTCTGAACATCAAAGTATTTTGTGGATAATCATGATGTTATCTCTAGTCTATTTTACAGTTATTATTTTTCCCATGGTAAATCGAACCCGCGACAAACCTTAATGTTAATACAATTAATGCAGGGGTGCAAAAATTTTTGTTAACTTTAGTAGCACACAGAAATTTTTAGTACCACATACATCAGGGGTGTCCAACGTTTTTGAGCCCAGGGCCATTTTGACTTTGATCTTCAAAAAAATCACATTGATTTCTAAAAAAAAAAGGTCTTCGCCTAAAATTAGTCTCAGATTTCCGACTTTTTGTCGAAAAATCATAGTGATCTCTAAGAAAAAAAAGGTCTTCGCCTAAAATTAGTCTCACATTTCCGACTTTAAAAAATAACATTATAATGAACTTTAAAAAATAACAAGGTTTTCACACAAATCTATTTTCCATTTCTGCCAAACTTGACGCGACAGAGGGCTTCAAAAAATACTGCGTGAACCACTCAAAACCTTTACGCGGGCCACGGGTTGGACGTCCCTGATTTACGTCGCACGGGCAAATCTTCTGGTCGCGCGGTGCGAGTGCACGACCGTGTTTTTGCACCCCTGAATTAATGACTTGTGTAGGGCGTGGGTGTAGGACTAGACCCTGAGTGTTGTCTCCTGCGTGTTAGGACTGCATCTACCTGTAGTCGGTTCGAAATTCAATGAGGTATGCATCACTGACGAACTTTAACAAGAGCAAAACTCGAGTCTGGTGCTTCTTGTTTTAGGTGGCTTAGTTTTGTTTTTATCAGTAGGTAATGAGGTTAAAACGTAAATATGAAAATTTCATACTTGTAAAAATTTTTACAAATGTTAGTAATAACTATGGAATTTATTGACAATGAAAATTTGAAAACAAAAGTTTATAAAAGCAAAAGAAGCAAAAAAACCATATGTGAAAGAATTAAAAATTTATACCCACAATTATAGACTACAAGAAAAACAATAAAATGCGACTAATTTTAGAATTATCCTGAATCACCAACTGCATAAAAAGAAACTCAAGAGAAAAATGTTGACATTTCCATACCAATAATAAGCTCATCCTTATATCTCTCAAATAAACTTCAGCCATTAGTTTGATGGCATAAAGTCCATCTTCTTCACAGTAATTCATGGTTATATATTGATAGTAAGAATATATATGTGAATTTTGTCGGATTTTGTAAACCAAATAAAAGGGGGTCTGTAGTTTCTATCTCATGAATATTTCAATTATTGTAATTTTGTACAAGACTGAACATGCAGGCTCCCTGCCGTTTATTGACATTCATATTAGGAGATTATTAAAAAATTCACCTTGGTTCTAAACTTTTGGTTGATATTTTTTTGAAAGAATAGAGCGAGAAGAGTAAGTTTTAATTTTCAAAAATTTTAATTTAATAATTTGCTCGTAAAAACAAAATTGCTTCTGTGAGTTTCTTCTTTATTGCAGCCCTTTGGTCTATTCTGATGAGCCTTAATGATAAAAACACACGTTCAACACTCGCTTCTGTTGGAGGAAGTACTTATTAAAGGCATGTCAAAAATATAAAAAAAGAAGGGAGGGCATTTTGGCGGTTGAAACGGATTAATGGCATTTACATTAATTTCAATGGAAAAATTCTCTTTGTCATAGGAGTAAATTGAGGTACAAGCTCGGTCACGGAATGAACTAAACTCGTATGTCAAGGTACCACGTATTACAGAAAGAGGCTGCTCAAGATAGTAAATTGATTATGCAACTGGCATTTGCTTCCTGTCATTGGATTGAAGAAAGGGAAGCAACTAAATCGGCTGCCCGAGCATAGCATTACGCAAAATATTATTTGCTTACAAATTAAAATGTAAACTTTTTATGAGTCGCACGCTGTGTCGTGTAATACGCGGCAAGGTTCTCTTAAAAAGATTACTGTACTGCACTCCACTGGCGCGCGCGGCCGCGTAAGTTGCGCGGCTAACATCACTAATACGTAAAGAAAGTGGACATGAAGAGTCCGACTCCGACTCCTAGTCTACTTGACAGTCCGACTCCGACTCCTTCCGAAAACCTCCGACTCCGACCGACTCCGACCGACTCCGACCGACTCCGACTCCGACTCCGCAACCCTGTTTGTAAGATAAACTAACTGTTCGTCTCAATTAATAATTTGCGATCGTAAAACTCGACTGGTATAAACGTTTTCTACTTTATCAAATAATGCGATTAAGCTAACACACAACTACAATATTCTGCATTATCTTCTGAAAGCAAACTACGGTATGTCAGAAAAGTTGTGCGCGACGTCATAATAAACGCTATGATAAGCTAGATATTTCATAGATTAAACAACTGGGAATAAAATGACTATTGTCCGGGCATCAACAATAAGCATCGAGTGCCATATCCGGCGCGAAAGCAGCAAATTTCACAAAAGTTTCAAGGTTTTTTTTATATGCGGTAAAGTGTAAATAATGGTATTCGCCATCGTTTCGGCAATTATAACTCATTCGCTGTGTTTGATAGGCGCGTCAGACATAGAGTGAACGATGTTTTTATTGTATAGATAAAGCATTAAGCGAAATTTTTTTGAACTTATAGTGCAGGGGTGGGGAATTTTTTACGCTTGGATGGCCGTACTTGAAATTATGTTTAATCATATGGCCGCAAAATAAAAAGAATCATTTTAAACCACATGAAATTTCGATATAAAAAAACTCAAAAAATGTAAACAATAATGTTGAATTGATATTAAATTGTTAAATATGATAAATTTTTGTACATTAATTTTAATTTTTAATTAATTTGCTGCTGCAGTATAAATATTTTCATAGCATCTTTCACGTAAAATCAATAAATTTTTTATCTGCTTGATAAGAAAATGTTTTAATGAATTTAAAAAATTTACTTTAAATCAATTTGTAATTTTGATGTTTAATAAAAGTTTTATTTTAAATTTTAAGACCCAATTAAACTTGTTCGCTGAAAATCAGTAGCCGCAGTTTATAAGTGATTTGCAGTATTTATCAACCTTTTTTTGCGGCGGTACGCACTTCTGATTAAACTGAAAAAATCAGTACAATTCCAAATCAGCCCATTAAAGTCTTAAAATTTATGATTAAAGTAGACTTTTCCTTTAATTTTTGGTGTTCACTTCTTTTTTTTTAATAAATATATAATTAAAAAATATTAAGATTGAAGAACAATTGAAAAGCACAAAAAAACTCTTTTTCATAAATATACCATTTTTTATTGTGACAAAAGAATAAATAGAAAAAAATAGGCATTCTAATCGTCAGAATAAACTAGAAAAAGTCCCTGAAGACCTTGTACATTCCTGTACACCTCATCAAGCTGATATACCCTTAAAAATTCTGGTACACGTACACCTTGGGATGTACAATACTCCCGATCAAAACACATGAATTTATAGTCACAAATAAGAAATATGATCTATTGCTTAGCAAGAATGTTACTAATATATACTTTAATAGATTCAATGTTTTAATCAAAAATAGATTTTTAATCAATTTTTTGTAATTATATGCACACAACACCAATTCCGAATTGGGCTTCACAAATTTGTTAAAAATTTTCTTCCTAGAACTACAGTATGTTTATCAAAATCTGCTGTATATGTCGAATGAAAATAATTATGTATATAAATGTAAATAAGAGAGAGAAACAGAGAGGGAGAGAGAAAGATCTTTTATTTGCATCAAATTTTACAAATATATTTTAAACATATTTAAATATTTGCACCGAATCTTTCAAATATAAACCTTATAAAAAAGCATCAAAACAACAGTTATGCCCGGTCAATGAGGTTTTCGTAAAGACTTACAAAGTAAATTTCTTTATAAATTCATAATTTTTGTACTGATAATTTTGTTATACTACTGTAAAAGTTATTTTAGATTTAACTGCTAAAGGAAAGGTATAGAATTATAGACATCAGCTTTTTTTATATACAAAGTTAGAAATAAAAGTATTGCTTGTAGAATGTTGGAAATTAAGGGTTAATAAAATAATTTAACTATATTTACAGTTTGTTTACAGCAATTAACAACCTGCATCAAGATAAAGTTTGGGAATATGGACACAAGACAGAGACGAAACGATAAGCTTAAGTTCTTATTGTTTATTAAAACTTCCAATTTTATTGGAATGAGTATATAAACCAAATGAAACATTTTTAACCTTGGTTTGACAAACAGCCAACTCAGTCTCAAAAAAATTCAAATAAACAAGGAAATTTGATAAAATGCAATTTATCGCTGATTCATAAGTTCGCCCTTATTTGGTAGCTAATCTTTCAGGACGTTGTATTAGCAATACAGGATTAGTGCAATGCTTCAGCGCTTTTCCGTAAGTGCATGTTTACTTTTCAGGCGATATTAATAAATTGTGACATTGAATCATCATAAAATATGCGGAATCAAACTGGTTTTTCGAGATTTCAAACTTTTGCATCTATGTTTTGGATCAGTGTTTCTCAACAGCCCGGTTCGCGGACCGGTTCCGGTCTCTGTTAACTTTTCTGCTAATCCGCCAAAATCTATTTCAATTTTACACTTCAATTCCAAGGTGTTTAAGCCGCTATACGTTTGACTAAAAAGAACAAATTTAGGAAAATTGATCGGAAACCTAGCGATTTTTTTTAAAAACGTGGTTGGAAAAATGCTAGATAGTGACTTTTTTGGTTTTCACTTGAATTGGCAACAACCGATCCGCAACAGTTTTTTTGATTTGTTAAGGCGCGTTTACAGCCGTTTACAGTAAAGCCGTTCATAGTAAAAAAAAAAGTACTGTAAACGGCTGTAAACGCACCTTTATTGGTCCACAATCTTAAAAAGGTTAAGAATCGCTGTTTTAGATGCCTGTCATCAGGAAGAAAGCATGGCAAAAAAAAGATAAAATTAACAAAAGAAACCTTTAAACCAGCAAACTAACCTATGCAGTTTGATCCGTTGAAACCGGGGTTACAGACGCAAGAGTAATCCCGAAATCCATTTCTCACACAAGTTCCTCCTGCTTCTGTGGCGCAAATATCGGTCGTGTTACACAGGTCAAAGTCTGCAATTAAAATATATTCAATTAGATTATCCTTTTTTTATAATTAGTTCTACTCTTTAAAAATTACAATTACAGCAAAAAAAGTTTACATATTATCAGTATTATTGACTTTAGTTTTTTTATTTGATTTTTGAAGATAAAGTAAAATGTGGAAACATGATTAAGCGATTTTCTGCAAAACTACAAAATAATCACTACAATTTTTTTCAAACCTCTATAATTTCAGCACAAATTGACGTAACAAAAAGTGGTGTACTGTATTTTCATGGTCAAAAACACATTAATATCACAAAATATTAACAATTATTACTCTATGCTAAAAGAATCTTTTAATTCGTCTCTTACATTTTGACTTTTCATCATATTACAGAGTACAAAACTTGACATTAGCTTTTGTAAAAACTAATAATCGAATGCTGCATTGTTGGTCCTCACAACTGATAAGCATGGCCGCTTACCGGCACAGTAAGAAATTCTGAACCCTTGATCGTTGGGTAAACTTTTAGAATAAAAGTTCATGTAGTACTGCATTCCATTCAGTATGAAAGTCTCGTTCACGCTACGAGTTTCATTTGGTTGGTTCATATAATCAAGCAAGACGCCAGGTGGCGTACTTGCGCTTCCAGATAATGTGAGTTGACTTCCGCTAAAATCGCACAAATATTAAATACGTTTGAAATATTAATAGAATGAAAAAAAAAAGGGATTGAAAATTCAACTTTTTTATTGTTTTTTCTGAGATGTCAGAACAAAGCATTTTTTGTTTGTACCTGTTTTCAACCTTATATATGACTTACTGTATAAAAGTCTGTACAAAAATTGCATTTTTAATTGCTTTAGAAAAAATATCGATTAAGTTTGGTTTGCTTTTACGATGATAAAAAAAGCATCCTTTTAGTCCAAAAATAAGTAACATGGCAGTACCTTGAAGCAAAGCTGCTTATATTTGTTACTGGATCAAAACTTATGGTTGGGTTGAAATCAAGAAATCCTCCAATGGGGTTTGTTTCGAAAACTTCAATGGTAAATTGATAACCTAAAAGGATAAAAAAAGCAAAATATAAAAGCTGATGCCTAAAAATATGAACTGAAAGAATTACTTTTTATTTGTTTAGGTGAACCACATTATGTTTATTTGAGCGCTTTTAATCCAATAACGTAAAGTTTATTTACCACAACATACATCAAAGCTTTGATTTTTCACTTAAAAAAAGCTTAAAAAAAGCCTAAAACATGAAGAAATTTAGTCGTCTGTCTTAAATAAAAGAACATCAGAAAACAAAGCAAAAACAAAGGCATTATTCACATACTGATGCAATTATCTTTGCACCAATAATTTTTTTTTAAATTCTTTTTACTTTTTTTAATAAATGCATCAACAACTGTTAAGTACAAATACAAGCTATTTAAGAAATTGGTAAGTGATATTATATTAAAGAAGCTCACTAACCAACAATATTTGTTCCGTTGAACGCGTTCAAATCCCAAATTTTGAATCCGATTGGTATCTCAACGGCATAGTTCATGGGGTAGCATGGGGATATGAGTGTACCACAGGGATCCCTTAACAGGATTCTTTCTTGTACATTATTGTTACACGAAAAAGCTGGGGGTGATCCGGTTGCTAAAGATTAAACTTAAGTCGCTAGAAAATGCATTTAGTAGAACAATACTTGACCAAAATTTAAAGTTGAATACTTACATATTGTTTGGTAATTAACAAAATTCTGTCCGAAGCAAAGAGCACAGGAGAAAAGTAACAAAACTAAAATCACTTCTATTGAAGTTATTATAGACATTTCTACAAAATCCTATTTTTCTACAAGGTAAAAATTTTTTGTAAATTTGATAAAACAAAAACTTAATGAATTTTCATAAACCAAGGTTGGTTATCATCTTGATTACACCACGTTAATTACTTCTTTAGACTTGCGGCAAATACGTTAAGTGTTAAGCTTGCAGGAACTATTAGGGAGTTACCCCAATCTGCTTGCGGAGATGCTAAGATGATAATTGCTGTCCAGTCGACAAGATTTTTTATTTGTAAGTTCATAGTTTGGTTAAAATACAGAGCTGTTTGCAAAGGTGTTTATAACATCTTTAATCAATATAGAATGACGAGACAAAGAGTTAAACCACGGCATTGTCTCAAAAATCGCGCTTTAACTTACTCGACCATGTTGCCACATATCTAACATTCTTGTGTGCTTCTATTATCAAACTTTTGTTAGTTTTTGTCTCGTGAGTTCTATCTTACCTTTACACATTTTAATAAGTTGCAATTTTTTAATAAAATGCAATTTTTAATGGTTGTAGGTTAAACAAATAACCATAGCCCTATCTTCCGGGGGGATAGAAGAGCAATTGTCCTGCAAGTTTTCAAAATTTGGGCAAATTATAATTTTTCAGGCAGCGACAAGAAAATATGGGCAAAAACAGAAATTTTCGGGTAGTGAAAAGGAAAATTTTGGCAAAATCAGGAATTTTAGGAAAATAACAAGGATCAAAATAAGTTTTGAGCCAAATACCTAAATGCAGAAAAAAATTTACGATTGTTCGTGGAAACCCTTTTTTTGGCTTGCACTACGGTTTTGAAACAAAAATCAAACAATCTAAGAGAAATTTTTTTCATTTTCTTTTTTTTTTTTTTTTTTTTGATCTTCTAGAATTTTAGAATTTTAGAAAAAATTATTTTTCATATCCGTAAAGTACTAAAAAAACACGATTCAAGAAAATGTCAGAAAATCTGGGCAAAACTCCATCACCCCCTTAAAGTTTTTGGGCTGGTACGCCTAGGCAGATAATGGTATATCTTTTTTCTTGATTTTATTGTGCACGTTAGGATCTTGCTTTGAAAAAAACTTTATCAAATTATGTTTTTACTTTGGGTCAAATCATAGACAACTTCGTGGCCAATCAATTGGTCTAGTGGTTTAGATTAGCAGTTTCACAGAGAAATATTTATGAAGTAAACCTTAATAATATGTCATCTTAACTTTTTAAAGTGATTGCTTTAAATACAAAGCACAGGTACCTGGTGCCAAATTGGACCGCGCAATTACTAAAAGCCCTTACTAATTTTTATTAGATGTTCTGCTACGATGTCATGCTGGGGCACATTAAACTTGACATTCATATTTAGATTTCATAAAAAAGTTGCATGAGTTAATTAGATTTTAGCGTCCGTCATATTAGGTGTACAATTTGTCATTTTTAAATGTCAAAAAAAACAACGAATGTTAGCAATGTTACACTTTAACACGAAATTATTTGTTGTTAAACCAAAAATTTGATTCAACAAATACAAAGAAAAAATTTAAGATGTTTTGTAAACAATATTTGAAACTTTTGTTCCAACAGTTTTAAAGTATAAGATAGAATTTTTGTATGCACCAAAATTGAAAAGGTTTATGTTGCCTTTTTTTCAACGTGCAGGTATTCAGAAACAAAACAAGTGTGAGGAACAATTGTCAGAGTATTTTTGCAAATTATTTGGTCTATAATATACACCACGGTGGTTAGATCAAGTTTTTAAAAAAGGCCAAATAGACAGCCAAAAGAAGCCAAACGTAACAAAAAAAGCCAAATTATGTTTTCTGTATTAACGTTTCAAATTTTTAGTGAAAATTATAAAAAAGTTCATCATTTTGAAACTGTCTTTGCATTCTTCATTTTTGTCCCAAAGACTAGTGAAGACTAAAAATGGCTTCTACTTGTCGCCTTCCAATAAATTCCTCGTGGCCCCCCGGTAAATGTCCTGTGGTCCCTTTAAGAAACTCTGTTATAGACAATAAAAATTTTAACACGTTTGCTCACAAACTTCAATTAAAAAATATATATATAGCCTACTAATTTATGAGAATAAGCTTTTGATTTATAAAAAGCCAAACACCTTAATAAAAGGCAAAATTTTTCAGATTGCAATGATTAAAAAATCCGCTGCAGTTTTCTTTTACCGTGCATGTTTGTTCAAAAATAGATTTAAATATGCGCACGCCAAAGTATGTAAAAAATTTTGCGAAAATCATTCATTTGTTTTGTTATCTCAATATAATAAAAAAAAAGATGATGCTGTAAAATAGTGAAAAAATATTTAAATTTTGATTTCACATTAGTTGGCTTTGTTATTCATATATGTAAAAAAAACATTTTAAGTTTAAAGATTAACTGATTTGAAGGAAAAACTAACAAATCGTTTTTAATAGCAAAACCAAGTAACCATTCTTTTATTCAAAAGTAACCATCCATGATTTAGCTTTGTGCTATTCGAGTTAAGTTAAACTAACAGAAATGGGATTAAAATAAAAACATTTAAATAGCCTACATTAAAAACTTTTTCCTTCAAAATGTACTATTTACGTAGTTAAACGATTTTATATTGACTAGGTCTAAACACTGAATATGATCATTTCTATAATGCAGCTGATTTCGTTACGTTTAAAAAAGTGTTAAAACAAAAATTTGCAAGGAAATATTTACAAATCACAACATAGATGGTTTGTAACTTTGTGCAATAAATAGACAATTATTTGTACAATAGAGAAACAAAAATTTGTCAATAAAAATGTAGTAAAATCACTGCAAATCAAAAAACGCTGCTATAACTTAATCAACACAATTGATGTGAAAAAACATTTAAAAGAGATCCAGGCCGAAGCGGATTCAACATTGTCACACTTCATTCATAATTTTAATCATAACGATGTAGTGTATCCCCGTTAAAAGCAATTCGTAGTTTTATTATAAGAGAATAAATGCGGCTCTTTGAGCGCTGTTTGCGATATACGTCCAATTTGTTCTATGGCTCGATACATGTATCTTCTTCTCTTTTTTTTTCTCTTTATATTGACGTAATATGTTTTTGACTAACGTCATTGTACTGGAAGGTTCGCGTATATGCCACTTGATTCGCGTAACGATCTCTCCAGGGGTTTCTGGCTGAATCTCGAAATTACGAGAAAGTTTACGTCACGTGATTTTGTTTTCTATATAAAGCCGCTGCGTAGCGAGAAATGATTATTATCGTTGTGAGGTAATTTGAAGCGACTCGAGTGGCGGCTCGAGCGAAGGTGATTTTGTTTGGCCACAGGAGGTGGACCGTTAGATTTTGTGTCGGTGGACAATTGTTGAATTTATTTTGTGCCAGTGGTTGACAGTTTTGTTCTACAGAGGTAGAATTATTTGTGTTGATTGAGTCGAGTTATAGTGTTAATTTCGCTTTGCAGTTTGGCAAAGCGTGGAATAGAAGTTTCGTCGGACGTAATATTTTCGTAATACATTTGCTTTAATTAGAGACAAGGGTCTCTGTTTGTTGTGAAAAAGAATCTTCAACGAAATCAATCCGAGCTTTCGTTAACCAACTGTATAAACTGTCAGGCTCATAGCAAGACTACCTCTTGAGCCGGAATAAAATAAAATTTAGACACAGCTTTGTTTCAGCGCAGGTATTTGGGTTACCTAGCTCAACTGGTCCTTTGGGATTCCCGAACAAAGTTTGTGACAAACATGTGAAAAATCAATTCTCAACAGCACAATGCATTCTCTAAAGAGATCACAATATAACCGATTAAATGTAGTTTTAATGAATAAAATAGGAACAGTAAAAAAGGGGCTAAAACAAATTAACAGAGAGGACGATAATTATGCGACAGACCTGTTTTGATCTTATGGACCTCATCAGGCATAACTTATTGTAACTTCTAACGCGGGGGTTTTCAACCGGTGGGCTGCAGTGGTTTTAGTGGGTTACAGTGGTTTTTTCAGAGGGCCACAGAGCATAAATCGAAATGAAAGCAATATGTATAATTAGGCTTACCATGCGTCCCGTTTTTCAGGCATTTTCCTGGAGTCCTGTCCGGTCAACCAAATGAAGACTTTTTTTTTAGAAAACACCATGATTTTGGGAAAAAATAGGAAAATTTGAGAGCGATTCCAAGTGAAGACCTTTTTTAACCGAAGTGGGTCGTTAAGTTACCTTGGGTTGAAGAAGGTTCGAAGCAAGTACAAAAAAGTTTAAAAACCACTGTTCTAAGGCGAATAGGCAGCGCGAAAAGTTAAGGTAAGAATTCCATGAAATAACTCTTTTGGAAATGGAAATTCTAATAAATAATCTACAATTACGAGCTTAAATATTAACAGTCAACATTGAAAAATCACCAATCAGAAAGAGAATTGAAAAGTTGAATTTGGCATGGCAGCAAACCGTTTGGAATAAATTTCATCAAAAGGGATGCTGAAGCAGCATTGAAAAGATTTATGAAATTTGAAATTTGGACTTCGTCGAATTAAATGGATTAAATTAAATTGGAGAAATTTACAGTAGCCAACATTTAAAAGCACATCGAAAAAAACTAATCGAAAAATAGAAATCGTAAACCATGAATTTACGATTTCTTCTTCTGGATTACTCTCTAAACTCAATATTAATTGTAAAATAGAGAACCGAAAAAGTAAGGTATAAAAATGCAAAATTATGTAACTAAAGTACTCAACATTAAGGGTGATGATAAATGATCCAAGCCGAACTGGATGCAATAGAGCGTAAAATAATTTCCAAATCACTTGAGAATCAAAAAACGCTGCAATAACTTAATCAACACAATTAATCTTAAAAAAACATTTAAAAGGAATCCAGGTCGAAGCGGATTCAACATGTGAAAAATCAATTTTCAACAAGTACAATGCATTCTTCAAAGAGATCGCAATGTAACCGATTAAATGTAGTTTCAATGAGTAAATAGGAACAGTAAAGAGCGACTACAGTTATTTCATAGAATTCTTACCTTAACTTTTCACGCTGCCTATTCGTCTTAGAAGTTACAATAAATTATGCCTGATGAGATCCATAAGACCGAAACGCATAATCATCGTCCTCTCTGTTAATTAGTTTTAGTCGCTTTTCTACTGTTCCTATTTTATTCATTGAAACGACATTTAATCGGTTATATGGTGATTTCTTTAGAGAATGCATTGTGCAGTTAAAAATGTATTGTTCATAACTATTAAAAAAATTGTTTATTTAAAACGGTTCTCAGATGAATGAGTTTCAAATTTGATGAATTTGTTTACAAACACTGATCAGGTTCAAACGTCACGATGTTAAATTTTTTTAAACTTATCGGATGAATGATGTGAAAAAGCTCAAAAATAAAGCAATTTTACATGATGGCTGAAACGTTTTTTCAGCAATATTAAAATAAAACACTATAATTAATATCTTTTATTTCCTTTTATTATTTAATAATAATATCGTAATAAATTTAATTATTTATTATATAATATTTTTATGATATTAATTTATTTTAGTAATAAAATAAAAGAAAATCAAATGTTTTAATCAAGCGATAATATTTTTTTTCAGTAATTTTGCCTTTTAGGTTAAAGTTTAAGAAATTTATTTTATTATTATTTTGACAATGAGGAAGTTGTGTACGCAACACGTTAAAATTTATAAAATGATAACCGTAGTATTGGCTCTTTGTTTAATTTTAAAACAATTTTGATTTTGAATCAAATCTATTTAGATTTTTGGTTTGATGTATGGCGAATTTCAGGCCATCATTGCACATCGCGTAAAAAAATGCATTAAAAGATAACAGGACAGTTTTAGATCTAGTTAATTTCGTATACTAAACAGTTTCGCTTTATAAGCATAAGATAAACAATCCTACTGGATAAACACCCAACATTGTACTTTGCAAAAATGCTAATTGAGTTCATTAAACAAAATGCTATTTCTCTTTGTGACAGCGTAGTCAAGCAGTAAAAGTGTTGTATTGATGGACAACGTGTTCCACACAACTGTAGTTCAAAACCTACTCTCATCATTTTGTGGTATTCTTAAAAAAAATATTTTACGGTCTTCTTCTCTGATTGTTGGTCTCAACAAGCAGCTCTAAATTTCAGTCTTACCTCTAATAAAAATGAATAAAACGAATAAAAATTTTCAAACAGATGTTTCCAAAGGTCGAGAGAATTGTTTGACGGTTGCCCGAAGTTTAAGATTTTTCTGCAAGACACGAGATTAAATAAAAACCATAAAATTTTAGACGAGAGAGTTTATACCGAATAAATTGGTGAAAACTTTTCAATAATATTTGTTTTTTAAGAAAAACGTTATCATTAGAGCTAATGCTCTATAGCAGGGGTGGCCAACCTGCGGCGCATGCGCCATGCGTGGCGAATTGGACGATTAGTGGTGGCGCATTGCAGTTGGGAAAAATATTTCAAATGAAAAATGTTCAACAACTTTTATCTAGGTGTATCGGGGGTGGCCAACCTGTGGCGGATTGCATCCTGATTTCCAGCGACGACCTTTTTTTTTTAGAGAGAACAGCTTGGTTTAAATAGGAAAAAATAAAAATTTAGAGAATTTTTTCCAGCGTTGACCTTTTTTTTAGAGATCAGCTTGGTTTCAGTATGAAATTTTGAAGTCTTTTGTTTGTGTGGCGGATATGAACTGAACTTGAATAAAATTGGCGGTTGATGAAAAAAGGTTGGTCACCCCTGCTCTATAGTGTTGTTGATTGTTTCTAATCAAGGCTAGAAAATTTTGGTTTCGATCTTCTTGCCGACTAAATCTGACCCAATACTACCAACCCATTGCCGCCGTACGACAGCAGAACGTAAATGGCTGGGCTTAAGAAGAGCTATATGTTTTAGGATGGGCTCGGCAAAGTTGTTGCACACTTCGTTGCATAGAAACTGATAAAAAAATGTGACGATTTAAGGTCAAATAATTTTATAATACTGTAGTTTTAAACAGTTTGAATCAGGATGTGAAGCAACGGATATAGATAGATATAGATTGGTGGCTCTCAACCTTTTCGCGCCTGCTGCATAGTGAAAGACTTTTTTAAAATTCGCGGCACACTTGAACCAATTTGATTTTCGTCCCTAAAAAGTAGTGTTCTTCAAAAAACAAAAAAAGAAAAGGTCTTCACTTTGAATCAGTCTCAAATTTTTTGATTTTTGTCACTAAAAAGTACTGTTTTCAAAATAAAAAAAAAGTTTTCACTTTAAATCTGTCTAGAATTTTTTGATTTTCGTCCCTAAAAAGTACTGTTTTCAAAAAAAAAGTCTTTATTTTAGATCTGTTTCAAATTTCTTGATTTTCGTCCCTAAAAAGTAGTGTTCCCCAAATATAAAAAAAAGCCTTCACTTTGAATCTGTCTCGAATTCCTTAATTTTCGTCCCTAAAAAATAGTCGCGGAGCAATGGACTAATGTTTTTTTACAAAGTTTCGCGGCATAGAGGTTGAGGCCATTAATATAGATAGATAAAAGAGGTATCAAAAAACTTTTTCAGATTGAGTTTAATATCTGAAATTCTGATAAAAGTTTTTTGTCATTACAGAAACCAAGAAAAAAACTTATTTTGTTTTAAGAAAATATCTTTAAAACGGTGTATTTTAAAATAAAATTTAATAAAACTATTTGAATAAAATCTGTTAACATCTGTAAGGATGCTGTCTGTGTAAGATAGGCACTTTTTTCACACAAAATCTCACCTTCTTTTTTGTAAAAACCAAGAGAATACTTAAAAGCAATGATCGGACAACGATTAAGACGAGAAATGTGAGAAACCAGAGCAGCGCATTCAAAACCAAAAAATATAGGTGGGCACGGTACTTCTTAAAAGTACCGCGGTACCTGTACTCGGTACCTTTCTAAAATTGTACCACGGTACTGGTACGGTACTAAAAAAGTACCGCGGTACCGGTACTCGGTACTTTTGAATAATACGAATTAATGGTAATGACTAAAACTCCGTCATAAACTGGATTTTATTTGACATTTAAAAATTGTATTTTACAAAGCAAAAACAATATCGTACTTATCCAACTGTTCACTTTCAAAAATTAATTATGCTTTGGATGTAAAAAACATGCAGTGAATATGTTTTTAACTTGATTTTTTGTATAAAATATGCCTTGGATATATGAAAAGCCTAATGAATACGTTGTCTTTTGCTTTGTTTTATATATTAAAAAAAGTTTGTCAAAAATCGTACTAATTTCCATATAACCTATTACAGTGGTTTAGTCAAAGTTATTCTCAAACGTTTTGGGTCACGAACCTCTATTTGCAAATCTTTTTTTATTATGGACCCCAATCTTATATCACATCAATTTTCTGCTCAACCAACGAGGAAAGATAAAACAAACCCAAAAATAAATAACACAAAATCCGTTAAAAAATAAATGCTTATAAACAGGCATACCATATTTCCGTAGGGGCAAACCGGGAAGCTCGTTTATAGACAAAAATTCGTCCCTAAAAAAAGTGTTCTCTAAAAAAAGGTCTTCACTTTGAATCTGTCTCGGATTTCATGGTATTGATTACTTTACCAGCTATATATGTTGACAAATTTTGTCATATCGTCGCGGACCCCTTGTACGCTCATCACGGACATCATTTTGGGAAACTCTGCTTTTGGTAATTTAGTAAAATTACTCAACCTTCCCTGGCCGTTAAATGTTATGATAACTTTTTATATTTTTGCTTGCAAAGCAACAAAATTAAAATTTCATCAAGTCCTTTTTGCATTGGCATGAATATGAAATCTGGTGTTTAGTGGGTTTTTGATTTCATGCAAAATATTTCCATTTTTATAATTAGACAACTAGAATGTTCCTTGCAAATGCAAAACCTTCAGAAAATATTTACTACACTAAGATTGAGTCCTATAATTTCTGATATACCATATTTAGCGCCAAAAGCGCTAAAGATTTGACATAATTGCACGCAAAAATGCTACTTTTTCCAAAGCTACAATGTCTTTTTTGCACATTAAACACGATAATCACTCTTTTTTTTGCACAACTGGTGCGGTGACCATGCGCAATTTTTTTTGTACATGTTATAACATATATAATTTAATGAAAACAATGCACTACCAGCGTAACTACGACAAGCACGGCTAAGCCACAAGGACATACTGACAGTGGTTTTAATATGCTGACCACATCATCGAGTCAGCTAACACGAATCGGGTAAAGTCAAGTTAAACCCTGCAGTTCCATTGCTAACATTAAGTAAGAATAGTCAAGTCAATCAACAAGCAAATGCCGACAGACCTGTTTCGTCCTTGTTAGGACTCGTCAGGATACTACAGCTTGTTGTTAACCCCAGCTGAAATCAGCTGTATCCCCAGCTGAAAACAAAAGTGTTATTTAAGGTTGCACAGAAAAAAATTTCATACTCTTTGGATAGAGATACTTAAATGTTGTAATAAAATATTATTTCGGATTGAAAAAGCAAGTTTTCGAAAGGTAGTCAAATTTTGTAAATTGGCCGAAAAGCAGAGATTGGTTTCAGAAAGTTACGACTTCGGCAGTTTGATTGATCGTATGATTAAAAGTAAAATTCTTTCACAGTTGGAATCCCCTTAGAAAGGTTACTGCAGTTCACAGAAGAAGAAACTCTATTTCTGCAAAATCTGATTTCTTTATTAAAATTCTTCGATCTTAGCAACAACGAATATTTTCAAAATTCACTGGATTATTTAAACAATTTTGGAAATGAAC
Source organism: Diplosoma virens (assembly GCA_963680785.1). Taxonomy (NCBI): domain Eukaryota; kingdom Metazoa; phylum Chordata; class Ascidiacea; order Aplousobranchia; family Didemnidae; genus Diplosoma; species Diplosoma virens. Next base: position 25,033,696 of record OY796894.1, read on the forward strand.
TTTTCATATAATAAAACAAAATACAATTCATTCTAAGAAAAAATTGAAATTTTATGTGTCACATTGTACTTTTTTATAATTATTTCAAAATGTTATAATGAGCCTAATTTAAAAAATTTAGTTAGGATTGATTACTTTGGTGAAATAAATTTTTTTGTATTTTTGCAAGCTTTTTTCTTTTTTAGTAGGTTAGTCTAGTTTACATAGTAGAATATTTTATAGTTGAACTTGACTAATGCTCTGGCGTATATTTTTTTATTTTAAATTTACCGTACATTAAATTATTTATTAATACATTTCGTCAGAGCAGGGCTGCCCAACCCGAGACGCGCAAAGTCTATTGTTGAAGACTACCAAAGAATTTGTAATTAGATAATCAATCAAATTATTGTAATGCTTTGAATCAATCCAATGACTCGCAGAAAAATTGAAATAAATAGGTTAATTTTTGTCCCACTAGAGATTTTTCGCTTTATATAAGAATAAAACACGTAGATATATCAAACTGGTAACCTTTTTTGTTTGGTTTTTAACTAAATTTATGGTCCGAATTCCTGTTATCAAGCAGGTTCATTAAAAAATAACACATTAAAAATAAGTAAAAACAAAAAAGAAGATACTTTGATTTCTGCACCGATTGCGACTCGCAATAAACTTTTCGACAAAAGTTGGACCATAATGGTTAAAAGATTGAAGATCCCTGCGTCAGAGTATAAAACAACTTAACATTTTCTGAAACAGTCATTATCATCAAAATGAATTTCTACCTAGAGTAATTTGGGATTTTAATATTGATTTTGTCACAACTTACGACACCGACATTGTTTTTTTCAGAATTATTTAATTTATAGTACGAATTTTGACATTAGAATATCGTATCATAACATTGGTACAGCCAATCATAGCCGTACCCGCCGGGGGGACAGGGAGGGCAAATGCTCACCCAAGTTTCTAAGATTTGAGCAAAATTGAAATTTTTCGGGCAGTGACAAGAAAATATTTGGGCAAAGTCAAAAATTTTAGGACAGTGACAATGATCAAACTGCACAAAATAGTTACCAAATTTCGGTGAAGACTTTTTTTTGTAGAGAACACCTTGCTTTTGGGTCGAAAATTGAAAAATATGAGACTGAATTCAAGTGAAGACTTTTCTTTTTTTTTAGGGATTACCATGATTTTAGGACAAAATTTGTTCTTAGTTTGCGAACCTCAGACAATTTTTTGTTCTATCCGTAATGTGCTAGAAAATTATGATTTGGGTAAACGTCACAAAATTTGGGAAAAACTTCATTGCCCCCAATTTTTTTTGGCTGGTACGCCTATGCAACCAATTAATGATATTGCACTCAAGCGTAACACAATATCCCAGTCAACAATGCTATGCAGGGCCCATGCGGGCCCTGCAAGGGCTGCCCTTACGGGATCCGTACCGATTTGGCCGCGGGCGCTGCAGTGGCCCCGCATGGGCTTACCGCACGAGTTTCATAATTTTCAAGCTGTTTATTCAAATTGTTCCTTTTTTAAAAAAATTGAAAAGATTAGCTTATTTGCATGTTTTAATTTTTAATTACGGCTTAAAACTGAAAACCAAATTAAACCCGTGGGGTTAGCCCATGCGGGGCCACTACAGCGCCCGCGGCCAAATCGATACGGGTCCCGTACGGACAGCCCTTGCAGGACCCGCATGGGCCCTGCATAGCATTGTTGGCGGGATGTATGCTATTCGAATGTCTTTTGACTTTGTTTACGTAAATGTTCGATACAGTTTCCAGCATAATTCAAAAGTAGGGCGGAAGTCTTTTGACAATTTTCAATCACCTCAAGCAAATTGCGACAAATATTTCTTAAAACTTCACTTTTTAAATGAATCTATATAGTTCAATCTTTTGGTTATTTTCATCAAACGCTCAGTGCAACAAAGAAAAGTAGGCTATTCTATTTAAAGTTATTTCAAACATAAACTTACAAAGAGGAAAAACGAACACACACCTATCTAGATATTGTACTGTACAGAAAGTAACATACAAAAATAAAATAGCTATTCATGCCAAGTCATTTATGCTAAATTTTAATACCGGTGCGTAGTGTTGTAAAATATTTTTGACTGCCCGTTCTTGTCGCAAACAAAAATATAAGAAAAAAGCTGGAGCAGGGATCTTTTAACTCTGCTACATTTGATGTGTCATCTGCTTGAATAAAAACTAGTCAAATAACCTCTGTTGGTGCGTTTTTCGTTAAGTTCAATGTTAACACTGAAAAATGATTGTGCCATTTTTTTGTGGTAATTAGAATTTTATTGGTTGATTTCATTTCAGTAACCTCTTTTTATTCTGTTAAAATTGGTCAAAAAAATGGAGTTTGAATAAAGTTTTAAGAAAAACACAGAGTCGAATGACATAGACTGACGCTGGCCTATAAAAAAATGATACAATTAATTATATAATGTAAAACTTCAAGCGCATAAGCAATTAATGATCTTTCTTCAATTTAGTCAAAGCAAAACCTGACATTTAAACGGATAAGTTAAAACAATATTTTTTCAACCAATTTTAAAATTGTTTCTTTTTCTATGCACATTAATAACATGTTTAAGATTGATTGAAAAATATAAGACAAAATAAGCTTCATACACAAACCCATCATTCGTTTCCAAGATTTAAAATTTTTATTGATTTTTATCGTATTTCAACTTCATTTATTCTTCAGACTCGTACAAAAACTTTATACTAAGGGCAACTTTTAAGCAACACCGTACCTGCTTATTTATATACACGTCCGCAAGCAACCAGAAGATATAGCAGATAATTGCTTTCAGAGATGCCAAAATATTGTAGTGAATTGGAATTTTTAATTTATTTTTATAGTTGTTATTTGAGACATAACTAAAATGCTAGTCTACCCAGACTACCCTACTAGCCTGAGTAAGCTTAGCCTAAACAAAAAGTTGCAAAAGGGCTACTGGCTATGAAGTGCGTAAAACGTTCCTAAACCTGACCTTACCAAAAATTAACTAGTAACTACTACCGGAAGGATGGGGAAAGTACTGGTAAACACTTAAGTTTGACAAATGTTAATTTGTAATAATACTACTGTACATGTAAATCAAGAAACTACTTTGAAGCTGCAATCGATACGAAAAACAAAAACATGTCGCAATGCTTGCAAAAAAAACTTTCAATGACCCTAAAATTAGACGGAGTATCGCGGTACTTTATAAAAAAAGTACCGCGGTACTTTTGTACACGGTACTGCCCACCTATGACAAAAAATGAGGTTAATCCGGCGTCGCGAAATTCAATTAGGCAGAAAACACTGCACAAATAGCCATACAACTATGCACAAAACACAACTAAGATTATTATTGTGACACAATACTTAGTGTAAAAAAAAATACAGTATGTATCAACTTTTACCCAAAAGAAATTTTACCCAAACTTTTACCCAAAAGTATATTAACACTCCAAAAGAATTCATTATTCCATAAGCAAAAACATTAATTTAATATTTGTTAATGCAAGTAGTGAGAGATAAAATTAGGCCTAATACTTTGTATTTAACGTTTGTCGCATTAATTTGATACAGATTTGTTTTGAAAAGTTTAAAATCGATGTTTGGTCGAAAATTGTCTTTTTATATAAAGCTTCAAATACAACACTCACCTTTAGTTAAAGAGCAAATGCTTAGCTTTTTTTTAATGATCAACGTTTTCGTAATAAAAAACAAGAACTCTTATATTTTATGTTCTGCTTTAGCTTGCCTTTCACGTTCGTTTTAATTTAATTCATGGGTTTACCTGACTTTTCAAAAGCAGAAAACCGTACAGTCGAAAAAATTTTCTTCCTCATATCTTTTTTCTTTGCTATGCTACGTTATCTTTGTGGGAATTTGTTCAAAACATTTTTTCAATTTTCTTCACAATGCTTTCTTTAACTTCACTGTAATTTACTCAAAAAAGTTTTAAGGCCTGTTTCCACTACGAGCGTTGAAAAAAGCATTCTTTGTTTGTTTTATTGCTTTTTTTTGCGTTCACTTCAATTTTAACCGCCCGCTTCAATCGAAGATCAATAAAAGAGACAAAGAATGCTCTTTTCCACGCTCGTAGTGGAAAAAAGCATTCTTTGTTTGTTTTATTGCTTTTTTTTTGCGCTCGCTTCAATTTTAACCGCTCACTTCAATCGAAGATCAGTAAAAGAGAGAAAAAATGCTCTTTTCTACGCTCGTAGTGGAAACGGGCCTTAACCATTTACGCTTACAAGCTTTTTATTTAAATTGAAATGACGATTAAACTTGGCTGTAAAAAAAACCTTGTTTTTGATTACTTTTTTTTCATAGAAAAAAAGAAATTTGTTTTTTAATCTAACCTTTGCAGGCTATTAAGGAAAACGAAGGAATTTTTATTTTTCTTCATTTGCTTTATGACAATTTAAAATTTTCTCTATTATTTGTTTCTGATTTACGGTATAATTGAAGTAAAGAAAAAAATTAAACGATTAAAATAAGAATTAAATTTCAGAAACTGCTGCTTGTAGGTAGATCAACAGACACGCGTTTGCTGTTGTTGTGCAAAAATAAAATCCTTAAAGTTGAAAATTCTTATCATTACAAATAAAGTATTTTTTTTAAATAGGTTAGTTGTAAACTATATTCTTTTTATATTTAATGAAACTAATCACTACGTAACTGGATTTTTGTTTCTTGTGGTTTTTAACTTAATCTAAGTTAGATAAAAAAAACAATTCTAATCCAAAACAATTTTCTTGATCTATACATGTATAAGCAGTCTATTTATTTGACTTGAACTAAGTTTGAGCGAGTATATCAGAGAAAACATTAGTTCGTGTGAAATTTACGCGAATAAAACCTCGGACCCGAAGGAAGCTGAGGAATATCGTATTATCGCAAAGCCACATTAAAGTTGATGCAGTCACGGCATATTATCAGACATCGGCGTAGCATTTTGATTGATATGGGAAAGAATTGGGCTGGGGTCAAGTTTTTCTCTGAAAGTCAAGTAAAGAGGGCTTTGTAAAGAGGCTGAAGGAGCTGTTAAAAGTTTCGGAGGGAAGTTGAAGATTTTATTGGTGAAAGTTTCTTACTTTTACGGTTTTGATATTTTGACATATTTACTATTTATCTTTTTAAAGCAGGAAAGGGCCGAATCGCAAAAAGATTTTTCAAGCTTTTTCAGGTTCTTCTTCTGAGATACTAAAGTATTTCCAAAGGATGTTGGGCAATTAAGTTTACTGCTAAGGATCCCAGAAGTTAAAGATTAAGAACCGCTGCTTTGATCTTTTGGTCAACTAACTTTTCTGTTTTTACGCTTGATGTTCTGCTAGCTTTAACTTTTTTTGCACAATAATAAATTTTATGGATGGTTAACATAATGAAGCAGTAGGAAGCGAAGCGGAATAAAATGGTATTTAAAATATTGTAATTAAATGATAAAACCCGCTTTTACATTGAGCTGCGGCTTTTACAATTTTCGTAGTTTTTAACTTAAAAGCCTTTTATTTATGCTTTTAGTCTTTTTTTTTAATAACGGGTCGTACTGAAAACTAAATCAAAACTTGCCAATAAGTTGGGTCACTTTGAGTTTTTTATTAAATTATGACTTTTTCTTGACGTAACGATTTTGGCCTGTAGAAAATTTTTATATAAAACTTTTGGTTGGATTATTGCAGAAATGCTAAATTACATCAGTTTAAAAAAAAAATTCTATTTTTTTTGACGACAGTGACATAAAAATCTCAGTTTAAGATGTACAGTAGGGATTCATGATTACGAACACTACTGAAATGTGTTTTCTTGCTAACAATTAGATTTGTACAGTATAAAACTGGTACTACGATAGTTGATCGAACGACACTTGATTGAAATGACACTAGATCAAAAGACAGTTGATAAAAAAAAAGATTTACTTTTGTATGTTTTTTGTGACTAAACAATCTCTTTGTTACTGTAATTTAGATCTATAAAAAGCACAGTCCACCACAATAATAAGGCAGTTTGTTTTATTTTTTATAATTATTTGCCAATGTCACGATCAGGGTTTTTTAACAAGGTCCAAGGGCAAAACACTTTTAGGGGAAGGCAACAAGTAGATCTTTTGCCATAATTGTGTTTCGTTAGATGCCTATCGCCTCCAAATTTTTTCATTCTTTTTACATTGTAGTCAGCGGCGTATTTAAGGGGAGGGGGCATTTTGCTATAACCCCACCCTTAAAAACCCAGTAGAAAAATCAGAGACAAATTCAAAAAGAAGACCTTTTTTTAGAGATTACTATGTTTTTGTGAGGAAAACTCGACAAAATCGGGATAGATTCAAACCAAAGACTTTTTTTTGAGAACACTATATTTTTGGCATGGAAAATTAACAAAACCGGGACAGATTCAAAGTTGTAAATTTTTTCTTTCATTATTCGATCAAGTGTCGTCTGGATCAAATTTCTTTTCGATCAAATTTCTTTTCGAACAAGTGTCGTTTCGAGCAATTGTTGATCAATCAAGCGTTGTTTGATCAAGTGACTTTTGATCAATTGTCGTTCAATCAACTGTAGGGTCACAATAAAAACTACACCATGCATGCAGAAAATTAATTTTATCCATCAGCATTTTTGAATTTGATGTAAATGTTTTCATCATTTTTTTATTTTCACCAAATTTTTCTGCTGACTTGCAGGAAAGCTTCGGGTGAACTATACTTAATGCAGCCGTTGAGCGATTATCTCGAATTGCTTTCGGAGATACCAACTTATTGCTGTCCGGTTGAAATCTTTAATTTAGGCTTTTAGCTTTTATTTGGAGATATAACTGAAATTTAGAGTTGTTTGCCAAGACTACCAAGCAGATAAAAATACCGTAATGTGTCTTTCCCAAGGACACCACAGAATGGCCCGGGTAGGTTTTGAAGCGCAATCGTGTCGATCACGTTTGCCATCAAGACAACGATTTTAAGCACTCAGCCACGATACAGACTGTTTATTACAATCATTCATTTAGGAACACTTTTTTTCTTTATATAAAGCCAACACAAATTTTAAAATGGTAAACACTTTTATCTATGGATAACACCCAAACAACTCGGGTTGGGGGTGTTAAAATTTTCCAAAAGAGGCTCAAATTTTGATGAAATATTTTAAAACTTCTAAAAAGAATATTGCTGATACAAAATTTATAAAGAAATGCAAAACAAAAAGTTTTTAGAATGACGTTAAATGTTTGCAATCCCAAAAGTTTTGCAATATCAGATATAAATTACAGAAGCAAATTATAAAAATATTTGATGCCGTAAAGCTACCGATAAGGGCTGTCACCCTTGCCTAAAATAAGTTAGGTACTTCAACCTTATTAATCTAATTAAGATTGTTACTTTCTTGTTGGCCATTAACCCAATTAAAGAATAAGGAAAAAAGAGAGTTAAAAAGTAAATTTAATGTTAAACGTAATGCAATAATATTGATATGATATCGAATTAACGTTTGCTGCAAAACATTGATCATCAGTTAAAAGTCATTATAAATCAGAAATAAATACAAAAAGACTTTTTTAGGAGCAATTTTTTTAATTCAATGGTTTTTTGTTTCCGCCTCTAGTCAAATACCATTTTGACCGATATCTGTGATATCTCATTTCACAAAAACTTTCAGAAAACAATTGGTGACAAAAAAATTTGTCAATTTTCATTACAAATAAGAATGAAATCCTTTTAATCAAAAATAAAAACAAAACACAAATTGGCGTTAATCTTTTTGGCTCTAACTATATAAAAAACTCTAAATAGTTATCTAGTTAGTGTATGTCAGAAGACAACGCATAAATGTTTAGTTGCATGGTAAATGGTTGAATATTCGAAAAGCAAATAGTCTTTAACTTCGGGCTTTTCAAAAGTTGTAGAGTTAAAACCGATGGAGTTGTACAGGCGTACTAAATTGTAACAGTTTATTTTCAAAACTATAAAACCGCGATCAGAAATGTATTATGCGATTCATTGCAACAACAATAACATGAATCTATATAATTTAATGAGTTGATATTTTTGCAAACAACTAAAGGTTTCAAATTTCTGGTGAGTTTTTCGCGTGCCAATTAAAGTGAGTTAACTTGGATAATAGCACAAAAATTTCAACTCCCGAGTCAAAAGCGCAGTTTAGCTTATAATTTTGTTTTGTTTAGAAAATATGAAACAAAAAAATTTTATTAGCGTAGATAACGAACGAACTTTTTTAAATTTTTTTAAAAATTGTTTCTTATTAGCAGGTTCGTGGTTAAAATAATGTGTTTTGATTTTTCTACTTTAAACTGACCTTTTTTGTTCCAGCTTTAAACAATTTTTAGCTGATGGTCACAAAGAATTAATAAAAATTTTTTTTTTGGTTTTCACTAGAATTTATAAAGACATAGGTTTTCACAATTATTTTTATTTTATTTGTTTATTTATTTGTCTACTTAATTCAGGTTTGAAAACCTATATAACAGCAAACGAACGAAAAAAACAACAATAAAAAACACAAAATTAGGTCCAGAAAAAACACTAACTTGAAAACCATTTAAATAAACAATACAATGAAGGAGTGTAATATTTATAATGAGAAGATTTAAAAATACATTAGAGTGAATAAGAATTTTGAAGAGAAAATTACCGGAGTGAAACAGCGATTTACAAAAGAATAGATAGATTTTGGAAATAATGCGCTAAATGTAATTACATGTATATGATGCTGAACTTGAAAATTTCGAGCAGTAGTAGAACGTGGAAAATTATGCAACATTCTAAATGCATCATCGGCTGTTTTAATCCGGTAATAAGAAGATTTTAAATAATTATACCATAATTGACCAGAATAAAACTGTGAACAGTGAAGAACGGAATGACACATTTTTTACCGACGTAAAACATTGAGAAAAGGATATTTTAAAGTTATTTGCAGTGCAATAAATCGTTCTAATTTTTCTATAAATATCATCATCATGAGATCACAAAGCGTTAAGTTTAACTCCTAAATATTCAGCATCAGCAAAAAAAACAGTGTTTGTACTAAAAAAATGGTAAGAAAAGCTAAAACACAAAACTGTTTGGCTTTGAAAAGTTCATCAACTAACTTACTGCTGTTAAAAAGATATGCATTTTAGCATAATCTGTGCACAACTGCACATATTAACAAGATCTTGCAAACATTTTAAACTGGGGGCAAGTAGGTCTGAATTATCAGCAAAAAATACATGATTGAGTTTTTTTTCAATGTAGCAACCAGCAGGGGCGCCGGAGTTTTTTTTCCAGGGGGCAAATTTCAAAAAAAGGGCACTTTTTGTTAAAAAGGCACTCCAACAAAAGTCGATTATAGCAACCATGTCGCAATCAAATTAGCGTATTCTCTAAAAAAAAAAGGTCTTCACTTGTAGTCGATACTCAATTTTCTTGTTTTCGCCCCTAAATCATAGTGCTCTCTAAAAAAAAAAAAAAGGTCTTCACTTGTAGTCGATCTCCAATTTTCCTGTTTTCGCCCCAAAATCATTGTGTTCTCTAAAAAAAAAGGTCTTCACTTGTAATCGATCTCTGATTTTCCTATTTTCGTCCCAAAATCAAAGGTCTTCACTCAAAATCGTTCTTTCACTCTAAACAAACATCTGCCTCATTCGCCTCACCCAAAATCCATCACTATCTAAAACTTACGATTTTCGCGACTTTCATTACTGTACCATGATTTACGGATGTCTTTAATTTTAGAAACATCGTTGCATTTGATGGTGATCGAGATTACATAGGTTAAATGTAGAGTACATCTAAAAATATTTCTGTAAGACAAATTTCAAAACGCACAATCTGTCCCCTGTGCCCCCGTGTTTTCAGAATATTAAAAGACAAGGGGGACAATTGCCCCCTTCCCCCCCGCTTCCGGCGCCCCTGGCAACCAGTGATGTAGCCGAGAGCACAAACGTCGAGACCGGAAAATTTCGAGACCTAAGGTTCGAGACGAAAAGCAGAAACAATCGAGACCGAGACCGAGAAATTTTACAAAAATATAGTCATTTTTAATTATTTCAAAAACAATAAAGTTCAATTTTTTAAATAATAATCTAAGATTACATTTTAGTTAAACAAGCATCTCATCATGTTAAAAAAAGCTTTACTCAAGTGTGGTTACATCATAAAACCAAACCGCTTTAAAAATCCGTTCAACTAGAGCCGAAGAAAGTTGAAATGCACAAAACACGCTGATTAACAATGTTCAAAAAAGCATTAAAAATTATTTTAAAAACTCAAAAATGCTGAAAGTACGATCATCACCAGAATCATTGAAACTTGGATGACCGGTAAATTCCTCATACGTAGGTAAATTGCACCACGGTATATTCTGCCACGGAGATTTTTTAGATTTAGGGGTTAGTGTTAGAATTGGGTTAAGGTTAGTGTTAGAGTTAGCGGTTAGGGTAATAAATGTATTTGTCGACTACTGTACTCTAACTTCGCAATTTATAACGTGATAAATCAACAACAATCAACAAATAAAATGAACAATCAACATGGTGTGATATCGTGGTGGAATATACCATGATGGAATATAGGCTAACTTGGTGGAATTTACCGCGTTGGAATGTGTCGTGGTGGAATTTACCGTAGTAAAAAAACCTAAAACCAAAATTTCATTTAAATATTTGATTAGCTCTCGGTTATCTGTGTTGGCGTGTTGTATTTGATGGCTATATTTGGCTTACATAGAATAGAATTAGTCTAATTAATCACCAAAAAAAATTAGAAATATTGACGAATTATACTGTTTTTTTTTTACTGTATTAGGCTACCCCTGTTTATTTTCTGTCTATCTTTGGTAGGTTAATCGGAGTAGTTTTCAGTTATTTTTCTACTTTTCTACAACGTCTTATTAGCAATTCTGTATTTTATTTTAAGCAATCAGATTCATACAATGGTGTTTGCAGAAATTTTGTTATGGGGGCGATTGAGAGCCGAAAACACGATTACTACAAGTCGTGATGTCTTTCAAAAAAGTGAGGCCTGGTGCGGCAAAAAAAGAAGCTACTTTCAAAGATTCATTTAAAGAAACAACTTATCTTTGATATTATTATTTTATTTTTATTTCTATCCTCCTGAATCCCTCACTCACAGGAAATTGTCGGTGCTATTAAGGCGCGTTTACAGCCGTTTACAGTACTTTTTTCTTTCAGTGCGATCTTGGTTTGTTTTATTGACCCTCAAATTCACTCATTTTTTCTCGAAAACATGAATGGATTTGAGCGTCAATAAAACAAACCAAAATCGCGCTGAAAGAAAAAAGTACTGTAAACGGCTGTAAACGCGCCTTAATGCATTGAACAACTGACAAGCTATTACATTGACCTGCTTTTGGAGATGCCAAGATATTGCTGTCCAGTTGAAAGTTTTATTTTATTTTTTTTGGTTTATATTTAGAAGTATGATTGAAATCGAGGACTGCTTATCAAGGCCAACAAGCAGAGGAAAGTACTGTAAAGTGTTTTTCTCAAAGAAACAACAAAATGATGAGAGTAGGCTTTGAAATGCGACGGTTTCAATCACGTTTGCTATCAATCATTGCTCTATTAACCACATAAACACGCTGCCGACAAATGTAAAATAAAATGAAGATCTTTTTTTTTGCTCTTTACTGTTTTCTTGCCCCAATTTTGTTTTAATTAAATAAATTCTTCACTTTATTTTAACAATTTTTAGGCTGTTTTAGTACTACTACGAACCTTTAACGATCATTCTTTATGGAGGTTTTTTAACCTTCAACCCTTCCCCTTCCGCGCATACGCCTATGGATTCATTGATCACAATTTTTAAATTGGCTGTTAAACGGGTCTAGCAGCTTGGTCTAGTGTTTAGAGCGTGGTGATCGTGATCAAAGCGGCTGCGGTTGAAAACCAACTCATACAATTTTGTTATATCCTTTGGAAAGACGTTTTACGGCACTTTTCCTGCTTGGCGGTCTTGGCAAGCGGTTTAAATTTCAGTCATATCTCTATAAAACTAAAAGCAAAATAGAAATATGACCGGACAGCAATATCTTGGTATTTCCGCAAGAGGGTCGGGGTAATTGCTTGTCCTAAGTATAGTGCCTCCGACGCTTTTTCTGCGAGGCAGGAAAATAAAAATATAAACGACAATAAAAAAACAAGAAAACTATAGAGGTGGAAAAAGGTTGTAACTCAGCGGACCACCACCTTTTCACTTTTATTAACAATTGCAAGTCATAATGATAAAATATATAAATAGGGCGTTCAAATTATTGCATACATAAATTTCATTATAACAAAAACTGATTTGCTTCATTTAGAATGAAATATTTAAGATCAAATAATAAATTTTTTTGGGGGGAAGGGGTTCGGTTCAACTAACATGGACAATAACAAAAAAAATCATTAAAAGGAAAGACCAAAACAAGTTTTGTCATTGTGATTCTCTACCATTGTGCTCCAGGATATACTAGCCATTTTTTCTCACATTTAATCAGGTTTAACACTTTTAAAGCAACTTTTGGCAGGCATACTAAATTTTAAGGTCGGTAACTAGCTGTGCATTAACTGTAAGAATCAACATTTATAAATCTATGTCTGCTCTCTGGGGCTACTACTGTGTTTAGGCTAAATTAAAGTTACATAACCTATCTTGCTGTTGTCGATCTAGTTTTTCTATATTATTTCTTTTGTTATTCTGTTAAAGCTGTAAAATTCTCTTCTAACCATAAAAAAAACTAGCTTACATAATCAAATTACGATGCATAAATTCATTAATAAAATTGGTCAAATTTCAATGAGCCGAATATTTAATATAGAAATTAAAAATCAAAAATTATAACCAACTAATTTATCACGATTAATCAATTTCGATCTATAAAGGTCATTATCAGTCTTTGTAAAAACTTAAATTTTTTGGACAAATTTTTTTAATATTTAAACCTCTACTCATACTAATCGGATCCTGACTCAAAGACACAAAGTGAAGTCACAATAAAAGCTACAGAGAAAGCAACCCAAAACTGACGTCATGATTATCAATCACGTAACGAAGATAAAAATACGCAAACCGTAAAACTTGTAGCGAAATTAAGAACCGCAAACTCTCGCTAAGATTGAAAGCGTTGATGGAAAGATTAACGAAGTTGCTGTAGTTTCTCACAGTGTGTTATGAATAGCTTGAACGATTGTGAACAAATAAACGAGTTAAAGTTCAATCACGACTGTGAGACAGAAAAATTCTATTACAGTAGAGTTTGCCTAAGTCGCCACATCAAAGGGAACCGAAATAGTGGCAACTTAGGCAAACGGCAGTTTAAATATGCATAAGCCTAGAGAAACTTAAGATGCCTTTGTTTTTGCAAAAGCTGAACGTTTGAAAAATAAAGAATAAAAACAAAAAGCATTTTTTGTTGACTGAACTAATCAGATGGCTGACTGAACTAAAATAAAACTGATGAAACCAATCTCAAATGATAAAATTTTGGGGTTATAAAGGAACTTTTTGATGCACAGTGAGTTTGTGTTACATATTTAAGGGTTGCATACAGATAGGCAAAACAACTGTTGAGTTGTGGTAGCAGACTTAAAGTCGGGAATATAATCACGCTGGCAAAGTTCTTATAGGTCTGACAACTCAGACAAATTTTTCTTCTCATGGTGAGCAAAAACGGTGGCGAATTAGGCGAAGACAACTTAGCCAAATTTAATATCACAGGAAACCATAAGCTTTCATCCGGGACCAAGCAACATATGGCAACTTGGGCGAACTGGCAACTTAGGCAAGTTTTACTGTTATATTTATCTTAGCATTAAAATAATCAATAATCCATTTATTCCATTCAAATAAGCGATTCAAAATGGATTAATAATTTGATGCCAAAATTAACATTAATAGAATTTTTCTGTCTTATAATTGTGATTGAGCTTTAAAACCCGTTTATTTGTTCACAATCGTTCAAACAACACACTCTCAGAGGAAACTACAGCAACTGCGTTGATCTTTCCATCAACGCTTTCAATCTTAGCGAGAGTTTGCGGTTTTTAATTTCGCTACAAGTTTTACGGTTTGCGTATTTTTATCTTCGTTACGTGATTGATAATCATGACGTCAGCTTTGGGTTGCTATCCTTGTAGCTTTTATTGAGACTTCACTTTGTGTCTTTGAGTCAGGATCCAATTAATATCGTCGTCGTCGTTTGAAGGGTATCCACTCCAGGTCAGACACAAACAGGACTGGGGCCGAGGGTTCATCCTTTTACTAACCCAGACTGCTGCACTGCCTGGATCAGATGCTGGCAGTGATGTCATTAAGCCAGCATCGAGTTTCGTCATCCAAAACCACATATCCGATTAGTATGAGTAGAGGTTTAAATTTTAAAAAAATTTGATCAAAAAAAACTTAAGTTTTTACAATAACTGATAATGACCTTTATAGATCGAAATTGATTAATCGTGATGAATTAGTTGGTTATAATTTTTGATTTTTAATTTCTATATTAAATATTCGGCTCATTGAAATTTGACCAATTTTATTAATGAACTTATGCATCGTAATTTGATCAGTTAAATAAAATCGTCAATTTGACTTTGCTGAAAAGGGTAATAGATTTTTGTTAAAAGACTTTTAAATTACATATTCAAGTTACTTGATTTTTCTAAAATCGGATTAATTTAGTGTAAATGTTTTAACAGCAAAGTTGTGGTCAGAAACATTCAAAGCACTACCAGACTTTTTTGTTTCCAATAAAAAAAATAAAATAAAGTTTTTTTTGTAATCGGATCAGCTTGTAACAGATGGGCAGGTTAAAATAAAAACCTTTATTGAAATAAACGAAGAAAGTCGCAAAACTAAAGATTAAAGAAGTTTGACTCTAAGCTTTTTATCACTTCAAATTGCGCCAAAGCTGTTATTTTTAAGCAAATTGCAAAACTCATCACAATAAGATCAAATAAAAAAATATCAAAAAATGTCCGGTCTCGAGACCAATTTAAAAAACACGAGACCAGATCACCTCGAGACCAAGACCACAAAAAATCGGTCTCGAGAACTTCATGACTATTAGCAACCCACACGAAGGGGATTTAAATTCTCAGACAAAGTATTCATGTGAAGCGAAAAAAGATAAGAACTTAAAACCCCACCCTGATAAACACCATTAGAAATATGAAAATAATTGTTTAAAACATCCTTCTAACGCACTTGCATCTTTTGTTTACTGTACCAGAAATTAAGCAAACAAACAATACAAGTTGGAGTATTACGATTTATTAATTTTTTAAAAAGGAGTTGGTGATCAATTCTATCAAAAGCTCTTGATGCATCTAAAAAACACTATAAACAGAGTATCATGTAAGACAAAATCTAAAATTGTTTGCTTCATAAGAAAAATCCACAATATCAATACTGTGAACATTTATAACCAAACTGATTGTCAGTAGTGAACAAATAAGGAAACAATTTTGACAAAATAAAATGTTAAAGTGAATTAGAAATGACAGTTACAACTGCTATAGGTCGGTAATTTGATATACACATCATTAAAATTAACGCTTTTACTTTTAGGAGTTGACACAATAACAGTGTCAAACATTGCGAAGGAATAACTTCATGTGTCATATACAAATTTTAAAAAATAGATAAAAGAAAAAGAATCGCGGGATTTGAATAGATTAGGTGCTCAGCTGAAATTTGATCCTTACCAGTTGAGCTACCAAGTGGTAATTAATAAAGTAATAGGCGAAGACAACTATCGTCACAGCACAATAACTCACAATTTAAATAAATACTTTTACACTTAAAAGGTTGATCAACAAACGTAGTATTTTCAGCTCTACTTTTATAAGCATTTAAAAGGTGACAGTAATGATCTTGCCACATTTCAGCAATTTTTTCACTAGCCACTGCATCACCAAAAGAAAGTGGAAAAGTTTTGAAATTATTACAAAAAATTCTTTTTACTTTTCTCCAAAAAGATTTTCTATTTGTGTCTCAGTAGTGCTGAAGCAAGTTGATCAGCTGGATACTTTTTCTTATTTTGCTTGCACCTACGTAAAGCTGATTTGAAATTTTTGTGAGATTCTTCCATTTTGTCACAGATGGAACCAAAACAACGCCTATTACGACTCTTTAAAGTTAAATAAGAATTTCTAGCTTTTCTATGATGATATTTTACATTCTCATTCAACCAGATATTAGTTTATATTTCTTTTTTGGTATAATTTTTTTCAGAAAAACATTATCAGCAGCTTTCAAAAGAGCTTTCTTAAGTTGTGAATATAATACAGTAGGGTAATAAACTGCCTGTGACATGCTGACTCACACAAAGGGTCTTTGCGGAAAATAACATCATTAATTTGATACATATTTAACAGCTCACTTTTTGAATTAGTATATCTAAATCTTTTCTCTTGAGAAAATTTTTTCCATTTTTTGGCTGTGTTCCGTGACATACTTTTAAACCAAGATACTCATTGTCCAAGCATTTAAAAAAATTTTACTATGTACAAGACAGCATGTAAAAGTTCACGAAATTCAAAAAGTTTTGCGCTTTTTTAAATCGGTTTCTCAAACAATTTATGATAGAAATCTAAACCCAAATTTATAGTATTACAACATCAATATGGCCAGACTGGGCGATTTATCACAAATTGGGCAACTTTTTGTTTAAGTTTGCAAAATGAATTTCAAATTGGTGTTTGGGCTATCTTTTGGGAACTCTTTGTATATTTGGGTGGCGCTTTTAGTTGTATTAACCTAGGCCATCCAGAGCCGACATTTTAAACTCGTGGGTGACGCAAACCGCTTCGGTGAAATTTTAGCGTAAAAGATTTTCATTGGCCACAATCTGTTCAACTTTTTTTTAGCCTTCACTATAATTTCATCTCGGAAATAGTGTAAATTGTGTAACAATGTATTTGTTTTTATTATTTGATTAAAACTTGCTTTGTTTACTGTATTTGCTTAACACCTCAAGCAGGATTTGTGGCTCTCCGGCAGTTTTGAATTTTCACATGTGGCTCTTTTTTATTAAAAACTTTGCCCACCTCTGGTATAAAAGATAACTATTAAGTTCGCTGAATCAATTTACGAGCAAAGTATTGACATAAAAGTAAAATTTTTCTCATTAGCATTAGATCACGTAAATCTTTAAAAATCCTCCTGACTCGCTGAAAAATCTCGAAAGCGCTATACTCAGGACAACCATAAGCGATTTCCCCAACCTGCTTTCCGAGATGCCAAGATGCTAAGATACTTCTGTATGGTTGATTTTTTTCCTTTAGTTATTAACTGGTCAATCAAACGCGTTTCCTCTTGTACAACAAACCGCTTGATTTAATTCGATGTTTACGAAGAGTATAAATAGAACATCAAGTTTTTTTTGTTAATGATTTATTTTGATGAGTATTGATCGAAAAGTACTTGAAGAACAGTTTTTTATAGATTACCAAGATTACCACATAACAAAAGAGTATGAATTAGTCAGTAGTCAAAAAAAGCTTTTCATAAGTTCTGTACCATACGAAATTTGTTTGATTTTTTTAAAGTTTTATGTAGAGATTTATCTGAAAGTTAGAGCTGCTTCATAAGACTGCAAAGCGGTAAGTGCTGCAAAATGTCTTTCCCATGAACAGAACAGAATTTATTTTTTTGCCCAAAATAAACACTATCGACTTCAATACACAATAGTTATTTAGGCCAGGAAGCATCAAAAAACCTTAAGGTTTTCAAGTCAAGATGCTCCCTGTTTATTATCGATCAATCAAATTGAATTTATTATCAATCAATCAAATTGAATAAAGAATAAAAGACTACAAATTAAATTTTAATTTTTTGAATGGTTGAATGACTAAAAGTGCATGCGTAAATAGAATGAGTAACTATGAATTGATCAATAGTTTACGTAAAGTCTAAATAAGCCCACTAACACAATAATACACAAATATACATATCTTTACACTAGCATACCAACAAGACTAATGCGGACATTATTTATAACTTGTAGTTAGATATTTTCTTAATTGTTAAAAAAAAGCATAAATGTGAAATAGGTGTCTGGCCGAGGATTTTGCTTCCCCATTCTATTTAAATAAGGTTGTAATAAGACTGTGTGTGAAAATAAGTGTATTTTGATGAAAAATTTAAAATGGCTGATAAACGTGAGATGACATCTGTTGTAAACAAGTTGGAAGAAACTGAAAATAACTTACATCCATAGACAAACACAACAAAATGACACGAGTAGGTTTTATACCGCAATCGTGGCGATCACATTCGCCATCAATCATGGCGCTCTCAATTACTCGATCACGCTGTCAACAAATATTATTCACATTTGTAACGACAAGTCCCATGTATCCCATCGCTCAAATTTCTTGATACAAAATAGCGCTTATGAAAAGGTTCTCGTAAATAGTTTAGTCGGCAACGTGGTCGAGTGGTTTGGAGCGCTGTGATTGCGATCGACACAGTCGCGGTTCAAAACCTCCATGCTCCGTTTTGTTGTGGCTTTGGAAAAGACACTTTACGATATTTTTCTTTGGTTTGCGATTTTAACAAGCACTCTGTTCTAAATTTCAGTTATATACAGCTTCTAAAAACACTAGAAACTATAAGAAATTTCAACAGGACAACAATCCTCTGGCATTTCCGGAAGCAGATTGGGGTAATTGCTTGACAGTTGCTCTATGAATAGCGCCTACGAATCAGGAGTATAGATATAGTAATGAAAATTAAAAAAAAAGTAAAATCATGAAGAGCCGCTTTATTTTAGTGAGCCAAGAAGCAGGAAGTCTTTGTAACCATCTGTTAAGTGTGCCACAAAACTCTAGTAAGAGTATCTTTTATTGACTTATCGTGCATTAAACTAGCACCTAAGTGAATTGCTTTAGTGTGGAAAAGAGAAATAAGAGTTACATTATATACTTCTTTTGCCGCTGTTTGAACTTAACATTTAAAAAAATTTCTTAAACCTTTTGCAGGTGTCAAATATTCGACATTGTGATTGATATTAGACGCTAGTTTTGCTACATATCCAAACTATTCGATAAAATTTTCTTTTAAAATATTTGAAATACGTATTCCTTGTCAATGAATCTTGATCTGTCCGCCCTTCGAGAATAGAAATTGTTCCAAAATTGTTAAAGGTGTTAAATAAATCCTTCTAAGAATAAAATGGTTACACGATTATAAAGATAAACAACTAACGAAATCACAAAAATTTCTTTTTTTTATATCATTCAAGCAGAACCGGCCGAACTCAATAATGTTTAAAGTAGTGGTTCTTAATCTTTTTTGACATCGCCAGCATCCTTAAGTCATATATAGGAGCAAGCCAACAACTCGTGTAGACCTATTTAAACAAGAGACAGGTCGGGCTTAAATGCGTGTCTTATGTAGTAGTAACCTAAAAAGCCACTTGATCCGCCAGGGCAGGTATATTCAAAATAATGAAAAAACAGTAAACAAACCAGAAAATAGATTAACTAGTAGCACGACCACGTTAAAAGTTTTAGATCACGATTAGGTTAAGAGCACGTTACATATTTAAGACTACAATTTAAGAGTAAAGATTAACTGTAACTCTAAAAAATAAA
The DNA here is from genome assembly GCA_963680785.1 of Diplosoma virens. NCBI lineage: Eukaryota > Metazoa > Chordata > Ascidiacea > Aplousobranchia > Didemnidae > Diplosoma > Diplosoma virens. Next base: position 25,053,283 of record OY796894.1, read on the forward strand.
TGATTAAATGATAGAACATTTCCTTGATTAAACTGGATCACAAATACATCTACTTTGAGTTTACTTTTGGAAAAAAACTGAATCAGCTAAAATGCTAGATTATAAACGCGACAGAAGCCTGGCTACATCTGGGTGGTTTACACATACAAAAAGAGAAAAGGATCAAAAACAAAAAAGATTAGCCTTTACAGGTAATTTGGCAGGACACCACGACCCCGAGAATCGGGGGCAAGACCCGGCTTTGATACCAACCCAAAAAAGATTTTCACTTCGAATTGAAAACCTGAAAAAATCATTGATTCAAATAGACAGACAAAACGTCACCTCACAAAATGTTTTAAGGGGCGTTTCCCATTTAATTCGAAACAAAAAAAAAAATTTAGAAGTTGAGGGTAAAAAACGGGTCCATCATCGTTATTCTCCTTAATGTAATTCGCTATATTTCAAGTTTATATCTTTTATTAAAAAGTTGATTTCAAAATTTTTAAAATTCAGAGAGTGCTTGAATTTTAAAATTTATTTGAAACTATTAAAGAATGTCAAAAATAAATGTCTAGACTTAAACTTTTTATTACCAAACCGTTTAATAAAGTAAAGCATTAAATTGAATCTATCAATCAAAATATAACAAAATAAAGAGTTTTCAAATATAATGCACATCTCTAAGCTACTTTCGAAACGTTGAAATGCTTAATGTCTAGGGCTCTATTATTTGAAACTATATAGAAAAGTTGTAGTTGCTAAAGAAATTGCCAGAAACATGTAATTCGAGAACTTTTTTAGATGAAAAATTGCAGAAATTATGATGTTTTCTTTCAAGCCTATACAAAGAAAAACGTTTTAAACGAGAAGCAAAATTTATATTATATTCTGATTTTAATCACTTATACTAGAGCTTTTTTTGCCTGAACATTTAAATTTTTACGAAAACAAAGAGTAATGGCGGAAAGAGAATTAAAAGCAAACAAAAATTGAACATCGATAAAAAAGACAAATTAAAGAAAAACCGATTGCCGTTTTGAAGTTTTTTCTTCTGGATTCATAAAAACTGATCCGTAAGTTTCTGTTCCTGCATAAGTCTACTGATGTAGCTGTCAGAGTAAAAATCCCAGACACACAAGTACAGATGCAGCTGTTGCCTTTGATCTAGGAAAGTTTTTCCCACGATTTTTGGTCTGGATCGGAAATAATGTTTCTTTGCTCTTTCTTGCTTCTTTGTTGTTCTGATGCTTCTTTGTTCAACTTTCACGGTTGAAAATTCTTTTTTGTTTTTGTTTTTCTATGTTTTCAGTTGGTAAAAGTTTATCTTTTAATTCCCTTAATTTGCTTTTATTACTAATTTAAAAAAAAAAAAAATTTCGTTTTCAACAAACTTTCTGTCTTTACATGATTTATTGATTTTTCTACAAATAACGATGCCACTTTTGATTATGAGTATTTTAAAATACTTTTTTATTTACCTGTTTTAATTAATTTTTAATCATAATCAAATACTTTTTTTTGGTATAGGTTCTGATTTTGATCCTAATTTTTAATATTATAATTTTGTCTCCCAAAGTTTTTTTTCATGTAGCTGCATTATATTTAAGTTTGGCAAACATTAGGTATTACGAACAAAAAAAAGTTTTATGTATGTCGAAAAAAAAACAGCAAACCTATATTATAGTTAATGAGATACATAAAACTATCTTATTGGTTTTTTGTTATGGTATTAAAGCGTCAACCATACAAACTAAATTAAGACCTACTTAACAATAAAGCGTAAAAAATTTAAGGCCGATAAAAGTTAATTACTGTAAATCTTCATTGCAGAGATTTACAAATAAAAAGTAAAAAATTAGTAATGTTATGCGGTATTACTTGCTTTTAAAAACAAGCGGTTCGATGCGTAAAAAGTAATATTTTATTTGGTATAACCCAGGATTATCACTTAGATAATTTTAATGTTCTTATTATAAAGTATGGAGCTTAGTTTTCTCCAATATTGAAAACATGCTTTACTTTTTAACGGCATTTAAAAAAATATGCTTATTTTAATAAAAATTTTAAGTAAAACCAAAAAAATGCATTAAAGCTCTCGTATAGTTAAATTTTTTTCAGTCAATCAAATAAAGATCTTTTTTTCAGTCTTTATTTGACGTTGCCAGTAAACAGTTTCATAACAAATACAAATTTTAATACTTCTTTATTTTGGATAATTACCCGTGCTTATTTTTTAGTTAGTTCGAATGGTAACCTTGAGTATAACCCTATTGGAACTGGAGAGAAGTCCCCATGCTGTTAAATAACTGTGTGCTGCTCAAAAACTATTCTCACGATTGTCTTTAAATTTTATGACTTTTCCGCATTTTGATTCACCTAAAGTTGGTGGGAGTTTTGCAAAAATCGTTTAATAATTTTGAAACTTTTAATTGTTTTTTTAACACCTGGTCACTAGTTTTTCCATTATATATATATTACACAAAAACACCAGGAAAATACAATGAAAAGCGAGAAAAAAAAGCGAAGTATTGTAAACTGGTTATCAAAACAATTTCTACTGAACGACTTATTAATTATGTTTATTGTTTACTCTGAAAAAGTTTACGAGGCTATAAAATAAAACGCATTCAATCTCATTTTCTTAAAGAAGTTTTTCCTGTTAAAAAAAATCAGTATAATAAGTTAAGATTCGTTTTCGTGAAGATTTTTTTTAATTTGTAAAAGAAAGCCTCGCAGTTGATTAAATTTGTGAAAGTTTTCAGTCGATAAAACAATTTAACATACTGTAATTTACTTGCTTGCTTCTTTGACTTAAGCTCAATTTCACAATCATCGTCGCCATCATCTTATTTATTTTTCTAAATAGCAGGACAAAGTCTGAGTTGATATACTAAATTTAGACAACCATCTAGGGAATACCCTGGACCGGGGATACCTAAACAACCCCGCCCTGGCTTGTCTAGGTATCCCTGGCCTAAGCTGATCCTGCTTTCAAAGATGGCAAGATATTGCAGTCGGTTGAATCTTTTTATTTTGGATTTTTTGTTTCATTAATCCTATATACGATTGAAGTTTAGAACTGCTTGTCAAGCAGAGGAAAGCACCGTTAAGTTTCTTTCTTAAGGACACAACAGAATGGCGCGAGTAGGGTTTTAACCTAAACCATCTCGATCACAATTACGGCGTTTTTTATTATTAGACCACGCTGCCGCCAAGCAGTTATCTAAACCTGATAACCACGTAGATTATGGTCAGGTTTAGAATATCATAGTTGTTGAATAGATCGATTGTCGCATCTAAACAACAAAGCTAGTTAGAGCCTAGAAGAATTGACAAGTGGTTTGCTGGAGTCAAACGTTAAGATCTATTGACAAATGACCAGGGTATTTTTAAAAGCATACGAAAAGTGTTGCACCAGCGTTCCTAACAGATTTCAGAGCTGCTAAAAATTGTGAAAAACGAAAATTTTTTAAAATTTCGCCATTGCGGTACAAATTTTTTTTGAATTTTGGCATTATCTGAATAATGCTAAAGTGAGTAAACCGCCCAGTTTACCACTAAAAAGAAAATCAACAAAAGGATCGTCGTTTGTTGTTGTTTGACACGAAATACACCTTCGACTTTACGGTTGTTCACATGAAAGATTCTTGTAACCATTTTAGTGTATCTGAGCTTCAATCTACAAGCTAAAATTTTTGACAATGCTTAACTTTTTTAATTCTGAACATTTGAAAATAAGTTTAAAAAATTTATATTTCATAAAAGTGAATAAAGTCTTTTTGTTAAAACCACCAAGCAAAAGAAATTAACAGAGTGTTTTTGTTGAAGGCAAGACAATGTGAAAGTAAAGCATTTCACACGGTCGCCATTAAAATGGCCCTTCTAGCTACCTTTGAGTCACGCTGCAGACTATTTTCGAACTTTCAAAAATATATTCACGCAGATTTTATTGTGCTACATTTGAATGCACTCTCATTCAATACTTGTAGGATGTTTGTCTTTTCAATCTGATGCAATCTCAGACTTTGTATAATAAACTAAATGATTCCCATGATAAAAAAATAATCTCAGTGTCGCAAACTATAACCAAACCAACAATAAATCAAAAATTACTTGCCAAGGTTGAAATTTATTACAATTATAATGATAAGTTTTTTTTATATGTTAGCTTCTTTTACTTCTTTACGAAACATAACTATTTCAATAAACCGTAAATTTAAAATAAACCAAATACACCTAAGCTTTCATCTAAATTTAAGGACTCAAATATTTCATTACTCTACATATAAAGGAAAAGAAATTTTCAAAACTATAAAAATTCATTTAAACAAAGTAACCAACCGTAATTAAATTTTGTCATGTTTACACATTTGAAAATAATGTGAAAAAGTACAGTGAGCCTTATGCGATTTAAATTGCAAACTTTTTTGTTGAATGACTTTTCTTTCTTTTTATTTTATAAGTTGTGATGACTTTAGTAGGGTGCAAAAGGAGCGGCCGCACCGAGGCCCCCTTAAAAAACTTTAAGAAGTGGAGCTCCACGCAAAAATTTGCTTCATTTCTTCATAGTAGCACCAATCAAGTCATCACTCCAATCAAGTCATTACACCAATCAAGTCATTTTTCATGGTAGCACCAATCATCACTAAAGTGATGACTTTTTTTGGCATAATAAAGCTCATTGCCAAAATTATTCAAAAAAATTGGGTAAATTTTTAAATAAGTTGCAAAGATCAAAGCGTTCATAAACACTTAAGAAACAACTTTTAGCCCATTTTGCTGAAGTAGGGTGTTAGCGCTCCTTGTGGATTTCGATCTTTCGAGCGCTTTCAACAGCGAAATTATTATCACATGCCTAGCCTTTTGCATGTTGTTTATTCGTCCTTTATAAACTCTGATTGTGAGCTAGCCATTGGAAGCCAGTAAAGTCGACTCTTATTTTTAGACCTACAATTCTTAACTTAGTTCTATTTTCCGGACGCCAATAAAATTTTTCGTATGCAACAATCTCTGCCTTTAGTTAATAAATTTGTGGTTTTGTGATAACTGTTCGATCGGGTTTTATAATTTGTTAGTTGAGATACAATTAAGCACACGTTTGAAAAAAATACGGAAAGTTAAGACCACAAGATTTGATTTCTCTTGCTTTCAATAAAAAAAAATTCTTAAAAGCAAGGGGTTCTCAAACTTTTTAATACCGTGGCCCAAAAAACTTGAAACGCAATTGTTGCAGTCCCCTGTGTCTAGTCTTCACCTTCATTCCGCACCCATTTTCCCAAAATCATTTTCATATTACAGTGAAGACCAAAAAAAAAAGATCTTTACTTTCAATCCGGACCAAATTTCATCAAATCGTTTCTTGGCAACAAAGAACAAACCCCGGAACATACGATTTCAACACTTCTTTACACCATCTCTGTGTGGCCCACCTAAAAAACTTGCCGTGGACCACCGGTTAAGAGCCCCTGCTCTAGAGCTTTCCTGTGATATCTTCTAGTAATTAACTTTTCGTGGTTTCTTTTGTACTTTGTATCATGTTTAAAGCCGCACGAAACGTGTCTGAGCTACAAACTGACGGTTGTAATAAAAAATTTAAAAGCCTTTTTTCTAAACGGGTCCTAACTTTACAGACTCAAGGGAAAGCCTTATTGAAAGCTACAAAGCAAACAACATAACAGTTAAATTTGTGAAAATTGAAAAAGTATTGATGACCTAAAAACGTACTTTGTAAAAAAATTGCAACAATTTCAAAGAAAACTTTCGGTAACATCAAAAGCACTGACCGAAAAGATCTAAGAAGCATTACGATTTCAGGTTACTATTAAGAACGTCAACGTAAAATGTATAAAAATGTTTAAGGAGGGCAGCTGGGTTGTTGTTATGGAGGGCAGGTTTAAGGGGGAAAGGGGCCCCGCCCCGTCCGAAACTTTTTAAAATAAGTTATGATTTAATTCAACTTATCATTCTAACCAACTCAACAAGCTCTTTGAATCAAATTGAGCTTCTGCTTTGCCCTTCTGGTAACCAAAAACACGTTAGGTTTTCCGCCAACCTTCAATGAAACCAGTGGCGTATGCAGAAATTTGTAAAGGGGGGGGTTTTGGAGCCGAAAATGTGATTGCTCTCAGTAGTCCTGGCAAAATTAGGCCTACATTCAAAAATAAAGTGTTTTGGTTTTAAGAACATCTTGCAGTAGCATGAATTTCTTTTTACCAAACCGTAAAACTAACTATTGAAAAGGTATGTGCGAGTAATTCAATCATGACAAGAAACTTTTCAAATTAAAAGCAACTCGTGTAAATGATGAGAACAATAGGTGGAAAATCAAACGAACAAAAAAATAACCTTACTTAACAAATATTTAAAATTTTTTTAAAGGCTTATATTCAAACGCCTGTTTTTTTCACTTAATCTGTTAATTACATCATCAGGGCAAGGCACGCGTGTGGCTCCTATAAATGTTTAGTAATGCAGATCCATTCATTCGAGTGGTACCACTTGTGTTTCGTAAGCACGTTTTTAGCCTGCGTAATGTGGAAAGCTTTACAATTGTTCACTAGTGCATGTTATCACTGGAAGAGTTAACAAAATGGTCATTAATGTAAATATGTTCGGAACAGCATCGGAAGTGCATTCCTTGATGCTGCTCAACGCATCAGTTGGTCTTTCTGCTGCGTTCAACCGAAAAAGTTTCCTGTAACATAATATCAGTTCAGGCACTAATTCTCCCCAGGATTTCGTTAAATCATTTTCGTAAAATTTTTCCAAAACTTGAATACTTTTAATTTGTTGAGGAGTTGGTGCACTAGTTTGATCAGCAGAAATTAAACACTGAAATTCACCAATAATCGATTTGTGGGCTGAAAATCTTGCTTTGAGAGTGACAATAAAGTTATCAAGAAATAGAATAAAAATCCCTAGTCTAAAATGTTCTTCATCTGTTACAGCAGCAATATTGCATCGATTGGTCTGTCTTCAAGAGCGCATGGTATTTTCAAAATAAAATCTTCGACTTTGGCCGTTTCTTACGCAAAAATATAGAGCTGGGGAAATTCATATTCGGTTTTTTCTCTAAGACACTTCAACTCATTTGCAATATCCTGTGCAATGTTGACGGCCTCAAAAAGGTTTATCGACTTTTTTTGCTTAACTTTACACAAAACAACACTGTATCCAAAAACGTATTTTAAAACTAAGAGAGCAATGCAAAATTCACTTTGCGTAATTGTCGATAGCAACTGCAGAGCTCGTGATGAGGTTTCTCTGTCTGGCCATGCTGAAATTTCTGCCAAAGCTTCTACAACGGTAAATTGTAAATTTGAAAAAGTACTAACACTCTCGTGTCGATCGACCCATCTGATAGCACAACTTTGAACAAGTTTTTAAGCTTTTGTTGTTGACGAAATCGTGTTGATGGACTTGCGCAAAATGTTTTGAAGTTTTGGAGCATTAAAAAATTGTGAACTGAAGCTATTGTTCCCATGCAGTTTATTTCCATTCTCATGCTTATCTTTCAATATTTTACAAGTTTGAAAGTCTTCTTCACAGTGGCAATGTACAGTACATGAGCTAACTTTGAAGCAATTTAAACGATAGCAAAAATTGATGCGCAAGCAGTAATTAAGTTTAAAAATTGCGGTAAACAATAGAAACCAAAATCCTATTATTAAAGCCTATTTATTACAATGTACTGTATATATGACTAAACACCATTCTTCAAGGGGGGGGGTTTGACCCCTGAAACCCCCCTCTTGCGTACGCCTATGAATGAAACCATAACAGATTGACAGTATCCTAGAATCTTAATTTCTGGAACAGCTTCAATTATTTATGACTCATTTGAAGGTCATGCTATGACGTTAAAGTGCTTTAAAAAATATGTGTACAATGGTTTCGACTTTTTCGCAATTTCGTTCGGCAATAGTGACGTTATTTGAATGAGAAAACGCACTTTTTAAATTAATATTTAAAGAAATAAACTTGTCTTTTTTATGGAACTGAAAGACTCCACTAGTAACTTCTAAAAGAATGCGGTTAAATTCGTATAATTTTCCGCTCGTATATTTTCCCGCTCACTTTAACTTTTCTGCTCGTATAACGCTCGTATAACTTTTCCGCTCGCATATTTCGTATAATTTTCCGCTCACTTTAAAGCGGGTAAAATGTTTATTTTTTTCTTAAATAAGGATTTGGAGGTAACCACTTTTAGGGCCCGGCATTAAAAAGATAATTTACCCAGATAACGTGTTAATCAGGTCATCGATCCAACGCGGTTGGTGGCATCGAAAAAAGTGAACAGACTGAAAAGTTGTGAATAAGCTTCACAAGTTTTTTCTTTCCTGATTAAAGATTCTTTGCAACTAAAATTTGTGCCGCCCAAATTGAGTTACTGCAATGGAGTACTTTTAAGGACAGCAGTTTTTCAATTTTCAAGGCAATAAATTTTCGATCTTCAGCACTTAAGTGACAAGATTTAGTAGCAATGAAACCGTAATCAAAGATCGACTGTTAAAAAGAATTCTGGTTCAAATTCAAAAGCTGCAACCACACTAAGATGATTCTGTTTTGTTCAAATACAAAAGGTTTTGTTTTATGAAAATCAAAAACGGTTCTCTTATCTTGCCTTTAAAAATTTCCATCCAAAGGCAGATCAGTACACGAATTTCCAAAAACTCCCGCTTCTGTATCAGGGTAGCATTCATTCGGAACAATCAATTCAACTTCACATTACACTCTACGACCTAAACAATCATTTCAACTTGTGCATTTGAGCTTGCACGTAGATAATTATCTTTACATGGCGTAATATTTATTTTAAGTTTTCGAGCTGTTTTATCAATAAAAGACCTAAATCTTAATGAGCTCCGAGAATCAATAGATAATTCCTGCCCAACAATAACAAACTTATCGGTTGCACGAGATAAAAATGCAGGCCTTTTTCAATAAAACGAATGGGTGAAGTTATAATAATTGACGGTTTAGCGACAATAGACTTTTGCAATATTTTGAAAACTGCCCCTTTTTGAGACATTGAAAGGAAATGACATTTCGAGGATGGCAATTCGAACGCTTATGAAAAGGCTTGTTTTTACAAAAAGCATCGTTTATCGGGCACTAATGCACAAGTTCAATTTCACTTTCATGTGTTTTTTTTGAAGCGACGTCAGTTAAATTTGAAGAGACTACAGTACTATCATTTGCTGCTTTTTTGATTTCCATACACCTGAGTGTGCTGTTAAGCTATTTCAAGTACCTAACTAGATTTCTATGGCGTTATTTAACCTCTTTAGCATCTTTCAAAAGTCTATGTTCTATCGCATTAAACAATAAAACTTTAAAATACATAGCTCTTAAAATCAGATGTTTCATTTAAGGCTACTCATTTGACAAAAGAGCTTTAAATGAAACATTGATTTTAAGAGCTATTTTAAAGTTTTGTACCAGCAAAAAACTTTTTAAACAATAAAACGTTTCTGGCCGCATCACGAACAATTTCTTGTCGATACATCTCGCCCGTGACTACTCGTAAACTACAGTCTTCGTAAAGTTAAAGCAGCAACTACATAAATTCTTTAATTAATTTCCCTCGCTGGTTGTTTGGGAATTGCAAGATGAGCGTCTCGCAAATACAGTATTTGGAGTGAGATGCATTTCGGCTTTGATTAGTAGCAAACGTGATCTTGAAGATTATCAATATTAACTTAGGCCTGTCCACACTAAAAATAAGACACAATTAGTTTAGGCAATGCGATAATCTCATAAGTGAAAGTTGTCCGAAAATCACTCGAGGTTTGCCTGAAAAAAAAAAAGCACTCATTTTTTGAACAGCTTTGCGAGTCGATGGTTGTTACGTCAGTATTTTTATTTTAATTTTAGTTGATATAATTATATGTGGTTAAAATGAGAAATTTTTTTTCCTAAAGTCTATGCTCATTAAGTTTTAAGTAAGTAAGAAAAGGTGCTGCAATTATGCATATCTTTTCTGACTACTATACAGGGTGGGCCGTAAATAACGCACCAAAGCATATTAAACAATACTGATAATAATAACACACGTTTTTATTAAAGCAAGACTTAACAAATGAACAGAGAAACACGTACACGCTGGTACAATCACAAATGCTCAAAATGCTCGCCATTTGCGTTGATGCACAATTCCAGTCGATGTTCAAAACGCTTTGGTGCGTTATTTACGGCCCACCCTGTATTTTATCTTTTCTCATTGCATGCTATAACCTTCAGCGTTTTGTTGCTTCTTCCTTTTTCTTGTCCTGCTTAGTGTTATGTGATCTACATGTTGTTATTTGGGTCTTTTTTTACTGGCGGGACGGAAATAAAGATACTGATACTGAATTGTATGAATACTAAAGCAAGAACTGCTAGGTTTATAAGTTTTCTAAAAAAATTTGTTTATCAGCGAATATTTTTAAGTCGTCGGCAAAAAAATTTTGTTGGGTTTGTAGGCTAAATGATAAAAATTCATATTTTTAGGTTTTGAGAACTTAATTTACGGATCATAATTATCGAAAAAAACTAAGTTATAAATAAAAATGTTTTAAATTAAAAACTACAAAAGCGCATAAGCGACAACCGATTGTTAAAAGCATGTTTTAGCACACGATTGCCATGTGTTTAACTTTATAACATTGAAGAGGTCGATTTCGACATTTTTATAATTTCAATACAAAATTTCTCTTTACTCATGATTCTTATATGAAACGAAAAAGAGAAATACAAAATTTACGCAGTAGATTTTAATTGAAACTATACCTAGAACTTCGACGATGTCGTTTTCGATAAAAGTGTGTATAAGCCCATAGCCGTACCTGCCGGAAAAGGGACAGGGGCAATTTCCCCAAAATTTTCAAAAATTTTGGTGAAATCAAAATTTTTCGGGCAGTGACGAGGAAATATTTGGGGAAAACGATTTTATCAACTTAAGTTTCGAAAACCTTTTATCTGAACTTGGAATTAAATAAAAACAGAGATAAAGTTTAAGATACAAACATAACGATTTTATCACTTAAGTTTCGAAAACCTTTTAGCTCAACTTAAACTAAAAAAGAAATAGAGGCAAAGTTTAAGATACAAACATACACACGGTGTTGAGTTACACGAACAGTATTTTGTTAACCATTGTAGCACATCCAACGCGTGGTGTCGCTTTTTGTGCTACGGCTGCTTTGTACCAATCATTTGAATCCAGCGATTTCTTCTAGTAACTCAAAAAATTGACGTCATTTGCATATACGCTCTTAAATTTGCTTATATTAGCTTTGATGTTTTCCCTCCGCAATAACACGTAAAATTTAAAAGCCGAAAGTTTTATGATATAGCAAACTAATGTAGTTAATCTTTTTTTGCTTCACTATGAAATCGATTTGCATGCATCACTTTATTTTTTCAATAGTAGGCCTACGTAATAGGGCTACGTTTTCTGCAAGTTTTTTCAGGCATTCTTTTGTTTTTTCCGACAAGTTGCTCCTCGATTGGAATAGTTGACTGTTTGCACATCTTGAGAGCATTATCAATGCATCGCTAAACCAGCGCATCGCGTTAATTGATCAAAAAAGCTATGAACATTTTTATCTTCTGGGAATAATTAACTAGTGGCAAAATTTTTCGTTTAAAACGTTTTTGTGTATCATAAGACTCTCTCAGAACTTAATCCCAAAAATATTAAAGAAGAACAAACGAAAATCGCTGAATCGTACCTAGCATCCTTTGCAACCAGCTTTCCACGTGTAACAATATTTTCTCTTTAATAAAAACAATGGATGAAACTCAAATTGTTTTTCAAACCCAATCTTACTTTCTAAATATTTTCGAAATCAGTATATTTTTTAACTTTGTCCAAAAAATTCTTTTTTTTTGCCATTTTTTTAAAATCACTAATTGTTTATTCGCACAGTTTAAAATTCATTTTTTTCGAGTCATTTCTGATTGGCTCTTTTTCAATGTTGCTCCAAAGTACTTTTCGATGTTGCTACTAGTTATTTTTAAATTAAAGACTTTTGAAATTTTCTTATTTCATTTCTGATTAGTGCTAATTTTTGATTGGAACTTTAAAAAATACCGTTATTTTAAATGGTTATTGTTTCTATTTAAAAGGGATTTTTCCCAATGAAATCTCAGGCATCCTTTCCGAGAATATTATTAACCTCTTCGGTCCTTCTACGTAGCCCTCTTTATTTGACTTTAAGGACAATAGGCTTTCAAGTTTACTGAAAACCTTTTTCCAGATGACTTTTAGAAATAAAAGTGGCCCCAACAGAGTTATTTTGATACAAAACAAAATATTACGTCTCTGTCTAATACAATGTCATAACTTGTTATAACGTATATCGTTTATTTGCCGTCTCCCTATTAATTGCAACCTTTGCTCTATTCTGTCTTCAAATATTATCAATTGTTTTTTTGGATACAAATAAAAACAAACTACTACGAGCGTATTACTACTATAAATTTATCAACTTTGATGTGGCTTCGCGAAAATTCGACATTCCTCCGCATCCTTCCGTTCGAGGTTTTATTCGCGTAAATTTTACGTGAACTAATGATATGTCAGATGCATTTGCTCAAACTCAGTTTAAATTAACTGAATAGACTGTTTATGTAGATCAAAAAAAAACAGTTTGGATAAGAATTGTTTTCTTATCATATTAACCTTTTCATTTTTGACTTTATTTTAAAAGCGTTTAGAAGCAAAACAGACAACGATGCATTTATATCTGTGATTCTCAAACTTTTTGCACATTGACCACAAAACGAATGATAATTATTTTATCAAACCCCTAATCGAGTATATTTCATAACTAATTAAAGTAAAGACTTTTTTCGTCTGCACTTTCACATAACAATGTTTTTCACATTAGATAGAAGGAAAGCAGTGAAGACTAAAAAAAGGTTTTAACTTTAACAAACTATTCACTTTTTATTGTTTTAGCTACGTTGCTTTATTGCTACAGCCTAGTAAACACATCCACACAAATCCACGCAACTACAACGTTGTGACCATAAAAACTTTTCTGGCATCTGCATTAAACTTTCACTTAAAAACACCGTTAAAGTGTATGTTTGCAGTTTCAGGGAGACCTCGTGGTTACGCCATGCCGCATTTATTAGTACTCCACTTTTTAACATTTATTTATCGACCCCCATTTGACCCCTGGCTATTTATCAACCCTTTTGATGTTTCAATTGACCACTTTGAGAACCAGTGACTTATATGTTGTATGCAGTGATTAGCTTTAATTGAACATTAAAAAATATTACTTACAGCAAACCAATATAAAAATATTTTTTGTGTTTATAAGAATTCTCAATTTTAAGAATTTTGTTAAGCAATGCTAAACAGATATGTTATCTTCTTTTCTTTATGAGCCTGAAAGCAGTTTTGCAATTTATTTCTTATTTTACTGGCTATGATTTTTTATTTTGCTTTATTTTGACTTATACTGAAAATCGAAAAAATATAGTGGGCAAAATTTTGAAAAGCCAAAAATAAAATAAAAAATTTTTTGTTTCTTTAGTTTGCCAAGGTTAAATTTTAAAAAAATATATCTCTTTTTCTAAATGTAAAAAAAGATGTAGGCCTATGAGGCTAGCTTTTCGCAATTTTGTTAAAAAAATTTAGTTAAAAAGCTTGAAATTGTAAATGATTGCTCATTAAAACTTTTTTCAGTAAATCAAAGCAAAGGAGGCATTGCAAAGAAAATCCGTAATGTTTTGAAAAAATAACGACAAATATTTTGAACTGCAAAAAATGAGATTTTACAAAGCAATCACTTATTGTTAATCACTTATTGATAGTGAAGATAATAACTTTGAACCAATGAAGAGTGATTTGCAATAAGATTACTGTAGTAGCCGCGATGCTGCTTGTGGTAAAAAAGAAAAATTGTGTAAATTTATTAGGAGAATGGCAAAAGGATCAAAATTTTTGAGATTCTAGGTTCAATTTAGGCGCAATATTTTATTAATTGACAATGCGCAAAGCGTCACACAGGACACCATCTCTAATGCGAGTGTTAGCGCTGCCACACCAGACTGATGCACAGTACTCAGCTGTTAAACAGTCCAGAGATAGAGCAGCTGTGCACAGTGTTTTAGCAGCAGCACCTCATTTTGAGCCTGCAAGTTGCTTCAACAGTGTGACGCGCTAATATAGTTTTTTTTTTTAAGCACTAATGTCACGTGATGGTGAAGGAATGTAAGCGATCTGTCCACAAAATAACTGGGGTTGAACAAATTGGTAAAAGTCTAATGCTGTTGTAAACATTTAGCTCACGTTTGGCCTTTTCTTTATTTAAAAAAATCCTGCCCTTACCGTCTTAGTGTGACTAAACCTCTCAAAAGCCTTTTAATTTCCAGAAAAAAGCAACAATGCTAGATTTTCTGCGTAGATAAACTTTTAGGAAATTGTGGAGGGCAGATGTAGACGTAAATATAAAGAGATTGGAAAGGAGAGAAGCCCAGACCAATCCCTGAGTAACGCCGTTTTTCAGACGGCTAATCATGCTTTGCTTGCGGTCATCGGTAGTATTTAAAGGTAAAACTTTCGGTTTGGACATGTTTTGTGATCAATCTGACCATGTGCTTATCCGGTAGAAGCCTCGAGCAGCTTGCATGTAAGGCCACCGTGCCAGACAGAGTCATATGCGGCCGTCAGATCAACAAAGCGACAAAAAAGAATCCTCGATGTTTTTTGTTAATAAAATGACTCGGTCCACAGTTGATTTTTTGCGTCGAAACTCAACTTGCCTTCAAGGGAGCCTGGATCTATAATTGGTTCAACGCGGGAGAAGATAAGCCTTTCGAGAATCTTGTAGAAGACACAGAGCAAAAATATTGGTCTATAACTCTTTGGGACCTCTATTGGCTTCATCAGCTTTGGGATTGTGACTACAAGCGCTCTTCTCCAGTTCTTGAGAATTTAGAATCAGTGCAAGCAGGAAGAAAGGAAGTCACGTAACCAGTGATTCGCAGCAGCTCCAGCATGAACATTTCTAACTCTAGTTACGTAATGATTTAAATACTTTCACATTTCACTGAGATTCCTAATTAGTTATTTAAACTTAATTTACGTTTTAATACTCATCATTTGATCATGGTATCTAATCTTAAAAAGATGAAATTTCATAGATGCTTAATTTTGCGCCCCGCTGATTGTGCTTAAATTTATAATTTGGTCCACTATGGAAAAAGGTTGGGCATCCCTGATCTAATGTCTAAGCGTTGAAAGACTTTAATTTTTGTTTGCAATACAATTGAACTGACTTTTGAAAAATTTTCTTTATGATGTGGTGTTCATTTTTGTTTTATTTTTTTTTTAATGAAGATAGGTTGATAGCATCACAACCATTGCTGTTTTAATCGTAAGGTGTAAATTCAATTTGTATCTTCTCAAACCAGAGGCACCAAAAGCTGGGAAGGGGGATAATTGCCGTTTGTTTAAAATGCGGAGCACAGAGATAAAAAGTTGCCTTTGTATTTTGCAAGATACATGCATTATGTTAGGTCCGTCTATACAATTATGTGCTTTTGACCAAAATTAAATCCAACAAAGTTGGTAAAATATCGATTTAAACAAGGGATCATCAAAGTTTTTTTTTTGATAAAAGCAAAACGGCAAATAACAATAAGTCGGCGAGCGCAAAATTTAAACACAAGGCACTTTTTTAAGTTAAAAAAATTATCTTAACATATGCAGGAAAAATATGACACGGCCAGACGCTTTGATATAATCCAAGTTGTCTAGCACAGGGCTTCTTAAAGGGGCCACAATTTTCAACCTTCATATATCAAAAACTATTTGATTTAGAAACTTGAAATTTGGTGTGCGACATTTTCTCATCCAAACCTACAAACATGCCAAATTTCAGCAAAATCGGAGATGGTCGGCAAAAAAATGCCGAAAAGGGTGTGAGTTGACATGGAATGTTCCATATCTTGAAAAGAAACGTTAATTTGGCCCGTAGATCTGTACAAATTTGTGAACCTTGATATGATTAATTGCCAAAAGATAGCAGAAATTTCATACTAAAAATTGACATACTAAAAAAAGACATCAAGGTGTTCTCTAAAAAAAAAAGGTCTTCACCTAAAATCGATTTCTGATTCTGCTATTTTTCCCCCGACATCAAGGTGTTCTCTAAAAAAAAAAAAAGATCTTCACCTAGAATCGATCTCTCATTCCGCTACTTTTGCCCAAAAATCAAGGTGTTCTCTAAACCAGCGGTTCCCAAACTGTGAGCCGCGAAAGTAAGCAAAAGTTGTTGTACTTACTGTTTTTCTCACAATAATTGCAGTGTGAAGGTTATTAGCAGCAACTTCCCTTCAGAGAACGATTCCGATTGAGGACCTTTTTCAAACAGCCTGATTTTAGAGGGAAATAGAGAAAAATAAGGAAATCGGATATAAAATCGAAGTGAAGACCTTTTTTTTTTTTTTAGAGAACACCCTGATTTTCGGAGAAAAAAAGATTGTTCAGAGAAGTAATGGAACTGAATACCTTTTTTCATTTCGGCGCCGCGAGTATTTTTAAGTCTTCAAAGGGCGCCGTGAAAAAAAAAAGTTTGGGAACCGCTGCTGTAAACAAAAAAAAAGAAAAAAGGTTTTTACTTCGAATTAATCTTGTATTTCGCTACTTTTCTTCCAAAATCATCGTAATCTCTAAAAATCTAAAATTTAAAATCTCGCAACCCCCATTGAACCACTTTGCGACCCCCAGTTTGAAGAGCCCTGATCTAGGACATAGATGAGGTATTTAAAGTTTTTATTCCACACATAACAATACCACCTTTAACCAAAGAATCGATAGAAAATAATACTTTACCTTTTTTGGAGACTTTAATTCATCAAGAACATTAACCTATTATCTCCTGGAATTTTTTTAAGTGATTTCTTTGCTTTCAATATATAATAACCATATATATTATACATTTGAAAATTGAACCTTATTTTTTTTGTCACACTTATAATTTACCAGAAATGAGGTGTGTCCATATGGCCCCACTAGGAGAAAAAATGAACATTTTTGATCAAATTGCATTTATTCACATTTTTTGCCTAAAATAACAAATAATTTGGTAAATTTCCTTTTTACAATACAAATAGCATATTTCAATGAGAAAAAATAATTTCTCTACTAAATTATTTGGAAAAAGTAATAATACTGAATATTTCATCAAAAATTCATTTGGAAAATTATTTTGTATGGTAAGCTTTAAAACATCTGACACAAAGTCCTACACTGCATTTATTGCATTCAGTTCTGTCTTTAGATTTGCATAATTCTCCAGCACATCTTCTTTTGGAATCATTGGCAGTTGCCTGAACAAAATGATGCAGACTATCAAACCTAGAATCTGTACCCCCTGGCAAATTCATTGGTTTTCGACCAGGTTTCTTTGGGGGATTTTGAAATCTTTTTACATAAGATATAGCAATTTCTCTTTTGAAATTCAGGTGACTAATATTGTTACCTACTTGACGTGATAAGAACCAAGCATTTTGGATGCTGACGTCCACTAACCAGGTAAAGATGCTCCACCACCACTTTTTGCCTCTAATACTGATTCTGTTGTTGTTTATGTTTTCATCCATTCTGTCTGTGCCTCTTATATACTTGTTGTACATTTGTATGAAATGAGGAATGCTAACTTTGATACGCTTCTTTGCTGCCTTGCTCCAGCGATCAGCATCTCCCATTGGCATAGAACTATAGCTTAAAGAAGCAACTGTGATCACTGAATTATCTTTCCACCTTGTTACTGTAGAAAGAGTTTTTTATCATCCACCGAGGCATTGATGATTTGTGCATAGCCTCTCGGCTTTTTGTTAACACTAATTTTGGAAAGCAATGGGGCTTTCTTATCAATTCTATTATCTCTCATAGTTCCCGCTCCATTTTTATTGCTATTCATTAGCTCACATAAAAGAGGTATTGATGTGAATAAATTATCCATAAAGGTATGGTACAAAAGATGTTTTTTGTCATTGCTATATTGATCTAAGAGATGTAAAACAATTGATGCACATTTGCCAAATCTAGTTTCCATTTCTTCATTTCCTTTATAAATTTTACCTTGATATAAGTCAAAAGTTAGTTATTAGATACCCTAAAGGAGTATTCTGGCACCACACTTTATATCCAAAGCGTATTGGCTTATTTCTAATTGCCTGTTTATATGAATGTTTTCCAAAGTATCCTACCATAGCTTCATCATGGGATATATAACTTGAGGGGATAAAATGAGACATCAATTTTTGTTGTAGATGAGCTACCAATGGACGCAGTTTACAATACTTATCATCTTTGTCCAAATTATAATTAGGATAAAAATGAAGATATTTTATGATGTCATCAAATCTATCTCGTCGCATGGCATTATATATTGCATTATTCCAAAAATCCTCCCCTGTTGCCCAGTAATGAGCTTTGCTCAGTAGTGGATTGTACCCACTAATGATCAAAATAGCAAGAAACACTCTCATCTCTTGTTGACTTACTAGAATGTCTTTACCAATTTTTACTTACACCATATATTCTGCTTTGTTCTATTATATGATCTATAATCGAATCATCAAAAAAAAGTTAAAATAATTCTGCAGGGCTAAAATTTCTGTATTTGAATAATCACCTTCTGAAAAATAAGGCGCTACGCTTGTTGGAGATTCTTCTAATTCCCATTTGGGTTGTAAAGTTTTCTGCTTTTTACAAAGGGGTTGCTGAATTATTTCATCATCAAATGATAAATCAATCTCGGCCTGAGCCAAAAGCTGATTCTGATTTAAATTGTGTGGTCCAATCGGTACATCTCCTTCTTAGTCAGCTGAATCTTCATCTGTGAGTTCATCAACATCAGGTGGACAAATAGTTATTGATGCATCAGGGTTGTCAAGTTCTTCTAGGTAGTCCAGAACTGCATTCAAATTCATGGGCCTAAAATATATATTATTTGTATAATATATATATATATGTATTTATAAACATAATTATTATTATATTACATATAAAGTAGTAAATAATTGTATATTGTTTAATTAGTCTAATAGTTATTTTATATATACACAGAAAAGTGTAATAAACTAAAATATGAAAAACAGAAAAATTATAATCGGATTTTCCTAGTGGGGCCATATGGCCCCACTAAGATTTTTTGAAATTCAAAAGATCATTGGGAAGTTAATTAAGGGACAATTAAATTTGTTTTAATATGAAGTGAAGAGTAATTACTAATAAATATTTTGTTATAATAATCATGCGTTTTGAAATCTAAATAAAGGAAATAATAGCTTACCTTGTTCTTTCGGACATTGTGAAATGTAATTTGTAATAGAAAGTCACTTCAAAAGCCTCCAAAAATCTTACTAGATAGAGTTGAGGATATTTAATGCTGGTAATTTATGTATTTAGGTTTACGTACAATATATCACAAGATAAAATAAAAAATATCTGAAAAACAATACATAAAATTGAATAAAATTGTACTTGAGTTACCTGGGTCCATATGGCCCCACTAGGAGAAAATGGGTTAATATTTTTGTATATAGCAAACCAACTCACACCGTGCTTTACACTCAATAGAATAGTTATGTAACAATTCAATTTAAGCAAAACCTGATCAAAACTTTATTAAATAGGTCTCACAATATTTGCAATACCTATATAAAAAAGCAGAAAGAAATCCAAATTATTTTCGAAAGTTTTTTACGTAATAGTTATACAAAATCTTTTATAAATAAAAATATTAAACGATATTTAATCAAAATTCAATCTCAAAATACTTCTATTACACAATCATGCGCATCTGATCAACCATCGAAAATTAATGACATTAAATTACTGTTTTGGTTTAAACAAAGAACACTTTCTAATTTTGAAGTAATCTAAAACTAAATTTCCTTTTAATTTAAAACACAATGATTCAAACTGCAACCAATTCGCAACGGTATAATATTCTATTTAGTGCACTATAGTTTGTCATTATCTAAATTCCTTTCGCCCTTATTAACTTTCCTTCTAATTTAAGAAACAATGACTTGACACATATACGTCCTTTTGTCCTTATCAATTTCTCATCCTTTAACTCTTTTTTTTTATTTTAATTAACAAAAAACCCTCAAAATATAAATAACGTTCGTCAGAGGAAGAACACTTATTTATTCGTCATCTAAGTGGTAAAAGTAATTTTGGCCGAAGTGCAGCTAATTGTTTTTGAACTTCGGAATCGCGATCGTCTACTTAAAGTTATTTGGCTCTCCACATTCCTAAACTTTTGTGAGTACCTTTTATTTGTTTTTTTTGTATGTGTTTCGTAGTAACTGTTTTCAGTAATTTATTCGTATATATATTATAGGATTACAAGTACAAAATAAGAGTATTTGTCAATCAAGTTTTTACGTGGGGAGAGAGATTCGCGATAAACAATCTAAATCCAAAACAATTACCTTATGTTCAAAAATTTTCTACTCAACTTTTTAAAGAGAAAAAGCTTTTTTTCTGAAAATTCGACACAAACATACAACTACGTATAAAACACAACTTGGAAATTGAAAAAATTATTTCCGTATAAAGATAAACAACCTCATGTGCAACAATTCAACATCTGTCAATTAAAATGTGATTCTGGAGCTTCGCATATTAGACAAACAGGCAGAAATCTGATCACCATACAGACTCCACAACCACAACTCCGACCAGAAACTGATGTAGAAAAACATTAAATTGACAATCCAACCGACTTCAATAATTGTGTAATTTTATGTTTTTAAAATCATTGGCGAAAAGGTTTGATAAAAGAATCGTTAAATATTTAATCGATTTATGAATATCGACAAACAATCAATTTCATTATATTTATTTAACAACTAATGCTTCTTTATTTTACTTTAACAGTAATACTGCGCAGTAAATGTTTAAAGTCGGTGTTTTATTATTTTACTTCAAATTGTTTAAACCACTTTATTTTGTGTTTGCCCTAATTGCTGTTGTATCAATTTAATTTTAAAGTTTACGCACAGATAATCCCGTCTTATTTAATACGTTTATTTTGGCAATATTTTATTTTGTTAGGTCATAATAATGTAAATTCCCGTATTAATATTTACAATTACAAAAATCTTTATTTTCCATGCTTAAGTTTTTTTCAATTTCTACATTTGTCTTGCTTGGACCGAAATTTATTTTTATCAACTCTTCTCCGATTGGTTCTTTTTCCATGTTACATCAAGATATTTTCAATGTTATTTATCCATCTTAGTCGATTAAGACCAAAATTCAAATTTTACTAACGCTTTTTGATGTTGCTTCGAAGTTCTTTTCGACAAAATTCATTCCGTTTGATTCGACGAAGTCCGAAATTATGAACTTTTCAACTCTTTTTTGGTTGGTTCTTTTTTGATGTTCAACGCTCTTACTTAAGCTTGGAATTGTTGATTCTTGGTTAGAATTCCGAATTTCCAAAAGAGTTACTTCATGGAATTCTTTTCTCTCCCTTCTTGACCTTTTTCGATGACTGTCTTAAAACAGTCGCAGAATAGTCTGGCACCATTCCTTTAAATAATTAGTTGATTTCTTGATTTTTATACTTTTTCTTCAACAATTCAGAATCTATTATACTTATCGCTACTATGGGGTATTTGGTTCTTGAGTATGATATTGACTACCACTTTGTTTTTCAATCTTTCTTGATATTTACTTTTAATTAATTAGTTTAACGCAGTTGATGTTGAAATGAGTTACTATTCCGAAACGTTCTAAATAAACTATGTGTCAAAATATATTGGCTTTACTTTTTATTCTGATATAAAAGTAATAGTATTCTGTTTAAACATTTTCACATTTTAAAACTCTTCAGGATAATCAACCGATCACTTTTGCTTTTTATCATTGTGGTCGTCGTCGTCTTTTTATCACGCCTTGGAAGGGCATCCACTCCAGGTCAGTCAGCACCCGTGCTTCATATGGTGCCCGATGTATGGGACACGCTATTGAAACGTGGTCTGCAGTTTGTTTAGCGGCGCCGTCTTTGCAATTTGGTAAAGAAGCTATTGTATTTTCAACAGAGTTAAGTGACTCTTATGTAAACGAATACACGAGTAAATCTCTTTTATTTTTTAATCTTCTTTAATCTGAATTACACTTTTAATCTGAACGTACAAGACTTTAAAAAAGCAATATTTAAACAGTATAATAAAGTTTAATGTGTGGTAATTATAAAAATACAAACAATAAGAAAGTAGCGGGGCAAATAAAAGATCACGCGAGCGTGAAACGCGTCCGAGTTCGATACCCGTTAAAGTCGAAATACACAACACCTCCAGAACTAAGAAAAAAAGTATGCACAGCAAATAAACACAAGACTACGGAACATAAAAATCTGGACGTCTTCTTGCTCTGCTGGATCGTCTCGGATTGTCACGCGTAATACGGTGGAAGTGGTAGGATCGCTAGCAGGGGTGACAGACAACGGTGAAGATTCTTTTGTAAATGAAGACATTAATGACTGTTTTTTCGAGTTAAATGACTCCCTTGAAAGCTGCTGGACTGCATCAGAGGTGGAAGGAACGTTTTTGATGTTGTTGTTGCTGTCGGAAACGTAGCGTGTTTGAAGTTGATTCAGGTGACGGCGCCAAATTGGTCCAGTGAGAACAACTCGTACATGAAACATGCAACTGCCCTATTCTCACAATACTCCATGTTCTATTTATGGTTTTTCCACCCAGAAGCGTGGATGCCAAATCCGGCAAGGTTGTTCAAAAGATTCCGCGCAGCTGACACAAACGGGCGTCTAGTTCTAAGTCTCTCTTGGCGAGTATCTGAGGACCCAATTAAAAGACCATACAAGATATGATCAGGGTCCATGGATCCACGGTAAGCCAAGGATAGTGTCGCTCCCAGTCGGCAAAGCTCAGCAGGCTGGACGCCTGAGAGTATAGATAGGTGGTCCGTTTAACTGGGACGCAGGCATCCAGTGACTATACGCAAGGCGTCGTTCAAGACATTGTCGATGAGGCGAATGTGAGCGCTGCGACACCAAACTGACCAGCAGTACTCAGCTGTTGAGTAGACTAGAGTAAGGTACTATACGTAGTGTTTTAGCACCAGCATTCCATCCCGAGCCCACGAGTCGCCTCAGCAGTGTGACGCGTGAGAATAGTTTTTTGCGAAATGCCATTAGATGGTGACGAAACGTGAGCGATCTGTCCAGTTTTATCCAAAGGTAAGTAAGGATAGGACAGAACGGTAAACGTCTATCGTTGTTATAGACTTTTAACTCACGTTTGGCCTCTCGGTTATTTAAGTGAAAGGCTACCGTTACCGCCTTAGTGTGACTGAGCTTCAATCTCCAAGTCTGGAAATACGCTGAAAGTGTAGACATGTCTTGGCTTAAAGTCCTCTCCAAGTCCTTTCAGTTTCCAGAAGAGTGCAACAACGCTAAATCATCATAGCGAGATGATGAAGAACTTTCATCTTGCTTGCAGTCTGAGGCACTCGTCATCCTAGTACAGGAGACCCACTGAACTGATGCAGAGAAGTTGGTACTCCCAAACTACCAACTAGCTGGGTCTTCTTTAAGCAGGAAGCATGGCCTTGCCACGTTTGTCCACGAGCGAATAAGATACACGCTTTTGTAACAATCTCCACCGACATCGGAGATCGAGTGGTTGTGTGTGGACATTAATGGCAATAAAATAGTCAACGTTAACAAACCACCGCTAACGCGATTGCGATCTCTGGATCTCCCAATATTTCCTCATCCCTGTCTTTACGCTGGCGATTTTAACTGTCGTCATGCTGACTGGAGTTACGATGATAACAGTCCGGGCGGTGAGTGCTTGGCTGGCTGGACAAGTATTAATTGTCTTGCCCTCCTATATAATGCCAAGGACGCTGCCAGTTTTTACTCTGACCGCTGGAACACTGGCACCAATCCGGATCTAGCTTTTGCTAGCGTAGGTCCTAACAGTCGCTTACCCAATAGACGTGTCCTTGAAAAGTTCCCAAGGTCATAACATCGACCTTCGCTTATTACACCACCAAGGTTTGCTATGTCAGTGCCAAGCATGCCTGTTAAGCAATGGAACTTTTGCAAGGCCAAATGGAGTCATTACATTGTTTTGACAAATAAATTCGCAAAGACTTTGTTGCCGCCTGATTCATTTGTTTTGGACACGGCTTACCAGGATTTCTGTAACATTATTAAGAAAGCATCCAAAAAGACTATAACACACGGGTATTACAACAACTATATTCCGTGTTGGGATGCGGAGTGCGAATCCCTCTATCAAACGTTCCTGCAGTCCTCAGGGAAACAACTCGAGCTTGGCTGCCGCAGCTTTACTTGCCAAACTTGACAGGAAGCGGAGAGATTGATGGCTCGAACTGTTTCGAACCATTGACTTTTCACAGTCTAGTCGAAATGCATGGAGTATTTTAAACAAACCTAGTGGTAGGTCACAACAACCTCTTCGTCATTATCCTACCTCAGCCGATGCTATTGCATCTCAGCTGGTCAGAAATGGGAAATACGAGGCGATTGACCACAAGTCTTCTCGACTTGTCTCTCAAGAAGTGTCTGACCTTTGGAGGGCCACAACACTAGACCCAGTAAATATCTCTGACACTTTATCACAGAGAGAATTTACTGCTGCCCTTTAACATTTAAAATCAGGTAAAGCTCCGGGCCCCGATTGCATCTGCCCAGAGCTTATACTCCATGCTGGAGCTGCTTTGAAGTCCTGGTTACGTGACTTTTTTTGTTCCTGTTTGCGCCGACTCAAAATTTCCAAGATCTGGAGAAGAGCGCTTGTAGTCGCGATCCCAAAACCAACGAAGCCCGTGGGAGACCCAAAAAGTTATCGACCGATATCTTTTCTCTGTGTTTTCTGCAAGATCCCAGTGAGGCTTACCGACGCCCGCGTTGACCCATTAATCGATCCACTCGTTGTCGTCGTTTGAAGAGGTATCCACTCCAGGTCAGACACAAACAGGACCGGGGCCGAGGGTTTATCCTTTTACTACCCCAGACTGCTGCACTGCCTGGATCACACGCTGGCAGTGATGTCGTTAAGCCAGCATTGAGTTTCGTCATTCAAAACCGTCAGACCTCGTGCTCCATGTGGTGCCCGATGTATAGGGCACGCTGTTAGTACATGGTCTGCGGTTTGCTCAGAGGCGCCACACTCGCAATTTGGTGAAGGAGCGAGACCCCATTTGTGCATGGACGAATGGAATTGCCCAACACCAGTCCGCAGGCGGTTGAGCTTAACCCAAGCTGCTCGGGGTAAGCTCATCCCAACAGGCCTGGCACCGGTCTGGGGCACAAAAGCACGGAGCCTGGAAGCACCTTCACACTACTCCGTTTTCCATTTAAGATTTGTCCATTCAGAGGCGCGGATGCCAAGTTTGGCAAGGTTGTCCAAGAGATTCCGCGCAGCTGGCACAAACGGGCGTCTGGATCTTAGTCTCACTTGGCGAGTATCTGAGGACCCACTTAGCAGACCATGCAAAATATGATTGGGGTCCAGAGATCCACGGTAAGCCAAGGAGAGTGTCGCTCCCATTCGGCGAAGCTCAGCTGGCTGGATGCCTGAGAGTATAGGTAGGTGGTCCGTTGGAGTGGGACGCAGGCATCCAGTAACTATACGCAAGGCGTCGTTCAAGACACTGTCAATGAGATAAGTGTGAGCACTGCGACACCAGACTGGCGCACAGTACTCAGCTGTTGAGTAGACTAGAGACAAGGTGGCTATGCGTAGTGTTTTAGCACCAGCACCCCATCCCGAGCCCACGAGTCGCCTCAGCAGTGTGACGCGCGAGGATAGTTTTTTGCGCAATGCCACTAAATGTGACGAAACGTGAGCGATCTGTCCAGTTTTACCCCAAGGTAAGTAGGGGTTGGACAGAACGGTAAAAGTCCACCGTTGTTGTAGACCTTTAGCTCACGTTTGGCCTCTCGGTTGTTTAACCCTACGTTAGTACCCTGGGGGTAGGAACGTCATTAGTACCATGGGGTGTTTCAGCACCCCATTATTAAAACTGTTGTCAATAACAAGCAATATACACATTGGGCTTTAATGCTTGTTTATTAAATACAGTAGATTTAAACAATAATAAAACATCAAAACTGTTTATTGAATAAATCTAAACTGTAAAGTGATTAATGTGCAATAACTTACAACCAAAACGAGTACCCCGGTAGTCTTTTTCCAACCTTATCGCCATCAGTGTTATTTGTTACTCTGATTCTTCATCGTTAGATGCGGATTCATGGCATGTTATGCATTGCACAAACAACTTGCTGTGGTCTTTGCAAACATGCTTACCACAAGTGGTACAAACTGTTTTGACTTTGCGGTCACGTGACCTCTCGCACAATTCACATCTCTTTGCACGATTTGATGTCGATGCCTGTGAATATGTTGAAGATTCTTCTGACTCTGGCAGCATTCTTCTAATTCCACTTTTGAGGTCTCTTGACAGGTGAATATTCTGCAATCTTCTTTTCAGAGCCTCTTGAACAAGCTGCATACTTACACTCTTGATGAATAGACGGCGTTTTAGCTTGTTTTCAGGGTTATGACAGTAGAGTATGTATGCATTTATAATGGAAACGTTCAACAGCGTGTAAAAAACAGTCAAAGGCCAACGTCGACTATTTCTTGAAGTGTCGTACTCCCCTGCCATTTGGTCAACCAAATCCACTCCGCCGTTGGTCGAATTATAAAAAGTAATAATTTCAGGCTTTTTCATGTCACTAGACTCTGGGTCAATTTTATCATCATGATGCATGCTACTGAAGAGGACAACATTTTTCTTTTGCTTGGTCTGAGGCACATAGGATACTAGTGTCACATTACCTCCAAATCCAAACATACTGTCACACGCAGCCCTGTTCTTGACCGATAAAAATTCGTCGGGGATCTCACGTTTGTTCTTGCGAATTGTTCCCACAGCAGATAATTTATGGTCATGAAGTAGACTTACGATAAGTGGGTAAGTGGTATACCAATTATCAAATGTAACGTTTCTGCCTGAACCTGAGATTTCAGAGATAAGTCTTGTAACTACAGCAAAAGATAAATTGTCAACTTTGAATGGGCTATCAGGCTGTTTTCCAGCATAAATTTCCATTTTGCAAGTATAGTACGTTCTAGCATCAGCCATTGCTTGTATTTTTATGCCATATTTTGCTGGTTTGTTCGGGATACAGTATATTGTCTGAATGGACACCTGCCCCTGAAAGCCACCAGCATCTCATCAATCGTGACAAACTCTGAGGGCGAATAGTTCCTCAAACAATTTTGAACAAACGTCTCAAAAAGGTCTCGAATTGGGGCAAGCTTATCCAAAAGTTTTCTTGAAGCCTGTGTTGCTTTGTCATCGAACCGTATGCAACACAGTAGAAAGCGAAAGCGATGCAGCGACATCGTCAGCCGAAAAACATCAATACCAGTGCCATCAGTCTTCCACAAATTATCAAGGTTCATTCTGTTGCTGTGATAGGTACCAGCCAATAGTAGTAGACCAAGAAAAGCCTTCATTTCTACATTATCAGTGTCTCTTGCTTTACTTTTTTGAGTATAGTTCTTTCT
Source organism: Diplosoma virens (assembly GCA_963680785.1). Taxonomy (NCBI): domain Eukaryota; kingdom Metazoa; phylum Chordata; class Ascidiacea; order Aplousobranchia; family Didemnidae; genus Diplosoma; species Diplosoma virens. The sequence continues at coordinate 25,080,868 of OY796894.1, forward strand.
CTTGTCTCTGATAAACAAGTTGGTCTTTTCAACCAATAATTCCAGCATTTCGGGAATAACAAATAGTTCCCAAAACTCATAAGGAGTTTTCGCTTGAAGAGCTGGTCCTCTGGGTCCTGGTCTTTCTCGAATAATATTTTGAGGACGGGTAGGAACTGCTGAATTAGGCATTTCTTTCTGCCACCATGATTTCTTGTCTTTTCCCAGCCATCCATCACAATTTGGCTGTTTTTGGCAGGGCTGTTTTTCCGGTTCGTCATGTTCCGAGTCATAGAACTCAGAATCAGAAATAACTTCATCTTCTATAACGAAATCTGATTCACCTTCACTGTCATCTTCAGCATCACTCAAAACGTCACATTCTTGCAACATTCTTTGCAACCTTTCTACATTTCTACTGTAACTATCCATAATTTACCCTAAAAAAATAAGAAGAACAAGTCACAGTACTGTAAGATTTTCAGCATTTTTTCCTCTCACCTATTCAAAAGGGTATTTAAAAAAACAAAGTTGCAAGTGTTGCCAACTCAAAACTGCATATAAATTTAATACCCTGGGGTGCTGAAACACCCCAGGGTACTAACGTAGGGTTAAATGAAAGGCTGTCGTCACCGTCTTAGTGTGACTGAGTTTCAACCTCCAAGTCTGGAGATACGCTGACAGTGTGGACATGTCTTGGCTTAAGGTCCCCTCCAAGTCCTTCCAGTTTCCAGAAGAATGCAACAATGCTAGATCATCAGCATAAGCAAACTTTCTGGAAATCATGGAAGGAAGGTCGTACGTATAGATGTTAAATAGGAGGGGAGCCAAGACCGATCCCTGAGAAACGTCGTTTTTTAGACGGCGTAGCCTGCTTTGCTTGCTGTCACCGGTGGTAAGGGTGAAACTTCGATTTCGGACAAGCTCCATGATTATTCTGACCATGTGCTTATCCGGAAGTAGTCTCAGCAGATTGCAGGTAAGGCCACGGTGCCAGACAGTGTCATAAGCAGCTGTCAGATCGATAAATACGGCACCGGCCTTCTTTTTAGCCTCAAAAGAATCCTCGATGTTCTGGGTTAGCAGAACAACTTGATCTACGGTTGACTTCCGCGTCGGAACCCAGCCTGCTCTTTAGGGAGAAGTGGATCGATTAATGGTTTAACGCGGGCGTAGATATCGACGATCTTGTAGGCGACACAGAGCAGAGATATCGGTCGATAACTCTTTGGATCCCCCACGGGCTTTCCGGGTTTTGGGATCGCGACCACAAGCGCTCTTCTCCAGATCTTGGGAATTTTGAGTCGGCGCAAACAGGAACAAAAAAAGTCACGTAACCAGGACTTCAAAGCAGCTCCGGTATGGAGTATAAGCTCTGGGCAGATGGAATCAGGTCCCGGAACTTTACCTGGTTTTAAATGTTGAAGGGCAGCAGCAAAATTCGCTCTGTGATAAATTGTCAGAGATATTTACTGCGTCTGGTGTTGTGTGTCTCCAAAGGTCAGACACTTCTTGAAAGACAAGTCGAGATGACTTGTGGTCAACAGCCTCGTATTTCCCATTTCTAACCAACTGAGATGCAATAGCATCGGCTGAAACGGGACAGTGACGAGGAGAGTGTCGTGACCTACCAGTAAGGTTGTTCAAAATACTCCACGCTTTTCGCTAGAGTGTGAAAAGTCAATGCTCCGAACTGCTTCGGACCATCGATCCCTCCGCTTTCTGTCAAGCTTGGCAAGCAGAGCTGTAGCAGCCAAACTTGAGTCGTCTCCCTGAGGAGACTGCAAAAAGGTTTTATAGAGGGATTCACACTCTGCATCCCAACACGGAATGTAGGTATTTCGATACCCGCGTGAAATAGTCTTTTTGGCTGCTTTCTTAATGGTGTTACAGAAGTCCTGGTAAGCCGCATCCACATCAAGTGTATCAGGCGGCAACAAAGTCTTTGCGAATTTATTCGTCAAAGCAATGTAGTGACTCTATTTGGCCTTGAGGAAGTTCCATCGCTTAACAGGCATGCTTGGCACTGACATAGCAAACCTTGGTGGTGTAATAAGCGAAGGTCGATGTTATGACCTGGGGAACTTTTCAAGGACACGTCTATCCGGTAAGCGACTGTTTGGATCTATGCTAGCGAAAGCTAGATCCGGATTGGTGCCAGTGTTCCAGCGGCCGGAATAAAAACTGGCAGCTTCCTTGGCATTATATAGGAGGGCAAGACAATTAATACTTGTCCAACCAGCCAAGCACTCACCGTCCGGACTGTTGTCGTCGTAACCCCAGTCAGCATGACGACAGTTAAAATCGCCAGCGTACAGACAGGGGTGAGGAAACACTGGAAGATCCAGAGTTCGCAATCGCGTTAGCGGTGGTTTGTAGACGTTGACTATTTTATAACCATCAACGTCCACACACAACCACTCGATCTCCGATGTCGGTGGAAATTGGTCCAAAAGCGTGTATCTTAGTCGCTGGTGGACAAACGTGGCAAGGCCATGCTTCCTGCTTAAAAAAGACCCAGCTAGTTGGTAGTTTGGTAGTACCAACTTCTCTGCATCAGTTCAGTGGGTCTCCTGCAATAGGATGACGAGTGCCTCAGACTGCATAGCGAGATGATGAAGAACGTTCATCTTGCTTGCAGTGAGGCCTTCGATGTTCAGCTGAAGAATAGTGGGTCTTCGGAACTTGTTGGCAATGTGCCCTGAAAAGGGCATTGCCCCGTCCTGAAAAGGACGTTTGCCGATTAGCAGACCCACACTGAACATCGGAATGGGTGGATACCCTTCCGTTTTGGTAGGTTCGGTTTCGGTCTGTCATTTTAAAATCAATGAACAGACTTACTCACGGCCCAGGCTGCGTGAAAGTACCTACCATCTGGGCCACTGTTCTCTAAAGAGCAGGCTGGGTTTCGACGCGGGAAGTCAACCGTAGATCAAGTTGATCTGCTAACCCAGAACATCGAGGATTCTTTTGAGGCTAAGAAGAAGGCCGGTGCTGTATTTTTCGATCTGACAGCTGCTTATGACACTGTTTGCCATCGTGGTCTTACCTGCAATCTGCTGAGACTCATTCCGGATAAGCACATGGTCAGAATAATCATGGAGCTCGTCCGAAATCGAAGTTTCACCCTTATTACCAGTGACAGCAAGCTAAGCAGATTACGCCGTCTGAAAAACGACGTTTCTCAGGGATCGGTCTTGGTTTTCTTTCTATTCAAAATCTATACGTACGATCTTCCTTTCATGATTTCCAGAAAGTTTGCTTATGCTGATGATCTAGCATTGTTGCATTCTTCTGGAAACTGAAAGGACTTGGAGAGGACTTTAAGCCAAGACATGTCTACACTTTCAGCGTATTTCCAGACTTGGAGATTGAAGCTCAGTCACACTAAGGCGGTAACGGTAGCCTTTCACTTAAATAACCGAGAGGCCAAACGTGAGTTAAAAGTCTATAACAACGATAGACGTTTACCGTTCTGTCCTATCCTTACTTACCTTTGGATAAAACTGGACAGATCGCTCACGTTTCGTCACCATCTAATGGCATTTCGCAAAAAACTATTCTCACGCGTCACACTGCTGAGGCGACTCGTGGGCTCGGGATGGAATGCTGGTGCTAAAACACTACGTATAGTACCTTACTCTAGTCTACTCAACAGCTGAGCACTGCTGGTCAGTTTGGTGTCGCAGCGCTCACATTCGCCTCATCGACAATGTCTTGAACGACGCCTTGCGTATAGTCACTGGATGCCTGCGTCCCAGTTAAACGGACCACCTATCTATACTCTCAGGCGTCCAGCCTGCTGAGCTTTGCCGACTGGGAGCGACACTATCCTTGGCTTACCGTGGATCCATGGACCCTGATCATATCTTGTATGGTCTTTTAATTGGGTCCTCAGATACTCGCCAAGAGAGACTTAGAACTAGACGCCCGTTTGTGTCAGCTGCGCGGAATCTTTTGAACAACCTTGCCGGATTTGGCATCCACGCTTCTGAATGGACAAATTACAAATGGAAAACGGAGTACTGTGAAAATGCTTTCAGGCTCCGTGTTTTTGTGCCCGGGACCAGTGTAAAACCTATTGGTTGGGCTTACCCCGAGCAGCTTGGATTAAGCTTAACCGCCTGCGGACTGGTGTTGGGCGATTCCATTCGTCCATGCACAAATGTGGTCTCACTCCTTCACTAAATTGCGAGTGTGGCGCCTCTGAACAAACCGCAGACCATGTACTAACAACGTGCCCTCTACATCGGGCACCACATGGAGCACGAGGTCTGATGGTTTTGGATGACGAAACCCGAATCTGGCTTAATAACATCACTGTCAGCATAACATCACTGATTCAGGCAGTACAGCAGCCTGGATTAGTAAAAAAATTAACCCTCGGCCCCGGTCCTGTTTGTGTCTAACCTGGAGCGGATACCTCTTCAATCGACGACGACGACGTTTATCTTTCTAGCTAATAGGAAAACGTTGGAGGCTCGATATTTAATGTTACCATCAAGCGATTATCTCGATTTGCTTTCGGAGATGCCGAGATATTGCTGCCTAGTTGAAATACTTTATTTAGTTTTTATTTTTTTAGAGGTATGACCAAAATTTCTAGTTACTGCTGAGACCGCCTAACAAAAAAAGTGTTGCTTTTCAAGCACACAGCATATTGACGAGGGTAAGTTTGGAACTGGTACCATACCAATCGCGCTCGCCATCAATACGACCTTTTCACATAGTAGACTAGAAAAAACAAAGGCGCCCACCAACTACTTTATTAATGACTCTGGTTTCTTTCTCCCATTGTGATTGTACTGGCTTTGTGCAATTGCCGTAACATCATAATCACTGTCTTTTACATAAAAAGACTAGAAAAACCAGCATGCTGTCGAGTGGAGATATGCTTAACTCTTATTTTGAATTAACTGCTGCAAATGCTTGCTAATGCAATGTAACTGTTAAGTTATGGCACTTAAAAATTTTTTTATGCAATTTGCTTTATTAAGGTCTTTTTAAAAATAACAGTTAAAAGTAGCTGTTAAAAAAGATACTCCTAAACGTTTTTTAAAGAAACAGTTAGTTGCTGAAGACTAGAAAAAGGACAAAGGTACTGCCAGCGCATTCCTTAGTAAAGGTAAGCAGATGTAGAAAGTGTAAGCATAAAAATCGCGTTACCAAGAAAATTAGAATCTTATACAATATTGATAAAGCAAATTAAAGTAGTTGGTATACAGCGAAGTGAAAAATGCAAGCTTTTGCACGTATTGAGTACTGTTTGCACCAAAATCTGTTGGTAGATCATCTCTTGGCTTGCAGTTGAAGAAGCACTTTCTGGAGCACAATGCTATGCAAATGCAAGGTGGTATCTATGCAAACATAAAAAAAAAGAACATTATTTGACAGCAATAATTAAATGTGAACAGTTTCTGGACAGTCTAAGCACTGGTAGTGCCAGTCAATAACAATTTCATGTCAAAAAAAGAAGAATATTAAGAAGGATTTGCCATGGTTGTGAATTTGTTGGGAAAGCAAAATATTGCTTTTTGTAAACATCGTGATGGTGAACCGCTTTCACCAGATTCCACATCAAAACAAAATGAAAGTAATTTCAAATCCATTTTTGAATATACTGATAGCACGAGGAGATTCCAAGATTGCCACGTGTGTTCAGTAGGTCCTCACAAATGCTATGTATTTTAGCTGGAAAACACAAAACGAATATAATGATATAATTTCTAACCATATGCGAGAACACGTACTTGAAAAATTTAAGAAAACTTAAGTTTTTTCAATACGTGCAGATGAAACAAGCAACTTTGAAAATATTAAATAGTATTCCCTTTTGGTGCGTTTTGTCCAAGATCTTCCAGGTGCTCTTTCAGTGTTAATAGAAAGTTTTTTTGAGATTTAGTCATGCTGAAAATTCAACAAGGCAAGGCTTAAGTGACCAGATAATCCAGGAGCTTACTTAAAGAAATTTGCAATTGAAAAATCTTAGAGTACAAGATTACGACCGTGCGGCATCCATTGCTGGCAAAATGAATGCTGTACAGGCTATAATATCTAGACGGTATCCTATAGCTCTTTATGTACACTGTGCTTGCTATAGCTTGAAGCTGTCGTTTTCATGTTCAAGTAGCGCATCGAGTATAAGACGCTGTATGAAAACAATTAGAGAATGCATGATGTTTCTGCGTGCTGGAAAAAACGCAGAACAGCACTACGCAATTCCATAGATGTCACCTTCCCAGAACATAGTCGAACAACTCTCGGTGGGTCGAGAAACACGATGGTGTAATTCACTTTGTACAACTTTTCCTGCAATTGCGCAAAGTTTGCATGCACTAAAACAGTGGTCTCAACCTTTTTTCAAACCGAACCAAGTTTTTTGAAAAAATCAAATTTGTAAAATCTTGCCACCCAAGCATCTCATGATACATAGTTAAATTAAAAGCTATGTAGAAAAAGTTTTTCATAATGACAGAACTGTGTTGAAAATAATACAAACAGTTCTTTTCACTGAGCATTTATTTTTTAAATTACTTGATAATTACACTAATGAGAAATCTGTGCTTGCTTGCCGTCGGTGAGCTTTTGAAAATTGTAGAGTGTGCACAAATTATTTTTACCACTGAGGTATGTTAATTGTATTTCTCTATTTTCACTGTTACAAAAAGCTTTATAAATATCATAAACTGGTTGTGGGACAAATATTTTTGTTGCTGCATCATGATCATCAATAGGATCTGCTAATCCTGTAATTCGATTATTGTTTAAATTCAAATCACCGCTGAAGTAGTCATATAGTTATTGTTTATTTGCTGCATCTGCAGGATCTGTCAGGTCACTTAAATTTACAATTTTATGCGTTTCATATAAATCGATATCATCTGAAAATACATTGTTAAAACGCTCCTTAACATATTGTTTATTCACTCCGTCTAAAGGGAGTTGTTTAGAATCTTGCTCGAGCCTGGCCCGAGGTTCGAACCGTCTCTGGTCTGTAACTAACTTATTTAATTCAACGTTTTCCGTTAATTTTTTTTGTGCAAGTTTTTGCCTTTTCAGTTTTGAGTAACGTTTTGTTCAGTCGAGGTTTTCTTAAAAAATTGTTTTTTTTTGGGCGAAGTAGCAACAGCAATTTTTGCTGTTTTCACGGACTTGAATGAGTGATTTGGTAATTTCCATTTTTGGCGTTCTTGAATAATTAAAGTTGGTTTTATCTTTCCTTCGGATTTGGTTTTTGATAACAATGAAAGTCTCTAAGAGGTCCGCTTAGACGTCGTTTCCCAACATAAAAAAAATTGCTGTTGCTAGACAAACAAGCAACATCGGAATTGCCTGGTCGTTGAAGAGCTCAACAACTGCCACCGCTTCTGTTACTTCGGTGATGATACTTATTTTTCTAGCGGAAGTCAAGAATACTCTGTGTCCTAGTGATATTTGTGATTGTTTGGTTGGTGGTTCAGAAGTTCTCAGCGACAGTCAGCTTCGCATTCGTAAAAATTCCTATCATCTCTGAAGGTGTTAATTCTGAACTGTGTGATCGATGATTCAAAGGTTTCAAATTCGGATGAAGTTAATAAAATCTAATTTATTTAAGTGTTTGATATAATTATATATATTATAGTTTGTAGTTACTGTGAAGTCTTTGGTGTTGTTATTAGTGTTTAATTAGTTTATTATAGTATTTGTGGGTGTTACTTAAATTGTTGTTGTTTTTGATTAATTATATTAATTTATCTATATGTCTTCTCCTGCGCCTTTTGGGAATTTCAAGGGTGGGACTAAGGAACTTTGTGATGGGTCGGAGCCGACAGTGGCTGCCGTAACTTTGACCTCTAATGAGAGGACTACTTCCTTTACCCTGGCTGAGCAGTCCACAGCGACTGCTTCCACTTCGATTCCCCGTTCAAGCATGGATAAGATATCATACAAGCTGTTAAGCAATAGGCGTAGGCTGGTTAATGCTATTAAGCATTTGAGAGATGACTTATCGGGAGTATCTTCATTGGTTTCATTTAATAAGATTGCGCCGGAATTTCATAATTTCATCAAGTCATACTCGGTATTCTGCTCCGAAGTTGATAAAGTCACTGATTTGGAACATGTTGGTAAGCTTATTTGTGATCTGGCTGCTGATTATGAAAATTTATGTAGTAGTTTTAAAGATCTTGAATTGCGTTTTATTGGTTCGTCTGCACGTGATGAGGATGATGTTGCAGTTAAGGCTTCTGACAGTGTCTCACAAGCCTCGTTGGGTAGAACTAGTTCGTCCAGTAAAAGTTCTGCTGCACGCCGTATTGAGTTTGTAAACGTGCTAGCCTTCTAGCTATTCGTGATTTGGAAAAATCCAAAGCTAAGGCTAAAGCTGCTTTGGTAGCGGCTAAAGTCAAGGAAGCAAAAGCTGAAGCTGAGGCTGAGGCTAAGTTTAGTATAGAGGAAGCCAAGCTTGCCGCCGAAGAGAGGTTTATTGCGCTTTCGGAGCCTGGTTTGTCTGAAGCTGGTTCACGTAGATCAGCGTCTAAAGTCGTTGAGCATGAAAAGATTTCTGTCGTCATGCCCCCAGAAAAGCATTCCCACCGTGCGTCATGTCCCCAGGAAAAGAATTTTGAACAGTATATACAGGTTGATAAAGAAACTGTTAGAGCGCGGCCTGAAGCTTCTATTCCTAAGCCTTTGTATAATCAATCTGGTCCGGTTGAAACAAAACCTTTTGTTAACCCAGGCCATCCTATTTTTAATGAGTGGAGAGAGGCTCGGGGGCGCCATATCAATGATGTAGACACAACTTCTAGGTTTGCGCATTTTCGGCCTGAGCGTACAAATTCATATTATGTGGCTGGTGATTCTCGTGTCTTGAACGATCATGTATTTCAAACATACCTTGATAGACAAAACAGAAAGGAGTATATTAATCTTGCATCGCAGATGAGTTTTAACGGTGATAATATTGCCTTTGTCTTCTTTAAAAACCAAATTCAAAAACTTATGAATAAATGTCCTATAAGTGAAAGATATCTTGAAGTTTTGAGAGCTGCATGTGTGGGTCAACCGCGTGAAATGGTCAATTTGTTTTTTGGGCCGATGCGAGGTCTGTCGACATCTGAGCGTGTTGAAAAAGCTCTTCAGCAATTGAGTGAAAGATATGGTGTTCCTGGCGGTTTGACTGCTGAGCCTGCAATTGTTGACATTCGTAATGGTTCACGCGTGTTGCACAACGTTGTCTCGCTTAAGAAATTTCGAGAAGATTTAAACACTTTGGAAGTTTTTGCGTATGCGCATAATGAAATTAAAAAACTATCTGATCAACTTTTGTTGGATGTTGCTAATCGTCTCCCTGGTGTTTTGAAACAACAATATTTAGACTATTTTAATCATTTAGGTCTTGATTTAAATAAACCCTGGTTCGATTCTCTGCGTAACTTCGTTGGGCACGAGTTGAAAATAATGCCTTCTAAATATGCTCAGACGTTTTTCAAGCAAAACGAAAAATCTGGTGAATTTGGTAATAGTCGAAACACAGTACACGTTCGTCAGTCTGCTGTTCAAAGTAACGACGCTAAAAGTCAAATTGTGTCGAGTAAAGCGGAGTCTCTTAAATCAAATAGATTTAATTCTAATCGTAAGCTTCCACCAGTATGCTTCTACTGTAACGATACGTCATTGAAGCACTATTTGGGAGATTGTGAGAAATTTAAGAAACTTGGTTTGGAAAGCAGACGTCAAGTTGTGATTGAAGCTAGGAGGTACTTAAATTGCTTTGGTCTTGGTCATTTTGCTAGAAATTGTGGATTTGCGTCAAAGTGTCGTAAATGTGGTCCAATCTATCACCTTAACCCATATTAACCCAAGGGTAGAACTAAAAAACGAAAAACTAAAAACTTTGATAGGCTGTACAATTCTATGGCACAACTTAAAACAGTGTTTGTAAAGATATTTTACAACTTTTATATATCTCAAAGCTATTCATAATCTAAAATAATAAAAAAAACAGTTATTTTTAGTTAGAAAATGCATTTGAAATAATGACTACAAATGACTACAAATGTAGTCATTGGGATAATTCGGGTTAAACAGGCAACTGTTTTGCATGATTTGTATGTTCGGTCAAGCTCTGTCGACTTTAAAGCGACTAATACAAAAGAAAGTGTTAACGTTTGTTACTCTTTTTCTAGTAGCGAGGAAAATAAACATGTTGTAGCGAGGAAAATTTGTCCGTCTAACAAGATGGTTTTGCTTCGCACCTGCGCTGTTAAAGTTATCAATCCTCGCACTGGTAGATTTACTCTGGCTTATGCTCAGCACGATACTGCATCGCAGGGAACTATTGTGTCTAAAAGTTTGATGGACGAGCTTGGGTTAGTCGCTTCTAAAAGAAGTCAGATACATATTCGTACGTTACCTAATAAATTCAAGCCGTGCAGGGGTGTAGTGAATTTTGAACTTGAATCACTTACTACAGGTGAAAGATTTGATGTGGAGAATGCTTTAGTAGGCCAGAACTTGTTGATGATGAATGTGTTCTCCCACATAGCGTAAATACTGGCTTAGAGCATTTCGATGGCGTTAATATTCCTACTCTTCCCTACAAAAGGTGTAGTGACATTCTCATTGGTCAGACAGATAAATTTCTCCTTACGGTTTTAGAAGAACGTGAAGGAATTAGACCTGAAGATCCTAATTATGTTTTGACTCGCTTAGGTCCCATTGCAAGTGGTGGTTGTGTTGATGGTCGTAATTGCAGTGAAAGGAAGTTGCATACTTTGAAAGTTAATCTTGAATGTTGCAACAAAAATGATTGTGTCAAGTTGAGACAAGAAGTTTCTGCGTTACGAGAACAATTGCGTCGTTATATTTTGGAAGATGAAGATTTTTTAGGAACTCTTTTAGCAGGTCTTGCAGGAAGCTTGGTGCCCGCACTGTTAGGTGGTAAAGGTCTTGTGTTGCCAGGAACAAAGGGTGAGGTTTTGTTTTACCAGGAACAAAAAGACAAGGAAGATCTTATTATTTTGAAAAACCTGTACTTGGAAAAGGTTTAATTCTTGGACCTAATTCTCCATTTAAAAACATTCCTATTTTAGGTTTGATTTTATGAACTATTATAAATAAATAAAGAAAGAAGAAAAACATAAAATTTTAAAACTTAAAACGAAAAAGCGTTTGTTTAAAAGCAAATCAATTGATGAAATTTATAATACATTATCAGATGATTTAAAAGATTTGGATTGTGATTTAGTTACCCCATTTGTAATAATCAAAGCATTAATAAATTCTATTATTTTAATTCAAAAATAATTCAAATATGGACATGATAAAAAATCTGTATTATTTTTTGTTTTAGAAAAGGTTATTGAACAAAATATTCCACATGATTATAATCTTGTTATAAAATCAGTAGTGAAACTATTAAAAGTAAAATAATTTGATGTTTATCTAGCTCTTTTAAAGTTTAATTTTAAAGAAAAATGCAATCGCTGTTGTAAAAAGAAAAAAAGAATAACAGTTAAAGAACCCAAATTTTATCGAGCTTAATATAAAATGTATCACGAATATTCATAAAATAAAAAAAAGCGTATGGAAAACCTAACATTAAAATATTCGACAACGATGGCTTTTCAATTAGGGTAAAATCTAAAGGAAAAAATAAGATAAAACTGTTAATTGAAAAGAAGTAAATTTTATATGCACATATATTAAATGAATAACAAACTAATAATTGAAAATCATGAATTTTATTTCCATCCAACATACATAGCATATGCTGGAAATCTAGATGGTTATGTTGCTCATGCCATTACTCGAATTCCCACTTCAGGCATTATTAATGAAAAAGGATATTCTCAATTCACTGTTGAAAATGACTGTTTACATGTCCATGATTTCATTTGGGAGTGTTTTCATGGCTTACTAAAAGAAGGAGAGTAAATCAAGCACATTAACAAAAGACGCGATGATAACAGATCGGAGAATATGAAATTGCGTAGTTCAAACAATATTGCTGTACGAGGGTCTATAACTTATTTTAACATGGAATTGAAAATACAAAAAATTTCAGCTTTAAACATAAATGCAGATCGTTAAATTTTTAAAAATTCTAAAAGTACCGGTTCCAAAACATAAAAATTGGAAAAAAGATTTTTTAAAAACTAAGATTTAGAATACTCAGACATCGGACACGGTAAATTCCCACATCAAAAATTTGAAAAAAGATTTTTTAAAAATAAGATTTAGGAATGTTCAGAGTTAAAATGCATCGGTCACGGTATTTCATATACTACTAGTAACTTAGCAACTTTAGTTTTTTGACGTGCAAAATCTAATCTATTTATATTCTTGACAAATTTGTGGTTAGTTTTTTTGTTCTAAGTGTTCCGAGAGCTAAAATAATAAGATTAGGAGTTGGGCGAATAAAAAAGTTTGAATAACCATTCTGAAATAAAAGAGTAATGGCAAAGAAAAATTTATAGATTTATTCAATGTTTAAAATTGTTACATAGACCAAAAGTAATGAAACATAAATATAGAATTTTTTAAAGAATATCCTAAAAATTATGATAATATAACCTGACCTTTATTGCCATACTACAAGACCCAGTTTCGGGGTTATATTATATGTCATGTCTTCCTCCGTGATCAATCTGTAACCACTGCCCTTTTCTCCATGCTACTTTTGGGGCAGAGTTTCCTTCGACAGTGCACCAAAATTTTAACTGCATACCTGTATTGTAATAATCAAATTTGATATTGATTATTGGCATGCCATTCTTAAAAAATATGTTTAAATGAAATATTTTTATACAAGAAAAAAGTTTTGACGATTTGAGCAATATCTATATGTCTGTAGTTTTTAAACTAGAAACTGCCTTTTTGAGAAGAGCGGTAATGGGATTTAAGAGAGTTACGAAGGTGAAATGTAGTACCTATTCTGTGCTGTGAACGCCTTATAATCTAAAAAACAAGATTATACAGCTGCATGAAAAACTTAAAGCCGTAGTGTAAGATACAATAAAAACTTTTTTATTTTCATTTTACAATTCAAAAAAAAATCTTTTGGGCTTCCATTTTACATAAGTTTAATGTGAAATGTACGAGTACATGCTTTGATTCAAAGCTTTAAAGAGAAGGGATTGAAAAATTCTACGAGAACCAATGTAAAGGAGAAAATAACCTCAAATTTTAAGAACAGTTTACCTAAGTACAAAATATGTTTGATCAGGTAATTCAAACTATTGCAATGTATTCGTCGGCACCGTGATCGAATGATAAGAGCGCCGTGATTGTAATCGACATCGTCTCGTTTCAAAACCTACTCGCACCATTCTGTTATTTTCTTGGGAAAGACACTCTACGGCATTTTCCCCTGCTTGGTGGTCTTGGCAAGCAGTTCTAAATTACAGTCATATCTTTATTAAATTTTAAGCAAACAGCAATACCCCAGCATTTCCGTAAGCAGTTCAGGATAATTGCTTACTCTATGTATAGCGCCTCCGTCGCCTTCTTGCGAATCAAGAGGATAAATATAGAGATAAAATGAAAATTAATTTTTTAAAAAAATATGTTTTTCGTAAAAATCTGGCGTATCACTTCAAATTAAAAAATTCCAAGTGTTCTAAAATAAGTTTTCAATAATGCAGATTACGACTTTATGGATTTTCTTTTTTTAGACTTGGATTGCATTACAATTACAGTCGTGGCCAAAAGTTTAGGACCACCATGCAGAAATTAATATTTTTGTTCCTAAACCCGCTGATTGCAACAGAAATCAAATTGATTGCATCAGATTGCGCCATTCATCTGCCAGTCGATTGTAATCACTTTTTTCTTCTCTTTCAAGCAGTAAGCACCATCTTGTGAGTGATTTTTGCTTGTTTTTGAGTTTTAGAAAACCCACAAAAATGGATAAAAAATTGTCACTTTCTGATGTTCAGCGTGCTCAAATCGTGGCTCTTTACAAGGAAGGATATTCTGAACGTTCTGTTGTCGATATACGTGTTATTTTGCCCTTAAGTTTTAATTTTGTCACCTATCTTTTTATTTGGCAACACTGTGGCGTAATTCTTCTTTGTCTTAACTGAATTAAGCACATGGCGAGGTGCTAGCTGAGATATGCTTGTGTTCTTTATGTATCAATTCTAATCTATTAATTTGGAAGATAATACCGATGTTTTATTTGCTAAATTAACTTTATATTTTAATATTATATTGTACTTGTTTTAGACTGTGAAGTATTAGTCCAAAACCGCCGGACCAGTTACGATAACATTATTAAATTACAATATTGATATAAACTGTGTCGGGTAACCTCTTCTGTGCGAGAGAAGTTTAGCTGGCTCCATACCCTCACGGTCGGTGTTCAAATAGGATTAGAGAGAGAGAGAGAGAAAGATCTAGCGAGTCTCTGTTTCTCTTATATTTTTCGATTGTCTGTCTGTCACTTATTATACGTCCCTCTCCGTTTTCACGTTCAATTAGTAAACAAATAAAGAGAAGCAAGAATGCAGTTCACAATACAGTTGTGAAATTCAAGAAAACAGGGATTTATTCAGATGCCAAACAATCTGGTCGTCCACAAAAAAGCACGCCAAGGGATGACCACATTATTAGGAGGACAGCAGTTTGGTCTTCCATGAGTTCGGCAAGCAAGATACGGTCCGTACTGCTTGCAAAAAGTGCGGACATTAGTCGGAGAACCGTAAGTCGCCGTCTGGTCATCAATTTTGGTTTGAAAGCCCGTAAACCTGCAAAGAAACCCAGCTAACACCGGCCATGAAAGCTAAGCGTTTGGGCTTTGCTAAAAAGCATGCGAAATGGACGATTCAACAGTGGCAACAAGTGATTTTTTTTGATGAATCTACAGTACAGCAGTTCATTACGCGCAAGCGCTACGTCCGTAAACCTACCGGAAAGCGATTTGATGAACGGTACACCACGCAGACAATGAAACACCCCCAAGTGTCATGATTTGGGGTGAAATGTTTGTAAACGGAACGGCCGGACTGTCTTTCTTACCACCAGGAACGACCATGAATGGCCAAAAATACGTTGACTTGCTGAAGGACAAGTTGGAACTGTACGTGGCCATTCATAAATGCAAGATTTTTATGCAGGATGGTACACCATGTCACCGCTCCAAAATTGTTACTCAGTTCTTGAAGTCGAAGAAAATTCAAATCCTGAATTGGCCCGGAAACAGTTCAGAATTGAACCCTATTGAGTATTTATGGACTGTTTTGAAAGACAAAGAGTCTGAGAAACAACCAACTAATACTAAGGAACTGGAAGAAGCAATTAAAGCAGTCTGGGTGCTTGAATTATCAGCTGAATACTGCCGAAGTCTGGTGGAAAGCATGCCAAAACGTTTAAAGGTTGTAATTAAGACCAAAGGAGGACCAACAAAATACTGACTTTTTTGAAAATTCTGTGTCGAACGTATGTGAGTTATATGTGGAAACGCCCTATCATTTGTGATATTCAATAATAAACCGAATTCATGTGTTTATTAACGATTAAATATCCGATTTGTTGTCTAAATTAGAATTTTGAGGGGTGGTCCTAAACTTTTGGCCACGACTGTAAGATGTGATTCTAAGACGTCTAGGGAAATTTTTTTAAAACGTTTAATGATTACAGTTCATTCGAAAATTTTAAATAAAATATATAAGTTTAAAGTCTAACAATTTATATTGATAAAATATTTGATGTTGCTTGCGAGCAAGTCAAACTTTAAGTCATGTTTGCCAAAAAGACTTTTGGCAGACGTTCATTCAAATCCTATTTCTATACAAATAAATATGAAAATACTATTTGTTTTCTAATAAACAACAATAACTATATCAATTATTTTTTTAAATTAAAATCAAATTATAACGAATCTAAGAAATAAACCACCATTTCGTTACAATTAACTATTCACATTGAATGATTTGTAAGGGCACGAATTTAAAACAGCAGCTAAGTTAATATTCTTTCGTTCCTGTTTGGAATTTACAAAGTTAGAATAGCCAAGCATTTTATATTATGTGTTAATTCTTTTTAAATGCGTTAATGCTATAATTTATCATAAGGCTGGCTTTACTACAATCAATCAGAATAAAACAAACAATTTAATTGAATAACATTAGCCTAGCTTCGCTTCCGGCCCCGTCTTCCGGTGTCTTGACAAAAGCCGGAAATGACTGACCTTCATCAGGGTTTGTTTTTTTAAATTCTTTCAACTGACCACTCATTACCTATGTTCTCAAATAATAACTAAAAATTTAAACTTAAAAAGACACGAAAAGCAAAAAAAGAAAATAACCGTCTTGACAAAAGAAAAGACACTTTTTGTTCGTTTTCAAAACATAATATACGTCTAATATTTAAAGAAAAATTCTACAAAACAACCAATATAAATATTCTATCTTTTTCGAATAAAAAGTCAAAACTCTTTTTAATTATGAATTAAAATTACCATTGAAATTAGAATGTTTTTTTACGATCATGTAATTTCATAAAAAGGTTGAAAATTTGCCAGGAAAAAAATTCTTTTCAAGTAATTTCTCAACCTACTATTCGCTTAAGTTTTTTACTTGGTTTGTTTAGTTTATAAGAATTCGGCAGATTTAAACCAAAACAAACGGATGAAGAGCGCTACTACAGTTCAGAAATGCGTTGGATCAGAGATCTTGCGTTATTCACGACGCTGTATACCAGACAACAATGCTAAATGACTTTTTAAAAATTGGTTTCCGAAAAAGAACAGGTATATGGTAGCTGACCAGTCACATAAGCTCTTTTTACATCAAACTTTATTAAATAAAAAGCTCTTTCTCACCATTTGTTCTCTAAACAAACTTATGAAAATTGAAAATTGCATACAATTGTTTTGCACTAACCTGTCTGACAAACAGATTAATCGAGCTATCTTTTTCCTGATTTGAAAATGAACGTGTGCCCACAGAGAATTGTCAGCATTTAATCACGACCAAATATAGTGTCGAGTTCGCGTTCAAAGAGACGGTTGAACGCTTTCTAACCTAATGATCACGACTTTGAAATCTAATCTTGAATCACGACTCCATGGTTTTTTATACATTAGAAATTGACCACTACTGCTTTTCTCCAAACAAGTTTTCAAGCCAAAGGAAAGATCAAGTTTCAGTTTTCGCTCCCTCCTGAAAAATTTTTTGAGCCGACATTTGCTAGTTTTTAACCAATTGGCTTCAAGCTAATTTACTCATTTATCAAATAAGGTCACTAGAATTACCCAAATTCAAAATAATTATAAATATTCGTCAGTGAAATATAGCAAAAACTAAAAAATGATTGTCGCTTGTCGATCAAACAACTTTTTTTACTTGTAATATCAAATAAAGGCAAAAAAAGTTTTTATTTTGGATCTTGAAGGTTTCACCCCTTAAATGTGGGTGAAGAGTAAGAAAAGACTTTTTTTTCATAAGTTCCCGCGTATTGGTGCACTTATGGCCCAACAGCGTAATTCCACAATTTCGTATTAGCTAACGATTTAATGTGGGTTAGCTAACGATTTAAACAGCTATTAATAAAACTCTTCTCAACACAGTAATCCAGCTTAAATCCTTATACGCGGAAAACGTGTCAATCTTCATTTGATGTTTTGCTTCATTCTCAGTAAAGCAAAAAATATTAATTCAAATAGAAACTAAATCTACATTTGACCAGCAATAATTTATTCCAGGTTTAAAATTGCTGGTTTAAACCACGGATGGGCAAATTTTAAGTGCAAAAACCGTATTCAGAAATCATATGTTTCAAAGAGTCACACAATTGATTATGTCAAGACAAAAGCCAAAATAAACGGTTTTGCAGCGTTCACATGGTGACTACTGCGTCTTAAAAAAATTAACAAAGATGATTTAATTCAATTAGCGCTTCATAGACGCTCTTTAGCAGGCGTGTGTAAAAGCCTTTTCCAAGCCTTAGTTTGCCTACCCCTTGTTTAAAACAATTTATTAATTAAAGAAACTAGTGTTTGTTTATTTTTTGAACGATGTTGAATGGATTCTTTTTGAAAGCTTTTTTACGGCAAACGAATTGGGTCTCTTCAAGAAGCGACAAAAGAGATTTTTTTTCAGTGAAACTAACCCAAAATCACCCTTTCAGCACGAGGATGGAATAATGAAAAAACTAATAGAAAAATAACCTCTCAAAAAGCGATAGTAACAACAGGGGCATCCGGGTTAGTTTCAAGCACAAAGATTGCTTTCGGTGACTTCTTGAAGAGACCCTTTTTTTATATTAACAACTGTTATTAGGGTTATACCAAGAACTTCTAAATCAAGGACATGCATTGTCTATGTCAGGGGTCACCAACCTTTTTGAGGCCGAGGGCTACTTCATGAGCATGGAGTCACATGAAGGGCACACGACCTGTTTGCTACAAACTTCTTAAATAACAACACTACATGGATATTAAATGTTATAATGGTGATATTAAAATAGCAGTAATTATAACGCTGTGAAATTCTTTCTCACATATCAATAATAATTGTTTTCCACAATTATCAGTCATTTACACAGCAATAATAATAAATAGAAAAACATGTTTCAACATTAAACATTTATTTACTCAAACATTTGAAGTGCTGTATTTGTAATACAAATGCAATATTTTTTAAACCAAAGAGACAACACTTATTTCCATTAACAAGCTCACAAATGCTTTCTGAACATTTAACATTATGTGCAATATTTCTGATGAATATTGCTGCTCTTTAAACAATGAAAAGAATGTCTGATTTGTCAGATCATTTTCTATGAAAGTGGGAGGCCTGGCACTGCATGCTGCTCACCAGTGCATTATAATCTGGTGAATAATTTGACACAGCAATTCGCAGTGAATCTTGTAAATGTGCATCAGTCAGGCGTGTTCTGTGTTAGTTCTTGATAAAGTTCATATTGGAAAAGGCTGATTCACAAAGATATGTTGAACCAAAAAAGCTGGCAATTTTCATAGCTGCTGTGCACACACCACTGTACTTCTCTTTGTCAACAAGGCACCAAAAGTTTGGTGCAGAATGATGAGCTTTAAGGTTTATGTCATTTTGCAGCGTTAAGATTTGCATCTCTACATCAATAGCGCTCAAACTGAACAAATCACTGAGCTGCTCAGCAGTGGAAGTTACGTCTACGTACATCAAAGGATTTGTAACAAATGACACGCATGGCTCAAGCTTCTCAAAGTCACAAAACCTGTCTTCAAATTCCTGTCCTAATCTGTTTATGACTTGGGAGTACTTTGTTACAACTTCATCCAAAGCTGAAGATGCAGAAACATTGTCTTTTAACACTGCCTGCACAGAAGAAAAATGCAGCATTTTTTTCTTTTCCACCTGCGCAGAGAAAATGTTCATCTTAGCTTTAAATGCGTTTACTGCATTGATCATGTGAGCAACAGTTTTGTCTTTACCTTGCAGTTCCCGATTCAGATGGTTCAGCTTCTCAGTCAAATCAGTTAAAAATGCGAGGTCAAGTAACCACTCTGGTTCCTCAAGCAGCGATGCGTCTTCTCCCTTGGAAAGCATAAACTCTTTGACTTCACTAAGAAGTGAGAAAAAACACTTTAGAATCCGTCCCCTGCTGAGCCATCTTATTTCTGTGTGTAATAGCAAGTCACCGTATTCAGCGGACAGCTCATCCAGCAGCATCTTAAACATTCTGTGTTGTTTTGCTTTGGAGCGGATGCTGTTTATGATCCTTACGACAGGAGTCATCACGTGATCAAAGCCGGTGACTTTCGCACAAATCGCCTGTTGATAAATGATGCAGTGGTAGTGCAGAAACGTTGGGAAGTCTGGATCATTCCTGCATTGTGCAATGAATCCCGCATGCCGACCCGTCATGGCTGGTGCCCCGTCTGTTGTTATTGATGCCAACTTATTTAATGGCACCTTTTTCTCGACGAAGAAGTTTTTGACAGCTGTGTATATGTCAACTCCCCGCATTGTTGCCTTCAGTGGCAGGAGTGTCAGCAGTTCTTCTTTTGTAGAAAAATCATCAAACACCATTCGGATGAATATCATCAGCTGAGCCGTGCTTGCGCTGTCTACTGACTCGTCACATTGGATACTGAACCACCTGCACGCAGCAAGATCACGCTCCACCTGCTCTGTCAAGTTCTCAGACAAAGATGACACTCGTCTTGCCATCGTACTTGCTTCAAACTGAACATCGGAGAGCGCAGAGATGATTTCAGGACCATGTTTTTTGTCTTTGAATAATGTATTAGCAACGAGCATCATAGTTTCTTTAAAAACCTCCCCATCCAAAAAGGTTTTCTTGTTCTTTATCAAAAAATGCACAGCTCTAAACGAGGCTTCAGTGGCATTCTGTGATTTTTTCATCGGCTTCGTGAAAAAGGTTCGCTGTTTGTCTAAAGATGCCTTTAATCCATGAGCTTTTTCTGTCCGTAATGCGCTGCCAGGTGGATAGTTGACATCAAAGTTTCTGTGACAGGTTTTGAAGTGCCTTTCCACATTGTGCCGCTTTGGTACTGCAACAGTCGTCCCGCAAATAAGGCACAGACATTTATTTTTAAAGAACGTAAAAAAGAAGTCTTCTTCCCAACCATCGTTAAAAACGTATGTTCTTTTTCGCTTTTCTGCCATGATTTTTAGGGCAAAAGCACAAGCAAGCTAACTCTTCGTCACTTTGCGTGGTCAATGGGTCAGGAAAAAGCGAGGCGGCACCGCAGGACTGACCTTTGATTTAGAAAGACGCGAGTTTGGTATCAAATATTTCTAATTAAATTTTTTAATTATTTCTACTTGATAATTTTTATTTTACAATATATAACAATAAAAATAGCACAATGTGAGCAATAATTAAAAATATGTGTATAACATTCATATTGAATTGAAATATGAGCCGTGCTTGTAGAGTCTATTCGAATAAGCTTGTATAGGTGCAGTAGTTGTAACCCAACAAAAAATAACTAGTTTTACATACACAATTTATTTTACAAATTATCACTTAAACTGCAATTTAAAGTTAGGCTATTTCTACACTGGTTGTCCCAGCTAAAAGAACACAAATCGATAATACCATTTAAACACGATAACGCCGGTTTAACTAACTCTCACAATATACTCAGCTACCTGTGCAGTCAGCGGTCACTACTAAATATAGCCAACGCATGTTCCGAGCAACGAGGAGAGCCTACACGTGGCCGTAAACTATAGCGTCATATAAAGGAGAATGAAATTATCTTCGCTTGTGGCCCTGAACTATGACATCATAGAAAGGAGAGAGAAATTATCTTCGCGCCAGAGAAAAAAATTTGCTTATGTAACAGTGCTATTTTTGGCGCATGCTTCGCGGGCGCCTTAAAGGGGTCCTGGGGGCGCCTTGTCGCCCGCGGGCACTGCGTTGGTGACCCCTGGTCTATGTCCAGACTTTGCTAGCGAAGGCGATCATCTTTACTGTATAAGTGCTAATGTATTACTGAAATCAATTAATGATTGGTCCGTAATTGCTTCAGACAAAAGCATTAAAACGTTTAAACGCATATTGAGGGATAAATACCCAAATATGTGATACCATGCCCACAGAACTACCCTTGAGTGAAATACCTGAAACCTGCCATATACAGCGCTAAATAGACATAAATATTTAATATGACATAAAAACTTTCACACATAAAAATTACAGTTATAAGAAATAAAAAAAACTTTTCAATTGCTAATAAACTTAATCGGACAAGCGCGCTTTCTTGATTGATGTCTGGAGGAGGACGGCGTTCTTTTGCTGATCCTTTTCCAAGTTATGCAGACCTTTCAAAAGTACATTTGCCACGTGTCGTCTGAGCTTGTCACTAGTGTTCAGGTTATTGTAGTCCTCCATCACTTGCAGAATCATCATGAGTCTCCTGCAGCAGCAGGCCCTGTGTCTGGCTTTGGTGATAAAGGCAAGTCCACATCGCACAAGGTCAAAAGTGGTTTGGTGGGGGATTTTCAGGGAGCCTCGTGAAACTTCGGAGATAAAGGCACTGACTTCTGTTGAGACTAGTTCATCCTCCTCATTGAAGATCAGGTGTTCCTCACACTTTTTCTCCAGCCACCCTGCCACATAGGCTACACTGCTTTCCTCATGGATAGAGAGTGAAGGCTCAGTGCAGTCTTCAATGAAAGTGGCGTCCTCAGCATCGATGGCACTAGTAACACACGTGTGAGCCATGGTTTCCCCATTTACGTCCAAGGTCTCCAGATAAGAAGCGGCATGTCTAGCCAGGCGTTTTTTGCAGGCAGTCAAGACATCCCCAGAAGTCATAAAAGCATTTGCACCAGTCGATTGCCTGTACACAGAAAATTTACCCTCTATCCTGTCACTCTGCAGCTCACGAAGAAGTACATACTGGAAGCCAGCATGGGTCAGGAGGTGTGCACAAATGGAAGTCAGGCCTTGCATGGTCTGCACAAGTGCTTTCTTAGTGTCATGGGTTACACACTGCTTTCTGCCTTTTCCGTGCCCAGAAGGGGCTTTCTGGAAAATCTGTAGATAATCGGACAAGTTGGTAGTGGTGTGGTCCTGAACATGCCGGTGGGGATCATTTAGCCTCACTTCTTGATGTTTTGATGACACATTCACAATATTCCACCAATTAAGCACAAATTGAATAAAGTCGGCTGTGTCGCCACACTTCTGGAGCCTGAGGGCAGCTTCAACTTTGTCGTTGAAAACTTTCAACACGTGCTGGACATTCTGCAGTTGAAGTTTTGAAGGTCGAACAGCAGCATCTGTCAGGGGAGATGTTTTCAAAAGGTTTGCCTTCTCAGCATCGTATAGCTTTCTGACGTCGTTGAAGGAACCAGTGACTTGGTTGTCGAAAGTCATCTTTTGGCAAGCCTCTGAAACAAAAGGAACAAACAGTAAAATCATCTCATGCTGGCATTTTTTGTTTTGGTGCTGCAGTATTCATTTCATTTTTTTTTTCTGTCACTGATTAAACAAAACTTTTTCACGTAAGAACTACATGAAGATATAATTATTTTGTAAGTGCTTTTTCTTAGGCTATTTTAAGTAAAATCACGAGTAATAATTGTTCGCTGTTGGTACTTAAATTTTTTTGCAAATCATATTTTTATAATAGATACGAAGTCTTTGCATAGATAATAATATTTAAATTTCTTATTAAGAGCAATCAAAATTGACAAATCTACTTATTGCGCAAAAAAACTCTCACAAACAGAAATGTCGAAATACAGCAAAACGCAGTCCAATGCATGAATACCAACACAATTAAAAATTAAATAAAAAAATCACGGAATTGTTATTCTTTTTATTCGTCAATTAAGTTCCAGTTATAATCAAAGATTTTCATTTAAAATAAAATAATTTTCTTTCAAGCTTTTTTTCAAAATTTGTATTAAAATGTTACATACAGCAAATCAAAAATAGTGTAGACTCACCTGATATCCAGTTGTTTCTTATGCACTTCAATAGATGCACTGTGTCAAACAGTAGGTACCAACTCCGTGTGTTATCTAAAGGATGAGTAGCAGTGGCAGGGTAATCCGACTCTGATGGACGATCGAACATCTTGCAGTAAAGCTGGTTGATCTTGTGGTTGTCTGTGATGGACCCAAGAACAGTGCCTCCAGCCTGTTCTACAACCATGGCAGCCTGCTTCACCACCTCAAATTGAAAAGAAGCTGTTAATTTATGGACAGGTGTAACAGATACCATGATGCTGGGGCCTCGATGAAGACATTTGGACATGACGCAAAGCATTGAAGTGGCTTTTGGTTGTGGTCATTCTTGGCCATGCCACTGAGGACTCCTCCGGAGAAGGCTACTGTTGGCCGAATCTTCATCTCGTCAACTAAGAGAACTACATTTTTCTGTTGAGGCTTTTGAAGTTTGGCAAACGTCTTTGATAAAATGTCCTTCACATTCACTGAAGAGACGACAGCTTGCAATTTTCTTCTACTTGGCAAAACTAGATACTCACGGAGTACTTCATAATTGCAGTGTGGAAAAGATCCCACAGCAAAGCAGTAGTCTTTTACAGTAAAATTTTTGTTGACTAGAAGCTTCAAATTATTGATAATAAAATCGATTTTTTTGCCTTTTTTTTTGTCTTCAGTTTCTTGAGCCTGAAGCACAGTAACTACTTTCTTCAACACTTTATCCAGAGGAATTTTATAGTTAAAGCAAGTATGCACAACAGCATAAAACTGTGAATAGGAACTGAGGCCATTATTGGGGTTCAATATAGTTCCTAGGGGTACGCGAATTCCACTCTTGTATGCAAAACACGTAAGAGGAGAACATAGCGTTGACTTGTTTTCAACCAGAACAGTCATTTCGCATTCACGAAAGTCAGACGACATAAAAAGGAAAGCACACCTGTCAGATCTTCGGGTAATCACAACATTGTTATATTCCTTGTGAAGTTTCTTGTCAGGTAGAAATTCACTGAACGACTTGATCCTGTCTCTGGCCATAAAAACGTCAAGTTGTTTGTCTACTTGCTTTGCAGGGCGAGGAGGGATTTGGGGGGTCGGCAGACATGAAGCAGGTACATCAAAAATGCTAGGTGCAACAGCTGGTCTTGTTGTTCCACCTGGCAGTTTCTTCATTGGAGGATTTTGTGGCCAATGCTTCTCACAAATAAAAAAAGATTTAGCATTTGCAACATTAAAGTCTTTGCGAGGAGGAATCACAGCCAGCCACCTCTGCCTCTCAGGATCAAGCCTGGGCAGTTTGAATATTCTACGTTTTGATAAAAGGTCGTAGTTTCCTCTACAATTCACAATTCCACATTTATTCGGCATAACTACGTAAATTAATGCTCTTCGAAAAAAGAGAAAAATAATTATCAATATTACTCACAAACCTTGACCGGTCTGACCGGCCGGTAAAAAACCGGTCGAAACCTTTTGTTTTTTGACATTACAAAGTATATCATTTAAAACAATTTTATGGATTGTTTTGTTTCTAAAGTTATTTAACAACGCGATTTCTGAAATGGAGAGTCGTCCGTGATGAAAATTTACCATGTCGGCCGTAATGAAAATTTAGTACCGCAGCGTAGTTAAATCTAACCTATTCTTTGACCTCCTAACCCTCACCCCTATAAGGGTGAGGGTTAGGAGGTAAAGGTATAGTGGGTGTAAAGGTATACAGTAAGTTAGGGTGAGGGTTAGGAAGTCAGGAGATAGCTTTAACTACAAAAAAATTTTCATCACGGCCGACTCTCCATTTGAACCCGATTTCTTAGTGTGAGTAAGTTTGAAAAAATTGTAAAAAGTGGTCAATATGCATGGAAAATTCACTTGTCATTTATTCAGAATGATGGGAAAAAGTTGAGCCCTCGACAGTTGAATATCTTTTTCTAGTAGTAGTAGGCCCTAGAGCCCTAGGCCTACGACTCAACTTTATCTTCTTTATGTAAGCTCGTATTTACTGTGCGTTCTACACTTAAAATAAAACAATGATTGATTGAGGAGGTCACCTAAATTTTCTGAAATTTTGATAGCTTTGAAGTAACACTACCTGACTACATTTTACGACCACTTGCACCGACGCCGTTGATTTGACAAGTAACAACCCTTAAAAAACAGTCAATTACCAATCAGAACAATGCGTTTATCTGCCGACCAACCGGAGAATGGTGTCGCCGGGTCACTAAAATAGCCTATTATCTTAAACAGGCCTAAATAGGCCTACCTATTACCTAACACTCGCCTATCCCTATGCCAACCAGTTTTGACACTCCACCTAACTTTCCTCAATTTGCTATAAATTTTAATGCTGTTCTTATTTAATTTTAAAAATCATTAAACGGTATTTCTTATTATTCTTTTTAATTATAATGAAACTTGAGTACACCTTACTAGGATTAAACTGCCTCGGTAACATACATTTAAATTTTTGTAAATGAACCTACCATAGTTAGCATTGTAGATCACAAAGTCTACCCTATGATGTAACAATAAGCTTTTATCGGCTGTGCAAATTAATAGAAAAAACAGTCGCCTTCGCTAGGATTATCTGAAACTAGCGCCTGCATGTCCTTGATTTAGAAGTTCTTGGGTTATACTTATTTTGATTAATAAATTCAATAAAAAATGTCCAGAGCAACCAAAACAAACTTAATTTACTGAGTTTTACAACGTAACAAATCCTTGAAAAAACGCTTTCCTCCAAAAAGTAATTGCTTTAATCTTACGTACTTTTCTACATATAAAGCAAGCAAATTCTTGTGGTAACGAAATTTAACTAAGCAATAATTTGAACAACATATTTACATATTTATTAATTATAGCCCGCAATTTGTTATAAAAATGTAAAGTTGTTGCCCACCTTGATAGTTTATTTATTTATTTATTTTCATCTTTTTATTTCTCTTCCTGCCTCGCAGAAGAGCGTCGGAGGCACTATACTTAGGATAAGCGATTACCCCGACCTGCTTTTGAAGCTTCCAAAATATTGCTGTCCGGTTGAAACTTTTTATTTTGTTTTTTAGTCTTTTAATAAAATAGGACTAAAATTTAGAACTGCTTGCCAAGACAGCCAAGCAAGGGAAAGTGCTGTAAAATATAACCAAGCTTATCAAATATTTAAATGAAGTTTTAACCATTACCGTAATGACCGTGCTTTCAGCATTTTTGAGTTTTGAAAAGAATTTTTGATGGATATTCTGCTTTTTTCAACACTGTTAACCATTACGCCTTGCGTGTTTTGGCTTTTTTCTGCTCTAGTTGAGTTTTTTTTTAAAAAACGAAGTGTTTAACAATTCAATTATACAGATTAAAGCGTTTTTCAACATGTTAAAAATGCTTGTTTATTTAAAATGTAATCTTAGATTATTTAAAAAAAAATTTATTGCTTTTGAGATAATTGAAAATGGACTATATTCTTCTAAAATTTTTCGGTCTCGATCTCGGTCTTGGTCTGGGAAAAATTATTGGGTCTCGTTCTCGACTACATCACTGGTCCAGCCGAAATTTCTTATGACAACAAGAAAAATTTGTTTTTATTACGATTAAAAGTCTAATCCAGAATTTTCGCACATAATTTTATGCACAAACTAGGGTTTACGTAAATAGGAAAATTGATCAGATTAAAATTTCCCTTGCAAAAAACCCATTACCACATTTTCTAGTCACGAAAAAAAAAACTTGTCTTCTATTGTTTAAAAGAAATTTTGGAAATTAAATATTAATAAAATATTATACTTTTTACATGTTGCATTTTTGATTTGGGTCGGAGTTTTGGGTCCGGTTTTCGAGCCGGATTTTTGGGTCGGATTCAAGCTTAAGTTTTTAGCAATAATCAGGCCTGATTTGGTCGAAAATTTATGCATTTGCATCTGTACGGATTTATTAATCAAACTTATTTAAAAAAGTTTTAAAGAAAATAAACGTTAAATTATGAAACACAAAACTTTTCAAATTTATTTCTAGTAGTTATTTATTGCACGAAGTGGCTGTACCATGCTTGACCATATATTTTGAACTTTTTTTTTTAAATGAATACTAATATTTCTATACATAACTTTGAACAAAAACAAATGGACAAAATAAAAAAATTCAACTTAAAAAAACAAATGTTTGCATCTGAGTTTATAGAAATAATGCACAAATTAAGTCAACTTTTTTTTGTAGGGCAGAGTTATCAAACTGGCGGCTCGCGAACCAAATCCGGCCCGCCGTGCTCTATTTTCAAGTCCGCGTCTTTCAAATTTTATTGCCATATTAAGCCTGTACTTACTTTTTAGACGGAAACTCAAGAAATACGAGGCGGATTTAAAGTGAATATATTTTTTTTATTCAAAAGTTGTCAGGCCTGCGTAAAATATAAATGCACAAATATGGCCCACATCACAAAATGAGCTTGACGCCCTTGTTCTATGGTATTTAATATGTAAGAATACAATTATTAAGTTGATGAGGTGCTTCGATTCGGGGTAGTCTTCGGAAGGGCAGTACTGCCCGATAAACCCGTTGATGATAGAGCAGTCGCTTCACCAAACATATTACACGAAACAATCTTGACCACTGGCGGCCACCATTGGTTCCTTGTTTCAGTGCTTCGAATGCAGAGCAAAAAAAATATTCCAAACCCCTGCAAAGACTTTTAATTTGAGAAGCTTATTATCGCACATAACTTTGCTTGACACTTTTTCATGCAACTAAATTTTAAAAAAAGCTAAAAATAAAATAAAAATGACTTTTACAAAGTTTTACAATGACAAAAAGTTGTACCTGAAGACTAATAGCAATAGAGAAAAGCCAGCTCAGTATTGTTAGAAGGTGACATTTGAAGAAACCAGCATTAAGTATCCTAAAAACCAGACAAGACCGAGAAGAGTGGCAATTGTCACTGCTCTTGCAAATTCATGTCGCAGGGAGTAATCACTTGATTTAGTTGATGAAACCTGTATTTGTTTTGATTAATTGAAAAAAAAGACCTTTCAAGATAAATTGTACAACTATATATGGTATAGTGTATACCAGAACGTAAACAATTTTGTTTAAAAAAAATCATATCAAAATTTAGCAACCAACCACAAAAAAACGTGATGGACAAAAGTTGTTTAAATTACCTTTTTTCTTTTCCAAGTAAGCTTTCGAATGACCAAGAAAAAGATAATTATGTTAAACCACAACAACAAACCAACGGGTAATACAAAAGAAAAGTAGAGTGAGTAGCTATGCAGCCAACACATATTCGGAGCTAACATTGCCGATACTGCTGGAGTATGAGGAGGCTCTACAGCATTTCAAAAAAACAAAAATTTTGAAAAAATTTAAAGTTTTACAGGCAAATATTCAATAATCACAATAAAAAACTTACCTTCTCCATATATAGGAGGCATAATGGGATCAGTAGATAGTGGCAAAGTAATAGCAACATTCAAAACAGCTATTATCAGAGGAACGCCGTATGCAATTATATACGACTTTAGAAGATAATTTCTTGGAACATTACTCAAAACCTAAACATTTGATTAAAGAAACACCAAAAAACACTTTATTAAATTTTCAAAAATAAAATTGCTTACCAAAACGACAGATTTGTAAAGGTCATGAGCAAAAATTGCCATCCATGTCCACGTAGTAAGCAAAAAATAATGCAAGAAAAAAGCACTTGCAATGCAACGCATGACGTCATCACGTTCGCTTATTCCGGCTAAGAAAATGACGTAGGCGATTGCCAAATTGCTGCAGATATTCAAGTAGACGTGTTTAGAATATGATCCTTTGTGGTTCAGCGATGGATTAGGTCTTCGCTTCTTTCTAAAAATTCAAGTGTT
Source organism: Diplosoma virens (assembly GCA_963680785.1). Classification (NCBI taxonomy): domain Eukaryota; kingdom Metazoa; phylum Chordata; class Ascidiacea; order Aplousobranchia; family Didemnidae; genus Diplosoma; species Diplosoma virens. Next base: position 25,110,119 of record OY796894.1, read on the forward strand.
TCAAGTTTAATTTTAGCAAAATAATAAACTTTTTACTAATGTAAAAGTTTTTTTTCTCTTATAAACTATTCTCTATGTAAAATTTAAAATATTGGTTCACCAGAACAACTTCTTCCAATAATCCTTCAATTGCAAAAGTGAAAAAACTAAAAAATATATTTTGTCACCGAATAATCACTTTACGCTTACTAATAAGTCCTTTTTTTTGGTAAATTTACTTAACTGTTTAAACAAAACATTGATTTGAAATCGACAAAAGTGTGTTTTTGCATTTTTAAAACCTTAAAGTGATAATTTTTTTTAAAAATAAATATTCAATTTTTTATATTCAAGTCTTATTGAACGCAAACCTTTTGCAAAAAATTTAATTTACCTCCCTTTTACTGTAGATACAAAATATACAAGCCCATTTTGAACTGACTGATATAAAATTATAGAAACTAACGGAATATACTGAGAACAAGTTCTTTCATCTAATTCATCTATGAAATATGAATTAAAAAAATAGTTATATATATGAAATGAACACATAACAATAAAAAAGAAGTATGTGCCTAGTGTAAGGTTTACGGAAATGACTTCATACAAAATATAATTAATTTTTATTTGAGTCTGGTGCTTCTCGTTTTCAAAGCAGCTTGATTTATTATCAAAATATAATTAGTTTAATAAAATCCAAAAAAGATTATCAAAACTTATTAGTTTACATAATTCACAGCTAGAAATAATATTTATTATACTTTGTTTGACGCGCTTTTGCGCTGGGTACCATAGAAAAAAAACAATAGGGATTTTATATTCAATGCTTGGTCGACTTTGATATATGTATATATAGAATATTAGCAAGAGAAAAAATAACAAACAGCACTCAAACCTTAAATATAAATCAATATTTTCCCAATCATAAAGTAATTTATTTTTCATTGCTGTGCGTACATCCGCTTAATTTTCAGTTACGACTTTAATTATTTTTTCCATACGTTATTTAAATTTCAAAAGGCAAAACTATAGGATTAGGGGAAGTTGTGGTAAAGCGGACATGCGGGGCAAAACGAATGCCAATGTTTTTTATCCCTCCGCTTTGATAAAATAAAAATTTTTTGGTTGGGCTAACCGCTAGAATTATGTACTTAACTAAACTGAAAAAAAAGTGGCTACATAACTTTTGAATTACAATTGTCATAACTTGAATTGTTATATTGCGCAAAATTAGAAAAAGTTAGTAAAGCTTGGATATGGTGCAAAAAATTTGTTTCTGAGTTTGTTAAGCTTGCTTTATGGAATATTATATCGTACATCAACCTAGAATCTTTTATTAAAAGTTTGTGATTAATCTCACTTTGATTTAAAAATTATTGTCAATTTTTAAAACCTTCTCTGCTGGGGCAAACCGGTTTTGTACTGCTTGGGGCAAAAGGGACACTAAAAGTTTACCATCTTTGGTGATGGTGTTTAATGATTGGTGCAAAGTCAAGCCTAGATGTAAAATGTATATAATTAAGTTAATTAATTAAAGCAATAGCCTATTAAAATGAGAATTTTCTTGATAAAGCATTTTTATTTTAAAACTGTAGTTTAAGTATTTTAATGCTGTTCTTTAACTCCAACCTGATCTTAAAATCATTGTAATTAGATTCTTGTACAAATAATTGCCTGAATAGCTATAGGTTAAATTTTGACATCAAAATCTTCTGATATCTCATTATTTTTTGTATATGGCTTTAAATCTCATCTATATGTGTGTGCAACCTTACAAATAAATAATTATAGGCCTATAATGAACCACAGCACGGCAAAATTATCTGTGTTAATTAAAACGATTAAAAACAATCAATTTTAACCAAATTTTATTAATTTTAATGAAGTCATATCCTTTAAAAAATTTTAATACCAGGACAGAATATGCTATTTCATTAGGCCTTCAACCTCTAAAAATAATAAGATACAATTGTGCAACAGAGCATGTAAGAAGGTGGGCCCCTTCAAACCATGTCACTTTTATTCAGAGGCAATTCAAAATAAAAAATATTGCTAATTCTTTTCTAAAAGACTGAGTCGTGGTTATAGGTGGACGGGACACATTTAAAATAAACCTCAGTGTCAAGAAGTCTTCAAACTTGCTAAATATGATAATATAAAAAATCCCCTGCTTTTAAAATGTTTGATAAGTCATATAGACTTTTTCTAAGTTGAAAAAATTTTGTAGCATGTCCAAAATCTTTTCATCAAATGATTGTAGGTTTGGAGGCAAACTGTCCTGTAAGCAGGCCAATAATAAAAGGAGAGGGAAGGTTTCTGAGCCGCATTGAAGACCTTTTCTTGCTCAATGCAATAACCTCTGCTACATTATAAAAAAACGTGGAGCAGTGACTTTTCTCCGTATTTACAAACCTGCCAAAAGGACTACTTACAAGTACCTTAAGCTAAAGCGATATATTTTTCCAGAAGTGTCGTAATTTGAACCACCAGAATCGAAATTACATGTACAAATTCAACTCAAAATTTAACAAAAAAAACTGTAATAAATAGACTTGCGTAGTAAAATCTTAGCATGTCCACGTGTTATTGCCAAAAGGCTATTTGGGGCAAAACGGTCAGTGTATGTCCGTTTTGCCCCAATGATAGAGGCAAAATGGACAAGTGAAACAAAAATTGTTTTTCTAATAATAATTTTACAAAATATTACATTGGATCAAAACCATTGAAATGGATAGGCATTACAATAACCTTTAAAGAAAAAATGTTTTATTTGAAATATCATGAAAACTGACGTATCTGAAGTAATTTTAAATGAAGGTGTCTATTTTGCCCCAACTTCCCTTACATAATTGCAAAATCTAAGCATAGGCTTACTACATGTCCCCGGTTAAAAATTAACTCATTCAAATAATTTTTTTATAACGATTTATAAAGTTTTCAAAAATAACCTTTTGCGGTCCACATTTTTTGACGGCTTAGGTCCCGCTGGTCCAAAATTTTTTTTTTGACATTTTCTGATAGATTTTAGTGTAACTAAGCCAGCTCGAGTGATTTTTTTGCAGAAAACACCGTATAAACCGTTTTATCAGCCTAACATTACTTAATTTAGAAAAAATTTAGAAAAAATGGCGTTTTTAGGTTTTTCCAAGACATACAACAATCCAAAAACATTGTCGACACCTTTCTTTCTACAAAAACTTGAAGTATTTTGATTATCTGTTACCTCACTTTTATACAGAAGTAATTCAGTAACTGAAAAAAGCGAAAGATCAATACTGAAATGTTTATTGAAATTGAAAAACGACCACAAAAAATGAACATTGAAATTGCACGCATCACAGCATAGATACTTGCAAGTGACGATTCAAAAGTTCAGTTATGTGCACTTCGACTTCAATATGCAAGAACAAAATAGCACAAAAAACAAAAACAACTACAAAGATAACCACTTCAGTCTTTTACTGCTTGTAATTTGCAACAGTGTGATACTTTTTGAAACATTTTCCAGAATGGAGACCTGGCTTGCGTTGGCATGTTTCACAGTAAAACACTGTCGTTTTTCTGTTATCTTTTGTTGAACACACCACACAGTTCTTGTTGAGTCCTCGAGATCTTTTAGCAATAAAATGTGGCTTGTTGTTTAGACGTTCTGCTGCATCACTGGTATTTGGTCTTCCTCGGCGTTGATCGTTTCGGATGTCTCCAACAAGTTGTACAATAAGCTTGTTTCTGAAGTGCTGATGTCTTGCTGAAGGAAGATCAAACACCTCTTTGTAAAGTATTTCTAAGTTATATTACTTATTTCTAAGTCAGTGTCAAAAAGATCGCTTTCTTTTCCATCATCTGTATCCTCATCAGAAACATCAGACAGCATTCCCAAAACTTCTTCAGCATTGTAGTCTCTTCTGGCCATTTTGTAGATTTATTACTAAAGTAAATTAGGCTAACCTTATAAACGATGAAAGACCTAAAATAGAATTCAAATAAACAAAGGTTCTGTATCTGCAAACTAACTAAAATAACTTCCCCAACACAAACAAGCAACTGCTAAATCATTGTCAACCAGCTTCTGAACTCCCAACTTGCTGCAACACACACCACTGAACAAAAACAAATCTAACACGTTCAGTTCGTTTCTCCTAACATCTAAAAATATAAATGATCATCTGCAATCGATAAATCTATTTTTACCAAATCGGCATCCCAGGAATGTACTTGGACCTAGTTGAGCAGTGTTAAACAGACATCATCCCTGGGATGACTTTGGACCGTATTACATAATTTTGTTTTGCATCCCAGGGATGTACTTGGACCGCAAAAGGATAAAGCACCAAACTTAAAAATACAGTCCTTGAAAATTTGTTTTTACTTGAAAAGAGGAACAACTTGGTAGAAATTAATTTAATATTTATTTGTTGGCATTGTGGTCGAGTAGTTAAGAGCACCGTGATTGTGATAGATGCGTCTCAGTTTAAAACCTTTTCCCTCACTTGGCGGTCTTGGTCAACAGCTCTAAATTTGGTCACACCTCTATATAAAAACTGAAACAACAAAGCACTTGAAAAGTTGATTGGCGGTACAAAACTTTAAGATAGCTTTGAAAAGCGTGTTTATTTCTCGAAGACTTTTCATCTGACACTTATCGGGAGGAATCGTCAGAATGAACTGAGAGCTTCGCAATCCCACAAACATAAAAAGCAGGGACTAAAACTTTAAGATAGCTTTGAAAAGCGTGTTTATTTCTCGAAGACTTTTCATCTGACACTTATCGGGAGGAATCGTCAGAATGAACTGAGAGCTTCGCAATCCCACAAACATAAAAAGCAGGGATACTTAGTGTAGCCATCTTGTTGGCCAAACAGCATACAAAAAAACTTTCAAGTCACCATATACTAGCCAGTTGTGGTCAGAATATTTGATTTTAATTGTTAAATTTTCTTATTTTCATATGTTTTCTTCAAATGTACAGAATGAACCATTGGTACGGTGGCATATTTGTTTCCATTGTGCGACAGTACACACTTTAAGCTAGTCTTTGAACTGTTTATAAATATTCTCCAAATCTTTGGATCATACACACAATCCATTGTATGTAAGAGGCCACCTATGTCAGGGTGGTCCAACTTTTGCACTCTTGTGGGCTACTTTTCAAAATTATTTGTGTTTGCGGGCCTCAACCGGCTAAAAACACTTATTTTTGTCCCAAACTTAGAGTGTTCTCTAAAAAAAAAAAGGTCCCGCGGGCCACATGTGGCTCGCGAGCCCGTAGTTGGACCACGCCGACCTATGTCATGGCAAAATATAATTGTGTCTTCCATGCTGAAGTACAGAACCAAACCTTCCTCTCTTTGTTTATAAAATGAAAATGCGGTTCCAGTAGCTAGTAGATTGTTATAATGTACCCAGGATTCTAAAAGCTCTGCAGAATCTTTTGGTAAATTCAAAGTACGTAAAACTCTGCTTGATTAGCATCGGCAGCTTTTTTTGGTCTGAAGATGGGAAATAGTCATTATTTATTAATGGAACTGTTCTCTGATGTACAGTTATCTGTTGCATTAAATGATTGAGTTAAAAATGTAAATATAGGTACAGAAATGCTATCAGAATGGTCTTATGGCTGGTGGAATGTTAGATAATTGATTTTATATTTATTTTTGGAGCTAAATCCAGCTACATTTACAATGCAAAAATAGAAGTCATCTTCGTGGTTTGCTGGGTCTCTTCATATCATTGGAATGAGGCTTAAATTCTTTCGTTTTTTCTTGGTCCATTGTCTTAGCTTTTCAACACATGCCTTGCACACCTTATGAGGCTCCCAAGACTTGTCCTGGTCACCTAATTTATGCCGAAGTATGCTAAACAATCTTTTTTTACACCGCGATGTTCTGCCTTTGTTTTGGAATAGTAAAGCATCCACAAATATAGGAGAAAACATCTGGGTGTAGCTTACACCTTCTCCTTCTGCAGAAAGAAGCCGACTAGCCCTTGGTACACAGGTTGTCTAAATTACTAAACAGATTAGAAATACAGAATTCCAGAATAATTTATAAAAAAATTCTAAAAATATAAAATAGCTTAACAAATCTGCCAATATGTAGGCTACTTAAGTAGTTTAACAGAATTAGGGAACGATATCAGCTTTTAAAAAACATAACACTAACTAGTAGTTCTTGAAACTAAAACAACCGCAGAAGACTGTAATCACTTAAGGCAAAGCGCATTGAAGTTTCATTTAACCAGTTCAGCTATAAGGTGAAAAGACGATTTCTTGATGCCCCATCAAGTGAACAACAAAAAGTTAACAGAAAAAAGGCACACAATATTGATCAGTTATTTAGAATTTGAAGGCCTAAATTACAAATTACAATGTAATTTTAGGTAAATAAGTTAATACAACAACTAAAATAGGCTACGGGTGGCTATGCAAAAATCAAAATTAGCTAATGGAAGATCGTTTGATTGTAGCTGAATGCAAGGTGATAGACAAAAACTGATAACATGTTTGAAATTAGTGTTCAGAAATATCAAAAAACATCTTTATTTTTAATTCAGCACAATTGATGCAGACTGGTGTAATGACAGTGATTAATGCGTTTAATCTAGTCTTGATTTACATTACTTTGAATAGCACAATTACTGTCAGAACCAATAAAATGATTGATATGATTGTTCCCACAAGCGTAACTGCTCTCAAGGCAACATCACTTGGAATTGGATAAATTGACTGCAAAGAAAAAAAAACGATAGTTCTAAGCTAGACCAGATTGTTTCATTATAAAAATAATTTTGCGCAATAACAAACTTAAAATAAACATAATGTGTATTTTATTCACACCAGTGATTTTAATTGTAATTTTCAAGCTTAGATTAACCTTCAAACAAGTGCTTACATCTGCTAAAATTGAAATTGCATAGTACATGTATATAAACCGAATAACTGTTCCATGGTAATGGTTTATATCTAAATGTGCTTGGTTAACCCCAAAAACGTGTATTTAATTGAGATTCATTCTTAAGGTGACTATAAAAATAGTATCTTGAATATTTAATTGCTAACTTCTAGGCAGCAACTAAAAATAGAAAACAGAGGATTTTTGTAAATCTTTTAATCCTCATATATTACAAAATATATACGTATAAGCAGATGAAGAAAATGCTAATATTGGAGAGAAAACTAGTACTGTACATGTAAATATGACATTGTTGCACGACTACTTTTGAAGTATGCCAATTTTTTTAATAATAGAACAATCCAACTTACCCGCTAAGGATTGTTTAATTGTTAAAAAATTTTGGCTCACCTCAAAAGTCTTATTATATGGGAAAATATATCTGTAGATGTCCATTCAGAAAAGATACGTAGAATAATCATAATAAAAATCTGGGTGACCTAAAAAATAAAACTTACGTAAATTAAATTAAATTTTATAAACATCCGTAAAATTTCCTAAAATTGGTGGACTGAAACTTCAATCTTTGTACCAGTGGCGTGCGGTCAGGGCATGCAAGTCATGCGTTGCATGACCAAATTTGTAGGGATTGCGTGACGAAATTTTGCGCGATGAGGTATATATTTTTTAATTTAACGAGAAATGGTACTGGTTTAAAATGAAATTAGTAAAATTTGAGGCTGATCCAAGACGAAGACCTTTTTTTTTTTTATTTAGAAAACACCTTGGCTTTAGTATGTAAAGTAAAAATTAGGAGACCGATTTGAAGTAATGACCTTATTTTTTTTTTTGAGAACATCACCATTTTAGGACGAAAAGTATAAAATCTGCAATAATTTTAGGCGATGACCTTTTTTTTTTTTTTGGAGAACACATGGTTTAAGAGACTAATCGGTCTACGTTTTAGGATCTCACACAGAATTGTTTCTGTCGACCAGAAAATATTGCATGTCCTACCCATTAAATACCCAGAAAATACCTAATTACATGACTAGTTTTTGGCATGCCAGTTGCACGACCAGTCTCAGAGGTCACGACACGCTGCTTTGTACCATGATTTTTCAAAGTTTCAGTCATTTTGGTTAGTTTTCCAAAAGTTATGTTCAGTTTAAAATATGTTTCAAATGGGCACAGCAGCATTGAAAGCTAACTTACAGCCATCTCACAAAATTTTCAATTACTTAAACTTGTTTTTGGGGGTCGGGTTCTCTGATTTTTGCTGTATTTTGTGGCGTTAGTTGACCAATTGCTTAAAAGTTGTTTTGGTACAAATTATCCTTGACGTAGCCCTACAGATAAAAATCAAGAAAATTTAAATTTGGTGAGTGAGGTACCCATTTTAATGTCACACTTTCTGCTGATCAACTTCTTCTGAAACTACTTCCCAAGGCAGGCTAGAGAATAATTTGATGTGTGGGGCATGGCACTGTCTTGTTGATGTCAATTTATCTCTCTGCATTGTGATAGAGATGCTCCGAATTACTTTAGTATTTCCACATAGCGCTTTGTGTTTCCAGTTTGAGAATTCTTATTCCCACTTCACTCGACAAATTTAAGTTTCTTAGATTTCTATTTGTGCGAATACCACAAAAATAATGTTTATCAAAACAACTTTCAGACAATTGGCTAACTAAATGCATTGTTTAAAGGTACAGCTACCATGCACAATTGACGTTGTGCATTAACGTGTTTCATTTGGTCGCTGTTTCGTTATTCACAATCTTTATTTGTACTTGCAATATGATTAATTTGATTGTGAGTAAAAATGAAAATAAATAAATAAATAAAAAATTCGGGAAACCCCAAAAAAGAAATGTGGTTAAGTGATTGACAATTTTGCATGACGTGTGCAAGTTTGCCTCCACATTTTGTAGCATATTTTAGATCGAACATAACTGCCACTGTCTTTGTTCGGGAATCTCAAAGGACCAGTTGAGCTAGCTAACCCAAATACCTGTGCTGAAACGAAGCTGTGTCTAAATTTTATTTTATTCCGGCTCAAGAAGTAGTCTTGCTATGAGACTGACGGTTTATACAGTTGGTTTAACGAAAGCTCGGATTGGTTTTGTTGAAGCTCCTCTTCACAACAAACAGAGACCACTGTGTCTAATAAGAACGAATGTATTATAAAAATCACGTCCGACCAAACTTCTATCCCACGCTTTGCCAAACTGCAGAGCGAAATCAACACGATATCTTGATTCAATCAACACAAATAATTCTACCTCTGTAGAACACAACTCCCAACCAGTGGCACAAAATAAATTCAACACTCAACGACCAATACAAAAACTAACGGGCCTCCCGCGCCCAACCAAATTACTTCCACTCGAATCGTTTCCAAATCACATCTCATCTCAATTTGCTACGCATCGGCTTTATATAGAAAACAAGATCACGTGACGTAAACTTGCTCGTAAATCGAGATTTAGCCAGAACTCCCTGGAGAGATTGTTATACAAAATATTGTACTACGTTCGAGATAGCAAAGCTTGAACAAAGCATATTACGTCATACTGTCGGGGCAGAGAGAAAAGAAGATACATGTAATGAGCAATAGAACAAATTGTACGTATATCGCATAATACAAGAGCAGCGATCAAAAGACGCAATTATTCTCTTATAACAAAACTATGAATTACTTTTAACGGGGATAAACTGCATCGTTATGATTAAAATTATAAGTAATGAAGTGTGACAATAACTTTTACGCAAAGCAACCAAAACAACTGAAACTTTGAAGAATGATTGTACAAATACTGAAATTTCAGCCCACCAAGCATCTTGAAATTTTATAGCTGTTGATAAGATTTGAAAAAATTTATATGAGTTGTATTTTTTTTGGGTCATTCTATTTAGATAGTATATATATATATATATATTAGCAAAAGTGACATGTATATAAATGATACAGTAAAAATTGAAACTAGAGATTTCATCATATAACTAGGAATTTTATAAAATTACTGAAACGATGGTCGAATAATTTCATAAAATCTACATAACTTTAAGTAGTGCAGTGATTTGATTGTCAAGGCAAAATTTTACAAAGCTGCAAAAACCTATTTATCTTCGTTTAAAAAAAAATACAAATATCGAAATAAAAACCTATTTTGTGGGGCGAAATTTAGCACAGTTAACTTAACCCAAATCATACTCTGATTAAGACAATTTCTAAAACTTTTATCAAAACCGGAACAGCACGCATTTTCACGAATCGTAGGTTAAATTACAAAATATATTCCGAGTTTAACATTCAATAATACGTAATATAAACCAAAAACGTTCCTTGTAATTTTTGCGATAACAAGCATTTGATAATAATTTACATTGGTGTTAATGTTAAGAAGTATTCTAGTTTATACAAGGATATGAGAACAATGTTATGAAAAATCTGTAAAATAACAAAATTATTTGCAATATTTAAGTTTAATTTATTTGTTTTATAACAGTTAATACACCCTTGTGCAAATTAATCTGGGCGCTCTTAAAAATGAAGAAAAATCAGTATTGTTCTAGTAAAAAAACATTTTGTTCAATCATAATGCAAAGTTTCCGAAAAATATGAGTTGCAATTTGTAAAGTAGTATTCCTCAAAGATGTGAAGTGGTTTGGAGTACACCAAACATGAAATTTTGAGATTTTACGTGAATTTTCTTCCTTCAAAAAGTTTGAAATTTTCTTAAATTTTATTGTGATATTAAATTTTGTTATAGAAATTACTGTGTATATTGTGTTTTATAAAGTGATGTTTGCTATTTGATGTTTTTGATTTAAATGTTTTGATAATGGATATTACACCAAGAAAACGAGGTAAGATCGTTATTTTTCATGAGCACACCAACATGTCACAGAGAAAAACTGCTAAGACTGCTGGAGTTAGTAAAGAATCAATTCGGCATATCCTGAAACAAAAAAGAGAGAGTGGAAAAGTTGACAAAGTGTGGAAGGAAATGAAAAACAAGCAAACGTGATGATATGACTCTTTTGCGCAACAGCAAAATGCACCCACGAAAAACCAGTGAGGAATTGAAAAGTTATTTAGATAAAAGTTTATGTGTGCATGTGTTTTTATCTACCGTTCGGCGGCGATTGTTGAAAGAAGAGGAGCAAAACGGCCAAAAAAGAAGCAACTGCTGACAGCCACAATGAAGAAAAAGCGATACGAATGAGAAAAAAAATAACAACACTGGCCTGAACAGGATTGGAGCCGTGTCCTTTTATCAGATGAAAGTCATTTTTTTGTGCAGGGATTCAACCCCAAGTTTGTACCCTGCTCATCAAAAAAGAAGCTTCGAAAGAGCACTTTGTTCAATTTGTAAAGCATCCAGACAAAAAGACGTGTTTTGGGAAAGAGCAAAAAGATGTGTTTTGGAAATGCTTTTCTGAAATGGCCCTGGAGCACTTGTGCCTATCGAAGGTATGATAAACAGCAGAACCTAGTTGCCAATAATAAAAAGAAGAATCTCTAGAGAACTAGCTAACCTCCATCCTCAAGCCATTTTTCAACAAGACTCTGCCCCATGCCACAAGGCCAAGATTATTACAAATTGTTTTAAAAAGATGAAAATGGAAGTGCTGGAATGCCCTGGCAATTCGCCAGACTTCAGTTTTATAGAAAATCTGTGGTCCATCGTAAAAAATTGCTTGCGGAAACAGGACTGCACTACAAAAATGAAGCTTATTTAATCCGTTATACGCATATGGTTTCACAATGATAAAATAAAAAAATATCTGAAAAAAATTGATATTATCAATGGAAAAACGAGTAGATATGATTTTACAAGCAAAAGGTGGACATATTAACTATTAATTGCGATAACAATAAAGTGTGCTTCTTTCAATTCTCAAATAAAAGCAAAATGTTTAAAAAATTGTGTATTTTTTTCAACTGCCCAGATTAAATTACACAAGACTATAGATCTAAGACAATTAAAAGTCGATCATTATTGACAAGTAGTATACGTAAATATGATGTTTACCAGCAATAAAGCGTAGTTTGTTAAATGGTTGCATCTGCATTCTGGTGGATTAGTTCCTCTGACCAAACCACAACCTTCTGTCGACCACGAGTTGATTTCGAAATCCCAAAATGCACAAGTTTGATTTACAAAAGTGTCCTGAAGATATAAGTGTGCATTGTCTATATAATTGTCTTTTAGGATAAGAAAGTCGAAACAATTTTCCTACTCATTTTTTAAAAACTTACTTCAAATGGATTCGAGGAGTTTGACATTCTTCCCCCAGCAACCATGACGGTTTTTTGAATAATTCTGACACTTTCGTTAAGATCCAAAATTCTTTCATTGTTGAGGTCAACAGAAACAACCTAAAAATTTCAATTATACAGTATAACGATGACAAAAATACTATACTCCCTGATAAATTGCGTTTTTTTTGCATGAAGTTCAATTAAAATATTATCCTAATAGATTGGATAAAAAGTCCTCTCGCATTTTTAACCTGGATTTTTATTATCAATTATTTTTGAACCTAGTTAAGTAAATATGTAATGCTTCAATTTATTATTTCGGATTAATTTAATAAGAGTTACTTAAATTTTGATATCGATTTAGACTTCTAAAATGGGAAATGGTCAAACCCACATTAGACATTGCATCTTGTATGAATATAAAAAGGGCTCAAAACCATCAGAAGCAGCAAGAAACATTCGTTCTGCCTATAAAAATGAGGTCCCGAGTATTCGTACCTGCCAACGATGGTTTAAGTCCAACCTTTTTTCATAATGAGCCAAATTGTAAATTTAAGTGTATGCAGCAGGCCGCAAAATTACTTGTGTATAAGATTTTCTTTTTTTAAAATTAGATATCATGACAAAATGATGAGTAAAAAACTAAATTTAAGATTGAATAACTCATTATGAATCTAAGTGAAGGGTGAAACTATTGAAATCATTACGTAATAAGCATTAAAAGATGTCCATGCTGGAGCTGCTTTGAAGTCCTGGTTACTTGAATTTATTTTTTCTTGCTTGCACGGACTCAAAATTCCCAAGATCTAGTGAAGAGCGCTTGTAGTCAGGATCCCAAAATTGATAAAGTCCGTAGGGAACCCAGAGAGTTGTTGACGGATATTTCTGCTCTGTATTTCTTACAAGATCCTCAAGAGGCTTATGTACGGCCGTGTCAAACCAATTATAAATCAATTGCTACATAGAGAGCAGGCTGGGCTTTGACGGGGAAAGTCTACCGTAGATCAAGTCATTCTATTGACAGAAAACATTGTGAACCTTTTTGTTTGTTTGTTAATTTGTCAGTCGACATTGTCTGGCACTGTGACCTTACCTGCAAGCTGCTGTGACTTCTGTCGGATAAACACATACCCAGAATGATCATGGAGCTTGTTCGAAACCAAAGTTTCATCCTTACTACCGGTGACAGCAAGCACAGTTGGCTTCGGTTACTCAGGGATTGGTTTTACTTCTCTCTATTTCAACTCTATATGTACAATCTGCCCTCCACGATTTCCAGAAAGTTCATCTAAGAAGACGATCTAACATTGTTGCACTTCTCTGGAAATAGGAAAGCCTTTGAGAGGACTTTAAGTAAAAGTGTATCTTGAAGATACTTATATTAATATAAACATAAAAACAAGCCTCAAGATACACTAAACGTGTATCTTGAGTTGATGGTATTTGAACTGTTAATTTATTCTGAGTTGATGGTATTTGAACCTGCAAGAAGTTAAAAGCTTGAAGAAAATATGATAAAGAACTGGAATAAAAAAAAAAAGATTGGATTATTTGTCTTGTTAAATTTATTATTTTTTCACAAGACAACTCAACTATGGTAGTACCTATAGTCATCAACTCCTTATTATGGTATGTCTGCCAAAGGAGAAACAACTATCACAAGTGATGATTGTTAAAGTTATTCTTGATTATTACAATAGTGAAGAAATTGAAGCAGCTAAAGAGCTATTATTTCAGCAATTTCCTGATCAACATAGACCTAAGAAGCTACAACGGAAAATAACCAGACAAGGTCTCCACAAAGATGAAAATAATGTCAAAGATTTATTAGAGCTCTTTTATAAAATGTCTGTTGCTGATAAATTTAACCCACCCATTTTTGCTACAGCAGATTCTCATTTTTCTTCCATGGATATCACCAATATTGATGCTTTAGCTCTTCAAAATGAAGTTAATCTTTTAAGGAAAGAAATTAATACAATTAAAGACAGCAGAAATGCTGACAATGATACTTTGATTGAAATTAAAAAAATGCTCACTGAAATAAAAAATGCCAATGTTAAATTTTTCACTATAAGTGATACAACTGATAAAAGTTTTTTCAAAGAAAAGAAGTCTTTCTCTAAGTATTAAAAGAAAATTTAGTCACAAATTTAACTCATTCATCTTTTGCAAATATAAGTTTTAATATTGAATCAAGTGTATTTAATGGCATAGAAAAATAGAAAATAACTAAGAAAAGAAGGAAACCAGTCACTACAGTAGGAAAAAAGGTGACAATTCTATCTTCAAATCTGTAAAGCCTCTTTCTAAACCTTCTCAAATTTTTGTGTCAAGGTTTTAACCTCATACTACAATCGATTCAGTGGAAAATTATGTAAAAACTCAATTCTCTGATTGTAAATCTGTGACTTGTTCACAACTATCCACAAGATACCCATCATATGCTTCCTTCAAAATTGTTATGCATGGCATTTCTCTACAGTATGCATTAAATCTTGATAACTAGCCTGAAGGAATATTAGTTAAAAAGTTTTACTCAGTTTCACATCACACCAACACTGAAAATGCAGTATTAAATTATGATACTCACAATGAATAATCATAAGTTGAAAAGTACTACAGTATTTCTGATTTTCTTATAGTCTCTTTTAATTGTAGAAATTTGTCGTCCACCTTACTTGAAATTCAAGAATTATGCAAATCTCATGATGTTGTTCTTCTACAAGAAACATGCTTGCTAAGCAGCAACTTCACTGTTTAAGTTCTATTTATGATGATTTTCTTTTTGTTGGTACTTCTTGCATGGATCTGGAAGATGGAGTGATGACTAGTCGACCACATGATGGCACTGCTGTTTTTAGGAGAAAATCACTCACTGCTTACCCTGTAAGTAATGTTGATAATTGCATTGTTGGGATGATTATTAAATGTCAAAACAATTCTATAGTTATTATTAATGTTTATCTTCCGTATAACTCTCCGTCAAATGTTGAGGCCTAATTAAAATATTTGGGTGATCTTCACATTTTGTGTGAAGCTCAGCAAAGCTCGAATTTATGTATTGTTGGAGATTTTAATGTTAATAAAGAAAGTACTTGTGGACAGTTCTTCAACAATTTTTGTGAGGAACACGGTTATATCATTTCCGACAGATATATTTTACCTTTTAACACTTTTACTTACTTAAGTGACTCTCATCATAAAACCAGCTGGCTTGATGATCGCATATCTTCTTCATCAGTTCATAAATCAATATAAAACATTTTAGTATTATATAATTATATTACATCAGACCATCGCCCTCTATCTATTACTTTTTGCTGTAACTTATTATCTCACTTGCTGTCAAGTTATGAGGCTACTAATCAATACACTAAATCTTGGAAATGTGCAAGTCCTGAACAGAAAAAAAGATGAAGTTTTATCTCATCTGAACTCTTAAAAAATATATCTTTTCCAGCTGCTGCAATGCAGTGTATAAATGCCACCTGTGATGATCACTCTCATCTTAATGAAATAATACTTTTTACTCAGAAATTATCTCTGCTTTGATTAAAGC
This sequence comes from Diplosoma virens, assembly GCA_963680785.1. Taxonomy (NCBI): domain Eukaryota; kingdom Metazoa; phylum Chordata; class Ascidiacea; order Aplousobranchia; family Didemnidae; genus Diplosoma; species Diplosoma virens. Next base: position 25,125,822 of record OY796894.1, read on the forward strand.
ATCTAAAGCAGCATTAAGCTATCATCAGAATACTTCTCAATATTCTCAGGTTCCTGGGTGGAACAAAAAAATAATATCTTTACATTCAGCTGCTCGTTATGCGTTTTTGACTTGGGTGCATAATGGCCGTCCTAGACATGGAGTTTACTTTGAAAAAATGAAAGTTACTCGTAAAAAATTTAAGCTATCCTTAAGACACTGTAGAAAACTCAAGGAACAGCATAAATCGGATGCCTTAGCAACTGCTCTTCAATCAAGTTCTTCAAGGACAGCATTTTGGAAAAAAGTACGTGCAGTGTACAGAAAAGATAATAACAGCATTCCACTCTCTGCTGGCAATGCCACTGGTCAGACTGATGTTGCAAATATGTGGAAATGCCACTACAGTGGACTTCTAAACAGTGCATTTGATAAAAGTTGTGACAAAATTTTTTGTTGATAACTTTTTAACCCCCCGATCCAGTTTTTGCAATATAACCAACTTTTAGTGCACACCTGCTATGATGTGTAATTTAATTAAAAAACTACCTTTACAGAAATCTGCTGGTACTGATGGTATCACGGCAGAACATTTACGGGATGCTCACTATTGTGTTTGCATTTACTTAAGCGTTTTGTTTAATTTATGTGTGAGTCATGGCTTTATTCCTGAAGATTGTCTTATTACTGATATAGTTCCTATTCTCAAATGTAAAAATAAAGACGCAACTAATGTAGGTAATTATAAGCCTATAGCTGTGGCTACTCTATTTCTAAACTTTTTGAACATTTTATATTATTTCACATAAAGCCTTTTTTGTCAACTAGTAATCACCAATTCGGGTTCAAGCGTGTTACAGGCACTGATATGTATATCTTCTTGCTCAAGCAAATCATTTCGTCTTACCTTCAACAGGGTAACCCTATTTTTTCAGTATTTTTAGATGCCTCTAAAGCGTTTGACCGAGTATCTCATGAACTCTTGTTTAAAAAGCTGTTATTACGTGATGTTCTGCCGTGTTTTATACGATTGCTGCGATATTGGTATCGTCAACAGCAAATGCGAGTGAGGTGGGAATCTCAACTGTCTCAATATTTTGGAGTCTCTAACGGTGTGCAACAGGGGGGAATACTTAGTCCTTAATTATTTGCTGTCTATATCGACCAACTGTTAAAAGATCTCAATCGTGTTCCTGCTGGTTGTTATATTGGAAACACTTTGGTTAACCATATCATATGTGCAGATGATATATGCTGTTTTAGTCCTAGCGTTGCAGGACTACAAGATTTACTTGATGTGTGTGATAGCTTTTCTTACAAAAATGGTATTGTTTTTAATAGTAGTAAATCTCAGTGTATGCAGTTTCTCCCTAAATCATTTCACCTCACGAATGTCCTTGTAGTCCGCTTGTACTGTATAACCAAACGATGAATTTTAGTAAAAAAGTTAAATATCTTGGTGTATATTTAACCAATGCATTAACAGACGATGATGATATAAATGGACAAGTAACATCTTTATATTGTTCCGCAAACCAATTGAAATCTGCTTTTTCACAGTGTTCTTTTGATGTTAAAAATCTAATCATATTGTACAAATTTCTATGGTTCACATCTGTGAAGTAATTACCTAAAATCAAGTTTTCACAGTATTCGTGTGGCCTACAATGACTGCTATAGGATGTTACACAACCTACTTAGATACACAAGCGTGCGTGAATTACAAGTTATAAATCATATACCTACTTTTGAAGCTCTTTTGAGAAAAACTTTGTACAATTTTATCAATCGCTACCTTAACTTCTCTAACTTCCTTGTCACCAACATGATGAACACTTATTGCTTTTTTGATAGTTAATTTTTTATTTATTATAGGCACATGCTTTATTATTTTTCATAATGGTTGTTTTTCTAACTTGTACATTTGTTTTGTTGTTAATTTTATATGGACAGTACAGTTTGAAATAAGTTTTTTAAATTTTTGAATTTGAATTATTCTGTGCAATTTTTGCTGTTTTATTTTGTTTTATTTTTTGTGTGTTTTTTTTCTCTTATGGACCGTGAGTCTGATTTATATAAATAAATAAAAAATAAATAACCATTGGCCCAACAAGAGCTAAATGTTTATAAGAGCGTTAGACTTTTGGCATTTTGTCCAACCCCTATTTGTTTTGTGGTAACAGATTGCTCACGTTCCGTCACAATCTGGTGGCATCGCGCAAAAACTATCTTCACACGTCACACTGTTGAGGAAACTTGCAGGCTGAGAATGGGGTGCTATTGCCAAAACACCGCGCACAACTGCTCTATTTCTGTTCAGTCAACAACTGAGTGCTTCGCACCAGCTTATACTTTGAGCTATCCAGCCATTTGAGCTTCGTTGATTAGGAGCGACGCTATCTTTGACTAACGGTGCATCCCTGGACCCTGACCATACATTAAATTCCAAGATTAGATTTAGAATCTCTAAAAATATGTGATCCTCTTTCTACTCTTCTGATAAATTAACACGTATTCCTTTTTTATCATTAGCAGCATCGCTGCTACTACTGTAATCTCATTCCAAAATCACTTCACATTTGTTCAAAGTTACTATCTTTACTACCACAAAAGTCATTAGCTAACAATACGCATACCATATTTTGGAAAGGCAAACCGGGACGCTCATTAATGAAAAAAAATTGTCCCTAAAGAGTAGTGTTCTCTAAAAAAAAGGTCTTCACATTGAATCTGTCTTGGATTTCTGGCAAACGGGCCAAGACAAAGCCCTGAAAATCTGGAGGTATGGTAAGCCTAACAAATTATCACTTAATATTGTAAAAAGCGCTTGGAAATAACCAAAATTAATTCAATAGCAAAATAATCTAAATGCTGCAAACGATGCTTGGGGCAAGCGTCCTTATGACAAACTCCACCCACAACAGTTTTCATAAATCAGTTCATTCGATATCACTCAACGCAGCAATCAACTGACGTATTTACTTTGCTTTTCTATAGTTTACCATGACCGCAGTGACATCAGATTCTGTACAGTTATAAAAAAATACTAAAAGATTTGAGTGAAAAAAATACTAAAAGATTTGAGTGAAACCAAAATTAATTCAATAGCAAAATAATCTAAATGCTGCAAACGATGCTTGGGGCAAGCGTCCTTATGACAAACTCCACCCACAACAGTTTTCATAAATCAGTTCATTCGATATCACTCAACGCAGCAATCAACTGACGTATTTACTTTGCTTTTCTATAGTTTACCATGACCGCAGTGACATCAGATTCTGTACAGTTATAAAAAAATACTAAAAGATTTGAGTAGGCAGTGGGCTGCATAAAAACTTGACGTGGGCCGCAGGTTGGACATCCCTGGACATCCTAAAAAGGCTTGGACATTCTAAAGTGGGGTCCAAACCATCGGAAGCAGCAAGAAACATTCGTTCTGCCTATAAAAATGAGGCCCCAAGTATTCGTATCTGCCAACGATGGTTTAAACAATTTGAATCGGGCAATTGTTTCCTTGTTGACTCCCCTCGATCAGGAAGACCCTCTTATGTTAATCTGAAGCAGGAGCTCCGAAATCAGGGCTCGGGACCCCAAGTGGAGTCGAAAGGGTTAATACGCGGGGTCACAAACAGGTCACATGGTCTGTGGGATCACTGAAGTATTATCAGGAAAAGTGTGTACGAAACATCAAAGCAAGATCATGTGAAATTTAATGTTTAATATCTAATTTTACATGATCTCGCTTTAATGTGTCGTACATTTTTTTGATAATACCTCAGCGACCCCATGGACCCCATGAGCTGTTTGTGACCCCGCGTATTGATCATTTCGACTCCACTTGGGGTCCCGACCCCTAATTTCGGAACTCTTGCTTCAGATTAACAGAAGAGGATCTTTTTGATCAACCAGGAAACAATTGCCCGATTTAAATTGTTTAAACTATCGTTGGCAGGTACGAATACTCGGGGCCTCATTCTTATAGGTAGAACGAATGTTTCTTGTTGCTTTCGATGGTTTGGAGCCCTTTTTATATTCATAGAAGATGCAATGCTTAATGTGGGTTTTAACCAATTCCCATTTTAGAAGTTTAAATCGATATCAAAATTTAAGAAACTGTTATTAAATCAATCTGAAATAGTAAATTAAAGCATTAAAATAATAACAGTAACATTTACTTAACAAGGTTCAAAAATAATTGATAATAAAAATCCAGGTTAAAAATGCGACAGGACTTTCTATCCAACCCAATAAAATCATTCGAGATTTAAAGCAACACAAAAAATTAAAATTTCATATTTTTTTGTTTACTTTTTAGAATCCAAAAAGTTTTTCAAAATTTTGAAATAAAATAAATCAAAATAAATTTAAAACATTACAAAGATTAAATTGACAAATTGAAAATTGTTTTTGTCTAGAAATCTTGTTTTTTTTTAATGACAAAGTTTCTAAAAGTAATGTTTGATCAGTTTAGCGGCAGTGAGTGCATTATTTTTTACTATTTTTAATTCTTTTACAAATTCAAGAATTCTTTAAAGTCAAGAATAAAGCATATAATGATAACTGATTAAGTTGACAAAAGTGAGACACTAAACAATTGTGGAATTCTATGAAGAAGTTAAGTCACTATTAAAAAAATTTTATAACTTAAAGCTAGTTTACTATCTTGGACAAATTTAGAACCCGCAACTAATTTGAAGACAAGTAACGTTTAAAAGACTTTAACACTCAACTGCGACAAACAAGAACAAATCAAATAATCACTAATGTAACTATGATCCTCGTCGTCGTTTGGAAATGTATCCACTCCAGGTCAGACACAAACAGGACTGGGTCCATGGATTTATCTTTTTATTGCCCCAGGCTGCTGTACTGCCTGGATCAGATGCTGGCAGTGATGTTGTTAAGCCAGCATCGAGTTTCGTCCTCCAAACCGTCAGACCTCGTGCTCCATGTGGTGCCATATGTATAAGGCACGCTGTTAGAACGTGGTCTGCGGTTTGTTCAGAAGCGCCGCACTTGCAATTCGGTGAAGGAGCGAGACCCCATTTGTGCATGGACGAATGGAATCACCCAATACCAGTCCCAAGGCGGTTGAGCTTAACCCAAGCTTCTCGGGGTAAGCCCATCCCAACAGGCCTGATACTGTTTCCGGGCACAAAAACACGAAGCCTGGAAGCATTTTCACAGTACTCCCTTTCCATTTGTGATTTGTCTATTCAGAAGCGTGGATGCCAAGTCTGGCAAGGTTGTTTAAAAGATTCCGCGCAGCTGACACAAAGGGGCGTCTGGATCTTAGTCTAACTTGGCGAGTATCTGAGGGCCCACTTAAAAGACCATATAAGATATGATTAGGCTCCAGAGATCCACGGTGAGCCAAGGAGAGTGTTGCTCCCAGTCGGCGAAGCTCAGCTGGCTGGATACCTGAATGTATGGGTAAGTGGTCCGTTGGAGTGGGACCCAGGCATCCAGTGAATATGCGCAAGGCGTCCTTCAAGACATTGTCGATGAGGCGAGTGTGAGCATTGCGACATCAGACTGGTGCGCAGTATTCAGCTGTTGAGTAGACTAGAGATAAGGCGGCTATGCGTAGTGTTTTAGCACCAGCACCCCATCCCGAGCCCACGAGTCGCCTCAGCAGTGTGACGCGTGAGGATAGTTTTTTTGCGCAATGCCATTAGATGGTGACAAAATGTGATCGATCTGTCCAGTTTTACTTCAAGATAAGGAGGGATCGGACAGAACGGTAAAAGTTTATTGTTGTTGTAACTTTTAGCTCATGTTTGGCCTCCCGGTTATTTAAATGAAAGGATGCCGTTACGGCCTTAGTGTGACTAAGCTTCAACCTCCAAGTCTGGAGATACAATGAAAGTGTAGACATGTCTTGGCTTTTATTATTATTATCCCTGTTTATCATCCTAATCACTTTTAAGACAACCGTATAAGCGTTACACGTAGAGCAACCGTCAAGAAATTAACCCGACCTGCTTTTGGAAATGGCAAGGTATTGTTGTCCGGTTAAAAGTTTTGACTAAAATTAAAATCATGTGCATAAGTGAAATTAACATCATTACTTTGACAAAACTAATTCTGCTATACAAAAAGTATAAGTTAGTTATCATGTGAAATTTGAAAATTAGAAAATTGAAAATCAGAAAATTAAAACATTAGAAAATACGTTAATTCAACTCACCCAATTAGCCATTTCGTTTGAAGGAAACAATGAACTAGTTCGGTGGATAATGTTGACTACTCTTACATTTTCACTGTTTCTTCTATCTCTGCTATTAGACAATTCTGAAGCTCTTAAAAGTGCTTGAGCCGGAACAGAGACACTGATTGGTTGAATCATCAGACCAGAACTATTAGCATAGACTTCCGGTTCATACAAGACACTTTCTGTATTTGCATGATCAGAAATCTAAATTTTTGATAAAAACATTTTTCTTTTTTTTTTGCAAAGCACACTAATTATAAAAATTTTACTTGAAATAACTTGCAATTGATCTAGAATATACTAATTCAAATTGTAAGACAAATTTACCTCCGCGGCGACATTGAGAGTTAAAAAAGAAGCGTTTGCATTTATGCTGTTGCTTAAATCTAATCGTGTTCCCAGAGTAACTAACGTCATAACCAAACTAGCTTGCATGTCTATGGAAAACTGGCTTCCGGGGTTTTCTTCGATGATGTCTGTTATGTGATTGGCTATGCTTACAACATTGTTGAAACTGGATTCTGAAATCTGAAAACGGAAAAATAATATAGATCAAGTAAAGTTGTTTATGGTGAAGATAAAGTAAAGTCGTTACGGCAACTTCCCATGTTTAAGCGATCACAAATTGCTCATTTTTAAACTTATAATATATGATCCAACGAGAATACTGCAAACGTACATTGCTTTTGAAGATTAATTGCAACGAATAACAATGCTTGTTGTCATGCAATTTATTTGCTAGAATAAACACCCAACTCTATGACGTCATCATCCCAGCCGATTTGAAAGAAATTTTGTTTCGATTGCAAACGCTATCGACATTGTCACGGTTGAAAATCTTCTCTCAACATTCTGTTCTGTCCTTGAAAGAAACACTTTCCTCTATTTGGAACTATATCAAGCAACTTTAAATTTTAATATTTTAGTCATATCTCTAAAAGAAAATCGAAAAACTTTTCAACCAGACAACAATACCTTGGCATCTGCAAAAGCAGATCTGAGAATTTGTTAGACTGTTGCCCTAACTATAACGCCTCCTGCGAATTGGAAAATTATTCGCAATATGATGATGATACACAACTTAATTACAGTAGACACCATAGTAAGAATTTTTCTTGCGCTTAGTTATATTTAAACTTTATAATCTTACACAAATAGACTAATTTAAAAAAATTGACCTGCAATTTTTTTATTAATGATAATATTAAATTGAAATTTTTGTAATTGATTTTTTCTAAAAGTTTAAATGGAGTTGTATGAAGTTAAATCTTATTATTGCACAATAAACCTAAATAAAAAACAAACTTGAATAGTCTCGATGTTTTCAGAGATTTCAGACAAAAACGAAATAGCATCCATTGCATCTTGGACGGACACGTTGTTAACAACTGACAAAAATATGTCAATACGAGAAAGAGTTTCATCCAGATCAGTTGAAGTGATGTTGGTTAGATTAACCTAAGAAATGTTGTTTTTAAAAAAATTTTTTTTTGATAGAAATAACTTTTTTACTCTCACGTTTTCAACAATACCGCTGACAGAAGTATCGTTACAATTATCAATGACGAGAGTGTTTATATCAAAGCGATAAAATCTAGGATCAGTCGAGTCGTTACACAGAACGGAGGCTCGCGGAATTCCTGGAAGATTAAAATAAAAGTGTTAAATCCGGTTTTATAGAGTATAAAAGAATAAAACGTAGTTTTAGCACAAAGAACTTTAAGAAAAAAGTTATGTCACAACTTTACTTAGGAATCTAAAAAGACCCATTGCGAGTGAACCAAGACAAACCCAAATAACTGCGCTGAAGTAAAGTTTGTTTATTTCTATTTACGTCGGCTCTATAAATAGTTTGCCGCGAGACTAAAGTTCTTAAAACAGTAGGTTCTGGCTAAACACAAATACATGTAGATTCGCTGAAAAACGTCTCTCAGCAGATGAAAAGAAACCCGATTTCTGATTATAAAGAATATAATTATTCACAAAATCAAGAAAACTTTATCAATTTTCGTAAAACTTGGCTCTCAAGCTTTACCAAACTTCAAAACAATTCACAGCGTCAATAACTGTAAATAATCGCTCAGCAACTTTGTACTGACTAACTATAAGAATAAATTAGCACCCTGATGGCGATTAATAAACTTAATAGCTTGTCCTTTAGACAGGCCAAAGCAATTCTATCTCATTAAATAATTAACTTTCAAACATTAACACTAACCCTCAAAAGATTTAAACGTAGTCACACATGCAAAGTAAAGCCGACGATTTCAAACACTTATTTCAATCAATTAAATAAAAGAATTTACGACACTATTTATGTAAATCAGATAACGTCACGGGATGGCAATTTACTAGATCAGGTTAGATTTCTTAGATTTATTTTTATATTACGTTTTGCAATCGGGAAAAGCAGTCTATGACAGTGGTTCCCAACCTTTCTACATCAGCGGACCGGTAAAATCTTTAAAAATGTTCACGGACCGGCAGCAAAAGATCGTATAAAGAATAGAACTGATTTTTGAAATCATTTTGTAAACAAAATTATCGTTGCATAACATAATGCAAAATTTTGGCACAGGCTGTGTATTTAAAACAAAAATTTACAACAAAGTGGCAATCAAATCAACTCAAACAAGAAATTGTCAATCTATTTACGTACAAAATCAATGTTAATGTGCAATTTGCTTCTGTTTCGCTGTTAGTATGGAAAGCTAGCGAGGCATCAAAGAAATTTCTGAAACATTTAGTTTTGTTTGTTGTGCTTTGAATGAAAGTAACGAGAAAGTTTGGAAGGTTTCATAGCGTCATTTGAGAGAATTTGGGGGCACACCAATATAAGGGTATTGGCAATTTTCACTACACTAAGCTATAGTAAATTCAAGCTCTAAGTATTTTTTATCGTGTTGTCTGACAAATTCTCCTTTTTGCTTCTTACTTTTTCTTGTGACACTCAACTTATCTGAGTACAGTAATAGCTTTAGTACGGTGCGAACGGAGAGGCCGCACCGGTCCGCCTAAAAAACATCAAAAAGTGCCACCCCTAAGCAAAATATTGCTCTATTGTTTCATTGTAGCACTATGACAGTGGCCCATCTGTCTTCTTTTTAACTTTAGGACAAAAGCAGAGATATTGTACTTGGTTGAAAGTGATGATTTTTTTTAGAGAACGCTAAATTTCTGGGACGAAAATGGAGATTTTGGACATTGATTGAAAGTGATGACTTTTTTTTTAGAGATCACTATATTTGACAACAAAAAACTTAAAAAGTGGTCTTCCCTTTTGTAAGGCCACCACTATCTGAGTATGCTCTTTTTTTGTTGTTTGCTCTACGCTTACAATAAGTCTACTAATACTTGCTTCATTTCCATTTTGACAATTACCTGTTTTAAAAGTCTTTCCTTTATCCTTCTTGTTGAATAGACCATAATACCTTGTTCTTTCATTGGTTCCATATTAATCTTTCTGCAGTTTAACAAGACTAACTATAGCAACACCTCAAAAGGGAAGAATAGTATTGTATTAAACTTTTTGAAAGCTAGACACAGTTTATGATGGAACAATCGTAAACGGGACAAAACTTGGGTCATCGGAAGGTTAATTTTTCATCATTAAAAACAATTTTGCGTTAATAAAAAGGCGAGATACGCCAGTTTACTGTTGTGAATCGGTCAAGCGTAAAATAAGTTTTACAAGAAATAACACCTTTGCAATGCTTGCGATTCTGTATTAAAATTAGCTTAGCAGATAGAAAATACTTTGCGAACCGGGAAACAAATTACGCTGTCGGGCGGTTGGGAACCACTGGACCATCGCAATACAGCTAGAAGATACAGTTGTAAAGAAGTTACCTAACTTGTAACCTCAATTCAACTTAAGAGTTGTAGAAAGTTTTGGTTAGCGTTTCTTGAACGGCTCGAGAAAAACAAACAAAAAGAGAGAAAGAAAGAAAAAAATGCGAAGATTGTAGCGAAGGTCATGATGCTTTAGGACAGTGGTTCTCAACCTTTTTTGGCCCATGGACCATTTTTTTAAAGAAAAATATCTGATGGACCACTTTGCTATGCTGACACCTCATGAACGTTATTAGTTGAAACTGTATAGCACACATGACAGTGAAATCAAAGACACGTTCAATCTTTACCCTTAATAAAATAATAACCATTAAACTAATTAAGCAATCTCTCTTAATTTTCCCATTCAACCCAACTACTTGTTTAATTTTAAAAACTAAAGGATTAGTGAGAAAACATACTATTAATTTTATCTTAACAAAACATGAACATATAGTATAATGTATTTTTCACAATCAATAGTATAGTCAAGAACGCTAATAAATAACTTGGTTTTGGTGTTTCCGCACAAAGAATCGAAATATTTTTTGACAAAATTGTTCAGTCTTAACATGTTGACTGCCTGGCTTTCTTTTTCCCGTATTCAATAGCCTTCTTTCAGGTTCCAACAAAAGTGTTTTTCTTTATATATGTTACCAAGTATTAATCAGGAAGTCTTTGTTTTCATAAAAGTAATCATTTAGTTGACTTGATAAATATACTCATTTTTGAGGTGCCACGTTAAAAACTAATTCTATTCTTTACTTACCATATTGTTTTGTAAGCCATTTGCAAAAGTGGTAACAATGTATCACCGGTGATACACTGGCACAACATGCAAAAGTTGGAATGTATCACCGGTGATACACACGGCAGTAAAATTTGATAGTTCCTCTGCTATTGATGTCCAATTTGTTTCTTTTTTAACTCAATACATCTAGTACTGCTGAAAACGCAGATTCCATCATCTATCTAGTAGAGAAGACAATAATGCTTGCTTCTAACTGTTGAAAAACATTTGGGTGTCAATCCTTTATCAAGATGTATGCAAATACCCCTTCCTTGTTAACTCTTGCTTTTAGTTTGACATCCTCTTTTAAATCCGACAGCGTTTCGGCAATCTTGGAAATTTCATTTCCTGGCTTATACCTTTCTAGGTCTACAAACCAGAGTAGATAATTTATCTCAAAAAGATCCTCAAATCTACTCCAAAAATCTGGGTGAAGAACTTCAAGATGAGTAATGCATGCAGTAATGCATTCTGTCACAAACTTTGTTCGGGAATCCCAAAGGACCAGTTGAGCTAGGTAACCCGAATACCTGCGCTGAAACAAAGCTGTGTCTAAATTTTATTTTATTCCGGCTCAAGAAGTAGTTTTGCTATGAGCCCGACGGTTTATACAGTTGGTTAACGAAAGCTCGGATTGATTTTGTTGAAGATTCTTTCTCACAACAAACAGAGACCACTGTCTCTAATAACAAATGTATTACAAAAATATCACGTCCGACGAAACTTCTATTCCACGCTTTGCCAAACTGCAAAGCGAAACTAACACTATAACTCGACTCAATCAACACAAATAATTCTACCTCTGTAGAACAAAACTGCCAACCACTGGCACCAAATAAATTCAACAATTGTCCACCGACACAACATCTAACGGTCCACCTCCTGTGGCCAAACAAATCACCTTCGCTCGAGCCGCCACTCGAGTCGCTTCAAATTATCTCACAACGATAATAATCATCATAATAATAAATTTCTCGCTACGCATCGGCTTTATATAGAAAACAAAATCACGTGACGTAAACTTTCTCGTAAATTCAAGATTCAGCCAGAAACCCCTGGAGAGTTCGTTACGCGAATCAAGTGGAATATACGCGAATTTTCCAGTACAATGATGTTAGTCAAAAACATATTACGTCAATACAAAGAGAAAAAAAAGAGAAAAAGATACATGTATCGAGCCATATAACAAATTGGACGTATATCGCAGACAGCGCTCAAAGAGCCGCATTTATTCTCTTATGATAAAACTACGAACTGCTTTTAACGGGGATACACTACATAGTTATGATTAAAATTATAAATGAAGTGTGACACATTCTAAATGTAGAAGTTTTATTGAAATTTTCAAAAGTTATTTCAGTTTCTCGATGTAACCTTTTATCTATTGAGCGAAGGTAACCAAGTCTGATTTTTTTACCTAGCAGCTCGAAGTTCAGCATATTCACTATTTTTTAGATATAACTATGGTAGTATATTTTTGATTTTATCTCAGTATTTTCTAGTTTTTCCAGAATTTCTCGAGCTTTACCAGCTTGTTTTCGGTATTTAAAATCAACCACTTGGGACTTGAACTTGAGAAAGTGCAGTACTTGTTCCCACAAAATCACAAACCTTTCAAGGCTGAGGCCTTTTGACAACAATCTCACCTCTGAGTAAAGCAACAGAGTTTTTGAGTTTTCAGCTTCAAATAAATGTGCAAACACCCCATCATTTATTGAGTTAGTTGCAACAAGTTAATTGCATGTATGATAGCATTTTATGCCAATTGCAAGGCCAAGCATAGTGTTTAACTGAAAATATCAAAGAAATTAATTATTCAGACACCAATCAAACACTATAGAAAAAATGTTGCTGCGATCTTGGGCTAGCAACGTAATTTACTTACATGCACTTCCAACATAATTTAATATTGTAACGTTTATAATTATCAAGAACATTTTATTAAAAATTTATGAAACTCTCTGTAGACCACTAGAAATTTCTGGTGGACCACTGGTGGTGGTGAGTAGTCGATCAAGTCTATGAATAAAACTATAAAACGAATCTTTATTATACACTTATAAAAGCAACTTGTAAAAAAATAAATCAGAAGGGTGTAATAATTACGCAATCGCTATGTATCAATCAAAAAGATTACGTCATAAGCAAAAGCTTAAAAATACTGAAAAAACCGAAAATCAATTACAGATTTATGAGGTCAAGGCTAACATTTTTAATAAAGTATAAAAAGCGTTTGCTTTGCAAATACGGCTAGCAAAATTTGAAAAAAATAGTTGGCGCAGAAATGTGCTACCGACGTAATGGCTTATGTTGCATTTGCACTTTTTACTGGGAAGTAAAATGTAAACAAAGGAAAAATCGATGTAAAAGAACTTTGTGACATCTGACAACAATTTTTAGTATGGTTAAATAAAATTAAAACTTTAAGAAAAATCAAACTTTTGATCTCTTTGTCATTTTACATTTCAGGCTTATAAAACACATTTGTTTATGATAAATGAAAGTATTTAAATAGGGGGTGGGGTAATTCAGAAAATTTGATAATTTTAAGGTTTGCAAGACTTTCAACTTTTTAGTGAGTTAGTCACTCGAAATGAGTTAATAAATTTATAAACGAAACAGAGAAACTGAAGAAACAAACGTAGATGAACGGGACGTGAGACTAATGCCGTAAGCCAGGCGTGTCAAACTTGTGGGTGTATGCGAGCCGCATTAGAAAACTTTTTGCCCAAAAAATTAGCCTCGGGCCGTAATCGTGACATCAAACAAGGTAAAGACTTTTTTTTAGTCTTCAGATAGGTTTGCAACCTCAGCCCTACGTTTACAAAAAGTTAAATTTTACATTTAAATCTAAGTGAAGACGTATTTCATTCCGTATTTGATTTTTCCATTTTTGTCCCAAATTATTGGCGATGAACAAAAAAATCTTCACTTTTCTTATATATTCTACATATTTCTCCATTTTCGTTGCAAATTATGGGTGAAGGCAAAAAATTCTTCACATCAAATCTTACTTGTATTCTCCGAATGATCTGGATTATTCTAAGTTCGGATACTTTATCTTGTCCAAATAATTCCTTGTCGCTGCCAAAAAAACTTTGTCTTTGCTTAAATTTTTTTGAGTTTGGGATTATTTTTGAAAAAACTTTGCGGGTCGCACCAAAAGGCTTTGCCGGACGCGAGTTTGACATACCTGATGGAAGATTCTAGAATGATATGCTCCCGGTGCAGATCAACAATAGAATAGATTCTACACTGTATAATATAATGATAAGAATGTACTTTCGGTGTAATTGCGCAACTGTTAGGTTATTGAACGCATGGCGCAGCGGTTAGTTGCAATGTAACAATGCACTTTCAGTGTAACTGCGCAATTGAGAGTTTGTGAACATAAGTTTGAGAGTTCGCTACTCACTCAAAGGTTTCATGATAATAAAGTATCTACTGATTATGGCATGGTAGCTGCACTGTTATTGTTATTAAAAGCGCTTTTAATCTGATTCATTTCGAGATAAGGCACTACATAAATTTGATGGATTTTAGGTTTCTACAAATTGCATTTATTTAGGATAAAAATTCTAAATCGAATTTTATAAAAATAACAAAAACTTAAATTTAAAAATAAATAAAGTATTATTTGGTTCTTTGTAATAGTTTATTTATAATACATTTGATTCTCTAGGAAGAACAATGTTTACGGCGCATTGAAATAATGTTAAACTAATCTAAAGAACTTATACCCCACTAAATTGTTGAAATTAAAATGCATTTTTTAAGATTAAAAATCTTGTAAAAATGTGGGCATTTCTTCTTATTATATATAGTCTTGTAATTTTCTTTTTTTTTCTAAAATTTATCGACTCTCTGAACCAGTTTTAAAGAAAAGTTAAGTTTTCTTTCAAAAAGTTTTGCACAGCTTACGTTTAGAGCCTGTCAGAGAAAAGTGGCACATGCCTAGTTTTAGGCTGGTTTTTTAATGTTTATAAGTAAAAAAAATTAGTTTTAAAAAACTTCCAAAAAAATGCACCATTGTCACACTTTTCATTGGAATAAGCTCTTAGTCTGGGCAGAGTATCATTGAACCGAAAACGATCTGGTCCGCTTCCAATTTCAGTCTGCCGGCACGAATCTAGAAAAATATTTTGTAAGATTTACCAACCAAGAATTCGAATACTTTTTTGGCATTGTGGTAGAAATAGTTATTTACCCGGTATCAACTCAATAACACGGTCGGTCCTAAAATCGGCACCAAAATTAGTTGGACGTGAAATTCTTCCTTCGCCGTTGTTGGCTCTGTAGGCAACTTCATAGGCTCGATCTGGCATCAATGGACCGTTACATATTGCACTATTATTTCTTGAACAATTTTCTATTCCTGTTAACAAAGAATTCATTAAAAACTTTTAACTTTAAAAACTGTACAAAACTTGAATAAAATACGGAAAAAATTTTCAAAGTCAACGTGTCTTACCAACAACGTATCTAAGTTCATTTGTCATTATTTGGCGTTTTCTTCGTGCTTCCCCGCAGACAACACTCCCGGTGACATAAGGTGGTATTGGGGTCCGGCTTATTGAAGTTGCCCAGACACCGATATTCACTTCAACTAATTTTACATAATAATTGCAAAAAAATTTACCACAGGATTCTTTTACTAATAAATTAAGTGTTTATAATATTTTTGAATAGATACGCTTTGTAAAAAACATTGTGATGCGACTCTATCAAGAAGAAAAAGAATTTTTATTCAGGCTGATTCGCTCTAAAATATTCTAGTTTTTGTAAAATTTTGCACGTTTACTGTGGTATATTTTCTTTTTTAAACGTTTATTTTAAAGATCTTGATAAAAACAACAAACTAGTTAAAGAAAGACACTCATAATTAACTCACAGAATGTTCTTTGAAGATCTAATACAGAAATGTCCAACCTGCGGCCCACTGCTTAATCA
Source organism: Diplosoma virens (assembly GCA_963680785.1). Lineage (NCBI taxonomy): Eukaryota > Metazoa > Chordata > Ascidiacea > Aplousobranchia > Didemnidae > Diplosoma > Diplosoma virens. The sequence continues at coordinate 25,141,586 of OY796894.1, forward strand.
AATTTTTTAGCTATATTTTCATAATTGTATTGCAAGGTTTCTCAAACTGTATTCGACGAGCTTTTTTTAGAGATCACTACGTTTTTGAAACGAAATTCGAGAAATCAGAGTCAGATTAAAAATGAAGATCTTTTTGCGGCCCGCCGATTATAACTAAATTTATAATTTGACCCATTATAATAAAGGTTGCACATCCCTGGTCTAGTATATTAATTAACCTTACCGGTACTTTACATGTAATGGTTTAATAAAAGAAAATCTCTGATTTTTCTTTACCATCATTTAAATTGGTTTCAGTAGTTTGTTCTCTGATTAAAATGTCTATTCTTCGAATAAGACCACTGCTATTAAACAGTTCACTTCTCCGCCGACACGGATTTTCAATGATCTGTGCAAAAGTCCCGTTTGCTCCTATTAGATTCTGCTGACCGGTGTATCGCCGCGGAACCGCGAAAGGCAAAACAGAAGGTCCTAAAAAGAAATGAAAAATAAAAATATTCTTTCATTGTAGACAAGCATCATAACAGTATTAATAAGTTAAATTTTGTTGTCTTTTAAACACAGTTTTTAACTGTAAGCAAGTTCATGCAGCCAGTTGTAAATACTACAAACGATGATTTAGGACAGGGTGGGCAAATTTTTTAGCCTGAGAGCCATATTTGGAAATTGAATTTGCGAGCCGCACTAATCACATAATCTTTAAAAAAAGGTTTTCACTTTGCAATTCTTTGGAATCTTGAAATTCTTTATTTTCGTACCTAAAAATCAATGATCGCTAAAATCAATGACCAAGAATTTGGTTGAAGACAGAAAAGAAATTAATAATTTTTTAATTATGCGGTCCGCGGACCGTAGTCTGCTTACCCCTGGTTTAGAATATGATAAAGATTTAGTGAAAAAGATTGTTAATTAGCACCGATGGTAATATACTATTTCAAAAATTTAAATAAAAAATAAATGAATGGATACGCTAATGAAAAGTTTAAATTTTACTATTTTGCATTCTAAACTATCAGTAGAAGTGCTTTAAAACGCAATTCTTGTTATGAGACAAAGCTGTCTATACACAAAACTTACTTCCATAAAGAGTTTCTGGAGATGAAGCCAAAGAGGAACCAGCTGAGGAAAATGACGTGACTGTGAAAGTATAGGTTTGTTCAGGATCTAAGTTACGAACTACTAATTGTAGGTTAGTTTCTGTGCTTCCAGGAACACTAATCGTCTGCAAAAGAGTTTATTGTATTTAAAAAAAAATACAGTAAATACCAAACAAAAAAACTTTAAGAAAAAAATAAAATCAATTTAAAAAACTTTTACAACGTTCTCTAAATCTAAAAGACTTACTTTCTGTAAATTTTCAGATATAGCAAAACAAAAATTTATTCTGTTAATTTGTTATATTTATTGCTTTTAACTTTATTGGTAGCATGCTTCTTTTTGGTTATTTAAGAAGGATTTTTTTAAGTTCAGCTTAATTTCCGGGAAAGATAAGTAAATTGAACCAACAGTAGGCTATTAATCAATAAAAATGTTATATGTACAAAAATACAATTTGGTTGTTGGTATAGCGTATACCACTTTACAGAACTAATTTTTAGCAAAACCATTATTCGTTTGAAATAAAGCATTCAATTTACCATTGCAGAATTTACAATATTTGCCTTTTCTGGAAAGTTTTAATTGGTTTAAGATATATTAAAAAATATTAAGTTGAGTTATAGAAGCGCGATTTCAAATGTGCACTAAATATTTAAATACGAGTTCATGTTTTAGTTTTTGCGTTGAAACAAATTTTAAAATTTCGATCATCAATCCTTCGTATAGCACTCTAAACTTTATTAAAAGATGTTTAGTTGTTAACATGAAAATCCTATGCGGGATTATGACGCTATTGGCCTTTGACGCTATAGTAGAATCTATAACTTTGTTTCTTTCAAAAGTAATCAAAGTTAGATTGAGTAAAGTCTTCATTTCATTTCATTTTACTCGTAATCATTATTAAACAGTTTGACACAAAAATTATAAATATTGGAAAGATCAAGAAAAGGAAGAAGCAGCACAACGTCAGACGTTAAAACATGCATAAGATAATCAGAAAGGAAAGTACAAAACAGTAGAAAGCATGGTCGCAACACCTTAATCAGATAAAAATATAAGAAATGAGAAAGAAAAAAGAAAATATAATAATAATATTATCAAACAAATTGAGAGATTGAATAACCAGTGCATGACTAGTCTGCGTAATTACAGTATGATGGTTGGCACAGCTAGTCTGGACTTTGCAGTCATAAATAAAACTGTTAGTGCATACTTAGCCTATAAATGGTTGAACTGTTTATATTTTGTTATGAAGCAATTTACTAATAAATAAAGAAAGGTTATTCTGGTATAAATTGATATTACTATACCTTGGCAGTTTAAAATGGATACAACTTCTATTATAACTTATAAAGAATAAAACACTTCAATGAAAACAATGCACTACCAGCGTAACTGCGATACACCGCTAAGCCGGAAGGACATACTGGCGGTGGGTTCCGATATGCTGACTATCATTATCGAGTCAGCTAACACGGATCGGGTAAAGTCAAGCTAAACCCTGCAGTTCCATTGCAAACAAAAATTTGTGCCAGCTGTTTAAGTTTTCAACTTTTCAGCTGGGGTTACCAACAAGCTATATTGTCCTGACAAGTTCTAACAAGGACGAAACAGGTCTGTCAGCAATTGCTTGTTCATTGACTTGACCATTCTTACTTAGAATAGAACACTTATTACGTATGAACACAAAATTTCAATTTTTATCTTTTATTAACCTGGTTTTTTTTTTTTTACATACATTATTCAAACCAGTGGTCAAAGAAGTAACAGTGACGTTATAGTTTACACGTTCTGTCGAAAACGCAGGAGCATTCCAGGCAATGGTTGCAGTTGTACTGGTGAAAGACAAAATTTGAACGTTGTCGACAGATCCTGGAACTAAAAAATAATTTCGTTACGTTTTTTTATCGCGTAACAATGTAATTTGCGTCGAATTTCATTTGAAGTAATTACGAGTCTCTTGAAAGTAAAAACAAGTTTTTTTTTCTTTCTCAGTAAAAAGTTAACGTAGGCCTATTGGCCATGTTTTTTTTTTTCGTTATTCTTTTTTTTCTTTTCTGTAATTGTTTATTCATTAGTTTAAATATAAAATTTGGGTTGTGGCTGACTAGGTGACCTTTGATGGTCTTTTGCTGCAACCCTGTTGTAGTATTGCTCAATATTTCTATTATTTTGTGTTTTTTTGTTTTTGTTTTGTATTTAAATGGCAATCTACAATGAATAAACAAAGATTGATTGATTGATTGATTGATTGATTGGTATTCAATTAATCACAATATGGAGAAAGACCACAAAAAATCATTTTTTTTATGAAAAGTTTTCTAAGAAAAGTTTTACATCAAGTTTTGTTCAGTAAGAGTAGGCCATGATATGCTATATTTTTAAAAAGTAGATTTTATTGCATATCGCTGTTTCAGAATATGAACAACAACAGCAACAACAACAAAACTTTTATTATAATATTATTGTTTGCACACGCATCACAAAAGTGCTATTTTAAATTGCTGTTACCTGTAAGCTGGTCAAAGGTTTGAAATGTTGTATTTGAAGGGGAACTAAAACCAGCTGTATTGTTGACTGCGACGTTTACATAAAAAATTCTAAAAATATACAATAAAATACAAATTGGTTTGTTAATTAAACTTTACCCGTCAACATTTATTTAAATTGTGAATTTTTTACATATCTAAGATTCTATGACTCCAAAAATATAAAAAATAATCAAGCTGAGGAATAAAAAGTTCTGGAAATATAATTAAGATTTAAATCATACGTATGCTTAGAGAAAAACTAAACAAATATTACCACCATGACCGAAAACAATAGTAGTCTATGGAATTTTTAATGATAGAGTACTAAGAAAATTTCTGCAGTATTTTTATTGAACTTTTACAATCAAAAGCTTTTCAAGGACTTGTGGCTTCTACCAAATGCAAAAAATTGCACTTGTAGAAACGGCAATGTCCATTGCGCACGCCGATAATCAGATGCTAGAAATATATCATGTTATAAAACAGATGGCACTAAAGAGCACCATCTATGGCAAACAATGTAAACCACAAACCCATCAGGTGCTAAAATTGGAGAAGTGTAGAAGTTTGGCAAAAGCGCTCGTTGCTCTTGTACAATTGAAAAGCAAGCACTAATTTCATTTGAAATGCAACTTTCGAGATCTTGTCTGAAAACAAAGCAAAAAAATCAGGAAATAAAATGTTTTTATTTCAAGTAAACAACTTAACTTTCAAGTACAGTAAACCTCGGTTAATCCGCATTCGGCTAATCCGGATATTTATCTAATCCGGATAAAATTAAAGTTACAAACAATTTCCAATCTTTTTCTTAATAGAAAGCTTTGGATAATCCGGATCTTTGTTTATTTCGGATAAAAATTGTTTTTTTTATTTATAATCCGGATTTTTTCGCTTTACAACTTTTTTTATAGTCATAAATCACAACGCTAAAGCGCTATGGGCTTGGGCGTTCATGCGCTGCCATGGAAGACATTATTTTTCAGTTAGAAGATATAGGCCTACTTATGAACCAATCACTAAAATGTCCGCGACAATCTAAAAGTACAGATTTATTTAACAGCTAATTTTCCCCGATATTTGATAGTGTAAATTTGTATTGCACGTTTAAACTGTATAAATAAATTTGTTTATTTCAAAGAATTGTGTCATTCAATTTTTTATATATTCAAATAAGGTGATTTTTATCTACATCTTATACTCTGGATAACGTCTGGCTTGAAACAATAGCCTTTGGATAATCCGGATTTTGCAAAATACGGATCAATTTGTGCGTCAAATCGAATCCGGATTAACCGAGGTTTACCGTATACTGTATAATCAACAGTAGATTTCGACGATAAACAAGAAAACGAGTTTTTTCAAATTAAAAAAAAATACAGAATAAATTGTGGGAAACATAGCGATAGCTTTTTGCAGAAATTTGGAATTATTAAAAAAACAACAAATAGATAAAAAAGTCCAAATGCAAACTTAAATCGCTCGCTTACTTTATGAGGTCCTAACTGCGATGCAGCTTTTTACCCCTTCATTTCATTATTTGAGTTTATTCGAACTCAAATAGTATGAAAACAAAACAACAATTTCTCACGTGCAGTGGCGTACCGAGATATGTGAAAGGGGGAGAGGGCATTCGATCACAATGAATTAACTTATTCTTAGTGGAAAAGTATTTTTACGTGTTTTCTGAAAGTCTTCGCTTCGGATCAGTCACCGATTTCATGGTTTTCGTCCCAAAAAGGAAGTACTCTTTAAAACAAAAAAAGTCTTCACTTAGGATCGATCCCGATTTTTATGGTTTTCGTCCCAAAAAGAAAGTGTTCTCTAAAAAAAGAAGTCTTTACTTGGAATCAGTCTTGGATTTCATGGTTTTTGTTTTTGGAGACTGATGATCTTTGAAAGAAACAAAATAAAGGGCCCTGCGCACAAAATCTATCTTCGTTTAGTGGTAGGATTTGTATTTAGTAATCTCCAAGGTGGGACATGCCACTAAAAGTACTGTTCTACGTATGGTAAGCATACGTATTATTGATCTCCAAAAAATGGGCTATGACACAATGCCCCCCTAAATACGCTACTGCTCACGTGATAGCTATTTTGTTTCAAAAACTTTTTGTGTTCAATTACATTATCAAGCACTTCAAAAAATCAATAAAGCAGCGAAAGTTTTTTGCAAAATTTTCAAGTTCGTTTTGCGACATACCTTATCGTTATGACGTAGTAAAGTAGAGTTCCGCTCGATTGGAGCGGAGGATCAAAAGTGATTGTGACTGAATTGTTCGAATTCACTATAGCTCGTACGTTCAGAACCGGACTAGGAACAGCTAAATCATTTTATATTTGCACGAAACAAATGTCTGAAACGCTATAAGGCTTCGCAATGTGCTTCGCAATTCCGCAAGATAAACACAGGTGTTTCGCGTAAGAAACGGCAATGTACGAGTATATGTGCTATTTAAAAAAGAAATATGTTTTTCTTAAAAGTAGCGACAAAACGCTAAAAGTTTTGAATGTTTTTTCTGGCCTGAAGCTTTATTTAACGGACAAGAAAGAAAAAATTTCAAGTTGAACAACTACACTTTGGTGAGAATCTCTTTTTTTGTCTCCAGCTGTTTTTCATCTTAATCTTTGCATGACATACGGAACCTCGCTAATTAATTCTTTGAAATCCAGTAAAAACCAAAAAAGTCTTTAATTTGTTTGTAGAGACATAAATTTCTTCACCCCAGTGCAAGTGGGCCGCCAAATTTTGAAAATGTTTTTAAGTGTACTGCCGGGGTGAAAAGGTTGCTGAGCACTGGTATAAAGATTATATCAGCATTCCATGCAATGGTGGAAGGCTGAATCAATCAAGATAAAATTGATTAAATTTCTGTAAAGTTGAAGCACATCTATTCATTGCTCTTGTCCGCATGGACCAAATTTTAGTGTTTATTTATTAAAAGAATCATCCGTGCAACAAAACATACCACAAAAAAGTCCAATTTGTCTTACAGAAAGAACAAAAATAATTTTATCCTTCAATAAAACTGAACAGTAATTGCTCGCAGATTTTATGCATTTGAAAACGGCACGCGATAGACAAGCTGGCAACTTTACCACAACTTATATTTCAGTCATTTTGTAACGACATAAAAACCTGAATTAATTTCTTAATCTTGTGAAAACTTTTTGCCACATTCACTTGTAAAAATTAAAAAAATTGAAATCATTATTTATAAAAGCTCGATTTAATTAACATGTGTTACGTACTTGTTGCCACAATTGCTGATGTAGAAAAATCCCCTCCAAATTCAGTGAGATTTGATAATCTTCCGTCGTTGTTTGCTCGATATGCAACTTGATATTCACGCCCTGGTTGAAGTGGCCCATTGCAAATTGCCGGAACAGAACGGTTGCAATTCATTTCGCTGCCTATAGAGAAAGTTTTTAAATTTTCTATTTCTGAAAATAATTGCGTATTATGTTACCAAGTATGAATCCAGAATCTTCATTTACAATTTGTCTTTTTTTTCTTCGTTCTTCACAAAAGATTTGAGCGGCCAGATATGGTGGAATTGGTTTTTGGTCAATTGCTTGGACCCAAAAGAGTACTTCTGCAATAAAAGATAATTGTACTGCTTAAAAGTTTCAAAACAATTCTTCTTTAATTTTTCTTTATTTAATAAGTGCTTAAGCTTTTAAAAGTTTTGCTTTTGGCAACTCTCTTTATTTCTTTCTTGTAAGCTACACTATGTTTGTAATTTCAAATCCACTTGGTAAAAATCTTTATAAAAAAATCTTTGTCTAGCTATAAGTTACAAAAGTTAAGTTTGATGGCATGATGATTTTTATTTTAAAGTTATTTTTTATAGCTTTTAATTGGCGTTTTAGAACAGTTTTAGCAACCTGTAGGCTATACGATATCAATGCCTGACGTATATGTAAATTTTTAGAAACTATTGTACCGAAAATCGATGAGATGAAATCGGTTTCTTTTACAACAACCTCAATCATTTGAGGGGGATCTCCGACAAAAAATCTACTTGGATTAAAGCAGGGGTTCTCAATCACTCGCCCCATGGTCCGACTGAGCCCAACGGGTAAGTCTTGATCACCCATGTATGGTTGTGGAAGCGCTCCAGGAACAACAGATGGGACTGCTGCATCTAAAAATAGCAGTAAATAAAGCAGAGTTCTTTCGGAAAGCGTCTGAAAATAGATATTTTGGTATATTTTGCAATAATAAACTTCAAAAGAAAAAAGCTCAACTACATTTCATTTCAAAACGCTTTTGATAAGAATGTTTACTTTTCAAATCATTCCAATAAATTTTAGGATAAAAAGTCCTTGAATGAACTAAGAACTTTTTCAAAAACTCATCGCGATTAATTTTGAAAAGCCATATTTTAGACAAGTTGATAATGAAGTTTATTTTCGCCCGTCAAAAAATCTTTCAAAATGGACATACGGTTCATGCTCGTTATGTTTAGCTAGTAGCTAATTCCTGTAAATGCAAAACCACAGCGTTTAAAAGATGGTGTTGTGTTTTGCCAAAAAACACCCGATTCGATTGCAAGCGTTTGGAATTTTTGGCTGAATTTGAGATTATAAATCGTCTTTTTGTACAGTAAAAAATCCCACTTTTTTAAAAAAAAATTGCCTTTTTTTGCGCGAACGATTTAAAATGCTAAATTTATAATTTTGTTTTACGTTTTTATAAGGGGAAGATTAAAATATTTTTGTTATTTTTCAGTTTTTTTACTTTTGTGGCACATGTTCAAAAAAACGAAAATAACATGTGGTAAAAAGACAGTGCTTTCGGCTTCGAGTTAGACATACCGCTCAAAACCGTTAAACGCCGAACTTAACTTGCAATTGTCAAAAGGTTTTTTATGATGTAACAAATAGTTTTTAAAAATCATTTTTCGTTTGTTCTACTGAATGGAACCTGCATCATACAAGTTCAACAATCCAAAAGTGAAGTCTTTCCGAATCATTACTGATTTATAACTTGGAAAAAAGCTGTGCCGTTTGAATGAAACTCACCAGTCTCAGCAGTTTGAATATAATCAGGCAGCGACCGTGCTGGTCCTGTCCCGACAACGTTTATGGCTGCGATGGTGAAAGTGTAGTTGGTAGAAGGATTCAGACTCGACACTGTGAAGGTAGTCACGTTTCCAACAGTTGTTCTTCCGGTGGATCCTGGCTCTGGTGTATTCCACGTTATTCTGAAAAATCAATCATTTGTCGTATTAAGAGTAGTAAACTCTAAGTTTTGGCAAAAGCCTTTACACATTATATATATTTAACTTAACTATAACGTGTTGAAAATCTTATGTAAAATTGTTTGGAACTTTATTTCCTTGAAATGAAAAAGATGATGGAAGATCAAAATGTGTGGGGGTTTAACCCTATTTTTACTGGGGGTATGTACATTGACACAAGCAAATTTTAAAATGCAATTTCAATATAACCGCTGACGACAAGTTCATAAAATTTTTTAACTTTTTCTAAAACTTATGTATACGCCATCGAGATTTAATCGTGGCATGGAATTTTCTTTAGTTTTTGTACAACAATGTTTTGTGACCTCAAAATTTAAAAAGTAATTTTTTGTCATTTTAAGCAATTGTTTGCTTCATTAATTAAAATACTCCAAGGCTAATACTGAAATGGCAAAAATAAAATAATTGATAATTGAATTGGGGAAGGATAATGGAAAAACAAAATTATTGCATTTAGTTTTATGTAAATGATTGACAGATAAAATTTGAAATCTTTAAGAGTAAATCCCTTTGCTTATCTTTAATTCTGTGAAAAATAATGTGCTAAAACGGACAAATTAGTTTTGTTATGTTTAAAAAAAATGCTGTAAAATTCTCAAAATTTTCGTTTACTTATAATAGTTTTTGAAATTCAAGCGTTTACAGTTTGCAGTTTAAAAATTCCTATAGGCTGTATAGTCTACTCAAAACACAAGTTAAAAACAGTAGGGTCAATCTGGGGCTGCTGATTTCAGGACCTTAACCCTCCAAGTGGTTGAAAAAAGTAAACGAACTTAACCGAAGCTGCAAGCCACAGTTATTCGCTATAAAAATTGAAAGATTGCAGTTTTGAAACAGTTATTGAAACATCAACTTACAAATAACCAATGACAGGAAACATTAAACTTGGCGGTGGAGTCCATATTAACTGGACTCTATTTGCTTCAACTAATCCTTGTTGAAAGTTTTGTACCGGTCCTGGTGCTCCGCCTGCAGTGGTGACGTTGAAAATAAAAGGATCGTTTCCCCGTACGTTGCCACTAATGGGATATACCTGAAGCATGATATTGAATGTACAAAGACCGAAGTAAGATTTTTAATCATGGGTTTGTTAAATTTATAGCAGAGCAAATCAACTCACAGTTATTGTGTACGTCACATTCGGTTCCAAACCGGAAATCAAAAACGGCGAGCTCACATTTGTCATCATTGTTTCAGCACCACCATCAGCTGGCATATATCGAATTTCGTATGTGGAAGGACCAGCCACAGTTGCTGTTTCGGTAATGGTCAGGTTGATGGTATTTGGTCCGACCATGGTGGTTACGTTTTGTACACGTCTAATAGGAGCTAAAAGTATATGAAATAATTATAAAGCGTAAAAATTGGAATTGTAATAACCGTTTCACTGTTGTATGTAAAAGCAAAGCATAGTCATAGCAACTTAAATTTCTTTGCAAAAGAACAAAGACAATTGTTCAATCAGCTCTGAAGTTTGATGAAACTAAACTTTCACACTCAGACTATTCTACAAACATTGTTCGAAAAATAACCCTATGTGCAGTCAGGGGCGCAAACAGCTTCAAAAAAGAAGTATGATACAATTTTAACATCTGTGTCACACTTCATTACTGATAATTTTAATCATAACGATGTAGTTTATTCCCGTCAAAAGTAATAGTGTTATTATAAGAGAATAATCGCGTCTCTTTAAGCGCTGCTCTCGTATTATGCTTTCTATTGCGAGAGGCATATATCCTTTTTCTCTTCTTAATGACGTAATATGTTTTGTCCGAGCGCCACTATAGCTCGATAAATTTGGAATGCTCTGGCACATTCGAGCGTAGCGCTTTCTCTAGGGAATTCGGGCTAAATCTCATGCTGCAGCATGTTTAGGAGGAGCCGGAGCACCGACTTCACGTGTGTCGCGTTGAAGGCGGTGCACATATTGAACATTTGCGAAACCTTTCATGAAATTCACGTGCATTTGAATTTCTTATTGAAATTTAGAGGAATAAATTTTGTTCAGCTCAACATTAACCCTGTTGAATTTCATTTGATTCGACTACATAGTTTCTGTAATATTTACATTGTAAATGATGTCAAAATTTTTGATACACCCGATATATGAAATTCATTAAGGTTAGAGTACAACTGTGAGAAGCTGTAATGCCATATTTGTCCATATACAGTTTCGATGACCTGTCGTTTGATGCGACTTAAATAAACGTGTCTTACTAAATAGTTTAATCGTAATACACATTTTCTGTCCACTAATACTGCCCTTAGTTATACCATTTCTCAGTCGTGTACAATAGTTTAAATCCGGCCTATCCGGTGGAATAGAACTGCTACAAATGAAATTAAAAGTTTAGAAATCGAAAAAACCTTGCTATTATAAAAAAAACTAATAAAAATAAACATAACAGGAGAATTTAGTGTACTATTGAGCGACAAAAACAACGAACTCGTGCGACAAAAGAGTTAAGCAAAATGGTAAATTTTAGTGAAAATTTAATAATTTTATCAGAACATTAATAACTTTTAAATTTTTAAAATTTTTTTGCATAAATTGGTTATTGTGTAATAAATCCAACTGGATTAGAGCAAAATACTAAATTTACATGTTTCAAAGTTTTAAAGTTTTTTTAAACACTTTCAACAAATATCTCAATAAAATATATTTTAGTGGTAAACCTTAAACCAAGCGACAAGTTTGTTAACATTTTATCTTCTCTATACATTTTTCTCAGATCTGGTCAATGTAAATTTGGATAATATTTTTTCTCTCGCTGAGGTAAAATGAAAAAACAGATCAATAGCTATTTTTCGCACGATAAAAAAAAAGTTAGAAAAAGCAGCTAACACTCTCACCCGAGCAAGTTACTCCATTTCCAGTAAAACCATTTCTACAAGTGCAAGTAAAAGCTCCATCGGTGTTCGTACAACTAGCATTCTGCGAGCAATTGTTGCTTCCTCCAGCAAGACATTCATCGATGTCTGAGAAAGAAAAGTCTTTGAACAAGTTGATTCTTTAAGATATCAAACACAATTTGTAATTTCGGCTAAAGATTTGTTGTCGTTAGTAGTTTATATGGAAACTTTTGCTGTGAATTTAGGAGGTCCTGTAGGAGGTCCGACGGAAGTCGCACCTCCGCGGAACGGTGGTGCTCCATCTAGCGAATTTAAAGCGGCGGAGGCTAAATCCAAGGAGGCTAAATCCAAGGAGACTAAATCCAAAGAGGCTAAATCCAAAGAGGCTAAATCCAAGGAGGCTAAATCCAAAGAGGCTAAATCTAAAGAGGCTAAATCCAAAGAGGTTAAATCAAAAGAGGTACAATCCAAGGAGGTACAATCCAGGAAGGTGAAAAGTGGAAGACTGTAATCAATATACTTGATAAAGATCAAAGTTATGGTATTTGAATAATTCCTTAGCATCATCTAGCAGTGGTTAAAGATCTAGATGAAATTAGGTAATCAAGTTTGATTACCTAATTTCATCTAGAAACAGGTTTGATCCCTGAATGTAATAAATCAAATATTTAGTTATTGTTCAATGAAACCTAAAATTTAACTAATCCGAATTGGATTTTTGGTCAATTAATTTTCGGTTGAAGTATGTTAGATAATCTATTGGAAAAGTTAAGACCAGTCAAAGAAGTTGACCATGAACATATTAGTGTGACGATTAACCTTATACTCAACCTATCTATGGATTATTTAATTCTAAAGATATTGTAATTACAGTAAAAAACAGCTTTCTAACAAATGGTTTTTTTCAAAGTCTTATAAAAGATTTAATTATGTTTAAAGACACATAGCTAAAATCAACAATTAACTTTCTAATAATTTTGTAACTAATTTAAAGTCTTATAAAAAGTTCAAAAACAACTATAAAGAGTTACCTTGAAAAACATGTTAGTAAAAACAATTAGCTTTGTAACAAAGACAAACAAAATCTTGTAAAAAATAAGTAGAAGCACATATTTTTTAACCGAAATTAACTTTCTAACCAATGAATTTTTAACAAGTTCATAAGCAATTATCCTGAAAGACATGTCTCGAAAATACAATAAATAAATTTTTAACCAGTGATTTTTTATCAAGATCACAAACAACTGTAAATAATTATCTGGAAAGACAGGTCTCTAAAAGCAACAGTTATATTGAAACTAAGTCAAACGAGTTCAAGTCTTGTAAAACTATAATCCGTTATTTTAAAACAAATCTCTAATTAATGATTTCATAACTTACAAACAAGTATAAACAGAGTCTTATAAAAAGTTCAAAACAAGTATAAAGAGTTACCTTGAAAGACATGTTAGTAAAAACAATAAGGTTTCGAACCAGCGGTTGTAGCAAAAACAAACAAAGTCTTGTAAAAATAAGTAGAAACACATATTTTTAAACTGAAATTAGCTTTCTAACCAATAATTTTTTAACAAGTTCCTAAGCAATTATCCTGAAAGGCATGTCTCTAAAAAAACAATAATTAAATTTATAACAGTGATTTTAACAAAGACAAACGAGTTTAAATTCTTGATTTTAATTTAAAATCTAAGATCTATTTGTTCAATTTTTTAAGATTTTATTTTAAAACCTGTTATTCAAATAAATTAACCGTAAGAGCTGGCTAATCCAAGCTAAGTTTGATTCTTGGTCAACGAAGTTGTTTTTATGTGTGAGTTTGATTTCTACTCAGAACAACAACAAAGTTGCGCTTATCTACGATTTTAATTTTTTTTAAATGCTAGACATTGCAGTTACCTTATCTAAAATACAGTCGCAGTCAAGTATAAGGATAAGTTTATTTCTTCATTGAATTAATTTCTTTAAAAAGTTTATAAAAAATCTTAAATCGAATTTTTTTTTTTTTTAATTAAAAAGTCTTTTCTTTCTTCTAATTGCAGACAATTTTATGTATTTTTTTTCCTAGAACAATGTTTATACAATATATTATTAACTTTTTATTAGAAAAACATAAAATCGAAAATCATGTAGTAGAGGTCTTGTTTTAACTAAAAAAGTTCAACAGTGAAGTATATGTTCAGAAGTTTTTTAGAAACAGACATTGTCATAACAGTACAAAGACACGCCAGTAAAATGACTGAGGTCTTATTCTAATAATGCAATGAAGTTCAGGTATCTTTTTATGTTAACAAAACAACGTGTTTAAAGAATCCTTAAAAACCTTTATTATTTTTAAAATAAATCAAATTTTTAAGAAAATGACGTACTTTGGAAGCCGTAGCAAAAACCTACAATCTATAAAAATATTACGTCTTCTCTGATATGCAGTTCAAATCAAATGTAAGGACAAGTTTACTATTCATTAATTTTTTCAAAAAGACTTTTCAGTTTTTCTAATTATTTCGATATTTATAATGTACAACCTTAAGACTAAAAATTTGTATTCAAATCTTGATTTTTTTTGTGAACATGAGATTTAAAGGTCCAGTGTTCAATTCTTGATCCATCTATTAACCGGGAGATCTTGCGCTTAGTAATCTCTTGCAAAGGTTTATCGTATTGACGGGACCTCAGAGATCGGTCTTGGCTCCCCTCCTATTTAACATCTATACGTACGATCTTCCTTCCATGATTTCCAGCAAGTTTGCTTATGCTGATGATCTAGCATTGTTGCATTTTTCTGGAAACTGGAAGGACTTGGAGGGGACTTTAAGCCAAGACATGTCCACACTTTCAGCGTATCTTCAGACTTGGAGGTTGAAGCTCAGTCACACTAAGACGGTGACGGCAGCCTTTCTCTTAAATAACCGAGAGGCCAAACGCGAGATAAAGGTCTACAACAACGGTAGACTTTTACCGTTCTGTCCAACCCCTACTTATCTTGAAGTAAAACTGGACAGATCGCTCACATTTTGTCACCACTTAGTGGCATTGAGCAAAAAAACTATCCTCGCGCGTCACACTGCTGAGGCGACTCGTGGGCTCGGGATGGGGTGCTGCTGCTAAAACACTACGCATAGCCACCTTGTCTCTAGTCTACTCAGCAGCTGAGTACTGTGCGCCAGTTTGGTGTCTCAGTGCTCACACTCGCCTCATTGACAATGTCTTAAATGACGCCTTGCGCATAGTTACTGGATGCCTGCGTCCCACTCCAACGGACCACTTACCTGTACTCTCAGACATCCAGCCAGCTGAGCTTCGCCGAATGGGAGCGACACTCTCCTTGGCTCACCGTGGATCTCTGGACCTCGATCATATCTTGTATGGTCTCTTGAGTGGATCCTCAGATACTCGCCAAGTGAGACTAAGATCCAGACGCCCGTTTGTGCCAGTTGCGCGGAATTTTTTGGACAACCTTGCCAGACTTTGCATCCGCGCTTCTGAATGGAGAAATCACAAATGGAAAGGGAGTACTGTAAAAATGCTTCCGAGAAAACCGTATCCATACAAGGAACGCGTG
The DNA here is from genome assembly GCA_963680785.1 of Diplosoma virens. Classification (NCBI taxonomy): domain Eukaryota; kingdom Metazoa; phylum Chordata; class Ascidiacea; order Aplousobranchia; family Didemnidae; genus Diplosoma; species Diplosoma virens. The sequence continues at coordinate 25,156,888 of OY796894.1, forward strand.
GTTAACGTCTACTAGAGATATTACGCTAAGAATCTAGCCGTAATGTAAAGTTTTTAACTAACTTCAAAACAAGAATGGAAGGCGTCATCACCCGATCCAAAAGTTCTCGGCAGAAAGATGATGCTTCAAAATCAAAAAGTCACAAATCTTGTTCAAAACGTTCTGTGACTTCAAGCTCTAAAAGAAGTGAGACTTCTTCTGTATTAAAGGCTCGTGCTGCTGCTCGAGAAGCAAAGTTGCAAGTCGAAATGGAAGCTCTTGAACAAAAAAGAATTATTAGAGCGAGAAGAGCTGATCTTGCGACAGCGCAGAGAAGAACAAGAGCGCGAGTTGCGACAAGACATTGAAGAAAAACAACGTGCAAGCGAAGAAAAAATAAGAAAACTTCAAATTCAAAGTCAAAGACAAGAATGGGAGATAATGAATCGCAAGCAAATTCTACAAAAAGAACTTGATATTAAATGTGCTGCGATTGAAAGTGATATTATTGACAAAATCTCCAAAAGAAGTTTTTCTGTTTCCGGCCGGAGTAAACACAAAGCTTCTACAAAATCTCAGCCGGAACCAAGTACAAGTAAGCTGGAAGCTCCCAGCACAAGCAAATTTGAAGCTATTTCTTTAGCTGTATGTACAGCTTTTCCCGAGCAACGGCACTCCGCTAATCAACCAGCTGAGCAAGTGAACTTTAAACCTACTGTCGGTTTTAACGTCTGTCCAGTAGCAACTTCTGAAGACAAACTGCAAGCGTCCTTTCAATCTGTGTTTCCGAAGCTTTCGAAGCTGCCAGAGCCGCGTAAAACGCCAACTTCTGCGTCTTTTGTCAGCTCAACGCCTCAGATGCATCCAACATCGCTTCTCACGCCGCTTCATTCACAGCAACAAGTCATTCCAAGTATTGCGTCGTTGAAATTATCCCCTGTGAATATGCCAACATTTTCCGGTGAACCAATCAGGTACAGTCAATTTATTAATGCTTTTGAATCAATTTTTAAAAACAAAGAACCGGATTCTCGGCAATGTTTGTATTATCTTTCACAATACACTAGAGGTATGGCTAAAGATCTAGTTTGTAGCTGTTTATATATTCATGACGCTAGAGATGCACTCCAACGTGCAAAAATGTTGTTAAAAGAAAATTTTGGGCAACCTTATCAAATAACTAGTGCTTTTATTTTGAAACTTACTGAAGGTCCTTCTTTGACAACAAATAATTCTAGCTAATTAAGCGCTTTTGCTATAGATTTAGAAACATGCGTAATAACTTTGAAGGGAATTGGTTGTGTTAACAAAATTAAAACTCAGCATGTTCTACGACAAATTATCAATCGCTTGCCTGTACCAATACAGCATAAATGGCGTGCAGTTGCTTACAACATAATGAGGTAAAGAAAAACATTTCGATTGAAGATATTGTACGTATATTTTGTGCGAAAGCAAGCTCGTGAGTTAAGCAATCCAGTATTTGGTGTTTCGGTAAAGAAAAGGGTGAACAATCAAAAATTGTTTTTTACATCAGCTGTAAAACCTAATACTGATTCGACTAAATCTTGCTTAATGTGTTTGGCTCCTCATTATCTTAATCACTGTAAAAGGTTTCGAAATCTTTATTATCAAGACAGATATAAGTTTGTTATTCAAAAGAAGTTGTGCTTTGCATGCTTGCAACCAGGACATCGCGCTGACCGTTTTTCAAGAACTGACTGCTGCCGGAAGAAGAATTGCAATAAAAAGCACACAACGCTTTTGCATCCTCCTCCCCCGCCTCCAACTTCTGATAAGAAACCTGCTTCCTCAGAATCAGCAGAATGCGCTTTTGTGGGTTTTAGCGAAAACAAAACGAACGACGTAATGCTTCCAATTGTTTCGATAAAGTTCGTAACAGTTCTAGAGGTAATTTTGTGAAAACGTATGCTTTACTAGATCCGGGCAGCACCACAACATTTTGCAGCATTGTTTTACTTAACGAGCTCAACGTAACTGGTCGTTATGTTCAATTAACAACTACGACTATTTCAAATCGTAATGTGGCTATAAATGCGCAACTTATCCAAAACTTAGAAGTGTGTGACTTTAACGAAAATAAGCATGTTGTGCTGTCGCAATGTTTTTCCTTGAAGTCTTTTCCTATTTTGAAAAATAAAATTCCTACTAAATTAGATGCGAGTAATAGGGATTACTTGAATCATATTTCAATGCCTAAACTTAATGCTAACGTCGGTTTACTTATCGGATGCAACTATCCGCAAGTCCGTCAACCTCTGGAAGTAATTCCAAGTCAAAATGGTGGACCTTATGCTCTAAAAACTTTGTTAGGATGGTAGATGATTGGTCCCAGGTTTTTAAAACGGCCCAGTAAGAAGATCTGCGTATTTTTTGTTAAAACTAAATTTTCAGTAGTATGTGACATGAGTATGGACGTGTATGCACCTTGGAGACCACTGAGGTCTCGATTGAAAATAAACGATTTCTAGCTGAAGTTAATGATTTAATTAAGTTGAAAGAAAACAATCATTACGAAATTCCTCTTCCTTTAAAATTTTCTAACTTAAAACCTCCCCCCAATAGAGAGTTTACTTATCAACGATTAATGAGTTTAAAAAAAATTTTTTGAAGAAACCGTCTTTTTACAACGACTACGTACAATTTGTAAGCAAGATGTTAGTTAACAATTATGCTGAAAAAGCTACAAATTGCGAGGAATCGAACGTTTGGTTTATTCCGCATCATGGTGCATCATCCGCTAAAACCTGAAAAAATTCGTGTCGTATTTGATTGTTCTGCTCTCTTTCGGGGCTTTTCGTTAAATGACAATCTTGTTCAGGGACCTGATTTAACTAACTCTCTTTTAAGAGTTCTTTGCAGATTTCGACTTGAACCAATAGCGATCATGGGGGACATACAATCAATGTTCCATCAAGTTGAACTACCGGAAAAGGATCGTGATTTAATGCGTTTCTTGTGGTGGAAAGATGGTGATTTAAATGAACCACCACAAGAATGCCGAATGAAAGTATATTTATTTGGTGCTGTTTGCTCACCAACTTGCGCAAATTTTGCCCTACGCAAAACTGTTGAAGATAATGAATCCAAATACCCAACTGGGATTACAGAAGCAGTTTTTAATAATTTTTACGTAGATGACTGCTTGGCTTCCAGAGAAAATGAAGAAGAGGCAATAAGCTTGATTTTGCAGCTTTCAGAATTACTACAGAAAGGTGGTTTCAACATAACGAAGTGGGTGTGCAATAGCGATCGTGTCTTGCAAACAATTCCCGAAACGGTTCGAGCCGTTAAGTCCGACTCCCTGCATCTTCCTACGCACAACCCGGACGCACGAGCTTTTGGTTTATTTTGGTCAACAAAAACAGATACTTTTCATTTTGACATGTCTAATATTAAGAAAACTTGCCTCAACAGAAGGCAATTGCTTTCTATAGTTAATTCAATTTATGATCTTTTAGGTTTTTTGGCCCCTATGATTCTACCTATGAAAATTCTTCATCAACAACTCTGTCGCCAAAAGCTTGCGTGGGATGATCACATTGATGCTCAATTTCTAATCAAGTTTCATGCCTGGATAGATGAAATCAACCAACTTCGCTTTTTTTACGTAAATCGTTGTGTAAAGCCGTGTGATTTTGGCATAATTAATGTAGTTGAGTTTCATCACTTTTCTGATGCATCAGAAGATGCTTATAGCCGTGTTTCTTGCACAAGATTAATCAACGAAGCTTTTGAATGTCACACTTCTATTTTATTGGCTAAATGCAGATTAACACCCATCTCCACAAGCACTATTCCTAGACTTGAATTAAATGCTGCCACAATGTCTGTTAAGAATGAAAACTTTTTTCGTAAAGAAATGCAATTTTCTCAAGTGCATTCATATTTTTGGACTGACAGTACTAAAGTTCTGCGGTACATCGGGAATGAATCTCGTGCTTTCAAAACGTTTTTTGCTAATCGCGTTGCTTTTACTAGAAATAACTCTAGTTTGTCTCAATGTTTATGTGCCTAGCTCTTCTAATCCAGCAGATAAAGCAACTAGGATCGTGTCTTTAGCGGAGTTTTTCGAGTGCTCGTTGTGGAAAAACGGTCCTCTATTTTTGCAAAGTTTAAGTGCAATATGGCCAGCTCAACCAGATTTTCTTTCTGTCTCCTCAAAAATTGATGTAGAATTTAAGCTAGCGCCAGAGGTATGCAACGTTTGTGTGTCAGTTTGTACAACAGTGGATGATTTGTTTTGCAAATACTCAAAATGGACAAAGCTGAGGTCAGTAATAGCCTGGCTGCTTTGTTTTCGAAACAATTTGCAAAGGTCACGAAATGAAAACGCTCAAAATCGATGTTTTCGCAAAGAAAATTCGAAAACAATTCAACCCTTGTCTGTTGAAGAATTACATGAAGCAGAAATTCAAATTGTAAAATTTCTTGAGCGGAAGTATTTTTCGAGCTGCAGTCTTTATCTACTGGTAAAACCGTAAAAGGAAGTAGTCGATTGGTAAGTCTTGATCCTTTTTTAGACAACAATGGAATCATTCGAGTTGGTGGAAGATTGAACTATGCTCCAATCAAGTTTAGCAGAAAACATCAAATTTTAATTCGCATAATTCTATAACGTTGCAGCTTTACTAATTGATTATTTTCATACAACTTTAGGACATGTCGGCCGACTTCATATTCTTTCGATGCTTCAAGGGAAAAATATTGGATAACAAATGCTAATTACTTGACACGAAGCATTTTAAACCGTTGCTATAAATGTCGAAAAGTTCACGGAGAATTAGGAAAACAGAAAATGGCGGATCTTCCTCCTGATCGAGTAACTGCAGCAATGCCACATACTTTTTTGTGGGGGTCGACTACTTTGAGCCATTCACGGTAAAACGAGGACGTTGCTCAGTCAAACGGTATGGTGTTCTTTTACATGTCTTGTGCTAAGAGCTATACATATAGAAGTTTCCCACACTCTGGATACAAGCTCTTTTATCAATGCTTTACCTAGGTTTATTGCTCGTAGGGGTGCAGTGATTGAAATTCGCTCCGATAATGTTACAAATTTTGTCGGAGCTGAAAAGGAATTAACTTTTAATTAATGAGTGGAATCAAACTGCTCTTCACAATTTTCTTTTGCAGAAGCAAATCAAGTGGATTTTTAACACCCCTGCTGCTTCTCACCATGGTGGAGTGTGGGAGCGTTGTATTTGTTCTGTTCGAAAAATACTAAACTCTGTTGTTAGACAACAAACTCAACTTTTATGTGCGAAGTGGAAAACATCATTAACAGTCGGCCGCTGACCGCAGTTTCAACGATGTTAAAGACCTTCAACCTCTAACGCCAAATATGCTTTTGTGTCTTAAAGAAGAACAGTCATTGCCACCAGGAACCGAAGACTCTTTTCACGTTTATTCCAGCACACATTGGAGACGTGTGCAGTATCTAGCAAACCTTTTTTGAAAAAGGTGGGTAAAGGAATATTTACCGATTCTGCAAAAACGTCAAAAATCGACAAAATTAAATCCAAACTTTACTGTCGGAGACGTTGTTATAATGCCTGACAATTTACCTCGAAACGCTTGGCACATGGGTGTCATTTTAGAGACTCGGAATGATAAACGAGGAGTGGTACGCAGCGCAAAGATTAAAACCGCAACTTCGGTGTTTGATCGTCCGATCACAAAGCTCTGCTTAATTAGTGCTGCTGAAACTATTTAACCAAAACTGTAGATTCTAGTGTTGTGTTGTGTATTTTGTCTTTCAATTTAGTTTATGTTAAAGTCTTTTACATTATAATTGTATCTTTAAAGTTCATGATTTTGAAAATACCCAAGTATTCTCAACGGGGCCGGGATGTTAGTGCCAATGTGGCCCTGCCTAATTTCGAACTCGATTTAATTTAAAACAAGGATTAATTTCTTTTCTCGCATCTTCAAAATCAGCGCTTTTTTCTTAGTTTCTGCGTGACGATTTCTTTTAATAGTAGCAACTAGGTCTTTTCCTTTCTTTTCAACTAATGTAACGTTCTTGTTTTGAAATACTCAGAAGTGGATTTAGTTAGTAAGTCATTTTTTGTTTAATTGTTTTATTTATTGTATTAATTAATTTTTATGTTTAATAGAAAACCGTATCCATACAAGGAACGCGTGGTTAACGTCTACTAGAGATATTACGCTAAGAATCTAGCCGTATTATATTGTTTTGCTGATTTTTGAGGTATAATGTTCTATTATAAGATTTACTATGCTAATTTTTTATCACGGAATTAATTCAATAGGTCACAAGCTGAAAAAAAAAAGTTGTTGGAAAAGTGACATTGTTTTGCAAATCGACTGATTTTTCATTATTTTTCGTTGTTATTTTTCGATCAAGAAGGTTTCAACTTTAAAAAATCTTTGCAATGTTCGTAATGTTTAACTGTTTTTCTTTTGCAGTAAACGCAAAATTAGATATAAAATCGCGTGTTAAACCAGTGCAATCTTAGACATAATTTAACTTTGCAAAATAGGTTTTTGAAATAATTAAAAGATTGTCTTACCAAATAGTTCTTTTATTAAAAGTTGTAACCACTATTTTCTTGTTTTCAAAGTCGCAAAAATTATAAAAGTTTTACGCTTTGTTAAAAGAGTAACTTCTTGACTTGAACAAAATTTTTACTTGAAAAAAGCAACAATGAAATCGCTTTGAGGTTAGAAAAACTTATAGAAATTGTGTTAATCATTCTGCAACACAAAAAATGCAAACAGGTCAGGCGGTTTAAAAATTGTGACAGATGCAATAGTTTTTATGAGACGAGCCTAAATAGTCATGGTTCGTTATTTTTCTGGTGGCATTTTTCAAAAATAATCTTGGAATAAAAAACGCCTTTACTTTGTTTGGCGAAGAGAAAGTTTAAAAACAGATTAACCGGTATTAAGAAAAACTGTACTGCTTTTTCGCAAAAATCTGCAGCTGACGACGTTCTGTTGTTGCTATGTAGACACGTAAAACAGCAAAAAAAAATCTAGAATAAAACCAAATTTTTAGGTTTCTGACAGTTTTTGTGTTTGAAGATTCCAAAACTAGTGTATAGTCTAAAATTTTCAAAATATGAAGCGGTAAGTGTACAATTGTAAACTTTTTTGAATTATAAGCAACAAAAACTTTTTTAATTTTATCGGTTTACTTGCAAACACTATGCACAGTTGATGTTTTAACTATTCGTATTTATTTTTATTATTCAGCAATGTTTTAACGGTTATTTTATTTGAATATTTTACAGCCTCGATTAAAAGCTGAAGAATGCGAGTCTTTGGTTGTCAAATAGTTGAACAATTTAATTTTTTACAGAGACTTGACCACAAATGTCAGTGTGAAAAAAATGTACAAACTTATTTTCATGGATCAGTTTTCAATATACTTTCTTTTATTAGGGTCACTATCAAACGTTTTTTTTTAAAAAAAAAGGGACCATTACACTTAAAACTTTTCCGTTTTATTAGAAGCATATCGTTCGGGATACATTTCATTTATGTACTACATTTTGCGTTTCTCACTCGAAAAACATGTCTTTGAAAGTGACTTTTTTAGAAAATTTGATTATTACTTTGTTTATCTGCATGAAGTTGAAGCTATTTTGCTTCTTTTTGTTTGTTGTCAGATTGCAAGCCATTAACTAAGATATCTAAAAAGTTGGAATTAATTAAAAAAAAATTTAGTCCTGGGTACAGGAGGATAAATATAGAGATAAAATGAAACAAAATAAAATATATAGTATGACAGAAAGTTTAAAAAAAAATTCTAGTTTGTATTAAATAAAAGGTAAATTTTAAATTTTGAATTACTAAATTTTCTTTAAAAACAAAATCGTTTGTTATTAACATTATGCAAGCATTTCTAAAAAACTCATATAACCTATTTTTAGATATGCATAAAATGTCAATACGATAAACCTTTGCAAGAGATTACTAAGCGCAAGATCTCCCGGTTAATAGATGGATCAAGAATTGAACACTGGACCTTTAAATCTCATGTTCACAAAAAAATCAAGATTTGAATATAAATTTTTAGTCTCAAAGTACGTCATTTTCTTAAAAATTTGATTTATTTTAAAAATAATAAAGGTTTTTAAGGATTATTTAAACACGTTGTTTTGTTTACAAAAAGATACCTGAACTTTATTGCATTATTAGAATAAGACCTCAGTCATTTTACTGGCGTGTCTTTGTACTGTTATGACAATGTCTGTTTCTAAAAAACTTCTGAACATATACTTCACTGTTGAACTTTTTTAGTTAAAACAAGACCTCTACTACATGATTTTCGATTTTATGTTTTTCTAATAAAAAGTTAATAATATATTGTTCTAGGAAAAAAATTATAAACATTGTTCTAAGAAAAAAAAATACATAAAATTGTCTGCAATTAGAAGAAAGAAAAGACTTTTTAATTAAAAAAAAAAAAATTCGGTTTGAAGATTTTTTATAAACTTTTTAAAGAAATTAATTCAATGAAGAAATAAACTTATCCTTATACTTGACTGTGACTGTATTTTAGATAAGGTAACTGCAATGTCTAGCATTTAAAAAAAATTAAAATCGTAGATAAGCGCAACTTTGTTGTTGTTCTGAGTAGAAATCAAACTCACACATAAAAACAACTTCGTTGACCAAGAATCAAACTTAGCTTGGATTAGCCAGCTCTTACGGTGAATTTATTTGAATAACAGGTTTTAAAATAAAATCTTAAAAAAATTGAACAAATAGATCTTAGATTTTAAATTAAAATCAAGAATTTAAACTCGTTTGTCTTTGTTAAAATCACTGTTATAAATTTAATTATTGTTTTTTTAGAGACATGCCTTTCAGGATAATTGCTTAGGAACTTGTTAAAAAATTATTGGTTAGAAAGCTAATTTCAGTTTAAAAATATGTGTTTCTACTTATTTTTACAAGGCTTCGTTTGTCTTTGCTACAACCGCTGGTTCGAAACCTTATTGTTTTTACTAACATGTCTTTCAAGGTAACTCTTTATACTTGTTTTGAACTTTTTATAAGACTCTGTTTATACTTGTTTGTAAGTTATGAAATCATTAATTAGAGATTTGTTTTAAAATAACGGATTATAGTTTTACAAGACTTGAACTCGTTTGACTTAGTTTCAATATAACTGTTGCTTTTAGAGACCTGTCTTTCCAGATAATTATTTATAGTTGTTTGTGATCTTGATAAAAAATCACTGGTTAAAAATTTATTTATTGTATTTTCGAGACATGTCTTTCAGGATAATTGCCTATGAACTTGTTAAAAATTCATTGGTTAGAAAGTTAATTTCGGTTAAAAAATATGTGCTTCTACTTATTTTTTACAAGATTTTGTTTGTCTTTGTTACAAAGCTAATTGTTTTTACTAACATGTTTTTCAAGGTAACTCTTTATAGTTGTTTTTGAACTTTTTATAAGACTTTAAATTAGTTACAAAATTATTAGAAAGTTAATTGTTGATTTTAGCTATGTGTCTTTAAACATAATTAAATCTTTTATAAGACTTTGAAAAAAACCATTTGTTAGAAAGCTGTTTTTTACTGTAATTACAATATCTTTAGAATTAAATAATCCATAGATAGGTTGAGTATAAGGTTAATCGTCACACTAATATGTTCATGGTCAACTTCTTTGACTGGTCTTAACTTTTCCAATAGATTATCTAACATACTTCAATCGAAAATTAATTGACCAATAATCTAATTCGGATTAGTTAAATTTTAGGTTTCATTGAACAATAACTAAATATTTGATTTATTACATTCAGGGACCTGTTTAACCACTGCTAGATGATGCTAAGGAGTTATTCAAATACCATAACTTTGATCTTTATCAAGTATATTGATTACAGTCTTCCACTTTTCATCTTCCTGGATTGTACCTCCTTGGATTTAACCTTTTTGGATTTAGCCTCCTTGGATTTAGCCTTTTTGGATTTAGCCTTTTTGGATTTAGCCTCCTTGGATTTAGCCTCCGCCGCTTTAAATTCGCTAGATGGAGCACCACCGTTTCGCGGAGGACTTCCGTCGGACCTCCTACAGGACCTCCTAAATTCACAGCAAAAGTTTCCATATTAACTATTGTCGTTATTGATAATTATGATCATTGGTATCAAACAACACTATAATGACCGTGAACGACGTGACTCGGTTTATCTTCTGTTCTTTGATTAAATCAGTGATTCTCAACCTTTTTGCTAACACGTACCATTTAGAAATTGTTCTTTACACTACGTACCATAAAGTTCATCAAAAAATTAATTATTTGGATTTACTTAGTAAATATAGTGATAGGATTTAGTGTGATGGTTGTATCTGCTTTTCCTGAACAAGTTGCTTTATGCGCAGACCCATCGCACTAATTGCACATTGGAAATGATGAAAAGGCGATCTAAAGCGATTTCTACTTTTGGTTTTAATGCTTTAATTCTACAGAGAAGCACTTCTCACATTTCCATGTGATGGAGAATACTATGATAACACTTGAGTCGGAGTTGGTAAATAAAATATATTGTTAACCAAATATTGGTGGTGACGCATTTTTTACGCTTGATTTTAGCTGTTTCATTACACTGGATACCAATAATTTTCCCTAGTTTTGCTGTTCCTTCGTGTAGGACGGATAATAAACCGAATAAAGGGACTAGATTAAAAATAAAGTGACAACTATTTATGCTTGAGACATAATGCATAAAAACCCATTTATACAGTTTTAGATAGCAGCAAAATTTCTTGAAATAGCTTTTCATTGGGTTGTTTTTACAATGAGGAAAGATGTGCAAACATTCGATACTGTTTGCCTACTTTGTTCAATGGCCATAAATCTAGCTTCTATACGGAGACTTGCAATGAAAAACAAAATTGGCAATAGAGTCGCTTGGACCTTGAAAACAAATTCAAAGGTTGAGTGTATCAAAAATATCCGATAAGTAGCTCGTCGCAAGAGAAAATTCGGATTAATCAAATCGTAATATCTTTGCGGGTAAAATTTAAGCAACTCTCCTTACTATATCTCCTTGTGGCAGCCAAACGTAGATTTGAATAAAAAAGGATCCGCTAGTTTTTCTAGATTATATATCCAAACACAGAGAGTAGAAACGCAGCAAAATGTGTCAGATTAAACTTGCGCTTTGAAAACAGCTAGAATAATTGCAGCGCAAATGTTTTATGCAACTTTTTCAAAAATTTTAATGCCAAGTTCACACTTTGATTATTGCAAGTCTTATAATTTATGAAAAGAAAAAAATAAGCTCAAATCTATTTTTAATATTCCGGTAACACGAATGAATATCTGAAAAACAAGATTTAATCCGAGTGTTGGATTTCTTATGGAATCTAAAAACTATTCACGTACCACTTAAAAAGGTCTCACGTACCACTAGTAGTACTCGTGCCACAGGTTGAGAACCACCGGATTAAACGGTAGGGTCACTGGTTAAAATGTATTTTAATACGCTCTTCCAACCATTAAACGTCGGATCGATGACAATTACCCTAAAATCGATCGAAGCCTGTTCAGCTCAGCTTTGAATGTTTAATCCATAAGATCAATTTCCTTATTATTTTTTGTATAGCTTTTTTATGTACACTTTCTTTTTCACTTTGATTATCTTTTCCTGGTAAGTGTAAGAGAAAAAACTTTGAGAAGGGATTTGATACGTTTTTTCTATTTTTTTAAAACAGATCAATTACAATAGGCTTATACATTTGTTTTGGTTCATCTACTGCTCAATATAATCTTTAAAAAAATTATAGAATATACCGCTACGTTGATTGATTAAACGCATATATCTTTTGTTTTTTTGTCTTTCCAGGTGTTTCAAAGTTACATTCTGACAAAATTATTTTATTTATTTGAGCTCTATTTGTTAAGTAAATTACAAAAAAATCACATTAGCCAAACAATTTGCTGTTTGGATTCAAAACCATTTTTTATTGTTTAATTTACTTATTTGAACTACAGGTACTTCTATTTTTGACAAAAATAACCGAAGCAGTAAAGTAACCATAAGCAAGCTATTTACTATTTATTGAAAAAAATATGTTTTATGGACTTGGAGCACTGATTAACAAAAATATGCCATAAAATTTAACTCTTCCCTTATAGTTCTGTCATTATCAAAGAGTTTTTACATTTAGCAATACCTGTGCAAGTAAATCCGTCTCCGATGTATCCAGAATCACAAGAGCAAGAGAATCCTGGAGAAAGGTTGTTGCATTGTGCGTTTGTACTGCAGTTATTCAATGATGCATCAAAACATTCATCGATATCTTCAGAAACCACAAATAAATGAGAAAACCAGATAATTAAATTCTTTTTACACTTTTATTTTTAAAGGCTTTAAGTGAAAACCTTAATATAAATAATATAGATTAAAGAAATTTTTAAAACATCAAATTTCAATATAAAAAAGCCAAAAAATGCAAACAATAATGTTGAATTGATATTAAATTGTTAAACATAATAAATTTTTATACATCAATTTTCATTTTTTAATTAATTTGCTGCTGCAGCATAAATATTTTCAAAGCATTAGTTCATCTTTCACTTAAATCAATGAATATTTTTATCTACTCGTTAAGAAAATGTGTTTTGTCAAACTTCATTTACAACTTGATGTTAACTTTACAAATCCGTAGCTAATTTTCTGAGTTTTTTTTAATAGTTTCAAAATTTTAGTAATACGTAATCTTTTTCATATCAAGTAGTGATTTTATAGTCGGTAAACCGCATTTAATTTAAATTTTTGATTTATTTGCAAGTTGTTTTAAAAATGTTTAGTATTTGTTCGTTGTCGTTATAATTCTAAGCGCATTTACGACTTCTTTCTTTTTGATTTTTTTTATAACGAACGCTCTTTAGTGCTTTTGGAAAATTCTTCTTAATTCCACGTTTCGTAATCGTTCGTTGTCTGGCTTCTGATTAGCTGTATTGCAAAGGGCGTTGCTGCTTGACCGCTGGTAAACTTATTTTAATCCTTAAATGGTAATTATCATGAACTTTCTTGTGAATTCTATTGCAATCTAACGTCACATAACGTGATCTTTCATATAAGCGCGCGTTTTGTTTTTGTTTTAATTCCAGTTATCCCAGTCAATCGTTTCAGGCCGATTTAGAGTTGTTGCATTGCAGTTAAGTTGTTCCTGCTTGTTTTTAGTGGTTGCGTGACAACAGCTGTTCAATAGAAAGATAGAATTGTTAAGCTTTTGTTGCAACCAACTATTAAGATTAATAGTAACCATTGGGATGATAATTCATTCTTATAGCTCGCTAGTACAAAGTGGTTGTGTGCAATTTTATGCAGTTTTTGGCACTGAAATTGTTTTGAAGTTTAGCAAACTTTGGGAGCCAAGCTTTTGTGAATTAATCGAGTTTTGTAAATTTTGTTAATATATATTCTTTTTAGTTAGAAACAGTGGTTTCTTTCTATCTGCGGAGAGAAGTTTTCTAAAGAATCAATTCGTACTTAGCCGGAACTAACTGTATTAAGAACTTTAGTCTCGTGGCAAACTATTGCTTGAGCTGAAATAAATAATAAATAGACACAGCTTTACTGCAGCGCAGGTATTCCGTTTACCTAGATTAACTGGTTCGTTTGGATTCCCGAGTAAATTTGTGACAATTGTCGCACTTCATTCATAATATTAATCTTAACTTTATGGTTTTACAGTTAACTTCAAGTTTGTTATAATGACGTAATTTTTTCGTGTTAAGTAGTGGTTGTATGATCGATATACAAAACTCCCCATTTAATTTAGTTTATTTGCAACTTTAGTTGCTGTTCCCGTGAGTGACCATAGTGAATCTGTTCATTGTTTCGTTTTCACTTGAAACACCAAATAAAATTGACTCTTACAAACATATAGTAAGAATGGTCAAGTCAATCAACAAGCAAGTGCCGACAGACCTGTTTCGTCCTTATTAGGACTCGTCGGGACACTACAGCTTGTTGTTGACCCCAGCTGAAAAAGTTGAAAACTTAAACAGCTGGCACAACTTTCTGTTTGTGGTTTTACACCTCAAACATCCAGTTGTGGACCTGAACGCTGGGTAATTTTCATTTTCGAATTGACTCTTACGAATTGACTCTTGTTGAGTATCGGTGTGAAAACTGTTGCGAACACTAAAAAGGCTTGCTGATTTCGAGAAACGGGTTTTGAATTTTGCCACTGTGAGATAAGCCAGGGTTCCCCAAGTTCGCTCACCATTGGATATCTTATGTAAACTACTAGTGGTAGAAGTTTTGTGCAATGATAGAAGTGGCATTGTGCATTACGCACGCCGATGACCAGATGCTGGAAATATTGATTTATGGGACTGATGGCATTAGAGAGTACCATCTGTATCGAGTTATTAATCGGCAGCGTGGTCGAGTGGTTAAAGCACCGGACTGATGATCAGCATGATCTAGGTTCAAAACCCACTTACGCCATTCTGTTGTGTCCTTGGGAAAGACACTTTACGGCACTTTCCCCTGCTTGGTGGTCTTGACAAGCAGTACTAAATTGCAGCAATATCTCTACTAACTTACTAGCGGACAGCAATATCTTGGCATCTCCGGAAGCAGGTCGGGGTAATTGCTTACCCTATGTATAGCGCCTCCGTCGCTTTCCTGTGAGTCAGGAGGATAAATATAGAGATTAAAATAAAAAAAAATAAAAGTTTGGCGTGAGTAATGCACAATGACACAGATGGTACTCTCTAGTGCTATCTATTCTATAACTCAATATATTAAAGTAATAGTTCCTGCATATGGTCATCGTGAGTAATGCGTAATGCCGCTTCTATCAGTGCAATTTTTCACCTGATAGAAGCCACAAGGATACTAAATTTACATGTTTTAAGATTTTTCTTAAACACTTTTAACAAATATCTCAATAAGATTTATTTTAGTGGTAAACATTAAACCAGGCAACAAGTTTGTTAACATTTTATCTTGTAAATTTGGATAATATTTTCTCTCTCGATGAGGTAAAGTGAAAAAACAGATCAATAGCTATTTTTCGCATGAAAAAAAATAGAGTTAAAAAATCAGCATAACACTCTCACCCGAGCAAGTTACTCCATTTCCAGTGAAACCATTTCTACAAGTGCAAGTAAAAGCTCCATTGGTGTTCGTACAACTAGCATTCTGCGAGCAATTGTTGTTTCCGCCAGCAAGACATTCATCGATGTCTGAAAAAGAAAAGTCTATGAACAAGTTGATTCTTTTAAGATATCAAACACAATTTGTGATTTCTGCTAAAGATTTGTTGTCGTTATTGATAAATTTGATCATTGGTATCGAACAACTTTATAATGACTGCGAATGACGCAACGTTTACCTTCTGTTCTTTGATTAAATAGTAGGACCACAAGTTAAGTGCGTTTTATTAGGTACTACGACAGTTAATCGAACGACAGTTGATCTAACAGACACTTGATTGAAACGACACTTGATTGAAACGACTTTTGATCAAAACGGCATTTAATCGAAACGGCATTTAATCGAAACGGCATTTAATCGAAACGACACTTGATCGAAAAAATATTTAATCAAAAGAACACTTGATTGAAAGCGTTTTTCTGCGATTAAACAATCTTTTTGTTGTTGTAAATTAGATTCATAAAAAACAGAGGTCATTAGTAAAAACACAGTTTGTTTTTATCTTTTATAATTTTTTTGCCAATGTCAAGGTCAGGGGTTTCTCAACAAGGCCCTTGAATAAAAACATTTTTAGGTGCCCAACAAGTAGATCTTTTGTCATGTTTATGTTTTGGTAGATGCCTATTGTTGCTATTATTTTTATATTGTAGTCAGTAGCATATTTAGAGGGGCATTGTGTCATGGCCCCACCCTTGGAGACCCCTTTGAGAAATCAGAGACAGACTGAAAGGGATGACCGTTTTTTAGAGATTATTATATTTTTGGGACGAAAAATTGACAAAACCGGGACAGATTTAATCGAAGACCTTTTTTCTTCTTTAGAAAAAATTTTTCCACTAAGTATATTTAATTGTGATAGTATGGCTCCCTTTCTTCAAAAATCCTTGGTATGCCACTGATTGCAGTTATAAAGATTTTAATGTTTTCAGAACAGTATAAAATAAATCATAGTTTTATATAGCACATCAAGCAGTTTTTAATTAAACTTTGCCTTTTCTTGCTTTTTGCTGTTGTTTTTTTTTTTGGTTAACCTGCTTCCGGTGCAAAATGTTAATTTTCATCTGTGCCATCGCTCTTTTCCCGGGTCCGATAGAAATTTAAATTTTCCAGTAGCAATTATTTATAAAAACTACAAAACGAAAATTTTTTTGCGAAGAAAATTAAAATGGTTTTGCAATGTTTTATTGTAAATTTTCTTTTTCATTGTTTGATCAAGTGTCGTTTCGATCAAGCGTCGTTTCAATAAAAAGTTGTTTCGATCAGCTTCGATCTAGTCTCGTCCGATCAGGTATCGTTTGATCAACTGTCGGGTCACTATTTTAGTACGCTCTTTCAATCGTTAAACGTCGGATTGATAACTTGTTCAGGGTAACTGTGGATTATCAAAATTGATCAAAGCCTGTTCGACTCAGCTTTGAATGTTTGACAAATACGATCAGTTGAAGAAAACTTTTGTGAAAGGGTTTAATTTTTTTTTTGCTATTTTTTAGAACGGATCAATTATAATAGGACTTTAGATATATTTTAGTTTATCAACTGCTCAATATAATTTTTAATAAAAGCATATAGATTCAAGTGTTTCAAAGTTGCATCCTAACAAAATTATTTTATTTATGTTTAGCCCTCGATATCAAGTAGATTACAAAAAAAATCTCATTAGCCAAACAATTTGCTGTTTGGATTCAAAACCATTTTTTATTGAATAATCAATTTACTATTTATTGAAAAAAATATGTTTGTCATTATCAAAGAGTTTTCACATAAAATCAGCAATACCAATGCAAGTAAATCCGTCTCTGATGTATCCAGAATCACAAGAGCAAGAGAATCCTGGAGAAAGGTTGTTGCATTGTGCGTTTGTATTGCAGTTATTCAATGATGGATCAAAACATTCATCGATATCTTCTAAAAAACATAAAATTTCTGTTGTATCTTTGCACGAATACACAGATTTATTTAATAACAATAATTAAAATTCACAAAAAATACTTTTGATGACTTTGAACTGACTGATGAAGCGAAATAAATGCGCAAATTTAACTTGTTAAAATTATGCTTGGAGATACGCATGTCCAATAATTGATCGAGCAGAAGGCGCTGATTAAGATTAAGCGTTTAAGAATACACTACGTCATCGATGGCACAATGTCACAACACCTCCCCAAATAAACTATGACAAAAAAATATATAGATATACGTATTAGCAACAATATTTTTTTGGAAGTCTTTTGGTCGTCGTGGATTGTGTCGCCCGTACTCGTCTCCGGTTGGTAATCTCGGATTGTTACGTTGGTTCCAAGAAGAACTAGATGCGTGGTCAGTCCCGGCTGGAAGTGTTTCTGTAGACAAAAAGCTCGTTGGAGGTCGAAGTTGATCAAGATGTCTTCTCCAAGTTGGTTTTCGAGGAATAATTCGTACGTTGACGCTTCGTGCACCATGAACCTTCGTTACTATAGCAGGCACCCATCGTGGGTCACGATCTCTTCTAGGGCCGAAGTACAGTGCGTAAAAAGGGTCTCCTGATGTGTAGTGATGTTTGACTTTCGAAACCACTTCCGACTCTTCAGCATTTGAATGCTTGCCTGATTGTCTTGACTGTCTTCCCTGCAGGAAATGCGGAATAGATGGAAACAAAGTGTCAATTTTGCTGCGAATTCGCCTTCCATTCAACAATTCGCTTGGTGACAGTCCCGATGCAAAAGGAATCCTTTTATATTGTATTAGAAACTCTTGCAAAGCTTCTTTTGGAGGTAACGAGGATTTTCTCAATGTCTGTTGAATGGATTGAAGGTTTAGCCGGCTTATTTTGAAATTGGCCACAGGAAGTGCATTTGCGACATAAATCCTCGATGTCAAAAATCAATTCTTGGCCAATAGACAGTTGATCTGGCAAGTTGTTTCATCCGTTGCATGCCGAAATGTCCAAGGTGTAATAATTTAAGAATATGATTACGTAGGGTTGAAGAAATTATTACCCGTATGCCGTAAAAAACGCAACCATTCTCTGTTGACAACAAATTTTCCAACTTTTTGAAGTCTTTAAGCTCTTCCGAAAATGCATTCGGCCATCCTTCCTTCACAAATCGCATTACTTGGAAAAGAATTGGATCCTTGGCAGTCTCTCTGACCACAAGCAATGGATTGTCAGGATTGATTTGACGACTGATTGTTCGAACCAAACAAACGCTATCGACATCTTCTTTCATCTCCTCCCCATCAAAACTTGTGTCATTTGAAAATGGCAAGCGACTAAGAGCATCGGCATTACCATGGTCTTTGCTTTTACGGTATTCATGCAAGTCGATTCGCGGCCATTGCAGGAGTACCTTTATCAGGGGCAAACAAGGTCACTAAAGGTTTGTGATCGGTAACCACAATGAACTTACGACCGTATAGAAACTGATGAAATTTCTTCAAAGCATACACTAAGGATAGTGCTTTTTTCTGTATTTGGCTGTAGCGTTTTTGTGTCGCCGATAAGATTTTAGAAATATTGAGAATCGGACGCTCGCTACCGTCTGCAAAGCGATGAAATAATACTGCTCCAATTCCGCATTCTGAGGCGTCACAAGATAAACCCAACAGAAGCGATGGGTCATAGTGAGAAGTACAGTCTCTGCGCATAGTAACCGTTTGATCATTTTGAAAGATGTCGCTTCTTCTTTACCCACTTCCACTGTTGTCCTTTTCGTGTAAGCTTGTATAACGGCTCGGTGATTACCAAAAAATAGAAAATGTTCTTGGGTGTAGGCATTTCTAATATGGCATCAACTTGGCAAGGTAATCAATTGATACTTGGGCGAAAACACAATTTTCACGGTTGCAGGGAAGACGTTTTGCTCACAGGTTCATGAAATAATCTTTTGCGTTGTCACCACTCACCAAAATATCGTCGAAATACACAGCAACTCCTCGCAAAACATGATTTCTTGGAAATACCCTGGTGCGGATTTAATTCCGAAAGGAAGTCTTTTCTGAAGTAAAACTCCTTTGTGAATGCTGAGAGCCAGCTTCTTCTGGCTGTCAGGAGAAAGACAGATTTGATTATATGCATTCGCTAGATCAATCTTACTAAAGCAGTAACCACGTCCTAGCTTGCACATAAGATCTTCTGGGAGAGGGATTGGTTGACGATGGTCTTCCAGTTGCGAGTTCATAGTCACCGAATAATATCCACAAACTCTGATGCTTGCTTTTGCTTGACCTGGAAAAGGAGATTTTCGAATAGGAACCACGGGGGTGCCGTACGAGTTAAAATCTGTAAGCTCCCATACACCTCTCTTAATTCCTGCTTCATATGCTTCATTTAAATCTTGTAGGATTGAAAACGGCACAGGTCTGGGTTTTTTGAAGGAAACTCTCCACATAATTGAATACATGCCGCATGTAAAGAGTTTTCTGGACCACTTCTATCGTTGTAGTAGATTCAGCACAACTTAACGTCGCTTTAAAGCAAAATGTGTCACTGGCTCCGCTATCAATTTCAAACTTAATTCTGCGGTCATTTAAGTCTAATATTTTGATGCTTTGTTGAAATGTCCAGAATTTCCACACCTGAAGCAGGCGGTTTTTTTTCTTGAGTTTGGACTTTGCATGATAAACTTTCTGCATGGACGTAGAAGGTTGATCGTGTACAGTTTTCTTTGCTACCTTGGCCGCTTCTTCCACTTCTTGAGCCACTCTGATGGCTTGCTAAACTTCAGTTCATCGTCTTTGAGTTTGAAGAGTGTCTTCAAAAAACAAACCGTTTTGGATCAAACTGCTCTGCCATAAACGTCTGAATATCATTCATCGTTAGCTCATGTATGCTTTTGACAGATTGTTGCTGAGCCGCTAAGTTGCTAAGCATTTTGTAAATGGAGTTAGATTGGTTGGTAAGAAAAATTTGTGCTTGCTTGTTGTCGGGAATAGAGTTAGCAATGACGAATGTTCGGAACCTTGCCAAATAATCAGTCTATAACTCAGATGTAGAATCGAATGGTTGAAAACTTGCCATCGGTGTTGGAACATTTTCTCGCGGGTTGTTCAAGCCGCTTTGTAAAATTTTCAGCTGCTCTTAAAGCATTGTCATTTGCTCTTGATGTTGCTTATTTAACAACAAAATTAGTTCGGAAATTTCACTCATTTTGACAGTTTAAGCTGTTAATGCAAATTCAACAAATTTTCTTTAAATTCTTGACGCAGACGAGTTACTTAAATCCTCGTCACCACTTTTGCCTGTTGTATCTTTGCACGAATACACAGGTTTATTAAATAACAATAATTAAAAATTCACAAAAAATACTTAGCCAAAATCAACCGTATTGAAATAGAATGCTTTTTAGTTCGTTTACTGTAGTAGCTTGATGACTTTGAACTGACTGATGAACCGAAATAAATGCGCAAATTTAACTTGTTAAAATTATGCTTGGAGATACGCGTGTCCAATAATTGATCGAGCAGAAGGCGCTCATTAAGATTAAGCGTTTAAGAAAACACTACGTCATCGATTGCACAATGTCACAACAATTTCAATATAAAAAAGCCAAAAAATGCAAACAATAATGTTGAATTGATATTAAATTGTTAAACATAATAAATTTTTATACATCAATTTTCATTTTTTAATTAATTTGCTGCTGCAGCATAAATATTTTCAAAGCATTAGTTCATCTTTCACTTAAATCAATGAATTTTTTTATCTACTCGTTAAGAAAATGTGTTTTGTCAAACTTCATTTACAACTTGATGTTAACTTTACAAATCCGTAGCTAATTTTCTGAGTTTTTTTTAATAGTTTCAAAATTTTAATAATACGTAATCTTTTTCATATCAAGTAGTGATTTTATAGTCGGTAAACCGCATTTAATTTAAATTTTTGATTTATTTGCAAGTTGTTTTAAAAATGTTTAGTATTTGTTCGTTGTCGTTATAATTCTAAGCGCATTTACGACTTCTTTCTTTTTGATTTTTTTTATAACGAACGCTCTTTAGTGCTTTTGAAAAATTCTTCTTAATTCCACGTTTCGTAATCGTTCGTTGTCTGGCTTCTGATTAGCTGTATTGCAAAGGGCGTTGCTGCTTGACCGCTGGTAAACTTATTTTAATCCTTAAATGGTAATTATCATGAACTTTCTTGTGAATTCTATTGCAATCTAACGTCACATAACGTGATCTTTCATATAAGCGCGCGTTTTGTTTTTGTTTTAATTCCAGTTATCCCAGTCAATCGTTTCAGGCCGATTTAGAGTTGTTGCATTGCAGTTAAGTTGTTCATGCTTGTTTTTAGTGGTTGCGTGACAACAGCTGTTCAATAGAAAGATAGAATTGTTAAGCTTTTGTTGCAACCAACTATTAAGATTAATAGTAACCATTGGGATGATAATTCATTCTTATAGCTCGCTAGTACAAAGTGGTTGTGTGCAATTTTATGCAGTTTTTGGCACTGAAATTGTTTTGAAGTTTAGCAAACTTTGGGAGCCAAGCTTTTGTGAATTAATCGAGTTTTGTAAATTTTGTTAATATATATTCTTTTTAGTTAGAAACAGTGGTTTCTTTCTATCTGCGGAGAGAAGTTTTCTAAAGAATCAATTCGTACTTAGCCGGAACTAACTGTATTAAGAACTTTAGTCTCGTGGCAAACTATTGCTTGAGCTGAAATAAATAATAAATAGACACAGCTTTACTGCAGCGCAGGTATTCCGTTTACCTAGATTAACTGGTTCGTTTGGATTCCCGAGTAAATTTGTGACAATTGTCGCACTTCATTCATAATATTAATCTTAACTTTATGGTTTTACAGTTAACTTCAAGTTTGTTATAATGACGTAATTTTTTCGTGTTAAGTAGTGGTTGTATGATCGATATACAAAACTCCCCATTTAATTTAGTTTATTTGCAACTTTAGTTGCTGTTCCCGTGAGTGACCATAGTGAATCTGTTCATTGTTTCGTTTTCACTTGAAACACCAAATAAAATTGACTCTTGTTGAGTATCGGTGTGAAAACTGTTGCGAACACTAAAAAGGCTTGCTGATTTCGAGAAACGGGTTTTGAATTTTGCCACTGTGAGATAAGCCAGGGTTCCCCAAGTTCGCTCACCATTGGATATCTTATGTAAACTACTAGTGGTAGAAGTTTTGTGCAATGATAGAAGTGGCATTGTGCATTACGCACGCCGATGACCAGATGCTGGAAATATTGATTTATGGGACTGATGGCATTAGAGAGTACCATCTGTATCGAGTTTGGCGTGAGTAATGCACAATGACACAGATGGTACTCTCTAGTGCTATCTATTCTATAACTCAATATATTAAAGTAATAGTTCCTGCATATGGTCATCGTGAGTAATGCGTAATGCCGCTTCTATCAGTGCAATTTTTCACCTGATAGAAGCCACAAGAATACTAAATTTACATGTTTTAAGATTTTTCTTAAACACTTTTAACAAATATCTCAATAAGATTTATTTTAGTGGTAAACATTAAACCAGGCAACAAGTTTGTTAACATTTTATCTTCTCTATACATTTTTCTCAGATCTGGTCAATGTAAATTTGGATAATATTTTCTCTCTCGATGAGGTAAAGTGAAAAAACAGATCAATAGCTATTTTTCGCATGATAAAAAAAATAGAGTTAAAAAATCAGCATAACACTCTCACCCGAGCAAGTTACTCCATTTCCAGTGAAACCATTGCTACAAGTGCAAATAAAAGCTCCATTGGTGTTCGTGCAACTAGCATTCTGCGAGCAATTGTTGTTTCCGCCAGCAAGACATTCATCGATGTCTGCGAAAGAAAAGTCTATGAACAAGTTGATTCTTTTAGATATCAAACACAATTTGTGATTTCGGCTAAAGATTTGTTGTCGTTATTGATAAATTTGATCATTGGTATCGAACAACTTTATAATGACTGTGATTGACGCAACCTCGGTTTACCTTCTGTTCTTTGATTAAATAGTAGGACCACTAGTTAAGTGCGTTTTATTAGGTACTACGACAGTTGATCTAACAGACACTTGATTGAAACGACACTTGATCCAAACGACATTTGATTGAAAAAATATTTGATCAAAACAACACTTGATTGAAATGACTGTTGATCGAAACAATATTCGATCAAAGCGACAGTTGATTGAGATTTAATTTTGCATTTTTCTGCAATTAAACAATCTTTTTGTTGTTGTAAATTAGATTCATAAAAAACAGAGGTCATTAGTAAAAACACAGTTTGTTTTTATCTTTTATAATTTTTTTGCCAATGTCAAGGTCAGGGGTTTCTCAACAAGGCCCTTGAATAAAAACATTTTTAGGTGCCCAACAAGTAGATCTTTTGTCATGTTTATGTTTTGGTAGATGCCTATTGTTGCTATTATTTTTATATTGTAGTCAGTAGCATATTTAGAGGGGCATTGTGTCATGGCCCCACCCTTGGAGACCCCTTTGAGAAATCAGAGACAGACTGAAAGGGATGACCGTTTTTTAGAGATTATTATATTTTTGGGACGAAAAATTGACAAAACCGGGACAGATTTAATCGAAGACCTTTTTCCTTCTTTAGAAAAAATTTTTCCACTAAGTATATTTAATTGTGATAGTATGGCTCCCTTTCTTCAAAAATCCTTGGTATGCCACTGATTGCAGTTATAAAGATTTTAATGTTTTCAGAACAGTATAAAATAAATCATAGTTTTATATAGCACATCAAGCAGTTTTTAATTAAACTTTGCCTTTTCTCGCTTTTTGCTTTTGTTTTTTTTTTGGTTAACCTACTTCCTGTGCAAAATGTTAATTTTCATCTGTGCCATCGCTCTTTTCCCGGGTCCGATAGAAATATAAATTTTCCAGTAGCAATTATTTATAAAACTACAAAACGAAGATTTTTTTTGCGAAGAAAATTAAAATGGCTTTGCAATGTTTTATTGTAAATTTTCTTTTTCATTGTTTGATCAAGTGTCGTTTCGATCAAGCGTCGTTTCAATAAAAAGTTGTTTCGATCAGCTTCAATCAAGTCTCGTCCGATTAGATATCGTTTGATCAACTGTCAGGTCACTGTTTTAGTACGCTCTTTCAATCGTTAAACGTTGGATCGATGACTTGTTCAGGGTAACTGTAGATTACACAGGTCTACAAAATTTGATGGAGTATCAAAAACAAGAATAAAAACTATGCTTTCTAGCTAATTTGAGGGTGCTGATTTCAAATCTGCCATCGATTTTGCCATAGCAGGTCAAATTTTTCTGAAAATACAATTTTAAATTTTAGTGCTGCACATTGAAAAGCATTTATTAATGTGAAGAGCTGTGAATACAAAAGCACATACTTAGCACAAAGGAGAAAATAAATGGATTGAATACAATTTTATTGCAAAAGTTTCCTTTTTTTAGATTGACGAGAGATGATCTTAGAAGTAATTTTCAACGCAAGAATCCGAACATTCACGTATCAAAACCCAACAATACTCTGCTATCATACTGACATTGCATTTTCCCTGATACCTTTTTTCCATCACTTTTATATCTTGGTGAAATCTTTCACCCCATTCCTCACTTAATGCTTCTAAGTTTTTTGAAAAATACTCCAGATGGCTATGCAGGAAATATACTTTAACGCTCATGTTACAGCGTAAGTTATGAAAAGCCTGTAATAAGCTTTCAACAAGTTTGCTGAAATTTGGGAATTTTATATTTCCTGGAAGTTTTTCACTACATTAGAGAATGCTTTCCATGTATTTAACTCTGTATGGTAGAAAGAAACGCTTGGTCTTTCTGAAAAATCCACATTTGGGGTCCATCAAAAATACCTGCTTTAATTTTTCCATATGAAAGCCGTGGAAACTTTGTACAAAAGTATTTAAAGCACTTTCACAAACTTCTTAATCAACCCCAACTTGATGTGCAATGGTGGTAACAGTACTTTTTCTCTATTCACCAATAAAATGTTCTTTATGTTCTTCTCTCCAAGTACAAATACCTCTCTATTTGGCCATTCCCTTTTTATCTAGTGATCTTGCTTTGCTCTGCTATCTTACAGGCATAAAAAGCAAAGGTTTTTTGTGTTCCCACCTTGTTACCCAAGAAGCATGGATAATATGTTTAAGTCTCCACATATTATCCATTCATGTTCCACATATTTGATTCTGTCGAGAATAGTTTTTGTATTTTCATATGTTTCCTTCATTTGTATTGAGTGTCCAATCAGTATGAAAGCAAGTTTATTGCCATTGTGTAACAGAACACATTTCATGCTTCTTTTGGAACTATCTATGAATAGTCTCCATTCTAATAGAAGGTAAGATGTTCCCATAATAGTTATCAGTCCTTCTATGTTGTCACGAAACAGCAAATTTTCCGCCATTTTGAAGAATTTTATTGGATCTTTTTTCCTGTAACGGTAAAGCTGACTTTGTTTTCAGAAGCCAACATGTTTTTTTCCTTCAGTTGTGGTCCTAGCAGTTCAGCAGAATATTTTGGAAGATCAAGTTTCCTCACTAAGTCATTCAACTCTGCTTGTGCAAACAGTTGCAGCTCATCATTCTGATGGGAAACTACAAAATCTTTATATAATTCACTCTTCTCACTTGAAGATATAGATTCACTGAGCTGAGCTGAAAACCATAGAATGTTGATATAGAAAGTTCAACACTACGAGGAACTGGTTGAATTGCTGATGGAAAACTGGGATATTCTACTGAAGACCTTGTTTTAGATGTTAAACCAGTAGTTTCGACAGCACAAAAGTAACAGTCACTAAGATGATTCTGTGGCTCTTGCCATACCATTGGAACTCCAAATGAGAAATGTTTTTTCCTTTTATCTACAAGCTGAATGTCGACATACAGGTTATACATACTTTATGTAGGGTCCAAGACTTGTCTTGGTCTACCAGTTTCACATCAAAGTAAGCCTAGTAAGCATTCTTTATAAATTGAATGATATTTTGTCTGTCTTTCTTTCTCATGAACCGACTCAGATGTAACAGAAACTGTCAGGATCATTTATACACCCTCTGCATCGTAATGTTGACATGTTTAATTACTCAAATACTAGAATAAACTTTTTTAATAAATTTCTGCAAAAAAAGATTTATGGTATTAAATTCCGAAGTTCAACAAGACTTTTTAACTAACTAACAAAACATATCTCTAGATTCTTAAGTTTATAAAGCCCTAAAAAACATGAAACTCGTCACCTCGTGAGTTGCAAATAGCACTAACACTTCCAATAGCAGTCAAACTCATCAAGTTATGTTACCACCTCAACTTCTATTGAACCAACGCAAACCAAGAAATTTCAGAAAGGATCTCTTTATCACAGCTGTAAGTCTATAGAAGGGAGAATATTTGTAGCAAAACAATGTAATATTCAGTTGGGAAAGAGTGATAAAAGCAACAAGAGAAAGGAAGAAATACAGTACAGTAATAAGGTGAAAAGTGTCACATCATGGAAATGCCAAACGGAGCAAAACACAAGATGATGCAGCACATAGGTAGGTAAAATGTTGCGTTCTAATAATAGGTAGGTAAAAGTTGTTGTGGACGATTTACAAAACTAATCAGCCAACAGATTTGTGCGTGCAGCTTTTAAAAACTGCAAAGAGTTGGTGTATGCTATACAGCATTTTATAGATCTTTAGGGGAAAGTTAGTTGAAGATTACTGAAAAATTAAAGCTGATACAAAAAAAGAACATCAGATTTGAAATCAGCGTCCCAAAGTTAGCCAAGGGCACATCTTTTCTACTTTGTTTCCACAATTATGTAGACTAGTGTTATCAAAATTGATCAAAGCCTGTTCAGCTCAGCTTTGAATGTTTGACCAATACGATCAGTTTCTCCCTTAGGCCTATTATTTTTTTTGTACAGCTTTTTATGTACGCTTTCTTTTTCATTCTGATTGCCTTTAAGTGTCAGAAGAAAACTTTTGTGAAAGGGTTTAATTTTTTTTTTGCTATTTTTTTGGAACGGATCAATTATAATAGGACTTTACATATATTTTAGTTTATCAACTGCTCAATATAATTTTTAATAAAACAAATAGATTAAACCGCCATGTTGATCAAACACATAATTCTCCCATCTTTTTGTCTTTTTAAGTGTTTCAAAGTTGCATTCTAACAAAATTATTTTATTTATGTTTAGCCCTCGATATCAAGTAAATTACAAAAAAATCTCATTTAGCCAAACAATTTGCTGTTTGGATACAAAACCATTTTTTATTACTTAATTTACTTATTTAAATTACAAATGCTTCTATTTTTTCCAAGAATAACCAAAGCAGTAAAGTAACCATAAGCAAGCTATTTACTATTTATTGAAAAAAATATGTTTCATGAAATTGGAGTACTAATTAACAAAAACATGCCATAAAACTTGACTCTCCCCTTATAGTTTTGTCATTATCAAAGAGTTTTCACATAAAATCAGCAATACCTGTGCAAGTAAATCCGTCTCCGATGTATCCAGAATCACAAGAGCAAGAGAATCCTGGAGAAAGGTTGGTGCATTGTGCGTTTGTACTGCAGTTATTCAATAATGGATCAAAACATTCATCGATATCTTCAGAAACCACAAATAAATGAGAAAATCAGATGATTAAATTTTTTTTACACCTCAAACAAAAGTTTTTGAAAATTCGTTTTATTTTTAAAGGCTTCAACCAAAAATCTTAATATAAACAACATAGATTTTAAAATATTTTTTAAAAACAAATAAGTTTTTGTTATAAAATAGCCAAAAAATGTAAATAATGATGTTGAATTGATATTAAATTGTTTAAACATAATAAATTTTTATATATCAATCATTATTTTTTAATTATTTTGCTGCTGTGGTATAGTTATTTTCATAGCATCTTTCACTTAAAATCAATAGATTTTTTATCTGCTTGATAAAAAAATGTTTTAAAGAATTTAAAAAATTACTTTAAATCAATTTGTGATTTTGATGTTTAATAAAAGTTTTATTTTAAATTTCAAGACCCAATTAAACTTGTTTGCTGAAAATCAGCAGCCGCAATTTATAAGTGATTTGCAGTGCTTATGAACCTTTTTCGCAGCGGTACGCACTTCTGATTATACTAAAAAAACCAGTACAATTCTAAATCAGCCCATTAAGTCTTAAAAATTATGATTAAAGAACCTTTCTTCATTTTTTGGTGTTCACTTCTTTTTTTTTTAATGAATATATAATTAAAAAATATTAAGATTGAAGAACGATTAAAAAGCACAAAAAAACTTTTTTTCTATAAATAAACCATTTTTTATTGTGACAAAAGAAAAAAAGAAAAAAAAGCATTCTAATTGCCAGAATAAACTTAAAAAAGTCCTTGAAGACCTTGTACACTCCTGTACACCTCATCAAGCTGGTATACAATAAAAATTCTGGTACACGTGCACCTTGGGGTGTACAATACTCCTGATTAAAATGCATAAATTTATAGTCACATATCGGATTTATTGTGAGAATCTACCATTTTTGAAATGTTTTTTGTGTATATTTAGTAAAAAAAAATCTGCTCTATCGCTTAGCAAGAATGTTACTAATATATACTTTAATAGATTCAATGTTTTAATCAAAAATAGTTTTTTAATCAATTTTTTGTAATTATATGCACACAACACCAATTCCCGAATTGGGCTTCACAAATTTGTTAAAAATTTTCTTTCTAGAACTACAGTATGTTCGAGAGAGAGAGAGAGAGATCTTTTATTTGCATCAAATTGTACAAATATTTTTTATTATTTGCACCAAATCTTTTAAATATAAACCTTAAAAAGAAGCATAAAAATAAAAGTTATGCCCGGTCAATGAGGTTTTTTAAAGACTTACTAAGTAAATTTCTTTATAAATCCATAATTTTTGTACTGATGATTTTGTTATACTACTGTATATATAAAAGTTATTATAGATTTAGCTGCTAAAGAAAAGGTATAGAATCACTGGTGAATATTCAAAATTAGGGGCCTGAGGCAAAATCCTAATTAGGGGCCCGCAACAATGACGTCAAAAGAAGTCCATTACCATTTTACCAATGTCATCTAGAAAGATAGGATACGAAATATTGGGAAAAAATTGATTCTGATATGAAACTTAAAATAACTCAAATCAGTGGCAGACACAGAAAGTCATCATGAAAGGTTTATCTGTGAACCGACAGTTGATCAAACGACACCTGATCGAAACGACACTTGATCGAAATGAAATTTGATCAAAACGACAATTGATCGAAATGACATTTGATCGAATAATGAAAGAGAAAATTTACAACTTTGAATCTATCCCAATTTTGTCAACTTTTTGTTCCAAACACATAGTTCTTTAATCTGTTTCTGTTTTGTTGATTTTTTGTCCCAAAATCATAAATCTCTAAAAATGCGATTTTTTCTTTGAATCTCTCTCTGATTTCTGCAAGAGGTCTATAAGGGTGGAGCCATGGTACAATTCCCCCTCTAAATAACTGAATATGTAAAAAGAATGCAAAAAATGACAGCAATAAGCATCTAACGAGACTTAACAATGACAAGAGATCTATTTGTTGCTTCCTTAGAAATGCTTTGCCCAGAGATTTTGTTAAAAAACCTTGACTTGACATTGGCAAAAAATCCTAAATAAAAACAAATTGTCTTCTTACAGTTGGCCTCTGCTTTTTATAAATTTAATTTACAGCAACAAAGAGATTGTTTAATCGCAGAAACATACAGAAATAAATCTTTTTTTTTATCAACTGTCATTTCGATCAAATACCGTTTCGATCAAATGTCGCTTCGATCAAGTGTTGTTTTGGTCAAATGTCATTTTGATCACGTATCCTTTGACCAAATGTTGTTTGTTCAACTGTCATTTAATCAACTGTCGTAACATCGAGTTTACAAACCAAAACCCAATTAGTATAAAAGTTAAAATAATGTGAAAACCTTTTTTTTTCTATACTTTTTTACTGCTCTATTGTTTTTTAATTGGTCTGCATATCCTTCATTTTTCAAAGGGAGGGAGGTCACTTTTAAACTCTTTCTTCCCATGCATATGCTTATGACTAAAATTCTTTTTTTTACTTGAAAAAGTCTTGGACAAACTTAAATTCAGTGATGGAATTCAGGAAGTTTGCACCGGTTTTGCAATTTGAAATTTGCAATTTGAACACGTTCTTATAAATGTTATAACGTTCAGCAAGCGCATTCCTAATTAAACGTAATTTTTTATTTTATATCTATGATAATGAAAAAACATATTATTCATAACTTCTATACTACAGGGAAAAGAACTTGTTTATTTCTAAAAATTTTTGAATTTCATCATTGCTTGAACTCAATTTGAGCCTTTTTTACAAAAAGCAAGAACTCACCCAAGTCTTCAAATCAATAGTTGTTGACTTGGAGTTGGTTTTGTGTGCTTAGTATGCTAAGCTATATGCAATGCATAGAAACGACTTTGGAAAATGGTTTTGAAAATTCGAATTTCGTAGACTCAAATTCATGTTTTCATGGAGTTATACTAAAATTACACCATTTTTGGTAGTGTTGTACTTTAAATTGGTTTAAGCTTTTTGAAAAGGACTCGAACTCGTTTCGAATTTGAAAGGTGTAAGTTGTTGGACTATTATTAGCATGCAAACAATCTATTAGAGGAATATTTTTAAAATTTTCCCACCGCTACATAATACACACTCATGCCATAGTCTTGATAGTCTCAAAAAATAATAAATTTGTTAAAATATATTGCAACAGAATTAAAAATTAAAATGACTAAATAGGTAGGCTACTATCACAGACAAAAATCTGATCTTTCTTTAGCAGTAAAAACAAATTTGCACTGATTACATAGCAATAGCAACAAAAACTTTTTTTTTATTGAGTACATATAACAATAACAATTAAGCCAGTCGAGCAAAACAATTTAAATCTCAAGAATTATGCCGATTCGAAAATGTACAAACAAGTTTTATCATGGGAATCGAAAAATCTATGGCCTAAAACATTATTAAAAAGAGAAGCTTTAGTGATGGTTTTTTTAACACAAAAAAGATTAAGAAATATTGGTAATATGAACCTTTGTGAAATATGAATGCCTTAATTTTTACAAAAAAAATTTAAATTACATTTGAAAGCTAACAAAGTTTGTTAAAAAATAAAAATTATGTTTGCTTTTAGGCAAATGAGTCCAAAAAATACTAACCCAAAAAAACAAATTTTTTGGTAACCCAAAACCCGAAAAAATGCCCAAAAATACTAACCCAAAAAAACAAATTTGTTAATCTATTAATATATTTCTATTAATATATTTATATATTTATAAACCTTATATTGTTAATCGATTAATATATTTATAAAGCAGCCAATTATTTATTTAATATTTTCAGCTTATGCTGCTTTAATTAAATCTTCTGAGATTTTTGTCTGAAAGGAATAGAAATATGCAATGCAAACTTGAAATAATGCTAGCTTTAAACTAAAATTGTAAAAATAATAAAAGTGTTGTGAAATATTGTAAAAACCATTTAATCTTATGATTATTTGTGCAAGATAGACCAACTGATAATCACAATTAAATTTGATGTAAGAAGCCATTTAGCTTATTCTATGTTAGGTTACCTTTTAAAATTGTCATTTAAAATCAAAATACTTTACCTAAATAATTTCTAATTCAATTTTTTCAGAATGACAATATATAAAATTTTAACTTTAATTAAGCAGTTGTTTTTACCCGATCACCTCACAAACCAGTTTCAAAATGTCAATTTTGAAAATTGCTAAACTCCTTAAAAAAACTTGCAATCAAGTCTTAATGTCAAGTAAATGAACAAACTGCATATTAATCAATTTAAAACTTTTAAAAAAAGTGAAAATTTTCATATAAATTTGGTTAATGGTAAATCATTTGTAGACTGGATTTAGTGTTCTATTAGTTTCTATTGTACATAAAGCATTTGCAACAAAAGAAAAAAGAGTATTTTTTATTATTAGTGTTTGTAAATTTTTTGTTTTGTATGTCATTATTTTGTTACAATTATAAAAAGTAATTAATATTGTATACATAAATACAACTAATTTTAAAACTAGTGTTTTTATCAATAAAAAAATTTAAATTTAAAACAAGATTTCTCTTTTTGTTATGCATATTTTTAGTTGTAAAGTTGTTGCTGCTAAATTTCAATCACTTTTAGATAACTTTTATAACAATTTGACTGTTAAGAATAGTTTACATTACATAATTGTTGTGCGCTATTTGGAAACTGAAGAGATTTTATGCATTGTTGTTTTAAATTTTAAGTGTTCTGCGAACATTATCCTATATGCCATATTATGTGACATACATTTCACAAAGTTTGCTGAAAACTCAAAACTTTTGAGAGTTTTTGAGGTTCATGAAACCACATAAAATACCACAAAATAAAATTACACACAGCATTTTCAAAAAGGAGGGGCCCCTCGACAACTGTAAAAAAGAAAGGCCCCGAGGCGATTACCTCACTCGCCTCACCCAATATCCACCACTGCATAGAACTATAGACGTCACCTTTTTTTATTTTTTTATTTATTTGTTTATTTGAGTCAGACACATAATCCATAGAAAAGAGAAAAAACACTCACAACAACAACAAAAAAAAAGAAAACAAGCCGGAAAGAAAAATAGAACATTTGAATTACATCAACAATTGAAGACAATGTTATAATAGTCACTCTGGTAGAAGAAATTGCTATACACCGTATAGTTAACATATACATTACTAGAAAGGCAACATTGTTCTATAAATCGATAAATAAGTTTTTTCTGTAGTGCATCGAAAGTGGGAATATTTGCTTTTACTTGTAGTTCTCTTGCACTAACATTACGCTTGAGCCCATGAATTAACCGAAAGGAATCATTGTATGCAACTCGTAAGTGATTTAATGATAAAGTTAAAAATAAATGTATTGCTTCTAGAATGTTGGAAATTAAGGGTTAATAAAATAATTTAGCTGTATTCACAGTTAGTTTACAGCAATTAACAACTTGCATCAAGATAAAGTTTGGGAATACGGACACAAGACAGAAACGAAATGATAAGATTAAGTTCTTATTGTTTGATAAAACTTCCAATTTTATTGAAATAAGTATATAAACCAAATGAAACATTTTCAACGCTGGTTTGAAAAACATCCAGCTCAGTCTCAAAAAAATTCAAATAAACAAGGAAATTTGATAAAATGCAATTTATTGCAGAGTCATAAGTTCGCCCTTATTTGGTAGCTAATCTTTCAGGACGTTGTATTAGCAATACAGGATTAGTGCAATGCTTCAGCGCTTTTCCGTAAGAGCATGTTTACTTTTCAGTCAATATCAATAAATTGTGACATTGAATCATCATAAAATATGCGGAATCGAACTGGTTTTTCGAGATTTCAAGCTTTTGCATCTATGTTTTGGATCAGTGTTTCTCAACAGCCCGGTCCGCGGACAGGTGCCGGTCTCTATTAACTTTTCTGTCAACCCGTCAAAATCTATTTCAATTTTACACTTCAATTTCAAGATGTTTAAGCCGCTATACGTTTGACTAAAAAGAGCAAATTTAGGAAAATTGATCGGAAACCTAGCGATTTTTTTTAAAAACGTGGTTGGAAAAATGCTAAACAGTGACATTTTTGGTTTTCGCTTGAATTGGCAACAGCCGGTCCGCAACAGTTTTTTTGATTTGTAAAGGCGCGTTTACAGCCGTTTACAGTAAAGCCGTTTATAGTAAAAAAAAAGCACTATAAACGGCTGTAAACGCACCTTTACCGGTCCACAATCTTAAAAAGGATAAGAACCGCTGTTTTAGATGCCTGTCATCGGAGAGAAAACATGGCAAAAAAAAGATAAAATTAACAACAGAAACCTTTAAACCAGCAAACTAACCTATGCAGTTTGATCCGTTGAAACCGGGGTTACAGACGCAAGAATAATCCCGAAATCCATTTCTCACACAAGTTCCTCCTGCTTCTGTGGCGCAAATATCGGTCGTGTTACACAGGTCAAAGTCTGCAATTAAAATAAGTTCAAGTAGATTACGTTTTTTATAATTAGTTCTATTCTTTAAAAAATTACAATTACAGCAAAAAAAGTTTACATATTATCAGTATTGTCGAGTTTAGTTTTTTATTTAATTTTTGAAGATAAAGTAAAACGTGGAAACATGGTTAAGCGATTTTCTGCAAAACTACAAAATAATCACTACAATTTTTTTCAAACCTCTATAATTTCGGCACAAATTGACGTAACAAAAAGTGGTGTACTGTATTTTCATGATCAAAAACACATTAATATCACAAAACATCAACAATTATTACTCTATGCCAAAAGAATTTTTTAATTTGTCGCTTCAATTTTAACTTTTCATCATATTACAGAGTACAAAACTTGTCATTAGCTTTTGTAAAAACTAATAATCGAACGCTGCATTGTTGGTCCTCACAACTGATAAGCATGGCCGCTTACCGGCACAGTAAGAAATTCTGAACCCTTGATCGTTGGGTAAACTTGTAGAATAAAAGTTCATGTAATACTGCATTCCATTCAGCATGAAAGTCTCGTTCACGTTACGAGTTTCATTTGGTTGGTTCATATAATCAAGCAAGACGCCAGGTGGCGTGCTTGCGCTTCCAGATAATGTGAGTTGACTTCCGCTAAAATCACATAAATATTAACTACGTTTGAAATAGAATGAAAGAAAAAGGAATTCAAAATCCAATTTTTTATTGTTTTTTCTGAGATATCAGAACAAATTATTTTTTGTTTATACCTGTTTTCAACCTTATATATGACTTACTGTATAAAAGTCTGTACAAACAGTTGCATTTTTAATTGTTTTAGAAAAAATATCGATTAAGTTTGGTTTGCTTTTACGATGATAAAAAAAGCATCCTTTTAGTCCAAAAATAAGTAACATGGCAGTACCTTGAAGCAAAACTGCTTATATTTGTTACTGGATCAAAACTTATGGTTGGGTTGAAATCAAGAAATCCTCCAATGGGGTTTGTTTCGAAAACTTCAATGGTAAATTGATAACCTAAAAGGATGAAAAATTCAAAATATGAAAGCTGATGCCTAAGAATATGAACTGAAAGAATTACTTTTTATTTGTTTAGGTGAACCACATTATGTTCATTTGAGCGCTTTTAATCCAATAAAGTAAAGTTTACTTACCACAACATACATCAAAGCTTTGCTTTTTCATTTAAAAAAAGCCTAAAAAGATTAAGCTATTCAGGAGTATAAAGAATTTTAGTCGTCTGTCTTAAATAAAAAAAACATCAGAAAACAAAGCAAAAACAAAGGCATTATTCACGTGCTGATGCAGTTATCGTTGCACCAATAATTTTTTCAAAATTGTTTTGACTTTTTTTAATAAATGCATCAACAGCTGTTAAGTAGAAATACAAGCTATTTAAAAAATTGGTAAGTGATATTATATTAAAGAAACTCACTAACCAACAATATTTGTTCCGTTAAACGCATTCAAATCCCAAATTTTGAATCCGATTGGTATTTCAACGACATAGTTCATGGGGTAGCATGGGGATATGAGTGTCCCACCGGGATCCCTTAACAGGATTCTTTCTTGTACACTATTGTTGCATGAAAAAGCTGGGGGTGATCCGGTTGCTAAAGATTAAACTTAAGTCGCTAGAAAATGCATTTAGTAAAATAATACTCGACCATAATTAAATGTTGAATACTTACATATTGTTCGGTAATTAACAAAATTCTGTCCGAAGCAAAGAGCACAGAAGAAAACTAACAAAACTAAAATCACTTCTGTCGAAGTTATTATAGACATTTCTACAAAATCCTATTTTTCTACAAGGTAAAAATTTTTTGTAAATTTGATGAAACAAAAACTTAATGAATTTCCATAAACCTAGGTTTGTTATCATCGTGATCACATCACGTTAATTACTTCTTTAAACTTGCGGCAGATATGTTAAGCGTTAAGCTTGCAGCAACCATTAGGGAGTTACCCCAACCTGGTTGCGGAGATGCTAAGATGATAATTGCTGTCCAGTCGACAAGATTTTTTATTTGCAAGTTCATAGTTTGGTTAAAATACAGAACTGCTTGCAAAAGTGGTCATAACATCTTTAATCAATATAGAATGATGAGACAAAGAGTTAAACCACTGTCTCAAAAATCACGCTTCAACTTACTCGACCATGCTGCCACATATCTAATATTCTTGTGTGCTTCTATTAAACTTTTGTTAGTTTTTGTCTCGTGAATTCTATCTTACCGTTACACATTTTAATAAGTTGCAATTTTTTAATAAAATGTAGTTTTTGATGGTCGTAGGTCAAACAAATAACCATAGCCATATCTTCCGGGGGCGACAGAGGAGCAATTTCCCTGCAAGTTTTCAAAATTTGGGCAAATTATAATTTTTTTAGGCAGCGACAAGAAAATATGGGCAAAAACAGAAATTTTCGGATAGTGATAAAAAAAATTTTGCCAAATCAGGAATTTTAGGAAAATGACAAGGATCAAAATAGGTTTTGAGCCAAATAGCTAAATGCAAAAAAATTTAAGATTGTTGGTGGAAAAAATTTTTTTTTAGTTTGCACTATGGTTTTGAAACAAAAATCAAGCAATCTAAGAGAAATTCTTTTTTTTACAAATCTGAGAAAAAATTTTTTTTCATTTTCTTTGTTTTTTTTTTGGTCTTCACCCTAGAATTTTAAATAAAAAATTCTTTTTTATAATTGTAAAGTACTAAAAAATTACAAATCAGGCAAATGCTATAAAATTTGGGCAAAACTCCATCGCCCCCTAAAGTTTTTTGGGCTGGTACGCCTAGACAGATAATGGTATTTCTTTTTTCTTGATTTTATTGTGCACGTTAGAATCTTGCTTTCAAAAAAACTTTATCAAATTATGTTTTTACTTTGGGTCAAGTTATTGACAACTTCGTGGCCAATCAATTGGTCTAGTGGTAGATTAGCAGTTTCACAGAGAAATATTTATGAATGAAATCTTAATAATGTGTCATCTTAACTTTTTAAAGTGATTGCTTTAAATACAAAACACAAGTACCTGGTGCCTAATTGGACCGCGCAATTACTAAAAGCTCTTATTAATTTTTATTAGATGTTCTGCTACGATGTCATGCTGGGGCACATTAAACTTGACATTCATATTTAAATTTCATAAAAAAGTTGCATGAGTTAATTAGATTTTAGCGTCCGTCATATTAGGTGTACAATTTGTCATTTTTAAACGTCAAAAAAAACAACGGATGTTAACAATGTTACACTTTAACACGAAATTATTTGTTGTTAAACCAAAAATTTGATTCAACAAATACAAAGAAAAAATTTAAGATGTTTTGTAAACAATATTTGAAACTTTTGTTCCAACAGTTTTAAAGTATAAGATAGAATTTCTGTATGCACTAAGATTGAAAAGGTTTATGTTGCCTTTTTTGAACGTGCAGGTGTTCAGAAACAAAACAAGTGTGAGGAACAATTGTCAGAGTATTTTTGCAAATTATTTGGTCTGTAGTATACACCACAGTTGTTAGATCAAGCTTTCAAAAAAGACCAAATAGATAGCCAAAAGAAGCCAAACGTAACAAAAAAAAGCCAAATTATGTTTTCTGTATTAACGTTTCTAATTTTTAGTGAAAATTAAAAAAAAGATCATCATTTTGAAACTGTCTTTGCATTCTTCATTTTTGTCCCAAAGACTAGTGAAGACTAAAAATGGCTTCTACTTTTCGCCTTTCAATAAATTCCTCGTGGCCCCCCGGTAAATGTCCTGTGGCCCCTTTAAGAAACCTTGTTATAGACAATAAAAATTTTAACACGTTTGCTCACAAACTTCAATTAAAAAATATATATATACTAATTTATGATAATAAGCTTTTGATTTATAAAAAAACAAACACCTTAATAAAAGGCAAAATTTTTCAGATTGCAATGATCAAAAAATCCGCTGCAGTTTTCTTTTACCGTGCATGTTTGTTCAAAAATAGATTTAAATATGCGCACGCCAAACTATGTAAAAAATTTTGCGAAAATCATGCATTTGTTTTGTTATCTCAATATAATAAAAAATTGATGCTGTAAAATAGTGAAAAAATATTTAAATTCTGATTTCACATAAGTTGGTTTTGTTATTCATACTGTATATGTAAAAAAAACATTTTAAGTTTAAAGATTAACTGATTTGAAGGAAATAACTGACAAATCATTTTTAATAGCAAAACCAAGTAACCATTCTTTTATTTAAAAGTAACCATCCATGATTTAGCTTTGTGCTATTCGAGTTAAGTTAAACTAACAGAAATGGGATTAAAATAAAAACATTTAGATAGCCTACATTAAAACTTTTTCCTTCAAAATGTACTATTTAGTTAAACGATTTTATATTGACTAGGTCTATACACTGAATATGATCATTTCTATAATGCAGCTGATTTCGCTACGTTTAAAAAAGTGTTAAAACAAAAATTTGCAAGGAAATATTTACAAATCGCAACATAGAAGGTTTGTAACTTTGTGCAATAAATAGACAATTGTTTGTGCAATAGAGAAACAAAAACTTGTCAATAAAAATGTAGTAAAATCACTGCAAATCAAAAAACGTTGCTATAACTTAATCAATACAATTGATGTGAAAAAACATTTAAAAGGGATGCAGGCCGAAGCGGATTCAGCATGTGAAAAATCAATTCTCAACAAGTACAATGCATTCTCTAAAGAGATCACAATATAACCGATTAAATGTAGTTTCAATGAATAAAATAGGAACAGTAGAAAAGCGGTTAAAACAAATTAACAGAGAAGACGATAATTATGCGACAGACCTGTTTTGATCTTATGGACCTCATCAAGCATAACTTATTGTAACTTCTAAGGCAGGGGTTTTCAACCGGTGGGCCATGGCCAGTAGTGGGCTACAGTGGTTTTTTCAGAGGGCCACAGAGCATAAATCAAAATGAAAGCAATATGTATAATTAGGCTTACCATGCGTCCCGTTTTTCAGGCATTTTCCTGGAGTCCTGTCCGGTCAACCATATGAAGACCTTTTTTTTAGAAAACACGATGATTTTGGGAAAAAATAGGAAAATTTGAGAGCGATTCCAAATTTTCCTTTTTTGACCGAAGTGGGTCGTTAAGTTACCTTGGGTTGAAGAAGGTTCGAAGCAAGTGAAAAAGTTTGAAAACCACTGTTCTAAGGCGAATAGGAAGCACGAAAAGTTAAGGTAAGAATTCCATGAAATAACTCTTTTGGAAATGGAAATTCTAATAAATAATCTACAATTACGAGCTTAAATATTAACAGTCAACATTGAAAAATCACCAATCAGAAAGAGAATTGAAAATTTGAATTTCGCCCGGCAGCAAACCATTTGGAATAAATTTCATCAAAAGGGATGCTGAAGCAGCATTGAAAAGATTTATGAAATTTGAAGTTTGCACTTCGTCGAATTAAATGGATTAAATTACATTGGAAAAATTTACAGTAGCCAACATTTAAAAGCACATCGAAAAGAACTAATCGAAAAATAGAAATCGTAAACCATGAATTTACAATTTCTTCTTCTGGATTACTCTCTAAACTCAATATTAATTGTAAAATAGAGAACCGAAAAAGTAAGGTATAAAAATGCAAAATTATCTAAGTAAAGTACTCAACATTAAGGGTGATGATAAAGGATCCAAGGCGAACCTGGATGCAATAGAGCCTAAAATAATTTCCAAATCACTGAGAATCAAAAAACGCTGCAATAACTTAAGCAAGACAATTAATCTTAAAAAAACATTTAAAAAGGATCCAGGCCGAAGCGGATGCAACATTTGAAAAATCAATTCTCAACAGCACAATGCTTCTCTAAAGAGATCACAATGTAACCGATTAAATTTAGTTTCAATGAGTAAAATAGGAACAGTAAAAAGCGACTAAAGTTATTTCATGGAATTCTCACCTTAACTTTTCACGCTGCCTATTCGTCTTAGAAGTTACAATAAGTTATGCTTGATGAGGTCCATAAGACCAAAACAGGCCTGTCGCATAACATCGTCCTCTCTGTTAATTTGCTTTAGTCGCTTTTCTACTGTTCCTATTTTAGTCATTGAAACGACATTTAATCGGTTATATTGTGATCTCTTTAGAGAATGCATTGTACTGTTAAAAATGTATTGTTCATAATCATTAAGAAAATTGTTTATTTAAAACGGTTCTCAGATGAATGAGTTTCTAATTTGATGAATTTGTTTACAAACACTGACCAGGTTCAAACGTCACGATGTTAAATTGTTTTTAAACTTATCGGATGAATGATATGAAAAAGCTCAAAAATAAAGCAATTTTACATGATGGCTGAAACGTTTCAGTAATATTAAAATAAAACACTATAATTAATATATTTTATTTCCTTTTATTATTTAATAAAAATATCGTAATAAATTTAATTATTTATTATATAATATTTTTTATCATATTAATTTATTTTAGTAATAAAATAAAAAATATCAAATGTCTTTATTAAGCGATAATATTTTTTTTGAGTAATTTTGTCTTTTAGGTTAAAGTTTAAGAAATTCATTTTATTATTATTTTGACAATGAGTGAAGTTATGTACGCAAAATGTTAAAATTTATAAAATGATAACCGTAGTATTGGCTCTTTGTTTAATTTTAAAACAATTTTGATTTTGAATCAAACCTATTTAGATTTTTGGTTTGATGTATGGTGAATTCAGGCCATCATTGCAGATCGCGTAAAAAAATGCATTAAAAGATAACAGGACAGTTTTAGATCTAGTAAATTTCGTATACTAAACAGTTTCGTTTTATAAGTACAAGATAAACAATCCTACTGGATAAACACCCAACATTGTACTTTGCAAAAGTGCTAATTGACTTCATTAAGCAAAATGCTATTTCTCTTTGTGACAGCGTAGTCAAGCAGTAAAAGTGTTGTATTGATGGACAACTTGTTCGACACAACTGTTGTTCAAAACCTACTCTCATCATTTTGTGGTATTCTTAAAAAAATATTTTACGGTCTTCTTCTCTGATTGTTGGTCTCAACAAGCAGCTCTAAATTTCATTCCTACCTCTAATAAAAATGAATAAAACGAATAAAAATTTTCAAACGGACAAAAATATCATGATGTTTCCAAAAGTAGGTCGAGAGAATTGTTTGACGGTTGCCCGAAGTTTAAGATTTTTCTGCAAGACACGAGATTAAATAAAAACCATAAAATTTTACACGAGAGAGTTTAGTATACCGAATAAATTGGTGAAAACTTTTCAATAATATTTGTTTTTTAAGAAAAACGTTATCATTAAAGCTAATGCTCTATAGCAGGGGTGGCCAACCTGCGGCGCATGCGCCATGCGTGGCGAATTGGACGATTAGTGGTGGTGCATTGCAGTTGGGAAAAGTATTTCAAATAAAAAATGTTCCACAACTTATATCTAGGTGTATCAGGGGTGGCCAACCTGTGGCGGATTGCATCCTGATTTCCAGCAACGACCTTTTTTTTTAGAAAACAGCTTGGTTTCAAGTAGGAAAAGTAAAAATTTAGAGAATTTTTTCCAGCGTTGACCTTTTTTTTTAGAGATCAGCTTGGTTTCATTATGAAATTTCGAAGTCTTTCGTTTTTGTGGAGGATATGAACTGGACTTGAATAAAATTGGCGGTTGAGGGAAAAAGGATGCTTTATAGTGTTGTTGATTGTTTCTAATCAAGGCTAGAAAATTTTGGTTTCGAACTTCTTGCCGAACTAAATCTGACCCAATACTACCAAACCATTGCCGCCGTACGACAGCAGAACGTAAATGGCTGGGCTTAAGAAGAGCTATATGTTTTAGGATGGGCTCGGCAAAGTTGTTGCACACTTCGTTGCATAGAAACTGATAAAAAAATGTGACGATTTAAGGTCAAATAATTTTATAATACTATAATTTTAAACAGTTTGAATTAGGATGTGAAGCAACGGACATAGATAGATATAGATTAGTGGCTCTTAACCTTTTCGCGCCTGCTGCATAGTGAAAGACTTTTTTAAAATTCGCGGCACACTTGAACCAAAGTACAGATCTTGATTTTCGTCCCTAAAAAGTAGTGTTCTTCAAAAAACGAAAAAAGAAAAGGTCTTCACTTTGAATCGGTCTCAAATTTTTTGATTTTCGTCCCTAAAAAATATTGTTTTCAAAATAAAAAAAGTCTTCACTTTAAATCTGTCTGGAATTTTTTGATTTTTGTCCCTAAAAAGCACTGTTTTCAAAATAATAAAAAGTCTTTATTTTAGATCTGTCTCAAATTTCTTGATTTTCGTTCCTAAAAAGTAGTGTTCCCCAAATAAAAAAAAAACCTTCACTTTGAATCTGTCTCGAATTCCTTAATTTTCATCCCTAAAAAATAGTCGCGGAGCAATGGACTAATGTTTTTTAAAAAGTTTCGCGGCATAGAGGTTGAGGATATAGATAGATATAAGAGGTATCAAAGAACTTTCTCAGATTGAGTTTAATATCTGAAATTCTGATTAAAGTTTTTGTTATTACAGAAACCAAGAAAAAAACTTATTTTGTTTTAAAAAAATATACTTTAAAACGGTGTATTTTCGAATAAAATATACTAAAACAATTTGAATAAAATCGGTTAACATCGTAAGGATGCCGTCTGTGTAAGTAAAAAACAAGAGAATGCTTAAAAGCGATGATCGGACAACGATTAAGACGAGAAATGTGAGAAACCAGAGCGATGCATTTAAAACCAAAAAATGAGGTTAATCCGGCGTCGCGAAATTCAATTAGGCAGAAAACACTGCGCAAATAACCATACAACTATGTACAAAACACAACTAAGATTATTATTGTGACA
This sequence comes from Diplosoma virens, assembly GCA_963680785.1. Taxonomy (NCBI): domain Eukaryota; kingdom Metazoa; phylum Chordata; class Ascidiacea; order Aplousobranchia; family Didemnidae; genus Diplosoma; species Diplosoma virens. Next base: position 25,199,875 of record OY796894.1, read on the forward strand.
CAATACTTAGTGTAAAAACAAATACAGTATGTACCAACTTTTATATTAGCACTCCAAAAGAATTCATTATTCCATAAGCAAAAACATTAATTCAATATTTATCAATTTTTTCTTTTCAATATTTATTAATTTATCTTTTTCATGCTTATTAATTATATTTTTCATGCTTATTAATAATATTTATTAATTCAACATTAATTCAATATTTATTAATTTATCCTTTTTATGCTTCATAGTACAGTGCATATACTTAATAATGTTACTAAGCATGAATAAAATATAATCATAATCATCATCATAATGCAAATAGTGAGAGATAAAATTAGGCCTAATACTTTGTATTTAACGTTTGTCGCATTAATTTGATACCGATTTGCTTTCAAAAGTTTAAAATCGACGGTTGGTCGAAAATTGTCTTTTTATATAAAGCTTCAAATACAACACTCACCTTTAGTTAAAGAGCAAATGCTTAGCTTTTTTTTAATGATCAACGTTTTCGTAATAACTTTGTTTCAAGCATAAATATTCTTAAAACAAGAACTCTTATATTTTATGTTCTGCTTTAGCTTGCCTTTCACGTTCGTTTTAATTTAATTCGTGGGTTTACCTAACATTTTAAAACCAGAAAACCGTACAGTCGAAAAAATTTTCTTCCTGATATCTTTTTTCTTTGCTATGCTACGTTATCTTTGTGGGAATTTGTTTAAAACATTTCAATTTTCTTCTCAATGCTTTCTTTAACTTCACTGTGATTTACTTAAAAAAGTTTTAATGAGTAACCATTTACGCTTACAAGCTTTTTATTTAAATTAAAATGACGATTAATTGGCTGTAAAAAAAAACCTTGTTTTTGATTACTTTTTTCTCATAGAAAAAAAAAAATTTTTTTTTTAATCTAAGTTTTACAGGCTTTTAAGAAAAACGAAGAAATTTTAATTTTTTTCATTTGATTTTTGACAATTAAAATTTTCTCTGTTATTTGTTTCTGATTTACGGTATAACTGAGGTAAAGAAAAAATTAAACGATTAAAATAAGAATTAAATTCAGAAATTGCTGCTTGTAGGTAGATCAACAGACACGCGTTTGCTGTTGCTGTGCAAAAACAAAATCCTTAAAGTTGAAAATTCTTATCATTACAAATAAAGTATTTTTTTTAAATAGGTTAGTTGTAAACTATATTCTTTTTATATTTAATGAAACTAATCACTACGTAACTGGATTTTTGTTTCTTGTGGTTTTTAACTTAAGCTAAGTTAGATAAAAAAAACAATTCTAATCCAAACAGTTTTCTTGATCTATGCATGTATAAGCAGTCTATTTATTTGATTTGAACTAAGTTTGAGCGAGTACATCAGAGAAAACATTTGTTCGTGTGAAATTTATGCGAATAAAACCTCGGACCCGAAGGAAGCTGAGGAATATCGAATTATCGCAAAGCCACATTAAAGTTGATGCAGTCACGGCATATTATCAGACATCAGCGTAGCATTTTGATTGATATGGGAAAGAATTGGGCTGGGGTCAAGTTTTTCTTTGAAAGTCAAGTAAAGAGGGTTTTGTAAAGAGGCTGAAGGAGCTATTAAAAGTTTCGGAGGGGAGTGAAGATTTTTTTGGGGAAAGTTTCTTACTTTTACGGTTTTGATGTTTTGACATATTTACTATTTATCTTTTTGAAGCAGGAAAACATCCGAATCGCAAAAAAGATTTTTTTCAAGTTTTTTAGGTTCTTCCGCTGAGATACAAAAATATTTCCAAAGGATGTTGGGCAATTAGGTTTACTGCTAAGGATCCCAGAAGTTAAAGATTAAGAACCGCTGCATTGATCTTTTGTTCAACTAACTTTTCTGTTTTTATGCTTGACGTTCTGCTAGCTTTAACTTTTTTTACACAATAAATTTTTATGGATGGTTAACATAATGAAGCAGTAGGAAGCGAAGCGGAATAAAATGGTGTTTAAAATATTGTAATTAAATGATAAAACCCGCTTTTACATTGAGCTGCGGCTTTTACAATTTTCGTAGTTTTTAACTTAAAAGCCTTTTATTTATGCTTTTAGTCTTTTTTTTAAATAACGGGTCGTATTTTAAACTAAATCAAAACTTAGCCAATAAGTTAGATCACTTTGAGTTTTTTATTAAATTATGACTTTTTCTTGACATAACGCTTTTGGCCTGTAGAAAATTTTTATATAAAATCTTTGGTTGGATTGTTGCAGAAATACTAAATTACATCAGTTTAAATAAAAAATTTTATTTTTTTTCACGACAGTGACATAAAAATCTCAGTTTAAGATGTACGATAGGGATTCATGATTACGAACATTACTAAAATGTGTTCTCTTGCTAACAATTAGTTAAAACTGATACTACGATAGTTCATCGAACGACACTTGATCAAAAGACAGTTGATAAAAAAAAAGATTTACTTTTGTATGTTTTTACGATTAAACAATCTCTTTGTTACTGTAATTTAGATCCATAAAAAGCAGAGGCCATCATCACAATAATAAGGTAGTTTGTTTTATTTTTTATAATTTTTTGTCAATGTCAAGATAAGGGTTTTTTAACAAGGTCCAAGGGCAAAACACTTTTAGGGGAAGGCAACAAGTAGATCTTTTGTCATAATTGTGTTTCGTTAGATACCTATCGCTTCCAATTTTTTTCATTCTTTTTGCATTGTAGTCAGCGGCGTATTTAAGGGGAGGGAGGCATTTTGCCATAACCCCACCCTTAAAAACCCAGTAGAAAAATCAGAGACAGATTAAAAAAAAGACCTTTTCTTAGAGATTACTATGTTTTTGGGACGAAAACTGGACATAATCGGGACTGATTCAAACCAAAGACTTTTTTTTTGAGAACATTATATTTTTGGCATGGAAAATTGACAAAACCGGGACAGATTCAAAGTTGTAAATTTTTTCTTTCATTATTCGATCAAGTGTCGTCCGGATCAAATTTATTTTCGATCAAGTGACTTTCGATCAATTGTTGATCGATCAAGCGTCGTTTGATCGAGTGTCTTTCGATCAATTGTCGTTCAATCAACTGCAGGATCACAACACCATGCATGCAGAAAATTAATTTTATGCATCACCATTTGTGAATTTCATGTAAATGTTTTCATCATTTTTTCATGTTCACCAAATTTTTCTACGGACTTGCAGGAAAGCTTCGGGTGAACTATACTTAATGCAGCCGTTGAGTGATTATCTCGAATTGCTTTCGGAGACACCAACTTATTGCTGTCCGGTTGAAATCTTTATTTAGGCTTTTAGGTTTTATTTGGAGATATGACTGAAATTTAGAGTTGCTTGCCAAGACCACCAAGCAGATAAAAATACCGTAATGTGTCTTTCCCAAGGACACCACAGAACGGCGCGGGTAGGTTTTGAAGCGCAATCATGTCGATCACGTTTGTCATCAAGACAGCGATTTTAAGCACTCGGCCACGATACCGACTGTTTATTACAATCATGCATTTAGAAACACTTTTTTTCTTTATATAAAGACAACACAAATTTTAAAATGGTAAACACTTTTATCTATGGATAACACCCCCACAACTCGGGTTGGGGGTGTTAAAATTTTCCCGAAGAGGCTCAAATTTTGGTGAAATATTTTGAAATTTTTAAAACGAATATTGCTGATACAAAATTTATAAAGAAATGTAAAACAAAAAGTTTTTAGAATGACGCTAAATGTTAGCAGTCCCAAAAGTTTGCAATATCAGATATAAATTATAGAAGCAAATTATAAAATTATTTGGTGCCGTAAAGCTACCGGTAAGAGCTGTCACCCTTGCCTAAAATAAGTTAGCTACTTCAACCTTATTAATTTAATTAACATTCTTACATTCTTGTTGGCCATTAACCCAATCCAACAATAAGAAAAAAAGAAAGTCAAAAAGTAAATTTAATGTCAAACGTAACGCAATAATATTGATATGATATCGAATTAACGTTTGCTGCAAAACATTGATCATCAGTTAAAAGTCTTTATCAATCAGAAATAAATACAAAAAGACTTTTTCAGAAGCAATTTTTTTAATTCAATGGTTTTTTGTTTCCGCCTCTAGTCAAACATCGTTTCGACCGATATCTGTGATATCTCATTTCACAAAAACTTCAAGCAAACAATTGGTGACAAAAAAAATTCTCAATTTTCATTACAACTAAGAATGAAATCCTTTTAATTAAAAACAAAAACAAAACACAAATTGGCGTTAATCTTTTCGGCTCTGACTATCCAAGAAAACTCTAAATAGTTATCTAGTTAAGTGCATTTGGGAAGAGAACGCATAAATATTTAGTTGCATGGTAAATGAAGAATATTCGAGAAGCAAATAGTCTTTAACTTCGGGCTTTTCAAAAGTTGTAGAGTTAAAACCGATGGAGTTGTACAGGCGTACTAAATTGTAACAGTTCATTTTCAAAACTATATAAAACCGCGATCAGAAATTTATTATGCAATTCATTGCAACAACAATAACATGAATCTATATAATTTAATGAGTTGATATTTTTGCAAACAACTAAAGGTTTCAAATTTCTGGTGAGTTTTTCGCGTGCCAATTAAAGTGAGTTAACTTGGATAATAACACAAAAATTTCAACTCCCGAGTCAAAAGCGCAGTTTAGCTTATAATTTTGTTTTGTTTAGAAAATATCAAACAAAAAAATTTTATTAGCGTAGATAACGAACGAACTTTTTTAAATTTTTTAAAAATTGTTTCTTATTAGCAGGTTCGTTGTTAAAATAATGTATTTTGATTTTTTTACTTTAAACTGTCCATTTTTGTTCCAGCTTTAATCAATTTTTAGCTGATGGTCACAAAGAATTAATAAAAAATTCTTTTTTGTTTTCACTGGAATTTATAAAGACATAGGTTTTCAAAATTATTTTTATTTTATTTGTTTATTTATTTGTCTACTTAATTCAGGTTTGAAAACCTACATAACAGCAAACGAACGAAAAAACAACAACAAAAAACACAAAATTAGGTCCAAAAAAAACACTAACTTGAAAACCATTTAAATAAACAATACAATGAAGGAGTGTAATATTAATAATGAGAAGATTTAAAAATACATTAGGGTAAATAAGAATTTTGAAGAGAAAATTAACGGAGTAAAACAGCGATTTACAAAAAAATAGATAGATTTTCGAAATAATGCGTTAAATGTAATTATGTAATGCTGAACTTGAAAATTTTGAGCACTAGTAGAACGTGGAAAATTATGCAACATTCTAAATGCATCATCGGCTGTTTTAATCCGGTGATATGAAGAATTTAAATAACTACACCATAATTGACCAGAATAAAACTGTGAACAGAAAGAACGGAATGACACATTTTTTACCAACGTAAAACATTGAGAAAAGAATATTTTAAAGTTATTTGCAGTGCAATAAATCGTTCTAATTTTTCTATAAATATCATCATCATGAGATAACAAAGCGTTAAGCTTAACTCCTAAATATTCAGCATCGACAAAAAAAGACAATGTTTATACCAAAAAAATGGTAGGAAAAGCTGAAATACAAAACTGTTTGGCTTTGAAAAGTACATCAACTAACTTACTGCTGTTAAAAAAGATATACATTTTAGCATAATCTGTGCACATATTAATAAGATCTTGCAAACCATTTAAACTGGGGGCAAGTAGGCATAAATCATCAGAAAAAAATACATGATTGAGTTATTTTTCAATGTAGCAACCAGTGATGTAGTCGAGAGCACAAACGTCGAGATCGAGATCGAGACCGGCAAATTTCGGGACCTAAGGTTCGAGACGGAGACCGAGACCGAGAAATTTTACAAAAATATAGTCATTTTTAATTATTTCAAAAACAATAAAGTTCAATTTTTTAAATAATAATCTAAGATTACATTTTAATTAAACAAGCATCTCTATCATGTTAAAAAGAGTTTTACTCAAGTGTGGTTACATCATAAAACAACCCACTTTAAAAACCCGTTCAACTAGAGCAGAAGAAAGTCAAAACACACAAAACACACTGATTAACAATGTTCAAAAAAGCATTAAATATTAGTTTAAAAACTCAGAAATCCTGAAAGTACGATCATCACCAGAATCATTGAAACTTGGATGACCGGTAAATTCCTCATACGTAGGTAAATCGCACCACGGTATATTCTGCAACGGAGATTTGTTAGATTTAGGGGTTAGTGTTAGAGTTGGATTAAGGTTAGTATTAGAGTTAGAGATTAGAATAATATATGTACTCGTCGACTACTGTACTCTAACTTCGCAATTTATAACGTGATAAATCAACAACAATCAACAAATAAAATGAACAATCAACATGGTGTGATATCGTGGTGGAATATACCATGATGAAATATAGGCTAACTTGGTGGAATTTACCGCTTTGAAATGTGCCGTGGTGGAAGTTACTGTAGTAAAAAAAACCTAGAACCGAAACTTTATTTAAATATTTGATTAGCTCGGTTATCTGTGTTGGCGTGTTGTATTTGATGGCTATATTTGGCTTACATAGAATAGAATTAGTCTAATTAATCACCAAAAAAAGATTAGAAATATTGACGAATTATACTGTTTTTTTTTCTCACCAAAAAAAGATTAGAAATATTGACTAATTATACTGTTTTATTAGGCTACCCCTGTTTATTTTCTGTCTATCTTTGGTAGGTTAATCGGAGTAGTTTTCAGTTATTTTCTAATTTTCTACATTGTCTTATCAGCAATTCTGTATTTCATTTTAAGCAATCAGATTCATACAATGGTGTTTGCGGAAATTTTGCTATGGGGGCGATTGAGTGCCGAAAACACGATTACTACAAGTCGTGATGTCTTTCAAAAAAGTGAGGCCTGTGCAACAAAAAAAGAAGCTACTTTCAAAGACTCATTTAAAGAAGCAACTTATCTTTGATATTATTATTTTATTTTTATTTCTATCCTCCTGAATCCCTGACTCACAGGAAATTGTCGGTGCCATTATGCATTGAACAACTGTCAAGCTATTACATTGACCTGCTTTTGGAGATGCCAAGATATTGCTGTCCAGTTGAAAGTTTTACTTTGTTTTTTTAGTTTATATTTAAAGTGTGATTGAAATTGAGGACTGCTTATCAAGGCCAACAAGCAGAGGAAAGTGCCGTAAAGTGTTTTTCTCAAAGAAACAACAGAATGACGAGAGTAGGCTTTGAAATGCGACGGTTTCAATCACGTTTGCTATCAATCACTGCGCTATTAACTACTTAAACACGCTGCCGACAAATGTAAAATAAAATGAAGATCTTTTTTTTTGCTCTTTATTTTTTTCTTGCCCCAATTTTCTTTTAATTAAATAAATTCTTCACTTCATTTTAACAATTTTAAGCTGTTTTAGTGCCACTATGAACCTTTAACGATCATTCTTTATGGAGGTTTTTTAACCTTCAACCCTTTCCCTTCCGCGCATACGCCTATGGATTCAATGATCACAATTTTTAAAATGGCTGTTAAACGGGTCTAGACAGCTTGGTCTAGTGTTTAGAGCGTGGTGATCGTGATCAAAACGGCCGCGGTTGAAAACCTATTCATGCAATTTTGTTATATCCTTGGGAAAGACGTTTTACGGCACTTTCCTTGCTTGGCGGTCTTGGCAAGCGGTTCAAATTTCAGTCATATCTCTATAAAAATAAAAGTAAAATAAAAATATCAACCGGACAGCAATATCTTGGTATTTCCGGAAGAGGGTCGGAGTAATTGCTTGATTTAAGTATAGTGCTTCCGACGCTTTTTCTGCGAGGCAGGAGGATGAAAATATAAATTGCAATAAAAAAAACAAGAAAACTATAGGGGTGGAAAAAGGTTGTAACTCAGAGGGCTACCACCTTTTCACTTTTATTAACAATTGCAGGCTATAATGATAAAATATATAAATAGGTTGTTCAAATTATTGCATACATAAATTTTATTATAACAAGCACTGGTTTTCTTCATTTAGAATGAAATATTTAAGATCAAATAATAAGTTTTTTTGGGGGAAGGGGTTCGATTCAAGTATCATGGAAACTAATAAAAAAAATCATTAAAATGAAAAACCAAAACAAGTTTTATCACTGTAATTCTCTACCAATTGTGCCCCAGGAAATACATGCAAAAAATTTGGCTCCCAGCGTGTAAAGTTGGGCACCTTTAATGTAATCCTAACTGTTAGTGATTTAATAATTGCATCATCTTATGAGTGCAGTTACATCGCCATATCGAACTAAAAAACATTTGAAATGAAAGTTTTATCAATCGTGTTGCTGGCCATATTCTGGGCATTTACAGGTCATATTTAGCACAGGTCTAAAGCATACTATTGTATACTATGGTACCCGCTTTAAGTCTCCGAGCATTTTATCGTTAACAGAGCGTTATTACTATTGGCGTGTAATTCTAAATCTACTTTAAGACGTTTTTAAACTAAATACTTAGAAACTTCAGCTTCTAGTTAACGTTAAAGTCATTTTTTTATCACATTTAATCAGGTTTAACACTTTTAAAGCAACTTTTGGCAGGCATACTAAATTTTAAGGTCGGTAACTAGCTGTGCATTAACTGTAAGAACCAACATTTAAAAATCGATGTCTGCTCTCTGGGGCTACTGCTGTATTTAGGCTAAATTAAAGTTACATAATCTATCTTGCTGTTGTCGATCTAGTTTTTCTACATTATTTCTTTTGTTATTCTGTTAAAGCTTGTCTTCTAACCATAAAAAAAACTAGCTTACATAATCAAATTATGATGCATAAATTCATTAATAAAATCGATCGAATTTCAATGAGCCGAATATTTAATATAGAAATTAAAAATCAAAAATTATAACCAACTAATTTATCACGATTAATCAATTTCGATCTATAAAGGTCATTATCAGTTTTTGTAAAAACTTAAATTTTTTTTTGACCAAATTTGTTTAAAATTTAAACCTCTACTCATACTAATAGGATCCTGACTCAAAGACACAAAGTGAAGTCTCAATAAAAGCTACAAGGAAAGCAACCCAAAGCGCTGACGTCATGATTATCAATCACGTAACGAAGATGAAAATATGCACACCGTAAAACTTGTAGCGAAATTAAGAACCGCAAACTCTCGCTATAATTGAAAGCGTTGATAGAAAAGATCAAAGAAGTTGCTGTAGTTTCCTCACAGTGTGTTATGAATAGTTTGAACGATTTTGAACAAATAAATGGGTTTAACACTAGAATTACCGCGTTTTTGATTTACCGAGAATTACCGCGAGCGGTCAAAATCACCGTTTGTCCAATAAACAAAAAAATGAGCCATAATTTAGTTTATCTTATAAGTTTTTTTTAACTTTTGTAGTATACCTAGTAATGATTTAAACCTTTGTAGGTGTGAGTTTGGTGCGTTGTAGGCTTTTTTTTAATATCATGTTCTGGAATATACTGCATAGGCCCTGATCTCCGAATTACATTGAAGGCCTTCAACCTGCTTTTTAGCTGCGTGGTTAATATTTTCTCAAAGTTTTTATTGTATTTACATCAAACACGGGGTCTCAAACTAAATTAAAAACAATTTACCTTAAAAAGAGTTCAAAACATCAAATGGTTATTTTTCATCCTACTGCTGTTTACATAAACCACAAGCGGCTACTCAAAAACATGCAAAAACAAAGAAAATTCCAGCGCTCTACACGGTCCACATATTCAACTTTTACACAACCTGTGCCCTTTCCGCCAACTGATCTACGGCATTCACAAAAGAATTTTGCAGTTTTGTTTTGTTCAATTTACATTAACTTGGCTTTATTTTTGCTTTCTGCTTCTATTCACAATCGAATTTTGATGAGAATTATTGAAAAGTGGAAGCAAAACTTTGGCTAGTTGAGCTGTCTTTCCTTGAACATATGCTTCTTTTAGTTCAGTGGCGAGCTAAAACATAAAATTTCTTCTTGAGATAGCATCTCCAGTTTTCTTCTTGTACAACATTTTCACCTTTACTTTCATCCCCCGAATCATCTTCTACAATTGCGTTCGGCCAAGCTAGAGCTTGGATACTACTCACTTGTTCTGGTCTCGGCATTCTGCAAATGACCCAACATTATGAACTAGCTAGTAACTAACTGTTGCCAGATACTGCTGTAATTGTTGCATGATTGTTTTGAATCAATAACACAACAAAGGCTTTATTGTAAAGCTATGTTCCCTCTAAGCTGCGCGCCTACGCGGCCGCGCAATAACGAGGGAACCCCCGCGCAGACTTTTGTTTTGCCGCGCACTGTATAAGTATTTAGCCGAAAACCCCGCGCAGTACTTTCGTTTTGCCGCGCACCGCGTAACTTTTGACAGACATGCTTTCGCTGCATAAGCATTGACAAGGTTTGATTTCGGGAACAACATAGGAAATCAAGGATCAAGAAATCGAAGTGAAGACTTTTTTTTTTTTAGAGAACACCTTGATTTTGGGAATAAAATAAGAAAATTGAGGGTGAAATCGAAGTGAAGACTTTTTTTTAGAGAACACCTTGATTTTGGGAGAGAAAACCAAAACTTCCTTGCCTCGGCTAATATTCACCACTGCTCACACAGTCTTTCATTCCGCGCACACTAAGCAAGCTTTTAGAGGAAACATTGTTGTAAAGGCAACTTTAACAGTAGAAAAATTACAAGTTGTTTTCCGGTCAAAATGACCGTTGGCGGTAATTTAAGGTAAATCGCCCCCCAACATCCGCCGTGCTCATTGCAATGCAATAAAAATTAACATGCCAAAAGTTGACAAAGACTTAGGAAAAGTCAGAAAGTTTCAATATTCTAAGGCTTACCTAAGCAGAGATATGAGCGATTAAAAATCAAAAACGGTCAAAATGACCGCACCGGTAATTCTAGTGTTAAAGCTCAATCACGATTGTGAGACAGTAAAATTCTGTTACAGTAGAGTTTTTCTAAGTCGCCACATCAAAGGAAACCGAAAAAGTGGCAACTTAGGCAAACGGCAGTTGAAATATGCATAAGCCTAGAGAAACTTAAGATGCCTTTGTTTTTGCGAAAGCTGAACGTTTGAAAAACAAAGAATAAAAACAAAAAACATTCTTTGTTGATTGAACTAATCAGATGGCTGACTGAACTAAACTAAAACTGATGAAACCAATCTCAAATGATAAAATTTTGAAGTTATAAAGAAATTTTGTGATGCACAGTAAGATTGTGTTACATAATTAAGGGTTGCAGACAGATGGGTAAAACAACTGTTGAGTTGTGGTAGCCGACTAAAAGTCGGGAATATATTCAATCACGCTGGCAAAGTTTTTATAGGTCTGACAATTCAGACAAATTTTTCTTCTTATGGTGAGCAAAAACGGTGGCGAGTTAGGCGAAGACAACTTGGTCAAATTTAATATCACAGGAAACCATAGGCTTTCATCCAGGACCAAGCAATATGTGGCGACTTGGGCGAATTGGCCACTTAAGCAAGTACTACAGTTATATCAATCTTAGCATTAAAATAATCAATAATCCATTTATTCCATTTAAATAAGCAATTCAAAATGAATTAATAATTTGATGCTAAAATTAATATTAATAGAATTTTTCTGTCTTATAATTGTGATTGAGCTTTAAAACCCATTTATTTGTTCAAAATCGTTCAAACAACACACTCTGAGAGGAAACCACAGCAACTTCTTTGATCTTTTCTATCAAGGCTTTCAATCTTAGCGAGAGTTTGCGGTTCTTAATTTCGCTACAAGTTTTACGGTGTGCATGTTTTCATCTTCGTTACGTGATTGATAATCATGACGTCAGCGCTTTGGGTTGCTTTCCTTGTAGCTTTTATTGAGACTTCACTTTGTGTCTTTGAGTCAGGATCCTATTAGTATGAGTAGAGGTTTAAATTTTAAACAAATTTGGTCAAAAAAAAATTTAAGTTTTTACAAAAACTGATAATGACCTTTACAGATCGAAATTGATTAATCGTGATAAATCAGTTGGTTATAATTTTTGATTTTTAATTTCTATATTAAATATGCGGCTCATTCAAATTTGACCAATTTTATTAATGAATTTATGCATCGCAATTTGATCAGTCAAATAAAATCGTCAATTTGACTTTGCTGAAAGGGTAATAGATTTTTGTTAAAAGACTTCTACCGTAAAACCTCTAATTGAGCGCCGCCCTATTTTTTCAAAAATCGCCGTAAGCGATTTACTAATTTGGATTCCCCTGCAGTTACTATTGCTTATTCAGAGATCCATTTTCTCTTGGGTTTTTTTTATTCCATGCTAATGCTGATGCTGAAAGAGGGATTTTGGGTTAGTTTCACCGCAAAAAGAAATCGCTTACGGCGACTTCTTGAAGAGACAGGGTGGCGCTAAATTAGAGGTTTTACGGTAACTTACATATTCAAGTTACTTGATTTTTCTAAAATCGTATTAATTTGGTGTAAATGTTTTAACGACAAGGGTGTGGTTAGAAACATTCAAAGCACTACCAGACTTTTTTGTTTCCAATAAAAATAATAAAATAAAGTTTTTTTGTAATCGGATTAGCTTGTAACAGATGGGCCGCGTTAAAATAAAAACCTTTATTGAAATAAACGAAGAAAGTCGCAAAACTAAAGATTAAAGAAGTTTGACTCTAAGCTTTTTATCACTTCAAATTGCGCCAAAGCTGTTATTTTTAAGCAAATTGCAAAACTCATCACAATAAGATCAAATAAAAAAATATCAAAAAATGTCCGGTCTCGAGACCAATTTAAAAAACACGAGACCAGATCACCTCGAGACCAAGACCACAAAAAATCGGTCTCGAGAACTTCATGACTATTAGCAACCCACACGAAGGGGATTTAAATTCTCAGACAAAGTATTCATGTGAAGCGAAAAAAGATAAGAACTTAAAACCCCACCCTGATAAACACCATTAGAAATATGAAAATAATTGTTTAAAACATCCTTCTAACGCACTTGCATCTTTTGTTTACTGTACCAGAAATTAAGCAAACAAACAATACAAGTTGGAGTATTACGATTTATTAATTTTTTAAAAAGGAGTTGGTGATCAATTCTATCAAAAGCTCTTGATGCATCTAAAAAACACTATAAACAGAGTATCATGTAAGACAAAATCTAAAATTGTTTGCTTCATAAGAAAAATCCACAATATCAATACTGTGAACATTTATAACCAAACTGATTGTCAGTAGTGAACAAATAAGGAAACAATTTTGACAAAATAAAATGTTAAAGTGAATTAGAAATGACAGTTACAACTGCTATAGGTCGGTAATTTGATATACACATCATTAAAATTAACGCTTTTACTTTTAGGAGTTGGCACAATAACAGTGTCAAACATTGCGAAGGAATAACTTTATGTGTCATATACAAATTTTAAAAAATAGATAAAAGAAAAAGAATCGCGGGATTTGAATAGATTAGGTGCTCAGCTGAAATTTGATCCTTACCAGTTGAGCTACCAAGTGGTAATTAATAAAGTAATAGGCTAAGACAACTATCGTCACAGCACAATAACTCACAATTTAAATAAATACTTTTACACTTAAAAGGTTGATCAACAAACGTAGTATTTTCAGCTCTACTTTTATAAGCATTTAAAAGGTGACAGTAATGATCTTGCCACATTTCAGCAATTTTTTCACTAGCCACTGCATCACCAAAAGAAAGTGGAAAAGTTTTGAAATTATTACAAAAAATTCTTTTTACTTTTCTCCAAAAAGATTTTCTATTTGTGTCTCAGTAGTGCTGAAGCAAGTTGATCAGCTGGATACTTTTTCTTATTTTGCTTGCACCTACGTAAAGCTGATTTGAAATTTTTGTGAGATTCTTCCATTTTGTCACAGATGGAACCAAAACAACGCCTATTACGACTCTTTCAAGTTAAATAAGAATTTCTAGCTTTTCTATGATGATATTTTACATTCTCATTCAACCAGATATTAGTTTATATTTCTTTTTTGGTATAATTTTTTTCAGAAAAACATTATCAGCAGCTTTCAAAAGAGCTTTCTTAAGTTGTGAATATAATACAGTAGGGTAATAAACTGCCTGTGACATGCTGACTCACACAAAGGGTCTTTGCGGAAAATAACATCATTAATTTGATACATATTTAACAGCTCACTTTTTGAATTAGTATATCTAAATCTTTTCTCTTGAGAAGATTTTTTCCATTTTTTGGCTGTGTTCCGTGACATACTTTTAAACCAAGATACTCATTGTCCAAGCATTTAAAAAAATTTTACTATGTACAAGACAGCATGTAAAAGTTCACGAAATTCAAAAAGTTTTGCGCTTTTTTAAATCGGTTTCTCAAACAATTTATGATAGAAATCTAAATCCAAATTTATAGTATTACAACATCAATATGGCCAGACTGGGCGATTTATCACAAATTGGGCAACTTTTTGTTTAAGTTTGCAAAATGAATTTCAAATTGGTGTTTGGGCTATCTTTTGGGAACTCTTTGTATATTTGGGTGGCGCTTTTAGTTGTATTAACCTAGGCCATCCAGAGCCGACATTTTAAGCTCGTGGGTGACGCAAACCGCTTCGGTGAAATTTTAGCGTAAAAGATTTTCATTGGCCACAATCTGTTCAACTTTTTTTTAGCCTTCACTATAATTTCATCTCGGAAATAGTGTAAATTGTGTAACAATGTATTTGTTTTTATTATTTGATTAAAACTTGCTTTGTTTACTGTATTTGCTTAACACCTCAAGCAGGATTTGTGGCTCTCCGGCAGTTTTGAATTTTCACATGTGGCTCTTTTTTATTAAAAACTTTGCCCACCTCTGGTATAAAAGATAACTATTAAGTTCGCTGAATCAATTTACGAGCAAAGTATTGACATAAAAGTAAAATTTTTCTCATTAGCATTAGATCACGTAAATCTTTAAAAATCCTCCTGACTCGCTGAAAAATCTCGAAAGCGCTATACTCAGGACAACCATAAGCGATTTCCCCAACCTGCTTTCCGAGATGCCAAGATGCTAAGATACTTCTGTATGGTTGATTTTTTTCCTTTAGTTATTAACTGGTCAATCAAACGCGTTTCCTCTTGTACAACAAACCGCTTGATTTAATTCGATGTTTACGAAGAGTATAAATAGAACATCAAGTTTTTTTTGTTAATGATTTCTTTTGATGAGTATTGATCGAAAAGTACTTGAAGAACAGTTTTTTATAGATTACCAAGATTACCACATAACAAAAGAGTATGAATTAGTCAGTAGTCAAAAAAAGCTTTTCATAAGTTCTGTACCATACGAAATTTGTTTGATTTTTTTAAAGTTTTATGTAGAGATTTATCTGAAAGTTAGAGCTGCTTCATAAGACTGCAAAGCGGTAAGTGCTGCAAAATGTCTTTCCCATGAACAGAACAGAATTTATTTTTTTGCCCAAAATAAACACTATCGACTTCAATACACAATAGTTATTTAGGCCAGGAAGCATCAAAAAACCTTAAGGTTTTCAAGTCAAGATGCTCCCTGTTTATTATCGATCAATCAAATTGAATTTATTATCAATCAATCAAATTGAATAAAGAATAAAAGACTACAAATTAAATTTTAATTTTTTGAATGGTTGAATGACTAAAAGTGCATGCGTAAATAGAATGAGTAACTATGAATTGATCAATAGTTTACGTAAAGTCTAAATAAGCCCACTAACACAATAATACACAAATATACATATCTTTACACTAGCATACCAACAAGACTAATGCGGACATTATTTATAACTTGTAGTTAGATATTTTCTTAATTGTTAAAAAAAAGCATAAATGTGAAATAGGTGTCTGGCCGAGGATTTTGCTTCCCCATTCTATTTAAATAAGGTTGTAATAAGACTGTGTGTGAAAATAAGTGTATTTTGATGAAAAATTTAAAATGGCTGATAAACGTGAGATGACATCTGTTGTAAACAAGTTGGAAGAAATTGAAAATAACTTACATCCATAGACAAACACAACAAAATGACACGAGTAGGTTTTATACCGCAATCGTGGCGATCACATTCGCCATCAATCATGGCGCTCTCAATTACTCGATCACGCTGTCAACAAATATTATTCACATTTGTAACGACAAGTCCCATGTATCCCATCGCTCAAATTTCTTGATACAAAATAGCGCTTATGAAAAGGTTCTCGTAAATAGTTTAGTCGGCAACGTGGTCGAGTGGTTTGGAGCGCTGTGATTGCGATCGACACAGTCGCGGTTCAAAACCTCCATGCTCCGTTTTGTTGTGGCTTTGGAAAAGACACTTTACGATATTTTTCTTTGGTTTGCGATTTTAACAAGCACTCTTTTCTAAATTTCAGTTATAGACAGCTTCTAAAAACACTAGAAACTATAAGAAATTTCAACAGGACAACAATCCTCTGGCATTTCCGGAAGCAGATTGGGGTAATTGCTTGACAGTTGCTCTA
Source organism: Diplosoma virens (assembly GCA_963680785.1). Taxonomy (NCBI): domain Eukaryota; kingdom Metazoa; phylum Chordata; class Ascidiacea; order Aplousobranchia; family Didemnidae; genus Diplosoma; species Diplosoma virens. Next base: position 25,216,303 of record OY796894.1, read on the forward strand.
TGAATAGCGCCTACGAATCAGGAGTATAGATATAGTAATGAAAATTAAAAAAAAGTAAAATCATGAAGAGCCGCTTTATTTTAGTGAGCCAAGAAGCAGGAAGTCTTTGTAACCATCTGTTAAGGGTGCCACAAAACTCTAGTAAGAGTATCTTTTATTGACTTATCGTGCATTAAACTAGCACCTAAGTGAATTGCTTTAGTGTGGAAAAGAGAAATAAGAGTTACATTGTATACTTCTTTTGCCGCTGTTTGAACTTAACATTTAAAAAAATTTCTTAAACCTTTTGCAGGTGTCAAATATTCGACATTTTGATTGATATTAGACGCTAGTTTTGCTACATATCCAAACTATTCGATAAAATTTTCTTTTAAAGTATTTGAAATACGTATTCCTTGTCAATGAATCTTGATCTGTCCGCCCTTCGAGAATAGAAATTGTTCCAAAATTGTTAAAGGTGTTAAATAAATCCTTCTAAGAATAAAATGGTTACACGATTATAAAGATAAACAACTAACGAAATCACAAAAATTTCTTTTTTTTATATCATTCAAGCAGAACCGGCCGAACTCAATAATGTTTAAATTAGTGGTTCTTAATCTTTTTTGACATCGCCAGCATCCTTAAGTCATATATAGGAGCAAGCCAACAACTCGTGTAGACCTATTTAAACAAGAGACAGGTCGGGCTTAAATGCGTGTTTTATGTAGTAGTAACCTAAAAAGCCACTTGATCCGCCAGGGCAGGTATATTCAAAATAATGAAAAAACAGTAAACAAACCAGAAAATAGATTAACTAGTAGCACGACCACGTTAAAAGTTTTAGATCACGATTAGGTTAAGAGCACGTTACATATTTAAGACTACAATTTAAGAGTAAAGATTAACTGTAACTCTAAAAAATAAATGATTAAATGATAGAACATTTCCTTGATTAAACTGGATCACAAATACATCTACTTTGAGTTTACTTTTGGAAAAAAACTGAATCAGCTAAAATGATAGATTATAAACGCGACAGAAGCCTGGCTACATCTGGGTGGTTTACACATACAAAAAGAGAAAAGGATCAAAAACAAAAAAGATTAGCCTTTACAGGTAATTTGGCAGGACACCACGACCCCGAGAATCGGGGGCAAGACCCGGCTTTGATACCAACCCAAAAAAGATTTTCACTTCGAATTGAAAACCTGAAAAAATCATTGATTCAAATCGACAGACAAAACATCACCTCACAAAATGTTTTAAGGGGCGTTTCCCATTTAATTCGAAACAAAAAAAAAAATTTAGAAGTTGAGGGTAAAAAACGGGTCCATCATCGTTATTCTCCTTAATGTAATTCGCTATATTTCAAGTTTATATCTTTTATTAAAAAGTTGATTTCAAAATTTTTAAAATTCAGAGAGTGCTTGAATTTTAAAATTTATTTGAAACTATTAAAGAATGTCAAAAATAAATGTCTAGACTTAAACTTTTTATTACCAAACCGTTTAATAAAGTAAAGCATTAAATTGAATCTATCAATCAAAATATAACAAAATAAAGAGTTTTCAAATATAATGCACATCTCTAAGCTACTTTCGAAACGTTGAAATGCTTAATGTCTAGGGCTCTATTATTTGAAACTATATAGAAAAGTTGTAGTTGCTAAAGAAATTGCCAGAAACATGTAATTCGAGAACTTTTTTAGATGAAAAATTGCAGAAATTATGATGTTTTCTTTCAAGCCTATACAAAGAAAAACGTTTTAAACGAGAGGCAAAATTTATATTATATTCTGATTTTAATCACTTATACTAGAGCTTTTTTTGCCTGAACATTTAAATTTTTACGAAAACAAAGAGTAATGGCGGAAAGAGAATTAAAAGCAAACAAAAATTGAACATCGATAAAAAAGACGAATTAAAGAAAAATCGATTGCTATTTTGAAGTTTTTTTCTTCTGGATTCATAACAACTCATCCGTAAGTTTCTGTTCCTGCATAAGTCTACTGATGTAGCTGTCTGAGTAAAAATCCCAGACACAAAAGTACAAATGCAGCTGTTGCCTTTGATCTTGGAACGTTTTACCACAACAAGCAGTTATCTAAACCTGATATGTATTATCTAAACCTGATACCGTAGATCAGGGATGGCGAACCACTGACACGCGGGTCACAGCGTGACCCACCAGTTGAAATTCAATAACCCATCTGATGTTCCAAAATTCCTGGCATTATGACGGCTTGATCTTTTTTTCGAAAAAAATTATAAAGGAGCAATGTTACGATCAAAGCCTACGTTCTTAAACTGGGGGTGTGAAAGGTTTTTCAGGATGGCGCGAGCAACTGGGTGGAAACAGAATAAATAGTTGCAACAACAAATTTTTTAGTCTGCAACATCAACTTAGGACGGATGGACGCCGATGAAAAGTGAAGATTTTTTTTTAGTCTTTACCATGAATTTTAGCCGAAATCAGGTTTTCTATGCTGATAAAAGATAAAGACCTTTTTTTAGTCTTCACCTTGAACTTTGGCCAAAATTAGAGGTTTCTTATTCATTTTACAAATGGCCCACTTTATCATAAGTTTGATAAAATTGTTATTTTTTGATCCATCCTTTGAAAAAGGTTCGCCATACCTGCTGTAGATTATGATTAGGTCTAGAACATCATAGTTGTTGGGTAGATCGACTGTCGCATCTAAACAACAAAGCTAGTTAGAGCCTGGAAGAATTAACAAGTTGTTTGCTGGAGTCAAACATTGAGATCTATTGACAAATGACCAGGGTATTTTAAAAGCATACAAAAAGTGTTGTAGCAGCGTTCCTAACAGATTTCAGAGCTGCTAAAATCGTGAAAAACGAGATTCTTTTTTAATTTTGGCAATGTGGTACGAATTTTTTTTTAATTTTGGCATTTTGCCATCGACATTTTAGCATTTTCTGGATAATGCTAAAGTGAGTAAACCGCCCAGTTTACCACTAAATAGATAGAAACTCAACAAAATGACCGTCGTTTGTTGTTGTTTGACCCGAAGTACACCTTCGACTTTACGGTTGTTCACATGAAAGATTCTTGTAACAATTTTAGTGTGGTTAAGCTTCATTCTACAAGCTAAAATTTCTGACAATGCTTAACTTTTTAAATTCTGAACATTCGAAAATAAGTTTAAAAAACTTATAAAAGTGAATAAAGTCTTCTTGTTAAAACCACCAAGCAAAAGAAATTAACAGAGTGTTTTTATTGAAGGCAAGACAATGTGAAAGTAAAGCATTTCACACGGTCGCCATTAAAATGGCGCTTCTAGCTACCTTTGAGTCACGCTGCAGACTATTTTCGAACTCTCAAAAAAATATTCACACAGATTTTACTGCGCTATGTTTGAATGCACTCTCATTCAATAGTTGTACGGATGTTTGTCTTTTCAATCTACTGCAATCTCAAACTTTGTATAATAAACTAAATGATTTCCATGATAAAAAAAATAATCTCAGTGTCGCAAATTATAACCAAACCAACAATAAACCAAAAATTACTTGCCAAGGTTGAAATTTATTACAATTATAATAATAATTTTCTTTTTTAATGTTAGCTTTTTTTACTCCTTTACGAAACATAACTAATTTAATAAACCGTAAATTTAAAATAAACCAAATACACCTAAGCTTTCATCTAATTTAAGGGCTCAAATATTTCATCATTCGACTAATAAAGGAAAAAAAATTTTTTAAAATAAAAAAATCCATTTAATAGAAGTAACCAACCGTAATTAAATTTTGTCACGTTTACACATTTGAAAATAATGTGAAAATGTACAGTGAGCCTTATGCAATTTAACATTGTAAACTTTTTTGTTAAATGACTTTTATTACTTTTCTTTCTTTTTATTGCATAACTAGTGATGGCTTTAGTAGGGTGCAAAAGGAGCGGCCGCACCGGGGCTTCCCTAAAAAAACTTCAAAAAGTGTTTCCCACGCAAAAAATTGCTTCATTTTTTCGTAGTAACACCATGACGGTGGCATCACTAAAGTGATGACTTTTTTTAGTATAATAAAACTTTTTTTAGTATAATCACAATCAGTGGCGGCTCGTGGCTTTCATTAATGGTGGGGCCAGCAAAACAATTTTTGAAATGTCAAAAAGTTCCATTCATAGACTACCTAAATTCAAAGGCGGGGTAAATAAATTTTTAACAAAAAATGCAATATTCAACACTAACCTTTATTTGTATAAGTAGTCAGCTCTTCGGTCCTTTATCTGCGCGAAAATGTTGATGACTTTGTTGTTGTAATCTCTGATTTTGCTAATATACTGCTTATGTATCGACAGGCAAGCGAGGCTGTTCAGTTTGTCTTGCAACATGGTGTTTTGAAGATACGTTTTTATTTGCTTCATTGTGCTGAAGCTTCTCTCTGAGTCAGCAGTTGAAATTGGTGTCACAAGAACAATTTCAAGCAGTTTAGACACTTCAAAAAATATTTCATCAAGTCCATTTTCATTTATGAATTTTAATAGCTCGCTAATATTGGAAATTCCACTAAAATTATCATTTGCATACAAAACGGACAATTCACACTTCAGTTTATCTTTATTAAGCATTGCGTAATTCGAAGCAATTTCTTTAACGTAATTGTCGGGAAAAGAGTTTCTATAAAGCTCAAATTCAACTGGATTCACTACGGAAAATGAACGAAATTTATCCGAAGATCCGAAGTTTTCTTTAACTTCCTCTGTGATTGTATCACATGCTTTCGTTATACATGATTGCAATTGTAAATGAGAAAGAGATGCTTGAGTTACAGCTCTTCTAGAGTTGCAGCGACCTAAATTCAAACGCATGTAACGTGATTGAATCACAATGCTAATAGTCTTAACCTTTTAACCTTTTTTCCTTCGCCAAAGAGGTAAGCGCAGCAAAATAACAATAAATCACGTTACCAATAACTGATAAACAACCACAGCTGTGAAAAAACATGTGCTGAGAAGCAGAAACTGCTGTCTCACAAAAGAATGCAACACATCACCCAATATCAACTGAATAACAACTAATTTTCTAAGGCTGCACACGGGCTGGCGCAGCTAACGTCTGTTTATAAGTTACGATTGCTGTTTGGGCCAGACATCGCTGGCCCCAATTTCGTGCTATTGCTAGCATAGTAAAATCTTCACAAAGCGCGGCGCGTGAGTTGGTTGGCTTTAGGTGTAAATATATAGGAGTAAACGGGCCAAAATATGTGGGCCCCTCTGCATCGTTTTGAAGAGATTTCTTACTAACCAATTTGTTTCCTTATTCAAATAGAAAACCAAAATATTTGTTTTACCAAAATTATTCTTTAACAAATTATTTCTTTATTTTAAGTTGAAGTTAAAATACCTTATTCAAATAGAAAAAAAATTTAAACTGTCGAATTGAAAACGAACTCAAACTCACAAAATTAAAGCAAATTAAACTGTACAATTGATCACGCTTAAGCCAAAAAAGGCAGGCGCAGCTAACGTCTGTTTATAAGTTACGATTGCTGTTTGGGCCAGACATCGCTGGCCCCAATTTTGTGCTATTGCTAGCATAGTAAAATCTTCACAAAGCGCGGCGCGTGAGTTGGTTGGCTTTAGATGTAAATGTATAGGAGTAAACGGGCCAGAATATGTGGGGCCCTCTGGATCGTTTTGAAGAGACTTCAGGAAATATTTGAAAATATTTCTCGTTGTTTTTCTGTTAACTGTTATCTTGGCATGCATGTAAACATTTTGATATTTAATATAGGGTTTTTAGAAATTCACATATTATTAGTCAAATTTTTAGTGGGGCCCGGCCCCTGTGGCCCCTATGTACAAGCCGCCACTGATCACAATTATTCAAAAAATTGGGTAAATTTTTAAGTAAGTTGCAAAGATCAAAGCGTTCATAAACACTTAAGAAACAGTTTTTAGCTCATTTTGCTGAAGTAAGGTGTTAGCGCTCCTTGTCGATTTCGATCTTTCGAGTGCTTGCAGCAGCGAAATTATTATCACATGCCTAGCCTTTTGCACGTTGTTTATTTCGTCCTTTATAAACTCTGAATGTGAGCCTCTGTAGTGGAAGCTAATAAAGTCGACTTTTCTTTTTAGACCTACAATTTTTAACTTAGTTCTATTTTCAGGACGCCAATAAGATTTTTCGTATCCAACAATTTCTGCCCTTAGTTAATAAATTTGTGGCTTTTTGATAACTGTTTGATCGGTTTTTATAATTTGTTGTTGAGATACAATTAAGCACACGTTTGAAAAAAATACAGAAAGTTAAGATCAAAAGATTCGATTTCTCTTGCCTTCAATACAAAAAAATTATCAACTTTTAATTCTCAAAAGTAAGCGATTCTCAATCTTTTTAATACCGTAGCCCAAAAAAACTTGAAACGCAATTGTTGCAGTCCCCTGTGTCTAGTCTTCACTTTCATTCCGCACGCATTTTTCCAAAATCAATTCCAAATTATAGTGAAGACCAAAAATAAAGATCTTTACTTTCACTCCGGACCCAATTTCATCAAATCATTTCTTGGCAACAGAGAACAAACTCAAGAACATACGATTTCAACACTTTTTTACACCATCTCTGTGTGGCCCACCTAAAAAACTTTCCGTGGTCCACCGGTTAAGAACCCCTGCTCTAGAACCTTACTGTGATATCTTCTAATAATTAACTTTTCGTGTTTTCTTTTGTACTTTGTAGCATGTTTAAAGCCGCACAAAACGTGTCTGAGCTACAAACTGACGGTTGTGATAAAAAATTTTAAAAAATTCAAAAAAATTTTTTCTAAACGGGTCCTAACTCTACAGACTCAATGTGAAGCCTTATTGAAAGCTACAAAGCAAACAACATAACAGTTAACGTTGTGAGTATTGTAACAGTTAACGTTGTGAGAATTGTAAAGTATTGATGATCTAAAAACGTACTTTGTAAAAAATTTGCAGCAAATTCAAAGAAAAATTTCGGTAACATCAAAAGCACCGACAGAAAAGATCTAAGAAGCATTACGATTTCAGGTTACTATTAAGAACGTCAACGTAAAATTTATAAAAATGTTTAAGGAGGGCAGCTCGATTGTTGTTATCGAGGGCGGATTTAAGGGGGACAAGGGGCCCGGCCCCGTCCGAAACTTTTAAAAATAAGTTATGATTTAATTCAATTTATCGTTTTAACCAACTCAACCAGCTCTTAAAGCATATTGGGCTTCTGCTTTGGCCTTCTGGTAACCAAAAACACGTTAGGTTTTCCGTCAACCTTCAATAAAACCATTACAGATTGACAGTATCCTAGAATCTTAATTTCTGGAAAAGATTCAATTATTTATGACTCATTTGAAAGTCATGCTATGACGTTAAAGTGCTTAGAAAAACACGTCTACAACAGTTTCGACTTTTTCGCAATTTCGTCAGGCAAAAGTGACGTTATTTGAATGAGAAAATGCACTTTCTAAATTAATATTTAAAGAAATAAACTTGTCTTTTTTTTGGAACTGAAAAAACTCCGCTAGTAACTTCTAAAAAAATGCGGTTAAATTCGTATAATTTTCCGCTCGCTTAAAGCGGGTAAATTGTTTGTTTTTTTCTTAAATAGGATTTGGTGGTAACCACATTTAAGGCCCGGCATTAATAAGATAATTTACTTAGATAACGTGTTAATCAGGTCATCGACTCGAGGTGGTGGGTGGCATTGAAAAAAGTGAATAGACTGAAAAGTTGTAAATGAGCTCCACAAGTTTTCTAATTAATTCTAAGTTTTCGAGCTGTTTTATCATTAAAAGACCTAAACCTTAATGAGCTCAGAGAATTAATTACGTCGATAACTCGTGCCCATCAATAAAAAACTTATCGGTTGCACGAGACAAACATGCAGGCCTTTTTCAATAAAATGAATAGGTGAAGTTATAATAATAGACTTTTGTAGTATTTTGAAAAATGCCCCTTTTTGAGATATTAAAAGGAAATGACATTTCAAGGACAGCAATTCGAACGCTTATGAAAAGGCTTGCTGTTACAAAAAAGCATTGTTTACCCAGCACTAATGCACAAGTTCAATTCCACTTTCATGTGATTTTTTTGAAGCGACGCCTGTTAAATTTGAAGAGACTGCAGTACTATCATTTGGCTGCTTTTTTGATTTTAGATACTTGAGTGTGCTGTTGAGCTATTTCAAGTAATTGACTAGATTTCTAAGGCGTCATTTCAACTTTCTAGCATTTTCTCAAAAGTCTATGTTCTATCGCATTAAACAATAAAACTTTAAAATAGCTCTTAAAATCAAAGGTTTCATTTAAAACTCTTTTGTTAAATGAGTAGCTTTTTTTAAGGCTGTTGTTAAATGAGTAAGCCTTAAAAAAGGCTACTCATTTAACAAAAGAGTTTTAAATGAAACATTTAATTTTAAGAGCTATTTTATAGTTTTGTACCAGCAAAAAACTTTTTAAACAATAAAACGTTTCTGGCTGCAGCACAAATAATTTCTTGTCGATACATCTCGCTCGTGACTACTCGAAAACTACAGTCTTCGTAAAGTTAAAGTAGCAACTACATAAATTCTTTAATTAATTTATTGAATTAAATAACTGGTTGCTTGGGGGTTGCAAGATGAGCGTTTCGCAAATACAGTATTTGGAGTATTAACATAAATATTTTTTAAAACTTTGAGAGCCGTCTCGAGTAAGTGTCTTTTAACTGTTAGAACTGTCCTAACAATCTTGCCGGGCTAGGCATCCGCGCTTTTCAGTGAACGAATTATAGATGGAACACAGAATACTGTGAGAGTACATCTAGGCTCCGTGTTTTCATACTTATGACTAGTATCAAGTCTGTTGGAATGAGCTTGCCCCGAACAGCTTGAATTAAGCTCAATCGCCCCCGGACTGGTTTTGGGCGATTTCATTTGTCCTCGTACAAATGGGATCTTTTCATCTTGTACAATTTCATCGAATTGCGAGTGCGGCGCTATTAAACAAACCGCAGACCACGTCCTAATAACGTGCTCCATACATCGGCAACCACATGGATAGCAAGGTCTGACGGTTTTAGACGAGAAAATTTGATGCTGGCTCAACACCATTACTGCCAGCATCTGATCCGGACAGTATAGCAGTCGGGGTTAGTAAAAGATAATTCTGATAAAAGATAAGTCCTTTATGTGTCCAGTGATAGCTTTAATAAAGTGCAAACGGAGCGGCCGCAGGGGCCCTCGCTAAAACACATTAAAAAGTGGCCCCCTACGCAAAATATTGCTCTATTTCTCCATATCAACATTAGGACAGTGGCATAACTAAAATAAAGACCTTTTTTCTTTTCGGAGATCAATTGTTTTGATAGAAGTGGCTACTCTTAAAACAATAACCTTTTTTTAGAGATCGCTTGGCCTTGAAACACAAAAAGTGGGCCCTCTATTTTTCTTGCACCGGACCCCTCTTTTTGCACTGTTTGTGTCTGACCCGGAGTGGATGCCTTTCCAAACGACGACGACAGACAGAATTTTTAATGACGTCATAAGCTTCAAAATCAATGTTATTAGTTAAGAATCTTGGCTAATTAGCTGCGGTCTTCTTTCAGATCTCTTCTTACATAGAGTTTTTAAGTAGTTTTTGAATGTTTATAGTAGTGTTTGAGAACCGTGATCGCGGTTTTGGCAATTGCAGTGATTTAATGCCTTTTTGCATTTTCCGTTTCTTAGTTTTAGCAAAAAATTTCCGGTTTTTCCTGATTGTAAAAATAGTAAAATGAAGTATACTTTTATACTTTTTTGTTTACTTTTGACTAAACTCGTGGTATGCTTAAGACAAACACTAATAATACCGATTAAATATAATTTCATTTGGGTAATATACTGCGTCACTGTAATTATATTGATGCGTCAATCGTTCTTAAAAAATAATTTATTACAAGGCTTCCCAAAATAAAAAATTCAATGTACCAAAAAGCTTTTAAAATTTCACCGCAAACAAAGGTGAAGAACTTTTTTGTTTGGTTTTCGACTCAATTAAAGGCACGATTATCGTACATTCCACTTTTCAAAAGTCTGAAGACCAGAAAGGAAAAAAAGGACTTCACTTTTGTTTGTGAGCAACTCGTTGTAATTTTACAACTCTGCGTTAACCTCTTTTTTATACAAGTGGTTGCAGCGCCCTTGTAATATTAAAATGAAGCACCAGTTGCTGAGAATCTCTGACTTAGTAAATAAAAATTAGGCTACTGTTCTACTTATTTTGAGCATTGTGACGACGTAATAAATATTATTTTCAACTTGCTTACTTTAAAAAACTTGTGCAAAGTTAGTAAATCAAGTTTAGGGATTTCGTATTGGTTTTCAAATATTCCTAATCAAGCTTAAATGCATTATTTTCTTGGTGATTTTACATCTTTTGCTTCCTCCGTTTTATATTTAGAATTTCTATTTTTTCTTTGAATCCCAGAATTGGGTTAAATTTTTCCCATTTTCCCAGATTTTTTTAAAGCCGGGAAATTGGAAACCCTGATTTGTAGCCAAAGCTTTCAATGCTTATTCGCCTCACAATTGTTTTGTAACACATCCTTGTTGTTATGAATTCAAAACGAAAAACCATAAAATAACAGCAGCTCGTTTTTGTTTATTTTCTTTTTTTTATGATTTTTGTTTGCTCTAATTCTGCTCTTGCAGCAGCCCTTTTTGTGGCGTATATGCAAAAAATTCAATGTTAGCCAAAAATGCTTTTGTCTATTTGATTTAGGTCAGAATAATAGGATAGTTTTAATTTTCTATTAAAACGTCTTTTTTGCTTAAAATAAAAAGGTAATATGCTTTTGCAGTTCAATAACCTTCTTCTTTTCCTTTCGGCCTTTCCCTTCAGTCAGGGATGGCCACAGCGTATCATCATCCTCCAAACCTTTCTGTCTTCAACATCCGTCTTCTTTGCACCAACTTCCTCCATATCTTCTTTTACTACATCTAAAAATCTTCTCTTTGGTCTCCCTCTTTTCCTCTTTCCCGGTAACTCCATTTCCATCATCTTTCTTCCTACATACTCTTGGTTTCTCCTCATGACATATCCATGCCACCTCAGCCTGCCCTCCCTCATCTTCATTCCTAGCCGTTCTACCTTAACGGTACCCCTGATGTACTCGTTTCTAATCTTGTCTTTTCTCGTCACTCCCATAGCAAACCTCAACATTTTCATCTCTGCGACTTCCATCTCTTCCACTTGTTTTTGTGTGACTGCCACCGTCTCAAGTCCATACACCATTGCTATTCTTACCACTGAACTGTACACTTTTCCTTTTACTCTAGCTGGTAACCTCTTGTCGCAGATTACTCCAGATACTTTTCTCCATCCATTCATCCTGCCTGTACTCTCTTCTTTATTTCCCTCTCACAACCACCACTTTCTTGCACTGTTGATTCCAAATACTTAAATTCCTTTACTCTTGGCACTTTTGTATCCTCTACTTTACTGTTTCTTTGTCATTTCCTCTATTTATGCAAAGATATTCTGTCTTTGACCTACTTACTTTCATTCCTCTTCTTTCCAATGCATACCTCCAGGATTCTAATCTCCGCTCCACTTCTTCCCTGGTCTCTTTGCAAATTGCAATTCAATAACCAATCTATAGCAATTTTTCTACAAACCAAATATTAAAACGCTAGACAATAAATACAGGGTGATTTAAAAAAATGCCCCAATTTCAACTTACTAAATCTTCTCAACCATAAGATACATATCAAAGGGGAAAAAATGAAATTTTGAAAAATAAGCATTGTTGTAACATCCCAGACAAGTAACCTTCGTCGTGTCATAATTACCAAACTTGTATTTTCCAGCACAGTTGCTTTGCGTTCTTTTTCCATCCGCACATTATGATAAGCGCGCAACAAAAATCTTTTTGTGAATTGCAATATTATTTTTTAAAAGGAATCTGCTATTTCAGTGCAGCAAAGATTACAACACCGTTTGGGTGCTGCGGCACGGAGTGCCAAAATCATATGCCGTAGGTATAAATAATTTGAAGAAACAGGCAAGAGAGTCCAGGACGAAAAATTCTCTGTTTGCTAATAGGAAAATTCATAACTATGACATCATAGGAGTATAGATATTTGAAGATATCAAATATATGTATTTCCTCCCCTTCATTTGATGTATGTTTTATCCACATATGATTTGTGTTGGAGAAATATAGCTAGTTGAAATTGGGGCATTTTTTGATCACCCTGTATATAGCGTAACAGCCACTGCAAATCATATAATTTACCCTTCAACACTTTCTACTAGTGAAAATCTGCCGCTTTGTTTGAATAAATACCTTGCCCGATCCAATTTAGCTGTTTTTCTAAATCCATTCTCCCTCCTCCCCACTACCTCTTCTTCTAGAAATTCTATTGTCAAAACCCAACACGCAGGAGGCTAATAAAATATTTCTTTTAATTCTTGACATTTTTCTTTAGCCACTAACAGGAAACGATATTCAATACAACTTTTACTTATTATTTTCCGGAAAGTCTCGGCAAATATTACCTTTAAACCAAAACAGAGTTCACACATACGAAGCACAAATGAATTTAAAACAGAAATTAAAACGCATTCAAACAGATAAAACTAAAGAATGATAAAAAAAGCATGCCAAAACCAAACGATGTTATTTAAATGAAACAGTTTTAAGGAAGTTGTAAGTCGGTAATGAAATGAAGATGCGCTACGTAAAATTGCATAACAGTTCGAATCCAGGTAAAGGCGAAAAACTTAAATACAATATTTTACAAAGCTAACTAATTTAAGCTAAGGATGCCAACACTTAGTTTTGACTTATCGGAGAGTTTCAACTTGACATGCTATAACGTTCAGCGTTTTGTTGCTTCCTCCTTTTTTGTTGTCCTGCGTAGTGTTATATGATCTATTGTTGTTATTTGGGTCTTTTTTTTTACTGGCGGGACGGAAATAAAAGATACTGATACTGAATTGTATGAATACTGAAGCAAGAACTGCTAGGTTTGTAAATTTTCTAAAAAAATTTTGTTTATCAGCGAATATTTTTAATTCGTCGGCGAAAAAATTTTGTCGGGTTTGTAGGCTAAATGGTGAAAATTCATATTTTTAGGTTTTGATAACATGATTTGCGGATCATAATTATCGAAAAATACTAAGTTATAAATAAAAATGTTTTAAGTTAAAAACTACAAAATCGCATATGCACTCGCAGATATTCGGATTTTGTCGTGATATCGATAAGGTATTTCGTGGTGTAAAACACAGTTTAATTCTTGACAGGAAAACTTCTGATAATTACGTTATGAGAGCAAACGGTGTTTCTGCTGGAAAATTTAATATAAGTCATATATCTTTATGGATGCCTAAAGTAAAATCGAGTTTGAGAGTCGAATCAGAAATAGACTCTATGCTGGTGAAAGGACATATAAAAGAACTATATTTTGAACAAATGAGGGTGTATCTAACAATGTTGCAACCAACCCAAACAAGTATGACATGGAGAATTACAACACAACCTGGAACTAAACTTCCCAGACATGTGTTTATAGCCTTTCAATCAAGTGAACGAGATTCTAACCAAGTAATGAATAACATAATTTTTGATAATGCTAATTTAAGACGTATTAGCTGTAGGATTAACAGCGTGCAGTATCCTGAACGAGAAGTTGAATGTAATTTTTCCCAAAAGAACAGCAATTATTCAAGATCATACATGAGCTTTTTAGAGGCTGTAAATAAATACCAAGACTCTAACACTGGCTGCCAACTGTCAGCTGAAGACTGCGCAAGTTTATATCCAATTCATCGTTTTGATGTAAGTAAACACAATGATCGACTTAAAAACAGCTCAGCTGATATTGAAATAAGATTTAATCTCCGAAGCAATTTTAGGAATTTAGTAAACAATGTTGACCAGCCTTTTTACGTGTATGCAGTTATGCTCTCTGATCGTTACTTTAAATTAGAAGGACTCTCAGGCCGAATTAATATTATTGTCTAAGTATATATTAAAATGTATATTAAAGTAGGATTAAATTTGTCACCAAATTAAAAAGAAAAAAAATAAAACAAGCTTTTCAAAACAAAACTGTACTTTTACTTAATTTTAATGCTAATCAATTAAGTGGAACAGATTTTCTTGGTTTAACAAATACACAAATTAACACTAGAATGCCCAATGGAGTCAAAATGACTCCTTTGGATAGTTTGCCTTTGCATATCTTTTCACTTGTTTGCTTTCAGGAAAAATCCTCCCGTGACTTTTCATCATTAGTAGTGCCTAACACTCTCTTGGAATAGCATGAGGTTTTATCAGCTCTAAACATGATTTTTTAAATATTTACCTCCGATGCCCGAAGGAGTCATTTTGACTCCCTGTATAGAGATGCTTAGAAAAGTAGTTTGTGGACAAAAGACAATGATCTTGTTTTTGTGTTTTGAAGCAGAAATTCAATTTAAAAAGCCAATTGTATTTTTGAAACAGCTTGAAGGCTTCTCAGCTGTCAAGTATCTTTGCAAAAGCTTTATCACTCTCTTATCAGTGTCAAAATACAATAGCTCGTTTGGTTGCGACATTGTGAGTGAATTGTCACTCTATTGTCTATAGTGTGTCAACAATGCCCTATAGATAAGCGGATTATCACCTTTGTTTCGACTTGCTGTGCGTGGTTCTGATTGCAAGTACAGTCCGATCGTAGCTGCACTTTAGTTTGAAACTTGAAGCAGTCAGTATTTGAGTATGTCTACAAGACGAGGTCTTAGAGCTAGAGAAGTTTTGTCTGTGCTAAATGATATTCCTGAGGATGTGTCTGAATATGGGGATGAAAGCTGCAACCTTGATGCAGATGATGATTTCACACCAGAAGCAGATGAATCTAGCTCTTCTAGTGAAGATGAGAATGTGAATGCAGCAGGTACGTGATGCAGATGGAGTTGTAATATCTCTATTTTTGTGTTTTTTTAAGTTACATTTGTTTTTTGTGTTAGGTAACCAAGATACATGCACAAGCAGTTTGCAAAGTGCTTTGGAATGCGAGGAGGAGGATGATACACTGTTGACTGCAAAGGATGGCACTAAATGGAAGAAGGTACAAGTCGGTGAGCAGTCCACAGGCAGACTTGCAAGTCATAATATTCTGAAGGAATGCCCTGACCCTTCGAGTTACGCGCGTAAAAACATACAGGCTGGAAGCCCTGCGAGTGCCTGGCTTTTATTTATTGACAAGTTTATACTTGAACACATCCGTACGTGCACCATTACTGAAGCTCATAGACAAACCGGAAACGACGAATTTTCTCTAACAAACAATGAATTGCTAGCATTTATTGCTGTCATGTACACACGAGGAGTAACAGGTTCAAATGACATGCCATATCATACTCTGTGGACTGAAAACTGGGGCGTACCCTTGTGTAAAAAAGCAATATCAAGGAACCGTTTCAGCGAAACTTTACGTTTTCTCCGCTTTGACACAAAGTCGGATCGTTCTCAAAGGTTGAAAACAGATAGATTTGCTCTATTTTCGGTGGTGTGAAACAGGTTCATCGACAACTGTATTTCATGTTACACACCTGGCGCTTTCATTACTGTGGATGAACAGCTTTTCCCCAGCAAATGCAGATGTCCATTCACGCAGTTCATGGCGTCAAAGCCTGACAAGTACGGACAGAAATATTGGCTGGCTGTAGACAAAGATTCTAAGTATGTGGTAAACGGGTTTCCATACGTTGGCAGAGACGAGACTCGCTCTAGAGATGAACGTGTCTCCGACCAGGTAGTCATGCGGTTGTTGAAACCGTACCTCAACAAAGGGAGGAACGTAACAACAGACAATTATTTTACCTCAATGAAGCTGGCCACAGAGTTGCAAAAATGCAAAACCAGTTTACTGGGAACAGTTAACAGAATCCGCAAGGAAGTACCTGCAGTGGTGAAGCACATGAAAGAGCCACTTTACTCCACTACACTATATAAATCTGATGATGTAACAATGACTGTTTATCAAGGAAAAACCAGGAAAAATGTGGTTCTTTTCAGCACCCTCGACCAAAACATCACCATTGCTGAGAATGCCAAAAAGACACTAGAAAGTGTCAAAGCTTACAATGACACAAAATATGGTGTTGATATTGTGGATCAAATGGCAAGAAAATACTCGGTTAAAACTTCCACCAGAAGATGGCCTATTCATTCGTTTCAAAACGCACTGGACTTGGCGGCTATAAATGCATGGATCGCTTACAAGGAGGTCACAAAGAACAACATACCCAGAAGAGTTTTTCTTCAGCAACTGGCTGAGGACCTAGCTGGGCCTCACATAGATGAAAGGAGCAACACTAAGAAAAGACGTTTGCAGGAAGAAAAATTGGATGAAGGACATGGTAAAATGACAAAATACTGCCAGGTAAAGGGTGAATGTAAGAAGAATCGCACAGTTGGCATGTGCCATGAATGTAGCAAATCACTGTGCGGAAAGTGTACTGCAGAAACCGTACGTCTGTGTGTGAAATGCAGTTCTTCACAATAATAAGTGTCCTTTTTTGGCAATCTAAGACTTTTCGCTATTTTGTATTGTTGTTTTGTTGTTTGGGTTTTCCCAATACAATGATTATAGAAAAATCACTAAATGAGCTGTCTTACAAAGCTATTCTACAGCCATAATAACAGCAATGTTACACAAGAAATGGCAGGGAGTCAAAATGACTCCATCGGGCATTCTAAGTCAATATAAATCCCGGGCATTCTAGTGTTAAGGAGATAAATTCTGAAAATGGTTCTGTTGTTACTATAAAACTATCCAAATTACAGATTATTAAACAAGGTGGCTTTCTAGGAACTCTTTTAGCAGGTCTTGCAGGAAGCTTGCTGCCCTCCCTGTTAGGTGGTAAAGGTCTTTTGTATTGCCAGTGTCACAGACTTTGTTCGGGAATCCCAGAGGACCAGTTGAGCTAGGTAACCTGAATACCTGTGGTGAAACAAAGCTTTGTCTAAATTTTATTTTTATTTTATTCCTGCTCAAGAAGTAGTGAGTTTGACAATTTTATACAGTTGGTATGAAAAATAGCTCAGATTGATCCGTTGAAGACTCTTCTTCTCAAACAAACAGAGACCACTATCTCTAATAAGAAAAATGTATTACAAAATTCACGACCGATGAAAACTCTATTTTACGCTTTGCCAAACTGCAAAGCGAAATCAACACTATAACTTAATTCAATCAACACAAATGATTCTACCTCTGTGGAACACAACTCCAAAAACTGGCGCAAAATAAATTCAACAATCGTCAACCGATACAAAATCTAACGGGCCGCGTCCTGCGCCCAAATCTTTCACTCTAGCCGTCTCTCGAGTCGTCTCAAATTATCTCTCGTTTACTTCGTTCTGTCTATGTTGTCTCTCGCTTCGCATTCATTTACATAAATAAAGATCACGTGACACAAATTTATTCGTATATTCAAGATTTAGCCCGAATTTCCTGGAGAAAGCGCTATGCTCGAATGCGCCAGAATATTCTACAATAAGCGAGCTATAGCAAAGCTTGGACAAAAACATATTACGTCATTACGAAAAGAGAAGAAGGATACATCAGCGAATCGTAGACATTATATCGCATAATACGAAAGCAGCCCCCCGGCGGCGCGATTACTATTTTACAATAAAACTTCGATTTACTTATAATGGGAATAAATTACATCGTCATGATTAAAATTATTAGGAATGAAGTGTGACAGCCAGGAACAAAAAGACAAGGAAGATCTTATTATTTTGAAAAACCTGTATTCGGAAAAGGTTTAATGCTTGGACCTAATTCTCCTTTTAAAAACATTCCGATTTTAGGTTTGATTTTATGAACTGTTATAAATAAATGAACAAAGAAGAAAAGCATAAAATTTTAAAATTCGAAACGAAAAAGCGTTTGTTTAAAAGCAAATCAATTGATGAAATTTACAGATGATTTAAAAGATTTGGATTGTGATTTGGTTACCCCGTTTGAAATATTCAAAGCATTAATAAATTCTATTATTTTAATTTAAAAACTATTCAAACATGGATATGATAAAAAATCTTTTTATTTTTTGTTTTAGAAAAGGTTATTGAACAAAATATCCCACATGATTATAATCTTGTTATAAAATCAATAGTGAAACTATTAAAAGTAAAATAATTTGATGTTTATCTAGCTCTTTTAAAAAGTTTAATTTTAAAGAAAAATGCAATCGCTGTTGTAAAAAGAAAAAAAAAGATAACAGTTGAAGAACCCAAATTTTATCGAGCTTAATATAAAATGTATCACGAATATTCATTGAACTTAACAGAAAATCAAAAGAATAAAATTGTAAATGCATACGAAAACAAAACTAATGTAAAAATAAGATTATCTAATGTAAGTTTGCCGTTAAAGGGTAATGTTAATTTCAATTTAACTTCCCAACAAATCAACAGAATTAACAAGGATCTCTGGACAGGGAGTCGATATAAAGTTTAGTAAAACACAATTGAAAAAGCAAGGAGGCTTTTCAAGCAGTTTACTCAATTTAGGAAAACTAGTGTTACCATTTTTAGCTAAAAAGGTTATACCAACGCTGGGATTAGCAGCAACTTCAGCCGCGATCCAAGGAGCAACTAATAAAGCAATACAATAAATGAAGCCATTAACAAATTTAGAAATTGACAAAATTATGACTAAGTATGACAACTATCGAGGAACATTGAGCAAAGATATGTTACCTAAAACAATGAAGAAAAATGAAGCAACTGTGGTAAATCTACAAGATTATTTTGCTGGTGATAGAACTCATTGGGTTTGTATTAATAAGTATAAAAAATCGGATAAAGTAGAATATTTTGACAGATTTGGACTTGTACCACCAAATGAAGTGATAAAATATATGAAAACTACAAATAAAAACATTATTTATAATGACCACAAATTCAAACCATGAACTCAATTTTATGCGGTTACTATTGCATATATTATATCGAACAACGAAATGAAGGACGAACAGCTGATAAAGTTTTGTTAGATTTTCATGATAAACCTAGAGAATTCAACGAAAAGTTTATGAAGTTTTATGTTGATATATTATAAATGGAAACCTATTGCGTACGCGAAAAAAAAAAACTCAATGTATTCCAGGAACTGAGGAAATGATAAATATGAAAGGGAACAGACTTATGTTACGATGTACATGTGCCTGTTGTGGTATTCTCAAGCATACTTTTGTTAAACAAGGTGGTTTGTTTGATGTTCATAATTTGATTGGAAAATTACCTAAACCAAAAGCTGGATTTACTCTTCCAAGTCATAAGTACACACAACCATATAATCCACTGGAAAAACAGCTTGATGCAAATGATCAACCTTTACCTGGACAAGAACCCTATAATCAAATATATGCTATTGCACTAAAGCATGGTATTTGTTACAGAGACAACAATAACAAACAAGAAAAATTAAAGTATGATAAAGATATGTTAAACAGCTTATCAAAAATAAAAACAAAAGGTGTACGAGAATTATTTGATAAAAATCTTGTACAAGCAGCAATAGGAAAAAATATAAGCTAGGATTAGGAGCAAAAAACGGGAATCGGCGTCGTGGAAAACTGATTTAGCTCATCAGCTGCACAAACCAATTAAAAGAAAATTTCCTCGAAGCCGAGTTATAAGTAAATCAATAGATGAAATACGGGCAGCTGATCTGGTAGAAATACAACAATTTAGCAAATGGAACAACGGTTATAAATATTTACTTATGACAATTAACATATTTTCTAAATTTGGATGGATAGTTCCTTTGAAAAATAAAAAAGGCGAAATAGTTGTTAAAGCTTTCGATCAGATCTTTAAAGAAAATAGGGTTCCAAAATACTCGTGGACTGACAAAGGAAAAAATTTTATAACAAAAATTTGAAAGAAGTATTAGACAAGCGTAGGCTAATGCTAAATTGTATTCTACTAAAAATGAAGAAAAAAGTTTTAGTTGTTGAACTTTGAAATAGAACAATTAAAACTAAAATGTGGCAGCGATTTACACAGCAAAATTCTACTCAATACTTAAAAATGTTACCTGATATAATTAACAAATATAATAACAGTTACCACTCATCCATAAAAATGTCTCCAGTTGTGGCTAGCAAAAAGAAAAACAAAGGTATTGCTCACTATAATTTGTATAGTAACCTCAAAGCAACAAAAACAAAACCAAAATTTGAAGTTGGAGATACATTTAGAATTTCTAAATACAAACAAAAAACATTTAACAAGAGATATACTCAAAATTAGACAGAAGAAATATTTATAATTTTAGAAGTTTTAAATTCAAATCCATATACTTATAAAATTCGTGATCTTCAGGAAGAAGAAATTGTTTGGAGCTTTTATGAACAAGAACTTTTAAAAACAAACCAAACTAAATCTAGGATAGGAAAAGTTATTCGTAAAAACAAGAAACAAGCAATAGTAAAATGATTTGGCTATGACTGTTCTTTCAATAGCTGGATTCCAATTAAAGAAATTAATATTATATATTATAAAGATGTTTTGTGGATATAAACCTTTAACTCCTGAAAATACTGAAGATATTAGACAAAAATGGGATAAATGAAATTTAACTTATTGTATTACGTATTTAACGCCAAAATGGACAGAAGAATCAATTCATCAACAAATTGATTCTGCTTTTAAAGTTTACAAAAAGCATTCAGCGCTTAAATTTAAAAAAGTTGAACCCAATTAACCGTGTGATATAAAAATTAGTTTTTGTGAACAAGATCATGGAGATGGTTTTCATTTCCATGGAGCAGGGGGTGTGTTAGCTCATAGATTTTATCCAGGTCCAAGAATTGGTGATGATTTACATTTTGATGCTGATAAGAATTGGACAGACCAAGAAGCTCCCCCAGGACAAAATTTGTTTGTAGTAGCAATGCATGAATAGGTCATTGTTTAAGCTTA
This sequence comes from Diplosoma virens, assembly GCA_963680785.1. Taxonomy (NCBI): domain Eukaryota; kingdom Metazoa; phylum Chordata; class Ascidiacea; order Aplousobranchia; family Didemnidae; genus Diplosoma; species Diplosoma virens. The sequence goes on from OY796894.1 coordinate 25,237,219, forward strand.
ACCCATTCACAAAGCGCTGATTCAATTATGTACCCCACTTATAAACATGAATTGTCCAAGCAATCACTTGATATACTATCACAAGAAGACATTGAAAGAATAAAAAAGTGTATTGAAAACCTAACATTAAAATATTCGACAAAGATGACTTTTCAATTAGGGTAAAATCTAAAGGAAAAAATAGAATAAAACTGTTAATTGAAAAGAAGTAAATTTTATGTGTAGATATATTAAATGAATAACAAATTAATAATTGAAAATCGTAAATTTTATTTCCATCCAACATACATAGCATATGCTGGAAGTATAGATGGTTATGTTGTTCGTGCAATTACTCGAATTCCTACTTTAGGCATTATTAATGAAAAAGGATATTCTGAATTCACTGTTGAAAATGACTGTTTACATGTCCATGATTTCATTTGGGAGTGCTTTCATGGCTTACTAAAAGAAAAAGAGAAAATCAAACACATTAACAAAAGACGTGATGAAAACAGATGGGAGAATATGAAATTGCGTAGTTCAAATGATATTGTTATACGAAGATCTATAACCTATGTTTAGCATGGAATTGAAAATAAAAAAAACTTAAACAAAAATGTAGATTTCAGAGTCGAAAACCACTTTTAGTTAATTTTTTTTAATTATATAAATGCCGATTTCAAAACATAAAAATTTGAAAAAGGATTTTTTTTTCTAGGGATGGACGTAAAGTGCACATTTTTGCTATACTTGTCATGCTTTAGGCCAAGAATAGCAAACCACTGACCCGCGGGTCACGTTGTGACCCACTAGTTGAAATTCAAAGACCGACCTGATGTTCTGAAATTTCTGGGATTTTTAGTCTGCAGCATTAATTTAGGACGGATTGGACGGTGCACAATGGTGGATATTGGGTGAGGCGAATGAGGCAGTCCGCTCAGACCCCCCTTTTTTGGGGCCCCCTGGATTTTAGGGGTCCCCCTCGAAAATAGCACATACAGTTTCAATCCGCTGCAGATGTTTGTTTAGAGGTTATAATCAAGTCTGGACGATAAGTGGGAAATGTAAAGTACGATTCTATGTAAAGACCTTTTTTTTTTTTTTGGAGAACACCCTGATTTTGGGACCAAAATAGGGAAATCTGAGATCAAATGGAAGTGAAGACCTTTTTTTTGGAAAACAACTTGATTTTGGGATAAAAATGGGGAAATCAGAGATGAAATAGGAGTGAAAACTTTTTTTCTTTTTTAGAGGACACCATGAGTTTTGGAGAAAAAAGTGGAAGCCAAGATCGAAACTTTTTTTTTTTAGACAACATCATTTTTTTAAATTTCTTGCCTCGGGCCCCTAAATTTGAATATCCATCACTCACGGTGCAGATTTTTTTTGTTTTCACCTTGAATTATGGCCGAAATTAGAAATTTTAGATACTGATGGGAAGTGAAAACTTTTTTTTAATTTTCAACTTTTTTTAGCCAATGATCCACTTTGTTAATGAAAATTTTTTGACCCGCCCTATAACAAAGGTTTGCCATCCCTGCTTTTGGCAATGCCACGGGCTGCAACTGCAAAAAGCAAAGGTATGAACATCTGAAGTATGCGGACCGGCTGGAATGATGCGGTTCATTTCAATTACGTCATTGCTTATTGAAACTTTATATTTACTTTGTTTTTAAATGCTTGTTTATCTAATAAAAAAAACTAAAACAAAAATGAAGGTCGTTAAATTTTTAAAAATTTTTTGAAACATAAAAATTTGAAAAAGATTTTTTAAAAACTAAGATATGAAATGCTCAAATTTAAATTGCATTGGACACGGCATTTCATATACTACTTAAGACAAATGATAAAAACATTATTGGTTTTTTGGAAACTAAATAACTCCGGTGACTTTATTAAATAAAAAACAAAAAAAAAAAAAAAATTGAAGCCTATCGAGAAATATTCCCATACGGAAAATAAGTTCTAGTAAATTGCATAATGCTTCATAATAGAAATATCACCCGCTAAATCATTTTTTTGTTATTGCTGACAAAAGAATATTTGCTGTCCACTTTTTTCTACGTGTGCGCTTACCTTTTTTAACTGTGAGCATATCTTATATTTATTTTCTTAGAGGGAACGCTGTTCGCGGCGATCAAACGGGCCCGGCAAGTCGGCAACTAAACGGTTTCTACAATAAAGATCATTGTAACATAACAGGAAACCATATTCAATTATTATTTTCCGGAAAGTCTCGGCAAATATTACCTTTAAACCAAAACAGAGTTCACACATACGAAGCACAAATGAATTTAAAACAGAAATTAAAACGTATTCAAATAGATAAAACTAAAGAATGATAAAAAAAGCATGCCAAAACCAAACGATGTTATTTAAATGAAACAGTTTTAAGGAAGTTGTAAGTCGGTAATGAAATGAAGATGCGCTACGTAAAATGCATAACGGTTCGAATCCAGGTAAAGGCGAAAAATTTAAATACAATATTTTACAAAGCTAACTAATTTAAGCTAAGCCTTGACTTATCGGAGAGTTTCAACTTGATATGCTAAAACAAAAAGATGCATTTCGGCTTTGATTTGTAGCAAACGTGGTCTTGAAGATTATCAATATTAACTTAGCGCCTGCCCACACTAAAAATAAGGCACGACTAGTTTAAGCAATGGAATGCTCTCATAGGTGAAAGTTCTCCGAAAACCACACGAGGTTTGCCTGAAAAAAAAAACACTCATTTTTTGATCAGTTTTGTAAGTCGATGGTTGTTACGTCAGTATTTTTATTTTAATTTTAGTTGATATAATTATACGTGGTTGAAATGAAAAACTTGTTTTCCTAAAGTCTATGCTCATTAAGTTTTAAGTAAGAATTCGATAGTTTTAAGTAAATAAGAAAAGTTTCTGCAACGATGCATATCTTTTCTGACTACTATTTTAATGTTTTCTCATTGCATGCTATAACGTTCAGCGTTTTGTTGCTTCTTCCTTTTTTGTTGTCCTGCGTAGTGTTATGTAATCTTTGTTGTTATTTGGGTTTTTTTTACTGGCGGGACGGAAATAAAAATACTGATACTGAATTGTATGAACACTGAAGCAAGAACTGCTAGGTTTGTAAGTTTTCTAAAAAATTTTGTTTATGTTTGTAGGCTAAATGATAAAAATTCATATTTTTAGGTTTTGATAACTTAATTTACGGATCATAATTATCGAAAAAAACTAAGTTATAAATAAAAATATTGTAAGTTAAAAACTACAAAATCGCATAAGCTACTTCTGATTGTTAAAAGCATGTTTAAGCACATGACTGCCAGGTGTTTAACTTTATAACATTGAAAAGGTCGATTTTGACATTTTTATAATTTCAATACAAAAGTCCTCTTTACGCATAATTCTTATATTTTACGCTGTCGAGCAAATTTCTATTCATTGTAGTATGAAATGAAAAAGAGAAATACAAAATTTACGCAGTAGATTTTTATTGAAACTATACCTTGAACTTCGACGATGTCGTTTTCGATAAAAGTGTGTAAAAGCCCATAGCCGTACCTACCGGGAAAGGGACAGGGGCAATTTCCCACGAATTTTCAAAAACTTTTGGCAAAATCAAAATTTTTCGGGCAGTGACGAGGAAATATTTGGGCAAAACGATTTTATCAACTTAAGTTTTAAAAACCTTTTATCTGAACTTGAAATAAAATAAAAATAGAGATAAAGTTCAAGATACAAACATAACGATTTTATCACTTAAGTTTCAAAAACCTTTTATCTCAACTTATAATAAAAAAGAAATAGAGGCAAAGTTTAAGATACAAACATAACGATTTTATCACTTAAGTTTCGAAAAACTTTTCTCTCAACTTAAAATAAAAAAGAAATAGAGGCAAAGTTTAAGATACAAACATACATACGGTGTTGAGTCACACGAACGGTATTTTGTTAACCATTGCAGCACATCCAACGCATGATATCGCTTTTTGTGCTACGGCTGCTTTGTACCAATCATTTAAATCTAGTGATTTCTTCTAGTAACACAAAAAATTGACGTCATTTACATATACGCTCTTGAATTTGCTCATATTAGCTTTGATGTTTTCGCTCCGCAACAATACGTAAAATTTAAAAGTTTGATGTTATAGCAAACTAAAGTAGTTAATCTTTTTGCTTCACTATGAAATCGATTCGCATGCATCACTTTATTTTTTCAATAGTAGGCCTGCGTAATAGGGTTATGTTTACTGCAAGTTTTTCAGACATTCTTTGTTTTTTCCGACACGTTGCTCCTCGATTGGAATAGCTGGCTGTTTGCAAATCTTGAGAGCATTATCAATGCATCGCTAAACCAGCGCATCGCGTTAATTGATCAAAAAAGCTATAAACATTTTTATCTTCTGGGAATAATTAACTAGTGGCAAAACTTTTCGTTTAAAACGTTTTTGTGTATCATGAGACTCTCTCAGAACTTAATCCCAAAAATATTAAAGAGAAACAAACGAAAATCGCTGAATCGCACCTAGCACCCTTTGCAACCAGCTTTCCACGTGTAACAATATTTTCTCTTTAATAAAAACAATGAATGAAACTCAAAATGTTTTTCAAACCCATTCTTACTTATTAAATTTTTTTTTTTTTTTTTTTAGTCATTTCTTTAAAATCACTGAATTGTTTATTCGCACAGTTTGAAATTCATTTTTGTAGAGTCATTTCTGATTGGTTCTTTTTCAATGTTGCTCCAAAATACTTTTCGATGTTGCTACTAGTTATTTTTAAATTAAAGACTTTTGAAATTTTCTTATTTCATTCCTGATTAGTGCTAATTTTTGATTGGAACTTTAAAAAATACCGTTATTTTAAATGGTTATTGCTTCTATTTAAAAAAGATTTTTCCCAATGAAATCTCAGGCATCCTTTCCAAGAATATTATTAGCCGCTTCAGTCCTTCTACGTAGCCCTCTTTACGTGACTTTCAAAGAAGAGAGGCTTTTCAAGTTTATTGAAAACCTTTTTCCCAGATGACTTTTAAAAATGAAAGTGGCCCCAACAGAGTTATCTAGATACAAAACAAACTATTACGTCCCTGTCTAATACATTGTCATAACTTGTTATAACGTATTAGTTGCCGTCTCCCTATTTGCAACCTTTGCTCTATTTTGTCTTCAATTATTATTAATTGTTCTTTTGGATACAAATAAAAACAAACTACTACTACTAATATAAATTTATCAACTTTGATGTGGCTTCGCGAAAATTCGATATTCTTTTGCAACCTTCCGTTCGAAGTTTTATTCGCGTAAATTTTACTTGAACTAATGTTATGTCAGATGCATTTGCTCAAACTCAGTTTAAATTAACTGAATAGACTGTTTATATAGATCAAAGAAAACAGTTTGGATAAGAAATGTTTTCTTATCATATTAACCATTTCATTTTTGACTTTATTTTAAAAACGTTTAGAAACAAAACAAAAAAATATGCATTTGTATCTGTGATTCTCAAACTTTTTGTAAATTGACCATAAAACGAATGATAATTATTTTATCGACCCCCTAATCGGGTATACCCCAAAACTAATTAAAGTAAAGAATTTTTGGTCTGCACTTTCACATAACAATGTTTTTCACATTAGATATGAAGGAAAGCAGTGAAGACTAAAAAAAAGGTTTTAACTTTAACAAACTATTTACTTTTTATTGTTTTAGCACCGTTGCTTTATTGCTACAGCCTAGTGAACACATCCACACAAATCCACGCGACTGAAACCTTGTGACCATAAAAAATTTTTCTGGCATCTACATTAAACTTTCACGTAAGAACACCGTTAAAATGTATGTTCGCAGTTTCAGGGAGACCTCGTGGTTACGCCATGCCGCATTTATTAGTATTTCACTTTTTAACATTTATTTATCGACCCCCATTCGACCCCTGGCTGTTTATCAACCCCTTAGATGTTCCAATTAACCACTTTGAGAAGCAGTGACTTATATGTTGTATGCAGTGATTAGCTTTAATTGAACATTAAAAAATATTACTTACAGCAAACCAATATAAAAATATATTTTTGTGTTGATAAGAATTCTCAACTTTAAGAATTTTGTTGAGCAATGCTAAACAGATGTATTATCTTTATTCTTTATGAGCCTAAAAGCAGTTTTGCAATTTGTTTTTTATTTTACTGGCTGTGATTTTTTATTTTACTTTACTTTTACTTACACTGAAAATGGAAAAAATATAATGAGCAAAATTTTGAAAAACCAAAAATAAAAAAAAAATTTTTTGTTTTCCTTAGTTTGCTAAGATTAAATTTTAAAAACAAATATCTCTTTTTCTAAAAGTAAAAAAAAAATGTAGACAATGAAGATGGCTTTTCGCAATTTGTTAAAAAAATTTATTTAAAAAGCTTGAAATTGTAAATGATAGCTCATTAAAACTTTATTCAGTAAATCAAAGCAAAGGAGGCATTGCAAAGAAAATCTGAAACGTTTTGAAAAAATAACGACAAATATTTTGAACTGCAAAAAAAGAGATTTTACAAAGCAAAGATTTTTTCGGCTACGGTATTCTGGTTTTCGAAATTCCAGCAAGAACGCAGTCTTAATCACACCATCTACAACCATATATCAAGACTATTTATATACCTCTAATCCATCTTCAATGTTTTTTTACCCAACATGTCCACAAGAAATAAAAAGAATCATCTCTACTTTAGTGACAAAATTAAGTGCTGGATGGGATGGAATACCTTCTATTGTGTTAAAATATCTTCCTAATAATGTGATTTTTATTCTTAGTTATATATTTAACCTATCTTTATCACAAGGAAAATTTATCTCCAATTTTAAACATGCAAAAATAATTCCTCTTTTTAAAAAAGGAAGTGCCAAAGATGTATCTAATTACAGACCAATCAGCTTGCTCTCTTGTTTCTCTAAAATTCTTGAAAAATTGGTTTATAATCGTCTTTATTCTTTTCTGGAAAAATCTAATGCAATTAATGAACATCAATTTGGTTTTAGAAAAAAACATTCAACAAGTCACCTTACTTCTATTTTAACTGCTAATATTGCAACATCTTTTGAGAACAAAATGAATACTCTTGGAATTTTTCTTAACCTCTCCAAAGCCTTTGATACTATTAACCACGAAATATTGCTTAATAAACTTCATCATTATGGAATCAGAGGAACGGTATATAATTGGTTCAAAAGCTACTTAATTGGAATATCTCAACAGGTTGACTATAATTTACATATTTCCAATATAAGAACTATCTCTTCTTCTGTACCTCTAGGCTCAATTCTTGGTCCTCTACTATTTATCATATATGTTAATGATTTCCCAAATTGCTTAAAATTCAGCAGCAACCTGTCTTTTGCTGATAATACAACCGTAATTCTTTCTGCAAAAAACAGTAATCTCTTAGTACAAAAAGGAAACAAAGAACTGAAAAACATTGACAACTGGTTAATAGCTAACAAACTATCTCTTAATATTAAAAAAACAAAGTACATGATATTCAGCACATCTAGCTCAAATAGAACACAAAAAAAATCTCTTTTGACAATTAGAGGAAAACCAATTGATAGAGTTTCATCAATCAAGCTTTTAGGAGTAATATTCAATGAACATTTAACATGGAAAGATCACATGGAAATGCTACTTAGCAAACTTAAATCATCCTTATGTTGTGTGATGAGAGTAAAACCATATCTAAACAAAGAATCACTATTAACACTTTTTCACTCCTTAATTCTAAGTCATATAAGATACTGTATTACAACTTGGTGTTTTGGTCATAACGTTTTACTAATTAAGCTTCAGAAAATCTGCAATAAGTTTATGAAAATGATATTTATTTCAAAATCTATTAAGAATTCAAAGAAAACAAAAATAACCAACATTATGTACAACATACAACAACTTTATAAGTTAAACATTGCTATTTTCATGTATAAATTTTTTAACAAACAATTGCCTACAGCGTTTAACAATGTATTTCAAACAAAAACATCCAATGTGATCACAAGGAGCAACTCTCAAATTATATCCATATCATGTAAAAATACGGTCTCCAAACAATCTATTAGATACATTGGACGTAAAATTTGGAACCAATTGCCTGCCAGCATAAAAAAGAGTAATTCATTGAGTGCATTCAATAAAAAAGCAAAAATTTTCTTTCTTGAAGAACTATCTAACAACTAAACTACTTGCTTCATCATGCAACTTGTTGCTGGTTTTCTTTCTTTTATGTTTCAGGAAATCATCTATATGTTCGAACAAAACAGTGCTCCGACGATTCAACTGCCTTACCGTCACTGATTGGAATAATTTTGCAAGAAATTTGTCTTGACTTTATATCAACACGTTTATAATTTCATTAATCTTTCGTTCAGTAATGACAATATTATTTAATTCTCTTTTTTTTTTCTGCTTGTGTGTGTTTGTTGTACTGAGGCATTTGTTCTTTGAAATGATCACATAATCTAGAACAGGATTTCTTTCGGTGGGTTTGTTTGCCTGTTCGGCTGGTGGAGTATGTTCAAGCTTTTACTGATTTTGAGGCTTGATCATATTCTATGAGCCACACTCTGCTATGGTCCCACCAATGCACCGCCCCCACGGCAGAGTTTTGTTTTTATCAAATGACCTCAACGTAACTTAATTTTTAATGTGTTTCTTATTTTTATCTTCCTTTCTTTCTTTCTTTTTTTTCTATAAATAAATTTATATTAAGGTGAAGCAACCTTGCTTCTTGTAATACAACGTCTATAAAATAATTCATTGCTATCTTAGCAAGCTACAACGTACATTCGTTTTGTTGCTTTTTCCTTTTTCTAATCCGCAGTCTTACGTTTATTATTAAATTATAGTTGCATTTTTATTATGTGGCGGAGCAGAAATAAAAGAAAACTGAACTGAACTGAACTGAACTTAATAAAACAACTGAAAGGTTTAGTAAATAGAACAATAATTCAAACAATTTTGTTTGAACTAGAGTAAAACCTTTAATTTAGCGCCACCCTGTCTCTTCAAGAAGTCGCCGTAAGCGATTTCTTTTTGCGGTGAAACTAACCCGAAATCCCTCTTTCAGCATCAGCATTAGCATGGAATAAAAAAAAACAAGAGAAAATGGATCTCTAAAGAAGCGATATGTAAGCGCAGGAGAATTCGGGTTAGTAAATCGCTTACGGCGATTTTTGAAAAAATAGTGTGGCGCTCAATTAGAGGTTTTACGGGTAAGTTTTTGATGCTTGAAAATGACGTTATTACAAAATAAAAAGCAAAACATTTGTTGTTGAATCAAAAATGTAATCTTGTTAGCTTTACATAAAAAAGCAGCTTTTTACGAACGTTTGATTTTGGAGTTTTGAAAGCAAATTCTTGACAGAACAGAGCGAAAAAGGTTAAGATACGTTCTAAATAAGTTGCAACTTGGGCTAAAAGAAGACATAATCGAGGTCATAGTCTAATGCAAAGATGTCTAACTTGTGCCCCACTTAAGATTTTTATGCAGCCCACTGCTTACTCAATTTTTTTAGTTATTATCGAATTCGATGTCACTGCTGTCATAGTAACGTATAAGGAAATGAAGCGAATATGTCAGTTAATTGCTGCGTCGAGTGAGGTCCAACGAACTGATCTATGAAAATTTTTGTGGGCAGAGTTTATCATAAAGACGCTTGTCCCAAGCATTATTTTTATATTCACATTTTTTTGCGATTAAATTAATATTAAATATGTTATTTCCAAACATTTTTACAATGTCAAGTGATAGTTGTTAATGACTTATTGGTAGTAAAGATAGTAACTTTAAACCAGTGATTACTGTAGTAGCAGTGATGCTGCTTGTGATAAAAAAATAACCGTGTAAATTTACTAGAAGGATGGAAAAAGGACCAAAAATTTTGAGATTCTAGGTTCAATTTCGGCGCAATATTCTATTAATTGACAATGCGCAAAGCGTCATACAGGACACCATCTTTAACGCAAGTGTTAGCGCTGCCACACCAGACTGTTGCGCAGTACTCAGTTGTGAAACAGTCCAGAGATAGGGCAGTTTTGCACAGTGTTTTAGCAGCAGCACCTCATTCTTAGCCTGCAAGTTGCTTCAGCAGTGTGACGCGCTAATATAGTTTTTTGCTGTTATATGTAAGGTGTTACAACCATGCATCATTCTTCTAACTACAATATCAAATATTACTGTGTGCATGCTATAACGTTTAACGTTTTGTTGCTTCTTCCTATTTCTTCTTCTGCTATAGTCCTTTATGTTTGTTTATTTCTTTCTGTATTTATTGTGGCTGAGCAGAAATAAAAGATACTGATACTGATACTGATACTGATATTGATTGTTTATGCGGTAATGTCACGTGATGGTGAAGGAATGTAAGCGATCTGTCCAAAAAATAAGTGGGGTAGAACAAAATGGTAAAAGTCTAATGCTGTTATAAACATTTAGTTCACGTTTGCCCTTTTCCTTATTTAAAAAATCCTGCTCTCACTGTCTTAGTGTGACTAAACCTCCCAAAGGCTTTTTAATTTCCAGAAAAAAGCAACAATGCTAAATTTTCTGCGTAGGTAAACTTTCATGAGGAGGGCAGATGTAGTCGTAAATATAAAGAGGTTGGAAAGGAGAGGAGCCCAGACCAATTCCTGAGGAATGCCGGTTTTCAGACGGCTAATCATGCTTTGCTTGCAGTATCGGTAGTATTTAAAGGTAAAACTTCTGGTTTGGACATGTTTCGTGATCAATCTAACCGTGTGCTTATCTGGTAGAAGCCTCAAGCAACTTGCATGTTAGGCCACCGTGCCAGACAGAGTCATATGCTGCCGTCAGATCAACAAATCAACAAAAAAAGAATCCTCAATGTTTTTTGTTAATAAAATGACTCGGTCCACAGTTGATTTTTTGCGTCGAAACTCAACTTGCCTTCAAGGGAGCCTTGATCTATAATTGGTTCAGCGCGGGAGAAGATAAGCCTTTCGAGAATCTTGTAGGAGACACAGAGCAAAAATATTGGTCTATAACTCTTTGGGGTCTCTATTGGCTTCATCAGCTTTGGGATTGTGACTACAAGCGCTCTTCTCCAGTTCTTGAGAATTTTGAGTCAGTGCAAGCAGGAAGAAAGAAAGTCATGTAACCAGTACTTCGCAGCAGCTCCAGCATCGAAATTTTTAACTCTAGTTACGTAATGGTTTAAATAGTTTCGCATATCATTGAGATTCCTAATTAGCTATTTAATCTTAAATTTACGTTTTAATACTTGCCATTTGGTCATGGCATCTGATATTAAAAAGATAAATTTCATAGATATTTAATTTTGCGGCCCGCTGATTGTGGTTAAATTTATAATTTGGCCCATGATGGAAAAAAGGTTGGACATTTTTGGTCTAATGTGTAAGCGTTGGAAGGCTTTAATTTTTGTTTGCAATATAATTGAACTGACTTTTGAGAAATTTTCTTTATGATGTGTTTGTTCATTTCTGTTTTCTTTTTTTTTAATGAAGATAGGTTGATAGCATCACAACCATTGCTGTTTTAATCGTAAAGTGTAAATTCAATTTGTATCTTCTCAAACCAGGGGCGCCAAAAGCTGGAAAGGAGGTAATTTCTATGTGTTTAAAATGCGGAGCACAGAGATAGAAAGTTAACTTTGCATTTTGCAAGATACAAGCATTATGTTAAGTCTATCTATACAATTATGTACTTTTGACCAAAATTTAATCCAACAAAGTTGGTAAAATATCGATTTAAACAAGGGATCACCAAAGTTTGTTTGTTTTGTTTTTTTTGATAAAAGCAAAACAGCAAATAACAATAAGTCAGCAAGCGTAAAATTTAAAGACAAAGCACTTTTTAAATTAAAAAAATTATCTTAACCTATGTAGGAGAAATGGGGCACGGCCAGAAGTTTTGATATAATCCAAGGTTGTCCAGCACAGGGCTTTTTAAAGGGGCCACTAAACCGGGAGGTCACGACCAAAAGTTTTGACTAAGTTTTCGCGACGAAAATGAAAAAATCAGAGAGTGTTTTAAAGTGATTACTTTTGTTTTGGTCTTCACTAGTCTTTTGGGACAATATTCTAAGCAGGGGCAACAAATCATGAACGTTTAAGAACCTCTAATCTAGCATATGTTCAGTAAATCCAAAACATATTTGTAAAATAATAGCTGTTGCCGGCGGTTTAATAAACAAAACTAAAACTGTGGGAAAATTTCTTTTTTGTATTTTAACTAATGGTTGGGCAAAGCCTAAGTTGTTATGCCATGCTTTCCACCGCATTGTTTCCACGTTCTTCCATTTATCTTCTGCATGTTTTAACGCCTGACCTGATGTTGTGATGCTTTTTCTTTTTTGGTATTTTATTAAGTATTTATGATTTTTTTGTGTGAGTTATTTGTTGGATGGTGATCGAGAATAAAATAAGTAATAAATGAAACCTGGACGCTTTTTACTCCAAATTAAAGGTGCCTGCATTTTATTACGTGGTCAACTAGCTGCTTTTACATATCATTATATAGTGTTTGCCTACAACAATCAAGCATTTCTTTGCCTGGTTCAGAAACTTTTTTTAAGTCAGGATTTCTAAACTTATTGGAACACAACAACGAATTGGCATAGAAAATACGAATTGACAAAACTTTGTGAACTCCCAGTTCAAACTTGTTTTAAATGTTCATGAAGATTGCTTCTTGGAATTTTATACTTTTCAGTAGCCTTTTGCTGTAAGAATCTCTTATTATTAACATCAACTAAATCTTGTTTCATTTCTTTTCACCATTTATCTCTGTGTTTTTCTGAAATAATTTTGAATCATATCTGCTGGACTTATTTTTAAATCATATCTACTGCAGACTATACTATCTAAGACACAGCACAAAGCATACTTAAACGTGCTAACATGGATTTCGAGCAATCCATAATTTATATCTAATTATGCCTTCCTAATCATTTAGAATTTACAGTCACAACTCTTACAATCAAAGGCTCTAAACATGTTAAAGTAATTTTAAAAATAAAAAACACTTTTTCAAGTCTAATGTTAAATTTATTTTTCCAAATTAAAAAATATATATAACAATAAACAGTTTAAAGCTTTAAAATGTAGTATTGCTTGGAAATTTGAGTCCAAAAAAAACCTAAATTGTCAAGTTCAAACATATAAAAAAATTACCACTTTGATATTGTATAGAAAATAAATGTATAGTTAACCAAACACATGTTTAAATGCAGAGCAAAGCCATACATTTATCCGGTTTTGCATAAAAAAAACTATTAAACAACAAAACACCATTGTAGCAAAACTGCGATATAATATGAACATTGCGTTTATCTCATAAAACTATTACTTGCTACTTAATTAGGCATAACATATTTTCGAAGTGATAAATCGGGACGTTCGTCAAAAGAAAATAATTTGTTCTTTCAAATAAAATTCTCTAAAAAACAATGTTCTCTAAAATAAAAAGGGTTATTCACTTAAATTTGGAAATACCGGGATAGGTGGTTAACCGGGCGGGGCGCCCGGGACAAGGCCTAAAAATCGGGACTGTCCCGGCTAAAATGGGACGTATTGTAAACCTACTCTTAATCACATACAGTCTACTAAGAAATTAATCTTTAGAAACCTTTACCCCGAATTTAACATCTTTTTCAAATAATTTACAAAAATTAGAAAGATATTAATAAAACAGTTAAAAAAAATATTATCTTATTTTAACAATTGCTGTTTTTGTTGTGGTAAAAGTTAAGAAACAACGTTAAAAAATCCTGCCCAACTGTTTCAAGTTAGAAGGTGCTGAAGATAGGCCTAATAAAATATAAAAAATGTCAATTTTTTATAATGTCCAGCATGTCCAGCATTTGGTTGATTAATATTTGGACTGGTCTATGTAATAAAAATAGACATGCTTTTTATCAGAAAAACTAATTGAAAACAAAAATTTTGGTTTTTGCGTCTTTGGTCCGACCGCTGGGACCTTTGACAGAAATCAAATAGTTCAAAGCATTGGTCTTCTAATGTGCAGTTTAAAAGCAAAATTTGGGATAAAAAGAAAAAAAGCGGTACATGCATAAAGAAACCAAGATTTATTGATTGTGGTCTATGTTAGAAAACAAGTTCATACATATGTTTGGTCTTCAGCAAAATTTAGCACTGAGCTCACTTTAGTCTTGCTGCCCTGACCATATAATTTCCCAGTATTTTTCTTTTTATATCCGTAAAAATCTTTAGAAATTTTGTAATATTTTTATTTGGGAATTTTACATTTGTTGAATGCAATTCACAATGCCACCAATCAAAGTTGTTTTAGGTAATTTTTTTGATAAACCAAGTGTCCTGTTTGCTTGGCCATTTTAATATAGATAAGCTAGGCTTTATCCATTTTTTATTTGTGGCATACTTTTTGTATTGATGGTTTTAAAAGGAATGATGTGAATGTTTTTAAAAAGTTGATACAGCACAAGTGGGTAAAATGTGCTCAAACGATTTTCGTTGTGCAGTTAAACATTTACAAAATACTGTATAGAATCTTTTTTTTTCTACTTATTACTTTGAAAACAAGCCCCTAAAAGACGAGAAGCACCAGACTCGAGTTTCGGTCTTGTTAGAGCTTATCAGTAATGTATATCTCACTACGAATTTAACCGACTACCTGTGGTCTTTTACGCAAGAGACAATACCACTAGACCACACAACCTGGACGATAATTTGACTCAAAGCAGCTATAAGTTATTCCCGGATTCTGAAGACACAGGTAGTCGGTTCGATTTGCAGTAAAATATGCATCACTGATGAGCTCTAACAAGACCAAAACTCGAGTCTGGTTCTTCTCGTCTTTTAAGCGGCTTGTTTTCTAAGTAATTCTAAATCCTCATAACTATAAAATTTAAACTTATTACTGTATGTGTTGATCTGGTACAACTAAATCAAAATTGACTGGTAATAGTTTTTTTCTTAAAAATTTTTTAACTTTAAAAAATTTATTGCTTGCAACTGTCTCGAAGCAACATGTAGCACAAAACCAAAATGTTAAGCAACAAAATCTATGTATTTTCTTCAAATGTTTTTTTATTAAATTTAAACAAAATGTTATAAAAGTTAAACATTGGTAAAATGGGATTGTTTGTATACTGTTTATACTACATGCTAAGAATTGTTAAAATCTACCTAAAGACTCAATGTGTAGTGTACATAGCCTTCTTTAAAATTGATTGGTTAAAAAACTTTGACAAAAGTTTATACATAAGTTATATTACGTCAGAAATTAGAAATAATAATAATAGTAATTAGTAATACGATCAGGCATTGTGTCATTGCAATGGTTTTGCGCAATCTCCTCTTTGAAAGTTGCTCTGAGCTTTTTTAATGCGATAGAAAAAAGGTTGCTTATGCTCAGAAACGAATTTGTTCTTATTTGCCAAACGATGGCTTAACAGCCTCTATGCTTTAGCTTACCTGGGTATAGAAGACTTCATAACCCAGACCAAATCCTGAATGCTTCATTTTTTATGTCAGCATGCCAGAAAATGCAAAAAAAAGTTTTTTACAATGACACCTCAGCTCTAGATTTGGTTTCTTTTTGGAGCGATATAGAACAAATAAACCCTTAATTGTTTTCTTAATTTAAACAGGGTGCTTTAATTTAAACAACCCTAACCCTATTCCTTTAGACTTGTTCACAGCGGATAAATGTTGTTGTAGTCTTCTGACTGGAGGACCAAAAAAATTTTTTAAAGATATTATTTGTATTTTTTGCCCGGATACAAACTTTACTCCGTGCCAACACAAAGTATTTTTAAAGCTCTGTCACAATCTTCAGTCAGGCCAGGGCACTACGTGTACGCGGGATAAGCCACTTTGCCCTATGGGGAAATATTTCCTAGCGTCTATTTTGAAACCCTTAATTTGGTTACTTCTATATATTATTGAGCTCAGAGTTAGCGACACCGATCACTATCCGGGTGCTTGAACCAACTGAACTACGGCGCCATCGAGTGTCAATTAACTCGCATTGATTTCGCATCTTAGCAGCAGAGAGTTTCAATAAGCCAAAGCTCTTTAAACCGGGGTTGCACGTGCGTAAGTACTACATATAAACGTTTTATGACCAGCAAAAAAAATGCGCACACAGGATTTACTTTTTTCTATCAATAACATTTAACAACATCAAATTTTTAAATGCAGTGCCTCGTTTAACAACTTTGGATGTGGGTGGAATTTTAAATTCTAATTCTAATAATAATTTTAAGAACTAGAAAACTTCGTTTAAATTTTATATAGTCTTCACTTGATTTTTGAAGTTTTAAAGACAGAAAACATCCACTGAGCAGAACGAAAGACCGCGCACGTTTGACGACTGTTGCATTAGATTGTAGGGTCAAAAGATTACGAAAAGCTATCAAAGACCGCGGATAGCACTACAAATTGCAAAATGCATTGCTTTGCAGATAAACAACGAGAATTCGTTTTTACGCATTGCCGATCTTTTCCGTGTTTTCTTTAAAAAAACTCGCATTTTTTCACGCTTCGTTGGAACAGAAAGAAAAAATTTGCAGGCCTGAATTCTCACGGCTTCATTTGAAAAGTTGCTCGAACAAGTTAAAGCAGCGAAAACTTTTAAAAAACTGGTACAGGTTTGAATTGTAGCAACTTTAAACAGGCGTTACAAATTAAGGAAGTTCTTGTTTTAACCCTAATTTATCTAAGGGGGGTCCTCAGAGGACCTCCCTTTTTTAAAAACGTTACAAGTCGTAAGGTTCTGATGATAAAAACCTAAAATTTTATGATTTTTACTAAAATTTATTTCTCAATATTTTGATATTTCACTTAAGCAAATCCGATGGGTAGTTTTAGTGTAACAGGCTATTTTTTGACTTACCTCATGATTTTTGTACGCTTTTTGCTGTGGCATAAGATAATCGTATTTACACAGAGTCACGTGAGCGGCAACGTGAAGATTTAGTGTAGCGGCGATATAGATTTTTTGTTATCAACGAAAAACAAAGCAATCAACGAAAATTTGAGGACCTTTAACTTTATGCAAAATAGGAAGAGACTAACAGCAAATGTATTAAAAGTAAATACATTTAAACTAGAATAAATCTTCTCCAACATATCAAAAAATCAACTGCGCAGTTACAGTCTGTTAAGAGTATTGGACATGTAAACTCAGGGTCCTCCGAGGACCCTTTTTAGGTAGTCAACAGAAAAAACATCCGAGGTAAATAAGGGTTAAAACTTATTGTTGCCATTTTGCCCTCTAAATTCACCTTGGAACAATACAATAATTTATGGCAAGTTATTTAGACTCATTATTATTAAAATAGAAAAATAGAATAAGTTATTAAAGCACAACAAAAACATGTAATTTGAAATAAATAAACGAATAGCGATGGCTTAAAACTTTTAAGTTACTGACATAACATTTTTGCTATTAACATCATCATAAAAAATTTTGCCTACTATCAGCATTTGCCGCAAATTGCTCGTGTTGGTTCCATAAATAATCGGACTGATAAAATTAATAAGCATGCCAGCAACTTGTACATATGCTTAATGTCTATTACATAAAACGATGAAAAACGCAAAACCAAAAAAGAAATGTGTAAATTAACGTAGGCTACAGTGAAAACCAGACAACGCAAAAAGATTTCACCTTGCAGTCATTTTAACACAGACGAACAAACGTGAAGAGTTTTTTGTTCTTCTGTACTAGAAATCGAAGCCAAAAACAAATTTAGGAATTCATTATCACGTGAAAATCTTTTTTTTAGTATTCATTTAAATGTTAAAAGGACAACACATTTTTTTGGAAGATTGCAATCAAACAATTTTAGAAAAATTGTGAGGCTTAAACAAGTAGAAAAGCGTTTTTAAACCAAACATGAAAGCAAAAAATTAAAGATAGAGGCAGAGTA
Source organism: Diplosoma virens (assembly GCA_963680785.1). Taxonomy (NCBI): domain Eukaryota; kingdom Metazoa; phylum Chordata; class Ascidiacea; order Aplousobranchia; family Didemnidae; genus Diplosoma; species Diplosoma virens. The sequence goes on from OY796894.1 coordinate 25,255,115, forward strand.
AACGAAGGCTCATTCATTATTAATATAAACAGATTATTTGTTTTGTAAATAAGTTGTACGAAGCCAGGCAAATAATCAATAATGCAATTGTGGCTTGACAAAAAAATTATCTTAATAAGGCCTTCGTAACCGTTTTCTTATATCTAAACATCGAATTTTTTTGTTTTTAAAAGCCGTTTTTGATATCGGTAAAAAATTTCCGATCCATCGATAATTTTAGATTTAATCACATGAAAGATTTCCATTGTGTCCGTTGCGCCCTTAGGACAGGCACTTGGCTCTAAATACTTGAATGGGGGCTCGTGCTGCTTATTTCCAGTGTTGATTTCGCTTTATACAGAAAGCAGGAATTGGGCCAATCTCACTGTTTGATGAAGATCATAAATTAAAAATAAAACTGTAACTAATTACGTTTTTTATTATTTTTTTTACAACCATTAAAGCTATCAATCAAAATTGCTCAATCGTTTTACAAAATTATGAACAAAAATTGAATAGGCAAACAAACTATGCAATAAAATAGGTTTTTTAAAAGATTTTTGTTTTTTTTAATCGCGTTGCTCCGAAGCTCCAAAGCTTAACAAATTTTTTAATAAAGTACATTTTTGCAGAATTAGGTTTTACAAAAATGGTTTTATCAAATAGTATACAAGGTGGTTTAGTTGCGTTAGCGTTTTTTTGTGCCAATTGCTTTGGTCAAAATTTTCAAAATTACATAAATATCAGTAAGTAGTGATCAAGATAATTCTGTGCATTGTTCTTTATGATTGTTGTCTAGCGACTTAAGTTTAATCTTTAGCAACCGGATCACCCCCAGCTTTTTCGTGCAACAATAATGTACAAGAAAGAATCCTGTTAAGGGATCCCTGTGGGACACTCATATCCCCATGCTACCCCATGAACTATATCAATGAGATACCAAACGGCTTCAAACTTTGGGATTTGAATGCGTTCAACGGAACGGCAATTGCTGGTTGGTGTGCTTGTTTTATTTTTTAGTGGTTAGCAGCGTTATTTTTCACAACTTTTGTAAGCCATTTTGAGTTATCAACAGTAGAATGATGATATTTACAGTAAAGTTATGAACAATTTTTTTCTCAAAATTCAAGTGAAGACTTAAAAAGGTTTCACGTTAAATTCGAAGTTTGTGGAATTTTTTTAAGGGCTTTATTAGAGGGTTGGAATTCGCTGGAGCTTTCCAGCCTTTATACGTTTTGAAGCCTTTGCTTTTAAACATTTTTAAAAATTTTAGCTTTTTCCGTTTGCTCATGAGTTTTCGGACGCCCTGAGTAAATTTACAAATGTTTAAAATGAAAACCTAGTTTAAAATGCGCTATTCAATTTTGAAAGTAAAAACCTTAAGTAAAAACCTTTAGTAACTTCAATTACAAAAAGTAAAAACCTTAAAGACTAATTGAAACAAAATTTTTGTACGGTTCAGCGCCTCTCAAAGTCAAAGTAGCGGCCTTAAATAGTATCGCCAAATATTGTCTCCCGTCGCGAAGTAAATTCAAAACAAAATATGAACTTCACGTTTAACGCAGAGCGCGCAGTTACGCGGCTGCTTTGGGGCACTTGTTATAACACAAATTCTTTGTGTTTTTAAAAAGTTTTTTAATTGACTTTAGTTATATCTTGAAAAGAAACGTTAATTTGGGCCGTAAATCTGTACAAATTTGGGAACCTTGATATGATTAATTGCCAAAAGATGGCAGAAATTTTATACTAAAAATGAGGCGCTAAAGAAAAATGTTTAAATACCTCTGATGTAGATTATAAATATCAAGCTGCATTTTTTGGTTTTATATGACTTTATTATTTTGGAATTTTTACTGTTTCAGGCTATCGATTTACCATTGAATCTTTTGAAACAAATCCCGCCGGAGGTTATCTCGTCTTCAATCCGACCATAAGTTTCGATTCAGAAACAAACACAAACAGATTTGTTCCAAGGTTTTTGCTCAATTTTTTCTATTTAAGATTTTTTCTGGTTAAATTAAAAAAGAAAAACTGTAAAATTGTTTTTTTAAATTGGTTTAAAAAGATTTAATAACACGGTACAGTTAATCTGTCACTTTCTCATGCGGTATATATGGGAGAAATTTAATTACGCCAAGAATAAATCAGACAAAGGTAATTTCTCTAAAGTTAATTGCAATATCTTTGTTAGTTATTATTTATTTAAGCCAATTGCAATCCAAATTGCGTAGAATATTTGTTTGTATAATTTTTTGTCCTAAATTAATTTTTCGGAAAATTAAGTGACCGCTAATATCAATAATTTAAATGGCGCCGCCTTTTGGATGTATAATATAGCTGGCTTATTGCACTTTACTTTTAAAGACAAGTTGGTGCATTTTGGACTTTAAAGAATGAGTTATTTAAAATTTTTTAATAGATTTAACTTTATACGTATTTGGGTTGTACAAAAGAAGGTTGAGAAATGCAGCAAAACTACACTGTAAACGGCTTAAACTTAAGTTTTTTTTTTTTTTTTTTTTTTTTTATCAACCGTTCATAACGCAGGAAGCTTTGTTAACAAATAAAAAAATAATTTTTACACTTCAAGCAATCTAGATAATTTTAAATTGCTAAAAAAATCTAATTAACGAACAAGTCTGCAGAATAATTTTTGGCTGTAAAACTCTTTTGTTCGATTTTAGTGAGCGAGAACTCTTGTTATCTGGAAGAGCAAGCACGTCACCTGGAGTCCTGCTAAATTATATGAACCAACCGGATGAAAATCGTGGCGTGAACGGAACGTTTTTTTTGAATGGAACCCAGTATTTCATCGCCTTTTATTCTTCCCGACTCCCCCCCGAACCAGGCTTAAGAATTTCTTACTGTGCCGGTATGCGGGTTGGATAAGTTATGATTGTTAACAAATAACTGCTTCTCAAAGATACAGTGCGCTGAGTGAAATTCTGAAAAAAAAATTTGAAGTTTACTGTATGTTATTGCTTTAAGGTTAATGATGTTCACACTTAATTCTTTGTTTGTCAGTTTAAAAAAGTATCAGTCTGCCTAAATGCAGTGTATTAAAATTGTACTAAACCAGAGTATAGCATGAGTACGACTATTTCTTGCAGTGCTTTAATAGAAAACCTAAAATTCTTTTTTTTTAATTAGAGGAAATGTAAAATTATGCTAAGGTGAAAACTATAAAAGTAACTCGGAGCTTAAATTAATTTCAGAATAATAAGTAAAGCCAATATATTTCGAAACGTATTTTATTGAGGACGTTTCGGAATTGTAAGTTATAATCAATTAAACCCAAAATTTTTAGTAAGTTTTGATTTTAAAAGTCTATTTACTTACATACCAGTGAATTTTACTATCAACCTCATCATCGACCAATTATTTCCAGACTCATCTTCTAGGGTTCATGGTATAAACAAGCAACATTTCGTAAACTTCTTAACTGAACTTGTAACAATACTATTACTTTTCAATTTAAAGGAAAATTTTACATATAACTTGATGGTATGGCAATGGCATTGGCACCAGCCATGACAGATGCTTTAGCACCAGCCATAACAGACATTTTTATGAATTGGTTTATAGATAAACCTCAGTCACAAACGAATTTTTCTTCCAGCATTTTTTGTTATGTTGATAATTTGTTTTTGCGGTTTTTGCAGTTCGATCATCTAGGACAGGGCTTCTTAAACTATGGGTCGCGACCCCAAATGGGGTCGCCTAAAATAATTTTGGGGTCGCCAAACAAATTGGCATTTTGTGCTTTGTGCCGCAGATGTTTGAAAATCCCAGTAGTGCAACAGAACTTTTGGAAAAAATTATGGTTATTGCACATGTAATCGGCAAATCAGAGAACACCTGAAGTTGGCGACGAAAATAGATAAATTGCAGTTCGCTTCTGAGTGAAGACCTTTTTTAGAGATCACCATGATTTTGGGAGGAAAATACGGAAAAAGGAGATCGATTCGAAGTGAAAACCTTTTTTTTTTTGTTTTAGAAAACGGCATGATTTTGGGAGAAAAATGCGGAAAAAGGAAGATCGATTCAAAGTGAAGACCTTTTTTTTAGAGGTCATTATGATTTTCGGAAAAAAATTGGAAAGTGCGAGATCAAAACCCTCTTTTGTTTTTAGAGAACACCAATTTTGAGAAGTCTTGCCTCGGATCCCTAATTTTGAATATCCACCACTAATTGGGGTCACACAAAATTTTATTTTTTAAAAGGAGTTGCAGAATAAAAAAGTTTAAAAAGATATTTAAAGTTTTTAATTCCACACATAATAATACTGCCTTCTCCAAAGAATTGATAGAAAATAATACTTAACCTTTTCTGGACACTTTAATTCATCGGACGGAAAAGAACATTGATATTTCTGTATATAGAAAACCAACTCACACCGGCCTTAATCTCAATAGAATAGTTATGTACCAATTCAATTTAAGCAAAACTTGATCAAAACTTTACTAAATAGTCTCACAATATTCGCAATACTTGTAAAAGAAACCAAGATTATTTTCCAAAGTCTTCTACGTAATGGTTATCTAAAATTTTTCATAATAAAAATATTAAACAAAATTTAATTAAAATTCAATCTCAAAATACTTCTACTCCATAATCATGCGCATTTGATCAACCATCGAAAATTAATGACATTAAAATTACCTTATGTTCAAAAAATTTTTAATCAACTTTCTAAAGAGATAAATTCTTTTTTTTGAAAATTCGGCACAAACGTACAACTACGAATAAAACACATAAACTGTAAATTGAAAAAATTATTTCCGTATAAAGACAAACAACCTCATCTGCAGCAATTCAACATCTGTCTATTAAAATGTGATTGTAGAGCTTTGCATATTAGACAAACAGGCAGAAACCTGATCACCATACAGACTCAATAACCACAACTCTGACCTGAAACTGATGTAGAAAAACATCAAGTTGACAATCCAACCCATAAAACCGACTACAATAATTGTGTAATTTTAAGTTTTTCAAATCATTGGCGAAAAGGTTTGGTAAAAGAATCGTTATACATTCAAATATCTAATCGATTTATGAATATCGACAAGCAATCAATTTCACTATATTTATTTAACACTTATTGCTTCTTTATTTTACTTTAACAGTAATACTGTTCATTAAATGTTTAAAGTCGGTGTTTTATTATTTCGTTTCAAATTTCTTAAACCACTTTATTTTGTATATGCCCAAATTGCTGTTGTATCAATTTAACCTTAAAGTTTACGCGCAGATAATTCCGTTTTATTTAATACGTATATTTAGCAATATTTTATTTGTTACGTCATAATAATCTAAATTCCAATGTATTCGTATTTACAATTACGAAAATCTTTATTTTCCATGCTTAAGTTTTTTTCAATTTTTACATTTGTCTTGCTTGGATCAAAATTTATTTTTATCAACTCTTCTCCGATTGGTTCTTCTTCGATGCTACCTCAAGATATTTTCAAAGTTATTTATCCATCTTATTCGATTAAATCTAAAATTCAAATTTTACTAACGCTTTTTGATGTTGCTTTTAAGTTCTTCTCGGCGAAATTCATTCCGTTTGGTTCGACAAAGTCCGAAATTATGAACTTTTCAACTCTTTTCTGGTTGGTTCTTTTTTGATGTTCAATGCTCTTATTTAAGCTTGGAATTGTTGATTCTTGATTAGAATTCCAAATTTCCAAAAGAGTTACTTTGTGGAATTCTTATCTCTCCCTGCTTGACCTTTTCCGATGACTGTCTTAAAACAGTCGAAGAAAGTCTGGCATCATTCCTCTAAATAATTAGCGGCTGATTTTTTTATTTTTATACTTTGTCTTTACCAAATCAGAATTTATTATGGTTATCGCTGGTATGGGGCATTTGGTTCCTGAGTACGATGTTGACTACCAATTTCTTTTTCAATCTTTCTTTATATTTACATTTAATGACTTAGTTTAACGCAGTTGATGATGAAATGAGTTGCTATTCCGAAACCTCCTCATTAAACTATGTTTCGAAATATATTGGCTTTACTTTTTATTCTGATATAAAAACAACAGTATACCATTTGAACATTTTTACATTTTAAAACTCTTCAAAATAATCAACCCATCACTTTTGTTTTTTATCATTGTCGTCGTCGTCGTCTTTTTATCTTCGCCTTGGAAAGGCATCCACTCCAGGTCAGACACAAACAGGACTGGAGCCGAGGGTTTATTCTTTTACTAACCGAGACTGCTGTACTGCCCAGATCAGATGCTGACAGTGATGTTGTCAAGCCAGCATCGAGTTTCGTCGTTCAAGACCGTCAGAACCCGTGCTCCATCTGGTGCCCGATGTATGGGGCTCGCTATTGAAACGTGGTCTGTAGTTTGTTCGGCCGCACCGTCCTTGCAATTTGGTAAAGGATCGAGTCCCATTTGTGCATGGACGAATTGAATCGCCCAACACCAGTCCACAAGCGATTGAGCTGAACCCAAGCTGTTTGGGGCTAGCTCATCCAAACAGGCCTGGCACTGGTCCAGGGTATAAAAATATGGATTCTGAAGGTATTCTCACAATACTTCGCGTTCCATTTATGGTTTGTCCACTCAGAAGCGCAGATGCCAAATCCGGCAAGGTTGTCCAAAAGATTGTCCAATCATGGAAGGCAGATCGTACGAAGATGTTGAATAAAAAGAAAGCCAAGACCGATCCCTGAGAAATATTGTTTTTCAGACTGCGTAATCCGCTTTGCTTGCTGTCACCGGTAGTAACTTCAATTTCGGACAAACTCCATAAACATTCTGACCATGTGCTTATCCGACAGAGACCTCAACAGCTTGCAGGTAGGCTCACGGTGCCAGACAGTGTCATAAGCAGCTGTCCGATCGACAAATACGGCACAGGCCTTCTTTTTAGCCACAAAGGAATCCTTAACGTTCTGGGTAAGCAGAACAACTTGGTCCACGGTTGACTTCCCGCGTTGAAACCCAGCCTGTTCTTTAAAGAGCAGTTGATCAATGATTCGCTCAACGCGGGCGTAGATAACCTCTCAAGGATCTTGTAGAAAACACAGAGCAGAGATATTGGTCGATAACTCTTTGGGTCCCCTACAGGCTTTATTGGCTTTGGGATTGCGACTACAAGTGTTCTTCTCCAGATCTTGGGAATTTTGAGCCGCGCAAGCAGGAACAAAAGAAGTCACGTAACCAGAAATTCAAAGCAGCTCCGGCATGGATTATAAGCTCTGGGCAGATGGAATTGGGGCCCAGAGCTTTACCTGATTTTAAATGTTGAAGGGCAGCAGCAAATTCTCTCTGTGAGAAGATTCAGAGATATTCACTGGGTCTGGTGTTGTGGCCCTCCACAGGTCAGAAATTTCTCGAGAGGCAAGTCGAGATGACTTGCGATCAACCATTTCGTATCTCCCATTTCTGACCAGCTAAGATGCAATAGCATCAGCTGAGATGAGACAGTGACGAGGAAATTGTTGTGACCTATCAGTAAGTTTGTTAAAATTCTCCATGCATTTCGACTAGTTTGTAAAAAATTAATGGTCCGAAATAGCAATCTTTCCGCTTCCTGTCAAGTTTGGCAAGTAAAGCTGCGGAAGCCAAACTCGAGTTATCTCCCTGAGGAGACTGCAGAAACGTTCTATATAGGGATTTGCCAACACGCAATATAATTGTTTCAATACCCGCGTGGCATAGTCTTTTTGGCTGCTTTCTTGATGATGTTACAAAAATCCTGGTAAGCCGTGTCCAAAACAAGTGAATCAGGCGGCAAAAAAGTTTTTGCCAATTTATTCGTCAAAGCAATGTAGTGACTCCATTTGGCCTTGCGGAAGTTCCGTTGCTTAACAGGCATGCTTGGCACTGACAGGGAAAACCTTGGTGGTGTAATAAGCAAAGGTGTTGTGACCTGGACAATTTTTCAAGGACACGCCAATCGGGTAAGCGACTATTGGGATCTACGCTAGCGAAAGCTAGATTTGGATTGATGCCTGTGTTCCAACGGGCAGAGTAAAAACTGGCGGCGTCCTTGGCATTGCAGAAATATTGGGAGATCCGGGGATTGCAGCCGCGTTGGTGGAGGCTTGTAGACGTTGACTATTTTATAACCATCAACGTCCACACACAACCACTCGATCTCCGATGTCGGTAGAGATTGGTCCAAAAGCGTATACCTTAGTCGCTCATGGACAAACGTGGCAAGACCATGCTTCCTGCTTAAGGAATACCCTGCTAGTTGGTAGCTCGGAAGTACCAACTTTTCTGCATCAATGCTGTGGGTCTCCTGTAGTAGGATAACGAGTGCCTTAGACTGCAGAGCAAGATAATGAAGAACATTCATCTTGCTTGCAGTGAAGCCTTCGATGCTCAGCTGGAGAATTGTGGGTTTTTAAAACTTTTTCGAAATGTGCCCTGAAAAGAGCAATTTTTTCCAGCCTTGCCCGTCCTGAAAAGGACGTTTGCCGATTAGCAGACCTTCGCTGAACGTCGGAATGGATAGATAACCTTCTGTTTCGGTTTGTTATGTTTAAAAGCAATAACAAACATACTCATGTCTCAGGTACGAGAAAACATCTACCATCTGGGACATTTAATTTAATAAATTTAATAACTAATATACTCATTTATATACCATAAACTCATTTCGGTTTTTTTAAAAAGTTTAAATCCAATCTCTTTCGCGCTGTTTAGGTTCAATAATCTAAGCAAAGATTTTTTCTTTATCACAAATACAAAATTAAAGCCGTGTCTCCTAATTATGTTTATTTGCAGACTTTGACCTGTGTAACACCAACACTATTTGCGACTCAGAAGTAGGAGGAACTTGTGTGAGAAATGGATTTCGTGATTACTCTTGCCGCTGTAACCCCGGTTTCAACGGATCAAACTGCACAAGTTAGTATACTGTATAATTTCATCATTATTATTGCCTCGTTTTTTTGGCCTGATGACAGAAATCTATTGCCTAACTGTAAAACTTTCAACAATTTGATTTTCCATGCCGCCTGTAAAATAAACATGCTTTCATTGACAAGCACTGAAACTTGACATTAATTTTTGATTGCCAAGTACTTAAAAGTTAAATGAAAGCAACCATACAGCTCTGAGATAAATTGTAAGAAATAAATTAAACTTCTGTGTTTATTTGTGTATATCCGAGCTGGCTTTTTTTCAAATCAACGTTGAAATCGCTATGTGTGGTCAGCAAAGTGGTCGAGTGGTTAAAGCGCTGTGATTGCGATTGTCATGGTCTCGGTTCAAAACCTGCTTGCGCTATTCTGTTGTGTCCTTGGAAGGACACTTAACGTTAAGAGCAGGACGACAAATTCAATAATTTCAATAATAAATTGTTTTATCTGGTACTTAAATTCTTTGATGGTGTTCTTTGCCATAAATATTCCCATTATCCTTTTTTTATAAATCTATTAGATATCAACGAATGCAACCAAAATTCGACGTTGTGTGACTACAACGCTGATTGTATTGATACCCGGGGGTCCTTTAGATGTCTCTGCAGGATCGGTTTCTCTGGAGATGGAAGATCTTGCTACGGTATTTTAACAATTAGTTTCAAACTTAAAAAGAGGCTATTTTTGAATATGACAGAATCTTTTTATAATATAGAGCAAGTTAAAAAATTACTATATAATTGTCGAACATATTGCACGAAAAATAATAATGAAATATTTAGTGACCTATCAGATTTATTGATCATGCAGGGTTTTTTTTTTAAGTTCAACTGAAAAACATTATTTAAAAGTCAAAATAGTCTTATCAAAGTTTGTTATTTTAATAAAACCAAATTTTAAAGCTGCGTTTTTAACTATAGTAACACGCGGTAGCAATGGATGTGCCACAAATAGGGCTAGAGTACATCTCCGCAAGAGCTGCCACAAAATTATTACTTATTAACTGGAGTATGCGCTTTACTTGTGGGACACTGATAAACTTCGCTTTTTATTTTGCTTAAAACGAGTTGATAAAAGTAGTTATTTTATGATTTATATAAGGACAACATTTTTTTATGTTTTCTACTTTATTTTGTTAAATTGATTAAAAAATATTTTTAAATCAATAGCAGTCATTGCTTATAAAATTTATTGCTAATTAAATATCTACTGTATAGGCATATTACCAAAGTCATTTTTTGATCAAGAGATTTTTCTGGTTGAAAATTGAGAGCAAAAGTTTAAATTATGACTGTAATCTTTGACTCTTATTAGATTTTTCTCCCTAGGTGTGTATCTCTACCTTTTCGATTCTAAAAGTGTGTTCAGTTGCTTTCCGCAAATCAATTAAAGAACGCCTTTTATACTAGTACTAGTATGTTATAATCCATTCAACCCGTTTCATGGTGCTTTAAAAAATTTAACAAAAAGATAAATCGCTTTTTTAAAGTTTAAGAGCTTTTTTTATTTTACGTTTAGTCTATTACAAGAATTCCACTTGAATTATGTTAACTATTTCGTTTACTCCCACCTAACTGAAAAAAATCAATATATTATTGACATATATTAGATATGAGAAAAAGCAGTCTGTTGGCTAACTATAGTTTCGAAATATTTCTTTATGCTTTGATTGACGGTTGACATGAATTTAAACTACTAACAAGGTTAGCTTTAATTAACTTAAAAATTACAGTACTCTAAACAACAAATAAATTAACATACCTAGTAAACATAACACATACAGTAACTGGCAGTTGGGCTAAGATCTTAAACAGAAACAGAAACTAACTAAAGACACTGCGGGTTTAAATAAGAAAGGTGAAGTACAAGATTACTATAATCTTAAGGTAATTTGTCGTGGGTTCGAAACTTATGACATTCTCCCCCCTTGAAATTCATGATAAATTAAACAATGTGCATTAAAAACATTAATAACACAAAAATCAGTGAGGCACCGGGTTTCCATAACGAATCGATGCTTTTCGGATTCGCGTAGACCGTCTTAGTTCGTGTCTTTGTCATTCTATTTGAATAAGGTTTTGGTAATTAAAATTTTCTTTGTTGTATAATATTGTATAAATTTTTATTTAAAAAATTGTGAAGTTATGGCTCCAACCAGGGAAATTATCAACATGATGAAAGAAATGGAAAATAATATAAAGACACATATTCAAGAAACAATCGAAGAAGCACTGAAGAGACAGGAAATAAAATTTAATAATAAAATTGATGAAGTATTTTCAAAACTAAAAGATCAAGAAAAAAAATTGAAGATGTAATAAAAAGTCAGAAGTTTTTGAATGATGAATTTGAATACTTAAAAAATAATGTATCAAATTTAATGAAACTTGACCTGCAAAAAAAAACTGATGATTTAATGAAAGAAAACCAATGTCTCAAAGATCAATTAATTGAAGAGGAAAAAATGAGAGATGATTTGGACCAGTACAACAGAAGAGAAAATTTAGAATTTCATGGTATCCCCCTAAATCCAAATGAAGATACTAACCATATCATCAAAACCATGGCAAAAAAATTAAACATCGATTTAAAAGAAAATGATATTTCAACCTCCCATTGTCTTCCAAAATCTTCGTCAAATAATCCTCCAATTATAATTGCCAGATTTACAAACAGAGACATAAGGAATTTAATATTTCAAAAAAGAAAAAATTTAATTGGAGTACGAGACTATGGTATTGATGGCATGACAAAACTATTCATCAATGAAAATTTAACTCCAAGAAGAAAAAAGCTGTTCTCCTTAGCATATAAAAAAAAAACAATTTCTTTGGACATACAATGGTGATATATTTATCAGAAAAAACACCACTAGTGAAAGAATCAAAATCACCTGCAAATCTGATATCGATCAAGTTCTGTAAGTCACTAATTTCTCAATGTAATATAAACATGTGTTTAGTTGTTTTTTTTCTTTTAAAATGTTCAACATACATGAATCTGTATGCAAACCAAATTTGAGTATCTCTGAATTTTGTAAATTACTCTGTGAAACAAGTTACACAAAACATAATATTTTTCTTCATATGAATGTAAGGAGTCTTAATAAAAACATAAATAAAATTGATGAACTGCTTGGGTTGTAACCCTGCTCTCCAGAAGTGATGGTAATTAGTGAAACAAAACTTAAAAATATAAACTATAATATTACATCTATTGAAAATTATCATTTTCATTCATCAAATTCTCCAATAAACAGTGGAGGTATTGGCATATATTTAAAAACACCATTAAATTATAAAATTCGTCCTGACTTATGCTTGAATGAAGACTTAGTTGAAGATATTTGGGTTGAAATTAAATCTAATAATTGTAATAAAGCTTACGTCGTGGGGGGGATTTACTTCCATCCTCATTCGTCAATATCTAACTTTCAACTTAAATTAAAATCTGTCATAGAAAAAATAAATTTAGAAGGATTAAACTATTTTATACTGGGTGATTTTAACTTAAATTTATTAAGTGATGCTCCCTCAATCATTCAATATAAAGAATCTCTTGAATCATTAGGTGTAATTAATCTTATAAATTGTCCTACAAGGTACATGAACATGCAAACTCCATCATTATTAGATCATATATACTGTAATAATTTCACAAGTAATATTATTTCTGGCTCAATATCTTATGATATAAGTGATCATAATCCAGTTTTTGTGATGATACCCAAAAATAAAGTTTCACCAGCAAGTAGACCACCATGTGAAATATTGAAACGAGATTTTTCAAATTTTTCTGAAGTTGATTTTTTAGATTCTTTAACAAAAGGCTTCGACAAAAGCAACCTAGGTAATAACTTTTCAGACCCAGAAGCAGAATTTTCAGAATTTTTGAATATATTTCTAGAATGTCTCGAGACTCATGCTCCAAAACAAAAACTTTCTAGAAAGAAAATTAAATTTTATTTTAAACCTTGGCTGACAAAAAGTATTCAAAAAAGTATAAAAGAGAAAAATAGACTTTATCAAATTTCTTGTAAACATTCACATACATATATCCATTACAAAAAATACAAACAATACAATAACATACTAACACATGTAAAACAACAATCAAAACAAAATTATTTTCAGTACCAGTTGGAACTTAACAAAAACAATAGTAAAAATACATGGAAAATGATTAAAAACATAATACGAAAACCTGCCAGTGATAGTTTAATTACAAACATTAAGTGTCCAGAGTCTAATAAAGATTTATTTTCACCTAAAGACATATCTTCATGTCTAAACAACTATTTTACATCAATAGCAGCAAAATTGGCAAATTCTCTTCCAAAAACAAGTCCTTCAAAACCATTAAATACTGTTTCCACTTGCTCTTCATTGTTTATTAAACCAGTAATTGATGAAGATATCATAAGAGAAATTAATTTATTAGACAACTGTAAATGTGATGATACATATGATATACCTGTTAAAATTCTTAAATTAAGTAAAAACGTAATAGCACCTACATTATGTTATTTAATCAACAATTGTATTAATAAAGGTGTTTTCCCAAGTGCATTAAAAATTGCCAAAGTATTACCAATTTATAAAGGGGGTGATAGAGACATTGCTTCAAATTATAGGCCAATTTCCATCTTAACCCACTTTTCAAAAATTTTTGAAAAAATTCTTAAACATAATTTAACTGATTTTATTAATAAGTACAAAATCATATCAGAAAATCAATATGGTTTTCAGGAAAACAAAAGCACTAGTGATGCACTTATTGAACTAGAAAATTACTAGCGTTATCAGCAGGCAAACAATAAAATTACTTGTGGAAGTTTTCTTGATTTGAAGAAAGCTTTTGATACAGTAGACCACACTGTTTTAAAACAAAAATTAATTGCAATGGGTATTAGGGGGCTACCTTTTGATTTAATTTCTTCATATCTAGTAAACAGATACCAATTTACATGTATAAATTCAACTAAATCAGATAAAAATTTAATAAATCATGGTGTCCCACAAGGTAGTGTCCTTGGCCCTATTTTATTTCTCCTATACATAAATGATCTTCCAAATGTTTCAAGCTTAAAAACTCTTCTTTTTGCTGATGATACAGCACTTTTTGCCTCTGGTAATAACTCATCTTCAGTAGAAAAAGTGGTCAATGAAGAACTTAAAAAAATTGAAAATTGGTTGCTTAAAAACAAGCTTACTTTAAACACCCAAAAATCAAGCACTATAATGTTTGGAGAAAAGAAAACTGAAAATAACATTATAAACATTCATATAAATAACAGTCAAATTTGCCAAAAAGACAAAGTTAAATACCTGGGAATTGTAATTGATAAAAATCTAAAATGGAAACCACATATAGATAAATTAACTACCCAAATATCTCAATCTGTGGGAATGCTGTATCATTTAAAAAAATATCTTTCCTTTAATAATCTAAAGCTCGTGTACCATGCACTTATAAAAAGCAGATTGCAATATGGCATAGTTTTGTGGGGAAATGCAAATCAATCAGCACTAAAAAACCTTAATAAAATGCATAATAGAGCTATACGATACATTAGTATGCAACCATATAGAACAAGATTAAATAAATTGTATGCATTTTCTAAATTATTAAAGGTAAATGAATTGTACCAATATTCTGCAATGAAATTCATGTTTCGATTATACAATGACAGAGAGTTTAAAGATAAAATCCCTTTAGTAAATGAAATTCATGCTTATAATACACGGCAATCAAGCAATAACAACATCTTTATTTCACATTTTTTGGCTTGTAAATCTTCTAATAGTCTTATAGTAAATTGTATGAAAATGTGGAACAAGCTGCCAATTAATATAAGAACTGAACAAAGAATTAAACCATTTAATAGATTATTGTACCAATACCTGCTAGATACCTATGAAATTTAATCAACATCCAAATTTTACCCATATAAATTATTAATTCATAGTACCGGTATTAATGCAAAATGAACTACATGCATAATGCATATTAATTTAACGTCTTTAAGGTTTTACTTTAAGAAATATTATGTTTTGTATTGCTCTTTGTGCACCTCTTTAATCCTTAATTGCCTGCTGAAATCTATTGTTTTTTGTTTTATGCTAACTGTCTTATTTCAATAAATTTTATATTGAGACCTATTCTGTTGTTTGATTTAATCTTATTGGCCTTTGTTTTGTTTTGTTTTTGTACTTTTCTTTGTTTTTTTATGCTCCTTTTCATTATTGTGCTGTTGGATTTGTGCTATTTGTATCTACTCTGAAATCTGTTATGTTGTTTGTTTTATGCTACTGCCTTTATTTTCAATTTAATTTATGGTAAGATCTTTATTTATTTTATTTTTTTATTTATTTTATCTCTATATTTATCCTCCTGACTCGCAGGAAAGCGACGGAGGCGCTATACTAGGGTAAGCAATTACCCCGACCTGCTTCCGGAGATGCCAAGATATTGCTGTCCACTTGTAATTTAGTAGAGATATTACTGTAATTTAGAACTGCTTGTCAAGACCACCAACCAGGGGAAAGTGCCGTAAAGTGTCTTTCCCAAGGACACAACATAATGGCGCAAGTGGGTTTTGAACCGAGACCATGTTGATCATCAGTCCGGTGCTTTAACCACTCGACCACGCTGCCGACATCTATTTCTGTTGTTTAATTTAATCTTATAAGCTTTTGTTTTTTGGTTTTTTTTTTTTTGTCCTTTTACTGCCGGTTTGATTGTTTGATTGTTTGTTTTGTTTTTTTTCCATCGTCGTGCTGTCGTTTAATTTTATCTACATGTATGCGGCCTTTGTTTTTCTTGTTGTTTGTTTTGTTTTCATCATGTTTGTAAAGTGATTTATAATTTTATTTTAATTTATGATGTAAAATGTCTTATGCTAATGTTTTTCTAAGTTAATAATCAATTTTACATACCAAAAACTTAATTTATTAAATCGCTTGTAATGAAACTTTTAAATAAGCTGGGGGTAGTGATTAAATGACTTTTGTCCCTTCCTATCCCTGCATCACATCTTTAATAGTGCTCTTTGATTTGATATATATGGCTTATTATCAGTTTGTTTTAATTTCAAAATGTAAAATTATTGTTTTTTTTTGTGTTTTAAGCGGTAATTTATTGAAAAGATTTGATGCAAATAAACAGATCTCTCTCTCTCTCTCTCTCTTGGATCGGGTGTAGTTGGTTGCGGTAACATTTCGTCAGTTTGGCTTGTTTCTTCAGTTTCATTCTGAAATTCATCGAAAAGTAGAGGGTTCGACATAATTTCAGGTTGCTGTTCATTGAGATTTGTAGCAATCTCTGTTTCGGTGTTGTCATCAGGTACAGATGTTTGTAGGCAATTGTTGTCGGTAGCAGAGTCTTGACATGGTTTGGGAGCCAGATCTTTTGTTGAAACTG
This sequence comes from Diplosoma virens, assembly GCA_963680785.1. Classification (NCBI taxonomy): domain Eukaryota; kingdom Metazoa; phylum Chordata; class Ascidiacea; order Aplousobranchia; family Didemnidae; genus Diplosoma; species Diplosoma virens. Next base: position 25,271,412 of record OY796894.1, read on the forward strand.
TACATTCTTTGCCATCTTTAAAACGAACATGGGAAAACTGTGAATTGCTCTCGATTAGTTCCACTTCGTAGCATAAAGGATCTCCTTTATTTCTCACAAAATTTTGAAGAAAAACAGGTCCTGGGTTCAGAAGCCAGCTCGGTATAGATTTTCCTAGCATCGACCTGCGATGAAACTGAAAAAATCGGTCGTGAGGTATTGAATTCGTTGAAGTGCATAAAAGTGATCTAGTGGAATGTAGGGCATCTTGGAGAACATTTTCCCAAGCTTCTTCTGGAAATCTTCTGCTATGCAGCATGAGTTTGATTGTTCTCCAAATTGTTTGGTTCCAAAGTTCGTTTTATGAATTCCCTGTTGGATGGTAAGGTGTCGTTCTGCTTGTTGCAATTCCCCGAAAATGAAGAAAATCTTTCAAAACTTTAGCAGAAAAACAAGAACCGCGGTCAGTATGTACGAAACCAGGCAGGCCGAACATGCAAAATAATGTCGTGAGACAGTTAATCACTGTCTGTGCTGTCGTGTTACGACAAGGGAACACAAACAGAAATCTACTATATTCATCAATTACAATCAAAAGATAATTATTTTTACCTTTAACAGGGCCTTTAAAATCTAAACTGATTCTTTGCCAAGGTTAGGTTGCTGAAATTAAAATTTCGGTTGGCTTCCGATAAAAGCGAGATTTTATCTCAGCGCACGTGTTGCAATTTTGACAAGTTTGCTTTACCTCAGAAAGCGAATGTACAAGAATCATTTGATGAAAAGCTTGAACAAGCAGTAATAGGAACAAAATATAAGCTAGGATTAGGAGCAAAAAACGGGAATCGGCGTCGTGGAAAACTAATTTAGCTCATCAGCTGCACAAACTAGTTAAAAGAAAACTTCCTCGACGCCGAGTTATAAGTGAATCAATAGACGAAATACGGGCAGCTGACCTGGTAGAAATGCAACAATTTAGCAAATGAAACAACGGTTATAAATATTTACTTATGATAATTAACATATTTTCTAAATTTGGATGGATAGTTCCTTTGAAAAATAAAAAAGGCGAAATAGTTGTTAAGGCTTTCAGTCACCTCTTTAAAGAAAATAGGGTTCCAAAATACCTGTGGACTGACAAAGGAAAAGAATTTTATAACAAAAATTTGAAAGAAGTATTAGACAAGCGTAGGCTAACGTTAAATTGTATTCTACTGAAAATGAAGAAAAAAGTTCAGTTGTTAAACTTTGAAATAGAACAATTAAAACCAAAATGTGGAAGCGATTTACACAGCAAAATTCAACTCAATACTTAAAAATGTTACCTGATATAATTAACGAAAATAATAACAGTTACCACTCATCCAAAAAAATGTCTCCAGTTGTGGCTAGTAAAAAGAAAAACGAAGGTATTGCTCGTTATAATTTGTATAGTAACCTCAAAGCAACAAAAACAAAACCAAAATTTGAAGTTGGAGATACATTTAGAATTTCTAAATACAAACAAAAAACATTTAATAAGAGATATACTCAAAATTAGACAGAAGAAATATTTATAATTTTAGAAGTTTTAAACTCGAATCCATATACTTATAAAATTCGTGATCTTTAAAGAAAAAAATTGTTTGGAGCTTTCGCGAACAAGAACTTTTAAAAACAAATCAAACTAAATCTAGGATAGAAAAAGTTATTCGTAAAAACAAGAAACAAGCATTAGTAAAATGGTCTGGATGTGACAGTTCTTTCAATAGCTGGATTCCAATTAAAGAAATTAATATTTTATGATATAAAAATGCTTTGTGGCTATAAACCTTTAACTCCTGAAAATATTGAAGATATTAGACAAAAATGAGATAAACAAAAATTTAACTTATTGTATTACAAATTTAACACCAAAACTGACAGAAGAATCAATTCATCAACAAATTGATTCTGCTTTTAAAGTTTACAAAAAACATTCAGCGCTTAAATTTAAAAAAGTTGAACCCAATAAACGCTGTGATGTAAAAATTAGTTTTTGTGAACAAGATCATGGAGATAGTTTTCCTTTTTATGGAGCAGGGGGTGTGTTAGCTCATAGATTTTATCTAGGTCCAAGAAGTGGTGATGATTTACATTTTGATGCTGATAAGAATTAGACAGACCAAGAAGCTCCCCAGGACAAAATCTGTTTGTAGTAGCAGTGCATGAAATAAATCATTGTTTAAGTTTAACCCATTCACAAAGCGCTGATTCAATTATGTACCCCACTTATAAACATGAATTGTCCAAGCAATCACTTGATATACTATCACAAGAAGACATTGCAAGAATACAAAAAGCGTATTGAAAACCTAACATTAAAATATTCGAAAAAGAAGGCTTTGCAATCGGAGTAGAATGTAAAGGAAAAATAAAATAAAACTGTTAATTGAAAAGAAGTAAATTTTATGTGCACATATATTAAATGAATAACAAACTAATAATTGAAAATCGTGAATTTTATTTCCATTTAACATACATAGCATATGCTGGAAGTATAGATGGTTATGTTGTTCATGCCATTATTCAAATTCCCACTTTAGGCGTTATTAATGAAAAAAGACGTTTTGAATTCACTGTTGAAGATGACTGGGGGCAGTGTTTACATGTCCATGACTTCATTTGGGAGTGCTTTCATGGCTGACTAAAAGAAGGAGAGAAAATCAAACAAACTAACAAAAGATGTGATGATAACAGATTGGAGAATATGAAACTGCGTAGTTCAAATGATATTGTTATACAAGGGTATATAACCTATGTTTAACATGAAAATTAAAGTATCAGCCTTAAACAAAAATGTAGATTTTAGAGTCAATTGCATCGAAAACTGCTTTCAGTTAAATTTTTTTAAAAAATCAATAAATGCCAGTTCCAAAACATAAAAATTTGAAAAAGGATTTTTTAAAAAGTTAGAATGCTTAAGAGTTAAAATGCATTGGACACGGTAAATGTTCACATCATAAAAATTTGAAAAAATATTTAAAAAAAAAGATTTAGAATGCTCAGAGTTAAAGTGCATCGGACATGGCATTTCATATACTACTAATAATTTTTTTAATTATTTGTTTGAAGCCTTCGCGGGCCGTAGTTTGGCCAAACCTGAACTATAGTTTTTAGTAGTTATCAACAAGATTTTACTTCAAAATTCAAGATTGATTTTTTTTCGTTCAAAAGAAAAGTTAAGTGTTTACGAAGTACAGTACTTTGAAAGTTTATCTCACAGCAGTTGGAGGCATCGTTTTTCAACTTTTTAGTTGCTATCGCCTACAAACAATCCATTTCTTCTAACTTTATTTCAAATCGTTTCCTATTTTAAAAAAAGTTCTACCTGTATATTAAAGTATCTCAATTCAAGATATACTTGTAAAGCAACTACCATTAAATTAGGAAATAAAATCGAAGCAATTTTTTTTATTAAAATAATGTAATAGACCAGGGCTTCTTAAACTTTTTGTTCTGCGACCCCTTTTAAAAAATAAAATTTTGTGTAACCCCAATTAGTGGAGGATATTTAAAAAAAAAAGAAAAAAGGTGTTCATTTTGAATCAATCTCCTTTTTCCGTATTTTCCTCCCAAAATCATGGTGATCTCTAAAAAAAAAGGTCTTCACTCAGGATCTAACTGAGATTTATCTATTTCCGTCGCCAATTTCAGGTGTTCTCTAAAAAAAAAGGTCCGCACTCAGAATCAAGCTCCAATTTGCCAATTTTTGTCCCCAAATTCTCTGATTTGCCGATTACCTGTACATGTGCAATAACCATAATTTTTTCCAAACGTTCCGCGGCACTACTGAAATTTTCAAACTTTTGTGGCACAAAGCACAAAATGCCAATTTGTTTCGCGACCCCAAAATTATTTTAGGCGACCCATAGTTTAAGAATCGCTGCAATAGACAATCAAGTATAGTTTTATCAGTTATAGTGACTAGCTGTTGAAATACGAATAACGGGCAGATAAGTAATTTTTTTGAAAATGGTTATGAAAGTCTTAAAAATTTAAACAATTGAGAAATAATTAAAATTTTGAATTTATTATTAAAAATTTGATTTTTAAAACTGTGGAACAATTAGTTTTAAATTATTAAAGCTTTAATTGTAAAGCTTCTATAAAACAATCACATTCTTGAACGAGCACGCAGCAAGCAATGGTGTGATAAAAATTGAAAGCATTTTATTGGTAAAGGTATAGCGCGACCGAATAGTTTGGAACGTTTGTCTTTGAAAGTAGCATTTCTTTTTCTCGCATGCCTTGACAAAGCCGTTCATCTACAATGGTTTAGCCCCTAGAAATAATTTTTTGCTGCTAAGAAGTCGAATGGCCTACCGATAAGAACCGTATAATTTTCCTTGTCGGCAGCGCGTGGTTAAGTGGTTAAAACCGTATAATTTTCCTGAGGTCGGTCGCAGTCAATCGTGTTGATTGCAGCTGTTATTCGATCTTTCATGTCATCGATATATGCTGAAAGCGGTGGAGTATAAACTTTGTCTTTTACTTATCCTCACAAGAAAAAGTCATACATGGTAAGGTCTGGCTGGTCGAATAACAACAGATCGCATAATAGCTGCAATCAACACGGTGGAACACGACATGCTGAGGTGCGTTTGGGATGAATTTCATATCGGCTTGATGTCGTCTGTGCTGCCGGTAGGGGGCACACTGAGCATTTGTAAAATATGAAATAAAACTTGAATGTATGTACAGTATAATACATGTGTGCAAGCTAGAATTTTCTATTGTTTCTGGTTTTTGACATATCACGTGATGATTTTGGCATATTCTTTTTGTTACTTTTTTGTTATTTTCCTTGTTACTTTTCAAAGTAGAAAAAAAGTTTTATGAAAGTTGAGCTTTACAACTGCTAAACCAGAACTGGCAAATATACTTGACAGGCGAAGAAGTTTTACGTCTTTTTATTTTTAATTTTATTATTATTATTACTATTATCGTGTTTCCCCGAAAATAAGACAGGGCTTATATTAATTTTCACTCTAAAATATGACACTAGGACTTATTTTGGGGGATGTCTTTTATTTTATCTATCAAAAAGCAGAGTTACAAAGTAGAGAATTATGAGATTTTGTAAATAAACAAAAAACATTAAGACTTTTTCTTTTACTCATTTGTCTCTGAATGAAAATGCGCAGAAAAAATATTTCTTATTCAATGTGGCAATGTTAAATGTTTATCTGAAAATCAAGCAATCACGTACTGTAATTGTTGCTACCTAGATTCATGTGTCTTGTTACTACAGGGTGCTACATAAAATTAACTCAAACTTTTATGTCGTCATCATTTCCCATTATCAAGTAGGGTTTATTTTAAGGGTAGGTCTTATTTCAGAGTAAGTCTTATATCTGGCGAAAAACGATATGTGGTTTTTACTTGATTTCTAACCTTGTTTTGTGCTAGATATGCGCTTCTTGACAGTTCAGATAAAATAGATCTTTCGAAGACCTAAAAAAAAGTTACGAAGTATGCCCCAAAATTTTGGAAGATATTCTAATAGACCTTAAGAGCGAAAAGATTGCGGAGCACTGATCTACAATGACAAATACTACTACAAAAAAGCATTTTTCTGTGTGACAGTTAATGCGTAAAAAATTTTAAAATGCATTTGCAAAACTATTTTCATGCCTCAGTCTTTGCAATATCGATGTAAATATTTTTTCAAAAACAAACGCGCAAAAAGAAACAAATTTATGGTTTAATTAAATAAGAATAATGCTTTATTTTACCGAATTTTTAAATGGTAAATATTTGAATAAACTCTTGGTTGTACTGAATTTAAAAATAACTAAAGATATGGATGAAACCATCAACTCTTTCAGTTTTTTCAATTTTTAGTAATCTTTAAAAAGACTTTTTTTCTAAAGAAATCTTTTGGCCAACTTTGGTCTTAAAAAATTGTTGGAAATGACAAACTGCATGGAAACCGTGGTTTGTATAGAATTGCAAGATATCGAAAATAACGGCGTCTTCTGATTGGTTGAAGAAAGAAAGCACGCAATTGATTGCGGGCTTACTGTTGTCAAAATGCTCGCTATTGTCAAACGTACTGTAAAACATGTAGTGCCGATTTAGAACTTGTACAAAAAAGACGTTCCAAAGTTTTTAGAGTGACACTAAGGAAATAGTTAGTCAAACAATTGTAAAAACAAGCAGCAGTTAAGGTTTTTTTATAAAAATTAATTAGGAAAAATTTTAATGTTTTTTCTACTAATAAAGCTCATTAAAAAAAGTTTTTTGAACAAACGAAACTAAGTTTAATGTAAGTTTGATATGCAACAGAAGCTTAAAAAATTTTCATTTTTTGATTTTAGCTGGCCGTAGTTATGATAAAAAATAAAATGCCCAAAAATTTATGACAAAAACAATAGTATTCCAGTAAATTCTATTAATATTTAAACTCGAAGGAAACGAGAAAAACCTAACAAAAAATTGTTTAATTGTTATAAGCAGAATTTTTTAAGTGTTTAATTGTAATTTTTTGCACTCAAGCTATTTAATTGTTTGTTTGCCTTGAGATTTCGAAACGTGAGACCGAAGTGCATTTAGCCCCTTGCAACTTTTAAAAATACCGTACACAATTTTACAATACGTATTTATATTCTTACAAGAACGCTTCGGTTTTTAACAAAACATTTCAGACTAAAAAATTTTGGCCATACTGCTATTTTGATCAAAGCCATAATTAACTGGTTGGTAAAGCGGAACATTTTTTAATTTAAAAATTAATTGTTCTACTTTAGCCAAAGTTTTTTTAATTCAAATGTATAAAAATGGTGTATTGTAAAAAACAAGATGCATTTTTAACTTTCTCAATAAAATTTTCTCAGTAAATTTAAATCTCTTTAAATTTAAAAAGTTAATTGTTCTATTTTAGCCAAAGTTTTTTAAATTCAAATGTATAAAAATGGTGTATCGTAAAAAACAAGATGCATTTTTAACTTTCTCAGTAAAGTCAATTCACAAATTTTCTCAGTAAAAATTAATTGATAATATTGAAAGGACCATTAATTCTTTCAATATATGGTAGTCTTTGAAACGACTGTCTTTTTTATTAAAGTTTCAATAAAAATTTTATTAAAAAGAGTGTCTTTTTAAAGATTATCATAGTCAAAGAATTAATGGTTCCATCAATGCCGTTGATCATTTTGAAGTTTTTGTACGATAAAGAATTTATTTAAAAACTAACCGTTTATTAAAAAAATCAATAAACATCTGTGGACCAATTCAATAATAATAGCTTTAAAGGCTCTTCGGTTTTTTTAAGATTGCTGCCTTATTCTAAACGTAAAATCAATTGAAATGTAGAGAAATTGGGTAGAATTTTAGAAAACTTTTTGTAAATTCAAAATAAAATATTTTTTATGGCTGTTCCAATACCGCTGGATAAAGTCACTGTGTTTTAACGCTTTATGTCGTACAATTAAACAAAAACAACTGCAAAAACATCTTTAATAGAGTAAAAATCAAAGACCGATTCCTCCAAACAGAAATAAAACTTGTATTTTTGGAGTGTTTATCCAATAAATAAATGATCAAAAGACAATGATTTTAGTTTAAGCCGACAGTTAATCGAACGATAGTTGATCGAGGCTGACAAAATTGCTGAGCGAGTATATAGTGAATGGGTTTTCATATCTTGGCCAAGACAGGACTAGGTTACCGTCAGACCAGGTCTTCATGCTCCGACTTTGACCAGGTTGTCATGCTTTTGCTGAAGCCATACCTCAATAAAAGTAAGAGCGTGACATTTCATTTCATTAAAGGTGGCCACTGGCCATACAGTTGCAAAAATATCATCTTAAATTGTACAAAGATTTTCAAATTTCTATCCAATTCTTCGCCCAGTGATTTTTTTCCTACAAAGATTTCAAATTCCTCTAATTGGAAACTAAGTGAAACGAGATATTAAACATCCTATTTTTAACTTTTAAAAAATTCTTTTGTATAAAAATTTCTGGTTTTCAGATATCGATGAATGTTCTGATGGCTTTTGTTCGCCGAATAGTTATTGTCAAAACACCTTCGGAAGTTTCAGTTGCATTTGTATGGATGGTTTTTCTGGAAATGGAAGAATTTGTTTGGGTGAGGAAGTTTACAGTTTTTTTTTTAATTTGTTATTTTCTGGATTTAAATTATTAATCTTTTTCACGCTTACATAATGCCATAGACAAGAGAAACAAAATTCAAGTTCACATTCAATTGACTAAAAATTGATAAAAAATTTAAGTTCACTAAAATTGAAAAAAGTCTGATGACGAAATAATCGATAAATTCTTCTCCGCCAAATTATTTGCAACAAGTGCAAATAAAACAATATTAAAGACAATTGAAACAGAAAGCTGCAATTTTTTTCGCAAAGCTAAAAAGCAATGAAAAAAATTTTTTGCGCATCTAGTTTTTGAAATAACTAATTAGAAGCTTTTTTTATAATTTTCTTGACGCCAAAATAATTTTAAATGCTTGCAGCAGTAAGTAAAATATTTGACAATTTTTCCTTAGGCCTAAACTTTGCAAAACATCAGGTTCGCATAAAACATCGTGATCATCTAGATCGCGTTTTGATACTATTTACGTCGCTGCCTAATCACTAATTATTATTTTTTTATTAAATGAAAAGTAATTAATACGATATGATGATTTTTGTTGTGTTGGTGATGATGGTGGGTTTACCAGATCTATTCCTAGGGATGAGAGCATGCATCAACTACGCAAAGTCCCAATAACCGGGCAAACCTCAGGGACGGACCAGAGATCTAGAATCGTGAGGGAGTGGTCAAAGATGGCCATACCTAAAGAGTCAAATGCAGGGCAGTCTTACATGAGATAAAAGATGTCCTGTGATTCGGAACTACAGTTGCTACACGAAGAAGCCTTGGATCCATCAATCTTCTGGAGGTATGTAGCAAGAAGAGTGCTGTGCCTCTTGCAGCATAAATAAGATAGGGTACAGCGAGCGGAACGAGGGAGGGTAAGCTTCTTAGATGATACTGTAAGGATTTAGTGTAGGAAAAAACCAAACTGGATAGCGTGTCTCCAAATGGCGTAGAGGAATAAGAGTTGGAAGAAATTAAGAGATGAAAAAGAGAGTGGTAGGATGGAGAGGTCATGAGTAGTACCAACATTAGCGATAGTGTCATCTAAGTTGTTACCTGGAAGAGACGAATCATCACAGGCTTCAATTGAAGATTGATTACTTAAGAGTCGAATAAAAAATTATGTCAGTGAGGTACTCGGGTATTAGGTATGGCAAGGAAGCAGAGAAAGTTGTCAGGACAGATTGGGAGTCTGAAAATAGGGAGACGGATTCAAAGTTGGATGACGAGAAACAAGAAATACAACATTCAAGGGCATGAAGAATAGCATAAATCTTGGCGCTGTAGCTGGTGGCCCACGGTCCACTTGAGAAAAAAAGAAAGGCAGCAGTACATTTAATATGAATTTCTGCTCCTCCCTCTCCCAACCCGCCAAGAACCGAGCCATCAGTTCAAGCAGTGATGTTGCTGTGTGTCATGGTCGATTTATTTATTTCTACATTTATCCTCCTGACTCGCAAGAAAGCGACGGAGTTGTTAATATATAGGAATTACCTCAACCTGCTTCCGGAGATATTAAGATATTGCTGTTCGCTCAAATTTAATAGAAATATGACTGAAATTTGGAACTGCTTTCCAAGACCACCAAGCAAAGGGAAAGTGTCGTAAAGTGTCTTTCCCAAGGACACAACAAAATGGCGCGAATAGGTTTTGAACCAATACCATATTGATCACAATCCTAGCGCTCTAACCACTCAACCACGCTGCTGACTGTGACAAATGTCAATATATGGGAGACAGCGGCGGCATTGCCGAGAGTAGAAGGGTTACTACGAGAGAACGGGAAAAAAATATGTTGCAAAACAAAGGCGAAAACCAAAGAGATTTTGGAGGACATAGGAAAAGAGATTTTCGAGGTAATTATAGGTTAAGGGTGAAGTTATGGTAACTAGAAAAGGATCTCCATGATCCCTTTTTTGAGGTGGGTACGAGGATTATGACAAGCAAGAGAGGCGAAAGGAAAGGATGAAGGTAGAAGAGATGATAGAAAGAATGAAGATCAATAGAAAGGAATTTAGAAAGAAGTAAAGAATGCCAGACAGAGTCAAAATGCTTTTGCAAATTCCATAGTGGTGAGAACAGTTCGTGCACCTGGTTTATATCAGTGAAAGGAATTTTCGATTGACTGTGAGAGGAGGAGAACTTAATCTAAAGTTAATCTACCATGTCTCAAACCAGCTTGCACGGGTGTGAGAAAATTATTGTACTCTAAAAAATAGATGAGTTGTCCCAGAACTATTTTTTTGAAGAGTATGAAAGTGCACGAAATGAGGGAGATAGAGCTATAGGAGGAGGGTGCATCAGAAGGTATGCTTAATAAATGTCTTCCGGCGTTTCGCAACGGCTTCTGCAATTTCAGGATACTATTAAGCTTTAACGAGGCGGTTGATGTTGCCGAAAGAAAAGCAGAAGTGACAGCATTATTGAAGAGTTTGGTGAAGGTGTGAGTGGCTTCAGAAACAAAGAGTGTAATAACGATTAAAGGAGGTGGGCAGTGAATGTCCATGTAAGAAAGGTATTCGTTCCAGTGGGCTTTATTAAAGTTAAATGAGGGAAGACGAGAGGTTGAATTAGTTATAGGAAAAGTAGAAATTGTAATGGAAATAAAAAGGTAATCAGACCCAAGATCTGGTAGGACTCGCCATATATATTTAGAGGCTATTGGGGCAGCAACAAAAGCAATATCAGAACAAGACGGGTTTCCAGTCGAGCAGTGCAGTAGAATAGGATGGTCAGAGTTGTTTAAAGGTAATAAAGCCGAGAAGAGGAGTCAGTCAAACAAGTCTTTGTCTAATTGGTCACCAGGGATATGAGAATCCCGAAATGCCTGATGGCAGTTAAAATCGCCGAAAATTAAGGTTGTAGAGGACGAGGGTAATAAAGAGAAGGAGAAAGATTTAGGATGGATATCATAAGAAGAAGAGCGGAAAGGTTAATAGGAGAGACTCCTTTTATTTTTACTGTGATTGCTAAATAATTGAAGCAGGCATCGATCGGGAAAAGGTGCTGAGTATATACAGGTGAGTAGGTTTTACCATTTTTGACAAGTATAAGAACACCACCTCCTAGGCTTCCCTTCTAGTCACAGAGCGCAGTCCTTTTTGAGGCTTTTATGTCCTGGTACATGGAAAGCGGAGTCTCAAGAGAAGTATAACTTTTGTATAGATAAGGTTGTATTCGTTTAGCGAAAAAAATTGGATAAGTTCAGTAGGACGTGATCGAATTCCATTGGAATTCCACTGCAGAATTCGTAGACAGTTTGAGATGGAAGAGAACAATGAAAATTATATAGATTGGGTAAGGAGAAAAGTAGAGATTTGGTGTTGGGGAAGAGGAAGAGGAAGCTGATGGAGGATACGTATAAGTTAATTAAGGGTGGCTAGGGAGATTACAGTTGGTAATGGTTGAGAATAGGTAGAGGAGATAGAATGATTTTTAGTAGTGCTCTTTTTTGAAGATGAAGATAGAGAGGAAGTTTCAGAAAGAGATGGAAACTTTGGACAAGTCCAAGATTGTCCTAAAGAAATTTTTTAAATTTGACGAGAGAAAGATCAGAACAAGAGCGGTGCACCCAGAGAGAACAGTTTCCAGATTGTACTGACATGTCTCCCCAGGTGACCCGACGGGTTCAGACCAAGCAGGAGTCCATAGGACCATGGTTAGGGTGAATGTCGCCGCTTATGAGAAAGAGTAAGAGAATGACTAACAGTGACAGAATAGATTTACAGAAAGATAGGAGATTTTGAAATAAAAAAGTGTTTAACAAGGATAGAGGAGGTTATCAAGGGTGGTAGGCAGTGGCGATTCTAGATCTGAGAAAGTGAGGGGACCACGTTGGGGCTAAGGTATATTAAGAAAGGGGCGATGACAAAAGCAAAAGAGAAGAAAAATTGTAAGCTCTGAGGGCCTTTGCCACTGGGTTTAAGAAAGTAGGTTATATTGTATATAACAAAATACATATTTATTATTGAAATTAATGCAACATAACGACCACCACAGCAAATTATGCATTAGAAAGAAATATTTAAAAGAAGTAAAAAGAGAAAAGCAATGATGTGAAACTTACGAATCTTAGTTTTGAGCACTCAAACATTGATTCTGCTAGATGGATTTCAAAATATTAATGTAACTTAATCCTACAATTATCATGTCGGCTGTCAAATTCATCAACAACATCCTCGAGGTTGATACTCTCAGCTCGCGCACTTTCAATTGATAGCAATGCGATGTTGCTCAATCTATCGTTGCTCAGAGAATTTCTTAGAAATGTTTTTATCAATTTCATTTTTGAAAAACTTCTTTCACATGAAACGCTGGTGACGGGGAGTGTTATAGCTAACAAAAGTAACTTGGACAAACAGTCAAATGCAGCCTTATAAGGTTATAATAATAATGACACGAATTGCACTATTGTCTTGGGTTGTTGTTGCGGCTCTTTCGTGAGGAGCTTTTTAATTAATGATACTTTACTTTCTAAATCATCTAGATTTATTAAATAGGCAACAGCAAATTGGATTAAATCTTTTCACACAAGAATAATTGTTGCTTAGGGAAAAGAGCTGCAATGCCATTGAATATTTCACACGATTTTTTGGAAAATCGACGATCTAGTTCACGAATTAAACAGTCCAGAATTTTGTAGAAGACGCTAATGTGGTGCATACAGCTTTGTTTTAGACCTTCAAATAATCTCTGACCGGTTGTCTCTGATGCGATAAAGTCATCAAGCCGTCGACTAGGTTTTCTAGTGCGTTTCCGTGTTGTTGTGGATGGTATGTCACATTTTTCACAAAGTTCATTAACCTTTGTAAATTGTTAAATTAAATTTGAGCTTCTCATATCAGCTAAATATTCTCGTAATGATGAGATGAGTATTGTTACGATTCCCAGGTCCACTTCTTGGTTTTAAAGCTGTTGTGATATTTTATTTATTTTTCCAAAAATTTCTTTAAAAAAGTGTAATAAATAAACAAAGTCGGCATCTATTTGAGCAAGTAAATCTCTAGCAGATACGGCACGATCTCCAGTATTGTATGCAGAAGTTTCCTTTGACAGTCTTACTATGCATTCTAGACAAAGTAAAGCATTTTCGCAAGAAATAGCTACGCACCGCTAGTGAGTGTCACTTAGATGTTGCAGCTCTCGCACTTGTTCACCAGGAAATATTTTTTGTTGTACAGTGAGGAACTTTTCATGAATCACCGAGTTACTAGCAAAAACATAAAATTCTTTGAGCAAAATAAAGAATTCTAATGCTTGGGGAAAATATTTTGCCACACTTATCAAAACCAAATTGAGCCTGTGACCATAACTGTGTACATAATACGCAAAGAGGCCTTTTTGTTGGTTACCTTTCTAAACACCACAAATACCCTGTTACGGATTCCGATATGTGCTTGTGCTTTCGGTGGTCACATGTTTCTGCGTTTGCGTTTATCAGTTACATGAATCGCCTTTTCGCCTCTTTCTTTTTGTTGCTACCACATTGTCAATCCTTCGTTGTTTTCTTTCACTTTTTTGTATCGTAGTTGTTATCGAAGGCGCAGATGTGGAAAGTTTAAAACTTTAATAGAGATTCTTTTATTATATCTGACCACGTGTGAAGTAAGTAAGAACAGGCAGATGATAGGAGACTCTATCTGGTTTATAGCACTCGCCAAAACAACTACAACCCCACTCATTACTGAAGCTCCATTAAATCCTAAGCCAATGAGAGATGATTTGTAATCTATATCCAATTTTTTCAACGTTTTCTGTATTCAGTAACATACGCAGCATCCGGCTGCATCATTTAATGGAATGATATAAAACACTCTTGAATACTGTAATATGTTAATTTAATTCATCTAGCATTTAACCTTTATTATAGCTTTAAAAGTCTATTTTATTGACATCTAAAATATAACACATTATGAATATAAAACATTATAACACACAAAATAATACTACATCTTTGTTAGAAGTGAAAACGTCTTTCTGAAAACCCATTCGAATAACAAATCATGACAACAATTAGTGTGGATTGAAAAGCGCGCTTAAATGAACAATAGATTTAATTGATCTGAACGATTGCCGAGTTCAAAACTCATAACAAATACATTGTGTGATTTCGTCAAAAAATCGTATAATTATCGCTAATTGTTAAGTCTTTCTCACATCTGTCATTCCATTGGCCTGAATGGAAAAACAATAACATCATTTTACATTTTTAGCAATTTCTTCTTTAACCATCGATGCCAATACCTTAATTATCTCGTTTTTTATTGCAGAACAGATTATCTTCTCATTTTTCGGAGCACTTTTGACACGATCAGCTACGATAGGGTTATGCTTGGCAGTAAATTGTAAAACTTTACGAACATTTCCGGTATTTTGTTCGTCATCACTTTCTCTATGCCCTTTTTGGGTAATAGCTTGAGTTGCTGTCAGGAGTAAAATTTGACCGAGAGTTTTGATAATACGGTGATTTTCACGTACTTTTTTCTGCAATGCCTCACTTATGCTCTGAGCAATAGATATATTTTCTAATTTAATGCGTCGATAATAGGCCTATGCAATGATGATGTCTTTTGGCAATGTGAGTTTAAGTGCCTTGCAATAGAGCCATCTTTTCCAAGTGCCTTTTTCCAACGCCTGAAGTCACATTTTATAAATGCATCCTCTACATTTCCATAAGTAGCTGGAACAAAGTGTCTACAAGCAAAGCATAACATTGCATCACGTTGTTGAAAATATTCAGCCCATTTATATTTATGGAACCAAGCACCCACAAATGAACGAGCATGATATTTTCTTTCACTATGCTTAGGATACTCTTTGAGGCGTGTTTGAGTAGGCTTGTAAGCCCTAGAAGTTGAGATGTCGGTTGGTGCAGTACATAATAAGCTCGATTTTTGTATCTGAGAATTCTGGACACTCGGTCCCACACTTAAAGTTTTTGTAGTTTTAACTTCATTATCTTTTTTAACAAAGATTTTAACAGCTAATTCACAGAAAGCAATAGTAAGAAGGAGAGAGAAAAAAAGAGAACTATATGAATTAGATTTTTGAGAATTTTCAAGGAAAAAATAAAAATTACTCAGAGGAAAAAAGAGAAATAAAAGAAAACCATTTAGGCGGCAAAACACATAGTAAACAGATTCTTCTTCTTCTTCTTCTTCCGGCCTTTCCCTTCAGTCAGGGGTAGCCACAGCGTATCATCATTTTTCAAACCTTCCTGTCTTCAACACATAGTAAACAGATTGACAAAACAAATTAGCAGGCATTGACTATGATGTAATAAAGCACAGAATTATTACTATTAAGAAAACAAACTTTTGAACAGTCGCTTGACACCGACACTTGGGTAAAGAGGTAAGTGCCCCATACTCCACTGAGATGTAAACGGGTTCGGTATGAAAAAACAATGAGCTTTATAAGCATTGACGGTTTATTCAATATATTGTCACTTTAGCTTTCTTATGATTCTTTTCAATACTTTTGACCGCATTTTTTGCTGACATTTTTTTGATTGACAAACTTGACAAATCTCCCCTGATGGTAGGTTGGTAGAACCGCCCCTGGTGGTAAGTTGGTAGATAAAGAAGAGGAGCGGCTAGTTAGGATTAAGATTGCCGTCCATCTGTGACCGCTCAGTGAACTTCGGGTAAAAAAACAAGGATAAATGTCCATAGGGCGTCGCCCGGAGATGAGAACCTCGAGGAATTGAAAAGTTATATCGACTCATCCCCAGTGCAAAAAAAGGGGACCACACGATGAGTTGGCTTGCTGTTGGTGGAGAATTTTTGTTTTCGGCAGTATAGTCAAAAGGTTAGAGCGCCATGATTGTGATCGACATGGTCTTGGTTTAAAACCTAATTGGGCCATTCTGTTGTGTGCTTGGGAAAGACCCTTTGCGGCACTTTTTCCTGTTTGATGGTCTTGGCAAGCAGTCACCTCTCTATTAATTTTAACCGGACAGCAATATTTTGGCATCAGCGAAAACAAGTCGGAGTAATTGCTTACTTTATGTATAAGCGCCTCCGTCGCTTTTCTGCAAGTCTGGAGGATAAACACAGAGATAAAATGAATGAATAAAAAAGAAATGTTAATCGAAAATATTTAATATTTTCAAATGGCCGTATTGGCTTGCTTCTGCTTTCTGTATAACAGCGTGACACCATTTAAGTATTTATCGTGAAGTGCCTTTCCCAAAAGCACAACCGAAATCACGCAGGTGGACAAAGTAACGAACTCACGTCCTTCTGCTTGCTAGTCAGAGTATTATTACCTGAACTATCCCACCGATATTGATAACATTGATAACAGCAGTTCGTTCTTTTTTTCTTATTGATAGTAATGAGAATAATAAAAAGCTTCACTGATTACAATGAGAAAAAAAGGAATTGCTGTTGCTTTTCTAGTCGCGTTCGGTTCTCAATTCTGTTACATAAGTTTTCTACACTTTAGACTACAAGCATTCGTAGACGCTAATGACTTATTGCTTTCTTGTTTAAAGAATTTTTATGAAAGTGGTTTATCATCAAGTTTTTTTTTGCTGTCGAGTTATAATTTTTAACAGATGCCCACGGCTTTAAAATTCAACAACAATGTTGCTTTATTTTTGATCCACTATCTGAATATTGCTAAAACTGTTCTTACGTTGTTTTCTTATGCAACAGCAAATACGTAAAAAAAAAATTAAACTAAAGCAGCTGATAATACTTTGGGTACATTTTGATTTTTGTTAGATATGAATGAATGCAGCGATGCTCCAATGCGGTGTGGTATTAACGCTGCTCCTGATAGTTTTGGGGACTGTAACTTCGGTTGCGTTTGCATCCATGGTTGCACAGGAAATGAAATTACGTCAATAGACAGTTCGAACTAATCAAGACTTATTATTGGTAAAATGTAACCTGTTGATTACAACATTTTACATACTAATAGTGTAAGGAGAAGTTTGTTCATTTATTTTTTATATGTAATAATAATGCAGTTCAAAAATAATTATTTTTGTAACAAAAAATGTCATCAGGTTTTCTTTGTGTAAATAATTTTGAGATAGATGATGTGATTACAATCTTTTTTTATTGAAAAAGAAGGAAAATAGAAAAACTATGGTTTTATTATTTATTATTTTCGTCTTAATATTTATCCTTCGACTCAGAAGAAAGCGTCGAAGGCGTTATATTTAGGACAACCGTCACGTGATTATCTCGACTTGCTTTGCCAAGGTATTGCTGTTCGGTTAAATTATTTTATTTGGTTTTTTAGTCTTTATTTAAAGATGAATGAAACTTAGAACTGCTGCAAGTAGAGAAAAATGTCGTAAAATGTCTTTCTTAAGGACAAAGCAGAATAACAAGAGTAAATAAGGAACTGCAACCGTGTCAATTGCTTCCGCTATCAATATGGCACTCTTAAGACAATACGGTTTAGTTCATTTAATTCTGTCTTTTTGGTTAAAGTGAAACATTTCATCTCTGTTTTATTTTTGCAATTACTCCAAAGCTTTCATGGTTTCTATTTATATAAAAGGGATTAAGCGTGGTGGCTTACAGCTAAAAATTGATAGTGGTTCAACAGATATTGTTTTTTCGCAAATAATAATAAGATAATTTTTTTGCCCTTAACGTTCACAAACACCAGCATCATTAGTTTGCCTTTGCTAAAGATCTGGAATTATTGCAATTTTTGCGAAGTGGAAAAAGTTTAAGGGGGTTCTTTGTCGTGATATAATTGCACTCTTATCGTCAGCCACTCAATGTCAGTGATGGCAGCTTTTTATTTAAATAATTGAGTATCAACACGTGAGCTAAAAGTTTATAATAATGATAAAAATTTTCAATTCTTTCCAGTTCTGATTAATCTTGCAGTAAAACACGACAAATTATTCACCTTCCGTAATAATCTTGCGGCATTATACAAGACGTTATCGTCGTGGATAACATTGATGTTCGGTTTTAAGGGTATAAGATTACATTGCTGATCCGTCTTACGGATGCAGAAACCAAAACAGTGGGACAGCTGCTTTATCTTTGTGTTCTACCCGATAGCCGATTACTTCGCAGAATTCTAATGTCGTAACATACACACTCGCTTTATAAACATTGTCTTGAACAGCAAGTCACTTACCTTTTTTTTATGCATCCAGCCAGCTGAGTTTTGCTTACTAAAAGCGACATCTCTCAATTGGTCAATCGTGTCACTCTGTACCTTGACCATATACTACATGGTCTTTAGAATTGGTTTCCAGATGCCTTTCAAAAAACAACTAAATTTAAACGCCTTTTTGTTTTAGCTTCGTGGAAACTACTAAGTAATTTTGCCCAACTGCACAAAAACGTTTTCCAGTGGAGAAATTAACACGAAATACTGCGAGAGTACATTCAAGTTTTGCGCTTTCATTGGCAGGAACAATAGCAAGATTGATTGGAATGGGCTTGTCCCGAACAGTTTTGGTTAAGCTCAATTGCTGGGAACTGCTATTGAAAGGTTCTTTTTACCCAGGCACATGTAGGACCTGGATCTTTTATCGGATTATGAGGGGGGTTGCACCAAACAAACCGCAGGGGCGCTCTGAAGAGCGCACTGAACAAATTTAGTGCCATGACCGACAGTATACATCGGTTACCATATGGACCAAAAAGTCTGACGATTTTGAATGACGAAACCCTATGCTAGCCAAACACTATTGCTGCCAGTATCTGATCCGGACCATAAAGTAGCTTGTGGTAAAAAAAAGGATTAACTTTCGGTGTCAGTTCTGTCAGTCAACAACTAGGAGTTGATATTTTTTCCTTACAAAAACAGGAAGTATTTTAGAATCTTTGGTATTATTTTTAGGTATAGCAGTAATATGTCTTATGCGTACTGTTCATCAGCCAAGAGACGGTATATCTTTTCTTCGTTTTTTCACATATCAGCCTAATTATTGTCCCAATTAAAAATAACAGTTACCTTTAAAAAAGTGTCTTATAGAACTATATCTATACTGTTATATTAAACCACAACCGTCAACCTATTCAAATAAAGTGGTGGAATAAACATAATAGCAATCTAATATATTAGTAAAATTAATAAAACACTTCAATCTAACACTGAGGTTTCCTCAGGATATAATCTATATAGCTATACTAGTAGTTTTCAACCTGTGTGCCACGAGAGATTTCCAAGTATGCCAAAAAACGTTTCAAAAAACATTAAGCCATTGCTCCACAATCTTTTTTAGTGGAAACCACTTTTTAAAGATGAAAATCAAAAAATCCGCAACATATTCAAAGTAAAGACCTTTTTTTAGAAAACACTACTTTTTTGCGACGAAAATTAAGATCTGCACTTTGGTCCAATGTGTCGTGAATTTTGAAAAGGTTCCAAAAATGTATCGCAGGCGCAAAAAGGTTGAGAACCATTAAGCTATACACGGGATTACCATACAAAATGACAAAAAAAATAATCACACCTAACGAAATAAAAGAAGCCCAAAAACCTCAATTGTTTTGCTTTTTTACGCAATGAAGACTATTTTTTGATGTTTGTTTAGTTTTGAATGATTCATGCATTTAATTAAAGCAGTGCTTTTCAACCTTTTTTTGTGGCAACCCAAATGCTAAGCATAAATAGAGAGCAAAGAATTGGCAACCAATCCGAAACTTGTGATCCAAATTCCGGTTGTCAGAGGAAGTTTAATTAAAATAAACATTCAAACGTAAATCCGCCTTGGATTTCTTGATTTTTGTCCCTAAAAAGCAGTGATTTAATTTTTTTAAAAAATACAATCGTCGGCGACCCACTTTTGGGTCGCTATCCAGGGGTTGAGAAGCCTTGAATTAAAGACAAAAGAAAAACCTTCACTTGCCTTTAACTACAAAACGACCTTTTTTCTTTTGACTTAAAATGGAAACCTTGTAATAAGCGCGTTTTCTAAAAATTTTGTAGAAAACTAAAAAAAATTAGTAAAAAATAAGCACAAACAAGCACTTAATTCTAAAATAAACACTTTTCTTAGAAACAAGCACATTAAAATATTCTATGACAATGTTCA
This sequence comes from Diplosoma virens, assembly GCA_963680785.1. Classification (NCBI taxonomy): domain Eukaryota; kingdom Metazoa; phylum Chordata; class Ascidiacea; order Aplousobranchia; family Didemnidae; genus Diplosoma; species Diplosoma virens. Next base: position 25,291,539 of record OY796894.1, read on the forward strand.
TAAAAATAAGCTGAAATCTTAAAAATACACATGAAATGATAACCCTACATATACTCTAGATATGCAGTTTACAATTAAGTAATTTGAAATAATTAGTTGTCCCATTAGGCCACCTAAATATTTTTTTTCATTAAAAAACATTTTTAGCTCATGAAAACATATTCGTCAGTCAATTCGGTCTGAACGAGACCGCAAAACAGACATACTGACCTCAAAAATTAAATATTTGTGGTCGAATGAACAGGGTATGCACTCCGGGCAGAAACAGACCGAACTGGAGCAAAATATTTATCATTTTACTACATCAGACTGCTTTAATGCCAGGATCAAACCGTATCCGGACAATTATTCGAAAACAGTTTTTCGATTTAGTAATTGTTCGAAAATTATTTGAAAACAAGAACCAACGTTTTGCAAAAATAGGATTAGGATTAGGGTTAAGTACGAGTTATTCATTAATACATTACATACCTGTATTTATAAAAAAAGCAAAATGTGCGTAAGTAAGCTAAATATTTTCAGACATAAGTTATATTTCGAACAATTTTCAATTTGAACTAAAGGCTTCAACAAAAGGCTTCAACAATCCAAAGCATCCACAACTCTCTGTAGCTGCAGCTTTGGACATGAGCAAGGCGTTTGATACAATAAACATACACAAACTCACACAAACAAACATTCCTAACATCATCATCAAGCTCATATTAAACTACATAAAAGGACGACAAGCATGCACTCATTACAATGGCACACTCTCAAAACTCAAACGAATCAACACCGTAGTACCACAAGCTGGAGTTTTATCTCCAACATTATTCAACGTTTACACCTCTGACATTCCACTTTCCCAAAAGACGTACAAATCACAACATATGCTAATAACATAACAATCACTGTATTTTACAACAAACACCAAAGACCCAACAACTCAGTCAACCATATCTTCACAAAATCTATCAATGGTCCACCACTAATAATCATCATATAAACACAGACAAAACTACCACCACACTTTTTACACCAGACCCATCTGAATCACTTTTGACTCTAAACTGACATTTTCTCAACATATAAACGTCACCATTACTAAAACAAAACAAACGCTTAATATTCTGAAAACACTCACTTCTACGAAATGGGGTAAACAAAAGAAACTAATTCTCTTTACATTCAAAGCCATCACTTGCCCCGTTTTGGAATATGCAAACACCATATGGAGTCCTATCATATCAAACACCAACATCAAGAAACTACAAACCATTCAAACACAGCTTTTCAAATTGCTACTGGCTGCACACGAGATACAAACAATCAACACCTGCACAACGAAACTAAGGTCCTTCCAATGGACACCTATCTCAAACTTTATGCTACTCAACTTAAACAACTGAACCAAACACAAACACACCCTTTACATGATCTTAATGCATACTCAGATCCACTCAATAACAAAAAATCCACCCAAAAACAAAAAATCCACAATAACAATGAGCACACTAACATTATCATCTCAAAACTAGACAAAACAGCTGAGAAATGCAGAGAAAACCTCAAGCATATTCGTACTACCATCACCTCACAATACCTCAATTCTAGAATAAAGCAAGCAATGCCTCAAAAACGCCAATTAGTTGTTCTAGTCAGGGGTTCCCAAACTGGGGTACATGCACCCCTAGGGGTACATTACTATGTGACAGAATGTCCTTATTTAAGTTAAATTCCGTGTCCGGAAGAAATAATAGACTCAAATGTCTAGAATTTTCGTTCCGGTCGATTGTAATTACGTCAAACAGGATAATTAAGAGGGTAGACGTTTTTTACAGATCACCGTGATTTTGGGTTTTAATGGAGAAATTTTCTGGCTGCTGTAAAGTGAAGACTTTTCTTTTTTTTTTAGAGATCACTTTGATTTTCGGCATAAATTGGGAAAATTTATATCTGATTCAAAGTGAAGACCTTTTTTTGTTCAGAGATCACCTTGATTTTGGGCGTGAATAGGGGGAAAATTAACGGCTGATTCTTACTGAAAGCCTTTTTTTTAGAGAAACGTCACAAAATTTTGGGGGTACATGCAAACCTGCTACAGTGTCCAAAGGGTACCGATGAACTAAAAGTTTGGGAAACCCTGTACTAGTTAGTTTCACTTAAAACTTTTTTTTGATGGGCAATAAATTATAACTGAATGTTGTCTTTGAGAAAAAAATAGTTGCCTTAAAATTTTAGCCAAAAAGCTCAAATTTTGGATAAACGCCAGCCGCTAAAAATTTAAATACGTCAAAAAAACCACTTGGTTATTTTAGTGTTAACAATGCTAAATCGTTTGGTCTCCAATTTTGATATTATTAAAAAATATACTTACATAAACTGTAAAAACATTAAGCTATTGGGTTTCGCAATCTTGAAACTCCTTTTTCAAATTACAATTATTATTTCACATACGTCAGCGTTTCTTAAACCTTTTTTCTGCGACTCAAAATTGCTAAAAACAACGATCTACAAATATGACTGCGACCCAAATAAATTTGAGGGAGCACATATTGAAATAACACGAAAGTGTTACGTAAACCAACAACGATCGTCTAATTTTTAGTTGTATACGTGTGGGCAGAAATTTGTTCGTGAGCAAACTTATTTTGATTTTTTGATTTTTGGCTCAAAAACGTAGTGATCTCTAAAAAAAAAAGGTCATCACTTCAATTCAGTCTTCGATTTTCTACTTTTCGTCCCAAATCAAGGTGCTCTTTACAAAAGAAAATGAAAAAAGGTTTTCAACTTGAATCTGACTCTTTCAATATCAAGATTTTCGTCTTAAAATCGTAATGTTCTCTTAAAGAAACGGTTGTCACTTTTGAAATCTTGTCTGTGCAGTTCTTTTTCTTTTACGTGCGGTAATTTACAAGTTTTTGCGACCATTCCGCGTAGGCTTCGCGACCCATCCGCATAGTTTCGGCGACCCCCATTTGGATCGCGACTCATGGTTTGAGAAACGCTGGCATACGTCAACGTACTCGTACATACATTGGTTGCTGTCGCCTCTCTTTCGCCACGTTTTTAATTCTTCGCATTGTTTGGTTTTTATTGATAAAAAAATTGACTAAGAAAAGTAATATGCACAAAGCTAATTAAATTGATTAACAATCTAACTTCTACTTGTTTAAAACTGTTTAAAGTTTAATTAATTTTTTTTTTGCAAATGATTTAGCTCTCTTAATTTCATTTTTTTATTCTTTTTAGTTTCTTTAAACAAGCGTCGTATATTTACTAGCTAGCTTCAACAATCAGCATGTTGCTGAATCTAATAACAATCAAAATGCAGCTACCAAAAGAGGCAGTTTTCTTTGAAACTGAAAATAGATTTTACATCAAGTCCCCAATCCAAACAATTGCATTGTTTGGTGTCCTGCTGGTATTTGAGTAGGTAAGGTAGGAACATTGCCGTCACACAAAAAACAAACAAATAAAATAAAAATCACAATTAAGCAGACAGGTTAACTGACTTTAATCTTGCCCCCAAAGTTAAAACTTTGTGATCTCGAAGGCGTTCAACATAACAGAATTTTCATTTCTTTTATGAAAAATCTCTTTTAACAATTCTTTTTGAATTCTTTGTTTAGATTATTAACTGATCTAAGTTTAACTATAAATATAAAATGACTAATAGTTTCAACTATTATAAATTATGAATAGGCCTGTTTTGAAAAGAAATTCTGAATTGATCGCATTCTTTTGTTATTTTGAATGGAAAGTTTTTTTAAACTGACCACTTGAGCTTAATTTACGAACAAAAGCTTCTTTGACAATAATAAAAATAAAATTATTTTTAGGTATAATTTTAAAGAGAGGAAAAATTAATCCATAAATTTTTAAGTGAAAAGAGCACAATATCATCAAAATAAGCGTTTTGGCTTCTATTTCATCATTATGAATTTCAACAATTTTTGTTGCAAACGCGCCAAAAAGTATCGCAATGTTTATAACTAAACTTTGAAAGGATCACATAAATACCATTGTCACATTTCTGGTTGCAGAAAAAACAACCCAAAATTATTTACAAGTACAGCACCAATCTTTTCTTCAACTGCATAGGGCAGTGCTCCGCAACCTTTTTCATTTACCGCACACTCATAAACGGTCAAAATTAGGAGAACACCTCGACAAAAATTTTAAAAAGCCTTACTCAGGGGTCACCAACCTTTTTGAACCGAGGGCTACTTTTTGGGTACCGATTCATGTAAAAGGCACCAGCTTCTCACAATCCTCCAAAAAAACAAATTGTGTATACACACACATAAATATGTATAAAATAGATAGCTAATGATAAATAGTTTAGAGTGGGTAACAGATAATATCAATATTCAACACTTTATTTTAATAAATAGCAGTAATTGTTTAGATGATTACTACTACTTTTCATTAAAAAAAGTTTAGTTTTTGCCAGTCCCTGACACACCCTTTCAACAATTCATGAACTACGTTGAACCATGTTTGAAAAAGTTAAATGAATTAAAAAAAAATCAACTTTCATATTAAATAAAGGAGTTATGCTATTTTTATAACAAGCCGGCGGGCACACTCATGTGGTCCTCGCGGGCAACTTGATACCCGCAGGCACCGTGTTGGTGACCCTTGGCCTAATTGATTTAAACCCAAAAGATAAAAAACAATTTTTTAATGGCATCTATCTCGTTAAAGATCACTAAAAAGCAATTTTTTTCAATAATTGCTTCCTTTTGGCTTCCCTTTTTGAAAATTCTTAGTTTAGTTTAGCAACCCGGGCCTTATACAGAATAATTAAATCATTTTGTGACGTTTTTGCTGTTTCAAAACGGCGAAAGTGCGAAACTTCGGACATCTGATTAATCTTAATTGAAGAAAAAAGCAATTCCGAAATAGAACCGGTCATCGAACTAACACATTAAATTTTACTTGTCTCTCGTATCCACGACTGTGACATTTTAGTTTTAAAAAATAGCTTTAAAGATAGAGTGATGGTTAGCGATATAAGCTTTCACATATCTATCATTGATTGGAAAAAGATTGCTGACAATCTCATTGCGCTCAAAATTGTAACGTTTGAGTTCAAGAAAGATTTCTGTAACAAAAGCCACCTAACCAAAGGAAGTTTTTTTGTTTGCTCAACCCGGGTTAGAAAACTTTTGTTGTCCACAAATAAATGTTTGTTTTTTCTTTAGATACATAGCAACAAAAAAAGAAAAAAAGTTTTTAGATATACAATATATGTCCGTGTTCAAAAATGCCAAAACTATTTTTCAGTCCGCTTTGTACATTTATTTTTAATAGTTCTAACGTGCCTTGATAAAGCTTCTCTGCAATAAATGAAAAGTAATTAAGTTTTTACAAGGTTATCGAATGACTGAGCCAAGAAAGTGTATGGCTTCAGTTTTGGAAAGTTTTTATATTAAAATGTTTTTCTTTTAACTTATAGGCATAGTTTTAACATATATAGAATACTATTTGTGTCAATTTTTCAACTGTAGCAGGAATAGCAAACTTTTAGCTTACAGGCCGCGTTCGAGAGTTGAAATTGTTTGCGGGCCGCATTATAGTGATCTCTAAAAAAAATTTTTATTTTGAATCCGTCTCGTATCTTTTAATTTTCGGGCCCAAACCGAAATTTTTTCTAAAAAAAAAAGTTTTCATCTTCATTCTACTTCGGATTTTTTGATTTTCGTACCTATAAATTAGTGATCGCAAAAAGCAATGACTAAGAATTTGGTTGAAGAAAGAACAGAAATTAATGATTTTTTTAATTATTTGTTTGAAGCCTTCGCTTGCCGTAGTTTACCCAAACCTTAATCATAGTTTTTTAGTAATTATCAGCAAGATTTTACTTCAAAATTCAAGATTAATTTTTTCTCGGTTAAAAGAAAAGTTATGTGTTTACGAAGTACAGTACTTTGAAAAGTTGTCTCACAGCAGTTGGAGGCATCGTTCTTCAACTTTTTCTTTGCTATCGCCAACAAGCAATCCATTTCTTCTAACTTTATTTTAAATCGTTTCCTATTTTAAAAAAAGTTCTATATTAAAGTATCTCAATCCAAAATATACTAGTAAAACAACTACAATTAAATTAGGAAATAAAATCGAAGCAATTTTTCCACTAAAATAATGTAATAATAGACAATCAATGTATTAGTTTTATTAATTATCGTGACTAACTGTTGAAATACGTATAATGGAAAGATAAGTAATTTTTTGAAAATGATGTATTAAGCTATCCATATCTTTTTTTATTACACAAATTGCATTCAATAATAAGATCTTTTATTTTGCTTTTGACCGAAGAGTGGATACACAATTTATTTTTTCGATAAAGTTTTTTACCAATATATGAATAGTAGACACACAAATTTAAATTAGACGCAACCTGCCAATAAAAAAGAAATAGAAACCATTACAGTTGAAATTCCATATGTGGGGAAACAGTCTCACATATTCGCAAAAGACATTCTCTGCCGTGCATTTAACACCTATATATAAAACTTGCAAAGTTGGAAACTATTTCAATTTAAAATCTAACACACCTGCGCTTTTGTCATCAAATGTTGTTTATCGCTTTTCGTGCCCGTGCGATGCGGGTCTGACTTACATCGGTAAGTCAACACGTCATGTGATAACAAGTGCAAAGGAACACTTAAATTTAGGCTTTTCAGTTAAAAGCGAAATAAAAGATTATTGAATGCATTTTGTGTAATAAAAAAGATATGGATAGCTTAATACATCGTTTTAGTGTTATAAAGAAATGTTTACCAGATTACGACTGTAAAATTAACGAAGCGTTACTAATTAAGCAACATCAACCTAAATTAAATAAACAACTGTATGAAAATGGCTCGTCTTTCTTGCTACAACTATTCCAATTTAGTCATGTGATTTGCATTATTTTTCTCTTTTTTTCTCTGTGAATTCTGACGTTATTTTGTGTAATTGTCATTGCCTGCATACCTTAATAGGTAACCATAGTGCCCCGCAACGCTATAGGTAACCTAGCTAGACCCCAGGTTACTTATGGTGATAAAACATTTAGAAATGTTATTTTTTAGTCAGTTACAATACTTTATTGCTTATAGTATGAAAGAATAGCAATGAAACAAAAAAATATAACAATATTGTGCTTTATTTTTCAAATAAATTCTCCTTTACTGTGTGAAGTATTTCCTTTACTAAAGTTAACAGAAAATTACAAAAAATTTTCACGTGTTACGAATAAACACACTAAATTGCTATAACACATTTGCAATACAGTTTCTATAAATTTTTTCTAAAAATTAACAACACAATTGGGTAGTACAAATAGGTGCTGAAATACCTGAAATGGAAACACAATAAATCAATATATGTTAAAGGTAACCTGGGGTCACGGGCAACCCCAAAATGTCTGTATTGCCTATATTATTCTACAAGTTAATTTTTTGGTTCCGTTATACTTTTCAGATCCCTATACAAGGAGGGTAAATGAAGTAACACGCACGAGTTTCAAATAAAAACATAGAAAACATAAAAAATTAAAAACATGGGGTCTGCGGAGACCCCAGGTTACCTATTAAGGGTTAAATTGAATTAGTAATAACAGTGACAGCATAAACTTTAGAAAATTGTTGCTTTTATATATTTTAATTGAATGTATTTGTCGCTTACGGTTAAAAAAATTTTTACATGATTTTCAACAATTTTTAGATGCTTTGATAAGGATTGATAATAGTCAAAAACGTTCTGCTTTTTAATAAAAAATTTTACAAACTAAATGAAATGTTGGATTTTGCTTGCTATAACTTTTATTTGGATTTTAAAAATTACCTCTCTTCCTAAATTAAAATTTTTTTTGAAAACGTTTATGAAAATCATAAAAATTAAAACAATTAAGAAATAATTAAATTTTTGAATTTATTATTAAAAATTTGATTTTAGAAACTGTGGGCAATTAGTTTTAAATTGTTAAAGCTTTAATTGTAAAGCTTCAATAATACAATCACATTTTTAAACGAGCGCGCAGCAAGCAATGGTGTGGTAAAAATCGATAGCATTCTATTGGTAAAGGTATAGCGCGACCGAATAATTTGGATTGTTTGTCGTTGAAAATAGCATTTATTGTTCTCGCATGTCTTAACAAAGCCGTTATGGTTTCACCCTAAAAACAATTTTTCGATGATAAAGGGTTGAATGGCCTACCGATAAGAACCGTATAGTTTTCTTTAGGTCAATCATTTTATTTGGTTGATAAAAAAACAATTAGCATAAGATAGAAAAAAATTTTTTTTTTTTTACCCCGTATATACTACATCAAGAAAATAAAGTAAATTTTGAAGACTTTTTTAAATATAGTTGTTTTTCAAAAATTTTTCTTTTGAACATAAAACAAATACCTTGTCTCTCTCTTTTTAAACAAAATCTTGGTGGTTCAGTTAGTAGGTTTGCTGTTTAAAGCACCGTAAAAAATCATGTAAAAGCACAAAACGGTTAGTTAAGACCCCTTAATTGTTTGATCATATATAACTTCGATAACAGTAGTGCTAATGTTGTTACAAAAACGTCTTGCGTCATTTCTTTCTCACCTTACAATGTCAAATTCCAATCGTTCCTTTGCTGCTTAAAATAATTGATTTAAAAAGATTGTTTTACGGTAGTGAAATTAGATGGTAGTAGCCTAATGCTGACTTGTTACAATTTTTTGAATTATAAGTTTCTTTTTATAAAAAGTGGTTTGAAACAGCCTCATAAAGCGGATTATTTTAGGGTTATGAACGAAAAAAACAAATACAAATGTTTATACAACGATAGTAATAACAAAAAATAACTATTCAATTATATGGTCGCAGGAATTTTTTTCGTGTAATAAAAAAACTAGTTTGTTGCTCTTTTTCAAAATTCAACCAAGCAAAGGTGTCTCAGTAACAAAATGACTTTTGAAAAAATCGGACAGTTTACTTTATGGATTCTTGTGCTTGGCAGTCCGTTTTGTCTTGCGCAAGAAAGCAACATCAACAACAGTGAGTAAACCTTGTATACTATCAGGGGCGCCGAAAGCGGGGGGGGGCAGGGGGGCAATTTTCCCCCTATTTTTTAATATTCTGAAAACACGGGGGCACAGGGGGGCAGATTGTGCCGTTTGAAATTTGTCTTAGAGAAATATTTTTAGATCTGCTCTACATTTAGCCTATGTAATCTCGATCACCATCAAATGCAACGATGTTAAAGACAACTAAAATTAAAGACATCCGTAAATCATGGTACAGTAATGAAAGTCGCGGAAATCGTAAGTTTTAGGTAGTGATGGATTTTGGGTGAGGCGAATGAGGCAGATGTTTGTTTAGAGTGAAAGAACGATTTTGAGTAAAGACCTTTGATTTTGGGACGAAAATAGGAAAATCAGAGATCGATTACAAGTGAAGACCTTTTTTTTTTAGAGGACACTATGATTTTGGGGGAAAACAGGAAAATTGGAGATCGACTACAAGTGAAGACCTTTTTTTTAGAGAATACGCTAATTGGATTGCGACATGGTTGCTATAATTGATTTTTGTTGGAGTTTTTTAACAAAAAAGTGCCCTTTTTTTGAAATTTGCCCCCTGGAAAAAAAACTTCGGCGCCCCTGTATACTATAAAAAAAACCTCTTGCGTTTCTAAATACATGTATACAAAAACAGCCACCCGAAATACGTCTTAACAAACTTTATTTATTTTATGACTTAAAAAATCAAACATAGTTTGTTTTAGAAATATTAATAACACGGTTTGATAATGATATCTCGGGTGAGTGGCTGTTTTTGAATATTTAGAAACGCAAGACGGCGTTTTCTTGCAATCTTCAGCGCCTTTGTGAATTCTAATAGATTATAATTTACGTTTGGACACACTGTAAAAGGCGTTTGTTGTTGTTGTTGTTAGAGCCTTAGTTTTTAGAAACATTTGTTATGATTTTTTGAGGGATAGAAATTTAAAAAAATTAATTTAAATTAATGATTTTCGATCCAGACCGAGAGTATTTCAGAACAACTTTTGCGGTACAATATTCTTCAAAAATCTTATAAAAACGTGATAACTTTCTTATAGCTTATCACATTTTGATTAATCTTTTTAATAGAAAACTATACGTGAACTCGTAGCGGCTTAGATCTTACAGTATAAGCACGCGATTAGGGTAAACTAAAACAAACCCGCGACCGAGAAATGCAAATTTAAATTATAAAATTTTTTTTAATGTACACAATTTGAGAGGAGCCGCAATATTCTTGTTGTTTCTCAGCTTATATCTCAATACTAAAAGTTTTGACTTTCTGATGTCTTCATGAAAGATAGCCTAGAGTAGCTTAAAAAGAACAATTATTCATTCATTCATTCATTCATTTAGTTTTTATTTCCAATCAAACAACACGTTTCTAAATTGACATTGATACTGTGATCGCGGATAAGGAGAGAGCAGCTAAACGATATAGCCTAAGTAGGGTTATTTTTTTATCAAATAAATTTTTTACTTTATTTTGACTTAACGATTTCGGATTACTATTGAAATTTTTATGAACAACTTTTATTAACATGTTGCAGAAACAGCAGTTTTACAGTTTAGAGAAGCTAAAATCGCATTTTGTCGTGGCAGTAAGATAAAAATGTCATTTTATCTTGAAAATTAGTGATCTATGATGTGCTCCGCAAGTATTATAGTTGTCATAAAAAACATTAATTTAATCATACAGGGTGTTTCAAAAAGAATACGGCAAAATCATCACGTGATACGTCAAAGACGACAAACAATAGAAAACTCTAGCTCGGACACATGTATTGTACATACCTTCAAGTTTTATTTCATATTTTACAAGTGATCAATGTGACCACCACCGGCAGCCCACGCAACATCGAGCCGATATGAGAATTCATCCCAAACGCGTCTCAGCATTCGCGGTCAACTGTGTTGATTGCAGTTGATATTTCATCTTTCATGTCATCAATATTTGCTGAAAGTGGTGCAGTATAAACTTCGTCTTTAACATACTTCCACAAGAAAAAGTCACACACAGTGAGATTTGGCAGATCGAATAACAGGTGCAATCAACACGGTTGATCGCAACATGCTGAGGTGCGTTTGGGATGAATTCTCATATCGACTTGATGTCGTCCGTGCTGCCGGCGGTACCACATTGATCACTTGTAAAACATGAAATAAAACCTGAAGGTATGTGTAATACATATGTACAAGCTAGCGTTTTCTATTGTTTTTTGTCTTTGACATATCACGTGATGATTTTGTCGTATTCTTTTTGAAACACCTTGTACTTTCCAAAGTAGAAAAAATGTTTTTTTTTTAAATTGAGATTTATAACTGTTAAACCAAAACTAGCAAACATTCTTGACGGGCAAAGAAGTTTTATACTTTTTTATTTTTAATTTTGTTATTATTACAATTGCTTTTTACTTGATTTCTAATCTTTCCAACCTTGTTTTGTGCTTGTTTTGCGCTCCACGATACTTCAGATAAAATAAATCTTTCGATGACCAAAAAAATCCATTATTTCGGACAAAGCGTGCCCCAAAATTTTGGAAGATTTTTTAATATTCCGTGATTGATCTACAATAACTGTATTATATAATATCGAATATTACGAAAAAGCATTTTTCTACGAGACAATTAATGCGTAAAAATTTTAAAATGCATTTGCAAAAACTATTTGCATGCTTCAGTAGTTGCGATTTTGATGTTAAAAATTTTTTAAAAATAAACACCTAAAAAGAGACTAATTTATGGTTTGATTAAATAAAAATAATGCTTTATTTTACCGAATTTTTAATTCGTAAATATTTGAATAAATTTGTGGATGTACAGAATTTAAAAATAACCAATGATATGGATGAAACCATCAATTCTTTTAGTTTTTGTTAAGGCCCGTTTCCACTACGAGCGTGGAAAAAAGCATTCTTTGTTTGTTTTATTGCTTTTTTTGCGCTCGCTTCAATTTTAACCGCTCGCTTCAATCGAAGATCAATAAAAGAGACAAAGAATGCTCTTTTCCAAGCTCGTAGTGGAAACGGGCCTTTAGTCAAGTAATCTTTCGGCCGATTTTCGTTAAAAGAAATTCTTGGCAAATGAAAAACTGCATGGAAACCGTGGTTGATGTAGAATTGCAAGAAATTAAAAATAACGGCGCTTCTGATTGGTTGAAGAAAGAAAGCGCGCAATTGGTTGCGCGCTCACTTGCGCCGCAAGCGAGAAAGCTTTAGTCCGTAAACGAACTCTTTCACGCGAGAAAAGAGGGTTCAAGAAACTCTACAAAAGTTGTTTTCAGCGTTACCAGATGAAAAGACGATTGCCCACAGTTAAAATTAAAAACCAGTTAATATCGAATTTTTCCGCGCAAATTTTGTTATCTTACAAATGTTGACCAATAGCCGAATCCGAAATAGGTTCGTTTTGAGTGTATTTACATTTACACTTATGGAGGTCTTTATGAGGTTTAACTTGATTTCTATTTGATTTTGGAACATGTTGTCAAATTCGTTCTTCCAGTCGATGGGACGTTCTACTTACGTTGGGACGTATACTATGATATAGGCTATGTAATATAGAATCTGCTCTGGATTCTAAATTAAGGATTTTTAAACTGAAAACTGGGCATCCGGTAATGAACAATTTTCAAAAGGGGCTCTAAGTTGGTGAAATAGGCTTATTTAAAATATGAGAAACTAGTGTTGCTGATTTAAAAGCTCGAAAGAAAGAAAACGCAAAGTTTTGAAAATGATGCTAATTATAGAAAAAAAGTTCAAAGTACTGAATTAATAATTTCCCCAAAATTTGTAGAAATAAGCAAGAAATTTTTTTTTGTAGGCAAAGTAAAATTTCTTGAAATAAAATATTGACAAATTTGGACTTTATTTTGACCTCTAAAACTAGTTAAAATGACTTCTGTGCAATCGAAACGATGCTGTGTAAATTTGCTGTTGTAGGCTAATGAAGCCCTGAAAAAATTTTTAGCGGAACCTATTTCAAAGATATAGCCAATATGCACAACGTCAAATTGTGCGTGGTCGCTGTACTTTCGAAACATATATCTAAGTTGATGAAAAATAAATAAATAAATGAATAAATATAAAATGATGTAGGAAATGATGAGAAAGAGAGAAAAGCAATGATATTTATAAGAATTTAAGCAAACACTTTCGGATCATATGACAACAATGTTACGTAACCATGGGTTGCAGAAAATAATTATAGTTCTATTGAAATAAGAATATGTCAAAATTTATTAGTAACTTACATTGATGTTTTCTTTTATTGCAGTTAATAACTCTACAACACCTTCACCCGACCCAGCAACAACCACTCCAAGTAAGTGTAAATAAAGTTAAAAAGATTGTTTCTTGATTTTTTGCTTTTTGATAAAAAAAAACTATAAAATTTTCTAGTTTGTTGGCAAAAAAATTTTGAGAAATAATTTACAATAGTCTAAACCCACAAGTAATTGACGTGATCTTAATGTTGTTTTCTTGTACTGCAGGAACCAGCTCTACAACTACTACAACTTTTCCCGGCCTTACAACAAGCACTCCAGGTAAGTAAATTCAAAAATATTATTTTTCTTGGTTTTTACTTTTCGGTAAAAAACTTCGTAAATTTTATTTAAAAGCTGTCAATAAAAAGTTTCTCAAAAACGCAATAATTCATGATTTACAAGCAATTCCAATTCAAGTAAACTAACTTAATGCTTTTTAATAATGCAGGAATCAACTTTACAACACCTTTTAACGTCTCTGTTACTGGCACTCCAAGTAAGTTAATTCACAAATACTGCTTAAGTCCGTTCGATGTCTAAAAAAACTTGCCAACTGTCGTGTGGAACTTGAAAGAAAAATCTTTTGTTTTTCAAAACGAAATAAGCAAATATAAAAAAAACAATGATTAAATTCAATTGTTTGTTTAATAAAAACAAAATAATCTTTTCAAAAATTGCTGTTCTTGAAAGACATTTACCAAACCTGCTTTTAATCAAACCATTTTCTCTGGAAATAATTTAAATTTGATAGCGTTATGTTCGGTATAGATGTCTATTTTCAAAAATGAAAAGTAAAGCAATTTCTTTCAACTATTTAGACGTAACTGAGTCTCCTATGCCCGATCTCAACTGTCCGGCTCCTTCTTCGCAATGCAGCAGCACAGCTGTGTGGCTGTGCAATTACGTTCAATGGAAAATTGATTTTATTGGCTTGTTTATTCCGGCGTTTAGGAAATATAGGTAAACTTTATTTTGTCTTTTAATTAGAGCACGTTTAAACTCGATAAGTTATCGTGGTTTCGTTAAAAGTTAATAAGCTTTAAAATAAGGTGAAGGCTACATTCTAATCACAAGATATAATTGCAAGACGCGAACTTTTCAACGAGAAGCCTACTGGTATCATTGCTAGAAAAATAATTTGTCAAAAAAAGGAAAAAGCAAAATCAGATAAGGTTGAAAAAAATATTTTTTTAAAGAAGAAATTTATTTTAAATAGATATTTTATTTACTTAGCAACATTTTTAAACTTATTAATTGTTCGGCTGGCTTGGTTTTTATGCATTGGTTGTTGATGAACTCTTAAAGAGCAATTGAAATAATCACGATTGTGAACAACCATAGTCCTTCCAATTTTTACCCAAAAAATGTAAAATGTCCGCCCGCATCTTTAGCCGGTCGTAATTGTTAGCTCTTTATGACATTTATATGCTGGACATTGCGGTTGCTCAGTGTTTTGTTTACATGAGATCAAAACATATAGCCTCGGATCATGAACAGAGTTGAGACTAACATTTTTCATGGCTCATTCGGTTTTGAGTAAATGCTTTTTGCTATACCTTGAAAAACTAATTTGTTTGATTTTCTTTTTCCTCGGTCTTTTGGTTGAGAAAAGTCAGACGACTGAAAATACAGGGTGTCCATAAAGTCTCTTTACAATTTAAAAAAATTATTACAAAATGAAACGATGAGATATCGCAATGAGGGTTGTTTTATATTAATCAGTATTTCATAAAGTTTTTATTGACACTAAAATTTATTGTTTCAGATAAAATTTCTTAATTAAAATTTCTTATGTTTAATAATTGAGTTATATGAACTGAACCCCCATAAAATGACTACTCCTCAAGAAAAAGCGCAATGTGTATCCTGGTTTATTGAAACAAAATCAGATGTTCAGACCTAGCAAAACTACAGAAGTAAGTATGGAAGAGACCCACCATCACGTCCTTCAATTCGTTTATGGCACAAGAACTTATGGAGACAGGGACAGTGTTCGATACAAGGAGAAGTGGGCGACCAAGAACATCTGAAGAAAACATCGAGCGTGTAAGGCAAGCCTTTCAATTGAAACTACCACGTTCAACAGTGCACAGGGTCTCTTCCATACTTACTTTTGTAGTTTCGCTGGGTCTGAACATCTGATTTTGTCTCAATAAACCAGGATACACATTGCGCTTTTTCTTGAGGAGTAGTCATTTTATGGGGGTTCAGTTCATATAACTCAATCATTAAACATAAGAAATTTTAATTAAGAAATTTTATCTGAAACAATAAATTTTAGTGTTAATAAAAACTTTATCAAATACTAATTAACATAAAATAACCCTCATTGCGATATCTCATCAGTTCACTTTGAACTAATTTTTTTTAATTGTAAAGAGACTTTATGGACAAATTTATGTACTATTTAAGCAGCCCAGTGTTAATATCTATCGGTTAGATTCTAAAAAACTATTGATTCGCTCTTTTCTAAACAGTTCTGCCGAGATGCAAGATATCAATGTTTCAAATTAAATATGTATCGCGCGTTTTTTCGAAATGTATATTAGAATACCTAGCGAGTTACTCGTATTACTAATATTTACAGTTTTACTTTTTGAGTTATTTTATTGGCTTTGTTGAGTTATTGTTTGGTTAGCTTTTGTAATAAAATAGTAATTCCCCAAAAAATAAAATTAACCGAAAATGAACAGTTTTAGTTTCAAGTCATTTTACTCTCACAAACCAAATGAAATTGTTTAGTCCCTTTAAAAGAATTCTGTTATTTTATATTGAAAGCCTTTGTTACACAATTAAGAACAAATCCACGATTTTTATGCTCTTAAAATCTTTTAAGCCGAAATCTGTCCGAAAAATAGGCAAAAGATATGATCAAAAGTATGAACAATACTCATTGTATGTGGTGATATTTTTTGCTTTTTATCATTTTGATATAATAAAAAAATATAAAAGTATTCCAAACTTAATTTTAAAGAAATTAAGTAAAAATGAACAAAAAATTCACTAAATTAAATTAGTTTTTTGGGTACTGCGACAGTTGATTGAATGGCACTTGATCAAACGCCACTTGGTCGAACGACACTTGATCGAAACACACTTAATCAAAACGACATTTGATCGAAAAAATGACAGTTAATACAAAAAAAGATTTACTTTTGTATATTTCTGCGGTTAAACTATCTTTTTGGTACTGTAAATTAAATTCATAAAAAACAGATGCTATGAGTAAGAAGATAGTTTGTTTTTATTTTTTATAATTTTTTTGCCAATGTCAAGGTCAAGGATTCTCAACAAGGTCCCTGGCCAAACATTTTTAGGGGAAAAAAGCAGATTTTTTGTCATGGTTAGGTTTCGCCAGGTGCATATTGTTGTTATCTTTTTGCATTTTTTTTACATTGCAGTCAGCAATGTATTTAAGGGGAAGAGAGAATTGTACCATGGCTCCACCTTCGGAGACCACTTGAAGAAATCAGGGACAGATTAAAGGGGAAGACCATTTTTTAGAGATTACTAAGTTTTTGGGACGAAAATTCGACAAAACTGGGACAGATTCAAAGTAAAGACCTTTTTTTCTTTTTTAGCTTTACCACTTGAAAAAATTTTTCTATTAAGCATATTTGATTGTGGTTGTATGCCCCTCCATTCAAAAATCCTCGGTACGCTACTGATTGTAGTTATAAAGATTTTAATGTTTTGAGAGCAGTATAATATAAATCATAGTTTTGTATAGCACATTAAGCAGTTTAAATTAAACTTTGCCTTTTTTGCTTTTTTTTGTTTTATTTTGGTTAATCTGTTTCCTGTGTAAAATGTAAATTTTCATCCGTGCTATCGCTCTTTTCGCTGGTCCGATAAAAATTTAAATTTTCTAGTCGCATCTTTTTATGAACACTACAAAACAAAATTCTTTATTGCGAGGAAAATCAAGATGGCTTTGCAATGTTTTGTTGTAAATATTCTCTTTTATTATTCGATCAACTGTTGTTTCAATCAAGTGTCGTTCGGTCAAGTGTCGCTCGACCAACTGTCGTTCGATCAAGTGTCTGGTCACGAGTTTCACAACACTACGCAAAGCCACCTTATCTCTAGTCTACTCAACAGCTGAGTACTGCGCGCCAGTCTGGTGTTCGTCTTAAACGACGCCTTGCGCATAGTTACTGGATGCATGCGTTCCACTCCAACGGACCCATACTCTCAGGCATCCAACCAGATGAGCTTCGCCGATTGGGAGTGACAATCTCCTTGGCTTACCGTGGATCTCTGGACCCTGATCATATCTTATATGGTCTTTTAAGTGGGTCCTTAGATACTCGCCAAGTGAGACTAAGATCCAGACGCCCGTTTTTGCCAGCTGCACGGAATCATTTGGACAACCTTGCCAGACTTGGAATCTGCGCTTCTGAATGGACAAATTACAAATGGAAAACGGATTACTCTGAAAATGCTTCCAGGCTCCGTGTCTTTGTGCCCGGGACCGGTGCCAGGCCTGCTGAGATGGGCTTACCCCAAGCAGCTTGGGTTAAGCTCAACCGCCTGCAGACTGGTGTCGGGCAATTCCATTCGTCCATGCACAAATGGGGTCTCGCTCCTTCACCAAATTGCGAGTGTGACGCCTCTGAACAAACCGCAGACCATGTACTAACAGCGTGCCCTATACATCGGGCACCACATGGAGCACGAGGTCTGACGGTTTTAGATGACAAAACCCGATACTGGCTCAACAACATCACTACCAGCATCTAATCCAGGTAGTACAGCAGTCTGGGGTAGTGAAAAGATAAATCTTCGGCCCCAGTCCTGTTTGTATCTGACCTGCAGTGGATACTTTTCCAAACGACGACAACGAGTTTTTTAAACCACTCCACCTTTCGTGGTAAGCTATTGCTCACTTTGTCAAATCAGGTGAAACGGAATCGTCACAACAAAACGAACTGGGTAGTAGCTTACAACAGCTAGGGTGATAAAAAATAGCTCAACTTTAGTGCATTTTTTTGTTCATTTTTGATTGATTTCATTAGTAGAAACGGCTTTTTTTTACTTTATCCATTTAATGAGCTTCTTAGCTATTTTCTTACAATACAGTGTCTTCAACGTTTTCTTGCGAATCAGGAGGTTAAATAAAGATGATAATAAAATAATAATAAAAAAGAAGCAAGAAATGCGTATTAGAATAAAGTAAATAACTGAAGTTTTGTTACAATTTCTTATCCCAAAATATGGTGGGCCTACAAATAATAAGTAAAACGTAATTAAAAATAACTTTTTTTTGAGTAAAGACAGGAACTTTTCAAATGCTTTAAGTTTTAACACAAATAAAATAATTAAGAATTCACTGAGCAAAGCCTTTAAAATCTTTCGCTACGAATGTAAACCTACAACTCATTAATTCTCCTTCAAATAGAATCTTTTATTTTCTTTTATGATATTAAGAGCATTAATATTAAAACAATCCATAAACCATGCAATAATATAAAACTAAAAATTTTTCATGGCAATAAAATTATGACTTATATGTTAAATAGAGACCAGATCTTGACAGCCGATGACATTCCACCCACATTTTCTTCATGTCCGTTGCTCTATGTGAATTGCGTAAACACTGATCAAAGCAGATACTTCTATAAAGGTTATTGTGGGGTTTATTACTGTGCTGATGGATTATGTAAGTATTCTTTTATATTTTTGCTTCTTCTTTATGTCTTACAATACAAAATAAAAGTAAAAGAATTTAAACGATTTTTGACCACTTAATCATCGAACTTTATCTGGGAGAGTTGACAAACAAAAACAGGACAAAATAAACGTGTCAAAATTATTTTATAAAACCAACAAAAAGAACCAACCTTTTATTTTCCTTTTTTTATATGTTGAAGCGTGCCTTTAGTTTTAGGTGTCGTATTCAAATCATAGTGCCTGGCAGCATATCCCATTTTGTGGTAGGCTATGTGGCAAACGTTTAGAGTTACAGCAAAAAAATATTCTTTTTGAAAGACTTAAAATTTGAGCCCAGTTGACCGAGCCAAAATCAAGAATGATAAAACAGTACACCAACAGATAAATAAGGTTTAATATTGACAGTTAAATTATTTTAAAAACAATATTTTAAAAATTTTTGTGGAATTAAACACACTATTTTCAAACATCATCAAGCGCCCATACGATGTCGAGAAACTTTTTGTAAGTATAATTGAATAAGACAAGATATAAAACAAATACATTCGAATATACACTTATCCTTTCCCTAATAAACTTTAAACTATGAAAAAAATTATATTAAATATTTGACATGTTTTTTGAATATTTAACAATAATTTTGTCTGTTTATGGGGAAAAGTTTTAATTTGTGATTGCAATGATGCAATTTTAAACATTGTGTCGAAGCAGCCAAAACGTGAAACGGATTGCAAGGTAGCTTTTACGCGGATGTTATTGCAAACCGGCGCTTTAAATGCACTTTCAAACTGCTCATTCATAAAACCTACTGCTTTGTCCAGGTTTGCTGAGCATTAGTTTGTTTTCATACGAAATTGTTTGCAATATAAAGATATTTACTTCTCATTGAAGTCTCTTTGGGTGTTTCTTTTTTTTTTTTATCTATAACTTCGAGGCTAGTGGATGACGTTTTCTCTTGACGGTAAGCACAAAAATGCTTAGACTTACTTATATTAACTTTTCAAATGCTTCACCAATATAGTTCTAAATTTTTTTCATTTTCGCCATCTCGGCACCCCAAAATAATTTATTTAGTTATTTTTCTTTCAAATAAATATTTGAAACTAAACAAAGCTTTGAACTTTGCAACAAAAATAAAATGTAAACTGTTCATGGCAGCATTGGCATCCCGGTTGAGAACCACTGTGCCAAACCGAATCAAGTTAGTCCAAATCATGAAGTCCAATATCTTTTTTGTCTAGCTTAGCCTTAAGACTCAATCTTACAATCGAACCAAAAACTGATAGCTAAAAAATCGAAACTACGTAAAAGTAGATTGTTCAACATAAGGGTTTGAAACTTTCTTATTAGGGCTAAATTATGCCCTAAAAGCATAGCTTAGCAACTCCCCTTTTTTTTCCAAGTGAACAACAAAAGACGTTTCTATGCTTTATTTGTCGCCAATTGGTCGAAACATGAATTAAGCGCTTTTTAGTGATCGTAAAGTGCTGTCTTGTTCATGTTGTCATGCTTTTGGAAAAAAGACACTTTTTTTACTTTTGGGTTCTCAAGTCGCTTTTTAAAAACGAAACCATTAGATTGCAAAACCGAAATAGAAATTATAAGCTTAGTTTTGGGTTGTTTTTAAACACTAATTTTATAACATTTATTTGAATGTTCAAAACGGCCTTTTCAGACTTGGTAGCCATTGACACCAACAGATTTTCTAGCCCATGCAATAACACTTCCGTCTCGTTTTCTTCAAAGCAAGTAAACCTAGAGTCAAAAAAGATTACTTTTTTGCTTGCGTCTTCAGACTTGTAACGTGTTTGGTACTTCGATCATTTGTTCTTATACATCATCCGAATTGGTTTGCAACTGCATGCTGTTCATTACTTTCTGTGTCCAGTTATTTTAATAAAAAGCGTTTTCCCTGTGCTTAGGTGGCCATGCCTATGCTCGTGTCGTGTCCGGCAAATCTTTTTTAATCTTTTAAAGTCTATGTAACAATGGTGGCCAAACGGCGGCTCTTTGAACGTTTTGAAAGATTGAAAAATTGTATGGGAAATCTGAAAATGATTTCAAGTGAGGACCTTTTTTTTATCAGTAAATGAGTAAATAAATTTATGTTTTTAGATTTTTGTGTTGCGGCTCTTTAAAAGTTTTAATTTATGATATGCGGCTCGAACATGGTATAGGTTTGGCCACCCCTGCAATATATCATGTTTTAGCTTGGCACTTTAATGGTACATGCTTAATTAAAAAGAACAGCATTTCCAAATAAAACTACTAAAAACAAATCAATTTCGTGACGGGCTGAGATTTTTTTTTAATTTATATATATATTACAGATTATACTTGCGCTTTGCGCTTTTAAAATGGTTAAAAGAACTGCGCCACAAATTTCCACCTCCGTAGTTAGCCCGGTCTCTCTGGTCACGGCTTAGCTGCTTATAGCACTGAATCTCACTTGGTTTAAGGCTGACTTGTAAATGCTTTTAGATCGAAATCCTTATGGATCGAGTTTTCGTCAATGGGTAGAAGACCAAAATTATTGGAGAGACGTTTATCGAATGTGGAAAAGAGTTTTGGTTCCATCAAACCGCTCGTGCACTTGATTTTATTTTCTAATAATTTCAAACTTTGAAATCATTTTTGTATATAAAATTAGAGTTTTACCGGTAGTCATATGTTTAACACCAATATTGTATTGTATTAATAATTTTTTTGTCTGTGAATTTCAGGATTTTGGTTGCTAATTTTTAGTTTTTCGAAATTAATACCTTTCTTGAATGCTTTTGAGTTGGTGACGTCACTTACTGGCTTACTTATTTGAAGTTGATTTCATTCTAAATATTCAATCAACTAAATACAATCTATAATTTTTGTGTATGACCTAGTTAAGCTTTATTTTATTACGTTGAAATTGAAATGTGTATATCGTTATCAAAAAATAAATAAATAAATGATGAAATTAACGATAGGAAAATAAAAAGGTAATGATTTTGCTCACCAGGCATTACTATTGCTAAAAACAAATGTTCTACAGGTGATAATATCAGACTAAAGATTAGCAAGGTATTTTTATTTAAACTGACGTTTCGTCGGTCACAAATCAACCGACATCTTTAGAGATCAAAAAGTCCACAGTAGCAACTGCTAAAAGCTCGTCATCACCAAGCGTAGAAATGGGAATAACAGAGTTTGAGGTGAAGAATTAGAAACCAAATGGTTTTCAATTAGTTATTAAGCAAAAATAGTTTATTTGTCATCAGCTATAATTCTAGCAGCAATCTTAATAATAAATGTTCTTAGTTTGCTGCAAATCTCACATATTCAGTTGTAGGATTTAGCCGGTTTGCATCGGTTTACGGGAGTAAGTTCGGAGAATTAACTAAATTTATTTCCTATGTAGTCTCCTAACGTAAACACTCCTCAATATTTTTATAATGATGTGTGTTTTACGAATATTTGGAATTGTTATTTGGGAAATAATTTTAAGATTAATCATTTATTAGCCGGCAAATTTTACGTTCTTTAATAGAACCGGCAAATTCATAATAAATGACAAAAACTTGAATACCACCACTGCATATAATATTGGGTAATGATTCAGTCTTATAAACTTAAAACAACAATAATAATCCAAAATTGTCGAAAACTAAAACAGATCCAAATTTGCACAGTAATAAATCCATTGTCGGATACGTAAACTGGAAAAAATTATTTAAAAAATTATTCTTAACAAAAAATCTCAGCTAAATACCACTCATCCCTATTAGCTTTCGTTTATTCAACTTCTTCAGATAAATACAAATAAAAACAAAAAAGATACAGATGATGATCGAACGTAAAAGTTTTTTTTGTTATTAAAAGATAAGAAGAGAAATAAAAAGAATAAAACCTGTCCTTCATCAGTTGTTAAATTATATTGCTGTTGGATTTGGTTTCAGCTTGCAGCAAAGTTTTTTAAATTATTAAATTATCAATGTTAGTTACTTCGACTGGATGGCCTTGAACACCCAAGTAAAGAACATAAGGAGCTAGGTCGTGGTTGATAATTGTCAGATTTTCTTTCGACAACGCGCGATTTACATAGTTTACACCTTTCTTTTCATTAGAACCGATGTAATTCAGGTGTTAATGCGGTTTATCTGCAACAAATTACGTGCATTCAAGTACTAATAGAATCGAAATAAAATACGCTTATTAAAATGAACACGACAATTATTCAAATTTTGTAAATAACAACAAACCAAATAAATTAACCAATTAAAACACTAATTATTTACTGCCAATTAAAAAACGTCTATAAAAACATTCTACATACCGAAATATTTTTTCAAGGCCACTTTCTTCAACTTATCAATTTATCGACCACTGTAAAAACCACGAAATATCAACTTTTCGTTCTACTCGAAACAACTTTTAAAGTAGCTTAATCCATCAACGCGTTCTCTCTCTGTTTTTACTTCGGTTTCGGCAAGACGAGTTTAATGCGAAGACGTCATGCAGCGAAACTCAATCTCTTTCACTACGGAACAACGGCGGCTATCATTATTAACAAAATTTACAATCTAAGAAACCAAAACAGCGCTTGCTTGAAGCGAAAATTGAAAGCGATTATTTAAGCGAAAATCAACAACAATCAAATACTATTTACTGCAATGCAACAAACCATTGCAATATAATTTAATGAGTATATTTTAAATTTCAAGCTAATATGCTACTATGGGGTCTTGTTCACTGTTAGCCGTTACTA
The DNA here is from genome assembly GCA_963680785.1 of Diplosoma virens. Classification (NCBI taxonomy): domain Eukaryota; kingdom Metazoa; phylum Chordata; class Ascidiacea; order Aplousobranchia; family Didemnidae; genus Diplosoma; species Diplosoma virens. The sequence goes on from OY796894.1 coordinate 25,315,233, forward strand.
ACCTCGCAGGCTTTGGAAATTCTCCAAAATTTTTAAAATGCTGTAATAGAGTCGTAATAAATAAAAAAGTCTGCAATAAAATCTGTAATAAAGATGTAATTAAAATACGTAATAAAGTCGAAACGGCAAACAGTGAACGAGATCCCAATTACGTACATATTTTTTTTAAAAAACCTTTTTTTTTTTTTTTTTTTTGACAGCCTTAAATTCAAACTAACTAGCATTTTAATCTAGTCAGTATTTCATTACAAGAAATAAAAAAGGTCAATGGTTGTGGAGTTTGCGAAAAGGATGGATTTGGCGATTATTAATACTTATTTTAAGAAGAAAGATGAACACAGGGTGACGTATAAAAGTGGAGGAAAAAGTACCCAAGAAGATTATGTGATGTGCCAAAGGAGAAACCTGAAGAAAATGTCCGATTGTAAGGTAATAGTGAATGATTGTGTTGCAAAGCAGCATCGTATGGTGGTATGCAAAATGGCTCTCATGGTGAAAAAGAAAAAAGCAGAGAAACTAAAGCCAAAGATACGGTGGTGGAAACTGAAGGAGACAAGCTGTCAAGAAGCGTTTAGACAAGAGGTGACCAGGATACTGGGAGGCAAGGATCGGTTACCTGATGAGTTGGACAGAACAAAAGAAATGCTAAAAAAAGCAGCTGAAACTGTGCTGAGAGTGACATTTGGGAAACGAAAAGGAGATAGGAGACATGGTGGTGGAATGAGGAAGTTCAGGACAGCATAAAAGAAAAGAAAAAGGCAAAGAAAATATGGGACAAAATAAGAAATGAAAAAAGTAAAAAGATCTACAAAAAAAAGAAGAGCAAGACAAAGAAGGCAGTTGCGATGGCAAAGGGACGTGCGTATGAAAATTTGTATGCTATATTGGAAACAAAAAAAGATGAAAAGGAGTTGTACAGATTGGCTAGGCAGAGAGACAGAGCAGGGAAAGATGTATAGCATGTGAGGGTTATGAAGGATGAAAACGGTAATGTGATGATAAATTCGGAGGAAGTGTTAAAGAGATAGAAGGAGTGCTTTGAGAAACTGATGAACAAGAAAAATGACAGAGACCCTAGGACAGAGGAATCAGAAGTGGTTAACGAAGAGGTAAATTGTGTCAGTAGTAAAGAAGTAAAGAATGCACTGAGAAGGATGAAAAAAGGTAAAGCGGTTGGGCCAGACGAGTTGCCAATAGAAGTTTGGAAGTGCATGAAAGAGATGGGGATAAAATGTTTAATCAGACTATTTAATAGACTATTAATGGGTGAACGGATGCCAGAAGAATGGAGAAGGAGTGTGTTTATTCCAATCTATGAAAACAAAGGGGATACACAGTGCTGTGGAACCTACAGAGGAATAAAGCTAATGAGTCACACAATGAAACTACGGGAAAGAATTATTAAAGCCAGGCAAGGAAAAGAGTAGAAATCAGTAAACAACAATATGGATTTATGCCAGGAAAGGGAACCACCGATGCCATGTTTGCCTTAAGAATGTTGATGGAAAAGTACAGAGAAGGTCAAAGAGAGCTATATTGTGTATTCGTAGACCTAGAAAAAGCTTACGATAAGGCTCCGTGGGAAGAGCTGTGGCACTGCATAAGAAAATCAGAAATACAGAAAAAGTATGTGCGACTTGTACAAGATATGTACGAGGAAAGCGAAACGGTGATGAGGTGTGCAGTAGGCAGGGTTGCGGAATTGGAAGATTAAGATCCGACTCCGACTCCGACTCTAGAATTTCTAAAATGCCTACTCCGACTCCGACTCCGACTCCCTAGTATGGGCAAATTATTTATTTTAAATTAGATTTAACTAAGTAAAAATCATCCTTTCGAGTTGACAGTTGCACAAAATAAGTCAGGTTTTTTAAATACATAAAAAGATATTTACTTTAAAAAATTATGTATATGAGTGTATGCACTACATGTATAACTGCAAATTACTGGTGCTCTTCAGAAGAGTGCTCAATGGCTTCAATAGTCGGAACAATTATTCCTGATTATCAAAGCACAAATATTAAAAAAAACATTTTATTAAAATATTCCCAACAGACTGTTTCACCTGTAAGGTTCATCAGGGGACACAGTTAAAATAAATTTTTACGCTTCAGATAAAAACTCGCATCTTAGAAAAATAACGCCACCGAAAGTTTAGGTTTAAACTATTATTTTACTAAAGTAAGTGATAGATTAGCAAATAATTACTTTTGTTACGAGATATTAAAAGAAAACATGCTGTAATATTGCATATAGATGTATTCTTAAACTTGGCCAAGCTGCCGAAAAGATTACCGGTTAAGCGTAAAAAAGTTTATGGATTATTAGTTAAAAGGAAGTGTTATAAAAGAATCTTTTCATAAAAAAATGTTTTTATAACACTCTCTCTTAACGAATGATCCATACAAATGTTTTATACAGTAAAAAGAAATTTTTTTATAACATTTGCTCTTAACTAATGATCCATAAACTTTTCTACACTTTAATCTGTTCGGCAGCTTGGCCAAGTTTAATACATCTACGAGTATGAGCAACATTACTGCATATTTTCTTTTAATATCTCGTGATAAAAGTAATTATTTAATAATTAATCACTAACTTGAGTAAACTAATTTTTTAAACCCAAACTTTTGGTAGCGCTATTTTTCTAAGATGCGAGTTTTCATCTAGAGCGTAAAATTTATTTTAACTTTTAATTTTTGCTTATTTTATTTCTTTCAACGTAAATAATATTGTTTTTTTTAATTGTTGTGTTTCCTGACGAGCCTCACAGGCGAAACAGTCTGTTCGGACTATTTTAATACAACATGTTTTTTTGTTATATTTATGTCTTGATAAATACGTATATGGATTATATGGATAATTATGATATTATCTCTTGTCTATTTTACAGTTATTATTTTTCCCATGGTAAATCGAACTCATGACAAACCTTAATGTTAATACAATTAACGACTAGTGTAGGGCCTGGGTGTAGGACTAGACCCTGAGTGTTGTCTCCTGCGTGTAGGACTACATCTAGTCGGTCTGAAACTCAATGAGGTATGCATCACTGACGAGCTTTAACAAGAGGAAAACTCAAGTCTGGTGCTTCTTGTTTTAGGTGGCTTAGTTTCGTTTTTATCAGTAGGTAATGGGGTTAAAACGTAAATACGAAAATTTTATAATTGTAAAATTTTTTACCAGTGTTAGTAATAACTATGGAATTTATTGACAATGAAAATTTGAAAACAAAAGTTTATAGAAGCAAAAGAAACAAAAAACCATACGTAAAAGAATTAAAAATTTGAACCCACAATTATAGACTACAAGAAAAACAATAAAATGCGACTAATTTTAGAATTTTCCAGAATCATCCATTGCGTATAAAAAAACTCCAGAGAAAAATATTAACATTTCCATACCAATAATAAGCTCATCCTTATTTCTCTCAAATAAACTTCAGCCATTAGTTTCATGGCATGGAGTCCATCTTCTTCACAGTAATTCATGGTTATATATTGATAGTAAGAATATATATGTGAATTTTGTCGAATTTTGTAAACAAAATAAAAGGGGTTCTGTAGTTTCTATCTCATGAATATTTCAATTAATGTACTTTTGTACAAGACTGAACATGCAGGCTCTCTGCCGTTTATTGACATTCATAGTAGGAGATTATTAAAAAATTCACTTTGGTTCTAAACTTTTGGTTGATATTTTTTTGAAAGAATAGAGCAAGAACAGTAAGTTTTAATTTTCAAAAATTTTAATTTAATAATTTACTCATAAAAACAAAATTGCTTCTGTGAGTTTCTTTTTTATTGCAGCCCTTTGGTCTGTTCTGATGAGCCTTAGTGATGAAAAAAGACGTTCAACACTCGTTTCTGTTGGAGGAAGTACTTATTTAAAGACACATCAAAAATAAAAAATGGGGGCATTTTGGAGGCTGAAACGGATTAATGACATTTACACTAATTTCAATGGGAAAATTTGCTTTGCATTACGAGCAAATTGAGGTACGAGCTCGGTCACGGAACAAACTAAACTCGTATGTCAAGGTACCACTGTACCATAGAAAGAGGCTGCTTATGGTAGTAATTGATTATGCACCTGGCATTTGCTTCCTATCATTGGATTGAAGAAAGGAAAGCAACTAAATCGACTGCCCGAGCATAGCATTACCCAAAATACTATTTGCTTACAAATCAAAATGTAAACTTTTTATGAATTGCACGCTGTGTCACGCGATACACGGCAAGGTTCTCTTAAAAAGATTACTGAACTGCACTCCACTGCCGCGCGCGGCCGCGTAAGTTGCGCGGTTAACATCACTAATATGTAAAAAAATTGGACATGAGGAGTCGGAGTCCGATAAAATATTCCGACTCCGACTCCGACTCTGCAACCCTGGCAGTAGGAACAACAGAAAGTTTCTAGAGAAAGGTTGGACTGCATCAGGGATTAGCGTTAAGTCCGTTCCTGTTTGCAGTGATAATGGACAGGCTAACGGATGAAGTAAGGAGAGAACCATCGTGGACAATGCTGTTTGCTGATGATATTGTGATTTGCAAAGAGACCAGGGAAGAAGTGGAGCAGAGACTAGAATCCTGGAGGTACGCATTGGAAAGAAGAGGGATGAAAGTAAGTAGGTCAAAGAACGAATATCTGTGCATAAATGGAGGAAATAACAAAAAACAGTGAAGATGGAGGATACAAAATTGCCAAGAGTAAAGGAATTTAAGTATTTGGGATCAACAGTGCAAGAAAGTGGTAGTTGTGAGAGGAAGGTAAAGAAGAGATTGCAGGCAGGATGGAACGGAAAGAGAAAATTATCTGGAGTAATCTGTGACAGAAGGTTACCAGCTAGAGTAAAAGGAAAAGTGTACAGTTCAGTGGTAAGACCAGCAATGGTGTATGGAGTTGAGACGGTGGCAGTTACACAAAAACAAGTGGAAGAGATGGAAGTCGCAGAGATAAAAATGTTGAGGTTTGCTATGGGAGTGACGAGAAAAGACAAGATTAGAAACGAGTACATCAGGGGTATCTATCTGAAATCGGAACAAATATTCAATTCTATTCAAAAATAAAGTAGAAAAATTAAGATCAATGTTCTGTAATAATGGATACCCAAATTATTTTTTGATAAAGTTTTTTACCAATTTATGAATAGTAGACAAACAAATTTAAATCAGACGCAACCTACCAGCAACAAAGAAAACATTACAGTTGAAATTCCATATGAGGGGAAACAGTCTCACATATTCGCAAAAGACATTTCGAAACTAATTTGGAAATTCTCTGCCGTGCACTTAACACCTATATATAAAACTTGCAAAGTTGGAAACTATTTCGATTTAAAATCTAACACACCTGCGCATTTGTTATCAAATGTTGTTCATCGCTTTTCGTGCCCGTGTGATGCGGGTCTAATTTACATCGGTAAGTCAACACGTCATGTGGTAACAAGAGCAAAGGAACACTAAAATTTAGGCTCTTCGGTCAAAAGCAAAATAAAAGATCATATTATTGAATGCAATTTGTGTAATAAAAAAGATATGGATAACCTAACACAGTGTGGTCCAAACCCTGGCCAAGTCTTGTCGATGACAAGCAGCCGTAATTTTTTTTGGAGAACGCTATGATTTTGCGCGAAAATAGGAATTTTTTTTTTAAAGAACACCCTGATTTTGAGACGAAAATAAGCGTTTTTATCCGGTTGAGGCGCGCAAACTCAAATAATTTTTGAAAAGTGGCCCACAAGACTGGAGAAGTTAGACCAACCTGACCTAGATTTTATCTTTGCGGCCCGCGAAGCTTTTTCAAACCTTAATGCGGCCAGCGAAACTTTTTCAAACCTTAATGCGGCCCTCCATATTCTTAGCCTTGGACCACACTGGCCTAACACATCGTTTTAGTGTTATAAAGAAATGTTCCTCAGATTACGACCGTAAAATTCACGAAGTTTTACTAATTAAAAAATATCAATCTAAATTAAATAAACAACTGTATGAAAATGGCTCGTCTTTTTTACTACAATTCTTCTAATTTAGTCATGTGATTTGCATTATTATTATTTTTTCTCTTTTTTCTCCTTTTTTTCTCTGTGAATTCTGACGTTGTTTTGTGTAATTGTCATTGCCTATAAATTGAATTAGTAACAACAGTAACAGCATAAACTTGGGAAAATTCTTGTTTTTATATCTTTTAATTGATTGTAATTGTTGTTTATGGTTAAAAATTTTTAGATGATTTTAAACAATTTTAGATGCTTTGATAAGGACTGATGATAGTCGAAAACGTTCAGCTTTTCAATTAAAAAAATTTTACAAACTAAATGAAATGTTGGATTTTGCTTGCTATAATTTTTAAATGGATCTTAAAAAGTCGCTAATAAAAGCTTTGCTATGACAACTAACATAGAATGCTCCTTGGTCGCTCCAAGAGTTGAGTGAGAATTTTTATGAGCAGAAAAAAAAGTTTTGGAATTTTGATTGATTGAAAATATTTAGATTTCAATTCCATGGGTACAAAATTGAAAATAGCAACGGGGACGCTCGCTAATAGCAAAAAATTTGTCCCTAAAAAGAAGTGTTCTCTAAAAAAAAAAGGTCTTGACTTTGGATCCGTTTCGGATTTTGTGATTTTCGTCCTAAAATCAAGTGTTCCCTAAAAAAAGACCTTCATTTTGAATCAGTGTCCGATTTCATGATTTTCGTCCTAAACTTCAAACGTTCCCTAAGAAAACGTTTTTCACTTAAAATCTGTTTCGGTTTTCACTTAAAATCTGTCTCTGATTTCATGATCTTCAACTCTGAAAACCAGCGATCTCGAAAAAACAAGAAGGAGGGGTGTCTGCACATTGTCACGTGTGGTAAGCCTACAAATTTTGTCACGCAGCCTATGGTGAGCCTACGTCGCGAAACCCTTCTGCAGTCATCGTGGACCCTAGTTTGGGAAACCTTGCAGTATTTTTTTGTTGTTCATTATTTAATGATACAGCTTATATGAAAGCATTCAACTCTTAGATGTCATACGAATATATATGTTTCCTTGTGTAAATATTCTTGTTATTCCGCCTGATTAACGAGCTACTTTTGACTACGGTAAGGAAGCATCATTATATGATGTGTTATGTATTCTTCATCTACTTTGGTAGGCAATGTTTTAACTCTGTGTCTGTGAACTGTGCTATTTAACAGAACATGACTCAGATTATAAGATATAGTACAGCATTGGACATAAGATATCATTATAATTTGTGAAATAAGAGATATTGTAAATTACTATAGTAATTATTATAATCATTGAATCTCATGCCTGTTATTTATTTTTTTAATAATTATATTTATTGTTTTGATTTCAGAATTATCAATTCTTTGATAACTCGCTCTTAATTAAACCCATAATGATTGACGTTGCTAAATCTCCGGCTAAAAAGGCAAAGTGGTATAAGCAATCCGTAAAGAAGAGTGGCTCAATGTTTCTAAATTAAAAACTTAGCTGAAGCGTGATACTAAAGATTCTAACTTTGCCTATTGTAAATGCTGCAACAGTACTCTAAAAAATTATAACCGTTATATCCGTTACACAGGTTCTGGCTGTCGTCGTTCGATATTTTGACAAAAGCACATTAAACCGTTGTTGGCAGACTTTTAGATACTGTGGTTGTCGAAGAGGGGAGTGCTCAGAGTCTTTATGCTTCTCTTAAGGCTCTACTTGAGAACAGAGGAATACTTTTGCGAAACATAATTGGTTTAGGAATGGATAATTGTTTTTTAACGATGGGACTAAAAAATAGCTTCCAGAAACTATTGAAAGATGACATACCTTCAGTATTTGTTATGGTATGTGTGTCATTCTTTTGCTCTGTGTGAGCCATGTTGTGACCGTAATGCCATAATATCAGGAAGCATTTCTGAAGGATTTGACCTCTTATTTCAGTCGCAGTAGCAAACAGAAGAACGATTTTTGACTGATTCAAGAAGCAGTGTCAGCGCCTAAACACCAAATACCTAGGTTAGCTCAAACTAGATGGCTGTCAGGATAAAATGTGATAAGTGCTATTATTGACAATTACGACGCGCTACTATTGTATTTTCAGAATGAAACAGGCATTGATAAAGTCGATGGAGTTCGACGAGTGTATGACGAATTAATCAATTCTGGAACGAGACACATGCTTTACTTTCTGCAATACATCTTGCAAAAAGTGAATGCGCTCAACGTAGAATTCCAGTCTGAGAACTTTCGGTTACACCGTTTACATTTGATGGTAACTACTGAATATAGAAACATCCTGAGTTGTTTTGTCAACGAGGAAATAATGCAGCGTGTCAATGTTTCAGATATCGATCCAATTAATACATGCAACCACAAAAAAATCAATGATATTTACTTAGATAGACTAGCAAAGATGCATTTAATAAATTAACCATCACCCACAAATATTTTGCCTAGATTCAAAACGTATTGTTTGGAATTTCTTATTGAACTATGCATTCAAGTAAAGAGAAGATTTTCACTAAGTGAAAATAGTTTAATTGCCAAGTTAAACATTTTGGACCCAGCCATTGCCTAAAATGGTAGAAACGCAATTTAATTTTTTATAATGGCAACATTTATCACACTCTGCTTGATCCGTGTGCATCGAACTGCGTTGAATTTTCTCTTTGCTTTTCAGTTTTGTTTTGACTTGTAATGCACGTGGTCGGTAGCGTAGTCACTGAATATTTTTAAAATTGGTTTTATTTAGCTGTGCTTGTTCTGAATTGGCTTCACTTACACTTTGTCAATAAAATTTTCTCATATGCTTTAAGATTAAGTACAATATAGGTATACATAAGATAAGTTGATGACAACTATAGACTGAAAAAAGAAATAGACCGCGGCTGCTGACAATACACGTAGCAAACTTAACATCAGATTTTAAAAATATTATTTATTAAGCTTAGATTGTTTAAAAGATTAAAGTTAAAAAAGGTGCTAAACCTGAAATGAAAAAAGCTGAGAAACCAGAGTTGGTGTCTGCAGAGGTAGAGAAAAGTGCTGATAAAGATATTTAGCAAGATTTTAAGTTTTTTGTGAAGACACACAAAAGAAAAATTTTGATGTTTCGAAGGAGTTTTGTGAAATTAAGAATAATGTTAAAAATGATGACCTTAAACTATTTGAAGGTAAGGTTCTTGCTCTAGAAGAACAAGTGCGTTTTATTTACTTAATTACTTTGGATAACGTTGAACAATGCGGAGATGAGCTTAAAGCGCGTGCTGAGCGTCTGTTGGATGATGCCCGAGCCTTATCAAGGTCACATAGTGCTTTGCTAAATAATTGCGATAAATCTCGACCAGAATCTTGTTCGATTGTTTCAAAGGGAGAGAATTTAGAATCATATTCTTGGCCTCGTGTATCTAACGCCGAAAATTTAACCAAATCCTTTGAGCCAGGAGAATCATTTGCGCCAGAAAAGGATAAAATTACCACTAACTTATTCAAACAAAAATCAGATATTGATGAGTTTATACTAAGCAATTCTTATTTGCATCCTATGGCAGGCACCAACAACTAGTAAAGCGTTTAAAAATAACCCACTTGCGCCATTCTGTTGTGTCCTTGGGAAAGACACTTTACGGCACTTTCCCCTGCTTGGTAGTCTCGGCAAGCAGTTCAAAATTACAGTCATATCTCTATCAAATTACAAGCGGACAGCGATATCTTGGCATCTCCGGAAGCAGGTCGGAGTAATTGCTTACCCTATGTATTAGCGCCTCCGTCGCTTTCTTGCGAGTCAGGAGAATAAATATAGAGATAAAATACAAATAAAATAAAAATAAGATGCTTCCGCATAGCTCTCCAGTGCCTAACCCAAGATTAAAATTAGATACATTTAATGGCAATGTTTTAAAGTACCTTACTTTTGAGAGAAAACTTATAAGAATGATAGAAAATGAGTATCTGGACATTGATATTAGGTTTGCTTTTCTTGAGGAAGCGTGTATCGGAAGGCCGCAGCAGGTAATAGCCGGTCTTTTGTGCTTAGAAGATCGAGAACAAGCGTATAATATGGCTTGGTCGCGGCTAAAAAGATTTGGAAACCGAACCAAATCAATGAGCTTAGTTAAGCATGATTTGGAAGCCTCGTTAATAAAGAAGTGGGATGCGAAAGCGCTGATAGATTTCTGTGATAAAATGTATAAATGTCAGACAAGCTTTTTCGGTTGGGGCGAATCTTACTTATTAAATAAAGATGATCTATTTCAAAAAGAATTTCAACGGCTGCCTTACAAATTGAAATCACAGTTTGTCTCGATTGTTGACAAAGGTTTGGGAACGTTTACACAATTAAGAGAACTTGTCGAAAACGCTGCTTCATAAGGCGATACCGCTCATGGCGAAGTTTTGTCACAAGGTAATGTTAGAAATATTAAGTAAGAATGGTCAAGTCAATCAACAAGCAATTGCCGGCAGACCTGTTTCGTCCTTGTTATTTTTTTAAAATTTTATTTGAGATTATATACACATTAACAATAAGAAAAAAAATCAGACAATAATGTTGTAGGATAATGTACTATTTAGTTACAGATAATTACCTTTTTTTGTCATTGAGAGTTATGGTTTTATGTTTATATAGAGTGGAAGAGAGGGGAAAATTATGGTAAATAGAAATATTTGTTTAGGGAAATCGAGGCTTTTGGGAGTTTGAAAAAAAAGTATTGTTCGGAGAAGATAGGTTAGGGGGAGTCACTCGATTTTGTCGTCTGGGTTAATTTTTTGAAGAAAAATTTTAAATTTTGTTTTAATTTTGTAGAGTTCTTCATTTAAAAGAGAGGGAGGAATGGCAGAGGTGTAATGTGGAATATTATTTCTTATTTGGAAGAGAGAGAGACGAATTAGGGAGGCTAATTTAGATATTAATATGTAAGGTGTTCCTGTTGTATTAGTGTAATTGTGGAGGAGTATATCTTTTGTAAACGTGAAGTGTGTTTTTAGAGTTTCCGAGAAAAGGGGTTCTAAAGCACTAGTCAGTTTTACGGTGTGAGGGCAATCAAAAAATAAATGATCGGGGTCATCAAGAGACGAGGAGCAAAGTTTACATGAGAGGTCGTTGGGGTTGCGAGGCGTAATTTTGTCTTTGTGAAAGAAAGATCCCCATGTGAATCCTTTATATGCTGTCTTAAAGGCAATTTCTTTTTCTAGATTAGAAAAGAGAGAAGGGCAGGGTTTGCAAAGTGTTAGACGGGGCCAAGTGTGTGAAATATTAGTATTTGTTATGGGGAGAGGATTTGAGTCGGGATTGAGGAGGATTTGATATAGGGATTTGAAGGTAAGTTTATTTAGATGTTCTAATGGGATTGGGTTTTTCTGAAAGAGGTTAAGAGTTTTTATCCATAGTTGATTTGGTTTAGGACGGTGGGGTTGAGAATTAGAAAATAGTTCAGGTTTTATGGGTATAATTTTAGTTTCAAGGTTATAGATCCCATATTTCATCCAAAAGTGTTTTTGGGAGGAAGGGGATTGCAAAATGATGATAAGTTTCCATTGATAGGCTGTTGAGATTTTGATTACAATGGAGGGTAGGGCAATACCACCATTAGATTTAGGTAAGTAAAGGGTTGATCTTTTAATTGGTTTAAAGGGGGAATAATTCCATAGAAACTTAAAAAGCAGAGAGGTTAAGGATTTGATTTGTTTAGGGGTGGGTAGAATGATTCTGGAAAGGAATAATATTTTGAGGAGGAAATGTTGATTGATGAAAATAACTTTGAAAAAGAGTGAGTCTTTAAGATTGAGAGTAGAAAGAGTAGAATAAGGGAGGGAACGAATGAGTTCATCCCAGTTTTTGGATAGGTCTTGGTTTTGAAAGGAGAAATTAATTCCGAGTATTTTAGAAGATGTAAAGACTTTTCCTTGTGGGAAAGTAGAACGATAGGTTGATAGTAGTTCAGGGGAATTATAAATAATTGTGGTTTTTGACTGATTGATTCTCAGCCCCGAGTAATGAGAGAATTCTTCGATAATCTTGCGGATTGGAGCAAAGGAGTCAGGGGAAGAGATAAAAAAGGTGAGGTCGTCAGCATAGTGGCTGACTTTGAGAGAGGTGGAGCCAAGGGATATTCCTTGGATTTTAGTAGAAAAAAGTATTTTTTGGGTGAGGGGTTCTATGTCAATTAAAAATAGAAGCATGCTAAGTGGACATCCTTGGTGTATGCCACATTTAACTGGAATAGGAGCAGAAAGAGTGCCGCTAAGATTAATTTTAGCGGAGAGATTGGTGAGAAATATTTTGATCCAATTTATAATTGTGGTTGGTATTTGCAGTTTGGAGGCAGTAGAGAGGATGAAGTCATGACATATGGAATCAAAAGCTTTATAGAAGTCAATTTGTAGGATTGCTAGGGGTTGAGGGAAGTCATTGGTGTAGTTAATGGCTCAAAGGATATTTAGGTGGTTATTGAAGATCTGTTTGTTTGGAAGTCCGCATTGTTGTTCTTGGGAGATAATTGAGTTTAGGATGGGTTTGAGTCTAGTGGCGATTATTGAAGCTAGAATTTTATAGTCGGTGTTTAGGAGGGCGATAGGTCTTTAGTCTTTGATGGTTTTAGGGTTGGGTATTTTGGGGATTAGTTTAATAGAAATTGGGAGAGAGTGAGTTTTTTCTGAATGTAAGAGTTGTTGAAGGTTTGGCAGAGTATTGGTATGAGTGATGGGATGGAATTGTATAGAGTTGGGGTAAAGCCATTAAGCCCTGGGGAAGAGTTTTTATTTAAGAGATTGATAGCATAGCGAATGTCATTATGGGAGATTAGAGGGGAAGAGAGAAGTGTTTGGATTATTTCATCGGTGATATTTGAGATTATTTCATTTAAATATTCAGAAGGGTCAGGGTTGTAAATGGAGGATTCCATAAGTTTTTGAAGAAGGACAGAAAAGGGGAGAAACTATTTGTGTTTGTTTGATTTGGGTAGGTGGGAGATGTGGTATGAGTATTAGGTGGTATAAGGGATTTGGTTTGGGTTAAATTTTCTGTGATAGGGGCTAGGGGTGAGCGGTTGTCAATGCTTGTAAGCGGGGGTATTCTGGATCTGATTTGTAAGCCTGTTTGTTTATTTAGGTGGATTTGTTGTAGTTGATGTGTGATGTGGGCAATGCGTTCATGTTGTTAAAGTTGTTGAGCATGATGTAATTTATTGTTTAATGTGTTTTGAAAGTTTTTTTGTGTTATTTTGCTGTATTTTGGAGTAATAGAAATTCGTTTTGTTTTCAGGAGATCCCACCATTGTAGGGGTTGTGAAAGGTTTTGATGTAACATTGAATATGTTGGTAAATGATTGGGATGGAAAGGATAAAGTCATTAAGTTTCCAATGGGATGATTTAAAGGTTGTTTTGGAGGGAAGTTTTAAAGCAATAATCAATGCTTTGTTATGATCGGAGAAGGTGATGTTATGGTAGAAAGTTTGGGTAATTTTGATTGTTAGGGAAGAGGAAATGTAAATGCGATCAAGTCTGGATGTAGGTTTGGAGCGGGAGAAGGAGTAGGTTTTTGTGTTAGGATAGAGAAAACAGTAGGAGTCGATAAGATCAAAATTTGATAACAGTTTTTGGAATAGAATTTTGTCGTTTGTGTTTGGTGTAAAGTGTCCTGTTCTGTCAATTTGGTTAAGAACTAAATTAAAGTCTTCTGCTATTATTAATTTTCTATTTTTATAGTTTAAGTTTTGTAGGTAAGATGTAAGTTTTTGAATGGTTTTAATCCGTTGTGATGTTTGTGTGGACGTTTTGCCTGAAGGAAAGTAGCAGTTTATTAAGGTGTAGTTCGTGTTGTAGAGAGTAAAAGATAGAGATTGGAAGTAGTTTTGGAGGATTGTATGATTATTTATGAGGTAAGTTCTGGGAGTTGAATGTTAATAAGTGTAAGGGTACCTTGGCGATGAGTAATTTGTGGGGATAAAGATTGATCGACGTTTGGGTATGCTAGGAATTTGTGAGATTGAGAGAAGTGAGAAAGTTGTTGTAGTTGGATTGTGTGTATTTCTTGTAAGCAGATCAGGTGGATATTGTGGCGAGTAATGTAACGGGTAAGTTGGTCAGTGGATTTGTTGAATCCGTTAATGTTTAGAGATGTGATTTTTAAATGCATTTATTAATCGGTGGAAGCAAGGATGCGAGAAGGGGAGTTCATGGTTAGTAGTTAAGGAAATTTGGTTAAATAGTTTTACGAAGGTAAAAGTCAATTTATGTAAATTAATCATTAAAATTAGTATGTGTAAGGGGTTAGTATGATACATAATTAAATAGATAGATATAACACTAAAAAAAATTTTTAAATAGTATAGCAGTAGTAGTTATACAATACAAAAGTTATCAAGTAGAGTTACGATTTGTTCTTTCTTTCTTGTGAGGAAACTTTCTTCTTTCTTGATTTAAGGATGATGGAAGTGGCGGTAGAAAAATGTGGGGATGAGTCGGTGTTTTGGAGGTTTGCAGGTTCCTTTGAGTCTTGATTTTGGAATGTAGAGTCTCGTCTTTTGGAATATCATCGAAAGATTTTAAAACTTCTTCACTAATGTCTATTGGGGAATTTGTAGTTTTAGGGGAATCATTGAGGGTCTTTTCTATATTTGGTTCGTTGGGGCTTAATGGTGGGAAATTTTCATTTGTTTTCTTTAATGTTTTCTTTTTCAGTTTTAAGCATGGTGGATGGATGAAGTAGGGTAGGTGCATTGGTTTTGGGAGTAGAAGAAGTTGCTTGGGTATATGTGGTGTTAGCTTTGGGTTGAGAGGGTTTATGAAATGGTTATTTTAAGTTTGTTTCCATTTTTTGGGGCATTCTTGGATGCAGTGTGAAGTTGCTTTATAGTAGTTGCATTTTTCTTTGGGGTATTCTCCGTCGATGTTTACAATTATGAACCTGTTACGGAATATTATGGTGTCAGGGACGTTTTTTCTTTTGAATTCTTTTATGTAAAGATGGAAATACGGATTGTGTATGAGAGGACATTTCTTGTGCATGCCAAATTCTTGATGCTTAACTTTTCCCCAAGTTTTTGTGATTTTCAGTATGACATCATTGGTGATGTCAAAAGGCATTGGGTAAAGGGTAACGAGTTGACGAAACCTTTGAGGTCAATTTATTTGAATTGAGATACCCTGTTCATCTTTTGTTGTAATTATCTCAGGTTCTGCAAAGGTGTCATAGAGGTCGTCCAGGACATTCTTGGGAGTAGATTCCTTAAAAGTCACGTTGTAAATTCTTAACTGAAAATTGTGTGTGGCTATTCCATAAATTTCATCGAGATAAGGATGGAATAGCCCATCTTCGAGAAAAAGATCTATAAAGCTGTTGATGTTGTATTCTTCTTCATTGTTGAGTATTTTTACTTTGAATAGCAGGGAGTTTTTTTGTGGTCATTTTAAATGTTTATTTGTTTGGGAGATAGAAGATTTTTTTTTTTTCTAAAAAAAAACTTAGTTCGGCTTCAAATACGGCGCAAAATATACTAGAGCCAGAAGTAGAATTGAAGAGAATTTCACTTTGAGATTTTTATAACCTTTCCTAAAACTGACTTACTTACCTAGATGTCTGATAAAAAATTAGAGCAGTAACACGAACTTTCTATCTGTTAAAGTCTTACCTTATTCAAATAGAGTAAGAGTACCAAGTTTATAAGATATTTTTGAGAAAGTTGTTGGAACTTGTTAGGACAATATAGCTTGGTGTTGACCCCAGCTGAAAAGTTGAAAACTTAAACTGCTAGCACAACTTTTTGCTTGTGGTTTTTACACCTCAAACAGTAATGTTAGAAAGTCAAATAATAATCAAGGTGTGGTTAATAATATGTGTAAGCGCACGTGTTTTGCTCAACAACATCTCGCCCCAATAAAGCCTGCAGTAGAACCTCTACTGTGTGTGTTGCGTTGTAAAAACAATGAGATTTGAAAATGTGCTATCTTTGAAAGTAAATCTATTAAGGAGCGCCTAAGTTTAGCACATACTTTTAAGTTGTGTTTTAGTTGTCTTCGAACTGGGCATAGGGTGTCTCAATGCCTGTTATAAAATATGACGTAACAATCGCCTCTAGACCTTTTTCCTTTTCTTTGTAAGCAAACCACGCTGTAAATTAAAGTGCCTTTACAGTTAACAAAGCTTCGTTTATTGCGTGCGTTATTCGTTTTGTTGTATTAACTGTGCTTGTTTTGTACAGATTTTAGTGTTGTGTTTTATAAGTTGATTAAAGCCATATAAACAGTTATGGTAATTAGTTATCTTAGATTATAAGATAAGAAGGACAATCACAACAATGCCGATGGGAGGTTCAGTTTAAAAAATGTGGAAAGCATCACAATCTGTCATTGCACGCGGACATCGAAGAGCAAACAAATCTTCCCACATCGCAAGACAAGAAAGAAAACCTGGCCGCTTGTACTTTTTGCAACAATAGTGCATCTCCATTTTCTGGCCGAACAATCTTTGAGGTCGTTCCAGTTAGGGTGTGGTACGACGACCCATCAAAATATGTTTGCGCTTATGGGTTTATTGACGAGGAATCAAGTGTAAATATATGTTCTGCAGAGCTGGCTGAGTGATTTCGAATGCCTATGAAATGGGGTAACGTCGAGCTAATAACTGCAAACGCATCACTCACGAAAAGAAAAAGGTGGATTTCTTGGCTATACAAAGAATTGAAGAAGAAAGTGCCTTTACCGTCAAGGATGCTTTAGTGCAAGATGGCATTGTTGACGTCAGCTCCAGTATTCCTACGCATGAGATGGTTAAGGGTTATTCACATTTACGAGACCTAAAATTTCCAGAAACTGAAAATCAAAAGATAGAATTATTGCTGGGTAGTGACCTGCATCAAGCATACCTTCCCCAAGATATAAGATTTGGTGCACCTGGTAATCCAACAGGTCTTCAAACTCACTTAGGATGGAGAGTGTATGGCAAGGACAATTGTGATCAAGAAATAAATTCAACTAAACTTATGGTAAAGTTTTTAAATAAAGAGGAATCCTGCAAACAGATACTGGAGTTATTAAATCAAGATTTTAAAGACTTAGAATTACCTCACGTCCAGCCTTGTTAATAGAAGATAAGGGCGCTCTAGAAATGATGCACAAGACGCAAAAAAGGTTGAAGGTCATTATTCAATCGGTTTATTATAGAAGGATGGTGAACCAAAGTTACCCTATAACCAGTGATGGGATTCAAAATTTTAAGAACAGGTTCTCTTTTGTATCGAACTCTCTAACAACAGTTTCAGTGTTGGGATTCAAAGTTTTAAGAACAGGTTCAAAATTAGGGCGTTCTCTAAAAAAAAAAGATCTTCACTTCGATTTCATCTCTAATTTCCCTATTTTTCTCCCAAAATTAGGGTGTTCTCTAAAAAAAAATGGTCTTCACTCAGAATCGTTCTTTACACTCTGAACAAACATCTGCAACAGATTGAAACTGTTACATTAAATACAGAGATATTGAAATGCATAGATTACGTAAAGTTAAAACCGGGTTCGCCAAACGTGCTGAAATTCCTAGAACGGGTTCGCGCGAACCCGTGCGAACCCCCTGAATCCCATCACTGCCTATAACCGTGAAATGGCGCTAAAGTGTTCGCTTAGTTTAAAACGAAGATTCCTGAATGAATCAAACTTATTCAAAAAATATTGTAAAAAAATAATGGAATATATTGATTGTAATTATGCTGTTAGAATTTTAGATCAAGTTTCCTTTTACCCAGGAAAAATCTCTTACATTCTTCATCATTGCACCTGTATTCCAACAAAATTTAGAGTGGTATTTGATTGCAGTGCAAGATTTAATAATGTGTCGTTGAATGATATGTTGCTTCACGGACCTGACTTGACCAACAACGTGTTAAGCGTGCTGTTGAGGTTTAGACAGCATCCTATAGCAATTGTATGTGACATTAAAGTTATGTTTTCACATCCTTTTGTTGATGAGCGAGATCAAGACGCGTTTCGATTTCTCTGGTTTCCAGATAACAACCTCGATCAACCACCGGTGGACTACATAATGCGCACACATGTTTTTAATGCCAAGTCGTTCCCGTGCTGTGCTGCGTTGGCGCTAAGTATTACTGCCACTGACAATATCTAGGGAGCAGACGATGAAATAATTCAGAGGGTAATGATAAATGTCTATGTTGATGACACTTGCCGATCATGTGAGTCTGTTGAAAAAACAGATTTTGTGTCACAGTTGTACAAACTACTAAAAGGGCGGTGGCTTTCACGTTACCAAGTTTTTGTCTAATAACAAACATATTTTGAGCTCTATTTCGCAGGAAGACCTTGCATTTGATGTCGATCTTGATAAATGCCGACTTCCTTTGTAAAAGACCCTGGGTGTTTTCAGGGATGCAGCTACGGATCGAATGAGGGTGAACGTAAATCTTAAGGAAAGGCCCTGTATGAGGAGGGGTATTTTGTCTACTGTTTCTCAAACGTATGATCCTTTGGGCTTGATACAACCGTTCTTGCTACAAGCGAGGCAGATGCTGCAGAAACTTGTCAAGCTGAGCTTCAATGGGATGATGATCTTAAAAATAAACATTGCATAGGTTCTGAGTGGGACGCGTGGTTAAAGGCGTTGTTTCAACTTAAAGGGATTTCTATTGCTAGAAGTTTCACGATTATGGGTAGAACCGTTATTAAATTTGTATTGCATGTTTTTCCTGACGCCAGCATGTTAGGCTATGGTGCTGCATCTTACGTGAAAACTGTTTATCGTGATAATTCTACGCAGTGTTGTTTTGTCTTTGGAAAGTCGCGAGTTACGCCTCTAAAACCGGTCAGTGTGCCCCGTTTGGAATTAATTGCTGCTGTTCTCGCCGCTAAAATTTCGCAATTTGTTATTCGAGAGTGTGATTTTAAATTTTCGCGTGTTTTTCTGTGGACTGATTCAACTGTTGTGTTAAGATATATTAACAATACCTCGACAAGATTTAAAACCTTTATAGCAAATCGTAAAGAGATAATTCATTCTTTGACTAACGTAAAGATTGGCATTTCGTTCCTACTGCGTCTAATCCTGCTGATCTTGCATCCAGAGGTGTTTGGCCTGATAAATGTCAATCTGCCGATATTTGATTTCACGATCCAGTGTTTTTACGTAATATTGCTGTGGACTGGCCAAGACAGCCAGATTTCTTACAGCAACTCTCCGTAGACGACCCTGAAGTCAAGAAGACTGAAGTTTGCATAACTCAGCAGAAAGTTTCTCAAAGTTCAGACTGCTTACATTGGCTGTTCCGACGATATTCGAACTTCGATTAAGATTTGCAGCGAACAGTAATATGGCTGTTGCGCTTCATCGAATTTTTAAAAATGAAGTCTGATCCACATTGTGCGACACCAAATCAACAACCAATCACGGTGGCAGAAATGATTCAAGCAGAAAGAGCCATTGTCAGAGTCGCTCAATCCCAAGTTTTGGCGATATCATATCTGTGTTCCGTAATCACGAAGGATTTTACGATCCGGTGAAATTAATTACTGAACAACAACTGCGCGATAATCTAGTCTGAGAAAGTTGCAAACTCTTAATCCTTAACTTGTTGACGGAATTATACGAGTTGGCGGACGATTGCAACGCTCAACTCTCTCCTTGGAAAAAAAGCACCCTATCATATTACCTAATCAACATCCATTCACAGAGCTTTTAGTGTTAATGTATCATGAGCGCGAAGGGCACATGGGTTGTTCTCAAGCGTTGACCGCCATATATAAATAGTACTGGATTCTCAATTATAATTATAACATTTGCTCAATTATAATATAACAATTATAACATTTTAAAGTCCTGTGTAAAGTGCCGTTTTTGGAAGACGTCTCCAAATCAGCAGCCAATGGGAAACTTGTCGGCAGATCGAGTGACTAAATCAACTCCATTTAAGGCTGTGGGAACTGACTTGATGAGTCCGTTAACTGTCAGAATAGGCAGAAACAGCGTGAAAAGATACGTGTACATCTTTAATTGCCTTGCTACAAGAGCAGTTTATTTTGAAATTGTTCAAGCTCTTGATGCTGACGCGTTTGTTCAAGCATTCAGAAGATTCTGCAATCGCTGAAATGTTAGACCATCAGATGTTTACAGCGACAACGGCGGAAATTTTGTTGCTGCTGAATGTGAGCTGAAGAAAGGAGCCAAAAATTTAAAGTTTAAATCCGCATACAAAGTTCTTCTGCGAGAGAATGACAACTGGCATTTCAATCCTCCTCGTAGTTCACACCAAAGCGGATTTTATGAAACGTTCTTTTGTCTTGTTCGTAAATTAATGCGTTTGCTAGTCGGAGAAGCAACGCTCAATGATTTTCAATTGCTCACGCTTATTACCGCATTTGAGCGGATCCTAAATGACAGGCCGATAACACAATTGCCATCCACACCAGATGATTTATCGGCAATTACCCCAAGCATGATTCTCTCCGGCTCAGTCGAAAGTGACGCACCGTTTGATGTGTTTATAAAAGCTGATGGCTATCCGCGCTCGTGGAGGAAGACTAATTTTGGCTGACCTGTTTTGGAAACGATGGACAAATCAATATCTGACGCTTTTGCAGGCACGTCATAAATGGTTTGGAGCAGTATCCAGTTGAAAACCTGGCAATCTCGTTTTAATTGTTGATGAATCGACTAAGAGAGGTCATTGGGCAAAAGCCATCGTAAAGGAAGTGATGCCAGATAGCAACCATTTGGTCTGCCGAGTTCGGGTTCGGACAGCTGATGGCAGTGAGTTTGTTCAAGACATTCGTAAACTCTATATATTGGAGGATCATTTAAACCCATAACAAGACGTTTTTTCATGCCTTATAATAAAGTGTTTGTTTGTTTATTTGCTTAGCTATGGTTGCAAATTCCGCATGCTTTGCTATAGCGTTGTCATAGTTTGTGGCTAGTTTTAAAACTAATCGATCAAGATAAAGTTTTTTTTTTTTTTTGGGAGGAGGACATTAATTTATATTTAGTGTGATGTATTGTGCTAAGTTAAGTTTTCTAATTCCGTTTCTTGAATTCAAAAATCTTCAGTTTTTAAATTCCGGTTTTGGGGGTGAGTTTGGTACAAAGACAATTAATTTTTTATAATGGCAACATTTATTACACTCTGCTTGATCCGTGTGCATCGAACTGTGTTGAATTTTCTCTTTGTTTTTCAGTTTTGTTTTGACTTTGTAATGCACGTGGTCGGTAGCGTAGTCACTGAATATTTTTAAAATTGGTTTTATTTAGCTGTGCTTGTTCTGAATTGGTTTCACTTACACTTTGTCAATAAAATTTTCTCATATGCTTTAAGATTAAGTACGATATAGGTATACGTAAGATAAGTTGATGACAACAACTATAGACTGATAAAAGAAATAGACCGTGGCTGCTGACAATACACTTAGCAAACTTAAAATCAAGCATCAGCCTTTCCCCAGGGTGTCTAACTCATCTTATAAGCAAGTTTCCAAATTGAGTAAAATCAGAAGAAGTGAATGACCCAGCCAACAATGCTATGCAGGGCCCATGCGGGCCCTGCAAGGGCTGCCCGTACGGGACCCGCACCGATTTGGCCGCGGGCGCTGTAGTGGCCCCGCATGGGCTAACCGCACGGGTTTAATTTGGTTTTCAGTTTTAAGCCGTAATCAAAAATTAAAACATGCAAATATGCTAACCTTTTTAATTATTTTAAAAAAGGAACAATTTGCATAAACAGTTTGAAAATTATGAAACTCGTGCGGAAAGCCCATGCGGGGCCACTGCAGCGCCCGCGGCCAAATCGATACGGGTCCCGTACGGGCAGCCCTTGCAGGACCCGCATGGGCCCTGCATAGCATTGTTGGCTGGGGAGCTTGACGACCAGTGGAGAATTAGCTATCGGCTGACAGCAACAATATATCGTTGCTTACAGCTAAAGAGCTTCCACTTCAAGTGTTAAATAATAACATACCACGATACTGGTATGATTTAAGTTCAATGAAAGACGGTCTTGAAAATTTCAAATTTTCGCTACTTTCCCAGTTTATGCAAAATCTGACGTGTTTGCCACATTCTTCAGCATGCGTTGAACGCATATTCCCGCAAATGAACAACATTAAAACTAAGAAAACTAATTCACTGAAGGCTAAAACGACAGCTGATAAAATCTTGGCAAAACAATCAATCAGAAAAAACAATTCTGACTGTACTAAATGGAAGCCAAAAAGGCATTGATCCATGAAATTGAAAATGGAACGACATATGCAAAGTATGAGAAAAGGCTGGAAAACTCAACCAAAGAAACGATTACTTTAGAGACCGGTGAAGGGGAGCAAGTGGAGCTGTAATAATAACTGTTGAGTAAATTCAATAATATTTGAATACATTTCATTAAATATCCTTGTAGTAATATATTTGGGAAATTTTAGTTTATTCTGGAGGAATTTTTGGGTTGCATCAAAGTCACTAATCAGAATAATAAGTTAATAAATAAAATAAAAATAAGTTAATAAAGAAAAAAATAAAAAGCATTATAGACTATGGTTGCTTCTCGGGGAAACAAAAATATATCGCTGGCAGCACTCCAAATAACCAAAAAGACTTTTATTTATTTAGACCAAAGTTCCAGGAACTTTGTTCAGACCAAACAATTGCAAAATTTCAATAGCTTATTGTAATGTCTAAGATCACTTATAGCGTGTCCCACAAAAGCAGTTAATCAAGAAAAAACATTCGGACTGCATTAAATACTTACATGCTGGCCGCTGAAATTACATGTCTACTCTGCATTTAATATTAAAATGGCAAAAGCTAAGTGTTGACTGGGCGGATTGATGCTGAGGTTATCTGTTTTGGTTTCGTATTCGTCAATTCACCACTGCGTAGTGAAAAAGAAAGGGCTTGATGCACTAGGAACAAGAAGTGAAAGCTGAAAGTGATCTGATGTAACATTGAGAAATATACAAAATGCTATTATTCAATTGCTTTTTTTAGAACCACGGTGCTATTGGGCCATATTGCGTAGTTATAATAAGTCGATATCGTTAAAGATATTTAAACGATCTTATTTAAACAAAGATATAATGTGAGAGTTCTCAGATTGGAGTAGCTACTCACAACTACTGTATTAACTGAAGACTAGAAAATAATTTTCAGTTTTCACAATACGATTTGTGACAAATGCTTTAAAAATCAAGATTATTCAAAAGCAAGTGGTAAATAAAATTTGCATTTCTTTTTAATAATTATAACAGTTAAATCAGTCAGTCTTCAGTTTAATAAATTTTTCAGATCTACGATATGTATAAAAACTAATTTCCTATATGGTTACACAGATTTATTTAATTATTCCATTCCAATCTTCATTATCTGCTTTTCACTTATCTTGCAAAAAATCAACTCAGTAGACTACAGTACTTGGGACAAAATTAGTAAATGAGCAAAATTTAAGGCTCTGGCCAAAAAATAGGGAAATGCTTTTTGTAATAGCTTTAAGTAAAAAACCAATAGAATTAATAAAAATGTCTGCTGTAATTAAAAATATTGTTATATATATAACCTATGCAATTGTCTGTTGTTGATATTGCAAATATCTGCTATAATTAAATATATTATTTCGGTAAATATTATGTAAATATTGTTATTGCCATTGCTTTTGTAATCACAATATTTTTAATTATAAAGAAAATTTTTTTCAACTCTATCTGATCTTATTTAAAACTATTACAAAGGCAACAAAGCTAATGAAAAACAATAAATTTGGAAGATACAATTTGGAACATTTTAGTAAATTTGAATAAAAAGTAAAGCCAATATACAGTTTAATTCAGTTGGTGTGAATTTAAATCAGTTAATAATGAAATGAGTAAAAATTGCAAAACATCTAACAAACTATGCTTCACAGTATATTGGCTTTTCTGTTACTCTAAAATTGAGGATAATTACAAAAATAATTAGGGTCTTTTCAAGAAGTCACTGTAAGTGATTTTTGTTAGTAAAAATTACCAGACAGACAGATTGACATAGATCCAAACAATTTATATTGCCCCAAACCATATAGAAAAATGACAAAAAAATACAATGCAAGAAAAAGGCAAAGAAGCATCAAACAATCCTAACATCCACTAGTCAAAATGCTTCTTGATTAATATTACAATTATTAAGAAGAATTCTGTTAGTGCGAGTACAATTAATAAAAAGAAAAAAAAACTTTTAACATAACGAAAGTATATATAAAAACAACAAAAAATTTTGAATCTCTTCAAGAAATCACTGTAAGTGACTTTTGTTCATGAAACTAAACCAAATCCCCCTGTGTTTACCATCACTTTTAGAACAAATTCTTTTCTTCTTGGTTTCTTTTTTATTTTATCCTAGTGTTGTTGGGGGTGATTTCAGGCTAGTTTCACTAAAAAAAGATTGCTTACAGTGACTTTTAAAAAGACCCAAAATTTCAATTTTGTATTATTCATACGAAAATAAGATTAGGCCTGAGCATTTTTTTCATATATGCACAAAGTATGTAACTAGGCTTACACTATTTCCCCCTGTGGTTACTGTTGCTTCTTGAAGAGATTTTTTTCCTTTTGGTTCGTTTCATACTGTAGAGAGGGTTTTTGATTAGTTACATTGACAAAAAACAATTACGGTGACTTCTTGAAGAAACTGAATAATTAATGGGATGCTTTTTATGTTGCTCTTCACTACTTGTTTACTTGTTAAATTTAGTTCATTACCTTTTAAATTTTGGGAAATTTTCTACTTAGTAATAGCAAATAACGAGGAAAGCCTTTTATGTTTTAGTTGAGTAAAATTGTAAATAATTGCTTTTTTTTAATGCATTTTTGTTTTATGTTGCCAAAATTTTTAATAATAACAGTTTTCCAAAGTAATTATATTTAATCAGTTAAAAATAAATCTTAACATTCTGACATGGGTCACTACTTGACTTGATAACTGCAAGGTTCGTTTACAGCTTTCTAGTTGGTGTTTTTTGTCATGCAGTGCTGTATCATGTTTAATTTTTTTTTGTTTTTGTGCCAGAAAAATTAATTGTTTTTATTTTATTCTTATTGAAAATAGTAAAGAGCTGGAATATTTTTTCAATGGTTACCCAAATAGTTAATTTATTAATCTAAGATAGTAGTTTTTCTTAAATTTGGAAATTATAGTCTAATCTGTTTGTTTGATATTATTTTTTTAATAATACAAGTTAATTTTATTAATTTTTTAATTTATAAATCTGTTTTCAAATCTGTGTTAGTCGAGCACTTTTTTGTTTCAGATTTAATATAAAGATTAATTGTACAGTGAATGTTGATATATGTAAATATGGTGATCTTTGTTAAAATAATATAAATCATTTATCTGGAAGCAATTGATAATATTCCATAGAAAAATGTTGATAGAACTGCACAATAATTGAACAACTGGCTGTTAGCCATAGTTCAATCATTTGTAAATGTTCCGTATGCACCGTATGTTGAGTAGTGATTGTTGTACAGTATAAGTTTGTTGTCAAGTTCCACCAATTATGATGGATGATTCAAAAACTTCAATAAATTTTTCACATTTCTCAAAAAATTTTGTTTTGAAAACATTAAAGCAACCTGTTAATATGTGTGACTGGGAATCAAACAATCTTCCTCCTGAGGTATTTTTTTTTTTTTTTTTTTTTGAGGATTGTTGTAAAAGAATTTCAAAAGGCTTCATCATTTTATTTGCTTTTTATAGCTTTCATAACAATTTAAAATAATACAAGAATATTAAACAATTTGTATTACTTGTTTGAATATTGATACTGTAAATATATTTGAAAATACTATGGTAATTTTCAAAAAAAATATTAGAATATTTGAAATACTACTGCTTTTGGTCAAAATTCTTTTGTACTCGAAATAAAAAATATTGTGCCTATAAAAAAAACTAAAAAAATACAGTTTACTATTTGAAATACCTATATGGTAAAAGTTGAGATTATTGCTTCATTTATTAGCTTTGGATTGCATTTGAATGTCTGTTTGAATTCCTTCAGATTGATATGCAGTACTGTGGACTAAATTTATTTCATTTTTGTGTAAATATAAATGTATAATATCTTCCAGTCCAAACCAAGACTTTAAAATATATGTTCTATTTTTAATTTTTTTATTTGTTTCCTCTTTTTAAATTTAGTATATTCATTGATTGGTTAATTTAAAGGAGGAAGAAGGCAATGTCGAGTACAAGTTAAAACTCATAAATCCAACACGATCTCGCTTAGAACATTTAATAACACAAATGAAGTGGAGACTTCAAGAAGGACATGGAGAAGCGATCTATAAAATTGGTGTTGAAGATAATGGTGTATGTGCTGGTTTGAGCGAAAATGAAATGAAGTCTACTATGGAAACTTTAAAAACTATGGCTGAAAGGTTGTAAAAGAATACTTCTTATTTTTTCAAATTTGACTATGATTTAGTGCCTGCATAAAACATGAAATTGCTTATTAAATCAAAATACCTTTTCCGTTCTTCAGCTAAGATTTTTGACGAATACATTGCAGAAAATGTTTTCACTTATTGCATCATAAACTATGTTACAAATTTAAATATTTAAAGCAGATATGCGGGGATTGTCATCAAAATTATTTATAAACAGACTTGGGGCAGCTTTGACTGTTCTTCGCACTCGTGAAATCAATTCTTCTGTCCTTGGCGAGAGTCGACAAGTAGCTGAGGTCCTCGTGCGAAAAGTCCCAGACAACCAACAAGTGAGTTTCTGTCTGTATATTTATGCTTTTCAATTTCGCTGTTAGATCAAATAAAAAATTATGATAAATTGTTAAACATGCATCTGCTTTCGACTCAATATTATCGCTAATTTTTCTTGATAAGCTATTGAAAGTATTGCATATTGCTGTTTGATTAAGAGTGTTTTTTTGGTTATGATTGTTTAAATTAAAATCGCTTTTATAGTCGCTGAAAATTAAATCTTGTCGCTATCTTCCAATTAATTTCTAATACTTTTGGTAAATTAATTTCAAACACTTTATTGACTTTTAACTCATTAGAGATTTCAAGCAAATCTGTTTATTCTGTGCAAATAATCCGTTTTTTCACTTTTTGGTTTTTGTATAGGTTTCGTTTACCTGACATAAGTAATTATTTAAAATCTTCGTTTTAGTTCTTGGACATCAGAATATCCGTGGTTGGAAATGCAGACGCCGGAAAGTCAACCTTGCTCGGAGTGCTTACGCAAGGACAGTTAGATAACGGCAGAGGACAAGCGAGATTGAATTTGTTTCGTCACCTTCATGAGATTCAAACGGGTCGCACTTCGTGCATCAGCCATGAAATTTTGGGCTTCGATAGCAAGGGAAATGTGCGTTCTGATTTTTTAAAAGCTGGCTTTATCCTGCAGTTGTGCTGCTACAGAGTTTTTTCAAATGCTCGAAAGTATTTTTAGTTTAAATTAACTATTTCCGCGATTTTTAGTTTAAATTACATAAATATTTCCCCGATTGATGCTAAATCATGACCATTACTATTATTCTACAGTATAACAGACCGTAGTTTGTGCTGTTCCCTCCAGCTTAACTATTTATATTCGGCAAATGTCCAGTAGTATAAGAGGAAGCCTACGTAGTATTTATTTTAGCTATATGCCAAACTTGATGCCTATTTTAAACGTTTGTTCAAAAGCACAATGGCTTTGTAGCGAAGCATAATTCAAACGTGTTTTACCTCACCGTCATTATACTTTGCTATTACCGCTGCCTTTCATTGAGAATTGGGTTGTTCAGTGCTTTTCATGTTGTTCATAATCTATATTAAATACGTACTTGAAGGTTAACATGCTGCCCCACATTTTCTAGGTAATAAATCACAGCGAGAACAAGACGGCAGAAGATATATGTGCCGCTTCTTCCAAGATAATAACTTTCATTGACCTTGCTGGTCATTCCAAGTATCTACGGACTACTATATTTGGTCTTACATCGTACCATCCCGATTTTGCCGTGCTGGTTGTTAGTGCCAACAGGGGTGTAGGTAGGAATTTGTTCGTTCAAACGCGATGATTGTTTTAAATTGTTTAAAATCAACGGCTAAAAACTACGGAAAAGTCTGAATCTTAGCACGCAAGAAACAATTTTTCGATGGAAAGAGACATATAGCACGAAAAAACAATATTTCTCTTTCCATAGACAAATTGTTTTTTTCGTGCAAAGATTCCGACTTTTAGTAGTTTTCAACCGTTGCAATTGCACATTAACATTTAATCTTGAAATTTTTACCGCTTTTGCGCTTTTTATTATACAATTTAAAATTTAATTGATTTGAAATTTTATAATCTACACTACAGCTTCAATATTTGCAGAGGATAAATTAATTTCCGCGCAAATGCTTTCAACTTTAAACTTTATAAACAAAACAATAATCCTTATATCGTATTTTTCACTTATTATTCTGATTTATCAGAAGATTGTGAAGGCTATTTTTAATAACCATCAGATTGTACAATGAAAACAATGTTCCACCAGCGTAAACTGCGAAAAACACCGCTAAGCCACAAAAGCATACTGGCGGTGGTTCCGGAACTTTGTACTACCTACCCAGCGTTCAGGTCCACAACTGGATGTTTGAGGTGTAAAAACCACAAACAGAAAGTTGTGCCAGCTGTTTTCAACTTTTTCAGCTGGGGTCAACAACAAGCTGTAGTGTCCTGACGAGTCTTAATAAGGACGAAACAGGTCTGTCGGCACTTGCTTGTTGATTGACTTGACCATTCTTACTAACCATCAGATTGTTGCCTCAACTTTGAAATATTTTCTCATGATTCGGGAGTTAGTTGATCGATGTTCATCTGTTCTACTTTTTCTTGTTCATCATATCCATGTGATTTTCAAACATTAGTATTCGCATTTCGGTTAAGTTTAAGCTGCTATTGACTTTGACTGTTCATCAAGTGGAAACGCTACTTGTACAACTACTTATTACAATGACTCTTGAAACATGCCGCTTAAATGCTTGTATTCCTGGCATTGCTTATTGAACATAGCATCTGACTACATAAAATTTTATTGTCAAGTAATCACACCGACCCAGCTACGCATTTTATTGGCTTTTTTCGATTTTTCAAAATTCCACTCTGATTTCTTTGGAAGTATCATTAAATTTTTGCTAAAGATTAATACTTAGTCTTGGTGTTTTCTTTTCATTGCATTTTTTTCCTTCCTACGCCTTTTATATCCAGTTGCTTTCTACTTTGATTTTTGTTGATTCAATCATAACACTTCAAGCAAACGGCATATCATTAAAATTAATTAGTGATGAGATAATGCCAATTTTTCCATTCCGATGCTGATTCCAACAAAAATTTTTGATTCCGATTTTTGTCATTTACAACTCACTTTGTTTTTATCGATATAATAGACCAGTGGTTCTTAAAATTTTTGCCACACTGCTTTCTTTCAGTATTTAAGTACCACCATTCCTCCTCCCCAAAAAAAAAAGTATCTTAATAATCAAAGTAAAGACTTTTTGGGTCTTTTTTGTCTTCCTTCAACTTTGTGATCCGAATTTCGGTTACCCCAGGAAGTTCAAAAATTAACATTAAAATTTAAATCCCTGTCGGATTTCTCAATAGTGAGCATTAAAAATTAAAAAAAGCTTTTCACTTTTCTCTTTATTCCTAAGGTTGTTATAGCTATGATTACGAAGGAAGTACCGATGTGTCAATTTTTTGGGGTCAACTTACATTGTACCAAGATTCTCAAATTCCCCTTCTAGTGATTTTTCCTCCTTTGAAATTTCAAATTCCTTCTTAGAGAGCCAAATGCTCACTTTGAGAAACACTGTAATAGACTAACAAAATGTTTTTTTAAAGCATCTTGTATAATTAGTTGGATAATAGATGTTTAGTGCCTCTACCCTTCTTCTTTCGGCCTTTCCCTTTGATCATGGGTAGCCACAGCGTATCATATTTCTCCAAACCGTCCGGTTTTCAATGTCCGTCGCCCTCGCACCAACTTCCCCCATATCTTCCTTCACTACATCTAGAAATCTTCTCTTTGGTCTCCCTCTTTTCCTCTTTCCCGTTAACTCCATTTTCATCATCTTTCTTCCTACATACTCCTAGTCTCTCCTCATGACATATTCATACCACCTCAGCTTACCCTCCCTCATCTTCATTCCTAACGGTTCTACCTTAACTGTACCCCTGATGTACTCGTTTCTAATCTCGTCTTTTCTCGTCACTCCCATAACAAACCTCAACATTTTCATCTCTGCAACTTCTATCTCTTTCACTTGTTTCTTTGTGACTGCCACCGTCTCAAGTCCATACACCGTTGCTGGTCTCACCACTAAATTGTACACTTTTCCTTTTACCCTACCTGGTAACCTCCTGTCACAGATTACTCCCGATACTTTTCTCCATCCGTTTCATCCTGTCTGTACTCTCCTCTTTACCTCTTGTCTTAAATTGTTTACCATTAGCCATTGTAAATTAAAGAATATATATGTTGAAAAAGTGAATTGATCTTCCTAGCAGAGTGCTCAATGAGAGGATTAGAGCAATATTTTGATACCAAATTTATTTGACCACTCTTTAAAAAACGACACAAACATCTGTTGCATCTTTATTTGAATAGAATCTTGTTTCAAGTAGAAAAATTTTATTTAAATATCCCATTCGAAAAATTTTAAGTACTTTTAAAAGAAAACACAACAGTCTGTTTCATTCTACTGTATAGAATCGTCAGGTGATTACTGGAAAAACAAAAAATATAATCATTAATAAGAAACATAGTACGTTAAGTTAATCATACTTCAATAAGTAATTTGTCGTTAATCACACATACTACGTTAATTTAATCATACTTCGATAATTCGATAACTAATACGTACCTACTCGCGCCATTCTATTGTGTCCTTGGGAAAGACACTTTACGGCACTTTCCCCTGCTTGGTGGTCTTGGCAAGCAGTTCTAAATTCCAGTCATATCTCAATTAAATTTCAAGCGGACAGCAATATCTTGGTATCTCCGGAAGCAGGTCGGGGTAATTGCCTGCCCTATGTATTAGCGCCTCCGTCACTTTCCTGCGAGTCAGGAGGATAAATATAGAGATAATAGAGGTAAATAATAGTTCTGCGAAAGATGCAGTAGTTTATTGGAGTACGTTTCAAAATTTTAAATCTAAAACTAGAAATATTACAGTATTTAACCTTTTCAATCTTTATGCTCAGAAATATCCAGTTTGTTAAATGAATCAAGCCAATAATTTAGTTCTTGTGAAGTCATATAAGAAAGTAACTCAAAATTTAGTAAATGCAAGTACAGAAGATATGCATTTATATTAAGATGACCTGATTCTCCTCTTACCTAAATATGAATGAAACAGGCTGTTGTAGTTTTTGAATAGTGATTAACTAATTTTTGTATTAATTTAGTTTAATTGTTTTATCGAGCATTCTACAATGAAGATCCACTCACTCTATATATATTGTTGGTACAATAATACATACGATTGATTCACTCATATATATATATATATGTGTGTGTGTTCCAAGCAGTCTTCCAAGCAGTCTTGCCACTTTTATTATTATATATATATATATATATATATATATGCAAAGGTCAGTGCTGTCCATTCATTTTCGACAGTGCTCAATGATTTGAAGATCAGAGCAAAATTAACAAATTAAGAACAAACATTGCAGATAAAATTTATTTATTTAAAATTCGCAACAGTCTGTTTCGCCGTAAAAACGGCTCATCAGTCATCAGGCGATTATCAGAAAGTAAAAGCAAAAACAAAAATAAATACAATAACCAAAATAATTAAACCTGGAATAAATAATAATAAAATAAAAACGGGAAATTAGACAAATTTCGTACAACTTGAAAAACTATAAAACAGCTAAACCGTATAAAGATAAAATAATAGGTGCAACTGTACAAACGTAAGAGGATTTTTTGTCATCGACAAGTGACGCAGTATAAATTTATAGAAATCGTGACTAATGAAAAATGAAAAAAAGTTGTAAATGATAAAAAACCGGGTTCGATGCCTGGTGAAAATTACAAGAAGTTTTTTAGTTTAAATTTGTTTTTATGGCGACACTTGCCGGTCAGTTCCGTTCTTTTGTTAAGTGTGCCAGGCGGGTCCGCCAGGGAAATGGCTAGCTTTTCATCGAGGCAGATATTGCACCTGGCGGCACCGGGTTAATAAGTGCTAGATTTGGCCGAAATGCTCCATTCAACATGAGGTTCTCTCCCGTTCAACTTATCAACCCGGTGCCGCCAGGTGTATATATATATATATATATATATATATGTGCATGCACAATGATAGTGAGGTATATAAAAAAAGGAAAAATTCATGAATAAATTAGAAATCGTTTTTACTAATTGAAATTTTTGTAAAAGATCTTGGATTCCAATGCCGATTGCGATTAATTGTCCCAACACTAAAGCTGATATTTTGTACTTCTGCTCGGCTTTTTCTTTACAAGCACTTCACAATTTATTGGTTGCCGTGTCGTGCGAATAAATCGAAAATCTATTGACACTCGTCACGGTTCGATTTTCATTCAGCCGGAACAACTCGCGAACATCTCGGCCTCGCCATGGCTTTGAAGGTGCCAACCATCGCCGTAGTGACGAAAATCGACCTCTGCCCCCCGGCCTTCGTCGATCGCGCTTGCCGTCAGCTCGAGAAGCTTCTCACGTCACCAGCTTGCGGACGAATCCCATTTCGTGTCCGCACTGAAGACGACGCTTACACGGCCGCGGCCAACATGACTGGTGAAAGGTAGAGCAGCCTCCTTGAACTGCTTTTGTGTTTTCGATCATTTTCAACGAGACATAATCCGTTTTTGTTTTGTTTTTTATCACTTTTCCTTGTATAAGTACTGTATTACCAAGTGCTTTTTTTATTTTGAAAGAATAGTTTTTTTCAAATTATTTTTATTTTTCCAATCGGAGCCAAAGAAATTAATTCAGCTGTTGTTTATTATTAACATGTTACATTCCATGTCTATTGAGATTACGTACTATGTTTAACGTATACTGCCATGTGAATCAGTACTGAAGACTAATTAGTGCTGACACAACTGTTGCCAGTTTTGTTCACACTACATCGGTGGCAATGACGCCTGGCCGTGTGGGTGTAAATTACAGATGATTCGCTTTGCTGCGCTAATAATAAACTTGCTCTGTTTTTAGGACTAGTAACTCTCGTCATCATCATACGCATAGTGCTATAGATATCAGCGTATGCTTTGAAAATACACTGAAATTCACGTACATTTTGCTACTACTATAAAAAGAAACAAGTTTTTTTTTTATACAAAGGTGATGACTCGAGCATAGTTTATTGTTATTGCTGCTTCAACCACTAATATAAACGAGAAAACTGTCTCAAAATATGTATATATTAATTGAGGTGCTGTCTGCTAGATCCACGATTGTACCGGTTTTCACAGTATCCAGCGTATCTGGGACTAATCTGCCTTTGCTGACTCGTTTCTTCAATGTGCTTCCTCCTCAAAAGAACGTACGCGAGCAGGAAAAGTTAATGCAAAAGCCCCCTGAATTTCAGGTTAGTTTTGTTCTTTGTTTTGCATCGCTTTGAAGCTGTGTAAATACCAAAATTTGAATAAATATTAACCAAATAATGTTTGCGATAAGCCCGAGTAAAACTTGCAACAAACTCAACTGATCATAAGCAAAATTTTTAATCTTTATGGGGCCTTCATATGTAAAAATCAAACTTGACCATCTCAACCTGGAAACGTTTGCATTTCATAAAAATGTGCTGTGCTTTTAAATGTATAAAAATACCTTTAATCTCATATTTTTTAAAAAAGCTATTCTCTTGTTCTTATGTTCTTGTGTGTCATTGGATATCTTATTGTTTTTTATGGTTTTGTTTCTTACGATGTTCTTGCGACAAAAATCGAATTCGTTTTCGTTCAGTAATTCCTTCCACGTTTCGTCATTTCGATTGTTGTTGTGCTTGACTTAGGTTTCAAATACATTTGCGAGCAATATTCTTTATGTATAGCCTTTGTTTGTAGAGCTTAAGTTTCACAATGGCCATCATAAAATAACTTGACATATGGGTTTGCCCGCTTAATAATCTGAATGCTTTTTTTTTGCTTTTGAGATTGATGAAACATTTTAGATTGATGAAACATTTTCTGTGCCCGATGTGGGCCCGGTAGTTGGCGGCACCTTATTTCATGGAACGATTTCGGAGGGGTGCAACCTTGTCATTGGCCCTTCTTCTCGCGGCCGCTTTCTTCCAGTCATGGTGACCACCATTCAACGAAACCGCGCCCCCTGCAGAGTGGTCAGCGCTGGTCAAGCCGCCTCGCTTTCCCTTGATAAAATCGATGCTCGTGAGATCCGAAAGGTCGGTTATTGTTGATTTTTGTGTGTTTTGGCTCGAAATAATTTTGAAACAGGGTATTTGACTTGTTTGTTAGAGCGGCTCACAAAATATTATTCAACTTTCTTTTATTTCCGATAAAAACCTTTTCACGCCTATTTTTGCTTGTTTAGCCAACTTAAAGCCGCCTCAAACTCAATTCAATAACTTTCTCGTTCATTTTTATCACAGCGGTATTGTTTCTTCCAAGAAATAGTTAGTTTTTTTTAGAGGATATGGTTCTTGTTGCTTTCAAAAAATGGTAACCGTTTATATGATGGTTATTATTTCTTTCTTTCAGGGGATGGTCATTGTGAGCGAGTCGAGCAAGCCCGGCTGCTTCATGAAGTTCGACGCCACCGTCTATCTGCTCTACCATCCGACCGCTAGCATACAACCCGGCTATCAATGTACTGTTCACATCGGCAGCATACGACAAACCGCCACCATCGAGTCGATCCACAACACCGAGGTAAGCCGTTGCTTTGGTTCTGACGCGCGGTCACGTGATTGCGCGCGTGGCACGTCGCTTCTTTGTTTTGTTGATGCGGTCGCGTCATCGATGACGCGTTGACAGCTGATAACGATTACGCGTTCAACACAACTTCGTTGGGCTTAGTATAGCTGCTGCTTCGTTTGTGTGACGGCTGCGCTTGTTCCTGAAAGTAAGTTGTGTGACGACTGAAACTTTAATTGGGATATCGATAATGTCAATTAGTCATTTGTCTTAGTTATATTGTTCATCTTTTTTTTTTGTTGGAAGCTGAAATAATCAAACCTATTTTTGGCTTTCTTCAAGTCATGCTATTTAGAACCGAATATCAAATTTAGATTAGTTATCCCGCTGGTCATTACTCTATTAAACGTTGTGCTTTACTTAGCTTTTTAATATAAACTCTTTTGTTTCACTCCTTAGCTGCGCAACATCTTTAGTAATAAAACAAAATGTGTATTGTTCTCTGTAAGAATGAAATGTAGATTTAGAACAATTTTTTGGGTCTATATGTAATTCCTCCCATCTTTAAAAAAAAAGATCTCTTTCATTTCTGTTTCTTATCTTTTAGCAAAGTCGTATTGTTTTATGCCTTGGTTATTTGAATCGATTTTAAGCTGATACGCAATGAAAGTAAGAAAATCTTTTGGTAATAACGGCTTAAAATTGCACAAGTGTTTTGTAGTTTTGTATTTTTCTGCTTCCTTACAACAATTGATCAATATTTCTATTACAATGCTCCCAAAAAAAATCTTGTAAATTTTTTCTTGTAGTTAACAAAGCATCTAAAGCAAACGCTTAAACATATTTCACACTGCAGTAGAGATAACTTATAGATTAATACTTCATTGAAAAACTGCTTGCTTGTCACAACAAAATGCATCATGCATCATGACTATAAATGCATCATGAAGTGTCGTTGTCAAATGACATACGCATTTGTTAATTTCGTACAAGCTGATTTGAAGGTTTGTCACGGCTCGTCGGTCTCTGGCCTTCTGGCCACAAGTGCTTTCAGCCTGCTTGCCGATGCCAGCATTGATTTTCGTTGATGACGTAATTGAATTTTAGGAAAAGCTCGGCTGGAACGAGCAAGCCAGCGTCACGTTCAAGTTCGCTTGCTGCCCCGAGTACTTCCGCACCGACTCGACTCTTCTGTTCCGCGAGAGGACGACCACGGGCATCGGCCAAGTCACGAAGCTTTACCCGTACAGCCCCACCGATCAGGTCACGACCAAGCGCCATCGTCGCGTTCGCACCTCATCGTCGTCGCTACCGTCCTTAAACGTGGAAGCGAGCAAGTCGAAGTCGAGCTCGGAACCGTCCTCCCCTTCCGCTTCCGGTCCTATCTCGCCCAAGCGCCAGCACATTGAAGATAAGTCTCTCTGATTCTTCGGGGCCTCCTTGTTCTTTGTAATTCAAACGCAATTCGATCTCGTCTTTTCATCGGCATCTGCCTTTAATAATAATTAATACCTATTTTTCTATCAGAAAGTTTAAAAGTTGTAGTTTTTGTAAATATTCTTATTAAAACCTTGTTCGCTGTCGCAGCAAGGCGCTTGTTGCGAAACGGCGATGTTTTTATTCTTTTAAATTGTTCGCTTCCTGTCTACCTGTGACAAACGCACGATTACCTCTTCAGGAGAAGCAACAGGATTTTTATTGACTTAACTGCCATGTACTTAATTTTTTCAATTGTTTGTACGTTCGCTTTTTGTTTTGGAAAGAAAAACTCTTGATCGTATGAACTAATACGCTAGTGGATACTATGTCATTCGTGAGTATATGCTCAAGTTTTTCTTATATTCTCGCTGCAGTTGTATGCTTGGAGAAAATAGTATTGGTTTATTATAATTATTGCGTTTTTCAGCGAATTTTATTACGTTATCGTTAATGTTTATTAAAAATTTCACTGTTAGTAACTTGTTTGGTTGAAAATAGAAACGAATTTTTTAAATAGTTGAAAAATATAAATAATTTTTCAGCATTTTATTGATTTTAATCACTACTAAAAGTCACATACTGCGTTTTAAAATAAATCTTGTTTAAAACTTTGTGCTTTTGCATCAATAAATATATTTTTGTATGAATCGCTTCAATAATTGCACCACTGTTGTGTCAGCGCTACGGCGGGCGAGCAGTTTTGAATTGATTTTTCAACGACGTCATATCTCAGAGTCACCTGCTTCGCCTCGTTAATTCAACGAAAGCCTCGATGTTAGGTAGAATTTCGAATTCTCTGCAATATGTAAAGGTGTGCTTTGAAGACGGAATCCCGGGTTCGAATCTTAACGAGCTCTTACTGCCACTGCACTGTGTATTTGGCGCATTGTTCGGGTGGTGCCTGCTTGTTTGTTAAGTTCGATCATGTGCTTTTTTATTTAGTTTTCTTGTTGTGGTATTCATGTTGGAATTAAAACAATTCAAAGATACTTTTGCTTTGTTGCACGGGTCGTTTCAATGAGGTCAGTTAAATCATGTGTCATTTTCAATTTAAATGGTAACATGCTTAATTGGTTTCATTTGTATTTGACAGGTTTTTTTGGACATTTGCTTTTAGTAAAATGCCAAAGTTTATTTTTATTGATTTTCGAACTGCAAAATTTGAAGTAATTACCAAAATAGGATAGGATTTTTTACATCAATGCACAGAAAAATTTTGAACAAAAAAATTCTTGAGTAGAATAATGTTACGTGTTCTTCGGTTGAAAAATCAAATTGTACAGCGAAATCAGAGACAACTTCGAAAACCAAAAAACTTGTCTCTGGTTCCGCATGATTGACTATTTTTGTCATGTGACCCCTGATTTGTTCTTTAGCTTCTACAAACCTAGAAAGTTTTATAATAAACTTTAGAAAATTAAATTTAGAAACTTTAATAATAAAAACTTAAATCATCAAATGATGTTATATTGCATGTATCATTAATTTAATACTTAGTGTCTCAATTAGCATATCTATGTTTGTTTCAAAAATACAACCTTAAATTTATCCATCACTTTAAGCCAGTGGTTTTCAATATTTTTTTACTTGCGGATCCCTTTTCAAAATTATACAAGCTACGAAACCTTACATTTTTACGATTCACCCAGGCTAATGATTTTGCAGAATACTTGTTCATTCATGTGATAACTTTTTTTTCTTTTCAAGGCAAAATTAGTTTCCGGGAATTAATCGGCAATTTAAGTTGAATACCATGAATAAAAAAAGGTCATGCAACAGGTATTTTTGTCCTTAAGATTTTAAAAAATTTTCAATTTAATAAACTTCGGTAGAGTAACTACAAAAATTTTCGTTCAAATAAATGAGCAAAAAATGCCTTTTTTTTAGCAAGAACTGCTCGCGGACGCCTTATGATCATTCGACAGACCGCTTGGGGGTCAGTAAACCCCCGGTTGTAAACTGTTGCATTAGCTCTTTTTCCTAAACCACTAAATCTATTTTTAGCTGTAGTAAGTTCGATTTTGAAGTTACCAATAAAGATTTACGCGAATGAAATCGGGAAAACCTAAAATAAGTTACTCCTCGTATTTTTTATCACAGCATTTTTGAAGAACGTAGTCAAGTTGATAGGAGCATCACATTGATGGTGAATGTGATCGACGCCATCTTGCTTTTCTTCTGTCCTTGGGAAAGATAAGATTGTGGCACTTTTTTTCTGCTTGGTATAAGCAACTCGAAATTACAGTTAAATCAGAAAAAAATTAACAATAAAAACTTAACCATAACCAGTCAGCAGGAATATAAAATTTTGGAAAGTAGGTTAGGATGTTGCCTTGGCTGGTACAAAGGTTGCACGTCTCTGGCGCTGTGTCGCGAGTCTTTAGAATAAATAAAGTTGACGATGACGACGTTTTTCAAGAAGTTTATTGACTTAACTTTATAACAGGAAAAGTTTTAGCGATGCAACATGTGCAGTGAAGCACTCCGGAATGTACTTTGTCGCTGGGTGCAAACTTCATTTTCATTTTTTCGCTATTCATACTTCCCGGTTTAGCCGAAACAGTCGCGATTTTTAGGGGCTTGTCCCGCCCCGTTAACCATTAGGCCTATGTGCTGGTATTTCCAATTTTAAGTGAAAACTTTTTTTTAGAGAACATTACTTTTTAGCAACGAAAATCAAGAAATCCGAGACAGATCCAAGTAAAGATCTTCTTTTTTTTTAGAAAACGTTGCTGTTTAGGGACGACTTTTTTTTCTTTTAATGAACGTCCCGGTTTACCACTTCAAAAATACGGTATGCCTATCTATATTTATCAACCTGACTCGCAGGAAAGCGACGAGGCGCTAATACTTAGGACAAGCAATTACCCCGACCTGATTCTGGAGATGACAAGATAAAGCTGTTTGCTTGAAAATTTTTTATTTTGGTTTTTTAGTTTTATAGAAACATGATTAGAATGTAGAATTACTTGCCAAGATCACCAAGCAGGGGAAAGTTCCGTAAAGTTTTTTTCCCAGGGACACGACAGAATGGCGCGAGTAGGTTTTGAATCGACACCAGGTCGATGACAAACACAGCGCTTAAACCACTCGAGCATGCTGCTGACATCACTTATGCCGCCACTTTTTAAATCAGGGCCGCCACATAATCATAAAGCAGCGGCCGCCGTCTTCAGTATTTTATGAAGCACAAGATAAATTGTTTTAAATTTGATTGGAAAATTGGTGTGTATGATTTTAGAAACAAATGAGAAGAATCATTACTATTATTTTGAAATGAAACCATTAAAACAAGGATGAACAATTTTCGAGGCGCATGCGACTCTTTGACGCTTTTGTGCAGCCTATGTTTTTTATTTATTTTTTGCAAATTAAAAAAATATGTCAGATTTTTCATTTCCGCTTGATTTTAAAAAATTTTCTGACCTACAATTAGCTTTGAAGTAAAAATCTTGCGCGGCCGCCAAGAAGCATCACATTTCCCCAAATGTGTTAAAAATTATTCATTACTACTTTAAAGTATGATAACAATGTTGTAGATGCGATAGCAATTAAGAAACCATTAGCAAAATTAGAGATTAAAGTGTGAGAATTTATTGACAACAATAGATTAAAATATCAAAACTTGGGCCATTTTTTAGGGCTATCATTTGTCAATTGTAACATGCAAAATATTTTTCAATGTTTGATTCTCAAGATTTTTGATTCAACAAGGAATTTTTGGCTTTGGATTTGATAAGAAGATTCTTTTTTAGCCATCAGATGACTTTCACCAATCTTAAGTAGTATTTGCAAAACTGCAAACTTCTATGGCTAATTGTGATAACGCTTGTACTAATTTGTTCTGTTTCCATAAACTTTTTGGTTTCTTGTGTCATCCTCATAAAAAAGCAAAATAATTTTCCAGGATGGAATTCATTAACTAAGCTGTTTTCTTCACGACCAGTGTTTTTTAAGGTGTTTTGAGGAAGCAAAACGGCTTCTCAAATTTTTCCAATGGTCTCACATAATATGCTTCTGCTGTCAATATGCAATGCTTGATATTTGTCAATTCGGTAATAATTAGTTCATTCGTAGAAACATATTTCAAAAATTTTTGCTTCATCGGTTATAGCCTAGTTAGTAGAGAATTGCAAATAGAAAAGTTGCTTCATTGCAAACTTTGGTAAACCGTATTGGCCATAATAACCGTCTTCGTGACCTGCGTCATACAAGTTCAACCGCAGTAACTGAGTTTATTTTGCTCATCTCCGACCATTTAAGCAATTGCATTGTATCTGAAGTCAAGCAAAGCCCATGCTTGGCTACTATGGTAGACGACACAACTGATGTCACTACTTTGCTACAATACATTACATTTATTCGATATGTCAATGCAAGAGGAGGACAGTCAACAGCATTTTTGGATATTCGTCTAATTGACGCTCATGAAGCATCAGCTGTCAACTTATTTCGACTTTGGAACGAGGTTGCCATCGACTACAATCTTGATGTTAGTAAGCATGTTGCTATTGCATGCGATGGAGCTGCTGCAATGATAGGCTGTCGAAATTTCCTGTCTTAAAAATTGATTGCACAAAATCCGATTACTTTCACAGTGCATTGCTATGCACATCGCTTAGCGCTGGCTTGCACTGACACGGTAAAAGAGTTGCAGCACATTCAGGATTGCGGACGTGGCTTAATTCAAACATGGAGATTTTTTTTATTTCACCTCTTAAAACGGCAAAATTGAAAGAAATGCAAGCTGCTAGTGATGAATCCCATAGCAGCCCAAGGAGAAAGTTAATCAAAGTCTGCCGTACTCGTTGGCTTTCTCATTGTGAAGCTGTAATTGCGTTAAAGACAGAACTCTCTTCTATGTACGCTACACTTCATTTCTTTGATACCGAAAAGAAGAATTGTAAAGCAATTGGTATTTTTCACTTAATTTGTTTAAAACACTTTCTTATCTCTTTTTATTTACTAAACGCTGCTTTGGAGCATCTCCACAAACTATCAATCCTGAATTAATGGGGAAGCTTTAACTTCTCTCATATATAATCGGCACTGTCAATTTTCCAAAAAGAGATCACAAATCTTGTTGATTCGGATCAGGTTGTAAATAGTTTGAAATTTAACTGGAATAAAATTTTAAAAATTTTACCGAGCTCTCAAAGTGAATTGCTTGAAGATGATATTAAGCTGATCAAAGCTACTACAAAAAATACTGTGAGGTACTCATCAATTATCTTGATGACCGGTTTCTTTTGAATCCTTGATATTAAAGAGATTCCCTTAGATCAGTGGTTCCCAACCTTTTTAATCTCTCACAACCCTAAAATTTTTCTCGCACCCCTTACAGTACATGTAATGATTTACTTAAGAATAAAGTTGAAAGCGAGCGAGAAAATTTGCGTAACTAATTTTTAAAAATGTGCTGTATGAGCAAAAATGAAATATATCGAAACAAAAAATACAATAAACTGGACATTGCATGAACTTTACAAAAAATTAAATTTTCATCTATGTTGGCTATAATTAAAAAAAATCTAAAAAATTAAAATTTAAAAGACACTTCAAATTTAATGACTCTTTTGTTCCTGTTTATTGCTTTGGAGTTTTTCAAAACGTGGCACTTTGTTACTGATAGCAACCCGCATGTCTACCTGTGCATTCAAGTATTTCTAGATTTTGTCTTGATTGACAGAAGGGCACTAAATCCAGATTGGCATAGGTAAGTTGTCGCAAATGGAATGAGCACTTTTAGTGCTTTTTCACAAATTTTTGGAAACATGTCCATTGCCAAGCACCAATATTGTTCCAAGGTTTCCAGGGTTTTGGTTTCAAAATGCATTTCAAGAACATGATTTGTGCGCAATTCAATATGATCGTCCTTCAACTTTTCATCATTCTATATATAATCCAAATTAAAGAAGTATGAATTTATAATCCGTTTTTCAGAAGTTTCCAGTTCTCTTCCTTCAAAATATCGATGAAATTACTTTGATAGTATTTCCAAATGATCCACAATTTCTTCACACACATTGGGAATTAGAAACTCATCGTCATCAACTATTTCTACAAATGAGGAAAAATTTGAAAGATTACCTCTTTTAACTTGGCGACATTTGAAAGATTACCTCTTTTAACCCAGATATGTAACTTTTCTTTAAAAGTATTTAACTTTTCACGGCATTTTAATATGTTTATACTTTTCCCTTGCATGAAACACTCTTACGAGTAAAAACATCACTTAAATAAGCTAGCATTTGATTGAATTCTTGTGATTCCATTTCTTTAAGAAAATCATAGTCACATTCCTTTAGCAAAGCTTTGGCTTCTTCACGCCATTCGAAGAAGCACGTTAAAGCTCTCCCACGTGACAGCCAGCGGACTTCCGCGTGGAAAGTAAAACTAAATGCTCAGTTCCAAAATCTTGACAGAGCGACTTAAAGAGGCGGTGGTTCAGAGCACGAACCCTAATCAGGTTGATGGTCTTCACAGAAGTATCAAGGACATTTTTCAACTTTGGAAGCAATGTGTAATTTGTTAATTCATTTCATCTAATATTTAACCTTTAGTAAGGCTTTAAAAGCCTATTTTATTGACATCTAAAATATGACATATTATAAATAAAAACATTACAACACACAAAATAATACTATGTCTTTGTTAGAACTGAAAATCTCTTTCTGAAAACTTATTCGATAAACAATCATGACAACAATTAGTATGAATTGAAAAGCGCGCTTAAACGAATAATAAATTGAATTGATCGGAACGATTGCCGAGTTCAAAACTCATAATATTTACCCCCACAAAAATTATTGAAAACACTACAAAAAATAATCAATAATATACAGGATCGCTGTAACGTTCATTAGGATGACGAACTCGCGATGAGCGACGTAACTGCGTTTTATTTTCAAGAATTTTGGTTTGGTCGTAATTTACATCGTTTTCGACTTCGGGATTACTGTCAGATTGATTTAAATAAATATTAATGTCATCTTGCAAATCATTGCTAACAGTTTGATTTTGTTCATGCAACGAAGGTTCTGTTGCCGCATCATAGTTATTGACATGGTTTTCTCCCCTGGATGTGATAGTCTTTGGAGTCAAATCTCGAAGGGAAACCGGGATTTCTCTACCATCTTCTAACCTGACGTAGGCATACTGTGGA
The DNA here is from genome assembly GCA_963680785.1 of Diplosoma virens. NCBI lineage: Eukaryota > Metazoa > Chordata > Ascidiacea > Aplousobranchia > Didemnidae > Diplosoma > Diplosoma virens. The sequence continues at coordinate 25,358,709 of OY796894.1, forward strand.
TTAGCTTCTAATAGTTCGGCTTCTTCCACTTGTAAATCAGACTTATCGTTTCGATTATGATTTTTTACATAGATGGGTCCCGGCTTTACCCAAGATGGCAACGATACACCATTAAATGATTTTCTATCATGGCAAAACATACGTTTGTGAGGAGTGCAATTTGTAGCAGTGCATAATAATAAACGAATAGAATGTAACACATTAGGTAAAACATACTCCCAGTGCATAAGCGATAGTTTTTTTACACGTAAAGCCAAAACGATGGTTTTCCAAATAATACCGTTATAACGTTCGACTTGTCCATTGCCTCTAGGATTATACTTGGTAGTCCTGCTAGTAGGAACACCCAAGCTGTGCAACCACGATTTAAATTCGTAAGACATAAAATTGGTCCTGGCCATAGCTTGGTAAACCGAACATACAAAATAGATCGGTAAGTTTTTCAATAATGGTTGACGCTTTTAAGTTTTTGCATGCATATACAAAAGAAAAACGGGAATATTTATCAATAATTACCAGCATATATTTGTTCCCTGAAGTAGTCGGGAGCGGCTCTTTAAAATCAAGACTAATTCTCTCAAACGGCTTGGTTGCTCTGATTAAATTAAAGTTGCCTTTTGGTTTTAAAAATGTAATTTTAACTTCACTACAGTCGGTGCATGCTTTTACGACATCTTTTACATCATCAAAAGAAAAAGGCAAATTTTTTATTTTAACGTAATGAAACAATTTGGTTATGCCTGGGTGGCACAATGCTTTGTCTAATTCGTCCAAAGTTTTTAGCGAAGGGAGCGATATTGATGCCGCAGCGGCTCTAGAAAAAGCGTCGGGCGCACAATTAAGGTTACCTGGTCGATCTTTAGTTGTAAAGTCATAAGGAGCAAGTTCTAAGCGCCATCGTTGAATTTTATCGTTTTTTATTTTTGAAGGATGCTTTAAGTCAAGCATAAATGAAACGCTGCGTTAGTCAGTGACCAGATTAAAATGTTTCCCAATAAGCAAATGCTTCCATTTTCATAGAGCTTCAACGATAGCGTATGCTTCTTTCTCTACAGAAGAATGCTTTTGTTCAGTACTAGAGAGAGTCCGTGCATGAAATGCAACTGGCTTGTTGTTTTGATTCAGAGTAGCAGCAATAGCAAAATCCGAAGCATCAGTTTCGACTGTAAATGGTAAATCTTCGTCAATAGGTTGTAAAGTAGCTTGAGACAGTTTATTTTTTATTACGTGGAAAGCGTTTAATGCGTCTTTCCATAATGGAAACGAATCAGTTTGAACAAGCGGTCGTATAAGAGCAGAATAATTAGGAACCCATTTTGAGTAATAACTAAACAAACCTAAGATTCGCTGCAGTTCTTTGTTGTAGGTTGTTGTAAATCATTCGAGGCTGCTACGCGCTCGGGATCGTGTTTAATTACACCATTTCCAACTAGATGTCCCAAAAGTTTGATTTGAGTACAATTATAGAGGCATTTTTCTTCATTGAATGTAAAGTTATCTTTTTTGGCCGCTGCTTTCAAATTCTCATCATGGGATTTTTTGTCCATTCCTCGTACAGTTATGTTATCTAAATAAACATTGACGTACTTCAAATCATGGCGTTTATGAATTGGTTCATCACTTGCTGGAAAGCTGAGACGGCATTAGTGAGTCCAAACGGCATTACTTTCCATTGATACAATTCCAATCCTGATTGAAAAGCGGTCTATTGACGGTCTTTCGGTCGAATTTGAATCTGATGATACGCTGATTTTAAGTCAAGTGTACTAATATATTTCCATTTTGCAACTTGGTTTACGATTGACGATATGCTAGGTAAAGGATATGCGTCTAAATGCGTGAATAAATTGATGGTTTGACTGTAGTCAATGCACATTCGCTTCTTCTTCCCATTGTCGACCACAAGAGGCCGTGCCCTCCAAGGGGAGTTACTTGGCTCAATCCGGTCTTCTTGCAGAAGTCTTGCGGTTTCTGCTTTTATAATTGCCATATCAACGGATGAGAATTTTCTGGTTTTTATTGCTATAGGTTTACATCGCGCTGACAGGTTATCGCCAAACAATTGTGGGTAAGGTACACTGGCAACAGACATAATAGTTGAAACAAAAAGTTCTGGTAATTTACCTTGAAATATAAACGTTACACTTTTATGTTGTTGCAAAAGGTCGTCCCCAATTATTGCGTCACAAATTAAGTTGGGCATCACATGAAACTTGAAATTCTTATAGAAGTTGCCAACAAAAGTCAAATTCAAATGACACACGCCACAGATTTCGGTTTTAAGGGACGAATTAGCCATATTTGCAGCAAATTTTATACTTTTATAGTTCAAACCATGTTGTTTTGCAAAATTTTCACAAATATAACTATTTGTACTGCCGGTGTCAACAAAAGCATGAGCATCTATGTTGTTAATACGAATCGCTGTAAGTACATGCTCGGAAAAAGTTGAGTGTAAGTTTGTCATCGAAGCTAACATAGGTTTTGAAACGCAACTTATTAATTCTCGTTTTAAGCAACATTTAGCATAGTGTTTACGTTTACCACAATAATCGCAAATTTCGCTTTTTGCAGAACATCGATTTCGTGGATGCCACGTAAAACCTCCGCAAAAATAACACACAAATTTTCGAGACTGTTTACTTGATCGATTTCGTATAGCATTAACATTTTGATCGTTCGTGTCGCTCTGTTTAGAAGTTAATTCATCAAACTAGCAGTTATTTACGGTATATACCCGACCAGAATACGAGGCTTGATTTGAAGAATATGATTCTGAAGAAATTCTTGCAGGATCAAGAGTGTTTAGAATCTTGCTCGAGCCTGGCCCGAGATTCGAACCGTCTCTAGTCTGTAACTAACTTATTTAATTTTACGTTTTTCGTTAATTTCTTTTGTGCAAGTTTTTGCCTTTTTAGTTTTGAGTAACGTTTTGTTCAGTTGAGGTTCTCTTAAAAAATTTGTTTTTTTTGGGCTAAGTAGCAACAGCAATTTTTACTGTTATCACGGACTTGAATGAGTGATTTGGTAATTTCCATTTTTTTTTGGCGTTCTTGAATTATTAAAGTTGGTTCTATATTTCCTTCGGATTTGGTTGTTGATAACAGTGAAAGTCTAAAAGGTCCGCTTAGACGTCGTTTCCCAACATAAAAGAAAATTGCTGTTGAAAGACAAACAAGCAACATCGGAACTGCCTGGTCGTTAAAGAGCCCAACAACTGCCGCCGCTTCTGTTACTTCGGTGGTGATACTTATTTTCTAGCGGAAGTCAAGAAGACTCTGTGTCCTAGTGATATTTGTGATTGTTCGGTTGGTGGTTCAGAAGTTCTCAGCGACAGTCAGCTTCGGCATTCGTAAATTCCTAACATCTCTGAAGGTGTTAATTCTGAACTGTGTGAATTTTGAATCATTTGATCGATGATTCAAAGGTTTCAAATTCGGACGAAAGTTAATAAAATCTAATTTATTTAAGTGTTTGATATAATTATATATATTATAGTTTGTAGTTATTGTGAAGTCTCTGGTGTTGTTATTAGTGTTTAATTAGTTTATTATAGTATTTGTGGGTGTTACTTAAATTGTTGTTGTTTTTGATTAATTGTATTAATTTATCTATATGTCTTCTCCTGCTCTTTTGGGAATCTCAAGGGTGGGACTAAGGAACTTTGTGATGGGTTGGAGCCGTCAGTGGCTGCCGTAACTTTGACCTCTAATGAGAGGACTGCTTCCTTCACCCTGGCTGAGCAGTCCACAGCGACTGCTTCCACTTTGTTTCCCTGTTCAAGCATGGATAAGATATCATACAAGCTGTTAAGCACTATGGCGTAGGCGGTTAATGCTATTAAGCATTTGAGAGATGACTTATCGGGAGTATCTTCATTGGTTTCATTTAATAAGATTGCGCCGGAATTTCATAATTTCGTCAAGTCATACTGGGAATTCCGCTCCGAAGTTGATAAAGTCACTGATCTGGCACATGTTGGTGAGCTTATTTGTGATCTGGCTGCTGATTATGAAAATTTATGTAGTAGTTTTAAAGATCTTGAATCGCGTTTTGTTGGTTCGTCTGCACGTGATGAGGATGATGTTGCAGTTAAGACAGTGTCTCACAAGCCTCGTTGGGTAGAACTAGTTCGTCCAGTAAAAGTTCTGCTGCACGCCGTATTGAGTTAGAGTGTAAACGTGCTAGCCTTCTAGCTATTCGTGATTTGGAAAAATCCAAAGTTAAAGCTAAAGCTGCTTTGGTAGCGGCTAAAGTCAAGGAAGCTGAAGCTGAGGCTCTAAAACTGGTTCACGTAGATCAGCGTCTAAAGCCGTTGAGCATGAAAAGATTTCTGTCGTCATGTCCCCAGAAAAGCATTCCTACCGTGCGTCATGTCCCCAGGAAAGGAATTTTGAACAGTATATACAGGTTGATAAAGAAACTGTTAGAGCGCGGCCTGAAGCTTCTATTCCTAAGCCTTTGTATAATCAATCTGGTCCGGTTGAAACAAAACCTTTTGTTAACCCAGGCCATCCTATTTTTAATGAGTAGAGAGAGCCTCGGGGGCGCCATATCAATGATGTAGACGCAACTTCTAGGTTTGCGCAATTTTCGTCCTGAGCGTACAAATTCAGATTATGTGGCTGGTGATTCTCGTGTCTTGAACGATCATGTATTTCAAACATACCTTGATAGACAAAACAGAAAGAAGTATATTAATCTTGCATCGCAGATGGGTTTTAACGGTGATAATATCGCCTTTGTCTTCTTTAAAAACCAAATTCAAAAACTTACGAATGAATGTCCTATAAGTGAAAGACGTCTTGAAGTTTTGAGAGCTGCATGCATGGGTCAACCGCGTGAAATGGTCAATTTGTTTTTTGGGCCGATGCGAGGTCTGTCGACATCTAAGCGTGTTGAAAAAGCTCTTCAGCGATTGAGTGAAAGATATGGTGTTCCTGGCGGTTTGACTGCTGAGCCTGCAATTGTTGAAATTCGTAATGGTTTACGCGTGTTGCACAACGTTGTCTCGCTTGAAAAATTTCGAGAAGATTTAAACACTTTGGAAGTTTTTGCGTATGCACATAATGAAATTAAAAAACTATCTGGTCAACTTTTGTTGGATGTTGCTAATCGTCTCCCTGGTGTTTTGAAACGACAATATTTAGACTATCTTAACAATTTAGGTCTTGATTTAAATAAACCCTGGTTCGATTCTCTGCGTAACTTCGTTGGGCACGAGTTGAAAATAATGACTTCTGAATATGCTCAGACGTTTTTCAAGCAAAACGAAAAATCTGGTAAATTTGGTAATAATCGAAACACAGTACACATTTGTCAGTCTGTTGTTCAAAGTAACGATGCTAAAAGTCAAACTGTGTCGAGTAAAGCAGAGTCTCCTAAATCAAATGGATTTAATTCTAATCGTAAGCTTCCACCAGTATGCTTCTACTGTAACGATACGTTATTGAAGCACTATTCGGGAGATTGTGAGAAATTTAAGAAACTTGGTTTGGAACGCAGACGTCAAGTTGTGATTGAAGCTAGGAAGTGCTTAAATTGCTTTGGTCTTGGTCATTTTGCTAGAAATTGTGAATTTGCGTCAAAGTGTCGTAAATGTGGTCCAAACTATCACCTTAAACACGCGACTCTTTTGCATGATTTGTATGTTCGGTCAAGCTCTGTCGACTTTAAAGCGACTAATACAAAAGAAAGTGTTAACGTTTGTGACTCTCCTTCTAGTAGCGAGGAAAATAAACATGTTGTAGCGAGGAAAATTTGTCTGTCTAACAAGATCGTTTTGCTTCGCACTTGCGCTGTTAAAGTTATCAATCCTCGCACCGGTAGATTTACTCTGGCTTATGCTCAGCACGATACTGCATCGCAGGGAACTATTGTGTTTAAAAGTTTGATGGACGAGCTTGGGTTAGTCGCTTTTAAAAGAAGTAAGATACATATTCGTACGTTAGCTAATGAATTCACGCCTTGCAGGGGTGTAGTGAATTTTGAACTTGAATCACTTACTACAGGTGAAAGATTTGATGTGGAGAATGCTTTAGTAGTGCCAGAACTTGTTGATGATGAATGTGTTCTCCCACATAGCGTAGATACTCCTGGCTTAGAGCATTTCGATGGCGTTAATATTCCTACTCTTTCCTACAAAAGGTCTATTGACATTTTCATTGGTCAGACAGATAAATTTCTCCTTACGGTTTTGGAAGAACGTGAAGGAATTAGACCTGAAGATCCTAATTATGTTTTGACTCACTTAGGCCCCATTGCAAGTGGTGATTGTGTTGATGGTCGTAATTGCAGCGAAAGGAAGTTGCATACTTTGAAAGTTAATCTTGAATGTTGCAACAAAAATGATTGTGTCAAGTTGAGACAAGAAGTTTCTGCGTTACCAGAACAATTGCGTCGTTATATTTTGGAAGATGAAGAAATTCAGGTGTCCACAAGTGATGAAATTACTCAAGAATTAGTTGAGCCGAACGTGAATGTGGTAAATAATCGTTACGAGATACCGGTCCCCTTAAATGTTTAATGTTCTCGAAGCTTTTCCTAATAATTATGCAAATGCTCTTGATCGTAATTTTTTACTGCGGAAAAGTGCCTTAAAAAATAACTCTGTCAAAAAGACGTTGATTGACACTTTTCACGAAATTATTTCAAACGAGTGGTTAACTGTTGACAGTAATCCGTTGTGTAAGCCGTGTTGGTATCTACCTTTCTTTGTGACGAAGCAAGCTAAATCTAGAGTCGTATTTGGTGGCGCTGTGACATATAAAGGTGTGTCGCTCAATGATGCTGTGTATCCTAGTGAAAATTTGCTTAATGGATTAGTTGACGTGTTGACTCGTTTTCGTTTGGGAAAATTTGCGTGTATGGCGGATGTTAGTAAATGCTTTTTCCAAGTTTCGATTCCTGAAATCAGCGTGTTTTGATTCGTTTAATTTGGTTCAAAGATAATGATCTTGTGGATGGATTCACTCAGATTTATAGATTTACTAGACATGTTTGGGGAGTTAACTCTAGTCCATACATTGCATTGTTGGCTATTAAACGTCTTGTTTCTGAAAACGTCACAAACGCTAGTCCATCTACTTTGAGTGCGATTTTGCAATGTTGTTACATGGATGATTTATTGCTGTCGTCTGATTTTTTGGTTGAACTTGAAACAATTGCCAGAGAATCCAGATTACTATTTGAAAGTAGAGGATTTACACTGCGTAAATAGGTATCAAACAACGCTGCAAAATCAATTTTGTCAGATGTTCCACCTAGTGATCGCACCTCAAATCTTAAAGAAATTGATCTGGCTTCTCAGCCGATGCCTGATTCGAAAGCTCTGGGCTTGAAGTGGAAAATGGAAGAGGATACTCTTTGCATATGTCCTGATCGCAAGTTAATTGAAGTTTCTACTAGGTGACAAATGTTGAGCGTGATTGCAGGCTAATTTGATCCTTTAGAGATACGTGGACGGTGACTTTTAAAGGGAAAACTAATTATACTCTGTTGTTCTTCTGGTAAAAACAGAAAACTTTTTTTGTTAAAAACCTTTTTAGTTTATTAAAAACTAAAAATTAAAAACAAACAGTCAACGTTTCGGGTGATTGTGTAAAACTAATTCTTCAAAGAGTTACTGCATCTGGTATTGATTGGGACGAAAAACTTCCGGATGAGATTGTTGGTGAGTGGAAATCATGGATTACACATTTGGAGACATTGGACAGAGTTTCAATTCCTCGTTGCTGCTTTGACGAAATTGGTAAAGCTGGAGTAGATGAAATCGCTTGCTACCAACTCCACGGGTTTTGCCATGCTTCAAATGTCGCCATTGCTGCTGTTGTGTATTTGAGACGTGTGATTGGTAATCGTTCAAGTGTAGCCTTTATTATCGGTAAATCAAAACTTGTTTTGACGCACCAAGCAAACTGGGTCATTTCTCGGAAAGAATTGGAAGCTGCTAAGTTATGTGCGGAGTTAGTTATGGAGGTTTCTAAGATATTGAAGTGTTTGTCTTGTAGTTTTCATTTTTGGACTGATTCCCAAGTAGTTTTGAAGTGGATAGTAAACCCTGATTTGCATTTGCCACGCTTTGTAAAACGCCGAGTGGACAAAATTCATTTAATGAATTCAACTGATAATTGGAATTATGTGAACATCGCCCACAATCCCGCAGATGTGGGAACTCGTGACAACAAAGCTAAAAAATCTGATTGTCTTGCCCTTTGGCTCAAGGGACCGAAGTTTTTATGTGAAAGTGATTTAGACGCTCGTTCTCCTGTGAATGTCGTCAGTGCTAGGAAGGCTGGTATAATTGATGAAACTTTAACCAGTGGAAACAATCAGAGCTTAAATTCTGTCATTGAAACTGCACCTGACTTGTATGCTTTGACTAAACGTATTGCTTATCTTATTGTTTTCAAACAGTTTATTATGGCTAAATTTAAAAGAGTTCCGTTATCTAGGCCTAAGTTGGATGCTCAATTTCTTGACGATGCTCTTGTTGACGTCATCAAATACGTGCAACGCAGTTGTTTTGGTGTTGCTGTAGAATTTCTGAAATCTAAATCTCCAGACGCGTTTGATTCTTTTCAAAAACATTTGAGTGACAAAGCGAATACAAGCGAAGAAATGCGTCAAGTTTTTGAATTGAGAACTTTGCGTAATTTACGTCCTTGTGTGAATAGTGACTCGGTTACACGCATTGAAGGTCGTCTTGAAAATGCAGATTTACCTCTAGACACTAAACATCCTATTATACTGCCGAGTAGACACGCTTTAACTAGTTTGATTGTACTGCATGAACATTGTAATTCAGGTCATGCAGGCCCTGCTTACACTTTGATGAAGACTCGTAGACGTTATTGGATTATTTATGACATCTCCAGTGTTAAGCGGACACTAAGAGATTGTAGCAAGTGCAGACTTCGTAAAGCCACGCCTATCCGACAACTTATGGCTGACCTTCCTGAGTGTCGTGTTACTGCCACCGAGAAGCCATTTCAGTATTGTGGTGTTAATTATTTAGGCCCTTTCACTTACCGCCAACTTTGTAGTGATTGTAAGGCTTGGGGTATTTTGTTCACTTGTCTGTGCACACGTTGTATACACGTTGAGATAGTTACCAGTTTGGATTTGAATAGCTTTCTTCTTGCCTTTTCACGTTTTACTAACCTCCGTGGGGCTGTTGACACTATGTATTCTGATCATGGAAGTACTTTCGTTGCAGCAGCTGATATTTTGCCTACCTTGTTGAGTTCAACTGATTTTCATAACTCCTTGCGTAAACGTAGTATAAATTGGTCAGAATTCCGCCTTATGCTCCCAGTCAAGGGGGAAGCTGGGAAAGTATGGTTAGTTATTTAAATCTTCATCGAAACGTGTTTTGATTTCGACTCGACGTAAACCGTCTTTAATTGAGCTACAAACCTTCACTTTAGATGCTGTGCGCATTGTTAATGATCGTCCTCTGACTGCTGTTAGTGATGAACCCAACGATCTTGCTCCGATTTGCCCCTCGTCTTTCCTTGGGCAACAGCTTTCTCCTTAATCACCTATAGGCACCTTTCATGACCGTGGTGACTTGCGCAGAGATTACTTATACAATGCTAACTTGGCTCATAAGTTTTGGTTGAGTTGGGTAAAAGGCTATCTACCCACTCTGCAAGCCCGTGTTAAATGGCGACTGACCAAAAATAATTTAGTGCCTGGGCAATTAGTTTTGGTTGGGGATTCTGACGATTTTGTACATAGGGGTTCTTATCGTCTGGGAAAAATCCACGAAGTACACCCTCAGTTACGTAACGGGGTTACTATTGTTCGTAGAGCCACTGTTGCCGTTTTGAATAAATCGGGAGGAATTGACTACGTGTTACGTGATATTTCTAAGATTGCACCCGTGTGAATTTTATTTGTTTGTTGCTCGTAGTTTGCTTTAGTGTATTACTTGATAATTCTTCGTGACTTACTATAGGCTATATTACTATCATAGTGTTTAACTGGTCGTATTTATTATCGTGTTTGTACTTTTTTCAATGTGTACTCGTTTATATAAAATGCTTGTGTAGTAGTTAGTTTGAAACTTCGCTTCGCCCTCTGTTTCAAAGGGGGCGCTATGTTTAGAATCTTGCTCGAGCCTGGCCCGAGATTCGAACCGTCTCTAGTCTGTAACTAACTTATTTAATTCTACGTTTTTCGTTAATTTTTTTTGTGCAAGTTTTTGCCTTTTTAGTTTTGAGTAACGTTTTGTTCAGTTGAGGTTCTCTTAAAAAATTTGTTTTTTTTTGAGCGAAGTAGCAACAGCAATTTTTACTGTTATCACGGACTTGAATGAGTGATTTGGTAATTTCCATTTTTTTGGCGTTCTTGAATAATTAAAGTTGGTTCTATATTTCCTTCGGATTTGGTTGTTGATAACAGTGAAAGTCTAAAAGGTCCGCTTAGACGTCGTTTCCCAACAAAGAGCTCCTGCTTTTTCGTAAGCTTCGACAAAAGTTAACGTTCGATTCTCCAGTAATCTCTGCCTAATTATGCTTGACAAAATACCGCTGATAAAGGAATCTGTTTTCATAGCATCTTTATACTCTAAAGCAGTTATAGCAGTAAAACTACAATTTTGGCTCAGTTTGTCAATGCGTAAGACAAACTCATCAATAGATTCACCAATGTTTTGTCGTGCTGTTGCTAGAAGATGCCTGGCATATATTTCATTTCTTGGTTTTACAAAAAGTTTTTGCAACGTCTCAATAGCTCTTTTATACACTAAGTAGTTTCTTCTTGTATAAGTTTATACAAAGGAGCTGTTAAGTGAGCGGTCAGCACATCTAATTTTTTAAGAGCATTCTCACCTTCTGGCAACCCATTGATAAAGTTGGAAAACGTTTTAAACCAGAATTTCCAGTCATCCTCAGAAGATGATGAGCTAGGGTCAATAGCTAATTTCTCTGGTTGCAAAAATTTCAGGTTTGGTTGAGCCATCGTGTAAAAAGCAGAATACAAAAATAGGCTTTTAAATTGTAATATGTTAATTCATTTCATCTAATATTTAACCTTTAGTAAGGCTTTAAAAGCCTATTTTATTGACATCTAAAATATAACACATTATAAATAAAAACATTACAACACACAAAATAATACTATGTCTTTGTTAGAACTGAAAATCTCTTTCTGAAAACCTATTCGATAAACAATCATGACAACAATTAGTATGAATTGAAAAGCGCGCTTAAACGAATAATAAATTGAATTGATCGGAACGATTGCCGAGTTCAAAACTCATAACACAATGTTTTTGATGCCAAAGCATGTCGATGAAGAAAACAATGGGTATCTTGCAAGTGCGGAATTTCTTGTTTTAACCAAGCAAAATATCCCGAATTATTTCCCAGCATAGTAGGTGCACCGTTGGTAAATACAAAACCAATACTTTGGATATCTAATTCTGGCTTCACGAAAAAATTCTTTACACATTGGAAGATATTTTTTCTTTACAATTCTTATTCTTCTTTACTTTGTTTTGCTTTACAATTCTTGTTCAGTCCATAATTGTACCAAACTAACTCGCTGCTACGAATCTGCTATACGCCGAATGCAATGATTGCGCCACAACGGTCAAAAAGCGAAGGGATAGCCAAGCTGCCGTGTATTGCGCATTCCATGAATGAACACAGAATGCGCTGAACAATTAACACAGAAGGAACTGATAATGATATTATTCTTAATACAGCACAAAAAACTGAAAAAGCCATTTCGCACCCCCGGAATGCTTCCTGGCACCCCTGGTTGGGAAACCCTGTCTTAGATGCTCACCAGCGCTTACTTTCTAGGAATCACGATCTGCAGCTGCTGATCAATCGATTTAGAATTACTTCTGCTGAACAAATCTTGAAAGTGCAGAACGATTATCAAATTTTGAAAGATAGATAAAATGATAAAATGATAATAGAATGATAATGTCAGAATTTGAGTTTTGCCAAGTTGCGGGCGAAGTCTGCAGCAAAATTGGTGGAGATAAAGAATTTGAGAAATGTTTCCAGAACTGCTGTGGCTTTGCTGTATAGCATTGTCAATTCCTCTGTCAAACGCTTGGCCAGAGCGAGGGTTTTCTACTCTATGTCGTGTCAAAACTAAGCAACCCAATAGATTGCTAGATGTTACCCTGAGCGCTTCGATCAATGGCCCAGCACAGCTCACTGATGAAGATGCGCAAGCTGTAGCTGAAAAATGGCAAAAAACGAAGAAACAGCGGCAAGTTATGGAACGACCGTTGAAGGTGGTATAATCTGCAAATTTAGAAGATAATGATGATGCAGTGGATGAAGTTTCTTTGGATGAGACTGAAACTGAAAAATTTTTGTTCTAAATTCTGAACCACTGTGTTCATTTTTACATATTCCAATAAAATAGTTTTCAATCTTTCAAACTTTCTCAGTGGTCTTTAGAGTCAAATCTTTAAAAAATTATTAATTTCTCCACTAAAGTTGTGTGCAGCAGTCCTTTCAGGCTAATATCAAAGCTTATATTTTTGATCTATCTACCCATTTTGTCTACCTTTTTACGCTAAAATGTGATATTTCAATCAACTACATTAACGCAATTAACAACTATTATACTTTACATACTTCATCAAGAAACTATGATTTTTGGCGGAAACAATATCATATACTCTATTCTTATGAAGCAACATAGCACTTACAAATAAATAGAACAAACCGATCTCTTATGAAGCAACATAGCACTTACAAATAAATAAAAAATGCATTAATTTTACAACTTAATTTTCAAATGACTAATTAACTTACACCCAAAACAATCAGTCAAAATTTAAAATTTGAAAACATTTTTGCTAAAAAAATAGTCTTGAAACTTTGGCATAGTCACGAAACTTATGTTTTCAGATTGGTTTTCTAGGATTAAATTTTTTTTCTTTGTTTACCGCAATGATTATCGTCGCCTTTATTTTAAAAAAGTCACAGAATACAAACAAAAACATAAATTAAAAGTCGATTAATTTTCATTATCGTTGACTGTTGGTGTGGGCAGTTCTGGATTTTGTACTTTCTTCGAAAAAGAAACAAACGCCGAAGGTACTCTTCTCAATGCTTCTCTTGTAGCGTGAATCTAAACCGATGCATCGGTATTAGTAGAAAAAGTTAGAGTTGATACATTCTTTATCAACTGATTGCTTATGGATTCTACTTTGCAGGAAAAAGGCTGCGGTAAAAAATCCCTACGCATTTTTGACGCTGTAAAAACTGTTTAACTTCAATAATCCCAATCTGCTCCGGCATTTTGAGATTCAACAAAGAGAAGAAATTATCATTTTATTAATGTAAGCCTATCTTCTATACATTCTTTTATTATTTGTAATTGTTGCAAGTCTACCTAAAAACTTTTTTTAAAAAACCAATTAATAAATAAAATTCATATACAAAGTTATTGTTAGAAAATTTCGTTCTACAGGAACATATTACTGTATATGTGTCGCTTGAAAGTCCGTAACTGAAAAATTTGTTTTAATATGAAAATTTTTCAACAGCTTTTTTATTAGTCCCTAAAAAAAAGAATAGTAGGCTAGTCTTCAAATTAGGAAGTATTTTTCATTTTTTTAAAGCGCCAATCAAGATCCCTTTTTAGGCCAAAAAAGACACAACCAAATGGTTGTTCCGAGAATTCCTAGTTAATACAGTGAACACTGGTGAGACGGCCTATGCTGAAAACAAGCAAACGTGCGCTTTTGCTCTGCAAATCTATCTTTCTCGTGCTATTACTGAGTTCGAGACTCACCTTGCTCGCGTAAATGCGACGAGTGTCAGTGCGAAACCTCTTTCCCAAGACAGTGTAGATGATGCAATTGACGAAACTGTTACCGAAGAGTAAAACGGAGCAAATGTACGAAAAGACATTCTGCAACGAAAACGTCAGAGCTGCTTAATCAGTGAAACTAGAAACCTTTTAATATAGCAAGCAATCAAAATCTTGGTCATTTTTCGAGACGCAACGAAACTACCAACAAAAAAATACTTTAAAGACAATTTTACGTCACATCCTTTCGTATTTGCTACGCCTTAAGCGGACGTTTTGAACGTAAAAACAGTTATCTTTTGGAAACAAACCTACATCGTTTAAGCATTTACTGAACGGCAAAGAAAAAGGTTTTCGCTGCAAATCAAAGATGAAAAAATGCTTTTATCTCCGGAAAAGTAAACCATCAAAAAAAAGACTATTATTATTTTATTTCTAATCCCGGCGGGCATTTAATCTTGCTCCATTGCTGGTTATCACTAAAATTACCATTTCTACACAAACGTTTACGTACGTAGATTTTTCATCCGCAGATTTCTACGAAATATGAATATATTTTTCGAAAAAATATAAAAAGATTAATTAAATTGTATATTTTTTTCCGCCTTAATAGTTTAAAAAATTCGATTTTTTTCTAATTTTTTTTTCCAGCATCGACCTGGAAAATCCTTAAAGAGGATTTCGGATAGTTTTGCAATAAAAAAGAGTCGTTTACAAAAAGCGTTTGAGTAAGTTTTTTGAACTATGCATGTCCATAGAATATGAATGATAAAATTCAAAATTTCTGGTCGTTTGTTTGTTAACGCCATTTCTTTTAATTATGATTAAATTTTGCATCATCACTCTTACTGAATGATAGCAGAAAAACATTGCTTGTTCTTTTCAATTTATTACAAACTTTAATTTTCTAGTGGCAACCGGCCAATTTCAATAAAACAGGTCAAGTCTAATTCGAAGAAAAACCGATTGGAGTGAGAGTAAAAAGAAACAAAACTAGTTGCTCTAAGAGATAAAAAGAGAAAAAACGCCGCGCAAATTGTTCTTGCGGGCTCAAAGTGGGCCTAAAATTTTCGAATTTTTTTTAATTTGTCAAGATGCTCAAGAAAACTTGGTTTCTTTTGGACCAACAACATTCTCTAAAAAACTAACCCTTCTTTTGGACCAACAACATTCTCTAAAAAACTAACCCTGTATCTCCCTAAAACTAACTTTCATTCTAATCGGTTTTTCTTCGAATTAGACTCGACCAATAAAACGCGGAAGAAGTCACTACATATCCAACCTGATAAAGCTTTATTTTAATTGAATAACGTTTGGGATCGTTATTTATATCCGTGTAGGGAGCAAGCATGATAGATATGATTAGAGCGCATATTGAAGGGAGGATGGTTATTGTGAACGCCATCACCATTCGTAAGAGAACTTTTTGTAACTTTCTCGGCAATTTTTCTAAAATGTAAAAAATTTAATGAACTTAATTTATTTTTTGTACAAAGTCTTTAAACCTTTTAGGTTCTTTGAATTGAATACAAATCATCGAATCAATTATGGAGTTTTACTTTAAAGAAACGTTTTTCTTTCACGTTAATTTAAATAAAACTTTACTTTTCATTCTACCTCGTCTGCTTTGAAAACAAAAAGCGAGATACAATTCAGGTCTTTAGATATGAAACCAAAAATCATTTTAAAAATGCAACAACACATAGGTTCCGGTAGAAAACCAAGTAACATAAAACTTTTTTACTTTATTGCATTTAATAAACAGTAATAACATTACAAATATATTTTAAAAAAATATTTCGTTGAAAAGTCGTTTTCAATCGGTCTCTTACCTCAATTCTAGATGTTTAACGCATTTTTACATAAAATAAAGCTCTGAATTTTCTTATGAATTAGATAAATCTTACTCGAGTTTTTCTTTTTGGAGGGCGCTTGTGACTTCCGTGACCAGACTTTTGCCACTGACGACTGAGTAAAACTGAAAACAACGTCGCTCTTGGCTGAGTTTGGTTTTGATGGCAATTTTGCTGTCAAAGTGACAGCAGACCGAGGGACATGAAGTAAGTTGCAGCTTTTGTTTGGACATGTAGTTGTTTGGTTGTTGTCTTTTAGTTTTAAACAATTTTTTTCGTTTTCGAGTGTTAAAACATTACTCAAATTTGCCCCAGTGTGGATCGGGGTAAGAGGCAAAGGAGTCGTTATGGAGTTTGATAATTGGGACGAAACTTTCTTTTTCGCCGAAGGTTTATCGATTGTTTTCTGAAAAAAATTTTGCAGTTTAAAGTCGAGTGTTTTTTGTTTAACGTACATCATTACAAATATAAATTTTTTAAAAGTTTTTATTGAAACGTTGACCAATTCGGTAATCGAAAAATTATTGCGAAATCGCGCTAATAATGTTCATCAGAAACCTTAAATTAAAGTTTATAAATACAGTGTCCAACAACCTTGTATATAGGCTGTCACAGAAAGAGCAAATTGCTTGTTGAGTAGAGAAATAATTGTTACATTCTCAGTTGTCTAAATTTTTCATCTTGAATCATATCACGGGTATCATGTGGTTGAATTGAATCATTTGCAAGAGACTTCAATATCGAAATTGCGTACTGTGCACGAT
Source organism: Diplosoma virens (assembly GCA_963680785.1). Taxonomy (NCBI): domain Eukaryota; kingdom Metazoa; phylum Chordata; class Ascidiacea; order Aplousobranchia; family Didemnidae; genus Diplosoma; species Diplosoma virens. The sequence continues at coordinate 25,375,117 of OY796894.1, forward strand.
TGAAAAAAAACAACTTACCTTTTGGTTTTTTCTGTACGTTTGCACTGTGCAAATGTTTACTGTCCACACTACCACGAGCGGTACAATCAAAGAACACAGATACAATGAAAGAGTGACGTACATTGCTGTCTCAGACGTGATTTGTGTCGAAGAAGCTGCTGAGATATTGTTCTTTTCAGTTGTATTAATCTGAATTTCTGTAACATTAATATTGTTTGCAGTTCGTAATGTGTAAAAAGCCAGGGTTAGGGCCGGCTTACAGAAACAGGTATTGAAAACGTTTGATACACTTCAACATATAGACATAAATAAGCGCAAAAAAAGTTAAATCAATATTGATTCTAAATTAATTTGAATTTCCGACAAGCTCAATGCATAATAAGCTTATGTAAAAAATAGTCTACCAATATCTACATACAACTTGATACTTTCTTTAAGCAATAAAAGTTCACAAATTTTTAAAAGAAAAAAATTATTTGTTATTGAAGCTTTTAAGTTATAAATCAAAGGTAATTATGTTTTTTTTATAATCGGTTATTCAGCTCCGATATTAAACAATGCAGCCGGCAGCGGGGTCGAGTGGTTAAAGCGCCGTGCTTCTGATCAACATGATCTCGGTTCAAAACCTACTCGCGCTATTCTGTTGTGTCCTTGGGAAAGACAATTTACGGCACTTTCCCCTGCTCAGTGGTCTTGGCAAGCAGTTGTAAATTACAGTAATATCTTTATCAAATTACAAGCGGACAGCAATATCTTGGCATCTCCGAAAGCAGGTCGGGGTAATTGCCTACCCTACGTATTAGCGCCTTCGTCGCTTTCCTGCGAGTCAGGAGGATAAATATAGAGATAATAATAATAATAAAGTTTGCTAAAAGTTTATAAATCATATTTTAAATGAAATAAAAAACCCTTCTGACATGTCGGTTTTCATTATAAAATATCGATTATTTAAACATGCAGTTTATTCTCATAACACTTCAACTACGTACGTCAAAAAGAATTTTGAACGTATTACAAAAGTGGAAATTTAGTAAATTTTTAAGATAATCAACATTTTCTAGAAAAGTGGTAGCCATCATTTTTTTATACGTTCCTCTTTTTGACCGTTTTTAATCGTAATTTCTCCCACATGTTACAAAAAAAAAACTTTTAAATAAATGTACAAAAGATAGGCTGAGGAATAAACAAATTTTTTGGAAGATTTTAAAAAGCAGAGAATATTTTTAGCCGTGCGACCCCACGGAGAGCCCTATTAAAGCTATCACTGAATGTAGTTAGCGAAAAAAATTCAGTTGTGAGTCAAAAAACTTTTCGCCTCACTAGAAATAGATGAAGACGTAAGGACAGCTTAAGAATAAATTACTACAGTTTTAGTGGCAAGTCAATCAGCAGTATTAACGCTACAAAAATTAGTATAGTAAGACATGAGTGAAAGAGGTAGGTAGACCATGCCAAGGTGAGACAAGAGACAATTGCCTGTTTGTCTTAGCTCGTTTGAAATATGGTTTTACTACTCTTTTTTGTTAATTCAACATTATTAAATATAAAAAAGAGAATTATTGACCACAAAATTTCGAAGTAAAATTCCTCCCTTGAATTAGTAAGTTCCTCTCTAGGGAAGAACTATTGTTGGTTAAATTAGAGAAGTGTCCTAGAACTTTGAATCTCATATTTTATAATGTTGAATAAGACATTAATGCTATCCGATTTATTTTTTTACTTTTCTATTAAATAAACATTATTTTATTTATTTAAAAATCTCTTATATTAAAGTACAGCCCGTATGCCACAACTCACTTTATTTTTATTCTTTAACTGCAAGATCTGTGAACAACCAATTAAGTTGATAAGAAACTTAGCACATTTCAGTTATATTTAGAAATAACCAGGCCACGAAAGTTGCTTTATAATGCTACCAACCTATTGCAAAATCATGACGGCCATAAAATTGTGAGAGCCTTATACTGTATAACAATAAAGGCAAACTAACGTCAAAAATTGCAATACTTTATCATCGATAATAATGTTAATACTTTTGAACTTACTGTAATTAAAATCAAATTGATCAAATTAATAATTTAAATAATTACTATTTTAGTTGCGTGTCCCCAATTGTTGTGAGTTTCGCCTTTACTTGAGTCTCGTGAGAGTCGTAAGTGTATTTATATGAAGCTCACAATTTCATGGCTCTCATGATTTTATACCAGATTGGTCGGTAGGCTTAGTAAAGTTAAGAACCATGATCAAACCAACTTCAAAGCCCGTAATTTGTTCATTCAATTTAAAGAATTTTTTGGAAAGTCAAACTAAGACGAAGAAGATTTCAGATGAAACATAATCAATGGTGACCAGATGTGCCAGTTGTTTGCATTGACGCCTTAAAAAGCAATCTGAAATCGGATTGACGTTGAATTATGTTAAAATAGAGCACGGGTTTTAATCGTGTGTGTAGGAAAAGGGAAAAATGTGTGCGTAGGGAAATTACAAATAATTTATTTTGAAGAATAGTTAAATTACAGATGGCCTACGCATTGTATTATTTAAATCTTAAAGATAGTGTCAAATATAATTTTGCTGAATGGCAAAAAACTTTCTACATATGGACGAAAACGCTTACTTAAAACCTATGATTATTATTGAAGGTATAACGTTTACAAAATAAAAATATTTGAGTAACGTTTAAGACTTTACAAAAATATTAAGAATGACTTTGCATTTTTACGTCAGGAATCGGTTTGCCGACGTTTTTCAACAAACAAAATCCGCTTTATTCGATAACAAAAACTTGCTCAAATGCGTTGAAAAAAAAGCAGCAAAGGCTTGTTAAAAAGCTAAGCGAGAATTTTTACATAAGCTTTTTCTTTGTAAAGGTTAAAACAAAAACACTTAATAATTCGGCCATGTTGAGATAAACTATGAACTTACCTGATTCAGTTAAAGCCGTAGATAAGTCTATTTTAAGTGAGTTGTTGACTGAAGACGAAGTCGACAAGTTGAAAATTGAAAGCCAATCGAAGGTGTTCACTTGTTTTCTTTGAGAGGGTCGTTGGGCAGCAAGAACAAAAGTAGCTGCAAAACAAACTTATACAAATGAGATTTGATCATTTTTTCCTGATCAACTGTCTAATTATCTATTTTGCCTCATTTAGTTTTGTATCTGCCTAAAATAACAAAGCAACACACCGACGTAAACACATATCGCTAGAGGATCCGAAAAAAAAGCAATAAATCGGGATGAAACAGTGACTTGAAAAAAAATAAAGTGTGAATAAAAAACGTAAGGCCTTTTACTTTCAATATAATCTTTTGCAATACGAAATATAATTATAAAAAAGCATACCACGAGAAGAACCACCCTCTCCAAAAACTCAGTGAAACTACACAAAATGAACTAAATGAGGTGATACCATGAAGGAATGCTATGTAACAGGGGTGGCCAAACGGCAGCTCGCGAGCCGCATGCAGCTCTTCGGACCCTTGCTGGCGGCTCTTTGAACCTTTTAAAAAATTGAAAATTTATATGGGAAATCGGAGAATGATTTCATGCGACGACCTTTTTTTTTGTAGAGAACATCATGATTTTGGGATGAGAATAGGGAAATACGAGATTGCGTCGAGGTGAAAACTTTTTTTTAGAGATTACTACAAATTTGGAACGAGAAGTGGGAAATCTGAGAATGATTTCAAGTGAAGACCATTTTTTTTGTTTGTTTTTTTTTCTTTTAGAGAACACTATAAATTTGGGACAGAAAGTGGAAATCTGACGATGATTTCAAATTAGGACCTTTTTTTTATCAGTAAATGAGTAAATAACTTCACGTTTTTCGATTTTTGTGTTGCGGCTCTTTAAAAGTTTGGATTTATGATATGCAGCTGAAACATGGTATAGGTTTGGCCACCCCTGCTATATAATGACTGTGTTTTAACGGGATTATGGTAAAAGTAAATCTTAGGTTGCTTGCAAATAGGGTCATCAATTTTTAAATGGCACTCTGACATGAAGTTTTTTAGATTTTAAGCAACGCTACTATTTCTTGGATCGGCTTTTGTGAAGCAACACAGCTTTACCTGACACAAGTGAATAAGTCGTTGATGACGACATCAATGGAAAAAGACCGTATATAGTTGCTAGGATCCAGATAACGATGATGATCACGAGGGAACGTGTTTTTGTAAAGAGCTTTTTCGCGCTGTAATGAAATGGTCGCGATATCGAAAAAAACCTGCGGTCGAAAAATGAAAGTTAATTGTAAAAGAAAATTTATTTGTAAACTTTGTGAACTGGACAGGCTCGTTTATCAATTGTGGACGCTGTGCAAACCGGGCATGCCAAAATCGCAAGGTTATGCGAGCTGCATTCATTGCATGAATGATATTGTGGGACCCAAATTCAGAAATGCTAAATCATTTTTTGCATTTGGTTTAAGCTTCTAATGTTTACTTCAGCGTCTAAACTCGATTAGGCTGCTGATGTTCAGAAGCCCTTTTGCTTCTTTGTTTTATAAATTTTCTTAAATCGTAATAAACCATTTAACACATTTTTAAAATTAAAATGTTCACAAATCAAAATCCATTTAGTCATGAACGATCGTAAAAAAATTTTGGTTTGGTATAAACTTGATTATGTGCAAATGTTCTTTTCCCATATCTGACGTTATTTTTTGTTTAGGTCTACTTGGTTTTCAACGCTTTGTTAAAAAGTATTTGAAATTTCAACTTTGACCAACAAAGATAAATAAATGACAGCCAGCCTGGTTCACTGACTAGTTTTAAAAACTTTTAGTTGAAATATTTTTTACAGAAATAATTTGACGCAAACAAAATTATGATTTTTAATGCTAATTCGAGAGTGTTATTGCAATTTCCATTGCATATAAAAAAAACAAAACATGGGTATTCCAATGTCATCGTATATCAATTTTAACAGAAAACTCGACTCAATTTTGCCACTTCCAGTTGATTACATTTAGTAGTTTGGGCAGTATTTTAAGCAAAGGGGAATGAAAACGACGCAAATTGGTGGTCTAAGAATGAAAAAATCAAAAATTGTTAAATTTTTTCAAAAAGAGTTTAATAAAATTGATATACTTTTTAATCCTTTACGAAGATTCTGCAATGGTAGATCTTCTTTTCTCAAATTGTTTGAATTGAAAAAAAAGCTCAAAAATTACATAGTTTAATTGAAATATTGTTGAATTGTTTTGCAAATTTGGCGAAATGTTTTAAAAGCAGAAAAAATCATGAAAAGACGACTGTTACTCTGGCCGTAACAAAGGGAGGCGATTTTAACATGCCTGGTGCAGACGACGCTTTTCATTTGTCTCGCGTAGCTAATAATCGCACGCGTAAAATGAGAGTTTTCTGCAAAAAAGTTTTTGAAAAATGAATTTGAGAAAGATAAACAACCCTAAAAGAGTCATGTGAAAATAAACAACCCCAAAATTTTCCAGATAAAGATAGGCAACCCTGAGAATAAAAGGGTTGCTTATCGGCTTGTTTGTTTTTGCGAAAAACTATTTCTAGATACCTTAAGACTTTTGTTGTAGTGATTACTAAAATAAAGTTTTTAAACCACTTTTCCTACTCGTCATAAAATACTACTAATTTACGGTAAAATTTTTAAGGTTGAAAATTATTTTTCGGAAAAAAATATTTAGTAAGAAATCCAACAAAAAATTATCTTAATTAAATAGAAATAGAAAAAAAAACAAAATATTATCTCAATTAAAACCCACCTGTCCAAACTTGAAGCAGCAAGGCTGTAGACTGATATACTCAGACTGAAAATTGTAAAGAAGCCAGCTATATTAAAAAAAGGTCGCAGATTATCTCTTTCAGAATTTTGGAAAAGTCCGGGCAAAAGAAAGGGTTGCGGATTAAATGTTAGTAGGTTAAAAATGTAAATCAAAAAAGGAATGACCAGCAATCCTGAAAATAAAAAATAGTTTTTTGTTTAGCATGTTCAACGCAATCGCCGGCAAAAATATAAACAGACAATGGATTGCTTTGTTTTTTTTCAATATAATCAGAAAAATAAGAATCAAAAAGTTTTAATTGTTGAAATTAGTCGTCCATATAACAAAATGTAACTTGGTTGAGCTCAATTTTAGTGTTAAATTAGCTGAGTATTTGAAGTTAAGTTGAAGCAAATTAAAATTTAAGAGCAAAATATATGAGCAGCTTTGGTTGCTTTGGTTCAATTAAACAAAGTAAAGTAAAATACAAGGACATGATTATTTATCATTGTTATCGGAAGAAAATAAACAAGTCATTGGGCTTGGAAAAACTGTCCAACCGTTTAGTAGTTGTTTTAGTTTTATTTTCATATATGCTGTGATTTAGAAAAACTTATTTGATTTAAAAATACCACAAAATAAAAACATTGACACAAACTTTTTTTTACAAGCCCAACAAGATTACAAAAAAGAGTTTTAACCAAGAACACATCGTTGAACAAAATAGTGTTTCATATACTGTAGATCTACATCGGCCACGCTATCTCTTAAATATTTTCGCTATTGTCGAGCGAGTTCGAAAAAAGAAAACAAAAAATATCTTCTGTGTGATAAAACAACTACAATCGGTTTTGAAAATTTTAATGAATGTAGTCCTTTCTTGTGCAAAAATCTGAACTGACGAATTTTCTTTAATAACTTTTAGAATAATTTTGCATTGCAACAAATAAATGAAAAAAAATGTTTGAGTTTTTTTTACATTTACTTAAAAAGCCGACAGTAATTACGTGCAAACCAATCAATGAATTAAGACATTTATTGAGATTTGGTTTGTTGATTGTCATGAAATGAAAACTTCTTAGTATCTAAAACGTGGGCAAAACTTATTTGATTGATGGTGTATTTATTTCTTGATATTTAAAGTGCTACAGGGTTATTAAGACATTTTAAAAATTAAATGGCTTCAATCACGCAAAATATTTTAATAGTTAAAACAGAAAAATTAGTTTAAATAATCAATTTTGGCTCGTCATAGGCTCACATAAGCAAATATAAATTACTGGATTTTGACACAAACGCCTAGGCAAAATTTTCACTGATAGAAGTTCAAAAAATTAAATTTTTATTGAAATAAAAAAAACAAATTCAAGGTTTTGTAAAAACAACATTTAATCTTTTTTACTATTGTAATCAACTAATGTCTTTTATTTATTATTTTTTATTTATTTTTATTTATTTTATCTCTATATTTATCCTCCTGACTCGCAGGAAAGCGACGGAGGCGCTAATACATAGGGTAAGCAATTACCCCGACCTGCTTCCGGAGATACCAAGATATTGCTGTCCGCTTGTAATTTAATAGAGATATTACTGTAATTTAGAACTGCTTGCCAGGACCACCAAGCAGGGGAATGTGCAGTAAAGTGTCTTTCCCAAGGACATAACAGAATGGCGCGAGTGGGTTTTGAACCGAGACCGTGTTGGTCACGAGTCCGGCGCATTAACCACTCGACCATTCTGCCGACTTTTCTTTGTACAGCTAAAAGTTAATTGCGACAAATAATCAATTATTAATCTTCAAGAAATTTTTGATGAATTTTTCCCATACCGGCCTGGTCATACCACTATACGCACAAGTCGTATGCATAGTTTCCAACAAACATGGACGTACCCACACATAAATCGGCAAGAGCGATTGACGCTTTGAAGTAACCATAGGGAGTGTGGAAGTACGGATCGGAACGCACAACTAGCAACACCGTGACGTTTGCGATGATAATCATCAAGCTCAGAAGAAAGAGGATGAACATTGCGATGATAGTCGCCTGCCTTAAAAAAATTATGTTGCTTAGAGTCAATTACTAAAGACACTCTCGTTTTTAAAGTTTTAAAGATTATAAAATAAGGTCTTTAGAACTGAATTTATCAAAAAAAACACCAGAATATAGAAGCGTTTTCTGGCTAGAGTTGAATGACGATTAACGACAAAGCACGCAAAAATACTCGTTCTTACTTTTTCAAGATAGAACACGAAACAATAAATTATTTAAAATTGTTTTATCAATATTCCATTAATTGTTGATTAAGTGAAGTTGAAGGGACCATTAGAAATATCTACCAAAATATTTCGATTTTCTGACATAGAAGAAAAATACAAAACTTATTAAGAATATTGTGTATAAAAGAATATATTTAAAAATTTTGTTTGGAGTAGCAAAATAAAAGGTTTTACATGTATTTTATAGGTCAAAAGTAGAAAAGAAGTAATATAAAAAAACCGTAGATTTTTTGTGCTTTTATATGCAAATCATACCGAGCTTATAATATGTACGGTAAATATTGTAGTACAAGGCTATAAAATACTTGTTCATACATATAAAGTAAAATTATATAACGTTAATATGTAAAATGTTTCATAGAAGTGGAGAAAGTTTGGTTTCCAAAAAACGAATGTAGCCACAGTGTTGATAAAACGAACAAATTAAATTACAAAGTTGAAAGTTAAAAATGTTAATATTTAACAAAAATTACTTACTGGCAATACGTGGACATATTGTTATATGGAACAGCCAACGAGGAATCGTTTTGGTAAACCTCTTGACTTGCTGCAAAACTATAAGCTGGACAGAATGGAGACCATGCTGTGAACCATTCCTTGTAAGCCATTCCTCTCTTATAATGTTTTATTTGAGCGCAAATTCGGCTTAAATCATCGTTTCTGTTAAACAAATAAAGATTTCTCGTTATTTTTTGTCTTTGATTGGATTCGGTAAATCACCCGAAAAAATATTTGTTCTGGAGCAAAAATTTAATCGAAACCGACTGAATGTTTCCCAAAATTTTTGCTTTTATTTTGTGATTTTAATTCCAAGATATCTCGGTCTGACATTGTCATCGAGCACTTTTTTAGAAACTAGTTTTTACTCTGTGTTTTAGATTTATAGACCTTAAACTTTTTTTTCAAATTTTGATTTTCAAACGGAATTATAAAAATAAATAATGATATTTTGTTTCTTAGCCATTTTACAACGTAGTTTTTGATTTTTTTACGAGCCCAATAGTAAAAAAACATTATTTTGATAGAAATTAATTTCAAGTTTAGTAAAAGTTATCAGACAGAAAAGTGACAAATTGATTTAAATTTATTCTAAAAACAAATGAAATTGTCCTTTTTCAGATGCCTATCCTCTATCTTACTCGGAACCAAATGAATGGAAAGTACGTAATCATTATTCAAAGTCATCCAAAAAAAATAAAATTTCAGATTTGATTATAAATTTTAAATTAAATTTTAAATTAAACCTTCTTGCCAAGATTGCGAAGACGAAAATAAATTTAAATATCTTTTGCAAATGCGCAATGAAGTTGGATTTTTTAGATACATAGCTTGTAGGGTAACCATCTTTTTAAATTGGAAAATCGGAACGCTCGTTAAAAGAAAATAGTAGTTCGAATAAAGCAAAGACCAAAAGAAAGTCTTCACATTGAATTTATTTTTAATTTCTTGATCTTGGCGGAACACCGGGACAAAGCCTCGAAATCGGGACTGTCCCGGCTAAATCAGGACGTACGGTAAGCCGAATAGTGTGTATCCGAGTTTTACTAAGAATTAGCAGCGTAGCTGAAAGGTAGGAAGCGGCTTTTTGATGGCAACCATGATCTCGGTGGTCTTGGTTCAATCCCTATCCTTGTCATGTAGTTGCGCTTTTGAAAAAAAATTAGGCAGTTTTCTTTACTTCCGATCTTAACAGGAAGTTCTGTAGTACAGTCATATTATCATAGAAATAACAAAACCGAATAAAAAAACCAGCAGATCAAGGTAGGTGGTCGGTATTTCATTTCATCTTTATATTTATTGTCCTGGCTTGCAGGAAAGCGATGGAGGCGCTCTACATGGGGCAAGCAATTACCACGACCTGCTTCCGGAGATACCAAGATATTGCTCTCCGGTTGAAAATTTTTGTTTTGTTTCTTAGTTTCATAGAGATATGACTGAAGTTTAGAACTGCTTGCCAAGAACGCCAAGCAGGAGAAAGTGCCGTGAAGTATCTTTCTCAAGGACACAACAGAATGGCGCGAGTAGGCTTTGAACCGACGCCAGGTCGAACACAACCACGGCGCTCTTAACCAATAAACCATGTCCCCGACTATTCTCTATCTTCCGATATTGGTTGATCTTTTCCGCCATTATACCATTAAATCAAGTAATTATCCTCTAACTTGCAGTACAACGACTAGTTTTAACCTCAATGATTAACCTGATCTGCTTTTGAAGATAACAAGATATTGCAGTCTGCTAGAAAGTTTTATTTGTTTTTTAGTTACTTATTGGTATGGTTATTGTTTAGAACATTTGTTAGAACGGCCAACAGTAGAAAATATTCTGAAGTACCTCCCACGGACACGGCAGCAGCATTTAACTATGACCGTGTCAATCTTAGTTGCCATTACGGCAATTGTAACACTCGTCAACCTGCCGATAAATTACGATGGAAATCGACTGTCAGGGCGTAATTCGGGAATCCGAAAGGATCAGTTGAACTATGTAAGCCAAATACCTGCGCTGAAATAAAGCTGTTTTCGTTTTTACTTACGTAGGCTCTAGAAATATTTAAGCAAGTGATTTGTGGTACAGAATTTGAATATAGTTAGCTTAAACTCATCTCTAAGTTTTTCGTCCAACGCTTATCAGCAAATAAACGTTGGTATGAAAAAAAAAAGGAATTGATTGACGTAGAAAACTGAACGAAGATGATTGGACGTGTTTGAGAAAAGAGTCAAAACGCGTTTACATGAAAGAACTCCTTCATGAGAGAATTTCTTCTTTTAGACATTAAAGTAAAATTAAAACCCATGTGACAAGGGTTTTTTGCAGTGGGACAATGTGTTGTTTTTACATCTCGCTCACTTCTTCCTGCAGCCAAAAAGGACGTGTTGCCAGCTTCGCTTTTAAGCAATGTAGTTCATAATTTGTTCATAGTTTGTCAACACGTGCCAAAACTTAGTAAAACAAGCCAAATTTTGAACTCACGCAACATCTTCACTTTTTTTTCAAATTTTTACCCCAGTCCTGTTTAGTGATCTATTATTGGTCAACACCTTTTACATAACCTACGTGAGCCCAATATCACAGGAATAAAAAACTTGCTTTTTTTTCAATTGGCCGTTCGTCTTTTCATTTATCTGCTTTAGAAGCGTTTACATTAAATTATCGAAGCCATATTTATGCCGCCCAAAAAAACTTTGTTTACAACTTGAAAATTTTGCGTTGATTACGTGTTTTAACGCCTTTCTCAAACATCCAATCACCTTTGTTCAGTTTTGAAATCAATCAATTTTTTTCCTTCATTCCTGCATTTATCTCCTGACCAATGTCGGAGAAAAAGCTTAGAGATAAGTTTTTACTGGCTATAGAAATAGTTTGCCGCGAGACTGAAGTTCTTAAAACAGTTAGCTATGACTAAGTACAAATGAATTTGCTAAAATCTTTTCTCTACAGATGGAAAAAACCACTGTTTTAGACTATAAAGATATATATTAAGAAAAATCAAAAGAACTTGAAAAATTCTCGTAAAACTCGGCTTTTAATCTTTTCCAAACTTTAAGGCAATTCAAGCGCCAACAGCTGCAAATAATAATTACACAACAACTTTGTACTGACCAACTATAAAAATGAATTAGCACCCTTTTTCTTCTTCTCTTTTCGGCCTTTCCCTTCAGTCAGGGATGGCCACAGCGTATCATCATTCTACAAACCTTTCTGTCTTCAACATCCGTCTCCTTTGCACCAACTTCTCCCATATCTTCTTTTACTACATCTAAAAACCTTCTCTTTGGTCTCCCTCTTCTCCTCTTTCCCGTTAACTCCATTTCCATCATCTTTCTTCCTACATACTCTTGGTCTCTCCTCATGACATGTCCATAACACCTCAGCCTACCCTCCCTCATCTTCATTCCTAACCGTTCTACCTTAACTGTACTCCTGATGTACTCGTTTCTAATCTTGTCTTTTCTCATCACTCCCATAGTAAATCTCAACATTTTCATCTCTGCGACTTCCATCTCTTCTACTTGTTTCTTTGTGACTGCCACAGTCTCAAGTCCGTACACCGTTGCTGGTCTTACCACTGAACTGTACACTTTTTCTTTTACTCTAGCTGGTGACCTCCTGTTGCAGATTACTCCCGATACTCTTCTGCATCCGTTCCATTCTGCCTGTACTCTCTTCTTTAACTTCCTCTCACAACCACAACTTTCTTGCACCGTTGAGCCCAAATACTTAAATTCCTTTACTCTTGGCACTTTTGTATCCTCCATCTTTATTGTTTCGTCATCATTTCCTCCATTTATGCAAAGATATTCGGCCTTTGAGCTATTTACTTTCATCCCTCTTCTTTCCAATGCATACTTCCAGGATTCTAATCTCCGCTCCACTTCTTCCCTAATCTCTTTGTAAATCACAATATCATCAGCAAACAGCATCGTCCATGGTGGTTCTCTCCTTACTTCATCCGTTAGCCTGTCCATTATCACTGCAAAAAGAAATGGACGTAACGCTGATTCCTGGTGCAGTCCAACCTTAACCTTGAAACTTTCTGTAGTTCCTACTGCACACCTCACCACTGTTTCGCTTCCCTCATACATATCCTGTACTAGTTGCACATACTTTTCCAATATTCCGTATTTTCTCATACAGTACCACAGCTCTTCCCGTGGAACCCTGTCGTAAGCCTTCTTTAGGTCCACGAATACAAAATGTAGCTCTCTTTGACCTTCCCTGTACTTTTCCATCAACATTCTTAGAGCAAACATGGCATCGGTGGTTTTCTTTCCTGTCATATATCCATATTGCTGTTTACTGATCTCCACTCTATCCCTTAACCTGGCTTCAATAATTCTTTCCCATACCTTCATTGTGTGGCTCATTAGCTTTATTCCTCTTTAGTTTTCACAGCACTGTGCGTCCCCTTTGTTTTTATAGATTGGGATAAGCACACTCCTTCTCCATTCTTCAGGCATCCGTTCACCCATTAATAGTCTGTTGAACAGTCTGGTCAAAAACTCCATCCCCATCTTTCCTATGCACTTCCAAACTTCTACTGGCAACTCATCTGGCCCAACTGCTTTACCTTTTTTCATTCTTCTTAGTGCGTTTTTTACTTCTTCTCTACTAACACAATTTACCTCTTCGTTCACCACTTCTGCTTCCTCTGTCCTAGGGTCTCTATTATTTTACTCGTTCATCAGTTTCTCAAAGTACTCCTTCCATCTCTTTAACACTACTTTCAAATTTACCATCACGTTACCATTTTCATCCTATGTAAACCTCACATGCTGTACATCTTTCCCTGCTCTGTCTCTCTGCCTAGCCAATCTGTACAACTCCTTTTCACCTTCTTTTGTTTCTAATCTAGCATACAAATCGTCATACGCACGTCCATTTGCCATCGCAACTGCCTTCTTTGCCTTACTCTTCTTTTCTTTGTATACCTTTTTAGTATTTTCATCTCTTATTTTGTCCCATACTTTCTTTGTTTCTTTCTTTTCTTTTATGCTCTTTTGAACTTCCTCATTCCACCACCATGTCTCCTGTCTCCTTTTCGTTTTCCAAATGTCACCCCCAGTACAGTTTCAGCTGTTTATCTTAGCATTTCTGCTGTTTTGTCCCACTCATCAGGTAATCGTCCTTGCCTCCCAGAATCCTGGTTACCTCTTGTCTAAACGCTTCTTGATAGCTTGTCTCCTTCAGTTTCCACCATCGTATTTTTGGGTTTACTTTCTCTGTTTTTTTTGTTTTTCACCATAAGAACCATTTTGCATATCACCATATGGTGCTGTTTTGCGACACACTCATTCAATATTACCTTACAATCGCACATTTCCTTCAAGTTCCTCCTTCTGCACATCACATAATTTACTTGGGTACTTTTTCCTCCACTTTTATACGTCACCCTATGTTCATCTTTCTTCTTGAAATAAGTATTGACAATTGCCAAATCCATTCTTTTTTTCAAAATCCACAACCATTGATCCTTCCTTATTTTTTGTTCCAGCTCCGTACCTCCCCATTATTTTCTCATCCTCTATGTTTCCTTCGCCCACATGTCCATTAAGATCTGCACCAAGAATTATCCTCTGTTCTTTTGATATACTTTCTATCAATCCATCCAGGTCTTCCCACAAATCATTTTTCTCCTCCATGCTGTTGTTAACCTGTGGAGCATATGCGATTACTATATTTAGAATGGACCCTTTTATCTCCAGCTTCATGGCCATTAGTCAGTCTGACACCCTCTTCACCTCCAGGACACTTTCAGCCAGCTCCTCCCTCAGAACTACCCCTATCCCATTTTTTCTTCTATCAGCTATGTTGTAGAATATTTTGCATATTTTGCATCCACCGCCAATGTTCCTTGCTTTACTACCTTTCCACTTTGTTTCCTGTACGCACAATATGTCTACATTCCTTCGCTGCTATGTCTACATTCCATATCCGCCAGCTCTCTTCCCCTTCCAGTCATCGTTCCAATATTAAAAGTACCCACCCTTATAAGTGAGCGTCTTCGTTTTCACGCTTCTCGCTGATTCTTCACTCGCTTTCCTCCTCTCTTTCTGCTCTTATTTTCACTATGTTTAGCAGTAGCATAATTTTCACAGGTGCCCTGCTGTGCGACACCTGAGGCGGTCGTTGGTATCCCGGACCGCGACCGATCCGGTATGGATTGATAATGATTACGCATTTGTGTGTTTTGGCAAAAAAAGTTTTACGCCGGATGCCCTTCCTGCCGCAACCCTCCCCATTTATCCGGGCTTGGGATCGGCATCAAAAGACATAGAAATGTGCCTCCAATGGCTGGTTTTCCCACTTATGCACATATAAGCACCCTGATGCCTACTATTAAACTAAATAGTTTGTCCATCACACAGGCTAAAGCAATTCTATCTTACTATAGAATTAATTTCCAACATTGACCTTTAAATAATTTAATCAAAACCACACGTGCAACAGTAACACAAAACGATTCTAAACACTCTAGAATAAATGATAAACAAAATGCCACGCTATTTATATAAATCAGCCAAAGTTACTAGATAACAACCAAAGCTATCAGACACCAGATTTCTAAAATTAATTATCATATGCGTTATAATCGAACAAAGTAGTCTATCACGTCACAATACAGTCAGAAGATATAGTGATAAAAAAAGTTACCTAACTTATAATATAAACGAACTTAACAGTTGTAGATGATTCTAGTCGTTTCTTGAACGCTCTAGTCAAAATTATGTAATACTACCGCAAAACACACAATGCCTTAAATTTCAACCAATGCACTAAGAATAGAAATGGTAAAACAACTTTTTATAATCACTTATAAGAACAACATGCAAACTAAATAAATTAAGTGGGAGTGATGTACTGATTACGCAATCTACGCAACAATGGAAAAGAGTACGTCATAATCAAAAGCTTAAAAATTGCTGCAATAGACAGAAAATCAAGTGTAGAGTTATTCAGAACTATAAATGGTGTGCGACATCAGCTTGGTAAATAAATAATTAAAATGAAGATGATAATGATACGAATCCAATACACAACTTGTTGGAAGCGCCGTGCCGCGTAGTTTTTTCAACTTGAATCAGTCCCTCTAAATACTTTTCAAAAAAACTTTAAAACTTTTTTTAAGTTCATGTATTGACAACCTCATCAATTTTTTATAAAATGCACCAGGTTTTTTTTGTCGGTAGATCATACAACGCACACAGCCATAGATGTTTTGTGTTTGTTAAGATGACCATATGTCAGTGACAGTTCGTACAAGAATACTCTATCATATACAGCTAAAGCTAATTTAAATGTTTCTGAAAAGCATTCATTAATCATTGTTTGCACGTTTTAGTGACAGAAACGAGCTTAAGAATGATTAAAAACGAAAAACGATTGTGAAAGCTAAAAGAGGGTTTTTCAAACTGTGTGCCCTGAAAGGGATTGAAGTGTGCCGCGAAATTTTCGTGTTTTGACAAAAAGCCATAGATAGAATCTTTTTTTTTTACAGAACACTTGATTTTAGAGACAAAAATGAAGAAATTGCAGCGAGATTCTGCATGACAAGCTTTTTGCGGCTTAGCGACTTTGGCATGATTTAAAATTTGGCCCAAATTAAAGCAAGGTTGGACACAGTCACGGATATTTACAGTTAGGGGCCAGAGGCAAGGATTCCCAAAATTGGTGTTCTTTAAAAGAAGGGGGCTTTAATCTCGTATTTCCCTTATTTTTCCCAAAATCATACTGATCTCTAAAAAAAAATAAAAAAGGTCTTCACTTCGATTTGATCTCATATTTCGCTATTTTTCTCCCAAATCATGGTGATCTCTAAAAAAACATGTACAGCAAAATGAAACTATATGCGGTATTTTCAAGGAGGGCGGAGTATTAAAACAATTTCTGTAGGCACACCCTTTCATTAGGTATTACTGTTATATATTAAATATAATTTTTGTATGTAAACTTGAAGAGTGTATTTAGTATTGTAAAAGTGCCGCAGCTTTCGTCTTCATAATGTAAGTGTGCCGCAGGAAAATTTAGAGTTTATTAGTGTGCCGTAGTGAAAAAAAGTTTGAAAAGCACTGAGCTAAAACAAGGCGGAGTTGCAAGTGAATATTTTAATTCGATACTCCCTGCGATAAAAACGCAAATAAAATGATTTAAGCAATTTACAATCATTTCAAAAAATCAAAGTAAGACTATTTATTCGCATTAACATTGAATGTGCTAAAATTTACTACGCCTTTAGTACAAGCAAAAGTTTCCGGCAAGACGCCAAAATGTTTTTCACGCTTGAATTTCAATAATCATTATTTTTGATTGATTTTAGGCAGTCTGAAAATAGCACTTTAAAGGAGAACACCTACCCTTACTTCACATGCACTTAAAATTTTACTTGTATTGAGGTTTCACGTTTTTTTGGTGAATTTTATGTTTAACAAAACACTCGCCAGCCTTGTGGCCTGGTTCAATGTTTCACCTATTTTTAGGAATAGTTCAAGAAATATTTAACAATTACCTTTGATTGGCGGTGTTAAATAGATAAAAATCTGTTTATTCTTTAAAACCAAAATATTATTTTTGTTCTAAGCCACTAAGAATCATTTTAAATAAACTTTGAAACAATTTTCACCGCCTCTTTGTGCATGTAGATGTACACTACAATAGCAAAATCTGTTTAAGTCTAAGCAACTGATTTGCTTCATACAGATTGGTTCGACTCCACGCCTGGCGCAGAATTGATTCAGCAGAAATTGCAAAGATTCTTAAGCTTAGCCTATAAAAAAATTCCTTTTTAAAATCAATTTAGTGATTTCCTCTTGTTTAACAGGTAAATCGACCAATAAGTTCTTACCCTATTTACGCCCAACAGTACATTTTTTTATACCCAACCGGCGCAAAAAAAAACAACATAAAAAAAATTGAATATCTTCATTAAACTTCGTGTCCCCTCATAAGAGCTGGTCATAAAAAAACTAGCCACAAAAAACTACGAAAGAGCTAGACCACAAAAAGCTAATACCAAAAACGGACTAGTAGCATAAAATAGGGTTAGGGTTAGGGTTACGGCTATTTTGTAGAACTAGCTCTTTTGTGGACTAGCTTTTTTGCCGGCTAGCTATTTTAAGGTTAGCTCTGTTGTAATAGAATCATATAAATTAATACGTTTCAGTCATTATCATTCATAAAAAAAACTTTTGTTTGAAACAGCCAAAGTGCAACAGAAAAGATGCAAATAGACTCGAAAAACAAACTGAAAAAATTCTTAATAACTTTTGTTTAATTAAAAAAATATTACTTCATTTTAGTTCACGTGATCAAAGTTTTTCAGCCAGTATTTTATCAAAGATGCTGTTTCGTTTCTTATTCTTAACCTGAGTCACGTGATTCTGTCACAAATCACGCCCAACAAAACCTTGTGATGAATGTTTTCATAAGCTCAAATCAGCTTTCGATTCAATAAGAGTTTAGGACGAAATCCAACATTTTTCCTACACACTCCTAACTTTTAAAGCAAGAATATTGAAGAAATCATAATGAATAACATGAGTGTATGTGTGACAGTGAAAGCGAGAATGAAAATCGTTTCATAAAAAACACCACAAAAGACCAAATTTTTTTTTTTTAGCTCTCTAAATTAAACCACCTCCTAGCTTTCTTCAAGATTAAAAATGCTGCGTAAAAAATTGGTGATTTTATTATAACTTGATGTCCTCTCTACCTTTTATGCTGCGACTATTATGGACTTAGTTTGCTTTTGCAAAT
Organism: Diplosoma virens; assembly: GCA_963680785.1. NCBI lineage: Eukaryota > Metazoa > Chordata > Ascidiacea > Aplousobranchia > Didemnidae > Diplosoma > Diplosoma virens. Next base: position 25,393,384 of record OY796894.1, read on the forward strand.
TGTTTTATCAGATATAAACTTGTTTTCTAGACATTTTAAACTAACATAAACAACTTTTTTACCAAAAAAATTTTTTTCAAACTTTTCACAAGCTTTTTTACTTTTATTACAATGCGGCAAATATTTTCCAACACATTTGACCAAACGCATATTCAAGTAAAATTTGAAATGGCGAAATGAGTTGTAGCAGTGAGAATTGAATAATCTAAAATTTTGTTCGCTTAAATGTTCGTCATAAATTTATCGCTAAGAATTGTACAGCGAAGATTTGGCTGAGTCAATCTTTTTTGTTGCCTTTGTGTTTCGTCATAAACGTTCCGTGAATTACCTCGTACGTCAAAATCTCCAGGGAGTCTGTTTCGCGCACATGTGCTTCAAAGGCTTTCTTTTAAGTAGATAAGGTTTAGTTGTTTGTCAGGACGGAGTGTACAATTTAAATTAGCTACGATTTTTAACCTTTTTCAATGTTTCAGATAACGCCAGAATTGATTTTAATTATTATTTCTTATTTTTATATTTTCTTGGTTTATTTGATTAACTATATTCTTGATCGCTGCCTTGGTTAATATACGAAATTAATTAAATCAGAAGTCGTGATTCTTGTTCGATTAGAATCAAATTTGATAAAGTCAAGGTCAACTTAAATTATTTTTTTTTAGCTCTCTAAATTAAACCACCTCCTAGCTTTCTTCAAGATTAAAAATGCTGCGTAAAAAATTGGTGATTTTATTATAACTTGATGTCCTCTCTACCTTTTATGCTGCGACTATTATGGACTTAGTTTGCTTTTGCAAATTGTTTTATCAGATATAAACTTGTTTTCTAGACATTTTAAACTAACATAAACAACTTTTTTACCAAGAAAATTTTTTTCAAACTTTTCACAAGCTTTTTTACTTTTATTACAATGCGGCAAATATTTTCCAACACATTTAACCAAACGCATATTCAAGTAAAATTTGAAATGGCGAAATGAGTTACTTTTAGTCTATTGAAGAAATCATAATGAATAACATGAGTGTATGTGTGACAGTGAAAGCGAGAATGAAAATCGTTTCATAAAAAACACCACAAAAGACCAAATTATTTTTTTTTAGCTCTCTAAATTAAACCACCTCCTAGCTTTCTTCAAGATTAAAAATGCTGCGTAAAAAATTGGTGATTTTATTATAACTTGATGTCCTCTCTACCTTTTATGCTGCGACTATTATGGACTTAGTTTGCTTTTGCAAATTGTTTTATCAGATATAAACTTGTTTTCTAGACATTTTAAACTAACATAAACAACTTTTTTACCAAGAAAATTTTTTTCAAACTTTTCACAAGCTTTTTTACTTTTATTACAATGCGGCAAATATTTTCCAACACATTTAACCAAACGCATATTCAAGTAAAATTTGAAATGGCGAAATGAGTTACTTTTAGTCTATAAATAACATTAAGACGAAAGTTTTAACAAAATAAATTAACAGAAAATCATTGAATGGTGAAAAACAAAGGGAGCAACTTTTTTGTTTCTTAGCGATATAAGAACTGAGCTGTTTTTGGAGCAATAGTGGAGCTCTGTGTATTAGCGTATTTGTAAGATACGGCATAGTAATTTAATTTGTTTTATGCACTATTTAGAAATCCTATCTGCAATGCTGCAAGCTGATTAAATCTCCAGTAATTTGATAAGACTGAAAAAACGTAGCAAAAAGAGGTGATAAACGTAATGTTTGTGCAGCAAGTAAAACAAAAATTTGTTTTGAAAGTACATCTCAGTCAGGTTTTCTCACAAATCAAATTAACAGTGTTCAATCTTGTCCTCACTTCATTAACGACATCATACGATGGTTCAAATTAGAAGAGGTTTGCTAACGGCTCGCAACACACTTCAGCAGTAGACAAAGCGATTATATCCATAAGTTTGCTCTTGTGTTTCAATTATTTATTGAAATTTGGCAAAGGTAAATTGTACTCACATTATGTTGCTCTCATTGCCGCAAATATCGTGGAATTGATCAGCGTTGCACATTTTGTTATATACCACACTATGGTACAAAGTCCAATTATATGACGTCTCTAGGCATTCTATGTCCAATTGTTTCTTGCACTGACAGAATTTTAAACCTGAATTGAAACGTTTTGGTTTTATTTTTAAGTAGTAATAAAATAAGCCAGGAAATTGTTCTATGAAACTTTTTTAAACTTTTTTTTTGCATAAGTTTGGTTAGTTATGCAAAACATATTTTCTAATTATTTAGTTTATATATTTTTTTATTTTTTATTTTTATTTATTTATTTAAATCAGACTCACGGTCCACAACAGAAAAAAACAAAAACAAAACATACAGCAAACACAGAATAAGAGACACATACAAAAAAAACACTTACAAAAAATTACCAAGTATCTATTACAAATAAACTAATGCGTTGTTGTGTTTATGGTATGATGAATTAATAAAATATTCCGAGGCCATTAAAGAACAAATTAATTTATTATTAGATTTGTAACAACGATAAACAAAGGAGCAGGATATTTTTCTTAGAATAGCATCAAATGTTGTAATGTTATTCAACACCTGCTGTTTACGGGCACTTACATACCTAGCCAATCCATGTAAAAATCAAAATGAATTATTGTAGGGTGCACGTATTGTTTTTAAACTAGAGGACAAAATGTTATCCCATAATTGACATGCATACATGGACGAGCAATATGTGCGAAATAATGCATTTTTTATTTTAGTCGAACACTTATAAAAGCATGTTTTTAACCTATTTGCAGTACCATATGAATAACGAACCTGTCTATTTATATCAGTGGTTTCCAAAGTGGCGCTACCGCCCCCCAGGGGGCGTTGGTGAGATTTAGGGAGGCGGTAAGAAGAAGGGGGCAGTTAGGGGACGGTAAGAGAACAAGGGGGCGATAGGAAACAATGAGAAGAAATATACATGAAGGACGATTAAAGACCTTTTATAGGTGATCTTGCAGCAGTGTTTCCCAAAGTATTCAATACAAGATTGATTCAGGGTAAAGACCTTTATTTTTTTAGAGATCACAATAAACTTGGGAGAAAAATAGCAAAATTACAGATGAAATCAAAGTGAAGACCTTTTTTTTTTTAGAGATCACCATAAATTTGTGAGAAAAATAGCAAAATTACAGATAAATATTCTCTGTCGAACATTCTTTTCACTTAAAAAAGAAGCGAGGGGGTGCTGGGAATCGAGCTGAAAACCAAGAGGGCGTCTGACTGAATCTGACTGAAAAAGTTTGGGAAACATTGATTTACGCGTATATCTTCATCATCAAGTAACTTGGAGTTAAGAAATACCCAAAGGTATTTAATTTCATTTACAAACCGTATCTTAAAATCACCAAATACCACATTTGGTTTAATATTTAATTTAAAATTGCTAGATGCAAAAGATAAGCCTAGTGTTCTTTGATAGTTGAAGACTATATTATGAGAGGAAGCGTACGAGTGGCATACATCAATAATATGTTGAAGACCATGGATGTTAGGGCAAAAACAGCACAAATCATCAGCAAATAATAAATGGTTAATAAGAGATTTGCCAACAAAACATCATACTTTCATTTTGATTAGTACTTTTGATAGATCATCTATGTAGACTGCAAAAAATATGGACTTTAAATTGGAAAATTGCGCACAATTAGCTTTTGAAAGAGCAAATAATGATTTATCGGATCAAATCCCTTTGAAGCATCAAGAAAAACACAGAATAAAATTTTTATGTTAGATTTACTAAAGCTAATTAATAATTGGATACTTGCAATTTATAACTCTACCATCTAATCTGTATCGAAACTGTTTGATCACGATTTCCAAAATTAATTTTAGAGGTTCAAAAAAATGACCATACAGTTGAATGCTAGTATGATATAAAATCATTTCCATTGGACTGTCACGATTTGTTTTTAAATTAAAGATCTTTAGGCCTATAGGCTACTTTTTAGACATGTAGCTAATACAATGCTTGAAACAAGTAGCCTATTTTAGAATTGTAAGTGATAATGGCATGTTGACAAAAAACTCTATCACCTGCAATAGGCAATTTAGAAATGCCGTGATAGCCATTCCGGAAAAAAATTTCAAAAAGGAAAGAATTCATCTTCTACTCAAAAGAATTTGATTCTAATACAACAAAAATCTAACCAGAGTTGGACTGTTTGAATTTGGGTGGTTTAAAGACAAAAAACTATGAAGGTCGATGGGTGAGCGTTTGTACCCACGCTTGGTGGACCATTTTTAACCTCTTTATTTATCGTCCTGACTTGCAGGAAAGCGACGGAGGCTCTATACATAGGACAAAAAAATTACCCCGACCTGCTTTCGGAGATAACAAGATATTGCTGTCCGGTTGAAATATTTTATTTTGGCTTTTTCGCTTTATAGAGATATGATTGAAATTAGGACTGCTTGCCAACACCACCAAGCAGGGGAAAGTGCCGTAAAGTTTCTTTCCCAAGGACACAACAGCATGGCGCGAGTAGGTTTCGAACCAAGACCATGATGATCACAAGCACGACGCTTTAACCACTCAACTACAGAGTAAAGATCTGGTTTAGGAATAATGGGTCTTTAAAAGTGGAAAAACGTTGGTGTTGTTTTGGGGTTTCTTAAGCTTTTTAAAACGCGCCCCCTTTAATCATGCAAACAAAAATTGCTCCGTCCTCCTTGATAATACCAACAAACTCAAGCCCTGTCATATTAAAAAATCTATTAGCATTGAACAAAACAAAAATCAATTTTATTAATAAGAAGGATGTAACTGTTTTTGGAAACCTAAAGTTTAATTCGTAATTTTGTAGCAGATGTCGCACTTTAGATCAGCTTATGAATAAGCAAACGTTCAGTTTAGGAAAGGAAGCTATATTTCTTTTGGAATTTGACGATACCCAGCCCCAATTTTGACACAAAAGCGTTGATGGCATCATAATTATTGATGCAGTTTGTATTCTCGCTCTGCAAAATCAAGTTTAAATCATTTAACGCTTTAAAAGTATCGAGAGGTTTTCTAACGTCAGATGAAACTTTTTTGATTCGATTGACAAAAAAGATCTTGTTTTTGATGAGCTTCAAGAAACAGCGTAAGTTAGTCTTTTATTTCATACCTGCGGGCTAACAACTTAAATTTTGATAACCAACAAACAGCTCTACGAAAAAGCAAAATCTCATGATTGGAATCCATGTCCTTGCAAAGCTTGGTAAACAGTTTTGTATTGACAGCACTCGCTTTAACGTAGTTGAGAGCTCGATCATATTATTGTTACAAGTTTATCTTTCATGGCAAAGAGCCTTAGAGCTCAGAGCCTCTTGATGAATCACGCAGTGAGATCCAACCGCATTATCTTCGCGATGAATTCACTTTGAGACCCAAACATTGTCAGATTACCATCAATTCAGATAACCACACATTTTTCCCAAGATATACCATTGTTGACATAAACGTAAAGACAATTTAAATATATTTTTTGATTTACATGTGGTCTCTAGGAGAACATATCCTCTGCAAAACAATATATCCTCCTCAATTGAAATGCAAATACAAAACAACATGTCCTCTTCAAAAACTGCAAAATAACATATCCTCTTCAATTGAAATGAAAGTAGACTAACCACTAAGACAATTAAGCAATATTAGTTGTTTCAACACATTTAACAAAAAAAAGATGAGGCTCGTAATTTTTTAAGAACTTGACACTTAATGTCTTTTGCGAGCCCATCAATGAGATTTTATATGGCAGAATCCGAGAGTGAAATCTTCACCTTCTTCTTGTTGTATGTTTTTCTTAACGCAAGACCAGCTGCTTTCAACATGCACAGTTAAATCAATGCTTCACCAATGTTGTAAGGTTTCTTCTCTTCAACAATCATGTGAACGATTTCGAATGACGCTTCTACTATTTGTGCAGACAAAGATCGGCATAAGCACTTACAGTTGCTTACCTGCAATTTTCAATTTTTTCAGACAGTCTTTTTCATTTTGAAAAAAGCTAAAGATTTAACTTTATGGCAAGAGTGTTTTGTCTGAAGATGACATTGCAAACACTTGATCACATTGCGTGATTGCTGAGATTTTTGTGGCATATACCTCATACGGTACCATTGGACTGTTCGCCGTGAAATCTATAAAATCATACTTTAAACAAACATTTTCATACCTTCCTTTTTTTTCTTTTTATTTCATGTCAATGCAGATATCTTATCAATTTGAAACTCTTTGCTTGTACCCTTTTGAACCTTTGACGTCCTACAAAAGAGGCCCGCCCCCAGTTTAAAAACCTCTAGTCTAGATCAAACGCAGCAATCTTTTTTACGCGTTTTTAAAACTTACCATCCAAATATAATAGTAGTGATGTTGACATTATGTGGAAGTTGTTTACGATGGCTGTGCAATTGCAGTATTCCATAATAAAGTCGGCGTTATACGATAAATAAGAATTTGAAGTACTACTAAAACCAAAACCCTACATTAGTAATTGCTAGAAATTGAAAGGATAATAAGAAATATGATAATATTTATATTAGAATGCGCCAAGTTAATGTTTTGTAAATTGTTCTTTTTTATTAAATAACCATTAAAAAACGACGAAATAGATCGGATTGTGAAAATTGGCTCGCTTAATTTTGTTTTTAAAATTGACATAACGAGGATATTAAATCCAAAATTTTATCTTGTTTTAAAATTGAAAAATCAAAATGGCTTTGGAAATTGTTGACAAATCCACACGGGCGGCACAGTCATAAAGAAATAGCATCGATACAGCTTCGTGAAACAAACAATCGGCAATAAAACTGAAGTTTATTTTTAAACTATGGGCTGCACTGCATGGTTTTTGGTTGATACTTTTAGTCAATTGAAATTTCTTAAGGGAAACAAATGACTTATCATCTACAGTACCTTAGAAATGATAAAAATTCTTTTTAAATATATTTGAACATTTTCTGCAAGAAGCTTACCTCTTTCCAAAAAACAAAAAATACTTTGCTTACGCTTAAATATTTTTCTACAGTTATGAAAAATAAAAAAGCAATTTCTAAATTGATATTTTTTTCACAACTTTTTTTATCGTTTGATTTTTTGTTTCTTAAAACAAAGAAATTTTTTAAGCGAATTTTACTAGCTATTAGTTTAATACATATGTAAAACAAATACAATTACACCAACCAACATACGGGTATTTCAACCAAGGTTACGAACTCGATGCATTTTTAACCGAGTTATAATTCGAGGTCGAGTTCACCATTTTCAATTCATCAAGTTAAAAAAATTCTAAATACAAAATTACTGTTTTCGTTTCTTATTAAAAATAATTCCAAAATTTCTTATTACAAACTTTTAAAAATTACGCGTTCGCAGCCCTGATTTCAATAAAAGAAACATGTTTTTATTAATGAAATATGTTTTAATCTAATCAATTAAAAAATCTGTTTTTCTACGTTTAGCCATCGAATTTCTATTTTCATGCGTTAATCTCAAGCAAACCTTTTCATTTATACGTACTTGTTTCGTTCTTTAAAATATATTTATAAATTCGTGGTACTGGCCTCGGTAATATTGCGCTTTGACAACAGACATTTCCTTGAAACTTAAAACTCTACAAAAATTGAAAAAGCAGAACAATTAGCTCTTATAACAATCCAACGGCAGTACTCGTATAATCCATTAGTCAAACCTCGTAGTGAAAGTTTGTAACTACATTAGATTTTAACTGAAAATCCGGAAGCATCTTAACTAGTAAACCTTAGCGTTATTCGATGCTTCCTTGCCTTTTTTCTTGCATTCTATTTCTTTTATTATCGTTTTATATGGTTTTGGCCAAAAAAAATTTTGTGCGTCTGTGTCTGTCTGAAAAAAAAAAAAAAAAAAAAAACTTAGTCACATGCACAAACTCAAATAAAAAAATTAGTTTTTTAAAACGCAAAGTTTTTTTAATACTTTTAACCAAACAAGAAAGATAAAATATATCGTATCGGTACAGAAAAGCTTTTTAAAAAACAACAGATTGATAAGTAATCATTTTATAAGAAAACTATAAGAAAACTTGAGCCCACTAATTCGTAAATTTTTAAAAGACTTTTCTAATTTGTGATTATGACCTTGTTTGTAAAGTTTTACGCAGTAAGGTAAAGGCAAAAGTAAAAATTAGCAGACGAATCAGACGAGAATCAATTGAACCGAACATACCTAACTATAGGAAACATTTCCTTGAATGAAGCTGCTTTATTTTAATATGTTCATTGAACGATTGCTAAAAGGGTAAAAGATATTTTTGGGCGGGTCAGATACTGTATGATTCAAAAAAAATCGGTATGATTGATGTCGTCGTGTTTTCGTTGAAGCAGGTCATGAAGGGTTTAATTCTACAGACAGGGACAAATGTTGTAGTATTTCTAAAACGTACCATTTACCTATAGCGAAAATAATTTCCAAAAATATTACTGCTAAACTTGTAAAATAAAACTGATATTTTCTTCAACTCAAAGGTATGAAATAGTAGCTGCTAATAAAAAAATTTCTTGTAGCCTATGCTTTTTCTTGTACATAATAAAATGTGAGAAAGTGACCTGTTGCAAAATATTATGAAATTGATAAAAGTAAATATCCTTTCGCCTCAATCTTTTAACCAATTAATACCAGACAACAGCAAAGTAATACTTGACAGTGCTGACAAGCGACCGTCAATATCTAAAAAAATTCTGTACAAACCATGCACCAGCAAAATGGAGCTTTTAACAAAACTTTAACATGAACAAGAGATCTTTAATATTCAACCCTCAACAAACAGCAGCAAACGCGACACTCGGTTGTTTTTTACGCGAGGTTCACTTGCTAATTGCGTAGAGTTAATTCTGTTGCGGTTCGTGAATACGAGAAATACGTGACTTGCCAAAGTGAAACGAAAAACGCTTTTTTTTGCTTTTGAATTACGTAGTAGAAGAAGGACGACGCATTTTAGCTTTGTTATTTGCGTCATATCATTACCCCATCTCTTGGGCTTAATAGTTCGCAACATTGTATTGGTTAAAAAATAATCGAAAAAAATAATGTTAAAACATTAACAGTGCTGTGTTTTTCGCTAATTTAAATAGTTCCAATACATTAAAAAAAATTCGTTAAGGTGGACTTCTTATGTGAATATTTCGATTTATTTTTTATAATTATTGGGTAAAGACTTGAATGGCTGTAGCCGCTACTAATCCGGATGACGATTGTGACTTGTAGGGCGAATTCTTAACTTGCACTTTTCAAGCTACTATGTTATTAATATGAGAGATTGATGATTATCATTAAGTTTATTAAATCTACTACCTTATATTAATTATTTTAATAATCACATTATTGTTTCCTAGGCTTCCACTCCGTTGGTGGTGGGTGTGACGTCACACAAAAAGAGCTAAAAACCAAGCGGCTTTCTCTAATCTTATGTAAGTCCTCGCAAGTAGTTCGTGTGTGTTAGGGCCGTCAGGTGGTAAACAGCATTATTATTAATCAATATAATGCGGGTGCCGGAAAAATTTAAATAGCTTAATAGCAATGGTGGGCATGGTACTTCTTAAAAGTACCGCGGTACCGTTACTCGGTATTTCTGTTTCTTTTCTGTTAAATCTGTTTCTATTGCCTGTTAAATCTGTTTCTATTGCACGAAGTAGTTATTAAATTGTTATGTATGTTCGCCTCTCACCTTGTGTTTATTAGTTTTTTTTTGTGTTATTAGTTTTTAAATACGTTGTGCATTGTGTGTTGTTTTTACCTGATGAAGTCCGCCCGATGTAACGGACGAAACGTCGTGTTAAGTTTATCTTTGATAAATGTATTATGCCTTCTGTTATTTGTTGAAGTTTAACTTGCTAAGTCTACCAGAAGAACAAATGAATTTTAAACTAAGTAATATCACTGATAACAGTGTTTATATTAAACATTAAAAATTTTTTTCTGAAAAAACTTTTTTCACATGAAACCTGCAGCGTAGACAAATATAAAATCAACTTGCATTTGACAAACAATTCATAAAAATGGGTATTTAAGCATGCCCCTAAATAAAACATTAAAAAACGATTAAGATAATTTTTATCTAGTATGCATCGATAATGTTCATGGCGAAGTAAAGTGGATGGTACAAATTAGGCCGGGATTAAAATTTCAGTTATAAAATTAAAGTTGGCATAAGATTTACTTTGTTTAGCAAATATGTAAACAATTGAATTATGCTTTGTTTTTATTGTATTCATCTCAGTGATGGCTTTAATAGGGTGCGAACGAAGCGGCACAACCAGGCTTCCTCTAAAATACATCAAAAAGTAGCCACCCTACACAAGAAATTGCTCTATTTCTTCATAGTGGCACCAGGACGTCGATGGCATATCAAAAAGAAGAAAAAAAATTTTTTTGAAGATCAGCAGCATGCTCTCCTTGGCTGTTGTCACTTGTGCTTGTGGAAATGCGTGGAAAAGTACAGACCTTTTTTTGGAGATCACAATGTCTTGAGGCAGTAAAAAGTGCTTCTCCATGTTTTGGAACACCTAATAGTGGCCTTCAACTAAATTGAAGAGCTTTTTTTTTTAGTGATCACATTGCGTCTCTCCATGCTTTGGATCACTCAATAATAGTCCCCCTAAATTAAAGAACTTTTTTTACTAATCACTTTGTCTCTCCATGCTTTGGATCACTCAATAATGGTCCCCCTAAATTGAAGACCTTTTTTTTAGATCACTTTGTTTTCTTACACTAAAATGGTTTCAGCTACCATTTTTAGTACACTAAATAGTGCCCTTTCCTTACGTTTCTTTCACCAGGCCCCCCTTTTTGTAAGGCCATCCCTGATTCGTCTACTATAAAGCAAATACAGTATTTTCTGTTTCTTCTAATGGCAAAAACAAGCTAGAGTTAAAACCCAACTTTGCTTGTTTACTTTAAACTACTACTTGAAAGACAAACCCACTTTTCAATTATTAATTTGACATAAAGACCTTTTTGTAGTCTTCACTTGGTTTTTGCAACAAAACAGTTCTATAAAAAAAACCTTTACAGGGCTAGTATAGAAGAGTTGGCAACGTCCCAATATTTACGTAAAGGTTTTTGACAGTAACCTTGCAAAACAATCACAGTTGCTTGAATGATATAGTTGCTTAATTAGATTGTTCTAAATTTATGCCTAATTGTTTAATAAAGCGGCTGATGGCTTTTATTTTATTTTTGTGCTTCTGTCAAAAAATATTGAGAAAAGATGTGTTTGCTCTCGATTGCCAAAAATTAAGTCAAGTTAATTATAGGGATATAAAAGTCGGTTGTGATGACAAACAAAAGCTCTTGAAATCATCACTTTCATACATCCAAACTTGTCAAGTTGCTAAAGTTTTATTAATATCCTCAGGAGCAATAAAAAAAAAACGTGAACAAATTAAAACCGAATTTAGATTATTACAATAAAAATTGACACTAAAGTTTGGCACTGTTTCTTCATAATGTTTCGTATTTCCCATATGAACCATTAAAAAACAATTAACCTAACAACAGAGAAATTAGTAAAAAACATTACTTTATAAACTCTGTGTCTGTATAATTTTCTTGCAAATCTTAATGCCAGCTCTAAGTAAAAATAGATCTTACATACACGAGCTAGATTCACAACGTTTTCGATGCAAACACAGTATCGAAAATCTACCATTGCAACAAAAAAATTCCAAAACTTGATTTTCGATCTGCTTAAAAATAGATCCGGATTTATATAGATTTGATAGAACGCCAAGCTATTATATAAACATAAAGCCTTTGACGAGTAAGGGGATTAAAAAATTTTTTTAAATTTCTTTTTTTATAGAATTGGCTAAAAAGTTATCCTTCATTTACAATGATTTCTAATTAGTATTTTATCTATAGACCAAGGATTCCCGACAGGAGGTTTTTGGATGGTAAAGTTCTAGGGGGTTCCCAGACAGCGAAAAAAAGAAATTTAAAAAAAGGGGAGCACTCTTAAATGTAATTTTTAGAGCAGTATAGACTGGAGTCTTTACTTTTGATTTCTTGAAATGTTAAAGTCTTTTGTTCAATTTTTGGAACCTGCAGACAGGATAATTTTTTGAAAAGAGTATGTGACTAAAAAAAAGGTTGGAAAACACTGCAATAGACAAACCAAAAATGTATTTAACCTGTGATAAATATTATTCCATCAATATCTTGTGTAGGGGGCCACTTTTTGATGTATTTTAGAGGTTTCCCAGTGCGGCCGCACCGTTTGTACCCTATTAAACCCACCACTGTTTTTAGTAATAGAAACATTGACCACCAAATGTTACGTTCAGTACAACTAATAATCACGGCGTGAACGGTTCTGTCTTTTTCTAGTTTTTCACTTAATTGCTGTTTTTACTGAGAAAAATTTGCTACCAGTTTTGTGAAAATACTTTATAAAAAAAATTAACTTTTGATATAAAGGTTTGGCCTACTCAGCAATTGAATGAAATGGCGAAAGAAAACGTTATAGAGCATCTTCTTGGTTGGTGTCGTCGCGTATACCAAGGAAAAACGCTATTGATGATCCATGGAGAATAATTGATTGTTCAAACTACATCAAACTACACCAAACTACAAAATAAAGACTGTTTTATATTTTAACTTCTAGTAAAATATTCACAGCACGTAATGTAAAGTCACTTTGCCGAACTTTACAGATAAGGAATCCAGCCTTTCTATTTTTAGATATTTATTTTATTTTTAGATGCCACCAGACTGAGGTTACGCTTTTATCGATAGAAGAAATTGACAAAATAGTAAGCGCTAGTGGCGGGATTCAAAAGAATAAAAGAATTACTCCAAGGATTCAGAATTTTTCTTATTTAGTTACACTTTTGTATTTAATAAGTTCGAATTGACAATATTAGTTTCCTTAAAATGACAATATTATTATCCGTGTGAACCGTTCAACAGGTGCAAACCGGCCGAAATCTATTCAGTTATGGTATCTCCGGATAGTGGCCAATTTAATACGCTAATATCATGATTATATTTAATTAATGCAGAAGTAGGGTATCGAAGTTTAAAAACTTTCTTGGATAGAATCAATTGCTTTTAAGATATAAAAAATGTAAAAAAAATACCTTTGAATTCGCGGGTGGGTAACAATCAAATCTAACCATAAATCCGGAGATATAAGTGTTTAAAGTGTGTTTTATAAAAATACTGCCTCTACGGATAAAATTATGACATAAATTTTTTATGTATTAAAAATAAACTATTTTGTTAAAATTGATAGTTACAGTATTTCGGTGTCTTAAATTTTTATAAACAAAGAACTTACCCACAATCCTGACTTTACAAAAGGTGGGGGTTGTTTAAAAAAAGAGGTCACTTTTTAGGATTCCTTTTGCAAAAAAAAATATGTATCTAAAGTGAAGACCTTTTTTTGTTTTCTCTATAATTTTACAATTTAATAGAGTTCCATCCAATAGAAAGATCAAAAAAGGTCTTAACATTAATTGAACAATTTTTTAAATATCATCGGGCCACCATAAAGGCTGGGCCACTTTTAAGACGTTTTTATGGGGGGATCAGGTGAATTATTTTGTTTTTTTTGTCCATAATAAAGTCATTGCTACTGTCACATCCATAAGCGTACGCACAAGGGGGTGGAACACATGATTAGAATCATTATGAAACTCTTCTGAAACCTAAGTTTCACTCATATTACTTGACAACAAGCGAAACAAGTTTTGCTGTCAAAGAAAGGACGTTCCTCGGGGATCGGTATTGGCTCTCCTTCTTTTTGATATACACATGATTTGCCTTTTGGCTTCTCTAAAAAGTTTACTTACGTATGCTACTGATCTAGAATTGTTGCACTTTTTTTGAAACTGAAAGTTCTATGAAGTGACGATATGACAACAATTTCTTGTATCTTTAGACTTGAAGGTTGCAGCTCAGTCACATAAAGACGGTGACAGCAGACTTTCGTTTAAAAAACCGAGAGGTCAGCATCAGCCAATGGTTTATAACAGGAATAAACTCTCACTTTTACTGGATAGATCAATCAGATTCCATTACCATGTTGTGGCATTGCATAAAAACAATCTTAACACGCCACGTTGTTGAGGCGATTTGCGGAGATAGGGTGCTGGGGCGAAATTATTGTGTATAGCTGCCCTATCTCTAGTTTACTCAACCGTAAAATACTGCGCTAGTCTGGTGTCGCTTAGTGGACGAACTATAGATGGAATAAAGAACATTACTTCGTGTTTCATCTATAATTCGTGTATTCAATTTATAACTGTGAAAGAACGTACAGGCTCCGTGCTTTTACTCCCATTACCAGTACTAGGCAGCGTGGTCAAGTGGTTAAAGCGCCGGGCTCGTGACCAACACGGTCTCGGTTCAAAACCCACTCGGTTCAAAACGCCATTTTGTTGTGTCCTTGGGAAAGACATTTTATGGCACTTTCCCCTGCTTGGTGGTGTTGGCAAGCAGTTCTAAATTACAGTCACATCTCTATTAAATTACAAGCGGACAGCAATATCTTGGTATCTCCGGAAGCAGGTCGGGGTAATTGCCTACCCTATGTATTAGCGCCTCCGTCGCTTTCCTGCGAGTCAGGAGGATAAATATAGAGATAAAAATAAAAAATAAAAAAATAAATAAAAAAAGGCTTGTTGAAATGGGCTTGCCGCGAATACCTTGGTTAAGCTAAGTCAATTACCTGCGAACTTGTGTTGAGCAATTCTACTTGTTGATAGACAATAGGGTCTCGCTTCTTTACTGAAATGCCAGTGCAGCGCCACTAAACAAACCGCAGACTTGATTCTAACAGCGTGTCCCCTACATCAGTACCACATGAAGCACGAGGTCTAACGGTTTTAGATAACGAAACCCGATGCTGGGTCAACACTTTCTTTGCCAGCATCTAATCTGGGTATTACAGCAGTATGGAGTAGTAAAAGAGTTAATCCTTGGCCCCATTCCTGTTTGTGACTGACCCAGAGTCGATGGCCTTTCATATTACGATGATAACAAACTTTTTTTAGCGTTTGCTTTTTTTCCTTGAAGTTTTTTCTTCGGCCTACAAGCAGAATGGCGGAAAAAACAATTTGGATTGCGTGCATATGAAGACCAAAAAAATTGGTCTTCACTTCAGTGAAATAAGTTTTAAAAGCTCTCATGGTGCAACGATAAAGAACGTACCAAATTTTTGTTATCGGTAAATAATTTTAGATCAACTTACATTTAATTCAAAATCTTCCCTCAATTGTTATTTTTCCCCACAAATTGCAAATTTTTTCCTAGTGAGCCAAATGGCTTATTTTGAGAAACACTGAGTTAGATATAGTTAATTTCAGTTACAATACAGAGTGCTCGATAAAGCAGTTAAAGTTAAATATTTCTAATTCAAATTATCATGCAATTAAAATATAACTTATTAAAAAACCCAATAGTCTGTTTCATCCAAGTGTGTTATTATTTTCTTCAAATAGATTTCTATATGTAGCTATACAAGGAGAATCATTTTCATACTTTTATAGCAACGCTTTGTGATTGTAACATTACTAAATTGAATTCGATATAAGCTTAAATAATTTAATTATACCAGTGAGCTAAGCTTGGGGAAAATTTCATTGACATTTAATAATTGCGTTTATGATTTGGCAAAAAACTCATGTAACTGCAAGGTAGTCTAAAAAGCATAATAGGTTCTGTCTAATTTTGAGTGGCAGTTGGGAAAAATGTTTGGTTCATAACCAGGACCACTTTTAGTATTCGTGTTTTCGACTTGCAACCTCCCCTCCCCACCAATTACAAATTTCTGTTACGTTCCTGATACGACGATACAATAAAAAACTGTAATAAGCGCTAAAGACAGTAGGTGATATACTTATAGTCGTAAACTTTTAAAAAATTTTGAAGGGCAACACAGTTTTTATCGAATTTCTAATTTTGCACAAATTTTTAAGACTTAAAAGAGTAATTGCTCCCCCCTCCCCAGTTCGTACGACTATGCGGTATATTGCTTTGGCAATCTTAAACTACATTTTGTAACTCAGTTATTTTAAAAGGTGCGAGAATTTTATTTTTGGCTTTACTTAGGTACCGAAAGTTATTCGTTCTCCCAAAGTGCTAGGACAAAGCAAGTAGCCTTTTTTACTCGTTAAGATTGTTTCTTAAGGGGCCACTCACGGGTCATAACCAAATTTGATATATGCATCATACAGTATATTTACTAAATAATGTAGAAACTATTAAAACAACCCCTACATAGTATACTGTATTTTGTTGGAAAGAGCATAAAAACCTCAACAAGCTAAAACCGAAAATTGCAAAAAATATACACTATAAAAAAATATTAACGCCAAAAAAAACATGAAAAAATAAAAAAATTTATAGCAACCTTTTAAAAAAAAACTATAAGAGCTTTTTATTTTCTAAGTCAAACTTTGTAAATTATAAGTTAACTTTTTTGTTTAAATTTTTACAAAAAAGAATTGTTAAAAAAGCTCTCATAGATTATTTCACAACAATGTGCTAAGCGTACATTCCAAATTTTTCAGCAATTCTGACGAGAAATAAACAAGTAGTTAAAAATTAAAAAAATGAAAATTGACATTTTGAGGAAAACTGCATTTAAATCAGTACTAATTGTTTTACAATAAGCAGTTTTTGTTAAAAGAAATTGTTGGTGGTCTTTTAAAAGTAAAATTACACATATAAAAATTATGAATATTGAAAAACTTGTTATACAATATATTCACAAACCTGATAAAATTTGCAATTTTTTGAAACCAAAAAACGATTATTGATAAAAAAAATTTTTCATATGTAAGTGAGCCCTTAACTAAAAATCAGGCAGCAAATTGACTATTGTCCAAAAGATTATAATAAATTGAACCAAAAAAATGCTGACGAAGAAACTAAAAATAAAGTAATAAAAAATGAAGCAAAGGTTAGTGTTGTATTTTTGTTGATAAAACACAGGTTTGTATTAAATTTTAAACAAATATATCAATATTACATTTACAAAATAACAAAATATAATGCACAGTATATTAAGATCAATTTAGGCGCGTTTGAGAAAAGCGAAAAAACATTACATCATGATATTACACACTCCCACAACATTTCTCCAAATAAATTATATACATATATATATATATTATCAACAATATTTTTGTGGACATCTTTTCGTTCTTTTTGACCGTCATGGATTGTACCGCCCGAATTCGTCTGCGGTTGGTAATCTAGGATTGTTACGTTGGTTCATCGAAGAAGAACTAGACGTCTAGCCGGTCTCGGCTGGAAGTATTTCTGTAGATGAAATATTCGTTGAGATCTGACACGGATCATCATCTTGATCAGAATCGTATCGTGATCAAAGTTGATCAATGTGTCTTCTCTAACTTGGTCCTCGAAGAACGACTCGGTACATTAACACTTCCTGTGCCGTGAGCCTTCGTAATAACAGCAGGCAACTACCTTGAGCCACGATCTCTTCCAGGGTCGAACTACAGCGCATAATAAGGGGCTCCTACTTTGTAATGACATGTAAGTTTTGAAATCACCTCAGAGTGTTCAGCATTTGGATGCTTGCTTGCTTGTCTTGACTGTATTCCCTGCAGGCGATTCGGAATAGATGGAACCAATATATTGATTTAGGCGCGAATTTGTCTTCCATTCAATAATTCACTTGGTAACAGTCCTGATAAAAAAAGGAATCCTTCTGTATTGCATCAGAAACTCTTGCAATGCTTCTTTTGGAAATAACAAGGACTTTCTCAACGCTTGTTTGAGTGATTGTATCAAACGTTTGGCAGCTCTGTTTGCTGCGGTGCTACGACAGTTGATCGAACGACACTTAATCGAAACGACAGTTTATAAATAAAGATTTTTGTATGTTTTTGCGATTGAACAATATTTTTGTTACTGTAAAGCAGAGGCCATGAGTAAGAAGACAGTGTGTTTTTGCTCTTATTTTCTATAACTTTTTGTCAATGTCAAGATACGGGTTCCTGGGCAAAGCATTTTTAGGGGGGCAAAAAGTAGATCTCTTGTCATGGTTATATTTTGTTAGATGCCTATTCCTGACATTTTTTTGCATATTTTTTACATTGTAGCTAGTTACTTAGGGGAGACATTGTGTCATGGGCCCCACCCTAGCAGACCCCTTGCAGAAGTCAGAGAAAGATTCAAAGAGAAAATCTGTTTTTTAGAGATTACTATGTTTTTGGGACAGAAAATTGATGTGCCGTTCGATCAACTGTCGGGTCACAGTTTGCTGCTGGGTGATAAGGCGCTCCGGTAAGATGTGCGATATCTTATTGCTTCCAACCAGCTTGAAACTCTTGAGACATCAACGTTGTAGCATTATCGGTCCCCAAAGTGTGGGGATGCCGGAAATGAGAAAATTCTTGTTCAAGTAAGTCAGTAGTACTCTTGGAAGATGTTTAACAATAAATTTCGGTTGACAATAAATTTTGCAACTTTTTGAAGTCTTTCAAAGTCTTCAGAAAATAAATTCGGCTATCCTTCCTTCAAAAATTGCCGCATTTGAGCAAGAATTGAATCCTTCGCATTCTCTCTCGACTGTAAGCAATAGATTGTCAGGATTGATTTCAAGGCTGATGGTTTCAAACTAAACAAACGCTATCGATATCTTCTTCCATTTCCTCCCCTCCAAAACTTGTGTCACTCAAAAATGGCAAACGACTAAGAGCATCAGCATTACCATGGTCTTTGCTTCTACGGTATTCTACAGTGTAGTCGTATTGATGCACAAGTAATGCTCATCATGCAAGTGGATTAGCAGCCATTTCAGGAGTACCTTTATTGGGGGCGAACAAGGTTACTAGAGGTTTGTGATCGATAACCACAATAAACTTACGACCGTAGTAAAATTTCTGCAAAGCATATACTAATGATAGCGCTTCTTTCTAAATCTGACTATAACGTCTCTGTGTCGTGGATAAGATCTTTGAAATACTAAGAATCGGACGCTCGCTTTCGTCTGCAGAGCGATAAAACAATACCGCTCCAATCTCACATTCTGAGGCGTCACAAGATAAACCTAACAAAAGAGATGAGTCATAGTGAGCAAGAACAATATCTGTGCAAAGCAACCGTTAATCTTTTTGAAAGATGTAGCTTCCTCTTCACTCCACTTCCTCTGCTGTCCTTTGCGTGTAAGCTTGTGCAATGGCTCGGTGATTTCTGAAAAATACGGAGGAAAGAATTTAAAATAAAAATGCACAGATGCTAAAAACGATTTTAACCTAAAAACGTCTTTGGGTGTAAGTATTTCTAGTATGGCATGCACTTTGGACCCTTTTGGAATTTTTTGACTTGATAAAGTGCGACCCAGAAAGTCAATTGATGTTTGGGAAAAACACATTTTTTATGGTTGCAACGAAGACCCCTTTCTTCCAGTCTTTTGAACAAAGCTCGCAGGTTCATCAAATTATCTTTTGCGTTATCACCACTTACCAAAATATCATTGAAGTACACAGCAACTCCTCGCAAATTTTGCATTGACTGTATCATTATTTCTTGGAAATAGCCAGTTGCGGATTTGATTCTAAAAGGAAGTCTTTTCTGAAGTAATACTCCTTTGTTGAGCGCTAGCTTCTTTTGGCTGTCAGGAGAAAAGCAAATCTGATTGTATGCATTCGCTAGATCAATCTTATGGAAGCAATAACCGCATCCTAGCTTTCGCATTAGATCTTCCGGAAGAGGAATTGATATGCAATGGTCTTCCAGTTGCGAACTTACAGTCACTGAATAATCTGCAGAAACTCTGATGCTTGCTTTTGCTAGACTTGGCAGAGGATACTTTCAAATAGGAACCACAGGAGTTCCGTACGAGTTAAAGTCTATAAGCTCCCAAACACCTTTCTTAATTCCCGCTTTCTTCGCTTCATTTAAATCTTGTAGAATTGTGAATGGTACAGATCTTGGCTTTTTCTACCTGCCGCGTTTAAAGAGTTTTCTGGACCACCTGTAGAGACGTGCTCTATCGTTGTAGCAGATTTAGCACAGCTCAAGTTTTGTTCGAAGTGGTCAATTAAGTTGGTGAGTGTCAGCTTTATCATCGCCAGACGTCCTAACAAATTTAGGTTCGGCACCTTAGTGACAATCACAGGAAAGGTCACGTCAGATGATTTTTCTTCATTCCTTGGGGTGGATTGAAACGGTCCCAGGCCCTTAACGGGTTACCTTCCGCAACCAAAATGTGTCACTATAGCTGCACTATCAATTTCAAATTTAATTCTGCGATTATTAAGTCTAATGGTTTGATAGATGGGCGAAATAGAACATCGGACTTTTGCACCAATTTCATCTGTTGTTTCACAACCTTACTGTTATTTCTTTGTCTAGACATGCATACAGATTGTCAGAATTTTTACACGTGAAGCGGAAGGTTTTCTTTCTTTGAGTTATGGACTTTGTGTGAAAAACTTTGCGCACGGACGTAGAAGGTTGACTGTGTACGGTTTCTTTTGCCACCTTTGCCGCTTCTACTTCTTAAGCCACTCTGATGCGTTGCTAGACTTCAGTTCATCGACTTTAAGCTTGAAGAGTGTCTTTATAACCGCTTCGTTATTGACCGAACAAATAAATTTAGTTCGCAAGGCTTCATCTAAAAAATCTTTATTGGATTGAAAATTACATGCTGCTTCATCTTGTATTCTGTTTGCCAGTTCTGGAATAGTTTCGCTAGGCTTCCATTTCATGTCAAACCAAAAGCTAAAACGTTTTCTGGCAACAAATTGTTTTGGGTTAAACTGCTTTGCCATAAGCGTCTGAATATCATTCATCATTAGCTCATCTATGCTTTTGACAGGTTGTTGCTGAGCCGCTATGTTACTAAGCATTTTGTAAACAGAGCTAGATTGGCTAGTGAAAAAAATTTGTGCTTTCTTGTTTTCGGGAATAGAATTAGCAGTGACAAATGTTCGGAACCTTGCCAAATAATCGGCCCATTACTCAGAATCGAATCGCATGGACTGTGAAATCGAACGGTTGATAACTTGCCATTGTTGTTGAGAAGATTTTCTAGCGGTTTGTTCAAGCCGCTTTGAAAAGCTTTCAGCTGCTCTTGCAGCATTGTTATTTGCTCTTTGTGCTGCTTGTTTTGCTCGCTATGCTAGTCACGTAAAACTGCCATTCGCTTTTCGTGTTGCTTGTTTAACAACAAAATGAGTTCAGAAATTTCATTCATATCAACAATTCAAGCTGCTAATGTAAATTCAACAAATTTTCTTAAATCTTGATGCAGATGAATTTCTTAAATCCTCGTCGCCACTTTTGCCTGTTGTATTTTTGTTAACAATACTCAGGTTTGTATTAAATTTTAAACAGCAATTATACGTATCAATATTATATTTACAAAAAAAAGCACTTAGCAAACTGAACCTTACTCAAATAGAATGCACAGTTAAATTAATGTCCAAGTCTCAATGATTCAACTGCCAGTACTTTAAAACAGGCAAGCATTTTTAACTTCGAAAACTATGCTGCGAGATTACGCGTTCAATAATTATCAAAAGAAACGCGCTTATTAAGATCAGTTCAGACGCTTTAGAGAAAAGCGAAAAACATTATGTAATAATATTACATACAGTAATTCCAAACAGTTCGAATGACTGGTATATGGACAAATTTAGTATTGTCAAAGAAAAAAAAAGTAAAAGAAACGGACAAAAAAATATCAATCGAGGTAAGAAACAACATCATACTATGCTAGAGGTGGGGAATCTGCGGCCTCTACGACAATACAGTAGAATCAAGTGAGAATGACTACTGCTGATAAAAGAAAAACGTTTTTTAGAAAACACTGCAATTTAAACACGAAACTCATGGAAATCTGGACAAATTCAAAGTGAAAACCTTTTTTTTAGAAATCACTTCAATTTAAGGACGGAAATTAACAATTTCGAGTCAGATTCAAAGTGAAGACCATTTTTTTAGTTATCACCTCTTTCTGGCGTCGAAGAATAACAAAACCGAGACGGATTCAAAGTGATTACGCAATTTTCTTAGATATTTCAACTTACCCGGTCTCTTTTCTTTAAAATCTAAAATATGGCCTCCAATAACAAAAAGGTTTCCACCTCTGTTCTATGCCATTTGGTAAGGATGTTAAAAAGACGAAAATGACTAAACCTTGTATTTTTACCACCGACCGGGTCATACAAACATTATATAAAAATTAAAACAGATATTTTATTTTATAGTTTATATTTCTTCAACTATTTTCAGTAAACAGATAGTTTCAGTCAGCGATGGCTTTAGCAGGTTGCGAGTGGTTCGGCCAAACCAACCCCCTAAGAAACGTCAGAAAGTGGCCCCCTAAGCAAGATATTGCTATATTTTTTCATAGTAAGCACCATGGCAGTGGTACCTCTAAAAGTGATGACATTTTTTTAGAGAGATCATTTTGCTTCGGAACACGAAAAGTGGCCCCCTATTTTTCTCGCACCGAGCCCCCTTTTTTAAGTCCATCACTGGTTTCAGTTTTTAAATAGTATCAAATGTTCATAAAGCAATCTATTTAGCATATTTGTCAGTTTACTCAGGGCATGACGAGCAAATTTTTTTCGACGATTGCCCGAATAATGATTTTGAATCGTGCGTAGATACCCAAATTTCACACAGATTTAAAGTGAAGACCTTTTTTGATTGGTCTTCACTTGTTTTTTCAGCTGTAAATAAAACAGAAACGATTCGTTTTGCCAAAATAAACTTTTGAAAATCAAAAAAAGGTCTTCATATTAAATCGTAATTGCTTTTGCGCATTGAACTGGATCACTCTTGATTGAGTAACTTTCTTCTGCCTAAATAGTACATTGTCGGTGCCCGAAAAATTTGATTTTGCCTAAATTTTTTTGCCTCTTAAAGGTAATTGTCCCTCTGTCCTCCAGGCTCGTTTGCCCATGCTTAAAATAATCACTTTCAAACACCCAAACTTGTCAAGTTGCTTAAGTTTTAACACTATAATACGTATTTTCAGAAGCAATAAAATAAAAACTTGAACAAAATAAAATCGATATATTTCGAAACATAGTTTATTGAGACGGTTTTGAAATCGTACTCATTCTATCAGGGTTGCGGAGTCCGAAGATTAAGATCCGACTCCGACTCCGACTCCCGACTCCGACTCCGACTCCCTACTATGAGCAAAATATTTTTCTTAAATTAAATTTAACTAAGCAAAAATTATCCTTTCAAGTTGTTAGTTGCACAAAATAAGTCAGGTTTTTTTAAATACTGTACATAAAAAGATATTTACTTTAAAAAATTATGTAGGCCTATATGAGTGTATATACCAGGGGTGCAAAAACACGGTCGCGCACTCGCACCGCGCGACCAGAAGATTTGCCCGTGCGACGTAAATCAGGGACGTCCAACCCGTGGCCCGCGTAAAGGTTTTGAGTGGTTCACGCAGTATTTTTTGAAGCCCTCTGTCGCATCAAGTTTGGCAGAAATGGAAAATAGATTTGTGTGAAAACCTTGTTATTTTTTAAAGTTCATTATAATTTTGGGAGGAAAAAGTCGGAAATCTGAGACTAATTTTAGGCGAAGACCTTTTTTTTTCTTAAAGATCACTATGATTTTTCGACAAAGAGTCGGAAATTTGAGACTAATTTTAGGCAAAGACCTTTTTTTTTTTTTTTAGAGATCACTATGATTTTTCGACAAAAAGTCGGAAATCTGAGACTAATTTTAGACGAAGACCTTTTTTTTTTAGAGATCAATGTGATTTTTTTGGAGATCAAAGTCAAAATGGCCCTGGGCTCAAAAACGTTGGACACCCCTGATGTATGTGGTACTAAAAATTTTGGTACTAAACGTTCAACACTCGCTTCTGTTGGAGGAAGTACTTATTTAAAGACATGTCAAAAATAAAAAAAAAGGGGGCATTTTGGAGGTTGAAACGGATTAATGGCATTTACATTAATTTCAATAGAAAAATTCTCTTTGTCATAGGAGTAAATTGAGGTACAATCTCGGTCACGGAACGAACTAAACTTGTATGTCAAGGTACCACGTAGTATAGAAAGAGGCTGCTTAGGATAGTAAATTGATTATGCGCCTGGCATTTGCTTCCTGTCATTGGATTGAAGAAAAGGAAGCAACTAAATCGGCTGCCCGAGAATAGCATTACGCAAAATATTATTTGCTTACAAATTAAAATAAACTTTTTATGAGTCGCACGCTGTGTCGCGCGATACGCGGCAAGGTTCTCTTAAAAAGATTACTGCACTGCACTCCACTGGCGCGCGCGGCCGCGTAAGTTGCGCGGTTAACATCACTAATCGTAAAGAAATTGGACATGAGGAGTTGAAGTCGGATAAAATATTCCGACTCCGACTCCGACTCCGACTCCTAGTCTACTTGACAGTCCGACTCCGACTCCGACTCCTTCCGAAAACCTCCGACTCCGAGTCCGACTCCGACTCCGACTCCGACTCCGCAACCCTGCATTCTATCAATAACTGCTTTAAACTAATTGATTTTGATAATTTATGACGTAACAGATTAAAATATTGTCAAAATATACGTAATAAATAAAATGAAGTTATCATAGCGTAATTCTAAAATTACGTAAATGGATACAACAACCATATAATGCTGTTGCATATAAATTTGACACAAAATTAAATTAAATAGATACAATTTAATTTTAAAATTACGCGCAGACAGTAGTGTATTTAGGGGGAGCATTGTGCCATCATACCTCTTCCTTGAAGATCACTAATATGACAAATCAGAGACAAATTCTAAGTAATGATCTTTTTTTAGAAATCACCAAATTTTTGCGACGAAATTCGAAAAATCAGAAAAAGATTCAAAAATTTTTTTTGGACAGCATCAAATTTTTCGGCGAAAATCGAGAAAATAGAAACTTGAAAAACGTTTTTCATTAAGGCGCGTTTACAGTCGTTTACAGTACTTTTTTCTTTCAGCGCGATTTTGGTTTGTTTTATTGACGCTCAAATCCACTCATGTTTTCGAGAAAAAATGAGTGGATTTGAGCGTCAATAAAACAAACCAAAATCGCACTGAAAGAAAAAAGTACTGTAAACGGCTGTAAACGCGCCTTTAAGTATAATTGATTGTGTTTGCAAGATCAACCCTTTCAAAAATCCTCGGCATTACGCGCAGATAACTCTATTTTATTTACAGGGTTACCCATTAAAAAAGTACATTACCCATACAAAAAGTACAACATCCAGAAATAAAAATACATTACTCAGAAATAAAAGTACATTACCCATAAATAAAAGTACAATATATTAAAACAGACAATTTATCTAAAAATAATGTATATCTTTAAAAATGGGTTTTTACAGGGTTTTTCAAAAATAAAGAGCGAGTTTTCAAAAATAAAGAATGAGTTTTACTTGTAATATACATTACAAGCTGAAAGACTCAAATTTGTAATTTCAAGCAGCTCTTGTTTAGTTTTTGTTGTACAGTATATAGCGACTTGATAAAATATTTGGATATTTACACTAACTCTTTCCTTGCTTTGTTGTCTTTATTCATTATTTTTTGTTATTTGAAGCAATATATGTAACAAGTAAAACTCATTCTTTATTTTTGAAAACTCGCTCTTTATTTTTGAAAAACCCTATAAAAACCCATTTCTGAAGAAATACATTATTTTTTGATAAATTGTCTGTTTTAATACATTGTACTTTTATTTATGGGAAATGTACTTTTTTTAATGGGTAACCCTGTAATACGTATATTTTGGCAATATTTTATTCTGTTACATCATACATTACCTAAATTTAAATACAGTATTCATATTTACAATCAATTAAATAGTTTAACGCAGTTGAGGATGAAATGAGTTACAATTCCAAAATGTCCTCAATTGGCTTTACTTTTTATTCTGAAATTTGTTAAGCGTTCCAAATTTTTTTGCACCAAAATAAAATCAAATTTAGATTATTACAATAAATACTGACACCGAAGTTTGGCGTTGTTTCTTCATAAATCTTTTGTATTTCCGATATGAACCATTAAAAAACGATTAACCTGACAGCAGAGGAATTAGTAAGAAAATATTATTTTATCAACTCCATGCCTTTGCATATTTTTTTGTAAATCTTATTGCTAGCTCTATGTAAAAATAGATCTTACATACTCGAGCTAGATTCACAATGTTTTTGATACTAACAGAGTATCGAAAATGTACAATTGCAACAAAAAAAATTTCCCAAACTTGAATTTTGATCGGTCTAAAAATACAACCGAATATATGTAGCTTTGTACGTAAAACGCCAAGCTATTATATAAATATAGGCCTTTGACTAGTAATGGTATTTAAAAATTAAAAAAAATTTTTTCTTAAATATAATTTGCGAAAAAGTTTACTTGCTACAATTTCTCTTTACTCGTTTAAAAAAGTGGCATTTATTGATTTTATTTTACGTAAACTAACATCTCGGACCAAACGTTAATTTGTTCGCGTCATGAATTGTTAAACCAGATGACGATTTTTGGAAACAATTTTGTTTACTAGTCTTAAAAATAAAGTCAATGTCATCAACTAACAGTAATAATAATAATAATAATAATAATATTATTATTATTTGCCAAACGCACAAGCATAAATTTCATAATACACACACACGGTAATGTAAAAGAAAATCGAAATATGTGTGAAGGCAGGGGGCACCGAAGAACATACGTTATCAAGTCAAGTGCCCCCATATCCAGTGCAGTCAAAAACAAAATTTACATATATATAAATTAAGTATTTTAATGCATATACTGATATAAATCTTTTTGATGTAAAACCGATGCAGTAAAAAAAAAAAAAAAAAAATTATTGAAAAATAGCGACAAAGAAAAAGAACAAATCAGAAAAGGGCGACAATGAAAAGAGTAAAATTTAATATTAATCAATTAGGTGCTGTTTATACGTTTTTTTGAAAGAAACCCAATGCCTGTCTTTTATTGTGTCGTCAATCGAATACCAAAGTTTGACTCCACGGAAAGTAAGGAGCTGCTGTCCAATTGTTTTAGATACACGTGGAAGAAAATAAGTTAATTTTTCTGTTTGTCTAGTGTTGTGAGAGTGTATTTCTTTTATTTTTTTAAATAGCTGAACAAAAACAGCAGGTAATCTGTCAGAGTATAGCTGATACATAAATTTTCCTAATTCAAGATGATATATATCTGAGATTTTCAAAATATTTAATTGCTTATACATCGTGCTGATTGGTGTGTAGATAGAGCTGAATGTTGCAATTCTAACAATGTGATTTAGACCAACTTCTATTTTTTTTTTTAACTGTTTTGTAGCAGTACCCCAAGTTAATATGCCATATTGAATTCGTGAATAAACTAAGTTATAATAGAGCAGGCAAAGAGTTTTTCTCGGAACATAATTGCGCAATCTGCAGAACAGACCAGAGCATCTAGCAAGTTGATTAGATAAATTGTCAATGTGATTTGCCCAGCACAACTTGTCATCAAAAATTACACCTAAATATTTAATGGAATTTTCTCTTTGTAAGCGGGTTTTGTTCATAACTATTGTAAACTCATCTTTACAGGTTTTGTGTAATTGATTATTGTAGATGATGTAGTTAGTTTTAGAATAATTTAGAGATAATTTATTCATTCGAAGCCAGAAATCAAATTTATTTAATTCATTATTAACTTTATATTTCAACGAGTTTAAGTCCCTATCCGATAGCATTAGAGCAGTATCATCTGCATAAAGTGTAATATCAAATTCGGAGGCAAGAGGTAAGTCATTGATATAAAGTAAAAACAATAGAGGTCCAAGACAGGATCCTTGAGGTACCCCGGTTGTTGTTTTTAATTTATTTGAGTAATGACCTTGGACGTTTGTGTATTGGTAACGATTGCTCAGATAACTTTCTATAAGATGAAGAGCTGTGCCTCTAATACCAAAATAATGATGCAATTTCCATAAAGAATCGTATGATTAACCGTATCAAACGCTTTTGATAGGTCTAAAAATATGCAGCAAGTATATAGACCATTATCAATGTTTTCGATTATTTTATCATGTATTGTGCTTACAGCAAATTGTGTTGAGGAGTTAGGTCGAAAGCCAAATTGATTTTTGCTGAGAAGTTGATTTTTTTCAAGATATGAAAGCAGTCTAGAAAATAACATTTTTTCAAAAATTTTGTCAAATTGAGATAATAATGAAATGGGTCTATAGTTAGTAGGCATATTTTGATCACCTTTTTTATAAATGGGGATAACCTCAGCTATTTTCAAGCAGTTTGGAAATACACCTGTTTCTATACACAAGTTAAATAAGTTAGTTATTATCGGAGAAATAATCAACTTGCCATATTTAATAAATTTAGTTTCGACATCAATGTACCTTTGAGCTTTCTTAGTTTTTAGTCCATCAATTATTAAACATACTTTCGCGTTTGTGGATGGAGATAAAAATATTGAGTTGAATTTGCAACTATTGGGTTTGGTCATTTTTATATGTAAAGGAGGTGCAGGAATATCTTGTGCCATTTTGTACCCAACACTTGCAAAGTGTTCATTTAAAACGCAGGCAATTTCTTCAGGTTTCGTTGTTACATTACCTTTATCATTTAAAAATTTTGTTGGAAAAATACGTTTTGAATTTTTAAGTTTGCATATTTTATTGATTATTTGATACAATTTTTCAGAGTTATGCTTTTCTTTACAATTTTATTATAGTAGTTTCGTTTTGCACCTTCAATTGCTCTGTTTAGAACATTGCGATATTTTTTATATTTGTCGAATTGATAATTGCTAGGGTGCATAAGAAATTGTTTATACATTTTATTTTTGAGTTTAATCGATTTTAGAATTCCTTGGGTAAGCCACGGTTTACTTTTTAATTTTTTTTCTTTTCTAGTTGCTCTTCGTCGTGGTGCATGAAAATTTACAATATCAGTAAATAATTTTACAAACTCTTCAAATTGATCATGCGGCGAACGAGATTCTGTAACATGCAAATCACCTAATTGTTTATACAAATCTTGGCAAAACAGTTCTTCTGAAAAATTTTTCATATCACGAATGTAAACTTCCTCTGGTTTCTTTTTTATATATTTAATATCTTTTATGAAAATAAAAGTAGGAAAATGATCCGATATGTCACACAATGCTATACCACTAAATAGCGAGCGATTAAAATCATTTGTATATATGTGGTCGAGAAGCGATTTTGTAGTTGCTGAAATTCTTGTTGGTTTATTGATGCAACACTTGACTGAGTAACCTAGAAGATTGTCGGCATAGGTTTTTATAATTTGATTACAATGAAATTGTAACAAGTCTATATTAAAGTCACCCACTAAGTAAAATTCCATTTTTTTATTACTCATATTTAAAAAAATTTTTTCGATTGCTTTTGTAAAGAGTTTAATTTGGTTAACAATGTATCCTGGATGACGATAGACAACTCCTACTACAATTGATTTTTTATTTGTTTCAACTTCTATCCAAATGTTTTCAGCAAAATTGAGGTGTAAATCTAATTCATCAATTATCTTATAAGTAATAAAATTTTTTATGTACAAACCGACACCGCCAGCCTGAGAATCGCTATCAGAGTGTATGAAGTTATAACCATTTATACCAATGTTAGTTTGTAGTTCATATTTTTTAAATTTAGTTTCTGTTACGGCTATAATATCAGGCAATTTTTGTAACTGCAGAATGTAGTGAGTTAGTATATCAATACTTTTTTGAAGACTTCTGGTATTAAAGTGCATTAATAAAAGGTCATTATAATTATTTGAAGCGTGGTTATTAATAGATTCTATATCATGGTAGTTGCAATCCAAAAATAATAATTCATTAAAACCTTCATTTTCTAATTCTGTTATATCATAGTCGTTCTCGAATTCGATACGAGAAGCCCGCAAGAGTCCAGCCGATTGTTCTTAGCATTGTGCTTCTTTTTAGCTGATGTAAATAACCCAATCTTTTGAATCTTTCACAAATTGCAAAATTTTTATACCATCGTTTAGTTTTCTTTTGACGTATAGGACAGGGATATTTGCATTACGATTAAAGAAGCGATCAAACAATTGTCATCGCTTTGAGAATTTTTTTTTTGTTAAACTTCATTGTTTTTGAAAATGGTTCTACACTTCCAATAGTGAGATCGCTTTATCAAGGCCCTGCTTTTAGTAGCAAACTTGGAAA
This sequence comes from Diplosoma virens, assembly GCA_963680785.1. NCBI lineage: Eukaryota > Metazoa > Chordata > Ascidiacea > Aplousobranchia > Didemnidae > Diplosoma > Diplosoma virens. Next base: position 25,423,570 of record OY796894.1, read on the forward strand.
AACGTTAAGAACTGCGTTAGAAAGGACACCAAGCGTAAAAATGTGACCTATTAATGATGCGAGTATGAAAAAGTTCAAAAATAGCCGATTGGTCGAGGATTGTGTTACTAACAGTCTATTTTTTCATTTTATCTCTATATTTATCCTCCCGACTCGGCAGAAAGCGACGGAGGCGCTAAATCATAGGGCAAGAAAATTACCCCGACCTGCTTCCGGAGATACCAAGATATTGTTTCGGATTTTAGTTTTGTAGAGATATGACTGGAATTTAGAACTGCTTGCCAAGACCACCAAGAATGGGAAAGTGCTGTAAAGTGTCTTTTCCTAGAACACTTCAAAATGGCGCGAGTAAGTTTTAAACCGAGACCATGTCGATCACAATCACGATGCTTAAACCACTCGATTACGCTGCTGACAAGAGCACCCAGTGTTGGGTTGCAACCAGAAGTTATCACCAATAAACAAGAAATCAGTATTTACAGTCCGCGATCGGAATCTTGCCCTCGAAGTTAATTTGTCTGGCTTGCTATGGCGCAAATAAGCTGAAAACAAAAGTTATAAAATCTGGAAGTTGAGAAATTTCTGCCTCCCACTCGCTGCCTCAAAAAAGTAAGATTCCCATGGAAATACCGATCAAATTTAAGCAGTTTAAAGGCTGGTCTCCTGTTAGAAACGGTTTCTTGTTTAGCTTTTGTTGAGCCCTCACCAATTACAAAAATATTTACATATTGTCAGAGGCATTAGTGATTTGGTTCTTCATAAAAAAAATTGCAACTCCAAAAGACCAATAAAAATAACGGATTTGCACCCATATGAGTAGGTACTCATACTTTCAGGCATCCATCCAGATGAGTTTTGCCGACTAGGAACGACACTCTCTTTAGCTAACTGTGACGGTGTAAACACTGATTGTTAGTTCCGACGGAAAAAGATTCAAACTTGAACTACGAATACTTATTTATTCCAAACTTTACTCAATTAAATTAATTACACCAAATTAGTTTAAAACAAATTTGTTTCGTTCCGAACTTCTGCCAATAGGCTATTTAAATTTTCAAGAGAATATAAGAAAGCGGCCAGCAGGTTCTACTAATAACCTTCTCCTACGAAGGTCAAACCAAAAAGCGAGAACTACCTCGTGCTAACTGTTGCAATAAGAGATCGCTAAAGGGCAGGCAGCAGCAGCGCGCACAATCACCATGCGCCATGTGCGAACTTTAATTAGCGCGCGATCATAGACTGGGTTCGCGTCTTGGCGACGCTACACTGATCATAAAATTATGCTCTATTAAGTTGGTTTTCAGATAACTGCCAAAAGAGACTAGCATTTAGACGCCCATTAAGGCGCACCAAAAGCAGGGGCAGGGGAAAAATTGCTTTCCTTGCCTTTTTGCTGTATTCAAATTGTCTTCCTGTCTTTTTCGAAACGGGAGAGCACAGACGGGCTGATAGAAGCATTTGGTTAAATTCGTTTCTGCAATCATGTAAACTCAACCAAAATTTCCGATTGATTGGAGCTAAAGGCCTTTTTTTATGGTTTTAGCCTGCACTAGTAATTATCAAAACAAAAATAGTGGAATTGAATACAGATTCAAAACGATAACTTTTTTTTAGTCTTCACCTATTTGGGACGTAAATGGAAATTATGAATAGGGAATGGAAATGATGACATTTTTTTTGGATACCACAAGTTTTTTCGCAAAATACTCTAAAAATCACTATGGCAACTCTGCAACAAACCACAAAATCATGATTCAGGAAATTTTCAAAAAATTTGGACAAGATTGTACGCCCCACCCCCAAAAAAAAATTTTTTTGGCTGGTATGGCTACAAGCTTTTACAACAATTTTTTGTACCCAACAAAAAAGGTGTCTTTGCTTTGAATTTTATCGTCTCCCCGGCCAAATTCTTTTGGGGTCCCTGCACCAATCGGTGTCAGCTGCGTGGAAGCAATCTCGCCAAACCTGGCATTTGCGCTGCCCAGTGGACGAATAATAGATGAAACACGGAGTATTCTGAGTGTACATCCAGTTTCTGTGCCTTCATTTCCATCACCAGTTCCAGGTCTTTTGGAATTGCTTTGCCCCAAACAGCTGGTTAAGCTCAATCGGACAAGGACTCGTATTGAGCAATTTGAGGTCTAGCTCTTTCACCGAACTGCGAGTGCGGCGCCATTGAACAAACCACGTATTAACAGCATGCCCCATACATCGGCCACCACATGGAGCACGAGGCCTGACAGTTTTGGATGACGAAACCCAATGCTGGCTTGGATCATCACTGTAGCATCTGATCCGGGCAGTACAGCAGTCTGTTTAAGGAAAAGGATAAAAGGATAAACCTTTGGCCCCAGTCCTGTTTGTGTCTAACTCGGAGTGGATGCTCTTTCAGAGTAAAAGTGTTGGGAAACAAGACCAGAAAAGAAAAAATGTAAGATTGACAAAGGCAACTTTATATGTAAGCACAACGACCTAAGACGTCACTGGATAACATCAAGCAGAGAAGAATTGTTTTACCAAATAAAAATTTTATGTTATTTTTTATTTTTATCTCTATCTTATCTATCTATCTATGTTATATGTCATATTATATTATTATATAGCTATCTATGTTATTTTATCTCTATCTGTTCATAAATGGAAACAGAATTTTACTTTAAAAAAACACTATGTTCACACCAAGGCCTTGGACCCAGAGCCAGAGCTCGGAGCCGTGTATTTTTAAAGCCGGATCCGGAGACGGATCTCTATGTAGGATTTAAGCGGAGCCGAAACTAGTTATTTAAAAAAAACTTTGGCTCTGATTTATAAACTTATAAGTTTACCCAAGAATTTTTTTGCTAATACAAATTTAAAAAAAACGAAAACTATAAAATCAAAGGTTTTGTTAGGAAATTATTTTGTTTAAATTAAAGTATCGATGGCCTTAAAAGTGGCCGCTTTAAAAATTTCAAATGCTTTCATCCAGCTCTCTTTAGAGAGTTACGTTAGAATGAACTCTAGAACTAAAATTTAATATTTTACGATTTCAAAATTGATTGTTTCGGGCTGAAAATTCTAGTTTATTAAAGGTTCTTGGAGCGTCTGAAAAAGAATTCAACCAATAAAATAAATCTACGTTTTGCTAGCGTAAAAAACTTTATGGACAATTACGGAAAAAATTTTTGAAAAATTTATTAAAGTTTTTGGTTGTTTTAGCAAATAATTTTCAATTGTTGTGCACCAGAGTTACAAAATTAACAGTAACTGACGTTTGCATCAAGAACAAAAAAACATAGTAGATGCAATTTTTCTCTGACCAGCTATTCTACAAAAAGTAGCATAAACAATAGCAGTGTTGCAATCAATTTTACGGACCGAATTTTGTTTCATTTTACGGACCGAAGCCTCCAGCTCACGGAAAAAGTTATTCATTAAACGCAAATTTGAGTAAGGGTAAGCAATGTTTGTGACCAAGGGTTGCAGCCACAGTTGCTTTTGAAAATTTATTTGCGCTTTTTAAAAATTTAAAAATTTTGCACCTTTTCATAAAATGAGTTTCAGACTGTTTTACAAAATCTATTTGATGTTATAGTTGCATAACTAATTTTTTATCGATAAAGATTTATAGCTAAAGTGAAATCTGGTTGATGACCCACATTTTGCACTAACTTTTGTAGAAATATTACGTGAATTTTTTGAAATATTGCAACTTTTTCATTTTTGCGTATCGTTCTTGAATAACTTTTTCTTATGCAATAGTCACGCATCTACACTATAAGTGTTAATTAAATAGTTGAATAAAATAATTGAAACGTTGCAGTGATGGCCTTACAAAAGGGGAGGGCCCAATGCAAGAAAAAATAGGGGGCCCCTTTTTAATGCGCTAAGTTTTTTTTGTCCCAAATTGATGTGATTTTTAAAAAAAAGTCTTCACTTTCTATTGCTATCCGAAACCTTCATTTTTGTCCCAAAATGATGGTGATCCCTAAAAAAAGCCCTCATTATCAATCGAGTCCATCCCTGCTTTAGTCCTAAAGTTAAGGTGCCGACAGCGGGGGCCACCGTTATGATGCTACTACAAACAAGTAGAGCAATGTTTTACTTAGGCGGGGGCCACTTTTTGACGTTTTTTAAGGGGTCAGGTGCGGCTGCTTTTTTTGCACCGTACTAAAGCCATCACTGAAACGCTGCATCTACCAAATGGTAGATTTGAAATGTTTTTAGCAAAAATTTTTGAAAACTTAAAAAAAATCATACTATAATAATGCAGATACGCGATTATTGTATAAGAGATGGAGTTGCTGCTACAAGTAAAATAAAATTTGTTCATTTCTACAGTGGCGTGCGGTGACCTCTGAGGCCGGTCATGCAGCTGGTGACCAATTTTCGTCCCAAAATTATGTGGTTCTCCAAAAAAAAAACTATCTTCACTTGGAATCAGTTTCAGATTTTTCATTTTTCGTCCCAAAATTATAGTGTTCTCAAAAAAAGTCTTCGCTCGGGATTGGCCTCAAATTTCTCTTCTTTCGTCCCAAAACCGTGGGGTTTTTTATAAAGTAAAAGAAGGTCACCACGCAAAAGTTCGTTGGCCATGCAAAGCATGACTTGCATGCCCTGACCGCACGCCACTGGATTTCTACCCTCATAACTGCGGACTTCAATTGGCGTCATGTAGCTTAAACTCTTTTACGTAAAAGTTGATTAAATTTTTAAAAAATTTATTAGTAGTTACATGATGCAGAACATAGCTTTTAGCACAAACTGCATCAGCCTTGAAATGCCCCATTTTTAGATTTAAATTTGGAAAAAAATTAGCATTCAAGATTGAAAAAATTTAATCTTTGTGACGTAATTACAGTACGTCATACAGATGAAAAGTGAGCCAAAGAAGTTCGTCAAAGCTAATTTGAAGATGTAAACAATTTATCATTGCATCTTTATGGCGTATTTGCGCAATAACCTAAAATAGATGACTCCAAATGGCGTCAATGGGAACGGAAAGGGTTAACTGTGCCTTTTGGACTATTTTTTCTTCTTGTATTACATATACTTGAAGATGTCTCATGAAGCTCCATGAACTTGATGTTGCATCGGCTTTTGGTTATTAAGGCTCGTTTCCATTACGAGCGTGGAATGGAGCATTCTTTGTTTGTTTTATTGTTGATCTTTTTCCCGGTAAAAATCTAAGCGAGCACTAAGCGAAGCAAAAGCTCGCAGAGAAAACGAGCCTTTAATGTTTTAGTTAAGAGAAGCAATGTTACTTTTGTTTTATCATCAGCTCATGCATCTGACCGCATATCGATATGAGTCTCACCAACGATAAATCGACGCCTGTGGTGGTGAGTGGGCCCTGTATTTTTGCAGGGATCGGATTGACCATAAATTTCCCGGATCATTCTATGTCAGTGGTATTTTGCCGAGCATAATTCTTGCTTCACCTCTGGGTGTGTCCGGGCATTGGCACTTCGTTCAAAAAATTGAGGGAAGATGTTTGTATCTATCTATTCTTAGATGTTACAGCAAGGTCTTGGTTCATGTGCCAATAATGGTTTTCTGGCATTCTACTGAGGAATGTAAGAAACTTCAATCCCTAGGTGTGAACCGGGTAAGCACAACAAAACAACAACAACAAAGGGTCAACTCAACAATGAAGAAACTTTGTATTTACTAGCGATTCATTTATGCGAAGGCGGAAACACAAAGCACTGTTCGGACTCATCTAAATTCGCGCATGGTTGTCATAGGCAACATACATTCGAAAGTCGCACGATGACTAAAACGATTTGATTTGAAACGAGGCAGTGATTATGAGTCGAATTCAACGAGGTAAGCGTGAAGCAGCGATGTGAAATCGCTCAACAAAGTCACCGTCGCGAAGTTCGGAGAGAATCGCGATTTCCTTCGAACTTTCACTTTCACACTCTCGTCTGTTCCGTCTTTTGAGTCACGTCACCAGAAAACGAGAGACCTCAGATATCACGAAAACGAAGACGGGCCTGATGGCTGATCCTGCTTAGATGTTGACGGATTATCATCATCAGCTTCATTCTCATCATCGTCGTCATCACTTGACGATGACTCATCGTCGCTATCGCCTTGATTTGCTTTCCACATTTTGGCCATTGCGAGAAGTTTGAGATTAGGTTGTGTTTCCTCCTCTTCCGGAAATATATAGTCAAAATATTCTTCCCAGCCGGCGTCGATCTGATGAAATTGTCATGAATGACGCCGTTCTTAAAAATTTATTCAACAGCAAGCAATATGCATATATACTAGGGTGCTTAATATTATCACCATTGTTGAAACCTAAAATGCCTGGGGCTTTGATTGGTAAGATTTTCGGTAAAAATTCCTGCATATGACGTCATAAAGATATTTAACTTTAGCGTTTTTAGTGTATTTCGTGCATCTCGAAAACCATTTATCGTAAAGCGATAAAATTGGTATCAAAACGTCCGGAAGGGTCAATTTCCTACGACCACTTGAAGCATGTGACATCTCTATATGCAGCAGAAAAAAAATATTTGAAAAAAACAGGTTTTTTGCAATTTTTTGACAATGTAATAACGGATGCTTATTAATCACAATAAGGAAAGGTAGAAAAGTCGAGAGTAGGGGTTTTCAGCACGCTTGAAAAATTTCAACATTGACTTGCTTTTTCGATTCTTTTTTTAAATATTTCAAATTATAAAAAAATAGCTGCTTGTTTGCTTCTCTCACTGCGCCATTGTGTTTTAAAACGCAATGCAAGTAAAAATAAATCAATGGCTGACAACACAATACGCAATAATTTTGTGGCAATTCTTGAAAACCAGCTCTACATACCCCGGCTTCGGTGGTGAGCTTCTTGCGCTTCTTGACTTTCTTCGGCATTTGTCTGTTGACCTGCGCTATTGTGGAATCGTCGCCGTGTTCTTTCTGGAAAAATCGATAGGACTAGTAACAAAACGATAGTTAAACTGCGTTTTTTTTAATCAAAGAAAAAGATTTTATTTATATTCTTTGGAAGTAGTCATGTATTTTTTTAGAAAATCATATTTTTCTTTCAAAGAAAAAGTTTTTACGACGTGCTTCAAGGCTCGTTTCTTTCTACTACGACAGTGCTCTTCAACCTTTTTGGTATCGCGGAACCCCTGAAGCACTTTCACGTTTGTCACGGAACCCCCATTAACAAAAAGTTAAAAAAACACGAGTTGCATGTAAAAAAAGCAAATATTTTATTATTAGAGACTTCAACAAACAAGCAGTCATTACAGAAGTTCAAAAGCAAGAAATTTAATGACTCGGTTGTTCTTGAATTTCTTTTACAATCTTTGTACATCGTGGCTGCTCGTTGCTCAGCGCATTCCTCGTATAAATATCTATACTCTTCAAACAACATTTGTTTTTGTTCTTAATAGTGGTTAAAATGCTGTTTTACACAAATAAGTATTGGGAAATTGACACAGAAGTTTCAGTGCTTCCTTTGCAATTGCTCTTCCCTCTTTGCACAGAAAAATCAAAAAATATTTCTTTACAGATTACAGATGTCCAGAAGTTGGAACAATAGCTTCAAATGTTTCAACATTAATTCTTTTATTTCAGCTGTATCCTCAACTTCGGAGTCCTCGCTCAGAAATTTATTCAAATAACTGAAAAGGAGAAAAATCATTTTTTGACACTTTATTGGCCCAGCAGTAAATTTGTCTTTTAGAGGCATCAATTTTTCCAACTTGGCAAAATATATCTGAACTTTTTCCTTGAAGACTGATGTTGAGTATGGACAACACATCGAATACTGAAGCCAGATATGCCAATTTGAAGACCCATTCATGGTCAAGAAAATTTGTTGCATATTCATGATTTTTCTCTGCAAGAAAAACTGATATTTCCCATTTTAATTTGAACTCACGAGTCAAAACTTTGCCACGAGAGAGCCAGCGCACCTCTGTATGTAGCAGAACAGTGGCATTCTCAGAATCCGTTTCTTCACACAGTTTTTGAAAAATTCTAGCAGATTTGCCTTTACCACCACATTTTATGTAATTCACAGTTTTCATAATATCATCCAAAACTCTTTCTAGTTCCGTTTTTCTGTGCTTATCAGAACTAAGCGGTTTTACAGCCAGAGCTTCACGATGCATATTGCAATGTTTTAATATACAGTTTGTAGCAACTGCCTTGACACGAGCACCAACTCCCGAAAAGTGTCTAGTTATCACAGCTGCTCCATCTGTAGTTAGAGAACAACATTTTTCCCACGGTATTTGCTTTTCAGTCATAAATTCGTTGAGTTTACTTGTTCAGCACTTGTGTTCACTTCCAGCACAAATATTTCTCTCAATATAGATAAAATAATTGAGAAAAACGTGTGTAAAATTGGCTATTATTGCCGCTATCGCAGTGAGTGGTCATGGCAGAGTTAACTTAAAGGCTTTTGCAAGATGCAGCACACCTTAAAATTAAGATTTTGAACTCTAGGTTTATTAAAAAGAGTTGACATAGGCCGAAAAATTGATCGAACCAAAATAACAGATTAGCAAAATAAAACCTTTCCAAGATATCGGTCTGTCCTGTGCAAACTAAAATTCTATCATGTCAACCAAGGTTTCAAATTGCAGCATGACTACCAAAATTTGCTTTTGTTGGCAGTGCCCTTTTATTAGATTTTTCCCCCCCTGGCAAAAAAATCCGGCTCCCCTGGCTGCAGCTCTACTGTAGTCTGTTATTCTATCTCTATTTATTGTCTACTTAACTACTGTAAACGGCAGCATCATGCATAACTGTGATAAAACAATAACATTTATTCGTTTTGAATAACGTTCTTGTTAACCTCATAACAATGAACATCAAGTTGCGCCGTTACGCAACAACTATCAATATTTTCGGTTATAAACTGCACTCAACCTCTTATTTAACTAACTGGCCTACTTGGAGTTTGAATGCGGCATAGTGATGTTGATCTAAAGAAACAATTTAATAATGACGCATCAACCTACTAAAGCAAGAAATCATTTTTCTTACAAAACAAGGAACCCTAGCGGAACCCTTAAAACTCACGGAATCCCTTTAAATGCTTTGCGGAACCCCTGTTGAAGAGCACTGCATTACGAGCGTGAAACGAAGCATTCTTTGTTTCTTTTATTAATCTTTCCGCGCTTAAAATCTAAGCGAGCGCTAAGCGAAGCAAAAAAATCAATAAAACAAACCAAGAACACTCCGGTGCTGTCATTCGCCTTAGAGGCTACGATGCCTCATGAGACCGAAACAGGCCTGCAGCATAATAATCGTCCTTTTTTGTTATTTTGTTTTAATTTTGCTTTTTTACTGTTTCTACTAAACTCGTTGAAACTATATTTGATCGGTTACATTGTGATCTTTTTTTTGAGAATACTCTGTATTAATTTAGGACGCTAATTTACAATTTGAAAGCACTGGATAATACTTAATTTAGCATCTAAAAAAACACAACACGTGTCATTCATGATACTACAATTACAAGAAACTAAACGATGGTCTCAAAGTAGTCCAGCGGTAGCCTAACTCTTGTAGGTTAGCTTACTCGCTTGACAGGTAAGCTGACATTACGAAATTTTCTTATGTAGACCCACTCTTGCATACTTCTTAGGGCAAAAATAGGTCTATGACATCACAATGCCAGAATTTTCCAAGTTCCTAGTTAGGATCAGAAAATACATAGTGAGCATTTGCATACTGTGCGTAGTGCAAAGTCAAGCACAGAGTTGGGATAAAAAAAATCAAATAAATTAACTATTTGGAAACCAATCAAACACAAAAAAGACATTGTTGCAATCTGGGGCTAATTATTTAATGTACTTTTATGCACTTCCAACATAATTTAATATTGTAACGGTTACAATTTTTAGAAACGACTTGAGGATTTATGGAAATCTCTGTGGAACACGAGAAATTCTTGGTGGACCACCACCGGCGGTTCAGGTTAAGAACCACTGATTTAATTCCTAACCCAAAGCCTGATCATTAACAAAACCTTATGCTAGCCAAAAAGTAAATTTTGCAAAATTTGAATTGTGTTTATTATTTTGAATATTCTTGCTCTTTTCGTTTTAACCGATCATTGCTTTTTATTATTATATGTTTGTTATAACAGGAATAATTTTTTTTTAAAGATGACTCTTTATTTCAATGTCTTATGCGGATGCCAAAAAAAAAAAGGGAAAAAATTATTATTTGATTTTTTGTAATTTCTTTTCTTACTTTTTCATTTTCTATTCATCCTTAAAAATTTGAATGACTGAAAAAAACAACAAATTTGTTTTGTGGTAAGCAAGTTTTCTGCAGATAGCTGATAGCAAGCCTTTGAAAAAACACTTAAGTTTAAAAACAGAAACAAAAAGATATTGATTTTATACAGCTTTATAAAGTAACTTTATTAAAACATTTCTATCACTTTTTTAGAATCTACTAATAAATAATAGCAAGCAATATCAAATATTTTACCACTTATAATTGCAAAATATTTTATTAAAAAGCTGAACGTTTTCGGCTCACATAAATCTTTACCAAAGCATCTAAATCCTGGGTTTTGAAACTGGGGGACGCGAGCACCTGGCTGCAAACTGAATTAATAGCAGCAATGGTAATTTTTTTATTTTCACATTGATTTTGGGACGAAAGCGAAGAGTTTGCACATTGATGAAAGTGAAGACTTTTTTTTTAGCCTTCACCATCAATTTTGGACAAATATAATGATTCGGCTTTGATTTTGTTTTTTTCGTAAAAAGGAAGCGCAAGTTTTGCTTGCTTAAAAAAGTGGGGGCGTGAGAATTGCTTGCATCAAGAAGAGGGGATGAAAGTTTTGCTTGCTTAAAAAAGTGGGGGCGTGAGAATTGCTTGCATCAAGAAGAGGGGATGAAAGTTTTGTTTGCGTCAAAAAAGGGAGTGCGTTTTAAAAACTTTAAGAATTTCTGATTTAAATTAACAAATAGACCATAAAACGACAATTAAAATACAATTAAACTGCGATGTATGCAACAGCTTTCTCAAGTTTATGCTCACACTGGTATTACTTTAGTTTAATTCAAAAACACTAATAATTTAATAATTATTATGACAATAACTTAGGTGGTCTTTGACAAATAAAATCAAAAAATATATTATCAATGAAACTCATATAATAAAAAAGAAGCGAATTACTCAATAAATCAATTAAGTGTTATAAAGTATGTCCTTCAGACGACCACTCAAAGATTTAAGAAGGCTTGTTAATTAAAAAATATCAACCAAAATTAAATGAATAACTGCATGAAAATGGTTCCTCTTTTTTATTGCAATTGTTTTAATATATTCGTGTTTTTAAATTAAATCAAAGTAATACCAGTGCGAGCATAAACTTGATCGCAATTTAATTGTATTTTAATTGTCGTTTTATGGTCTATTGGTTAATTTAGATTCTTTGATAAGGACTTCTGCGAGTCAAAAACATTCAGCTTCGTAATAATATATTTTGCAATTATAAATGTTGTAATGTAAGATATTACTTGTAAAAATTACTTCTCTTTCTAATTTATGTCATTTTTTTTTAGTTTGAACCGAAGCTTGATTGCGTCGAAACTCCTTTGATATAATTACGAAATTTTAAAGCGATTCACACGTGTCCTTCGATAGCTCAGTTGGTAGAGCGGTGGACTGTAGTGTGATACGTCAGACATCCATAGGTCACTGGTTCGAATCCGGTTCGAAGGATACTTTTAAGTTTTTTTAATGATTAACTTTTTACTGGTTATTTAATATCAAAAGTTTAATTTCCAAATGTTCATACAAAAAATTTAAATTTGACTAAATTACTTGAAAAAAATTACCCGTAAAATGAAAAAAAGTTTGATTTCCATCAATTCAAACAAAAAAAATAAATAAATTGAAATGTCGGAACATAAAATTTGGAATGCTTATCTAATTTCAGAGTAAAAAGTATAGCCAATATATTTCGAAACATTGTTTATTAAGGACGTTTCGGAATTAGTAAATTTGATAAACTACTTGAAGAATAAAAATTACAATGAAAAATTTATTGCATTTTGACCAGTGCGATGAAATCGTCAATTCCAATTTGCTTAAAAGGGTAATAGATATTTCTGTTAAAAAACTTTTAACATGGTTCCTTATTTTCACGCTGTCGAAATGCAGTTCTTTAAATAGTTAATTTATTTTTGTAATAATTTAATCTTTAGGAATTATTTAAAAAATTTTAGTAGCTTATACGTATTATATTAATTTTTAGCTTTTTCTCACCATCAAAACTAGTCTTAAAATTATACAAATATTACATTTCAGTTCCACAATGCATTTAAGGTCAAACAAAATCGTTCAAATTTAAAAATAGCGTTTTTAAGAATACCTGTTGAAACAAGAGTTTCGAAATAAGATCCACAGTTAGGCATACCATATTTCCCAAATTGTAAATGGGGACGTTCGCTAAAAGAAAAAAATTTGTCTCTAAAAAGTAGTGATCTCTAAAAAAAAGGTTTTTACTTTGAATATGCCCTTTACTTCTTAATTTTTGTCGCTAAAATGTAGTGATCTCTAAAAAAAAAGGTCTTCGTTTAAAATTGGAAATACCGAGGCATAATGATTAACCCGGCGGGACGCTTTTTTCAGTTTTGTATCCATGAACTGAAATCTTGGTATTTTCAACCAATCAAATTTCCAAATTTTTTTCTCTGCTTATAAAATTTTTAACTCGGCTCTTGGAGCGATCGAAGAGTACTCAATGTTAGTTGTCATAGCAAAGCTCTTTTTACCGACTTTTCAAATTAATAAACAAACCAATCTTTTATATTGCGTTTGCAAGTGTATCTAAAAATAAATATGGAAGTGTATCTAAAAATAAATGAGTCTTTGAAACAAACTCTTTATATCATAGGGTAAATAACACTGTTTAAGAAAAATTTTAATAACAAAATTTTAAAAATAAGCGTATAAAATCGTGTATGTCAATTAGAGTCTTCAAATGACCTGCTTGATTTGGGTTTAGCCTGTAAGAAAAAATTTTTTTACTCAAACTCGTAAAATTGCTCATTGATTTAGGATTATTGTAATGAAATACCAACTAAATTAAAATGCTATTCAACAACTACAAAAAAAAAACAAAAACAATAAAATTGTTAGATTTAATCAAGTATTGATGCGGATTTAGCTACACATTTAAATGAACATATCTAAATAAAGACTAAAATTACAGATCTATCACTCGAATAAGCTGGACATACAAAAACACTTAGTAAAATTTACATGATATAAAATTTAGAGTTTTTGATATAATATAAAGTATGGAAAAGGTATGGAATATGGAATGGAAGAATTTTAGTATGGAGTGAAATTGATTTTTTAAAAACTATTACAATTTTTGAAAAAGTTAATGAATCCAGTACAAAAAAATATTCAAACAGATACGATTGATAAAAGGAACCCGTGTAATTAAGCGTACAATATATCAAACATTATCAGAGCAGTGCAGCTTTTGTGCAAAACTTTTTTTTTCTTAAGGATTTCACGCAGCGACACTGAGGTAGTTACGAAAATTTCTTTAAAGCAACGAATACAAATTGCCTTAGTAAAAATTGTAGTTCAGACCACTCATCAGTTTTTCTTTGAAGTACTTTTTGGTTATATTTCATTTTTTTGTGCTCATTGACCTTGGCTTTTAAAAACCTAGGTATCTAAGTATATCACACAATATGACAGCTTAAAAATTCGTTGAAGAAAACTGTAAAATATAATATGTATTTGTTACTTTGTTTTTTTATCTTGCACCATATTTTCTAACATAAAGTATCAGAGAGTCAGACGTTAAACAAATCGTAGAAGATTAATTTGGATATTAAATTAAAATCAATTCATGCAAAAAAAACAGATTTTAAATTTTGTTGCCATCTCACAGGCCATAAATTTCTTTTGTTGGGGAAGTAATATTTTGCTTTTATTCAAACCAGCTTTGTTACGCTTTCATAAGTCAATTACACAATTATTTCAAAAATAAAATAAAATCATTTCAATTTCTCTGAACAGTCTTAAACATGTTGTGCAATCAAACTTCTTTTACTGGTGGGCACTGAGTAATTGCCACACACGTAAATGAGCCATTTGAAAATACCGATTAATTTGTGCCCAAGAGTTAGTTTTAATAAGGTAATTATAAGCACTATAGGATTTATCTGGGTCTAGGTCGATCCCGAAAGTGAAAATTCCGAATTACATAATCCCGAAAATCAAAATTTCTTGTTTAAGTGACATAAATGCATTAGTATATTATATGTACATATGTGTGAAGTCCCAAAATATTGTTTTCACACGATCCTCATTGAACCAATCAGATGGATTTAACTAAAATAGGAAAATAATTTTATAAGTATTTACTGAGTAAAAAATTTTATGAGCAGAGAAAAAAGTTTGGAAATTTGATTGGTTGAAAATACCAAGATTTCAGTTCATGGATACAAAACTGAAAGAAGCGCCAGGACAAAGACCGGGACTGTCCCGGGTAAAACGGGACATATGGTAAGCCTATCCACAGCGCATGTAAAGTTTTAAAAAAATCGTTTAAATTTAAAAATTACGTTTTTTAAGGCTATGTATAGAAACAAGAGTTTCAAAATAAGATCCTACGTCAATCTGAAATAACGAATATTAAAGCGATTTGTAACCGAAAAAATCGAGTGCATACTGGTATTTAAGAAAATTACACGAGTATTCCCGACACATATACCGTGCGCCAATCTAATTCCGGCCTGTCAGAACTTTTCATTAACGTTTTCGAGGCTAACGTAAGAACAACAGAATGAAAGCAATGGTCTTGTCGAACGAGTTTGATACAAACATTTTTTAAGTCATTAAACAAGATATTAAAAATCAAACCAAAAAAAGAGGATAAAGTTAAATTGAAAAACATTTTACATGAAGATGTAAAGAAATAAAGAGCAATTTGACTAACTTCAAATTTTTGCCACGATTCAAGTAACATCAACCGCTCTTCTTTCACGTCGCTGTTTTTCATCGACTGATTTGCTTCTTTGAAGACTTTTCTAAAGAAGGAAACTAGATCAATCGGGAAAAGTAACTGCTGCAAATTCTAATTCACCCAAATATGTTCTTCATTTACTTCTATTATTAAATGAATCAATAAAAGAACAAACTGCATCTATATCTTAAAAACAAAATCTTTTGAAACAATTTGATTAAATCAAGGTCCTTACTACGTCGAAAAAACGTGAACTTCACACAATCAAATCATTTAGAAAAAACAAAAGCCAACCTGGCCTTCTCCAAAGCAGATTTATTTCCAGGAACAATCTCGAACATTGCATAGCTGAGCCAGACTTTTAAATGCTGGGTACGCTCCAGCAGACGCTGATAGAGCTTCCGAGCTCGATCACGTTCTTCGTTCTCGATTTCAAAATCAATATAGGATTTCCACAAAACCTGCCAAGATCAAGATTTGTTAAAATAAGCATGAAGAGGTCGCACGTCCCATTGATTTCGATCGCTTTCCTTGAGGTAACATTTGTTTGGGCACTTACTTGACTCCATAGAATTGGTGAATTGACATACTGCCCCAGCTGTATACAGTAAATGGACATATTAAGAAAGCGCACGTTCTTATCACAAACTGATCGAGCGTTGAACCGTAAAACTCAATAACTTGTTGCTGCTTTCTGATTCAAAGAGAGAACGCTTAAAACCGAAGCAGGTCTAAGTTGAGTCTAAGCGGTATAAATAGTAGCCCAGCGTCAGGCCAGGAAAGAGAGAGAGCGGCAGTGAGACATTTAGTACAGTCAATATGTATCCCTGCTCTTCCCTTACCTAACCCACCACAAACCGAACCATCAGCCCAAGCAGCGATGTCGTTGTATGGAGGGTAGATAAAAAGGGTTAATAAAAGGCGTATTTCAGAGAGAAGGTATATGAAAAGGATCATACGAGCATCGTACGAGATCATGGAGAAGAAAGATAATAAGAGATGCAGTAATAAAAAAAACAAGGAGGGTTAGGAGGACGTAAAATTAGAGGTTTGCAAAGTAATTTATGGTTGGAGGTGAGATTATGAAATCTCAAAAAAGATCTCCATGATCCCTTCTTGGGACAGGTGCGAGGATAATGGTAGCGCGAGAGGTTAGTAGAAACGATGGAGGTAGTCTCGAAGCACGTTCGAAGAGAGATTGATGCATGGATATGACACGAAGTGATGCGATAAGTACTTCTAGGTGTAAGAGACGAATCAAAGTAAAACTATGATGACTCTATAATAGGATCTAGGAATTCTATCCACGAAAGTGATACGGGTGGGAGAAGGGAAGAGAAACCAACCTGGAAAATCATAGTAAAAATGGGGCGAATAACGGCTTTGTATAAGGTAAAAAGGAATTCTTTAGAGGAGGTTCCAGAAAGCTGAGGCAATACAGTGCAAGGCACGGAATCGGTTGTGAAACTTCCGCGATGTTTAAACGAGAGGGTTCGGTCAAAGATTACACCAAGAAAGGTTAGTTTTGGTTAAAGCAAAGTGGGGTGTTGAGAATCAAGAGTGGGTTCAAAAAGGAATTGATAGGGGTCCAGGCTGAAAAAAAATGATTCACATTTGAGGGAGTTGACAGGTAGACGCCAATCTTGGAGGACCATTCAACTAGTTCGAGGGCAGTCTGGACGGCGGAAGTTGCTCGCTCAACTTTTGGGGAGGAGGCCTATATGGAAAGGTCATCAGCATAAAGAGAGACTTATACAGTTAAAGGGAGAGAGGCAGGAAAATCATTAATAAAAAGAGAAGGACTGGTCCGGGAACTGAGCCTTGAGGGAATCTCGACGAAGACGAACGGACGACTGAGAGAATTACAGATACGAACATTTTAACGGCGATCTGAGAAATAAAAACGTATCCGTTCGATAAAACAAAACGGAAGACGAATAGAAAGAAGCTTAGAAGGGCAGAAATGCCAGACCGAATCAAATGCTTTCGAAAAATCAACAGTGGCGAGGACAGCACGTGCACCTGGTTTAGCTTGGCGAAACATCAGCGATTGACTATGAGAGGAGAACCTGGTGTACAGTCAATCTACCAGGTCTGAAATCAGTTTGGACGGGTGTGAGAATATTATTGCACTCAAGAGAATAAGCGAGTCGTCTGAGGACCATTCTTTCGAAGAGTTTGAAAGTACAAGAAGCGAGAGAGATAGGACAGTAGGAGTACAATTACTCGATTGGCATTGAGTCAGTGTCTGAGGTCTTTTACGACAATCTTTATTCATCCAGAATTTTTGTCAGCAAGTCAAAATAGATGGAAGAATTGCATAAATTTTATATTTAGGTTTAACAGTGCACTCTAGCGTATTCTCCTGAAAGTTAGATGAAAACGGTATTTAAAATGAAAACGCCAGCTTTTTCAAGGCTATCCATCAAAAAAAGTTTCTCAATAAGAACTTCTGTTTCTATAGTCAAAATAAAAGTAAGCCCATAGTATAATCGAATAATTGAAGGGAACCTCTTATATTTCAAAAACTAGAAAAAAATTCCAAACGAAAAATTATGGAAGGTACTGGTTCCAATAGGTTCAAACACACGATGGGGCAATAGCTGTCCAATTTTTATGCTTGTTTACAGAGGTGGCTGGATTCCCTTCACTTTCTCAGTATCCTATCTACACACTATTTCAAAAGTTTAGTTGAGAAATCCTAAGATCTTTTTACAACAAAATCAAAGATAATTGGCAAATTAAACCGAGCAACTCCAAGTGTCCTAACCAAAGTTGGAAAAATATTTTTAAATGGGGAGTAGAACGGAAAAAATTCATTAAGCATTTATTTTCGTCCACATACCTCGGGCATGTCGAGTCTCGGCTGCCCGATCGCGATTTCGTAAATCCCGCGAGCTCGTTCGAGATCACCGAGGAGGGTTTCGAGTTCGGCAAAACGACACCAGGACGTGCAATTGTCGGGCCCATACTCCAGAAACCGCTCGTACAAAATGCGACATCGATCGAACTCGCGAAGCTCTAATTCCATTTCGACGTATGAGCGAAAGAGCTTGTCTTTGGGGCACTTTCCGATGGACACACCCTGTCAAGAATAAAGAAGAACGCAATTTTCTTGTTTAATCCGTCGACAAACAATGTCAATGACTTGACGATTACCATGATTTTTCTCGCTTGCGAAACGTCTTTCTGTCGAAGTTCGAAGTGAGCGAACATGACCCAGACCTTAGCAAAAGTGAACTTCTTGTGTGGGATCACATCCAAGCAAGCTTTGTACACTTCGCGGGTTCTTTCTACGTCCTGAAAGCACAATCAAGAGAAATGAAACATTTTGAGCTTGCCTGCTGCTCGCTGCTTGATTTTAAAACAGAAATGTTCGTTTTTGTGACCGAGCACTTTTTCTATTTAGTCGTTTTTTGTGATGCCCGCCACCCCCACAATTTCATGACTGGGCCCCACAGTGGTACTATATGTGGTACCGGTATATGGTACTAAATTAAAAGCAATAAAAGTAAGCGAATTACACTAAGCATTGAAATAAAATATTTTTAATAGATTTTATCATTGGACTTTAAAACTTTTTTACTTTAAACTCTGAACAAGTTGGTGTGAAATTGAAAGATCAAAATTTAACCTTTGTTTCAAGTTCTTCATAGAGTGCATAGTTAATCCATAAATAAATGTAGCGTCTCCAGTGCCTTTTTTCGCAGACAGGAGGAACGTTCGAGATGGCGCGTTCATAAACCTCCCTAGTGGTCTCGATATCTCCTCCGTCTTCACAGAGTCTCAAATAATCGAACCACGCATCGTAATTATGAGGATTAGCCTGAAAGTGAAAGACTGAAAATCAAAGCTGCTAAATCTGCATGGCCAAAACCTAAGTGACCATAGGCCATAGCTTACTAGAAATTAGATCCTAGTAGTAAAAAACTTTGTATCAATTTTATCAGTTACTAAAAACTAAATACATTGCTGTTTGATTATATTAAAGAGCGGCAGCAACAACACTAGAAAAATTGATCGTATTGACTTAGTTTTTATCAACCAAAAAAACTGCTAAGAAGCTTCTCACTACCAGAGCCCGATTTACATTAAGATATGAATAGCCCTGATGAGTGGTGACAATATTAATGGAATGTCAATTAGCTTTTAAAGCTTAAATCAAGTATAGTTTCGCAAGCTTAAATCAAAAACAGTATATCTGCAATGATTATAGTAAACACGAAATAACAATAATCATAATCAAACTTTTTTACACACATAGTTTGACATGCAAACCAATTAATTCGACAAGTCGTCGTTGTCGTCGTCGTTTGAAAGGGCACCCACTCCGGGTCAGTCACAAACAGGACTGGGGCCGAGGGTTTACCCTTTTACTACCCCAAGCTGCTGTACTGCCTGGATCAGATGCTGGCAGTGATGGTGTTGAGCCAGGATCAAGTTTCTTCATCCAAAGCCGTTAAACATCGTGCTTCATGCGATGCCCAATGTATGGGGCACACTATTAGAACGTGGTCTGCAGTTGGTCAGTGGCGCCGCACTCGCAATTTGGTGAAGGAGCAAGACCCCATTTGTGCATGGACAAATGGAGTTGCACAGCACCAGTCGGCAGGCGATTGAGCTTAATCCAAGCTGCTCGGGACAAGTTCGTTCCAACAGGCCTGGGACCGGTCCTGGGTATGAAAACACGGAGCCTGGATGTATTCTCACAGTACTCCGTATTCCATCTGTAATTGGTCCACTGAGAAGCGCGGATGCCTAGTCCCGGCAAGGTTATTTTATAGATTCCGCACAGTTGGCACAAACAGACGTCTACTAGATCTTAGTCTCTCTAAGCGAGCATCTGAGGACCCAGTTAAGAGACCATGCAACATATAATCAGGGTCCAGGAATCCACGGTAACCCAAGAAGAGTGTTTTGCCCAATCTCAGCTGGCTGGATCCCTGAAAGTATGGGTAGGTGGTCCGTTGCAGTGGGACGCAGGCATCCAGTAACAGTGCGCGAGGCGTCATTCAGGACACTGTCTATGAGGCGAGTGTGAGCGCTGTGACACCAGACTGGTACGCAGTACTCAACTGCTAAGTAGAGCAGAGATAAGACAGCTGTGTGCAGTGTTTTGGCACCAGCAACCCATCCTGAGCCTGCAAGTCGCTTCAGTAGTGTGATGCGCGAAAATAGTTTTTTGCGCAATGCCACTAAATGTGACGAAACGTGAACGATCTGTCCAGTTTAACTGCAAGATAAGAAGGGATTGGACAGACGGTAAAAGTCTATTCCTGCTTTAAACTTTTAGCTAACGTTTGGCCTCTCGGTTACTTAAATAAAACGCTACCGTCACTGTCCTAGTGTGACTGAGCTTTAATCTCCAAGTCTGTATCTCCAGACTTCGGTGTTAAATTCGACAAGTAAAAAAGTTTGACATGTAAACCAATTAATTCAACAAAAACGATGCTAAAACCATTAGCCAAAAAAACTCGTGAAACAAACTGCTGCTCAAGGAGAAATAAGATTTTATGATTTTTACAACAGAACTTTTAACCTTCGCGGCGATTTGTTTCACGGCAAATTGTCGGGTCAAAAGCAAAGACAATCAACCTATACCGCTCTGAAAATGGCCAAGTACGTTTTTTTCTTAATAAGAAAGCAATCCCATTCACCTTGACTTCCTCTTCGTATTGAAACTTCCGTTTGCTGACGATAACGTTTTCAATCCCGGATCGGTTTCCGAATTTCTTTTCAAAGATTGTGTAAGATTTGAACAGCTCACCTGCCAGCTTTTTGTCGATACGATCGATCGCGTATTTGTAAATCACACGCGCCCGCTCATACTGAAAAAAACATGAATCAATAACAACGCCTCAAACATGACAAACAACCAATTAAACTGTAATTTTTTAGAGCCTCTCCAACCACATCCTCTCCGGCTCTTTGTCTTCCTCAAAGGGTGTCACTCAACCATTGGGAGTGCTCCAATCTTAGGAAGGGGTCGGGTAAACCCCTAATAGCATCTGAACGCAATTTCAAGAACTCACTTCCTTTTGTCTTTCTTCGAATCGGGCGAAACCGACAAACAAATTCGGCTCCATATTGTCTTCTCCGTAAAATTCGACGGCTCGTTCGAAAACTTCGCGGGCTTTCCCGATGTAACCATACTTTTCCTCGAAGCGCGAGTACTTGACCCAGTTTTTCACTTCCGGATGAACATACACGAGTGGATGGATCGGTTATGGAAAAGATAGAACAAGCAGCCATTTGTTGGAAAAGAATATGTTATTTGGTATTAACAGGGATTCGATAAATAGAAAATAAAGTGCATATTTGCTAGATTTTACAACTTTTCAAGATACACAAATTCAAAATTGTCTTAAAATAGGATTTATAGAGATACTGGATGAACTAAAGCCAAACCTTTTATTACACTTGTTTCATAACCCAAAGCATCTAAAAATTTGCGGTACCCATTTTTAAAATACACCAAGGCAACACGAGAAGTGCCAGTCGTTAATGTTTTAAATTGGATTTCTCTCGGAATCGAACCCAGACCACCCGGGCCGAAGGCAGGAATGCAACCATTCGACTATTTTAAAGGATATATTTTTCGTAGATCTGCCTTGCTCGGTCGACTTCCTTGTAGCGGAGTTCGAAGTTAATGTAGGAGTGCCAAGCTTGTTCATCCGGCTCCCACTCCATCCACCTCTCAAACACCTGCCTGCATCCCGCGACATTGCCGAGCATCTCCTCCATGTAAGCGTACTTGTACCTGCGCACGAACGCTTGCTTAAAGATCCTTGTTGTACTAGGTCAAATTGCTGCGAATAGAAGCGAATTTAAGAAATACGAAATGAATCAATGATTTTCTTATTCTTCCGACTTTAACGTTTGAAACCAACAATTTTTTGAGCTGCTCATCTATACTCGACACAATATTTACATGTAGATGAGAATTAGATTTACAAGCATTTCAAAATCAATCCATTTTTTAGAACTCAGATATGCATTATAAATACTAAAGCACAAGTAAAAAATAGTAAGAAATCTTGATTCCGAACGTTTCAAAATAGATTAATTGCCGTTTAATAAATCACAAGACATTCACAATGCTCCAATGCTGAAAATAATTTTCAAAAAAGCATTAAATTTGAAATACAAAGAAAAGCAAAATGTTCACCATAATTGATTGGCACGGGGGAGGATTGTAACAGCCCGGTCCCAAATGTTCCTCGCATGGTTCACCTGCCGATTCCTCATCTCCATCTCGGCGTACTTCAACCACAGGGGAATGTTGCGGTGGGCAACATCAATACCCCTCTCGTACACCGACCGGGCTCTATGAAATTGACAATAAACTTGAAGTTTTTCGAAAAATATTAATTCCACTGCTTGTGTAAACACGCTGCAGTCGGTTTGACAGAAATAATTTCGACAAAATTATAATCTGTACAAATGTTTGTGCTTGTAGCATAAGGGAGGCAAGCAAACAGTTTCAGGATCTATCTGAAAACCTGGTTTAAATCTAATCGTTTAAGGACTAGTGTCTGCAAAAATTGGGTCTAATTCCCTAATAAAATTACGAATGCAGCGCCTCCCAAAAATTCGTATCAAACATAAGAAGTTACTCAAAAATAATTCTCTAACGTAATTTCAATTTTTAAACGGGGTTTCAAATAGTAAAAAAACTTCAAAGTTTTTCTACCTGTTATGTGAAATGGGTTGAGTTGCTCAATGGCATTAACAATGCAGACATTATAAAACGATTACAGTACTTGTATGCGACAACAATAATTCATAAAACTAAATGCAATTTAAACCTTTGTATTTCTTGCATGCTGTCTTCAAATGAAGCGTATTTTATCCAATTTTGAATTGACGATTGATTTTTGCGGAGCATATCTTCAAAGTACTGCAATAAAAAAACAAAGCATATTGAACGTAAAATATTAATAAATGAAAATATTTCAAATAAATTACTTTTCTCTGCTTTAACTTGTATTCAGCAAGCTCTTCTGGATCGGTGATTTTTCGTTTTGGAGGCTGTCATAGAAAGAATTCAATATAAACAATAAACCGAAAGAAATCAAATTCCTTCTAAGGTGCGGTTAAAACAGTCTAAACATGGCCGTATGACAAAAATAATCAGTGAAAACTCCTTAGCAAGGAGCGAGCGGATAAATAGAAAAATCGCTGGCCACACAAAACTCGTTTTTAAATCAATTTTAAAACAATTGCGCTAGAATTTAAGAAATGCTTTTAAACATTTCGTATTTTTAAAACATTACAATCTGACGTAATATTACATTAAATTTAATGTAAGTAGGGGTCAATCGGTATAATATTCATGCAGTGCTGATCAACTGCTTCTCACTGATCAAGTGCTTCATTTTACAAGTTGACTTATAATAATTTCTCGTACATCTATTTCTGCATCGCTATTCCTTAAAGAACATGCAAGCATTTGAAATCGATATATATCTAAGAACAAAAAGTGCTCATTCAAATTACGATAAACATTTCTGTAAGTTACACATGATCAAGCAGATAACAGCCAGATATAAACAAATCAAATTTTGTTACACATTTAGGCTACAAAGGAAAAATTTTCATAATTAACATATAAAATTAAGAACGTGCGATCTAGAAATATGCAATATGGATTGGCATGTTTAGTTTACTTAATGTGCTATCTACAAGCACTATTTAGGAGGTCATAATAATATATTTAATATTAAATTTGGTAGCATCACATCAACGCATAAATAGTAGTAAGTATTTAGTAAAAACATATAGTATTATATCTTAATGTGGCCGTAAAAGCCAGGGTTCTTTGACTATATTTGATAGTTTACCGGAGTCCACGGCAACAGTATAAACGTGTACAGGGGAATCATTACAATTTCTTGATGAGCCAAGTTCAGGATGATGATTATTAGACTTTACAGTGTGAAACAATTTTTCTAAATCTTTGATTGAAATGGTCTTCAGTGGACTTTTACAGGACAGATGTAAACAAAAAGCACAGAAGGTTGAAAGAAAGTTTAATGTATTTTCAGCATTGAAAAGCATTGAAACTCAAAATTAAGAGCTCTTAGGTGCTCTATTAAATATTAAGTTCAAAAGTATTGTGAGCTAAAAAATTTTGGAAAAGTAGGCTATATATATAACCTTTCTCGTTTTGGATCCAAAAAATTTGATCAGGTTCTTTTTATTTCTAGAATTACTCTTACTTACAAGATTTCGATTTAAAACAATAATTTCCAAACTTTTTTCAAGCGCGATCCAAATACGAGTTTGGTAAAGGTCTTGCTACTCCAAACCTTGCTTAAAGAGTGTATTTAAGCATGAAAAAAATTAATGAGTGTATTGTTGATTTTTTCTCAATTTAAAATTCTGCTTTCTACAGGTCTATAAATGGCGACATGCAAAAAGAAAAGATAGTTAAAAGTAAAAAAATTTCTCAAAAATTTTTTTATAAAATAATTGGTAATAACCAAAAAAGTTTTTACTTGCGACAGGAACGCTCAAACCATTTAATAAAACATTTTAGTTAATTTTACGAGTAAAAACCTATTCTTAGTTAAAAATTCTGAGTGCCTTTTCAATCAAAAACCTTTGTTCTTCCCCAAAAATAATTTTCGCGCACCGTTAAACCATATATTTTTATTAGTTAAAAATTTTCATTTTTGAAAATTTTGGGATGAAATTGTAAACCGGACTGGACATCGAGACAAAGCCTTAAAATCAAAATGTTTCGGCGAAACCTGGAAATAAAGGGCGTCTATAAATTATCACTGAAACTTGAAAAACTTCCCATGAATCCATTTTTAACGTTATTTTTGTACAGTTTGTGCAAAAGGAAAAATAAACACTTGGAGTTTTTATCTGATTATGCTTTTTTTGCCTTTTTGCCTTATTGCTGTATTTATTTAATTATTTAGTTATTTTTTGTGTTTTTGCAGAATCTTGAATTCCCTAAAATGAGCACTCCACAGGAAAAGGCCCAGTGCGTATCTTGGTTTATAGAGACAAAATCAGACAATTAATTCGGAAGTTTCTCTGGACTTGTGTGTCTGGTTTGTGTGCCTGACTTGTGTGCCTCAAAATTTATAAATTACCATTTATTAAATTGTTTTTTCTGAGGTAAAAATAGCTAAAACGATCAGCAAATTAAGGTTGAAAAAATTTTTTTCTTAACTGCAAACAAAAAAATCTAATTTAGTTTTACATACCGGAGCAACTTGCTCCAATTCTCTTTCTTTTGCTTCTCGAAGCAACTGTTCAGCTGTGATCTGTATTGGAGCTGGAGCTTTGTTTTGAACCTGAACAATAATAAAATACAATTTACAACTTTGACATAAAATCATTTTTTAATCATAATACAATTAATGTTTCAAAGTTTTTTACCTACAAAGTAACGAATAAACTTTACTTGCAGTCAAGTTCCCTCTAAGCTGCACATGTGTTCGTGCACACATGTGCTAAAACTAGTGCATATAAAAAAAAGATGTATACACACAAGTTTACAAAATAATAACTCATTCTAAGTTATTGTTTTAATTTTTTTCAATCACGTCAAAAATACAAATTACCAAATCCCTTTTCTAAAAAAAATAAATAAAAATAGTCGCTAAACACGAAACGTTAGGTTTTCATAAAGCCATTTATTATTATTATTTTTTTAGGAGGGAAAGATGATCTTGGCATCCCTACATTTTCAAGGCAATTAAAAGTAAATAAATAACTCAAGAGAATGCTAATTAGATTCTTCTTAAACCCTTGTTAAATTTTAAGTAGTTTATGTGCCATTTAGAAGACCGATTTTCTGAAAATAGACTACAAAAATGAGCCGTGTTTGATATTTCCTGTATCTCCTATTGTAATTTTTCATTAAGCAGTGAATTTATTAATATCCTTTGTTGTAAATATCGTACTTTTCCGGCCGATTCTCAAGAAATAAATAGGCAGTTTAATGATTTTAAATTTGCTATACAGGAAAAAATTAAGTCAAAAATGAAAAAAGTTTTACACAAAAGGTTGTATTTGCTCTTGAAAATGAACAGTTCTATGATTTGGCAAAGTTTAGATATTGAAAAAACTTCCTTTGCATCTAGTGCAGACTGTGAAAGGGAATTTAGTCTTACACATACAATAACACACAAAATTAAAAACCGTTTAGAAGAATGTCATCTACGTAGATATGCTTTGAGAGTGAAAAGCTACTAATCATTGGGAAATTAAATCAATTTAGATAGCGTACATCAAGAGTGGCTAAAAACTAAAGACAGAAGAGAAAAGCAATAAGTCATAGCAGCTAAACAAAAGCTTAAATAAAAGCAATCTGCCATTAGTTATTTTTTCAACCTTATCTCTTATTTTTAATCAGATCACTATTAAATACATAGGTATTCATGTTAGGTCTGTGATTGTTGTCATATATAACATCCTTGGTAGAGGCAATAAGCTTTGTCCACTGTGCAGAGAGTGCACATACTTTGCAAAATGAGTACAGTTTTCACATGAACAAATTTCTGTGCACAGACACAGCTAAAAATTAGAGGAAACATTGGCTGCAGTTAACCTTTATGTAGTAGCAAGAGATCAGGTTTAGGATTTTTAAACATTACAGATAGATTAAGACTTTTTCCATTTTAAGTTTTTGTTATTCTTTCTATATTAATATGATTAAAGTCTGACAATGCTGGTGAGACATGACGGTCATGACAGAGTAAAGTAAAATGCTATTTCTTAACTTAACCTACCATAACTTAATTCAACAGCTCTACTTATTTCATTCTCTATACCAGGGGTGGCCAAACTGCGGCTCTTAAGAACTTTGCTTGCAGCTCTTTAAACCTTTTAAAAAATTGAAAATTTATATGAGTAATCTGAGAATGATTTCATGCAACAACTTTTTTTTTTTTTAGAGAACACCATAATTTTGGGACAAGAATAAGAAAATACAAGATCGATTCGAGGTGAAGACCTTTTCTTTTAGAGAACACTATGAATTTGGGATAAAAAGTGGAAAATCTGAGGATAATTTCAAGTGAGGACCTTTTTTTGTAGCGAACACCATAATGTTGGAATGAGAATAGCAAAATACGAGATTGATTTGAGGTGAAAACCATTTTTTTGTTTTTGTTTTTAGAGAACACTATGAATTTGGGACAAAAACTGGAAAATCTGAGGATGATTTCAAGTGAGGACCTTTTTTTTATCAGTAAATGAGTAAATAAATTCATATTTTTAGATTTTTGTGTTGCAGCTCTTTAAAAGTTTGGTTTTATGGTATGCAGCTCAAACATGATGTAGGTTTGGCCACCCCTGCATTATACTAAAAAATCAGGTATCTTCAAGAGAACTTAATTGTTTTTGTGAGTGAAACTAAGTGCAAATCTCTCCTAGTTATGGTCAATTCTTGAAGATTCAAAAAATCTTCCAATTTAAACAAAAATTTAAAATGGGAGGTAATTTAAGGCTAGTCGTTTTCAGTTAAACATTCTTATCATTCAACAACAATCAAGTTGGCAAGATTCAACAAATCAATTAATTAATATAATTATTAGAGCAGAAAAAGTCATTACCAGCCTTCAAGATAGAAAAGTTCAAGATTTGTAAGCAATTTCAGTTACTAAATAAACTTTTTTTGTCTTTAAAAAAATTACAAAAATTTATAAAATTATCACTGTGCCATTATAGTACGAAAATCTAGGCAGTTGCTACTGTAAATTTTTTTATTGACTTTAAATACTTTCATTGCTTTGAAATATGATTCTGATTATTGATATATAACTTCTGTTATCAGGTTTCTTCAAATAAACAATTTTGATCATGATTAGAATTCTATTTCAGGTAACCTCATGATACCTAACCTTAAACCAGGAATCCACAATCTTTTTTCTACTGCTGGCCTCATTACAAAATTAGTTTTAACTAACAGCTACCAGTAAATAAAAGTAAATTTTATCAAATTGCATATAAATATAATAAGTTTTGTGGATGCCATTTACTTATAACCAAAAAATTTTATGAAATGTAATTTTTTTAAAAATTGGTTGAAAACCTTGAATCTTGCATTCTCACAAATAAGCTTGCAAAATCAATTAAAGCAACCTAGATTATCACAATAGGTTGCTAAAAAATTGCATAGTGATCCACTATGCAATTAAGTAACAATTCACTATTGGTACAAAAACTGAACCAAAGCAACATGGTTACAATTGCTTTAAAAAAGAAAAACTAAATTATTGCTAAGTTAAATTGGTTCTTCTTTGTTTGGGGGAGATGGACAAGAGCTGAATGTTCCACTAAGTGGCCGAATATGTTTCTGTCAGCCAGGTCACCAGGCTCTTGTCAACATCTGAAATGCCATACCCCATTAGTGTGTTTCTGAGGGGAATAGACCAATGTCAACTCAGAGGTGGTTAACCTTGACCCATGCAGGTCTGGGAAAGCTAAATCCAGGTGGCGTTGGGCTAAGATCTTTAACAAATGAATAGAGTTGAGGGGCATCTTTCTCCTGCTCCATGTTCCATCTATTCTGCCCATTTTACTACACTGGTGCCTGACTGAGCAGCGGTGTTTAGCAGTTCCAGTGCAGCAGGCACAAATGGGTATCTTGATCTAAGTTGCCACAGCTGTCCAACAAGTGGAGACAGGAGCTTTTCATATAGGAGGTGTTCTGGCTCTGAGCACAGCAAGCTAGAAACAGTACAGCTTTTTAGTTGTGAAGCTCAGTTGGTTGGATGTCTGCTAAGATTGTTTGTTAGTGTTGGACACAGGCATCTGGTCACTACCTCTTGGTCTGGCTGAATTAAGCCAATAGTATTGGCTTTGCTAAAAAATTGACTACAAATTCATTTGTAATGGCATGTGATGCAGTGTGGTACATGGCAAGGTTCTCCAAAAAGGTTACTACACTGCACACTGCGCAGTTGACATCACTAGTAGCCCATCAGATCAGCTTTTGTAGACATTGTCTAATCAGAAAACAAGATTATTCAACAAGATGTAAGTGTGCCTACAATTTACTCCATTATCTAGACAGTAAACAATAGCTTTTAATTGCAGAAATTTTTGTATTGTAATATGTTGAAAGCCAATTTTTTAGCAACAAGCCCATTCCATTGACTCTGCCAGACTAAAAAATATGTAAGGCATCATTAATGGGCTTGTTGAGTATGGGTACTGTGACAATAAGCAGGTACAAAGTATCAGTCGTGGAATGGACCAAGACAAGGGTGGCTGTATGGAGTATTGTGGCAGCTGCATCCTAGCTTGATCCAGCCAATTGCTCTAAAGCCAAATGCAAGATGTTAACTTCTTGTGCAGTGACTTTAAGTATAGGCAAAACATAAGTGCCCTATCCAGCTTTATGCTAAGATAAGTGAGTTTAGCATAAAACAGTAGGGCCTGTCTGTTGACAAAGATGTTAAGCTCATATTGTGCTTCCTTGTTGTAAAGATGAAAGGCTGCTGACAGAGTCTTTGTTGTGCTGAGCTTGAGCTTCCATTTGTAAAGGTAGGAGGATAGGGTTGCCCCATCTTGAGTAAAAATCCCCTCCAACTCCTGCCAGTTGCTTGCATAGTGCAAGAAGATCAGATTTTTAGCATAAGCAAATTTTCTGCCGACTGTCATTGGCAGGTCATATGTATAGCTATTGAACAAGAGGGGATCCAGGACTGATCAGTATGGAATGCCATTCTTAAGGCCTCATAACCAGCTTTGCTTTCCAGCACTGGTGGTGAGGGTGAAACTGCAATTACAAACAAGTTTCATAATCAATGAGACCATGTGTCTGTTTAACAGAAGACAGAGTAACTTGCAGGTGAGGCTGCATGCCATACAGTTTCGTAGATTGCTGTACAATCAACAAACACAGTGCTGGCCTTCTTTTTGGATGAAAAGCTATCCTTAATTTCTTGAGTTGGAAAAGTGACTTGATTTATGGTCAACTTTTGGTGCAGAAACCCAGTTTGCTTTCTAGGTAGCAGTGGGTCTATAATTGGCTCAATGAAGGCATAGATAAGTCTCTCCAAGACTTTAAGAAGACACAAAGCAAAGAGATAGGTCTATAGCTCTTTGAGTCTCCTAATGGCTTATTCGGCTTTGGGATGGCAACCACTAATGCTTTCCCCCACATCTTTAGAAGCTGAGTTGGCATATGCAGGAAGACAGGAACTTGTTTAACCAGGACTTCAAAGCAGAGCTTGCATAGAGCATTAGCTCCAGGCATAGAGCATTAAAACCAAGAGCTTTTCCAGACTTTAACAGCTGGAGGGCATTGGCAAATACTTTGGGAGAAAAATTTCCAGAGACACATTTGTAAGTCTAGCTAACTCACAGCTTGTTGTGAAATTGGTAATGAGTTAAGTGCATAACATATGTGCACCTACATGGCCACATATATCCAAGGTTGTATGATACTATCCAAGGCTGCATGTGGCTGTACTACTGAAAGTTGTGCACTGTTGTTTCAAACTAGCCCTAACCTAATGTAACCTAGTCTTTTTCTTTTGTCCAATGATTTTGCTATTAATTCACAAAAGTATCATGATGTAGACATTTTTAAATAAATATTGTGAAAAGATAAAACTTATTGGGGTTGCACATAAGTAGTGACCACTTAAAATGCATCTTGACTTAATAATACAGTTATATGCAATTAAACATTATCATAAGCAATGTCATATTTCTGAAAAAAAAAAAATTAAACAAAAACCACCAACCAATTATTGACACTAACAAGTCACTTTAAAATTTGACAATTAATAATATTTCAAAATTTTTTTAATATAGGTCAACAACAAAATTTTTTATAAATCACCAACTTGATGTTATTATAGAGAACACAAAAAACAAGATTTTTACTTTGGCAATTTTTGGAAGCTTTTGCTTCCCACCCATTGTTGGTTCCATCATTTTGAATGCTTCAACAATTACATAAAATATATACCTAAATATTTTAACTAAAAAATAAAAGAACAATCTTGAAAATTTCGATCACAAAACAGCACACACACACAATACTAACATTTATTCTTACTAATTTCTATCAACAAACTTAATTATCAAAATTTTGAAATTATGATATCATATTTATTTGAGCAATGACTATAAAAAAGGTTTAAAATATAAGAATTATATATTACAATTTTGAGTATTTTACACCTAAATAACGTTTTTTTAGCAAAATCTCATTTTATTTAAACCTAATATGCATAATAATTTATAAAAGCACCTTTCTGGTGTCTCATTCACTCTTTGCCATTACCTTATAGGATTTGAGGATTCTCTAAATTTAAAAAATAATCAACTAACTCATAAAATAATGAATAAGAACCCCTTACTGTTTTGCTCTAGTTTGATAAGAAAGCTATAAATTTCTTTTCTTATTAATTTTTTAATCAAAAAAAAAAAACAGGGTCTCTTCAAGAAGTCACCACAAGCAATTTTTGTTTGTTAAACTAACCCAGATCCCTCTGTGTTAATTATCACTTCTTAAAGACATCCTTTTCCTTTTGGTTTCTTTTTATTCCATCTCGGTGCTATAGGGGGCATTCCAGGTTAGTTTCATTGAAAAGAATTGCTTACAGTGACTTCTTAAAGATACCCAAAAGACAATCATGTTGAAATTAGATTTTAAAGTATTCATTACTCAAATTAAAACCCTAATCTTTTACATTATTATGAGTCCCGAGCATTTATCATTAGAATAAAAAGATGTTCATTCAGGAAAACAAACTTTACATCAAAATGATACGATAAAATTATAAGCATATGACAGATCAGGCAATGAAAAGTGCTAATGAAATTGAAAATGAGTTCTAGTGTTATATATGCTATTACCTATTAATTTAAAAAATTTTTTAAAATTGTAGAAACGTATTATGGTACATTTTAAAAAATACTAGTACTATTGCTTATTTAAAATTTATTTGTTCACAACAAGATTATAAAATTAAACACATGAAATGTTCAGAAATCAAAAAACCTAAATTTTTGCTATATAAAGATATTGAGCAGGCTTATACCTTTCATTTAAACGTTTATAATCAAATGCAAAAACACTGAAATGTTGATTTGAAAGCTATCACTTTATTTGGAGATTCTTTAAAAAGTCACCCTATGCGATTTTTGTTTGTAAAACTAACTGAGATCCCCAGTGTGGTTACTATCACTTCTTAAAAAGATCATTAGATCTCTTTATAGAGTCACCGTATGCTATTTTTTTTGGTGAAACTAACCCAGAATCCCCCTACAAGACTAAAAGGCAAAAAAATAACAAACCGAGAAAAGACGATCTCTGAAGAAACGATAGTAACCACAGGGGATTCCAGCCTTGTTTCACTAACAAAAGTCGCTCACGGTCGCTCATTGAAGAGACCCAGATCTTTTTGATCTTATTTTCTTTTTATTCCATTCTCGTGCTGTAGGGGGGATTATGGGTCAGTTTCAAGGAAAAAAAAATCGCTAGGAGTCACTTCTTAAAGAGACCTTTGCTAAATGCTACACTAAAAAACAAGAAAAATCAAAATCTTTTTTTTAGAGATTGGGATATTTCCTACAAAAAGTTAAAATAATCCCTGGTTAAAATCGTAATTGCAATTCAATTGTCAAAATTTTAAAAAGTAAAGAAATAATGTAGGCCTATGTGAAAACTGAAAAATGGTTTAGCCATAGCCATATCTGCCGGGGGCGGCAGGGGCAGTGACGGATATTTAAAGTTAGGGGCCCGAGACAAGGATTCCCAAAAATTGGTGTTCTCTAAAAAAAAAGGTCATTGTTATGAGTTCCACTAGTATCTGCAGTTAGCTCTTTTATTTATACGGAGTTACACGATAGTTATACGACTGAATCTGTAAGTTATACTAATCATTTATCATGCGGTTAACCACACTTAACAAACCAGAGAGAAGAAGGCAGTAGAGCCGTGAGCTATGACGTCACATACTATAACAACCCCCTTTTAAGAAGCTTTTTAGCGAAAAGGTTGTCTAAGAAAAATATTAGTACGTTGTACGAGCCCGATTAATAAACATGCAACAAACTATATACAATACGGCACAAGCGTTATGAGTTTTACGCTACTTCATACAAAATCTCTTAAATGATTAGGAAAGCGTTTTTGTCTCACGCTTCGCCGCGAGGTTGGAGATTGTGGAAAGACTTCATCTTCAAAATGGACGTGACGTTCGTCTGATGTCATCATTTCCCCTCTGGGGTCTCCCCCTTCGGTGGGGAGAGGGCGAATAAAACGTCTATTGCGCCAGCAGACTCGACCGCTC
This sequence comes from Diplosoma virens, assembly GCA_963680785.1. Taxonomy (NCBI): domain Eukaryota; kingdom Metazoa; phylum Chordata; class Ascidiacea; order Aplousobranchia; family Didemnidae; genus Diplosoma; species Diplosoma virens. The sequence goes on from OY796894.1 coordinate 25,456,810, forward strand.
GGTAGTTTTATGTGATAGTCGCGGTTTCTCCCGACGCCGATGATGAGTCCCGATCGCAACCATTTTTTTGTAATATGGTCTTGAATTCGAACATGTTGTCCGATTTTTAGTGGATTGAGGTGTTTTGCGCGTTTATTGTATTCGGTTTCTGCAGCCACTTGTAGATTTGATAAAGCTGCGTCCCACTTGTCGAATTTGTTTTACCAATCTTCCTTGAAATATTTCAGTTTAGCTGGGACGATTGAACGTAGCGGGGCGCCGTATAAAATTTCGGCTGGTGATAACCCATGGGCCTTGGGTGTGTTAACCCATTCGATAACCATGCAAATTTTTCACCATAGCTATTGTAATTTGTTGAATATGCATTTTCCAACGTTATTTCCGTATTGTTGCGTATTCGTTTTTCGTAGTTGGCTATAGGCTAAATATGTTGAAGAAAATATTTTGTTTGATAATAAAAAAATGATTGAATTGAACTAAAAAAATTTGGGCTTTTTAAATTCTAAAATATAGGATTTCGGATTAGATTTGAATTTACATAGATGAGCAAAATATTATTATGGTAAAACAATAAACATACGAGGTATTATGAATTTTTTAAATTTGAATTGTATATAAGTTTTTTATAAGTTTGTTTAGGATTAAGATTAGAAGCAGATTTTAAATTTTTTGGATTAGGAATAGATTTGGACATGAAAAAGATGAATTTGGCCAGCCCCGTTCTGCAGTCCCCTTTGACTAATAATAATTTTTTTATTTGACTCCAGTCCGATGCTTTTCAAATGGTTCCAAACTTTGAACCTGTTTTTAAGCATTTCGTTTCTCCACTTCTTGGTTGAAACTCAAATGAGCTCTGAAAAATTTATTTTAAGTGTAATTTCGAATGATTTACAGTAGAACCTTCTTTTTAAAGTAGCAATATAGCAAATATTCAAATAGCCTACAGTAAAGATTAGGCTACAATGATCACATTTGATAAACTATGTCTGTATCATATATAGTTTGCTCTTCTTTACGTAACGTTTATCACTGCTTTCTCTTTAATCAGCCTGCAATTTATTTTGTGCTTTGATTTGTCATGGTAGTGGTAAGGCTAAAAAATCCTATGGGGGCTACACTTTGACGACCTTACAAAAGAGGAGGCAACTTTTTCGTGTCCCAAACAAAGTGATCTCTAAAAAAAAGGTCATCAATTTAGCGGGGCCACCTGGTGCTACTATGAAGAAATAGAGCAATAATTCGCTTAGAGGGGGCCACTTTTTGACTTTTTATAGGGATAGGAGCCGTGCGGCCGCTCCGTATCAAAGCCATCACTGGTCCTACATTTTTTTTGAAAAATGATCATCACTTCTTGAAGTCAAACCTGCTTTATGCTTTTTATGCCAGTGGTCAGCAACTTCTTAGCGGTCACTGTAACATATCGATTAACTACGCTCATAAGCTTCATAGTGACGTCACACTACTCGCACGTTTTATTTGTATGTTCGTTTTGCTGACCATTGTAAAATACAGCTTGCTTTCAAGTTAGACGCGTGTTAGAAAACATTACATGGTGTCAGAAGTTATTCGAACTAAGCAAATATGAGTCAGTTTAAAACGCCAAGAGAGGTTAATTTTAATGCAGAAAACCTTGCTGAGGAATGGCGGCGTTGGAAAAAATCTTTCAGAATATATTATGCTGCGTCTGAATTACATACTAAACCAATAGCTACTCAGATAGCAATTTTACTGAATTGTGCAGGCGAAGAAGCCCGAGATATTTTTGATGATTTTAGCATTTCACTAGATGATGAGAATCTCACGACTGACATCGTTTTGGACCGTTATAAAGTTTTTTGTAATCCCAGGCGGCGACCTGTTTTCGACACTTATAAATTTTGGCAGCGTCAACAAGCAGTTGGCGAATTATTTGATAAATGGTTAACTGAGTTACGTTAATAGCAAATAATTGTGATTTTGGTGCGTTCAAGGATAGACTATTGCGGGACAAAATTTTATTTGGCACCAACGACGAGACAGCACGACAGCGAATGTTAGAGGAAGAAGATCTTACTTTAGAAAAGACAATAAATATATGTCGATCAATTGAAGTCACAAAAGCTCGCATGCAATATATGTCAAATGAAAAAATAAATTCTTCCTTAGTTCAAGAAATTAAAAAAGATCGTTACCCTAGTTTCTCGGCGTCTAATACTTCGGTTTCCAACAAACCTTGTCGATTCTGTGACCTCGTGCATTTGCCCAGACAATGCCCAGCATATGGCAAAACTTGTCGAAAATGTGGAAAATATAACCATTTCGCGGTTGTTTGCAGAAGTTTTAAGTCGGATACGAGAAACATAAAAGAAATCACTTCAGAAATTCAAGCTGACTCGACGGTTTTCCAAATGTGTAGCCTTCAAAGCAAACCGACCGGCTCAAAAATGCGATCAACGCTTGCGGTGCTTGATCACCATAACAACACTAGTACTTTATCTTTTAAACTGGACACCGGCGCGGAAGTGAATGTTTTGCCTTTAAGCTTATACAAACAAATGCGTTTAGCTCCTTTTTCATCTACATCTACAATATTGCGTGGTTTTGGTAATGCGTTAATTAAACCATTAGGCACGGTAGAGATGATTATTTGTGATAGAACGGGTCGTAAATTTTCGTTGATTTTTTTTGTTACTGATATCATTCATACGCCAATACTCGGCGAACATGCATGTGAACTATTAAATTTAGTTAAAAAAATAGAGGACATTTCGGAATCTTCAAACCTTACCTTAGACATGGTTACAAACAATTTTTTAGAAGTCTTTTCTGGCACGGGTTTATACAAAGAAAAATATAATATTACATTACGTGATGACGCAAAACCGGTTATACAGCAACCACGACATATTGCTTATGCGCTTCGCCCGAAATTAAAAGCAACTCTGGAACGTTTAACTAGAGATGGCATGGTTGCTGATGTGGATTGCCCAACTGAATGGGTGAGCAATCTGGTAGTGGTAGAGAAGAAAGATAAAAGTTTACGTTTGTGCTTGGATCCGAAGCCTTTAAATGCTGCAATAATGCGAGAACGTTATGTTATTCCAACTCCAGCTGATGTACAAGCGCAGCTTTGCGGCAAACGTGTTTTTTCGGTCATTGACATGAAAGATGGCTATTGGCACGTTGGCCTCACGGAAAAGTCATCATTTCTCACAACATTTCATACGCCGTGGGGGAGAAAGCGATTTTTACGGATGCCTTTTGGGCTATGTTCAGCAAGTGAAGTCATGCAAAAACGCAATGAGAGCACATTTGGTGATATTAAAGGAGTACATATTATAGCTGATGATATTATAATAGCTGCAGAAGACGAGAAAGAGCATGACGCTATAATGCTTGCATTGCTTTCCAGAGCAAGAGAAAGTGGTGTTCGATTTAACCGAGAAAAGATACAATTTAAAGTGAATTCCGTAAGTTATATGGGACATTTTGTTACAAAAGAAGAATTGATGCCAGATGACTAGAAAATTGATGCAATTGTCAATATGCCTCCACCTATAGATGTCCCCTCACTTCAACGATTTTTAGGAATGACGAAATACCTTTCTCAATATATACCAAATGAATCTTCTATCACAGCCCCTTTGCGTAAACTTCTAAAAAAAAATTCTGAATGGACTTGGGATAATGAGCATGACGAAGCTATAGCAAAGTTAAAGCTTGCCTTGATTAGTAAACCTGTGCTAGCTTTCTACGATGTTAACAAGGCAGTTACTGTTCAATGCGATGCATCGCAAGACGGACTAGGGGCGTGTTTGATACAAGAGGGCAAACCTGTTGCATTTGCTTCAAGATCATTATCTCCAGCTGAAAGAAACTACGCTCAGATAGAAAAGGAATTACTATCTATTGTGTTCGCATGCGAAAAATTCCACCAGTACGTCTACGGACACCGAGCTGTGACAATTGAAAGTGATCACAGGCCCTTAGAATACATATGGAAAAAACCACTAAGCAAAACTCCTCCACGACTGCAACGTCTCATGCTTCGTCTGCAGCTTTATGACTTTAAAATTAAATATGTTCCAGGAAAGTATTTGTATCTGGCCGACACATTATCAAGAGCTTATCAAACAGATACTCATGATGCAAAAATAAATCAGGATCTTGTTCAAGTGGTTCATTCGCTTATTATAAATCTGCCTGTTACCACAACAAAATTCGATGAGATTCAACAAGCCACAAAAAACGATGAAATTTTACAAAAAGTTAAGACTTATTGTCAGACTCGTTGGCCAAGGTGTCAAAAAAATGTTTGTTTATCTGTACGACCCTATTGGAATGTGCGTGATATGTTGCATGTTATAGATGACGTAGTTTTTTATGACCAACGCATCGTTATACCAAAATCTTTACAACTGCAAACACTAAATTTAATTCACGAGTCGCATTTTGGTATTGAAAAATGTAAATCTCGAGCAAGAGAGTTGGTTTATTGGCCTAGTATGAATGCTGATATTGAGCGCATTGTCAAAAATTGTGAATTGTGTATTAAGTATCAAAACAATCAACAACGTGAACCCATGATATCGCACGCTATTTTGAATAAGCGCTTTCTTAAAGTGGGTATTGATATTATGACTTTTCAAGCCAAAGATTATCTTGTGATTGTTGATTATTATTCTAAATATCCTGAGTTACAATGTTTATCTGACAAAACAGCTTCTACTATTTTTGAACAATGTAAAAGCGTTTTTGCGCGGCATGGTATACCTGTAGAAATTGTGAGTGACAATATGCCGTTTCAAAGTAATGAATTTATTGCGTTTGCCAAAGCTTGGGGCATCAAAACTACCACTTCAAGCCCGACATACAGTCAAAGTAACGGTCAAGCTGAACGCAGTGTCCAAACTCTTAAAAAGATTCTGAAAAAAGCTCACGAAGAAAACACAGATCCGTATTTAGCTCTTTTAGAATATCGTAATACTCCAGTTTCAGGCATGAAATATTCTCCGGCTCAGATGTTAATGAGCAGACGTCTAAGAACAAAAATACCTGTAGCGACATCATTGTTAACCTCCAATATTGTTGATCCGTCTGCAGAATTAATCAAAGCGCAATCTCGTCAAAAACGTTATTATGATCGCTGAGCAAATCCATTGAAACCTTTGCAGAAAGGAGATGTTGTATGTTATCGTAAGAACAAAAAATGGAATAAGTCATGTGTTGTCGATGTGCGCCCTGGACCACGCTCTTACACGATTTGTGGCGAGAAAGGTTTCCTGCGCAGAAATCGCCGTCATTTATACAAAGCAAATTTAACTTTTCCGACTTACAACAGACACTTTCAAAGTCACAGAGCTAATTTTAAACAAAACTCTGACGTAAACCAACCACAACTTGAGCCACTTTCTAATAGCCAATCTTCAGGCTCAGTTATGCATGAATCACGTCCTACATCTCGTTACGGGCGGCCCATCAAATTTCCGTCCAAATACAAAGACTACATTGTATAGTGCGCATTAAAAAAGCTTGTTTGTTTTATTTTATTTTCAGTGTGTCATTTGATTTTTTTAGAAGGAAGATGTAACATATCGATTAACTACGCTCATAAGCTTCATAGTGACGTCACACTACTCGCACGTTTTATTTGTATGTTCGTTTTGCTGACCATTGTAAAATACAGCTTGCTTTCAAGTTAGACGCGTGTTAGAAAACATTACATAAACTATGTCTGTATCATATATAGTTTGCTCTTCTTTACGTAACGTTTATCACTGCTTTCTCTTTAATCAGCCTGCAATTTATTTTGTGCTTTGATTTGTGATGGTAGTGGTAAGGCTAAAAAATCCTATGGGGGCTACACTTTGACGACCTTACAAAAGAGGAGGCAACTTTTTCGTGTCCCAAACAAAGTGATCTCTAAAAAAAAGGTCATCAATTTAGCAGGGCCACCTGGTGCTACTATGAAGAAATAGAGCAATAATTCGCTTAGAGGGGGCCACTTTTTGACTTTTTATAGGGATAGGAGCCGTGCGGCCGCTCCGTATCAAAGCCATCACTGGTCCTACATTTTTTTTTGATAAATGATCATCACTTCTTGAAGTCAAACCTGCTTTATGCTTTTTATGCCAGTGGTCAGCAACTTCTTAGCGGTCACAGCACACTTACAAACATTTTCACAATTGGCGGCACACCTACAGCGGAGCGAAGCCATTTTTTTTGTCTTCACTGTAATTGAACAAATTGCTTATATCTGAAGTAACCAGGTTCTACACACTACATACATTGATCCAACCTGGAAAACAACTGATGACTGATGACCCCCTCCTCCAATAAAAAGGTCTTCACTTTATTTGCACAGGTTGGGATTAAACTTTTTAAGATTCTTTGTTCAATAAATTTATATTGTCGTTTTTCTGCGGCAGAACGGTTGCGGAGCACTGCTTTATGCAATGCAAAGAACTTTTTTAAACAATATCATGGATCTACTAAACTTTCTCGCAGCGTTGTCGAATGGCAAGAAGCGCCGTATTGATGATGAACGTCATCGATAAATAACGTGTTTTGATAAACTAAAGTCAATTTTTGCTATTTGTTTTAAAGTTTAACAATGCAAAAATTTTATAAAGTTTGGTATTGAATTTTAGGTTAATATGAAGTCTATTTAGTAAGGTAAATATGTAGAAAACTTGTATTTGACTAATTGATTTTTTTAATGTCAATTCGGAGAAACGACTATAATTAACTGGTTTGGGGACCAATGAACCACTGACATGTGAGACCAATGAAACAGTGGTTTCCCGATTTATAAATTTTGTTTTCACATTTCAAAAATGCCTGCTTTTAAAAATATAAAAATCCTAAAGGTAAATTTGATGATGAAATACTAACTGCAGCTGTAAACGATGCTTTGCATCTTTAAATAAGCATCAGAGCTGTTGTAAGAAAACATAGCATAAACCATGCTTCACTTATTTGATATGTTAAAAAAGCCAGAGAAAATTTAACCCCTGAAACTACAATTCCTTTAAAAGTTTCAAAGTTATCTATGGCTTCCATGCAATTAAATAGCCTAGTCTTAATTTTTGCGAAAAATTCTTGCATAATAGTCGCTCAAAGTATTAAAGTAGTATTTTTGTAGATATTCAGCAGAAACTACATAGTAAAAGCATCCAAAATGTTTTACGGATTGTTTAAAGTAGAAGCCAGACATTTGGCTTATCAATTTGTAAATGCTAAAAAAATTTCAATATAGATGTAATTGTAAATAAAATCAGTGAACGTTGAATTGATATTACGGGGATGTAGCTTTCAGCATTTTCTCTAAACACATCACAAACACCGATTGTTATAACACGAAATCTGATTAAACAAAAAACTTCTAGCGTATCTCTATAAGTTTCCATTATTTTTGCAGCAGTGGTACTGTGGTTCATAGGTCCCACCCCTACGGGACCAAAATGAAGCAGTTGAAAAGATTTTTTTAATTGCTAGCAACTTTGCTAAAGACTAAGATATGCGTAGTTTTTGTAACGCATTTAAAACTTGTTAGGTAGAGGATTGTAGCCTATTGTAAAGTTTCACTAGCCTACTGATAGTAACTAAGTCGAAAGAGCCAAAACAATTTTTTTGTTCATTGGTCCTACATTTCCCCTACTGATCACTAAAATAAAAAGGTTTTGTATTGTCAGTAGTATGGTCATTTTATTGACATGTAATTCTATTACTTTTAAATTGTCATGGAGGCGCACAAAAAACCCATGGGGGCCGCAGGTTCTCCACCTTTGGCTTAAGCCTTTCCGCTAATTTTAAAATGGATAATTTATTTGTGCTAAATGCCTAGACCTATAGACTTAGCCTACAGATTTTACATCTTGTGATCATAATTATTGTCTTTGTGTGAATATGGGCTACTCGCATTACAGTTATTTTGATTTTAGTCGTCTTTTGATATATTTGTTTAAACTTGATGACTACTTTATACTTTTTAGCATATGTCAAGCAATTTAAGCCAAAACAAACACACCGGCATAGGTGTTGTCAGATTCGCAAAATCAATCGAAAGAATGCATTAATTTGTTGTACGCCTAATCCTAATAACTAGGTTAATGTCACCAGCCTTGGTCTATTTTGAGCAGAATTTATTACCCCGGTCAACTTTAATTTAGATTTTAGTTTTAAAAAAATGCATTAGTTCAAAAATTGAAATTATTTTTAATTTACAAAACTTGTAGCCTATATTACGTTTACTTCTCGAAAGCGAAACTATTATGGCCCATCGTTTAACCCGAAAACTTTTTCTTCTTCTTTCAGCCTTTTTTATTTTATCAGTTGCCACAGCGCATGTTGCTCCTCCACAGCGCCCTGTTTCCAATGTTCGTCTCCCTCGCACCAACCTCCTCCATATCCTCCTTTACTACATCCAGAAATCTTCTTTTCGGCCTCCTTCTCTTTTTCTTTCCCGGTTACTCCATTTCCATCACCCTTCTTTCAACATACTCCTGGTCTCTTCTCATGACATGTCCATACCACCTCAGCCTGCCCTTCCTTAACTTCATTCTTAATCGTTCTACCTTAAGTGTACCCCTGAGTACTCATTTCTAATCTTACTTTTTTCGTCACTCCCATAGCAAACCTCAACGCTTTCATCTTTGCAACTTCCATCTCTTCTACTTGTTTCTTTGTAACCGTCATCATCTCAAGTTCATACACCATTGTTGGTCTCACCATTTTTCCTTTTACTCTGGCTGGTAATCTCTTGTCACAAATATTACTCCTGATACTTTTCTCCATCCGTTTCATCCTGCCTTTACTCTCCTTTTTACCTTCCTCTCACAACTACCACTTTCTTGCACCGTTGATCCCAAATACTACTTAAATTCCTTTACTCTCGGCACTTTTGTGTCCTCCATCTTCACTGTTTCTTTGTCATTTCCTCCATTTACGCAGTAAATTTGGTTTTTGACCTATTTACTTTCATCCCTCTTCTTTCCAACGCATATCTCCAGCATTCTATTCTCCGCTCTACTTTTTCCCTGGTCTCTTCGCAAATCACAATGTCATTAGCAAATAACATCGTCCACGGTGGTTCCCTCCTTACTTCTTCTGTTAGCCTATCCATATCATAGCAAACAAAAACGAACTTAACGCTGATTCCTGGTATAGTCCGCCCTTGACCTTGAAACTTTCTGTAGTTCCTACTGCACACCTCACCATTGTTTCGCTTCCCTCGTACACACCCTGACAAGTCGCACATATTTTTTCGCCATTCCTGATTTTCTCATACAGTACCACAGCTGTTCTCTCGAAAAATTGTCGTAAGCTTTCTCTAGGTCCACGAATACACAATGCAGCTCTCTCTGACTTTGCCAGTACTTTTTCATCAACATTTTTAAGGCAAACATGGCATCCGTAGTTCCCTTTCCTGGCATAAATTAATATTTTATTTTTTATTTTTATCTCTATATTTATCCTCCTGACTCGCAGGAATACGCCAGAGGAGCTATACATAGGGTAAGCAATTACCCTGACCTGCTTCCGGAGATGCCAAGATATTGCTATCCATTTGAAATTTAATAGAGATATGACTTTAATTTAGAACTGCTTGCCAAGACAACCAAGCAAGGAAAAGTGCCGTAAAGTGTCTTTTCCAAGGACACAACAGAATCACGCGAGTAGGTTTTGAACCAAGACCGTGTCAATCACGATCCCGGCGCTTTAACCCACTCGACCATGCTGCCGACAATTTGTTGTTTACTGATTGATCTCTACTTTATCCCTTAGCCCGGCTTCAATTATTCTTTCCCATATTTTCATTGTATGGCTTATCAGCTTTATTCCTCTGTAGTTTCCACAACACTGTGCGTCCCATTTGTTCTTATATATTGGGATAATCACATTCCTTCTCCATTCTTCTGGCATCCGTTTACCCATTGATAGTTTGTTCAACAGTCTGGTCAAAAACTCTATTCCCATCTCTCCCATGCATTTCCAAACTTCTACTGGCAACTCGTCTGGCCAAACCGCTTTACCTTTTTTTCATCCTTCTCAGTGCATTCTTTACTTCTTCTCTACTGACACAATTTACCTCTTCGTTAACCAGTTCTGTTTCCTCTGTCCTAGGCTCTCTGTCATTTTCCTCATTCATCAGTTTCTCAAAGTACTCCTTCCATCTCTTTAACACTGCTTCGGAACTTACCATCACGTTACCGTTTTCACCCTTCGTAACTCTCACGTTCTGTACATCTTTCCCGCTCTGTCTCTCTGTTAGTCAATCTGTACAACTTCTTTTCACCTTCTTTTTTTTCTAATCTAGCATACAAATTGTCATACGCACGTCCCTTCACCATTGCAACTGCCTCCTTTGCCTTACTCTTCTTCTCTTTGTAGACCTTTTTAGTATTTCATCTCTTATTTTGTCCCATGGTTTCTTCGCCTCTTTCTTTTTTTTTATTCTCTCCTGTACTTTCTCATTCCACGACCATGTCTTCCTGTCTTCTTTTAGTTTCCCAAATGTCCTCCAGGCACGGTCTCAGCTGTTTTGCATTTCCGCTGTTTTGTCCCACTTATCAGGTAACCCATCCTTGCCTCCCAAAATCCTGGTCACCTCCTCTTTAAACGCTTCTTGACAGCTTGTCTCCTTCAGTTTCCACCATCTTATCTTTAGCTTTACTTTCTCTGCCTTTTTTTCACCATGGGACCCATTTTGCACACCACCATACGGTACTGCTTTGCGACGCACTTATTCACCATTACATTACAATCGCACATTTCCTTCAAATCCCTCCTTCTGCACATCACATAATCTACTTGGGTACTTTTTCCGCCACTTTTACACGTCACCCTGTGTTCGTCTTTGTTCTTGAAATAAGTGTTGACAACCGCCAAATTCATTCTTTTTGCAAAATCCACAATCATCCGCCCTTCCTCATTTCTTGTTCCAGCGCCATACCTCCCCATTACTTCCTCATCCCCTATGTTTCCTTTGCCCACATATTCATTTAGGTCTGCACCTAGCACTATTTTCTCCTGCTTTGATACACTTTCTATCAACCCATCCAGGTCTTGCCAAAAATCATTTTTCCTCCATGCTGTTGCCAACCTGTGGAGCACACGCGCTTACCATGTTCAGTATCGACCCTTCCACCTCCAGTTTCATGGCCATTAGTCTGTCTGACACTCTCTTCACCTCCAAGACACTTTCACTCAACTCCTTTCTCACGACTATCCCTATCCCATTTCTTCTTCCATCAGCTCCATTGTAAAATAGTTTGCAGCCACCTCCAATGTTCCTCGCTTCACTACCTTTCTACTTTGTTTTCTGTAGGCACAAATACACCTGCTTTCTTTTGCTCCATCATGTCTTCCAGATCTCTCCCCCTTCCAGTCATTGTTCCTACATTTAAGGTACCCACCTTATGACTGTGCGTCTCCTTTTCCGCAGTTTTCGCTGCCTCCTCATTCGCCTTCATTCTCTCTTTCTCCTATTGTTTTTCCTAATCCCATCAGTATCATAGTTTCCACAGGTGCCCTGCCATATGACACCTGAGGCGGTTGTCAGTAACCCGGGTCTCGACCGATCCGGTATGGATTCATCATTATTATGCATTTTGTATAATTTGGCAATCTTTGGGACCAGCATCAGGAAACAATAGAAAGTACCCCCCGATGGCTGGGCTGTTGCTTAACCCGAAAACCTGTAGGTTAAATAACAACACTGGTGGGCTAATAAAATTTATTTATGTATTTGTTATTTAAAAAGTGAAAAATGTTTGGTTATACGTTTACTCGAAAATTGACCGTGCTGACCGATGCTTAAGGCTGCATTCTACAGCAACAGCTGAAAACCTTTGCATTCTTGGTAGGTTATGCGCGTTTACAAGCGTAATGTCATCAAGCAAACACTTTGAAATACAAAATTTCTTCAAAAATTTAATTATTATTAATTATAAAGATTATTCAGAAAATATTTATATATTTTGCTTAATTTTAGTTTGAACTAGATCAAAGTGGTACAAACCGCGTCCCACGGGCCATATGTGGGCCGCTGAACAATTTTACACAATTCAAGCTTGTTGATTGCGGGCAGCGGCAACTTTCTATAACAAGGCATGGTGATCTTACGAGACAGAGTCTATGGTTGCCATACCGTTCGGAAATTTTCAAACATCCAAGACCGATTCCAAGTGAAGACCTTTTTTTTGGAGAACACCATGATTTTGAACAGTTTCTAGCCGGCTCAGGCTCGCAAGCTTGAACAATTTTGAAAAGTGGACCGCAAGAGTGAAGAACTTGGACCACCCTGAATTATATTATTTTTTCCAGAGTTCAATCATGGTCGAACCTTAACTTAAAAAACTTTTGATGAATATTTAGGCTTACTTGTTGCATGTTTCGAAAAGACACTCAATGAAAATTGCCTACAGAAAAAGGTCTTGAAAAATAGTTTTAATCGAAGTTGCATCACCCAAATTTAACTACTAAAAAAGCAATACAAATACAATGCAGCCATGGGCGTATCAGATCAAAACGTTTTAGGATCCGAAACAATTTTGCTCGAATTTTTTGCGACCATTGCTGGAATCATTTCTCGGGGAATCCCAAATATAACAAGAATTTAATAAAAAAAACCTTTTTTCTTGTTTGGTCTTTACTTTTTTCTTTAGCTCTACGGAGCAAAAACGAGAAACTGAATAAACATGCAATAGGATTGGCTTTCACGCAAAATTTGAAAGACCAAAAAAACATCTCACGTGATACACTTTTTTTCTTAATTAAATCGTTCTTTCACAATGAAATAAAAATAATCCTGACAAAAAAAATATGATTAAAATAATTTTCTGCTGCCAAAAAGTGTATGCTCAGTGTACGAAACTTTTTTTATTTTTATTTTTATCTCTATATTTATCCTCCTGACTCGCAGGAAAGCGACAGAGGCGCTATACATAGGGTAAGCAATTACCCCGACCTGCTTCCGGAGATGCCTAGATATTGCTGTCCGTTAGTAATTTAGTAGAGATATTACTGTAATTTAGAACTGCTTGTCAAGACCATCAAGCAGAGGAAAGTGCAGTAAAGTGTCTTTCCCAAGAACACAACAGAAGTGGCACAAGTGGGTTTTGAACCGAGACCATGTTGATCATCAGTCCGGTGCTTTAACCACTTGACCACGCTGCCGACACAAACAACCTGATTCTGCTCAATTTTTTTGCGTCTTCCGTTATTTTCCCCAAGTTTGTTTGGTTAAAAATACCATACTTTTTATTCACGAATTTGACATGCCTATGTACAAAGTGACATGCTGATGTACTATCTTGTGTTACAACATATAACAATCACGGTGGCCAGGGCCGTTGAGAGGAAAAAAATGTGCTGGTGCGAGACGTTTTCCGGGCCCCCTTTTTAACACTAGCCATATCTAGATGATTCAATTGCACTATTTTATATGTTCTGAGAAATCGGAAATCTTTTTTAAAAGGTCTGTGGATCATTTTATCAAATCCTCATAATTGCTTTACATAAGCGTACATCTTCATCAAACTTTATGCATTTCAATTTCATATGTTATTTACAAATATACCTAGATCATTCATCATCTGAATGTTCACTATTTCTTGAAGGCTACAGTCTGCAAAAAATATATAAATGATAAAGCACTTAGTAAATTGACTTATTTTATTAAAACAGCGTTGCCTTGCGTTCCTTTTTCTTGGCAAAACTACGAATTACACTGTGAAAGTCTATTTGTTTTGCAATGTCAGATTCAATACTGAGCCTAGCCAGGTTTCAGGCGATCCTGATCTATAGCGGATCTGAGATAATTTTTGATGAGCTTAAGTTTGCTGAAGCTTCTTTCTGCTGATGCTATTGTGGTTGTGCTGTAAGGCAGTGGTTCCCAACCTTTTTTTTTATAGCGACCCAATTTTTAGAAACAAAACAATTTCAAGAATCTTGTGACCAAAAAATAATGCAGTAAAGATCAAAAAATTACATCGCTAATTTAACCCTTTAATTGCCAACAGTCACTATAGTGGCTTTTAGATCAATATTTTCATATCGTTAAAAATGTATTAGAACTACTTCCGCTACATGTTAATTTCGACTTTACTCAATCAGTACTTAGACAAACTTAAAAGAAATTTTAAAAAATTTGGTTGTTTTTTTTTAAATTTTTTTCAAAAAATTTAGTTGAAACAAAAATATAGTATTTTTCAAAAAATTTTCGAGACAGGTAGATATGATAAACAAATTGGTGTTTTGTCACCAAAACCAAGTTTTTTTTCGGAAACTAACTATATTGACATGAATCATTGCAATTACAGTATGCAGCACCAGAATAAATTAACTCACCTAAAATTTAACATGAATAAATTTGTGGTTGCAAAAAGGGGTGACGCAACCCTCCCTCACAAAAAAGAATTCAACGTTTAAAGTAATACAATACAATACAATGGCAATGCAAAATTCAATCAATAAAGTTACTTTCTACAAATCAATAAACTAAAAATCAAAATAAAAGCCACATATTTGAAAAGTACATGCTTTTTCTGACAACTTTCATGTTTACACATTTCATCTAACTCTTGAAGATTTTGAAATATTGCAAATTTTGTAAATTTTCATTTTTGTGATAATTTACACAATTCATGTCGGCGCATAGAGACAAAAATAAGCTCTGATTTAGTCGCCTTGCCTTAATTAAATTGACGCATTTCACAACAAAATTTAATATTTCGTGCAGTTCTGGAGATAATTTTTTTGTTGCAAGGCCTCTTTATGAAGAAAACAATGGGTCCATTTAGCATTTGGTGCCTTTTATTGGATTCGTTTCACTGCCCCCGATATGAAGCCAGTACATGCTGCTGCACCATCGGTGCAAATTCCAGCACAATTATCCCATGGAATTGAATACTCTGAAAAGAAACTGTTCAGGCATTAAAAAATATCTTCACCCTTTGTATGTAATTTCAACGCTTTGCAAAATACGAAATCCTCTGCTATAGTTGCATTGTTGATGTAGCGAATGAACACAAAAAACTGTAGAAAGCCTGCTATATCTGTGGACTCGTCTAATTGAATCGAATAAAAAGGAGATTTCTTTACTTGATGTACAATTTGTCGGAGAACATCATTAGACATGTCCGCAATGCGTCTTTTCACAGTGTTGTTTGACAAAGATACTGCATCCAATTTTTTATATTCTTTCTCACCAATCATTATTTTAACAACTTTTTTCATAACTGGCATTAACAAATCCTTACCAATTGTATGAAATTGTTTCTGCTTTGCTATCTGGTAGGAAGCAGCATACGAAGAGTAGACGGCTAATTTATTTTCAGCTGTAAACGACGTCATAATCTTCTGTCGTCGAATTGATTTCTATTTGCGTTCAAAAAATTTAACAGGCTTGTTGATACAATTTGGATAATTTGTCACTAAATGGCGTTGAAGTTTGTTTTTCTTCATTAATTCTGCTGAGAGAACTTTCAGACGTACTACACATTTTACTCGCCATTCAATTCAGTAAAATCAAGTTTTAAAAATTCCTCACTGTGATCGTTTTGCCATTTTAACCTTAGTCTAAAACTGTGAAATAAAAAGTAATTCTAATTTAAACATTTGGTGGTACAGAATTTGAAGATTGCTTGAAGTAAAAGATTTTTCTTCCCAAAGCTTTTCATCTGACACTCTTCAGGGGAAATCGTCAGAATGAAGTAGAATTGAAACCGAACTAATTTATAAAGGAAAAAAGTAGAGTTCTCATTGGCTGAAAGAGTCAACCAATGAGAGAAAAGATTAAGAAATTTTCAACGAGTATACGAATTCTTTTTGCTTACACAGAAAGGGATTGAGAGATTTAATGAAAGTCGCTTCAAGAGCAGAAAGGTGAAAGGAAGAGCGACCTCGAGCGAGAATAGAAAATTTTTCATTGCTGTAATGGAGGGCACATTGGGCGTTGTCAAGAAGATGTTGACCAATAGCGGATTCGTGAAATTGTTGTGGGCGTATGTTGTTTTTGCAAGAGCGGGAAAGACTTTGGCGGTTGGCTGAGGTACGAGGATTGGTGATGGATTTGGGAACGTGTTGTTTAATTCGCTCTTCTAGCCGTTGAGACATGCGACCAACGTACCGACTATCGCAGTGGCACAAAAGTGTTTTTTGTGCCACTGCGATAGTCGGTACGTTGGTCGCACGTCTCAACGGCTAGAAGAGCGAATTAAACAACACGTTCCCAAATCCATCACCAATCCTCGTACCTCAGCCAACCGCCAAAGTCTTTCCCGCTCTTGCAAAAACAACATACGCCCACAACAATTTCACGAATCCGCTATTGGTCAACATCTTCTTGACAACGCCCAATGTGCCCTCCATTACAGCAATGAAAAATTTTCTATTCTCGCTCGAGGTCGCTCTTCCTTTCACCTTTCTGCTCTTGAAGCGACTTTCATTAAATCTCTCAATCCCTTTCTGTGTAAGCAAAAAGAATTCGTATACTCGTTGAAAATTTCTTAATCTTTTCTCTCATTGGTTGACTCTTTCAGCCAATGGGAACTCTACTTTTTTCCTTTATAAATTAGTTCGGTTTCAATTCTACTTCATTCTGACGATTTCCCCTGAAGAGTGTCAGATGAAAAGCTTTGGGAAGAAAAATCTTTTACTTCAAGCAATTCTAATTTAGTCTACCTTACATTAAAAACGATTTCCCTAATTTAAGTTTATAATGAACATACTTGCAAGACGATAGTTTTTTATGCTGAAACCCCAAGCAAGAAATGCGCTCAACTTAAATTTCATTACCTGTGTTACTGTTGCTTCGCTATCTTATTCACGTAGTATGAAATTGCTCTTTTGTCTGCACAGTCACACACTTTTAAATTTTTCACTGCGAGAGTTTTTAGTCGAACGAAAAAGCAAAGGTCGAGCGAAAGGAGACAGCGTTCATTTCGCCAATAAATGATTGCTTTTGGCTTGAAACATCATTGCAGCTTTGTTGCTAATAAAACTTGCAAACGCACGTTTTCCACTGAGGATTTTATTTGGTTTTGAACTTTGTTACACTTGATCATATGGTATTGACTCAAGCAAGACCATGCAAGACCAAGAAACAACTAGTAGTGTTTTGTACTTGTAAAACATTTACACTCTCATTACAGTAATCTCCCGGTTTGCAAGTTGAATCTGAACAGCAAATGAGAACTTTGCTTTCAGGTGCAAACATAGCACCTTCCTAAGCCATTATTACGTAACTTAAGGCTTGTACAATTATCAACTAAAATGAAGACTATCATCATTAGTGCTGGTGTTGGAGACTTAAATATGCACCAACTGACGATTCACGACTTGTTCATATTACAAACTTTTTTATGATCTGCTTGATTTGCTGTATATATCAATAAACTATTGAAAAGTTGAATTTAATTTTTTGAACATTTTTTGCGAAACTAAAGGAAAAACAAGCACTAAAATTAGAAAAACAAGCGACCCAGAAAAATTTTAAGGCGACCCAACTTTGAGTCGCGACCCATACGTTGGGAACCACTGCTGTAAGGAACATCCTCAAACTAACGCTGTGGTTGGGAAATATACTTTCTGATCTGTTCTCTGCCAAAGCATTTAACAGTCCCAATGCACCCAACTGTTTTCTACAAAATTGGCTTGGTGAAACATTGTTATATGATTCATTTCCTGCACAAGGTCTTTTTTACTAATGATTTATGTAGAATAATTCTCTGCTAGTTTAGCTGCTTTGCGCTTCAATTCTTTTTTTGACATTTTTGGTAGTTCCAAAGAAAGCCAAAGGTATCAGGAATTTGTTTTGCTGCACTGAAACGAACTGCAAGCTCTCGAATAAAATTATCCAATATTACATAAATTATGTGCTTTCGGAAGCGGGCTTTTTCAGTGGATTCATCTGCTTCGTTCATTTCATTTAAATTTTCATTAGGTGTATCCTCATATTGGAATCTTGTTCTTTTTCTGGCAGTGGAATTAAGGTCTTTCAACAATTTTATTTCGTTTAATATCTACAGGCTAGGCGCAAAAAGCTTAGCTTCATTCCATATTGCTTTCTAACTGTCTCGAAAAGCCATTAGTTGTGCAAGCAAGCTTTCTACGTTTGCAACTTCCGTACTTACAAAATAAATTTAACTACTGTGCCTAGAATCTAATAGAATCTAATGTGTGGGTTACGTGCACCATTCCATGGACATTACAGCGATGGCGGCACATCGTAGTTGTTGGCGTCTAGGATAAAAAACAACCATCATTTTGCCAAACTTCCGACATTGGTATCAAGGTACATCCTTACCCTGTCTCTATGCGCTCGCTAAGTTTCATGCGCTTATCGCGGCACGTTTAGGAAATATGGAATGAAATGCACGCGACGGTAGCCGAAAACCACACTATCGGCCGTTTTCTCATCTGAACCAGCAAACTGATGTCTCTAACACTGACCGTGCATGTTCACTTCCTTCTGCATCAATGGCGTTGTTGCTTGTCTCGTTGCGTCAGCCATTATCCTATTTTCAAAATACCAAGTTTCGATACCCTCCTGTGATTCCTTGATCTTATTTCTTTGTTTATCCTACCCTTTTACTACCAGACCAAACAGTTACACTTGGGTGTTGTACTACTTTCCTCCATTGTTTTGTCACAATAATTCTGAAAACGTTTACAAGTTGGACTTCAGGTTAGACATTAGAGCTTAAATTTTCTGCATAAATCCCTTCTCCAAAGTATTCTTGCAAAATTTGTTCGTGACAGTGCACATGGAAATCCCTTTCAGCTTCAAAGCAACAATAAAAAATTTATGCATTATTGCGCATTTCAGTTTTGAACTCTGATATTCACGGGCCTCCTAGACTCTTACGGGCCCTGGTGCGGCGCACCGGTTGCACCTCCCTCTCGTTGGACCTGATGGTGGCCAAATCGTGGCTCGCCTATCTCTCTTTTGCGGCTCATGTGCATTTTTATAATAAGCCTAAATTGTTTTTCTGCGTCTCAATTTTGCTAGAAGTTGCAGAATGTGTTTATTCACCAACACTAAGCTTTTGATACATTCTCTTCTTTTTTTTTGTTTTACCTTTAAGTTGGGACAAAAATGGAGATTTCGAACACTGATTGGAAGTGATGACTTTTTTTTAGTCATCATTAAAGTCTTGCACTTAAAACGATCGCGATGTTTTAATTTTTACAAAACTACAATTTTAGAAAATTTTGTGGCCCGCAAACACTATCGTTTTGTTGAATACGGCTCATGCTTGAAAAACTTTGGCCACCCCTAATATATCACTATATACAAAAAATATACAGCAACAGTTTGTTTTCTCTCAAATAAAGTCTGGATGCTTTTTCAGTGAACAAAAATAAAAATTACTTGACAGTATTTCTGAATTGAACGCTTTTGCTTTTGTCCTCCGAATGTAACAAATCAAACACAAGGAAACAACAATAATCACACCGGAAAAGAAAATAGCCTAAATTTTATTTTGATATATCTTTACATGCGAAAGCTATTCAACAACAAGCAGTTTTTTCCGACTGATTAGGAAGAGGGGCGAGGTTGTGGCAACTAGCTTCTACTGTAAATCAAATAAAAGGGGGCTGAGAAAGAGTATATACAAAGATTTTCTATGAAAAAAACGAATTTAAATCAACAAACTTTTACTTTGTATGCAACCCCCCGAAAAAACGTAAAACACATCAGGTAGCAAGCACATAGGTTCGGCCTAAATAATCATTAAAAGGAAATTTGACGTTGCAAACGGAAGACGATATTAACAATAAAAAGTTGGTAATAAAAGCATTTTACAAAACAATTGTATTTTATCATAATGTACAAGCACGTGGAACTCGCGGCCCGCAAAGGAATTTTTTAATCACATGCTCAATTCGAAATATTAATTAATTCATCCATAAAAAGGTTTAATTTTATTTAGAAAAACGATATGAGGTTTTTTTTACAGGAACTGATTGTGTTATATCTCTGCTGATTGAGTTTTGTTTTTCTTACGTTGTTTTTATTCAAATAACTGTTACGTCACAAAGGACATAAACTTGCTTCAGCTTACGTTTTTTCTTTGCCATTCATTTTAAAAAATAAGTCGCGTTGTAATTTGGTTTATTGGATTTAGATTGGAAATTTAGTTAAAACCGTCTGTTATGAATCAATCTATAATAAATTTTCAACAATAAAAATTTTAACAAATATAATCATGCGAAGACGAGTTTTTAGTCGAGTGTGGCAACCAGCGCTAAATCCAACAAATGTGCTGCTACATTCAAGTTTTAACTAATCCAGATGCCGGTGAGTGTGTTCTAATTTATGCATTCTTCTAATCAATGGATACAAAAGAAGAGATAAAGCAGTTCTACGAACTTGATGCTGAGCTTAGACGTAAATACATGCTTGTCGAATGTCTAATGCTAAAAGACTAGAAAAGATTCTGGTGTAGATTCTAAGGTTGGCCCTGCTGTTTCTCACGATTACAGACCTTTTTCCACCTTGAACCCTGTAGCTGACAGGCAAGTTTGTGGTACCGGTACGAAATTTGTTGCTGCCCTAGATAAAGGTTGTAATCTGCCACCGTGTCTACCACAGGTAGATGTAGTGAGTACTAACGTTGTAGGTCTACCACATGTAGTACATAGGAGTCGAAGTATCTCAGAAGAGAAAGCTCACGCAGATGATGCTAGATTCACTAGAAATGCTGAGCAGATGGTTCAAAATGAAGCTGAGTGTGGTCCCTCCCATAATCGATTTCCTTATTCCGGAAACGACTTCTGGTTGCCCAGGTGTGAGAACGAAGAGGTCACTCGTATACCAAAACCCGAGCTGACAAAGTTTAGTGGCGACCCCTTGGACTATTTCGAATTTGTACGCAATTTCGATCTGCATATTGGGAATCTTCCTATTCCTGATGCAAAGAAGTTGACATTCCTTTTGCAGTATTGTGACGCCGAAGTTCGTCGTCAACTTTCGCATTTTAGTAAAGATTTACATCGTGGCTATACTTTTGCTCGAGATCAATTATGGCAGTTGTATGGACAGCCCCACGTAATCTCTCGTGCCTGCACCTCTCTGCTTTCCAAAACGCCGACAGTGAAGGACGAAGATCCAGCTGGTTTGCTACGGCTGAGTATCTTACTTCAAAAGTGTTGCAGTGCCTTATCAGACATTGGTGAATACGCTGGCATCAATTCTTTGCATTGTCTTTTGCCAATTTTAAGAAAATTGCCAAAATCTTTACAGGACAAGTGGATTGAGTGGTCGGTAGATGTCGCTGACAAGACCAATCGAGAAGCTGGCTTTGTCGATTTAGCAAACTTTGTTGCGCATCACTCAAGACTATGGAATTCTCTTTTCGGTCAAAGTCTTTATTGCGACGGTCAAAGTCGACAAGCCGTGGAAAGAAGAAAAAGGGCCTCGCTGTATAATGTAGCTGCTGAAGAAAGCACGTTAAAGAGATCTTCAACTAAGTGCTTACGTGGAAAGTGCTCGTTTTGCAATGAAAATCACAATCTTGATTCTTGCAGCAAGTTCGTCGAGAAAAGTGTTTTACGACGCCGAGATTTCGTGATGAAGAACGCTCTATGTTTTCGGTGTTTGCTGGCCGGACATATAGTTTCAGAGTGCAGGACGGAGTCGCGTTGTGGTGAGTGTGAAAGCAAGTTTCACCATACACTGCTACACAAGTTAAAGAAGGGTTTGGATAAAAGGAAACAAGAAGAAACTACCTGTTCATCAGCTCTTTCATCTTCGCATGCCGTTAGCGGAAAATTCGACAAGGTTTTTATGTGCGTGGTGCCAGTAAAGGTAAAATATCAAAACAAAGAAGTGACAACGTACGCCTTTCTTGATTCAGGCTCATCAGCAACATTTTGCAGCAGGAAGCTTGTAGACAGACTTGGTATTGAAGGAGAGAAGAAAGAAGTTTCTCTAAAAACTCTCGGAAGCCAGTCATGCTGCACGGGAACCGTGGCAGATTTGAAAGTTTCGTCACTAGATGGAGATTGTGAAATTGAAGTGAGAAACGTTTTTTCTATTGATAAAATACCCGTCGCGCCTAACCTGGGTTTAACCAGAAAAGAGTTGGAAGACTTTTCTCATCTCCGTGATCTCAGCTTTCCGGAAGTAAAAGGAGCAAGTGTAACTCTGTTAATCGGTGTCGACGTCCCGGAGGCTTTGTGGGTAGAAGAAGTTCGCAAAGGAAGTCCTGATGAACCTTGTGCATGGAAGTCCCCCTTTGGATGGTCACTGATGGGAAAGTTTTCTTCTGCTGAGTTTTCACCAATAGTCAATGCTAATTTCGTTCGAATCAACGAGAATGGCGTAGAAAAACAATTGCAACGCATGTACGAAGCGGATTTTGGAGACCCAACCGAAATCTATGCATCTCGTATATCTCGTGAAAATCGGGTCGCGCATGAGAAAATGAAGGATTCTGTGGTCTTAGAAAGCGGGCGGTTTCAGTTGCCTCTCCCCAAGCGGGCAAGCCTGTTGCCTTTACCTGAAAACCGCTTGATGGCAGAAAAGCGCTTAAATGGACTGAAGAAGTGCTTAATCAAAGATGAGGATCTGTGTAGGAAGTATGTCGAGTGCATGCAGACTTACATAGACAAGGGATATGCCGAGGAAGTTGTGGATTCTGACACAGAGAATGCACGAGAACAGTGGTTCATTCCTCACCATCCTGTAGTGCACCCGCGAAAGCCAGGAAAAGTGCGTATAGTCTTTGATTGTGCAGCGAAGCACAAAAGGGTGTCACTAAATGATGTTCTGCTGTAGGGCCCTGACTTCTTAAACAGCTTGTTTGGTGTGCTAACCCGCTTTCGTAAGGAACGAGTCGCTCTTGTAGCTGATATTGAAGGTATGTACCATCAAATAAAGGTGCACCCGGATGACAGAAACATGTTAAGCTTTTTATGGTGGAAATCCGGCTGCTTCAGCGACGCACCCTCAACTTACCGCATGACGTCGCACCTGTTTGGAGCCAAATCGTCGCCAAGTGTTGCTTTGCTTTGCTTAAAAGAAACAGAACAAAGATTTGGTAAAGCTTATAGCAGCGACGTGTGTGAAGCAGTAAGAAGAAACTTTTATGTGGACGACTGCTTGGTTTCGGTAGCAACTGTTGAACAGGCACAGACCTTCGCTAAGGATTTAAAAAATTTACTCCTGCAAGGAGGTTTTAGCTTAAAGAAGTGGGCATCGAATTACCATGAAGCGCTTGTTAAGTTACCAGAAGATCATCTAGCTCCAAGCGTACAAAACCTAAATTTTGGTTCCGCGGATGAACATGAGCAACGTGTTTTAGGTGTCGTGTGGAAACCACGAGATGATGTTTTTTCTTTCAAAGTCGAAGTTGCCAAAAGAACTGAAACTAAGCGAGGAATCTTGTCAGTTATAAGCTCAGTTTTCGACCCTCTCGGCTTTGCTGCTCCTGTATTGATTACAGGGCGGCTCTTGTGGCAGGAAATGTGTCACAAAGGATATGACTGGGATGACTTGCCATCTAAAGAAGAATCCTCCAGATGGAGACAATGGGCAGACCGCTTAAATGATCTTCAAGCAATTAGTGTGTCCAGGTGCATCAAGCCATCTGATTTTGGCGAAATAAAACAAACAGAGCTGCACATTTTTGCCGACGCTTCAACCTCGGCTTATGCCGCTGTTGCTTATCTTCGAATTGTTAATGAACAGGGTTCGGTTCATTGTTCCTTTGTAATGGGCAAAGCAAGAGTTTCTCCTTTGTCTACAATGTCTGTACCAAGATTAGAACTGACGGCCTCGGTACTTGCTGCAAAACTCGATGTCCTGATACGAAAAGAGTTAGATTTGACAAATTGCACGTCAACGATATGGTCAGACTCTACAGCTGTTTTGCAGACGCTTTACAATTCTTACAAGCGCTTTCCCACATTCGTTGCAAATCGGGTTGCAGAAATTGAACGTTGTGTTAACGTTAATTGCTTTAGATTTGTTCCGACCGAAACTAATCCCGCGGATGATGCTACCAGAGGTTTGAGTGCAGACGACTTGTCCAAGCAATCCAAATGGCTTCATGGGCCTCAGTTTCTTTGGGAGACTAAAGATTTATGGCCTGAAGGTCCAATTGTGCTTTCTCCTGTTCCAGACGAGTTTTTGCCTGCAAAACAAAAATGCGCTAAGGTAAACGTTGTTCTATGCAAAAGGCTAGATCCTACCGATAGCTTAATTTCAAAGTACTCCTCTTGGCATCGTTTAAAGAAAGCAGTGGCCTGGATTCTTCGTTACAAAACGTTTTTGCGCTGCAAGGCTAAGCAATCGGAGTGGACAAAACCAGCCAAAGGTTTGCTTACCGAGGAAATAAGAAAGGCAGAAGCAGCCATTCTTCAATATGAACAGGAAAAGCATTTTAAACGCTTAATTGCTGATCTGCGCAAGGGCAAAGTTTTAGATAAAGATTCGTGTTCTGTAGCAATAGCAAAGTTAAATCCAATTCTGGACAATGGTTTAATTCGCGTTGGTGGTCGCATTGATTTGGCTCCCGTTTCTTATGATCAAAAACACCCCATCATTCTGCCATACAAATCTCATGCCACCGATCTAATTATCGCATGTCACCACGAGAAGGTGGGCCATAGTGGCGTGGGACACACTATATCTTCTTTATGGCAACGTTTTTGGATAGTCAAAATTGGCGTGGCAGTGCGGAGTGTATTAGGAAGCTGTCTGTTTTGCAAACGTAGAGCAGCGACACCCTGCAGTCAACTGATGGCAGATTTACCTCTCGCAAGATTGCAAGTGAATCAGCCAGCTTTTAGTCATGTTGGAGTTGATTACTTTGGGCCATTTCTAATTAAGCAAGGAAGAAGCGGAGTAAAGAGATACGGCTGTTTGTTCACTTGTCTATCGACAAGAGCTGTACATTTGGAAGTTGCAAACGACTTGTCTACAGACTGCTTCATTAATTGTTTGCGCAGGTTTATTGGGCGGCGAGGGCAACCACTGCACATATACAGCGACAATGGCACTAACTTCGCCGGAGCAGAAAAGGTGTTGCGAATGTCGCTTGAAAAGTGGAACAAGCAGAGGATTGAAGAATATTTGCGGCAAAGGGAAATCGCTTGGTCGTTTAACCCACCTGCAGCGAGTGCTAGAGGAGGGGCTTGGGAACGCCTGATTCGCTCTGTCCGGCGCATTCTCTCCACTTTATGGTCACCGAAAATTTCATTAACCGACGAAATGCTTCGCACATTTTTGGTGGAAGTTGAGTCGATTATCAATTCAAGGCCCCTGGTTCCGCTTAGTATTGATGCTCGGAACAACGAACCACTAACTCCGAATCACTTACTTCTACTCCGCAGTTCACCAAACCAATGTCCAGGCGTGTTTGAAGAAAATTCAAGCTATGCACGTAAGAAATGGATGTACGTGCAACATCTAGCAAATGTATTCTAGAAAAGATGGATCGATGAATTTCTTCCTATGCTGAACAAGCGCCAAAAGTGGCTCACCAAAGAAGAAAATCTCAAAGGGGACAGCATTGTGTTGCTACTCGACGAAAGAGTTCCTCGAGCTAAGTGGTTGCTGGGTAGAGTGGTAGACGTTTACCCAGACAAAAATAATTTAATTCGCACAGTTTTAGTTAAAACCAAGTCAGGTCTTGCAAAGCGCCCCGTCAATAAGTTGTGCTTAATTCTCGATTCAGACACTGATATTTAGTGAATTATTGAGCTGTAGTCGAGATATTGGGAGCTTAATTAACTTCAGCATAAACATTTACATGCAACCTCGTGCGGATTTTAATCATAAGCGTTGTATATAATCATTAACATGTTACATATGTAATAGCCGAGCCCTTGACCCTTTGTATGCTTGTTTATTTGCTTTTGCTAAGTTGCTCCTTTGTTTTCTTTGAAGTGTCAAAACTCAATATGTGCTTACGATATTTGTATGTTTTAAATATACAGTCCTATATTTGTGGGGGGGTATGTTATATCTCTGCTGATTGAGTTTTGTTTTTCTTACGTTGTTTTTATTCAAATAACTGTTACGTCACAAAGGACATAAACTTGCTTCAGCTTACGTTTTTTCTTTGCCATTCATTTTAAAAAATAAGTCGCGTTGTAATTTGGTTTATTGGATTTAGATTGGAAATTTAGTTAAAACCGTCTGTTATGAATCAATCTATAATAAATTTTCAACAATAAAAATTTTAACAAATATAATCATGCGAAGACGAGTTTTTAGTCCAGTGTGGCAACCAGCGCTAAATCCAACAAATGTGCTGCTACAGATTGGATGAACTTTTTTCGGTAGAAAAGCAAAAAAAAGTTTCAATTTACAAAGCAGCTCGCCCGGATGTTTCTTTACTCTTCACTTTGATTTCAACGTAGTTTTCAAAGGGCAATTCGAGTTAAAGACCACACAAAAAAAATCTTTGCTTTAATTTATATTAATAGATTGCATACCGTCCACAATTACCGGTCGGTTTAAGCGAAGACCTTTGTATGGTCGACTTCAACACATATCGCTATTTGAAAAATTATTTTTCGGGAAAGTAGCTTTAAAAATTTACGATGAAATCAAAGCGGAAACTAAAAAAAGATCATTATTTTGTTTGCTTAACGGATTGCGGCCTATGGCAAAGTCATAGACAAAAATTCCACCGATGTGAACCACATAAGCTCACTAGCTTGACATGTCGATGTACAAAGTATTTAAGTATAAGGATATAAAAAATTTATAATCGTAGCTTTAAAACAGTGAAACAATACAATACGTAGTATAAGCCTATTACCAAGAGTGGACAAACTATAGCCATTGGGCCGGATCTAGCTGGATCCACTAATTAATTTGGCTCAACAAACCTTCTGTTTTAGTAGCAGCACTTTAAATAATCATTTCAGTTGGATATTTAAAAATTAGGAAAACCAAATGCGCTCTCAGCATTTATCAGGCCTGTCTGTCAAAATTTTTAAAAATGGGACTCACATCATAACAAAGTTTGTCGACATCAGCTCATAAGCTTAGATTATATAGTACGCGATATACCCGATTAATTTGGACAATTTCTCCTACCGGAACGCATCAATAAAACCACTATGAAAAATCAATTTGAAAACTATTTGGCAAAAAAAATATTGCATCATGCATAAAAAGCTATAAAAAAATTGAAGTATATATCAGAACACTATAAGAAGTTTTTGTGAAGTACTTGGTATAAACTAATGTAAATGCAGAGTACAAGGCGGCTCACGCGCTTTCTACTCAGCGTAGAAGTGTTGCTACTTTAGAAAAAGTGCAAAATACTACATTAAATTTCAGATTGATTTAAACACTTTTGCTATAACAAAATATTGCCATAATGATGAAGTCCATATTCCGGACACAAAAGCAGCGATAAATTTAAATGTACAATCATGAAGATTAATAAAAGTACCGGTACAGTATAATTCAACTATGAGTAAAATAGTTTTTTTAAATTCAAAAGGCAGTTAATTGATTCATTGATTAACTGAATTGAACTACCGGTATAACAAGGTTACAATGCTAACATAAACAGCTTTAGAAACAGTGTGTGTAGTGTAAATAAGAAGAACTTAGACAACGCTCTTTTTCGAAAAGGCAAAAACAAAATACTATCCCATTTTGCTTTTGACTAATGAACAATTAAATTATTATTTTGATCATAATTGATTTACAATAAGATTTTTGTTATGTATAATAATAGCCTAATAAGCACCATTACGGCATACATTATTCGAAATATAACTTTGAAAAAAAAAATTAAACAGAAAAAGGCGTTAATTGCGCTTTTGGCTTCCATAAATCTTTTTCAGCAAAATGAAGAAAAAATCAGGTATTAAATCATTTATTAATAACTCAAAATTAGTGTAAAAGCTGCAAAATGATATTATGAAATATTTTGTTTGACCGCTAATCGAATAATTGACTTATAATACACATATCAGATAAACAAGATTGCACTTTTTAATGTACCTTATTTCTTTACTTTCAAATGATAGGCTACATCTTCACTGGTTCAAAATGTACATCAGGGATGTCAAACTCGCGGCCCGTGAAGTCCTTTGAAGAATCTTTTTGTCAGATGCTCAATATAAAATCAAAATATTAATCAATTCAAAACTAGATTCCATCTACGAATACGACATCTAATTAGATGCCAAACAATTTGCAATTCATTAACCAAGACGTTTTAATTTTTTTTTTTTTTGAAGTTCAAGTAGTTCAGGCGAAGACTTTTTTTGGTGTTCACCTTGATTTAATTAAGAACTTTTAAAAAGTGTTAATCGTCAGCAAAAACTTCATATTCCGACAAAAGAAATTTCGAGATTATAAGTTGCATTCCAAATGAAGACCAAAAAGAAACGTGGCAAGACTCGACCGCGAGGACTGTTCCGTAAACCTTTTTTATAAAATTTATCTTAATTTCATGGTGAAGACCCAACCCCAAAAAAAAAGATCTTCACCTTGTTGGGTATTCGAATTGCCGCCGGCATACGCTCACGAGTTTGACATGGGTGATGTACATTAAATAATGCATATAAGTCAACTAATTAAAAGATTATAATTGATTTTGAATAAAAGATAAGATTATATTCATCCATCTGAGTTACTGATGAAATTTCGAGAACTACAGTGCTACGAAACTGCATAAGAATTATTTTGTAAGGTTATGGTATGATACTTGTCACAGTCATCCGGATACCATTATCTGTCATAGAAGTAATAATATTCACTGTCTATCGTTCCGTTCTCTGAATTATCACCGAATGAATTCGAGTGTTTTCGTGGGTGTGGCCCAATTTTTGGAAAACCCCGAGGTGCTTCATATTTTTTTCTGCCAGCCAAATCATGTCTGAAAAGTAAAAACAATCCCCTTTATTCAAGCCATGAATAAAATCACGATGCTGCCATAAATGTTCGAGTCTGTGCATGTGTATCTGGGAGTTATGCTGTTATAGAGACTTTCGCTTCTATTTGCCGCAACTTTTGAAACATTTGATTTCGTACTAAACCATTTGTTATCAACGAGTATTGAAAATAAATTAACTTAGACCAAAGTACAATCATCTTTTATGTCAATTTCATCTAAGCCAGAAAAATTTAGACTTTGTTTAAAAAGAGTTGATTGCAAGCTTTGCACGCGTTCAAAACGATTGCAGTCGAACTTTTGAAAAAGCGCATTCACAAGAAGCTAATAAGACTTACAAAAAAGATGTAAATAAGTTCTAGCAAACTTGAAATAATTTTCAGTAAAATGCTGAAACGCTTATGAAATATTTCGTTGTATTTGTAGAATCTTTGGAAATAACTATTAATTGTGCGCCTTTTACTCTAAAACATACACTAAAAAATATTGCTGATATTGTCAGGGACGATTAAAAAAATAATGTCCTTGTTTTCTTTGCCGAAAAAATTGCATTCTACGATTAAATCAATTCAAAATTACTTTCACCCGAAAAAAGATGCCAAGAAACGTACCCTTTGATAATTGCATAGGTTACATGCTTAGAAGATGTTGTAGATGCTTTCTTATGCTCGGATGGTTGGAAAAAAAAACCTTTGAATCTTTTTGATATCAAATAAAATATTTCCATCAGATTTAAGAGTAGTGAGAGTGCCGTCATGGCGTACATGAATAAAAGAAAAAGTGTTTTCTCCTGCAAAATAAAAATAAGTGTATTATCATGTTTGCTTTTATTCCAACATCTATCTTTTTCTTCTAAGCACAAAAAATTTTGCGCTTCAGTAGTTTTTTACGCTTTTAAGATCAGTTTCAACATTGATCTTTCGAAAGATTATTCTTGTTTGCTTTTTAATTTTTTACGCTAAAGCACGGAGAAAAGTAAAAAAATAAATAAACAAAGATTAATCCGCCAACGCTCGTAGTGGAAAAGAGCATTCTTTGTTTCTTTTATTGATCTTCGATTGAAGCGAGCGGTTAAAATTGAAGCGAGCGCAAAAAAATATCAATAAAACAAACAAAGAATGCTCTTTTCCACGCTCGTAGTGGAAACGGGCCTTTAGCCTTAACACTCTTTTGGCTTTGTTTTTTGTGCTTTTCGTCTAAAGTTTTGTCTTTTCGGCGTCCGCTTTCGTCTGAATTGGCCTTAAGTTTGAGCAGAAGATTTGAAATGGAATAAAAACTAAACAATTGTTTTCTTTCCATTTCCTTTCGGCTTCGACGTAAATAAATCGAGCAATTTAAAAAAATACACATAGAGTTCATAAAATGACTCACCATAGGTCGTGACACGAAACATTCGACGACTCTTGGGCACGGGTAACCATCGCAGAGATACAGCTCTTTCACGTCGAATTTGTACAAGACGAACTAATATATTATTTTATTAAAGCAATCAAATCTTTAAAGTGGAAATTTTTGCAGTCGTGCTTATTCGCTACACTGTAAAAAAGCGCCCAGCAAAATCAAAGAAATTTTGCAAAATTTTGCAAACATCAAAGCGCTGATTGAAGGAATCAAATGAACCGCTGCAACTTTTTTACTGTGAGCAAAAAAAAAAAATTGAAAGATCATTTAAAATTTAAAACAAGTGGAAATGTTTGAAAACCTCTATATGCTTTACAACACTTCCATTTGCAAAAATTGCAAGAAAGTTGTTTTTTAGTCAGAGTTTTTGCGTTTGCTTGAAGTTGAATTGATAGTCAAAACTTTTAGTCTTATCGCGTTGCTCAGTGCTTTTTTAAGAGTTCACTATAAAAACTCTTCAATACCAAAAAGATCTTAAATTGCTCCACCATAACAGACATTGAATGTGGGTCATCCATACGGTTTATTCTTGGATTAAGCTATGATACTTAAGGCATATTAATTAAACATTTTAATCCTTTAAAGCAATGCTTTTCAACCAATTGTATTGTACACCCCAGGGTGAACCAAAATTTTTTATGGGTGTACCACTTTAATAGGGTGTACTGGGGTGTACAACACACCATAAAACAATGTGGTGAATTTATTTTCATACCAGGTGATTTTTTAGTGAAAATTAATAGTTTATATTTTTTTTACAAAAATTGCATATAGTGTTTTGCTCTAAATTAAATTATAATGGATATACGTAAGTTCTTTAAGAACTGTTCTGTAGAAAATCAACACTCCATTGAATCAAACAAGTGTGAGCAAGTCGTCGAACGACACGCTGAAGTTGATAGAGAACAGTTGTCTGAAAGAAATAATAGCAAGAGCAGCAATGTTTTTTACAAGGGAAAATATTCAAAGAAATAAAAATGGAACCACAAAGAAACACAAATATAATGATGAATATACTATGTACAATTTAGGGAGAGAGTATAATGTTTTCTTCATCCATACCACGACCACATATAACAGCATGAATACATTTATCCTAACATAAAATTACTAACAAAATACAACAAAAAAAACAAAAATAAAGAAATCATAATGAACGTTTTCGGAACGAAAAGAAACCATAATGAATAATTAAGTTAAAATAACTTTGAAAATAAATCCTATTTATAAAACGTTTAAAGTTTCACATTATTTTCAATTGAAGACTCGTGTTCCCCCCGAACTATGTTCAAACATTGTTTATCAGTTTTCGTGTTCGTGTGATTCGAACCTGACATACGTCGGTATGTCAAACCGTCATTTGATCACTAGGGTGAGTGAACACTTAGGTTTCCAGTTGAAGACTGAGAGCTCCGTTAAGGAACATATCATGTCGTGTGATATTTGCTCTAATACTAAATTCAACTTAAATTCGTTTAAAATAATTAAAAAATGTAATTCCACTTTTGAAACCAAAATTCATGAAGCTTTATTGATAAAAAAGCATAAACCCAAACTCAATCGACAATTATTTGCAAATGGATCATCATTTTTATTAAATACGCTCGTATATTTTAGATTATTATTTTGTGTCAGTTGGATTTGCTCGGTGTATCGGCGTTGTTGTTGTCATTTTGGCGGTTGCATTTAAATTTAAATTAATTTCCTTTATGAGAGAAAAAAAGATTTGTTGAACAATTGCGTAATTCAGATCATTGACTTCGTTTTTGTTTAAATTACAGTACTTTTTTTTTCAAATCATTTTATTCACTTGAAGAGGGCTGACGCAAGCCGAAAACGTTCATTATGGTTTCTTTTGTTTGTTTTTTTTTATTATATTTTGTTAGTAATTTTATGTTAGGATGAATGTATTTATGCTGTTATATGTGGTCGTGGTATGGATGAAGAAAATATAGTATGTATGGCTTTTATTGCACAGAAACAGAAATGTTAAACCCTTAGCCTTCTGTCTGCGGTCTGTTTTGTCCTGCCACTTTTCAAACAGTAACTCATCCCTAAACTATCTACAAAAACATTTGCAAATACAGCATCCTAATCATTAAAAAAAATTAAAGGCATTCTTTGAGGCATCTCTGCATAATAAATAATAACAAGTTTTTCTTTTACAGAGTGAGATAAAAGGAGGAAATAAAGATTTATTGCTTGCTTTCTTGAAAATTGCTTATACTGTAGTGAAACAAAAGTGTCCATACACCGAGTTGGAATCTGTTGTTCTTCCCTGTCTTGAAATTGCTGCTGATATTTTACATAGAGGAAAAAAGACTGTTAGCAAACTGGGGGAAATTCCTTTATCAGACCATACAACTAAGCGTAATTGTGATGATATTTCAAAAGATTTGCTAAAACAACTTGTTAGATAGCTCAAGAAGAGTCCCGCTTCTTGCTTGCAACTTGATGAAACAACCGATATTTCAGATGAGGCGTAGGTTATCGTTTGTTGTAGGTTTGTTGATGCGAAAGCCAAAACTACTGTTGAGCATTATTTGTGCTGCGTTGAAGTTGGAGTTTCTGCAACAATTCAATCCATATTTGATAAATTAAATGAATTCCTTGAAAACATGATTTGGATTGGACGAAGTGTTAATCAGTTACTACCGACGGAGCAACAGCAATGCAAGGTTCTACAAGGTTCTACAAATGGATTGCTTTAAAAAATAAAAAAAGTTTCACCGGATGTGTTTCAAATCATTGCATGATACATCGAGAGGCCCTCGTCGTAAAAAAATTTAACCATGATAAAAATCAGAGGTCTGAGCTGGAGATTGTTCTTAGCGACACCATAAAAGTTGTGAATATTTTCCGCTCTCATTCAAAGAAACATAAAATGCTTTCAGAACTGTGCAAAAATATGCAAGCAAATGAATTGAAGTTGTTGTATCGTGCTAAAGTACGCTAGCTATCAAGAGGAAAAGTTTTGAAGCGAGTATTTTAACTGCGGAATGAGCTGCCTGCTTTTCGTAGTCAAGAAAGACACCCAATGGTTTCAAATTCTGAAAATATCTTTTGGCTTACAATATTATCCTATCTAACAGTAATATTTGAAAGCACAAATCAGTTGAATTTATTCATGCAAAGATAAGGATGCGATATTTTTGAAATTAGGAGTAAGATTCAAGTTTTTAAATCAAAACTGAAATTGTGGCAGAGTAATGTAACAAAATACAATTGTTTTTCAGATTTTGAATCTTTGAACAATTTCATCAAGATTAGTAAATAGGAAAACAAAAATTCTAACATTAAAGCCAAGGTAAAATCACTTGTTCATGAGCGTCTCAATGAGCTAAAGCAAAATTTTGGAGCCTATTTTCCAGATGATGATTATTTGAATCTTAATTTTCTGTTATCGTGCAGCCGTTTACAAAAGAAGAATTTTATCTTGGACACCTAACCAATGAGCTTATTAAATCACTATTGGACTTAGTACAAAATGCAGAGTTCAAATCCTTTAAAACATACAATGAATTTTGGGGATAACTTCTGGAAGTTAATGAATACCGAAATTGTGTTAAAAAAGTTATTTCCATTCTTGCCCGCATGCCTACGACATAGCCTACCTTTGCGAGAAAGGATTTTTTGCTCTTGCTGAAATTAAATCACACAAAAGAAACTCAATCAAGGATGTTGATACGCCGATGAGAGGAGCACTTGAAACAAGATTACTATCCCGCTTTTCTCAACTACCGGATGAAATTCAATAGTAACGTTCGCATTAAATGACTGTTGAAATGCCTTAATGGCACAAATCAGGGGTGTCCAAACTTTTTTCCAGGAGAGCCAGATTTGATAATGTGAAAATGACTGAGGGCCAACAACCTTTGATGATACTATTTTGCACAATAAAAGCATACTAATAGGGAGTAATTTAATGTTGTCATTTTTGTACAATTAAACAATGTACAAGTTAAAGCACTTTGTTCTACAACACATTATATGCACTTCTACCAAAAATTGAAATATTCAGAAAGTAAAACACAGCTGTGTTAATGTGAAGGATAAAACTGAGATCTTAATTTAAATATACGGGTCAAGTCTGGTTCGAGAATATGATATTTAAGCGTAAAATATCACGCAGGTTGGAGTCACTCAGTTTTGATCTCAAGCGATTCTTGTTTAAGTTCATAACGGATGGCTGGCCCAAATGGTAGGTGCTTTCATGCAGCCTGGGCCGTGAGTAAGTCTGTTCATTGATTATAAAATGACAGACCGAAACCGAACCTACCAAAACGGAAGGGTATCCACCCATTCAGATGTTCAGTGTTGGTCTGCTAATCGGCAAACGTCCTTCTCAGGACGGGGCAATGCTAGGATAAAACTGCCCTTTTCAGGGCACATTGCCAACAAGTTCCGAAGACCCACTATTCTTCAGCTGAACATCGAAGGCCTCACTGCAAGCAAGATGAACGTTCTTCATCACCTCGCTATGCAATCTGAGGCACTCGTCATCCTACTGCAGGAGACCCACTGCACTGATACAGAGAAGTTGGTACTTCCAAACTACCAACTAGCTGGGTCTTCTTTAAGCAGGAAGCATGGCCTTGCCACGTTTGTCCACGAGCGACTGAGATACATGCTTTTGGACCAATCTCCACCGACATCGGAGATCGAGTGGTTGTGTGTGGACGTTGATGGCTATAAAATAGTCAACGTCTACAAACCACCGCCAACGCGATTGCAAACCCTGAATCTCCCAGTGTTTCCTCACCCCTGTCTCTACGCTGGCGATTTTAACTGTCGTCATGCTGATTGGGGTTACGACGACAACAGTCCGGACGGTGAGTGCTTGGCTGGCTGGGCAAGTGTTAATTGTCTTGCCCTGCTATATAATGCCAAAGACGCTGCCAGTTTTTATTCCGGCCTCTGGAACACTGGCACCAATCCAGATCTAGCTTTCGCTAGCGTAGGTCCAAACAGTCGCTTACCGGATAGACGTGTCCTTGAGAAGTTCCCCAGGTCACAACATCGACCTTCGCTTATTACACCACTAAGGTTTGCTATGGCAGTGCCAAGCATGCCTGTTAAGCGATGGAACTTCCGCAAGGCCAAATGGAGTCACTACATTGCTTTGACGAATAAATTCGAAAAGACTTTGTTGCCGCCTGATTCACTTGATGTGGATGCGGCTTACCAGGACTTCTGTAACACCATCAAGAAAGCAGCCAAAAAGACTATCCCACGCGGGTATCGAAATAACTATATTCCGTGTTGGGATGCAGAGTGTGAATCCCTCTATAAAACCTTTCTGCAGTTTCCTCAGGGAGACGACTCAAGTTTGGCTGCTACAGCTCTGCTTGTCAAGCTTGACAGAAAGCGGAGGGATCGATGGTCCGAGGCAGTTCGGAGCATTGACTTCTCACACTCTAGTCGAAACGCGTGGAGTATTTTGAACAACCTTACTGGTAGGTCACGACACTCTCCTCGTCACTGTCCCGTTTCAGCCAATGCTATTGCATCTCAGCTGATTAGAAATGGGAAATACAAGGCTGTTGATCGCAAGTCATCTCGACTTGTCTTTCAAGAAGTGTCTGACCTTTGGAGGGCCACAACATCAGACGCAGTAAATATCTCTGACAATTTTTCACAGAGAGAATTTGCTGCTGCCCTACAACATTTAAAACCAGGTAAAGCTCCGGAACCTGATTCCATCTGCCCCGAGCTTATACTCCATGCCGGAGCTGCTTTGAAGTCCTGGTTACGTGACTTCATTTCTTCCTGTTTGCGCCGACTCAAAATTTTCAAGACCTGGAGAAGAGCGCTTGTGGGCGCGATCCCAAAACCAGGAAAGCCGGTGGGGGACCCAAAGAGTTATCGACCGATATCTCTGCTCTGTGTCCCCTACAAGATCCTCGAGAGGCTTATCTACGCCCGCGTTGAACCATTAATCGATCCACTGCTCCCTAAAGAGCAGGCTGGGTTCCGACACGGGAAGTCAACCGTAGATCAAGTTGTTCTGCTAACCCAGAACATCGAGGATTCTTTCGAGGCTAAAAAGAAGACCGGTGCCGTATTTATCGATCTGACAGCTGCTTATGACACTGTCTGGCACCGTGGCCTTACCTGCAAGCTGCTGAGACTACTTCCGGATAAGCACATGGTCAAAATGATCATGGAGCTTGTCCGAAATCGAAGTTTCAGCCTTACCACCGGTGACAGCGAGCAAAGCAGGCTACGCCGTCTTAAAAACGGCGTTCCTCACGGATCGGTCTTGGCTCCCCTCCTATTTAACATCTATACGTACGATCTTCCTTCCATGATTTCCAGAAAGTTTGCTTATGTTGATGATCTAGCATTGTTGCATTCTTCTGGAAACTGGAATGAATTGGAGGGGACTTTAAGCCAAGACATGTCCACACTTTCAGCGTATCTCCAGACTTGGAGGTTGAAGCTCAGTCACACTAAGACGGTGACGGCAGCCTTTCACTTAAACAACCGAGAGGCCAAACGTGAGCTAAAGGTCTACAACAACGATAGACTTTTACCGTTCTGTCCAACCCCTACTTACCTTGGGTAAAACTGGACAGATCGCTCACGTTTCGCCACCATTTAGTGGCATTGCGGAAAAAACTATCCTCGCGCGTCACGCTGCTGAGGCGACTCGTGAGCTCGGGATGGGGTGCTGGTGCTAAAACACTACGCATAGCCACCTTGTTTCTAGTCTACTCAACAGCTGAGTACTGTGCGCCAGTCTGGTGTCGCAGTGCTCACACTCGCCTCATTGACAATGTCTTGAATGACGCCTTGCGCATAGTTACTGGATGCCTGCGTCCCACTCCAACGGACCACTTACCTGTACTCTCAGGCATCCAGCCAGTTGAGCTTCGCCGAATGGGAGCGACACTCTCTTTGGCTTACCGTGGATCTCTGGACCCCGATCATATCTTGCATGGTCTTTTAAGTGGGTCCTCAGATACTCGCCAAGTGAGACTAAGATCCAGACGCCCGTTTGTGCCAGGTGCGCGGAATCTCTTGGACAACCTTTCCAGACTTGGCATCCGCGCCTCTGAATGGACAAATCACAAATGGAAAACGGAGTACTGTGAAAATGATTCCAGGCTCCGTGCTTTTGTGCCCGAGACCGGTGGTAGGCCTGTTGGGATAGGCTTACCCCGAGTAGCTTGGGTTAAGCTCAACCGCCTGCGGACTGGTGTTGGGCGATTCCATTCGTCCATGCACAAATGGGGTCTCGCTCCTTCACCGAATTGCGAGTGTGGCGCCTCTGAGCAAACCGCAGACCATGTACTAACAGCGTGCCCTATACATCGGGCACCACATGGAGCACGAGGTC
Source organism: Diplosoma virens (assembly GCA_963680785.1). Lineage (NCBI taxonomy): Eukaryota > Metazoa > Chordata > Ascidiacea > Aplousobranchia > Didemnidae > Diplosoma > Diplosoma virens. The sequence continues at coordinate 25,494,412 of OY796894.1, forward strand.
TGACGGTTTTGGATGACGAAACTCGATGCTGGCTTAATGACATCACTGCCAGCATCTGATCCAGGCAGTGCAGCAGTCTGGGGTAGTAAACGGATAAACCCTCGGCCCCAGCCCTGTTTGTGTCTGGCCTGGAGTGGATGCCCTTCAAACGACGACGACGACGACCGAGAATGTCTGCTCACACAAATATGTTGAGCGGAACAAGCTCAATATTTTCTTTGCAAACGTTCGTATTTCTGGAAACTTGCTTTTATACAGCTGCTGGTAAAAACGCACGAGAAAAAGATGTTGCAGTCTGCTGCGGCACTCGTTGTCGCACTGAAGCACAATTAGCTGTCGCTGCAGATTTTTCGGAGCTTCATTAGGATCCACGCTGAAAGGAGAAGTGAATAACAATATTTTTTTTCAATTGCGGCAAAATCCCGAAAGCGGTCGTTTAAATCACTGGCGAGAGGTATCAGGGATTCTGCATATTTTTTGGTCTTCACACACGTACTACCAATAGTGACATCCCGCAAAGCTGGAAAATGAGTCGGCAGGGCTCCGTTTGTGACAAATGTATCTGGAAAAGTTGTAGTTTCGTTTTAAAAGCTTTTATGTGCGAGTGTAGCTCGCTGACCACTGCGTTTTGCCCTTGAAGGCTAATGTTCAGCGCATTTAGATGCTTTGTTATATCAACCAAAAAAGCCAAGTCTGCTATCCACACAGTATCTGACAGCTCTTGCATTGGCCTTCCCTTTTCAACTAAAAATTGTCCAATTTCCACTCTAAGCAAGAAAAATCGCTGCAGAGATGATCCTATGCTGAGCCATGTCACATCGTTGTTATATAATACATCTCCATATTCAGCCTCAATGTCATGCAGGAACTGATGAAACTGGCATTGTTGGCATAAAGCTTTAGACCGGATGAAATTAATTGCCTTTGCCACTGGCTTCATAAACATGAGCAAATGGTAGATGCTTGGCGCAAAGGACTTGTTGATGAATGATGCAATGAAGCTTCACAGCGTCGCCTCCTTCATCACTGACTTTTTTATAGATACGTGTGGACAGTCTACTTTGTTCGCCAGCCATAGCAGGCGCACCGTCTGTTATGATCCTACTTACCTTGCTCCATGGTAGTTTCATGTTATCAACAGTTGAACAAGCATTAAAAAATAGATCAGCTCTTCTTGTTTGGTCCTTAAGACTTTTGAGGTCTAGTAGCTCTTCTTTTATGTTTATGTCACTATCAACACCTCTCAAAAAAATCAATAATTGAGCAGTGTCCGATAGGTCCGTACTTTCATCGCAGGCCAGAGAAAATAAATCAAAGTTTAATGACTTCTCTCCCAGTTGTCTTCGAACATCTGTGGACAGCTCTTTGATTCTCCGTGCTACAGTATTCCGAATGAGGCAGACGTTGGCGAAGTTCTTCTTCTTTTGGGGGCAAATACGCGTATGTTCTGCCATTTTCATAACACAGGTTTCAACGAATTCACCTTCTGCAAATGGTTTGCTGTGTTTTGCAACTAACAAAGCCACTGCAAGGCTTGCTTTAGTAATACTGTACTTTCATTTGACTCGCGAGTTCGTTTAAAGTACAGCTGCTGGGTGGCTAAGCTGTCCTCCTGTTGCTTTGCTTTTTCTGCACGATCAACCTCTGATAGCTTGTTCAATGTGCTAGTATGTTTTGTCTCATAGTGCCTCTTTACATTATACTCCTTACACACTGAAACAGTCTCGTGGCAAACTAGGCAAACACAGTTGTTTCTGTTATCAATAAAAAAATATTGTAACTTCCACCTTCCCTGGAAACAACATCCTTCTTTATCCACTTTCCTTTCTTACTTGCTGAAGGCATGACAATTTCACTTATAAAATCAGCTTTCTCTTTTTTCTATTCGATTGTCGCTATGAATCACTATAACCTACTGGCCCTACTCTTTAAAACAAAATCAGTTGTTTTCGCGATTATTACGTAATAATGGTGGTTCTTGTAAGGAAAAGAGGAAGGCCAAGGAGAAGGTGGATGGATTTGGTGAGAGAAGACATGGAAAGGGTTGGAGCTAGGGAAGGAGACGAAGTAGACCAAGTGAAATGGAGATTACTGTCGCGCTGTGGCGACCCCGAGTAGGGAGAAGCCGAAAGAAAAAGAAGAAGAAGAAGAATGGTGGTTCTTGTAAACGAGATGGGCGAACGGAATCAATCGAATTTCAGTGAACAACTTGTCTGGTAAAAATGCGTTTTCTTGGTAGTGACAAGCATTAAATCAATCATAAGTAATTCATATTGAACATATATTAACAGTGACTACATTATTATTTTATACAGCTACTGTATATTATGACGGATTTAAATTAATACATCTGGCAACACAAGTCTTAAATTTTCTTGCCTGGATTTGACATTTGTAAAGGCCGTCTTTTATATCAATTTAAAAAAACTTAGGCTTTGAACGGAGTGAGAACGAGTGGTTAGGGGTGGGCGAGGTGGGGTGGGGCTTGTTAATTCGTTTTTTGGGGTGATGTGGGGACGTATTGATGTCATATATTCCAGTTTTGCCTTTTGTTGCTCAGTTTTCTGCCTAGTTTTTGCGTTTGCGACAAATAAAAACGAGCAAAAAAACGCAATTTTGGCACAAAAATCACTTAAAATCGGAAAAATAAAAAAAATTTTTCCGTGCGCCCATCTAGTTCACAAGTATCATAATGGTTCCAACTTTATCTCGTCAGTTTTTCTCGTTTCTAAACTTATCAGAAAGCGCTGCCACCATTATTAGTGTAAAAAAGAAACTTGAAAGTTGGATTGGTATATGTGTGTCTGCGGGCCAAAAATAACACATTGTGCGACCACAGCCGCGGGCCATATAAAACTCATCGCGGGCCGGACTTTGGACACCCCTGGTATAAATAATTATTTTTCTAAACTAGTGTTCAATTTTTTTCCCATTAAGATTGATGCAACTTCAGTGCATTGTGTTGTGACAACTATTTTTATTATTTGAGCACAAGCTTTCGTGGGCTACTGCCCACTTCGTCTTCATTCCATTGCATCTGACGAAGTGATGATGATGATGATATTTTATTCACGCTTAGTAACAATATTTAAGTATATGCAATGTACATTAAGCAAAGCATGAAAAGGAAACGCGACACAACGACGAACGTTAAACATGCAGAAAGTATAGAGAGGGGTAAGAAAGAGAAAAAATAAGAAGCACGGCCGCGTTACCTAATTCAAACTAAATATTATTATTTAAAAAGACAAAAAAGACAAAAAAGACAAAAAACAAAAAATAGTCAACTTCAGTGCACAATGTTCTGTTTCTCTCATCCTTAAAAGGGTTAAACTAGTTTTGTTCAAAACGGAACATCAAAAATGAACAAATCAATTTTTTCGTTTCTAATTTTTTGTTTGATAAAAATTTGACGTAATAATAGCAACACGTTGTGTTAAGACCAGAGGCGCACCCAGGGGGTTGATTTGGAGGTCATGTCAGCCCCCTTTTATATGTTTTTGTCAGCCCCCTTTTCGCCTGATATCAGTCCCCTTTGCGCGCTAATACGCAACTAGATAAAACTTTTGCGCGGATAAGTGACGTTTCGTGCCAACTTAGCTATAATAACTGGTTTCCGTTTTTCTTTAATAGTAACTCGAAAGATAGACACGACCGTGTTTTCGCTATACTCCTTCAGTGTTTTTATAGACACGTCACACGTATGCTGCGTTAAATGCAAAAAAACTTGTTTTTTTGAATTGTCCCGTACTATCTATTTTGAATATCTATCTACATATTTTTGTTGCGTCACAATACTAAATTTTTCCTTCTTGCAGACTCGTTTGCTGCTACACAATTACTAATGTCTAAGTTCAGATAAAAATGCCAAAATCCTCGACGTACTTTATTGATGATTTTTGTAACATTTTACTCGAGATCCTAAAAGAGCGTAATTGACAGCTGCGGTTAAGAACCCATGGTCTATTCATTGTAGAGATTGCTCCGACTTAAATTTGATGAAAGCGCTTCGCAAAACACAGGTAGTGAGGTTTAATCATAAATGTAATAAAAATATTGTCTAATTTCCTTGTGATTTTAAAGTTTTGTATCACCAATCATCTGTTGAAATGAAGGTATTTATTCTAAGTAAACAATCACGCCATTTATCTATTGACTTTAACCGGTTCTTAACCATTAAGGCCCGTTTCCACTACGAGCGTGGAAAAAAGCATTCTTTGTTTGTTTTATTGCTTTTTTTTTGCGCTCGCTTCAATCGAAGATCAATAAAAGAGACAAAGAATGCTCTTTTCCACGCTCGTAGTGGAAACGGGCCTTTAAACAGCGCGGATTAAAAAAGTTTGAAAATAACTGTTGTCGCCCAATCGGGTCTTCGCTTCATTTCGGATAAAACGATCGCACTGAAAAAAAATTCAGCGGCTTCTTTGATCATTTCATTTGGCGCCTTTGATGTGTTTCGGAATATACCAAAATTACTTTGATTTTGCAGCAGATTTTTTTACAGTGCGGCCTTGCTGTGGAATGCTTTGAAGGCACAAAATTCATGCTGAAACAGGAGTTTAAGAAAAAAAAAAGAGAAAATGAAAGCATTAACCGGACAGCGGATAGAAGCAAGTGGCCAGAAAATTTTGTATGTTGTAAATCTTTATGATCGTCGTTGTCGTCGTCGTTTGAAGGGCATCCACTCCAGGCCAGACACAAACAGGACTGGGGCCGAGGGTTTATCCTTTTACTACCCCAGACTAGATCAGATGCTAACAGTGATGTCATTAAGCCAGCATCGAGCTTCGTCATCCAAAACCATCAGACCTCATGCTCCATGTGGTGCCCGATGTATAGGGCACGCTGTTAGTACATGGTCTGCGGTTTGCTCAGAGGCGCCACACTCGCAATTCGGTGAAGGAGCGAGACCCCATTTGTGCATGGACGAATGGAATCGCCCAACACCAGTCCGCAGGCGGTTGAGCTTAACCCAAGCTACTCGGGGTAAGCCTATCCCAACAGGCCTACCACCGGTCTCGGGCACAAAAGCACGGAGCCTGGAATCATTTTCACAGTACTCCGTTTTCCATTTGTGATTTGTCCATTCAGAGGCGCGGATGCCAAGTCTGGAAAGGTTGTCCAAGAGATTCCGCGCACCTGGCACAAACGGGCGTCTGGATCTTAGTCTCACTTGGCGAGTATCTGAGGACCCACTTAAAAGACCATGCAAGATATGATCGGGGTCCAGAGATCCACGGTAAGCCAAAGAGAGTGTCGCTCCCATTCGGCGAAGCTCAACTGGCTGGATGCCTGAGAGTACAGGTAAGTGGTCCGTTGGAGTGGGACGCAGGCATCCAGTAACTATGCGCAAGGCGTCATTCAAGACATTGTCTGTATGATTATTCTTCATGATCACATAGTTTTATTAAAAAGGACGTTTGGACATTTTTGAATGTCGTCGGAAGACTGATCGATTTTTATAGAGAAAAGAGGACGTATATTCTCCTAGGCTTATAGTTGTTTGATGTTGCTCCAACCTAGAACTCGTTGTGGGAAATGAAATAAAAAATAGAGCTAATGAAAAAAACACGACTTACCTGTTTTACTTACCTTTTTTTAAAAAAAGCTTAAATGATTTGCAGCACTACTTGGCTTTTAGATATTAAGTTTAAACCTGCAGAAAAGAATTGCCGCCAACGGGACAAACGATGCCATCGTGCAATGTCAAAAGACGCAATGGCGCTAAGCATCGCGCTCGCACGCAAAATTTATAATAGTCTAGGCGGTTTACAGAAAAAAAGATGTGAGGGGGGTGTGAGGGGGCTTTGAAAAGATGTTGGAATTGTGTCAGCCCCCTTTTGTTGAGGCTGGGTGCGCCCCTAGTTAAGACTGTTCGTATTTATAGTATTACGTATTTCCTCAACCATAAATTTATATGTTTCGGTTGAAAAATTTAAATAAGCTTTATTGCTTTGGACAAACAATCGCGAAAACAAGTCACTGTATGATTACTTAAACGATGCAAAACTTTTTCATTTTCTGTTTCTTTTTGTTAAGTTATTGTGAAAACGTTTTTTAATACTGTTAAATTTACTTCAGCCAAAGCTTGGTCTGGTTGAACAACAAAAAAAAAGTCTTGAAAGCACTTGAACGGTTTTAATTGAACATCAATAAGTTTCAGGCAAGCCGTTCGGCGCCACGCCCTCATTAAAATTTTTTTAGTTTGATCTTTTTTTGTTCACATTAAACCTCTTCTGTAAAAAAACAAATAAATTCTACTTTTATCGCTGTCGACATTAATCTTGCTATTTATTACCTTGACCTGTAAGAAAACAGCAAGGTGTATGTGTGGTAAAGAATTTTTGTGGCTGGGGTGTGGTAGGCGAGGGGCTGAAGCTGGTTGTTAAAATTGACAGAGTATTTCCAAGATCTATTCCTAGAAACACTTTGGTTTTAAGCAAAGTTGTAGGATTGGCTTCCTCAATGAAGTGCAAAATAAAAAACGAATCAAGAAACGCCGATTTAGAGTGGGCAGAGTCATTTTATTTCCTGACATATTTTCGGAGATACCGAAATACATGCAGCAAATTGATATTATTTTTCAGTTATTTTCTGTTTCTTTGCTTCATAATAATATCTAATGTATTGTAATAAAAGCTTGCAAGCATTGTAATAGAACTTCTGGTTGAGGTTGTCATGCAGAAGAAAGTAGCATAAATGGTATTTGTCAAGAACACATTAATATAGCAAAGGCTGGAGTAGAACTGAAATCACCTTGATTATTGGAAAAACATTCCAATCCTCTCAACAGTGTTCATATGTTTCACGGCGAGGTTTTAACCAAGTTAAGTAGAAACGTACCACGCATAGGTCTACTCATTTAAAACTGATTTAAAACCTTTCAATAACTACATGTAGCGAACGTAGTGTAACTTTTAAATAAAAGTTTTTTCGACCATTTAAAACGTTTAAGACAATTACCTGCATGTAAAGAAAGCCTCCTTCGACGACGGTTCTGATCAGAACTTGACTGAAGTAAGCTCTCCTTATTGCTGGCGTCGTTACTATCTCGCTTTTTGCTTCGTGTTTATAAACAAACTTTCGCTTTAGACCAGGTTTTAACGATTTGTCTTTTGACCTTTGAAAGAAAAGTATTTTCATTTAAATCTAATTTGCCAAATAAACCGATTATTTTTTTGTTGAATTTTTTTTCGATTATTTTTGTCAATATTTATTGTTTAGTTTATCGATTTCTTTTAGCCAAAATCACAATAACAATAGGCTACCCGGATGGTAAATGCTTTCTCACAGCCCTAGTCCTGATTAGTTTTGTATTGCTTTTCTGAAAAAAAAAACAAAATCAGATATGCCAAAACGAAATGCGAAAACGATATCTGCTAATTGCCGAACGTGTTTTTTAGGAAAAGGGTAAAGTAGGTAAAAATCTGCCCTTTTTTAGGGCTCATTCCCAACAAGTGTCGAAGGTCCACCATTTTTAAACTGAACATCGAAAATCTAACTGCAAGCAATATGAACATCATTCTGCTATAAGAGATCTATTGTGCTGTAGCAGAAAAGCGAATACTTTTAAATTTTTATTTAGTTGGATCTTTCTTAGGTAGAAAGCACAAACCTTGCCGATTTGTCCATGAGCCACTGAAATACCTAGATACAATTTCGGATAAACAAACTCGATGCTGATTCAACATTATGGCTGCCAGTATATTAATTTTGGCAGCGTGCGGCCAGCGAGCCAGGGGTTAAAAAAGAGTGTTTCTCTGCCTATAGTTTATCTGTGCCTGAAATGCAGTATTAAGAAACCTTTAAACGAAAAAGAAACCAATATTAAAGATCTTTACTAGTTTATGCCAAGCAAAACGTTGTTACATAAAGTTGAGTTGGAAATCACTCTTAACTTTGGTAATGCTTTAATGACTATGATCAATATGACTTTTGGCCTGTAAGACGCATATTCCACCAATCTGTATGTGTAATTTCTCGATCGATTGAATATCTTACAGGCCAAAAGTGGATTTAATCACACTTATTAAAGCATTGGCACAGTTGGAAGTGATTCCCTATTTATTTTTCTATAAACCAATATTGATTCGATATTTACGCACGCGATAAAGTTAAGCATAGAACAGCTTATGTAAGGTTGCAAAATAATGCATTTGCAGTGCTGAAAACATAAGAATACAGAAAAAAAAAATTAAAAAATAAAACTAAATCTAAACTCAGTGCACTTTATCATGAATTCTGTATAAATTTTCCTTTTGAAATTTTTTTCTAAAAGTCGTATAAAGAATAAAGGCTCGTTCCACAACGAGCGTTGGCGGGAGTATTCTTTGTTTCTTTAACTGATTCTTTTACTTTTTTCCACGCTTAAGCACTAGGCAAAAGAATACTCCCACCAATGCTCATAGCGGAAACTGGCCTTAAGAAAAAGTTTAGACGTGGGAAATTAAGAAAAAACACTTGTTATGATTATTGATCAAGACAAACATAATTTTAGCAAAACGTTTTGAAGCTCTCACAGATTGCGTAATTTGGTATTACGACAGTTGATCAAACGACCCTTGACCGAAACGACATTTGATAGAAAGGACAGTCGATAAAAAAAAGATTTACTTTTGTATGTTTCTGCGATTAAACAATCTCTTTGTTACTGTAAATTACATTCATAAAAAGCAGAGACCATCAGTAAGACAGTTTGTTTTTATTTTTTATAATTTTTTGCCAATGTCAAGGTCAAGGTTTCTCTACAAGATCCCTGACCAAAGCATTTTTAAGGAGGCAACAAGTAGATTTCTTGTCATGGTTATATTTCGTTAGATGCCTATTGCTGCCATTGCTGCCATTGAGAGTAATATGAGACAAATTATAGTTCTGTTTAGCACAATAAGCAGCTTTTTAATAAACTTTGCCTTTTTTGCTTTTTGTTGTTGTTCTATTTTGGTCAACCTGCTTCCTGTGTAAAATCTAAATTTTCATCCGTGCTATCGCTTTTTTCCTTGGTCCGATAGAATTTTAAATTTTCCAGTCGCACCTCTTTATGAAAACTACAAAACGAAGATTCTTTTTTTTGAAGAAAATCAAGATGGCTTTGGAATATTTTGCTGTAAATTTCCTCTTTTTTTATTCGATCCAATGTCGTTTTGACCAATCGTCGCTCGATCAACTGTCGGGTCAAGGTAGAACCTACTACAGTCTCTAAATAAGGTTTTCTACAGCATAGAAAATTAAGCAGTAATGGCTTTGATACGGTGCGAACGAAGCGGCCACACCTGGCCTCCCTAAAAAACGTCAAAAATGGTTTCCTAAGCAAAATATTGCTCTCTTTCTTCATAGTAACACCAGGTCGGTGGCCCCCTGTCTATACCGAAACTTTAGGACAAAAGTAGAGGTAATATACTCGATTGATAGTGAGGACTTTTTTTAGAGATCATTATAATTTTGGGACGAAAATGAAGATTTCGGACATCAATTGAAAGTGAAGACTACAAGATCACTTTATTTTGGGACAAAAAAAACTTGGCGCACTAAAAAGTGGCCCCCCCTATTTTCTTTGCACCAGCCCCCCTTTTTGTAAGGCCATCACTGAAAATAAGTCTAAATTTTTTCAAAATCAGAGTTTGGATTTTCTTTCTTAATTGCGAGTTTCAAAAAACACACAATTATTGCTATGTTAATATAGCCACAACCTAATGCAAGAATAACTAACGGCTTTTTTATTTACTATATTGTATTTTTATATATATGTGGGCTACTTCTTACGTTTTTCGCTTATTCAATGTTGTCCCAGATGATTCTTTAATGGAAGATTTTGCGAAATCATTGTAATGACGATTCGCATAAACTTGGTCGATTTTGTTGTTAAATATATCACTTTGATCTATAAATTGTAAAAATATCTTTAAAAATCAAAAGTAGAAAAAAGTTATTAAACATATTATGCTGCGAAGAACAAAAAAATTTAATTTTATGTAAACTTTTGATTTTTGGTAAAAGCCGGAGTCTGCACATTCGTATGCACAGGCTGCCAGTCAAAACAAATTTGAGGGGGCATAGATTTTTGCCCAAATTCAGTGACGTTTGCCCGAATTTTGATTTTCTAAAACTTTACGGATATGGAAAAAAAATGTCTAAAATTTAGAGTGCAGACCATAAGGTCTTCACCTAAATTCATAAACTTTTTTCTGCAATTTGTGTTCATTTTCGATGCCAAAACATTTTTTTACTCAAACAACTTCTTGTCACTGCCCTAATATTTATGATTTTGCCCAAATTTTTCTTATTGCTGCCTAAAAAAGTCTAAATTTGTCCAAATATTTTTTGTCGCTGCCCCAAAAAGTTCTGATTTTGCCCAAATTTTAAAACTTTGAGGGGGGAAATTGCCCCCCAGCAGATACGGCTATGTTCATATACATTGCTCTATATTTTGGACTATAACTTCAAAGTAGCTTCCCGCAACCAGTGGTATGCCGTGGAACGATGCAAGGTGTGGCGCAGGAAAATCAATCTAACCACATTACTAAAAATAGAATACAGTTTTTAATTTTTTTGAAATTTAAGCTTTACAACTGCTAGACCAGTCAAACGAAAACCGCTTGAATCCCTAAGGAGGAATTTGAAATCTCAAGGGAGGAAAAATCACTAGGGGAGAAATTGGGAGGAATTTGAGAATTTTGTTTCATTGTAAGTTGAACCAAGAAATTGGTACGTCTTTCGTAACCAACCAGGAGGAAAGTGGAGATCTTTTTTAGAGATCACTCCTTTTTAGACTGATTCAAAGTGAAAAAATTTTTTTTCTTCACTTGATCGTTTAGGTATTTTTTTGGGGAGAGGAATGATGGTATCTGAGTCCTGGAAGGGAGGAATGCGGCAAAAACTTAAAGAAACACTGTGCTAGACAATTCGTTGACTTGAGACCCGTTTCCACTACGAGCAGGGATTGAAGCATTTTCTATTTATTTTGTTGATTTTTTTATTTCTTTCCATGCTTAAGCGCTAAGCGAAGCAAAAAAATCAATAAAAGAAGCAAAGAATACTCCGATCCGCGCTCGTAGTGGAAACAAACCTTTAAGCTCCAGCAAGGCTCTCTAACCCACTTAAATCATTAAGTTCGTTTTCTGTTTAGATCCTCGGTTTTTAAGGTTTTTTAGGGGACACAAGCGATTGGTTGGAAACTGAATTGATAACCGCAATGACAAATCTGTTAATCTACACTATCAATTTAGGATGGATTGGACCCTGATGGAAAATAAAAACCTTTTTTTTATTGGTCTTCACCTTGAATTTTTTTTTATTTAAAAAAAAAAAAAGAATTTTGGCCAAAATTAGGGAGTTTTCGTACGCTGATGGAAAATAAAAATATTTTTTATTGGTATTCACCTTGAATTTTGGCCAAAATTGGAGGTTTTGGACGCTGATGGAAAGTGAAAACCTTTTTTTGTCTTTTTCAATTTTCGTCCTTTTAAACGAAATTAGAGAATTTGATAAAATCGCTTGGGTTTTACTTTTAATCTGTGTTGTCAAGAAAAGGTGCGAGTTCTGCTTGCATGAACAAGAGGGCGCGTCTCAAAAAGCTTAAGAACCGTTGGTTTAGCTTAATAAAATTATTCACAATTTCAATCAAAATATGCCACAAATTTTTGGAGGTTTCCAAGTGTGCCGGGAGTGAAAAAGGTTGCGGAGCACTGGTATAAAGTGTAAATTGATTGTGAAGTGCTTAACGTCAACGCGAACTATTTAATTTAAATGCAGCAAACAGCTTTGCTTAGTTGTCAATAATTCAGGCAATCAACTGTGTTGTGGGCAATTGTTGTGAATAGGGAACACTGACGTTTTGGTGTGTGTGAAGAAAAACTTGGAAAAGGTAAAGGTTTTCAATAAACGAGATTAAGGTTTTTTTTATACTAGTTTCAAACATTCACGATATCTTGAAACAATTCACTTTGAACAGAAGAAATTTTTCCGTCTTCATCTATAATGACGTCTTCATAATCAGGCAAGCTATTCATTTTAATCTCGTGACTTTCCCGGCTTAGCTTGTCTTGCTGAACGGAATGGTCAAGAAGTTTCTTTCCATCTGTAAATAAAACAAAATTCTTTGTTGAACGTTCATTAGGCGAACAAATATTTTAACTATTTTATCCAGATAAGATACGTCTCAAAGGCAGTTGCTGTTTTTTTGCAAAGATGACGACTAAATTTTTTTAACTGTTCTATTTGCTAACAAAAAAGCAGATAGCATAAACAAAATGTTTGATTTAGTAATAAGCATAGTTTTCTTTTGACTTAAGTCTGTATTTACATTTTTATTTTACAATTTTATTTACAGTCGAACAAGTAAACTTTTTGTTGTAGTTGTTGTAATTGAAATGAACGTTGTGCAACGAAATTACACAATGCAATAAAACTGCAAATAAAGACGTAACAAGATGTAAACAGTTGTAGGAACAACATTTAAAAAATTGTGGCAACAATTTTGCAAAAAAAGTTTTTCTAAAACTTCTTCTCTAAAAATAGCTCAAATCTAATAAACAAAAAGTATTTCCTACCTGGACATTAGCACAAGAGAGGCATTTGTACAGTTGGATCAATTCAGAAATAGTGGATCATATTCAGCCAAAAAGATCATAATATTTTCTTTACAAATGTCTTTCTTTAGAGAACTTTGTTAACACTTTCACAAATAAGTCCAAATTTGTATGTTTTTTCTTTATTTTTTCAAAAGTTTTCTCTATCTATTACCAATTACCGAATAACCTATTACTCTTGTCTTAACTAGCCTTACGTCATTCACTGGACAGTTTCCCTCTGAGGTTTTAATTGCAAAACAAATATTGGAAGAATAACCACTTTGTTCGAATTTGCAAACTGCCAATTGCTTTTTTGGCAATGGTTTTATAGATTCGAACGCACCTTTGAAAGTTCAGTTAGAAAAGAAAACCAGTAACTAAAGCCGAGACAAACAATAGAAAATGACTTGTGTGTGTTTTCCAGTTTGTGATTTTTTTCATTGACTTTACCACTATTCACTCTGTAAGAGACAAGTGAAAATTTGAAAATTAAACAAGTTTTTCAAAAATAATTTAATAGACAGAAAAATTTATTTAATTTCAAATTTTAAATTGATTTTTTTGTTTATTTTCATTTGATTTCTTATGTAAAAAATTGATTTTTTTATTTACAATTCATTTTTACACTTTAAAATTTAAGGAAACAATCAATAAACATTTCTGTTTTTCTTTTGTGAATTCGCATGATAATCAATGTCACAATGTGCACTAAATTTACGTCATATTTTATACGCAAATGCTGTTTCAAGTCAGTGGCTTCAATGTGATCAGAAATTAAATAAAAATTCCAAACCAAACAAAGCATTTAAAAAAATCAAAAAAAATTTGTGCCTACTGTATATGTTTAAATCAGTGTTTTTCGATTAAGGGTCTGAACCAGCTGCAGCTAGAGGTATCTGAATTCGTCATAGATGTAAACTTCCAAAAACAAAAAAACAGTTTTTAAATTTCAAATTTAAGTAAGCTCATTTTCTTTGAATACACAACTAGAGATTGGGGTACAAGATGGCTTCATCAATCACATGGGGTGAGAAATGAAAAAGGAATCGGGAAAGGCCGATTCAAATCAAAACTGAGAAAATTATTTTTTAAATTAACAAGCAAACCGAATAAAATACCTAGCGATCAGCTGTCGATAGTTTTTTCCAAAATATATTTTAATGTTGACAATAGCCTGGTGACCTGGCTGACGGAGACATGTCCGGCCATTTAGTTGACCATTTAGTTTCCGTCCATCTTCACCAAGCGAAGAAAAATAAAAAAGCTTTATTGCCTAGCAGTGACAAACAAAAAATGTGAATATAACTCTGGATATAAAAGCGAACAATTAGTCTAGTTATCGTTATATTATAGTAAACTGTAGCTTTTGCGTTTTATCGTTTCATTGTGGTTGTGAGAGTGTGTCGGTTTTGTTTCATTTCTGAGTAAATAATTGGCGCAATTTTCAAAAGAGCTTCGCGACTTCCTACTTCATCATTATCTTGTCAGCAGGCTAAGAATAACATTTCACGCACTTTTATTCAACATCACATTAGTTTGCTAGAACTTGTGTGGTTTGCTTTAGCTTCCTCTTAAAGGCCCGTTTCCACTACGAGCGTGGAAAAGAGCATTCTTTGTTTGTTTTATTGATATTTTTTTGCGCTCGCTTCAATTTTAACCGCTCGCTTCAATCGAAGATCAATAAAAGAGACAAAGAATGCTCTTTTCCACGCTCGTAGTGGAAACGGGTTTTATAACGAAGCTGTTAACGCTATTGAAGTTCTGAAAAATGCTTTGGAATATGCAACCATTTCAACCCATCGATTTTTTGATCGCCTCTCATGATTGAAACAGATGTTTCAGAGTTTGTTACTGCAGATACTTTAAATCAAGAAGTACGTTTGACAGCTTTTTATTTCCACAGAATTTTTGTAAATAAACAACGATATTTGGCTATTGGAAAAGAAGCCTATACATTTCACTGAATCGCGCGCAAGCAAAGACATTTTCACACTAGCACTCGCAACTGTTTGACAAAAAACACGCGAGTAAAATTAAAAACGAAGCAATTTTTATTGGCGATTAAAATTGGCATCCTTTGATAACCTTGTTCTTTATGTCTAACTGGAAAGCAGAACATGGCTCCAAGTACACGTTTTCGCAAATTTTGCGTAAACACAAATGTTAACCATTAGCATGCTTTGCATAACGTTTTGTGTCGTTCTGGTGTGAATGGCGTAAATCATTTTGTTTGTAATAAAAATCTTTTTTCTCCAGCAAAACAACTGAGATGACGTCATATTGTGACGTTTGTTTTGAACTAAGCCAGAAGTTCTCAAACTTTTCTGCACATCAAGAACCCAATTCTAGTATAAAAATTTTTGTATGGATCAACTAATCCAGTGCTTTTCAACTTTTTTGCAAAGTTATACTTTTTTGATTAGAAGAAAATGTATTATAGAGTATAATTAAAGCAAAATGTTCATTGCTCTTTATGAATTTACTGAATCGTCTAATAGGGTTTACTTATTTTCCACCTGACAACAACTTTCACCTTACCATTTCATTTTTTTCACCTTTTTGTCTACTTTTTTACATGGCGTACTCACTTTTTCTTATTTCACCTGACAACATTAAAATCTCACACCTATCTAGCCCTACGTTTAAAGTGAAGATTTTTTTTCATCTTCACATTTTTTTCGATCAAATGTAGACCTACATTTTATTCCGTTGCATTTAACAATATCATATGTTCATATTGGAACAAAACGCAAACGCAAAATAGCTAAAAAATTCTTAATTTACTTATGAATGTTGCTTAGTTTTCAACCTTAAAAAAAGATGAAAAGCACTGCTTTATTTCCTCCCAACAGTTTTTCATCAACCTTACGACCATTCTTTGACCCCCACCATTCGACCCCTTGAATATTCCAATTGACCCCTGAGGTCGATATTGACCACTTTGGAACCACTTAACTAAACCAATTTTGAATCGCTTGTCCTCACACCTTGCCCTTGATTTTTGAAAATCTTAATCTTGATTTCAAAAGCGAACTTCCAAGCACCTTCCCCTTAATAAATATTTTGAATTATTGACGAATGTTCTAGATTTGGGTTTCCCATTACCTAGTGTATACATCAATCATACATCAAACTACTGTTTTTGATTATTATCTACGATTTATTTTCGTTTTATCTCTATATTTATCTTCCTAACTCGCAGGAAAGCGACGAAGGCGCTAATACATAGGACAAGCAATTACCCCGACCTGCTTCCGGAGATGACAAGATATTGCTGTCAGGTTGAAATTTTTTATTTTGTTTTTTTAGTTTTACAGAGATATGACTGCAATTTAGAACTACTTGCCAAGACTACCAAGCAGAAGAAAGTGCCGTAAAGTGTCTCTCATAAGGACACAACAGAAGAGCGTGAGTAGGTTTTGAACCCAGACCATGTCGATCTCACGGCAGTCAATCTACCCGACAACGCTGCCGACAATTGCTTTGTATTTTTAACCAAATATCCATTTAGAAGTTTGGTTATTATTAATTCGAAAAAGCTGAATACATGATTTCAGTTTCTTTGGTTTGCAACCGGCATGGCCACCAGTTGCATAAAAATTATTCAGCCTATTTCACAGAAAATGCACCTTTAAATTGGAATCAGAAAAATATGTAGCTAGAAATTTGTAGTGTCCACATAATGTGACTAACCTAAAGCATCTTGATTAACAACTTCTTCCGTTATATCTTTCTTATGAATTTCCGGAGGAATCTTGCTACGTTTATGAACTGCATAAATTATGTAAACGATGCTTGGTGTTCCGACTAACAAAATTTGAAAAGCATAAAACCTAAAAGATAACATCAAATTAATCGCTATCCAAAACTCAAAAGTAACGACAATAAAAAAAAATAATTATTAAGAAATTAGGAAAAAACTGGTTGTTTTGATAAACTTTAAGGCGCGTTTACAGCCGTTTTACAGTACTTCTTTTTTCAGCGTGATCTTTGTTGTATTGATGCTCAAATCCACTCATTTTTTTTCGAGAATTTCTCGGTTTTCTCGAAAAAATGAGTGAATTTAAACGTTAATAAAACAAACAAAGATCACGCTGAAAAAAAAAGTACTGTAAAACGGCTGTAAACGCGCCTACACAGTTTACACGTTAGCTTGCCTTCTTCTGATTGATAAAATGCATTATTTTAGCTCTGTAACTTTTACAAGAGCAATTGCGCGGCAATAAACATTTCCAGAGAGTCTAAGTTGGTTGATTTTGAAACCTCCCAAAACCTTGATACATATGCCAAATTTTTTTGCCTCTTGCCTTAAAAAGATTTACTTTTATATTTTTGCATTACAAAGAAATTAGTGACAGAGAACAAAAAAAGTCTTGCACCTTCCAAGAAAGGCAAACACTCTCGGTTCAAAATCTCTTGTTTTGACAAACGTATCAATTCGTGGTTGAAACATGTCAATGTACATTTTTTCAGACCAAAAAGAAAATTCAAAAACCATTTTTTATCAAATAAAAATTGGGATTTTCAAACGAATGCAATTTTTTTCTAATAATTTTCCGCTAAAGTTATATTCTTGTACCGTTTTTTACGATTAGAATGTACTGTTTGGTTTATCTCAAAACTTAATTTTTTGTTAGCAACAATTAATAAATCGAAATTATAAGATTGCTTCTTTTAATCATGATTTTTTCCTAAGAACTTTTTTAATAAATTGTGAGAAGGCTCATGCCTCTAGCCGAGGAGTCCGATGCAACCCGCCAGCAAAATTATCCGGCCCGAGACAGGTTAGTTTGATAAGAATGGAGCCAGCCGTCTTGTTTGCAATCTTATTTTTGGACATATCAATTTCAAACAATTTATGCGGCCATAAAACTGTGTTATATCTAGTTACAGCAGGGGTGCAAAAATGCTGTAGCGCCATTACATAAAACTTGTTTTCAACCGAGATTTGCAGCAACGTAATAGTAGCTGGTGGCTTTCTTTTTTTTGGTTCACACTAGTTTTTGAAGTCGTGAAAAGAGCAACGTCATTTAAATTTAAAATGAAGACTTTTTTTGATCTTGATAAGTGGAAGCCAATCGTTTTTACTTCATTTTCAAGTACAAAATCTCGTCTAGAACAAGAATAAATAAATAAATGTTCCTTTCACATCTAAAAAAAACTAGTGAAGACAAAAAAAGTTCTTTATTTTAAATTTGTGCGTCCCCACTTTTGCACCCCTGTGTTAAATCAAGTTGAGACGTTCGATCAATGCAAAAAAGGTTTTGGTAGCTGGAAACATGCCCCACCCGTCATGAAAATATAAATTTGACTTTTGGCCCGTGACATGCAAAAGCTTGCTGATCCCTGCTCTGGTCTATTTATTTTTCAAGTACAATTAGTTTCAGGGCTATATTATGTTTCAGGCTATGCGTATAATTAGTTTCAGGCTAGAAATATGTGATATGAGTTTTCAAGTGACTGAAGAAAACTCTATCGATTAAAACAGCATTGGAATGTCCTAAAGTATAGCAATTACTTGCTTATTCAAATGAAATTTCTTACGAATGATTTTAGTTTTTTTTGGTTTCTATTTAATTTTTAAAGTAAAATTTAAAACAAAGCACGTTTCTTGAGTAATTACAGCTTCATTTTGAAAAAGCTATATTTGAATTTGTTTGCTTTACAACATTAGCTAAAACGACACGGGAAAAGGTTTATTACAGACAAAACAAAAAGCTCTGTTGTATTTGGGAGTTTTAGTGTTCTTTACGGTAATAGAATTTAAAAATCAGTTTATGTTTTTAAACATGGTAAAGTTTAAAAATCTATTTAAGTTCAGAAATAATTTTTTATTACTAAGATCAAAATAACCATTTAGTAGATAACAGGTTGCTAAAATGACTTAAAAACAAATAGGCAAATTTATTTTTAAAAAATTTTAAATTGCATATTTTTTAGTTTAAACAAAGAATTTTCGAAACTGTACAGTCAAGCAAACATCAGCGTGATTCATAATTTGTCACATTTTTATGAGTCATGCAGGGCCATTATTATAAAAAATCCGAGCCCTTCAAACTAAGTCAACATTTTTCGCTTTTCAAAGTCAAGTAAACGTTTAAAAAACTTCTTTTCCCAAACCGATCCTTTGACATTTCTAGAGCCAGAGTACCCACCTGAAACTTCGTGTCAACGTCTGCGAATTTACGCTGTTTTTATGAAGGTTCGTGTTGACAGTTAAGATACTATTTTTAAATCAAGCGTTAAACAAGCGGAATTAAAAATTAATCGATTTACAAAGCATGCAATTAAGCAATCTCAGATCGATCGAAGAACTTTTGTATTCCCACCTTATCTGAGAAATCGGAGAGAAATGATTGAAACACACATTCTCACATCCGGGCTGTTGCGTATTACATTTGAATGCGGACTGCTCGTCATGATATATCGTGTCTCCAATGCTCGCTACAGTAATCAATCTGAAGTTTTTCATTAAAAAGTAATTAGCTTGTTAATTGTATATGCTATTTTTAAGGCATGAAGTGCAGAAAACAAGATGAAATTTCTATGGCTTTCTTGCGCTAAATAGCCTTTAAAAACTCAGAGTCCGAAGAATGGCGATGTTTCGTAAAAGCAATCGACTGCTTTGAGTCATAAAAAGATTACCCTGGTATGTACTGTATTTGTATTAAAACTTAAAAGATAGAATCAAATAAAAATTTGTAAAAAAACTATTTTATTCCAAAATCAACTAAATGATTTTAAATGTTTTTTCTTTTGAACGACACAGCAACATCACCCGGTAGGTGTTTTAAGAACCAAAGAAAATTAATTGCTTAGTGGTTGCCTGCAATAGCGCCCTGATCTTGCCTTAACAGCGAGAAAAAAAAGCAAAACGTTGACTTGAACACAAGCAGTTAATAGCACCTTAAAGAATAGGTAACTCGAGTTGGTATAAAGATTTGGTGAAATTTTGTCTTTTAACAAGTAGCTGCGTTACATTGTGATTGATTGTAGATATATTAAATTTTCCGCTTTGAAGCAAATTATATACCCAAACATACATTTAAAATTGAGACTTAATTCACTTCTTAGTAAAGGCAGCTTATTTATATCAGATCTGATAAATTCTTTAACGACAATATGCGAAAACTTTGTTTGCGATTTTGTCAGCAATTTTTTCAAGTGTGATTGAAAAATAACTAAAAAGAATCGCCATGGCGTTGTGGTTGACCAATCGTTTTTTGGATAGAACGGTAATTTAAGTAAAATCATTCGCCATGGGTTGCGAAGCATAAAATAGGATGTATGACGCATAAGTTCGTTGTCTGACTAATAACGGCTGAAGAACGTCCGAATTTTTCGCTATGATTTTATAGGATTTATGAAAGCTAAGGAAAACGTAAACGCAAACGACCACACCTGAACATAAACAAAGCAGTTATCCAAATTTTTCCTATAAAGTGGTCAGATTGATTTGCAACTTCCTCAAGCAACCTTTCAAAAATATGCCATGCCATTTCTTGGAAAAATTCCTTTCTTTTTTGTTTATATTTCCTTCACTTAGTCAGTTTTCGTATTTCAAACAACAGCAAAATCCAATATAAAATCTGAAAAGAGGAAACAACTTCAATGCTTTATGACTAAGTAAACAGCCTACATCCTGCTGTGCCAATCATTTATATCAAAAATAAAAAACTAAGAATAATATTTAGCAATTGTTTGCTGTTGTCGAAATTGGTATAAAATTTCGGCAAATAGAAAATTAAATTTTTTTCTGTAACTTGTTTTTATTGTTGTCGTTGTTGTAGCAAAACGAGCCTCACAGGAAAAAATGTTTTGATTTCATTTAAAAAATTTGATTGGTGTACTATGAAACCGGTCTCGTCTTAACAAATCTTTTACGATTTCAGGAAAAAGTATGGCTGGACCTATGAAATAACGAACCATTAGGTTTTGAAAAAAAGAAAAATTATTTGAAAAAGTAATTCGCTATCGTACTGGACGAAAAACTTGACTACCATACTGAAATAATCTTGAAAAGTAGGCTACTGTACAATTACAACGATGAAATACTCGTAGTTTTAAAAAGCATTTCAAAAAGATTTTTAGTAAGGTATAAAGACTACTTACTTGATAAACATTAAAAAAAAATTAGCTTATAATCTACATTCTGTTGAAATAATTTATGTCAAATTATTCTAGTATAAAAGAGTTAATTTGATTAATTGGAAGTCCTATATCTTTAGTGTCAGCACATAATAAATTCATTTTAAAATGTTTTTCTTTTCGAAATCTGGTTAGATATCATTTTAATATTTTTAAATATTCTTACATTTCTCTTATGTTCTGCTACTTTAAATAAATAGTATTTTTTCTTATAAATATTTTAAAGATCCAAAAAATTTTTTCCGTTTTTGATTGACTCTTTTCATTTATACGTCAGTCTTACAGGCAACATCTCTGTTGTTAACAGAACCGAGGAGTTAGTGGCAACTAAAGGATTTTTTTAGTCAGGCAATCTTTTTACAAAACCTGTCCATTAAAATTAAATTATAATTATTAATACTTTCATTTCAACTTTTCTCAATGGTCAGATTATTTTAATTGCACTCAAGATATTTGCTAATTGCTTTCATTTATTTTAAAACGCTTATAATCGAAGCGCAAAGCTAAATTCAGCTTCTTAATTCATGCGAGTTACCGTATATACTTGTATATAAATCGAATTTTCGGGAGACGATTTTAAGGTAATATTTTTGGAATAGACTGATACATAGGTAATGTTTATGGAGGTGTTGCTGAAGAGTCGTATAAAATGTCAATGTGAAAAGAAAACTGCGTTATATACTGTACATGTTATATATTAAAAAATGTTCATATTATGATGCTTCACCATAAAAAATGCTCACATCCAGTAAACAAGCCAACGACGGAACGCTCGATCATAACTGAATAAAGTCTAATGCACTGGAAATTCACACGTACCTTTACATAAGATTTAATCCATATATACAGGTAATTATGCAAACATACAAACATTTTAAATCCGAGAAACATCAGCATTTAATACTAGTCTAAAAAAAGTTTATTCAAACCTTCAAAGTGATTCTCGCCATCACTATCGTTTGCTGGAATTTACAGTCGACTTATACACAGGTAATACCTAAAATGACGCAATTTTTGGTCTTAAAATACAGATCGATTTATGCATAAGGTTTACTTATATACAAGTATATATGGTAATTAAAATGAAATATACTTTATATCTAAAAAAAAGTTAAATTAAGATTGTTGAAAAATAAAAGAGAGAAAACCAGGATTCAATTTATATAGTCAAAAAAGAAAAAAAGAAATGTTGTAAATTGGGTTGCCAGAACAAGTTTTCAAAAAAAGCCAAATAAACTATTAAAAGAACCCAGACTTAACAAAATAAAGCCAAAATGAAGGCTAAAAAAAGCTTATCAGTTTCAATCACAGTCTAAAATATCTGTTTTTGTCCCGATTTCATGGTGAAGACTAAAAAAAGGGAGGATTATCAATTTTAATTGGTGTCCAAAATCTCGATTTTTGTCCCAAAAAAATTAAGACGATTGAAAAATTAGTATACAATAAAAATTCTAACACTTTTGCTTAAAAACTTCAAATATTTTTAAAATCATACTAAATTACAAGAATAAAATGTTGGTTCATAAAAATAGCCAAAAAAAGGTTAAAACGTTAAACATTAAATTAAAAAGCCAACAATCATAAAAAATGGCCAAATTTCTCAGACTTGGCCTCAAAAATGTCAGTATGGCAACCCTGGTTGTGAGGGTATAGCTGCGGAGAAAATAATTTGCTGCAAGCCTAGAAAAGTTTGAAGCTTAATATTAAATAGCTATAGCATGACAAGCCTTCAAGTTCTTGACCATTCAACCAACACTTCAGTTAATTGAAAATCTAGTTCGAGTGTTTAATTAAAATATTGTTTACATCTTCTGAAAGAAAACCTGATTCATATACAGGCCTATATCCTTATAGCCTGTACAGAAAATTTTTAAATATATTTTCTTTATTAGTGTTAAAAGTTGAAAGTTTTAATTAAAGTAAAGAAACATTAAACATTTAATGCTATAAAGCTACGTCATAGACAAAATAAAAATGCAAAACTTCTTTTTTGCTGCTTTTCATTTAACAGCTATTATCAACAGTAAGCGATATATTTGCAAGTTCAAATAAAAAATTTAGATTGCTAAAACATTTTTTTTTTTTTGAAATAAGAACAAATTAAAGACAAACTAAAATTTTTCGAAATAGTCAAATAACTTAAAAGAACCTTTCTAACCAAAGTTGATCTCGAATTACAATAGCAAATATTAACTATTTGTCAATAGTTCGGCAAAGCTGTGAAAATTGGTTGTTTTAGATTTATTTAAATTAAATAAAACTTATCAATTTCTATGTTAGCCATGTTCCTTTCTTTCACTTCCTTCATTTTTTCCTGTCTCAACAGCAAGCCAATATTTTCCACCATCCTCGGTCTTATATATTTTTTATATTGATTCTATATTACATGACCTCTTTAACTATATTCAGAAACTTTCTCTTTGCTTTTCCTACTCTATTTTGGGTGGGAGCAGCCAGATTCTTCTTCTACTTACATTTCTTTTCTTATCTGTGTCTTGCCATGCATATAATGTTCACACCTCCCCAACTTAGTGTCTGTAGCTTTTTCTATCAATGTCCACTCCTAATCACTCTTAGTCGTCAACACAAGTTTCTTCTTAAAGTTGAAGTCATCTAAAAAATGAAAAAACTCACAGTATTGCGTTGATGCTCTCTTAACCATGACGATGATATTTTTCTAAAAACATAAGGTTGATTGTGGCCGCAATTGCTTCAGTTCGGTTGATTAAAAACATATGTAGCCTTACCTCTAATTGCATGGAGTAGATAAAATAAAAAAATTCAATAAACATCTTTGGCTCATTTTTTTCAAGTTTTATTCTTTACAGAAAAATAGTCTAAGCTAAACAACGAGTTTGTGTGAGTAACGATCCTGTTAGTTGTTATAGTACTATACAGTTTCATTTTGTTTTCTTGTAATATCGAATGAAACCAATATTTTCGCTTTGAACTTGTTTTTATTCGTCTCAGATTTTAAAGCATCAACGCCAAGTTAAGTCAAAATCATTAGATGTGGTTGAAAATGAAAGCCGTAATTACTGGATTGGCTCAAACTACAAAGAGCCCTTGCCAGCACCGTCTTGTTATAACTGAAAGCATTTGCCCAAATAATTTGTGAGTTTTACTCGACTGTAGACACGGCTGGCTGATGTTGTTATTTCTAGGTTTTGCCTTGATTAAGCAATGCATAACAGCGATAATTTTTTAGTTTCTTTAAAGAATTATATCATATTGTTAGACTTGTCCAAAACAATATTTTATCTTAATCAATAACCAGTGGTTCTCAAACTTGTTAATTTCATGGACCTATTTAGTCAATATTCAAAACTAAATATTCCCACAGGAAATTCATTTTGTAGTCTAATTAGTATGTTTATATCAGTATGCAAAGAAGAGAAAGCTTTGAAAAGCGTATTCATTCTTCAAAGACTTTTCATCTGACACTCATCGGGAGGAATCGTCAGAATGAACTGAGAGCAATCCGATCGTGGTTGTATAGGGTTCCTAGAGCTGATGACAGAGATTGGGTTGAAAAGATTTGATAAACGTAGCTTGAAGAGCGGAGAGTTTCTGAACAACCTGGGAACATCGTCGGTATAGTCGGTACGTAAGACATACAAAGAACGCATTAAGCAACATGTTCTTAGGTCGATCACAAACCATTATTCTTCTCAAGATCGCTCTAATTTTTCCCGTGCCTGCAAGAAAAACAGCACTTCTCAAGTCACCACCCATGATTCTGCTATTGGACAGCATCTGTTGGAAAACCCTTCTTGTGCCAGCCAATACAGTGACACTAAATTCTCTATCCTTGCCCGAGGATGTATTTCTTTCCCCCCCTCCGCTCTTGAAGCTACGTTTATCAAATCTTTTCAATCTATTCTCTGTCGACACAAGGAATTTCTTTACAGTTTAAAACTCATTCATTAACGCCCTTTTACTTTCACTTCTGATTGGTTGTCTCTCTTGACCAATCAGACACACTCTCGTTTTCTTTCCTTTTCTTTTCTTTTCTTTTCTATTTCCTGATTGGCTGCCTTTTTTTAAACAATCAGACTCATTCTCTTTGCCTATATAACCACGATCAGATTGCTCTCAGTTCATTCTGACGATTCTCCCGATAAGTGTCAGACGAAAAGTCTTTGAGGAATAAACACGTTTTCAAAAGCTATCTTAAAGTTTTATACCGCTAATCGACTCTTAAAGAAGAGAAACTAAGTTCTTACAATTTAACTTAAATTCGATAAACGTTTTAGACTAATGTTCATTACTATAAAATTATTAGTATTAGCAAATTAAAAAATCTCAAGAATAATAGTTTTATGTGACACAAAAACCATAGCTATTACCACAAAATTAATTATAGCATCATTAACCAAAAAGCAACAATTAACCAATGAAGTAGTAAAGTAAAAAAGCAATTTACTCAATACAATTGCTTATATAAAACTTAATTTTGCAAAAATAGATTACACTTTTGAGATGTTTTCTTACAAAGTACTAAAGTTAATATCTAAAACGCTCAATCACATTTAAAAAATTTCCCCTAGTGGTAATCTTCCGGTTGAGGGCCCCTGGAAGAAACAGTACTACTTTAATTTCAACTATGATTTTAGATTTCGCTAATTTTATGCCCAAGATCTCTTCTCAATTGGGCCAACGTAAATAGTCGAGATTTTTTGTTTTACACTAAGTATTGAATTTTTTGTTTTGTCAGAAATTATTTTACCGAAGCATTCAAAGTCAAAACGGATGTCATATGTTATGCACAAACAAGTGAAAATAACAAAAAATTTTTTGCTTGCAACATACATTACCCTCAACAATTTTGATTAAAAATTTGACAGAAACCAGAATAGCCTGATCATGCAGTTTAATTCGGTGCTAGCAACCAAATTAATTTAAATGTAATCAGTTTTTCATCATTTATTCTCATGACTGTCTGTCTCTGCAGGAAAACGTCAGAGGCGCCATACATATTGCAATTGTCAAGAGATTACCCCAACTACTTTGAAGGTTAGACCAAGTCCCGGATGAAATATTTTTATTTATTTTTTTATTTACAGTTATGACTAAAATATCGGGTTTTCTAAGACTGCCAAGGATTGGCACGGGCCCTAATTTGTCTTTTCCAAGGACACAACAAAATCACAAGAGTGAGTTTGGAACCACGACCGTTTCAATCACGTTCGCCATCAATACAGCACTCCGACCCCACTACTAAACAATGCTGTTTTATGTCGGTTTTGCACAAGAAAATAGGCTCTTTGTGCATACGAGACATTATTTTCCGGTAGCGAGCAGTCAACTTCCACCCATTTAATCCCAAAACAATAAGAGAACCAGTTTAAAAAAAAAATCTTTAACCCAGTGGTTTTCAAATTTTTTGTCGCATTTCTTCGTTTCAGAGCTCAGGTACCGTCAATTCCTCAAAATTAAACGACAAAAGTTAATTTAAGAAAAATTACTTTTTTGGTATATAAAGTGAAGATTTATTTTTAGAGATCCGGACTCCAGTTATTCAAAAAATCCATCAATAAATTTCGCGTTTAAATTAAAGTGAAAATCGAAAAAGTCTTCGCTTTAATAAAGTAATTTTCATCAACTGCATAATTCAACTGTGGAAGACACGTCGTTTTTTTAATCAACTAATATCCAGTAAGGTAGCAGCACCATTTTCCGCCCTTGAATATTAGTACAAAATGTCGCCCCCTTAAACAAGATCGTCCACTCAACAGTGACTTGACATTTTTATGTTCTTAACAATACAAAAAATACCAACTTAAGAGGCAATACATACTAAAAACAAAAAAATATCATTAACGAAGTGTACAGGATTCTAAAAGAAACTCGTCGAGCTTTTACTGAAACAAACTTATAAATGAGATAAAATTTACTGAAACAAACTCATAAATAGTTTCTGCACAAAAGTAATTTCTAATAGACAGGTTTAATAATGCGCGCAATCTGCTTTCTTTCCAAGTAGGTCTTAAGTAGGATTTTACAAGTTTTCAAAAACTTTTCTTGTAGCTTGCTATAGAAACATCATCGATGACATAAAGTTTAAGACACACAAATAAACACGATATTCAATCATATAAACAACATTTCTTTAACCATTGTAGCACATCTTTCGCCGTAGCATCGCTTTTAAATGAGTTACTTGTGCTTTGTACCTGTCGTTTAAATCTACTGTATAACCATTACAACTTTAATTAAGACAGATCAACATCACCTGCATATATGTTTTTAAATTTGTTTGTTTATAGCCTATAGCAATGCTTCCCCTTCTAATAATTTTAAAGACTTAAAAAAGAACGTTTTATGAAACAGACTAATTTTATTGGATCTTTTTTCCAATATGCAGGAAGCTGGATACCGATTAGTACAGCAGAAAAAAAGATTTATTTATTTTGCGTGCGTAGACCTACATCTTTCATGTTCACCAGGTGTTCTTATCTCTTTTCGAACAAATTGTTCTTTTATTGGGATTTATTGCTCTTTGCAAACCTTGAGAAAACGTATTATCATTTCAATTGGTTAACCAGCGAATTACGTTTATTACACGAAAAATCTCTGAATGATTTTGTCTTGTTGGTAGAATTTTTCAATAGAAAACCTTTTCAATCTAAAATATTTTCAATGGTTGTATGACTTTATCAGAACTTTATTTTTAAACATATAGTAAGAATGGTCAAGTCAATCAACAAGCAAGTGCCGAAGACCTGTTTCGTCCTTATTAGGACTCGTCAGGACACTACAGCTTGTTGAAAACTTAAACAGCTGGCACAACTTTCTGTTTGTGGTATTTATACCTCAAACATCCAGTTGTGGACCTGAACGCTGGGTAGGTAGTACAATGAAAACAATGTTCCACCAGCGCAACTGCAAAAGACACCGCTAAACCGCAAGGGTATACTTCGGAACCGCCGCCAGTATACCCTTGCGGTTTAGCGGTGTCTTTTGCAGTTGCGCTGGTGGAACATTGTTTTCATTGTACTTTATTTTTTGCCGATTAGCAGACTCACACTGAACATCGGAATGGGTGGATACCCATTCCGATGTTCAGTGTGGGTCTGCTAATCGGAAAACGTCCTTCTCAGGACGGGGCAATGTTAAGATAAAACTGCCCTTTTCAGGGCACATTGCCAACAAGTTTCGAAGACCCACTATTCTTCAGCTGAACATCGAAGGCCTCACTGCAAGCAAGATGAACGTTCTTCATCACCTCGCTATGCGGTCTGAGGCACTCGTCATCCTACTGCAGGAGACCCATTGCACTGATGCAGAGAAGTTGGTACTTCCAAACTACCAACTAGCTGGGTCTCCTTTAAGCAGGAAGCATGGCCTTGCCACGTTTGTCCACGAGCGACTGAGATACATGCTTTTGGACCAATCTCCACCGACATCGGAGATGAGTGGTTGTGTGTGAACGTTGATGGCTATAAAATAGTCAACGTCTACAAACCACCGCCAACGCGATTGCGAACCCTGAATCTCCCAGTGTTTCCTCACCCCTGTCTCTACGCTGGCGATTTTAACTGTCGTCATGCTGATTGGGGTTACGAAGACAACAGTCCGGACGGTGAGTGCTTGGCTGGTTGGGCAAGTATTAATTGTCTTGCCCTGCTATATAATGCCAAAGACGCTGCCAGTTTTTATTCCGGCCTCTGGAACACTGGCACCAATCCAGATCTAGCTTTCGCTAGCGTAGGTCCAAACAGTCGCTTACCGGATAGACGTGTCCTTGAGAAGTTTCCCAGGTCACAACGTCGACCTTCGCTTATTACACCACCAAAATTTGCTATGGCAGTGCCAAGCATGCTTGTTAAGCGATGGAACTTCCGCAAGGCCAAATGGAGTCACTACATTGCTTTGACGAATAAATTCGCTAAGACTTTGTTGCCGCCTGATTCACTTGATGTGGATGCGGCTTACCAGGACTTTTGTAACACCATTAAGAAAGCAGCCAAAAAGACTATCCCACGCGGGTATCGAAATAACTATATTCCGTGTTGGGATGCAGAGTGTGAATCCCTCTATAAAAACTTTCTGCAGTTTCCTCAGGGAGACGACTCAAGTTTGGCTGCTACAGCTCTGCTTGCCAAGCTTGACAGAAAGCCGAGGGATCGATGGTCCGAGGCAGTTTGGAGCATTGACTTCTCACACTCTGGTCGAAAAGCGTGGAGTATTTTGAACAACCTTACTGGTAGGTCACGACACTCTCCTCGTCACTGTCCCGTTTCAGACAATGCTATTGCATCTCAGCTGGTTAGAAATGGGAAATACGAGGCTGTTGATCGCAAGTCATCTCGACTTGTCTTTCAAGAAGTGTCTGACCTTTGGAGGGCCACAACACCATATGCAGTAAATATTTCTGACAGTTTTTCACACAGAGAATTTACTGCTGCCCTCCAACATTTAAAACCAGGTAAAGCTCCGGAACCTGATTCCATCTGCCCCGAGCTTATACTCCATGCCGGAGCTGCTTTGAAGTCCTGGTTACGTGACTTCCTTTCTTCCTGTTTGCGCCGACTCAAAATTTCCAAGATCTGGAGAAGAGCGCTTGTGGGCGCGATTCCGAAAACCAGGAAAGCCCGTGGGGGACCCAAAGAGTTATCGACCAATGTCTCTGCTCTGTATCCCCTACAAGATCCTCGAGAGGCTTATCTACGCCCGCGTTGAACCATTAATCGATCCACTGCTCCCTAAAGAGCAGGCTGGGTTCCGACACGGGAAGTCAACCGTAGATCAAGTTGTTCTGCTAACCCAGAACATCGAGGATTCTTTCGAGGCTAAAAAGAAGGCCGGTGCCGTATTTATCGATCTGACAGCTGCTTATGACACATTCTGGCACCGTGGCCCTACCTGCAAGCTGCTGAGACTACTTCCGGATAAGCACATGGTCAAAATGATTATGGAGCTTGTCCGAAATCGAAGTTTTACCCTTACCACCGGTGACAGCAAGCAAAGCAGGCTACGCCGTCTTAAAAACGGCGTTCCTCAGGGATCGGTCTTGGCTCCCCTCCTATTTAACATCTATACGTACGATCTTCCTTCCATGATTTCCAGAAAGTTTGCTTATGTTGATGATCTAGCATTGTTGCATTCTTCTGGAAACTGGAAGGACTTGGAGGGGACTTTAAGCCAAGACATGTCCACACTTTCAGCGTATCTCCAGACTTGGAGGTTGAAGCTCAATCACACTAAGACGGTGACGGCAGCCTTTTACTTAAACAACCGAGAGGCTAAACGTGAGCTAAAGGTCTACAACAATGGTAGACTTTTACCGTTCTGTCCAACCCCTACTTACCTTGGGGTAAAACTGGACAGATCGCTCACGTTTCGTCACCATTTAGTGGCATTGCGGAAAAAACTATCCTCGCGCATCACACTGCTGAGGCGACTTGTGGGCTCGGGATGGGGTGCTGGTGCTAAAACACTACGCATAGCCACCTTGTCTTTAGTCTACTCAGCAGCTGAGTACTGTGCGCCAGTCTGGTGTCGCAGTGCTCACACTCGCCTCATTGACAGTGTCTTGAATGACGCCTTGCGCATGGTTACTGAATGCCTGCGTCCCACTCCAACGGACCACTTACCTGTACTCTCAGGCATCCAGCCAGCTGAGCTTCGCCGAATGGGAGCGACACTCTCCTTGGCTTACCGTGGATCTCTGGACCCCGATCATATCTTGTATGGTCTTTTAAGTGGGTCCTCAGATACTCGCCAAGTGAGACTAAGATCCAGACGCCCGTTTATGCCAGGTGCGCGGAATCTCTTGGACAACCTTGCCAGACTTGGCATCCGCGCCTCTGAATGGACAAATCACAAATGGAAAACGAAGTACTGTGAAAATGCTTCCAGGCTCCGTGCTTTTGTGCCCGAGACCGGTGCCAGGCCTGTTGGGATAGGCTTACCCCAAGCAGCTTGGGTTAAGCTCAACCGCCTGAGGACTGGTGTTGGGCGATTCCATTCGTCCATGCACAAATGGGGTCTCGCTCCTTCACCGAATTGCGAGTGTGGCGCCTCTGAGCAAACCGCAGACCATGTACTAACAGCGTGCCCTATACATCGGGCACCACATGGAGCACGAGGTCTGACGGTTTTGGATGACGAAACTCGATGCTGGCTTAATGACATCATTGCCAGCACCTGATCCAGGCAGTGCAGCAGTCTGAGGTAGTAAACGGATAAACTCTCGGCCCCAGTCCTGTTTTTGTCTGACCTGGAGTGGATGCCCTTCAAACGACGACGACGACGACGACGAGAACTTTATTTTAAAAATCCAGAAAAAAAAGAAACAAAAATGCTGAGACGAACCTAACTTGATCTCAGAACAATATTCTAAAATTAAACGACAAAAGTTGATTTAAAAAGAATTGTTTTTGTTTTATAAAGTAAAGATTTTTTAGTTTCGGAGATCGGAATTCCGGTTATCCAGGAAATTCATCAATAAAATTGACATTTAAGTTAAACTGAAGACAAAAAAGTCTTCGTTTTAACGAAACAATTTTCATCAACTGCATGATTCAACTGTGAAAGACGAGCTATTTCGAGATTTTTATTATTGATCTCAATTCGCGATGTTTTCTTTGTTTGATCGCAACGTTCTTTTCATGCACTCACTACGTCACAAATGCCTTTATAAAGCGCTTTCACAGCATTGTAACGTGCACTCCATCGTGTTTCAACCTTTCTTTTTATCACAACTGGCACATGCTTAAGTAGGACCCTTCTTTTGCGAATAAAGGCCAAAAAAAAATAGATTCTTTCCACAATGGCAAAAAAATGTTTCGGAAATTTTGGCGATCCTATAACACGCCTGCAAGATGAAGCAGTAATTTTCTCATGAGATAAATAGTGCTTTTAAAATAATCTTCTTTATTTAATGTTGTATTCCCAAATAACTTTTGCTAATGTTAAAGCATTGTCATTTGCTTGACCTTTACACATCATTACATCCAAGCAATTTTCTTGGACTGGAGAAAACAGTTAAAAATGTCTTCTTTATTTTTTCCATGCCTTTTATGGAAAGAAATTTGAAATATACACTTTCTTTGCCTCACTGCTGTGCATTTTTTTGTATCTAACTACAAAAATATTTTATTAATGTGAGACTCATCTGAAGTAGACCTACTGTCGAGTAAAATAGAATATTCACCTCTTCTAGAATAGGACGTTTAATTTTCTTCCAAAAAGTACAATCTATTATTTTTAATAGACGAAAAAAATATTATTACAACCTTTATCAAAAGTTGGATACCGGAATTATATTCTGTTAATAGGAGTATAGTTAGCTATAAGTTTTCAAAATTTAAGAGAGCTTTCCTGATTTCTGTTTTTTACGTTAGAATCTTCATTATAACCTGGAAAAGGACAATTTAGTTCGCTTAAAAACGATAATTACGTTTTGAAAAATTTTTTAACTTTTTTCTTTTCCTCTTTTTATCAATTGTTTGATAAAGTTGAAGCTGTGGTAGTGTAGAAGCTTATTTAAATTATCAAAACACTTTTTGCGACATTTTGAAATTTCATGATCAAAAATTAAAAAATTTAGTTGCCAGATGTTAACGAGAAGTTGAAAACTAATAGTATCCTTAACCTCTTTTACTGTACACCTCAATTTGCTGTAGAATTAAGTTTATTCACATTTTATCTAAATAAACTTGCCATCCCCGCAATCTCGCCTCCTTTGGATTATCCATAATATCCAATGGGTAAACACGCTTCAACTTACATTATACCCAAATTTTCAAATTCCTTTCCAATTCCTTCCTCAGCGATTTTTTTCCCTCAAGATTACAAATTCTTTCTTAGGGAGAAGCCAAGTGGCTCACTTTTTGAGAAGGACTACTTTGTTTTATCTCTTTTATCTTCCTGACTCCCAGGAAAGCGAAGGAGGCGCTATACATAGAGCAAACAATTATCCCGACCTGCTTCCAGAGATATCAACATATTGCTGTCCGGTTGAAATTTTTTATTTCGATTTTTTTAGTTTTATAGAGATATGACTGCAATTTAGAACTCCCTGCCAAGGCCGCCAAGCAGGGAAAAGTGTCGTAAATTTTTTTTCAAAGAAATAATAGAATGGTGTGAGTAGATTTTGAACCGAGACCATGTCGATCACAATTACAGTGCTTTCAACCACTCAACCACGCTGCCAACAAAAAAGATTAACTATCAGACATTTTGAATATCAGTTGTGACAGATTGATAGCGGAGTATTTACGTAAATCTGAGTCCCTTTCTGCAGCAGATCTTTTCCGACCTAGATCATAAGTTGTACGAGAAACTATGCAAAAATATGCAATAGATCGCATGCTGTAAACGGTTTTTTCGACAACACTTTTAAAACTACGAATAATTAAATTTGTAAAGTATTTATGATTACAATTTTTTTAGAGCGGATTAAACATAAAAAATTAAATCATAAAAAATGAAAAGTTAATCTCATAACATCTAAAAAAGAAATAGCAATGCTGTAACTTTTGTGTTTGTTAAGACTTTTTTCGTAGAACAATAGCTCATTTGCAGAGGACATAAGATGCTCTTTTCTTGTTTTGTCGCAACTGCATTTGGGTTGTTAATAACTCTGATACGTTACTCTGAACACCAATTAATTAAATAAAAGGTTCAATTTTGATTTTCGAATGGAAATGAATTTCTACAAGTTTAACTTCCTGTGTCGAAACCTATCCTGCTCTTATAGGGAACAGTTGATCAAAAATTAGCTCGACGCGCGCGTAGATAAGCCTCTCGAGGATCTTGTAGGAGGCACAAAGCAGAGATATCGGTTGATAACTCTTTGGGTTCCCCACGGGTTTTATTGACTTTGGGATTGCGACTACAAGCGCTCTTCTCCATATCTTGGAAACTTTAAGTCAACGCAAGAAGAAAGAAAGGAAGTCACGTAAATAGGACTTCAAAGCAGCTTCAGCACGGATTATCAGCTCTGGGAAGATTAAATCAGAGCCCAGAGCTTTACCTGGTTTTAAGTGTTGAAGGGCAGCAATGAATTCTCTCGGTGAAAAATTCTCTGAGATATTCACTGAGTTTGGTGTTATGGCCCTCCAAAGGTCAGACATTTTTTAAGAAACACGTCAAGATGATTGGCAGTCAACAACCTCGTATCTCCCATTTCTAAGCAGCTAAAATGCAATAGCATCAGCCGAAATGGGACAGTGACAAGGAGAGTGTCGTGACCTACCAGTAAGATTGTTCTATTTACTCCATGCTTTACGACTAAATGCTTCGAACCATCGATCCCTCCGCTTCCGGTCAAGTTTGGCAAATAAAGCTGTAGGAGCCAAACTTGAGTCGTGTCCCTGAGGAGCTGCAGGAAAGTTGTGTAAAGAAATTGACACTCGCATTCCAACACGGAATATAATTGTTTCGATACCCGCGTGGGATATTCTTTTTGGCTGCATTCTTAATGATGTTACAGAAGTCTTGGTCAACCGCATCCACATCAAGTGAATCAGGCGGCAACAAAGCTTTGTGAATTGTCCGTCAAAACAATGTAGTGACTTCGTTTCGTCTTGCGGAAGTAGATATGTTCTTGAAAATAAGCGTTTATAAAATTAATGTTTTCAGACAACTGCATATAGCGTTATTTTTCTGACGATTGCAAGTTGAACAACTGTTTTCGAACAGTTTTTTTTAACAATTGTCCGAAAACCTTTTTATTTTTCATTTTAAAAAACAAAAAAAGTTTGTCTGCTAGCTTTTCAATTAGTATGATAATTTTTCAATTTCATTTTATTTTATTTTGTGCTTTAAAATCAAAAATATACCAACATACAAATGTAGCAAATAAATTTTCCAGAGTACAGGAAGGCTGCGAAATGACTATACGTTTTTTTAGTCAACTGCCTCCCTGTAAATAGTCGGACACAAACAAGATAATTTTACGTCAACAAAACGCAATTTAAGAAATACACAGTACATTTAGAAAAATGGTGAAGAATTAATAACAATTTTAGTTGTTATTAAATAACTTTCCACGTGGTAGCTGACTTCATTAAATTTTTGTACTATAAAATAGTATGCTACAACAATTCGATGAAGTCAGCTGGAACGAGGAAAATTATTTAATAACAATTAAAATTGCTACTAATTGGTCATTAGAATAATGGCTTAAAAATATCAACAATAAAAAAAATTCTTGATATTCTTATCATACTAAGAACTTTGAATTTATAATATCACTGAACATAGCCGTACCTGCCGGGGACCAGAGGGGCAATTTCCCCCCAAGTTTCAAAACTTGGGGGAAATTGCCCCTCTGCTAGTCCCAAGTTTCAAAACTTTGGGCAAAATCAGAATTTTTCTGGCACCGACAAAGAAATATTTGGGCAAAACTAAAATTTTTCGGGTAGCGATAAAAAAATTTGGGCAAAATCAGAAGTTTTAGAGCAGTAAAAAAAACTAAAATAGGTTTTTCTACTAATTTCAAAAAAAATTTACGAATTTAGGTGAAGAACTTTTTTTTAGAGATCATTATGCTGGGAGAAAAATTGAGAAATCAGAGACAGATTTTAAATGAAAATTTTTTTTTGGTCTTCACCATAATTTTTGACAAATTTCTTTTTATATTCGTAAAGTTCTAGAAAATCAAGATTCGGGCAAACATCACAAACTTTGGACAAAATTCTATTGCCCTCCCACAAATTTTTTTCGGCTGGCACGCCTATTTCATTGAAGCATAGAAACTTTTCACTATTTTGATATTTATTGATGTTTATCTCAAGCAAAAAAAAGTTTAAAAGTGTCTAGTTTTATAAAAGCAAGAAGCATTAGTGACTATATTCATACATGCTTAATTGGGTTTAAAAATGACGATGTCTTTTTTCTCGGGGCTTACAATAAAAGTGTAAGACAAAGTCATGAGGCCTACTAACCATGATCAAAAAAAACTAAAAACACTAGTTGTTTTGAAAGAAAATGACTAAAACAAAATAAAATGCTGTTTTTTCTATAAAAAATCTATTTTTTATTTAATGGATATTTTCCACTTGAAAAAACAATCGAAATTGAGATTGTTATTGTGGCATTTTCACGTCTGTCTTTGCTAAGCACCACTTCAACAGGTCAAGAACTTTGAAAAAGTTTTATAAAATTTATTCAAGCCTTTTTTACTTTATTCCCTTTTTTTAAAAACTAGCTCTTAAAGTTTTTTCTTTAAACAAAGTTATCTCGACAAAAAATTTTAAGTATCGTAAGCAAATCAGTGGGAATTACAGAAATCTGTTTATTTTGCTGTGTCGGACAATAGCCGAATCGTTATGAAAGAGTCATACACTTTGGGTCTTTTTAAATCAGATTGCTTGATTTGATGAACTAACTTTATTGAAGTTTATTTTGTCTTTTGTAAGGAATTGAAGAATAAAAAAGGAAAGCGTTTAACGTCAGCCAAAAAGCCATGGGTCTCTTCAAGATGTCAGCGTAAGCGATTTTTGTTCGTGAAACTAGCCCAAATACCCTGCAGTTACCATTGCTTCTTGATAGATCCTTTTTCTCTTTGTCTCTTCTTTATTTTATCCTGGTGCTAAAAGGTGGATTCTGGGTTAATTTCACCAAAAAAATCTCTTACGGTCTCTTCTTGAAAAGACCCAAAGCGATTTTATCAAACGTTTAACTTTTTTACGACCCATAAGGTAAACCGTTTAACAACTATATAGTTCTTTTGTCATCCCTTATAACAAAATAATTTAGCAGGATGTTGAAAATAATAGTATTTTTTTAGAAAGATCAATACATTTTTTGGATAAAGCTTGTTCACACTTTAAGTGGCAACGTCTAATAAAAGTTTTATTTAATGTATAGTAGATTTTTTAAAAAATTTGACTACGGAAATGCGCAAAGTTGAAGAGCCAAAAATTCAATTAAAACATCGTTGAATTTCAATGAATTTTTAAGAACAATTGAAAAAGCTCAATTCTGATTGCGAGCAAAAAAATTTTTACTGCAACCTTGGTTGTAGGAAAATAAAAGATCCCAATGCTGTTTTTATGATATTCAGTTATGAATAGAGGCCTAGCATGTCTATTATCTTTTCAATGTATGAAGAACTTCTATTTAGATAAACCTCAAGAACTTGCCAGAAACTTTCAGTTCTAAAATTAGCAGAACAATTTTTAAAAAATTCATGCCCAAAAAGAAAATTTATAATATATGTTTTTGCTGAATATTTGTAAATATTTGTAAAATCTTCAAAAAAAATCACTGGGAAAAAAACTACTGTCTCTGTCTTACTCCTAAGCTGATTTCTATGCTACCACAGCAAATTTAGAAAAAGCACAAGATTTGGTTACTCTCACGCTCCTTTTCAGCTAAAGCCAGCAACTTCATTTCCGCGGGGAAAAGGCGAATAACTAACTGAAGGGCGCTTGCCGACAAAAGAAAGCACAGTAGACCTTGGTTAATTCAAATTCTGTTCATGCCAAAATTCGCTTATAACTGGGAGTACAGTAGGCCTATAGTAATCCGAAAAGCAAGCACTGATTTAGATGCTAAACGAAAATCGAGAAAGACTTAGTTTTGTTTATAATTGCTCAAAGTTCTTTCAAAAAGTTTAATTTATTATAATTATCAGCCCAGTTCCTAACATATAAAGAAATACAGATGCGTTAGGCGATTCGATGTTACACAATTCTCAATTTCAACACTCTCGTTTGCCTAGACCACCGTCGCCGCGATCTCAAAATCTTTTCTGCATAACATCTCCGGCCTTTTTTCCGGCCTCTTTCATTAATTTTGTCTGTGTATCCATGCTTTTATTAATGCCACAAGATACGGCGAAATATACCCTATGCACACTCCCGGCCTGTGACGTAGGTGGACGAACAAAGCAAAATAGAATAAATGAAAGAAATTATAACTGAACGTTATTGTCCCGAAAACCAGAACAAGACCCAAAGCAATTCACCAAATAAAAAGAACAATAGTTAGCGTAATTATCGTATGCAATTAATTATAATTTCTTAATGCTTGAAATCATAGCCGTGCCAGCCCGAGAAATTTTGGGTGGGAAATGCATTTTTGCCCGAATTTTTTCGACAATTTTTCGAATCATGATCTTGCAGCATTTCACGAAGATTTCCAAATGTCAGACAAATTTAATGTGAAGAGTTTTTTTTTGGGTCTTCACCTGAAAATAAAATAAGAACGATTAGTTTCCCTTTTAAGAAGACAAAAAATCTTCAAATTAAACCTTAGTTGTTTTTGCGGATTGATCTGGATCGTTTTAAATTGGGTACCTTTATCTTACTCGTACTTAAATGGTTTATTGTCGGTGCCCAAAAATATTTAATTTTGCCTATATAGTTTATTGTCGGCGCCCGAAAAAATCTGATTTTGCCAAAACTTTTTGTGTTTTGGTGGGGCAATAAATGAGGTCGAGAAATCTTGTAAAACGGTGATCGAACAGCAATTAAGACGCGAAAAGTGAGAAGCCAAAGTGGCGCATCTAAAACCAGAAAATGAAATTAATTCGGACGTCGGAAAACTCAATAGGCCACTAATACTACACAGAAAAACATTGCCTGGGCATAAAGCATAACTAAGATTATCATTATTGTGACAGTTACAAAAGCCATTGTTGTAAAGTCGCAGTCGTTTTTTTAATAGTGTGCTGGAGTAGTAGTCGTTTTTTAGATGTACTTGAGTCGGAGCCGGAGTCGTAGTAGTTTTGTTTTTGAAGACTTTGCTTCACGCTAAATTAGGGTTCCACAATTTTGGAGTCAGAATCGGAATCGCACGTTTAAGGGTAAAGTCGGAGTCGTTTTTTGAGGCATGCTATGATTGGAGTTGCGTTCGTAAAATTTTAAATAGCTGGAGTCGAAGTCGGAGTTGGAATCGGAAATAATTCCTTCGCCTCCACAACACTGTCAAAAGCACAAGTTCACAAAATTAAACTTTTTTCATTTCATGCCAATTTTAAGATTATTTTTAAAACAAAATCGACATTTTATATAAAATTTTTACAAAAAAAGCATGTTGAGAACCAAAAAAAACCTTCACTTTGCCGTGACGTATCATTTACTAGGTTGAACGTAGCTGTCGCAAGTAAATTTTGTTTTCACCGTTTCTAGTAACGATTTTCTGAGAGTGCTTTCAAATAAAAAAGTGTCTTTTTGGCACAGCGAATCTTGTGGGGAATTTTTCATTCAACAGCCGGAAGAATTTCTCTTAAATCATCGACTAAAACTAAACATTGTTTGGATGAAAGAACAAAAGATTCAACCAAAAAATCGAAAAAAACACACAAAATAATAAGATTAAAAGCAAAACACAAGGCGCGGCACCAGTGATTGATTTTTACAATGAAGTAACCTGTTGACATGTAATAATAAAAATACACAGTTTGTCAATTAACTAATATTTGTATTTTTTTTAAGCAACGAACAAAATTAAAATAATATTGATCGAAAACAAGAACCAACGTTTTACGAACAATAGGGTTAGGGTTTGGTGTTCATTAAAAAAACAAATTGAGCGTTTATAAAATAAATAGTCTTTAAAAAAAGACAACAGCATATAGCGTTATTTTTCGAATATGAACAATAGGGTTAGGGTTAGAGTTAGGTATTCACTAAAAAAAGGCAAAACGAGGATTTATAGAATAAATATTTTTAAACGACTGCATATAGCGTTATTTTCGAACTATTGCAATTTGACCAAATGTTTTGAACAATTGTCCATAAATCCAACTAAAGCGTAGTTATGCTGTTGCTCCACAGGTTCAAATTCATAAAATTTCTCCATTATTAAAAATAATAAAATTCAAAAAACCTTTTAAACCAGTTGATTTATTGCATATTCGAACTCGCGCATGCTTTGTCGTTAATTTTGAGCCTTGACGACTAACTATTTTTGCCGCTCTGTGGCTGCTTCGGCTTTCGTTGAGAATATTATATTGCTTTCGTTAGGTGTCGCAAAAGTGTTTAATTTACTCTCGTTTCGATATGTTGTGAATATTTTGAACCAAATGAATAAAAAAATTAACTTCGAAACAGGCAATGTTGGCTTATTAAGCTTGATTTTTTTGTCACTTTCGTTTAATCGAACATCTACTAAGATTTTCCGAAGCACACAAAAGTAGATAGAGATCGATGGTTAGCTTAATTATTCGAAAAGTTAAACAGAATTTTAGTATAGAAAGATGAATATAGGGCAGTGATGTAGTCGAGACCACATGATTCGAGACCGAGACCGTAAAATTTTTTCAAGATTAAGACCGAGATCGAGACCGGAAAATTTCGAGACCTAAGGTTTGAGACCGAGACGAGAAACTATCGAGATCGAGACCGAGATCGAGACCAGAATATTTTTCGAAAAAAAAAATCATTTATTAACGACATTAATTTTTATTTTTCCAAAATTCCAAAGCTACATTTCAAATAAACTAGCATCCCCAGCATGTTATAAGAAAGCCTTGCTCTATGTAGTCGCATGAAGAAAGTCTTGTTTACGTCACAATACCCTAGCAAATGCGCAAGTCCTTTATATATGGCTGTGCGTTGCTTTGAAGTCAGAATTTTTTATTAGCAAAAAACATCTAAAACCCCGTAACGAACGGAATAGAGATAAGTTGTTCAATGTAATAAATTATATTTTAGCTAATCAGGTCACAATTATGAAAAAAACTTTATACTATAGAGCAGGGTTTCCCAAACTGTATGCCGCGAAATTTTCGTGTTTTTGACAGAGTCAATGGTGGATATTGGGTGAGGCGAATGAGGCAGTTGCCTCGGGCCCCCCCTTGAAAATACCGCATATAGTTTCATTTTGCTGTATATGATTTTTTTAGAGATCACCATGATATTGGGAGAAAAATAGCGAAATATGAGATCAAATCGAAGTGAAGACTTTTTTTTGTTTTTTTTATAGATCACAATGATTTTGAGAGAAAAATAGCAAAATATGAGATCAAATCAAAGTGAATATAATTTCTGCATGTAAACTTAAAGAGTGTATTAAGTAGGCTTTCGCCTTCATAAAGTAAGTGTGCCCCAGGTAAACTCAGAAGTTATCAGTGTGCCGTAGTAATAAGATGGTAAACGGGAAGGTATTTGGCCCCAAACGCCTCAAGGTCCAGCATTTTCAATTTGTCCTTGGCTACTGAGTTAAATTCTAACTCGAGAAACTGTTTTTGTGCTTCATCAAAAATATCCCCTATTTCGCACTGTAATACTTGCTTCTCATCTATAGGAGAATTTTATTTTAAATCAGATAAATGAGTTTTTATTTGTGCTTTAATTGGGACTTACAGTTACCGTTTGTGAAAGCAAAATCCAATGAAAAAAAACTTGCTGGATTTCGTTGTTCAATTCGATTCTTGCTGAGGTCAAGTTCACTGTCATTTTAATTATCAAAATTGATAAAGAATGTGTTGTATTTTTAAGAATCGCGCCTCCTTGAAAACTTACGCAAGCCCCCCAAGGGAGGCGTGCCCCTCCGGTTAAGAACCACTAAACTAAACCATTTATTGACTATGTTTACTCAAAAATTTTACGAGGCAACAATAGGCTTTCAATTTTATTTCGCAAGGGAAGTTGTTTATGGTGAAGAAAGCAGTAAGTCATCATCACCACATCAACGTGAATTCCTGCGTAAAACGAGAAAACTCGTCTTTGGCAATCGCATTGTTTCATGGCGCAACTTTTTCTGTTCTGAAGAATTCGACAGCTTAACAGACACTGTTTGGACAGCTTCCCGCATTGCTTTGTTTGCAAAGCCGTTTAATTAACTCGGAACGGATTAGGTTTTACTGGTTCGTAACTTTTATAGTCAACGTCCACAAGAGCTCTTTGCCAATTTTGAAACATGTTATAAAAAAATTTAGATGCAAAATAAAGATTTTTTACGAAGACTCATTGTTTGAAACTTGATTTCGAAACTTTTTATTAATAGTTGAAGAAATCATGATTTCGTAACAAAATTCAATGTTTTGTTTGGTTTAAGGGAGTGTGTTTGAAAAAATTGATAGTCAGGGTTTGAATGGCGCTATAAACAATTGTATTTGCTTACGATACCTTTTTTTTCAAGTTCTATTACACAACTCAGTATTATCAGGCCTTGACATTTACTTCGTTTAGTATTTTAATTCGTTTGGAATATGAATATTTTTTGAAAAAACGTACAACTTTTCGAAAACAATTCGGTGTCTTAAAACATAATACAGTTGAATAAAACGGCGGTTGACATGGAACAACATTTCTAAGATAAAAATTTTTTTAATCTCTATATTTATCCTCTTGACTTGAAGGAAAGCAACGGAAGCGCTAATACATAGAGTAGACAATTACCCCGACCTGCTTTCAGAGATACCAGGATATTGCTGCCCGCTAGAAATTTAATAGAGATAATACTGAAATTTAGAACTGCTGGCAAGATAACCAAAGCAGAGAAATATAGCACGAGTAGGTTTTGAACCGAGACCATGTCGATCACAATCCCGGGCGCTCTAACTACTTCACCATGGCGCCGATTATTCACATGAAGGTTAGCATTTTGTGGCTATTGTTATTATTTTTCTTAAAAGTCTAGTTTTTCGGAGTACCATATTAATTTTCCTACAAGTTTCGAAATATTTTGTTGCAAGATTGAAGACTTTTTTTGTTTTTTTTTTGATGTGCATATTTCGGATGATTATGAGCAGTAATGTCTTTAGTACGGAATGAACGGAGCGACCGCACCGGACCCCCTAAACAAAGTCCAACAGTGGTCCCCTCTAAGTAAAACATTGCTCTATTTATTTATAGTAGCACCATAACGATAGCCTCTCCTAAAGTGATGACTGTTTTTTCAGAGATCGCTTTGGTTTGGAAGACAAAAAAATGGTCCTCCCTATTTTTCTTGTACCGGCCCTTTTTTGTAAGACCATAACTGATTATAAGCTTTAGAATAAAGTTTTGTTAACTGGTAGAAGCAATTCACAAATATAACGTAAAATTACCAATCCTGTTTTTTATTAAATAACATTTTCAATTACAATTATTCAAAGGTGCGATAATTAGAATGGGTAAGCATTAAAAGTTAACATTGTCGGGTAAATAGGCTACTAAAAGTAACGTAAACATAAAAGCATATAGTTAGTACAATGCTTCCTCGATTGTCCGGTCTAATTGGGTAGTTACTTTCAAAAATATGAGCGGATAAGCTAAAAAAACGCTTAATTTTTATTGTCAAAAGCAAAAAACCGCTTAATTTCTATTGAATTTTTATTTCTATTGTCAAAGCAACAAAAGTATACAGTACGTATATATTCACTTTTTAGATCTACACTGTACTAAAAAATGAATTGATTTTGCATTGTTTGCGAGTAGATTCACGTTTTTTCAGTAGATTTCGAAATAATTTTGAAATAATGTACTGTGGCATGCGCTACAGCTGTGATGTGCCAAAATATATTACAAAATAAAGTGGTCGGATAATTAAATGCCAGATAAACGAAATACAAGTAATCAAGGAAGCCTTGTAGTTGCCATAAAGTCAATTTGTTGCTAATAAATTTAAAACTAAAATGCTATAAAAAAATTTTTATCCTGAACATTGCATCCAACATTTTCTTATGATCAAAACCTAGCATCTAATTATAAATTTGGTTAAAAAATGCAACTACATTTTTTGTATAATTTCTTCACAGAGCAACTAAATAAATGCATCGAAACATCTAAAAATAGTAAATTTATATGATTATAAGTTTAATTTTTTGCAAGTGTATAGTACTTTTCACTTCAATTATCGGCTATTACATATTTGAAGAAGGATTAACTCTCGTCTGCCTGAGTTTACGGCTTCTAAAACAGATTAATAGGAAAATCCCCACAGAGCTCGCGATAGCAAGAAAAGAGTCATTTTAAAAAGCTAGGCGGATTTTAATTACGCACTGAGAAATGGTTTGTGAAAATTTAATTCCGCAGTTATAGGGTCAAATAACAAAAATATCAAAAAATGTCCGGTCTCGAGACCAATATAAAAAGTACGAGACCGAGACCAGGTCATTACGAGACCAAGACCGAGACCACCAGCAAAAGGCCGAGACCGAGACCGAGACCATGAAAATTGGTCTCGAGACCGAGACCGATCTCGAGACCTTCATCACTGATATAGGGAATCACTCATAACTCTGCCACTACTTTAATGAATATAACCAAAATCACTTTTGGCCTGCAATATATTCAACTAATCGAGAAAATGCACACTCG
Organism: Diplosoma virens; assembly: GCA_963680785.1. Classification (NCBI taxonomy): domain Eukaryota; kingdom Metazoa; phylum Chordata; class Ascidiacea; order Aplousobranchia; family Didemnidae; genus Diplosoma; species Diplosoma virens. The sequence continues at coordinate 25,538,336 of OY796894.1, forward strand.
GGTAATTTGATCTCTTATCATCCAGGCAAATGACACATTACTGTGCAAAGTACAAAGACTCATTCGATTTCGTCCAATATCACATTAGTACTTCGCTGTTTACGAACGCGTTGCGCTAATTTTCAACAGCCAAGACAATTACTGGTGAAAACTGACTTGGTAAAGTGAAAACAATTATCAAGCTAGATAATTTGGAAAAAAGGTTTATCTAGGCATAAAACATTAGAAAACTGAAACCAAAGTTGGTGGGCCTCAAATTGTAAAAAAGAAAAGATAATCTTGTCATAAAACATTAAAAGAAAATTAAAGGCATAGCTTAGCTTGTCGCATATAGCCTAAATTAAAAATAGAAAAATATTATTGGGGAGCAAAATCTTCCGCCAGACAGCTGTTTCGACTATTGAAGTCTAGTCAGTGACGGTTTGATTTTTGCAAATTTCAAAAAATTGGAAGACCAAAAGACTGAAGTAAAGATTTGATTTTTAGAGAATATCAAGAATTTGAAAGGAAAAGATTAAAGCACCGAGAGAAGTCTTTTGTAAATTGGAATAAAAGTCAAGAATAAAATTAAATAGAAGAATTCGAATAATAATAATAAATCACCAGTATCTGTCCTGGCTGTTGAAAATTAGCGCAATGCGGTCGTAAACAGCGAAGTACTAATGTGATATTGGTCGAAATCGAATGAGTCTTAGTACTTTTGCACAGTAATGTGTCATTTGCCTCAATGATAAAAGGTAAAATTACCCCTGTGTGTGCATTTTCTCGATCACTTGAATATATTGCAGGCTAAAAGTGATTTTGGTCATATTCATTAAAGTAGTGGCAGAGTTATGAGTGATTTCCTATACTTATCTTTCTATAGTAAATTTCTTGCAGTAAAACTAACAATTTTTAAACAGAATTGTTCTGGAACCGTTTGAATATCTTACGTATTAATTTGAATTTTAAACAAATCTTAAAAAGGCTTGTTTAGGAGAGAAAACGTGAAAAATGTAGCCAACGAGCAACGACTGGATCCATTGTGACAGGAAAATGACCTGGTTCACCAGATGCAATGTCACCAAAATGGGCACAGCAGACCCGTGACAATTCGCTGATAAAATCAGTCTAGATGAAAGGTTTTAATAAAACGTAAAAGAACTAATAAAAATATATCGCTTTTCAACACACTTAGTGTGATAGAGGATAAAAAGAGTTTTGGCCTTTGAAAAAACTAATATTTTTGTAACAGATTGGCAATCTATTGAAAAACTCTTCTTATCTAACTTCTAAATTTGATTATTTTCTTTTGTCTGACTACAACAGTGGTCCCCAAACTACGGCCCGCAGGCCGGATCCGGCCCACTAAGACTTTTTATCCGGCCCGCGGAGCTCTTTTTAAAAAATATATACACTCACTTTGAGCCACAGTTGGATAGAATTATGTTGGAAATACCGCAGTTTCAGTTTTTTTTATCTATTTATGTCTTTGGAGAACACACCAAGGTTTTGGGAGAAAAATAGTGAAATGAGAGATTGAATCGAAGTGAAGACCTTTGTTTTTTTTTAGTCTCTCGCTTTGGCCCGAGAAGGTCCTAAAAAATCTATACACGGCCCCCTGCTCGAAAAGTTTGGAGACCACTGGACTACAACAAACAGAATACTTTAAAATAAATAAACTTATTACCATTTGTTACCGTACCTGTAGAAACAATTCGCTATTTACTCGAAGAAAATTGATTTACAGTTCAGCGGAGAATATAAATACTTGTATTTTCTCAATAAAATTACAAGTTTAATAACTTAGAAAAGATGTTTACAGTAAGATAAAACAACCAAGAGATCATGTGCTGGGCCTGTTTTCCCTCGAGTGTTTCGTCGTGACTCCTGACTATATTCAGTAAAATGAAAACCAACTGATGCATGTGACGATTGGTAGTTGAAGTGGAAAATATTCTTCAATTTTATAAATAATGCATCGCTGAAATCCAAAAAAATACTTTGAAACAACTTTTGAAGGATTGTTAATGTTTCGAAGCCGCATTCAGACTGCTGTATTTAGAGAACAACAAACTGGTAAAATTTCAAAAAATATTATTAGAAACATTTTACATGTATATTTTAAAGTTTTTTTCAACGATACATTTTGCGAATTTTGATTTAAAATAGAATTATTTCTCATTTTCTATGTACGTATTCGCCATTGTTTTCATCGTCTGTATATTCACCCACCAGCGGTCAATTTCTTACCTCGTAATATTCAAAAAAAGTTTAATTTTCTCACTTGAACTTTGAATCAAACGAATTTTCATTTTTTTACCCAATTTTTGGGCTATCAAGAGAGACTTTACTGAAAAACACAAGGCATTTTTGCTCAACAAGTATCCATTTTGGATAAGGACAATTCAAAAGAAAATATTACCTAGGATGCTTGTAGAAAAATAGGGGTTCACAATTATTTGATAAACTTACCGGTAATTGAGGTCACCAAGATCCACGTTTAGATGAATTAAAGTGTGAACAAATCTTTTTTAATTTAACTTTAGGTTACGCTTTACGCTCACAAATTTTCGAAAAAGTCGGATTGCAAAGACTAGATATTAAAAGAAGCTCCCAAACTAACTAAACAAATAATTACCGCCAAAAAATATTACCTTTAGACAATGGCAAACACACGATAGTAATGCTGCAGTTGATTGCGAAGGTTTAAAACTAGATAAACAAGAAACAATAGGGACCATTCCGTGTCAACTAACATCCTTTTTGACATCTTTTTGCCGACCATCTCCGATTTTGCCGAGATTTGGCATGTTTGTAGATTTAGATAAGAAAATGTCTCACACCAAATTTCAAGTTTCTAAACCAAATAGTTTTTGATATATGAAGGTTGAAAATTAGGCACAAAATCGCCGCTTGAACGCCTCTTATTGAGCAAAAGTGGCCCTCCTGGCTTTATTTTTTGTTCGATTTCAAAGATGTTAATATCATTGGAAAGCTCTTTTCAGCAGCTTCCCAATAATATTCACATCTCAAATTTATCTATATAAATAAAAAAATTATTTTTGTCGTGACCTTGTGACCTTGACCTTGCATGACCCCAAAACCCCCATTCTACACAAAAAAAAATTTTTCAATATTTTTGTTCCTCATATCAGCATGCCAAAAATGAAAATGGGATCTCTATGGGTTTTCAAGATATTTGCATTTTATTGAATAGGTGTGCCTAATGATGCAAATTTGTTGATACGAGCGTATTTACGCAATAAATATTTTCGCAACTTTGTCGATATTTTCAAATAAATCATTTTCGCAAGTTTTTTGTTAATTTTTTTCCAATTAAAAAAAATCTTGAAAACCCATAGAGATCCCATTTTGATTTTTGGCATGCTGATAGTCCTCTATGTGAGGAACAAAAATATTGAAAAAATTTTTTGTGTAGAGTGGGGGTTTTGGGGTCATGCGAGGTCAAGGTCACAAAGTCACAACAAAAGATAACTTTTTTATTTATATAGATATATTTGAGATATGAATATCATTAAAAGCTGCTGAAAAGAGCTTTTCAATGATATTAACATTTTTGAAATCGAACAAAAAATAAAGCCAGGAGGGCCACTTTTGCGCGATCAGGGGTGTTTAAGCGGCGATTTTGTGTCTAATTTTCAACCTTCATATATCAAAAACTATTTGATTTCGAAACTTGAAATTTGGTGTGAAATATTTTCTTATCCAAACCTACAAACATGCCAAATTTTAGAAAAATCGGAGATGGTTGGCAAAAGAGGGTGTGAGTTGACATAAAATGTCCCAATAGTTAACCTCCCTACTAGTAATTTAACTTATCGGAGCCTGATATTTGTTAGCAATTAATGCGAAATACCAGTCAAAATTCAATAGTACAATAGAACGCCGATTATGCGAACTCCACTAAGATGGTGGTACGACGCCATAGCATGGTGTAAACCAGGGTTCTTCAAACTGGGGGTCGCGATCCCCTGGTGGGTGGCAAAGAGGCTTAATGGGGGTCGCGAGATTTTAAATTTTGGATTTTTAGAGATTACGATGATTTTGGAAGAAAAGTAGCGAAATACAAGATAATTCGAAGCGAAGACCCTTTTTTTTTTTAGAGAACACCTTGATTTTGGGGGAAAAATAGCGGAATCAGAGATCGATTCTAGGTGAAGACCTTTTTTTAGGGGTCGCGAAAAAATTTGGCCGTGCAAAATGGGTCTCGATGAAAAAAGTTTGAAGAACACTGGTGTAAACGACAAAGTATGTGTCGTGCAACACAGCTCTGCTTCTAAAAAGGATGAGAGACTTGGCAGCGACAAAGAGTAACAAGCTTTTAAAAAATGAGTGATTACTGTACTGCTCATAATGCACCGTAAATGACCATGCGCATATGATGCTTTTATTGCAAGATTGTATTTTGTTCGATTAACCGAAAAAATTGGTTATCCGAATTCCGAACCACATCTGGTTAATTAGTTCGAATAATCGGCGTTCTACTGTTTTGCCAATTTTAAAACTTCTTCACTCCTTGCTACAATTCGACAAAGGTTTTTGCTTACTCGTCATTTAGTCGTTTCTCTTTTACATTGTTGCATTAGCCAGTGCATGTTGTTTCTCTAGATTTCGTCATTCAGTTGTCATTCTTTTGCCAGTTTAAGTTAGCCAATGCATGTTGTTTCTCTGGATTTCGTCATTCAGTTGTCATTCTTTTATCAGTTTAAATTAGCCAGTGCATGTTATTTCTCTCTGAACGTTTTTTTTTTCATATTTGATAAACACATATGACGATGTGGAATTTTTAATTTTTCTTGGTCGGTTACATAATTTCTTGGCCGGTTATTTTTAAACCCACTGATTGCTGATCGAGATATCTTTTGAATAATGATAAACGTTGTTTGATTGTAATCTAAAGAAAAAAATTTTGGTATTTAAAACAATACCTGTAACGGTAAATGGCGCTGAAATTGGCCCGCGGGCGCCAAAGTGAGAATTGTCGAATGACAGGCTTCGTCTTAGAAAAATAAATAAGGATGTGTGATAGAAGAATGAAAACGATAAGCAAAATATGCCAAGCGAAACGAAGCTAAGTGGTATTCTGGAAATAAGTCATAAAAAAATTCAGTTGCCTTCCCGAGCACTTCAACTCGGAGCTGACTCACAGGAAACAAAAACGGGAAACAAGTAACGGGTAAATTGCACAATTTCCAATCAGGATTAAAAAAACAGTCTTCAAATTTTAATCAGCAATTCTAATGGTGCTGCTGATTGCTTCACAATTGAAGAGTGACAATAAACGCGAACAAGCTAGTACCAAAATGAGCACGCTGCAGAAAAAACTAATAATATTTCCGGGGAAAAAAATCAACGAATTAATTACAGTGCAAAACAAAAGGCGCGGGCAGTGAATGCATGCGCAAATTTTGACACGAAAAGCCAATCAATCAATCAATCAATTTATTTGCAATAATTGAAAAGAAACACATATCAAATAATGAAGCACAAGAAGACTGTGAAAATGACCATACAATATTCTATGTCCAAAGCCAACTTAATTTTTGGAAATAACAAAACAATATTTACCGAACAAATAGAAACAAAATAAAGTCAAAATAACAATAATATGCAATGAAAATATTAACAACAACAACATAAAAACCAAAAAAAAATCATATTATTACTTTAATTTTTGAAATAACAAAAACAAATAAAGCCAAAATAATAATAATATAAATGAAAACATTAACAATATAAACAAAAAATAATAATACAGTATTTAACAAAGACACATTATAAAACAGAAACAAAATATTGGACAACGATATAAGTAAAAATGAACTTTAAGCAGAGGTCAATTGGAGAATGTAATACAAAGAATGTAAAACAAAGAAGACAAAGAATGTAAAACAAACACGTGTGCTGGTAGTTTTCTACAATGTCATAATTTTGACCAAGCAGAAGTGCAATGTCTTTATCCTTACATGATATTTATTCTGGAAATCATGTCGTCAACCAAAATAAGCCGGCATCAAAAATTTAAAAAAGTCCAAAAATTTCTTATGACCTTTGTAGGTTTGGAAATGTGCGACGCATCGCTGATTTTTGGATCTCCATTGGTGGCTCTGGCCGACATCGCGTTGAAAAATTAGATTAACCAATGCTTTAAAAGTTATTTTTATTAGTTTGTGTTTCCATAAAAAACTATATTTTTTCTTCAATTTAAAATGAGAACTATTTTTGTTTTTCTTGACTTTCAAAAAAAATATTCGTGCTTCAATATTATGTGCGGCTCTTCATAAAACCTTTTCCACGCTCTCAAAACGTTTTCCCGGACTGATTAGAAAGGTGGCTCCCACTCTCTTCATCAGTTTTGAATCATGTATGGAATAGGCTACGCCCTTGTTTGATACATGATAAATCCGGTCTCTTTAAGAAGCATTCGTAAGGGATCTATGTTTTTGTTGGTGAAACTAACCGGGAATGCTTCTAGAGCACCAGGGGTAAATAATAAAAAAATAAGAGAAAAAGGATCTTTTCAAGAAACCCTAGTAACAACAGAAGGATTCCGGGTCAATTTTATTAACAAAAAACAGATTGCTTACGGTTGTTTCTTCAAGAGACTTGATTTATCGTGTATCGAACACGACCTTATGGGCGTATTCGATATATGGTTCTCTGTTTCTTATTAAAAGCATAAAGCCGTGTATGAGCTTTTTGAGCGATATATGATTAAAGTTTTGATAAAAATAAATAAGTCTATTGTCTTGTGCAAACTATTATAAAGCAAATAATATTTTGTAAAAGAAGAAAAAAGTTAATACCCAAGCTGAAAAAAACAAGTGATCCCTTTAACTGATCACTGATCAGTTGTTTTAATTTTAATTTTTTTTTCAAAAGTTTGAGTTTCAGCTGAGCAAAAGAACAAGAATACTTTGTTTTTAAATTGCGAATTTTTCCTCACATTCTAACCAACAAGCTAAACTTATTGGTTAAAACGTGAGGAAATCTACAAAAGGTAATCTGTTAAACTTCATTTTTAATATATAGCTTAGCAGTTTTTCAGTTTTGTTGATTTTTATTCATGAAACGGAGCGCAAATAAGTCCCCAAATAGAGTTGGAATAAAACAAATATTTTTCAATATTAGCTGACAACAAATGTTGGGACTTTACCCGCTACTGCAGCAAAGTTTAAAATCTCAATTTTACTCTTGTAATGAATAACCTAGATTTTGGTCCAACTATAAAAATTTCCTTGATGTCTAAGTTTCAAATAAGCTTGCGTGTTTTACGCTTGCCTTAAGTGGGTTGCCTAAACAAAAAATTGAAGTGAGCTTACGTGCTTCATTTTTTATCGTTTTTTTGATGATTGTTGCTGCAAAAAAGTTAAAGAACCGATCCCTACTTGGATGATTTCAAAATCACAGCTGATGGAGCCGTAATTGGTCAAACTTTGGCGGGCTTTCAAAAACCAGCGTTGAGAAGTTGAAAATTTTTAGAAATGGATAAGAATAGGGTTAGCTGGAACAGGCGTCTTAAACTAGCGGCCCGCGAAGTGTTGTGGTGCGGCCCGCATAAGCCTACGTATTTGATATGCGGAACCTAAAATATTTTAGTCACAGTACAAAATAAAAGAATCATTTTAAAAGTGAAAAAAGTTTTTTTTGGCTTTTTAGGCCACGCCCAAATTTTTCATCAAAAAGTCTTATTCTTTTGTGAAAGCGACTGTTTATGCTTTTAATCTTTATCCAAGCTAAGGGGCCTGAAAAAAAACGTAAATGCTGGCTTAAATTTTTATTTGTAAACGGTTTTTGATTTAAAACGCTAACTTTTTTGATTCATGTACGTCATGGTACCACCAAACTTAAGACTATTAATTAATTAATTAATAAAGTTGGGTTTAGTTTAACAAAAGTTATAAATTGCCCCTCACGGTTTTTCGAGAAAATTCATTGCAAATGCATCAAAATAAATTGTTGAGAAATTTATTGTGTTGACTTTTTTCCAAGCATCGATTCTGAATGGTCGTTTGACGACAAAGAGCATAGTTAAGTTTTGTGGCTCAAAGTGAGGGTTAAAGTGAGGATTAGCCTATTATTTAAGTGAGGTATTTCTGGTTCAAAACGATGGCATTTTCTGTTTTGAAGCAATCTATAGTTGGATTTCTATAGTAAATAGCTTGACTTGCGAGTATAACCAATTTGTAACAGTAGATTAACTCTATACAGCGCACAATGATTTGTCACTTATCTGTCCTTTTGGCCGTATTAACTTTTATTTATTATTTATTTTATCTCTATATTTATCCTCCTGACTCGCAGGAAAGCGACAGAGGCGTTAATACATAGGGTAGGCAATTACCCCGACCTGCTTCCGGAGTTGCAAGATATTGCTGTCCGCTTGTAATTTAACAGAGATATGACTGTAATTTACAACTGCTTGCCAGGACCACCAAGCAGGAGAAAGTGCCGTAAAGTGTCTTTCCCAAGGACACAACAGAATGGCGCGAGTGGGTTTTGAACCGAGACCGTGTTGGTCACAAGCCCGGCGCTTTGACCACTCGACCACGCTGCCGACAACTTCTTTCTTTTCAACTTTTTTTAAAAACTCACACATTAAATAACAAAGAACCCTTAAAATATAAATAGCGCACGCCAGAGAGAAAAACATTCATTTCATTTAAGTGGTAAAAAACTTTTGGCTAATGTATATCTAATTGCTTTGAACTTCGGAATCGCGATCGTCAATTTCTACGTTATTTTGGTCTCCATTTACCTAAACTTCCGTAAGTAACTTTTATTTGGCTTATGTACAAATTTTCTCGTAGTAGCTATTTGCAATGAGTTACTTATGTATGTTTTGTATAGGATTATAAGTACAAAATAAAAGTATTTGTTAATCAAGTTTTAACGTGGAGAGAGAGAGATTCGCGATAAACTATCTAAAACCAAAACATGAGGATTAAAGCCCGGAACAATCGCAGGAAGTGAGCTCGGGTTCTGCCTACGTGACGCACAATGCTGCAGATGGCTCTCGTTGTTTCTGTCTGCCAACAGCTTATAAAGTGAAAATGTATTGATAAAATTATAAAAAATTTCGAAATCGTTGTACATTACTGAGTTGTGACCGAAAGTCTATAAATTACTGTTCCGGAAAAAATTTCTGAACTGTTTTTTTTAAAGCATGTCGATGAAAAAAAAAAATAAACACCGTTTTTGTCATGTGTTTTAAACATTTGTAAGTTCTATTAATATTAGTCATTTTAGTTTTTTGTAAATTTGCTGAGAGGAAGTGTTGTGAATTTTGGCATTTTTTTTCAAGCAAATTCTTGCTGTGCACAACTTGCTTTAATGTTGTCAAATAACATTTATATTTCGGTTTCTTCAATCATTGCTTTGTGCTGATTAAAACAGCAATTGGGTATAACACCTCAGCAATATTTTTAGTTTTATTCGAAGCTTTTCAAACTGCATCATTTTTTGATAAATTTTGAAAATCCGTAATCAATCAACAAGACTTGCAAGATGATTGTGCAACGTGCATACCAGTAATGACCATATATGGCGATAAAAAAAACTGCAAAAAAAGGTTGGAGAAAAAAAGAGAATCACTTGGTGCGCATATGCCTATTCGCTAAGAGGCAGTAAAATTCATATAGCGAAGTTGTTGCCGTGCTGTCATAACGCAGTTATTATTAGTAATAGCCGCGAGCTAAGCGATATGTAAAATTGTTTTCTACTTTTATGCTTGCTTATGAACCACCAACGCCGTGGCTAAATTTTGCCACGCATCAGTAATACTGGGAGCAATTCGCGTTGGAGAGCGACCAACGCCCGAATGACGTCTCATTCTGCTCAGAAACATCGAGTTGTTGAAGTTTCAGCGAGAAGTCAGTTTGAATCATCTGTAGGAACGCGATGTCAAACGGTGAATTGAAAAGTACTTAAAATTTACAAGTCTTGCTTTTGAACAATTTCTAACTTTGGTTATTAACGTTAGTTAAAAGTAAAGAAAAATTGGAAAGATTAGTTAATTGTTTTGCAAATCGATTGCTTCTCGGTAATTTTGTTCTATCTGATCCTAAACCGTCATCCACATTTGTCACTATTGAAAGGAAGGTCTTACAGGAAAATAGATGTAAAAAATTCTGTAGGATTTTGTTGAAAGTAAGCAAAAGAAAACTAGAAAGATTTTGCCTACTCATGCAAAATCCTAGCTTGCACGTCTTTGGGTGCGCCAAATAAAAAGACATCGTTTTTATAACAGATGAAACAATATAAATCTGCTACGTTTAAAAAAAGAATATCGATACTTTTGCAATCTGTTTATAATATTTACTTGCTGCCTTTTAATTTTATATGTTCAGCCAAGAAATATTTTGTGTCTTAAATTAAGCAGAAAGCCGCAGGATATTTTTTTCATTGTTGCTCAATGCTGCTAGATTTTCACGAAAGACTTTTAAAACAGACTTTTTTTTTCTATGAAAACTTGATTTTTCGCAAAAAGGTTCTCGTCATCGAGTTTTTATACAACTACAGTTATCAACTAATACTAGTTATATATATTAGTTTTATATAATATCACAAGTTGGATGTACAAGGATAAAACGGCGACGCCACACATTTAGGTTCAGTAAAGGGGTACGCAGCTGAAAAAAAGTTTAAGAACCCTTGCCCTATATCATACATGGGCAACCTGCAGTTCACACTGCGTCCCGCCGTGTCGTTTCATGCAACTCGCGCAATAATTTATATTATAGAAGTTTTTGTAATAATTATAGAGGTACAGTGTAAATATTTTTTAATCAAAATCAAAAAAATTTTGCAAAATTCTGCAAACATCCACAGCGCCATTTGCAATGGCCAAAGTGTGATTCGCAGCATTTTTTACAGTAGAGGTGTGCAAAAAATAACAGTTCATTAAAAAGTAACAGATAATTTCCTTAACGGTTAGTAATAGTTAAGCCAATTGAAAAGTAACAGTTAAGAAGTAACTGTTATTAACAGTGACGATGATGAACTGCAAAAAATAATAACTCAAATTTAGGTGAAGACCTTTTTTTTTTTTTTTAGAGAACACCTTGATTTTAGGATGAAAATTGAAAATTAGGAGAGTGAATTTAAGTGAAGACTTTTTTTTTTTTTTAGAGACCACCATGATTTTAGGACAAAATTGGTTTTTCGTCTGAGAATCTCAAGACAATTTTTTTGTCATATCCGAATAATACCATAAAATCATGATTTGGGCAAAACTATCGGTTAGTTTTTAGTTGGCTTAATGAATATAAAGTAACAGTTAAAAGTAACAGTTAAAATTTTAAAAGTAGCAGTTAATAACAGTTGTAAGTTTGTAAAGTATTTTGTTATTCAATAAAGTTAAAAAGGCCGTTTGCCTGATTTGATGTTTCACTTTTAGGACGACAAAGCTTAAAGCCCGTTTCCACTACGAGCATGGAAAAGAGCATTCTTTGTTTGTTTTATTGCTTTTTTTTTGCGCTCGCTTCAATTTTAGCCGCTCGCTTCAATCGAAGATCAATAAAAGAGAGAAAGAATGCTCTTTTCCACGCTCGTAGTGGAAACAGGCCTTAACGATGAAGAGCGAGCGAGCCTTTAATGATTAATGGTTTGTAAAGCATTTTGTTATTCAATAAAGTTAAAAAGGCCGTTTGCCTGATTTGATGTTTCACTTTTAAAAAGCACCTATTGCTGCGAGCAATTTTTTCGAAAATGAACTTTGTAAGGAAAGCAAAGAAGCCTTTTATAAGACAAACATTTGAATAGTTGAATTAGAATTGCTTGTAGTTCTATAAAAATGAGTATTACAAAAGCTGGTAAAGACGTACAGCAACAAAATGACATTAACCTTATATAATCGGCTTAACTGATTTTATTCCTCTTTGTTTTCATCAAGTAATTCAGTTTTTTTATTAAATTGTGTTACACGTACGTGACGTGAATTGCTTCAAATCTACTTCCTGACTACCAGATTGGCTACCTTCATAAGATTAAGATCCTACATTAGTTATGAAAAAATGATGAGATCCGCAGCAAAATTAATATTTCACATTAGGCCCGCCAGTAAAAAAAAGGTTGCACAAGCCTGGTTTGCATGTACATGCTCCAGTCACTTTCGACATAAACGCTTGAAAAGTTTCTGTTATTAAAAAAATTTTTATTTAAATAGTTAGTTTTATGGCAAGCAAAAATTACTACAGAAAGGTGAATAGGGAATCCGAACTCTGCCCTTGCTTAAATGAATATAATCAAAAATTTTTATTCATTATTGGAACACCAGGGTTCGGAGTGATCCCTACTCACTTTTCAAAGAAGGCAAGATTGAAAACTAGAGTTTTTTAAACGGTTTGTCTTTAAAAGATTCAATCTGCAAGAGCATCACGGCACTGTCATTGACAATCTTGCACGTACCGGCGTACAAGGAAACAACTTCGTCACATTACCGCTTTTAACCGCTGTAAAGGCACGTTTCCACTACGAGCGTGGAAAAGAGCATTCTTTGTTTAGTTTATTGATTCTTTTTTGCGCTCGCTTCAATCGAAGATCAATAAAAGAAACAAAGAATGCTCTTTTTCACGCTCGTAGTGGAAACGGGCCTTATTCCTGCTAAGCGTCTTTCTTGGCCTGAAAAAATTCTTTACAATCGTGACGTTTTTTTGTTAAGCATGAATCGTGTTGCTTTGCACGATAACTTGTTCGTCAATAGCCAACAAAACATTTTTCATTAAATTCCCTTGATGTAGATAATAAGCAACGACATTGGTTTAAGCAAGAGATAAGATGAATTGAAGCTTTTAGTTGATGTAAGCAGATTTATTTAAAGAAAATTATTCTATGCTGTGAGTGCCTTTTCTTAATTTGACCCTTACCCAAAAAAATTTCTAGGCAGCCTTGTTGGTGTCGTACATCATATGTAGTCAAGTAAAATACTTAAATTTTTGGTTTTGGAACAATATTTTTTCAACGGTTGTTTAAAAATAGCTCGTTTCCACTACTAACGTGGAATGGAGCATTATTTTTCTTTCATTGACTTTTTTATTTCCTTCCTCGTTTTAGCGCAAAGCGAACCAAAAAAATCATTAAAAGAAACAAATAATTTAACGCACGTAGTGGAAACGAGCCATGGCAGTTTATCATTAAAAATTTCTTTGTCTTCACTATAATTAAGACAAAGTGTTTTTGTATCTTGTGAGAGGCAGCTTCAACGTGGAAAGATGAAGTATTTTTTATAATTTATGTAAAGAAATGAATATACACTTGTATCAAAGAAAAGGATTTAATTTTTAAAATTTTTTGCATAGTAAATACTGAACTTAAAACCAATGACGTTAATAAACCTGCAACATCTTGTATAGTCTTTAACAACGCAAAATCAAAAAAAATGTTTCTTTTCCTGTTCTGAAAACCCAAACATTTGTCTTATCAACAATTGCATCGTTATTAAGAGAATTTGTCCTTTTTGAACAGAAAAACTAAATGCATAACTTTTAAAAACCATAACCTTTGAGAATGTTAAAAGAATATAAAAGAATTGCTGATTTAAGGAGTTTTATAATTAGCTGTTAAATATGCTTATTTAAGAGTCAGAAAGATAAATAGAGATGAAAAAATAATAATATGAGTAAAACAGGACTGGGATCAAATAGTTTTTCCTTTTTTTACAAGCCAGGCTTCTAAACTGTCACGCTCGGCCCCAAGGCTGGTAAAACAACCAGCGCCTTGTTTAATCCTGCTCAGGTAACCCGCAAATTTTTTCATGAAAGGTTGCCCTGGGTCATTATCACCCTAGTACAAATGCACTTCAGGAAGACCTGAGTGAAATTTGCCAGACTTACTCAAATAGGCGGAGATAAGAGATAGCCTCGACTCATTCTTTGTACTATATTTAAAGCCTCAAATAATTCTCTCTCCCCCAATTTGAAGACACTTGGCCAATGACCATTCAAGTTCATTTAAATATATAAAAAAATTGGGGTTAATATCACGCAGGGCTGCCTGACGAGGGTTAAATAGGGTTGTTGCTGAGTAAAACAAGTTTGTAAGCTTTTTCACTGACGTTGTTCTTTTTTAACTCGATGATCATTGAGGGAAGACGTACAGAAACACAAGATCAGCATGTTTGGAAGGCAACCCTTTTCAATGTGGGACCTTCTTATGTCTTTGTGTCTTTGGTCAAGTCGTTTTCTTATGCTTGACGATCTAGACCAGGGGTCCCAAACTTTTCGAAAAGGGGGCCGTATGTAAATTTTTTGGGCCTCCTCGGGCCAAAGCCAAAGGCGTTCTCTAGTTGTTCTACCAATCAAGGTGTTCTCTAAAAAAAAGGTCTTCGCGTGGATTTTAAATTTAGATTTTAAATTAATTTCAAACCCTTGAACCACGACTGGAACTGAACCTTGTTCAACTGGTTCGTCCCATCAACCAAAATTTGATAATATCTTTTGTAAATCAGTGTTTTATGTTTTTTTTAGTGTTTTAGACAACAAGCCCCGGGCTGGATAAAATCACCTCAGGGCTGTAGTTTGTTGACCACGGATCTTGACAATTAGTTCTGATTTACAATTATATCAATTCAACAAGTCAAAAACCTTTAAAGAATTTTGACATGACTACAATAACATGGGAACTTTAAAAGTATCTGGGAAGTCACTTGATGGGTGTGATTTAAAAGTTTATGGCTGATATTTTTTTCGTGCAGTGGTATAGTGTGGGAGCAGTGGTAGTTATTGGGTGAGGTGAATGAGGTAGTTGCCTCGGGCCCCCTTTGAAAATAGCACATGTCGTTTCAGTAAGCTGCAGATGTTTTTTAGAGATCATTATGAATTTGGGACGAAAAGTGGGAAATACAAGAGTGATTCGAGGTGAAGACTTTCTTTTTTTAGAGATCACCATTATTTCGGGAAAAAAATGAAAGACGAAATCAAAACCCTTTTTCTTTTCTAGAGAACATCAATTTTTGGAAATTCTTGCCTCGGGCCCTTGAATTTGAATATCCACCACTGTGTGGGAGAAAGGTGCTAAAATCGTTGTTTAAAAGAATGTTCTAAATTTCTGTGAAATTCACCTAGCAGGAAAAACGAGTATAAGCACTTTTATCAAAACAACTATGCAATGTAAAGATTGAAAGTCACTTCTTTTGTTCGAATGATGCTCTAAAGCAACCAATTCGATTTTTAGTTATTTGCTTTTTTTTTTTATTTGCTTTTTCTCAATAGATTTGAATCCACTCGTTCACGAAACAAAGACCCAGCTGCCTGATCAGAAGAATAGAATTCCTACATTAAACTTTATCGGTCATAACGTTTTTGAGTCAGTTTTTCTGTTCGACAGGTTCTTTCATCTAAATGTCAAAGTTTTCAACGTTAAACAACAGTTAAATGTCTTGTAAAAGGTTTCATCAAACGCATATTGGGATCCTAAAATTTTTGGCAATGGGAGAATTTTAGTTCATAATTAAACAATACGGGCATATTTTGCCGTTGCTCAATTTATCAATTTACAGCGCACAATGTAAATGTAAATATATTAAGAAAAAACAAAAGTAAATCAAAAAGTATTGTTATCTTCGTGAAAAGAATTTATAGAAAAAAGAGATTTATTATAAGATTGAAAGCAGAGCATGACCAACGACATGGCAGCTTAACCGCCCGTAATACAAAACGGGAAAAATCGAAAGCATTTTTTCGCCAGTTTGTAGTTCCGTCTTATCGTATCAAATGATTTCGTGCGCGTTTTAGATGACTTTGAATAACTTCTCGTTAATGCAGGCATGGCTTGCTAACTGGAGAACCACGTGATAAAGAAATTGTTAAGGTAGTATCAAACAGTGTAATGAATATTTCTAAAAAATCTCTTTCGTTTGTCGTGTCATAATAATATTTGTCAATTTGCGGCAATTGTAAGAACAGGCTGTTTTTTGATGTTCCGCCACTTTGGCTTAACAATAGTTTTCTTATAAATAAAATCATAGGAAGCAAATCTTTAAGGTTTTCTGGAATATTGGTATATAACAAGGCCGCATATATCATGTTTGAGCCGCATATCATAAAACCAAACTGTTAAAGAGCGGCAACACAAAAATCTAAAAACATGAATTTATTTACTCATTTATTGATAAAAAAAAAAGGTCCTCACTTGAAATCATCTTCAGATTTCCCACTTTTTGTCCCAAATTCATGGTGTTTTCTCTAAAAAAAAAGAAAAAAAGGTCTTCACCTCCATCTCGAATCGATCTCCAATATCCCTATACTCGTTCGAACATTATGGGGTTCTCTCAAAAAAAAAAAAGATCGTCGAATGAAATCATTTTCAGATTTCCCATATAATTTTTCAATTTTTCAATTTTTCAAAAGGTTCAAAGAGCCGCAGTTTGGCCACCCCTGGTATATGAAGTCCGCTTTTTAACCGACTTCTACCGTTCTAGAATTTTTGCAATTAGATAGTAAGCTATTTTGAAGTAGGCCTACAGTTTGAATAAATGTTATTCCACAGCAAACAATCCTGTTAATCTTATAAATTTATATTCAAGTGTGATTTAGCTGCAGCAGGCCTTTTATTTGACGTAGTCTTGCCAACCGCTAACCGCGGCAATGACTACGCTGCCAATAAAATAAAATGCACGAAATCAATGACATGTTTCAGTATATTAAACCAATTTAATGATGGATTTTCCTTGTAAAAAACTCTTAGTCACATGCTTTATTTTTTTACAGCCTTTTTATAGCTCATTGTAAATTTTGTCTGTTGTTACAGCTTAAACGATATACGGTCTTTTACATTTTTCCGGCGGAAAAAGCGTGGTTAGATCAATGTTTTGCTCATCAGGGCAGTTAAGTCTTGTAGAAAAAACATGCTTTCCGACCACTTACCTAACCAAACGTTCCTGTTATCTCCGCCATATATCGTTCGAAAACCACTTCATCGGCTATTTACTTCAAGTTATCATGAAAATTTACTCTGAATTTTTCAATATAGCTTTTAAGCAGTGCTTATCAATCTTTTTAGAGAACAAAGTTTTCCGACCCAATCTTTTTACAGACTTTATTGCAAGCATAAAAATCAGTATTTTCATCCCAACATGGTAGTGATCTCCCCAAATTATTCTTTACTCTGCATCTGTCACGGATTTGTTGATTTTCGTCTTAAAAAAAACAAGTTCAGTCGTCGGCGACTCACTTTTGGGTCGCGACCAAAATAGCCTATGCTTAATTTTCGCGTTAAATTCTTTCCCATGACGATTTTTCGCTCAAATCGTTGACCTTGAACATTTGATCAGGATTCCTTTCAAAACAAATCGTATCAAATTATAACCAAGTAAAAGTATAATAAATTTGAAAAATAAAAATTTATTGAAATGATTTAATTAGAGTTCAAAGCTTGTGTCGTTCTGTAAAACAACAAAAAAAAACTTCGAATGACCAAAGCGTAAAATTTCCTAAATTTAAGTTTGGTCGAAATTGAAATGTAAAGACAAAAAGAATAAAGGTAGAAGCAATTTTATATCTGTTTGTTTTTGGTAAGAATTTTACTTAAGCGGTTAAAAATTTTAAAATACTGAAAAACATTTTGTATCTCCGAATCATGCTTTGTATTTGTCCAGAAATGATCTAACAAGACATTGAAAGGCACGTTTTTATTGTTTCGTTTTTCGACAACTGCTGCGGGGTTTTAATGTTACTCCATTAGGGCACGTAGATTTATGTTAGATTTATGTTATTAACCTATTAACAGTCACTTTTCCACGACCATGGGATACACAGAACGACACCTTTTTTTGGCAAAGTTTACCATTTCCTTTCCTTTATTATTTTGCTGAAAATAGTGTTTTTGTGTATAGCGTACATGTATGTATATACAATATAAATTTGCTTTTACTAAAATAAAAGAGTTAGAAAAAAAATAAGTACTGGCTTTATAGTTTAGTTTGCCAATCCTTGAAACATGGCACAATAGAAAATGGCATTTTACGCACAATAAAAAGGTTGGCGAGTTTCATTATGTATCATTTCAGCTATATCATTATTATTTTTATCAATCTTGTTTTTTTGATGACGATCATGTCCAGGTTAAAAGTATGAAACTAAACGCAAACACTTCGGTGCAGCATGTAATAGGTGCCAGCGCTTCGAAAAACAACAACCACACTCATTTATTTTAATCCAATACTTTCGAATCAAGATGAATTCGCACTTCTTCGTTTGAAGGAGATGAACCGGAACTGAATGGTTACACGTATTACGTTCCCAGCTGTCAGCTCCTTTGGGCCACACTCACAAGCCGCCGTAGAAGCCATACCCCAATTGTGCGTTTCTAAGCGGAGTAGACCAAGGCCGGTGCGGAGACGGTTAAGTCTGACCGATGCAGGTCAAAACTAATTCCTGGTGGCGTTGGGTAAACAACTTTAATAAATGTATGGGAATCGAGAGACGTTTCCTCTCCACTCAATGCTCCATCTATATTCCGCCCATCATGCTGCACTGATGCCTGACTGGAGAGGGTTGTTCAGCAGTTCTAGTGCAGACTGCAGCAGGTTGATCTTGCTGAATGGGATTAATTGGGCATTACGTAATCGCCAAATACTGCTATTTGCCTATTTAATTTACAGAGTTTTTCTGATTTGGCTATTCTAGCCGAACAATTGCTTGGGGCAAACCTTTTTCATAGAACGGGTCAAAAATGACGGTTTTATCATAATTACCATGAAGTGGGCCATTGGCTAAAATGAGTGAGAAACCTCTAATTTCCGCCAAAGTTCATGGTGAAGACTACAAAAAAAGGTCTTTACTTTCTATCATCTTCAAATCTGTCCTAAATTAATGTTGCAAACTAAAAAATTTGTTTTCATTGCCACTATCTATTCAGTTTCCACCCATTTGCTCGCGCCCCACGAAAAACCTTTCACATCCTCAAGTTTAAGAACCCATGCTAAAGACGATAATAGTAACATAGTCTCTGTTTAATTTTTTTCGAAAAACAAAAGATTAATGCTAGTTATGATGCCAGGAATTTCGAAACATCAGATGGGTCATTGAATTTTTAAGTAGTTGGTTAAGCTGTGACCTGCGGTCTATCCCTGGTCTATCCTAATGTTTAAAACAGCAGGGGCGTTCTGAGCGAGCAAACGATTGATGTCTAAAGACATCGCAAACGGCTTACAGGTTAAGAACCGGACTATTGAGGTGGTATAGAAAAATCCTATTTTCTTGCAAGTTGCTTTTTCAGGAGGGCATCTCTTGATAAACTTGCATGTGTTTTATTGGAATTTAAAATGGCAATTTTGTTGCTCTTCCAAGGAACTCAGTTAGAAAGCGATTACGTTTATCTCTTACAGAAAAACTGCTGTTGAAATACATAAGCTATCCCAAGGGACTTTTTGACTAACGTTAGACCTACGACTGGATGTGCTTGAAACCCGAATGATTAAAGTTTATGTGTCGTATAAACAGCTTTTGGTTTCGTGGGTATCAACTTTCGTCGGCGAAAAATTCGATTTCTTAAACACATTTGTTGAACGAAATGTTCAAACCACGCCTGAACAATTTAAACGCAAACTAGTTCGCTTAAAATGGTGATCGTTGATGATTCACCTTACGAAATTAAAGCTGCTTTTTCGAAAGAATTAATCGTGGTGAAATGGCGATCGCTGGCTTAGATCACAGTAATGAATCATCTTTTTTGGCTCAAAATCTGTCGCAGAAAATTTGGATGAAATCCATTGAAGAGGCTAAAGCAAGCTTTTAACGTTTTTACTGCTGAGGCTAGAGACACAAAGCTTGTTAAAAATTCCCTTGTCAAGGATGCTTTTCTCTGCGATATTTCTTCACGAGTTGTGACAGCTCTAACTCTCCAAAGCTGTGTACTTAAAAAACAACCTGTTAGGTTGTATACTTTAACCGCTTTTTAAGAGATTTGAAAACGAAATATTAACCTCACTTAAATGTTTTTCTTTTAGGTGCAGTCGACCTGTTCTTAAAACAGAGCTATTACTCAAGAACTAGTTCTGGGTTTGTCTGTTAACTTAATAATAACAGTGGAAAAGGAAATATTTAAAATCAATAATAAAATTTACAACACAAAAATCATTGTTCCGTAACCTAAGTAGTTCGAATTTTTCTCACAATCTTTTGGTTTTTTACAAAGAATTCTTGTAGGCTATCTGTTGAAAGCTTTAAATACCTAAGCAAAAAATTATGACTGTAAAATTGAATAGAATGTCAATTTTTGTGATAATCTTATAAAAAGAATAAAAGTTTTAAAAAAAGTTAATTTATGTTTTAAGCTCTGTTTACATATTACATCGGGATATATAAAAAAAAACTTTTTTTCCGCTCTTTCCTATTGTTTATGTTTAACTTTAAAAACATAACGCTGGTAGTTTTTAAATTACGTTTCATACCATGAGATGACTTGTCAGTGCGTCAGCTGCGGTAAAATTCTTTCAAAATCATTTTAGTTACCTCCTGCAGAGAAGCTTTACTGATGGAAAAATTAAAGACAGCATAATTTTGAATAAGTGATGTTGATAGATGTAGTGCTAAAATGCGTTATGATTTATTTTTTTATTTGGGGCGGATTAGAAAAAAAACGTCTTAAAGTCTAAATATCTTTAAACAGAAAGAGCTTTCACTTATTATAAACCTACTCTATAAAAATTTTCTTGTAAAATGTTCTGATAAACAAACAAATCTAGTTTATATGCGTATAAAAAGAGCAGCTTGTTAAAAAAAAGAACGATATAAACCCAGAAGTTTAATCTTTTATCTATGGTTTTTGATAAAGGCAAAAATATTTTGAGTTTTTTTTTTACGAAAGAAGAGTTTGATTTTTCAGAAACAGAAATTAGAGTAAAAGCAACCCAGTAGCTTTGAATTTGCCTCGTTTACCTTTACTGTACCCAGTTTCTTTATAAAATTGCGTTATGTAGTCGAAATATTTCCCTATTTCGCAAAGTTCAGGGTGACCCAAAAAAAAACGGAATCCATACAAATTTTATTAGATCTTATCAACATCAATAGAATTTCAAGAAACTTGGTCGACTTATCAAAGTTTCAGTTATTTTGGTTGCTTTACACTAATGTTATGTATTGTTCGAAATATGCTCCATATGAGCGGAACAACATTGGAAACAACAAAAGTCACTCAAAATTGTCAATCATTCCAACATATTTTTCTTTTAAGATTTCTCAAATTTTTGCTGTATTTAATGCTTTTAGTTCATCAATGTTTAAACTAATGGCACTAAATACAGCAAAAAATTTGAGAAATCTCAAAAGAGAGATCAGTTTGAATAAGTGAGAATTTTGCGTGACGTCTGCAAGTTTGCCTCCAATACTGTTGCACCCATTTGGAGCATATTTTAAACAGTAAATAACTTTAATGCAAAGCAACCAAAATAACTGAAACTTTGAAGAATGATGTTACAAAGATTGATATTTAAGTCGACCGAGTTTCTTGAAATTTTTTTTAGAGATCACCACGATTTTAGGACAAAATTTGTTCTTGGTTCGAGAATCGCAGACTATTTTTTTGTCCTATCCGTAATGTGCTAGAAAATCATGATTTGGGCAAACGTCACAAAATTTGAGCAAAACTTGATTGCCCCCCAAATTTTTTTGGCTGGTACGCCTATGAATTCTATTGATGTTGATAAGATTTAATAAAATTTGTATTGATCACCCTGTATTATAGCAGGGTGGCCAACCAGTCAAAGACCAAGAATTACATTTCTTATTTTTGTTACCGTGAAGAGCCATATGATTCACATGGACACACAAGGTGTTCATGTTGTTCCTAAAATAAAAAAGATCTTCACTTGGAATCAGTCTCGGTTTTTCAATTACGATGTTCTAAAAATTCCAGACGGTATAAGAGCCGCGGTTTGTCCACCCCTGTACTATAGCGTTTTCGTTCATTTCAATTTGCTACGCTTGTGCCTATTTCTAACTTGTTCAGTATTAGTCACTCAGTTTTTTCAAAATTGCCTTCGCTTTTTCTGAGCATGGAGCAACTTCAACTTTATTGTAATATGCTTTTGTTATTTTTATCTACTTCATGCAAGCCAGGTGCCTTTTGATTGAAGGTTACTGTTTTGAACAATGTGTCTAACTGTTGCTACAATGGTTTTTGTAACTTGTTTCATTTTGACAACAAAACCCTTCCTTATACCGGGCGTGCACACAAAGTGTTCATGGATAAAACAAAAAGGATTTCTACCCAACGAAATGTTGTCATTGTTTCTACCCAACGAAATGTTTGTCATTGTTTTAAGACAATGTCCGCAAGATGCACTTAAACGTGATTTTTTACCCTTCCAATCGAATAAAAATTTTTTTCTTCTATTCTTCAGTTAAGATTTCAGGACTTTGAGTATTACATTTAACACATCTTCAAAATTTTTTAAAATCTAGCTGTGGTAATGTAGTGTAGGCTAAACTCATCAATATATTAAAAGTCTATCAAGCGGGGAACGTTAAAAGATCTTGCACTTTTAATAAGTAGGCTGGTTGTTTCAAATAATTTGCTTGAGTTATTTCGGGCAATTTAAGTAGGAATATATTTAAATTTATGCATAAACCAAGCAATTTACCAATTTAGTACAGTGGTTCTCAATTTTCATGGTTCGGGGGCCCCTTTTCAGTCCTGAAAAGGGCTTGATTATCCCAAATGACCTTGTAAAAAATAAAAAAAGGTTATCACTTTAAAACTGTCTCTGATTTTTCATTTTCGCCCTAAAAGATTAGTGAAAACTAAAAAAAAAATTTCTGCTCGTGGACCCTTTGAGAAACCATGACTTAAAATTCTTTCAAAATGTTTTTCTTTAACATTGATTTAGTTTTTTGAAATGGGGTGCCTTAATCAGAATGCCACATTCAGATAGGAATCTGATACTAGCTTTTTATTGTTTTATTAGCAAAATGACTATGGCCACAAAGTAGTTTTTTCGTAACCAAACTTATTAGAAAGGTAAAATTTAATTATACAACCTGAAAGCATTTCTTCCAAATCTTTATTATGACCAAATTTTGAAAAAAGAATTAAAATGCTGAACAACTCCATTTGCTCTAACAAAGTAACGTGTCTAACAATTTTATCTTTAGACTTAAAGGCTTAGCAGTTTCGTAGTTAGTTGGTCTACTATAAAAAAAACTTTCCAAGTTAAAATGGCAGAATTCCAACACGGACTTTTCGGCTGCTTTGACAACTGCGGTTTATGTCTTATTTCATGGATCGCCCCTTGCTACACGGTCGGAAAGACGGCCGAAGCAGTCGGTGACGATTGCTTGCTTTGTGGGGTTGGATACATCTTCGGTGGATGCATTGTGGGTGGAATTATTCGAGAAAAAGTTCGCAATCAAAAAGGGATTCCCGGATCGCTGGTTGGAGATTTGTGCGTGCATATGTGCTGCCCGCTGTGTGCCATCGTTCAAGACAATATCGAGGTTGTTCCTGGAGGATCAGCGGGAGAGTCGATAGCGCGTGTTTAATGCAAGAGGCAACGCTTATCAGTAAAAAACTTTTTTCGGTTTTTTAAGTGTGTACTACAATATTCTCAATTGTATTTCTCTGGATTTACGAGAATGATTGTCAATGCTATGAAGAAAAATTGTGATAGTAGATTGTGAACCGAAACAGTTTTTGTTTTGGTCAAATGTGATTATTTGATTAAAGCATCACATACTACCAAGACAACTTTAATCTTTATATACTAAAATAGTTCATTTAATGTAATCTTTTGTGTTTAGCTTTAAAAAAAGTTCTCGCATGTTCTGTTAGTTACAAAAAATGCTTTGTGTTTTGTAATCATAATTGTTCATGGCAAATCCTGGTTTTTGAATAACCTTAGCCATTAAACGCAGAATAATCGAATACTTAAAACGAAAATTTAATATTATGCAAACTTTGCTTCGGACTGTAGTAAAAAAATTTGTTAATTTTTCTGAGCAAACTAGCTACAATAATAAGTCTTGCACTTGTACATTGTTTTTTTTTTAATAAATGACCTTGAGTTATTTCAGCAGATTTTACGCACGAAAATGGTTACACAAGTAAACTAACAGTGAAACAAAAAAAATTTGTCTTATTTTGATAAAAGCAGATAAGTTTTAAATTTGATTATTCTTTAAACTTAGTATAAAGCATCACAAACCTTAACTTATACTTGTTTTGTATGTCAAAACGTGTCACGAGTCTGTAATGATTACCTCCGCAATTTAGCATCTGAGCAGCACAGTCTTGACGTGAAGCATTTACAACAGTGAAGAGCCCTTGGCAGCGTTACGTCATAGCTTGCCAAATAAAAATTAAACCTAAATTACCGAAATCCAAAGTGGTAACCTCTCTGCCTTATGAGCCGTACTGAGCCAATGCAATTAGTTTGACATAAATCAATTATCAAAATTAAAAATCAAAGTAAATCGTTGGCACACTGCTTAAAAAACCAACGTTGTTAGTTACGCATGCCATATTTCCGAAGAATAAAGCGGGACGCTCGTTAGCAGAAAAAATTCGTCCCTAAAAAGTGAGGTTCTCTAAAAAAAAGGTCTTCACTTCAAATCTGTTTCGGATTTTCATAATTTCCGTCCTTAAAAAGTAGTGTTCTCAAAAACAAAACAAAAAAAGGAGGTCTTTACCTCGAATCTCTCTTGGATTTCAGGAAAACTGGGCGTGTCAAAGCTCTAGAAATCGGGACGTATGGTAAGGCTATCGTTAGTACATTTGCTTGGTAGAATTCTATTCCCGTTGAAAGTTAGTGATTTTGGCATTTCGAAAAAAAGAATTAATTTCAATGTTTGAACAAATATTTCTTAACCAGTTTTGACTATGGCAAAGTTAATTAAAAAATTTGAGCTTCATATATAGCAGGGGTGGGCACGCTTTTTGGACGGCGGGCCAAAATTTTTTTAAACTTTGACAAGCGGGCCGGACTATGTGAATGTATGAAACGGACAAGAGTGTTAAGCTGTAGCATAGTTTATTAAAGGCTGTTCACAATAATAAACCAGTTATAAATGATAAAAAATCTTGCTGTAATATTACATTTAATTGCAGTCTTTAAGCCACGTTTTTCTTTGCCAAAGTATCAAAATCTGGGGATAGCTTAGTTGTCGCGATTGTTAAAACAGATTTTAGCTGAGTATCAGTTGATCGAGATTTGTGGTTTGATTTGTTAAAATTCATCAAGCTGAAAGTCTGTTCACAAATGTATGTTGAGCCAAAGAGAACCAACATTCTCTGCGCCATTTTTTGTATATTCGGGAACGTAGCATCATTTAATAAAGCGTAAAATTCATTCAGCTTAAGGACTTGAAATTTCTCTTTCAAAAGGTAGTCACTCTGAAGGTCAATCAATACCAATTGCAACTCCTGTGGTGCTGTCAGAGCAACTCGAGATAGGGAGGCTGAGACAATATTAAATGATTTTTGGAGTTTTATAAAATCTTGGAATCTACGGCAAAATTGTTGATGCAGATTATCCAGTAACTTGCTGTATTTATTTACATGTTTAGAAGCTTCTTTCATAGTCACTAAAGTGGGGAAATGTACAAACGAATTGCTTAGCAATTGTTCTAAAAATAAAGTCAGTTTAGATTTAAAAGCTTTAACATTCGTGTACATCTCGAGAGCGAAAAGATCTTTCCCTTGCAACTTCGTATTCAAGTCATTCATGTGTGTCAATATGTCTCTTGCAAAAAAAAAATCACAAAGTTAATCTCCGTTTTCTAGTTCAGGAAAGTCATCACCTTTTCTGATTAACTACATAAATAAGCAAATGGCCTGTTTAAGTACCCAGAAACGTTTACATGCTTTTCCCAAACTTAACTTAACATGAGAATGGTAAAGCAAGTCCTGGTGATCAGAATCGATTTTTTCGAAAAACTTTATAAACTGTCAATGGTGAAGTCCTCTTCCTTTTATGTAGTTGATCAGTTTTATCACTGCCTTCACCACATGATTAAGCTGCAGTACAGACTTACACAAGGCCTCCTGATGGATGATGCAGTGCAAAAAAGTTATATCCATGTCAGGGTTTTCCTCTTTCATCTTATCTTGTGATATGTGATTAAACTAGAAGTCACAAATAAATTTTCAACGATTTTTTAACTGTGATGTAACAAACGCTTAGTCATGAGAAAAGAATTACAGGCATAAACAAGGAAACTTCAACAAGATCAATTGATTCGTATGCTTGGGCATTGGAATGTGATTTTTCTGTAGGGAAAACGGAAACTATATTCAACAATCAGTAATGAATTGCTTTTAAGTACTCGTTCGTGGTAATAGCAGGCGGGCCAGATTAAACAAGCTCGCGGGCCGGATTTGGCCCGCGGGCCGTAGTTTGCCCATGTCAGATATATAGCATGACACGATTACAGGCCTAGAAGCAGTGATGGCCGAACAAAAAGGGGGCTTGATGCAAGAAAAGTAAGAAGGGGCCACGATTTAGCGTTCCAAGGCAAAGCAATCTCTAAAAAAGTTATTGTTATAGGGGGAGCCACTTTTTAGTGCATGAAAACAAAGTAATCTCTTAAAAAAGAAAAAGGTCTTCATTTTAGGGGGGTTGCAATAGCGCTGTGTTTCAAAACAGGGTGATCTCTAAAAAAGTTATTGTTTTATTTGGAGGGGCCACTTTTAGTGTATAAAACAAAGCGTTCTCTAAAAAAAGTCTTTATTTTAGATATGACACCGCCCTGGTGCAACTATGAGAAATCGAGCAATATCTTGTGTAGAGGGGTCACTTTTCGAGGTATTTTAAGGAGACCCGTGTGGCCAGCGTTTGCACCCTATTCAACTCTATCTAGAAGTACCTTGCTGTCAAACGATTGTTGACATGATGTTGACCAGGATAACGATGATGATGGCAAATACAGTTGGCAATTCAAATTGGAGCCCCCAAAATGCATTCTCTCATGGATTTTGTTTGGATTTTCTCTCTATTTCCCACAATATTTTTAGCCGGTTTCATGTTGAGAACTTGGCTTGTAAACGGCCCCAAGTTAAAATTTTTATCAAACTTTGACGCAGTTAAACTGAATCATACGTAATTGCCAATTAAAAATTATCCATAGTGAGCAAATATGTATTGTTAAAAGTCGACATTTTAAAACTAACAGAGTTTAAAATTGAACTATTCAGCAGCTCCTAAAATGCATTGATCAGAGCTCCTTTTATGTATACTAGACTTGCAATATATTTCTATTCGTACTCTTGTGTTGCTACCAACGGTCAAGTTTAAACGTCCAAATAACTGAAGGATATAAAACAATTTAATAGATTTCTGTCATGAAAGTAAAAATACAATTATCGTCATTGGGAAACAACTTTTTTTGAAAGATTTTAACATAGCAGTACCTGGCGGGGGACAGGGGCAATCGCCCCTCAAGTTTCTAAAATTTAGGCTAAACTATAATTTTTCAGCCAGTGACAAGAAAATATTTTTGCAAAACCAGAATTTTTCGGGCAGCGATATGAAAAATTTGGGTAAAATTTGGAATTTTAGGGGAGCGACAATGATCAATTGGAAAAAGTAGTTACCAAATTTAGGTGAAAATCTTTTTTCTTTTTTTTTTTAGAGAACACCATGATTTTAGGACAAAATTTGGTCTTCGTCCGAGAATCTTAGACAATTTTTTTGTCTATCCGTAAAGTACTAGAAAATCATGATATGGGTAAATGTCACAAAATTTGGGAAAAACTTCATTGCCCCCCAATTTTTTTTGGCTGGTACGCCTATGGCTTTTAACAATTAAAAAGCTTACTGGACTTTTATTAAAAAGTGATGACGAAATAGAATTAACAAAACGCAAACGAATTGCTTCGATGCTAAAAGCTCAAAATATTTATAAAAGTGTTCTTAAATTGCCATCGAGATCGTTACTGTGTGGTAGAGTTCCATAACAAATACAAAGCTGTTTTATTGCTGTCATAAATATCTTCAATTTTATTTAGTGTTTCCCGATTTATAGACTGGAAAGTAGTATTTTTGTGCCGAACATAAACCGGTTTGTAAAGTGATATGTGCAAAGATTGACAAAAAAAAGTCATTGTTGATAAGTTTGTATAAAACAGGGCTTGTTTTGACTTTTACAAATTCAGTTAAATTTAACTATAAAATTCAAAGTATTTATGGTGAAGCAGTTATGTTACTATTTGTCGTTGTCTTGTAAAAAGGTATCCACTCCGGGACAGATACAAATAAGATCGAATCCGAGTTTTACTCTTCTACCAATCTAGACTACTTTACAGCCCGGTTCGGCTATTGGCAGTAAAATTATTGAGCCAGAGCGGATATCGTCATCGGAAACCGTCATAACTCGTGCTGTGTGTGGTGCTGGTGCTCGATATACGAGTTTGTTCATTGGCGCCGCCCTCGCAATCCTTTTTTAAATTAGGCCTAATACAACTGAGTTATACAGAATAATCACGACTGTGAATTCTCTAGTCGAAGCCTACTTTGGCTAAATTTATTTTTTTATTGAAGGGATAAGCAATATTTGGATGAATTTGTATTCGTCACTAAAATGCCTACGTGAAAACCTTTCAGCTCTGTTGGGCCTAAAATTTCTCTACCTTTGTAAACATGTATTACAATGAAAGGACAAGGTTTCGCTTCTTCTCTGGTAAAACACAAAAAGAAAATAGATTGACATCTCAATGTGACAATGAAAATCGCTTAACGTTTATTCTGAAAACAAACTACGAAATTATCGATTTCATTTCCCCCATTTACAAGAACCGAGAGACTTCGGTAAAATAATGTGTAATCAAATTGCAGTGGTAATTGACTATTTTTTGTCATTGCTTAATAAAAAGTGGGAAGGCTCAGCAATTCGAAATTACTTTCAATGTTGAATACTTTGGTTCGATTCCAACGTCGTTTCGATTTGATATCATTTCTATTCACCTAGGCGTAGCTGAAAACCGCTCTGTAACAAATCGTAAAAAATGAGAAAACAAACTGACCGATGACATCCTACTTATTAAGTTAACATAAAAAAATGTTTTTGAAAAAAAACACTGCGATCTGCGTTGCTATTGCTTTTTTCTTGCTATAAATCAGCCTTAAGCAGAAAAAAATATAAAATGCAAAGAAAAAGATAAAGACTTCAGCCTAAATAATTGCGAAAGCATTTAAAGTTTTGGTCGCGTCAAAATATTGAAAATGCCACTTTTAAGCCCAAGTTTTTTTGTTTTTTTACTGCATTATTTTGAAACGCGGGTCATTGTTTCTGGTTGACATATTGATTCCAGGACCAATTTTTAAAACTTTATACTGATACATTTGAGTTGCACTTAACTGAGGATCATAGTCATATTGATTTTTCAACAAAAAAGCACTTTCCTTTTGCATTTGGTCAAATATACTTTTGGCCTTGAGCTATAAAAACGCTATAGCCTGCATTCAAACGTTACATTTACAATCATCTTTTTCTTTGCATTGGACAATCAATAAATGTTTGGAAACTTTATAATGGTTTTTACGTAAATATTGAATCGCATAGTTCCAAAAACAGAAGTGATAAAAAGCGGTAAATCAAAGACCACGAATTGATGCTTCCGTTCTACTTAAAAAAGTAAACTTTTAAAAAACCTTGTTATGTCAAGACAAAGCGAGGAAACTGAAACGCAACGAATCTTATATTTATTGTAGAGCAGAGTTTGTCAAACTTTTTTTTATTTACGGAACACTTAATCTTATCATTTTAACTTACGGAACACTTGGTCAAAAAATTTCTACTCACAGATTTGTCAAGAATATAAAAGGACTTCTATTTTGTACGTCAAAAAACTAAAGTTGCTTAAACTGTCAAAACAAAACGTAACGTATAAATTAAAAATGTGAAGTTTTATAAAAAAATATTTCGAGGTTATGCCAACTCATTATGACGTACTGCAAACTGTTATGTTTATTATTCAGCGGAACACTTTAAGTAAACTCGCGGAATACAGTTTGAGAACCGCTGCTTCAGAGCAACGTTTCTTAATTTGATTAGAAAAACTCTAGTAATCTTGGCAATTTTAGCAAAAAACTTTTAACTTTGATTTCCTGTTGAATTGCTTTTACTTGTTTGCAATCCACGTCTTTAATAAAATGAAACTGCGTCACTACACATGCAGTTCCTTGTTTTCTAAAATCTTTAAGAAAAAAATATAACTATGCTGTAGATTTTTTTTTCTTTGAAAAAATGGTATGAGATGTATAAGGTTAAAAGTTCTGAGTTATTTTAGTGATTTATTTTTCTTCTTATTTTTCTACATAAATCGTTTTGATTGGCTTATATGTATCAATGTGGTTTTGAGGAAAAGTTTTTTTTTGGGAAAAAAGTTAATCCAAAAAAATATACCCTGATTTCTCAAAAGAAAGGTAATATAACAACAGCAGCAAAACTTCGTCCAATTTTTTACTTCTTTTAACAATATCTATTTTTGCTTACAAGTGAACAGTCAGCAAAATCCATTGCACAAAGATTACCATTGATTCTTTTTTGCACCAAGCGGTTCAAATTTCAAAAGAAAGTACAAAAATTTAAAGCATTTTAATAACATTACAACATAAACAATCTTGACATTGAAAATTTTAAGTACAGATTTGAAGCATATAGGATAATGATATCTTAGATATACACTCAAAGTTTTTCTTTTATCTAACAGTCGAAGTTTTAAAAGTTTTCAAAAGAGACAATCCACATAAGATTTTTAAGAGTCAGCTTCTTGTCTGATTCCACTCCAGTCTTATATTTTGTAAATTTTTGTAAATTTGATGGGCATCCACTCCGGGCCGTCACAAACAGGACCAGCGATGGCTTTAATATGGTGCCCCTCGAAAAAACGTTAAAAAGTGGTCCCCCTTATTGCTGTATTTCTTCATTGTAGCACCGTTACGTCAGCAGCGTGGTCGTGTGGTTAAAGCGTCGGAATAGTGATATACATAGTCTCGGTCAAAACCTACTCACGCCATTCTGTTGTGTCTTTGGGAAAGACATTTTACGGCATTTTTCCCTGCTTGGTGTTCTTGGCAAGCAATTCTAAATTAAAGTCATATCTTTATTAAATTATAAGAGGACAGCAATGCCTTGGCTTCTCCAGAAGCAAGTAGGGTAATTGCTTACCCTATGTATTAGCGCCTTCGTCGCTTTCCCGCGAGTAATGAGGATAAATATAGAGATAAAATAAATAAATGAAGGGCATCCCTAGAGTAATCACCTTTTTTTAGAGACCACTTTGTTTAAAGACACTAAAAAGTGGCCCGCTTATTTTTCTTGCACTGGGCTCCCTTTTTGTAAGACCATCATTGAGCACTAATTCTACAATCTCTGCTAAAATTACATGACATAAACCTTAAAAAAACTTTTGTTATTTTGACCTTTAAAATTTCAAAGTATAAACCAATCAAATGATTGAAGAGTTTTTTTAGAAGAACAAATTATACTTTCAGCCAGACAACAATTGAAAATAGCAGCCATAATGGATTCAGCATTTATGGACTACAATGGATTCAGCATTTTCAGCATTACTAGTAATATTAGTAATATTACTAATTGTAGAAACCTGATGAGGGCTGAAGTAAGCCGAAAACGTTCGTTTTTTTTTTTTTTTAAATAATAATTTTTAATGTTTATTTAATAAATGCTGAAAATGCTGAATCCATTGTAGTCCATAAATGCTGAATCCATTATGGCTGCTATTTTCAATTGTTGTCTGGCTGAAAAAAACAACCTCTTTGCCGAAACTTTAAATTATACTTTAGAGTCAGAAGTTTTTTTGCAATAAATTTGATATGAGTTATGGCTCGTTTTTTGCTTTTTTATATTCTAACTCAGGGTGGTTCAACTTCTTCACTTTTGCGGGTCACTTTTCAAATTTGTTCGAGCTTGCGGGCCTCAGGCGGCTAGAAATTGTTGGAAATCATCGTGTTCCCTAAAACAGGGTGGTTCAACTTCTTCACTTTTGCGGGTCACTTTTCAAATTTGTTTGAGCTTGCGGCCTCAGGCGGCTAGAAATTGTTGGAAATCATCGCGTTCTCTAAAAAAAAAAGGTCTTCACTTGGAATCGAACCCCGATTTTTCTATTTTCGTCCCAAAATCGTGATGTTCTCTCGACACAAAAAAGCCTTCGCTTGGAATCGGTCTCAAACCTGGACTCTGTCCCGTAAGCTCGCCATGCCTTATTATGGAAGGTTGCCGCTGCTCGCGATCGACAAGACTTGAATTGTGCAAAATTGTTCCGCGGGCCTGTAGTTGGCCAACGCTGTTCTAACTAAGGAGTTTGCCGTAAGTTCGCGTGAAGTGATAGAAGATGAAGCCGGCTAACTAGGGAAATACTCGAAGCATTACTCATGGTTTCCGCTTAAGGGTAATGAGCGCATTGTACTTTGCTTTGTCGTAGCAACAGTCTTTTGAAAAGTAACTTTATAACTGATTAAGCAATTTTTTGCTTTTTTTCTGGTTTTCCAAAAAGGGTTTATTTATTTTTTGGAGTTTATGTTTTGATTTATGGTTAAACTACAATTGCAATTTGTTAGACGTCAATGTTCTGTTTTGGAAACATGTTAGAAAAGAATTTGTATTCGAAAAATATCTTTGTTTATTTCATTATTATTTTTATTCTCCTGACTCGCAGGAAAGCAACCCCAACCTACTTCAGCAAATTCCAAAATATTGTTGTCAAGTTGAAATTTTTATTTTAGAGTTAGAGGTTACGATCGAAATCTCTAAATTCCCGTCGAGCATCTTTCGCAGACATAACAGAATGGCACGAGCATACCCGTACCAGCCCAAAAAATTTTGGGGGGGCAATGAAGTTTTGCCCGAATTTTGTGACGTTTGCCCAAATCATGATTTTAGAGTACATTTCGGATATGACAAAAAAATTGTCTGAGTTTCTCAGACAAAAACCAATTTTGTCCTAAAATCATGGTGATCTCTAAAAAAAAAAAAAAAAAAAGGTCTTTACTTAAATTCAGTCTCCTAATTTTCGATTTTCGTCCCAAAATCAAGGTGTTCTCTAAAAAAAAAAAAAAAAAAAAAAAAAAAGGTCTTCACCTAAATTTGGGTTATTATTTCTTGCAGTTCCTCATCATCACCTCTCTAAATTTCCTGACTTTGCCCAAATTTTTCATATCGCTGCCCGAAAAACTATGGTTTTGCCCAAATATTTTCTTCTCACTGCCCGAAAAATCTTAATTTTGCCCAAATCTTCGAAACTTGGGGGGGCAATTGCCCCCCCTGCACCCCCGGCAGGTACGGCTATGGGCACGAGTAGGTTTTAAACTGAACTGTAATCTATCACGTTTGCCATCAATCACGTTGCTTTGAATCATTCGACCACGCTGCCAATCGCTTTTCGCGGGTTTTTTAGGGTACAATTAGGGTTTATGATTTCCCGGACTTTTCATTGTCCCGGGATTTTCCGGAAAAAAATCTAACTTTCTGAAATTCCGTTAGTGCAAAATGTGTCACGAGGATGGCAAAAAGTCAAACAATTTTATCTGAAAATTTACTGAAGACTAAAAAAAGGTCTTCACGTAGAGTCGTAGACAATTAGTTTCCGATTTTTTCATTTTCTTCTTAAAAAAAGATCTTCACCTGCAATACCAAGCCTTTGCTCAATACTTAGGTCCAATCGACAGACGCATTGAGCACTCCTGCTTTAAATCATTACTTTCAAATCAAATGCAATAAACCAAAATTTCCCCAAACCTAAACCGGTTTATTTGCTAAACCCTAGATACAATACTAGATAAAAAAAGCTGTGATTTTTGTTTATTTATTTAATATTTAAAAATGAAAGTTAGAGATTTGATCTTAATTTTTTAGCTTTGAAAACCCGGATGGCAGATGTTTTCTCGCAGTTCGAGTCGTGAGAAGGTCTGTTAGTGCTGTTTTGTATAAAAAACCAAAAATACATTTACTGAATTGATAAAGTAACAACCCAGCTCAATATTCAGCAAGGGCAGCGGCGTACCAAGGATTTTTGAAAGGGGAGGGCATACACCCACAATCAAATAGGCTTAGTGGCAAAATTGTTTCAAGTGGTAAAATAAGGTTATTGAATCTGTCTTGGTTCACTTTGAATCTGTCTTGGTTTTGTCAATTTTTTTTCCCAAAAAAACCTAGTGATCTCTGAAAGAAAAGGAGTTCTCGCTATGAATTGTCTCTCATTTTTCGTGTCAGTAATCTCCAAGGGTTGGAGCATGGCACAATACGCTACTGAGTGAGGGTCTGTTAAACGACAAACGTACTTTTCAGGGAGATGCAGTGCATGGAAAAAATTGCGCTTAGAGTACATTGCCAGCAAGTTTTAAAAGCCTCTATTCTTTAGCTTTAAAGCAAAAAAATAAAAGATCTTATGTCTGGAACAGGATTTTTTTTCTACGGGTTTGTTTGCCTACTCAGTAAACATGAGACTTGGTTGTATTCTTTGAGTCAAACTCTGTTATAGTCTCAGCAATGCACCGGCTCCATATCAGGGTTTGTTTTTATCAAATGACCACAATTTGGCTTTTTTGATTTCATATGCTTTTTTTTTTTTTTTTCAAAACTTTGCTTAAACTTTTCTTTTATCAAACAAATTCATATTGAGGTGAAGCAATCTTACTTCTTGTAAGACAACTTCTACATTTCATTACTGTTATTCCAGGCACAACGCACATTTGTTTTGTTGCTTCTTCCTTTTTCTAATCACCAGCCGTAATTACCGTTATTATTAATTAATTATACTTGTATTTTTACTATGCATCGGAAAAGAAATAAAAGAAAACTGAAGCGAATTGAATTGAACTGAACTGAACTAAACCATCTATCTCGACCGTTTGAGATATTTGGCATTTATTAGTTAAAACCTTTACCAAAATATAAGTAAAGACTAAAAACGGTCTTCGCTTGCCCGTAAAGATAAAAAAATAGATTTATTATTGCTTTTGGTTCTCCAGTGATTTTTGTGGAATTAGAGTCAATCTAGAGCAGTGATTTTTAAAATTTTTTGCACGTCGACCCAAACAGAGAAAAAATGTTCTATCGCTACACAATCTTAACCAATCCAATTTAACCGCTCTATTAAAGTGAAGACCTTTTTTTCAGTCTTCACTTTGAGTACAAAATAAAATTTTCGATTTACTACCATAGCAACAAACTTCGAATCGATTTAGCTAAAAAGAAGTCTTTACTTAAGGCGGATATGATAGCTATTCTCGGCGGTATCTACGCAAGAAATTAAAGCGATGACCCTTTTTTTGGTCTTGGACTAAATTAAAGGTTCAAAATTTTGTTGCCAGAGAGGTAAGTTTAAAAACTTTACGTTGTAACAGAAGTATTGAATATAAAAAAGGTTTTCCCTTCGGTTTTGTTTTATTGCTGCAGTTAGACTCAATTAGTCACTCACTGACCTCTTGACCATTTATCGACATCTTGGATGTTCTTTTTGTCAAATGTCTATCTTTGAACACCTTTTTATTCTTATTTATTGTAAATCGTTTTTTGTATTTGACACAATGAGTTATCGAGAAAGAAGATTTGTATAAGTGAATAAATTGAAATTGATTTGTATAAATGAATATAATTTGTAGAAGACTGTTACAAAGTAGTCTGTTTGAATTTATTTGTTGTTGTTGCAGAAGTTATTTGCAAGTAAAAAACAATTTAAAATCGCATCGCATCATTTAGACTTGCATCGTTCTGAACCACACGCATCGCACGCATAATTTAGCATCGTTCTGAATCTCATCGCATAATTCGAATCACATTGTATCATTTGGATCACATCGTATTGAAATCATATTTAAATAAAACTGTTTTTCTCTTTTATTGGTGCGCATTTTTAGACGTTTCAAATCTGCTACAACAACTTCCGTCCGCTGAGTGGGCGGTGGCTACTGAAGGCTGTTTTACACTGGCATTGTTCAGATAACACGAATTATATTTCCGGAGGTTGTTATACGTTTTAATTACATAGACTTAATGAGTTAGATGGTTAATGTCTACATGTCAACATTACATTATTCGAAAAATAAAAGTGCATTAGCTTATTTCGCTTGCTCTGAAGGAACCCTGGCTGAGAAACGCTGGTCTGGATGCAAGCAATCGCTGAAACGCCATAAAAAGCACAAACAAGATATGAAGGTAAGAGCTGCATGCACTTCTCGAGCCACCGGTTGGCCGGGCCGGGCCAGTCTGCGGACTAGTGTTCGGCGCTTTCTTTCTTTCGTGTAGAATAGGGATCTCGCTTCTGCAATCAAATTAAGAGTGCGGCGCCACTGAACTAACTGTTATAAACAAGTAACTGTTTTTTCCAGTGATGGTGCGAACGGAGAGGCCTCACTGCCCACCTAAAAAACGTCAAAAAGTGGCCTCCCTAAGCAAAATATTGTCCATTGCTTCATAGTAGCACCATGATAGTACCTCCCACTGGCTGCCCCTTGACTTTAGGACCAAAGCAGAGATAATATTCTCGATTGAAATTGATGACCTTTGTTTTAAGATCATTATGTTTTAGTGCGAAAATCGGGAAATCAAAGACAGATTCTAAGTGATGGTTTTTTGTGGTTTTTTTTTGGAGATCACTACATTTTGGAAGTTAAAAATCTTGAAAATTGGCCCCCCTTATTTTCTTGCACCGGGCTCCTCTTTGTAAAACCACCACTGTGTTTCTTATAATTTTTTAGTTGTGATAAACGCTTTATTTCTGCCAGAGCTGTCCTTTGCAGTAATGGAAATACAGAGATAAAAAAAATCTGAAAAGAATACCGAAATCAAACTTAGATCAAATTGAATGATGTCGAATTTTATTAAAAATTAAAAAAAGAAAATTGAAGCAGTTGATTGATTTAAATTCAACCAATAAAAGCAGCTGTTACATTATGATAAATTAAAACACCATGATAATTTTATCCAACTACAATCATTGGCCAATCTGGCCTCGAGGGAACTGGTTTATGCGACAATCAATCTAATGAGTTTGTTTTGTACGTCAAGCTTGTTGTAGTTGTGTAGTGAAATCGATTAATGTTTTTCATTTGAAAACGTCAGTAAACTAAGTTGGGAATGTGTTTTGACCGAATATTAGATAGAGAAAAGCACAAAGTAAAAATGATGAAAAGCTTTTGGAATGTTTTTCATCATATTTCGTACTATTTTTGGAAAGTACACGGTCTTCGCCAGATCAAATTTCTTAACGTCTAGCATACATAGAATGTTGATATGTTGTATCAAGATTATTGAACCTTGAAAACATCCCTTTTTAAAGGGAGCAATAATAACTCGTTAAAATAACAATGCACGAGCATAACTTAGAGAACAGCAAAGAAATTGCCATGCTTTTAGTCAGCCGTGCTTAAAAACTCAATATTAAACTTTGAATTCTTGGTATAACCGCACCTTAAACCAAATTCACGACTGAGCACGAGTACAGTACTAAACAGCTGAGCACACTTTTAAACCGAGCGCTTTTCCTACATTGTTCCCTTCATTACAGGTCTGAAAAAATACAGAAACAATTTTTAAAGATAGATTAAGCAATGCTAATGTGAAATTCAAGTTTTAAAATAAAATTTCAAAAACGTTTAGAGTTCAGATCATTGGTTCTCAAACTTTGATGGTTCGCGACCCCTTTTTAGAGACTCTCAAACACCCGTGCCCCTGTTTAAAATAATGTCCCAAAAGTTGATGTTGATGATGATGATGATGATGATGATGATGATATTTTATTCATGCTTAGTAACACTGTTAAGTAATATGCAAGGTACTATGAAGCATGAAAAGGAAACGTGACACAACGACAAACGTTAACATGCAGAAAATATAGAGAGAGAGTTGAGAAAGAGAAAAATGAGAAGCACGGCCGCGTTACCTTAAATTCTAACTAAACATTAATATTTAAAAAGACACAAAATATGCAGCGCAGAAACGGTTATGTAAATCATTTGGAGGCACGACCGCCCTTAATTGTTAATTATGAATTTAGCTCAATTGAGCATGGTGATTGGTGAGTAAAGAAAACCTCCCAAAAAGAAACCTCACCAGGTCCGGAAACCTTTTCTGGATGCACTGCAAATACACAAACAAGAAAAGAAAACAAAATATACTTTTATATATATATATACAATTCGAAGATAGAATAAAGTAGCGTAAGAAGTATAAAGTTTAGAAAAGAGTAGAACATGCCAACTGTATAAATTGATTTAAATAATCAGTTAAAAAATAAAGTTGATTGTCCATTCAACGGTTTGAATTTGTTACATCAATTGATTCCAATTCTCTTGAGCAGCATACACTCTTTCTTGATAGGGATTGAAACTGTTTTGAAGATTGTAGTCTGATTTAAAATTGATAAGAAAACCAATGTTGATAATTGCTTCTTAGAAAAGACATGTGCTTGAACTTTCGAAATTCATATTGTCTGAAATAGAAATGCTTTTCCGCAGTAAGTAGCTCACTGAAATCATTAAATTTAGGTCTTATTGAATATTTAATTATACACTATTTCTAGTAATGGATGTATAAAAATGTTGAGAACAGTCTTGGATTTTTTAGAAGCCATATTATTGACACCAACTAAATTACCCTTGAGGAAACAATTCCATAAATACGATACAGTCAAAGAATATGAAGCCTTACCGGCGAAAACTGGCACTCCACACGTAAAAACAAATGCAACTCACGGATTATCAGATGAACCGTTTATATATTTTTTCTACTCACTTATGTCATTTGTTTACAGGCCCAAAAGCTGCCCCACAGCGATGCACTACAGAAAGTTCACGCCACAACAACTGCATACAATGCCGGCAATACTTTCATGCAATGTCGAGTAATGGCGCCGAAAAGACAAAGCGCCAATAAGACGTGGTCATAGTTTTATAACTTAGTTTGTTAAATCTTTTATTGGTCCTTGTTGAGATTGTTTCATTGAGTAGGAATTTTTTAAGATCGTTTCTAAAACCTTTGAATGTCTGGTTGCTAGTTTTCAAATTGGCTTTTAAGTTAAGAGAAAACAAAAAAAAAAATCAGGGACACTTTTAAACTGTCTCTTATTTTTTCATTTTCACCCCAAAAGACTAGTAAAGACTAAAAAAGGCTTTTGCTCGTGGTCCCTTCGAGAATCCCAGATTTATAGAGCAGTCTACTGTATTTCTTGCAAAATTTTTGAATGCTTCTAAATACGAGCCCAGGCTAGATGTCCTTGGTTTACAGATAGAGTTTCAGTGAAACGTTGAGTAGTGTTTGGTACACAGTAATATGAGGCAATTTTCAAATTTTTTTGAATCGATGTATCGAAAACAACTTTTAAAAAATATCGTTAGTGCAAATTTAAAATTAAAAAAAGAAACAACAATTGTTGGTTAGAAAACAATAGTTTTTATCCTTCGTCATAGAACATAGGGCTATTTCATTTTTTAATAACCGGAAGAAGATATCATAATGATGATTTATGGGCTCATTTCCTATTGATCATAGTGCAACATACCGATACCAAAATCTATTTGGCTACAGAACTCTTTTTTTTAATATTTACAAAAACAGAAAACGGTTTAACAAACTATGCGATAGAACTGATTGGTATTTTAAACATAAAGCTTAAATTTTTTTCTTACCCAACGTACAATTACTCATAACTTGAGAAATTTATTACGACGAGAGACAAAATTCATTCAACAGCTCTAAGTATTTCCAACTATCAGATAGATTTTTTTTCATAATTTCAATATTTCAAAATAAAAAGTGCCTCAGCAAAGTGAAAAAATTTACTGCAACAAATTTTTAAATGTTAGCAACGTGGTTTAGGGGTTGAAAGCATGGTCTTCATGGGGTGCGCGATAGACACGGTAGACGTTCACAACCTTCTCGCGCCGTCATTGTGTCCTTAGAAAAAACATCTTATGCACTTTCTTCCGTCTGGCTTTCCTAGAAAGCAATTTTCAATTTCTGTCATATCTCTAAAGAAAAACTAAAAAAACAAAACAAAAAAATTTCAACTGGACAGCTATATCTTGGCATTTCCGGAAGCAGGTCGGGGTAATCGTTTGACGAATAAATTGTATTTTTTACATTTAACCAACCGTCGAAAATGTTAAGACTTCCACTCACACCTTTGCCAGTTAAGACATTCACACCAAATTAGTCCGATTTTTTAAAAACGAAGAAACTTGATTACGTAAATATTTTTTAAATCTAGTTTTTTCTATTAGGAAACAATCTTTGACAGAAGAAAAAAGTAAATAATGCAAAAAAAACTGGATTTAAAGCAACAAGGTAGATTATGTAGTTTTAATTCAGCCTGAATGCAGCAGTAGCCCCAGAGTGCGGGTATTGGTTTTTAAATGTTATTTATTACAATTAATCTGCAGCTAGTCACCTAACTTAAAATTTAGTACGCCTGCCAAAAGTTGCTTTAAAAAGAAATTAAAATGCTTGCTTAGGACCTGGATTCAAATACGTATATAATGCTATTGGCAATATATTCTACTAATATGTTTTTTAAAACAGACAAACTGAGATATAAAAAATATTTTAACGTTAATTGCAAACTAAAGTTTCTAATATTCAGTTTAAAAACATTTTAAAGTAGATTTCAATTGTGACAACGCTATATTAACGACAAAGTTGCCGGGAGATATGACTTATATAGCCCGTGAATGCCCAGACTATGGCCCGCGACGCGATTTATAAAATACAGGGTGTCTATAAAGTCTTGCACACATTTAAAATAGTGACTTCAGTTAACTGCAAATTGCAAATAAAGGACTTCAGTTTAATTGTCATATGAAGTATCATATGAGGAAAGAGTTTGCGTGAAAGTTATAATGCGTCAAATGGAAAACTGATTGGCTTCTTATACTGACACATTGGAAAGTTCTGAGGCGCTAAACTTAAAAAAATTGAAAAACGATACCCAGACCTGCTTTCAAAAATGCCAAGATATTCTTGTCCGGTTACAATATTTTTATTGGTATTTTCAATTTTTATGCAATAATATTGTAGAAGTTAAACCTAACTACTACCTAAAATTGCCAGTCCGTATACAGTTGTATAAAGAGATTTAATTAAAGAAAAAATGTAAAAGAAGATGTGAAAAAGCATAAACAAAAATCCGTGGCACAACACAACAATACAATCGTTTAACAACCGAGAAAACCGGGACAACCGTTACAGCCATCACAACCGAGACAACCGATACAGGACAGTTGGCAACTTATATGATGCGGGTGACACATTTTCAAACCAAAACTGAAGCGATACAAATCTTGATGCTTGCGGTAAACACGTTATGCGGAAAAAGAAGAAAATAAGAATCTCGCGCCAAACTATAGCACCCCAAGCGGACAGATGCCACGTATAATAATTATTGAATTTAAAGTGGGGACAAGAAGAATCAACGCTTACATCCCGGCCCCAAATAATTACGATCCAGAAATTATTTAATATTAAGCGTTGATGAAACTTTAGGCGGGGATAAAAAACAAGAACGAATCACAAATGTACTATACAGTCGCGGATAACGAAGAATGTCATTCTGCTGCCTCAAGCAGACATAGTTTTCTAGTGTCCCGTAGGAAAGAGGATGTCGCAGTTCGAACCCTGGCCGACCGTATGTAGCCATCCTTGCCAGGAAAAACTTCTTCCACACGAGCTTTCGGCCAAGAACCTCTCTTCCCGACGTCGTCGATCACCAGGACCACGTCCCCGACACGAAGGTTTCGGGCTGATTGAAGCCACTTTTGACGAATTTGTAAGGTTGGTAAATACTCTTTCGTCCATCTTAACCAAAACTGGTCAGCCAACCAATTCACGAATCTCCAAGACCGTTTGTATTTGTCCGCCTTCATGAATACGTCGAGCGGAATTGAATCATCCAATCGACAAAGCAACAACGAATTTGGTGTAAGAGCCTCTAGGTCGGTAGGATCGGAGCTCACAGAAGTGAGAGGTCGATTGTTGAGGATTCTCTCTACTTCTGCTGCAAGGGTGAAGAATTCTTCATCGGTGAGCTGCCGCTGCTGATCTGTAAGAGCCAACATGATTTTGCGAACGCTGCGGATGACACGCTCCCACACTCCTCCTTGATGACTCGCGGCCGGAGGATTGAAGCGCCACTCGATGGATTGCCGACTCAATCGATCGTATATGGCTTGTTTGTCGAGTCGT
Organism: Diplosoma virens; assembly: GCA_963680785.1. Lineage (NCBI taxonomy): Eukaryota > Metazoa > Chordata > Ascidiacea > Aplousobranchia > Didemnidae > Diplosoma > Diplosoma virens. Next base: position 25,580,467 of record OY796894.1, read on the forward strand.
TTGAAGCCGTCTCGAAGTTCCTTCACCGCGCCGACGAAATTGGAGCCGTTGTCCGAATATATTGTTTGTGGTGTGCCACGACGACTTATAAACCGCTGATAAGTTTGAAGAAAGGAAGGAGTATCAAGAGAGAAGGAGGGCTCTAAATGTACAGCTCTAGTGGCTAAGCAAGTGAATACGCAGAGGTAGCGCTTTAGAGAAGTGCGCCCAGCTTTTATGAAAAAAGGACCAGCATAATCTACGCCTACACAGGTAAAAGCAGGTTTGCCAGGAGTGACCCTATGTACGGGAAGTGGAGCCATAATTTGTGAACCACTAACTGGATATTTTAAGCGACAAATTCTACACTCGTTTAAGACTTTTCGTACTGTGGCATGACCGTTTATGACCCAGAACTGCGCCCTTGTAGCTGCAAGAGTATGTTGCACCCCACTATGACCCTCTTTTTGATGAAAAAACTTAATTATTAAGTGCGTAACATGGTGGTTTTTTGGTAGAATAATAGGGTGTTTAACATCTAAAGAAAACGGAGATCTTTGGAGGCGGCCACCGACACGTATTAAGCCCTGAACAAAAATAGGACAAAGTTTTCTCAAACAAGAATGTTTCGACACTGAGCACGATTTGGTGTTCAACGAGTCAGGTTGACACGAATTAGAACTTACCGATCTAGCCAATTTAGATACTTCTTCAGGAAAGGACTGCCTTTGCACCAGTTTAATAATCTCTCTTGCTGTTACTTCTAATTCTGAAACTGTCAAGTTATGAAATCGAGTACTCACCAATACGTTTGGCTGGCTTTTAGCGAGTAAGTATTGCCTATAGCGCAGCAGCCAAGCTACTTTTCTTTTAAGACCACTAAATGAAGAAGAGTTAAGTAATCGATCTAGGACAGAATTGTGTGTACCCTGCGTGAGAGTAGCGTTCGTCCTAGTGCGGATTTCTAGGCCGTCAAGCTTCGGGGAGAGAGTGGGTTGTTCAGGCCAATGCTTCTCGGGCAACTTCAAGAAAGGGGGACCAACAAACCACGCTTCGGCTTTGTTTAGTTGTTCTGGCATAAGGCCGCGAGAGCAGATGTCCGCTGGATTGGACTTGGAATCTAGATGTCGCCATTGAGATGGGTCAGATCCTGCGTGAATTTCGACTATACGATTGGCAACAAATACATGGAAACGTTTTGCGGTGTTATTAATATATTGAAGCACTGAGGTGGAATCAGTCCAAAAGGTGACACTTTCAAGCTCAAGATCTAACTCATTTCTTAAAAATTTTACCAAGTTGACTCCAACGACTGCTGCAGTCAACTCCATACGCGGGATAGTGACGGGCTTCAACGGGGCTACTCTAGACTTACCCATAAGGAAACAACAACAGATAGCGCCTAAAGAGTCTATCATCCGGAGGTACGCCACAGCTCCATAACCAACACTGCTGGCGTCACAGAAACAATGTAACTGAAATGTAGCGGGTCGAAAGTTAGGCGGGTGTAAACACCTAGGAAACTTAACACTATTTAAACATTGGGACGAATCTAGCCATCTAAACCAGGCCTGTCTTTTCTCTTCGGAGATTTCGTCATCCCATCCTGAATTTTCTGAACACAACTCCTGCATCAAGCGTTTAGCAGGAAGTAAGAAGGGGTGGATGATTCCCATGGGATCAAAGACTTGACTCATCATTGATAGTATGCCCCTACGGGTGACAGGTTTTTTCTTGATACAAACGCGTATTTCAAACTGGTCGGTCTGTGTATTCCATGACACTCCCAAAGTTCTGTCACTGGAAGCTTTGTTTAAATCAAGGTTTGATACGCCACCTAATCTATCTTCTTCAGGTACCGTTTTTAATATTGCATTTTTATTAGATCGAAATTTAGTCAAATGAAACCCTGCTTCTTTGAGGACTTTCTTGAGCGATCTCATGACCTTTTCTGCTTCCTCGGTGGTAGCAAATGACCTTAAAAAGTCGTCGACATAGAAGCTGCGTAAAATAGAATTTACTACCAGTGGATCAACTTCGGAAGCACGATCGCTGGCAACTTTTCGTAGTGCAAAACCACAACAGCTAGGAGAAGAGGTAGCTCCAAATAAATGAACTAGCATTTGGTATTCTTGCGGTGGTACGGACAGATCACCATCTGGCCACCAAAGAAAGCGCAAAGAATCACAGTCACGTGGTTCAACTCTTACCTGATGAAACATGCCTCGAATGTCGGCCACCACAGCTATGGGCTTTTTGCGAAATCGTAAAAGAACACCCATCAAATTGCTCGTATGGTCTGGACCTTGGAGCAAGTTATCATTTAAAGAAACACCTTGGAATCTCGCAGCACAATCGAAAACCACCCGAAATTTTCCTACAGTGGCGTGATGTGGTATAAACCAAGTGCGGTCAGTATAAGGTAGTAAGTCAGTTGGGACTTTACGAGCATACCCTTTATCTAAATACTCCTTAATCTTATCTTTGTAATTATGAAATAAATTTTTATCTCTGAGGAGTTTTGCTCTTAAGTATGCTAGTCTCCTTTCTGCCATAGTGCGATTGCGTGGTAATTTTACCTGATTACTTTTCCAGGGTAGGGGTATGATATAGTGACCGTTCTGGAGTTGCATGCAATCTTGCATGATAGCGAGGGCTCTACGATCTTCTATAGACATAGCCACTTTTGAACTATCTGTGCCTTCGTTGAAATCTTGTTGATACATCTGTATCATTTGCTTATGCATGATGTCATAAACCCTTTGCATCTGTTCGTGGAGCATAGAGCTTTCCGAGCATACGAAATTTACCCGAAATTCAGGGGTCTGAGTTGCTAGGCGTTCATTAGTGGGACCAACTAAACTCCAACCGAGCATTGTTCTAACGGCATTGGGACCGCCAACCTGGCTAATTCGATACTCTAGTGTGCGGTGAGCCTCAGGGATGTCAGCACCAATAAGCAATTCAATCCCACCTAAAACTTCTGGAAGAGAAACGCCTTGTAGCACATCAGCGTAGGAGATAAGGTCTTGGTCCGAGGGAATGCTCGATTTCAGATCAGGCAAGCAAGGAACACTAAGTACGCTAGGAAGTTCAATGACAGTGGCCTCATTATAACCTTAAATAAAAAGCTTTACATCATGACCATGTTTGTGATCAGTACCACTGACAGTGGACAGTGAAAAGTGTACAGCTTTACCTTTAGCGCCCAATCGATTTAGTAGCGCTTTGCTGCAGAGTGTTGTGTCCGATCCCTCGTCCAGAAATGCGTAAACGCTTTCACATTTGCGGTTTGAGCTGCTCCAAACTTTAACAGGAATTACCTTTAACCTAACTTTGCTACGAGTATTAGAAATTACTCCAGTAGAATATGCTGCAGAGCTGGCAGCGCTATTCTCTCCTCTCGACTCAGTTGATGATAAGTTACCGGCCCCATCAGAGCTCCCGGGGTTTGCCATTTGGCTCATAGCGGGTCGCATGTCTCTATGTAACAGGCTGTGGTGTAATCCACGGCAATGGCGGCAACGGGAATTAGATTTGCAGTTTCTTGCAACATGATTCCCCAAACAGTTAAAGCACAGCTTAGCGGATTTTGCCAAAGACCAGCGACTATCGACATCTTTTAGTAAAAACGCTTCGCACTTCCACAATGGATGTTGGGCAGAGCAATTCGCACAAGGTCTACTGCGGGCGTCAACACTAGTGTTTCCAGTAGTAAAGTTACTTCGAGTTGCATTGACTGCGAACCTCTTAGACTGTCGAAAGGTGGGGGAGCTTTCCGTTTGCACCTTATCCAACCGCCGATTCATTAATTGCCCTAAGAAGCTTTTTTCGATTTGTGCTCGCCTCTGTATAAAGGAAGATAGTTGGGAAAAGGTGATCGCACCACCCTGCTCTAGTAGTGGTCCGAGTTCCGTTAGACACTTGTCTTGAAGGTAACGTGGAAGACGCTTAAATATACAAGAGATAGTGTGCTGAGTGTCTAATCCAGCACTCGCTATTCCAGCACAACAAATCTCGCAATTATGCATGTCACGTGCGAGTTGCGACAGAGCGACCTGATCATTCTGTTTTAAAGGAGGGCCTTCGGTAAGACGCCTTACATGGGCTGTGACGATTGAGTGCTCTTGTCCATATTGCATTTCAAGGATCTTACGGGCCTCTAAGTAACCTAATTCAGGCGTTCGGGCCATAATGCAATCTGCGATACTTTCACGGGCCTCCCCTGTACATGAAGAAATTAATAGGTCAAGGCGAACAGACATGTCAACTACACCTCTCGCCGTATAAGCATCAAAGTGCCTGATAAAATGTTTATATCTCAAGGGGTCGCCATCGAACATTTCCTTGCGGTCTGGTGGTCGGGCCTGTCTGCTATTAATTTGACTTGTCATAAGGTGCATGGCGCCTATTAAGTCATCGATAGTAGCTTGGTTGCAGCCTTCCTGCCGATTATTGGGATTTTTCTCTTGATAATCTAAACGTCTGGGCGAACGGGAAAGAGGAGAAGTGGGCCATTGGTCTAACGTGACATAATGTCTTGGTGATTCAAAATGCGGTTGTTCAGATTCATGAACACGATCCCATGTGGTCTGGGCAGCATAACCATCATCTACATTATAAACTGCGCTTGCGGGTTTTCTATATTTGGATTCACCAAGAACATCCTTATGTGCGGGCGTCTGCTTTACTAGACCCGGAAGATAGTTTAACGAACGACTCGTGCGTTTGTTTAGCGGTTCAGTTAGACAGTGATCCATAATCCTCTCTCTAGTTTAAACACAAGGCAATGTCAAAACAAAGAAGCGTTAAAAACTTATACTAAAACTTAAACCTACCAGCAAGGAAAAGCAGGAAAAAATCTTAAAGGCTAATTTCCAGTAATAGCTACAAGTTAAGACGTCCAGTAACTTACAAGTAAAATTGTTCTGTATATTTACCATACAAGTAGAAGTATTGTCCTGTATTATGTAGAAGTTAAACCTAACTACTACCTAAAATTGCCAGTCCGTATACAGTTGTATAAAGAGATTTAATTACAGGGAAAATGTAAAAGAATTTGTGAAAAAGCATAAACAAAAATCCGTGGCACAACACAACAATACAATCGTTTAACAACCGAGAAAACCGGGACAACCGTTACGGCCATCACAACCGAGACAACCGATACAGGACAGTTGGCAACTTATATGATGCGGGTGACACATTTTCAAACCAAAACTGAAGCGATACAAATCTTGATGCTTGCGGTAAACACGTTATGCGGAAAAAGAAGAAAATAAGAATCTCGCGCCAAACTATAGCACCCCAAGCGGACAGATGCCACGTATAATAATTATTGAATTTAAAGTGGGGACAAGAAGAATCAACGCTTACAAATATATGTGAAATTTTGTGCTGGGTGGCACATTCAGTACTAAGGAACCGTATCAATGAAGAATCATCACAGCTTTGTTAACATGTTTAATTACAATAATGCTAATTAAGCTCTAAAAAATGATTCAACTACAAAGGAATCTTCAAAGATAAAACTTTGTCTGCATATTAGTCAGCAATATCTTTCTCCATATCCCAGAGTTGCAAGCTTCCATTCGACTTCTCATGCCTTTTCTGTCAGACTGCCTTCTCTGGATTGTTAGGAGTAAAGAACAAGACCAAGAATAAAAGTAATAGCAGAGTCGGATTTATAGTGTATTCTGGCAACAGTAGCACCAATCATAGAAAAAATTTTTGCCGAGATGCAGCACCGGCCTCTCGCTGATGTTGTTTCCTACAAGAGTTGAATTTGATTAATTAATTTTTATTCCACAGAGTGTTTATTTGTAATCATTTTTTTGTTGATGAGCTTCACAAATGTTTTATACAGACTACGAACGCTTAAATAAAAGTTTTTTTAAGGAAGAAGTTGTTCAGTTACCTCGGAATTCTAAAGCGGGTCGCGATAAGAAAAAAGTTGAAAACCACTGATTCAGATGAAGTTTCAACCATTTCCGCCATGAGCGTGCCTTCGGCATTTTTGAGTTTTGAAAGACTATTGAATATTCTGCATTTTTGAACAATTTAATCAGCATGCCTTGTGTAATTTAAGTTTCTTCTGCTCTAGTTGAGGGTTTTTTTAAAACGAATTGTTTGATGATGCAACCACACAGAGTAAAGCTCTTTCCAACATTCTAGAGATGCTTCTTGATTAAAAACATAATCCTTAGATTAATTTTTAAAAAGTTATTGTTTTTGGAATTATTGAAAATGGTCCATATTTTTGTAAAATTTTTTGGTCTTGGTTTCGACGTTTGTGGTCTCGACTACATCACCAGTGGGCAGCGTGGCTGAGTGATTAAAAGCGCCATGATTAACGGCGAATATGTTTGACACGACAAAACCTACTTGCGCTATTCTGTTGTGTCTTTGGAAAAACACTTCACGGCACTTTCCTTTGGTTGGTGATTTTAACAAGCAGCTCAAAATTTCAGTCATATCTTTAATAATAGCTAAAAAAGCGAATAAAAACTTTCAACCGGACAGCAAAATCCTTGCATCTCCGGAAGCAGGTTGGGGTAATTGCTTACCCTATGTATTAGCGCCTCCAACGCTTTCTTGCGAGTCAGGAGGATAAATATAGAAATAAAAAAAATAAAAAATAGCCGCTAAATCACTGTCGAACTATACCCCAGTGCTCTTCAACCGGTTGACACAAGTGTATACCAAGCTGTAAGTAGGGTATACAATTAACAAAAGGTGTACAGAGGGTATACCGCCAAGGTCAGACCTTACTGGTAACTTTCGGCTTAATTTAATGTTATGTATAAGGTGGAGTCGTATAATTCTGTTCGTTTCTCGGCATTATTTCGTTGCATACCGATTAGCTAGCCTAGTTTATTGCAGCCACTTGCAAAATGGGCATTGGTGCATAATTACGTAAACATTAGCCGTCAATCAGTTGCAGTGAAAATTGTATTATTACGTAATAACCATAATTATCGGCGGCTGTAATAACCCAACCGTTAAGTTCTAAGCAGTATAAGCATTTTACTTTGGAATACTGGTACAATAAATATGAGATAAAAATAGCTTAAGAAAGAAAAATAAAGCTTAAGTAATACCAGTATTCTTCATAGTAGTAACTGAGCTTCAAGCATACCAAAGTATTACAGATACTACGATGCAAAGCTTACTTCGGTTTTATTTTTCCTACTTAAGCAATACTACATTGGTTTTTCTACAGATTGCAATGTCTTTACTAAAGTACTTTCGCAATGATAGAAATAAAGAACCTGATGAAGTCCCAGCCTCATCTTCCGCACATGAACCTTTTCTTGTTAAACGCCAGAAAACAATACAGAAGAGAAGAAAATGGAATGAAGATTACATAAATTATGGATTTTTTCATCCAAAAGGTGAAGAAGAAAATAGTTATTCACCAGCCCAGTGTATGTTCTGCTGGACCATTTATGGCAATGCCAATGTCGCTCCATCGAAGCTTGTAAGTTATTTCACAAAACAGCATCCAGAACGTCAGAAAAAATCTAAGGAGTTCTTCCAACCACACCTGGCTGCTCAGAAAAAACAGAGTAATTTGTTTGATAAGCAAATGGGACTCCAAGCCCAAGACAAGAGCCTACTATTGGCATCATTAAAGATGTTACATCACGTGATGAAAATCAAACGCCCGTACACAGAACTTGAACATGTGGTGTTACCATGTTTGGAAATTGCAGAAGATTTAATTCGTGGCGATGAAAAGGATGTAAATAAAATCAAGCAAATTCCGCTTTCTGACATTACTGTTGCACGACGATGTTCTGTTATATCCGCCGATATAAAAGAACAATTAATTCAGAAAATATTACAAGCCTCCTCTTTTGGCATCCAACTGGACGAAAACACTGATATAACCAGGAAGCTCAGCTCATTGTTTTCTGTAGATTTCCGGATATAGAAACCAACAGAACAGTTGAACATTATCTCGTCTGCCAACCAGATGAAGTAAGAGCAACTGCTGAAACGATTTTCCAGAAATTGAATGAGTTCTTCAAAAAAGAAAGACTAAATTGATCAAAGTGTAAATCTGTGACAACAGATGGCGCCGCAACTATGCAAGGGTCAAAGAAGGGTGTGGTTAAGATAATAAAACAACTGTCTCCAAAATGTAAAGGAATTCATTGTATTCTCCACCGTGAGGCATTAGTTACGAAGAAACTTAAGTTAAATGCAGTTGCGGTAGGTGGTCAAGAAAATGAATTCAACGATATTCTACTGGAAGTCGTCGATATTGTAAATTCGATTCGGAAAAGTGCAAAACAACAAAGACTGTTTTCGAAACTTTCTAATGAAATGGGCTCCACTTCCAAACAACTTATTCTACATTCAGAGGTGTGGTGGGTATCCCGAGGAAAAGTGCTTTGCCGTGTGTTTGAACTTCAAGAACAATTAGAAGCCTATTGCACTGAAAATGGGAACCAAAAAACTGCAAAGTTCCGTGACATACAGTGGCTAGCAAATTTAGCCTATTTGGCGTCGATTTTTGATCGTGTAAATGAAGTGAACCTCAGTCTTCAAGGACAAGGGGGCAACATATTTCGAGCAACTAGCAAGATCAATGCGCTGAAGCTAAAAATTTCCCACTGGAAAAAAACGTCTGATCAAACAACTTCAATAAATTTTCCTAATTGAGCCAGTATATGAGAGAATGTGCATGGTAGTTTGAAGACGTTTATTTGGAAGATAGCATATCTACATTCATTGTTGCTGATTTGAACTTACTTAGCGAAAATTTGACTGCATACTTTTCTGAAGATGATGACAAACGTTTGGAAAAAAACTTGTAGATTATGCAGCCATTTATTGATGAACCAACAGAGGATGAGGAATTGTTGGAACTCCGAGCAAATTTAAATCAAAAAGTTTCATTCCGAGAAATGGATTACTCCATGTTTTGGATTTATTGGGTTTATTTCCCCGAATATAAAAAGCTAGCACAAAAGGCCATTACAATCTTAATACAGATGCCTACAACCTACTTGTGTAAAGAAAGTTTCTTTAATCTCGTGGAAATCAAATCAAAAAAGAGAAACTCACTACATAATATTGATTCTTTAATGCGAGGGGCGATAGAGAAAGAGATAAAGCCACGTTATCTCCAATCGTTGAAACAATGCAACAACAAAGAAGCCACTGATGACTAACTACAGTAAAACTAAAACAGCTTTGATTTTACTTTTTTACACTTTAGCATAATTTTGTTTGTGCCTTAAAAGACTGAATTATAACTCGACTAACCACCTAGTTTATAGTTTGTTTTCTTTAGTTTTTGTGCACAATTACACGTTGCTATCTGTGAGGTGTACAAAGTTTTTGAAAAATTGTAAAAGGTGTAACATAGAAAAAAAGGTTGAAGAGCACTGCAATACCCAGTTCGGCTTTTCAACCATGTTTCTTATCAATACTGCACGAAGAAACAATCTTGAATAACATATGTTAAAAATTTTTCGTAAATAAAATATGTTTAAAAGTTTAAAAATTTGGATAACGTAAAATCTGTTTCAAATTTTTCATGTGTGCTTCCACTGTCACAAGCTACTCAAAAACAAACGATGTCAAAATGTCGCTTTAAATTAGATTAAATGACAACTTTAATATGATTTTGAAGTAAATAAATATGTTCGTCTATGTGATCCGGATGTGATGTTACGCTGTAAGATGCAGCTTGATTTCTAGCGTTGTGAGGGCTGGTTTTTTTTGCAAGCTAGATCATACGTCGAGTTTTTTTGCTTTGCTATAACTTATTGTTTTCATCTTGTGCATGCATAGCTCATGAACCCCGGGTTGAAAACCACGGGCTAAATAAAATATGTGTTATGCAATCTAAATGACCTTGGTTAAACCAACTAAAAGCCTCATTCAAGTCTAAAAAATCGCCCAAGCTTTATTTCAAAATTCACTGTCAAACAAAACAAAAACTTGCCCAATCTGGCAACACTAAAGCAGGTTGATTAATTTTTCGAATTTAATAATTGCATTGTTATATGAATTGTTATAATTGTTAAGTCATAGGTATAATTTTTTTTCTTGTAAATTAGAAAAATTCATTCTGCATTTAAAAATAACTAACTTTAAAACCAAAACAACTTTAGTAAAATAAAATAAATTAAAAAAGAAAAAAAGATATAATGCTAAGGTCATTTGTTTTTTAACGTGAAAAAATGTAAGGCCGCAAAAAAATCAAATTGTTATTTACTTTCAAAAGTAGGTAATTTTTGTATTTAATAAAAAGTTTTAAAAATCCATTATAAGTTTCATTTTTATTAATTACTAAGGTACAGGTATTCATGATTAAACAATCATGTCAGTGCCGAAACGATTGAAAAAACTTGTTCAAGATAGCAATCAATAAATAGTTAACGTTAGCTTCAGGCAAAAGTATAGCCTACTGATTGAAAACAATAAGACCTATAAGTATGCAGGGTTACCATTTCGGTGCTTATTTCTAAGATTTGTGCTTATTTTATGAACATTGTCTTAGAGAATTGTAATGTAATTATTTCTATGGGAGCCGAAAGTAGGGGGCAATTGCTCATGCCAAACGTTTTTGGGACGAAAATAGAGATTTGGCTGTGCTTATTTTTTGGTCAGTTCTAAAGCTAAACCTGCCTGTATTTTACCATCGAAAAACTTGCTTAAACATTTTGATTTAAACTATAAAAGCGTTGTCTGATTTTAACAAAGGTAGTTATCTGATAGCTCTCGGCTTAGCACAAATAGGCTAATTTATCAAATACGTAAGTTATTTAAATTGATAAAATTCATATATTACTGAATTTCAATATATTTGCAATTAGCTTAAGACTAATCTTATGTCTTTTAAAATTTATTGCCATATTTAGTCAATTTCATGTTTTAAACATTTAGCGTAATCACCTGGTTTTTCTCACGAAAATAGGAAAACTAATTTTGCATTAAGCCTAGGTCTAGGCTATATGCTTATTTTGATACAACTCTAAAGTACAATCTCACGCGCCCACGAGATCGCACGTTAGAACCAAATATTCTAATGCAGGGGTCTCCAAACATTTCGAGCAGCGGGCCGTGTACAGATTTTTTTTGATTTCCTCGGGCCAAAGCCCAAAACATAGTTTGTGAAAAACAGTTAATAAACGAAGTGAAGACCTTTTTTTTAGAGATCACTATGATTTTGGGAAAAAAATACGAAAATATGAGATCGATTCAAAATGAAGACCTTTTTTTTTCTTTTTAGAGAGCACCATGATTTCATTTTCTATAGAGAAACAAGAAACTGGGGCACATTTCCAACATAATTCTATCCAACTGTGGTTCAAAGTGAGTGTATATGTTTTTTAAAAAAAGCTCCGCTGGCCGTACTTTGGAGACCCCTGTTCCAATGCAAAAAGAAATGCAAAATATTTTCGAAAAAAAACGGCAACTTGCAGAAAAATTAAGCTGTAAGTTTGGTCAATCGTTAAGTTATTCTTTTTTTTAGTAAATTTTGAGCAGGCAAAAAGAAAATAATTCAGGCTAAGTGGCTTAGGAAAATTCAAATTGAGAAATAAATCGATACTTTATGTTATTTTGTTATTCGTTAAAAATTTTTATTTTATTGTCATACAGGTCATCGTCGTTTGGAAAAATATCCACTCTAAGTCTCACACACAGGGCTAATCTTTTTACTACCCAGGCTGCTGTACTGCCCTGATAAATGCTGACAGTAATGATGTTGAACCAGTACTACAGTTTTGTCATCAAAAACAGTCAAACAGTGTTTCATTTGGTGCCCGATCATGGGACGTTAGTTGGAACAACTTGGTCTGCAGTTTGTTCAGTGGCGTCGCACTCCTACTTCGATGAACAAGCGAACCCATTCGCGTATTTACAAATAAAAGCGTCCAGTACCAGTCTTTTGGCCTTTCTGCCAATTGTTTTGAAATGGACTTTCCCAACTCAATTGTTTGGGCAAGTCCATTCCAATACGCTGAGTATCACCTCTACGAATAAAAGCAAAGAGCCTGGATGTCAGTAGCGGTGTTCCATTAATGATTCTTCTATGTTGTAGTGCATGTGTCAAGAGTGGCTAAGTTATTTACTTCTTTTTGCGCAGACAAACGGATGGCTAAACCTGAGTGTCTATTGGAAAGCATCAAAAGACAACAAACCATGCAGTAAATGGTCAGGGTTCGGAGTGCTACGGTTAGTCATAGTATGTTACAACGTTGTTTCGTTTTGTTGCATGTCCCTTTTTCCGTGGTGTAATTACGTTGATGTAAGTATTTTGTTCGACAAGTGGCGGAAATAAAAAACGATTGAACTGAACTGAACTGAACTAGTCATGGTGAGTTACGCTCCTAGTCGGCGAAGCTCAGCTGACAATGTGCAAGGTGTCGTTTGAAAACATTGTTTATGAGGTGGGTATCTGAGCTGCGACACCAGTGTAATGCGAAATACTCAGCTATAGTGTAGAGCAGGGATAGGGCGGTAGTAGGCGACATTTTGGCATCAGCACCTTCTCCTAATTCGGAAAACTCGCCTCAGCAGTGTAACGCAACTTGCTCGACTTAGAATAGGATGCTTTTTTGCGCATTGCCGCAAAGATGTTGACAAATTGTGAAATATCTGTCTAGTATTAACCCAAGATAGGCTGGTTCTAAACAGAATGGTAAAATTTAAAAAAAAGTAGGTTATCATGTTGAATTGTAAAACAGTATTGCCCCATTCTTCCAGCCAAACTCTGCTATGGTCCCACAAATGTACCGCCCCCATAACAGTGTTTTATTAAGCAAATAACTTCGGTCTTATATTTTATTTTCTTTTTTTCTTTCTATTTTTTTAAACAACTTTATAATGAGGTGAAGCAACCTTGCTTCTATATGATACAACAGGTCACACTTTTCATCGCTAATTAGCAAGTCACAACGTCAAGTCGTTTTGTTGCTTCTTCCTTTTTCTAACCCCGTCTTTCAACAACTCACAAACTCTTCAACATTTTGTTATTTTGTTCATGTGGCGGAGCAGAAATAAAAGAAAACTGAACTGAACTGAACTGAAATGCCAGTTGGATTGAAGTTGGATAAAATTAATGATCTTTTTTGTTTTTCATTTAGATTTCAGCGAGATATATTTAAATTCAATAGGCTTGCGACTAGAAATGGGTTCTCCAATTCAGGTAAAGATAAAAAAAACTTCTTTCACTTTGGTTTCTGCAAAAAATCTTATATATTTTTGTATCTGGGTCCACCAAATAATTTTTAACGCAAAAGTTCCATGGGTGAAAAAAGGTTGAGAACTTCTAGTTTACGTAAATAAAACACTGTCGTCACTGTCTTGATGTGACCGAGTTTCAGCCTCCAAGTTTGGAAAGTGTAGCCCTGCCTTCACTTGAATCCTTATTCAAAATATAATCGGTGATCTTTGTTTACATTTTGTAAAATAATTAACCTTTTTTTTAGCGAGTAATCGAGTTGCGCAACCAACTGTGTGAAGTTCCTTTTCCTGCTGTTTGTAATTAATCAAAATTTTTATCCTTATAAAATATAAAACTAGTGTAACAGGTTAACAGCGTTCATAGAGTCAATTGCTGAACAATAAATTTATTTTAACTAGAATCTTGCAATCTGTTTTAGCTCGTCTAGATACCTTTATTAGTAAAATAAAATCAGAATTTCTGAACAAATGAGTTTTAAAAACAATTTGCTTTGTTGCTTTACAAACCCGAGTGTTTGCATCTGTACTTTTATTTTTCCTTGCTGGACTTTTGGGGATACTGCAAGGAAGATGGGTGACTCCTGTTTCTTGTGTAGTCTTGCTTATGTAATTGCACCTTGTTTCATGGGGGCTTACATGCGGGGGAGGATTCGCAGTATAAAAAAAATATCTGGCTGTTGCCTCACAGATTTTCTTCTTCATATCTTCTGCTTTCCATGTGCTCTGATTCAAGAAAACACAGAAATGGAGGTGGTCGTGATTAAAAACTGACTTTGGTTTTATGCATTACAAAAAATGGATAAACTTGGTTAAATGGTTTGAAGTGCTTTTTGATGAGCTTTCGTAATTTTTAATTGTTGTGATCAATTTTGTTGCAGTTTCTTTCAAAGCTTCAAATATCTTTTACAAAAGTTTTTTTTAGTTTACTGCGATGGCGTCAAAGAAAGCTGTGTTCTGGTTGTATCCAAGAGCAATTTTATTTTTCGTTCCGAAAAAACTGTTTGACAGTTTTTAAAAAATAAATTCTAAAACTCAAGTTTTAGTCAAACTATTTCAAATTATTAATCAAACTATTTTTCTAAAACTCAAGTAAATTGCTTACGACAAAATTAACAAATTACATTACGATGTCGGGAGAATTGCTGAGTAGTTGCTGAGAGTAGGTAAGAGAACTATTTTAATAGCAAAAGTGATCTTGGTCTCGGTTTCGCTCGTATTCTCGCATTCTGTTGTGTCTTTAATAGGTATTTTTATGTCTCTTTCCTCTGCTTGACGGTGGTTCAAAGCTTCAAATTTCAGTCATCAAACAGAAAACTACCAAACCAAAGAAAAAAGTTTCAGACAGCTATAATTTGAAAAATACCAGATGGCGATAATCAGGCTTCCCTGTATTAAGCTTTCCCATATTTAAAGTCCCGGAAGTCGTCCTGCAAGTCAGAAGAATAAATGGGATAAAGTAAGGACCAATGATCATAGATCATTCTTGAGCCACCCCGCATAACTTTTTAAAAAAAGATTCAGATATTTAATCGGTTCTAAATGGAACTATAAGTTAGGGGAAAAATGTGCGAAAACGAATAACTAAAAATATTCCGGTTTTTCGAATTTAGATCATTTTTTCAATTTTGCAGCAAAAAAGTAAATTTTACAAGTGTTGAATAATATAATTTTTAAATTTATCTCGGCTTTGGAAAATTCTCATTAATTTAAGCCGAGGTCTACGAAGATTCTGGCGTGGGTGTGTTAAAAATTTCTTTAAATAAATGCAAGAAATCAAAATTACAAAAATATAAACGGAATAGTTAAAAAATTAATGCGAACCATATAGTTGAAGGTATTCAACGCGGTATTGATGCATGAAACAACAAAAAGTAACAAGGAAATATTTAATCAAAAATTAAACTAGCTTTACCAATATAACGCTACGTGAGATTTTTGGAAACTTTTTTGTTTAATTAGCGCTTAATATTAGATCGAACTGACGATGTGGCAACTCTCAACAGCATACTAAGATTTTTCGTCTACCAGCCTTGAACTGTAATAACGTTTTGTGATGTTCAATTTAAAAAAAAATTATTCGCATAGATACGTGCTCCCGAAAACTGATGACCATTTGAGAGCGTAAGCTCATCAGTTTGGAAACTCTTCCTTTAACACATATCGTAAATACGATAGAATTCAAGCAACGGCTTGTTCAGATTCATCGTTTTCAGCGTGTCATCACTCTTTAATTTTATGAGTTCGGGGTGGAGCTAAGGGGGTGCAGAAGTGGGTGTAATATTGAAGGGGATAGAAAAGACATCAAGCTCCAGCTGCTTTTAATATTTTGAAATCTAGGGGGTTGATTTTGTCAAACCAATTCGCGGGCCGCACAAAATTCTTTCGATGGCCTCATGTTTGCTACCTCTGATTTAATATCTTGTTTTTGATATTGTGATGGTTCTGTCGCTTTCATGTATTGGAAAACCAAACGTACAAAGCATTAAAAAGTTTTCCCTAAATTTGCCTTTTTTTGATTTGTAGCTGTGTGCTTTTTTAATGCTGCAATATTGGTTCTGTATAAACTTTTTAGGTCTTTTTCAATGGAGTTTTTTGCTGAAAAAGCAATATATTTTGTGAAAAAGGTTTGCGTCAATTGTTTGTTTATAAACTACAATGTACTTTTTTTCTACTATGAGCAAATATTCAGTAAAGAATCTTAAATTTTACAAGTTTATTGTGGCTCACGGGTTCAATTTAGTTTGTTCATGGCTCTACGTATAAGGTCCTTTGAGTCACTTATTAGTAATCGGCTAAAGTTCCTATAACAACCGACATACTCACGTTAGCTCTGATTTGAAAGTGATGTAAAGCAGATGTGACGCTCTTTATATCATGCAAGTCTGAACTTTCTATTTTCAATAAAATGTAAGTTATTAGCAAAATTCTAAAACAGTGCTTCTCAAACTTTTTTTATGGCGACCCAAATGCTAAGCGGAAATAGAGAGTAAAGTTTTGGCAACCCAATTTTTGTCCCAAAATCATGGTGTTCTCTATAAAAAAAAAGGTCTTTACTTGAAACCAGTCTCAGATTTCTCATTTTTCGTCCCAAAACCGTGGTGCTCTTTATTAAATAAAACTTTTGGGTCAATCCTTGGGTCGCGACCCACTTTTGAATCGAATCACAACCAAAATGATTTAATTTTTACACAACTAAACTTGTCGGCGACCCAATCAAATTAAACGGCGACCCACTTTTGGATTGCGACCCAGGGGTTGAGAAGCACTGTTCTAAAAAATAAGCTCATGGGTACTCGCTTTTTACCTATATGAAATTATGTAATGAGTCATATTTAGTGATGAGATTCAAAATTTTAAGAACAGGTTCTCTTTTGTATAGAACTCACTAACAACAGGTTGCTTTATCACACAGAGATCTGGAGATACCGAGATTTCCTTATAATAAGAATGAGTTTGCTAAACATCACAGCATTCCAAGAAAGGATTTGCGCGAACACGTCCGAACTTCCTCGATTCCATCACAGGTCTTTTTTTTTCGTCTTTATTCATTTAAAAAGCAGAAATGCGATAAAATTTTAAATTGTTTTTAAAGCCTTGAGCAACTACAACAAACTTCAGCAGTCTCGAAAATATGAAGATATTGCTTGACTGGTTAAAAAAAACAATTTTATTTCGCTTGTTATCCGCTCCCGCCTCGTTTCAAAATTAATAAGATTTTTACAAACAAGTGAAATTCTACAAATTCTTATTAACATGCAGTGATGGCTTTAGTACGGAGCGGTCGCGTTTGCCCCACCTAAAAAACGTCAAAAAGTACCCCCTAAGCAAAATATTGCTCTATTTTTTTATATTCATCATAGTAGCAGCATGACGGTGGCCCCCTTCCCTCCCCGCTTTAGGAAATTGTCCCCGTGTCCTTTGTCTGCACTTTATCTTTAGACGAAGTAGGGATTATATACCCTATTGAAAGAGACAACCTTTTTTTCTTTTTTTTTTCAGAGATCATTACGGTTTTGGGACGAAAAAAAAGTTTTTTGTTTTGAACTAGGCTATCTCTTTTTTTTATTATTATCATCATCATCATCATTTTCAGGGTATACATTAAATTTTAAAAAGTATCCCCTTTTTTTCTTGCACCAGGCCCCCTCTTTTGCATGGCCATCACTGATGACATGCATTCATATACTTTATTTGGGCAAGCATTCAAGAAACAAAACGAATAATAGCAAACCATTTTGTTTTTACATGTACATAGTTGCGTTTAGCTATACATTCATCAATCGATCGATTTATTTCATTTCGTAAATTTAACTTAAGGATTGATACTTTTGAAAAGCAGGAATGCAATAAAAATCTTAACTGTAAGCAATGCTTTCAACAAATAAAACGAATAATAGCAAACCAGTTTGTTTTTACGCAATTGCGTTCAGCTATACATTCATCAATAGATTTATTTTGTTTCGTAAATTTAACTTAGGGCTTGATTCAAATTTCAAAAGTACTTCGGTTTCGTAATTGTATTTTCTGGTTCGAGTCAAAAATATATGGCAAGTTTACAACTCTGTGTTATCTCACCTTGACAAGTTTCACAAAAAAAAAATGATAAAAATGTTTATTTTGCTTGCAATAAAAATACCAACCGACTGGTGTCGCGCTTATCATTTCTGCCTCCAGCGTAAGAAGTTTGGTTTCGATTACTGGGCAAGCGAAATCTGACCCAGGCATGTTAACGGCTTGGCAAGCCACCGCTACGACGCAACACAGGGGCGTGCAATTATTTATCTGAATGGGCCAAAATGTACAATAGTAATAATGCTACGGGCCGGACAGTTTAGTACCAAGCAAAAACAGCTGTTGTTATTATTCCTTGTATTGTAAAAAATTTTTTTCAATCAATTTAAACGAAACGTTAAAATATTAATAAAATAACTGAAAAACTAACTGCGCAGTATCGCTAACGTCTGTACTCTCGCCCAAAGCAATACTAAAAGCAGAACATTTGCTTATTTTCTGCTTTAATGAAAGTTTGATATTTTTCTAATGGTCAACTATTCGCCAATCGCCACCATAAACCGAGACAAACTTAACTTTATTTATTTATTTATTTTTTATTTTTTATCTCTATATTTATCCTCCTGACTCGCAGGAAAGCGACGGAGGCGCTATACATAGTGTAAGCAATTACCCCGACCTGCTTCCGGAGATGCCAAGATATTGCTGTCGGCTAGTAATTTAGTAGAGATATTACTGTAATTTAGAACTGCTTGTCAAGACCACCAAGCAGGGGAAAAGTGCCGTAAAGTGTCTTTTCCAAGGACACAACAAAATGGCGCAAGTGGGTTTTGAACCAAGACCATGTTGATCATCAGTCCGGTGCTTTAACCACTGTTTCACAGCACCTTTTTTTTCTATAAACACACGTCTAGTGAGCAACTCAAAACAATTTTTAATGAATTCACCATTACTGTAATCTTTTTCTTTTTTTCCAATTACTTCAGATATCTTAAGCTCAGTGTTTGCTTTATATACATGAAATACTTCCTGCATGCTCAAAGACTTTTTAAACTGTTTCATTTCGTCAAATCATAATTAATCTTTAATACCATCAAATTTGACAGGATGTTTTGTGCAGAAGTGAGGCGTTATACTGTACTCTTTTATCATTGCTAGATTATTAATTTCGTTTTCATTATGTTTAATAACGAAGTACTTTTTGCGGTGACCGGTATATCCCACCCCGGTTAATTTCACCAAGTAAAAGATTTGGGGTTAGGATTAGGTTGCGTATAGTGGTTTTCGTCGTGACAGGGGTAAAATTTTCCGGGGTGGAATATAACTTGAACCACTTTTTGCACCATTCATTGCTGAACAGTCCTCTTTCACAATCAACCTCCCTTCTCTTACTGGTATTTTAAACTTTTAGGCTGATTTTAGAACGAGTCTTTGTATTTAATTAGCAGTTCAACAAGCACTATGATGTAACCAGAACAAGTTGCCACGTTCGCAGTCTGAATTTAATTAGTGTGAAGTAGCAAAAATAGCAAAAAGAATAGAAAACTGTTAAGCGGGTTACAAACAGTTATTAAATATGGTTTATTTATTTGACTTTATAATTGTTTCCTATTTTACCACAAAAAGTTCTCTTTTTAGAATTTTTGCTTAATGCGTGTTTAAGTTCACGTGAAGCGGGCCATAAAAAGAGGTGCCACGGGCCGTATGTTGCACGCCTCTGACGTAACAGAAATGATTGTGTTGTTAAAGCGCCCTTTTGCGGATAAGAACACCACAAAGTCGAAACACTCATCTGCGTTCGAGACAAGTATATTAAAAACGTTTGTTGAAAAAACTGTCTTTAGAAAGTCTATCAATTTTTTCTGCTTTCATCAACACTTTCAGTCTTCTTTAGAGTCTTTCCGGGTTGGATCTTTCTTGATTTGACGTATTCAAAAAAGTTAGTACTGTATCAATTTTAAATGCCTACAGTCGGAGTTCGAAGCTTCGAAGATTTTCCTCAAATTTTGAAATTTAACTTAAAACTTTGAAAAAGTTTTGTAAAATTCGAAGCTTTGAAGTTTTAGAAAAAAGAGTAAATCAAAAAAACGTTTACGGAAATAAAAGTTATTGCAAGCACGGTGTTTTTCAATAAATCAATTTCTTTTTTTTTCAAAAACTGAAGATGCTATAAGTCAATAGCAAAACGTTTTGATGATTTGAAAATAAGGTGCTTATGCTATTTCTGCCATAATTGTTTAAAAAATCCTTATTGTTTACTCCAAATTTTAATTTGTTTTAATATAAGCATATGGATATACTGACTACTTGAGTCAGTCATTAGCATAAAATTTGTAAAGAAAATTAAAGCTAAGTATTTTTTTATTTAGGTTGTTATTTTTTGTGAAAATATAGACACAAAATATCAAGTCTTATTAAAAAGTCTTTATCCCTTTTTTTACAGCTATCCAATCAACCTAGTTCATTCCATCACAATAATGATTTCATAAGAATTCAAATTTTTGTCTATCTACGTTGCAAGTAAGATTTTCGTACGAGTGTTATGCAATTACTTTTTAGTGGTATCACATTCCAAGCATGATTGTAATAAAATAAAAAACTTTGTCAAAAGTTATTTGCTTTCCATAATTTTTCAGCTTGGTTAAGTGCATTACATGTGTTAGAAAAATGACAAATGAACAAATGTTTTTGAGTTTGTTTACCTTGCTTAGTAAAAGTTTAACCTAGTAATCTTAATCCTAAACGACTGTAGATAACTGTGAATAACTTTAGATAACTGTACGTGACTGTAAATGACTTTGGACGACTGTAGATTACTGCAAATGACTATACATAACTATGTATGACTGTAGATGACCGTAGATTATTGCTATTCACTTTACAAGATCTAAACTTTTTTCGAACTCGGCAAACAACTTTTTCTCAGCAAAGATAGATCCTAATTACTTCAGTTTATGTTCTCAAGCTTTTTCGACCCTTGGACTCATTTTGGTCTGATAACAACTAGTGGACCTCAATACAAAAACATGTAAGATTTTTTTCCAGAAACCAAAGCAAAGACTTTTCCGTCTTCAACTGAATACGCGATTCGAATTCTAGTTACCAGCCTATTATATTTAAAAATATTACATTGAAATTTAATTAAAGACCAAAAAAGGTCACCATTTCAATTCAAACGGTATCATTTAAATAAAATTTTAAGTTAAAAATGTTGACAAATAACTTCTTTTTTTTAAAAAAAACCCACAAAGTTCGTAAATACGAGCAAATGTTACTCCAAATTTTTTTTTGTTGCACTATGACAAGATCTGTTAAAATAACTTTGCTGAGCATTTAAAGTAGTATAAAATAGCTTGAGCGTTAAAATCTATTAGGTCGTTACAAAAACAATGGCCGCTTGAAGTACTGTGTTTTGCAAAACTGTTTTGACATTGTATTTGTTGTTTATTTTAGGTCAATTTCGGTATACATAATAACTGATGTGTACTCTTAAATATTTTTTAACTTATTTTCAGGCAAAAATATTTTTAAAGCATATAAGCCCTTAATTATAAACTCAAAAAACATGGACTTCGCTTACTTATGTTGCATGAGTTCAAACTCAGTCACAATGTCTTCTAAACTGTTGCCAATATCAACAGAGCATGGGGAGATAGGTATACAAATGATCGGACATTAGGAAGCTGCTTCCAGAAATTCCGTAGTGTAGATCAGAGCCTTGAAGATGAAAAAACAGAGGATGGGCATGCAGTCTTGACAGTGAACAATTGCAAGCAATTGTTGAGCAAAATTCACAACAAGGTGCCAAAGAAATGTTTGAGACACATTTCCAATACCCTGTAAATGAAGCTGTTGCAGTGCTGTTGCAGTGCTACAGACGGTCTTCGGCATTTTGTCGAAGATTTTGCTCAACAATTTGCTTACAATTGCTTGCAGTTGTTCACTGTCAAGACTGCATGCCCATCCTCTGCCTTTTTGATCTTCAAGGCTCTGATCTACACTACGGAATTTCTGGAAGCACCTTCGTACTGTCCAATCATTTGTATACACACCTCCCCATGCTCTGTTGATATTGGCAACAGTTTAGAAGACATTGTGACTGAGTTTGAACTCATGCAACATAAGTAAGCGAAGGTCATGTTTTTTTGTATTCATCATTAAGAGTTTATATTATTTAAAAATATTTTTGCCTGAAAATAAGTTAAAAAATATTTAAGAGTACAGATCAATTATTATGTATACCAAAATTGACCTAAAATAAACAACAAATACAATGTCAAAACAGTTTTGCAAAACACAGTACTTCAAGCGGCCATTATTTTTGTAACGACCTAATGAAATCTTCTCAGTTAAAATCTTCTCATTAATTAAAATGTATTACGGTTATAAAAGTTGTTAACGTTAGGTGACGCTCTTGGTTTTTGGGAAAAAGCTGTATAGTTTAATTTGCGAAAAAGTAAAAATAAATTAGCTTAATTTAATCTACTCTACGAGAAAAAAAGTTTTGATCTAAAAAATTAAGTTTTACTCCTCATCTTAATATCTTTGTCGCATTTTAATGTACAAAAACGATGAAAACATTTTAACTTCTTGAGAGAAATGTGAAAAGAAATAACTAACAAAACAGAAGATAAAGCAATTGTCAACAATGTTATAAATTTTTTTCTGTAATTGCTTTAATGTTGCTGTCCATTATTCTTGAAGTTGTTTTTTCAACTAAGTTTGTTAGTTTAGCCAGTAAAAAGTTATACGAGGAATAGCATCATTTTTTACGTTATCTTATTTTTGCTGAAGGCGTACAACCTTAAGCAATTCATTGGGAGCCTATTGATGATGGGAGAAAAAATGTTTTTCAGATTACATCTGGCAAAACAAAGAAAATAAATAAATAAACCAAAATAGAAACTGCTGACAAATATACTAACAGTTATTGTAGCTTTAGTTGTGTTTTGAATTGAAACCAAACAAACAAATTTTTCATCTCTAAAAACTACTTTCGGACTGTTCCCAGAAGATTATGTAAATGTATGAGCTTAGAAAAACCATGTAAAGTTTAGGCAGTTTATTTAAACTTTTAGTTTTCTTATTAATCTGATGACATTTTTTTGCTCCATATTACAAACTAAAATTTTTTGCGGTTAAAAAAGATATTAGCAGTTTCGCTTCTAATGTTAAATAAATTTAGACAGGTATTAAGAATGTAATTGGCATTTTTTGGGTTTCGGTTGAACTCTTTTTGAGTTATTAAGCTTTTTTGCACAGAAGTTATCGACATATTTAAAAAAGTTCTTTTCTACTAAACCATGTACTGTTTACTTCTGATGCTAAAGACAGATTCTTTCTGAATTTTTCCTTGTACATTTCAATCGTTACAAGAATCGCTACGTTCGTTTTTTCATCAGGCTTTTTTTAAGATTATTTGAATACTAAGCATTGTTTGCAATATTTTTTGTTCTTAATGTAAGCCCTTTTTTCCATCGTTTAGCAATAAGTTGAGCTTGCAAGTAGATTTGTTTAAATTTTCTGTAAATCGTAATTTCTCAAAAAACATTTAGATTTGTTTAGGGTGGTTTAAGTTTTTCACTGTGGCAGGTCAATTAAAATTTTAAATTTTACCAGCTCTTGGTCATCTAAAACTTTTGAATTGTTTTAGTGATTACTAAGAAATAATTTTTATGTTAACCAAATTTATTTAGGCAGTAGAAAAGTGAGTTTTAAGTATATCTATAGTCTAAAAGCAGCAGATAAATAAAAAAAAGCCATTAATTTTTAAATGAATGGTCAAAAAAATACCTTTTAATTACATGTGTCAATTTTTGGCTAAAA
Source organism: Diplosoma virens (assembly GCA_963680785.1). Taxonomy (NCBI): domain Eukaryota; kingdom Metazoa; phylum Chordata; class Ascidiacea; order Aplousobranchia; family Didemnidae; genus Diplosoma; species Diplosoma virens. The sequence continues at coordinate 25,603,993 of OY796894.1, forward strand.
AAAATTCCTTTTCCAGACTGTCTGAGATTGCTCAAAACAGTAAGATTTAAAAGAATAAAGATTGAAGTAAGTTGAATTATTTGGGAACCCGTAGAAGACTACGTGCAGATCCATTCTGACTTAGTTTATGTTTATTTCGAATAGAATCTTTTGGATTGACGTCACTTGACCGACAAAATTTGTGGAATTCCCTCAAACTGATAGTTGACCGACAACAGAGGAAATTTTCTCAAACAGTCAGTTGTCCGACAACAGCTGTCAGCTTCCCTAACCCTAACCCCTAACCCTAAGCCTAACCCTAACCTCATAGGCAAGAGGCAGGAACAAGGGGGAAATATGTGATAGCTGCAGCTGTTGTGTCGGTCAAGTCACGTTTTTGGATAATTTACTTTTGTCGGTCAAGTGACACCCCCTCCCCGAATCTTTTGATATTTTTCATAAACACTGGGCGAAAGTTTTACGCAGACGTGATATCATGTGATTTGAGCCTGATAAAAATGACTTGCTTGCATGAGCATTGCAATCGATTCCGAACAATTGGAGAGATTTTTATCCACAAAAGGTATCACAAATATCAATGCAATCCTTTCACTAAGCAATATCGAGACCCAACAATACTGGTAGTCTGTCAATTTAAAAAGTAAATGAAGTAATAAAAAAAGTCTGACTAGACAAAGTCAATAAAAAATGCAAGCTAATGTTCAATTAGTAGTTTTGTAATTGATTACAAAACTACCACTTTGTACTTTATTACCTTTAATTTTTGTCACGCTTTTTTCTTTTACATCGAGTCATGAGTAAGATATCACCGAAAAAAAAGAAGGATTGTAAAAATTATTTCTTATTTTGCCGTGATGAACGTGTGTTCGTTCTGAACGTTTGCTACTATAAATCTTGGTAATAACTACAAATACCTTAAAGGTACAATTTTTTTAAACACTGTTGTTTAAGTATAACTTTTAGTAAAAATTAAAAATGCTCATACTATTATATTAAGGATAAATTTTTTTTTATTGCATTTGTTTGGTAGAACGACATTAGACTCATCTCACAAAAAATTGGGCAACCGCAAAGAAATGGCGTTGATTTGAAAAAGGGCGAAATGCTTTTTAAAAGTTAAGACTAAAAAAATCATTATATTGTAATTGAAATTGCAGTCTCAAAGAGGAATTCGAAATCTTTTGAAAAGAAAGACCGCTGGTGGAGAAATTGGGGAAAAATTTGAGAATCTAATTACGTACATTGTAAATGGACCAAAAAAAGTCAACTGATAAAAGCCATTCATTTAAAGTGAAAATTTTTTTTAATCTTCACTTGAATTTGAATGTAAATTTTACTGTAAATTTTTTGGATAAGCGGGATTTGGATCACAAATTTGGATGAAGACAAAAAAGGGGGTTTTCACTTTCATCATTAGAGTTTGTTTTGAGGGTGGTGGGAGGATTGACCTCAGTTCCGAAAGAGAGAAATTCGGCAAAAACTTTAAAAACCGCTGTTCAGACTGATCAACAACCATTTTTGCTTGTTTTCAACGGTTGACTTGTATCATTGTCTTCAACATTGTAAGCAATTGATTGATGTAAAAAAAACAATGCGTACTGTATACGTACAAACGATCGCCGTTCTAAATATTCTAACAGCAGAGGAGTGAGCACGATATCATAAGCAACTGTTTGAAAGCGCAACTTGCGACTGTGGGCCGTTCAAGCGGCTAAGTTTTTAAATCGGCATTAATCAAATCTTTTGGAATAGTTGATGTAGGAAAGTTGGCGCAAATACAGATAGTTTAAGCATCAAAGAAGTAATCCGAACGAACTGTAACCACAACAAGCTCAGATTAGAACAATCTGATGATCTCTTTTGCAAATATCAACAAACGAAACATTTTCGACCACAACTTGACCTTGAAAAGATTTCCCAGTTTTTCAAAAACTAAATCAAAACGTTGACTGAATTTGTTTATTTTCTAGCACCACATCATCGTTCTTCAAAGTATGATCGGCTACACGACTCCGAGCCTTTTGAATGTAATTGCTATATGAAAAGAAAAGACTGAGATCCTATCGCAGCATCTCCATTTAAAATCGAATCAACTTAAAAAGCTTTTAGTGGGGTATTTATGTGATCTATAATAACCATGAAGTGATTCACACTCGAAAAATCTTTATCTCCAAACCATATTAAAAATAAGAATGAAATAAACCTTAGTTTTTAAGAAAATACAAATAAAAAGTAAATCAGGCTTTCAAATTTTGCATAGTATCGTGAAGTACTTCAGTTTTTATGATAAAATAATTATTCGAATTAATGTTAAGGAAACAAAGTTTTCCGATTTTTGAAAAATATTTGTATTTAAAATAGTAGTAGTAAAAACACTTGTAATAATAAAAAACAACTCAAGAAAGAAAAAAAGTAATAAATTTCAAAGTAAAAAACTTGAATAAAGCATTGTATCAGTTTTGTTACAATTAAAAAGATGCTTTTAGAAAAATATTAGGGTTTTTTCTAATTTTCCGCGAAATATCATTAACCGTTTCTGTTTTTCTCGAAATAGTTGTAGTTTATAATCCAGTTTTTGAAATTATTTCAGGGGTTTTATTTTAGTAGCTAATTCAGGTTTTTATTTATTAAAACTTTACAGGATTATTTTTTGTTTTTCGCTCATTTTTTTGTCTGTCACTATATATGGATGTAGTTGTATCGATACTATATGTAGAATATAGAGATGAAATGAATGAAATAAAGAAAAACATTACTTATTAGTACAGTACTCACTTTATAAAGGTTTATTGCATAATTTTCATAAACCGCAAAAAAACCATTTAGGTTTAAATTTGCAGACTTCCTGGAACGCACTAACAGCATGATTCTAATTTTAAAGTTTCATCTTTTACAATCATACTTCCAAAAAACCTTGATTTCATTCTAATCCAATTTTCTTTTCATCAAATTGAAAAGTGGAACAATAAATGAATTCGATTTTCAGCGACGCAGAACGTAAATTGAGGAAAGCTTTCTAATGAGACACGAATAAGTGACAGAATTCCCGATGCCGCTGTGTGGAATCGAAGATTCGGTGTCGTGTCAACGTTTAAAAGTTCAAGAAGGCAGTGTTGAAGTTTTACTGTAAGCTACGTCAAACCTTTCCTGGTCTTTTGACTCAGTTGCAACTATTGGTTGGGTTTCTGATTACAACTAGAACCCGAAAACGTTCTTTCAGCCAGTTTGAAGTTAATTAGAAATTATTTATGCTTGACAAGGGGCAAAGTCCGGTCCTAATTGACCAGCTTTTTTGTACGTACATCGGCAATCAACATGATAGGAGAACATAATTTTTCAATTTGGAAAAAAATTTTATCGATTAAATTTGAGTTACATCGGATAAAGCTTAAAGCCAGGTTGCAATGGTTTAATTATTGACATTTTTATTGTTATTAAAAAAGACACTTTGCAACACTTTCTCCTACAAAAAAAACAATTAAAATTTTTAATGGACTGCAATATCTTGGCATCTCAAAAAATAAGTCAGGCTAATCGTTTGACGATGCGCTAAGTTTAATGTCTTTCTGTTAGTCCGGATGAAAAATAGTTGATGCAAACGCCATATTTGCTCTTCGTTATCTATTTATCATTTCAATATTGATCACGTGCTTTTTTGTCGGCAAGATAGCTCAATCTGACTTGCGAGAAGAAAGACGCGAGTTTGAAGCTTGGTCAACCTAAGTGATTTGCGCTGTGCTCTTTTAAGGGTATTTGACATAGTCTGGAATTGGGTCAAACTGTGTACTTGCATAAATGAATTAAGAAATTAGCATCCAGCCCACACAGCCATGTGAAGAACTATTTCTTTACGGCTAGTTTTTTTGAGATTCTAAACAATTTTTTTCAATGTTTTTGCCAAATTTTTTTAAAACTCAAATTTTTAGTCTCAGGAATCGGGAGGTTCACATTTCTGCTTTTCAAGGCAACAAAGTTTCCGAAAGAAACGTTAAAGCATTATTTTTTTCTCTTTTAAATCAGTCTCGTTCTAAATCAGTCTTTATTTTAAATCAGTCCCGGATTTCATAATTTTTGTCTCTGAAAATTAGCGATCTCGGAAAAAAACAAAGAAAAAAGTGGGTCTACACATGAAATCTGTCTTCGATTTCTGGCAAAGTTTCCGAAAGTTTCTGAAAGAAATTTTCCAATTCCAAAAGAAATAAGGCAACAAAATTTCCGAAAAAAACGTTAAAGTATTATTTCTTCAATATTTGTTTCGATTTTAGTGAAAACTATGATTTGTTTGAACTACAATTTGTATAAAAACCTACTCAGTAGCGCGATTAAATTATTTTATCTGAGTTAATGGTTGCAAATAATTATCGAAAAGTGTTTTGCACCCCACACTGGCTTTAATAGGGTGCGTACGGAGCGGCTGCACCGGCCCCCCTAAAATACATCAAAAAGTGGCCTCCCCAACACAAGACATTGCTCTATTTTTTCATAGTAGCACCAGGACGGTGGCAACGGTCGTCGTCGTCGTCGTCGTTTGAAAGGTATCCGGTGAAGGAGCGAGACCCCATTTGTGCATGGACGAATGGAATCGCCCAACACCAGTCCGCAGGCGGTTGAACTTAACCAACGACGGCATGTCTAAAATAAAGACTTTTTTTAGATCACTTTGTCTTGTTACACTAAAAAGTGGCCCCTCCAAATAAAACGATAGCTTTTTTAAAGATCACACTGTTTGGAAACAGTTTGCAGTAGCCTCCCTAAAACAAAACCTTTTTTTTAGAGATCACTTTGTTTCGATACACTAAAAAATGGTTCCCCCTATAACAATGACCTTTTTTTAGAGATTGCTTTGCCTTGGAACATTGAACAATGCCCCCCTTACTTTTCTCAGACCGGGCCCCCTTTTTGAAGACCATTACTGTCCACACTTAAATTGATTGAAAATGTGTCACTAATTAAAACCACTGCTTTTCGGTTATGAAATAGTTTTGTTTAGAATAAACTTATAATTGAAGCTTTTGCACTCTAAATTTTTTATTCGGAGAGTTGTTGTCATTTTATTTTTGTACGAGGGCTCATTAGTATTGCAGCTTTTATATCTTCTGAAGCAGGGGCGTCCAACCTTTTTTGACCATAGCAGCATTTTAGCTTATCAAAAATATTTGCGGGCCAAACAAATAAAACATCCCGATTTTCGTCCCAAAAACTTAGTGATCTTTCTAAAAAAAAAAGATCTTCAATTTAGCAGTGTTCTCTAAAAAAAAAAGTTCTTCACTTTGAATCAGTGTTCGTTTTCTTTATTTTATCCTTTAAAGGTAGTGTTCTCTAAAAAAAACAAAAGGTCTTCATTCTAAATCAGTCTCTGATTTCAAAATTTTTGTCTCTGAAAATTAGAAAATAATATCGGAAAAAAACAAGAAAAAAGGGGCTCTGCACATGAAATCTGTCTTTGATTTTTAGCGGGATTTCTGCCAAAATGGGCTGGACAGAGCCCTAAAAATCGGGACTGTCCCGCCAAAACTGGACGTATGGTAAACCTACGTCATATCGGAAAATATGGCACGGGCCACTCAAAACCTTTACGCAGCCACGGGTTGGACGCCCTTGTTCTAAAGCAAACTCAAATGCCAAAAAAACTTTTTTTTTCACATGACGAACAAAAATTCTCACAAAAGTATTTTGTCGTCATGCAATGATAATATCCATATGCAAAATGCCAAAATGAAAGTTTGATTTTGTTGGTTGGCTGCTAAGGAATTATTAGGCACCTGATCTACCTTTAGAAGATAAAAATAAGGTTAGAATTTAGAAGCTCTACCTTTTTCTGAAATAACTTATCAAATTTTAGTGTAAAATTTGCGTAATTCAAATTAGGCCTACATTTTTGCTACGCCCGAAACAAAATTGATAAACGCAAAATAATTGTATCTGTGTCTAATCTGCTGTAGAAATATCTTTAAAAGATAAAAAAAAGGTTTAGAATATGGAAATTCTACGCTTTGCCAAAATATTTTATCAAACTTTGATTGAAGATTTGCGTAATTTAAATTACGCCTACATTTTTGGCACGCCCGAAACAAAATTGATAAACACGAACTAAAGGTATCTGTTCTTGATTTCGCCGTAGAAAATTCAAAAAAAAACAAAAACAAACGAATTTTGAGTGTATATAGTTCAAAGTTCAAACTCTAAAACAGGCCTGCCCAACTTCTACTGGTGACATTTTTTTGTCAACAAGTTAATTGCGGGCAACAATTGGTGAAATGATTAAAGTGAAGACCAAAAAAACCTCGTTTTCTGCTTTATTCTGGAAAAAACAGCTAGAATCAAAGTGATGACTTTTTTGGTCTTCACATTAATTTGATGTGTGTATTCACTGATTAAATCCCTTGATTGCCGGAATTGAAACCACAAATTTAGTTGGAAAAAAAGGACTTTACTTTGATTTTACATATTTTTTTTAATTAAGTGAAAAACCTAAACTTCACCTAAACTAGGGTTGCCATTCGTCAGGTTTTTCCCGGACATGTCCGGGATTTTAGTGGTAAAATCTCCGTCAGGGAAAGTTGTTAAAAAGAGTTTAAATGTCCGGGATTTTAGCATCAACTGAAAACAATGAGCAATTTTTTTAAAAAATACGTTGATTTTGGGACGAAAGTAGAGAAATCTGAGATCGATTGGAAGTGAAGACCTTTTTTTTTTTGGTCTTCGTCCTAGATTTGAAAACAAATTTATTTTGTCCACCTCTTCAAAAATTTTTTTGTTGGTGCGCCTATGTCCGTCCGGAATTCCGCCAATTCAGATATGGCAACCCTAGCCTAAACCTAGTATGTTCTGAGTTTAGTGCAGTTTTTATCATTTAAAAGGTATAGAAGCACTGCAATAATTGAAGTTGTTTGAGAAGCTGGTTAGAACTTTCCTTGGGGGCCGCATTAAAAGACATGGCGGGCCGCTGATTTAGAAGCCCTCCTTTAGAAGAAGTTTACGAGTAACTGCGTCGACCTAACTTTAAATAGGGTTCAACGTCACGGTCTGTTGGTAAACTATAGTGTTGCTTCTTAATCTTCTTCCTTAAACAAAAAAAGCTTTCTTCAAGCCTGATCGACAACATCAATGCCGAGATTGTGTAATTGCTTTGCATTGAGTTGAGCTTTTTCTACTCACGTATTAAATTTCATTTTCGCACTTTTTCAGCGGTTTTTTCTCTCTTCGCAGGTTTTTAATCCTATTGTTTTTCAAAACAGGAAAAAACAAACAAGTTTTTTTTCACTTTGATCGATTGAAGTAGCTGTGAGATGAGACAAACCTGCAACAAAAATATCGAGGCAAAAGTTTCAATAAAGCTTGCTTCTAGGTGTTTGTTTTGGACCGTGACCAACATCAGCTTGGCTTATCAAACTTTTTAATAGTTTAGTTCACGGAGCACTAAGCCAAAAATTTTCTGAACTTAGTTTTGTTAAGAATATTCATAAAGTTCAATTTTGCACATTGCTATCAAAGAACTAAAGTTTCTAAAAAAAGATTTTACTTGTATCAAAAGCAACTTTAGAAAATCGCGCAATTGTTCTTGTTTAAAGACCGTTTTATCTTCAAAAATCAAGCAAAAACTAAAAAATGTCCTCACTAGCCTTTCAAAACCTTTTTCTTGGTGTTCACTTGACATTCAAGAAAAAAGAAACCTTCTTGCCCTTTTAATTGAACCTGCAAATTCCAAAAGAATTGTGAATCGCAACTTGCAAAAATATCAAAAACGCGTTTTAAAAAATTAGATTGATTTCTGCAGACTTGGGTCGTCGCGATTTCTATAATTCAAAGTTAAATCTAATTTATTTTGACCGTGCTTATTACAGAATTCAAGCTTTCATTACTTTTTTTAACCTAAGAAACTTTAGCTTTTGTTTTCGTAAAAAAGAAAAAAGAAAATAACGTACCGTTTTGTAACAGTTTAAATTTAATTGATATCGCATTAGCAACAAAGCTGATCGATTCAAACATGATAAAAAGGATAAATTTTTTTTATCACTATAATCGTTTAAGAAAAGGAGAAAATTAAAAATCAACACACTGCTTTCTTTTTTTATACTAACTCTACTTACGAAATCTACGGGATTTTTTACGGCGATTTTAGCTGCTATCTTACAGTTGAATTTGTTTCTTGAGATTTCTGACGCTGGACTACTATTGTTCATTAGAGCTGATTTTTTGCTTATGTACGTGACTTTTTTATTATCAAAATAGAAAATAAAAAATACATAAATATATAAATAGCCACGAAAAAACATAAAAGACAGCAGAAATCAAAAAAGAAAGAAGTATTTAAAAAATAATTGAATAGGTTCAAAAGAAAAGGCTTAATGATATTTCGGTGGCAACAATTTGTCCACGCAGATCAAATGTTGAAAATAACTATTTTACTTTATATCAACTCAATTAAATTGATGATTAAAAATGGACCAATAAACAAAACTAGAATTAATCTTACCAAACAAATGCGTTTCCTATGTCTTTGTATAACAAAAACATAAGCACATCTTTGTACAACACTATGTTACATGACACGTCATAAACTTTTTTATTTCTTTACTTCAGATTTTTGGAAGCTAAAAACGCTTTCGCGCATATAGAATCAACATAAAATCAATAAAGAAACAAAAAGCTTTTGCTTTTGCGGACAATCGAAATAATAGAAAGGGGTTTTTAACAAACATCTTGCTTCATGATTTAAATCATTCGAAAACAGACCATTAACTAAGTTCAATTTCGAATTTATAAGAATAAAGTTCTAGATATCACAGTGCAAAAAGTACAAAAAAAAACATAAACGAATTTGCATTTTGTACGTTGATTGGACTCAAAAAAACTTTATTGGCTTGGCTTGTACGCGAATGTTCGATGCGCTTGAGCGGTGTCCGAAAAAAGTTTCTCTTCTTCACTCATGACGTCACGCTGGACAACATCCTCCTTCGCTTATCAAATTATTTCCCGAACATTCTTTTCGTTTTCTTTTCACGGACAGTTTCTTAATTTGCATTTGTGAGTCTCTTTCGAACGCGAGCGGGCGTCGCACATGGAATTATCGAGAAGTCTTCCCGATCTTGTTTGACACATCACGAATCTTCTTTTCGTTCCTTCTCCGCAGGAAGTGGAACAGGATCCCCACATTCCTGTCACCCAAATAGGTTTTTCGTTGTGCTGCGTGATTCGTTGTATTAACGAGGGGACGCCGTTCGTTCGAGTGTCAGTCCCACGATGGCCGTGAATAGGAGTCACAGTAGGACAGGAGGCAAGAAAGCAAGGAAGTTGATAACTAGGCTTTTGTGCCGCGTTGCACCTGCGGACAAAAAAACAGTTAACATATCTTTTTATCATTAGCTGTTTTTTAACCCATAATTTACGATTTGCCCAGCTTCCGAAATATAAAACTCAAAAAATAATAGGATCATTATAATATGGAGATACCAGGTTCTCCTCAGTAAGATCAAACTAAACATCTATTCGAGTATAATTCAGTGGGATCAACGGCAAAAAAGTTGTCATTATCTTTAATTTTCATTTTTTTTGAAATCAAGTATTTGTAAATTACTGCATCTGTTAAAAATAGAAACTCTTTGAAATAAAAATTATCCTTTAAACCGCCTCGAAAAAAAGGAATTTTGTGACGAACAATACAAAGAGTTATTGTTTTGTTAGTATATTGAAAAAAAAACAATTGAAAACTTCAAATATTATTAATTTTATTATAAGTTATTTGATCTGTCTCAAAAATATTTTAAATAAAACAAAAGTGATTAAAAAAATAACTTTTTTTGAGTCTATATTAAAGCTCTAGCACAGTGGTCCCCAAACTTTTCGAGCAGGGGCCGTGTAAACCTCCGCGGGTCGAAGCGAGAAATCATAGTGATCTCTCTAAAAAAAAAAAGGTCTTCACTTCGATTCGATGTCTGATTTCACTATTTTTCTCCCAAAAACTTGGTGTGTTCTCTAAAAACATAAAAAGATGAAAAAACTGAAACTGGAGTATTTCCGACATAATTCTATCCAACTGTGGCTCAAAGTAAGTGCCTATATTTTTTAAAAGAGCTCCGGGGGCCCGATAAAAAGTCTTGGTGGGCCGGATCCGGCCCGCAGGCCGTAGTTTGGGGACCACTGCTTTAGCACATACATGCTGCATGCTTAAGGTGATTTTTTTCTATCAAACGCTCATCAAAACCAATTTCGGTTCTTCCGATTGGGCCCAAACTACTTTCACTTTTGTTCAACTTTTACGCCTCTTTGTTTACTTGGCTTCTTAGCTGACATAGTTTGTGTTCTTGGTTGATGATTGAGAAATGATTCGATAAAACAAAATTACACGAAACACGATCTTTTTCACACACCATGCTTGAAGGGTACAAACGCTCTGCTTCTGTATATGAGCACCCTAACATGTTATTTAATATGATTGCGTGGCCACCCAAGCCGCATGTAACAGAGCTCACGATCTTGTGATTGGGTAAGCTTGAACATGTAATTTAATAAGGACCCGTTAAAAACAGTCGGTTTAAGTTCAGCCACTTCTATACTAAGCACTTTTTAAAAGCGAATTTCATTTTTATTACGTTTGATGTAATTCTTTTAAAGTTCTTCGTTTTATATATGACAAAATTAATTTTTCCTTTAGACTATACAGTATATTTATGAACAGAATACTCTCATTTTTTCGGATGATTGTTATCAATAAATAATAAAGAACGATTTTTACAATAATATAATGGATTATTCCAGCTATTTACATGTAGCAAAAAAAAGCTCTGTCATGCGTAGTTGCTAGTTAAACTTTTTAAGTTGCCTTACGGCTAAACAGACTACACTATTTTATTTACTACCTGCTAAATAAAATTTGACAAGTTTGCAATCAAAACGTTTGTTAACTATTGGATTACTATTAAACAAAATTTAAATGTTAGAACTTCTGTGAAAAATTATTCCGGTGTAAGATGGTTTGTGTCATTTTTTTAATTAAAAAAATCCCCTTTTTTATTTTGATTTCTGTTCAACTTAAACTTAATCCTCTTCGTTGTTGTTTGTTTTAGTTTGTAATATGATCGTAAGCTCAATTATGACTAGATTTCAAACGTAAACATTCATGGGTGTAAGTCTTTTTTAGTTTATTGTCTTAAGTTGTTATCTTTTTATTTTCATGATTTGAACTATTTTTTTCCTGATTTGAACTATTTTTTTCCTGATTTGAACTATTTTTTTGGCAACACAACTTTGAAACCGAATTTTAAACTCGTCATCACTAATTTTATGTTCTACTCACGTTCGCGCCAATTCTTTTCCAATTTTACAAGTCACTTTTCGCTTCTTTCTCCCAGTTCCGCATTTGCGGTTATTATATGGCTTGCATTTGGTCCAACGGCCAACAACCCATCGGGCCTGTGATGTTGGTGCTTTCTTGCCATTTATCAGTGGGCCATATCCTCTATAGGAGTCGTTTGGTGTTTTATGAACCGATCCGATTCTCCTTCGGCGATTGCGATTGATCTGGGTGAAAACGTAAACATTGAAGTATAAAAATGCAAATAGTTTGTTTTGCATTCAACTGAATCCAATGCAAAAATAAAAAATCAATTTTGTTTTTCTTTTAGTTTGATTGCGATTTATGTTTTGAATTGACATTTACCTTTGCTTTGGTCTTTAATTTGCGTTTTAGAGACCGGGGCTTAACGATGTAATAGGAATATTTAATTTTTGGAGGTAAAATCTTTCTTCCCGACAAAGAAAGGCTGAGGACTTGCAAAGTTATAGGCTTGTGTAAAGGTCTTGTAGATTGTAGCTTTTCTACCGGCACTTGGACCCCCGAGTATTGGAACACCGTGCCTGGAAAAATTATGGATAGTTATTGTAATAAAGCTAACATCTTTATAGTTACAACCTTGAGCACTTTAAGAACTTTTTTAAAAACGCAAATTTACAGTAAGAACCCAGAAATAAAACGTATAATCTCGAATTAAAAATATTTCGCTTTGTTACGAACTTTCCGTACCATTGACAGTCACGTCTGTTTTCACGTTTGTAAGAGTTATGTCTCCGTTCAGCAAATAGCGATCATTTGAATCGACCAGAGCCAAGTAATTTCCATCGTGAATCTGATTTCGAAATCCCCTTTGAACGACTTTAATCGATGCAGCACCTTTTGGAAACGTGATGACGTCATTGTATCCCGATTGTCGGAGATTGTATTTTCCTAAAAATAAAAGTATTTTCATTTTCTACCGTTTAAAAAAACGGCTTTTTCGGCTCATTAAAACCGTTGAATGATTCTCAAACAACAGATTTACGTTTCAACTGCATATTGATTAAGAAAAAGCGCGGTATTTTGAAAATGCCGAAAATTCCTGCCAGCCTTCTTCTAGTTGTTTGTTTTTCTCTTTCTTTTGAAATTGGAAAGAAAATCATAAAGAAAACAAACGAATTGCTGTAGCTATGACGTAATTCGACCTGCAAAATTTTCGGCTAAACAGATTTAAAATTTGTTTGAGCAAAAAAGAGTCCAATACATTTAGTGAGAAGAAATTTTATCGAAACTGTAAACTTTTACAGTTAACAAAATTTATTGTGGCATTAGTTTGGTTAAAGTGTGTTTTGGAATCATAAGATCCGTTTTCACTACGAGCGTGAAATGGAGAATTTTTTGTTCGTTACATTGATTTTTTTACTTCTTTCCGCGCTTAAGCGTTAAACGAAGCAAAAAAATGAACAAAAGAAACAAAGAATACTCCATTCCACGCTCATAGTGAAAACAAACCTTTAGTCACATTTTTTCAAAACAAGATAGCTGCTTTTTGGAAAAACAAGAAAAGGTTTTAATGATTTTGACTTATCATATCACATCAAAATTCTCAAACAGAATTGATTAATGCTGTTGACATATTTTGATTACTTTAAATTTAAGCTACAATAAAACAAGAAATAATCGTTCGTTCTTGTAACGAAAATTGTTTCTCCCTAAACAAGCATAATCGTTTAAGATTTACTGACACAAAGAAACCATGTCGTCTTGAAAATACCATGCTCATCTTTTAAATTTTAGAATTTACTCAACAGAGCCGTTGTACCTGTGCGTGTTTATTCAACCATATCGCAAAAATAAACGATGACTGTATTTAGGGTGCGTAATCTGTTCAATCCTTGTCAAAAACAACCTAATTCAGCGACCGACTAATTCAAAAGCGAATTCGAAAGCCGTCACGCTCAAAGAAAAAATACGTCTACTCTCTTGGTCGTTGTTCATTGTACAAAGACGCTTTTTATTCCAAATGAAAACCAATGAACCTGGCAACGCGATATCCGGAGATTGCACATTGCTACACTCTGGTTAAGGTCGAGCCGTTTACCTTTGATGCGCCGACATCGCTTGTTGCTGACGTTGCACAGGCCGCACTTATTGTACTTCGCTTTGGACCCGAGTGTCCCGTCACATCCAGCCGGCATACACTGGCCATGCACGCAGACGTGGGTTGTATCAGGGCCGCATCTGCACAAACAGAGATTGTTGGTGCAAATAAAAACTCGTTTGTTTCATTACAAACCTCGTTCCATCGATGACGCGTTGTGAAAGCGTGACGTAAGTTCCGGTTTGTTCCGATTGGCAGATTAACTTGCAACGGTCTTTCGGATGTATGTCCAGGTATTTCGGAATCCATGTGGACGCCACTCCAACTCCGAGAATCGGAAAGCGTTGGCCATTGTAGGAAGCGCACTGTTCACCTCTGAAGTCGGGGGCTGTTTCTTGTCCGTAACTGTCGGGTCGACAGGGCTGAGTGTGGCAGCTTCTGAATTGCAGTCTGGATCCAATGCAGTATCTGCCTCCGTGCTGAGGTGCCGGGTTGTTGCATTGCCGACTGGACATTTGAATTCCACCCCCACAAGTCCTCGAGCATGACCCGTACTGACTCCAACTGCCCCAGCGTCCATGAATCGGGCTCATTTCCGTTTTTTTCACGACGCATCGGCCTTGCATACAATGACTTCCCGGAGCGCACGGGGACCCATCGGCTCTGGGAAAGTTTTTGGTGTGGCATTGATTGGGACGTCTAAATACAAGTCGGTGTTTATCCATCGACTTATTCAGCTGAGTTTTTTGGGCCACTTACGCTCCTCGGGGTAGCTGACACCAAAGTCTGCTGCATTCTCTCATGTACGGACACTCGATGGCGCCATCTCCAAATGACATCTCGCACTGAGCGTTGACGTCATACATGGCCCCAGGTAAATCTTGCGGATACGTCTGTCAATAGAAAGGAAGTACAAACAATTAGCAATTATAGAGAAGCTAATCAGGTATAAGGAAGGTTAATTCAATAATAAGGACAATCAGAAACAAAAATAAGATTAGTAACGCCCGAAGTTCTCGTGCAATATTCATTTATGCGTCATGCATCAACCATATTTTCTCTTAGAGCCAATCTGCTCTGACAAAGCTTTGCTATCAGAAAGCATATTGTACATCTCGCTGGAGCTTATTTCTAAGTATATTTTCAAAGTTGTGATTGCAACTGTTGCGTATTATGCATAACAAAAAAAATCATCAAATGGTGAAATAACAGACTTTAAGTTGCGCTCAAGTATAATTAAAACAATCTGAAAATTTTTAATTAAAAGAAAAAGCCCGTATGGAATTTATTGCTTTATTTTAATTTTAACGTTTTGGGATAATATCAATATTTTACTCATCATCAAAAAATGTAATAAATTTTTTAACCTTGAATAAACTATCATATTTTTCGACAATGGATAAAATATTATTCGAAAACGTTAAAATTAAAATAAAATAGTAAATGCATTTAATTTAAAATAGATCAAACGCCCCAGCCATCATGAAAACATGAAAAAACGACATTTTTAAAAAACTAAATACGTTTTTTAGAAGTAAAGACAACGCTATTTTCTAAAACACACTTCTTCAAATTAGGACAAATCTTAGAAATAAAGACAATAAATATAGCGCATAACTAACAACTAAGATCCAAGTTGTTTTTTTTTTGATGTTCTCAACTTTAGGTGTTTTTGTAAGTTTTATAACTATGACACAAATTTTTATCAGTTTTATAAATGTAAAATTTTGAAGCATTGTTTTATCAAATCAAAAGATTTTACTGATTCTCAACTAATTTTCACTCGCACGGAGTGTATTTTACCAGCACGCAGTGTAAGTTGTAAACTAAATTTTCTCTGAGGAAATGTCAATATAAAAACCGTAACGTTTTCACAATACTTTATCAAGCCAGGGTAAAATATTTTTGAATTATCTTTTCCGGTGATTTTATCAAAAAGGCTAGACCGTTTCTTCAGTCACGCTTTGAAAGGACAATGATGTGAAATATCCGTCTTACGATCACCTGATAAGCCTGGGTCGCTTAATCAGCTCTGATGTGTTTGTTTGTTTTGATCAATTTTAGCAATAGCTGCTTCTACGGTTTGCTTGGTCATAAGAACAATGAAGAATAAGGTTGTTTTTGATTGGCAAACTTTACCTGTTTATATTTTTATACTTTTTTTCATTTTATAACTTTTAAATATAGAATTTATTAGAGGCTGCTTGATAACAATGCTCATTGCAATTATTCTTACTTCTTCTGAAGCGACATTTTTTTATCAATTCTAGGAAATAATTATCTCGCTGCTATCGCCATAACCGCATTTCCCCTTTCTCGGCGGACGTACGACAATGACGTTCAAAAGAGCGAAAAACATCGTACCTTAGGCTTTTGCGGTTTGTCCAGCAAGCATTCGCCCCGTCCATCTTCGAGAAAATCGACGACAGCTTGCTTCGAGCACAAACTCCACGGCTGAGCGCTGTCAACGCGCTCCATTGTTGAACTCATGACATGGGAGGAAGGGTCGAAGGCAAAATTGGCGCGACACAAACGGTTGTCGTCGTGCATCATGTTGAGGACGTGACCCACCTGACCATTTGAAAAAAAATGTCAAGCTCTCGTTATCTCGCTAAAACCATTGGTGACATTTTTCTTTATTTACTCATACTTTATCCGGCAACGAAATTTCGTTCTGTTTTTCATTTTTATAAAAGTTAATTTTATCCAAAACCAAAAAATTTTCTAGAATATTTACTCAGCGACACTAATATTGCATTTCAGCCAAAAGCAGCTGAGTTTTAAAATTTTTAAAAATATTGTTCTCGTTAAAACACATTTTTATCTCGTGTTTACCACCTGGGGGAAATAAAAATAATTTCACCTCGTGGGCGATCGTGTAAGAAGCAGACAACCCATCGTCTTCAACAATCGCGCAACTTCTTCGACTGGAACACATTGCCCCCACTTCAGCCATCCCTGCAAGATAAAATGCGAGAGTGATAGCAGTAATAAAATTTTCTTTCAAATTTACTTTATTTTTATGAGCACGTGAATGACTAAGCTTTGCTGGTGATGAATCCATATGCACTTTTATAGCCAATCCAGCGATGGGATTCAGGGGGTTCGTAGCGGTTCGCGCGAGCCCGTTCTTGCGTTCTTGGAATGTCGTGACGTTTAGCGAGCCCTATCTTAATGTAACGTAATCTTTGTATTCTTATGACAAAACCTGTTGTTAGCAAGTTCTATTGGGAAGAGAACCTGTTCTTAAAATTTCAAATCCCATCACTGCAGCAATGGAGTCGAGCTATTATGCGGCCTTATTTGAGCCGTTATGTCTTTTTTAATATTGGCAAACCACAAGACAGCCAATTTGCTTGTAAGTTCAACGCTTAATGGAAAGACATTTCTCGGTGAGAATGTTGAAACTGTCTTTATTAGAATGGTGAACTTTATCTGGTGGGCGATGGTGTGAGTTACTGAACTGGCTCCAGGTAACAACCAAACTAAACACTGTGCTTTTTCTAACAAGCAACAAGCAAGAGGTTTTACCAATAATTTGTAATGAATAATATGCGTTAAAAGAAAGAACCAAAACTATCCGCTTAGCGAAGATGTATTTTCAAAACTTGCACTTTTTGATAATCAAAAACTATGATGTACATTGTGCAAGAGATATTTTTACAATTAAACTAAAAATCTTAAATCAATCAAGCAAGTGCTACCAGGAAACCCTCGTTTAGATGTAAGTGCCCGATTAGATACAGTTTTGTTTTGAAAAACTCAGGTAAACTTTATCTTTTTTAAGAGTTTGTTGTGGTAACAATTCTGACGAGTAGTTTTAGCGGAACTTCAAGGGCTGAAACATCCCATCAAGTTGACAGAAGTGCTTCCGAAGTGACAATTTCGCGTCATTGCCGGTTACAAGAACACACTTAAAGATCGGATAACTTTTCTTGGATTGACGATTAAACTTTAAGTTTCGAAATGACCGGCATTTTGTCACTTGTCTGTAGGACTACCACAATAACAAATGAAAAACAACTCGCTTTCAAGTATCAGATACCAGTTTTTACCTTAAGCAAGGTTGGCATTGTAAGTTTCTCTTTAGATTTTTCGGTTTTAAGTAAAGATTAAAATGAACGAGTGCAAGTGACGTCATTTAGAAACAGGGTAAAGCAAAAAAACGTGAAACCTTTCTTACCAAGAGTTTCACAGGTGTCTCCGCAGAGGTTTTTCTTGGTCAATAAAATGGCCAGATCGTAATGGGACGGGTCCTTGTCGTCGGGGGTGTTAAATTTTCTTTGCCATGCGCAAAAGTTTCGAAGAGAGTGCGCGGCGTTCGTCGAGACCCTCGGTCCGTCTTGCTCGTTGTTTATGATCATGATCTTGAAAAGGAAAAATTTATTTCAATCTTCGTATGGCGAGCTCAAATCAGAACAAGTACACTTCTGTTTCGGCCTTTACCGCTTTCAAATCTTTCGAAAAAGTAAAGTTGAAACGCAAAACTTAATTTTAAACCATCTCGTGCACGTGCAAGCGAAAGCGATTTTTCTCACCTTAACCACGCTCAAAGAGATGGCGCTACCGAGACTGGGATGCGAGAAAACTCTGTTGGCGACCATCATGATGCTAAGAATATAGTGTTCCAGATCGTCACCGTGATGACTGAGCATGGATGCATCGGCCACGACCATTGTCTCAATGTAATGCTGACGAGAATCAAATCTTTTTTTTGATCGCGACGATCTCGAAGTTTCCTCATTTTCTTCAGCAGTTTTGTTGTTTGTCAGCGAGGTATCTTTGACGAGTGATCGCTTGTGTCTAGACGCTTGACGGGCGACCTTGAAATAAACAAATCGTCACTTTGAAAACAATCCGAATCATGCGTCATCTCTTCAATGTTAATAACTCAATAAACTGCAGAAAGACATGGCTCATTTGTATAAGGAGGCTATAAAACACGATAAAAGCATCGACACTTATCGTACCTTGAGCGCCATTTCTTGAAACGCTCTTCGTTTAAATGTCCGCCGATACGTCGTCCGATGTCTCTCTTCATTCACGCCGCAATGGGTGGATTCGCCACTCACGTGACGTTTGTCTCGGGTTGCGATACTCCTGCGACGAATAGAGTGGAGAATAGAGCTGCCGTTTAGCGACGTTTTTTCGAGAGGTTCGATGAAATAGTGATATTCGTCGGTTGCAAAAGACCCGGTCATTGAGTCGCACAAGCTGACGCCAACAATCGAGTTTCGGCGCCCAATGATTTCCCCTTTGTAAAAACATCCCCGTAGAGAAAGAGAATCGTAAAAATCGGTCTTGTTCTGGAAAGCGTTTTCCGGCGACAACGTAGTCGTGTAACCAGGCGCGAGCAGATCGTCGTCGAGCTTCAAACGGAGCAAGAGATCTTCTCCGAAAGCATGTAGTTTATAAACGGGATTGGTAAACTCGCTGCCGTTACTTTGAGCAGTCAAAGACAGCCGCGATCTGAAATGGTCTGATGACGCGATTTGCCGATTGCCATCAATCAATCTCAACGGAGTTGCAACCTCCACTTCCATTTGCGATTGCGCTTCTTCTCTGGATCTGAGGTCATCTGGATGCGGTTTAACGTCGACTCTTATACTTTCAATTAAGCAGACCATTTGCAAGCATAGCGTTGCCAAAATAAGAGGCTTAACGCATACGTTAAAGTTGGACATGTTTAAAAAATACTTAACTACAGAATGGTTTTTCGCATCAAGCTAGATTTGAAATTTGATGCAAACCTTCTATGGATAAAAATCTTTTTTAATCTCTTTAAGCAACGATAAGTTTTCAAGTCCTACGTTTTCTGGAACATAAAAAAGTTGTTTGATTAAAAACAGGAATGGATTGAAAGAAATTTTGTTACAACTGATCGTCGAAGACGGTGTAATTTACACATCAACACACCTACCATACGTAGGGTGGCTAAGATTCACAAAAACAAAACAAATTACGCTCTACTGTGGTCGAAGATAACAAAAGAACGTTGCGCTTAGTCGAAAAACTTTGGTAAACACGATACCAACTACACAACCAGTCTTTGAAAAGCAACTTTTCAAAGCTGAAGTTCGCAAAAAATCGTGGTGGGGAATGAAATTTAATGAAGTCCTGTTTTGCAGAGTGAAAATGTGCGTGCAAGTTTTGGTTCGTAATTCGACTTGGCTGACAACTGAATCATTTCGCCCAGAATTAGGGAAATTAAGCAGCTTTGTTTTATTACGTCATTGACGGCACGCGTCGTAAAGAGCTTAACGTCGTTCGGCGTTGGACAGCTCTAGACCTTTAAATATGTGTCGCTCTTACTGAAAAGTGAAAATAAATGCCCTAAAGGCATAACGCTGTTACAAGAAGGCAGTGTTCTCTTATTGGAATAACTTACATATCCGTTTGTTTTACGGTTATTGGCATTTAAACACGTTTTTTTGTCTCGCAACGACGAGGGCTTAAAACAATCGTTTTTTTCGAAGTCGAATAAGGGCCGGTTAAAGAAGCTAATATTTAACCGGAGCGTTCGTCTGCGAAATATTTAGTTGTTTGTCCCCGAATCAAATAACTAATCGGGTAAGAAGATATTGCCCGAACAAAATCAGGTTACGCCGAATGAAAGCGCTTTATAAAGAACAACCTAACATCAAAGGATGGTGTCAATTTGAAAAGCCCGACACTCGACGAAAAGAAATCTGTTAAGTAAATTAGCTTCTATTCAAACTAATTGCTTTTTCAAGCGAACTTCAGGGCGTTCGGTGAGACGTGAAGAAATTAACACATTAAGTGTAGAGGTGATATAAAGCGAATCTTAAATGGAGCAAAATAGCAAACGGCCGATGATTTTGTGCTCGTGTTTTGAACTGCACATGACATCAATGAACACTGCAATGAAACGGGAACTGCAATCATCTAATAAGCATATTTTCAACTAATTTAGTTGAAAATTGTTTTTACTAGATCAATCAATTTTTTTTTCAACGAGAGAATTTTTCTATTACCTGAGAAACAGAACTGATACTAAAATAACAACTGAAATATTACCTGAGACAAAAAAATATTAGTAATAAAAAACTTAAGCTTCACGTAGCAAGAATTACTGAAAAAGTAACAACGGACGAAATGCAACGCTCTGCACGAAACGATACACGCATTACACAACAAAAAGCAACTGAATATTAAGCTGCTATAAATGCTTTTAAAAAACGATTAGCTTAAACAAAAAAGATGAGTTTTATCTCTTCCGCTTAGTGTAAACAATATAACTAGCTATCGTAAAATGCTAAATGAAAAAGAAAAATATTCTCGATGAAGAAAATTGTTTGACTAACAACCACAGCAAAAAGATTAGCCATTAAATGTTCTTAATCTGTGAAATGTGGGATGGCTTAAAAGATTCATTAAACGAGGCCTTAGCGCACCTTTTAATCTGGCGTTTACACTCAAAATTTTTATCACCAAATCAATCTCTTTTGCAAAAAAATGTTTGTTTAAAACGGAAAAGCATAACAACCACGAAATCCGGTCTCGAGCGTCAAAACCGCGACCCGTTGACCTAAAGGCTCTTTGCTGTCCACATAATAAACCTTGCCCTTGGTTTAATAAATTAGTCATTCTGATGTATTAGCCTCAGGTGATTTTATCACAAATTTTGAGAAGCTTTTCATAATTTTTAGATAATTCAAAGAATACTTTTGTAAAACAATGTGTTTATTGCTTTCGTTGGTAAATAATAATTTACATGAAATAAAACTAAGCAAAAAAAAATTTACTAGTTCTCATAACACAATGACAAATGTAAATTTGGTTGGCATAAGAAAATCCACAAAAAATAAATCTATGCAACCATCAAAATGCACGAGATCAAAAAGCTTCAGATTTTTAAATAATCGCGTATACTTTAACTAATAAATTTAAAAAAACGAAAAAAAAGCAAATAAAACAACTAAACCATTCAATAAACAGGGGATCAAAGAATTTTATCAAATCATTGTTAATTTAAAATAAAGTCAACAACTTGGTCAAAACGTCAACAAAAGCCCATTACAGATGAAAGGTAAAGAAAAGCCACGCCTTTGACTTTGAGTTAAAGTAAGTCAATAGAAAAACTATTGAACTTTTGCAGAGTTGTCAAAGCATTACATCATTTTATAATATCAATGAGGTTCATCGCCCGGAAAAAAATCATAACTTCTATAACGCTTAATTCGCCAGAGCTCTTTTCTAGAAATCCCGCGGCAGAAAGCGCTTGGTGTCACGGACTTGTGGCTATGGTTGCTAAAAGCTCAAATATTACTCTCTTAAATTTATTGCTTATAGTCTATTATGCAACGTTCTTCTGAGAAAAACAAAGAATACCTAAAATAACTACTGAGAAAACATATGGTTTTTGTTTCTTGCACAGTAAACTTTCAGACCAAGCCAAACGATTTTGCAAATCTGACGTCGCATTTGTGCCGCCGATTTTAATCGATTGTTACGAACATTTCGCGGCAGTTTCTCGTTCCTTGCTGTTTGTCGAATAAAACAAACACAACGTCTCTAATTTGATAAATCGTGTTTTTAAAAAATAGATAACATAAAGCTCTTTTTAACTTGTCTAGGTGGTGATTTCAGTGTTTCTTTTTTTGGAAAAATTAATCAATTTGCTTATAAAGTACGTTCTTGGTTTCAGAAACTTGAATTTTTTTTTGCTGCGGCTCAAGCAATTTTTTCATCTTAAAAAAAGATCTGCTTTTATAATTATCAAATGAAGAAAGCTGGGCATGTCAGTTATCAGCTGGTTTCAAAGTTACCTGTAACTGTTTGTAGCAGCGACTAAAACTACTTTATGAAGGCAAAAACACGGAGAGAATGTTTTTATTTCCATTAAAGAAAAAAGAAATTCGTCATTGATTCCTTCTTAAACTTTACATTAAAAAAAGCACTAGCAACCGCTAGTGTCGCTAACAAGCAAAATTTTTGAGATATTGAGAATTAAAAACGCATTAAACTTAAATTCAAAGTCAAACGATTGGGAAACTAACTAAAATATGCATTTTTCCGACAAAATACAATTATAAAATACTTTTTTTGTCGAAAAAATTTAAATATTAAGCAATAGAATTTAGGTTGCACTTTGTCAATTTTTTTTTAAAGATTTTGAACTTTCTTAGTGCGAATTTTTCTGATATCTAAATATTTTCTGTAAAAGCGCCATTATCGATTTAGAATCAATAAATTAATAAACTTTTAAGTTATAGCATAATCATATAATTAAAAGTTTTAGAATAAAAAGTAAAGCCAATATATTTTGAAACATTGTTTATTTAGGACGTTTCGAAATTATAACTCATTCCACTATCAACTGCGTTAAATTAAAAGTGTTTATTACTTACTTTCGATAAATAATATCTTTCTGAAAAATCACGTGGAACTAATTAAATCTGAAAAAATAGACAAACAGTTTTTCTAATTAAACCTTGAATCTCTAATTAAAAATTTGCGTTAGATGTGTTATTGTCATTTTCAATTCATTTAGTTTCCTTAAAATAATATTTTTATTTATAAATACATTGAAACTACTTAATACGATTGCAACATGGATAAAAATTATATGCTCTCTTGCTAAATTTGGTTAAAAGTTGATGTTTGGGTAATAAGTAGAAAAACTAATTAAAAAACACTAGCTTTCCAAAAAGACGTTTGTCCTTATTACTTACGCGATTGAAGATTTTGGTAACAAACTGATTTACTGAAAACAATGCTTTTTTTGCTTTTTTTTCAGTTTAAAAATAAAAAATCAAATTCAAATCATATTTAATGATTAACAAATTTAGGATGAGTATTTTTCATTGGTATTCTTTAATTTCATGAAAAAGTTGCAGCATATCGGCAAGTCATAGCCGTACCAGCCTATAAAATTTTAGGAAGCAATACAATTTTTCCCAAATTTTATTGACGTTTTGCCCGAATCACGATCTTGTAGGTTTTGCAAAAGTTGAAATAAAATGTCAAATACGTGTCTGCGTCCAAAAATTGTGGCAAAAACTAAAAAAAGTCTTCACCACAAATCTTAATCATGTTTTCTAGGTTAGGAAACTTTGACCTGTGCAAATAATTAATCATCGGTCCCTAAAGAATTTGTTTTCCCAAATAATTCTTTGTCGCTGCCCGAAAATTTCTGCTTTTGACCAGATTTTTGAAACTCGGGGGGAGGGTAGGGGGAATTTCCCAGGCTCATACAACTTTGGGCAAGTAATTAAATTGTTATAATATTTATTAAAAAAAAAAATAATAAATTTTTGGATTGCTCATAAATGATGTTATTCTCTATTCCCAGCTTCATTCGACGTCCTTCATACCCTTAAACAACATTATACCATGAAACGTTGTACGTTTTCAATGACGTCATTTTTACATTACTGCTTCCAATTTTTCGATGATAGCTAAGGCCCGCTAAAGTCAATAAAGTCAAATTTTTTTCACGGTTTTTTTTTTATTATGAAACTTATACAACGTTAGTTTCGGTTGCTCAGTAGTTTTTTTTATAAAGTTTGATAAATCAAAACATAGTCAAAGTTTGTTAAAATTCTACCTCATTAAAATAGAAATTTATACAAAAACTCGTTTCTTGCTTTATTTTTGCAATTTTCCAACAAGTTGTAAATGTTTTGTTTCTGCACTATATACCAAATATTTAAAAACTTTTGGGGATGACACCCTTTAGAATCAATCTTAAAACTTTTATAAATTCTAAATTAGCAATGTAAATTTTACATGTTTTACAATATTCCACCAACTTTAAGTCTCTATGAAAACTTTTAGCGTTCCCCTACATCAGGGTAGGCAATTTTATGTTTAATCTCCTTGATCTATTTAGTAAAAACGTTTATCAATTTGAAATTAGGTAAAAGTAAAGCGTTATCGTCATGTAAGTAAAACGAAAAAGTGTCTTTGAAGGCTTGTTTGATATAAAAAGTCGTCAGCGTAACCTAATGGTAAAGAGCACAGTATTGATTGGCGAACGTAATCGACACGGCTACGGTTCAAAATCTACTCGCGTCATTCTGTTGTGTCCGTGAGGAAATACATTACGGCACTTTTTTTTGCTTTGCGGTCTTAGCAAGCAGCTCTAATTTAAGTCATATCTCAAATAAAAACTAAAAAAAAATAAAAATAAAAAATAAAAATTTTAAGGGCAGCATCCCTAAAAGCAGGTGGGGTAATTGCTTGACGGTTGCTCCAAGTATAGCGCCTCCGTTGCTTTTCTACGAGTCAGGAGGATAAATAGAGATAAAATAAAAATGAAAAAAGGTGCGTACACCAAATTTGCAATTGCTGCTGCACGAGATTGTTTTTCAGAAGGTATGTTGAAGTTTTTATACAAATCTAATTGTTACGAAGAAGAACACATTTTTGTGATGTTTGCAATCGTGAATTTTTATTTTAAGAGATAAACTGCGATTTTTATCTCACTGTCGACAAAAAATATAATTGTTAACAATTTAACCAAAATTTCTTTGTGAAAACTTTTATAACTGGCCAAAATCCTTGAGTTAAAATATTTTTAGGTCCCAAAAATTGCTCTAGTTATAACAAACTTTACAATATTGTTGTTGAAAAACGTTATTATTTTGTGTAAACTTCTTTTGTCTAACGCTTTTTTTGCTGTGTGTAGGTTTCTAATCTATTCGTATTAAAGTTTTCTACAGACATGCTTAGATAAGTTTCGTCACTCGATAGCTATTGCTTCCACAAAAAATAAGAAACCTTGATTTCAAACCTATTAAGTTTATCAACATTTTTTCCTCTTCGCATTACTATTTTCCAACTCGGCGTGTTGTGTCATTATTTGCTTTGTTTTATTTGTTTGAACATAGGCTAATTTTTTTTCTCATAATTGTCATCAAAATAATAACATTGGTAAAGATAACTAGAATATTTTTTCGCAATCATGTAAAGTTTTTTTAGATTGGCTCCTGTTGTAAATACAAAAAAGAATTTTATGATTATAGTATTTACAAAACCTTAACTTAAAACTTTTTTTTTATACTGAGCAACAGTAGATTAAAGTTAAAAAATTGATTTTATATAAATGCAATTTAAACTCCAACTTTTACATCAATTACCAAAAAATAATTTGAAAAAGTTTAAATTTTTCAGCCGTATCTAATCGAATAATAAAATTGCATAACGTTATGGTTAAATTGTGGTAAAATTAGAAAGACTTAAAAATTAGCATCAATCATAGCACCAACTAAACAAGTTATTTGCTTATCTAAAAAATAAAGGTATTTAAAATTCTTGTTTCAATCAGCAAATTCATATGTTTTATCTCGTTAAAAAAAAATGGAACAACTTTTTATGAGATATAAAATTGCAAACAAATTATTTTTTTGGTAAATCAGAAAAAAAACTGTTTTTTGTGATATTTAATAAACGGATTAATAGAACGGTGCCGGTTTAGAATGTGGCCTACCTTTCGAATGTGAATCGTATGTGGCCTACCTTTTCGAAAGGTAGGCCACATACTAAACCGGCACCAAAAGAACTTGTTTTTTGAGGTCTATTATTTAGAAAAAAAAAATAGCAACTACTTTAAAAGCTTACCTAAAAATTACTATGCGTATCAAAAATTCCATCATAAACGATTTAAAGTAGGGTGTTCTAAAATGATACTTATCATAAAAGCTAAATGTTGTGCGGATAAAGCTTCTTGAAAGACAGTTGTTATAACAAAGCTTCTTGTTGAGAAAAACCTTGAGTTATTTAAGTTTTTCGATGTCTAAACTACTTTCTTGCGTAATTCGATAACCCGTAAAATTATTGGTTTTATCCCACAAAAAATTCTATCATAAAAAATAATTTTGTGCCGAATTCATTTATGCCGAGAATAAAGGTAAGCAATCCTTTTTGGTAAAACTAGCTTTTTTTTATCAATTAAACCAGGGATGTCCAGGTGCTTTTCCTAATAGGCCAAGTTATAAATTTAGTTGTAGTCGGCGGCCGTAAAAAGATCTTTACTTTGAA
Source organism: Diplosoma virens (assembly GCA_963680785.1). Lineage (NCBI taxonomy): Eukaryota > Metazoa > Chordata > Ascidiacea > Aplousobranchia > Didemnidae > Diplosoma > Diplosoma virens. The sequence continues at coordinate 25,630,371 of OY796894.1, forward strand.
TCTGACTCTGGTTTTTTGATTTTCGTCTCAAAAACGTAGGGATCTTTAAAAAAAGTCTACACTCTGGTTTCTCGATCTTCGTAGAAAAAAAGCTCGTGGAACACAGTTGGAGAAACTCTGCGATACAGCTATGAAAATAAGGGTGTCCATAAAGTCTCTTTACAATTAAAAAAATTATTACAAAGTGAAATGATGAGATATCGCAATGAGGGTTGTTTTATGTTAATCAGTATTTCATAAAGTTTTTGTTGACACTAAAATTTATTGTTTCGGATACAATTTCTTACTTAAAATTTCTTATGTTTAATGATTGAGTTATATGAACTGAACCCCCATAAAATGACTACTCCTCAAGAAAAAGCGCAATGTGTATCCTGGTTAATTGAGACAAAACCAGATGTTCAAACCCAGCGAAACTACAGAAGTAAGTATGGAAGAGACCCACCATCACGTCCTTCAATTCGTTTATGTCATAATACGATCGTTTTGTCATAATAAGATCGTTTTGTCATAACCCATATGCCATAATAACACCATACGTTCGTTTATGGCACAAGAAATTTATGGAGACAGTACAGTGTTCGATACAAGGAGGAGTGCGCGACCAAGAACATCTGAAGAAAACATCAAGCGTGTAAGGCAAGCCTTTCAACATTCTCCTATGAAGTCCATCCGTACTGCTGCCAGAGAATTGGAACTACCACGTTCAACTGTGCACAAAGTCCTACACAAGAATTTAAGATTGTATGCTTACAAAGTGCAAATGTTACAGGCACTTCAGCCAAACGACATGCCAAGACGAAAAGAATTTGCAGTGAACATCCTGCAACGAATTTCTGAGGATGAAGCATTCCTCAAGCGAGTTTGTTTTAGTCATGAGGCAACTTTTCAAGAAAGTCTCAGGAAAGTTAAACAAGCACAATGTAAGAATTTGGGGATCAGTAAGAAGTAAGAAGGGTTTGAACATCTGATTTTGTCTCAATTAACCAGGATACACATTGCCCTTTTTCTTGAGGAATAGTCATTTTATGGGGGTTCAGTTCATATAACTCAATCATTAAACATAAGAAATTTTAAGTAAGAAATTTTATCTGAAACAATAAATTTTAGTGTCAACAAAAACTTTATGAAATACTGATTAACATAAAACAACCCTCATTGCGATATCTCATCATTTCACTTTGTAATAATTTTTTTTAATTGTAAAGAGACTTTATGGACACCCTGTACAACAAAAAAATTTGAGTAAGCAGTAGGCCGCAGGTTGGACATCCCTGAATTAAAACATTCTAAAAAAGAAAATAAAAATATGAATTTGAGATGTGTGAAAAATTTTTGTTTAAGCACAAGTTTAAAATAAAGCTCAAAAAACGAAATTGTGCATGTTTCAAAATAAGTAAACAATATGGATACTTAGAAATAATAATAATTTTTTGGAAAACATTGTCAAATATTTTTATTTTGACACTCACTAGAATTTATAATAAAACAAAATAGTAAAAAAAATAAAAATAAATTTACTTTTTTTCAACACCAAAATAGCTTGCAAAAATTTTCTTTAACATTTCATATTTAGCCTACAAGAAAATCCTGTGTAGTATACTTGAACAAAATCTATACTATGTTTAGCGAACCTATAATTATTTGTTGCCATATCTTCGTTGCGCCTTATTGCCTTAAATAAAATATTATGCCTATTCAAATTTTGGACATAACAACTCAAGTTTAGGCCCATTATGGACAGCGAGAAAATGTTAAGTAATAAAGTAAAGATCAAAAAGCTTTTGTATACGTAGCTGTTACGGGAGAATGATTCTGTCCTAAACAATTAGTCTTGTGTCAGTCAAAGTTGATTGAATCATAATTCCTTGCCACTTGTGTTAAAACGACTTGATTTGTTCGTCTCGAAGTCCCACTACCTCAAAAGCTGTGTTAAGTCACAATTAAAAATCGCTTTGTGCCATTTTTAGCTAACATTATTACAAATCGCTATTTTTCAACACGATTTCAGTTCTCCCCTGACAATTACTTAATGTTCTAAACAGATATTGGGATGCATAATAACAGACAATCAAATTTTCCAGCAAACGGTAATACCAGTGCTTGTAAAACTGATAAAATCAAGCTATACATCTTGTGTTAATAAAAACAAAATACAAAAAAAATCAGCAGATTTAACCAATGATCATTCGATCTAATAGCAAGCCGCGTTATGAATAAAAAATCCAGTTTGCAAGAAACACGTTCACAACATGTAATTCTCCCCATAAAAACTCAAAACGTGTTATTCGCTTTTGAGCGTCTTCCTGCTAGCTTATCAAAATCAACTAAGGTTATCTAAAATGATAGTAATTACTGTAAAATGTCTAAAACATAAACTGTTCTTTTAATTTGAGGATTAAGTTTATCACAATTTTTGCTGAGTAAATGTCGAATTACACTAAATTCGATATTAAAAAAAACGGTTTATATTTCATCAAATAAATCGCCAGCAGTTGTTACATGAACTCAGAAACAGAATCAAACAAATACATATTAGCTGTAATAAATTTTTTAATGAAGCTATTCTCACCAAAAAACGTGTTAAGAAATGCGTCAACAGCGAGTTTTTGATGTAAAACCATTATTTGCTTTGACTTTTAGCTATTGCGCTTCAAATCGTTTGAAGGTTTATTCGGCAAAAATCAAAAACCTTGTTACGCTTCAGTGAACTTACCGAAATAAAAATAGAATTCGTCAACCTGCTTATAATCCATCTTGGAATAACCGCATCAATGAAATTGCCTTAGTGCTTAATTTCAATAGCCAAATTATTTTTTATTAAAGTCTTTTCCGGAAAGGAAATCAATATTTTAAATAAAAATTTGTGAATACTGTTTCGAAGGGCTAAATTTTACAAAAAAACTTAGAACTTGACATTTTTTTCAAATTTTTTTGGTAAAGTAAAATTTATCGAATTGTTTTTTAAAAGCATTTTTACATTTAAATTTTAAATTATATGCAATGCAAAAAGTTTACGTTCACCTTACAACTAGTTTGGCATTTTGAAAATCATTACCGGTTGTTTTTAGTCAGAGTCTACGGTACAGCAACGGTGCGCAACCTGCGACTTTGGGTAAAATATATGCGGTCGTTGAACATATGTCACGCACTTCATTTCTTAAGTTATCATAAATTTATCTTAATTCAAAGTTCTCTCTTTTTCGCAGCTATGCTGCTTTATTTCACTTTTTGTTCAAATTGTCAATTGCACGTCACTGTTCCAGTTTTTAGCAGCTTCTTGTGGTAATGCAGTCTTGGCTGACTGATTTTGTAAGTTTATGTGCGAGCATGCAAAACCAAAAAAATCGTTAATGTTTTCCAAATTAAGCTTGAACAAAATCACTAAAAATAGTGACATTTCTTTCTATTACATTTTTCAGTAGGAACAAACGGTATCTAGAAAAACTTATTCCTTTACACCAGTGGTTTTCAACCTTTTTCATTTCATGACCCAATTTCCAACTCAAAGTAACTTAAGGACTTCGGTGAATGAAATTTAATTTTAGTCGCAAAAATCTAATGTTCCCTAAAAACAAAAAGGTCGCAAAAATCTGATGTTCTCAGAAAAAAAAAGAGTCTCCACTTGGAATCTGTCTCTGGTTTCTCGTGTTAGTGTTTTCCAAAAAGATCTTCACTCTGAATCAGAAATCCTGTTCATCAAACGCCCCACGACCCCCAGGTTAAAAACCACTGCTTTAAAAGAATAAACAAACTTTCAATTATAAAATACATGTTTTCAAAAAATTCAACCTAACTCATTGGCAGCGGTCAGTTTAAATTAAGCTTGCAAAGTGGCCGGCAATATCGAAAAAATTGTGCGCTCTTGATCAACATTAAAGCTTTCGTGCGTCACATTTTTTAATTTGGTACAAAAATGTCGGTTTTGAAAAAAAATACGGGAAGCTCCACGCTCAAAAACTTTTTCTACAAACCAATAATTGATTGAATGTTTGATTGATTAATTGTACTTCGGACAACCCCTCTGTATTGTAATATATACAAAAACCAAGGATTGATTGAGCAGATTATGGCCAGTTAAAGTATTCACGCATCCGGTAATAATGATTGGAGACTTGAGCAAAAAACATGTTTTTTCATTTTTGATTTGCCTTAGAAAATAGTTTCCAGGAAATAAGAAGTTTTTTACAGTGAATGTATGTGAATGCTAAATTTTGTGAGAATATTTTTTTAATTTTAAACCTTTTGTAAGAACATTTTTAATTTGAAGCCTTGAAGCAAACGTTAGTTAATATGCATGCCATAAAATTTTATAAGTCATTTCTCAAACAAAAAAAACATTTCATTTACCATTTTTAGTTAGCAATGAACACCAAAAAATTGGTTGGGTAATATAAACTTATACTTTAATATTACGTTCGAGAGTACCAGTTAATCAAAATGATAGCTATTAGCACCTTGAGTTAATTTACAAATCTTTTTTTACACATAATTTAAAATAATGTTATTTCATTGGCTCTTTACTTTTAATTGGTCTTTAATTTTAGATCATTTTTTAATGTCGTAATTTAGTTTAATTATAAAGTATGCCTTATTTTTAATTATATCAGCAGTTTTTAGCACACTGTTACTACTTTCACGGTTTTTTTGTTTGCTGAAAATATAACTTCAAAGACGGACTGTAAATTCTCTTTGTTTGTACTCAAAAGAAAAAAAACGAAAAAATCCAATCTTCAAAATGTCTTAGTTCTAACTGATGATGATGAAAGGTTTGTCATTTGCTTTTTCTTATTTACTCTTCCTTTTTTTGTTTTAACAAGAATACGTCATATGTTAAGCAAATATTTGTCTTGTCACCAGATGGTTTTACCAAATGTTTAAAATTGAAACACTGCTTTGGTCTACCTAGATGAAATCAGCGATCTTTGGAAAAGCGTTAAACCATGTTGAAACATCACAATATATTTAAAACCAAAGCTTTTTTTATTGCTTCATTTGAACTAGTTTTAATCTATCAAACGCAAGATAATTTTTTGAGATCTACAGTAATTTTCATTTTCATCTCTATTCTTCTGACTGACAAAAAAACGTTATGCTTAGGGCAACCGTCAAGCAATTAGCATGACCTTCTTTTGGAGATGCCGAAGCATTGCTGCCCGGTTGAAACTTTTTATTTGTTTTTTAAGTTTTAATTTAGATATATGACTTAAAATTAGGGCAGCTTGTTAAGACTGCCAAGTAGAGGAAAGTGCTGTAAACTGTTTTTTCCAAGGACATAAAAGAATGTGCAAGTTTTTTTAATGAACTTAATAAATAATTTTTTACCGTTAAATGCAATATCAAAATTTTCTTTTTTCCTCAAGAAGAAACAGCCTCAGAGCCGATCACATGTAAATCTTTAGCCTAGCTCGTGTCAGACGAGGTGTTTGCATATACGAGGGGCATTAAAAAAATACGCGAAATTCTCCCGTGACAAGAGTGCCAGCAAGAAAAAACGTATTTTAGCATGCTAGCCATAAAAAGCATGTTCTTTGTGATGGAATAATTGCTATCACTCATTTTGCGGTTCTAAACGAAGTTGTCAAGAGCTAGTTTATTTAAGGTAGTTTTTTAACCCATGGAGCGTAAGGATTTCGAGGTAAGAACCAACATCAAATTTTTGGTAAAGCTTGGTTGGAAAGGAACGGAGATCATTGAAACTCTGCAGACCGTTTATAAAGATGATGCTCTGAACAAAACTTGTGTTTACAAGTGGATTGAAAGATGTCGAGATGATAGAGAGGCAGTTGAAGATGATGAGGGTCGTGGAAGACCAACAACCTCAAAAAACAATGAAAAAGTTGATTTTGTTAGGAACCTAGTCAAAGAAGATGGACGATTGACGGTTTATCAGATAGCTGAGACTGTGGGCATATCGGTTGGTTCAGCTCATTCGATTCTGCATGACGATTTATGCCTCACCAAGCTTTCGGCGCGATGGGTGCCAAAAGCGTTGCGCCCAAATCAGCTCAATCTCAGAAATGAATTGACAACGGCGATTTTGCTCAAAATTGAAGAAGATGAAGACCGCTTTTTTGATCGAATTATCACAGGAGATGAAACATGGGTCTACCAGTATGATCCTGAAACAAAACAGCAGTCCAAACAGTGGCTTCCACGTGGATCATCTGGCCCAATCAAATTCAAGTCTGAGAGGTCTGTTAAGAAGGTATAGGCAACTGTTTTCTGGGACTCTGAAGGAGTTGTGCTAGTAGATTTTTTAGAAGGTAAAAAAACTGTTACAGGCGCTTATTACGTAGAAGTTTTAAGAAAATTGAGAGCAAAATTAGCTGAAAAGCGTCCAGGAAAACTCCATCGTGGAATTATTTTCCGTCACGACAACGCCTCAGCGCATTCTTCTCGGATCGTAAGAGATATTTTGAGAGAATTTCGGTGGGAATTGCTGCCACATCCACCTTATAGCCCAGACCTTTCTTCATCTGACTTTTTTTTTCCAAAACTCAAAAAACACTTGAAAGGCGTTTATTTTAATGACACTAATGAGGCAAAGCAAGCAGCAAAAACATGTCTCACAAAATGGTCAGCAGATTACTTCAAAAATGGGATAAAAGGATAGAAGCACCGCCTGGAGAAGTGCATCAACCTTGATGGAGACTACGTTGAAAAGTAGATTGATTGTATCAATAAATTATAAGAAATTATAAAATTCCGCGTATTTTTTGAATGCCCCTCGTATACGTGTCTACATATATACATAAGTCAGACGAGGTTCTTTCAAATATACTTTTAAAAGTGACAATAACAATATTAAAAAAGCTAAAACGAAGTTTTGTGTTCTGTTGAACTGCAATATAATAAAAACTATCTAATTTTAAAACTTTTCTTGCTAAAAATTGGTCAATTAAAAGGCAGAATATCTAATAAAAAGGAAAAAATAAAAAGTTAATTATTTTGGAGGGCATTTTTATGTTTTAAATACGTAACTAATAAGGTTCAAAATTAGAAATGATTTGCAACCTTTTGCCCCAGTTGTGGTGCTATATAGTTATTATGCTTACTCCAAAGCAAGTGGAATCGTATATTTTGTGTTTTATTCAAACATTTTTAGCATTCAACTTCCATAAAGTGCAAAAAAAGTGTATTTTTTCTTCGCCTTTTTTATTTGTGTTTGACAATAAAGAAAAAAATCTTTTGATAAATGTCATTATTCTAAGAAAAAAATTAAGAACAGATTTATAAACAAAAAATTTATGATAGAGTGAGGATGATTCTGTTTTGGATTTTGTGTCTATTCTGTGCGGCATCATTACCGCTTGACGTAAAGGTTTTAAACTTTACTATAAAGTAACAAAAAGTTCACTGACATGATCTTCTTCTTGTTCGTTCTTCACTTTCCTGTTTGATTATTTTGTAATCAGAATTGTTTTAATCTGGAACCCGCTCGAAGCATGATGTCTCATGGGTGGTCAATGATCGAATGTGAATTGAAATAAAGTTTTAGTCAATTCTTGCGAGAATGCTTTCTGTAATTAAAAGACTTTCTGTCTCTGATTGGCTCGCGGAGTCACGTGATTTGTCACTTGAGGTCACAACAGAAATGCTTGTATGGATTACGATCAATTGTTACATGCTGAAATGCCACCAACAAAGCGAGGCAAAGCGAACAGTTATGAATAGTAATAAACTCGGGTTAGGCCACATAAAAACCATGTGCAATTGTTTGAATAAATCTTTTTTTAATTTTCATTTTTTACATAACGATAGTCTGAACAAAATTAGTTTATGCTTATCATTGAAAAAGTTTAGGACAAATTTGTTAAAAATGCTATCAAATAAACTGAAAGTCACTCGAAATTTATGGATTTCGAAACAACTGTTACTGAGATTTAGTTTTTGATGTCTTACACTCGCGCACAATTTTTCAATTGTGAAGCAATTTGGTTTACGCGGCGTTTCTGGCAAAGCGGCACAGCAAGTACGAGCTTTAATTTTTTCAACATTTCAAAACTTTATTTTTTGATGTATTTTCAAAAGGCCACAAAATATTGAACGAGGTAATTATAACAATTATTACATGCGGCACTTGAAAATTTATTTATTTGTTTGAAAAGGCTAAGAGTACCTTGCAACTTAATGATCGTTTTCAGATTTTATTTTCTTGAACGTATTCAATAAACAATATAAGCAATTTGATAAAAATAATTTTTTCAAATTGTGTATCGACAGCAAATGCCTCAAGCAAGCCACATCAAGGTTTGGATAAAGTGTTTTATAACTTTGAATAAGTTGCTTTAAACTAATTTAAAATTTTCAGAGAAGTCATCCATTTTTTTAAAACTGTGTTGTCAGAGAATGAATGAGAGTTTCAATCAAATGCTTTTAAAATCCGTGTTTAACAGAAAAATCAATCTACTAAAACTGTAATAGAATTTGGGACAAACGAACTAAAAAATTTTTTCCCCTGAAAAACTATTTTTCTTTTAATATTTTCCTTCAATCAAACAAATAAATTGCAGCAGCTGTCAGAGTTTTTCTGTGACCGACTAGCGGGTGACTAACAACTAGTCGTAAAGATACGTTGTCAAAACTTGTCTCATACGATGTGAAAATAAAATATGAGTTTACGCTCGAAAACACCGTTTAGAGTTTAGTTTGTTTGATTTATCTGTGTCAAAGACCTTTATGTTGCTATGTTTCGTAGATGTGTTTACCTGTAAATCATTTTAAAAACCTTTCATATTTTAGTTTTAAACACCGAAGCGTTATCATGAGTTTGCGAAGCTCATCTACGTAACACATTTGCCCCTGAATTGCCTAAAAATTTAATGCATTTGTCCAGAGCCAATAACGTCTGGTCGTTTGTTACCAAAGTAGTTTTAGAAAAGAAACCAATAGAAAATCGCATTAAAGAATGTATAGTCCTATTGATGTAGCATCGGTAGCATATCATTTTTGATAGTAGCACGATGCCACGGTTGACGTAACCGTTCTCCAAAAGCCACAATCGGGAGCTGCACATGCTCGGTTTGTCTACAAAAACAGGTGAAGACCAAAAAAAGATCTTAATTTATTGAAAAAATACGTTTTGGTCTTAACGTAATTTTCTTGCATCCCAATTAAAAAAATCTTTAATTGGGATGCCTCCGACACGGTTACGCCGGCTCTACTTGGCAGACGATATCGGTACCAATGTCGACAAGTCTGACACCTTGCTGTCGCTGCTGCAACAGTTTCGGGTAAATGTTGTTTATGTGCAATGTTTCGACGCTGAACACAGCTACAATTCAAGACACGTTTTAGCCTTTTAGCGCATGAAGCAAGCAGGTCTATACATAATAAAAAGTTTGGTTTGGCTTCATTCGAAGCACAACGATGCATTTTTAAGTTGCAAGTAAAGTCTTTTGACAACAAATTCATATCAATGTATTGTTTTTGCTGATAAAAAATGCGTAAAACCACATTTAGGCCTAAACGCTTGTTAAGCCATACTCAGGAGCGTCGAAAACGGGGGAAGAGCAGGGTAGTTCCCCTTTTAAAAAGGAGGGTAAAAGTGGGAAGATACAGAAGCATTGGGTTGAATTTGCCCTTACAATCACAAAAATTCAACCATAGGCCGGACTGATTGGAGATTAAGGCGAACGAAAATAGAGATTTTTCAACATTGACTGCAATTCTCGACTTTTTTTAGCCGTCACTAAAATTTTGCGCTGAAAAATTGGCAATACTAAGCAGCAACTTTGTAAAAGGTGTCTTTTTTTGAATTTTTTCCCTCCCGCCAAAAAATTTTTCGGCGCCCCTGACCATACCATATGAGGTATTTGAATTAATGAGTAGCAATTTGCAAGACTTCAGTCAGAAATGCACACTAACCATTGAAACGTTGAGTCAGATTAAAAAGCATCTACTTCAAACAGATTTAATCCTTTGTTGTCTTGAATTTACGACCACAAATCTTCTTACATCGGACATAAACAGTACATAAGCAAACATGACTTTGATAAAAATATTGTAACTAAAGCACTGCTTCAAATTACTGTCTAGTTTTTACGTTGAAAACAAAAGTTTGAAAAAATTAGTTGCTTTGTAATTTTGATAGTTTGAGTTTAACTTTTTAAAGATGAAATAGTTTTCTTTGTGTAACTGTTACAATTAGATAAATTTAGTACTAAAAAGCCAACGCACCAATCGACACATTATACGTTTTTAAAAGTAATAGAATTGCTCCTAGTAGGCTTACTTTTTAGTTTTTAAACTTGTAATTAAAAAATATATATAGCAAAACTTAGTCTTTCGCCTTCTTCATTCGTATAAATTTTAGTTGAATCCTGAATTCTGATAAAAAACAAAAGCTGATATCCTGGCCTTATAATCTTGCTTCTTAACTAAGATGGTCTGCAGTCCAAATCAAGAATTCGAATTGGTAACCCGTTTTTCTTTGCCACATTCGGAGCGACCACTACTCTTTCTTGAATTTTTTTTTCTCAAATAAAATTATGTCAGAATTTAATTTTTACTTGACTTTTTTAGACAGGAAAGTCGTTTTTTTTGTCTACAGTTTGAGATAACATTTTTTGTTGTTTTGTTGAAATAAATATCTTGTGCAACCTCAAGTGAACATTAGAAAACCAGCGTTTCTTTGTATTATAATTTTTTTAATGTTTGGTTAATAAAAAAATAAAGAATGTTTAATCCAACACGGCTGCTTTTTGCAATTGTTATGTAGTATTATAAAGATTTACCACGCCTGTCGAGATAACATGTCGGCAGCAATGGCGTTGTTGTGCAAAACCGTCCGAACATTAGTTTTCTTATGGGTTTTATATATTTAGGAAACGCATGAATAGCTATATCCATAGTTAGTTCAAGGGTGCTAATCACAGTCGAATGAAAGAGCGTAAGATTATTGCTTTGTGGACGAATAAAATGGTCTTGCGCGTTTGTGTGGACGATAAAGTTTTTCCAAGTTCTTCTTAGAAAAAACATTTCCTTTCTAAAACTAGACCGATAAGGAAAGAGCGAAACGGTCTTGTGGGCAGCAATGCAGCCTGAATAGCCGACTTGCTATTTTTATTTATAACTTGTAAGCTATTACAACCATGCGTAAACTTTCTTCACAATTACTATACTGACTAGGCCTGCTTTTCACCCTGCTCGCACTTCAAATTGGAAGTCAAAAAGTGACCAGCACTTTTGACAAGTCAGTCTCCTGAATGTAGGCTAAACTGAAGAATAAATGCAATAAAAATTTGCATTGAAAAAAGCTGGACCAGATTTAGATCGCCTAGAAAAACCGGACGCAATTTTCAATTTTGTACCCAAGGAATCGTGATCTACATATTTTCAATCTATCAAAAATCCAAATTTTTTTCTCTGCTCAAAAAATTCTCATTCAGCTCTTTACAGTTCAATCATATTTATCTTTCGGTACGTTTGCAAATCAGTCATATTTATTTTTCTGTACATTTGCAAACGCTATATATGAAATAGATTGGTTTGTTTATCAACTTAAAAAGTCGCTAAAAAAAAGCTTTGCCATGACAACTAACATGGAGTGCTCCTTGATCGCTCAAGACCTGAGTGATAAAATTTTTATGAAAAATTTGGGATTTTTGATCGGTTAAAAATATGTAGATCACGATTCCTTGGGTACAAAATTGAAAATTGCAAACAGGACATAGGACTTATCATAGTTTAAACGTTTCGCGGACGACTCAAAAACATCGAGACCTAGCCTACTGATGGGGAAATGCTGTTTTAAATCGATAATAAAGAGTGCACTTTGACCAAGACTTAGCAGCATGAGTTTGACCTAGAAGTTGAAATCGAGTAATTTTAATGGTTAAGCTTCGAATGTCGATTTAAAACAGCATTTCGAGTAAGTTGAAATCGAGTAATTAAACCAATATTTCTCAAAATGAACCACTTGAATCCGGCTATCGTGTTCGATCGACTATACTGTACGTTCCTTACCCTTTCGTGCTAAACAGGAGGGCCACCGTCATGGTGCTATTTTGAAGAATTAGAGCAATATTTTGCCAAGGGGGAAAGTACTTTTTGAGTTTTTTTAGGGGGGGGCGGTGTGGCCGTTCCACCTTGTTCCGCACAAAAACCATCACTGAGAGCCACTGTATTAGTTAGGCTAGACCAGTGGTTTTCAGCCTTTTTAGTGTCATGGACCCTTTAATTGATTTGACTGGAACTTTTGGACCCCTTTAATAAAACCAGATAATATTGTTACGTGTATGCGGTCTCTACTAGAAAATGAAACAAAATTTCAAATATTATTGAAGAGCATACAAAATACTTTATGAAAAAGTTCAGTAATCTACACTTGCAATGAGATAATAACAGTTTGAACAAAATATAGGCCTACTGTGCAAGAATGAGATGAGAGGAAAGATTGCAAAAACAGCATTGTTACGTCCTTTTAGTCTAAAACTAAGGTTTTGCAATTTTCTGCTGGAATAAACAATAGGCCAACGTTTTAGGTGTGCTCGGTATCCTTTTTATTATTCATTATTATTTTATCTCTATATTTATCCTTCTGACTCGGAGGAAAGTGACGCAAGCGCTAATACATAGGGTAAGCAATTACCCCGACCTGCTTCCGGAGATGTGAAGATATTGCTATCCGCTTGAAATTTAATAGAGACATGACTAAAATTTAAAACTGCTTGCCAAGACCACCAAGCAGAGGAAAGTGCCATAACGTGTCTTTCCCAAGGATGCAACAGAATGGCGCGAGTAGGTTTTGAACCCAGACCATGTCGATCACAATTCCGCCGCCCTAAACACTTGACCACGCTGCCGACTCTGAATCCTGAATTTGTAAGTTGAGCGAAAGCTAACGGGGCTTGCTTTATATTCCGTATAAACTTATAGGTATAGCCTACTTAGGAAAAGCGAAATATGAAAAAAAACTGTAGTGTTTGTGTGTTAATTAATGTTTTGTGGAAGCGTAATTTGTAGCATATGGAGCCTAAAGACCCGTTTCCACTACGAGCGTGGAAAAGAGCATTCTTTCTCTCTTTTATTGATCTTCGATTGAAGCGAGCGGTTAAAATTGAAGCGAGCGCACAAAAGAAAGCAATAAAACAAACAGAAAATGCTTTTTTCCACGCTCGTAGTGGAAACGGGCCTTAACTATAAAAGATCATAACAGCTGATTAGAATCGTCACAATTACATTAGGAAAGATTTTAACATTGAAAGTATCTCTTATTATAATGCTCATGTAAACTGTAGGAAGTGAACTAGGCTAACATCGTGTATGTTAATTTGCACTTTTGATTGAATTTGACAGGTTGAACAAGGTTTTCAATAAACACATCTGTTGTGCGTCTTCATTTAATTTAAGAATGAACTGCAAGAAGAAGCAGAATTAACAAGACTCATAGGCTATATTGAGTAGCCTACAAGTATGGGGTTATATACAGTAGCGTATTTAAGGCGGGGAGCATTGTGCCATGGTCCCCTTGGAGAAAATCAGAGACCGATTCAAAGTGAAGGTCTTTACTTTAGAGATCATTATGTTCAGTTATGGCCTTACAAAAAAGGGGGGGCCCGGTGCAAGAAAAGTTAAGAGGGGCTTTTATTTAATGTTCCTAGGCAAAGCAATTTGTAAAAAAAGGACATTGTCATAGGTGGAGTTATTTAAGTGTATGAAAACAAAACAAAACAAAGTGATCTCTAAAAATAAGGTCTTTAATTTAGGGGGACCACCGTGAAGTGCTCCATAGCATTGTGATGTCCAAAAAAAGTCGTCGTTTTATTTGAGGGCCACTTTTTGGTGTATCACAACAAAGTTATCTTTAAAAAAAAATCCTTGTTAGAATCTGATGAGGCTGAGTGCGAAAAAAATTGCCGAAATTGTGATTGGAAAGAAAGCTATCAAGAAAATAGTCGGCAGCACGGTCGATCGGTTAAAAGCGCCATGATTTAATGGCGAACTTCATCAACACGGTCATTGTTCAAAACCTATTAACGCCATTCTGTTGTGTCCTTGGGAAAGACACTTGATGGGACTTTCCTCTGGTTGGCGGTCCTAGTAAGCAGCTATAAAATTTCAGTCATATCTATAATAAAAACTAAAAAACCAAAATAGAAAATTTTGACCTGACAATAATATCTCGGCATTTTCAGAAGCAGATCGAGGTAGTCGTTTTACAGTTGCCCTTAATATAGTGCAGGGGTGGCCAAACGGTGGCTCGCGAGCCGCGTGCGGCTCTTTGAACCTTTTAAAAACTTGAAAAATTATATGAAAAATCGGAGAATGATTTCGTGCGACGACCTTTTTTTTGTAGAGAACATCATGATTTTGGGACGAGAATAAGGAAATACGAGATTGATTCGAGGTAAAGACCTTTTTTTTAGAGAATACTATAAATTTGGGACGAAAAGTGGAAATCTGAGGAGGATTTCAAGTGAAGACCTTTTTTTATCAGTAAATGAGTAAATAACTTCATGTTTTTAGATTTTTGTGTTTCCGCACTTTAAAAGTTTGGATTTATGATATGCGGCTCGAACATGAAATAGTTTGGCCACCCTTGGTATGGTGTCTCCGATGCTTTCATATGGGTTTCGAAAGATAGATAGAGAAATTTAAAAAAAATAAAAAGATACCTGCTTAATCATTCTCAAACAATACGCAACTATAATACCCAATCCGGTTTCTCAACAAGACTTTTTATCAAAACTACGGAAAGAAATAATCTTGAATTGGAAAATAAAATAAAATGTGTGCCAAAAATTTTTCCACGAATAGGCAAGCTACAAAAAAACAAAAAATGTTAAAATGTCGCATTGAATTTATTACTTCAATACCGTTTAAATAAACAGGTTCGTTCATATGGTCTATATCAGGGCTTCTCAAACTGTGGATCGTGTAAAAAAATTTTGGGGTCGCGAAACAAATTGGCATTTTATGCTTTGTGCCGCGAGACTTTGAAAATCCCAGTTAGTGCCGCGAAACTTCTTGAAAAGATTATGGTTATTGCATATGTAATCGATAAATCAGAGAATTTGGGGACAAAAATTGACAAATCGGAGGTTGATTCTGAGTGAAGACCTTATTTTTTAGAGAACACCTAAATTTGGGGAGAAAAATCAAAAAATCTCATCTAAATGCCCCGCGAATTTTGAAAAAGTCCCAAAATTTGCCGCAGGTTTAAAATGGGGCCGCAGAACAAAAAAGTTTGAGAAGCCCTGATCTAGATTTTTCATACCGTCCGGAATTTAGTATAAAATTCTTTAATGTCTGGAATTTTTAGAATCTTGTCCAAAATTTTAGAGTTTTACAATAAAGATTTTAAAAATGACATGAAATAGACATGAAACTCGTAAGTTTGTTGCCTTTGGTTGATTGAAGACCTTTTTTTTTGGACTTCATCCTGCGATCTCAGACAATTTTATTTTGTCCGCTCCTTAAAATTTTTTTTGGATGGTATACGCCTATGTCTGTCAGGAATTCCGTCTATTCAGATTTGGTAACGCCAGTCTACATTTCGTGCTTGGTTGTAGGCTGGAGTAAAGCTTGGTTTTTAGCGTTGCGTAGACTAGTCATTTTTTCCAAGCTACCCTACACCATATGGCAGCTTCTTTTCTTTTGCTATAACTTATTGCTTTCATCTTGAGCATGAAAAGCTCATGGACCCCCTAAAATCACTCTGTGGACCCCCGTTAGTATTACTGGGCTAGAACGAAGACAAAGCTAAAATTGATTACATCTCCTCGGAAATTGTGTGATGTCAAAATTTTTATAAGTAGCTTATGATTAGGCTACAGTGATTTTAAGCGAGTGTGGAAAGATGGGCTTGCAGGACAACGTTCGAGGCGTCAAACTTGGGCAACCTTCAAGCGATTACCCCGACCTGTTTCAATACGAAATTTTGTTGATAGAAAGGACAGCGTGGGTTAAAGTCAACAATATTTATAAAAAAACAAAAAAATATCAAGCTAAAAGTTATAACTTAAGCTCCTAACATTTGAGGTTGCAGATTATAATGACATTTGTTATATTTGTACAATGTATTGTTTGCACGTCCTATATCCTATATCGTTTTTTCTGCCAGCTTTTTATGTGTTTTTGTGCTTTGATTTGTGCTGCTGCGGCTGAGAAATAAAAAAGCATACATACATACATACATACATACATACAGGTTGTAACTGTACTTATAAAACATGCAAAACTTTGGCAAAAAAAAAAAAAAAAAATTAGGCTAAAGTATTTGTAGGTAAAGTTAAAGCGAAACTACCAAGCGTCGATGGTGTAACGGTCAGCATTGGTGCCTTCCAAGCACTAGTTCCGGGTTCGACTCCCGGTCGACGCAATTATATTTTGCTATTAACTTCAATTGCATTTTGTTATTCAAAATGAACTACTTAATATAAGCAGAACATAAATATGCGTCAAATTTACCGTACTTTATTTTGATACCTACTTTTTAAAAAGTTCTACTTAAGTCAAGTAGCTTTTTCGAAATGTAATTCTGGATCAGCATATATATTATATGCATATATATTATATTATATGTAAGTACCATAAATTTAAAATCTATTTAAAATGTTGGAGCATAAAATTCGGAACCTTTAACTAATTTCAGAATAAAAAGTAAAGCCAGTACATTTAAAAACATAGTTTTCTCTTGACGTTTCGGAATTATAACTCATTCTATCATCAACTGCTTTAAACTCTTAAAATCTTTAATAGTCTTTTAAAGTGAAAAAGTAAAAGTATGCGTCGACCGGGAGTCGAACCCGGAACTAGTGCTTGGAAGGCACCAATGCTGACCGTTACACCATCGACGCTTAGTTTTATATTATCATACGCTTGGAGTTCATTACAGTTAAAAACGCTTCTCGACTCCAGGAATGTCAGTTTTACGGTAGCCTACCGGGATTTAGCTTTCTCAGACATGGATAAGTGAAGCTTGACCGTCTCCGTACTGGCTTTGGTCTATTCCGCTCAAAAGCGCACAAATAGGGGATAGATTCTGCGACAGCCTGTGAATGTAATGGAGTATTTCCTAACCTTTTTTTTTGGCCATTCCCCACCTAATCACTTCTAAAATTCTGCTGTCCCCGTGTAGTGATGCCTAGCTGTAGGGGAGAGTGGGGTGCAGTCGGACAAAAATTACATTTTTTGCGGTAGAGCTTTTTTTACAAGTTATATCCATTTATACATTAGTAACATACATTGAATAACAAGCATGAAAGGTGCTGAGCAGAAAACGTTGATTAATTAATCAACGTTTTCTATGTATTTGGAACAAAAATTACAAAAGTCATAATCGAATTTTTTTTTTTTTTTATCTCTATATTTATCCTCCTGACTCGCAGGAAAGCGACGAAGGCGCTATATACATAGGGTAAGCAATTACCCCGACCTGCTTCCGGAGATGCCAAGATATTGCTGTCCGCTAGTAATTTACTAGAGATATTACTGCAATTTAGAACTGCTTGTCAAGACCACCAAGCAGAGGAAAGTGCCGTAAAGTGTCTTCCCCAAGGACGCAACAGAATGGCGCAAGTAGGTTTTCAACCGAGACCATGCTGATCATCAGTCCGGTGCTTTAACCACTCGACTACGCTGCTGAATTTCTATGAAGATCTTTGACGACTAGTCGATCCACATTCCTTGGGTGCAGGCAACATAGCCCTAATGTCCTTTTCCTTTACTGAAACCAAATCAGTGACTTCAGAAAAAAAAACTCTGTAACATTGCGTTTCTTCCGCATGTAAGAAATATCATAATGCCTTCAAAATCCTTGTTTTTGGTCATCCGACCAACATAATATTTTCTGGGAATGTTTTAAATTCAATTAGCACATAGTCACCTATTGCAGGCTCATTAGTGCAGTCTGGGACAAGGAGTTTTTTTTTGAACATCACAAGGGTCTGAAAAGTTGTCAGATGAATGATCTAACAGAAGAATCTGTATCTCATCAGTGTTTGAACTTTTGTTGCTTTACAGACGTTTTTTTAGTGTTTTTAGCTTTCCCCATTTTGGTGCTTTCTGAACTTTTTTACAACTTTTTAAAAGCTCTTTTTGGGGTGTGTCAATTAAAATCATGCTACAACCTTTTTTTCTTCTCTGGTGTCTTTTTTTCTTCTGGGAGGTTTTAGATAACCAATTACTTGTTCTGGAGATAAAAAATTATTTTGGAATGTTTCCGGATTTTGGATCTCAATGTCATTAGGCGACCCTAAATCTTTTCGCTGAAAATCAACATTGTGGAAGCTTTTGTTTTCTTCCAAATGTCTGATGCTTGTTGATGTATCATTAGGTTGATCAGTGACCAGACTGGGTAAAAAATCGCATTCATCAAAAATATGTTCATCTAAGGGGAATATGCCAATCTTTTTTAACTCGGCTATGTATGATATTGGTTGGAGTCATAGCTTTTTTTTTCGGTAAACGTGCCAATGGTAGACTTCCTTTGTCTATTTTTTACCATAATTTTTATAATAATAAATATTATCAAAACTAAGAAAAAATTTTTACAATTTATGGATCATATGTAACTTAAAAATTGTAGTTTTAACACCTTTTATCCCAAGGCCATTTTTGGATTGCTTCCACTCTGTACCAAGAAATTTAAGCCTTTCTTAAAAAACATTGAATCAGGGATTCACCGGTGAGGTACCGATTGAATAGAACCTTGGGACTCACCGGTGAGTCCTATGGGATTAAACGTGTTAAACTTTAATAAAAGTAGTTATAATGTTAAGCCTAATTACTAGTTGGTGATAAATTAAACGAAATAGGTTATTGTGCAAAATAGATCTATATTATCATCAAAGGGCACAGTAGGACAGTGTCTGGCTGTTCCCCCAAAAAAATGTCCGATTGTGCCCTAACCAGAATTTTTTTTATTTTTCAAGATGGTGGCAAAAACTTAAAAGTTACCTCAAATTATTTTATGATATAAGATAGCAAATAAACCAAGTTCTAAAATGTATCAACAGTGAGAAGAATTTAAATTAAAGCTAAGGTAAAAACAGGTTCAAATATACCCTTTCCAAAATTACTTACCTACCCTCAAAAGCAAAATTCATCTACCACATTTATTTTACAATAATTAGTTTTTTCAAACAAACACGAGTGAATGCTCTGTGGTGAAATATATTTATGTCTGCAGTTTGAAGTTTCAGAGTTTCCAACATTTTTTTCAAATTACAATGTCCGACTGTACCCAGTGTCCAGCCGGGCCCCACTCTCCCCTACTCTCACAAGAAAAATGAAAACTAAAAAAAATCATCAATTTGAAACTTTGGGGGACCGGAGGCCCCGTTTGAGAAACCCTGAAGAAAGTGAACCAGCTCGTTATATCTACTTAATCAATTTGATTGCTAACAAGTGCATTTTTATTTTGTATTTTTCCATTAAAATTGGTTCGTAATGCCTTAAATCTCCATGCTCCATCAAAATTTTTCCAGGATTCATACGGTGGGCGCACGCCCCACGTTGAGAATCACTGGTGTAACGCAAAAGAGCAGACAGCTAAGCACGTAATAACATCTTGCGCCATCTATCATTATCCAAATGGAGCCCGTGCTCTCTCAGATGTCGACAAGAGCTTGGTGACCTGGCTGACGGAAACATGTCCAGCCATTTAATGGACATCCAGCTCCCATTTCCTTCAAACAAAGAAAAATAGTTAAAAAGATTTTTTAAAAAGTCGGCCAAACTTTTTAAGGCAATGTTTTCCAAACTTTTTTTAATGGTGTAACAGGGGTGGCAAAAAAATTTTTAGCGGAGGGACAAAATTTAAAAAAGCACGTTTTTGGTTGAAAAGCCACTCTTAACAAACGTAATATTTCGCAAATTTGAGAAAAATTTTACTAAAAAACTTGACGAATACAAAAAAAAGTTGAAAAAATGATTTGTTGCATAGAATTGGAAATAACTTTTCTTCTGACACTCTTTAGGAAAAATAGTCAGAATGAAGAAGCGAGCCGAATCGAGTAATAAATAGAGAGTCTCGTTGGTCGGATCTTTAAGGACTGGAAAAATTCCAGCGTATGTATTGGCCAGTGAAAGTAGGTTTTCTATATAAGCCTACTGAAGTCGCGAATTTGAATTCTTACTATTCTACCAAAACGTCTAAGAAGAGAAAAGAGTGGTGGATTTTTTTCATGAGTACACGATAGAAAAAAATGGAGCAGTTTCAGAATTGAGGTCCCCAAAAATGCAAAATTAATCTTATTGAAATTTTGGTTCACCTGGCATTCATAATCTGACCGAAAAGCAAATTGCAAATAGAATTCAGTATTAATGGCTGTTTTAATAAATCAATTTAAACATTAAGGCCCGTTTCCACTACCTGTGTTGGCGGGAGTATTCTTTGTTTGTTTTATTGATTGTCTTACTTCTGCCCTGAAAGTTGTTTTTACGACCTGGCAGCTATAAGAAGGACGGAGTACCTACGCATAATTGCAGCAATGTTACCTATCAATTTGTTTGGCTCTGAGATAGTCGGAACGTTGTTCGCATGTCTCAACGTTGGCATAGAGTGTATCAAACAGCACATCCGCAAATCTGTTGCAGTTCTGCCTTCCTTTCGAACCGGAGACAGTCTTTTTTCCTCCCAGTGCATACCTTGTATTCCCAACATTGCCTTTTTTACAAATATGCCATTGCCAGCATCTTTTGGACAATACGCGATGCCCTCTTCGTTAGGCAACAATAGATTTTCTCTTTTTTCTCGAGATCGTTCAACCTTTCACCTTTCCGCTGTAGAAGCTCCTTTAACTTTGTTCTTTGTAAATAAAAAATTTTTTTCTTTAGCCCAAAACTTTTTTAGCTTTCTCTCTTCTCAGTCAGACTTTTTCAACCAAGGAGAGCTCTTTTCTTTACTTTATAACTGAGTTCGGCTCGCTTCTTCTTTATTCTGATAATTTTTCCTGAAAAGTATCAGACAAAAACTTCAAAAATGATTTCAATGCTCCTTGCTATTTTCAAAAAAAAGTTTTCATCTGCAAAATTCAGTCGCGGTATTTTATTTACTTGCCCCGCAAATATTTTTGATGAGCCTAAATGAACTTTGGCTCAAAGAGGTTGAACGCTTTTTATGCAAGTATTTTTTTCTTTATTGACTCCACTTAGCATAAAAAAAGGTTACTCTACCTTTAAACTTCTTTTCTATATTATTATATAAGTTTTTTGTAAAAATTCTTTCCAATGCGTTAAAATTTTTATTTGTTGAGATCACCTTTATAACGAAAAAAAGTGTTTTTTTTCTAAATCTTGTCCCCTGGCTAAATTACTGTTATTTACTGGGTTGCTCTTTCAGAAAAAAGCTTGGTTACCCCTTGTCTAAAGAGATATTTTATGAACTTTGATGAATTTATTTTTGTTCAAAATTATATGATTGTAGAGAAAGGTGTAACCAAATATTTTTGCCTTGAGAATACCAAAGGGCACTATCTACTCCCTTTGCCCCCACTATTTAAAACATTGCAGGGCAGGGATTACGACTCTTTGAATGTTATTATTGACTAGATTTCAAACTATTTTTAATTTTCTAACCTAGACCTTCATTAATCGGTAGTTGAAAGTTACGCCAAACCATTGATTAGATTTGTCAGAAAATAATCAGGTAAAAGCTATATCAAATGTTGTGTATTGTGATGTCACAACCACAAAGATGCCATTATTTGTAGAAACTACTGTGTTGTTGTGGCCATTTGGTTACCGTGACTTTGCATGCTTGGTTCGTTTGCTCCTTGTAACTAAATAAAGTCCACTGTCCTTGTATCAGTGTG
This sequence comes from Diplosoma virens, assembly GCA_963680785.1. Classification (NCBI taxonomy): domain Eukaryota; kingdom Metazoa; phylum Chordata; class Ascidiacea; order Aplousobranchia; family Didemnidae; genus Diplosoma; species Diplosoma virens. Next base: position 25,652,135 of record OY796894.1, read on the forward strand.
AAAACAATCGGTAGTTCCGGTGAAGGTATGCTAGGTTGTGAGGGACGCGTTTCACTTACTTTTTCCTGTTAGATATCCGGGATTTACAAGTCGCCCGAAACGGATATCTTACACTGCAATAAAAAGCAAGGTCATAGCACCTTGAAGAACACGATCAAATGGAAATTACACAAGAAAAAAAGAACTGTATGTTATGTAGAAGAAAAAGCTCAAACCAGTGCGTGAGTACTGACCACAGTACGTAGTCTAGTGGTTTCTAAAGTATGGGTGACAAGGGTCAAAAATACGTCGCGCCAAAATAATCTAAAACTGGGCTTCAAAATGTCAAAATTGATTAGCGATTCGGGGCAAAACTAAAAATTGTCATCAGCATGATAACACCTGATCCATGATGCTTAATATCGCAAACGCCTTTTTTGATAAAGGAAAAAACAGAAGAAGCATGTAGTGTCTAGCCTACTTCAAAGAACACAGTTGCATATTTCCCTTAAAGGGAGAAAATTTATTTTTTGTTTTTTCTGAGTTTTTCTCTTCCCTTGCTTGTCGCCGTTTACAATCAGTAAGGGCCTTACAAAATGGGGGTTTGGTGCAAGACAGAAAAGAGGCCACTTTTTAGTATGAGAATTTTTTCGTCCCAAAAATATAGTAATCTCTAAAAAAAAAGTCATCATTTTCAATCGAGTACATTATCCCTACTTTCTTTCTAAAGTTAAGATGCAGACAGGGAAGCCACCAACCTGGCACTACTATGAAGAAATAAAGCAGGGGGGGCACTTTTTTCTCGGGTGAGGGGCACTTTTTGACGTTTCTTCGGGGAGGGGGTGCGGCCGCTTCCTTCACACCGTACTAAAACCATCACTGTTTACAATCCAGAAGAATATAGAAATTTGAATTGAGCAAAAATTATCATTACAATCATAAATTTTTTTCCCTGAAAATATCCTCCTTAAGCTTGGATTGCGAGATACTACCAAACTCAAATGTGAGTCACGTTTAAACAAGTTTGGAAACTATTGGAATAGATGATCTTCTCGTGGCCGACCGAGTCAAAAATGAAATTTTGCAAAGCAGTGTATGGTGCATAAAAAAATCCAAAATGGAAATCTAACTAGGTCCGAAACTTTTTCTAAGTTCCAAATAGCATTTGTTTGTCAATTTTAAACACTGTGTGTTTAAATTTAGCATATAACCAAAACTGAAAACTCGCAGAATAAAGAAAAGCCCATTAAAATGATGATATATTTTCAAATATGAAAAAACAGAACAGACAAGAGTTATTACTGAATTTTAATAGCAAATTATTCTTTAAAAATAAACTGAAATTTTTGATATTTGTTGATTAAATGCATTATAATCTAACACAGAGCTCTTCAAACTGGGGGTCCCGACCCCCCGGTGGGTCGCGAAAGGGCTCAATGGGGGTCGCGGGATTTTAGATTTAAATTTTTGGAGATCACCATGATTTTGGGAGAAAAATAGCGAAATACAACGGAAAATTGAAGTGAAGACCTTTTTTTTTTTTAGAGAACACCTTGATTTTGGGAGAAAAATAGGGAAATCAGAGATGAAATCGAAGTGAAGACCTTTTTTTTTTTTTTTTAGAGAACATCTTGATTTTTGGGGAAAAATAGCGGAATCAGAGATCGATTCTAGGTGAAGACCTTTTTTTTAGAGAACATCTTGATGTTGGGGGAAAAATAGCAGAATCAGAAATGGTTCTAGGTGAAGATCCTTTTTTAGGGGTCGCGAAAAAATTTGCCTGTGCAAAATGGGTCTCGATGAAAAAAGTTTCAAGAACACTGATCTAACAAACAGCCCAGTCAGGAAATTCTGTGAGATTTTAATTTTTCTCTACACAATGATCGCGAAAATGTCAATCCTCAAAATTAGCTTCGTGCAAATAAATGAACAGTATCGTGTTTAACACTTGTTAGCGTACTTAATAGAAAATAGTATTTTCCAAAACTGAAATAAAAAGTCGACCAATTCTTTTTATTCTTTCAAAGCCGAATAAACGCTGTTCCAAAATAAAATTTATTTCAAAAAAGAATATTTTACGTTCACCATCTTTTAAAAATTTTCTAGCATCTCATATAAAAAAGTCCTTTAAGGTTCTACAGTTTCGTTTCTCTGCACAGAGAACAAAGGCTAGCCAAACCAATATATCTTAAACACATTTCCACAAAAAAAAAAAAAACACTAATATTTGATTACGTTTGCGTTTAGTCTAAAAAACTTGTAGAAATTATTTGTTAGTTAATTGTAAATAACTATATTTCTGTTTGTCAAACGACATTATTTTATGTTCCTTGCATTTGTGGAACAAGTTTGTGGCGTTTAAAATTGGACCAATGGGTGACCGACAGCCAGGTATCTAAACAGAAAGTGGAGAAATGAAAATTGTTACCCTCCTAATAGACCAATTCATGAAGGCAATTGTAAAACTTTGGTATTCAAAATTTATATATTGTAGCTTTTTAGAGCCTAGAAAAGAAATTTTTGAGAAAATTCTGAAACGATTTTATAACTAATTATGATTTTATACGAATCTCATCGTAGACTAGACTAAGTCTAAAGAACTTTATTCTGATTTAAAAAAATAATTTTAAAGATAAAAATGTGATCACTTTTTTGGATCAGCATAATCAAAATCTTTGTAATGTGTAACGGGTTTAAAAGCTTTTTTCACAGTTGCGTTACTTTATTTTTTGCGCGTGAACATTTGTGAGTTCTATAAAAATTTGTTGTTTCTGCAAGTTTAAAAATATTTGAAAAACTTCGGATTTTAATGTTAAGGCTTAATTATAAATGTATAAACCATATTTTGTTTAAAAATTTATTGAAAGAGGTGTTGTACATTAACTATAGCTTATTCAAAATAATGCAGTGGCTTTTCAAAAATACAATATAAATGCGATATAGTTAAATAACAAATGGCAAATACTAAGAAGCAGTAAAAAATGGTGTAAGCATCTTGAGAAAGTCGATATACGTTTTTGTTTTTTCTGGTACGTTGTATATCGTAAGTTCTTCATTCATCTTAAGTACAGCAATATACTTGAATGCATGGCAGAGGCGTGTTGGTTCAAATCTGGAAGGATCCTTGAGAGATACTTAAGGACGGTTTGAACAGTAATCCAAATGATGAGATCCATGAAGAGTACACGCGCAAGCAAGTTCAAAAACGTTGATATTTATTTTCCCTTAAAAACTCTTTGAAGATTTCGTTAAATCACAATGTGTTATATTTACGTCACTTTACGTCACTTTTATTTTAAGTTCACTGTTTATGATCCTACTAAAAAGTATGTTGGTATACACAGAGCTTGACGTCAAAAAGATGAGAAATTTCTTTTTATTGGCTCTTGAAGAACATAATTTTGTTTACAGGTCAGACGGTTTTTTATCACAATAAATTATGAGGTCCAAATACTGTTGATAACATTTTTTCTCTCATACTTTTTTAGAAAATAGAAAAATTGATTGAAAAATAAAAAAAATCTACAAAAATATTCGTTTACTAAAATATAAAAATAGCTCATAATTGATGGAATTCAAACAAAGATTTGTTGTGCTTTAAATTATAACTTTTAAATGGCACAAATATCACAGTGGTCAAAGTTTTTAATCGGCTGGTGACTTTTTGAAACAAAAACTTCCAGGATATTATTGGTTACACCTCAAATTTCTTTTTTCTCAAAATTTTATTATCATCAAACCATCATCTCCATTCTCATAACTCGCAGGACAAAAATTGAAAGCGCTATACTACCCCCAAGCAATTACCCTAAATTCGGAGGTGCTAAGATGCCAAGTTCGGTTAAAATTTTTTACTCAATTTTTTAATTTTCATTTAGAAATGTGACTGAAACTTGATTGAAACAAAGATTGCCAAGCAAAGAAAACTAAACAACTTCAACAACTTTGCAAATGATTGCCCTTGGAATTTTTAATTGCCAAACAGTACAAGAAGAAGTCATCACATTTGATCTTTTGATCAAAACAGTTTGAGCTGGGGGTAAGGGGTAAAATTGCTCCGAAGACGAAGAAAATTTGGGCAAAAACAAAAGTTTTTCAGCGTCAATGAACTATTTGGTAAGGATAAAATTACTCAATTTTAGAACGATGCAGATTAATGAGCAAAAACAACTGAGATTTAATGTGAAATTTTTTCTTTTCTTCCTTTTCACTGTTTTTTAGATTTAAATGGAGCAGAACGATTGGTTGCGCCGAAATGTCACATAGATTTAAGGTAAAGACTTTTTGTGGGTTCTTCATAAGGGGTAAGCCAATCGTTTCCGCAAAATCAGATGAAAACTAGAAAAAAATGTCTAAATCTGTGTGACATTTGGGCATCTTCGTGAATTGTTGCAAGATCATGATTCAGGTAATCGTCAAAAAAAGTTTGGGAAAAAATGTATTGCAATCGTTTCGCATTCGAAAAATTGTTGCATCGCATTCGAAAAAATGACATTCGTCAATCTCTCAACATCGAACCGCTACTATTCCGCATAGAACGATCTCAACTGCGCTGGTATGGTCATGTGACTCGAATGTCCCACAAACGAACAGCAATTATTTAAAAGAACATTGCTATTAAATACGTTGTGCGTTGTGTGATGCTTTTACCTGAAGAAGTCCGCCCGATGTAACGGACGAAATGTCGTGTTACAAGTTTTTTTTAAAAAATATATTACGCCTTTTGTTATATTTGTTGAAGTTTAACTTACCTCTGATTGTGCCAGAAGAACTAATGAATTTTAAACTACTTAACCTTTCTGTTCCAGTGGCAGAAAGTTAGATTATTTAGTATATACATTCGGGTTGAATATATTGAACGCCAGATGAGATTTTGGTTATACTTTTTGCCTCGTCAAAGATTTGGATGTGATTTCCTGTCAAACTTTTTTATATAAAAAATTGGGTGCTACTATAGCGTGCGGTCTACCACTAAATTATTTATCTCTAAATCACGCGGTAGACCTCTCACGCGGTAAACTCACTTACTGAGTGGGGAGTGAGGTCTACCGCGTCATTTAGAGACAAATAATTTAGTGGTAGACCGCACGCTATAGTAGCACCAAAAATTGTTTTTCGTAATCACCTATTTGATTTTATTTCTGCACAATTCTAAAACATTTTTGGAGCAGATTAATGCTACTCATCCTGTAATCAAAGTAATTCTGCTTTTTACAAGTTTAAAACCTACTACTTATTGTAATTTGGGATTGTTTCAATCACATAGGCTTTTTAATTGTTAAAGATGCCCAGCCCAGTGACATAACAATTGATAAAGAGAGGAGATGAAGTGCTATGTTCTTCGAAAGTCACGTCGCCGAAATTTTGTTTTAAATTAATTTGTCATTGCTATTAATGGAGAGCAAGGACACTAAACTCGAACTTAAAAAAAAGTCGGTCGAGTGAAAAAAATTTTGTCTTCACTCTACAGGTACATAAGTAATTTTCAAAGTCAATCTCGGACTGGGTTAAAAAGGTATCAAAGCAACTTTGTGGAGAACAAAATACATTTGCATTCTATCCATTTGTACAGGATAATAGTGATGCAACCAGTGTTGGGTTTCAAAGTTTTAAGAACAGGATCTCTTCTTTATAGAACTTACTAACAACAGGTTCCCTCATTGTGCAGAGATATTGAAATACATAGATTACGTTCATTTAAAAGCGCGTTCGCTAAACGTGCTGAAATTCCAAGAACGGGTTTGCGCGAACCCGTGCGAACCTCCTAAATCCCATCACTGGATGTAACTAATACTTTGTATTTTGGTACGGATCATAATCTTATATAGCTTCCTTTTACAGGGCCATGTCCCTCAAAGCGCCTCCGAATAACGGCCTTAACTTCCTTTACGTTTTAGTTATTCTCCATTTCTACTTTTTTGACTAAATTTTAAAATAGCTTTCTTAATATCTTTTTGCTTTTAAAAATTTACACCAAAAAAATTCATCATCTTAATCTATAATAACTGCTTTGCTTCATCAAATGTTCTTCTTCTAAGTACATTGTGCTAAGTTTCCAAAAATTTTTACTTGATCATCTCCTTTTGCCAATGTATTAGAAATTTAATGAGCTTATTGTGTAGCCTACTTTTACGCTAATCTAATTTTTTTTTTAAATCAAGCGCTTTTACCTAGAAAATGTCGTATTTTTCTTAATATTTTTTGGTGTTTGCTTTTTACTGATTAATAATTAGCATTTCTGAAATATTTGAGCTTTTATGGACTTAACGTGCATCAGATTCATAAGTAGATTAATGACACTTCAGATGAGCCCACAATCAAATGGTTTTACAGCATATACTGTAATTATGATTCAAAGTTGCTCAAATTTTTTTCTAATTTCTATTTTTAGAAAACTATAAGTAATTCAAAGTTTATTACAAGTTGATTGTTTGAATTTCATTTCTGACAATTTATGGTTTTGACTCGAAAAACCAGCCACAAACCTTAAGCAACCTGGCAAGCCACTGCTTCAAACAGTCTGACCATGTACAAACTAAGTGAATGATAAAAAAGCTTTGTCCAGCAGTAACTCAGGGTATTTTCTATACGATATTCTTTAATTCTCTTTGTTGAATTTCAGTGTAAATTGCTGGGCAACTCTTGATGATTACAAGAAGAGTAAATCATTAAACGATTTCGTTTTAGTCCCTTAAAAAATTTTTTATTTATAATATTTCTGCTTTGGCTTGGAATTACAGTAATTATCGAAGTTTAATTTGAAAAGCAACTTCTCGTTACCTGCATAACTGGTCGGTCATGTAGTAGTTTGAAATTTGAATATCTTCTCAAGAATCATCATCATCATCTTCATCTTTTATTTAAACCAACTTATCCCGTACGAAAGTACAGGTGTATGTAGAATTCACAAATAATAATCGAAAAAATGACCAATTACATGTAGCATTCAAGCATTCTTATTTTTTTTCATTGGGAAATAGACAAACGTATAGGAATGTAAGAATTCTATTTTCAAAAATGCCATATTGATTTGCTTTAAAAATCAAAAAGAAATACTTCTGTTAGTAACTTTTTATTTCTATGGCGTAAAGGGAATTGTTTTAAACTTAATTTTGTCTTAAAAAATTGCGTTCTTGGCCCGTTTCGGAACGCATATCAAGTATGCTGAAAGTTTGTAGCCCCCAGCCCATGAAGTTTGTCCGTCCTTGTTATGGAAGAGGCGCTATTCAATTTGCTGTTTTTAACAAGAATCGCGACAAAACATTTGCCACGCGCCCCAACAATTGAATATAAACTTGAACAGAAAATTTTCCTTTCAAGAGATTCGGTTGAAAATTACACTTGAAAGGACTGAAAGATTTAAGTTTAAAACAAAAACAACTTTACCTGTACATTTTTTTATTTTTTTATTACGTAAAGAAAGAGATTTGTCGAATCGCACAACCATTTGCTGCCAATGAAGCGTTAAAAATGAATTCGCTGTATTTATCGACGTAAGTGAATTTACGCAAGTCAGTTTGTTTCGGGTCAGTGATTGTGTACGTCATAAGCGACCAACACAAGCTTATAGTTGCATGTAGCTTAACCATGAAAATTATTTCATCGATTTTTTCAAAACAGTTTGCTGCATTGGAATAATTTAACTGCTGATAATCAATCTCTTTTGGGATTATTTTTCCAATAAAGTTGTTTATAAATCGCTAAATGTCGTGTCCTGCTTTATGAATAGAAAAATCTCAGCTGAGATGACTGGTCCGAGTAAGGAGAAAGCCTCCGAATAGCCTTCCTCAGCAAATTTTATTTGCGAACTTGGGTAAATTAAGTACGAAGAGCCTGCTATTAAAACGAAAAACAACTGGTGGCATGGCCGCATCGGCCAGTAAGCTCTTTCTGTTTTATATATAAAATAAGCGGAGGCACCATGGTAGAAGTAAGTAGCTTGGCTCCATTGAGAAATTCGCTGTGAAATGCTTTTATTAAGGAAACACAGAAATCAGTCAGGTATACTCTGCAACAGGGTTGGCCAACTAGTCAAGGCCGAAGAGCCACATTTCCTACTGTTTTACCGCAAAGAGCAACATTTTTCACAGACACACGCGAACCCCACAGATGAATGACATTCACACATACCTTTGCTCGGCCAGATTTAAAATAAATGTCACACACAACAGAGTAATTTACATTGAACAATGAACATAGTGTGCAATATTCTCATAGATAAACTCTGAATTCAACCAAATCCACAAACAAAAATAAACAATTTGTAATTGCGTTTTTTTTTTTAGAAAAAACTCGAAAAACCATTACCTGTTTTTCTGCATGACTTTTTAAAGTGATCAACTCGTGCTAGCAAAGTTTACTCCCTTTCGAAAATTCCCGGTTGTTGCTAGCATTGAGTGACTTGAAAAGGCGCACAAGATTTGAAGTTTTGAAATAAGCTTATGCGCTTGACATATAAGGAAGAATATTTTGCTACTACGTTTAACGACAAAAAAAACATAACTCTTTCCATTTAGTTAAAAACGTCCTGTGTTCAACGTCATTGTTTGTTTCTTTTGTTTGGATTTTTCCTGCCATTTTGAGAACGAACTGATAACAAATGTTTAATCAAATAAAATAATGCTTGTACACCCTAAAAACACGAACAAAATATGAAGGGAAGAGCCGCAAGTCGGCCACCTATACTCTGGAGGATAGCTCAGTGTAATAACACTCTGACTTGTGAGCAAAAGAACGCAAGTTCAATGCTCAGTTTACCCCAGTGAGTTTTGCTGCGTCCTAAGGAAATGCACTTCATGACAACTTTCTAAATGGGATCACGCTACTTACTTGCAATGTTGACTCCCTTTAAACAAAAAGCAGCTGATTGTGGAGTTCGACCAGTGGTTCGAAGCGTTGTGCAACGTAGAGACTGCAAGTTTTGAAACCGGGTTTTTCTTTTCTTAGGTTTGCTTATAGCAATTGTTTTACAGCGTTTTTCTGGACACCACTCAATATTTTTTGCATGTTTCTGTACATGTGCCTGAAGCGTACTTATTTTGAAAAATTAAGCGAAAGAGAAAAAGAAGAGACAACAGAATGCGATAAACAAGTGTGTGCACTGACTGCTCATTTTGGAAGAAACAGAGAAAAAGAAAGAGTTAGAATGCGTGAGGTTGTAGCGCTACATCTTTTAAAATAAACCAAGTAATAATGATAAAAAAAGTGAAACGCTACACCATATTCCCCTTGCAAACCGCGAATAGTGTCATTTCTCTCCATTAAATCACATAAATGATATTGAAAAAAATCCCAAATTTAGAAAAATTTTTAAAGTCAAAAGTAACCAATTTTGTTTTATAAAAGAACACTTCTATTTTATTTATTTATTTTTTATCTCTATATTTATCCTCCTGACTTGCAGGAAAGCGACGGAGGCGCTACACATAGGGAAAGCAATTACCCCGATCTACTTCTGGAGATTCCAAGATATGACTGTCCGATTAAAATTTTTATTTTGGTTTTTTAGTTTATAATGACATGACAGAAATTTAGAACTGCTTGCGAAGATCACCAAGCAGGGGAAAGTGCCGCAAAGTGTTTTTTCAAGTACACAACAGTATGGCGCGAAAAGGTTTGAACCGAGACCATGTCGATTACAATCACAGCGCTTTAGCCACTCGAATACACTGTCTATTTTTCTTTTTTCAAGGGTTGTGTTTTTAGTTGTTAATGGCAAAGTATTGCTTGGACAAGCTATTTTTTAGTGCAGAGATGACCAACCTTTTTTTATTAAAAGCTACTTTATGGTTAATGAGTAATACGAAGACCTATTGGCTCCAGAAGTGGTTTTTTGAAATAACAAATTTGTTTATTAATGAATTCCGCTATTTTCAGGGCACGTTTTCTGGCAATTTATGTGGTCTTTTGGACAACCTGGTGACTGCAAGCACCACATTGGTGACCCCTGTTATATTAAAAAAAGTTTTAGTCGGCTTACCAAGCTTAATAACCAAGCTTAATAACCAAGCTAATAACCAATGTCGCAAGTTCATATTATATATCAATGAATAAATTTATATAAATTTCTATTTTGTTTAAATTTATCCTTTAATGTTTATTCCTGCCTTCCGGTTACGAATTCCTCCTTAGGAAGCCATGTGTTTTACTTCGTAAAGCACTGGGTAAGAGGATCAGTCTTGGTTAAAACTGAGAAAGTTGGTGAAAGATTGTAGTATAGTTTGTAACTGCTTAATCTAAAGTTGTTCTCTGCGTGTCCTAGCCAATTGAACCGGAGAAAAAACGTTAGATGCGACTAATTTTTTTGTTGCGATTTAAAACATTATCTCGTAAAACTTGGTTTATATTATCCAGATTTTGTTTTGAATCTAACTTTCTCTTTTATTTAATTCTTTGCATGACACGTCATCACTTATTTACTTTTCATTGCATACGAACAATAGATTTTAGACAAGACTTACAGTACAAGCGAAATGTAAACAGCGAAGATTAAAGTTACTTTCTTCTAAATAAATCTTTTCCAATAAAAATTCACGAAAAGGTAAGTTGATTTTCGGGCTTTAAAAATTTTCTTCGGCTCATTACAATATGTTTTATTTTTTGACAATTCACCAGAGTTTCCGCGCTCAAGTTGATGATTGCTTTATTTTCTGTTCTAATTGATTGTTTCGCTTAAATTTAAAAAACATCCCTGGCCTCTCTTATGGTCCAGTACATTTTTTTCTAATGGTTTTGTGTTAATTAATTATTAATTAATTTTTTTAGATTAAATTTTGTTTTTCCAAATTTCACAGAAAAGTTGCATCTAATTTCTTTCACATAAATTTTTTTTTTGAATAATTATTTCTTGAGTGGTTTTTACTGTTGATAGGTTGAAATCAAATCCTATTTTGTTAATTTTGTTTCAGATTTTTAATGTATGTTTGATTGATTAGTGTATTTTTCATAGTCTAAAAACTTTTCAAGTTTGATGTTAAACAATCACCCTAGGGTTATCTAAATAAAATTTAAAACCACCACAGCTTGTAGCAACGTTTCAATTTCTGGTTTTCAAGTATAAAAAAGGCTGTGGTTTAATGGTTAAAAATAACAGTTTATTTTCTTTGTCCTTGTTTGTTAGCTGAGTTTCGATTAAAATGATCTTCTATGTATGTGACGAGGTGATGACGTTGATTTTTTTCTGGTGTCATAAACTAAATAAACTTGGTTTATCTTCAAACCAGCGGCCCGACTACATTGCGTTTTTTTGCCTGAAAATAAGTTTTGAAAAGATGTCTTGTGTTCATCTTAAACCACTTATGCGTTTTTTAATAACAACAAGAAGCGGAGCACCTATTTCAGATTGAAAGTTGATATGGATTGGCAGCATGTCCAAGGGCGCCGTTTTGATGGCCAACGTGATCAGCACGGTCACCCTTCAAAACTTACTCGCGTCATTTCAATGTGTTCCTCGGAAAGACACTTTACGGCACTTTCCTCTGCTTGACGATCTTAGCAAGCGGTTCTAAATTTAAGTTATATTTTAAACTAAAAACCAAAATAAAAAATTTCAACCGAACAGCAATATCTTGGCTTCCCCAGACGCAGCTAATTGCTTGACAGTTGCCCTAAGTGTAACGCCTCCTATGTTTTCCTTGAGTGCAGAAGATAAATGAAGAGATGAAAATAAGAAGATAAATGAAGAAATGAAAATAAGAAAATTAAAAGTCATATCTGTAGACTTCAAAGCTGCTAAATAGTCTTTTTGAAAACAAAGTGAACCGTTAACTGCGGTCTTCTATGCTCTGCTCTGAGTTGTACTACTAATTCACATACTTTTGATTGGCTTTTCAACCAGCAAAGTAGAACAAGAAATACTATTTTAGGAACAAAAGAAAATTTGTGATTGACAAGTAAGGGCTTATCTAGAACTACGGTAGAAAAGCCAATCAAAGTACAATAATAATATTTAGTTTAGATCCAATGACATATAACTATTTAGCGCTTTTATATTTGACTTTTTAGGCGTTGACGTATGAGTATATGGCTAAGTAAACACCTTACATAGTTCAATTGCATTGATTCTCAACCATAAGTTCTACTAAAGCATGATAATGACGCAATGAAGAATTAATGACGCGATACACGAAATACCAGAGATTTGCCAAATCGCCACGGCTCTAGAAACAAGATCTCAGTTTAAGCCCGGGAATTGTTATCCCTTGTCCCAAACTTCTAAGAGGTTTTTGCTTTGAGACTCTATTTCAAATAGAAATTTTTGGCAACCTCAAAACAGCTGGTTACACAAAAGCAGTGGTTCTCAACTTTTTCGCGCTGCGGCACGCTTTAGGACCTTTTCAAAATTTGCGGCACACTTGGACCAAAGTGAGATCTTGGTTTTTGTTCCCAAAAGTAGTATTCTCCAAAAAAAGTCTTCACTTTGAATCTGTCTCGGATTTCTTTATTTTCGTCCTTAAAAAGTAGAGTTCTCTAAAAAAAAGTAGCGGAGCAATGGCCTAATGCAGTGATTCCCAAACTTTTCGAGCCGGGGGCCGGATGTAGATTTTTTGGACCTCCTCGGGCCAAAGCGATAGAAAAAAAGTCTTCTCTTCGATTCGATCTCTAATTTCGCTATTTTTCTACCAAAATCTTGGTGTGTTCTCCAATGGAAAGAACAAGGTAAAAACCTGAAACCGGGGTATTCCCGATGTAATTTTATCCCACTGTGGCTCAAAGTGAGTGTATATGTTTTTTAAAAAGAGCTCCGCGGGGCCATAGTTTGGTGACCACTGGCCTAATGTTTTTTAAAAAATTTCGCTGCACAAAAATTGAGAAACACTGCACTAAAGGCTTTGCTCCCAACTTCATACTCTACGGCTTCACACTCACTTTTTGAGGGTCAAATAAAACTTTATGCTAACGAAAAATTAACCGTAATATATTTTAAAATCGTTAATCTTTAGATTATTTTAATGCGACGACAAAAAAAGAGATCTCCAGTTTATTTCGTACGTTGAATAACAGCCGCTTGGTTAAGATCTCTGAATTAATAATAAGTTAATCATTCTACTATTAATGCTTCGTATTTGGTTTGCAAATTCCGAAGAAAATAGTTTGAATAAATTTAAATGAATTTTTAAAACAATGTAACGGTTTTTTTCTTTATTCTTGCAATTTGTCGTTTAATTAGAATGAGAATTTTTGCCACGATTTTGATTTAATTCTGCTTTCTCTTTATGCTAGATGCCTGGCCTAACAGAACGAAAATTGAAAAGCGGAAAAATTTTAATTACATGCCAACTGCAGAAAAAAATCACCGTTCCATGACGTCTCTGAAATTAGTCATGCGTGCCTTTTGCGTGTGGGTCACTGCACAGTGTCTCAACTTGAACTTGAATCACTTTTGAACCTATGCTCTGTTGCTGAAACAGCGACGCTGCCGTGGTTTACCTTTTGTTTTCATTTTGTAAAATCTCAACAAATCTTTGTTTCAATTGCGCATCATGAAATTTATTTTATACTCGGCGACGGAATAACTTTTTTAAAAATTATGCATATTTAAAAACTTAAATACAATAAAATTAATTAAGTAATCCAAAAATTTCATCAAGCTCTAAAGCAGATATTTTATTTCGAGTTTATGCTTGTAACTCACATAAGCGATTACAAATAGATTCTTTGCTTTCTGTTGTGTCAATGTATTGTTGCCTAATTGAAATTTTTTATTTTTTTTTTATGATTTTTTATAAACGGGGTGACAGCAATTTAAACTTGCTTATTAAGGCTACCAAGCAGACTAAAACGTTTTCAGCGAGAGCACAGTTTCGTGACATTTATACAAATTGAACCCAATACAAATTCTTTCGATTAAAAAGACTCAGCTTGAACCCACAATAACGTAACCCACGCTGATGACGTATTTCATTTGATTTCATTTCATTTTTTATTCTCGATCATTATTACACAGTTTAAGGAAAAAATTATAAGTATCAAAGAGGTCAAGAAAAGGAAGAAGCAGCACAACGTTATACTTTAAAACATGTATAAGATAATCAGAAAGTGAAAGTACAAAACAGTACAAAGCATGGGCGCAACACCTTAATCAGATAAAAATATAAAAAAATATATAATAATAATAATATTATCAAACAAATTGAAAGATTGAATAACCAGTGCAAGAATAGTCCGCCTAATGATGATGGGTGGCACGGCTAGCCAAGATGGGAATTTAGCTCAACTGAGCAAGGTGAGTAAAAAAAACCAGCCATAAAAAGAAATTTCACCAGGTCCGGAAACCTTTTCTGAATGCATCTGGTGACTATACATTAATGGAATTGTGTATTACTATACATTAATAAAATGACTATATATTGAAAAGTCGCAAAACCATCACAATTATTTCAATCAATTTATGTCAGCAGTTTAAAGTGCATTACATTGGTTAATGCATATTCATGTTGTACGTGTGCAATTAGATTGTAAATAATGTGAAACAAAAATTTTTTTAACATTTTCGTTTCTAAAAAATTCAAATCCAATTTTTAAAAATAAAACCAGGGTTAAAAAATTTTTTAAATAATGTTTTCGAGTAACTTATTGACGAAAATACTAAATACTTTTAGAGATTTTAATCAAACAGAATTACTGTAGACATACATGAAATATCATTTGGTTTATGTAATAAAAAGCTTGGAAAGTTGTTTTTAAAGGAGTAGAGGCGTATTTAAGATGGACTTTTAATTTTTTGTATTCTTGTATTTCAAAAAATGTGGTTATCTATTTTGAAAGCATCAAATGAGAAACTTTATTGAGTATGCGGGCAAATAAATTTTACATAATTCTTATTTTTAAGGATCAGTCGTAAATTTGTCTTTGAAAAGTTTAAAAGTTGACCATAAAATTTTGAAAATAAGTAATATACGTACTAATTTTGTTTTCAGCAAACAAGAATTTTGTTTTGTTTGCCAAAATAAAGCTAAAAAACTTGATTCAGCATCAGATTACAGATTAAAGCAAAAAAAAAAGATTTAAGCTGATCCACGTCTCTGAAGTTGAAATTTAACAGACAACAATGATGAAGCGTTTGATATTCGTATCAGTTTTGGAAAAAAGAAAATAGATAAAAGCTTGAAATCTTGTGTTGAAGACTTGCTTTTTTCAAGTGATGTCAAACAAAATTGGAAGAGGCAACCAAGGTTAAAGTTTTGCGATTCAGTGGTAAATTGTTTTAAGTCTTATTTTGTCAGTTCAAGAATTGACAGATATTTGCTATTTCTGGATTAAGCCGGATAAATGACACATTTTTCCATTATTAATCATCCACTTTAAGGGCGGGGGGGTGGAAAGATGCCAAAAGGAAATCATATTATTCGAATTTCAAGCGATTGAAATAAAGATAAGTTGACAATGCAGTAGACGGATACGAGTGAACATCTATGTGTGAAGATGCTTAAAACGAATTAATATTGGATATGCGAATAATATTGTTATTTTATAAGCAATTCAAGTGCACAGCCAACTGAGTGATTTTTTCTCGTTTTTTTCTAAATCTTCTTCCTTGTGTATTAAATGTTTTAACTTTAGAAGATGTTAATTTTTATTACTTGAAAAAAGTGTGCAGGGCTAAAATACCAGCCTACGTTTTTTGTTAAAATAAAATTATTTTCAGAAAAAATCTATCCTTATAAATTGTTCAAAATTTTTTTACTGAAATCAAAGAGTCGAGCTTTTATAGTTTTTGTTCTACAACAAAAGCAAAGATCATTTTTTGAAGTACCGTAAATGTTTGCTTTTATTTTTGAAAAATCAAAACTTTTTTTGTTTTTGAACATTAAATTACTAAACGTTTTGCATAAATTTGCGTTAAAAAAACTGTCCTTTTGATTTTTTTAATTACGTGCAGCCTTTTATTAAACTAGAAAACTTTTTTATTTTTATTTTTATCTCTATATTTATCCTTCTGACTTGCAGGAAAGCGCCGGAGGCGCTATACACAAGGCAAGCAATTTCCTCGACCTGCTTCCGGAGATGCCAAGATATTGCTGTTCGCTTGAAATTTTAATAGAGATATAACTTTAATTTAGAGCCGCTTGCCAAGACCACCAACCAGGGAAAAGTGTCAACGTCACCGTAAACTGTCAAATTAGTTTCAATAGTAAAATATCAAATAATAAACTTAAAAAGCTTGGGTTATGTATCGAAAAATAAAAGCAAATAGCCTATAGCTTTTTGTATTATCAATAAATAATATTTTCACTCTGAGCAGTGAATCGGTATTCTTCTTGATCGCAAACACTACTATCAAACAGACGGAGCTATTTTGATTTTGATAGCAGGCTGACTTTATCATAAATTTTGACATTAAACCTACGGCGACATCTTGTGAACAAGAAATTTGACACAAACTTTTCTAAAAGCTAAAACATTAAACCTGTCGTAAGTTCACCTCAAATCTTCTTTCAGGTAATTTGAATCAACTATCTCTGCTTACTGAGGGTTACAATCTGAGTCAACCTATAAGTGACTTGTGAAACTGAGTTCACAAGTTCATCAAAAGTTGAGGGCAACTTCTTAAATGCCAAATATCTCTCAATAATGTGCTTCTATATTCATGTACTTACCGATATTTAAGATTGTTGCACTCTTTCGGAAACTGGAAGGACTTAAAGAGACTTTAAGTTAAGATATGACCTCACTTTCAACGTATTTCCAGACTTGGGGTTAACTCAGTTTTTTAAAAACGGTCACGGTATCCTTTTATTAAAACAATTAAGAGGCTAAACGTGAACAAAAGGTTTACAACAACAATAAACTTTTACTATTCTGTTCAGTTTCGACTTATCTTGGGGTAAATCTGGATAAGTCTCTATTACAGTCACTCACCATCTCGTAACATTTTGCAAAAAATATTTTCTCGTGTCACACTGCTGAGGCGACTTGCTGGCTTAGGATAAGTTGCTGGTGCCAAAACATTGCGTACATGTGTCCTGACTCTCGCCTAGTCCACAGCTGAATACTGCGTACCAGTCTGGTGTCGCAGCATTCACACTTGCCTCATATACAGTGTATTGAATAACGCCTTGTGCATTGTCATTGGATGCCTGCGTCCTACACCAACGGCCAATTACCCATACTTTTAGGTATCCAGCCAACAGAATTTCACCAACTAGAAGCAACAGTTTTTTGGCCACCGCGGCACTCTGGACTTTGACCATATACTGCATAGCTTTTTAAGCGGATTCTTAGATGCCTGCCAAAAGAGGCCCGTTTGTGCCAACAGCGCGGAATCTATTAAATAACTTTGCCGGACTAGGTATCCTCGATACCCAGTGGACAAATTATAAATGAAACACAAAGTACCGTAAGAAAACATCCAGGCTCCGTGTTTTTATACCCATGGCCAGAAGCAGGCTTGTTAGAATGGGCTTGCCCCAAGCAACTTGGATTAAGTTCAATCGCCTATGGACTGGCGTTAGAGGGCTTCATTTGTCCGCGCACCAATGAGATCTCGTTACTTCACCAAATTGCGACTGCGACACTACTGAACAAACCGCAAATTAAATCCTAACAGCCTGGCCCATGGATCGGTAACCACATAAAGCACGAAGTCTGACGGTACTAGATGAAGAAACCTGATGCTGGTTCAACGTCGTCGCTGCCACCACCTGATCCCGGCTGTAGAGCAGGCTGGGATAGTAAAAGAATAAACCCTCATCCCAGGTCCTGTTCGTGTCTAACTCGAAGTGGATCCCTCTTCAAATGACGACACTGACAATAGATATTTTTATCATTAAATATCGTAAGAGTGCATTAACAGAAGAATTTACTTTTGTGACATTTTCTTGACTGCACAATTTTTGATTAACGCATCATCACGAGATGCAAATGCTGATTCCTAGCAATCGCTTCATAAAATTTTAATCTAAATACAGAGAAACATAGCCATTGGGTGTGGGAGCAAAAAAGATAAACAATCACTAAGCCGACTTACCAATGGCATAATGTTGAAAAGTGTCCTCAAATCAGATTTATTTCAACAATGATAGTAACTCTTTTTAAACGTAAAAACTTGAAAATATGCTTTTTTTGGAGAGAGGCGGGGGCAGGCAAGTTACTGTGGCCAAGAAACAACAAAATAACTTGTGTTTTTTTAGGCACAGGTGGTAATACGTAAAATATGACTCGCTCAAAATATTTTGATTTCGTAGGTCTGTTCTGAAAGATAAAATCGAAATAAACTATATCAAATTGCTTCTTCCTTTTTTTGATCTTTTTTAATATTTATGATTTTTTCTGTCAACTATTTAATAGCGATCAAAAATAAAAAATGAAATTAATGAAATGAATCTATTGTGAGGACATGAAAAATTTCTGATGAGAGAAAATACACTACTAAGATTTTGTCAACAACTTACATATAAGTTTTTGCAAAGCATTTCGCTTTCTGATACAAGGAATTTCAAGTTAGTTCTAAATTTAATTCGGTGATTTTAGATTTATTAAACGCAAAATTTTAAGATTGTGAAAAATATTTTGTTTAGACAGTCGTATTACCTGGTAAAAGTTGTAATCATTGCAAAAATTTTCAAAAAATAATTCTAGATTAAAAAAATAATTTCACATTTCTTAGATCATCAGTTTTATAATGCTCAATTTTCCCACGCTGGCAAAGCTTAAAACGGAGAGATTAAATCCTTGTTTGTTTATCAAATTGATAATTTAAGTAAAATCCTTTGCAGCTGCAATTTTCAAAAGAAATTAAAACTCCGGAGATCACACTTTGCTGAATCAATTTCACCTCTTGTTAAACTGTCCAGGTATTGCTTAATGAAGCTTGAAATAGAAGATTTGCATTTCAAATTCTGTTAACAACTGTGAACAATTAATGTTACACTGTTAAACTGTCAAATAATAATTTTAGCCATGTTTTGTGCATATTTAATGTCTTTATGCGCTGTTTTAATGGCTTATTGAAGTTCGCGACGTCGGGATTTACCTCAATTTTTGGTTTTAGATGCTCCCCTCTGGTTTCTCCCATTTCGCGACTTAATCGTGGTTGATCTTCGCTTTTCAAAATTTAGCTCGACCTCATTTTGTTAATTTGAGTTTCTCGACTTTAATTTTTGCACTAAGCTTCGATGTCATACTAATTGTAGTTCTAATATAATTAACTCGATTTATTGTTGCGAACACCGACCGCCATTACAGAACATCACAAAGTTAAGGTTAATTGTACGCGACAATTATGCTAACAATTGTTCCTTCTATTGGATGCATTACTTGGTTGTTCTGGTTAGTAATAACCTTTAGCTTTAATTTTTTTTCATTTATTTTATTTTCCTTTGTTCGTCCGCCAACATCATCATTGATTCTCGTGCAAAGTACTTTGAAATAAAAGTTTGATATAAAACAGTTTTCTTTTGTCTTAGAAGCATTTTATGTCCCAACAACTAACAAACATATTCAGTGCCCGTTTTCTGGTGAATCAGCTTCAAAGGTAATTGTCCCCTTAAACTACGGTTTTGTGCGGCTACCGAGAGAATGTTTTATCTTTTTTTTAGTTCATAAAACTAAAACTATTGAACCAAATCCGGTCCGCCATTGAATATTATATTATATCTTGCGATACGGGTGACCTACTCTCTTGTCACAAATCAAAGTAAATACTTTTTGTCTTCACCTCGCAGAATGCTGTCACAAGTTAAAGTAAAGACCTTTTTTTGCTCTTTGAAGAAGTTTGAGGTACGTTGTAGATATTAGTGCCGTTCTCATTTCATCTCTATATTTATCCTCCTGACTCACAGGAAAGTGACCGAAGCGCTATGGATAGGGCAAGCAATTACCCACACCTGCTTTCGGAGAAGATATTGCTGTCCAGTTGAAATTTTTTATTTTTGTTTTTTAATTTTATAAAGATTATGATTGAAATTTAGAAACGCTTGCTAAGACCGCCAAGCTGGGGAAATCGCCGTAAAATATCTTTCTTAAAGACACCAAGTAGGTTTTGAACCAAGACCAAGTCGATCACAATCACAGCGCTTTTAACCACTCTACCCTCGATCAAAATCAACTTTTGAATCGTGCCCTCGAGCTAAAAAATTTGCCCACCCCTGCTCTACACGATTGTTGTTAAAGTGTGGAAAAAATAAATAAAAACATTATATTAAAAAAAATTTTAAGTAAATTTTATTGATACCAATAATTTGTACAAATTCTATTAAATAAAATATATCTGCTTTCAAAAATTAAAGGTTTTTTTTAAAAAAAGCTATATAAAAAAATGAAAGCCAGGTTCTACAAGTTGACAATATCAGCAAATAAGTGGTCAAGCAACGATGTAATGTTTATTCGTTTCTTTAACAAATCAATAAGCATCCAAGCATGGCCACCTGAAAGTATTGATCTGTTTTTACAAAGTATTGTATAAACGATTTATTTTCAGTTTCAATTGCTTCTGAAAAGCTTCAAAGGCAATACACCAAAGTAATAATAAACTCTCCCATGGCGACCAAGTTAAAAACACATTGAAGTAAAGATAACAATTAAAATACTTATAGAAAAGAATGTATTAAAATTACAAATCCATTGCGTATACGCTAGATTGATCATGGCACGTATTTTCATTCATCTGGCACAATCAAAATTCAGTTTTTTTTATTTCCATCTTGATGTAAGAGGCTTATCATGACATATGACCTTATTAAGCTTTAATTTTTTAACAAAACACAAAGCCTATTGATCGTCCTGTCTTTAAATAAACCCTCTTTTCAAACTCAATCGCCAAGTACAAGTGGAAATTCAGCTATTTGAACTCGGTTTGTTTAAAAGAACGCTATAACAACATTTCAAGAGGTTACATAAACCTGGCTTTCATTCAGAGCTTGGCATTGAATGCTGAGTCTGAGTAAAGTCAAGTGCAAATTAGCTACTCAACAGATGATAGGTTCATCATCTGGTTGTTACGTATTTTAACTTCTCGCAGAAATATTTTGTGGCTTTTGTATTTTCTAATAGTGAAAGTCTAGCTATTTTTAAAACACGAAATTTCCCGAAACAACAATATGACACGCTGATAATTTTTAAACAATAAGTTTTTTTGGATGGAAAATTCGCAGTAGAAAATACTGTTTGGTTATTTGATAATCTTTTGGGAAGGATAGCTTAGTTGATTAATACGCTGGCTCGCGAATAAAATGACGTGAGTTCGATACTCAACCTATCTGAGTTATTTTCCTGTTCTTCAGGAAAAGACGTTTTTCGATCACTGCTTACTTCCAATGGTAACTCCGCATAAAACATAAAACAACAACCATGCCAATCATAGCCGTACCAGGCGAAAAAATTTTGGGCGACAATACATTTTTGTCCAAATTGTATTCACGATTGCCCGAATTATGATCTTATAGCATTGCCATAGATATGGCAACATGTCATATATTTTGGTCCTTTAAAAGTGATGATTTAAAAAAAGGTTATCACCTTCTAACTTTGTCAAATCTTTCATTTTTCTTTTAAAAAGCTGAAGATGACTAAAAACAGATACTTATTTTACCCAAATTTTTTAGACTTGGGGCAATCGTCCCTCTCCTGGCTCATACGGCTATGATCCCAAAATTTATTTAAACTACGGCTTTTTAAATAACGGAACTAAGTCTGAATGGCCAAGCTAAGCTCCGCTTGAAAACCCCTATGCACGAAAGATTCCTAACTCGGCTGTTGTCTGCTCATTTTGGATAGGTTATAAGGATTGCTGTTAGCCCCATTGTCTTAACTATCATCATTGCTGTTTAGATTGTGATGAACATGTAGTGACTTACTAAACTAGTTTATCATAATACACAATTACTGTCACTGGTGTGATTTGCACCAACACTAACTTAATTCGAGAGCTGGGTGCCCTTTATATAATATTTTTCACTTGTATACCCTAGTTTTGATCTGTCATAGATTTTGGTATAGGCTGCAGTAGCATTTCTTTAAACCTACTTGGATATTTTTTCAAATATTTTGAGTTTGCTCTAATTAAATTGGTTGTGTAAAATTCATTATTGCGATCCTTTTTTTAAAATTAAAAAGAGAGTTAGCCAACATGTCGTTTTTAATTTTAAAACTTCTAGGTTGCAGATGGTATAACACTATCCAAACAAAATAGCGATAATTAACCCTTTATTTACTGTCGATACTTTAAAGTACCAAAGCTCAAAATTGCCTATAACTTTTGTGATATGCGGTTTTTCCTGACGGTACTTTTCAGTAACATAGAAAATTAGTTTCCGAGGCTGCTAGTAGATGGCGCTGTAATTCTTCTTAAAATTGTTTTATAGATGTCTAAATAATGTATTAAAAAAAATCAATAAAATTACACAAATTAAATTAATTTAAAAAATAAAGGGTAAAAAATCTTCACTTCAAAGTGATGGTGAAAAATGCATATTAACCGGATTATCAGGCAACGTACGAAAAAAACGGGCGTCAGTGAAGCCATTCAATAAATGACTAAAAAGCCTATGACTAAAAAATAATGGTCCATGATAAAAATTCCATGACTAAAAATTTAAAAGGGAAACTGCTAGACTAGAAATGTTTTTTATTCCATAGCAGACATGAATTAATTGCTGTCAGTTAAATTTTAATTTAGCTGGAAATGTGCTCCAATGTTATTTTTTAACATTCAATAGGTAAGCTCAATTTAATTGGCAAATATGTAGCCTTTTGTCAAATTATATTTTTTAAAACAGAAGTCTGGTGGTACAGAATTTAAAAAAGCTTTTGGCTGCAGACAGATTCATACCCTTTTGTTACAAGGTATTTTTTAACCCTTTGAGACTCGGTGGTACATGTGCGTACCATTAAAATAAAGTGTTATAATTTTGTATATAATGCGTATCAGGGTACCAAAAACCTACCGGTATGTTATGTAAGAAACTAATATGCAAATATGAGCCTAATTGTGAAATTTAATATTATAGTGATGTAAATAATGTGACACCACAGTTAATACTGCATCTTATTTATACCATCGGCAATTATTAAAAATGCGTCATAATGATTCTTAACCATTTTATGCATTGTTTTAATATTTTGTTCAGTTTTTGTGAATATTGCAACCATTTATGTGTAAACAGTAAACACAATTAATTTCTCAGGCATTGTTTTTTAGACCGCTAAAAACTGTTGGTACTTTAAAGTACCGCTGCCGGAAAATCGCTGCTAATTATTATTTTGGTCAAATTTTTGAACATAAGTTAGATTATGTCTTTTTACCAACATAGTTGAAAAAAAGTTTTAAAAACAAGAATAAAGTTGTCTGGGTCTCGAAGGGTTAAATGTCTCTTTTTGAAGTAGTTTTCAATCATCAAAAGAAATTGTTGGCACTGATCGAAAATCAAGTTCGATGTTCAGTGATGGCTTTAATAGAGTGCGAACGGAGCGGCCGCACCGTGCCCCCTAAAAAATATCAAAAGTTACGCAATATATTGCTCTATTTCTTTATGATAGCACCAGGACGGTGGCATTCCTAAAACGAAGCCCTCTTTTTTTTAGAGATCACTTTGTTTTAATACACTAAAAAAGGCTCCTCTGAAACAATGACCTTTTTTTAGCGATCGTTTTGTCGCTTTGCTTTGGAACACTAAAAAGTGGCCCCCTACTTTTCTTGCGCAGGCCCCCCTTTTTGTAAAGTTCTATTTGTACGAATCGTAAGCATCAAAACCACCCGACTGGTTTTTTTTGTTTTTATTTTTATCTCTATATTTATCTTCCTGACTCGCAGGAAAGCTACGGAGGCGCTCTACATAGGGTAAGCAATTACCCCGACCTGCCTCCGGAGATGCCAAGATATTGCTGTCCGCTAGTAATTTAGTAGAGATATTATTGTAATTTAGAACTGCTTGCCAAGACCACCAAGCAAGGGAAAGTGCCGTAAAGTGTCTTTCCCAAGGACACAACAGAATGACGCAAGTGGGTTTTGAACTGAGACCATGTTGATCATCAGTCCGGTGCTTTAACCACTCGACCACGCTGCCGACTGTTTGATTGACTAATAAAAATAGCTTCCAATGTCAAATGCAATGGCAGATTTTCATTCCATTTGACAACTTTGAAAGCTGTTGTTGTTGTTGTTTCCCCTTCTCCAAGGATATCTCGGAGTAGCCATATCTTAAACTCCTCAAACAAGCCAATTTAGATTTCCTCTTTTGGTTACCTTTGCTGCTTTTAGTGGCTTTTTCCACAGAATAGTGGAGTTGTGTTGTGTTGGTACTTGACTACAGTTAAGAAGTGATTAGTGTCATGTGTGTGTGTGACAAGCACAGTGGGCATTGTGGCATGTAAGCTTTGGGATTCACTGCACAGTATGTAGGTAACTATGCAAGGGTGGTGATTTGTTGGCTCTTGACTGTGCCAGTCTTTTATGAATATGACGTGGTAACGTTTGCTCTAATGAATGAATGTCATAGGGTGTGGTATCAGTAACTTTGTTGTTTTTTCTAGAACTGATGTATCGTGAGATGATGGTGGTGTGAATGTGTTTGAGGTTTTCTCTATATTCCCCACTTGTTACGTTTGAATCTGAGATGATGATGTTAGTGTGCTCAATGTTATAAAAGATTGTGTGACTTTCTTGTTTTTGGGTGGATCTGTAAAGGGTGTGTTTGTGTTTGAGTCAGTTGTTCAAGTTGAGTAGCATGAAGTTTGAGATGGGTGTCCATTGGAAGGACCTATGCCTCGTCGTGTAGGTATTGAGTGTTTGTATCTTGTGTGTAGCCAGTAGCAATTCACAAAGCTGTGTTCTTAATAGTTTGCAGTTTCTTGATGTTGGCGTTTAATATGATGAAGCTCTATATGGCGTTTGCATGTTCAAAATGGGACGAGTGATAGCTTAAATGTGAAAACAATTAATTCGTTTTATTTACCCCATTTAAAAGAGTTGAGTGCTTTTAAAATGTTAAGCGTTTGTTTGCTTTAGTGATAATGACGTTTATGTTTTGAGAAAATCTCAGTTTGATAAAAAAATCAGTTAAAGAGTGATTCCAAAAATTTTTGGGTATTTTGTTGTTGATAAAGTTTAATTGTTTAATTTAAATGAATAAGTTGTGCCGTATTTAGTTGGGTTTGGTTAAAAAGTGTGGTGGCAGTTTTGTCTTTGTTTATATGAAGATTAGTAGTGATAGCTCATTCATAGATTGTGCGAAGATATGGTTGAATAAGTTATTGGGCCTCACGTGTTTGGTGTGAGATGCAGTGATTGTCATGTCATCAGCATATGCTGTGATTTGTACGTCTTTTGGGCGGAGTGGAATGTCAGAGGTATAAATGTTGAATAATGTTGGAGACAGAATTTCAGCTTGTGGTAATCCGGTGTTGATTTGTTTGACTTTTAAGAGTGAACCTTTGTATTGAGTGCATGCTTGTCATCCTTTTTTGTAGTTTGCTATGAACTTGATAATGATGTTTGAAATGTTTGTTAGTGTGAGTTTGTGTATGTCACTGTATGAAACCCCTTTGCTCATGTCCAAAGCTACACCTACAGAGAGTTGTGGATGCCTTGAATTGTTGAAGCCTTTAGTCATTTGATGGCAGATGTTATGCAAAGCAGTGTGTGTTAAGTATTTATGTTTGAATCCATGTTAATGAGAAATGAGTAGAATGTTTTCTATTATGTATGGTAATAGTGTTTTTTCTAGTGTTTTGGCAAAGAGTGATAGAGGTCATATGGATTGGTAGTTTATGCCAATGTGGGGTTTGTTTGGTTTTGAAATGGGGTGATTTTGGCACATTTCCAGAGATGGGGTATTGTGTTAATGTTGAGGGCAATGTTGTACATGTTTGTGAGGTATCTGATGGCAAGTGGCCCTAGGTATTTAAGGTGTTGGATGTTTATGCCATCAAGCCCAGTGGAATTGGTTTTTGTGCTGTTTGAGATGGCTAATTGCATTAGTAAAGTGGTAAGTCACAGTTCCATGGTTGGAAGTTACTACCTTATCGTTGTGAGAAAGATTGGTTGTTAGTTGTTTACAAGATGGTTACAAGATGGCAGCTTTAAAACTGGACAAACTGTGCTTAAAAGCTATGGCAAGTAAGCAGTCTAGAAGGAAATCTCCTATATAAAATTTCCCCCATAGAAGAGTTACACTGCAAAATCATATGTTACCTAGAACGTTTTTTCATGCAGCCTCGGGCGTCGCGCAGATTAAAAAGGTTCGCTTTGAGGTACTTGGCAGAGGTACCTGTTTAAAGAAGTACTTCCCTAAATGAGTCAGCCTTACCAAGGGTAGGACACTCACTGGTGATTGATTTTCAACCACTACAAATTGGATCAGTTCTGCTTCCTATCTGATCTCTATTGAGTGGAGGTCTTGCTTATCTGTTAAAAGACTCGTTTTGGGTTTTGGGAAATGTCAATTTTTCAGCTTCAAAACTGTTTTTATCAGAACTCTTAAAATTGATTTCTTGTTGTCAAAAGGTGTTTCTTTATTCATCAAAAATTGTTAACCGGTGACACACGTGGTCATGCGTTTGGTCAGCCAATTAAAGGGGTCTCCTGTTGACCAATCAAACCAGTGGTACATTTCCTCTGGGAGACTGAACCAGTTGGCCCAGTTTCTACCATAAAACAAGGCCCTATTTCTAACGCTAATTACAATTCTTTAATCTGTTGTCAAATTCAGCACATGAATAAAAACATTACACTTTAGTCCACATGCGTAGTCAGTATTTTTATTCAAAAGATCCGTAAGTTTTTAAAACTAGCGATCAACATACGCTTTGATCACATAGAAGCAGATTGACATCATCGCTGACTCTAAATTGCCTAATAAACCAATCTGGCAGTGATTGCGTAGACACTGATTTCGTGTTCGCTGAACATCGAATTAACCGCGAAAACAGTTAAATGACGTCATAGTAATTCAATTTCAAAAATGGCGGAAACGTTCGATCAGCGATTGAAATGTTTCACTTTGTTACGGAGAAAACCGAATTTTTCAAAAACAAAAGCTTCGGCGACGGGATTGAGCATCGAGGTGTTTGGTAGCAACAGGTTGTGGGGTGAGCGATTGATTGTCCAAACTGACGTTGACGTAGCCTCGATGAACGAGGTCACGAACGCGGATCTTGCATCGCGGACAACTGGGCTTGATTACGACGCAACTCTCCGATCAGCTGCAGCACGCCCTCGCTCGGCGACGTGATAGAGCGAAGTTCGACCAGGTGAGCCGCTAACACGTCGAGGAGGTGGTTCACAAAGCGCCGTCTGGAAGAAATCGAAGGTAAGAGAATAAACGAAAAATATTTTGCTAAATCAAAATATCTACGAGTTGGAAGCGCAACAGGCCGCAGATAGAACCGCGCTAAGCGGAACGCAAAATTCCCCTGAAAAGCTGTCGATTAGTCCAGAGTTGGCAAATAAAGGGTCGCGAAATAATGTAAAAGTTGCGCATCTATCATTAATGTTTTTTTGTTTTTTTTTATTATTCTTGGTCAAACCGTATTTTTTTAACGAAACTGGATGGCAAAATAACACTCCAATTGTTGGTCCGACCGAAAAGTGTTTGCGGTCTCCTGGATCTAGCGTCAATAAATTCTTATCTTAAACCTATAAATGTACAAGTGTCAAATTTACAAGTCTTTTTGAGCATAAAAGTATTCATTGCCCAGTCTACTTAGTACGGTGCAAATTGTGGCAAATCAAAAGGGATTTTAAGGACGAGCTGAGCCCATTTGCCTCAATACGCCGACATCACCGCGAACAACGTTTCCAGAAAATCACAGATCTTTGCGATGAATCAATTTTGTCTTCCGTCGCGATACACTGTATTGCTCTATGAAATAGGTCGTCACGCGCAGGAATCTATTTTTAAACGAATTTTAAAGGAATCAAATTTCGTTCCGACGGCTTGTATCCATATCGTAACACGGCTTTTTGTAATGTTTCGTTTGAATGAGTGAAACTGACTTTTGGCTGTTGCTGGAACGAAAACTCGCGTTTGGTCGGTGAGTTAATGGTGAACAACGTCTGGACTGCCACAAACAAAAAACTTCAAAGTAAAAAATTGAAGGGAAAAATTAAAAACCAAGGAGTCATCTAGCAATGCAATATCTTTGACAAATCGAAAATCATGGGCGTTTACGCTACGGACTTTACCTGGTGGGCACGGACGGGACAAACTTGGACGGGGTCTCCAGGAAAACTCGAATGATTTCATTTTCAACTTCGAGCAGATGATGCTGTTTCGAATAGGACGCCCAGCAAGGCAGCTGCAGATAGAAGCGACCGTCAACGCTAACTCAACAGAGAGACCACGAGCGGCTTACCTTCTGCGAGTAGGTTTTAATATAAACATCCAGCAAGTCGTGTATCGAGACGCCAGCTTCGAACATGCAAGTAAACACCCAGTCGATATCCCAACCGTGGGTGCAAGCCATCTTCTCGAGGAATATCGTCAAGTATTCTAAAAACACATATCGTTTCACGAGACCGCGTTTTCAAAGAGAGAACTCTGAGCAGATGCTTGCTTGTATTAACCTGGGACACACCCTGGGGTTGCTGCTTCTCGCATTCAAAAAGTTATCGTTGGCAGATTACTAAGTGGGACCTCTTGTCTTTTTAAACACTCAAAAAATTGTATTTTAAATTGTCTTTCCAAACAACAAACCGTGTATAATGCAAGACAACAGTACTTGTGGCAAGACAAGACAACAGTACTTGATGCAAGTTGTTCGCGAATTATTAAAAATGCCGTAAACGCGTATTAACAAACAACCTGACAGTCGCGTACTTAACAGACGCTTTTAAGCGCGGTTCAAGGTTGTCGACGTTTCTTTTTTCTTTTAATTCTTTTCCCGTCAAGTTTGGCAAAATTCAATCACGCTTTTCCCGCACTCATGATGCGCTTGTTTGACAAAAGTATACGGCTCGTATGATCCGCCAAACGATAGTGATCGCATGCAAAATGGAAAGTCGCAAAGAGAATCAAACGATTATTATCGCTCAGCTTTCAGCTGGCTCAGAACCTTGTGTCGTATCAATACTTAGGCAAGATACACAACTTTCAAACACCTGGCGCCTGTCAGGGGCGTGCACTTCAAGTGAAAACGCTAACGTGGCAATTTGCCTGCGTATCAATACCCTACGAAAAAGTTTCCCGAAAGTTCTACTATGCTGATTGCAGAGAAAACAGGGAAGGTTTCCGCAGTGTAACTTCTAATCAAGTTTTATCACGCGCCGAATGTCGTCTCGTTGAAAATATACGACGTGAGTGTTGACCGTTATTTTTTATTCTTATTTATAAAAGGGTTGCGCTTTTATGATTTATTCTTACCCTCTCATTTAATGAGCTATATTTGGAGTCCGACATCTCCTCCAGGGCCTACTCAAACCCTGGATCAGGTCCTGACTACCATCTAGAAAGACAAGCAAGCTCCTTACCGACGGGAAAGTACCGATGCGAGGAGTTGTACTTCCTGCTCAGCTGAGCGATCTTATTCTTCAAAGATGACGTCAGAGACGTGTCACTACGGTACGAAGCATTCTGAAGCTCTGCAAGACATTTCACGTTTGCCAGACAGAAAGAAAAAAGTCGTTGCTTTAGGAACGATAAAATGTAAAGCAGGCCGATCCGAGTTAAAAACACAAACCGACCGTCCTCGATAATGTTCTTCCACAAGCCTTTAATCAGAGCGACGTCGTGGAGACCCGAGCAATGTGCGATGGAAAGCTTACACTCGGCCAATTGATAAGGTTCAGCAAAATCACTGTAGAGCTGGAACACAAGAAGCAGTCGGCGGTCAGTACCCCCTTCAACTACGTTTTGGCGTCGGTTTACGAACCGTCGTGACGTCGTAGAGAGCGGAGTTGAGTCGGCTGACCGCTTCCGGTTCGCCTTGTTCTTTTAAGTATTCCAAGGTTTCCAATTGAATTTGCGCGACCTAAATTCGAGAACATTCGAAAATGCTGAACTGCAACCTTAAGAAAACTAAACTGTTTATATAATAACATTTTAGTGAGCCACTAATAATCTAAATATCGAGATCCAGACTGCGGAACAATCAGTTCCGCAACAAATGCAGTGTACAAATAAAAAATAAATAATGAGTGAAAAGTTGCGACCCAATAAATTCTAAACTAATATGCAAAACAACAACCTCCATCTTCTCTTCGATCTCGTGCAATAGAGCGCCTCCAGCGGTAGAGTTTGCGACAACGGAAGTGACGCTTTTAGCGTTGACCTTGGCACGTGACAAATACTCGATGCGCTTGTCCAAATCCCGGTCAGCACTGCGATGAAAAAAAAAGCTGAAGCGAACATAGTTAGACTTGCAATCTAATTTAATAAGCATGATATGGAAAAGAAGGTAGAAACATCACATTACGCCCGACGTGGTTCAAAGCGTAAGGATTTAAACAATTTTGTTTCAACTTGTCAAATGCTCTCTTACAATTTCGATCTTGCAAAATTCTAATCTTAAAAGATTGAGATTGGTGCTTCATGTTTGGAGGTGCTAGTAGTTGTGGCTTGTAGCAGGAAAATCCAACATAATCCGGAACTTCAAACGCGACCCGGTTCACAACAGCAATGGCAAATTCCGAGAGTTAATCTATTCTCCTCAAGCGTGAAACTTTTAAAGACTTGTAATTACTTTATGTGCTTAGAGGACATTTTAACATTTCTCGGCTTTTCGTAATACTTCATGCTAAACAAAATCGAAAGTTTTACCCAAAAACCTCCTGGAAAAGCGAACAAGTCCTCACCCCGGTTTCTCGGCCAGACCAAGCAGCACCTCAGCGGCCAGCAAGTGCTGACCACTCCTCTCGTGATGTTTCCACAACAAGTCGACTCCGAGCTGGAGCGAAGAAGAAATCTCCTCGCGGCCTTCGGATAAACGCCGGAGGAAAGGTTCGATGAAGGGAGAATTGATCTGGAGAAAGATCCAGTTCGTGACGTCATTTAAGCGTTCAAAAAAAAAAGAAAAGATTGTAGAGTCCACCAATAATTCGTCAATTTTTTCTATCAAGAAAACCGATTTCGATCTGGCTTTGCATTTAATATTTACTAAAAGCTATTACTAAAAACCTAATTTATTGAAATTGAACACTTTCCACAACTTCACCTGCAATAATTTACTGGACAGGTTCTTTCTCAACAACCATTCATAAACAGTCACGTGCAACAACTCGTCATCTGATTGAATGGCTAGTCGCAAACAATTGTCGGCCTAAAAAATTGATTTGTGATTAAAAACAAAAACTTCAAATCTAAAGTAATACTAAAGCACTGTTTATGGTATTAAATGATAATTTATCTCTATTCACGTTGCACAATATATAAAGGCGCCTGAGAATGAAGTAAATCTTAAACGCAAGCTATTTGAAAAAAAGTGAATTTAAACAAAAGTAAGAAATTTAGAGCTGTGGAAATCCAGATAAAAATCAATAAAAAAATTGGCAAAACAATGATGTAATTTTTGCGACTCCATCAACTAATAATTACGAAGTAATTTGAAGCCAGAGTTAGCAGAAACTCACATGAAGCTGGGCTTGTTCGGCTGTCAGGGGTTTTGGGTCCGTTCCTGTTTTCTGAGGAGGCTTGGGGGGTCCCGGCATAAGGGGGACGCTAGGAGCTTGCGGGGGGCAAGCCGATATATTAGTTAAGTTATCCAAAATATCGGTGACGTACTGATAGCATTCCATTCTGAAACAAATATCATAAAATACAGTATTTGAATTTGAACACTGAATTGAAAAAAACGGTAGCGAAGTTAAAAGTCGAAATTTTTTTATTTTATCTGTTTATTTTTATTTGCAGTTAATTTAACTCATTTTTTATTGCAAATTAAAATAAGCAAATAAAAAAACAGTGACTAAACGGAATTACGTATTTACATAAGACAACGTTATTTGTGATAATCACTGTAGTTTTAAAAGAACGTAATCCAAGTTAAAAATAAAACAAACTCTTCAAAAAACGGCGCAAAATGAAAAAATGATTGACAAGAACAGACAAGTTATTTACGTGCACGAAAATATCTTAAATAAACTAATATTTTCCGGCTGTATACAGTGAATGCCGTGAAATCAAGGTAACAACAACAAACTTGAAAACCAAAAAAGGCGAAGAAAGCACAGAAAGACTCTAAAAATTTTAATCGTAAATATTAGCAAATAAAAATTAACTAGACCAGTTTATTGACTCAAAAAACAATACAACTTGCCTAAAAAATCTACATTCATAGAAAGAAACCTTGACCATCAATGTGCTCGACTAACCTGTCCATGTACGCCTTCCGAACAACAGCATCAACCTGGGAGTCGTTAACGGAGAGACCGGATCGGTACAACTTCAAAGCCATTCCGTTAGGATCTCTTGCGCTGGCTGACTTAATGCAAAGTTCGACCGCTTCAGGATAAGAATGAACTGCGAACAACGATAACTCACCGAAACGTCACAGTTCAAAATGTCATCGTTCAGCATGCAATGGTAGTTTTTCAAAGCACATGAAAGCTAAGGTTTACAAACGTACGCGGTAATTTAACAACCAAAAAAAACAAAGTTTTACTGTGCGTCATGTAAGGCTACGGCAATGGACCACAAACATCACCCAAATGACAACGCTATCCTGAGGGCGGAATAACTCAGTGTGATTACACTCTGAATTGCGAGCAGATTACTTTCCAAGTATATATGTTTGACAAATTTTGTCACGTCGTCGCCGATCCCAATTTGGGAAACCCTTCCCTAGATGACACTCGATTGAGGCCACTTAAATACAACACTGATGCAACTCATGAATTTTTTTTCTTTTTACAATAACTTGCAGCAAGATACAAACCAGATTGAAACTGCTGTATGGCTGAGCCGATGTTGACGGTGCCAGCCACTTGCTGAAATAGCTGTGAAGCACGCTGAAGGTTCTCGTTCTTCACCGCTGCACTGCTGCCACGTGCCGTGTGCAGCAGTTCTGTCGCCTGCAAAATGCAAATACATGAAATCGGTACCGTTTTGAGTAGAGCTGTTGGACAAGTCGCATTAGGCAGAAACTTACTGACAGCTATAAAACAGCATTGGAGCAATCTTTTAATTATTTTAAGTGTGATAAAGCGTAACAAATAGAGCAAGTAGTGAGCGCTTTTTACCTTCTTGAAATTAGAAATTCAAAAAAAGCAAACAACCGAGTTATGACGCTATACAAAACGCTCCTGTAACATCAACACATAACCAATCACACGCTTTTCTACCTTCGAACAAATAGCGTCGTCGGCAGAATAAAGAGAAGGACAGACTTCGCGCAACTGGCTGTTGAGTGCGTCGACAGTTAGGTGGTCATCCATAAATTGATTGACCAGGGTCGAGATCAACCCCGCGCAGGTCTACGAGCAAAAGTAAGTGAGAGCGAATGAAGGATGAGAAAATCGCTGGAATCCTACCGATTCTCCGGACAAAACAAGGTCCTGGAACGTGATTGTCTTCAGCGTGGTCTGGCATTGCTGAAATAAAGAGGCGCGTGAATGAAACACTTGAATGGGTAAACCAAAACAAAAAATGGCTCGTTGGGAAAAATTACAAAAAATTGAGAAAGCCGGAGGTTACTCACTTTGTCGAGTGCATCGAAGAGAACGTGGATCTGGTGATGCAGGAGGATCCTCCACAATCCCAGAACCTCGCACGAGCGGACCAGGAGGTCGTACATGCACTTTAATGACGTCAGTTCCGCATTCGCCATCTCGGCTAGAACGAGCAAACGACGCGATAAGTCGCGAACAAGCAAAATTTCAGACTGAACGTCGAACCGTTGTCTCACCTAACTGAGCACGATACTGCTCGCGATGAAAAGGCGTGCTTTGATTGGGCATAAAAAACGATCTTCCTGTGATGTCAAAGTCACGTGGCTGTGGCAAAACATCCCTGCACGAAAAAAACGTGAAACGCGCACCAGAAAAACCGACATTTTCAATAAACTAAACCAGGGTTTTTGAACAATGCCCAGTGGTCTGCCTAACCAGGCGACCACGCGTAGACCCCAAGTAAGAAAAACTTTTCGGTCTCCAAAATGAATTGAAGACCTTTTTTCTTTACTTGATGACAAGCAGGGAGACACGAGTGATAAGAATGTTGCTTTCTTTTTCAACAACATGTGTGTGTCCACCGGTTGTTATAATACCTTTTTGCAATCGATTCGCTTGGCAAAAAGCAATAAAACGTTTATCTAATTGCAATCTTGACGCGATAAGTTGATGAAGACATGGCACGTAAAAAAATCATCTGTTTACACTTGGACGCCTTTAAAACCAATAGCAGTCTCACCTCATTTGCACGGGAGTGAGGCAATACTTTCCCACGAAGGTTTTAAGAGAATTCATATGATCAAGGACAGATGACACGACCTCAATGTCAAGCCGACTTACAACCTGAAAACATCTCTGCATTTCAATTTCAAGATTGAAAAGTTAAAATATCATCTTGTCTAAAAGAAATGCTTAAAAGCAGGGTCACCAGAAAAAAACTCTTGGCCCTTTTACGAAAGCACAGAGTATTGCAATTAATTATGACTGTAACCTAAATCAAAAAAAAAGACAAAAGTTGCAAGTGTAGTTTAAAGTTTAATCTTTATTTCTTCCGAGAAAAGAAAATGTCAAGTGTTTAA
Source organism: Diplosoma virens (assembly GCA_963680785.1). Lineage (NCBI taxonomy): Eukaryota > Metazoa > Chordata > Ascidiacea > Aplousobranchia > Didemnidae > Diplosoma > Diplosoma virens. Next base: position 25,686,731 of record OY796894.1, read on the forward strand.
TTTTGGATTCTTACAAAATTTTTTTTCTTTCCATCCTCTTCTACAACGTAATCTTGGACGAGTCTTCCCTCCCAGAGTGGCCTAGCGATCCGGGAAAACATCTTGAAGCAGCCGTGCTGTCGCTCGGAGTAATAAACGACCGGAATGTTGGCAGGATCCGAAACTGTAGAAACAAAAAAAAACGGATTAAATTTAACTTTTATTGTTTCAAAAGAAGATAAATAGCTCTAGATTCAGGCATCCGTTGTTTTTGGAGTGAAGCTTAACACGACAGGAAAAAAAGAAAGAAAAATTCGTACCGTGCTCGAAAGTGTAATGTAAATATGATTAACGCAATATCATAGCCAAGGTTTTAAATAAAAAAAAGATTAAAAACGAAGTGGCAACGCGGGTATTCAGGGTTTTAAAAACAGAGTTCGATGACGTTGTTCCAACACGCAGTACATTCAAGATTATTGTAATCCCAGAATTACTTGTGGCATTTGTAGTAGAGCAGGCCATGGCGTTGTTGACGACGGATGATGGGGAGGCCGGATATTGAACTGGGGTGACGGGAGGAGGGGCTTGATAACCAGGCATGGGGGTGCTGATCATTGGAACTAAGAACATGAAACAATATTCGAGAAAATGCACATGCATGCGTCATTGAATTACTCACGTGGGTTTGACGGCCTCAACACACTCGTTCGGCCAACTTGCTGTTGATGGCCCAAGGGTATCGGGGACATCAGTCCGGGAGACGTGTTTCTACCGGGTGTTTGAGTAACGCCAGCTGGTGGCGCTGAAAGGTAAGGTCGCGACAAAACTCCGCCGTAATGGACCAAGGCCATTATGGCCCGCTCACTGATGTGTCGGTCGGAGGGAACGGACGACATGGCGAGAATGATGCAGCAGCAAGCGGCTTCACCGTTCTAACAAAAACATAAAAGTAAATTTGTGGATGGAATGGCTTAGAAAGCTGAAAACTACGGCCGCCAAGCTTTTAATGTGAACGGTGTACAGACGCAAAGACATTTTTTTGTCTTCACCTCCAACAATGGTGAAACAAATCAAACAAAACAAGGTGAAGGCCTTTTTTTATTTTTTGATTTACACTTTCAAGAACGGTAAAACAATTCAAACAAAACTAGACGGGGACCTTCCTTTTTCTCTTTTTTTTTTTTTGGTCTTCACTTCCAATAATGATGTTACAAACCAATGATGTAAAGATCAAATTTTTTTTCTTTGAGAAGTTTGAGGCAAGGATTCACGTTGTAAAACTAGCGCGGCCAGCGATCAAAATCATCTTCTGAATCCGGCCCTCAAGCTAAAAATTTGCCTACCCCTGCTTTAGCCGACAGAAATCACGCTTCGCGTATAACTTCAACGTAACAGTAGCAAGATAACAGTAGTATGTATAAATCGGACCTCTTATGAAGCACAACTTACGTCATACAACCTGAAGAAAGTCTCCACCGCCTGGCACTCCGCATCAGGATTTGTATCCAATAGATGTCGCAATTGGTCAACAGGCCTCATTTTACTAAACATATGGCAACCCTGCACAAGAAGGTGAATTGGCTGACGTCGCATGAAAGGCAAACCAAACGAAATAAACAATATTTAGCAGAAGTGGACTAAAATCGTTAAAAAATCATAAAAAAATTTTTCATAGGTTGAAAATAAACATGTTAATGAAACGTTAGGAGTTTCAGATACTAATAAGAATTCGTTTACAACAATTAGATAAAGGTATTCAAACTTTAAACGGAGGATACTAAATGCATTCAGTTGCCGATGCAACGCAACAGAACTTTTTAATAATTCATTTTCACCAAACACGTAATTACAAACGAACCTGTGACGTAATCACAACATATTCCGAAGGTCTTTGAATGTGTTGAATAACCTGTATTGCAGGGTCGGGGGGGATAGGGGCGGTAGATCCGAAAGGGAGAACAGCGGCCACTTCTTCCGTTTGTGGACTGGCCACTTCCGATATGGCCCACGCTCGGCCATCCAAGGGAAAATTGCTCTGAATTTTCAGCTTATTTATGAAAAACGTGGTTTTACATTCAACAAGATTTTTATCTGCGACCAAATAACAACTTAACATGACAGAACTAGCCCAAAAAAAAAACTTTTTAAGCAACGGAGATCATCCAAGAATGGGAGTTTAGATCGACTATATGAGAGTGTTACAGGACGGCTAACAGCTTTTTCGGGAACATCCTCAAAGGCGGGACAACAACAACAACAGAATTAAACAGCATAAAATAGTTAGTTTTAAAAAATTTACATGCAATCGAAACGGCTATTGAAGTATAACTTGTTTCAAAAGCAGCTCATATAAAAGCAACCTACATGAGTTTCCTTCAGAATCTTGCTGAAAGCAAACATGTCCCTGTTGACACACCAGAACACTCCGTCATCGCCGTTGCTGGCAGAGAGCAGCAGTGTGCCTATAGTTGAAAAAATGGAACATAAGTCATCACACAAGTCATCATACCTCACTTGGTCGGGAGAGCAATCCAAAGTCATCATACAAAAAGCAGCACAGTAAGAGCTACGAAAGAATGCGGGTTTAACCAGAGCTTAAGCTGACAATGGTTTTCACAATGATCGTGCCGTAAAGTCAGTTTAAAACCAATAACTTTTTGCTGAATAATTTTAAAAAATTTCCGATTTATTTAATAGAAAAATTTTTTTGACAAAACAGTCAGTGAAAAACAATAATAGTTAGTAAAAACAAAGTTTTAGCAAAACAACACAAACATAGTTTATAGGTAATTTCTATAAAAAATTTTTAACACAGACCACATAATCGAACCGTTGTATTCGCGTATTAATAGCAACGCACAGACATAAAAGATAACCGCGGACCGGCAGCTTATTTACCCGCATTATAATGAGCAGCATGAACAGCAGTGGGACGTTGCAAGGAAGTGCCCGTAAAACCAGGGGGTAACCTAACATGCACCAGGTGAATCCCCGTCGGACGGAGCAGGGAGGCTTCGGTGAAGCTTTGACCATTGTTTGCAGCTGATGTAACCGATTGATAAGTGATAAAATATAGACGGACGCCTGAAAAAACACGGGCACGTAGCAATAGAGAACAGCGCTCCAATCACGGCTATAATCAAACGACGGATTTGCAAACGACCAAACACTTGTTTGTTTTCAACAACACAATTGAAACAACGAACAAATAGGCAAGCGCCAGCTTTCCGTGTAGTGCTCGTTTTAATACGAATTCTGATCATTTGTTTATAATGAATTAGATGTAAAGATTATTTGATATAATTGAATTATTACCATTATCATAAAGAATCAAATAGTAGAATTATTTTAAAATATTCCACTATTCCATATTCCACTAGGGACAAAGTTAAACTTAGGGTTAGGCGAAGGCGAAGCTACGTTTTTACCTTCGGTCGAAAAAGTCGCGACAAAATAGCACCAGTTATTAATAATATCATTTTTATATAATCAATTTTTGGTAGGAAATGAAAATCAAAAACGAGCGCGACAAAACAACAGCAGTTATCAATGATATCAACTTCTTATAATCAATTTTTAGTAGGAAAGGGAAATTCAAAAATGACTGTAAGGCTAATTCCTAGTAATCGTACGCGTACCTGCTTGAGTGACAGCCAGCAAGTGCATATATCGAGACTCATGCCTGGTGATCGGAGCAATGTGAACAATCTGGTTCAGGTTCGATGGTTCGATGCCGGACGCGATGTCACGCGCCTTACGCTGGATCGAATCCAAGCGAAGCTGAGCGACACAGCTGGTCGAGAAACCGTCCTCGCCGAGATCGTAAACCTGCCGATGAAAGAAATGCGACAAAGCTCGTTTTGAAACTTTTTGGAGATTTAACGAATACTTTTCGGGGCCACGCAATATGACCTTGCCTCAAAATAAAATTGGTGAAAAAGAAAATCATCTAAACTGTAGGTAGGTCGATATTCAATTACCCTTACACTCCAAAATGTTGTATTGACTTCAAAATCTTTATGGCTTATCGGTTAAGGAGTAACGAGGCTAAATCAGGCTTTGGCTTGTACACACAATCACAAATCACTGTTAAACTATACAAAACAATAACCATTAATCTAAAAAAGACAAAACACATCAATTTTAAACACTCGTTTTCACTACGACCGCTGGCGGGAGTATTCTTGTTTGTTTATTGATCTTTATGCTTTTTCCGCGCTTAAGCGCTAAAGGAAGCAAAAAATTAATAAAAGAAACAAAAAATACTCCTTCCAACGCTCATAGTAAAAACGAGTCTTTAAAAATCAATGTAAAGTTCTAGCGATTATGTCTTTCACACGTTTTTGAGCTGTCGTTTTCAAAAGGGTTTAACCGTAACTAAACGATCGGAGAAGAAAATGTGTGCTTACAGCTCAGTCTCGTTAAGAATTCAAATTTGTTTACTTTTAAAAATAACGATTTGAATATGACCCATAAACCACGGTGCCCGATTTTTCATCTATCAAGGGCCAAATTTTTGCTTTTTAAATCTATCGCTGGTCGCAATCGGTTTAGTAACCAAAATGAAGAACTTTTTTTGGTTTTCACTTTGATGCAACAGAAGTTTTCGATCGCAACTGTTTCAGGAAAACAAAGTAATGACTTTTTTGTCTTCAATTAAATTTGAGATTCGAATTCTTGTTGTCAGGAAGGTGAATTTAAACATATTACGTTGAAATCAAAACGAAGACGAAGAAAATCTTCAGTTGGGTTTCTGCAAAAAAAAATCTTATGTGTTTTTCCTAAATGAAGCGAAAAGCCTTTTTCCGGACTTAAAAACTTTTGTATTTCGAATTTCGTTTAGGGACAGAGCAATAATTCAAGTTGATTAATCATCTAATTAAAAATTTCTTGTGGGCTACGAGTTGGGCAGCAGCCCTGCTATAAATATTGAAGATGCAACGCTTACGGAAATAGTTCCTTTTTCAGAGCGAGTATACAGAATATTCCTCGTGTCATCGACACATAACTGGCTGATCGAATCTGAAAAAATAAACGCCCGATTGCAGCAAGACTTATTCTATTTGTTCAGTTGGTAGTGAAATAGTTAACAAAAAATGGTTATACTTTTACAAAAGGAAAAATTTCAATAGATATCAAGCACAAAAGCGAACCATCCCGATAAAACAAGCATATTGGAATACGTGACATAGAATTTGCTGGGCTTTTGCATATACTTGTAATAAGTACAGTAAAAACAGCTACACCTAAAGTATTAACTTTTTCAAAAACATAGATGAGGCAGTGGTTCTCAAGGTTTTTGCCGCATTCCTTTCTTGCAAGACTCGGGTACCGTCATTTTTCCAAAATAAAATAACAAAAACTATTTTGAGAAAAAATTTTTTTGTTATTAAAGTGAAGATCTATTTTGCTTTTTTTTTCTTGCGACGGAATCGGAAAAGAAAGAAATTGGGTTTTGTGTATGAAGACTAAAAAAAATAAAATAAAAAGGTTTTCACTTTAATGAAACAATTTTTATGAGCTGTTATAGTGCAATCTATAAAGGACGAGCCAATTTTTGTTGTCAGTAAATAACTTCAAATAAACCAACATTTTGTTAAAATATTCCACTTTGAACGATTATTCTCGCCCACAGATATCGAATCTCTCCTTTTACGAAGCGAAACGGGTCACTTAAAAAGAAAAACTTGGGATATGGTATCATTTTAATTAATAAGCAGACAGTCCAAGAAAATTCTGAGCTTAACTTTTAAAATCAATTTATGGGAAATTTAAAGTCAATGCCACAGTGGCGTTGGCCGTAAAACTATCTTGCGAACCAGTGGGTAAAAACTAATATTTTATTCGCCTGATAGTAAAAGGTCAAGCGCCCAATTCTCGCAAACCGATTAGTAAAACGAAGCTTTCTCAATATTCAATCAAAAACCTTCTTCGTTGAGCCAAATATTGACTAGAGAAGGAAGGAGGAAAGAGAGTCGACTTCTGGAATGATTTACTTTGGTGCAGCTTCGACTGAACCAACCACGCTTGGCCTGAACAACAATGCAATTTAGGTAAATCACATCACCAATTTTTCTAGATAGACCAAGTCATTGTGCCATAGCAAAAAATGAAAATTCTTTCTAAAAAAATCTGTTTCTTTGTGTTTATCTACAAAAAAAGTGATGTTTGCCTTTAAGAACTTCGTCGAAATACCCCTTCAAATGACGTAAACCAAGTGGTCCAGTCAAAGCAGTTCTAGGCTCATCAAAATTTGGGTTTGATTAAAACCTTTATGTGATGTTTATGTTAAAATTGTCATTTTAAAAAAATCATTTCATTGCCCACGTACGCAGCGGATTGCAGAGCTGCAGCATCAATACACGAGCCGCCACTGCACGCGCACTTTATTCCTTTCGTAAGTAATACGTAGAAGCGATGCAAGTATAATTCTGTTTTGCAAACGCGATAGACAATTTGAAATGAGATTTTCGAAGCAGTAATCTTAATAAATCTTCGCCGTCGTAAGTTGGTCGCACAAAGAAGTAAACCGTGGCCACAAATGAATTTACATCAACCATTGAATTATTGTACGAAAACAAAAACTGGAAAATTTTGCAAACAGTCTAATTCTTCTACGTTCTTCTTTTAGCTAGTTCTACACATGAAAAAATCGCTCAACAAAAACAATGAGTACTTGATAAATGATTTCATATAAGCAGCCATCTTTTCCTCCAGTGAATATTCGCCCGTGTACGGTACCAACTGTATGGAGAAGGTATGTGTTGTCAGAGGATATCGTAAAGAGAGGATCCGGTAATAAATGCATTTCGTTGTTAACATCTGTACCAAAAAACTTCTGAGGTTAACAAGGAAAAAGACAATTTTTTGGATGGGAGAATGAAAGTGAACAAGGTTTGCAATGGTGCTTGGTGACCGAAATAGATTTACAAATCCTGGTAAGCGAAAGACGACGACAACATACGCACTTAATACTAAGCGATCGCCTCGATACTTCTGTAAAATACAACGAAACTGCATTCATCTTTTAAACCAATTCAAATTAATTTTGTTGCAATTTAGAATTGTCAGTCAACGCAAAAAGCAAAGCAAATCATCAACAAGTCTTTCAGCATAAAAACACAACGACTTTGAATGCTGATCATTCTGTCCCCAGATTATTAATAACATTTTTGTTAAAAAACTAATCATCAAACAAAGAGATGGCAATCAAAAATTTAATGAAATGAATAGTAGTTGTTCCAGTCCCAATGATATCTTCCTAACTCAACAAAAAAAATTTCGAAACGTACAGTAAGAGAGCACATAGCAAACCAGAGGGCCGCAATTCGGTTTATATTACCTAAAAATCCAAAACAATTTTTTTATTTTAAAACAAATTCATATTAAGATGAATATATTTTGGTACTAATTAAGTATGCGGTTAGTCAACAGGCTTTTTGACAGATGGTAGATAGTAGATTGTACGCTTTACCAGTACCCACATTTTATTGTGGCAAAAACATTGATCTAATTTGATTAAAAAGAAAATATTTCAAAGAAAAAAATCGAATATCTTTATTGTAAAAGTCAACTAAATAAATACCAAAAAAGATATTTAATCTGTGTGAATTAAAACGAATTAATATTAATATTAAAAGGAAAAATACAACAACTCAAAAGAGCAAAAAGAATTAACAGGGATCTGAAAAAAGCAAATTTGATATTGAAAACACTTTGATTAAATGGCTACTATGCCTATTAAATGCCTACTAAGCCATACTTACCATCTCCTGCAAAGCTCACACCAAGTATGACCACGTCAAGAGGAGTGGTGAGGATTAACAAATAGCGAATATGATCACGAAATATTCCTGTGGGTAAAATCAAATGATAAAAAAGGAGAGACGAAAAGTAAAGTGTATCATAACTAGAAGTTAAAAGCTGAACTTCAAAATGAAATTCAGCATTATCTATGAAGACGTACGAAAAGATATTTAAAGAATTTCACTTTAAATTGGTGAAAAAGGCACGAAATAAGCCAGAATTGATTTTTTTACTGCATTGCAGTGCCTCAACTTCAAGCAATGGGGTATTTATTTTACAAGTTCACTGTTATTATTATTAACAAATGCAATTTTACACCTTCTAACAATGGTTTTAAGTCTATAGTTTAATAACGAAAAGATGCTTACCTGGTTTTGGTTGCACAAGTGAAACACTCAAAATTGTTTCAGCTAACCCATCAAAGTATGCCAAATCATCACCATCAGCATAACGCCAAACAAATATATCAGAATCAACAGTTAGCCATGCTCGACCTATTTCTGGAAATATTCCCATAATGCAGTTACATTGCATGTCTATGGCATTTTATAAACTTAAGAAAAATCAATCAATTATTTGTTGTGAAAAAAATGAATTACACATGCCCAGCAAAATAGTCATTAGCTTACAAATTGAAGCATGAATAATAAAGAATAATTAATAGAGACAAATTTTAAAAATTCAACACCCGCAGCCTATGCAACAGGCATAAAAAAAAAAGATACGGCCAAACTGTTCAACAAGCTCAGGAGGCAAAGGAACTCTTTGAACATCAGTTAAAAATGGAATGTTTACATTTTCTATAAGAGGGTAATCGTCTTCTCTCAATCCACTACAAACACCAGAATCTATTCAAAAAATAAAATTTTAAACAATTCAAACAATATCATACAAGCCAATCTATAAAAAACATTACAATAAATATTAATAACAATAGAAATAACAAGTTGGCAAAAGAAAGCTCAAAAAAATTTAGAGCAACAAATTATAAAGGTCATGCTAAAATTTACTAAAAAACCTCAGCAGCCTGTTTTGCTTTTTATGGCTTGTCAGAAGACAACTCTAAACACAGACAAATAAACATAATTGCATTGAGTATAGAAAAGATGGCTCTAAAAAGTACCATCTGTGGCATTGTGCATTAAGCATGCCAAACTTGATCTAACTGCCTGACAATGATGAGATGTTTGAACTCTCATCAGGGACAGTGTGGTCACTTAGATTATGTTGCAAAGCTGGTCATGTTTTAAGAAAAAAAACTAAAACTTGTAGGCTTCTACCAGATGCATTTGCTGCACTGATAGAAGCAGCATAGCACATTATATATGCAAAGACCAGATGCTTGAAAATATACCAATTTTAGGACAAATATAATTGTCTAAAGCTACCTTCAAATGAGCTGTGAAGACAAAACAAACTGTTGAGGTTCTTTTAATAAAATTTTTGTGTGGTTTTTGTAATTTAAATAAATATTAAATTAATAAAACTATAAATATCAAATAAATGAAAATACCCAACTATGAACTTGACTTAGATTGGGATTTAACAAAATTAATAAGGTCTTGTTCACTGTTCGTTGTTACCAACCATGCAGGCTTTGGGGATTCCTCAAGATTTGAAAGATATAATAAACTAAACTTGACAAATAGTGAATGAAAGCCAATTAATGTTCTACTACTTACACATTGAGGTAACATTTAATTGATCACTCAGATCAATAGATTCTCGATCAAACAATAAGTTTTTCTTGATGATTGTAGCAACATCATTGAAATTTGTACAAATTGATTGAACTTCAGTTTCCCTTGGAGTATCATTGATAATAGCCATAACTTTTTTCAAGAAAACTAGTGTTTAACAGTTTAAAAAGTTTACACAATAAAGTCATTGGATACAAAATAATAATATAATTTTGAAAAGTAAAAACTTTTCAATGAAATCTAATTAACTAAAACACGAAAAGATAAATTTTTAAAATTTTTTCTACTTATTGAAATCAAAATAAAACTATATTCTGCTTTTTTTAATATAAAATATTAATTTTACAATACTTAAAAACATAAATTTGTTTTAAAGCTAAAAAATAAGTTATAAAGTAATGATCAAATTGAAAACTCTCTATTTTTATTTTTTATGTAGAACACAGTAACTTTTGACTAGTCATAAAAGATTTTTAATTAGTTGTAAATATCTTACAATTTAGAACACATTTTTAAAACCATAAACAATAATATTACTTTTTGTATATATTGTAAAATTAATATTATAAAATAATAAAATAATAACTTGACATAGCCTTGATCAACAAAATACCAGTAAAGCCTATATGAAACAATTTGTTGAGATTTTTAAGTTGTGCAATGATATGATTCAGGCTTACCGTATATTAAAAGAGATGCACTTACTGACATTGTACATAGAAAACCTGATTACTGTATTGTGCAATACACCTAAAAAGTTATTATCTACAGAGCTAGCTAAATCATAAATTACCGATTCTGGTAACAGAGTACTAATAACAGCAAAATATTTATAAAATAATAAGCAGTAAAACAAACATATAATATATTTGATTATTTTCATAAATCGATATTCAAGTAAGCACCAACATATTATTAGCTCATTTTCAAGTTGTTCACTAGTATAATTGAAATTCATAGATTTTGGTTTGGTTTTAACATCTAAATAACTTGCTGCTACGTTTATTTTTGCAATTTTATTGTACAGTTAAACTGATACAAAACATTCACCATACCTTAAAATCTATCAAAGATGCACAATACTACAATATTGTTGTCTAGTTAGAATCTAAATTACATCTTGAGAAATTATTATTGCAATTATTTTAATAGTACCATATGGAATTCATGTTGATTTAGAATTTGTTGCAAATTTCTTTAAATGGTGTGTGCAAAAAATTACGAACTTTATTCTGAAAATTTAATATGTACAGTATTCGGGTATATTTTTGCTTAGGCATCGGCTAATGCTAGTTATATGAACATATTAGATAAACATTCTTTAAAAAGAAGACGAGCCAATACCGATTCCAGAGAAACGTCATTTTTTTGACGGCGGAGCCAGCTTCGCTTGCTGTTATGTGTCAAGGGCATGCTATGGAATGGAATGGAATGGAAATTTTCCATATTCCATATCCTTCAAAATCTTCCATTTCATTCCATTCCTTACTGAAAATTTTCTATTACATACTAAAATTCTTTCATTTCATATTCCATACCTTTTCCATACTTTATATTATACATGTTAAAAATCCTGAATTTCATACAGTGTAAATTTTAATAAGCGTTTGTGTAAGTCTAACTTGTCCGAGTGATAGATGCGTAATTTTTGTCTTTATGAATATGTACATTTAAATGTGTAGATCAGTGTTTCTCAACCTTTTTTGGCCATGCCACACCAAATCATTTTTTAAATTTTGATTTTCCCCGTTTGGTGATACTACTGATACATAGGTGTAAGAGTTCAAAATTTTTGGATCTCTTCCAGAAGTCACCATAAGCGATTTTTGTTCGTGAAACTAACTTGGATTCACTTGCGGTTGCTAACGCTTCTTGAGAGATCTTTTTTCCAGTAATGGATATTGGGTGAGGCGAATGAGGTAGTGGACTAGGGCCCCCTTTTTTAGGGTTCCCCCTTGAAAATACCGCATATAGTTTCATTTTGCTGTAGGGGGAGAGCCTCTAACAGTGCGCCAGTTTTTTGGATTTTTTCAATATTTAAGAAACTGGAAAGCTATTTTTTTTTTATTTTTATTTTTATCTCTATATTTATCCTCCTGACTCGCAGGAAAGCGACGGAGGCGCTATACATAGGGTAAGCAATTACCCCGACCTGCTTCCGGAGATACCAAGATATTGCTGTCCGCTAGTAATTTAGTAGAGATATGACTGCAATTTAGAACTGCTTGTCAAAGACCACCAAGCAGGGGAAAGTGCCGTAAAGTGTCTTTCCCAAGGACACAACAGAATGGCGCAAGTGGGTTTTGAACCGAGACCACGCTGATCATCAGTCCGGTGCTTAAACCACTCGACCACGCTGCCGACTATAAATCAGTGTTTCTCAAACTGTGTGCCGCAGCACACTACTGTGCCGTGAGAGATTTCTAAGTGTGCCGCGAAACTTTTTAAAATACATTAATCCATGCTCGGCAACATCAACCTAAACACTATAACAGAGGAAAATTAGTTTTTTTATGAACTGGAACCAAAAAGCTTAAAAATTTTAAATGTGATTCCGAGTGCTTAAAGTTTTGTGATCAGTTGTCTTTCAAGCTCGTTTCGGTACACCAGGCATTTAAAACTCTCAGCCCACGAAGTCTTTCAACGAATTTTTTGATCAGATGCTCAATACGAAATTAAATTAATGATAAATTCAGAACTAAATTTAAACAATTAAAGTGACGAGGTTTATTAGCAAGAACTTGATTTTCTGACCGAAATTAACCAACTACTATAATTAAGTGAAGACCTTTTCTTTGGTCCTCCCCTTGATTTCAACGTAAAATTTAAAAGAATAACCTGGGTCAGCCAAATAATCCAAGTGAGACATTTTTTTATTGGCCTTCAATTTCTTTTGTAACCAAATTGCGGCCAGCGGCAAAATTTCGGGCTAAAATTTCACCGATGCCGCCCACATTGCCGTGCGAGTTTGACATGCCTGTCTTACACGATATGCGAAACCTGAATGCTTTATACGAAAACAAACAGAACAAAATCTAGTGAAGAATAATAAAAGAAAGTTTTCACTTTATTTATAAAAAGTTACATAAAAATTCGAGGCCTTTATCTAATACACTATAATGCATCAGGTAAAGGAAAACGTGAAAAACTCAGTGCAGACCAAAAAAGATCTGCACTCTGGTGCAAGTGTGCCGCAAAATTTGGAAAGGTAGCAAAGTGTGCCGCGAGCGCAAAAAGTTTGAGAACCACTGTTATAAATGAAAAAATTTTATAACATTTTAATCTCATTTAATTGGTATGTAAAGTGCATAATTAGGCTTTTTGTTGTAAGTCTTTACCTCCCGAAAAAATTGATTTTAAAATGAAGTAAAAAAATGGCGCACTGTTGGAGCATAGATCCTACTGTGCGCCATTATGGTTCCAACATCGTGCCACTTAGTTTTTTAAGCAATATACCTTTATATCACCTGATTAATTGAATTTTTAAGTTCTTTTTTGCTCATGCGTTTTTCTCTGTTTTGACAACAAAATACGTGGAACACTTACGTCAAAAAGAATTTTTTATTCTTACATAAAAAGACAAAACAACAGAACAATGTTTTTTCTGCTTCAGATGTAAAAATTTTAAGAACGGAATAATTTGGTTCCAAATTATGGGGCTGAATCTTTCCGTCTTTTAGCTTTTTCAAATATCTGTCTAAAGTTCTTCTGCCAACTCCATAATTCCATGATACTTTTCTCACTGACGCGCCCTCCTCTACAACAGCTTTGCAAGCTTTAATCATTATACTGGAAGCTGTTCGGCCAATTTTGCGATCCATTTTACAAAACATAGACTATTTTTTCTTATTACTTTAATATTAGGCTACTTAGTGAAGCAACTTTGTAGAAATAATAAATGGAAAACCCGCAAAGCAGAGGTACAGTATATTAGGTTAGTATATACAGTAGTTTTTACACTTCGTTTTTGTTTTGTTTTTAGAAAAAAATAAAATGTTATTTAAAAAAAATTTTTTTTGGAAGAAAAAGTCTTCTTCCTGTAAATAGCAATACATACACAAAAGAAAAAGTTCATTTGTAAAGCCGAATATATGAAGATTCTGTTGCGTATATTTTTTTTAATAATAGAATGTTTATTTCAACGGTTCAATAGTAAGACCACCTGCCATCGATCCGATTTCCATTTATCAGTCCTAGAATCAATTTTCATCACTCTTCGAAAACCTAATTTGTGTAGATAGAAAGAGTTTGTTTACAAACATAAATTGTTAGTATGATTGTAAAAAATTTTTTTTAGTTTCAAATTTTAACACAAAACTTGAATAAATTTGTTCCTTTTTTGCCAAACAAAAAAATTTTTTTACGCTGACGAAACGTGGTTTTATTTGTTAAATATTTTCAATTATTATGATAACTATTACTAACCTTAATTTTTAGCCAATCAGATTCAGTCATAAACTTTTGAAATAGCCTACTACATTCAGTTCTGCAATACATTCTAGCGAAACCTCCTGAAGAGAGCTTGACGAAAACGTTGAAGTTTTTCAAAACAGCCTTTTTTAAGGCTACTTAATTAACAAAAGAGCTTTAAATGAAACATTTGCTTTTAAGAGCTATTTTAAAGTTTTGTACCAACAAAAAGCCTTATAAAGTTTTCTTTTTTTTTAGCATTTCTGAAAATACAAAGAAAAATTTATATTTTAATAGGCTACAGTTTTGATAATGCAATTATGATGTCATTTTACGCAACAATAAAAAAATTAAACGCAAAGGCGCACTGTTGAAGACTCTCCCTTATATGTTTTTTTAGAGACCTTTAATAGGAGTCGATTCGAAGTGAAGACCTTCTTTCTTTTTTTTTTAGATATCACCATAATTTTGGGAGTAAAATAGCAAAAAAAGCGAGATCAAATCAAAGTGAAGACCTTTTTTTTTAGAGATCGATTTTGGGAGAAAAAAGGGAAATACGAGATCAAAGCCTTTTTTTAGAGAACATCAAGTTTTGGAAATCCTTGACTCGGGCCCCTAACTTTGAATATCCACCATTGCTTTTTTCTCTTACTTTAATCCATCCTGGCGCTGAAAGGGGCATTCCGGATTAGTTTCACCGAAAAAATTGCTTACGGTTACTTTTTGAAAAAACCAAAATGTTTAGGGTGGCAATACAGTTTACCCAGAAGACTAGTGACGATTAAAAAAAGAAAAAAAAAGTTATCACTTTCAAACTACCCCTAATTTCTTCATTTTTTCCCAAAGACTAGTAAAAATTAAAAAAATGATCATCACTTCTGATTTTTTCATTTTCACAAAGACTTCAGCGAAGGCTTCTGCTCGAAGCACCATGGTGTTTTTTCACCAAAATTGATCCATAGTATTTTACAATATCCATGTTCCACCAAAATTTTGTTAGCCGCCACCGGTGGGGTGCATGCCCCACGTTGAGAACCATTAGTTTAGATTGTCCGCATCAATATTTGATTAGTTCTAACAATTTTATTGTTTATTTTTTTGTAGATGTTGTTGTGTTTTTCATTTATCTGCAATCGCTCGGAGATTATATAATCTTTTTAAATAGGCTACAGAGCGTTTATAAATACATCATATTAATATTAATTAAACTGCAAATACTCCAACAGGGCAACCTGGCAAGTTATTTATTTCGTTTTCTAAGGGAAATACACACCACAAGCGAACTAGGCACTCAGACTTGAACAAACGTTAAAACTCGCCCTATATGTCAAAGTTGAAAACTGTTCAAATGCCAATGTTGAAATACTGTGGGCGCCGCTTATTCGATCCACCTTCGTTCCAGGCAAAGTGAATTCTATAGGCCTAACCAGCGGATCTCATAACAGGCGTAGGATATATAGATTAGGTATGCATATGATTCAAAGAAACGCAGCGTGCACGGTTGTTAATGTACATGAGCGTAGAAATACAAACACAGAAATGAAACATACGAAAGTTTTATTCTGGCTCAGTTCCACCTGAAGCTTTGCCATCCACAGTTTCAACAGAAAAATCCTTCTTTAATCCAACTATTTTTTATGGTTTTCGACGAAACGCGATTCCATGCATCATGTAACATAGCCTATATGTATAGCATCGAGAACATAAACCTCTTTCACGATGTCGTCAGCGAGGACTTCTTCGGTGTCGTCAATAGAATCGATAATGATTTGCCGAAGCTGGTTTCAAAAGTGAGCCTTAACAGCTCTAATGATTTTTTTAATCACACGGTTACAGAACAGATGTGTTGTTGGCCGGCAAGAACTTTACAGTGACTTTTGTCATTCCATCCACTTCAATATGTGCAGAATCGGCTAAAAGCAGATTGTTTCTATTCTGGCGCCTCATTTGTTGATCTAAATCCTCCAGGTATTTCTTCCAGATTTGCTTGTCATCTACCAGTTTGCCAAAATGTTGTAAGGCATTGGCGGATTTACGTTCTTAGGGCAGCGTGGAGTCTTCGACTTGCCAACAAACAGCAGAGGTTGCTTTTCTCCAGCCATATTGCCGCATGTCAGGACCGTTGCACGGTATTTCGCCATTTTAAATCCTCTTTTGTCGTTCTTCTTGTCTTTACAAACATACGTGGAGCCAGGGAGTGCACGAAAACAAATGTCTTATCAGCATTCCAGATGTTTTCCTCTAAAAAGTTTTCAGAAGCTCTGGTATCGACTCAGTGACAAGCGTTTTGGCTGCTTTCACATCTGCTTCTGCAGCTTCTCATTTCAAACTAACAAAAGTGATGTCATGCCGCTTCTTCTATGTAGTGAACCACCAGTCCATTGCTTTAAATTCAGAAGAACCAGTATCTTTTGCAAGCTGTTCTGCTTTTTGAAAGAGAACAGGACCATTGACAGGCGTGTTCCTTGGTTTTACAAGCAGCAACCAATCATAAAGAGCAGTTTCGATTTGTTTATCTTTTCCATTTCTGTGTTGAATAAAAGAACCGTAACCTACATAACAACTTTGTTCCTGGTTTCCGCCTCCTTCTATAGCATTTTTGTAGCTGTCCACGAGAGATGCCGAGCACAGTTGCAGCGTCTCGCTGGTTATGGTTTTTCAGTTTCTATGGTACCTGTCAAGCATCAAAACCTTCTTCTGCAGTGTCAAGCCTTGATAAGTTTCTTTCAGCTTCTTGACCGGAGTGCTGTTGACTGAGGAAGATGGTCTTTTCTCCATGATTTTGCAATGACAAACCTGGACTACGAAATTGAAAATGACAACATAATTTCACAAGAAACACATTATAACTCAGACACTGTGAAGATAAAACAGATAAGTGAAGTGATACCTGAAAATTAAAAAAGACAGTAATAAAGACGGTGGAATAGCTGGGAGAAATCTCACACGCATTTTACAGACCTTAACATTTTACAGTTACAAAAATTGTAAACAGACGTTGACAGTGGATCCACTAACCGGAGCCGTGGATCCACTGGGCGAAGCATTTTGGACTATTTTACTATGCAAAAATTCCGTTTCACGGGATTTGGCTCCAATAAGCGGCTGGATTCAATTAGCGGCGCCCACTGTATTACTAATCTGGTTGTAACTTCCATTATTTTTTTCTACCCAATTCGTTCGAATACACCAGTGGTTCTCAATCTGTGTCTCGCGAGAGATTTCAAAGTGTATCGTAAAACTTTTTAAAACATTATTCCTGTGCTTTATAACTTTTTTTTAAAAACTTAGGAACTTAGGAACAAAAATAAAGAAACCCGAGACAGATTCAAAGAGAAAAATTTTTTTTTAAAGAACATTACGTTTTAGGGACGAAAACTAGCACTCTGGTGCAAGTGTGCCACGAATTTTGAAAAGGTCCCATAGTGTGCCGCAAATGCGAAAAGGTTGAGAACCACTGAAATAGACTTTTGGCTACTACTTTTTTCTTTTATCATTTTGTGCATCTGATCAAAGGCGGGTACATTGACTGCACTTAGAATAAAAACAACCATAAAATGAGCAATGGAAGATTTTTTCCATTCCATATCTTTAACAATTTCATATTCCATACAGAAATTTTCTTTCCATTCCATAGCATGCCCTGCTGTCAAGAAGTAGGAATGAATCTTCTGTTCCCGACAATCTGCAGAATCATCTAGTCATGTGCTCATCCGACAGAAGTTTCAGCAGCTTGCAGGGAAGAACACGATGTTTAATTCATGACAAAAACCAAAAAAAGGTTTTTTACTTAAAACAAAAAACAATTTTTTTCAAAAAATTTGTCATATGCTTTTGAGAATGGCTGTAGTTAAGTCTTGAATGGGAAGTATACGACTTGAACTTTGAGAACCCCCGATCTATCAGCATATTGAAATAATTTTTGTAAAAATGAAGAACTATTTTTGTTAAATTTGCCTATATTCTTAATTCTTTCTGTCGTATTTACCAGAGTATAATGAGTTTCTTTTTAAAGATCCTCCCTAGATGCTGAAGCACTTGCTTTGTTTTTCATACCAATGTATCCCACAGCGGAGTAGAATATGGCTCACATCTCACGCGAAGACATTGCGATAAAAAAATAGACATCAAAAGCAGGGGCGCCGGAGTTTTTTATTCCAGGGGGGGCAAATTTCAAAAAAAGGGCACTCCAACAAAAGTCGTTTATAGCAACCATGTCGCAATCAAATTAGCGTATTCTCTAAAAAAAAAGGTCTTCACTTGTAGTCGATCTCCAATTTTCCTGTTTTCGTCCCAAAATCATAGTGTTCTCTAAAAAAAAAAAAAGGTCTTCACTTGTAATCGATCTCTGATTTTCCTATTTTGTCCCAAAATCAAAGGTCTTCATTCAAAATCGTTCTTTCACTCTAAATAAGCATCTGCCTCATTAGCCTCACCTAAATCCATCACTACCTAAAACTTACGATTTTCGCGACTTTCATTATTGTACCATGATTTACGGATGTCTTTAATTTTAGAAACATCGTTGCATTTGATGGTGAGCGAGATTACATAGGTTAAATGTAGAGCAGATCTAAAAATATTTCCGTAAGACAAATTTCAAAAGGCACAATCTGCTCCCCTGTGCCCCCCCGCTTCCGGCGCCCCTGATCAAAAGTGAAGTATAGAAAATATGTCTTTATGTTAAACTTATTTTCGATTTTGAAAGTTTTACTCAGATTAGATAACTTTTACGCAAATGGATCGATAGAAAAAACGATCTTTAATGAAATAAATAATAAAAGTAAAAAGAACAAAGCACAGAAACGATAAACCCTTATATCAGGGATGGCAAACCACTGACCCGCGGGTCACGTTGTGACCTACTAGTTGAAATTCAATAACCCACCTGATGTTCTGAAATTTCTGGCATTTTTAGTCTGCAACATTAATTTAGGACGGATAGACCAGGGGCGTCCAACCCGTGGCCCACGTAAAGGTTTTAATATCAGAGGTCACTATGATTTCGGGACAAAAAGTGGGGAATCTGAGACTAATTTTAGGTGAGGGCTTTTTTTTTTGGAGAACACCTTGATTTTGGGAGGAAAATAGGGAAATCAGAGATGAAATCGAAGTGAAGACCTTTTTTTTTAGAGGACACCATGAGTTTCGGAGAAAAAAGTCCAAGCCAAGATCAAAGCTCTGTTTTTTAGAAAACATCAATATTTAAAAATTCTTGCCTCGGCCCGCTAAATTTGAATATCCACCACTGGTAAAGACTTTTGTTTAGTCTTCAACTGTTTTTAGCCAATGCCCCACTTAAGGAAAGTTTTAAAAAACTATCATTTTTTGAGTCGCCCTATAAAAAAGGTTCGCCAACCCTGTCTTATACCATACTATCGTAGTCTACTGGTCAATGGATTTTTTATTTGTTTTCGCAATTTTTTTATCACCTTGTTTTATAGTTGGCCTTGTTTTTTATCACCTTGTTTTATAGTTGGCCTCGTTTTATAGTTATAGTTGGCAAAGGTTAAGGGTAAAATATACAAGAGTGTTGTTAGACCGGCCATGCTTTATGGAATGGAAACGGTGGCAGTGACTGAACGACAAATGGGAAAAATGGAAGTTGCAGAGTTGAAAATGGTGAGATGGGCACTGGGAGTGACAAGAAAGGACAAGATAAGAAACGAATATGTGAGAGGGACTGCGAAAATTGCAAAGCTGGGAGAAAAACTTCAGAATGTGAGGCTACGTTGGTATGGACACGTAAAAAGGAGAGAAGAAGACTACGTGGGGAAAAGGATGATGGAGATGGCAGTGCCAGGCAGAAGGAAAAGAGGAAGGCCAAGGAGAAGGTGGATGGATTTGGTGAGAGAAGACATGGAAAGGGTTGGAGCTAGGGAAGGAGATGAAGTAGACCGAGTGAAATGGAGATTACTGTCGCGCTGTGGCGACCCCGAGTAGGGAGAAGTCGAAAGAAGAAGAAGTTTTATAGTTGGCCTAGGTATTTTAAAACTGTTGGGACTGCGACGCCTTAGCATTAATTTCTGAATCAGCGATATAACTTTGCATGTTTTGCAATATTCCACCATCTTCAAACCTCTCTCAAAAACTTTTAGCACCCCCTTTCTGGGGTGCGCAATTTTCAGTCGCGAATCTTTAATCTCTATGGTAAAAATGTTTAGCAATTTAAAAGTATTATTCTCATGTAGGGGAAAATAATGTGCTTTAAAATTGCCACGTGGCCAAGTAGTTAAAGAAATTATCAATAGGTATACAATGTTTATGTTACAATGATTTGTGCTTGAATAAATTCGATTGTTAAAAATGATGACATTTCGTTCCATTGCAATCGGCAGTGAAAAACTTATTATTAAAACTAACTTTTTAATGCGGTTGGCCACAACAAAAAAGTAGTGCATGTTGTACTAAGATATTTAACTTTGTTAAATATATTCGTTGTCGTCGTTTGAAGGGTATCCACTCCAAGTCAGACACAAACAGGACTGGGGCCGAGGGTTTATCCTTTTACTACCTCAGACTGCTGCACTGCCTGAATCAGATGCTAAAAATAATCATCATAATCTTAAGATCTTAGTTTTGTCTCAGACTTTGTTTCGTTATTTTGAGTGCATTTCCATTTCCATGTACTTTTTATTTTACTGTTTAGTATACTATCTACTTGAAACTGCGCTTTCTTTACTGAGGTCACGTGACCAATGTTGTGCTTCAATTTATTGCCAATAGAAAGTCGTTTATGACGTGCTGTTTTGCCATACAATAAGTCAGTGACCAAACAAATGGTTGCAACTTCAAATTCAAAATTGTAATTCATATTGGCCCTTATAAAATTAAAATCAGTTCGTCACACCGGATCCGGTTAAAATAAAGTTCCGGTTCAGGTTCAGCAAACTTTTATTTCGTTCCGGTTGAGGTTTAAAGAATAATACGGTTAATACCGGTTTATAGATCCAGTTTCGGTTTGGTTTGACGCCCTGGTTTATAATCTAAGAGATTGCGTAATAATTAGATGGTTTATCATAACTCTACAGAACAACAGAAAAATTAATCATTTTGATTATCTAAATAACAAAGAAAGTATAAGTATAGAAGTAGTTCAATAACTTTAAATAATTTAAAATACTTAAAACTATTCAACTGCGCATAAAACAATAATCAGTTTACACGGATGTCACTTCTGTCTATAAAGAAACTTGCATCTTTTTACAGAAAAGTAATTTTATTTACAAATATGAGGCAAAAGGCAATGCAATACAATTTAAAAAGTTGGTTGAAAGTATACAGAAAACGAGAGCAAAAGAACATCTTTTAACAAACCAAATGAACTTAACCTAATTTCTACATAATGCACGGGAGTTTATCACGTCGAACCACTTCAACACACCTGCGAACAGTTAACAAGCAACACTGACGTAGTGCAAAAAAAAAATTAAAAAAAAACCTGGTGAATTGACAATAAGTGAACCATTCACTTAAAAAGAAAGTGAAAGAACTGCCGTGAACTCATGCATTGGATTACAACTTGACAGCGTAGTGACGTTATTCTTCACTCTTTCTTGTGCAGCTGAGCATTGACGAGACTATAGTAGGATCCTTGCAATGCGATCAGTTGGGCGTGGGTTCCGCTCTCTACCACGGCACCGTTTTCAATCACCGCTATGACGTCAGCGTTTTTCACTGTTGAAAGCCGATGCGCAATGACGATGCAAGTTCTTCCTTCACGCGCATGATCAAGAGCTTCTTGTACGATCTGCATCAACAGCAACAGTTAGGTGACGCCAGAGAATGTTACGGTTGGCCGATTAAGCGTGAAATAATCACCTTTTCGCTTTCGGCATCGAGAGCCGACGTCGCTTCATCGAGTAGAAGAACTTTGGGATTTCTGACCAGAGCTCGAGCGATAGCCACTCTCTGCTTTTGACCTCCTGATAGCTGAGCCCCCTTTGATCCGACGTTTGTTTCATATTTCTGTGAAATAGTAAAAACCAATTGCTTCAAGTTTTATTGTGTATTACTTAAAAAACTAAAACAATAAAAAGCTTAGATTATGCATAAAAGCGAAATTCGATGTGATAGGAAGAGGGTCCGGAACGGTCGGGTATATACTCGAGACTTGAAGTCGTAAAAATGAATATAAAATTGGGATTGGGAGGGAGGGCATGTTTTATAAAAGCGAGGCACAAAATATACAGTAAATTGGAAAAGTTAGTGGTTAAAAATATAATGGATTTCCTTAAAAATCAATTTAAAGATTTTATTTTAGCAAATCATCGAAGAGGAAAACAGATGCGACAAACGAGTACTGTAAAATTTTAGTCAAAACCTCCAGATCACAAATCGACACTAACCTCCGGGAGTTCTTCGATAAAACCATGGATATTTGCATTCTTGGCCGCTTTAACGACTTCGTCCATCGATACATCGCGAGAATTGTCACCGTACTTAATGTTGTCGGCGATCGAACAATCAAATAAAACTGGTTCCTGCGACACTATGCCAAGCTGAGAGCGCAGCCAGGATATTTGAAGAGATTTCGTATCGTTATTGTCCAGACACTGGAAATTGAATCGAAATCCAGATTAAAACAAAGCGGAAAATTGTGCACTAAGATTGCAATTTAACCAACAAATGTGCAATGACTATTTTTAAATCTGCCTAAGGATTTGATAAAACTTCAAAATTAGGAGAACGTTTCGAGTACGGTTGAACTGGGATTTTTTCAAACCATCTTTTCAAAAAGGCCAATAGCCGAGCAAACAGTACTAACCGTACTTCATTAATGAAGATAAATTTTAAAAAATTTACTGTTCTTATAAACGAATCCAAAGATATGAGCCTTCGTGTACTTACGATTGTTCCTTCGTCCGGGTCGTAAAATCTCTCGAGCAACTGAATGCAAGTTGATTTTCCACATCCACTTTGGCCAACAAGCGCCAAAGTCTGGCCAGGCTTGACAGAGGTGGAGAGACCTTTCAACACTAACACGTCAGGTCTGGTGGGGTAGGTAAATTTGTTGCCGTTGTAGTCAACATTTCCATCACACGATTTCTGCATAAGGTTCTGGTTAAGAAAACTCAATTCACCGACAACAGATTATACAAATCCAAAGGTAGCTGATATATAGAGAAAACTAACGTTACGTAAACCTGTTAAGAATGTGTCCGTCGCGTTACGCCTGTTCAAGCAAAACTAAAAATTAATTCAAATCGGTGAAAGCTGCATTTGTCGCTCACGCGATTCACTGAAAGCACAACAACAGAAGTTTCTGGATTTTCAGAGTATTTACAACAATAACAGGGTCATTGACGAACAGTAACAATTACTCACGCCAATGTTTCCGCTCTGGTCGTAACTGTCGATCTTTGGCGTCCTCGCGAACAACTTGAGCATGCGAGCAGCCGAAATTCTCGCCTCGGCGTAATCGGGGGCAAACGAACTGGTTTGACCCACTGCGAAAGCGCCGAAGATGACTGCCATTAAGACCCTGAGAAACAGCACGAAAGTCAGGATTGTTTGCCGTGCATTTTCCAGTAACAAACTTACCTGAAAACGTCATCAAAGCGCATCCTGCCGTCGGTTACGAGAAAGGCGCCGAAACGGAAAGCGGCGGCGTAGGCGAAAAACACGATGCATTGCGAAAAACCGAACGTGATGCCGTAGACGTAAGCTTTATTTAAGGATTTCCTTAAAACAAAAATTTCGTTTTTCGGCCGTTAAAAAGCAAGAGCGAGCAAAAATTTAATGCAATTGCTTGAAATAATAAATGTGACAGCAATAATAGTAGTAACTTCGAAGTGCATAAATCTTATTTCTTATTATTTTTTTTATCAAAAAGACTTTTCAAAACTAATTTCGTATCAAGAGACTACAACTCAATAATACCAATCGCAGCAACATGTAACTCAACGATACAGTTTTCAAACGATCAAAATCAAATGTTATTCTTACCGATACGGAAAGTCGATCGCTTGAACGTATTTGTCGTAGAAAAGTTGTTCTTTTGTCAACGATGCGACTGTTCGTATGTTGGTTGTGGCCTCGACTGCAACCGCGCCGGCAATTTCGTACGCCTTCGACTCTTTCGCAGTCTGAGCAGATTTGAAATCGTCACCCGGGCGTAAAAAATACCAGAGCTGTACAAGCACTCACGTGACCAGTCAGTATCCGCAGCTGCAGCCAACCAGCGATCGCCATGAGAGGAACGAACGCAAGGGTGAGGAGAGTAAGCTCCCAGCCAAAGGCGAACGCGATTCCGATAGCGACGCCTGCGACGAAATCAACCAATGACTTGGCGTTCGAATAACGTTTTCATCCGCAATTTTTGATTATCATCAGAACCGCAGCGATTTGTATTAATAAAGCGAGTTCGAATACAAACCCAATCGCAATACGTCGTTGAACACGTCATCAATAACGTATCCAGCTTGAACACAAAAAGTTATTCTAAAAGTAAAGGTTGGGGAAAACAATTTAAAAAGGGAAAAAAACGCAGAGATGTGTAAAAGAGACACACAACAACAATGAACTACCGGAACTCGAATAACGCACCTAACGCTAAGATGCTCTGCAGAGCAACGCCTAATCTCAATCCAGCCGCTCCTTGAACTCTCGATGCGTCAGTGGCAAGACGAGTGGTAAGTGCGCCAGTGCTGTTAAACTGGTCATCGTAGTAGCCCATTTCTTGCCGCAACATGGCATGGAATCCCTTCAATCGCAGTCGAGCGGTTAGCTCTTCACCAGATTTTGCAAACGAGCCGGCCTGCAAATCAAAAACTTACTTTATATAAATTTAAAGCCATGAAAAAAACCTTCATCAAAAAACTACAGATTTGATGAAAGTTTAAATATCTTGATTTCAATTAGTTCGTTGCTGAAAAGCAACTTTGAAGCGTTTTCTCATTAAAGACCAAAAAAAGACTTTCACTTAGATAAGGGTACGAAAAAAAAGAATTTCACAATAACTAACAAAGACTTTCGTATACGAGGTAATAAGACCCACAATTAAAACATAAATAAACAGCAATTTCCTGTTCAAAAATTTTATAGCGGCATCGCGAGTTCGGAAAGAGCCCCAATCTGGTTCAAAAGGTTTAGTTAGCTAAACGTCATTAAAACAAACCTGGATGATGTTGGCGAAAAAAGCAGCCGCTCCGATCGCCACGAACAGAAGCGAATAGAGGACGATTTCACTCAGCACGGCTGCTTCTTCTGCTTCTGTGCATCGCCGTTTCGCAAATACCCCGATGATATTCGAGAACAGGATGGCGAAGACAGGCTGGACACCGCCGTTGACGGCAGCCGCAAAACAACCGACTGCAAGCGAAATAAACGCACACGTGATTAAAACACGTGATCGAGGCAAAAAATTTTCCGCTATCTTATGGCAACAATGAAAAAATGACGCGAGATTTATTGTTAACTTAAAGATGTGCAGCTAATGGATAGGTGTTGTTCTTATTTTTAGTTGCGTTACAGTTACACTGACAACAAATCTATAACTTTGGAAAACGACGTTCGAATGCAATCATGAACATATTGGGAAACCCCAAAGATATTTTGGTTGATTTTTATACTGTCGAACTAAGGACTTACTGATGATAAAACACGTTTCTGGTTTGTTAAGTTTCAAAATTTCTCCAAAAGAAAATTCAGGAAGGTCTTCAACCAATTCTTCGTTTTCTTTTTCAACTTTAGCATCGGATTGAACACTCTTCACACTCAGTAGTCGTTCCATTTTCTTCAAGTTGCCATTACCTGAAATTACTCTATCTTAGATCATTTACAATAATACGACAAGTGAACAAATAACTTTTTATCTCTAAAATACAAGGAAAAATATTTTCTTGCAAATTTCAAGATTTTCCGGTTTAAACGAATGAAATTTGAAACAAAAAACGCGATCGATTTTGCTTAACA
The DNA here is from genome assembly GCA_963680785.1 of Diplosoma virens. Lineage (NCBI taxonomy): Eukaryota > Metazoa > Chordata > Ascidiacea > Aplousobranchia > Didemnidae > Diplosoma > Diplosoma virens. The sequence goes on from OY796894.1 coordinate 25,712,542, forward strand.
AAAATTGCCATTTTAAGGGACAGCAGCTGCGTTAACACCCGACCGTACGAACTAGAACATTCTTTGTGCGAGCAATGATATTCATATGAACTTACTTTGAAAAGCAGCGTCAGCATCTCCACCTGCAAAAGAAAATCTGTTTATAAACTCGACTAACAGCTAATCGGCATAATACACTTTATTTGTAAATCACGTCAATCAAACGACAACTTTCAATAGAGTCGTTGCGGGAAACTTCAGAAAGAGTAAAAAAATCGTATTTCAACTTAAGACACGCAAAGTCGCTCATGTGGTACTACAAACAATGCCGTTTGCAACGTCGGCGGGAAACCTTCGATTGGGTCTCAGCGCCGAACAAGCGAAACCGTCAAATAGCACAGCAGCTAAAGCTACAAGCATGCAAGATTTACCTTTATCACGGCTAACAACGACTTCTTACAATTATAGCATACCCGGCGTTGTGTGTGGTCTTTGAATCATAAATTAGAACCGCAACGTTTCCACTGCGTGCATTAGTTTTCGATTTTGCACCTTCCATTGTTAACGCAGCACAAATACAATATTTACATTTTAAGATTATGACGCTTAACAAAATTGGAACCCGCGCGGATTTGACAAGTGAACGCGCATAAGATAAGTAACGAAGAATATACAGTATTTTTTTGAATAGAATCTGCGGCTTCTATTTATTTTTGTAACCATTTCGTGCGGTTTGTATTCAAGGGCGGCTTTTATAATTTTTTTCTATAATAAACAAAAGAGCTGTAAAAATTTATTCTACACAAAAAAGTTTTAAATCTTTTAAAAGGTTTTTTGCCAGAAAAGTTCTACGACTTTCTTACGGCAATTACAACTACAGAGTCAAAGGAAAGACATTCAACAGACTGTCTGGAAATAACTGGGTTTTGAAATTGTCTGTGTGGAAAGTGGAACCAGTTTAGGTTGATCTTCCGCTGCGTGTTGAAGTCAAAAATTACGTCGTAAAGTTGCAGGGTGTAGAAGCAGTTTCATTAAACGCAGTGTCATTTGAAAAGTAACATATTACAGATGTAAAGCGGAAAATTCCGATTGTACTTGTATTTTTGCGGTTTCTATTTTTATTCTTTTATCATTTGGTGCGGTTTCTATTCGGGGCGGCTTTTAATCAAAGCTATTTATATTCGAAGAAATACGGTAGGAAAAGCAGTAAGACAGTATTGCGACCGCTAGGCTTTCAAGTAGACTAGTAGTGGGACAAAGATTGCCATGAATGAAATAAGACCCCCGGAATCGATCAAAGAGTTTGCCACAACTGATCGTTTTTGAATATAACTTGCAAGACAATGTTTTAAAAATTAGTTTTAAGTCTAAACCTGGTCATAACGTGATTGCAAAAACTACAACTTAAATATCGAGAAATCAATGAAGTAAATAAGCTCGTATCAGCGAACAACTGCTTGCTTTAATTTAAAAATAAGTTTTGCGAAAGCAGCTATCAAAGATCCAGCGAATAGGTCAGTAATTTCAGCTTAGCAAAATGAACGTCATTGTACAACGAAGTTATTGACACGTTAGCAATTGAAGTTAATGAAAACAAAAAAAACGCTGACTTATTACAAGGCTGCTGGGTGTTGAGTTCCGGTGAAGCTAACGTAAGCACGAAGGCAGCAACAAACACGATTTCAACTTTGGTCCACTTATGCTCAAAAACCCTACGTCACTTCCTGAGCGGCTGCAAAAGTAGCAGACACAAGCAGAGCAAGACTACCTTCATCCGGGTGATAACTCTGCATGTTGACCAAGTTCTGGTAAACTCCGTTTTCCACTTTCAAAAGCTGGTCGTGGCTTCCTTCTTCGACGGCGCGACCTTCACTAAAGCCAATGATCTTGTCCGCGTTTTTGATTGTAGAAAGTCGATGAGCGATCACGATCGTCGTGCGACCTGCGCGCGAAAACGCAGCTTTTAATGACGAAAGTTCGATGAAGATCAAAGCGGAGCGTAACAGAAGTATTTCGGGGGCAACAACACAAATCACATTGTGTAGATGCTCCGGTTTTACGTTACGTTGCCAATGAAAAAAAGCTCTGCTCAGCAACGGCGCTATTCGAATGCGAGATTTTTTTTTTAGAATTTCGGTTATATAATCAAGATTGATTATGCTTCACAGTCGTGGCTGCTCAACTTATTACGTCATTTAAAAAAATGAATAAACAAGTTTTAACAACGAGGTCAGTTTCGAGTTACATTTAGCGTAGGTGAAATTTTTGTACACTGATGCATAACTAAAAAAATTTAAGTTAATTTTTCCTTGTAGTAATGACCGACTAAAACAACAAAAGCTGTGTTTACCTTTCAAAATAATTTTTTAAGTTTACTGCTTTCAATTTATGACAACTGAGTATTCTTACAATCCAATCTTAAACATTTTAACAAAGCAATAAAAAACTTTAACACATAATTGCATTCCTATTAGACAAGAAAAATTTTCAACAAAAAACAAATGCAGCGTTCTTTCTGCATCGCTTAGAACAGGGCTTCTAAAATTTTTTTGTTCTGCAACTCATTTTCAAAAATAAATTTTTGTGTGACCCCAATATGTGTAGGCTAATTTTACGTTAATTTTTTCCGATGGAAAACCATGCATGTGCATAAAAAATGTAGAAGCAACGAGAAATGAAAATAGTAACCTAAAACAAATTAAGAAAATTACAAAAACCAGGTGTCTCTTAAAAAATATATTACACCAATGTTGCTGAAGGTTAGTAGGCATTTAAGGCATTTATTTGACAAAATAAAGCTACATCATATTGAATATATATATAATGATATAACACTGTATGAAAATCAGTTCTTCTGAAGTGCTTTTAAAATTCTATTTGAATAAGATACCCCTGATGATCCCTTTTATGAGTGAAACAGTCTGAGGGCTTTAACTTTGTTTTTATTTCCGTGTTTTCGCTATTGTTAATTTTAATTCAGGCTCTAACTTTGTTATCGAGCATTTTAGAAGAACTGATTTTCATACAATGTTATATATATTATTACATAAAATTAACAATAGTGTAATCACGGAAATAAAAACAAAGCTAAAACCCAACAGACTGTTTCACCCATAAAAGGGATCATCAGGAGCATCTTATTTAAATAGAATTTTAGAAGCACTTCAGAAGAACTGATTTTCATACAGTGTTATATCATTATATATATATTCAATATGATGTAGCTTTATTTTGTCAAATAAATGCTTTAAATGCCTACTAACCTTCAGCAACATTGGTGTAATTGGTGCAATGGCACAAAACCTTTTCTCGTTTTGATTGTCAATAAATATTATTGCAAAAAAGCCAATTACAAAAGCACAAAAAGCTAATTTGTTTCGCGACCCACAGTTTGTGAACTGGCTTAGAAAACTAGCAAAATATGAAACGACAACTAAATTATTCAGTTGGTCGTTAAATTCACCTTGCGAAGCTTTCTCCAAAGCTGCTTGCACCACCGCTTCACTCTCTGTGTCCAACGCTGACGTCGCTTCGTCCAAAAGCATTATCTTCGGGTCACGAACGATTGCGCGAGCGATCGCTATCCGCTGTTTCTGGCCCCCGCTCATTTGGACCCCTCCTTCACCGACCATTGTTTCAAATTTCTACAGTCGAAAGTATCAACTTTATACAGTCATTTCGTGTTTAGCTTTTAATAAAAATTGCAAGCATTCAAAGCTTCACACTTCAGAACACAATTTGCAAAACTCGCCTTTGGCAGCTTCATGATGAAATCGTAGGCATTCGCTTTCTTGGCAGCTTCTTCTATTTCTTGATCGGTTACGCCTATGCGTCCGTATTTTATGTTCTCTGTGATCGTCGTGTCGAACAAAACTGGTTCCTGCGACACGACGCCGATATGTTCGCGAAGCCATCGGACGTTAAGGGTTCGAATATCAATTCCGTCTACTTCAACAGTTCCGCTCTGAAAAAATTCATTTAAAACTTTTATTCTTGTTAAAAAATACACTAGACAATGGATTGCTGTATAGAAGAATTTTTAAACAGCAGACATTCATAGTGACGACGTTAAAGACGACGAATTCTAGCTCTGATAAAACTTTGTTTTAAACTAGGGTGCTCCAAAAGCTGGTCTGCCGCATGCGGCCCTAGCGCGACTTCTGCAGCTTTTTCAATATTCAGATCGATTTAATGCAAATTCCACTACGTCGTTTCACAGTTTGGAATGTTTTAAGGTGCTAATCTGCAGCTGCTGCGTACAGGGTGTTGAAGATAGCGCTAAATTTGTTATATTTGAAGTTGCTGCAGCTCCAGCCCCGACTTTAAAACACTGTCATATCGGATCCAACTCCGACAAAACAAGGAAAAATGTAAATCGACCAAAAAACTTAAGTCGTTCTTGGTAGTTCAACCATAACAGCTCAAAAAAACATTTTTGGGGGTCTTTAATCAAATTTGTGATTTGGATTATGGTTTTCCTGAATGTTTATCAGTAAATTTACGTTTACTTTTATAAAAGTCTTCACTTAATATACCAACAGAAATTTTTCTTGACCTTAATTATTACAGGAAAATAACGGTACCAAAGTTTCAAAATAGAGGCATTCAACAAAAACTGTTTGACACACTGCTCTAGGTAGTTCTGTTATGCAAAAATATGACACCCTTCGTGAGATAAATTCAGAAATCTCATACTTCCACGAAAAAATAATTTAAAAGCTATTTAACAACTAGTTCGATGACCACGTTGATACAAGCGTTTTAGGCCGTATTACAAGTGATCGAAAATAATTTTGAAATTTGCATGAAACTAGTCATGGAAATGAGTGATTATGTTTCATTTAAAACTAAAAATATATTTTAATCTAGCCTTGGACGAAAAATAAGCATTATTGAGATTAGTCAACTTTCAATTTTTTATGCGCCCTACTTGAGAAATAGGAATACGCCTTTATTCAATACAAAAACTGCAGATATCTATAACTATCTTGTATGGGCTATTACTATTGTGAGGTGCCGGGTGTAATTTTCAATTTTGTACCCAAGGAATTGTAATCTACATATTTTCAATCTATCAAAAATCCAAATTTTTTTCTCTGCTCAAAAAATTTTCGTTCAGATCTTTTACAGTTCAATCATGGTTATTTTTCGGTACATTTGCAAATCAATCATATTTATATTTCGATACATTTGCAATCGCTATATATGAAACAGATTGGTTTGTTTATCATCTTAAAAAGTCGCTGAAAAAAAGGCTTTGCCATGACAACTAACATAGAGTGCTCCTTTATCGCTCCAAGAGCTCAGTGATAGAATTTTTTTGAGCAGAGAAAAAATTTTTGGGTTTTTGATCGGTTGAAAATATGTAGATTACGATTCCTTGGGTACAAAATTGAAAATTGCGTGCCGGATACCGCGGTATTGCGGAGTATTGCCGTATGTGGCGCCGGAGCAATGATGGGATATAAAACTGGATTGATCTGGTTACTAAAACAAATGGCGTGAAAGGTCCGACATTTCATGGTATTATTCACAAGGAAATATTATGTTTCGAAGTTTTGGAGACAAATGATACAATGAAATGTGCTTCCTCAATAGTAAGCATTAATAGAAGCAGGAAAAGAGTTTCGAACATAAAATATGTTGGATAGGTGAAAGATCTGTATACAGAATCTAATGGCACGTCACTGTTTTTCACAACAGATGGCGAGGTGCGAAAAAGACATTGGAATTTTTTTCTTGCCGCAAAAAAAATGCTTAAATACACAAAACTACAAGAAATAAATAATTTATCTGACTTTGCGGCAAGCATTGAAGCTTTTCGTAAGCTAATTCTACTTAAAATCGCTTTAGTAAAAACATCTTGCTTATTTCTTTTCGTGTCATAAGCTGACGGGAAAACTATTAATCCTACAATCTATACAGGCCCGTATTCAGTACGAGCGTTGGCAGAATTATTCTTTGTTTGCTTATTGATCTTTTTTTACTTCTCTCAACGCTTAAGTGTAAAAAATCAACAAACAAACAATAAACCACCAACGTTCGTAGTCGAAACAGACCTTTACGGAGTTTGCAAGTAGGTTTCCTCATTTTGATTGTCAAAAACTCAAGCCGTTTAACAATCAAGTTAAAACAGAAAATAGAGAAAAATCCATTCAGTATTTTCCTGTCTGTATTTTATTCAGTACTTCAAACAGCCTTCGGCTCATTTAAAAGAAAAACAGATAAATGACAAATTTTTTGGAAGTCTCCGTACTTTGAATAGTTTCAAAAAGTTAAAAACCTTGTTTTAAGCGATAAACTTGTTTTAATTAAATACCTGCCAACGATTGTCTGCAACACGATTGTCTGTAACACGTATATTTGTAAGTTTTAACCAGATATTGAAGTTTTAACTAAGACCAGCACACTTAATGCACTTTGGCAATCCCTGTTTTCATTCATTTGTTTGTTAATCTTTGAAAAAGTGAATAATGGATCATAAAATATTCTATTCTATATTCTATTTAGACTATTCCTTCAATTTCAAAAAATTTTCTGCATTAAATTTATAGCGACTAAAATTGCTTTAAAATATGCTAGTAGTCCGCAAGAAAACGCTTAAAACGCTGTTGCGGTCTCCGATGCTCACAAATTTAAACAACGCTGTTTTAGTGTCCCATACAAGTTACTGACTACAAGCATTAAATAAACAAAAAAATCTTTGAATGAAGTAAATAGTAAATCTACGCAATTAGAAAATTTTTAAAGCGAATTGATGTAAAACCGAAGTTTTAATTCATTGGTAGTGATATCATAATGCAACAAAATCTAAATTTCCAGTCGGCGATCGTTACTACTATTTTAAAAATCAAGTAATAAAAATCGTTACCAAATACCACAGCAGAGCTGTTTTGAACAAATTCAATTGAAATTCAAAACTAAAACATATTGATAAATCAAGTGAACGACAACTCGATTCATGATGCACTTTTAAAAGATGCCCAAAAGATGACAAGTAAAAACCGAAAAAAAGACGAAAACAATTGAAACTAGCAGTCGAAAGCTTTCAACAACGATCATTATCCATCGTGTCAAACGACGTCAGCAAGCATGACAGAAACAGTACCATCGTTATGATCATAAATAATCATTAAATCTGAGCGAGGTTAAGCGCACCTGTGGATCGTAGAATCTCTGAATAAGCTGAATACAGGTGCTCTTGCCGCAACCGCTCTGTCCGCATAATGCAGTCGTCTGACCCGATTGCGCCGTCAGAGACACGTCGTGCAGGACCTGAACATAGCATTTTGCCGGTCTGATCACGAGATAAAAAAGAGTCGATCACACACCTGCACGTCAGTTCGGGACGGATATGTGAAATTGACGTTCTTCAAATTGATTTCGCCGACGAATCGCTCCGGCTTGTGGCCTTCCTCCGACAAACTGTCGATCGGCGGTTCACGATCGATTATTTCAAACACTTTGTAAGCGGCAGCTTTGGCAGAAGCGAAATCTTCGACGTTACTCGCAGCCTGAAAAAACGACAGTCGGTCATTAAACAATCACCTCCGATGGTAATCAAAAGCAATAATAGTTATTACTTGTCCGAGAGAAAAAGCGCCTATCAACACTCCGAAGAACGAAGTCAACAAACTCCCGACGTCAATACGATCGTCGAAAACCAGAGTAGCACCGTACCAGAAGGCAAGGCCGTAAGTGGAGAACATGATGAGAAAGATAGTGCCGATTGCTAGGCCATTAACAAAACCTTTACGAATTCCGACTCTTCGAGCTTCGTCTAAATTCTTTGCATACCTGCCAGCAATCAGGAAATGTAAACGTTTACGTCACGGGTAATGATTTAAAACTGCAAAATGATTTCACCTTTCAGTTTCTTTTTCTTGGCCAGCAAAAGCAACTACTGTGCGAATCGAGGAAAGCACTTCTTCGGCAATGGCACCCGCTTTGGCGTAAGCGTCCAGTTCTTTCTTCGTAAAAGAGGCAGCAACCTAAACAACCATTAGCTTCATCAGAAACGGTTCAAAAGCGCGTGGTCGCAAACATAAGACAGCCTTAGGCAGTGGTGGGCAAATTAGGCCCGCGGGCCAAATCCGGCTCTTTATCTGGTGCGGCCAAGCATTCAATGTGAACGGTGTAAAAAAGAAAAGACATTTTCGCACTTCACTTCCAAAAATAGTAAAATAAATCAAACAAAACTTTTTTTAATATTTTTTGGACTATACCTCCAAGAACGGTGAAACAATTCAAGGAAAACTGGGTGAGAATCGTTTTTTTGGTCTTCACTTCCAAGAATGGTGTTACCAATGTGAAGATCAAATTTTTTTGAACCTTCAAATAAGTTCGAGGCACGAATTTACGTTGCAAAAACTAGTGCGGCCCGCGATCAAAATAATCTTCTAAATTCGGCCCGCAAGCTAAAAAGTTTGCCCACCCCCTAACTTTGGTGTTAATAAAAAGCAAAGCCATCACGAGATAGATACCTTGAACAAGATGGCGGCCGATACACCGAGAAGAGGAGAACATGCCAGGATGACAAGAGCCAAACGCCACGAGTAAGCGAAACCGATAACGAGACCGGCGATGAAACGACAGACGTTCATGATCGCTAACGATACTTTGTCACCGATTCCGTTTTGTATCTTGCCGATGTCACTGCGACAGTAAAATCACGTCCTTGTGTAAATAAAGATTTCAATTGTCGATACAAAACTGCCAATTAATCATAACGATTAAATTCTCTCTTTAGGTCACCAATTAATTCATCATTAATCGAGTAACTTCGACACCTTATTAGTAATTTCACTGCATAACTTTCTTACTCGGCCATCCTAGTATTCAACTCTCCTGCCGAGTTTAAGTCAAAAAAGCCAATGTCTTGTCGCAAAATGCTGCGAAAGAATAGAATTCGGATCTTCTTGGTTTGTCTAACAGCTTGTTGCAACCAACAGCCAACCTACAGAAATAAACTCGGATTATACCCACTTTTAAAGAAAATAGACAGAATAAAATGGGAAATTTCTACATAAAGAAAAAGTTATTTGGTTGCGTTAACATATTTCAACAATAACAAATAAAACTACGTCAAGAAAAAGCTTGGTGACGCATTAATTAAAAGTAAAAGTATATAAATAAACTTTATTGCTTTAATAGCGGATGAAGATGAAGGTTTCAAACGAACTGGGGCTGATACAAATTAGAGGCCGATAGCATTCATTACTCAGGCCAAAACAATAAAAACTAACAACTAAAAAATCTTTAATCCACAATTAATATCAGTGAAAATGGAGCTACAGTCCCAATGGCTTTTGTCTCAAGTCGGTGCTAATAACAAGTTACCTGCAAAGCTCCGCAAATCCAGACAACGACAGCAATGATGGAAAAGTAAATTGCAGATTGCGTGATGGAAGCGTTAAGATCAACTGACGGCCTGTAACAGTGTAAAATAATGACTTCTACAGTGTAGACGATAACTGATATATGTTGTAATGATTGAAAATAAAATCATTAAGCAAAAAAAACAGTTCTTAAAAAAGTGCAACGTTAATAAAAAAATATTTTATACTTTTGTTTTTTTGAACATGTTAAACATATACAATAAAAATTAAAAACTTTTAGACCGATATAGAATGCTACAGGTTATACTATAATGCTATACAATTTTCTTACATAGCTGTAGTATTGGTACCATTAGTATTGGTACTATTGCACAAGTTTTCCATCGATCCAAAATTAACGAATGTGTCCGTCAAATCTCCAAATACAATAAACAAGACCGGCATTGCAGCGCCGTGAACAGCAGCCGCGACAGAACCGACGAAGAGGAGCAGATAATCGAGTGACTCCGCGTAGCGGTACTGAAAATCAGGATTTAAAATAACTCTTTTGCTTTTTAATTTTCAAGCAAATTTTTTCATGAACAATGAACATAAAATGCATTAGTATTACAAGCGTGATGTTATTGTTTCCATTTATTTCAAGCAACTTACCAAAGCAAAATAACTAGTTTGCTTTGGGGGTTCATCTTCTTTTTTATCTTCCTTTTTCTCTTTTGTGGGTCGCCTGAAAAAAAATATTAATCCTACAGTAAATTATTTTTTGCAAATACAAAATGATATGAGTAAAATTTATACAAAGATATTAAATTAAAAGAGCATGTAAATCACACAATTTTATTTATTTATTTTATCTCTATATTTATCCTGCTGACTCGCAGAAAAGTGACGGAAGCGCTAATACATAGGGTAAACAGTTACCCCAACCTGCTTCTGGATATGCAAAAATATTGCTGTCTGCTTAAAATTAAATAACGATATACTGAAGTTTAGAACTGCTTGTCAAGACCAACAAGCAGGGTAAAGTGCAATGAAGTGCCTTTGCCAAAAACACAACAGACTGGCATGAGTCGGTTTTGAACTGTGACTATGTCTATCACAATCCTGGCACTCTAAACACTCGACCACATTGCTAAATATTTTTTATTTATAATAGAATTTCTTAAATTATTCAGTTGCGAAAGCTAAAGTTTAGAAAATTAGTTTTTCTATTTTTAAACCAACTTTAGCAATCACAGCATGGTTTAACTATATTTTAAAATATTGATGCATTAAAATATGAAAGTAAATATAGTACAAAAACTAAGTAGTAACATCTTAATTTATGAAAAGTTTATTGACATAAAAGGTAATACACAAAGGTATTAATTAATTTATTAAAAAATTATAAGAATTTGCTTGAAGAGCAAAATCGCCATTTATTTCAGTAACTTAATTGGCAAAATGTACAATCTTAACATTTTTTAATTTAGTCCTAGCAAAAAATTGAATTTTAGTTAAACCAAATAAAATAATTTACATTATAGCTTCTGGCACTTGGTTGTCATATAAATTTTTTTAATGAATCAGTAAATTACTAAATTTGATTTACAAGTTCTGATGGTTTTTCTTTGGTATTGTCTTATCATTTAACACTTGGGGAGCACCTTTAATTTATCCTGATCTCTATTTATTTCTTCCAACTTGCAAGAAAATGTAAGAGGTGTTCTATTTAGGCCAACCATTACCCTTAACTGCTTTCAGACATTGTTGTTTGGTTAAAGTTTTCCATTTAGCTTTAAACTTTTAAATTAGAGATAGGACTGAAATTTAGAACTGCTTTCCAAGACTGGCAAGCATAAAAAAGTGTTGTTAAATGTCTCTTTAATTGCAATGTATCATTAAAAAGGCACTACTATCTACTCATCTATACTGTCAACTGCGTAACCTTATTGATGTCATTTTTTAAACACAATTAGAAATTAAAAAAAAAAAAACAGAACTTTAATCTGTTTACATTATTATTTAAATATATTAATTAACAAGTGAAGATGTAATAGTGTGTATTAACATTAAAACAAAAATATAGAATTTTTTCGGGTCTCATTCTTAACCTTGCAGACTTTAAAGTTTTACCCAAAATTTAAAGTTTGTTAAGTAAGCATGGCAAATAGTGAAGGAGAACCTTTCTTTCTTTGTTTGCTTAATTAGTTAAATTGCAAGACTTCCCATTTTCATCTATACAATTAGTTTTGCATTATTATTTCTAACAACAATAATCCAAATTATAAAAATTCAATTAAAACAATGACGTTCAAAAGAAAAGTTTGATAACTACAAAATTTAGCTATAACAGTGGAGTTGCAGTTAAAATATTCAAAAATCAATACAGTTTATGCTGTATAGTCTTGTGTAGTTTAACAAATAACTGTATTTAACTGCAGTCATTTGAATAACTAGTATTTTTTAATCAGCTATAATTAATATTGACTAAGTTTTGTTTACATTTTAATGCAGAGAATTACTCATATACATAAATGACTATAATAAATTTTTGCATAAAATTAGTGTAATAGCAATAAATATTATCAAAATCAACATCTAATCTTAACAAAAATCAATTCTTTCCCTTTTGTTCACAGTATCTAGCGATCAAAAACTTGCTTATAACAGTGTAAAAGTATAATACTTATTTTTAAAACTAAATTTTAATTATAGCACAAAACTAACCAGTTTCCTAGGTTAAAATATAACAGTATAGCACTTTTTAAACCTTTCCCTAGTTTTTTTTTTATGTCAATACCATAGTACTATACAACTTAAGCCAGAACATAAACATACTTGGGGATAGTTTGTACTTCAGGTAACTGTTCTAAAAACGCATCAGTTTCAATAGCTTCATCGGTCTGAGTATTTTCATTTAACATTGCAACAATCTTTTAATGTTAAATCTAAGTTAATAATCAACTAGGCCAAAATAGTAGGCTGTAACTTTGTAAGGTAGTCAATGGGCAAAGATTATGTGAAGGCCAATAAAATCAAAAACCACAATCGGTTCACGTTTCCTTTCGCTAGAAAATTGCTATCAATTACGACTCAACGTTAATTATAATTGTAATTATTTAAAAAAAAGTCGTTTAAAAATTTTCAATCTTTAATTGGCTAATAGAAATTAGAATATACCTTTGAACACTAGTTATATTATATAATAATTATAGTAGTTTAAAAAGCTCGACATTATAAATTGATTTAGTTACGGCTGGATACACTTTAATGATTACAATAGGGGAGAAAAATTCGTGGCCACATGTTGTTTAAAGAAGATTGCATAAATCCCAATAAATAGATGTTATGAAAAAAATTTCATTTAATTACTCCTGTTAATTTGGGGGTAAAAGTTGAATAATGACTTTTTTTAGTTATCACTTCTAACCAGTGGTGTAAGCAGAAATTTGTTGAGGAGGGGTGGAGGTTTTTAAGTCGAAATTACGATTATTAAAAATGGTTCTGAATATGGGCCAAAAACTTTTCCAAACTTTTATTTCAAATTAGAGTAAGCCTATTATGATTTTTAGAGCGACTTGCAGATGGGTAAGTTTTTTTTGCCTATCCGTAAACGCAATTATTAAATATCAATAAAATTTTTCTCGAGTTTAGCTCACAATATAATTAAAGTAATTCAGCTCAAATTAAACCCAATTTTAATTATGGCTTCAATCACAAAGCAATGCTACAAAAGTATGAGGTTAATTCGCCTTTTATAGTTACATATTGAATTCTATTTAAATAAGATGATGATCGCACTTGGGTAAAAAAGAGTATTGACTATACTTTAATTGCATGATAGTTAGATTCAGAAATAGTTAGCTCTGACTGCCTGGTAGGCTATTTTAACTAAAATCATTTATATCTAGCTCAGTATTTCTCAAAATAAACCACTTGGCACGTCCTTAATAGTTGCTCCTTGACAGTTCAAAATTTTTCGCTAAAGTGAATATCCAAAAAAAAGTTGTTGTCGTAGTATGGAAGGCCATCAACTCTGGGTCTGGGGTCTGGGGCCAAGTTTATCCTTGCACTACCCCAGGCTGCTGCATTGCCCGAACAGATGCTGGCAGCAATGGTGTTGGGCCAGCATCGGGTTTCGTCATTAAGAATCATTAGACCATGTACTCCATGTCATGACCAATTCAGGCTTTGGAAAACGCTGTTAAGACGTGGTCTGCTGTTTGTTCAATGACGCCGAACCTACAATCCGCAATTCGAGCGAGACCCCATCGTGGATGGACAAATGGAATTTCCCAACACAAGTCTGCAGGCGATTGACCGAAGTTATTCGAAACAAGCTCATTTCAACAGGCTTGGTATTGGTCATGACTACAAAAGTATGGAGCCTGGATGTAGTTTCACAGTATTTGTCTTCCATCAGTAAGTAATTCGTCTACTGGACGACACCAGATTGGCGCGCAGTATTCAGTTGTTAAATAGACCAGAGATAGAGCAGCTGTTTACAATGTTTTGGCCCAGTATCCCATCTTCGCAAGTCGTCTCAGCAGTGTGACGCGAGAAGACACGACTTTTTACGCAATGCCAGAAAGTGGTGACGGAACGTGAGCGATCTGTTTAGTTTTACCCCGAAATAAGTCAAGAATGGATAGAATAGTAAAAGTTTATTGCTGTTAAAAACTTTTAACCCAATCACGTTTGACCTCTTGGTTGATTAAGTGAAAGGCTGCTTTCACCGTCTTTAAACGACTGAGTTACAACTTCTAAGCCTGAAGATACGCACAAAATGTAGCCATGTCTTGGCTTCCAAGTCCTTTCAATCTCAAAGAGTAAAACAATGTTAGATCGGCTGCAAAAGCGAACTTTCAAAAGATTGTGAAAGGCACATCACACCTATAGATATTAATAAGAGAAATCAATACCGATCCCCGAAAACAACGCCATTTCTTTGACAGAAAGCTTGCTTCTCTTGCTGTCAAGTAGTAGGAGTAAAACTTTTGTTCCGGAAATGCTCCATAACCATTCTAATTATGTGCTTATCTGGCAGAGGTTTCAGTACCTTGCAGGTAAGACAATGGTGCTTCACGGTAGTACAAAAACCAAAAAAATTTTTTACTTAAAACAAAAAGGAATTTTACTAAAAAAATTTTGTCATATACTGCTTGGGAATGGCAAAGCCTTGAAAGAAAAGGATAAATATTAAACTTTGAAAACCACTGATCTCCTATCGTATTGAAGTAATTTTTGTAACAATGAAGAACCATTTTCGTTAAATTTGCATATCTTTTTAATCTGTTTATCGTGTTTATCAGAGTATAACCAAGTTTTTTTAGAGATCCTCCTTAGAAGCTTAGAACTTGTTTCGCTTTTCATAGCAATGTATCTAGGCTCGCATCTCACGTGAAAACATTGCGATAAAGCAAGCGGTACCAAAAAGTGAAGCATAGAAGACCTGCTTTCATGTTAAACTTTTTTTCGGTTTTGAAAGTTTACTCAGATTAGTTAAAAAGATCTTAAAAAGAACAAAGAGCAAAAATGATAAAAGCTAATACCATAGCCTACTATTGTAGTCTATTTGTCGCTAACATCTTATTTACGAGTAAGTGCATATTTCTGGTCATCTTACTTGGTTTGACCCCTAAACTTCGCCCTTGCGTACGCCTATGCTTCTAACAAACGTTTATTACCAATCTGTTTTCTACGCTGGTTTAAGCAAAATGGTAGAAGCTGAAACCAACAAAAACAAAGCAAAAAATCAAAAAATTATTCAGTCGTTTTGTTAGCTGCTTTAGTGACAACAAAAAATTTTAAGAAGGTTAAAAAAGTTTGTGCAGCATACTGGAACCCAAGAAATAGTTTTTGAATCTAAAAACCAAGCAACAAAAATTAAGACAAACATTTAAATCCAACACAATTTTTGTAGAATCCAATGTTAAAATAGCCTGTTCAACCTTTTTTTTGCAAACACGTCAATACAACAACACAATACTTTTTATCATAATCGTCCGCCGAATAAAGTCTGTGTAATCGTAAGAGAGCCCGTCAAAAGCATCTTTAAATTCGATTATGAGCTTGTTTTATTTTTTAATTGTCTAAAAAATCGACTGGACAAATTTACAAAGGCATTAATTTTCAGAGTGTAGCTCTTTGCGGGTCCGCAAAACTTTTTTTATAGATTTACTGATAAATTTCAAATAGTTTTTATCGCTTTTTTTAAAGATCCTGCCAGAAGCAAGCCTTTCATACCATCCCGGGCTATTGATAGGCTTAAGAGTCAAAAAAATCCCGAAGGCCCACATTTGATTAAACATTTTAAAAATAGACGAGATTAGGGATCATTGAGCCAAAATTATGTTGTTTTAATTATAGACTTTCATTTAAACGGAAAACTGCCAAAGCCGAGTCTTTTCTCACCAAATAAAGCAAGAGCTTCTCCCAATAGAGATCAGACAAAAAGTAGAACTGAGCCAATTGTAGAGGTTGAAAATCAACCACCAGTGTCCTAACCTTGACAAGGCTGACTTGTTTAGGAAAGCACTTTTCGAACAGATTCCTTTTCCAAGTACTTGAACGCGGACTTTTTTAATCTGCACAACGCCCGAGGCGGAATGAAAAAGCGTTCTAGGCAAAATACCATTATTTTGCCGTGTATCCCTGCTGCGAGGGGATTTTTATATAAAAGATTTACTTCTTCTAGATTCTTGCTTGCCACAGCTTTTCAGCACAGTCTGCCCAGGTTTTAAGTCGCCATGTTGTGAACTAAATTTTGTCTGGTCTCTATCTGCAAACCTCTTTGGCATGGATATTCCTAATAGGATAAATAAAATTTCCGGCCAACACAGCTTTTTAATTCACTGAGACACACTGAGACACGCAAACTTTTCCACCACGGTAAGGCAGTAGTTGATAGGAAAGACATACCTAGTTATACTTGACAATTATTCTGTAAACATTAATCATCTTACAATTACAGTCAAGAAAATATTATGTCACAAGTATTTTAACGCATGACTGCGAACTGGCTACAGCGTTTGATCTAGGAAAATCAGACCATGCCTAAAAGGTGCTTCATGCTTATAGTCCCTAATCTCCCTTACATATTTTATCCAAAGAAGTGGGATTTTATTTACGTTAATATCATCCCTGCAAGCCTAAGCTATTAAAACTAAAGCTTTGAAAGGATCAGAAAAAAAGCATAATAGGCTACTAATAAAAATTTCTTTCTATAACATGTTTAAGAATTTGTCCAATTTAGCTTCATGATGGAAAATAACAAAAGTACATGTTTTGTCATATATTGACAATACTTTTGTTATTTTTCATCATAAAGCTGCAGTGGACAAATTTTTACCCATGCCAAAAGGTTTTTTATAGAAAATAATTTTATTGGAGGGCCGCTTCAGAACAAATTAGATCAAAGATAGCTCAATAAATATTAAGGCTAACAGTTTACATATCAGGGCAGTAAAGTCGACAGCTTATGTGCTAAAACTTACTTATTAAAATACTGAGGTTGGATTAAAATAAAAGCTCCTGTATGAACTAATTTTTATTTTAAAGGGCAGTCTAGGAGCGAAAATCTTATATATACTAATATTTGTTATTGGATTTGTTTTTCATTTAAGCGTTGTAATGTATGCGAACCGTTCATGTTAAATAAAATAAAAAGGTTATTCTCATAATGATTCTTTAAACATTAAGAGTGCCGTCAACCATCTGTCGAGAAATTTGCTGCCGTAGCCATGCCTGTAAGCCTACTAGAATAGTATACTAATAATAATAAAGAAAAACACAAATCAACTTTAGTGAATCTTTTTCTTTCCTATTTGATTACTTTCATGTGTGGCTTTCCCCCATCTATTTGTTCGATACCAGAATAGTAGCATGATATAGTAAGAATAGCCTATTTGTTCGGATAAAAACTCAAACTTCGTATTAAAACAACTTTAAAGAAATAAGAAATATGCCTACTTACACCGTTACTTCGAGGCCGTTTTCTTCATTGGGTTTCTTTTTTCCATTTTCAGCCATATTAAAAATTAAACAACAACTAGTTTTTTTCTAATAATTCAATACAAAGTTTGAACTGTTTAGTTTGAAGCTATACAATGATCGACTCCAAAAACACGCTACAGTTTTTGGTATTCCTATAGCAAAAAATCAAAGTTTATTTATGCATATTGAATAGACCAAAGAAAACTGGTAGGTATTTTCAAAAGGACAGATTATTGCCTCAGGCAAAACGGTTGGTTTCCACACATGTTTGATTATCATCACCAATGCACTGTATTGGCAATTTATAAGAATTAACTGCATCAGCTTGTGCTATCAAACATTTCGATAAGTTTTCTACTAATTTATTAAAGAAGCTAGAAAAGCAAGAAATGGCAGTTAACCGATTAATTGAATATTTTATGTTGATAACTTAATGCTAGGTTATATTGCAACAACCATACGTGGCAAAAAGAAAAAAATATTGACATCATGAATTTTAATAACAGGATTATAAATAAACGTGGAATGTCGCAAAAGATTAAATTTTTGTTAAGAACTGTAAGCTGTTAGGAAAAATTTGCTTTGTCATTGTCCAATCGATGAAAATATTTGAGAAATTTTTTGACTGCATTTAAGCTGAATCAATTAAACAATAAAGCCGAATCAACTAAACAATTGGCCTACATTTCTAAAGTGCTTTTAATTGATTCATCAAAAAAGAAACTTCGGGACCATATCTTTTTGGAAGCATGGCAGTTTTGCAATAAAATTACGCCAAACTTAAAAAGCAATAAGCCGTCACCAATATCTTGCACCTCTCTGAAGCAGACAAAGATCTTTTTTTCACAGTTACTTTAGTTTGCTGCGCGTTAGTCAAAGTCGTAATTGCATTTACGGAACGACAGTAGTCTAGACTGGTTGACGAAAATCAAGTTTACAACGATGAAAATTAATTTACTACTACAAAAAAAAACAGTTTATTGTTATACCTCGATTGGTTTGAAAAAAGCTAATTGCAATCGACATGGTTTGGGTTAAACTCCCACTTTCGTTATGTTGTGTTTTTTATATAAGAACATTACAATACTCCTTTCTGCTAGACGGTCTTAGCAAGCACGCTGAATAACAGTCAAGCCACAAAATAAAAGCAAAAAAATATATATAGATAAAACTTTTAATTTGGACAGCAATACCTTTAACATCGCCGAACCAAGCCAGAACGATTGCTTGATGGCTACTGATAGTCCACATTTTAAGCCTCCGACGTTGTCTTATGTTTATCGCATTAGTTTTATACATATTTATACATTGCTTATCAAACCAAGGCCGAAATTTTCCACCAATTATTGGCATTTAGTATAGGCGTACCAGCCAAAAAATGTTAGGAAGGCAATCTTCTAGTACTTTACGGATGTAAGAAAAAATTTTGTCGCAACCGGAGGATGAAGACCATAAAAAAGTTCTTCAATTTGAATCTGTCTCGGATTTCTTGATTTTCGTCTAAAAAAAAGTTTTCACCTCAAACCTTAATCGTTTTTCTGAATTTAGAAACTTTGTCTTGCAGAAGTAGTTCTAATTTTCTTGTCGCTGCCCCAAAATTTCTGATTTTGCCTTAATGTTTGAGACTTGGGGGCAATTGCTCCCCTGCCCCCCCCCCCAGGGTGGTACGGTTATGAAAATTAGGCTTTGTATCAATAGAAGACGGTAAAAGCCAAATTTCATTAAGAGCGTTGAGTGGATTATTTTTTGTTTGTTGATTAATTTTTTCACGCTTTAGTCCATGAGAAAAGTAAAAAAGATAATAAATAAACCAAGAATAATCAAGTCAACGCTTGCAGTTGAAACGGGCGTTTAGCCAATATTTAATTTTTTTACTTTTTAGAACTTTTCCACTGCCTAAAGTAAACCAATCCTTGACATTTTCAAAAATTAACTTTATTTTCGAGCAAAACAGACTGTAATCTTTTTTTGATTTTTAATCATCGGCAAAAACATGTCTTAATCAGTGGCGGCTCGTGGCTTTCATTAATGGTGGGGCCGGCAAAACAATTATTGAAATGTCAAAAAGTTCCATTCATAGACTACCTAAATTTCAAAGATTCAAAGACTACCTAAATATGCATCACTGACGAGCTCTAATAAGAGCGAAACTCGAGTCTGGTGCTTCTCATTTTAAGCAGTTTGGTTTCTATTAACCTAAATTTCTCGTTGTTTCTCGTTGTTTTTCAGTTAACTGTTATCTTGGCATCCATGTAAACATTTTGATATTTAATATAGGGTTTCTCTTTAAAATTTCACATATTATTTGTCAAATTTTTAGTAGGGCCCAGCCCCTGTGGCCCCTATGTACGAGCCGCCACTGGTCTTAATTAAAAGTAGGGCTTCAAACCGAACCTGAACCAAAAACTTGTCCCAACCGCTAATTTTTTAAACCCGAACCGCAAGGCAAAACAAGTTTATCTTATGATGTAAATACACATATCCGAGCCATTCCCTAAACGTGATTTGGATGTATGTATTAATTTTTCTCAACTTCTATATAACTTACTATGTCTTTTGCAGACCACATTGGTTTGCTTAAAGGTGCAACGACCATGCACAAATGGCGTTGTGCGAGTAATAATCTTTTTCGTTTAGTTCTGCCTCCTTATTCACAAACTTTATTTCATTCTGTATCAAGAAGTTATTTCGACTTGAGTATGAGTAAAAAAAAATAGATAGATAAAGAGTTTAAAAAAAGAAAGCTAGAAACAATAATGTGATGAATGAACCATAAACGTCAATAAGAATCGGCGAAAGATCTTAATGCAAGTTGGGCTGAGCTCCGGCTCATCTGCTCATATGAGTATGGAAATTAGGAATTCTAAAAAAACGTGCTCATGATACTGGTAACAAGAAAAAGTCTTCAATTAATATTTGAAGAAAAAGTACTGTTTTTTTTTGGTTTGAACAGCAAGGAAAGGCCATTTTTTTGTTTTCACTTGACGTTGCCAACAAAAACAGTTTGAAACCACAACAAATCGCAAGTTTTGGTGCTTTCTCACTTTGAATAATTTAGCCGCGATTATTTTTGGTCATTTGTAATGGTAGCACTGTTTTTCTAAAACCATTTCGAACATCAAAAAAACACGTCAATGATGAAATTTAGAAGCATTTAAATAAAAAATCTGATAAGGCATTCAAAAGTCTGGAAGCAGATCAACTGTAAACTAACATGGAAGAGCTATTATTTATTGTGTTTGTAAGTTTTTTTGCGTTTTAAAATAATTTTTGTCTACCTCTGGGGTCTACCGAGTTTACCAAATAAGCCTAATGGTTCCCGTGGTCAAACGAGTTTGAAAAACCTGATTTAATACAATTAAATTATTGCAGCAGTTTTAAATAGTAGTGTACAACTGCTACGGTTAAATACTTACTGGCATATAATGTGTTTACATCAAGAATTGTCCCAATGTTTAAAAATTTCGGAAATAGTTTTTTTTAGCATGTTGCTTTAGTCTACTCGTAGGGCCATTATGTCCACATGACGAACTGGGTAAGTGGTTTTCAACCGGTGGGCCGTGGCGCTGTTTTCAGTGGGCCACAGAACATAAATTAAAATGAAAGCAATAAAAGACTTGTATAATGATGTCATTATGATCGGAAAACAAATTCCAAGTGAAGATTTCTTTTTTTTAAAGATCAATTTGTTTTTGCAAAAGGAGTTAAATTCTGTTCACCAAAGTGGGTCGTTAAGTTACCTTCGGTTGGAAAGTGGGCCACGGTATGAAAATGGTGGAAAACCACTGAACTAGGCAGTGCCAAAACGGAGCAAAATTTGCTTTTTTCATATCTATTTTTAACCTCCTGACTCGCAGAAAAGCAATGGAAGGGCAAGCAATTACCCAGACCTGCTTTTAGAGAAGCCAAGATATTGCTGTCCGGTTGAAATTTTTTATTCCTTATTTTAGTTTCATAGAGATATGACTGAAACTTTGACTGCTTGCTAAGATCGCCAAGCAGGGGAAAATACCGTAAAGTGTCTTTCCCAATTGGCGCGAGTAAGTTATGAGCTAGGACCGTGTCAATTACAATCACGGTGCTCTTAACCATTCGACCATGCTGCCGATAATTTTTAATTGTACAGTGAATAAAAATCGAACATATCAATAAGAATTGATTTTTTTTTAATTGTTTGATTTGACAGAAATGGCGGAAAAGACGATTTGTACAAGCAGTGCATAAACCGAACACAAAACTAATTTAGAAATGCTTTGAATCTGAACCGGAACTGAACAAACAAAAATGAAATTTACTTAACCTGATAAAATTAATCTGAAATAATCTCCAATACTTAACCTGAATTGAGCATTATTTTAGAGAATTTGACGTATTAGTTAAAAATATAATAGAAAAAAGTGCCTGATCTTAGCCGAAAAGAAGAAAATTAGCCTGTTTATTAGCCTGCGTTGTAGACTTACATGAGGCTCTTGTCAAGTATTGCAATACAAATATAAGAAATCTAACTTTTGCTGACTTAAAATAAAAAATATACTCAAAAATAAAAATTCTAAACTTGTTTTTGAAAAACACACTAAACAAGTCGAAAAAAATTATTTAAGATTTTGGCAAATCTTTTGAGTAAAAAAGCTATTCTAAACAAATTGCAATCTTAACGAAAAATTGCTTCTAACAGCATTTAAACGTCTACCAACTGTTTAGTCGAGGCAACCCAACGGCAATAACTAATGTCGGCATTGCGGCTATTTATAGAAATTGCCGATAAAGTAATTAAAAAAAAAGAAATTTAAATTCAACTTATACCGCTTAAAGGCGCATATCAAGCTTTTAGTGACATCTTTTTCATTGATGTCTAATCGTTGCGCAACACTTGCTCTGCTGTGTATAATAACTTTTCTGATTGAAGCCAATCATAATAAAGTATTTCGGTTCGACGTTTGACGTGCATAGCATACTTATAAGGCATGATGTTACGTCACAGCCAATCAAAAGCAGCAAAATAACGCTAGGTAATACTTTCATTACTTTTCGAAAAAACCAAATAAAACTGCTTTTGAGAAACTCAGCAAACAATCATAACCATCAATTAGCTCTCAAAAACTTGCGAAAAAATTTAAGGTTACACTACAGTTTCCTTAAAAAGGATAAAATACTGTGCAATCACGTAATCGCTTTTCACTTTTGAATACTTCTAGTGATTTTTTAACTTAAGATAACAAATCTTAATAATTTTTTTAGATCAAGATTGAAAAATGTACTTTTTTCACTTTTTAAAGTTTATAGTAAATACTTCTTGAATATTGATTTAGTTATGCATGGCATTTTTGACCTGCTTAAATTTTGTTCTTGAAGAAACTAAGTTTGGGAATAATTAATGTATTAATTCACTAATGTATTTGACGAAACTCGTTATTGTGTGTACGCCTTTGAAAGAAAATCTTAGATGAGGCAAAAATAATTGGATTATTAACACAAGACATCACGTTTCAAAAACAATTTTTCATCAAATGCGTTTAGTATCGAATTCTTTGTTAAAATTCTTGTGCGCAAATAAATGTTTTTAAAAAAGAGTTGAAAACTTATTTTTTAAAAGAAGCTTTCAGCAATATTCAGCTATGGAAACTTTACTCATAATTGCTTTTGCCTATGACAACTTTTTCTTTTTAAGTTGACAAATCACGTCCTATCATTTCATATCATGTAAATTTTAATAAGTGTTTTTGTAAATCCAACTTGTCCAAATGATAAATCCGTAATTTTAGTATTTATTTTGAATACGTGCATTTAAATGTGTAGTTAATTCGCATCAATATTTGATTAGATCTAAATATTTTATTGTTGGTTTTTTTTGTCTCTGTTGTAGCTGTTTTCCATTCATATTTAACCGCCCTCGAAACTATACGAACTTTTTAAGCATAGAGCAGTTTATAAACACATTGTTATCATTATTACTAGAAGTTCAAAATGAAAGAAGTTTTACCCAACATAAAAATAAAAATCAGACTGGTCCATAAACTGCTAGGGTCACGTTCATTGTTTGCCGTGACTAACCTCGCAGGGTTTGAGAATTCCCCAAAATTTAAGCTTCTCAAGTATGCTCGGTAAATAGTAAACGAGAACAACTGTCATGCTCTGCACTTTTTACAAGCTGTTACAAACTTTAAAAATATGCTAGATTTTTCAAATTACTGACTTAAAGTCAATTCTTTTGCTTACCTGTTTTGTTGATTGAACTATAACAATATCGAAATCATAACTCGTGGAAACTATATAAAAAATTAATAACTTAAATTTTGATTAAAACCACCATTGCATCCCGTGCGCAGTTGAATTTGACAAAAGAATTTTTTTCTCACCCGACTACACCTTTATTGTAACATAAAGTTGACGTTCTGTGCTTTCGTGACTCAGCTTCGCGTGTCAAATTATCTTTTTACCTGTAACTGACCGTAGCATAAAAGTAAAAAAAATGGGTCACGTGACTTATTGCTTTCAGCTTATCATTATATAATAACGAATATGATCGAATCTTAACCATTCACCGGTTAAAATTCTTATGTACCAGTTGAAATGTCTGCACCTTTTACAATGCTAAAATTATAAAACCAAGGTTTTGCAAATTAGAAAGTTTCACTTCTTAAAAGCAGCTTGAAGAATCAATTCGATGTACAAAGGATCCAAAATAAAGCGAACTTGGTCAAACAAACGAAAAAATCTGTTGCTGCCCAGTGTAGCGTTAAGCATTTTTTCAAAGCCCATTCTTTTTTCAAAAGTTTGTTTAATCTATTTGTAGTCGAACATACAACAATAAAACTACATTATTGACAGAAGAGCAAGCTCACAGCTACAGTATACGTAAGCACTACCAAGTGGATTAATACAAGCAGTAAGCATAGAGTGAAATCTGTTTTATTATTATTTCATTAGAATTCACATTAACCTTACTTCTCGTTAAACTAAAACGTAATGGCCTCCAAGTTGACGCCTAATTTTTAAGATTTACTTATATGAAGCTGTGTGTAAGCAACAATTTATGTTCCCTGGTAATTGATCCCGTTTCTTTCAATTTATTTCGATATTCAACTTAAACACATATCTGCATGTACTGTAGTGAATTTTTTTAAAGGAGTTTGGGGAAAAACTTTTTACGGGATCCGAACTAGTCAAAAAGTAAGCATAGCTAAGGAAATGAAACAACCCTTAAAATGTCAATTATTCGCCTTTTTGCGAAGTGAAGACCTTTTTTTTGCCCTTGCTTGATTTTGAATGGTTTATGCGTCCACAGAAAAGGTTATTATTTCTTCTTTACCCGAACAACGACCTCTTTTCTTCGGACATAAAATGTGAACCTCGTAAAAAGCGCGTTTTTTAAAAATTTTGCTGGAAATTATAACAAAGTAGAAAAAAAGAGTTAAACTTTACAATAAGCACAATCGTAGAAATAAGCACGAAATATGACCCTGACTATCATAAACAATCAAAAAGTATAAAAGATTTTTATCCTCACCGATAAAAATTTAAAAATTAACTACAATTTTTGTCAGCAAAAGGGAAACCGCAACTTAAGCCTATGTTTAGAAACATCTATTGGCTCCTTATCAAAATAAAAATTAATAAATTTGAATGCAATCAAAAAAATTTCCCTCGTTATCATCATATTACAAAACTTTTTGCAACCCAAAACGGATAACTTATTATGTCTAACTTTTAATTTGCTTTGTCATTTGATTACATGTCTGCAGAAAAAATTTTCATGATGCATATTCGAGTCATAACGGAACAACCAGTAAATGTTATCGAAACAAAGCTAAAAGCTACATTTCCACATAACTGGTTAATTCAAAGCATGAGCTGTGTCACAGGCTTGCCACGCGGAATCCATGCGTTGAAGTTTTTTCGTTTTGCATAACTGGACAGATTTATTATTAATTACATATTCGTAAAACTGCAGTTTCACCTTTTAGCAATTTATCATTTTAAGCAAATATAATTACTTTACTTTAACTTTACTTTCAAAACGGAATCGTTGAAATAGCTAAACTTTGGCGAAACTAATTTAAGTACTTAAAAATCGCAACACTTTTTGTTTCTCATTCTACTCATACAGCGCAGATCAAATAAAAGATACTTATGCTGATACTAAATAACATTATTAAGTTTAAGCATACTAATTGAAACTATTTTTATGATGGTTTTCTTACCTTACATGTTTATAATTCTAAAGTAATTTATGTTTCTTCACCACAAACTAACCTACCTCAACCCAGACATTCATTAGTCATTTTGTAATTTTGGCAATTAATCATTTGTGTGTTTATAATGAGTGACTGATTACGTCAAATGATATTTCACGACCTATTCTCTGCTTCTACTTTAATGTTTGAGCTTTATTTAAAATTTGTTCCGTGTATTTTTAGCATGCAGCCTGCAAAAAAGATTGTCAATTCTGTCGGTTAGAATCGAAACAATGAAAAGTATACATGTACATTTTTTTTTAAAGCTTTTCAGCTTTTAAAATATGACTTTTTTGAACCAAAAAAAAACTGTCTGAAATCGTAAGTTGTACGCTATAACAATTGAACTTTATTGCATTGATTTATGGTTTAGTACAAGGTGTTAACGGTTAACCAAAAAGGAATCGCCGGCGTTTTACCAATTTAAAAAGTGCTTGTGGGCTGCAATAAGTTTTTGTCAATAAATTTATCTCGAAGAGGCTTTTTTCCAAAAATTACGCTTTTTAACAAAAAAGCTAAGGACTCATTACTAAAACTCAATGCTACCACTCTGTTTCGATGAGTTCAACTTGCTATTCATCAACACGGGGGCCAGATTCTCTTGCGAGGCTGAAGTTAGTCACCCTTAGTTTTGCTGTTTGTTTTTACTTTTATTCTTTGCCTTACATTTTTAGTAAACTTTAACAGCAGCTTTTGCTAAAATCTTGATCTTTTATTTCTTGCTGATCAAACAAGTAAATCAAAGCGCTACCAAAATAGTCTTGCTACAAATTTCTAGCTACTACTTTTCAAATGTTTAAATTTTAACTGGCACTTTGCTTGCAATGCGTTGACTTGCTGATTAATATCAATGAGAACGAAATGGAAAACGGTTTAATTAAGCTTTTTTGTCTTGCATTATGCATGAAAAGGGTAACGTTAGAGTAGGCTAACTAAGCAACAATAACTTTGTTTTAGCTCAAGTTGGGGCAAAATTTGTTACAGTGATTAAATAAAGCATGGTTTACACCTGGTAGATACCTGGTGTATAAGCTAGGCGTAGATTATTGTGTAATTGAAATAAGACAAAAAGATATACTGAGCGCATACGCCAAGTGCAGACTAGATTAAAGGGTGAAATGTTTTGTTTTTTAAAAATATCATGAAGTACATAAACTTTATCAAACTGGCCACTTTAACTTGAAACAGATTTCTTAAAAACTTTTTAAAGTTGATTATCTTGGATTTTACTTGAAAATATATACAAGTCTGTATTTTTAACTGACTGTTTTAAAAAATTACTGATTTCTTTTATAGCACAAAACAAATCAATGTCATATTAAATGTTATTGACAGAGTTTGAGTTTATTTCACCAAATAAAAAATTCACGAAAGAAACAAAATGCAAAATAAAGCAATTTGGAATGTTGGTAAGGAGCACCGAGGAACCTTTCGGTTTTCTAAGTCAAGGTGCTCCTTGAGAAAAAAAAGAAAATTATAAAATCGAAAACGAAATAAACGAGTAAAACAATAATAACGGCAGCACAACAAAAATTCATAAGATATCTGTAACGAACTTCGAAAGAAAACAAACAGGCACAGTTGCTACAATACAAACGCGAATAACACTCCCCTTGAAGGATAGTTACTAAACAGTCATACTAAACACAGGGCCCCTGAGTATCTTAACTTCATGCTCACACGAAGCCGACAAAAGAAAAGTTTTTTAATAACTGGAAATTAAGTAATGTTTATACTCTTTTTTGAAAGAAATAGTGTTTAAGATTTTAAGAGAGCTATCAATCTCCAGCCACAATTTTGTTCCTCTGAATGATAATTGGTTTTGGGAAAATTTTTTTTTGACGCGTGGTAGAAAATAATTAAAGCTGTCAGCACATCTGGTTTTATGAGTATGCCAATTAGTAAGGTAGGTAAATTGTCTTTTGAATATAAATGGAAGATTGTTGTGATGAAGGTTATGCATAAATTTGGCCAGTTCTAACTTATAAATTTCATCAAGTTTTAAAATTTTTAACATTTTGTATTGAGGATTGATAGAAAAATATTTTGATGATTTAGTAATTAATCTAACAATATTTTTCATTCTTATTTGAATTTTGTTCAGGTAAATATTTGCTGCATTTCCCCAGGAGATGACACCATATTGAACCCGACTGTGAATAAGACTGTGGTATAACGTGACCAGGGTTTCCCTTGTTACATAATTACGCAATCTGCAAAATAATCCTCTATATTTCGCCAGTTGTAGAGAGAGATAGGAAGTATGAACGGACCAATTTAATAATTCATCAATATAAACACCAAGGTATTTTATATTTTGAACTCTATTAATAGAGGTACCATTGAAACTTAATTGAAAAATATAATCAACTGGTCTATATGGTGTTTTGTTAATAAGTAGAAAATTTGTTTTAGAATAATTTAAGGATAATTTATGTTTCAAAAACCAACTATTTAAACTGTTCAGTTCATTATTTACACGAGTCTGTAGAGTATTTAAATCGTTATCAGCTAAAGTTAAATAGGTGTCGTCAGCGAAAAGTGTAATATCAAATTTAGAAGCTAATGGCATGTCATTTATATACAGTAGGAATAAAATTGGGCCTAGGCAGGATCCTTGTGGAACGCCGCAAGAAATTTTTTGCAGATTAGATTTGGTTTCAGCTACAACTGTGTATGAATATCTGTCGGTGAGATAACTCTTGAATAAATCTAAAGCTATACCACGGATTCCAAAAAATAAGTTCATTTTTTTTAATAAGATTTTATGATCGACAGTATCGAAGGCTTTAGATAAGTCAAGAAATAAACAACAGCTATATAAACCATTATCAATGTTATTGATTAATTTATCATAAATATTGCTAATGGCTAAAGTGGTAGAATAATTCTTACGAAAACCGAATTGATGTTCACTTAACAATTTGTATTTGTCGAGATAATTGATTAATCTATTAAGAATGAGTTTTTCGAAAAGTTTGTGAAACTGAGAGAGAAGCGAAATTGGACGATAATTGCTAGTTTTACACATATCGCCTTTTTTAAATAGAGGAAATATTTCGGCTACCTTGAGACAATTTGGAAAATCACCTTGCAAAAAAGCAAGATTAAATAAATCGCTGAGTATTGGTGCAATTATTGGTTTGCTAAATTTTTATAAATTTCGTGTTAATGTCGTTATGTCTTGTTGATTTTTTATTATTTAACATAGATATGAGAGAAGACACTTCATCTTTATTTGTCGGCGTAAGAAAAAATGAATTGTGTAATTTATTGGACGACTCATTAATATTAATAGATTTAGGTTGCTTTAGTGATTTTGCAAGATTGATTCCTACGTTAGCAAAATATTCATTAAAGTTATTTGCTATATCAATCTTGTCAGTTATTGTTTTGCCTTCATCGGTAATTAATTTGGTTGGAGAAAAGATTGTTTTTTTCTTAATATTGACTAATTCATGTATGGTTTTCCAAATTTGGTCTGGTTTACTGCGATTTTGCACAATTATATTGTTATAATACATACGTTTAGCGGCCTGAATCGTTCTATTCAAAATGTTTCGGTAAGATTTATATTCTTTAAATTTATTCATATTTAGGGAGCTTTGGAATTTAGAATACATTTTATTTTTATGATTAATGGAATGAATGATACCACGAGTTAGCCATGGTTTATGCTGCATTCTAAATTCTTTTCTACTTCTTTTTCTTAAAGGAGCATGTCTATTAATTGTTTGAGAAAATAACTGTAGAAATTTTTGAAATTGGGAGTTAACAGAGATATTATTTGATACAATGAAATCAGAAAAAACATCTGAAAGATTAGCTAAAAAATTTTCAAGTTGAAAAGATTTCATATCACGAATTAGCATATGGCTATAACTATTAAGATTAGTTTGCTTTTTTTTTGTTGGAATAATTACAAAAACACCGTAGTGGTCGGATAGATCACATACAAAAATACCACTATACAAAGTTTTAAGATTATTGGTGTATATGTGATCAATCAACGATTTTGTTGATATAGTTATCCTAGTAGGCTTATCAATTAAGCATTTTAGTGAATTACTTATTAGGCTATTGGCATATGAACCAACCGTAGTATTGGAGTCCAACTTAGTAAGATCAATGTTAATGTCTCCCAAAATATATAATTCAGTATTTTTATTATTAAAATGGTCACATATATCATATAACGCATTTTCAAATTGAGATAAAACCGATGATGTGGAGATAGGATGACGGTATATTACTCCTATAACAATTTGTTGGTCGTTGCTGTTTTTTATTTTAATCCAAATATTTTCTACTGATGACATGTTGATTGATACATCATTCAAGATTTGATATTCGAGATTATCTATTATAAAAAGGCCGACTCCACCAGCGTTGGATTCGGTATCTACGCGTACATGAACAAAGTTATAACCGTCCAATTTAACGTTCATCCTAATTTCACCTTTTCTCAGTTTTGTTTCAGATATGGCAATAATTTCAGGTTTCTTTTTAAATTCAGTTACAAGATACTGCAAATAGTCAATATTTTTTTGCAAGCTTCGTGCATTAAAATGAATCGCGAAAATTTCATTATTTTGTTTATTCTGAATAAGGTTTTTGATACACGATAAATAATGGTAATTTGATTTATTAAACAGTATTTCATTATACTCAATACCATCAGAAGAAATTTGAAATTTTTCAATAGCACCTCTAGAATCAATATTATTGTTCATAGCAAAAGGATAGCTCTGTTCATTAGGCCTACTTAAAACAGTTTGGGAATCTGACCTGCAGTAACCTTTGACACCGTTTTGAAAGCCCGAGTGCAAAACGGCGCCGCACTGATTAGCTTGATTAACAGACGTTGTATGATTATTTTTAAAAGATTCCATGCAGATTGCGCAATCAATGTTACAAGAAGCACATTTTTCACACATATTGGTTTTTACATCATCATTACCACAAGTTTTACAAACAAGTTTAACAGCCATTTAAATTGAAAATAAAAAGAACAATGTAAAATATTGTAACAATGAAAAAAATTTTAATTTGGATTACAACCAGTCATACAATTATGATTCAACAAAAGTGGTTTATAATTTAGTTTTACAAAGTCAATACCAATATTATGTTTAAATAAATCGTCTGGAGATGTGATATAGAGCCACTTACCAACACCTTGATCTTTTTCATTTTCTTGCAATGCTATCCCAGCTTGTTTCGCTGATTTTTTCATTCGAATAGATCCATTAATTGTATGAAAGAGTACAAAGTCATTTTTACAGATATCTTTAACATATTTAAGCAATTTAGCTCGAAGAGAAGTCAAATCTTCAGTTAAGTAAGCATTTTTGTAAATTAAGCTATTTTTGAGTTTAGACTTGGCGTACATGAATTCATTACGTTTTTTGTAAGATATAAATCTGACAATAATCGGACGCGGTTTGGCCACTGAATTGCTGTTACGCTTACCCAATCGGTGGGCTCTCTGTATATCTAAAGCTGTTATACCAATGTTTAATTCTTCAGCAATTTTCATAACGACCTCTTCACCATCATCCCTATCACTATCAGTTTCTTGTATTCCGTGAATTCTCAAGTTTTCTCGACGGTCATATTGTTCTAATTCATCTATTTTGTAAATTGACAAGTTCGCCATTTGTTTTAATTTTTCATTTTCAACTTTTAACTGCGAAATTTCTAGCTTGTTTTGAACAACTTCTTGCTTTAAATAGCGAATTTCTTCTATTAGCCCTTTAACTGTAGAATTAATTTCGTTTAGCTGTTTTCGATCTTCATCGTTAAAGCCAGAACTACTGCAGCAAGGTTTTTCTTTTCCTCGAGTCATTTTTTAAAACGAGAGAAGAAAAATACACGTCTTTACTGTACGAGTAGAAGACGACAAATAATGAATAAGTTCATAATAATTAATCAAATCAACAAAGTTCTATTAAGAAAGGTTAAGGTTCATGCAATCTTGGTGGTTTGATGATCACTTAAGGTTAGTTTTGAATTAACTTATAGCATCAATAAACCAAATGTGACTAGCTGAATTTCAATATTTACAACCTTAATCTCATCGTAAAAAGCCTAACAACAGTGATGGCTTTTGCACTGAGCGAACCGAGCCGCCGCACCGCCTCCCCTGAAAAACGTCAAAAAGTGGCTCTTTTAAGTAAAATAATGTTCTATTTCTTCATAGTAATACCATGACAATTGTGCCCCTGTCTGCACCATAACTTTATGACGAAAGTAAGGATAATGTACTCGATTGAAAGTGAAGACCTTTTTTTAAAAATTATTGTGCTTTGGGGACGAAAATAAAGATTCTGGGTTGATTGAAAGTATGACCTGTTTTTTTAGATATCACTATATTTTTGGGACGAAAAAAAAGTTGACACACTAAAAAGTGGCCTTTACTTGTACCAGGCCTTTTCTTGCACCAGGCCCCCCTTTTGTAAGGCCATCATAGCCTAACAGCTCTAACCTTAACCTTAACCAAATCTTACTTGTAACAGTATTACCATGAATATGTCTCTATAAAGTAGTTTAAAAACACTACCGGCATTTTAATTTAAATAAGACCTTTTCAAGTAAAGTTGTATAGCTACATCAGTAGTTTTATAACGCTGAGATTGTAAACAAACTAGAATTAAAATTTTGCCTACAGATGCTTCTACAGCTCGTGTATAAACATAGAGCATTCTAAAATATAAAATAACGATTTTTTACCTGGTTCGATTTTAAACTACTTCTTGGAGTGCGTTTAAGGAAATGGCATGTTAGGTTATTCATGAATTTTTTATGAAAACTTTTCGATTTAATCGCATTCTTGAGGTAAAGGTTTTCTTCCGGGTGAAAAGTTTAATCTCAGCTCAAGTGACTAAGCGTTTTAGCCGGTAGTCAAGACAATCATTTTTAAAAAAAAAACATAATGAGTGGTAGGATTCTGTTACGAACATGTCAAGAATAGGTTCTATTTTGCGCCGCACCCAAATTTTTATGAAAGAGTATCGTTATACCATATTTGCTTATTGTGTTTGATAACTTTTTCTCAAACATTTTTTTTTTTCGCTGAGATCATAATAGGCTGGCTTATAATCTACACGCAGGCTCACAATGGGTATCTGTTAAACAAACAAGGAAAAAAACTGGAAAAGAAAAAACGCGAATCGAATCGTCATTTATGCAATATCAAGATTCCAAGTTTAACTACAGAAACAATTAAACAACCATCTATGCAAGCAAGCAATGCGCTAAACAAAAGCAGCTGAAGCAGTCAAGTGACTACTCAGACAATCAAACAATCACTTTTTAAGCAGTCATTGTAACAAGACGCTAGAATGGACAAAGATCCTTTAGAACACAGACAGAGAAAAAATAATACAGTTTAACAACAAAATGAATCCAATTCAGTAAAGCCAACAGTTGTAATTAAAATCGTTCTAGCAAAAAATAATTAGACCGTGGAACCAAGGTGAAACACAGCTACGGTTAAAAGTGTCCAAGCGAACTATTGTAATAATAAAACATCAACGACTAACATCAAACGCAAACAAAAAAATTTATTAAATGGGAGTTTAATATTTAATTGATGTCCAAAAAAAAAGGATAGACAAGTGGTTTATAATTTTTACAAAATGCAGTAAAAAAAACTTACAAGACATTAAAAAGATATATTATGCACCAAACAATGTATTTCTTCCAGCAATAAGTCGTAACGTCTCGATATTTAAAATGACGTGGCACATTTGATGTAACCGTGAATTTAATCTGCGCCATCATCAATGATTATTATCTTGCTGTTAAAATTAGTCTGCATCTGTCTACGCCCGGCATACGCGCGGAGCCACGATATTTTAAAAACAGTAGAACGTACATCGAGCGTATACACCAGGTTAAGCTTAGACCTTTAATTATTTTGTTGAAAGCTCATTATTGCAATTCTTGAAAATGACAACGATAACCAGCATTCCGTCGATAACAGTCAATTATTGAACGAAAGTCCGAAAGTTTTTCTTTTTGTAGTTCGGAAACAACATAAGATTGAAACAAAAAACGGAATAGCAAAAATCTTTTACTATTATAGTGTTCAACAAGACATTACAGCTCTAAATTTAAATTTATAACAATTTGATATTAAAAAATTTCGTTTTATTCATATTAAATCCAATTTAAAAGCAATCTTATGTGAACTTTTACAGTATTACAATATCTAAAGTAAACCGCAATTAAAATTACTGTACAAGTTTCTCCAAAGTGTAAAGCAGTGGTTTCCAACCTTTTTGATATGGCGTCACAGTATTAAGCTATTAAAATTTTCGCGGCACACCCATTATATTGGTTAATAATAAAAAAGTCTTCACTGAAAATTTGTCAATAATTTCTCAATTTTTGTCCCAAAATTATGGTGATCTCTGAAAAAAAAAGGGTCTCCGCCTGAACTCACGCTCTTTCTTTCCCTCCGAAGTCTCACTTATTTCACGCACAAAAACCGCAAAATTCGACGCCCCTAAATAATTTTTTCCAAAATCTTTCGCGGCACACCGCTTGGGAAACATCGGTGTAAAGTAAGAATTTTTTTATCACCAAATGGCCGATTGTAAATACTTTAAATTATACTGTGTCACTTTTCATTCATATTTCTAATATCATTCATATTTCTAATATTATAACGTTAAATTTTCTATTTTACGTAATGATTGCGTAATCGGTGCACCACCATCTCACTTAATTCATTTTGTCTGCAAGTTGTTCTTACAAGTGATTACAAAGAGTCGTTTTACTGTTTTATTCAAGCGTATGGACTTACTGCAGTTTTAAGCCATTGTAACGTTTTTGCGGCGTGATGACGTAATTTTACCTCGATCATTACTCCTTAAACGGGGACCACTTGGCTCCCGAGGGAGGAATTTGAAATCTCAAGGGAGGAAAAATCACTAGGGAAGGAATTGGGGAGAAATTTGAGAATCGTGGTAGAATGCAAGTTAACCCAAAAAAATTGGTACGTCCTTTATAATAATAGTCATACCAGCCTAGGGAGCCGGGGGAAAGTAAAGACCTTTTTTTTCTTCACTTTGATCATTGAGGTATTTTTTTGGGGGGGGAGGAATGATGGTACCTAAGTTCTGAAAGGGAGGAATGCGGCAAAAACTTTGAGAACCACGTGTTTGGTACCTTCTACAACTGTTAAGCAGGTTTGGTTTCATAAATTACATAACTTTGGAAGTTAATACTAGCATGAAATAAAATTGTTTTAGCCTATTCAGTTTAATATTAGTCATCGGGGTGCCAATTTATTAGTAAAGTTAGTCAGTACGAAGTTGTCAAGTAATTATTCGCAGTTGTGACTGCTGTGAATTGTTTTGAAATATTATGAAACTTGAGAGTCAAGTTTTATGCGAGTTGTTTAAGTTCGTTTGATTTTTGGTGAATAATATATTCTTTATAGTCAGAAACCGTGCTTTCTTTCTATCAGTTGAGAAAAGTTTTCTAGAGAATTCATTTGTACTTATCCAGAACTTATTGTATCAAAAACTTCAATCTCTCGGTAAACTATTTCTAGAGCCGGCATATCAGTGGCGTGCGGTGACCTCTGAGTCTGGCCATGCAATCAGCATGCCAAAATCTGGTCATGAAAATGGGTATGTTATGGGTAATTAATGAGTGAGACATGTAATATTTTACTCGCAAGAAAAGAATTTTTGTGTTGAGATTGTAACTTTTAGTCGTAATGTCGTGGTGATGAAGACCAATTTTCGTCCTAGAATTTTGCTTATCTCTCTAAAAAAAGGTCATCACTTGAAATTGTTGCCTGATAATGCACTTTTCGTCCTTAAAATGCAGTGTCCTCTAAAAAAAAGGTTATCACTTGAAATTGTACCGGAAAATGCACGTTACTTCCTCAGAATACAAAGATTAATGCACTTTTCGTCCTTAAAATGCAGTGTTCTCTAAAAAAAAAGGTCATTGCTTGAAATTGTTCCCAGTAATGCACTTTTCGTTCTCCAAATGCACTGTTTTCTCTAAAAAAAAAAAAGATCATCGCTTCAAATCAGTCTCCGACTTTTTACTTTTCATCCTAAATTCACGGTATTCTCTAAAATAACAACAAAAAATGGGTCTTCGTCTCGGATCGGCCTCAGATTTCATCCCGAACAAGTAATATTAATATTTCTCATCGGCTTCAACGATAATTCCTTCATCGTTGGTCATGTTATTAAAAATTTGGTCATGCAACGTATGACTTGCATGCCCTGACCGCACGCCACTGCGGCATATATAAAAATAAACACAAATTTTACTTCAGCGCAGGTATTTGGGTTACATAATTCAACTGGTCCTTTTGGATTCCTGAGTAAAGTTGTGACACATCGAATCATATATAATTTACATTCAAGTCCCAGTGATGAGTGTAAACTCCGCATGAAATTAATTTGGTTATTCAAACTGCCCGATCAAGTTGGTGATCTATTTATCTAAGCTGCAGGCCTACATCAAGTTAAAAATTCTCGTAAAGTTTTTAAGGGTTTTAAACAAAATGATAAGCAGAATAAAATATAAAACCGAATTCTAGACAAACGTTTTGCTATGATAGAAGAAATATTAGTTTTTTTAAGCAAGTTCTAGTTGCATCAAAACCAGTACAGCAAATTAGATGTAAGTTCAAATTTTATAAAATTTCTTTAATTCTTTAAATATTGAAAAATTAGTTTCAGCTATTAAAAAAGCAAATAATTTAATTATATTTTAATAAGATTGATATAGGTCACAAAAGCTTGATAAAATATTTTTTTTCAATACAAGACATGCTTTTTAGCTAATTTTTTCCATGATAATTTTTGAGCCCTTGATCTAAAGTTAAAAAGTTTTTGGGAAGAAAATCCCTATACTTTTTTATTAGCAATGAATACTCTTGAGAATGTGTTGCAAAGTGTTGTTCTGAGTTCAAAACTTTGATCAAGGTGGGCTAAATTGCATCCCATGATGCCATTTTCGTGGTCCAGTTTCTGTTTTCTTCGTACGACGAGCTATAATTGTTTTTATTTTTTCATATCAGAAGTGACGAACAAGTGGCTCGCTGGAGATTTTGTGCGGCCCGCGAATCGATTTGACAAAACCGACCTCCTACATTTCAAGATATTAAAACCAAGTATCTGGATCTTGATGCCTTTTTTTTCCCCTTCAATATTACACGCAATTCTGCGCTCCTCGAACTTATAAAATTACAAAGTGATGACGCACTGAAAGCGATGTACTGCATCTGAAAAAGCCGTTGCTTGAATTCTATCGTGTTTGTATACCAAAGGAAAAGTTTCGTTAAATGTTTCTTTGTTACTTTTTATTATTTCATGCTTGAATACCACGTTAAATAACTTCAGTTGCATGGTTTGCATTAATTTTTTGACTATTCTACGAATTGCATATTTTTGTAATTTTGATTTTTTGCATTTATTTATGAAAAGTTGAAGCATACCCACTCCAGAGTCTGCATAGAGTGGAGGTTTCAGGTGACAAACTTGATTTTTTAATTTTCGTTTGTTGTTAATTACTGTTGTTAAACAATTTTTTTTCGTTTCTAAAAAGTTTATAGTTTTTTGTTAAAAATTCTTTGTTGACTGTGTTCTTTGCTTTTTAACGCGCTTTTATTTATAATAAAAATTAAACTTTAAACGAGAAATTTGATGTGCTAAAGTTTTTATAAAAATTGCTACATTTTACCTCATGCCTTATTACTTTAAAATAACTGATAAGAGCTCGTTTTGCTTTTTAAAATATAGAAAAAAGGTTTCTTAGTGTGACTAAAAACTTTACTCAGCTGCAGCTGACAAAGTGGCCCGCGGCAGCGAATAGGTTTCTCACCCCTGATTTATATATATTGACTTGGTTGCTACTTTTTACTTTAAGAAGCGTCACCATTCCAGATAAGCAGCTGTCCTCGTGTATGACTTTGTTGTGAAGTTTCTTTCATCGGACACAACATTAATCAACAAAATAGATTGAGCTATGAACTCGCGTCTTTCTGCACGCAAGTCAATCTTAACAATTGGTTTTACAGGCGACACATTTAAGCTTGCTGAACAATTTTAAACATTCTTAATCTTCCACATCTTTATATCATTCCGAACAAATGGCAGTTTACAGATAAATAAAAGTTCTTATAGAAACCGCTTTGTCGTACCACTCCTGACATGTCCGTTCGAAAAATTTTAAATCAAATACGCCCTCTAAGTTTTACGATTTTTGATAATGGCCAGCAAGAATGAAGGACTTGTCTGTCCTAACTTACCTAATTAGTGTAAACAAGAAAACATTTCGGCCACCTTTTTGATC
This sequence comes from Diplosoma virens, assembly GCA_963680785.1. Classification (NCBI taxonomy): domain Eukaryota; kingdom Metazoa; phylum Chordata; class Ascidiacea; order Aplousobranchia; family Didemnidae; genus Diplosoma; species Diplosoma virens. Next base: position 25,750,400 of record OY796894.1, read on the forward strand.
AGACTGGTTACAAAATGTAGCAACCAGGAATTCTTTTACGTCATATTTTAAAATATTTTTAAAAATAACATTTTAGAAATTAAAAGAATTAAAATGGACAAGTCATTATTCAATTTATCTTTTCTAAAAACCTTTTTTTTTAACTTTTAAAAAATTTTTAGAATTTATTTCAAAAGAGTTAATTAAAAAAAGTGTTAGTGCCAGAGTTTTAAAATTTCTTACTAACAAAATTTGAAGGAAAACAGTTGTTTCTATTTTATTTACTACACATTTAGTTTTGTTAGATATAATCAACGAATTCTTTACCAAGTACAGTGGCCCCTTGAGACACGAAACACAAGATGCTTTCGAGCAAAAATCTTGTTCGAGATGGAGCGAGAATCCGAGTTACGAGAATTTCTGGATACTCCCGCTAGGTGGCCAAATAATCGTTTATTTGTTTTTTTGGCTTTTTTGAGATACCTGGAATTTAAGATAGGAGCTCAATCCGAGAAGGAATTATTTTGTATGTCGAGGAACCGATATAACACCAAACGCCACAGCAGATCTATTAAAAAGAAAATATTAAAATTAAGGTAATTAATAAGTTTGGTATTATTGTGTCATAGCAGATGAATTGTCATAGTGCAATCAATATGTATTTTTTTTATGTATAAATGTACCAAAAATTTTTTTTATAATAATTTTCCGTCTTTGTTTACTGGTAAGTTTTTTAAAACCATTTTTTGATTAGCGTAAAATTAAATGATTTATTTAAATCAAGTTTTTGAACGGTTAAATCATTGAAGGTCGGTTCAGACTCAAAGCGAACGCTTAAAAGCAAGCAAAAAGTGTAATTTTTTAAAGCGTTGCCTAAAATTCCACTTTTCCGCTTACTTTTTCCACGACAATTTTCAGTCTGAGCCAAATTAAAAAGTTGAAATATTTCAGTTTCAACTTTTTTCTGTTAAGCACGAAAAATTTAGCACTTTCGGTGTTTTTAGTCTGAACAGTCTTATCGGTTTTTTCTCGCTTTCCGCCACGCGGATCACTTTTTCCGAGCCTCTTTTGGAGCCGAACTTTATATTTGAAAGCGCTATGCGTCTCAGATTAAATTTTAAAGCAGAACTACTTCTGCATGCAATAACGAGAGGAGTAATGTTACTTGCAATTGTAATACGGATGAAAGAATGGCAATGAAAATTATTTTGTTTATATTATTTGATTAACACTAAAGACTATCCTATTAAAATCTTTCGCCTACCTTAAAAAATGTGTTGTCTGCCTTGATCCAAAAAATTACAGTCATAGATATACAATTCAGAGGGTCAGGGGGCAATAGCCTCCTCGAGCCTCAAAAATTTATGCAAAATCAGAATTTTTTGGGCAATGATAGGAAATATTTGGGAAAAAAAATTTTTTTTTTGCACGGAAAACGAACTACATCAGCAGGAAAAAATTTCCAAATCTAGAAAACAATTAAGATTTGAGAGGAAAACTTTTTTTGAGATCACTACTTTTTTGGGACAAAAATCGAGAAAGCAGAAACAGATTCAAAGTGAAGACTTTTTTTCGTATTCACCTTAAATTTGGGACAAAATTTTTTCTCATGTCCATGAAGTGCTTGAAGATCATGATTTGGGAAAGCATTAATAAAATTTGGGAAAACTGTATTGCCCCAAAAACTTTTTGGCTGGAACAACTATGGTTAAATGTTAGCCAAAATCACTTGAATAAATTTATAACGGAGAGTGACTTAGTGAGATTGTTCAGTTTGCCTACACTTGACGTAGAAGCAGAGAGACCCAAGTTCGCGTCTGGACACAATGCTGCAGACTTGAAAACCACGAACTGGTGACTCGCTCCGCGCAGGGCCGTCTCTACGAGAGATCCAAAGGCCTTGCCCCCTAAATGTTTTGTGCTCTTATTCTTTCAAATTTTTTCTGGCCTCATTTTTTTCGAATTTTCAAAAATTTACACTATTTTTAATCAAAAGGTTCTTGAAAAACTGAATTGGGGTCAGAAGAAGACTAAAAAAGTCTTGACTTGTTCAAAAAAGACTGAAAATAGTTTTTAAACGAATGAAAACTCTTTTTTGTCTTCACCTGGTTTTCGTTTTCCGATTCCAATTTATTCCCCAACGTCTTGCTTTCTGAAACGGGCTTGGCTTCGGGTTACAAAGCGAATATACGATAAAACGTTCTAAAAATGACTGAAAATTGTTTGCCGAGAAACAAATTATTTCTTTGACGACTTGAGAAAAAAATAAGTTTATTTATATTAACAACATTTTACTTTTATTATCAGAGATAAGGCCAAAGTTTGGCAACTAAATAAATTTACTCGCTAGGAGTATTGCTTTATAAAAGCATTTTCACAAGATAAAGTTTTTTAAAAGTCTTGTTAAACCGACATTACTTCTGTATTTTTATATTTTTATCAATAGATAATGAAAAAAATTAAAGAAATTTAGCGCCCTCTTACAAATAAAAACACGAAAGACAATTAATGTAAAAAATAACGACATGTCAAAAAAAGGGTGAGTTGTTGTTTAGTGTTTGTATTTTTTTTTGAATACAGTTGAATTCATCACAAAGCAACTTGTTAATGTTATTTTTGGGGAGAAAAATCTAATGCTTTCGTAGCAAAGCATTATTCTTGGTTCTCGTCGTAGAATTAATTTACGACCGTGTATCCAAAACAAATCCTTATAACAAAATGGTGTTTTAAGTTAAAGTTGCTAAATTTATGGCAAAATAGGCTACAGTCCAATAAATTACAGTTGTTTTTTAAGAACTATTTAATAAAATCTTCTTACGTTCGTAAACAATTCACGCATAACTTTATTGACTTGTAATTTCATTGTTCACAAAAAACAATTTTTGTAAAAACAGAAAACTTTATAAAACTTATTGGTTTCAATAGTCTAAAGTTTATTAAAGAAATCATGAATAAACCTTATCTTTTTAATAAGCCATTTAAAGTTATTTTTTGAATAATTTGAACAAAAAGAAATTAAAGGTTTAGAAAAAGGGTTTTCAACCTTTTTTGACTCATGAACCGCTTTTGCTCTAAATATTATTGGTTGGATCTCTATAAAAAATATTGGGGGTTGCGGAAATTTTTTTCTAGAAATCAAAGTAAAGACCTTTTCTGGGCTTCAACTGAATTAGAGCTCAGAATTTCAGTAGTGGAACACATCTCTATCTTGCAGTGTTTAATAATGAAATTTATCTTTCACAAATGCCGTTGTATCTTTTAAAAAAAAGGAATTAATAACCTAAAACTAAAGACACTATTTTATTTTATTTTTTGCCAGTCAGAAAAAAGACAAAATTGAAGCTAAAACAAAAAAAGAAAAATCGAAGCAAACAACATATTTGCAGCTGGTAAATTCAATCCTTTAATATATTTTTTGATCTAAAATAACAAGTTTTTTTCTTGCATATAATCATCAAGGTTTCTGCAATTTAAGTTAGGCTACATGTTAGTTCAACTAAGTCTTGAGCAGGGGCGCCGAAAGTGGGGGAGCAAAAAAGAAAATTGCACTTTTTGCCATGCAATATTTTTAAAACTCGGAAGCACAGTGTGCTGATAGTGCTTTTTGCAAGTCGGATGACAGAAGCATTGTTAGATCTGTTTCTACCATTACACAATTTCTATGAAAATTAAATCAAACAAAGTTTGTAAACTTTTGATTTAAACCAAGGCTCACCACACTTTCTTCGAAAACAACCGGATAGCATATAATAGTGACAAAAATTAGTAAAAAAAAATTTATTTTATAGATTAAAGGATCTTTTTAATAAACACAAATTTTATCGTATTCAAGGAAACTTTTACAAGAAAACTGTTAGTTTTACTAAAAAATTGGTGGGATAAAAAAAAAGGTCTTCACTTGAATTTGATGGTAAAAATCTTCTTTTAAACAAGATAAAGACCAATAAAAAAGATCTTTACGTACTACGAACGTTCATTCTTTTTAAGCCAAGGACCATTTTAGCTCATCCGAAACATCACTGGGCCAACTATATAAAACACCGCGGCCAAAATCTACACGTAAAAACTTTTTTTGATTATTTATTTATTTATTTTATCTCTATATTTATCCCCCTGATTCACAGGAAAGCGACGGAGGCGCTATACGTAGGGCAAGCAATTAACCCGACCTGCTTCGGAGATGCCAAGATATTGCTGTCCGCTTGTAATTTAATAGAGAAATGACTAAAATGTAAAACTGCTTGCCAAGACCGCCAAGCAGAGGAAAAGTGCCGTAAAGCGTCTTTTCCAAGGACACAACAAAATGGCGCGAGTAGATTTTGAACCGAAACTGTGTCGCTCACAATACCGCTAACCACTCAATCACGGTGCCTAATTTTGACTTTCTAATAAAAATTTGCTTAGATACGCTAAAATTTAGAGTTGTTGAAAGAATCTATTTAACATTAATCTTTTTTCAAAAATTCTGTACCCTTCGGTAAATTTTTCACTGTGATTTGCAATGTTACTTTTTTTGAAAAAAGTTGGTGCCCCCACGGCTTACTTAAGAAGATGGCCGGATATGTTACATAGGAGCGAAAAAATTACCAGGCCGATGCGATTGTAATGATTTTATGACGCGCGTCTGGCTTGAGCAAAAGCTGTATTTCGATTGATGAGCAAAAACGAATGTATTGAAAAAGTGTGCGGGTGGTGTGACGTCACCATAAGCTTATGTACACAGTTAACTCAAAATTTATCACTTATAATCGTTTTAATCGTAAAGGCAAGCGTAAAAGTGTTTGTTTTGGAATTAATATTAAGTCAAAGCGAATGACCAAGAAAAGGATAAAATAAAGTAAAATGCTTTGATAGGTTGAGGGTCAAATATTGTTGTGACTGTTTAAAAGTAAATTAATATGCAATTTAACAAGATAAAATCCAGATATTAAAACAGTGTAGTTTAGACTAGACTAGATGTTATAAATAAAACTAAGAATGCAGCTCATCGTAGAAGAGTTTAAAGTTGTTACCGAGTATAAGTTGTGATCGTAGCCCGGCAGTCAAGATGTTAGAAACTAATTTACTCTAACATATATAAATATTAAGTAGCTTAAACTATTTTTATTAGTTTCTGGTTAACTAATGCTTTCTACTTTAGAAGTCGCGACACTAACACAATAACCTTAAAATTTTACGTAATCTATGTTGGCTACCAGGCTACCCCAATATTTTGTCATTCTGAAAGATTAGAGAAAGCATTTATTTAATCGTCATTCTATTCAATTTTCCTAGATCTAATAGTACATAGTTTAAAAAATTGATTTGGTAAATAATGTGTAGTGTATGATTGTACTTTAGGATATAAAACAAATAAAGAAAAAGTATCAAGTTTTGAATTTCTAATTAAACAACCATAGTTAATGAAAAAATGAATTTTATTTGTAAATCGACGTAATTGGACCCCTTTAAAAAGCTCTGTCATATGCATTAAACATTTTAAAGATGATTTCATGTTGTTGCCCCTTCTCAAGAGATATCTAGGGGAAGCCATCCCTTAATCTCTCAAAGAAGCCAATCTAGATTCCCACTCTTGGATTACGTCTGCTGCTTCTAAAGGCTTTTTTCACAGACTAGTGGCGTTGTGTTGGTAGTTGACTACAGTTAAAGAGGTGATTAGTGTCATGTGTGTGTGACAAGCATAATGGGCATTGTGGCGTGTAAGTTTCAGAGTTCACTGTATGTAGGCAACTTTGCGAGAGTGGTGATTTGTTGGCTCTGAGCTGTGCCAGTTTTGCACGCATATGACGTGGTAATATTTGTTCTGATAAATGAATGTCCTAGGGTGTGGTGTCAGTGACTTTGTTGTTTTTTCAAGAACTGAGGTATTGTGAGGTGTTGGTAGTGTGAATGTGTTTGAGGTTTTCTTTACATTCCTCATGTCTGGTTTTGTGATGATGATGTTAATGTGCTCATTGTTATGTAAGGTTGTGGCTTTCATATTTCTGGGCAGATTTAAATATGCATAAGACTATGTAAAAAGTGTATTTGTGTTTGAGTCAATTGTTTAAGTTGAATAGCACGAAGTTTGAGATGGGTGTCCATTGGAAGGACTTTGGTTTTGTTGTGTATGTTGAGTGTTTGTATCTCGTGTACAGCCAGTAGCGATTCGCAAAACTGTGTTTTGAATGGTTTTTCGATGTTGGTGTTTGATACGATAGGGCTCCATATGGTGTTTGCGTAATTCGAAATGGGGCGAATGATAGCTTTGAATGTGGAGACAATTAATTGCTTTTGTTTACCCATTTGGAAGAAGTGAGTGCTTTCAGAATGTTAAGAGTTTGTTTTGCTTTAGTGATGGTGACACTTATATGTTGAGAAAATATTAGTTTTGGGTCTAGAATGGTTCCAAGAATTTTTGGGTGTTTTGTTGTTGGTAATGTTTGATTAATTAATTTAAGTGATAGAGTTGTGCTATATTCAGCTGGGTCTGGTGTAAAAAGTGTGGTGGTAGTTTTGTCTGTGTTTATATGAAGGTTATTAGTAATGGCCCATTCATATATAATATTTTGCAGAGATATGGTTGAATAATTTATTGGGCCTTAAAGTGTTTGGTTTGCGATGCAGTGATTTTTATGCCATCAGGATATGTTGTGATTTGTACATCTTTTGGAGGAAGTGGAGTGTCAGAGGTGTAAATGTTAAATAATGTTGGAGACAGAACTCCACCTTGTGGTACTCCAGTGTTGATTTGTTTGAGTTTTGAGAGTGTGCCATTGTATTGAGTACTTTGCTATGAACTTGATGATATTGTTAGGAATGTTTGTTATTGTGAGTTTGTGTATGTTTACTGTATCAAACGCCTTGCTCATGTCCAAAGTTACAGTTACAGTGCTTTGTGGAGGCCTTGGATTGTTGAAACCTGTTGTGATTTGGTGGCAGATGTTGTGCAAAGCAGTGTGTGTGTTGACTGTTTGTGTTTGAATCCATGTTGATGAGAAATCGCTGGAAGTTTTTTGTCATGTGTGATAATAGTGTTTTCTATAGTGTTTTGGCAATGGGTGATAGAAGTGATATGGGTGGGTAGTTTGTGTCAATGTTGTGGTCTTTGTTTGATTTTGGAATGGAGATGATTGTGGCACGTTTCCAAAGATGGGGTATTGTGTTAGTTTTGAGGCAGTGTTGTACATGTTTGTGAGATATCTGATGTCAAGTGGCCCTAGATGTTTGAACTGTCTGATGTCTATGCCAACCAGTCCAGTGGAATTGTTGTTTGTACTGTTTGAATATGATTTCATATATTTTCGGAAGAAAAATACCTTAAAGTGGGAGTTGGAACTTTTTCCAACTATACATACGCAAAAAGCTTTAAAGCGTCCTTCAACATTACAAACTCCATCAACTTCACGAAAACTACCAAAAGTGAGGATCCTACAAATTGACAAAATTGAAGAGTTTGCAAAACATGACAAAATCAGTACTTTTGATAATTTAAATGCCAATCATGCACCATCCAAATAGAACTACCATAAGACAAATGATTACATAATTTTTTACGAGATTGTATATGATGAAGAAAGTGGGTTTTCCAGAGTTAAAAAGAGTATGAAAATACGTAAAAGTTTTGGTTTAAAACAATTAGCAAAAGAACTTAATTGCACGCTATTCTTTCGTTGTTTTACACGTATTATTAAACATTTCCGTACCGGTATTTATCTGATTGCATTTGTTGATGTTGTTTTATGTTAAAGATATTGAATTTTTTTTACGTATATATTTCTTGCAATGCCAAGTGTTTTATCTTACTTGCTTGAATTGTTTGTATTCGAATAGACTCATACTGAGAGTTAAGCAAAAAAATTTTTTAAATAACAATCTCACTCACTGTTTATACCGTGTACTATTGTAAAAAGACGATCGAAACAAATATTTAACAAGTAAATGCATCATCAATCTTCGAAAAATGTTTTACCGCATCGGCCTGGTAATTTTTTCGCTGCAATGTAACATATCTGGCCGTATTCTTAAGTCGGCCGTGGTGCCCCTAATCAAAATCAAAATTTAAAAAACTTTTTTTGAAATAATTTTATTCGAAATTATACAAAGAGACAGATATGACACAACGCTTCGGTCTTGCAATTTTTAAGGGTACTATTTTTTACAATATCGCAGAGCATGGTGGAAAATTGCCTCCGCTGCCCCCCTGCCAGTTCCGGCGCCCCGGAAAATAATCGTTGCATTTTCTCAATAATTCCTAACTTCTACGTAATAATATATTTTATTTCTCTTTTTCTTTTACAGTTCCGTTATGCGACATGTGCGGATTACATCTTGATCATCGTCGGATCGCTATCGGCACTGCTCGCTGGGGTGTCTCTTCCGATCATGTTCATCATTTTCGGCGACCTGACCGACGCTTTTGTTGGATTCGGAAAATATTCGAAGTGCTTTCAGAATTATACGATATGTAACGTTGAATACGGGACAAATTTCACATCGGAGAAGTGAGATCATTAAGAGTGGTTGTATCCTCCTCGTTAAAGAGATATACAATGATTAAAAATACTTTGAAGAATTTGTCATTGTCTTTTTATTAATACTGTTCATTAACGAAAAAACTGTCGCATATTCCAAAGTAAAAAATTTTAAACTTATTCTACATGATATAATGAACTAAAGGAGTAAGCTTTTATTAATAGTACAACTAAAAAAATATAATTCATTGTTTTTTTCATCTTCTCATAATCCGTCACTTTCAAGTCTTTCTTGGACGTCTTTGCCTTGTGTGGCATTTTAAAAAACTCAGCTTGTTTTGCTTATTCTTTAACTTTGGCAAAAAACAGCAAAATTATGAGATAACGTAAGAATCATCAGCTTGATCGTGTCAAGTGTATCTTTGCTTTTTATATTCAACCGCAGCAACTTAACTGCATAGTAGGCCAACAGGACTTCAATCAAAGCAGCCTACAAATCTTATTACCGGTTGATAAAATGGAAGCACTGAAAAATAATATACGTTTTGATATGCAAATAATAATAAACAGTAATTTCTTAGGCAGTTTCGAGAAGTTGTTCAAGAAGCAATCGGTGGAAGTGACCTGAACTCGACGATAGCAAAATACGCGATTTACTTTTCGGTTCTTGCCGTTGCAGTTTGGGGATTTGCAGCTTTAGAAGTAGGTAAAATCAACAAAACTGTGAGCTTTCTAAACGCGTTTAGTATTTTAAACAAGCATTTTGAACCAGTTGTAGTGGCAGCAACAGAGTAATTGATTGCTTAAACATGGACTTCTAAATAGTTGTTAGAAGTCCATGGTTTAAATATATCGTAGATTGTAAACTTGTAAAAAAATAAACTTCAACTGAAAAATTTGTTTGATTATACATTTTTGGGCTAATCGTAACTGCAATCAAAAATAAACACGCATAACATATTTTATGCTTGTGCGATAGCGATAAATATTTCATAAAAAATGAGGACAAGCGATAACGATAACCTTTTATAGTATAAAAAGAATCCGTTAAGCAATCATTTACGGACAATAATAAAGCAATAAGCAGAAAATTTTTTATCTTATTTCCAGTAAATAAAGAATTTTACTAACTTGCAGTACCGAGCCCATTCGAAATTGATTCGGTAAAATAAAATTTTGCGCAATTTTATGGCGGAACTTTGCTTGTTTTACGATACTACTGTTTCTTAAAAAGCTCAAAATAGGAGCAGCCCAGCAACTAAGCTAAACTTGCAGACGGTGGATTTCTACGCTTTTGTCCTACAATATAGACCAATGTTTCTCAACCTCTGTGCCGCGAAACTTTTTATAAACAGTGTAGACCAGGGATGTCCAACATGTGGCCCACTGCTTGCTCCAATTTTTTAGTTATATTTCAAACCTTGTATCACAATCAAAATGTGTTCCGCTAGCTTAGTTTTTTAGGGAACATTCCAATGTTGAGACGAAAATCGTGAAATCAGAGTTTAATTTAAAGTGAAGATCTTTTACGGCCCGCCGACTTTAGCTGAATATATAATTTGGCTCATTATGAAAAAGGTTGGACATCCCTGCATTATTCCATTCATCCGCGACCTTTTTTTAGAGAACACTGCTTTTTCGGTACAAAAATTAAGAAATTTGGTCCAATCGTGCCGCGAATTTCGAAAAAATCCCAAAATGTGATGCAGGCGGAAAAAGGTTGAGAACCGCTGGTATTGACAATTTCAGCATTTCAATTGACAATTTCATCATAAAAGAATTTTTCTGCTTCAACTAAGATTAAAATTGAATTTAAAATTGAACAATGCATTTAAATTAAAATCGTCCTTTGCACCAAATTGATGCTTTAAATCCTATAAAAAAAATTCTTCTTCAATAAACAAAATCAATAAACAAAATAATTTAAAAAAAAAAAAACTGTAGAATTTTTGAAAATCTTTTTATCGCCTTCCTAGTTTATTGAGTTCCTACTTTTATAAAGTAAAAAGTTAAAAAGTTTAACTTATCAAAAAAACTTTAGTTTGATAAGAAAGATGGTGATATCATGAGAAAGTACAAATCAGTGGATTCCAAAGCAAAGAAATTAGCCGTAAAGTCTTTGAAAAACCCAGAATGGAACGAACAAGGCAAAAGCAAACTGTTGGCCTTGATCGAAACATTATATTCACTTAACAACATCGCCAACCCTAAGGTTGTTGATATGATTGTTTAGGTTTCGTGCTGGTTACAACAAGCTGTCAGACAAACAAATTTAATCCGAATTAAATTCTTCCGCAGCATTCTGCGGCAGGACATTGGCTTTTTCGACATGAACTCAGCTGGAGAATTGAATACAAGATTAGCAGAGTACGTGAAAGTACTGTTAAAATAGTAAATAGGACCACGTGAGCATTCAAATTTTTTATTAAAAAAAATTAAAATAAACTGCTTTGAACGTAGTAAGGTTTCGAACTCTTCTACTGGCGAGTAGGCCTGTTAATCGAAATGAATAAAGTGCCGGAGTTAAGTTCGCTTAACTTAAAGTTTCAAGCGGCAGCATTAGAGTATCAAAGACATGCCGAGATGGCGATTTCAAAAGCTTCGGCATAACCAGTTTTGCAGCCACTACCTAACACGGTCGGGATAGACGCTGCAACTATTTGATCGCACTTTGAGTAATTAAAGCAGGTTTAACATTGCTGAGTTTATTTTTATTACTTTTTAATTTTAAATTCAATAATAATAATTTAGACACGTAAAAAGGAAATCTTTTTAGCAATGACTTAGGCCTAAGCAAAATTTTCATAGATCTGAAACCAGAGTTTTCTTTTGTTTTCTCAAACCTTTGGAAAATAAATCTGAAATATTGTAGAATGCAAATGAAAAAACAAGAGCATACAGAAAGAACAATTAAGCTTAGAATTATCTTTTAACGACTTTAAGATCTGAAACAAAAAGCTTATTTTTTTCAAAATCTCGATTGCAGTGATATCAGTCAAATTCAAAATGGCATCGGAGATAAAGTCGCATTGGCTCAGATGTTCGGATTCAGATCGATGGCTGGGTTGTGCATCAGCTTCATCTATTCTTGGAGGCTTGCCTTGGTTTTAATTGCAGCTGCTCCTGTTCTTGTCCTGTCTTCAGCAATGATGTTTGCGGTAATTTGGTGCTGCTAATAAAAACTGTTTACTTCTGCAGTATAATCAGACCTTAAGACATAATGAAAACTTAAGCTTGATTTTTTATCATTTTGTCCAACAAACTTTAGAAACCAATTTTGGACTACCAAGTATCTTTAGAAGACTATTGGAAACTTTCGATCAATTTAACCATTGATAAACCAGAAAAAAGCTGCTTTTATTTTTATTGCTTTTTTTTGTACTCGTAAATACATTGTGTTTCAGATTTCAGCTTCGTTTACGAAAAAAGAACTTGATGCTTATGCCAAAGCGGGAGCGATTGCCGAAGAAGTCATTTCGTCGATTCGCACAGTAGCCGCGTTCGGGGGCCAAGAAAAAGAAATAAGGAGGTAGAGGGTTCTTCATGAAGCCTTACTTTTTAAATCAATCGTTTTTTGCTATATTTTTCTCTTATCTGGTATGCACACTGCTGTGTATTCCTGCCGATATTACACAAGCAGGTTAAGAATTTTATGAGCAAATTTGGATAACTTCAAATATCAGCTTATTTAAATTTAACTCTAGGAAAAACTTTTATGATCTCTCTCTCTCTCTCTCTCTCTGAGGAGTAATTTTTTTGGGACCTGGAAGCAACTTTTATAAATATTAAAATTTTATTAATAGATATGAGCAAAACTTGGACTCCGCCCGTAAAGCTGGTATAAAAAAGGGATTTATAAATGGCGCTTCTATGGGAACCATATTTCTGGTTATGTTTTCAACTTATGGATTGGGATTTTGGTACGGATCAAGATTGGTTTTTGATAATGAAATTAGCGTTGGCAATCTACTCACTTCCTTCTTCGGTGTTCTCATTGGTTCTTTTTCAGTCGGTCAAGTAGGTCAAAGATCAAAGTTTGACAAATTTGTATTCTTTTATTGTAAGAAAGCAACAAATTTTTTGCGTCATTAAACTGAAAGCCAAGAACTAAAATAAATGTTTCCTACCAGCCTTAATGCAACTTTTTTACTTAGAAATAGTCCATATTAACACAACTGATAATTTTTTTTTGAAAATATATATTTTTTTTTTGATTTTTTATAAAATTATACAAAACTCTTTATTTTGGTTTTGATAATAGTGATGCTAGAATTGCAATATGTTTCACTTTAAAAAATTATAAGAGAAAGCAACTCTTTTAAGTCTTTTTTTAAAATATGAATGCTCCATAAAAACGAAAAAAACGAAAAACATTTTTGTGAAACAAATCCACCAATTAATTATTTCTGGCATCTTATAAAACAAATTAATAGGGATCAAGTCAAGATTAAGGAATCGGCTGCAGCTTTTTTACTGCGTTGTTAAAAAAACTACAGCAAGTTCTTTGATCATTGCGTTGGCGTTTTTAATGTTTGCGAAATTTCGCAAAATTTCTTTTATTTTGCTGCACGTTTTTTTAACAGAGTGTGTGGTAAAGGATCTTTTATTAATAAAGGTTGAAATAGTTTCAACAAATACTGGCGTATTAATGTCTAGGGATTGCAGTTTAAAAAGATTTTTGTGCACAACAAGAATATAAGGTCTCTGTACATAGTGCAAGCAAATTTTGGCTTGCAGCCAACAAGTGACACGCACCATCTTATGCCGATTTTTATTTTAAGCAAAGTGACGTGAAAAGATTAATTTAATATTTTATGCGAAGTTCTTGGAATCTAAATATTTACATGTCAAATCTGGGCAACCCAACTTATATACAGGGGTGGCCATAAGTCGCTTTACCTGGTTTTAATAATAACAAACACAAAATTCCAAATGATACGCGAAATCACGCAGCATGTCGAGATATCGCTGGGAATTGACCGTTCCAGTATTATTTCCAGTATCGAGTATTCACATTCTTAGGGCGCCCACTTCTTTTCTTGTCAGTTACAGAGCCAGTCTCGTGAAACTTTTTAGCCAAAGCATGCATTGATTGTCGTGATGGAGGAACGTCATTGGGAAACTTTTGTGCAAATGCTGCAGCTGTAGCTGTTGGATGTCTATCGTGCTTCAACCACTGCTCTACTATAAAAATTCGTTGCTGAAGAGTTAATTGTCGTGCCATGCCAATATCGCCAGCAACCATGAACAAAATGACACACGAAAAGCTAGTTTAAGGTTAAATCGACGGGTAAACGTAATAGCTAAAAATAGTACAAACGTCATTCTGTTAAAAGATACGATGTAATTAGAAGATAAGATGTAAATTTAATTATGTTTTTGTTTATAAATCATTTCGAATTTTGTGTTTATTATTATTAAAACTAGATAAAGCGACTTATGGCCACTCGGTAAAGCGACTTATGACCATCCCTGTACTATGTCAAGTTTTAGAAACCCTAGTAATGCCGGTTTCTTTAATTTTGACTTGACTCATTATAATGTTTTGCTTATTTTTGTCTTAACGTTTTCGTTTTGTTTGGTCAGTCCCAAAATATAAACAAATGACTTGAATGAAATATAAGGCAGGAATTGACTAAAATATAAGGTAGGCTAGATATTTTTTTCAGGCTGCAAGCAACATCGAAAATTTTGCTTCTGCCAAAGCTGCCGCTTACAAAGTGTTTGAAATAATCGATCGTGAACCGCCGATCGACAGTTTGTCGGAGGAAGGCCACAAGCCGGAGCGATTCGTCGGCGAAATCAGTTTGAAGAACGTCAATTTTACATATCCGTCCCGAACTGACGTGCAAGTGTGTATACAGCCGATTTATCCCAGCTGAATAATTGAATTACATGTTCTTTTTTAATGCCATGTTTTATATTCGTTTTGCCGATCCCACAAACAAAATGCATCCTTTCAAAATTCAGCGAACCAATAAATTTGTACTCATTTAACTGGATTCTCGGACAACTTTTTGCTCCGATAACGTTTATCAGCCGCACAGATTTAATGTTGATCATAATAACGTCAACGTTTTATTTCAAACATATTTAGGTTTTGAAGAACGTCACTTTTACGGCTGAGCACGGAAAAACTACAGCTTTATGTGGCCAGAGCGGTTGCGGCAAGAGCACGTGCATTCAGCTCTTTCAACGATTTTACGATCCACAGGTGCTTAACTTTATAAAATCCTAAGAATATTTTATTGTGAATAACTGATCCATGATAAACCGATTGTGCAGATTCTATACGCTTTCTATATCTCCATAGTTAAGGAAAAGAGTAAATTTATTTTGGCTGTTTTATAAAAATTGCGCTTTTCAATTGTCAATAGTCGATACATCTTTTTTTTAGGCCACACTAATGAGGGTAGCGATAGCTTGTAGTTATATAATAATTCAGAGCGGAACTGTTGAAGTAGACGGAATTGATATTCGAACCCTTAACGTCCGATGGCTTCGCGAACATATCGGCGTCGTGTCGCAGGAACCAGTTTTGTTCGACACGACGATCGCCGAGAACATAAGATACGGACGCGTAGGCGTAACCGATCAAGAAATAGAAGAAGCTGCCAAGAAAGCGAATGCCTACGATTTCATCATGAAGCTGCCAAAGGCGAGTTTTGCAAATTGTGTTCTGAAGTGTGAAGCTTTGAATGCTTGCAATTTTTATTAAAAGCTAAACACGAAATGACTGTATAAAGTTGATACTTTCGACTGTAGAAATTTGAAACAATGGTCGGTGAAGGAGGGGTCCAAATGAGCGGGGGCCAGAAACAGCGGATAGCGATCGCTCGCGCAATCGTTCGTGACCCGAAGATAATGCTTTTGGACGAAGCGACGTCAGCGTTGGACACAGAGAGTGAAGCGGTGGTGCAAGCAGCTTTGGAGAAAGCCTCGCAAGGTCCTAAAAAATAGACTTTTTTGTTTTTAAAGCTTTAGATAAGCAAGCGTAGTTTTATTGATTAATTGCGATTTTTGATTTGATTTTTTAAGGTATCTCAATTTTTTAACTAACTTTGATTCAAAAAATTTTTAAGATAGACTCAAAGAGAAAATGAAAAAAATTAACCAAAAATTTGGCAGCGTATATCGTACTTCTTCCCAAAAACTTAATGATCCTTGCTTTACATCACAAACAGGACTTTAATATGTCGGTTGTATTGCTTAAATTCAGAATGATTAAAAAATTTTTTAAATAGAATAAAGTACACTTTACAGTGTAAGGCCAACTGAATTTTTTTAAATGTTTTTTCTTGCTACAATTATTCTTATTAACTGTTGCACGCCCTGTCAGATTGTTTCTATTTTGTCCGAAATCTTACAAACTTCCATGACAACTATTGTAAAGGTCGAACAACCGTCGTCGTCGCTCATCGACTTTCAACTATTAAAAACTCTGACAAAATAATCGGATTTCGCGAAGGTCGAAAAGTGGAAGAAGGGTCTCACGATGAACTCCTTGCTGTTTCAAACGGAATCTATCAAAACTTGGTCAATATGCAGAGCTATCGTGAACTTGTTCTATCTCCAAGTAATTTGTTTTATTTTTCGCATAAAGGTTGCCCTAAAAAAATAATCTTTATTTTCGGTGAGAATTTTTTTGCTTACTTTCGGTGAGAATAACATTTACTCTAAACCTTGAAAATCTTATTTAAATATTGTGTTTAAATTGGAACAAATTCAGTTATCTTGCCTAATGCTACAAATGTTTTTAAAGCAAAATATAGTTTTTAAATTTTGTTTTATAAACAATAAGAAAATTTACAATTTTTAATTTTTGAAATTATTTTTAAAGGTGAAGAACTGCAACAGACAGAGAAAAATATTGGCAAGTTTTCTTCATTTTGTTTTTAAACGATTGAAATAATTACATCATAAATTTTTTTAGAAGCTGAAAGAGAAAAACGAAAATTGACTAAAAGATTCAGTGTAATAAGTACAACATCTAAAAAAACAAAGAATGAAGTTAACGAAGAAGAAGATCTTCCCTCTTTTTCTTTTTCAACATTAATAAAACTGAATATGCCCGAAATAGGATATATTGTATGTAAGTGATATTTTTTGACTTATTTATTTTGCCTATTCTAATAGTTTTTTTAACTTGTTTATGCAAAAGCATTTCCTACAAAACAAGTCAACCCTGATTGTTTATTTATAGAATTTTTTCAGATTAAAATTGGTTTTGCAGAAAAATAAATTCTGTCGTAGGTCTGTGCTTAATTATTGGGTGGGCCAATTCTAATTCAACCTTGGCTTCTGCTGTACTGGTCGCTTTCATTGCCACGGTCACGTTTGTTGTGAATGTTGTGAAGAAGGGCACGCTCAACTAATGGCGTACTTCAGCGGATACAACGAGTACAAGAGTGGTCCACAACCTAACGTACGCCAATACCTTCCCGGAGCTACCAAATAATTTTTTTTCGTTCCATAATTTTTGTTCACCGTTTTGAATTTTTTCCTCGATTATCTTTATCAATTATTTGATTTAAATAAATTAATTCTTCGTTATAAATTTTTGCGTTTCCGTTAAGTTTACATTCCCATTGTTTTGCGATTTTACATTAAATTTGTCAGTTTTTTTCTTAAAATAATAACTGATTAAGTGACCTTTAGCGAAGCAAAATAGTACTTGTTCATAAAGGTTTAGTGTTTGGAAACCTACAAACTACAATAAAACTAATTTTATTCCTGATTTGCCGATTAAAATAAAACTGATTTTGAATTGAAAAGGAGTACAATAGAAAAATTGTTTAAGTTATACTTCCGTAGTACAATTGAAACAATTTATAATGACTTAATTTTTAAATTTTTAAAAGATGATTTTATAACAATTTTTAAAGATTCATTCGAAAATGACGTCATAAGTTGTAGCGTTGCCGAGAAAACCTTACTATTAACCTTGCATAAAATTATCAAAACATTGTTGTTTAAGATAAATATTTTTTGAGTGAAGCAGCCGCTCTGAACTGTCACGTTTTTTTGAAGTTGGTTGTGTTTTTGCGGCAATAAGCGGAACGGTGCAACCTATGTTTGCGGTGGTCTTTTCTGAAATAATTGGAGTGTTTGGTGATTTGAGAGAAACTGATGAACAAAAAAGGAAAATTGCTATTTACTCTGTTCTGTTTGTCGCCGTCGGTGCTTCTGGTTTTGTCTCCAACATTCTTCAGGTCAGTAATTAACCAAAAAAATAAGAAACAATTAATATTGTAGAATATTCTTTGTAGAATTTTGAAATTTGGTTTGAATTATTCAAATCGATTTAAAGCTATTAATTGGTGAAAACACAAGATTAATCTACTTGCGTGCAATGTAGATAAACAAAACTTACAAAAAAATTCTAAACAGCACAATTAAATTTGACACTTTTGCCTCCGTAAAAATTATTCTCTAGTCAACATCGTTTGCTAAATCCGGAGAAGATTTGACACTCCGGCTCCGGAAGAAAGGGTTCCGCGCGATATTGCGACAGGAAATTGCGTATTTTGATGATCGTTTAAACAGCACGGGAGCTTTGACAACGCGCCTTGCCACCGACGCTTCTCGCGTGAAAGGAGCGACAGGAGTAAAAATAGGATCTTTACTTCAGGGATTCATGTCACTAGGTTAGTCGATTTAACATATTAGAATTTCAGATTTTTTTGCAACTTTAAAAAATTGAAAAACAATTTGACCACCATCTTTAACTGACGTGTAGTGATTTTGTAAATTTTGCCTTTTGATTTTTTAAAAGTATAAAAAACACTAGGCCTGCTGTAAATGCGTTGCAAACCGATAATAAAACCTACTAAGATCAGATTATTTAGCAAATCATTTACTTCATCAAAGATTTAGTCCATCCATCAATAGTCTATTAAAATTACAAATTCTGGCTTTACTTTTATTAACGATCCGTGTAGAAGATTGATTTAAAAGTCATTGCATGAGAATGCGCTACAGTTGATTAAAAATTAAATCAAGTTAAATTAGAGTAGACAGAAGACCTTATGATCTACATGCAATTTATACGGCGTGCTATTATTACCAATTAAAAAAGCTTTATTTAGTGTTTAAAAGCAAAATCTTATAGATACTATAACGTAAATTTGCATAAAACTAATTTAAGTTTAATTCAGCTTTAAACGCAAAATAAAGATTTTTCGAAATCTTTTTCTCAAAAACTTGATAAAAATTAGGTATCTTTTTGTAACTTCTAATTCTGATTTTTTTAACCAATACAAAACACATCAGCCAACAAAAACTAAACTTTTAGGTGCGGCTCTTGTAATTTCGTTTACCTTTGGTTGGGAATTGACTTTGTTGACCTTGGGTTTCATTCCGTTCATGATATTTGCTGGAATGCTGCAACTGCGCCTCATTACCGGCCAAGTATTACTCAATACTAATTAATTAATTTGATTAGCTGATTTATAAAATTTAAATGTTTTCAATTAAACTTTTTTGTGGTAGACAGCTCAAGAAGCCAAAGCGTATGAAGAAGCAGGAGCAATTGTTGTGGAAGGGATAATGCATATTCGGACACTTGCTTCTCTTACCAAAGAAACGGATTTTTACAACAAATTTGTCCAATCTTTAGAAATTCCTTACAAGTAGGTTGGTGTTTTTTTAAACAACGTGATTTTGCATCTTAAAAATGGAAATGGTTGCTATCAGAAAGTTTTAGATAAAATTTTGAAATTAGGTCTGAAATTTGTTAGTTTTATGGTAAGCAAGAAATTTACTATAGAAAGATGAGTAAGAAATCACTCCTAACTCTACCACTGTCTTAATAAATATGACCAAAATTACTTTGGCCGGTAATGTATTCAACTGATCGAGAAAATACACAAACAGGGGTAATTTGACCTCTCACTATCGAGACAAATGACACATCATTGTGCAAAAGTACAAAGATTTTCGATTTTTACCAATATCACATTGGTACTTCGTTGTTTACGATCGCATTGCGATAATTTTAACAGCCAGAACAATTACTGATAAAAATTGACTTGGTAAAGTGCAAGAACTAATCAAGCTAGCTAATTTGGAAAAAAAGTTTATCTAGGCATAAAACATTAGAAGAAATAAAGACATATAAAGTAAAAAAAAAGGTAATCTTATAAAAGAAAAGGTAGTAAAAAGAAAAGGTAATCTTAGTAGTAAAAAGAAAAGGTAATCTTATAAAATATTAGAAGAAAATTAAAGGTTTAGCTTAGCTTGGCGCATATAGCCTAAAAATTAAGAATAGAAAATATTATTGGGGAGCAAAATCCTCCGCCGGACAGCTGTTTCGACTATTGAAATCTCGGCAGTGACGGTTTGATTTTGCAAATCTCAAAAAAGATAGGAAGACCAAAAGACTGAAGTGACGATTTGATTTTTACAGAATGTCGAAAAATCGAAAAGAAGAGATTAAAATACTGCGAGAATTCTTTTGAAAATTGGAATCCTAACTGTTAAAGTCAAAAGCCAAAATTAAAAAAAGAATCCGAATAATAAAGAACCAAAATTAATAGAATGCGAAAGAAATGGAAGAAAAGATTAAAGCACTAAGAGAATTCCTTTGTACACCCTTTTGGAAAATTGGAATTCTAACTATTAAAATCAAAAACCAAAATTAATTAGAAAAATTTCAGACGCCAGCTAAGTAGCAGAATGACGTAGCTACGTAGCCTATACATTAAAATTATCAACAAAATTCGATGTTATTGGAAAAATTTTTGGAAATGGAACATATTAGACTAAAAAATCTTTTATGTGTAGATAAACTTTTTTTCCAAATTAGCTAGCTTGATTATTTTTTGCACTTTACCAAGCCAATTTTCGTCAGTAATTTTTCTGGCTCTTAAAAATTAGCGCAATACGGTTGTAAACAACGAAGTATCAATGGTCAAAAATAAATGGGTCTCTGTTCTTTTGCACAGTAATGTGTTATTCCTCAATAGTACGAGGTTAAATTATTCCTGTTTGTGCATTTTCGCGATCAGCTAAATATAATGCAGTTCAAAAGTGATTTGGTCATATTCATCGAAGCAGTGGTAGAGTTGAGAGTGATTCCCTGCTCAACTTTCTATAGTAAATGTCTGAAATTGTTTCGGTGCATTTTTTGTCATGAACCTGTGTTTTATTTCCTTTTATCGTTTGCTTTCAGCAATGTTCAAATTTTATCATAATGTTAATCTTAGATTTAAAATTACAATGAGAAAAACATTATTTTGCCTTAAACAAAGTAAAAATGAATTAAAAAAAATCGGTTGCCTTTCATTAAACTGGAACTACTAATCAACTCTTTAGCGACAAAATACGCTTCGAGCGATTAAATAGAATTGATATCGCTAACTGTAGCATTTAAACCACAAAAAATTTTCATTGCTCAAGTTTGATTAGCTCAAAATTGAATCACATCAGTGATACTCACTTTAAAATGCGCTAGTACGTAGAACTAAAACAAGCAACCGGCCTTAAATATAATAGTTGAGATGATGATGATGATGATGATGGTGAGTTTTACTGCGTTCAAAAGCGTTGTTACGTGGTCCAGTTGACTTTTCTAAATTTTTAGCCTTTGGCTGAACTGCTGCTTGCATTTAATTACTCATTTTATCTAATTTTGTCAAACACGTGAAAGTAAATTATATTAATAAGAATGTGTTCATTAATTAAAAAAAGCAAGATGAATAAATCAAAGCAATAAAGTTAATGAAATTAATATATTTTGCGAACAATCTAACATTAATGAGGCAAAACGGAAATTAGATATATACTGTACGTATTTAAGAGGTCCATATCAACATTTCAACTAGCCATATCAAAAACGCATTCTTCCTTTCTTCTGATATTTTTGCGAATGAGAAAGCTACGAGTTGTGGCTCAGGCATCAATCAGTGCAATCAAGCAGCTGGTAGCTGATAGTGCATGTGCCAAACTTTCTGATGAAAAGGTTCAAATGCTGTGCACTTTGACCTTGAAGAACAACCGCGGTAACAACCGATAATTACAAATTATTCTCTTCTTTAATGACTACAGCACTTTAAAGTAGGGTTTCTAAACTGGAGGTCCGTAGGGACCTATCGATGGGGTCTAAAGATTTTTTTCTATAGAATGGTAAATTGTTATCTATATTACATCATGGCCTACACTTAACCAAAAGCATTCCAAATATCGTAAGAAGTTGTCAATGATAAGCGCGATAATTAAAAAATAATCTTAATTTTACGTTAAAGCACAAAAACATTTTCTCTAAAGTCAAATGAAAACAAAAAAAAGGGTAGAAAAAGTCATCAATCAAAGTTTGAAAATAAATGCTTTCTTTAAACTTAAAGTAAGCAAAAATAGTTTTTGTCTTCACTGACTTTTACAAAAAATTTTAGAGGCTCTTAAAGTTTCATATATTTAGTCCAGTGGTCCAAGTGTTTTGACAAGTTCAGAAACCTGGCCATAAAGTAATGCCGACTTGATTGAAAAGCTGGTCGATAAATCGATAGAACAAACTTACGATTCGCCGAAGTTATCTTTTTATAGGGACAAAAAGATAAACCCACAGACAAAAAAGCTCTACCTTACAGATTTTAAGCAGAGCAAATACTTTTTTTATTTGTTTTTCTTTCAAGAGGCCTGGGATTTTATAAAAGATAGATATGAAACTGGCATAAACCAACACAGACTAAATGTTTTCCAGTGTAGCCAATTGAATATGCTTTAAGCGAGTTTTAGAGGTACAAGATTTTATAGCTATTTATAAAAACACCTTGAATAAAATTGTTTTACAACGCTACTTTGTTTAATTTTTTCAGAAAATCTGTGAAGAAATCTTTTGCCTATGGCTTTAGTTTTGGATTTTCACAAGGAATAATATTTTTTGCTTATGCTGCTACATTTCGGTTTGGTGCGTGGCTTGTCCAGGAGGGTAGGATGGATTTCGAAGACGTTTTCAAGTAAATATTCTATAATTAAAAAAAGTATTCTAAATAAAAAAACTGAACAAGCAAAAAATTAGTCAAAGTTTTAATGAAACAAGTACAGACGACCAACAATTTGTTACATTCTCAAAAAATATTTTTTACTTAAATTGTAAGAATAGCTCTTGATTTAACAATAGAACTGCGAAGTTTTATCACATACGCAGCAATTTTACTTTCAACATACAATAAATATTAACTCATCTCATTTAAAACATCTCTATTCTATTTGAATAAATTGTTATTTTTTCTGAATGTTTTTCAATGAAAACTTCTGTTCTGCTTATTACGTATGCAGCAGTTTAAGTAGTTAAAGCACACAAGAATTATAAAGCCTACATTTGAAGTTTGAAGTCATCAGCAATTGATGTTTTTTTCACCAAAAGGGTTCTCCTCGCAGTTGTATTCGGAGCGGCAGCGGCTGGCCAGTCAAGTTCATTCGCCCCCGATTACGTCGAAGCGAAGATTTCAGGAGCCCGGATGATAAAGTTGTTCAACAGAATTCCAAAAATCGACACTTACAGCGAAAAAGGAAAAACTTCTGTAAGGTTCACAAGACATGGCAAATTAAGAAAAAATCTGATTTGTACTTTTTTAGTCATTAACCTAAGTACCCTGCTGTTTGTTATCTTTTGTTTTAAGCTTCACTGGCAAACAAACTGTATATTTGACTTGGAAAAACCGTTTTCATATTAGGATTGGGCTATATTCAGGTTTTGATTTGAAATTTAAAGTAATAAAATCTATTTTTAATCTTTCCCTAAATTTAAAACTAAAGTTTGGATTAAAAAATGTCGAATGTAAAGGAGATACAATTAAATTTTTTATTAAAAAAAGTTTTGTATCTTGTCAACTTATAATCATCTTGTTTTTGCTAGAAATCTTGCAAAGGAAGCGTTGATTTTAAAGATATCAAATTCACCTATCCCACCAGACCTGACGTGTTAGTGTTGAAAGGTCTGTCCACCTCTGTCAAGCCTGGGCAAACTTTAGCGCTTGTTGGCCAAAGTGGATGTGGAAAATCAACTTGCATTCAGTTGCTCGAGAGATTTTACGACCCTGACGATGGTATAATCGTAAGTTCATGTTTATTGATTTCATGAAAGTGCGATAAAATTTTCGTCCGGTAATTTTGCGAGAAACAGTTTTTAAAGAAGGTTTTTAAAAATTGTAATAAAGAAAGTAATGGTTATAAAAGTATGCTCAATGCTCATGATGTTTCGATATTTCTTAATTTAACAATAAAACATGCAAAGTCGATGCTTTTTGAACAATAGCGACCCTGATACAGTCACGTTTTGTAAACTGATTTAATCAAATGTTATTTAGTCTTTTAGAGAATCACAAAGAAATATACCATATTTGCAGTTTCAAAAATTGAAAAAATAATTGTAGGTAATTTGTACTTCTCATAAAAAGTTTTTAGTGAAGATGAATTTAAATATATTTTTTCAGGATCTGGATGAAAATAAAATAGATTTACTTCAAATATCCTGGCTGCGCTCTCAGCTCGGCATAGTGTCGCAGGAACCAGTTTTATTTGATTGTTCGATTGCCGACAACATTAAGTACGGTGACAATTCCCGCGATGTATCGATGGACGAAGTCGTTAAAGCGGCCAAGAATGCAAACATCCATGATTTTATCGAAGGACTCCCGGAGGTATTGACGCAAAATGATGTCAGGCCACGAACAAATAGCAACTGGTGGCAATGCTTATATGTTTGTTTCGCTATATACTCTTTGTCAACCCTATTTCATTAAATTCATGCTGGTCAATTCTGTTTAAAAAAAATTACACGAAATTACGTTTACAGTAGAAGAAAAAATTTCGACTGTTATATTGCTGGCAAGCTACCTCCCCACTTATATGGTAAATCCGCCGCATCAATTTCCAACCTTTAACCATTGTTTGAAATCTAAAAACAATAGTTTTTTTTACGCTGGCACGGTAAACAGTTGTTTTTATATAAACAATTTTAGTTTATCTCGAAAGAAGCAGTTGATAATCGCGAACTGTTTTAAAATAAAATATCAATTTTTGGTCTTTTAAATCTGAATTCTAATTTTCAAGTTAAATTTTTAATCTCACAGAAATATGACACAAACGTTGGATCAAAGGGGGCTCAACTATCTGGTGGTCAAAAACAGAGAGTGGCTATTGCTCGAGCTCTGGTCAGAAATCCCAAAGTTCTTTTACTCGATGAAGCGACGTCAGCTCTCGATGCCGAAAGCGAAAAGGTTATTATTGTTATTTTATTTAAGGATCACCACATTTTTTACTAAATAGTTTGTTATAAAACACTTAAACTGATGGCCAATTGGCCGCGATCTGTAAATGCAAGGCTACGCTATCTTCAACTTTCTTCAACCGAAAATTGAAGAAAGGTTTGCGCTTTAATTTAACACAGTTTATGGAGGAAACATAGTGTCGTGACCACTGATTTATACTTAACTATTTTAATTTATTTGCCACGAAATTAACTTGGGATGGAAGGTGGATATTGAGTGAGGCAAGTGAGACAGTTACCTTGGGCCTCTCTTTTTTATAGTTATCAAGGGGTCCCCTTTTTGAAAATGCCACGTGTAGTTTTATTTTGTGGCATTTTAAATGATTTCAAGAATTTCAGAAACTCTCAAAAGTTTGGAGTTTTCAGCAAATAGGAGAAATGTATGTCACTTGGTATGGTACATAGGGTAATATTGGCAGAACACTTAAATTTGAAACAATAATGCGTTGATAAATTTTGTTCAGTTTTAAATATTGCACACCAACTATGTATTAAATACTTGTTTTATTTAGTTGCAATTTAACTGTTGTTTTTTTTTTAGATCGTACAAGAAGCTCTGGATCAAGCTCGCGAAGGAAGAACTTGCATCGTCATAGCGCATCGATTGTCAACCGTGAAAAATGCTGACGTCATAGCGGTTATTGAAAACGGTGTTGTGGTAGAGAGCGGAAGTCATGTCGAACTGATCGCGCTGCAAGGATCGTACTTCAGTCTCGTTAACGCTCAAATAAATAAATTTGAAACTTAATTTGTAGAAGTTGCATTAATTTTTTTTAGGTTTTTTTGTCATTCTAATCCATCAGAAGTGCTATACATAGAGTAACTGTCAAGTAATTGCTCTCAACTGCTTCCGCAAATGCTTAGATATCACTGTCTAGTTGAAATTTTTTATTATTTTTTTTTAGTTTTTGTTTTTTGACTAAAATTTAGTGTTGCTTGGTAAAACCGCCAAGCAAAAGAAAGAGCAGCAAAGTGGCTTTCCCAAGGACATATTAAATAGCACCGAGAAAGTGCATAGCTCTAATAAAAATTGTCATTTGACCAGCTTTAAAATTTTATTGAATCTCAAATCTGCCATAAAAGAAACATACACTTGTCATTGCTCAGTGCACTGGTGTTTCAAACTTAGATTAGGCTATTTATGAATTTAATTGCATATCCCAACAATAAAAGAAATAAAAATACCATTAGTTTTTTAGTTTGATTTCATTTAATAAAGCTAATGATTAAAAATAAGCATAAAATATTGTGTTTGTGTAGCATCACATTGTGCTTTTAGCGTAATTGGATACAATAATTCAGTTTGGACTGAACGAAAAGGTGTAGCCCTACTTCTTTTACATTTTTAGTATAAGTGTCATTCATTAGCGTTGAGCATCAAAACTACGAGATCAACAACCTTCAAACTTGGATTTTTGCTAACAAAATACTAAATGGGTTTTGATATCGCTAGTAATACAAACTAGATGTACACTGCGATGTTGTAATCAGTGACGTACATAGAAATTTCTCAAGGGAGGGAGATTTGCAAGTCGTAAACACTATTACAAAAAGTGGTCCTGGTCATGAGCCGAAAACTTTTCCAAACTTTTACAAGCCTATTACGCTTTTTAGAACGCCTTGCAGTAGCATGAGTTTTTTTTGCCGAACGGTAAACCAAAAAAAAGTCTTCGCTTCAAATCTTGTCTCTAACCTCTTAATTTTTGTCCTTAAAAAGTAGTTTGACAAAAAAATTGTCTGAGATTCTCGGACGAAGACTGAATTTCGTCTTAAAATCATGGCGTTCTCTAAAAAAATCTTCACTAACTATTTTTTGCAATTAATCGTTGTCGCTCCCTTAAAATTCCTAATTTTGGCCAAATTTTTCATATTGCTGCCCGAAAAATTATAAAATTATAATGGTCTTAAAACGATGAAAAATAAGAATACCTTTTTTTGATTTTTTTCAAATGTTTTAATTGGATTGTTATATTTATTATTTGAATTGATACACTTAACTGTTTTTGATCGGATCGTTTGAAATGTGCTAAACATTACATAAATATGTTGACACAATATCTAATAGAGCCGATAAGGGATTGTTAAGTTGTTCACCGGATCGCAGAAAATGACGATTTAATTTGGACCACTTTTTTCTAGTTTAACGGTGACAAACAATTAAGGTTTTGAACCAAATTCGCGATTAAAACATTAGAAAATTTTCAATGCGACGGTCGATTTAACCTGATGGCGAGGTTTAAATTTTATTTGCAAGCCGAACTTTTTGTGATGAAATTACTTGTTAACTTGTTATGATGCATGGTATTTCCAATCATGACTGTATAATCTATTTATCAAAACTAGACTATTAACTTAAAACAATGATTGCTCTGCAATTACAATCTGGGACAAAAGAATTTCGGACAAACTTAGAAAAAACAGTAATTTAAAATTCTATATAATATAATTATTGCCACACAAAAACTTTAAAATTGTTATATGATGTAACAGCAGAGCACTTGAATGCTTTTGTAGAAAAAAGCAGCAGCATGGCGTTATAACGATATTTTATTACAACATAATTTATTATTTGGTCCTTTTTATAAACTTTAAAATGAAAAAAAAATCTTATTTTTATAAAGACAAAAGAGTCAGGTGTTTTGCAGCAAAAAAGATCTTCATGATAATGGTGCAGAGTAGGTTACAGTGCAGTGCATAAAGTTTTAGAAAAATTAAAATGTATGGTTCGTATTGTGATAAGCTCGTGTTAGAAAGACCCAATGTAGTAAAAAGTAACAGAAATAAAATCACGATTAAAGAGCATTTCAGTTTGATTACCAACTTACTAGAAATAAAATTTACTCAACATTGCTTAGAAAGAGTACTACCTTTAGCAATGTAGGACTCTTCGTCTGCACCTTAGCTTAGGCCCAAGCGTGTGGACTTAAATCCAACAAAGCAGTTTGAAAACCTAAACCGACTGAAATAATTAAAGCCAAGCGTTTGGTGATTACTTTTGAGCATCCCGTTTGACAGGCTTGTCAAACTCGTGAGTGTATGCAGGCCCTATCGAAAAAATTTGAACCCTAAAAATTGATTAAGGGCCACGGCGCGTCATCAAACGAGTGAAAACTAAAAACAAGGCCTTCACCTTAAATTTGGTTTTGATTTCTCGATATTCGTTTCTAAAATGTAGTGATTTTGCCTCAAACTTTTTAAGTCAATGGGAATTCTTCAAAAGACTTCGCGAACGGCGGTTTGACATGCCTGCCGTTTGAAGTTTTGAATAATTGGCCAATTATCTCTCAGGAAATTAACAATGCAGCAATGTTATGTTTGGAGGCCAAAAAATAAAGAATATAAAGATGCCAATCTTGCTACAACTGTAAAATACTCTTTTATGTTTGATAGTGTGGGGTGTCTTTTTAAGCAAAAAGAAACTCACAGCTGGTTTGTATTTGCTTTCACCTTACACGACGATGAGCAGTGCCAGATACCTAAATTTTTTGACCCAATCTTTTTCAATAAAACTAGTAGCTTCTTATATTAGTGTGACTCATTTGTGCATGACAGTGTTCCAGGCCGTATATCAAAGTTGATGACTTTGGTAAAAATTCTTTATTAGCCTGGAAACAGTACTGAATGGAAACCCTTAGCACTTTGTGTTAACTAATAAAAGACATGATTGGGACAAGCACTTGTATAAGTCATCAAGATTGTTGAGATTTAAAGAAATCTTTTTAGATTTTTACGGACAACTAATTGCAATATGTGAAGCAGTTATAAAAATAATGGAGGACGTACAAAATATATGTGTAATAAATATTTTAAATTTATAGGTAATTGTTACTTTACTGCTTAAAACTCAAGTGTATTTACACAAATATCAAGTCCTCATTTTTTGATACTGACAGTACGGTACTTCATATTTCTAGTGTTGAAATGAACCAAATGAATAACTTAAATAATATTTCTGAAGTTTAGAAAATTTTTTTTTAGCCAAGTGTTTTGTAAAAACCAAGTTATCTTGAATTAAATGTGTTTGCAACTTTTTTCTTTTATTCTAATACCGTGAATCTAAAATTTAGACTAGAAAGCATTGTTGACAAGTTGAAGAAGTCGTTGTTCCTTTCTTGTTTGATCTATTATCCACCATTAGTAAGCCCAACAGAACCTACAACAAAAAGTTTTTTTTTTACTCCACGATGTTGCACCGTTTGGATTGATTGCTGGTGATGGTATTGATCGGTGCTGCTCTGACGTGCGATCTCACGCGACGGATGATCTCAGGAGTCACCGTAAGCAATTTTTTTTGTGAAACTAACCCGGATACCCTCTTTTTCCATTCCGGTGTTTAGGAGGATTTTGTGTTAGTTTTACCAAAACAACTTGCCTGAAAAAGTAAGATCACACGTTAGAGTAGCACCGTATTGATCTTATTGACCGGAAAATCAACAAACCTGGCGCCTTTTTAGTATTTACTGTAATATGAAATTTGCTCGATACTTTAATAAGGGGTTTGTTTAAGAAGATGCGTTAGATTAATGACAATATCTTGTGATCGTTTGGTGTTCTTTGGTTTTTAATGTTTTATTATAATTTTTTTGTATTCGAATAATTAAGAAGAAATTATAGATCGTGAGCTCTTTATATTTGTTGTTCTTTCTGTTACAAACAGTCTGCTACGAAATTCCGGTTATCTGGATAGTATAACAGGAAGAATAACAAAAATGAGGAGCCCATGATTTATCTGGGTTGGCTAATAGTATATCAAAATAAAATTCATAATCATATTAATACTTATTGCTTTACAAAAGTCTAATTATAGGCTACGATCCTGTGGTGTTACTAGTTTAAATGCATGTGTTATACTCGTATATTGATGCTTGATTCTACGTTTCTCAAACTGTGTTCCGCGAGCACACACGCACGAGTGTTTTCCTGAACTACAAACATGGCGGTTTGCAGAGACTTACCATACGTACTGAACTAAAAACCTTTTTTCTTTTCAGAAATTACTACTTTATTTAGGTGAAAATTGAAATTTAGAGAAACTAAAACTAAGTGTTCCGTAAGCTAAAATGATAAGGCTAGGTGTTCCGTGAATAAAAAAGTTTAAGAAAATTTGCGGTAATTAACACATTTACTATAGGTCTTGTCTTTGTAGCATTTTTATTTGCAAGCAAAAAATTTTTTTCAAATAATTAAAAATTACATTTTCTATTTTTTGTTATATTTCAAATAAAAAATTTCAGACAACTTAAAATCTTGACGTGATGATTCAAGAAAAAAAATTCAGTTTTGACTTCAGCGCCCTAAATTTTATCAAGTGATTTGAGTTACCGAAATGGTCCTTTTTTTGTGAGCCAGCGTTATTGTTTGCTCCAGAAAAAAAACAAAGCTAATATATGGTAACATAATAGATAATGCGTTGGTAGTATATAGCCTGTTATTTTATTTTTTTACTATAAAATTAATAAAAAGTTTGAATAGACGTTTGGTGGTACAGAATTTGAAGATTGCGTAAAGTAAAAGATTTTTCTTCCCAAAGCTTTTCATCTGACACTCTTCAGGGGAAATCGTCAGAATGAAGCAGAATTGAAACCTTGTCGGGTGTTAAAATTAAAAATAACACCCGGAAGCTCTTACTAGCGATTAAGAAAGACGTGTTACCTTCCCATCATTACAATAATGTTATTTATCAGTTTGTGTGCCACTGCGATAGTCGGTACGTTGGTCGCACGTCTCAACGCCTAGAAGAGTGAATTAAACAACACGTTCCTGGATCCATCGCCAATCCTCCTGCCTCGCTCAACTATCAAAGTCTTTCCCGCTCTTGCAAGGCCAACACATGCCACAACAATTTCATGAATCCTCCATTGATTAACATCTTCTTGACAACGTCCAATGCGCCCTTCACTACAGCAACGAAAACTTTTCTATTCTCGCCCGAGGTCGCTCTTCTTTTTACCTTTCTGCTCTTGAAGCGACTTTCATTAAATCGCTCAATCCCTTTCTGTGTAAGCAAAAAGAATTCGTCTACGCTTTGAAAATTTCATAATCTTTTCTCTCATTGGCTGAAAGAAGTCATGAAAGAACTCTGCTTTCCCCTTTATAACTCAGTTCGGTTTCAATTCTGCTTCATTCTGACGATTTCCCCTGAAGAGTGTCAGATGAAAAGCTTTGGGAAGAAAAATCTTTTACTTCACGTAATAAAAAGTTCCAAATTTTATGCTTCAAGATTGTTTTCTTGTTTATTTTAATTTTGTAAGTTTCTCTGCAATTAGGCCTAGGCCCACACGGCATATTTTATCTAAAGGACAGATGTTTGTTTTAAATACTATGAAAAAAGGAAACACTCAGTCAGATTTAAAATCTTCTGATAATGAAGAGAAGTTTTTTTTTGAACGCCACCGGAAATATCATGAGAAAAAAGACCACTTGTATCACATCGGTCTCACTTCAGATGACAACCTTATCGAAAGATTCGGTGATGTTAAAGTATGTAGAGTATTATAATTTTCTTTAACTATAACCAACAATTTTTATTAATTTTTTTAACGAAAACTTACGAAACTTATCGCTTCGTCGGGGATTAACCATTCGGCAAACAAACACGTTTTTTCGGCACCAAAAATTTTTTAAAAACTGCCCAGTAAAAATATTAAAGCAGTGGTTCTCAACCTGTGTGCTGCGATACTTTTTATAAAACATTAGTCCATTGCTCCGCAACTTTTTTTTTAGCGGACACTACTTTTAAGGGACTAAAATCAAGATTTCGCTCTGGTCCAAGTGTGGGGCGAATTTTGAAAAGGTCCCAAAGTGCGAAAAGGTGCGAAAAGGTTGAGAACCATTGAATTAAAGCAAAGCTTTCAATGTTACGGTTCAGAAAGCGGTTCCGTTTTGACGACAGGTCTCAGTGTAATAACGTTTTGACTTGCGAGCAGACAGACCCGAGTTCAATGCTCAGACTACCTGCATGATTTTTGTTGTGCACCTAATAAAAGCATTTCCGGACTAATGTTAAATGAAATCGTGCTGCTTAGCTGCAATGATTACTTCACTTAAATCAGAAAGCAGCATACAGCTTAATATTGCCATATATAGAAAAAGTTACGATGTGCTTTTTGAGTGAACACATCATGCAACGTTAAATTTAGTATCACTTCTATCTACGAGATTTTTAATTTAACTAAATTTCAAGCTCTGCGTCACATCCTATCCAGTGTGCACCACCAAATTTGTTGCAATTTAGCTGATTCCAGTTATGGATTTAGTTTGTTTGCATCGGAGGAAAGCAAAACAGGATGAAACGTTTTGCTGAACACATGTATGAGAAATTAAAGCAACCAACTAATTGTGAATTTGAAGAATCAGCCGATGCAAAAGGTACGTATTTTTTATGTTTTATAAACTTTGTCGTCAAATGTTTAAATTATTATTTTTTAGGGTCAACAAGTACCGAAAAACGTTTGCAAAACATATCTGAATCAGCTGAAAGATATGCGATGTTTAAAGTCGGCCCGGTTTTATCAGCCAGCCATGGAATTGGAATTCCTTCAGTGTCTATTCTGCTTAATGAGGTGACTTGTTTTTCCTTTGTTGTTATTTTTGACCCGAAGACTAATTTTATAAATACTGGATAAAATCAAGATAATTTTGAAACTTAAAAATCTGTCGTTGTATATTGACTGTATTAAAAAGTTAAAAAAGTTAAAAACGATCATCATCAGTTAACAATTCTGTGGAAAATAAAAAACAAAATTTTAATAAAAATGAACCTAATAACTACTGCACACTATAAATATATGATTTGAATTTTATTTAACGGCTTAGGAAGCCAGGAACCATATTTCGACACCAAGAACAATAAATATTGCACCCAGAGGCTTCCAAATTAAATTATACGTATCTCTGTGCTGCGTGGGAGAAATGTTGGGGGGTACAAGAAAGTTTATACGACTCGCAGTTCATTGTTGTTTAAGATATTTTTTCGCAGATCATCAAGTTGCTTCAGTATGCAAAGTGTAGTGACGTCACATTCTTTCGTATTGGAACATCAGGAGGTCTTGGTAAGTTTAGTCATACGGGAGAGTTCCATTGTAAATCCTTATTGGATTATTACATACTTTGCTTTCGGAATAAAATTTCCGATGTATTGTCTCACATTAAAGTCCCAACTAATAGCTTACATCCAACCACCATTTCATAGACATTCACTTTCGATTTCTCGTGTATACAAATTGTTCTTTAATGTATGAAATACTACAGTGAAAAATTATCAGTGAAAGTACATGGACAGTGAATTTTAAAATTATTTTCGCTCAAAAATAGCATTTACCAAAAGGATGATGACGTACTACACGTTGCACGGCTTGCTCGAGTTACTTGCTCCAGCAAATCGCGCCGTTTAACCACATTGAACAACCAGTTATTACAACCATCGCATACTAAATATGAATTCAGCTATACGGAAGTGGTATTTTATACAAATTCTACTGTGTTTTTACTAATGGAGTTATACAAAGGATATACACTATATTACTTTGAAAACTTGCATTGTTTATTCAGTAGCTGTCTAGCTATAGCTTTGAAAATTCCGATGGCAAAAGCAAGTATCTTTTTTCTATACAGAGATATGTTAAGCTTAGCGATAATCACATGATTTTTTTATGCAATATTTCCATAACACTGTGCAGGTTTAACACCGGGAACAGTCGTGATTACAAATCAAGCTTTTAACGGCCTTCTTCAGCCCGATTTCACGCAGGTACAAAGCTGTAAATGTAGATGGTAATTTAGAACAGGGATCCGCAAATAGTGGCTTACGACTAATGTTTTCTCTAATTTTTAGCTGTGTGTACGCAGAAATTTGTTTGTGTCCAAGCTTTGCTCTTTTTTTGCAAAGTAAAACTTTTATTATTGACTCTAATTTCTCGAATTTCGTCTCAAAAACATAGTGATCCCTAAAAAATGGTTTTCACCTTGGATCTGACTCTGATTTTTCGATTTTTGTCTCAAAAACATGGTTGTGGCGGAGTCGCAAAACTACCCTCGTCTTCGTTCCAATAAAATTTATGGGTTTCATTTTTTATCAATTAAAGTGATAAATAGTCGTCGTTTGAAGGGTATCCACTCCAGGTCAGACACAAACAGGACTGGGGCCTAGGGTTTATCCGTTTACCCCAGACTGCTGCACTGCCTGGATCAGATGCTGGCAGTGATGTCATGAAGCCAGCATCAAGTTTTGTCATCCAAAACCGTCAGACCTCGTACTCCATGTGGTGCCCGATGTATAGGGAACGCTGTTAGTACATGGTCTGCGGTTTGCTCAGAGGCACCACACTAGCAATTCGGTGAAGGAGCGAGACCCCATTTGTGCATGGACGAATGGAATCGCCCAACACTAGTCAGCAGGCGGTTGAGCTTAACCCAAGCTGCTCGGAGTAAGCCCATTCCAACAGGACTGGCACAGGTCTCGGGCACAAAAGCACGGAGCCTGGAAGCATTTTCACAGTACTCCGTTTTCCATTTGTGATTTGTCCATTCAGAAGCGCGGATGCCAAGTCTGGCAAGGTTGTCTAAAAGATTCCGCGCAACTGGCACAAACGGGCGTCTGGATCTTAGTCTCACTTGGCGAGTATCTGAGGACCCACTTAAAAGACCATACAAGATATGATCGGGGTCCAGAGATCCACGGTAAGCCAAGGAGAGTGTCGCTCCCATTCGGCGAAGCTCAGCTGGCTGGATGCCTGAGAGTACAGGTAAGTGGTCCGTTGGAGTGGGACGCAGGCATCCAGTAACTATGCGCAAGGCGTCGTTCAAGACACTGTCAATGAGACGAGTGTGAGCACTGCGACACCAGACTGGCGCACAGTACTCAGCTGCTGAGTAGACTAGAGACAAGGTGGCTATGCGTAGTGTTTTAGCACCAGCACCCCATCCCGAGCCCACAAGTCGCCTCAGCAGTGTGACGCGCGAGGATAGTTTTTTGCGCAGTGCCACTAAATGGTGACGAAACGTGAGCGGTCATCGGGCGAAGCGAAACATCTGTCCAGTTTTACCCCAAGGTAATTAGGGGTTGGACAGAACGGTAAAAGTCTACCGTTGTTGTAGACCTTAAACTCACGTTTGGCTTCTCGGTTATTTAAGTGAAAGGCTGCCGTCACCGTCTCAGTGTGACTGAGCTTCAACCTCCAAGTCTGCAAACGTCTTTTTGAGGACGGGGCAATGTTAGGATAAAGTGATAAATAATTGACTTACTAGTCGGAAAGCGGTTTTCTGTTAAACAGCTATTACGTAAATTAATTTTACCGTGTAAACACATTGCCCACTCACTTATGGACGATATTGGGCGGAAGAGCAAAGTAAAAAGTCAACAAGACTACCAAATTACTAACACAAGTAACCAATGTCCAAAAGGTAAAAATTGTTAGAAGCAAAATTCAATTCTGAAATATTCTGCGATTGAAAATTCGATATCTCTCTTCTATTACTCAGCGTATATTCGCCAGTGCCAAAACAAAAAGAAACTATTGCCCGATACAACGTGGCATCACTAGATGCCAAACAGCCGCGGGAGAAGGCACTAAATAACAGTGCCGTCAGCGCAAAAACAAAAAGCGCCTTGCCCGTTTCCGGTGTGGCAAACATTTACGCGTACGACGTAACGTTAGTGATCTCTAAAAAAGGTCTTCACGTCTAAAATCTTGTCTGCCACATCTTTTCTTTATGTGTGCTAGTTTAACACGTAAGTGCGCGCGCAGCCGCGCACAGCATGGAGGAAACGTTAGTCGCGACCTAAAGTTGAATCATGAAATAATGTAATAGTTACACAGTTTTTTAAAAAATGTTTTCACTTTAGTTTTTCACTTTAATTTTAAACTGTGTTTTCTCTTACTTAAATGGATAAAAAATTTTCTTTAGTTTTCACCCGCGTTTAAAGAAAAACACATAAATACAGCCTGGGACAAAAGTTTAAGACCACCTTTGGAAAAAGGCACATTTTAGAAAAAAGCTTCTTAATCACCTAATACTAAATATTCTTGTGTCAAAATGCATATTTAGTTTTTGGATATAAACCTTATCACACATTAATTTTTAATTTTTACTTTCGTTCAATTTTTTAAATGTTTAGCTTAAAAATACAAAATTTTGAACCACGAAAATTGGCAAAAAATCTAGCAGTTAACGTTGAAAAACGTATTCAATTTACCGGTCGTTGCACAATGAAGGTCTCAGAACGTGAAATATCAAGGCAGATGAAAGTTAGAAAAACTGCTGTACCTAACACTATCAAAAATTTCACAAAAAAAGTACTTTCAAGGACAGCAAAAAACAGGCCGTTCGAGCATTTTTAGTAGTGGAAATAAACGTTTTATTAGGAAGAGAGTGAGTCAATTCCCTTAGAGCTCAGCTGAAAAAAATACAAGCTAAAATGGCACAAGGAAGCTTCAAAATTAATAAAATTGTTTTTTTACTAATTTTGAAGCTTCCTTGTGCCATTTTAGCTTGTATTTTTTTAGCAAAACTCTAAGGGAATTGACTCACTCTCTTCCTAATAAAACGTTTATTTCCACTACTAAAAATGCTCGGACGGCCTGTTTTTTTGCTGTCCTTGAAAGTACTTATTTTTTGAAAATTTTTTGATAGTGTTAGGTACAGCAGTTTTTCTAACTTTCATCTGCCTTGATATTTCACGTTCTGAAACCTTCATTGTGCAACGACCGGTAAATTGAATACGTTTTTCAACGTTAACTGCTAGATTTTTTGCCAATTTTCGTGGTTCAAAATTTTGTATTTTTAAGCTAAACATTTAAAAAATTGAACGAAAGTAAAAATTAAAAATTAATGTGTGATAAGGTTTATATCCAAAAACTAAATATGCATTTTGACACAAGAATATTTAGTATTAGGTGATTAAGAAGCTTTTTTCTAAAATGTGCCTTTTTCCAAAGGTGGTCTTAAACTTTTGTCCCAGGCTGTATTTGGGTTGCAAGAAGTTTAGAAGTTATTTTTTTGGGTCGCGCCAAAAAGAACTTGCGGACTTTTGATTTGGACTACGTTCTTTCTTTATTCTGGATGAAAAACTAAGCAATTTTAAAAAACTAACTTGCCGGGTTTATCGCCACTTTGCATAAATATAAATAATCACTGTCATTGAATTTTATTTTAACGTGTTTGCTGAGTAGACCTTGGTTTTTAGAGCTGTAATAATAATTTTCATTTTTCTTTGTTTTTTATGTAAAGCAAGAAAATTGTTATGCGTACGTAGGTTTGTTTTAGTAGTGTGAATTTGAGCTTAACAACTCCAGGAGATACTGTATATTTGTTGGTTAGAAGGAAAAAACTTTCGTATTTAAAATTTTTGGCTTTTTAGCTGATTTATCTGCTTTTTTATTTCTTTTTTTCATCTTTTTTTAAATTTTTATTTCATATTTAAAATAATTTAAAATAGTTGATAAAGATTTGAACAAACGTTTATAGTTAGCAGCAAAACAATAGGTCAGTGCTCCGCAATTTTCACTTTTGGCAGACTTAGAAAGTTTCAAAATTTTACGGCACGCTTTCACCAAGTGAAAACCTATTTTTTGGTCTTTGCTTGATTTCGAACGCTTTTTTTATTTGAAGTGTCCAGAAACGATAAAAAGTTAGAAATTTTATTTATTTTTTGGATTTGTAAATTAATTTTTCTTTAGTCTTGTTTGGATATCAAGGCAAATAAGAATTCGAAGTCAAGCAAAAACCAAAATAAAAAAGGTTTTTACTTGTCAAAAAGGTAAAAAAAATTTAAATTTCTAGCCAATTTTACTCGCATTTTAATGTGTTTTTGATTAAACTGTCATTTTTTGACTTATACTAAGCCTATCCAAAATAATCGCCTTTATTCTTCTAGCTGTTGCAAAACACTGGATTAAAAAGAAAATTTCTATTTAATAAAAGATTTTGGCATCAGCATTATTCCGCAGCACCTTGCGACACAGCAGTGTGAACGGATACCGGTCTCGGATCATTGCATTAGGCTAACACAAAATGTAATTAATAACAAAAATTTTTACACCGCAGTTTAATATTTCTTAATGTTTTTTTTGTATAAGATTGCATGCGGCAAAACTGTGACTTACAAAACAAATGTTGACCCAGACTTCACCAAGCAAATCTCCCAATGCGCAAGTGCTATCGACATAAAAGCAGTAGTAGGAAACACATTATCCTGTAACGATTTTTATGAAGGTGAGTTTTAAAAACTGATTTTGTCAGAGGTATTTTGTTCACGACTTACAACGCTTAGTGCGCCAAAACATATCACGGTTTGGTGGTGCTCACATCTAGGCTACGACCACTTCCGTAATACGGTCGCAACAGTTCGCTAGTTGTTGTCTTTGTCAGATTTGGCCAATCCAAGAATCAAATCCGGTCGTTATGCGAAGTTGTGATTCGTAGATTTACGAATGACTATTTTTACACAAACCAGTTGGTAAGATTTAAAATTTTTTGTAGTTAAGATTTTATAAATCTCTACAAAATTTTTACTTCTTGCTACAGTACAATCGATTTGTTTCTGGGACGAGTGATCTCTTGTTTTAAATGATTGAGCAGATCAATATTTCGAAATCCCTAAAATTCGAAGAAATTGCAGACCAACACGATCTGAGATCAGGGATAACAAAGGAATGACCGATGATGGCCCGCCAAAAAAATAATAAATTGATTTATTATAGCAAGATCAACATTTATGGATTAAAATACAGAGCAAGGCCGATTAGACGGAGCGTTTTGTGATTACACAAACGAAGATAAAATGAACTTTCTTCATCGGGCCCATGAGCTGGGAATAAAGAACATCGAAATGGAGGCGATCGCATGCATCGCATTGTGTAAACGCGTCAGCATCAGATGTAAGTGTCTTGCGTTTCCCTAAAAAAATGCAACTTAAATGAAAAGTTTTTGAAGTCTGATATTAACAAATGCGTTAATTGACTGGTGATAAAATACAAAACCATCAATTTAAGTATGTTATATTTTCTTTAAAAAGTTTTTAAAATGCATTGGTTGACCGTTATTAAATATTTAAGTGTTTTATGTTGTTATAGCATTTTGTAAAAAACGCAGCTATTAATTTTGTAAAAAAATCATTAAGTTTAAAAATCTTATCTCTCTTAATTTTATTTCAAACTTTTGTTAAAGTACCTTCGCAAAAAAAAGGGATGAGTTAGAAAGCAATTCAAAGAAAAAAAATGTTTGCCACAAACCATGGCTAGGTAATGAGTAGATGTTAATTCTGTCTTTATCTAAAAGAGCTACAACCAAAATCCTGCAGTCTGTGTTTGCTCGTCAAATCAGTAAGTTGGAACAAGGAACTGGATCGAATCCTCGCTCCGGTCAGTAATTAGGTATAATCAGTGATGGCTTTAGTAAGGTGCGAACGAAACAACCACAACTCCTCCCCTTAGAAAATGTTAAAAAGTGCCCCCCTTAAGCAAAATATTGGTCTATTTTTTCATAGTAGCACCTTGACGGTGATCTCCCTGTCTGCACCCTAAATTTTGAACGAAAGCAGGGATAATGCACTCAATTAAAAGTGATAACTTTCTTTTTTTTGAGATCACTATATTTTTGGGACGAAAATGGAGATTTTGGATATTGATTGCAACTATATTTTGGTAACAAAAAAACTTATTGTTTAAAGAACAAAAAAACTTGAAAAGTGGCCTCACTATTTTTCTTGCACCGCCTCCTCCCTTTTGTAAGGCCACCACTGGGCTTAAGGCAGGGGTGGGAAACCTAACTGTACTCGTGGGCTGCATCCCGAAATTAAAAATTAGGTGCAGGCCGCAATAAACTTTTTTGTTGATTTAAGAAAAAATATAGTTACTCGACAGACCGTGCTTCTTCATCTGGCCCGTAATATCAAGACCTTTTATCTTCACTAGCATTAACAAAGTATTTGTCCTTAAATGTTGAGTATAAACGAAGAAAAGGTATTCACCAGACTAACAAAATAGAGAAGCGTTGTTTTGTTTATTCACTAGCTTTTTAGTATTCATTCCATATTAATATTTTTTCAGGTGGGTCTACATTTTTATTATCATACCTTGGTCATTAATAAACCGAAAAAGCACTATTTTGATCAAAAGGATTGCTATGCTTTTTCCCAACTACACGCAGGCCGCATTAGAATATCTTGGGGGCCACAGGTTTCCCACCCCTGGTGCAAGGGTGATTTGCAATACTGTAGATGACACTTTCGTGTATTTACACCACACCTTTTCAATGACCTACTGTCTCTAATCTGAACTCGTTTTTTTAGGTGGCGTGATTTGTGTTGCGATCGTGAACAGATTACTGGGCGATTCTATCACAGAAGACATTTCGCTTTTGAAAGAATGGGAAAAATATCCTCAAAAAGTTGTCGCTGAATTTATCAACCGCTTCAATCCTTCCAAATGACAACCTTAGTTTAAGTCGAGATAAGCCTTTGCTTCAAGTTAATATACTTAAGTGAAAGATCGTTTAGATACAGATTTTTTAGTAGTGAGATTATTAACTAAATTTAAACTTAATAAATAAAAACTTGTTTTCTTTCTGTATATTTAAAAAACTGCAAGATCACATGGATGACGCTGTTTTTTGAAATTCTTTCATTGTTATTTTTGTCTCGAGTTACGTCGTATTTTAGCTGCTCTATGCATTGCAGGCCTATAAACTTGGGAGATTTTCAATATTTTTTCAGCAATATTCAAATAACTACCTGCTCGTTTTTCTCGCGACTGGCCCGATAATTTATCAGTGTTTTCGTGTTATTGAAGCACATGATCTAGATTAATTTTTGCAATATTGTTGATTGTAGCTTATAAGAGAAATTATTTTGCGTTTTGGTTTTGTAAAAAAATGTGTTGACTTAAAGAATAGGCAGCTACAAGTCTTTTGAAATAAATACTTTTGTTTCTTGGCAACAACTTACAAAAACACAAAAAACTGCAGACCATTATGAGTAAACTACAATACAACGATTTTTGATTAATTGAAATTGTTGAATTAAATCATCAATAAAAAAAGTGATTTTTTAAAACAGTGGTTGGCAACCTTATTTGTGGTGATAAATCTTGTTTCGTTTTTTCAAAAAACTATATACCGGTACATCTTTTAAGAAACAAAGAAAAATATTTTAAGTTAATTTCTTTTCAGTCATTATTTAACTTTTATGAATTAGATCAGTGCCCCATAAGCTTTTTTCACTCAAGGCACACTTGAGTAACTTCTTTTTTTTGGTCTTTTGGATATCAATGATAAAAAATGCGGCGAGTTTACGCAAGAACCAAAAAGGAGCATTCAATTCTCCAAAAAATAAAAAAAGTAAAATTTCTAGGCTTCTCTATTCGCATTTTAACCAATGGCCCACTTTACCACAGCTTTATCAAAAAAATTTACTACTGTATTATTTAAAAAAAAAAAAATTTTTTTTCAAGTTTACCGTTATTTCGCGTCATACCTAGTCTAGCGGTACACCGGTTGCGGAGCTGTGGGTTGGAACAGTTAGCGTCACCAACTCTAGAGAAGTTGAAAAGAAAAAAGTATTTTGAGAGGGGTAAACAACTAGACGTATTTTAGTGGGGTGAAAATAGAACTTCATGAAAATATATGAAAAATTCTGGTCGAAAAGTTGCGCAGGTCAATTGAATAAAATCTTCGCTAAAAATGTAAAAGACGTTTACATTTATCGCGAAAGTGAGGTAAAAGCTGTTACTAAAAAATCAAAAATACTTTTTAACGTTATTTTTCTTACAAACGTCATCTGATGGCTATGATCAGCTTAAGAAAAAGATTTGGAACACTCCTATATGGTGCATGCACGGAAAACACTGCTCTCAAAAATAGACCAATCATCGCTTTGATTAGTTATAGTCCAAAGGCGTCCCACCTTTTTAAACCTGGGGCTATTATGGATTATCAAAAAAAGAAATTTGGAGGGCAAGTAGATAAAACACCGCGGTTGAAGTTCAAGAGGGAAGATTTTTTTATCTAAAAAAAAATTTTCTGTCAAGCTCAAGTGAATTCTGTTTATTTTTATTGTCTTCGCCATCGCTTTGCAAACTTTTTGTAAGCACTATTACTCTATTTAGTTCACATTGTTTCGGATAAAACTGCGCAGTCTTTTTAAGCGGGAAAATATAATCCGCAGGCCAAAGGTCGGGCGCCCTTACTCTATTTAATTTGAAATAAAGCATTAACGGATCAGTCACAGTTGTCTATCGAAAGCAGAGACTTCAAAATCAAATTGCTCTGAAAGTCAAAATGAAGGTTTAGTTGTACGCCAGCCAGGCAAATAACTTTCAAATTTTCGTATGAAATCTTATAAAGAAATGAAAAATTTTCCCTTTAGATAGGATTGCGAAGGCAAAAATAATTTAAACGTAAAGTATTTGTTAGGCATCATCTGGAAAGGAAAAAAAGATCATCACAACACGTTTGAGCTTCAAACTGCTTCTTCCCTGATTTTTTGCAGAAATTCGCACTGAGGAAATTAATTTAGATTTTATTAAAAAATTAATTTAAGAATTTAGTTAAAGTTTGAAAAATCCATCGTTGGCTTTGATTTGAGATCAGGCAAATTAAGCGATGCATTTTGCAACGATGGTGATTATAATTTTTGTTTAAACGTCAAAAATTTTGCATTTTTCCAACACTTATTTAATTGCCAAGTAAGATAAAAATTAATTGAGGCCCGTTTAAAATTTGATCAAGCAAAAGTTTAAAAAAAGGAATTAT
This sequence comes from Diplosoma virens, assembly GCA_963680785.1. Lineage (NCBI taxonomy): Eukaryota > Metazoa > Chordata > Ascidiacea > Aplousobranchia > Didemnidae > Diplosoma > Diplosoma virens. The sequence goes on from OY796894.1 coordinate 25,792,850, forward strand.
CTTTGATGTGCGCCTACATATTAAGGGTAAATCTTATTAAGTACATTTTAAAGGCAAGCCTATATATTAAGGTTTGGAATAAAAAATTTAATACCTAATACATCCGGGCAATTAGTCAAATAATGGCTTATGCCAGGAAATCTGCGGCCCACTTAAGGTTTTGATGCGGCCCACTGCCTATTTCAAGTTCTTAGATATATTTTCAAACCTGTTTTCCCAAAATGACTACCGCGGACACGTTCGAGAAGTAAATTGACAAATCAGTGTTTGATTCAAAGTGAAGACCTTTTTGCGGCCCACCAACTTTGGCTAAATTTAAAGTTTGGCCCATAATGAAACAAGTCGGACACCCCTGGCAAATCAAAATTTAGCAAAGATATTTTATTACGTGGATCAATTTTGATTTTGCCGCACAGTTGACTATATGGTCGACATAGGCGTACACAAGGGGGGTTTCAGGGATCAAACCCCCTCCTTAAAGAATGGTGTTTAGCCATATATATATATAGTACATGGTAATGAATAGGCTTCAATAATAGAATTTTGGTTTCTATTGTTTACCGCACTTTTTAAACTTAATTACTACTTGCGCATCAATTTTTGCTATCGCTTAAATTGCGTCAAAGTTAGCTAATGTACAATTGCCACTGTGAAGAAAACTTTCAAACTTGTAAAATATTGAAAGTTAAGCATGGAAACACTAGCTTCAGTTCACAATTTTTTTACTCCAAAACGTCAAAATATTTTGCGCAAGTCCATCAACACGATTTCGTCAACAACAAAAGCTTAAAAACTTGTTCAAATTTGTGCCACGAGATGGGTCGATCGACACGAGAGTGTTAATACTGTACTTTTTCAAATTTACGATTTACCGTTGTAGAAGCTTTGGCAGAAATTTCAGCATGGCCAGACAGAGAAACTTCATCACAAGCTCAGCAGTTGCTATCGACAATTAGGCAAAGTGAATTTTGCATTGCTTTCTTAGTTTTAAAAAAGTTTTTGGATACAGTGTTGTTTTGTGTAAAGTTAAGCAAAAAAATTCGATAAACCTTCTTGAGGCCGTCAACATTGCACAGGATATTGCAAATGAATTGAAGTATCTTACAGAAAAAGGCCGAATATGAATTTCACCAGCTCTATATTTTTGCGCAAGAAACGGCCAAAGCTGAAGATTTTATTTTGAAAACACCACGCCTTACTTCAAGACAGACCAATCGATGCAACATTGCTGCTGCAACAGATGAAGAATATTTTAGAGTATGGCTTTTTATTCTATTTCTTGATAACTTTATTGTCACTCTCGAAGCAAGATTTACAGCCCACAAATTGATTTGGTGAATTTCAGTGTTTAATTTCTGCTGATCCAACTAGTGCACCAACTCCTCAACAAATTAAAAGTATTCAAGTTTTGGGAAAATTTTACGAAAATGATTAAACGAAATCCTGGGGAGAATTAGTGCCTGAACTGATATTATGCTACAGGAAACTTTTTCGGTTGAACGCAGCAGAAAGACAGCAGCGTGGTCGAGTGGTTAAAGCACCAGATGATGATCAACATGGTCTCGGTTCAAAACCCACTTGCGCCATTCTGTTGTGTCCTTGGAAAAAACACTTTATGGCACTTTCCCCTGCTTGGTGGTCTTGGCAAGCAGTTCTAAATTACAGTAATATCTTTACTAAATTACTAGCGGACAGCAATATCTTGGCATCTCTGGAAGCAGGTCGGGGTAATTGCTTACGCTATGTATAGCGCCTCCGTTGCTTTCCTGCGAGTCAGGAGGATAAATATAGAGACAAAAATAAAAAATAAATAAAGAACAACTGATGCGTTGAGCAGCATCAAGGAATGCAGCTTTTTCGAGCATACTGTATTTACGTTGATGATCATTTTGTTAACTCTTCCAGTCACAACATGCCCTAGTGAACAATCGTAAAGTTTTCCACATTACGCAGACTAAAAACGTGCTTACGAAACACAAGTGGTACCACTCGAATAAATGGACCTGCATTACTAAACAATTATAGAAGCCACACGCCTTGCCCTGATGACGTAATTAACAGATTAAGTGAAAAAAACAGGCGTTTGAATATAAGCCTATGAAAAAACTTTAAATATTTATTAAGTAAGGTTTTTTTTTTTTCGTTTGATTTTTCACCTATTGTTCTCATCATTTACACGAGTTGCTTTTAATTTGGAAAGTTTTCTGTCATGATTGAATTACACGCACATGCCTTCTCAATACTAATAATAATAATATTTATTTGCCAAACGCACAAACATAAATTTATAATACACACAGACGGTAATGTAAAGGAAAATCGAAATATGTGTGAAGGCAGGGGGCACCGAAGAACATACGTTATCAAGTCAAGTGCCACCACATCCAGTACAGTCAAAAACAAAATTTACATATATATTAATTAAACATTTGGTGGTACAGAATTTGAAGATTGCGTGAAGTAAAAGATTTTTCTTCCCAAAGCTTTTCATCTGACACTCTTCAGGGGAAATCGTCAGAATGAAGCAGAATTGAAACCGAACTAATTTATAAAGGAAGAAAGTAGAGTTCTCATTGGCTGAAAAAGTCAACCAATGAGAGAAAAGACTAAGAAATTTTCAAAGAGTAGACGAATTCTTTTTGCTTACACAGAAGGGGATTGAGAGATTTAATAAAAGTCGCTTCAAGAGCAGAAAGGTGAAAGGAAGAGCGACCTCGTGCGAGAATAGAAAATTTTTCGTTGCTGTAATGAAGGGCACATTGGGCGTTGTCAAGAAGATGTTGACCAATGGCGGATTCGTGAAATTGTTGTAGGCGTGTGTTGTTCTTGCAACAGCGGGAAAGACTTTGGCGGTTGGCCGAAGTACGAGGATTGGTGATGGATCTAGGAACGTGTTGTTTAATTCTCTCTTCTAGCCGTAGTTTTAATTCGTTGGTCGCACGTCTCAACGGCTAGAAGAGCGAATTAAACAACACGTTCCTAGATCCATCACCAATCCTCGTACCTCGGCCAACCGCCAAAGTCTTTCCCGCTGTTGCAAGAACAACACACGCCTACAACAATTTCACGAATCCGCCATTGGTCAACATCTTCTTGACAACGCCCAATGTGCCCTTCATTACAGCAACGAAAAATTTTCTATTCTCGCACGAGGTCGCTCTTCCTTTCACCTTTCTGCTCTTGAAGCGACTTTTATTAAATCTCTCAATCCCCTTCTGTGTAAGCAAAAAGAATTCGTCTACTCTTTGAAAATTTCTTAGTCTTTTCTCTCATTGGTTGACTTTTTCAGCCAATGAGAACTCTACTTTCTTCCTTTATAAATTAGTTCGGTTTCAATTCTGCTTCATTCTGACAATTTCCCCTGAAGAGTGTCAGATGAAAAGCTTTGGGAAGAAAAATCTTTTACTTCACGCAATATATTAATTAATTATTTTAATACATATACTGATACAAATCTTTTTGATGTAAAATCGATGCAGTAAAAAAAACAAATTATTGAAAAATAACAACAAAGAAAAAAAACAAATCAGAAAAGGGCGACAATGAAAAGAGTAAAATTTAATACTGATCAATTAGGTGCTGTTTATACATTTTTTTGAAAGAAACCCAATGCCTGTCTTTTATTGTGTCGTCAATCGAATACCAAAGTTTGACTCCACGGAAAGTAAGGAGCTGCTGTCCAATTGTTTTAGATACACGTGGAAGAAAATAAGTTAATTTTTCTGTTTGTCAAGTGTTGTGAGAGTGTATTTCTTTTATTTTTTTTGAATAGCTGAACAAAAACAGCAGGTAATCTGTCAGAGTATAGCTGATACATAAATTTTCCTAATTCAAGATGATATATATCTGAGGTTTCCAAAATATTTAATTGCTTGTACATCGTGTTGATTGGTGTGTAGATAGAGTTGAATGTTGCAATTCTAACAATACGATTTAGACCAGGGGTGGGCAAATATTTTAGTTCGAGGCCACATTCGGAAGTTGAATTTATTTGCGGGCCGCATTGTAGTAATCTCTAAAAATATTGATCTTCATTATCAGTGGTGAATATTCAAACTCAGGGGCCTGAGGCAAAAATTTCCAAATTTGGTGTTTTCTAAAAAAAAGGGGGCTTTAATTTTATCTTTCACTTTTTTCTCCCAAATTTATAGTGATCTCTAAAAAAAAAAAAGGTCTTCACTTCGATTTCGTCTCCAATTTTGCCATAAATCTCCCAAAGTTATAATGATCTCAAAAAAAAAAGGTCTTTACTTCGATTTCGTCTCCATTTCCGCTTTTTTCTGTCAAAATCATGGTGATTATACTCAGGTGCGGATAATACGTAGAAAACTGCGGTATTTATTTTAGCCAACGATTCGTTTATTTTCATCAATATTTTCAACGGAAATCTATATTCACACAAACTATACTTGTAGTTTCGGCAGGCACAAGTGGGCCGGATAAAACCCTGCGGTGGGCCGGATCCGGCTCGCGGGCCGTAAATTGCCCACCCCTGATTTTGACGAACTTCTATTTCTTTTGTTAACAGTTTTGTAGCAGTACCCCAAGTTAATATGCCATATTGAATTCGTGAATAAACTAAGCTATAATAGCGCAGGCAAAGCGTTTTTCTCGGAACATAATTGCGCAATCTACTGAGGAAATTAATTTGCGCAATCTACTGAGGAAATTAATTTGCGCAATCTACTGAGGAAATCTACTGAGGAAATTAATTTAGATTTGGCAAGTGGACTAAATAAATTGTCAATGTGATTTGCCCAGCACAACTTGTCATCAAAAATTACACCTAAATATTTAATGGAATTTTCTCTTTGTAAGCGGGTTTTATGCATAACTATAGTAAACTCATCTTTACAGGTTTTGTGTGGTTGGTTATTGTAGATGATGTAGTTAGTTTTAGAATAATTTAGAGATAATTTACTCATTCGAAGCCAAAAATCAACTTTATTTAATTCGTTATTAACTTAGTTAGTTTTACGGTTTGGTAAAAAGAAATTTATGCTACTACAAGATGTTCTTAAAACCAAAACACTTTATTTTTGAATATAGGCCTAATTTTGGAAGTTTTTGCCCATTATCAAGACCACTGAGAGCAATCGTGTTTTCGGCTCCAACCCCCCCCCCCCTTCACAAATTTTTGCATACGCCACTGATGGTCGATATAAGGTGCGTCTAGCCTTTTAAGCCAAGGACAATTTATGGGTTATCAAAGATATTTCAGGACAAATAAATAAATACTGCGGACGACTTTTAAAAGAAAAAAACGTATTTTTTGGTTTTTGCTTTGCGTAAGAAAGATTTTTTAGAAACACGATAACCTTATTCGGTTAACGTTAGTTTTGAAAATACTGCGTGGTCCAAGGATAATCAAACTAATTATAGTCAAACAAATTCGATTATTTGTAAAAGCGCTGAGCGACTTTCATCGTTTTTTTTTTTCTTTTTTTTATTTAGAGCAAAATAAGACTTTAGGATGCGAAAATAAAGAACAAATAAAACCTTGAAAATTTTGCAAAATTAGTCATACAATCAGTGTCATAAAGTTATCTATTAACGAAACCTTGTAGCATCCAAACCAGTTAATTATTAAAAGAATAAATTAAAATTTCTTTTACACTTTGGAACACACCAATGTAATCAAGTAGAAGCATTTCTCACAAAGTTAGATGCAATTTTTCTATTGTTGTTTTATCGTCAAGCAACGCGCCACATTCCTCTGCGGTCTTTGTTTTGCTGTTGAAGTGTTTAGTTTTCCATCTCAATTGGACGAGCAGATATAATTGTTTTTACATAATTCAATGACCGGCTAATCAGCTGAAGTTTTCGTTGTTTGTTTCGTTGTTTGCATTTCTCACAAAGTTAGATGCAATTTTTCTATTGTTGTTTTATCGTCAAGCAACGCGCCACATTCCTCTGCGGTCTTTGTTTTGCTGTTGAAGTGTTTAGTTTTCCATCTCAATTGGACGAGCAGATATAATTGTTTTTACATAATTCAATGACCGGCTAATCAGCTGAAGTTTTCGTTGTTTGTTTCGTTGTTTGCATTTCTCACAAAGTTAGATGCAATTTTTCTATTGTTGTTTTATCGTCAAGCAACGCGCCACATTCCTCTGCGGTCTTTGTTTTGCTGTTGAAGTGTTTAGTTTTCCATCTCAATTGGACGAGCAGATATAATTGTTTTTACATAATTCAATGACCGGCTAATCAGCTGAAGTTTTCGTTGTTTGTTTCGTTGTTTGCATTTCTCACAAAGTTAGATGCAATTTTTCTATTGTTGTTTTATCGTCAAGCAACGCGCCACATTCCTCTGCGGTCTTTGTTTTGCTGTTGAAGTGTTTAGTTTTCCATCTCAATTGGACGAGCAGATATAATTGTTTTTACATAATTCAATGACCGGCTAATCAGCTGAAGTTTTCGTTGTTTGTTTCGTTGTTTGCATTCGTTGTTTGTATTCATTTTCATTTGTATTCATTTACAACCTATTGTTCAATTAAATTCAACCGACAAAAGTATAGAATAAGAAGTATTTTTGCAATTTAGATTAATTTTGATAAAGAAGTAAGAGAAATTCAGACAAATGTCCAAAGCAAAGTTAAAGCAGCATGGAGATGCAGAAGTTTTTGCAAATGTTTAAACATTAAGCCGACAGAACAGGAAAGTATGATTTAAAAAGTAAAAACAATAATAATCAAGAATTAGAACAAAACTTTTTTACTCTGATAAATTGCAATATTTCAAACTATAGTTTGAAAGAAACAACGACATTGTTTCATAGTATTTTGTATCAAGTTAAGACGTTATAAAGCAGGATTGCGACACTGCGAACCAAAAGAGGAACCTGCGCTATTTTTTATAGCTGCCGATTCTCCCCTGTAACAATTGAGTTTCAATGTCTTCCGCCCTATCCTCAACTCGCCTCGCAACAATGCGAACCGAAAGAGCAAAGAAGAACTTGCGCTATCTTTTTAACTCCCAATTCTCCGCTGCAATAATTCAGTTTTAGTTAAATGTCTTCCGCCATATCCTCAATTCGTCTCGCAATAGTGCGAACCTAAAGAGGAATCTACGCTATCTTTTTAGCTGCCGATTCTCTGAAAACTTCACGGTAAATATCAGTACATGTAGATAGAATCAATTCTTCACCAATAATCAATCAATCAATCAAAATTTTATTTTTGTCCAATACACAGCAGATATTCGTATTAAAACGCACACATGTGGTCGAAAAAAAAAGAATCAGCGGCAAAACGATATACGTTGAAACATGGGTCAATACAAAAGGTTACAAAAGTAATTATTTAAAAATGCATGGTCGCTGACCCTTAATACACACGTACACACACAATATGCACAAAACAAGTAGTAAACCATCATAAACAAAATACCAAAGTAATGTTAATCTAATATAGATATGAAGCATCATGCTATCAACCTGACGTCGAATTCTTCGGATGGTGTTAACCCATTTCCAAAAAAATCAGCATTGATGTTTATTGTGTACTTAGTTTTATTATACTAAAAACTTAAATTCTAAAACTTTTTAAGTCTGTAATACTTTATAAATCAAGTTTCAGTAATAGTTTCAATTTATACTTGAATTTTCTAATTTAACGCTACTGCAGCTTTACTCTAATTTCTAGCTTCTCAAACTTAATTCTTTTTAAAATTTATTAGTGTTAGTTAGTTTTTCTGACAGCGCGTTGTTTTGGCAAGGCGTATGGTTGTAGATCTAAAAACGCAGTCGAGAAGAAAAGCCATACATTACGCGCAAAAGATCATGCCGCATCTGCGTGATCATTCAATAAAGTGTCCAGACGTTGTTGACCACTTTTGAGACTACCTTCAAAGACCTCTGCGTATGGTTGAAGCAAGACGTATTAATACGCCCGAATGCACTGAAAGTGTCAATTGACTATAAATTTGGAATTGTTACAGTAACATTGTTGCTAGCATTATTTCGTGAAATTTGCATTATTTTATCACAAGATGCTAAAAATCAAGCAATCAAGTCTCATTTTTATAAACTTCCGAAAGTATACGGCCCGGCAACAAATCCCTCACGAACCGGCACTGGAACGTAGCCCGGTTGTTGCCGACCACTGTTATAAAGAAATCAAGTAGACTTTATAAGTCGGCAGCGTAGTCGAGTGGTTAAAGCAGCAGACTGATGATCAACATGGTCTCGGTTCAAAACCCACTTGCGCGATTCTGTTGTGTCCTTGGGAAAGACACTTTCCCCTGCATGGTAGTCTTGGCAAGCAGTTCTAAATTACAGTAATTTCTCTACTAAATTACTAATGGACAGCACTATCTTGGCATCTCCGGAAGCAGGTCGGGGTAATTGCTTACGCCATGTATTAGCGACTCCGTTGCTTCCCTGCGAGTCAGGAGGAAAAATATAGAGATAAAAATAAAATAAAAAAAGTATACAAAACGATGCAAAAATTTTCTCTTAAACTTTGAAAAAACTTTCTAATATAGAAAATATAAAGTAAAATGTTTTGTAGGCCTACAGCATATGGTTTCGCGCTTGAGCATTTTCCTAAACTTGCGGTCATTTAGATTCTTATAATTTTTATAACAAATTTGAACCTAATGCTCCAACGCAATTTTTAGTGATCGTACTTGTCCTCAGTGTTTTATCCACTGTACTTGAAAGATTTGCTCCAGAAACTACGATAAACTTATTTCGACAAGTTATACAGGGTGGGGTGTAAATATGGAAACAAATTAAAATCGATATTATAATGTAGCGAAAAATATATCTAACAATTTATAGATATGTACGATTACATGAAAGTCTATACAAAGCAAACAAAATAATTTTATTCGAAATGGCTGCCATTACTTTTGATTACCGCCGGCAATCTCCGGCGAACATTCTCCGCGGAGGCACGCAATTGTTCTTGTGGAATTTCTTGCCATGCTCGCAGTAGAGACTGTTTTAAATCGTCCACACTGTAGTGAATTTTTTCACAAGCCTTGGCTTCGAGGATGGCCACACCGAAAAGTCCATGGGATTCAGATACTGTCATTTCTTTGATTATGAGCGAATTTAACTGTGAAGATCTTCTCATCTGATCAAACAATCGCACCCTCCGTGCCAGACCTGAATTCCTTCAGAAGAACTTTGCTTCTCTCCAATCTTTTTTGCTTTACAGCTGCTGACAGAGTTTATCTTTTTTGGAGGGTAAAAGAGGACATTTTCAGGTTTTTGTGGACGAGTCGTCTCATGGTTCTGGGACTCATGTCTATAGACTTTGCCATTTGTCACATGGATCTCCTCGGGTTCCTTCTAATGCTCTCTCGAATCCACTCGGTTCTTCAATCATTGATTTAGATCGGTACGTGGTTTACCATTTCGTTTGGGTGCGTGGTCTACCGCTTCTTGGACGATTAGATAAATCCCCTCTTTTATTGAAACGTGTCAATGTCTTCCAGACAGTGGATCTCGCAATTGAATGTATCTTTGCAATAGCGGAATCTGACTTTCTGGCACGATGTAACGCAGCTATAGATTCTTTCTTGTCTGACATTTTCGAATCATTTAAAATTTAGCTAAAAATTATTTGAAATTGTGATAGAGTGATGTCTTAGCTATAATAAAACGTATTTCCTACTTATGAACTATTCTGTAGTAACAAAATAATTTAGTTTAAAAAATTGTTTCCAAACTTATGCCCCACCCTGTATAAGTATGAAAAAAGTTTTCAATTTTTTATAGTTGCATCAAATCTAAGATCTTGCCAATATTACTGCAAAATAAAATTTTGTCTTTATTCGTGTGGGCCTAGCAAAAACTCACAAGTCTTTGCTCCCATCGTTATCTTTTTCATCAACGTTGAAAGAGTGAGATTATGGCAGCACTTGTGAGATTGCGACTAGTGAGCTAGGCTGCTCGAGCCTGGTCGAAGTTTGTAGATAAATTGTTTATTGCATTGACATGAAAAATGTAAAGCGAGAAGGATTTCCGCTCTTGTCGTTGGGCTTTTGAGAACCATTTATGCGAGTCAGTTTAACGCAAGTGTTGGCAATCAATACGTTGATTAAAAGCACAATAGTTGAGTGCTTAAGCTAAGAATAATTCAAAAATTGAGAAGCTATGCGACAAAACTACATAAGTTTTGCTGTCTAGATGTATGAAGTTTCTAATAAATGTCTACCGCAAAATATAGCAGATTTCAGCTTTTGAAGTGAACATAATGCAAGGTTATTTTTATATTTTGTTCAATCTTATTTCTAACTTTTTTCATTATTGACATTTTAAAATGAGCTACAAAAGCCCACCAGTGTTTGAGGATTCATAATGAAAAAAATTAAAAAGGCTATAATTTCGTAATTTCAGCAAAGTAAAAACCAGTAAACCAACTTTTGTTACAGCAAAAGCTTTACAAAAGATTGATTGCAGTCTTGTTAAGTCATCTTAATTTTTTCGCTAGACCAGGGATTATGGGCCAAATTACAAATTTGAGTGCATTCAGCGGGCCGCAAAATTAAATGTGTATAAAATTTCAACTTTCTAGTATTAGATGTCATGACCGAATAACGATTATTAAAGCTTAAATTTAAAATTAATTACAGTAATTAATAAGGAATATCAGTGAAATGTGAAATTATTTAAATCCTTACGTAACCAGTGTTTAAAATGTCCATGCTAGAGCTGCTTTGAAGTCCTGGTCATGTGAATTTTTTTCTTCCTGTTTGCACTGATTCAAATTCTCAAGATCTGGAGAAGAGCGCCTATGGTCGCAATCCCAAAGCTGATGCAGCCAGTAGGGGTCCCAAAGAGTAATCAACCGATATTTCTGATCTGTATCTCTTAAAAGATCCTCGAAAGGCTTATCTACGCCCGCGTTGAAACAATTATAGATCCATTGCTACTAGAGAGCAGTTTTTTAAGATTTTAGTTGTGTTCGAGTTCAGAGAGTTTCGATGCGAAAAATTCACCGTGGATCAAGTTATTTTATTAACGGAAAGCATTGAGAATTTTATTTTCAATTTGTTGATCTGACAGCGGCGTATGACACTGTATGGCATCTTGGCCTTACATACAAGCTGCTTGAGACTTCTTTCTAGACAAGCACATGGTAAGAACGATCATTGAGCTTGTCCAAAACCGAAGTTTCACTCTTACTCCTGGTGACAGCAAGCAAAGCAAGATTCGTTATCTGAAAAACGGCGTTCCTCAAAGATTGGTTTGCTCTTCTCTCCTTTTCAACCTCTTTATATTTTTGTCTACATCTTCCCTAGACAATTTCCTGAAAGTTTATCTATGCAGAAAATCTGGCATTGTTGCATTCCTCTAGAAACTGAAAGGTCCTTGAGGGGCTTAGTCACACTAAGGCGGTGACGACAGCATTTTATTTAAATAACGAAAAGGCTAAACTGCGGAAGTGAAAATAAAAAGAATGGTTTAGGAATCATATTGAAAAAGGGAGCATGTGGACAGGGTAGTGGAATTATGGAGGGTAACAGACAGGATAATATGTTTGAAGATGGAGCTTGGTGGTGTTATGTTGAATACAATGCGTATGCGCCACAGATTACCTCACCATACGCATACCTGAAGAAGAGGAAACATTTTGGCTGAACCTAGATGAGACAGTGGAGAAGATACCAAGGAATGAAAGAATTGTGGTGGGAGCAGACCTGAATGGGCACGTAGGAGGAGGGAATAATGGTGATGAAGAATACATGGGAAAATACGGATTAGGAAAAAGAAACAACGAAGAACAAGCAGTGGTGGATTTTGCTAAGAGAAGGGAACTAGTGATTACTAACACATATTTTATAAAGAAACCAGCACATAGAGTCGCCTACAGAACGGCAGTGGTGTACGCAGTTCGCAGGTGGATTACATTATGATGAGAAGATGAAGAATCAAGGAGGTGGTGGATACAAAAGTTGTTGTCGGTGAAAGTGTAGCGAAACAGCACAGAATAGTGGTCAGTGCGATGGTCATTTGGACAAAGTGGAGGAAAGCACCAAAACTAGTGAAGAGAATAAAATGGTGGAAACTAAAGGACTCGAAAGTGAACAATAAATTCAAAATGGAAGTGATTGAAAGAGGAATACTTGGTGGACAGGAAGACTGGAAAAAAAATAGCTGAAATAATACGGAGCATTGCCTGAAGGGAACTGGGTGAAACATCAGGAAAAGTTAGCACAGCAGGTAGATGGGAAACGTGGTGGTGGAACCAGGAAGTCCAGGAGAAGCTGAAGGATAATAAAAAAGCTAAAAAGGCATGGGATACCATCAGAGATGATGCAAGCAAGTTGGCCTATAAAACTGCAAGAAAGCAAGCTAAGAGAGAAGCAGGCATAAGATGAATTGTACAAAAAACTAGAAACAAAGGAGGGGAAAATGAGTTGTTCAAAATAGCAAAGCAGAGAAACAGACAAAGCAAGGATGTTCAACAAGTAAGAGTAATCAAGAGTAAAACTGGGGAGATTTTGATGGAAGAAGAGAAAGTGAAACAGAGATGGAAGGAGTATTTCAACAACTTGCTCAACCAGGAAAACCCTAGAGAAAGAAGAGAAACAAGAACAGAAGGGAGAGAAAGGGACCTGGAAGATATCTCTGGAGAAGAAGTCAGGACTGGGTTGAGGAAGATGAAGAAGGGAAAGGCTCAAGGACCTGATGACATACCAGTGGAAGCATGGATTACTCTAGGCAATAAAGGTGTGGAGTTTTTAGTGAACTTCTTCAACAGGCTCTTGAAAGGAAAGAAGATGCCAGATGAATAGAGGAAGAGCGTGCTTGTACCTTTGTACAAAGATAAAGGAGATATCAAGGAATGTGTAAACTACCGGGAGATCAAGTTGATGAGCCACACTATGAAATTGTGGGAGAGAATAATAGAAGCAAGGATAAAAAAGGAGGTGACGATTGCTGAGCAACAATTTGGGTTCATGCCAGGAAGGAGTATCACCGACGCAATATTTTGTCTAAGGATCCTGTTGGAAAAGTGGACTGAAGGGCAGAAGGCAATGCACTGTGCCTTTATTGACCTGGAGAAAGCATACGACAGTGTACCCAGAGAGGAACTGTGGGAATGCTTGCAGTTAGCTGAAACATCAGAGTGCTACATAAAGATTATCAAGGATATGTATGATGGAGCGACAACAACTGTGAGAAGTGCAGCAGGGTTGACTGAAGAATTCAAGGTAGGTGTTGGACTCCACCAAGGTTCAGCACTCAGCCCATTTCTTTTTTCCATCATCATAGATAGGCTGACGGAGGACATAAGGAAGGACGCACCATGGGATATGCTGTTTGCAGATGACATAGTTCTGTGTAGACAAAATCATAGGGAGCTAGAGGAGGATCTGGAGATTTGGAGAGAAATGCACTGGAGAGAAGAGGCCTGAAAGTGAGCCAAAGCAAGACCGAATATTTGAGGGTTGGAGGTGTGGATGATGGAGAAGAGTTGAAGCTCCAAGGCGAAAAGATAAAGAGAGCAAAAAACTTCAAATACCTGGGTTCAACAGTTAGTAGCGATGGAAGATGTGAAGAAGAAGTAAAGAGAAGAATCCAAGCAGGATGGATGTGTTGGAGGAAGGTGTCTGGAGTTCTGTACGACAAGAATTGTTATCAGCAAAGATTAAGGGTAAAATGTACAAGAGTGTTGTTAGACCAATCATACTTTATGGAATGGAAACAGTGGCAGGAGGGAAAAATGGAAGTTGCAGAGTTGAAAATGGTGAGATGGGCACTAGGAGTGACAAGAAAGAACAAGATAAGAAACGAATACGTGAGAGGGACTGCGAAAATTGCAAAGCTGGGAGACAAACTTCGGAATGCTGAGAGACAAACTATGTTGGTATGGACACATAAAAAGGAGAGAAGACTACGTGGGGAAAAAGATGATGGAGATGGTGGTGCCAGGCATACGGAAAAGAGAAAGGCCAAAGAGAAGGTGGATGGATTTGGTGAGAGAAGACATGGAAAGGGTTGGAGCTAGGAAAGGAGACGAAGTAGATCGAGTGAAATGGAGATTACTGTCGCGTTGTGGTGACCCCGAGTAGGGAGAAGTCGAAAGAAGAAGAAGAAGAAGAACGAAAAGGCTAAACCTTAGCTAAATGTTTACAACAGTAGGCTATTAGACTTTTACCATTTTGTTCAACCCCACTTATTTTGTGTACAGATCGCTCACATTCCGTCATCATCTTGTGCCATTGAGCAAAAAACTATATTAGCGCGTCACACTGCTGAAGCAACTTGCAGCCTCAGAATGAGGTGCTGCTGCTAAAACACTGTGCAAAGCTGTCCTATCTCTGGACTATTTTACAGCTCGGTACTGCGCACCAGTCCGGTGTCGCAGCGCTAACACTCGCTTTTTATAGACGGTGTCCTGTATGACACTTTGTGCATTGTTCGTGTATGCCTGGGTCCCAATCCAATTGACAGCCTACCAATACTTTCTGGCATCCAGCCAGCTATGAGCTTCAACGACTGGGATCAACACTTTACTTGGCTAACAGTGCAACTCTTGGTTATATCCTTTTCAGAGGTTTCGGTGGCAATTGACACCAAGATGCTTCAATAAGAAAAAAATCTTTTGGTGTGATTGTGTCAATTGACACCAAAAAGTAAATGCAATCCAAAAATGTTTCTAGACTTCACAAGGCTATCCAAAAATATATTTGAACTCCTGTCTAAAAGAGGTAATTTTTTTTTTTTATTTATTTTCATTTTTACTCACAATCAACTTGAAATTAATCAAAGTGCATGTAGAAATAAAGATTGTGAATAAGGAAGCAGCGACTAAACGAAGTAGTTTTCTTATTAACATCACATCGCTTTGTTCAATTAAGGTCGCCGTACCTTAATTGAACAAAGCGATGTGATGTTAATAAGAAAAGGAAAGCGAAAAGAAGATAATTAATACACACATCCGAGCCATATTCAGAGAATGTTGTATAATCATTTGTGGGAGAAACAACAAACTCAAAGACCAAAAGGGTCTGGACCAAAAAGGGTCAGGCAGGCAAAAAAACCCACCGATTAAAATTTTTAGATTGAATTTAGAATCTTTAAAAATGTCTGATTCTTTTTCCACCCTCCTAATAAAACTACACGATTTCTTTTTTTACCACCAGCAGCATTGCTGCTACAACAGTAATCTTTCCGAACCATGGACTCCACATTGGTTCAAAGTTACTATTTTTACTATCAATAAGTCATCAACAGCTATCACTTAATATTGTAAAAAATGGTTGGAAATAACATATTCAATATTAATTTAATCGCAAAAAAATATGAACACTAAAAATGATGCTAGGGGCAAACGCTGTTCACAAAAATTTTCATTGATCAGTTCATCTGACGTCACTTGACGCTCAGCTGACGTATTCACTTTGTTTCCCTATATGTTGCTATGACAGCAATGACATCGAATTCGAAATGATTATGAAAATATAACTAAAAAAAATTTGAGTACGCTGTGGACCGCAATGCGACCCACGGGCCGCAGGTTGGACATCCCTGGTCTAGACTTTCTCAAAACAAGCGTAAAGAGCCTTTTTCCGGCCACCTAATGGACATGGCAACTGTTGCCAACCATTCCAGCTTTGGCCTTATGTAGGTTGTTTGAATAGCCAATAAGTCATGAAACGGATAGCATATTTCGGTGATTTAAATTTGAGTTGGGATTTTCAAAATCAGTTTAAATTTTACAGTCTGTTAGCAATGTATTAAAAATTAAGTTTTTGCACATAGTAGGTTATACTTTGCTTGTAGTTAGATACTGTAGTAATTTATTCAAAAATTGTTTTGAACATATTTCACACTGTAACGCGCGGTAATTTTGCTTTTAAAATTTATTTAAGTCCAATATTACATAGGTTAAATTTAAAACCGAAATTAGATTGACGACCAAATTACTTTGTAACTGTATTATGGTCAGACATAATTATTAAGTATTGACCAGATACAGACAGATAAATGGTTAATGTTTTATTGTTTAAGTATTAACCATTTATCTGTCTGTATCAACATTTCTCGTAGAAATCAGTAAGATAATTACAATTCTTGTTTTAAATTATATAATTGCATCAGGTTTGTTTCTTGTGCATATGTGTATTATAAATTTTGGTATCTCCAATATTATTGCAGTCAAGTTGCATGACATAATGAGTTTCAGTTGATTTTTTGTTCATATTTGCAGACAGTTTTATCCATTCAATTACTTGGGAAAAATAAAGATAACTTATTAATTATAAATATTTACCCATTGCCTTTTGATGAAGTATAGCTTTTTGTAGCCTTTATCTTATAGTCGGCAACGTGGTCGAGTGGTTAAAGCACCAGACTATAATCAGCATGGTCTTGGTTCAAAACCCACTTGTGCCATTCTGTTATGTCCTTGGGAAAGACACTTTAAGGCACTTTCCCGTGTTTGGTGGTCTTGACAAGCAGTTCTAAATTGCAGTCATATCTCTACTAAATTACTAGCGGACAGCAATATCTTGGCATCTCCGGAAGCAGGTCGGGGTATTTGCTTACCTTATGTATAGCGCCTCCGTCGCTTTCCTGTGAGTCAGGAGGATACCGTAAATATAGACATAAAAATAAAAAAAATAAAAAATAAAAAAATTATAGAGTTATTTTTTAAATTTAATCAAAAAATAATAATATTTTATTAATGTAACAATTGTTTTTGGTATCATACTTTTCTGTTTTTGAATAACTTAGTTTTTGCATTAAGTACCATTTTAAGTTGATATGCAAAGATGTAAACGTTTAAGCTCATTATAAATTATCAAACTATCTGTTTTTCATGATTTGAAAATTTTGGAGTTTATTGCTTGTTTCTCTTTTAACCATTTGCAGTCATAACTGTAAGTGGCTGATTCACTTAGTTAAAGACAGGGAAACCAAACTATTGAATAATTTTATTAATTTAAGCAAATTTTGTTATAGAATCTACATAAAATTTTGCTTTGTTTTACAAGTCTACATATATTGGGTTGGACAAAAAATTTGTTTGTTTTTTAAATGTCCTCTTTTTGATATTATTATTCTTTAAATCCTGTATTTGATACAGATTGTATGTTGACATCAATGTGTAATAAGCCTTTGAGCAAAAAAGTTTTTACATTTTTGTTTGTATTTCAGCCCTTAAAATGGAAAATCAAACAGAGAACTATTGATATCTGATGCTTTTTTACTATTAAAAAACAAAGAAAGCTACAGAAACCTGCAGAAAGATTTTATTTTTTTATTTTTATGTCTATATTTGTTCTCCTGACTTGCAGGAAAGCAACTGGCTCTAATGGCGCTAATACATAAGGTACACAATTACCCCGACCTGCTTCCAGAGATGCCAAGATATTGCTGTCTGCTTGTAATTTAAAGAGATATGACTGTAATTTAAAACTGCTTGCCAAGACCACCAAGCAGGAAAGTGCTGTAAAGTGTCTTTCCCAAGGACACAACAGAAAGGCACAAGTTTGCCATGTGTATGGGGAGAATGCTCTTACCGAATAAGTGTGCCAGAAATGGTTTGCTCAATTTTGAAAAAGAAATTTTTCAATTTGCTCTTGCTGGCCAAAGGTGATTGACAGTGACCAAGTGAAAGCTGTAGTTGAACAAGATTGTCATTTGACAACCAGACAAATTGCAGACATTCTCAAGATTACAAAATCGAGCATGGAAAATGAATAAACTTGGCTATGTTTCTAAACTTGATGTTTGGGTTCCCCATAAACTGACAGAAAACATAAACATAAATAAAAAAACAAAGTTTTAGGCCAACCAAATAATTATGTAATGTATGCTTGTGATGGTGGTAGCAGTTTCTGCTTTTAATATATTTAATTAATAAATACATACCGGTAATTCAAAAGTTATCAGTGCATGTGCAAACTGGTAGTATATTAAAATGCCTCAATGTGCATTAGGGTTATGCTTTTAATTTAAATTAAACACTTATTTTCAAAAATTTGTTTTTATCTTGATTGTATTACAGAACAATTAACATTTTGTTATTTCTTCCTTTTTCATTTCTGCTTTTTACCACTTACAAAATTTTCAATTTTACTATACTTTTTAAGGCAGAGCTGAAATAAATAATACTGGCACTGATGTAAAACAAATTAAACATTGAGCAAATATATTTCTAAATAACATTGATGTGAACTATAGAGTTGATTTATTTTGAGATTTTACCAAATAAAAGTAAACCAGGGGTTGAGGATGGCTGCTCTATTACATTGTTTTTAAAGCAATTACTAAAAAGTCCAAATGTCAACAAATTAAAATTTTGGTACACAAAAATATGCCTAATTCAAGAATTCTCCATTCTTCATGGTCCAGACTTTGGATTCTTGACCAGTCAATTAAAAAAACAAAATCTTTTAGTTAGTCAGCCACTATTAGATTAACCAATCAGTCAGTTTGGAAGCATTTGGTAGATTACCAAAGGTCTTTTCAAGTAGTCACCGGTGAAATTAACCCAGAACCCCCCTTTCAGCATCAGGGTGGAATAAATAAGAAACCAAGACAAAATGGTTAACCAATAGTAATCACAGAGGCATCTCAATTAGTTTCACAAACAAAAATTGCTTACAGTGACTTTTTAGAGAGACCCGATTACCAAATTGTTTGGTATTGTTTTCTTTGTTATTTCTACTCCAAATGCAGTATATCACAAAAACAATAATGTTAATGTGGGACCAGTAAATTTAGTAAATTGTTATTGGTAAGTTTTGAGATTACTTTGGTTAAGCCTACAAAGTTGTATTATGAGTCAAAAAAGAATAAATATACATATTGTAATGATAAAAAACCGCTTAAAATATTAGTAACCTAACTGTTTTAACACTTTTGCAGGCAAAGGGCCGTAAATTAACTTTTGTTTGCTATTTGCCGAGTTTAGTTCATTACTATTTAGGTTTTGGGAACTCCCCAAAGTCTGTGAGGTTAGTAATGGCAAACTGTGAATGACACCCTGTCTTAAACGTATACATATGTTCTTTGGCAGCAAAAGTGTTAAAACTGATTAAAAATCAACATTAAATTAAGAATATAAAAATACAGTAACAGTAGTTCAAAAAGGTGCAACAATGTTATAAAATAGTTAGCATCAGAAGAGTGAGGATAGTTGAAATTAACTAATTTTTTAAAGTGATTTACAGGATTTAGGCTATTGCTATCACAGTATCCCTTGTTCGAGCTAGTTAATCTTTAAATTATTAATAAAATGATCACAATTATTTTGCTTGATACTGATGTGATAAACAATGTGCAACTGGCAATGAAGTGGTAAGAAATATAAACAAGATGTTTGAAGTATTTTTATTACAAAACTAGCTTGGTTGTATGATTGATTAATACAGGGTGACCCAAGAAAAATAGAACCCATAAAAAATTTTATTAAATCTTATCAACATCAATAGAATTTTAAGAAACTTGGTTGACTTAAATATCAATCTTTGTACCATCATTTCTCAAAGTTTCAGTTATTTTGGTTGCTGTACATTAAAGTTGTGTATTGTTTAAAATATGCTCCAAATGGGCGGAACAGCATTGGAGCAAACTTGCGGACAACACTCAAAATTGTCAATCATTCCAACACATTTCTCTTTTAGGATTTCTCAAACTTTTGCTGTATTTAATGCTTTTAGTTCATCAATGTTTAAACTAATGGCACTAAATGCAGCAAAAAATTTGAGAAATCTCAAAAGAGAGATCAGTTTGAGTGAGTGACAATTTTGCATGACGTCTGCAAGTTTGCCACCAATACTGTTGTGCCCATTTGGAACATATTTTAAACAATACATAACTTTAATGCAAAGCAACCAAAATAACTGAAACTTTGAGGAATGATGTTACAAAGATTGATATTTAAGTCACCCAAGTTGATAAGATTTAATAAAATTTGTATGGGTTCTGCTTTTTTTGGGTCACCCTGTATCTCTTTTACTCTATGCTGTCGCACAAATTAAGTTATCTAGTTTACAATTTTAAAATAAAGTGATAAAAAATAAAAGAAGTTTTTGAAGTAATTTTTTTTACAAAGTTTTATTTTTATTTTGAAATAAAGGTTTAGGTATCTTCTTTTTTCAGCTTCTCCCTACTCGGGGTCACCACAACGCGACAGTAATCTCCATTTCACTCGATCTACTTCGTCTCCTTTCCTAGCTCCAACCCTTTCCATGTCTTCTCTCACCAAATCCATCCACCTTCTCTTTGGCCTTTCTCTTTTCCGTATGCCTGGCACCACCATCTCCATCATCTTTTTCCCCACGTAGTCTTCTCTCCTTTTTATGTGTCCATACCAACATAGTTTGTCTCTCAGCATTCCGAAGTTTGTCTCCCAGCTTTGCAATTTTCGCAGTCCCTCTCACGTATTCGTTTCTTATCTTGTTCTTTCTTGTCACTCCTAGTGCCCATCTCACCATTTTCAACTCTGCAACTTCCATTTTTCCCTCCTGCCACTGTTTCCATTCCATAAAGTATGATTGGTCTAACAACACTCTTGTACATTTTACCCTTAATCTTTGCTGATAACAATTCCTGTCGTACAGAACTCCAGACACCTTCCTCCAACACATCCATCCTGCTTGGATTCTTCTCTTTACTTCTTCTTCACATCTTCCATCGCTACTAACTGTTGAACCCAGGTATTTGAAGTTTTTTGCTCTCTTTATCTTTTCGCCTTGGAGCTTCAACTCTTCTCCATCATCCACACCTCCAACCCTCAAATATTCGGTCTTGCTTTGGCTCACTTTCAGGCCTCTTCTCTCCAGTGCATTTCTCTCCAAATCTCCAGATCCTCCTCTAGCTCCCTATGATTTTGTCTACACAGAACTATGTCATCTGCAAACAGCATATCCCATGGTGCGTCCTTCCTTATGTCCTCCGTCAGCCTATCTATGATGATGGAAAAAAGAAATGGGCTGAGTGCTGAACCTTGGTGGGGTCCAACACCTACCTTGAATTCTTCAGTCAACCCTGCTGCACTCTCACAGTTGTTGTCGCTCCATCATACATATCCTTGATAATCTTTATGTAGCACTCTGATGTTTCAGCTAACTGCAAGCATTCCCACAGTTCCTCTCTGGGTACACTGTCGTATGCTTTCTCCAGGTCAATAAAGGCACAGTGCATTGCCTTCTGCCCTTCAGTCCACTTTTCCAACAGGATCCTTAGACAAAATATTGCGTCGGTGATACTCCTTCCTGGCATGAACCCAAATTGTTGCTCAGCAATCGTCACCTCCTTTTTTATCCTTGCTTCTATTATTCTCTCCCACAATTTCATAGTGTGGCTCATCAACTTGATCTCCCGGTAGTTTACACATTCCTTGATATCTCCTTTATCTTTGTACAAAGGTGCAAGCACGCTCTTCCTCTATTCATCTGGCATCTTCTTTCCTTTCAAGAGCCTGTTGAAGAAGTTCACTAAAAACTCCACACCTTTATTGCCTAGAGTAATCCATGCTTCCACTGGTATGTCATCAGGTCCTTGAGCCTTTCCCTTCTTCATCTTCCTCAACCCAGTCCTGACTTCTTCTCCAGAGATATCTTCCAGGTCCCTTTCTCTCCCTTCTGTTCTTGTTTCTCTTCTTTCTCTAGGGTTTTCCTGGTTGAGCAAGTTGTTGAAATACTCCTTCCATCTCTGTTTCACTTTCTCTTCTTCCATCAAAATCTCCCCAGTTTTACTCTTGATTACTCTTACTTGTTGAACATCCTTGCTTTGTCTGTTTCTCTGCTTTGCTATTTTGAACAACTCATTTTCCCCTCCTTTGTTTCTAGTTTTTTGTACAATTCATCTTATGCCTTGTTTCTTGCTTTTGCCACTTCTCTCTTAGCTTGCTTTCTTGCAGTTTTATAGGCCAACTTGCTTGCATCATCTCTGATGGTATCCCATGCCTTTTTAGCTTTTTTATTATCCTTCAGCTTCTCCTGGACTTCCTGGTTCCACCACCACGTTTCCCATCTACCTGCTGTGCTAACTTTTCCTGATGTTTCACCCAGTTCCCTTCAGGCAATGCTCCGTATTATTTCAGCTATTTTTTTTCCAGTCTTCCTGTCCACCAAGTATTCCTCTTTCAATCACTTCCATTTTGAATTTATTGTTCACTTTCGAGTCCTTTAGTTTCCACCATTTTATTCTCTTCACTAGTTTTGGTGCTTTCCTCCACTTTGTCCAAATGACCATCGCACTGACCACTATTCTGTGCTGTTTCGCTACACTTTCACCGACAACAACTTTTGTATCCACCACCTCCTTGATTCTTCATCTTCTCATCATAATGTAATCCACCTGCGAACTGCGTACACCACTGCCGTTCTGTAGGCGACTCTATGTGCTGGTTTCTTTATAAAATATGTGTTAGTAATCACTAGTTCCCTTCTCTTAGCAAAATCCACCACTGCTTGTTCTTCATTATTTCTTTCGTTTAGGTATATAGTTTGCTATTTACTTAAAAAAGAAAGAAAAGAGAAAAGTGAGTCAGAAGAGAGAAAATGAGAGAAATTTTTTGCCTGAGAGAAGAAAAAAATTTTGAAAATAAAAGTGACAGCTGATAATAAAAAAGATCCAAAACTTTTTTACTTTTTTTAATTTGTATTAAATATTTTCTTATTGAGTTAGTTTATAAAATTGTAGTTCATTGAAAAAATATGTGTATTTTATTGGCAATTTTTAAAATAGATATGTATTACTGCAATGTCATTTTAGCTGTTACTTAATATTTGACTATAACTGCATTTATCAATTGTTTGAAAAATTATTTATAAATTAGTTGAAAGGCTTATAGTTTATTTAGCTACCCTATAACCAATTTTGAAAATCTGAGTTATGGTATTTTGATAAAATTTTTAAAAAATAAAAGAAAAGCAGCATTGTAATGATAATATGCTTTGCTTTCTTTTTTTTTTAAATCAAAGTTGTTAAATAACTTAATAAAGATTGTCTAGTTACACAGTAAACTAAAAACAAATATCTTATGTTTATAACTGAAATCTCACAAGTATTTTGAAATTATGAGTTTTATTCATTCGAAAATATTTTTTCCTCAATATTTATAGCTGAAAATCTAAAAACACATGAGAATTAAACAACATGTGGGTTCATTTTTTCTTTAAATTATTTTGTTTTGTGATTGATTTAGTTATATAAAATAGTTGTATGACTACATGAAATATTGATTGAAGTTTTTTTGAAAGTTATGATTGATAATATAAATGCATGAATTTGGCTATTTCAATTTGACATTTGCTTTAATTTATTTTCTGTTTGACGATTTATATATATAATGTTTTTATTAAGTTTTGTACTTTGTAGTGGTGCAATTTGTGATTGGCCCAAGCATAATTTCATACTTACATTGAAATGGGAAAAGCTAATTGTAAAAGAATTAATGATTGTGCCACCAAATATTTTGTCAAACTTATTGACCTGTGGACTGTCAGTTTTCATGTTTTGTCAGACTCTGATCAGATTGGATAATCATTTCAAAAAGTTGGACTGAATTCAGAGTCTAAAAAAACACAGTTTGCTCATCTCTGATATGTACCACTGTTCCTTTAAGGTTAGAAATGTCATGTGTTTGATTTTGATGTTTTTATTTTCAGTCTTTAATGTGTGATATAAGTGAGTATTGAATAGTTTATGTCAGACAGCTTGTGTTGTTAAAATTAGATTAATGCCATAATTTCTTTGCTTTTAAATCAAAATTTTTGAATTCTTACTAGAAATGTTTGCTTTTTCTAAGCATTTAGAAATTTTTTGATATTTAATTTTTCTTTAAGAATGCTTAGTATAATTGCTTTGTGTGGCTATATGCTTTGTTTAACCTATTTGTAAAACAGCATTTTTTGGTTATTAGTCAGTTTTCAGCTAAGATATAATTCAACTTAGTACTGATTCAAATAGAATAGGTAGTTTGCAAAAAGGTTAGGTCACTTGAGATATCAATGACTCTTGACTTTTATTGTTGCGCTATGATTCATGGTTGTCTTTGTAATTTTACAAACATCAACGAATTGATTGGTAAAAGGTGATATAGGTAGAGCCAGTGGCATATGCAGAAATTTGTCAGGAGGAGGGGTTTGCAAGTCAAAGCATGATTACTAAAAGTAGCCCTGGTCATAGGCCGAAAACTTTTCCAAACTTACATTCCAAATTAGAGTAAGCCTATTACATGTTTTAGAGTGCCTTGCAGTTGCATGAATTTTTTTGCCTACCCATTAACACAACTGTTAAATACCAATAAAATTTTTCAAAAATTTAGCTCACTGATATAATTGAATTAATACAGCTCAAATCGAACTCAATTTTAATAATGGCTACAATCACAAAGCATTGCTACAAAAGTATGAAGATGATTCACCTTGTATAGCTACATATTGAAGTAGTACTTTTCAAAACAAAACGTATTGCCTTTACTTTTGATAACTTTTTTATATATCAAAATATAGGCCTAGTTATTTTTAGATGAAAAAAAAAAATATAGGTAATTAGCAAAACAAACTTATTAACTTATGCTTTTAATAAGATTTTTGTAAATAATTATTAGGATTATTTTGTCCATTCACATATGAGGTCTGTCTGAAAAATATCCGACCTTATCTTTACTGTCAAAAATAATGCCATGGCAGCAAAGTGGTTTTGGCAGATTGTAATGTCACTATTACTGCCCACGCATAAAAAATTTCAAACCGATACTTGGTGTCATTCTCTTTAGTGCAGTATCATTGATTTTTTGCTTGCAAACATAATGAAAAAGAGCATGAAACTGAAACAATTCAAAAGATTCAGCAAGCTTTTGGAGATGAGGCCTTAATTCAAACTCAAATAAAGGAATGATTTAATCACTTCAAAAACGGTCAAATGTCAGTGGAGAGTGACAGGCATGCTCTGGCAGACTATCCACAAGCCAAAATGAGGAGGTGATTGAGAAAGTTCACCAAATTGTAATAGAAAATCGCTGTCAAACACTCAGGAAAATTGTTAAAGAAGTGGGAATAAACAGAGGATTAGTTCACTCTATTTTAACTGAAGATCTGTGAATGCAGAGAGTGTCAGCCAAATTCATTCTCAAGCTGCTGATGGAGCAACAGAAGGAGCTCCTGTAGAAATCGCCCAGGACATGATAGATTGTGCAAACAATGACCTAGAATTTACAAAGACTATCATAACTGATGATGAGACCTGGGTTTGCAGTTACAATCCAGAAAGCAAGTTTCAATCTTTACAATAGAAGCATCCAGAATCACCAAGGCTCAAAAAAGCACAACAAGTTTGCAGCAATGTGAAAGTGATGCTGACCTGTTTCTTTGATTTCTGTGGCATTGTGCATCATGAATACACACCAGAAGGCCAAACAATCAATAAAGAGTACTATTTGGAAGTTTTACGTTGCCTTTGTATGCTGTGCAAAGAAGGTGACCAGACATGTGTACAGGAAGAACTGACAGCTTGACCATGACAATGACCCTGCTCATTCTGCCAATGTAATCAAAGGTTTTTTTGGCCAAAAACAATGTGGCACTTATGCTGCAGCCTCCTTACTCTCCTGATTTGGCACTATGCAATTTCTGGCTATTCCCCAAGTTAAAAACTATGCTAAAAGGGATACGATTTCAGTCACATAAGGACATTATGGAAAAAACGATGGTGGAGCTTAGGAGCATTCCAGAAGAGGAGTTCAAGAGGTGTTTGCAAAAGTGGTAGAGGCACTAGGAAAAGTGCATGCACTTGCAAAGGAAGTATTTTGAAGGAGATTAAATAAAACTTGTGATTTTTACTGTGTTGTGTGTTTTATGTCGAAAGGTAGGATACTTCTTGGATAGACCTTGTAAACGCAAAAAAAATTGAAACTATTAATTTATTTCCTATTTTGTGAACCAGGGGGGCACCAAACTTTTATCATAAAGGGGCATAACTGTGAGGTCTAATAATAGCAGGCAAATACAAAAAAAAGTAATAGGAAATTTTTTTTGGTAAAGTTTGTGACGACATCAAAGGAGGCGCATTCAATTTTGAACCAAAACAGGTGCAAGAATTCAACCCTAAACATAAGAAAAACAGTTGTTCTGAGTTTAATTCCCAACCAAGACAGGCACAAGATTTCTACTCTAACCCTAAGAAAGTCAGTAGTTCTGAGTTCAAGTCCCACCCAAAACAGTTGACAACAAAGTTGTAAATCCTAACCCTAGCTGTTACCATAGTTGCAAGTTTGATTCTCACCCAAGACAGTTGACAGTATAGTGTCTAACCCTAGCTATTATCAAAGTTACAAGTTCAACTCCTAACCAAGTCAGCTGTTGACAGTAAAGCTCTAAATTCTAAATATAAAAAACACTAAAAACTGATGATAGCAGAAACCTAAAGAAGACACTAGTTTCGAGTTCAGTTTGCCTCTAGGACAGTTGTTTTTTTCACATCAAAGTTGTCTCTATGAACTCAATCCCATTTCATAAGCAAGTTTGATATTGTTTTAATGATTTCAACCCCTCATCAAACTTTTAATTAACATTTTGCAGTCTACCGATTTCCTGTTTTTCAAAAACGAGTCTCATTACCAATTTCCTGTTTTTAGGTACATGACAAAAAGCCTGATAAACCATTTCTCGTTTGCAGGTGTACAATAAAAAAGTCTGTCAAAATATTTCCTGTTTTTAAGTGCACACGAAACGAGCCTGTGAAAATATTTCCTGTTTTTAGGCACACAATGAAAAAGCCTTACAAACCATTTCGTGTTTTTAGGCACACAATAAAAAAATCTGTCAAAATATTTCTTGAGAAGGGCAGGTTTTGCCAAGTCAGGTTTGTTGTGCAATAGCTTTTCTGCAGTTAAACTTGATTTTTAAAAAATACTTATGTTCAATCTTTTAAAACAGATGTTTCATAACATTTACAATTTTTTCAAAGCAAGCTTGATTTTTGTTGTACCTATGTTCAATTTTAAAAGTTTTATTTTTAGGTAAGCCTAATTTTGATTTGTAGGATATCTATCTTTGATCTTTAAAGGTTTAGTAGGCAAACTTGGTTTTTGTTATTCTTAGTTCAATTTTTCAAAAAGTTTTTTCGAGGCAAGCTTGATTTTTAGAAATCTACATTTAAAAAAATTTTTCTCTAGGCAACCTTGGGTTTTGTTATACCTATGTTTATTTTTTAAAAAGTTTTTCCTAAATATGCTTGATTTTTTGCTATTTATAGAATATCTATGTTTACTTTTTCAAAAAAAATTTTTCCTAGGCAAGCTTAATTTTTAGACACCTATATTAAATTTGAAAAATTTCTCTCAAAGCAACCTTGATTTTTGTTTCACCTATGTTCTATTTTAATAGTTTTTTCTTGGCAAGCTCGATTTTTATTCATAGGACACATATATTCAATTTTAAAGCAGGTATTCGCTAAAAAGCTTTTAGACAAACACGATTTTTATTTATAGGATATTTGTGTTCAATCTTTTAAACACAGGTTTCATAACAAGAAAGTTTGACATTTTTCCATTTTTGTTAGTAGCAGACCCACAAATTGAAACATAGTTAGTAATTTTATTTTTATTTATGGTGTATGAATTCACTTTCTAGTATTAACATTTTAAAAATAATTTGTTTCAAAAATGAATTGAGTTCTAACTATTTTTTAATCTTTTGGTCATCTTAAAAGTCGGTTTATAAACTTTTAATAATAACAGAAAAAATACTCATAATCGCTGCAAGCCCGACAATATGCTTTTGATAATTGTGTCAAGATCTCTCTGTTACAAAAAAGCTTGGATCGTATTTTTTCCGGAGCATATCGCGTTTTCCTGTTAAATACTGCGACATATACATGATTGATCTTGTTAAAATCTTGTTATTTTAATTTAATTTCCAGTCAAGTGTAAAAATAGAGTAAGCGAAAAAAATTTTTTTCAAATACACCTTAAATTTTATAGTTTTCTCTTTTAAAAACAATTTGTGAAAGAAATTTTATTTCATTACTAGCTGGACCAAAAAATTCGCATACTGCTTAATCTTAGCTCCTAGTTTATTTGCCAGTTAAGTGCAACAACGGTTTATGTTAAAAAGTCTTTGCATTTAAAGATTAATTTTTTTTTACTTTTACTAACAAAATTATTGTCAACTGTCGTGGGTTGGAATTGAACTCACGATCACAGAATTTCTTAGGATTAGGGTTAGGGTCCTCTTTCCTCCTTTAATGACGTCACAAACGTTACCAAAAAAACATTTCCTACTACTTTCGTTTGTATTCGGCCCGCTGTCGTCAGACCTCATAGTTATCTGGCCCTTCATGAAAAAAGTTTGGTGCTCCCTGGTTTACAGAATAGGAAATAAATTAATAATTTCAATTTTTTTGCGTGCATGTCAATGGCCAATATAATCCCAATAGTTATTTACAAAAATCTAATTAAAAGCTTAAGCTAATAAGTTTGTTTCGCTAATTACTTATCTTTTTTTTTCATTTAAAAATGACTAGGCCTATTGTTGTGATATTGTGCAATAGATGACATAGTGTTTTTCTTAAACGCTTCTAATCTTAATCAGCGCCTTCTGCTCAAACAATTATTGGACGCGCGCGTCTCCAGGCATAGTTGTTACTAGTTAAATATGCGCCTTTATTTTGGTTTAGCAGTCAGTTCGAAGTATCAAGCTACTACAGCAAACGAACTAAAAAGCATTATCTTTCAATACGGTTGTTTTTTGGCTAAGTACTTTTGTGAATATTTACTATTGTTTTTTTAATAAACCTGTATATATATATATATAAAAAATTTATCAAAAGTAAAGGTCATACGTTTTGTTTTGGAAAGTATAGCTTTATAATTTTTCTCCTTTACTTGCAAAATAGCGTCTTACCATGCTAAGATTTAGTGCGCCTAATACTATAAATAGATAGACGGCTGTTTTTTCAGAAACAGCTGTCGTCTACCGCCATGTGTCGTTGAACAGTCGCCGACTGCTTGGAAATTCGCCAACAATTTTTTTTGAGACGTGGCACCATGTGAATATGGTGCTATATTTGTCACAACCTGTGTTCCGCCAAGCAGTTTAAAGTGCCGTATCTTTCCCAAGGACACAATGG
Source organism: Diplosoma virens (assembly GCA_963680785.1). NCBI lineage: Eukaryota > Metazoa > Chordata > Ascidiacea > Aplousobranchia > Didemnidae > Diplosoma > Diplosoma virens. The sequence goes on from OY796894.1 coordinate 25,821,900, forward strand.
AAAGCGTGATTAGGTTTTGAACGGAGAAAATGTATTAATAGATTACAATTTTTGCGCTCTTAACCATGCTGCCGACATGCATGTATACACTGGTGCCTTCGAAGACACGAAACCAGTGGTTCTCAAAGTGAGCCACTTGGCTCCCTAAGGAGGAATTTGAAATCTCCAAGGAGAAAAAATCACTAGAGGTGGAATCAGGGAGGAATTTGAAAATTTCACTCCAATATAAGTGAGGCAAAAAAGTTGGTTCTTCAAAGTGAAAAGTTTTTTTGGAATACTTTTTAGGGATGAAAATATCAGCAGTGTGGTTGAGTGGTTAGAGCATTGTGATTGTGATCAACATGGTCTCAGTTCGAAACCTACTTGCACCATTTCGTTGTGTTCTTGGAAAAGACACTTTACAGCACTTTACTTTGCTTGGCAGTCTTGGCAAACAATTCCAAATTTCAGTCATATCTCTGTATAACTAAAAAACAAAATAAAAATATTTTAACCAAGCAGCAACATCTGGGCATCTCCAGAAACAGGTTGGGTTAATTGCTTGCCCTATCTATTGTTTTGTGATGCTTTCTGCGAGTCAGGAAGATAAATGTAGAGATGAAGTAAAATAAATAAAAATTGAGAAATCTGAGAAAGGTTTAAAATTGAATGTTTTTGAACTTTCTGGGATAACTGGAATTTGGGTCACAAATTTGGATAAAGACAAAAAAAATTCTTCACTTTGATCATCGAGGTATTTTTTTTTAGAAAGGGGAAATGATGGTACTCAAGTCCTGAAAGGGAGGAGTGTAGCAAAAACTTTTGAGAACCACTGCACTGAACAACAGCAACTATCTTTTTTATGAATGAGATGAAAATCTTATAAACACTCGTTAGAACCAAAGTTTCTATAAACAGAAAGTTATGCAACGTATAAAAAATAGCCCCATGTATCTAGACCAGTGATGGCAAAACTATGACACGTGTGTCACTAGTGACACGCGAAGAGATTGTATCTGATACGCTTGTGAAAAGTTAACAGGAAATTTTCGGTAGTCCCTAATACGAGCATTGTGTCACAACTAATGACTTAGTTAAGCTGATATCCCAGATTTTGCCATGTTGTTTTCATTTTTTTACTCAAAAAAACCTAGTTTATGCCATTGTCGTTTATCGTTTTTGTGATGTAATACATGTAATCGTGTATCACTTGGTAATTTTATTGTAATTATCCTTTCACTTAAAGATTTAACAATTTTGTGATTGCATCCCTCTTAATCATAATAAGAGAAAGAAAATTAAATTATTTGAAAACCGAAGTAATAGAAATTTGCAAGAATGTTGGACTAAACAGTTTAGGGTAATTAAAAGAAATTGCAAAGCTCTTTGCATTTTATGCGATGAACAAGTTGTGAGCAGAGCCTGGAATGTAAAAATATTGCGAAACAAATCACAAATGGATGTTAGAAAAAACTAAAGAAAAACGTACGCAGTATATACAGCAAGAATTAAAAAGAAAACTGTTCAATCTAAAAGTTGATTGAGATTCATCAGTGAAAATTCAGATTCGGTTTCAGCAAGTCTCAGTCTTTCACACAGTATTGTTAAGCATGGAAAACCTTTTAATAAATAATAATAAAAAAATATTTTAACCTATTATGTGAAGTAAATTTTGAACCTATTGTATTCGTTTTTTGAACATTAATTACATAATAATTAACTTCTTCCACAGCGTCCCGTTTTTAATGTCCTTCTCTGTCGCACCAATTTCCCCCATATCTTCCTACACTATATCTAAAAGTCTTCTCTTAAACCTCCCTCTTTTCCTCTTTCCCGATAACTCCATTTTCATCATCCTTCTTACATACTCCTGGTCTCTCTTCATGACATGTCCATACCACCTCAGCCTGCCCTTCCTCATCTTCATTTCTAATAGCTGGGACATTCCATGTCAACTCACATCCTTCTTTTGCCAAACATCTCCGATTTTGCTGAAATTTGGCATGTTTGTAGGTTTGGATGAGAAAATATCGCACACCAAATTTCAAGTTTCTAAATCAAATAGTTTTTGATATATGAAAGTTGAAAATTAGACACAAAATCGCCGCTTGAACGCCCCTGATCAAGCAAAAGGGGCTCTCCTGGCTTTATTTTTTGTTCGATTTCAAAGATGTTAATATCATTGAAAAGTTTTTTTCAGCAGCTTTCCAATGATATTTATATTTTAAATGTATCTATATAAATAAAAAAGTTATTTTTTGTCGTGACCTTGTGACCTTGACCTCGCATGACCCCAAAACCCCCACTCTAGAAAAAAAAATTTTTTCAATATTTTTGTTCCTCACATAAAGGACTATCAGCATGCCAAAAATCAAAGTGGAATCTCTTATGGTTTTTCAAGATATTTGCATTTTATTGAACAGGTGTGCCTAATGCAAATTTGTTAATACATACGCAATAAATATTTTAGCAACTTTGTCGATATTTTCAAATAAATCATTTTCGCAAGTTTTTTGTTAAAATCTCTTATGGTTTTTCAAGATATTTGCATTTTATTGAACAGGTGTGCCTAATGCAAATTTGTTAATACATACGCAATAAATATTTTAGCAACTTTGTCGATATTTTCAAATAAATCATTTTCGCAAGTTTTTTGTTAATTTTTTTCTAATTAAAAAATATCTTGAAAACCCATAGAGATCCCACTTTGATTTTTGGTATGCCGATAGTCTTTTATGTGAGGAACAAAAATACTAAAAAAATTTTTTTCTAGAGTGGGGATTTTGGGGTCATGCGAGGTCAAGGTCACAAGGTCACGACAAAAAATAACTTTTTTATTTATATAGATACATTTAAAATATAAATATCATTGGAAAGCTGCTGAAAAGAGCTTTTCAATGATATTAACATCTTTGAAATCGAACAAAAAATAAAGCCAGGAGAGCCCCTTTTGCTCGATCAGGGGCGTTCAAGCGGCGATTTTGTGTCTAATTTTCAACTTTCATATATCAAAAACTATTTGATTTAGAAACTTGAAATTTGGTGTGAGACATTTTCTCATCCAAACCTACAAACATGCCAAATTTCAGCAAAGTCGGAGATGGTCGGCAAAAAAATACCGAAAAGGGTGTGAGTTGACATGGAATGTCCCAGCCAGCCATTAGGGGCACATTCTAGCGTTTTCTGATGCCGGTCCCAATCCCGGATAGATGGAGAGGGTTGCGGCAGGAAGGGCATCTGGCGCCAAACTTTTTTTTCCAAAACATTATGATGCGTTGTGCTAATAATTAACTCCTATGCCATGTTAATTGATGATACCACTTTTTTTTACGATAATAGTAAAAAATATAAATATACCTAAAATTAAAGAACTGTTATTTAGAAGTGACACGCGATAAGAAAAAAATACTAAAAAATTTTTTTTGACACACCAACTGAAAAGTCTTGCTATCACTGATTGAGACGACCGTCTGCGCATAAGGACAATACAAATCAGAAAAGAAATTTTAATTTAACGTTGAATATGGCTTTAATTTAAAAAAAAGCAACGGATAAATTGGTTTTAAAAATCTTGAAATGGTATGACTATTGGAATTTATTAATAATTTTATTGCGAAAATGTATTGACCTTGTAAAACTAAGCCACTCACCAGAAAAAATTGTTTTATCCGAAATTCAATATGATGAAAATGAATTTCCTAATTGCCATTCGCTTGATCAACAGATTCTTAAACGTTATGTAAAATTGCGTCTAAATATTTATGCTTAGGAATTATCTTGAACATACCTCGCATATAACTTCTGTACATTATGCAAGTGAGATAGCTGCTCGAAGTTTTGATTAGTAATTTTACTGTTTTATTTTTATGTTGCTTTACACTTGAACTGTATCTTTTGTGAGCTTTGCTGAAAATGTATTGATTATTGGTTTTGCTTTTGCTTAGTTGTAAATGGCTACTGTATTTTGTAAAGTTTTTTAATTGTTTGATTTTTAAATTAATTATTTTTCCTTAAACTGTATGATATATTTAAGTAGTGAGCTGTACAGTTCCCAACTCTGTCCAGTTACATAAAAAGACAAAAGTTTTAAAACCGAAAAGAAGTTTTGGTCTTTGAAAGTCTAGAAAAGACTGCAGAAAAAGGTCTCAAATATTGCTCCGAATCGTAGATCGACAACTACTTTTTGATGTCATTTCTGTCTTAAATGTCGATAACCACGGTTACCAATTCGTGCTTCTAAGATTTGTACTTATTTTTATGAAAATTGTTTTATCTCCTTAACTTGCCGGACAACGACAGGCGTTGAATTTAGTATCTACAAACCAGATTGGGGTAATTGCTTTACGATCCATTTAACGCCCCGGTAACAAAGTTTACGAGTTAAGAACCAAAACGTATCATACATGAAGTGCAGATTTTCTCAAAAAATTAAACGTTGGAAAAATTTTGTTCTCTTGATGTAAAAGCATACATTTTTGCTCCAAGCCCTCACACCGAAATTTTTCTTTGGTTGAAGTTTGTTGCTTTTATGTAACCTCATTAAAAAATATTGGGCCCTGCACAGGCTCAATAAACAACAAAAATGAAGCGGTGAAAAAAAGGGCGGTTGATAACTGTTTAGGTATAAAATATTATCGCATGTTTATTGAATTTTTAAAATTTATGAGCTGTTTTGGTTCATAATGGGCTCGAGATGGCAAGACTTCATTTAAGTAAAATTTACTGTACTCTGATTTGAAATAAATTTTACTTACCGGTATTTTTTCATGCCATAAAATGTTAAACAGTAGAATCCAATATACGTATGAACTAAGTCGAAAGAAGCATTGTTAATAGCTCAATAGAAAAGATGAAGTACCTTTGCGAACTTTAGATTTATTTTGCCGCAAACTTCATCAAAATTCCCAACAAAAATCTTAAAATAAGAATTTTCGTTGAATAATTTATTGTAGTTTAACTTAATTTTGTTCTTTTTATTAATTTTTATAGATTTTAGAAGTGTGCTTTTACTTTTCAAGGTCTAAGTAAAAAAATTTTTTTATTAAAAAGATACAAGTTTTGTTAATCGTATCGACGATAATAGACACAAAATGGCGGCATAGTGACATATTAATCGAAACATTTGCATAACTTACTGTTGAAAAAAACTTTGGTTACAACAGCTGAGAATGAAGTTGTGGTTTTCAATTTATTTATTCCAATGCTTTGAGTCCAAACAATTCTAAAACATTATTCAATTCTATATATTTACCGTCATGCCACCTTAAGAGCGTTCTTATTGACTGTAGGCTACATAAGTTTTCTACAAAATGACAGGTACTTTCTGGCCGACTAAACTTTAAATAAAAATCCATATTGCAGTTTGTACGTTTAAATTGTTACGCAGGAGTGGTTCGTAGAGTATGTCTATTTTAAAAACAATTTAAACCTTTGAAGTGAACTACTGTGATTTTTAAAAAAAATTTCATAAACTGTTCAGTCAAAAGCCATTACGATATGGTTGCCATACCGTCCAGAAAATTCCGGACATGTCCGAAATTTTGGTCAAAAAAGCCAAATATCCGGAATTTTGGCATCCAGTAAATTATTTTTCAGAACTTGAACATGAAACTCGTATGTTTGATCTTGGGACGAAAATTGAAAAATCCGAGACCGATTCCAAGTAGACTTTTTTTTTAGATCTTCAGCCTAGAACAGAGTTTCTCAAACTTTTTTACTCACGGAACACCAAATCTTATCATTTTAGCCCACGGAACACTTAGCCAAAAATGTTTTAACTCAAGTTTGTCAAGATATAACAGACGTTAATTTTGCGATCAAAAACTAAAATTACTGAAGTTCCTTTCAAAACAGAACAAAGCAAAGAAAATAAAAGGTTAGGATCTTATAAAATAAAAGGAATGCAATTTATCACTTTAATGAGAAGGATGAGCTTGCATAAAAGCAGAAAGATGTTTAACGTCTGGCCTAATAGTTGATAGTTGAATGTACATATCTGCTTCAGCATCCAATCTGTTCCTATATTTTGTTTTTGTGGACACATATCGTGAAAACCCTGTTTCACATAGGTAGGTTGTTGCGAAAGGCAAGAGTTTCTTCAGAGCTTCTCTTGCAAGAGTAGGGTATTCTTTTTGCACATTTAGCCAAAACTTGCTTGAGAGGTGGCTTGTAAATTGCAATTTCAAATTACCATCGCTTGAAAGTTCGATGAATTCTTCCATAGTTTTTCCAGTAAATGGAGCAGTCGAAAAACTAAATGGATTACGAACCCAATCGCAATTGAACATCCCCTTTGGAAAATATAGAAGAAAAGTATTTTGCAGTTCCTGCAAGTGTCGCACAATATCGCTTTTCACAGATTGATCTATTGTGAGATTATTATCTCCAAGAAAGTTTTGCAGCAAAGGGAAGCAAGCGAAATCGTCGATTTTTACATTTTCGCACCAAAATTTTAGTTTTCGTGTGATGGCTGTAGCATTATCTTTTACAGAAAAAACAGTTGTGTACTTGCCTTGCAGGCGTAAGTTAAAATCTTTTAACTTGCCAAATATATCAGCCATATAAGAGAGATACTGCAGCCATTTTGGCTCGTGCAACCTGCATGATAAACCAAATTTGTTTTCTTCAAAAAATATCAATAGTTCATTTCTTAATTCAAAAACTCTCGCGAGCACCTTACCTCTGCTCAACCAGCGTACAGATGTGTGCAACAATAAATTGCAATGAATACTTCCCATTTCTTTGCAGATAACAGAAAAAATTCTGGCTTTCAGTGGTCTTGACTTGACAAAATTGACAATTTTTATCACATCATCCAAAACATTGCTAAGTTCAGGAGGCATGCTTTTTGTAGCCAGTTGATGTCGGTGGAGTGCACAGTGGGAGTTGGAACATTCCGGATTTTCTTTTTTAATACGTGACACCACACCTTTTATTGAGCCAGTCATGCTTTTAGCTTCGTCGGTGCAGTCATCCAAGCATTTTTTCCATGGAATTTTATTTTCGCTCATAAATGTATCCAAAATCTTGAACATCTCTTTCCTGTGGTAGAAGTGGGTAAGGTCTTGCACAAAAACAAATCTTCTTGAATGTCTCCATCATAGACATAACGAACAAATGCAAGCAACACAGCCAACCCTGCCACATCTGTCGACTCATCCAGTTGAAGACAAAAGAAATCGACTTGCTGTAAACGAGAGCATACTTCAGATTTTATATACATTCCCATGTCATCTATACGACGGCTAACAGAACTGTTTGATAAAGGAATGCTCTCCAGCTTTCGGTGGTCACTTTTGTTAAGCAAAATTTTTGCAGCTTCAAGCATGCAAGGCTTGATAAGGTCTTCGGCAATTGTGTGTGCCTCACCTGCTATAGCAATTCTTTTACTTATTAAATAGGACACTTCCAATAGTTTTTCGGTGGAAACTGTTGTTGAATGAATAACTTTTTGCATGTCTTTCACTTCGCGAAGTCTGGCCTTAAAAAACAAGATGTCTTTTCCAACTAAGTTAGGGTGATAGCTTTCCAAATGTCTTTTCATTTTGGCAGGCACAAGAGAACTATTGTGTAACAGTTTTTGGCATATGACACAAAGAGCACCAGGGTAGTCTTCAGAACCTGTCCAAGTTAACCCGAAGCCCAAGTAACTCTCGTCATATTTTCGTTTAACGCCACGTTTATTGGAATGACACTTTGGGCCACTGGTAGGTACAATAAGGTCGCTGTTTGCTAACAAATTATTATCATTGTTTTCAATTAAACCATTATCTTTTACATGTTCAATTTGTTTGTCATTTGTTAGAGGCAAATCAGAATCATCACAGGTGTTTTTGAGGTTTCCAGTTTTCAGCCAGCGATCCATTAATAAAAAATACGCGTATGTATGCTAAAATGAACGAATTAGCAGATATAAACACTGCACCTATGCATATGCAGAAAAAATACTGTAACTTTTGAAACATGTCTTTCAGCAAAGCATTTTTACTCTAGTCCAGACTCCCTTTAGCCCAGCGGCCCTAACTAGTTGTAAAATTTCTTATCTCTGAAAACAAAAAAGCCAATGCTTCTCAACCTTTTCCGCCTTCGAGACGTCCGGTATCATGCGATATGTGACCTCAAGTAACCTCGCAATATGTACAAAATAGGAAGAAAAAGCTTTCTTTAAACCAGAATAGGTTTAAAAAAGAAAACAGTCGTTTTTTCTATAAATTTATTTGTCATGCTCAGTTTTTTTGCTCAGTAAAAAGTTAAAAACTTCGCGAAAGTCGCGGAACACTTTGAGGAAGCTCATGGAACACCTGTGTTCCGCGGAACACAGTTTGAGAAACGCTGGCCTAGAATCTTGGACAGTTTTATTTTGTCCGTCCTTTCAAACATTTTTTTAGCTGGTACGCCCACGTCTGTCCGGAATTCCGTCTATTCAGATATGGCAACCTTACATTATGGTCGCATGAAAAAAATGCTCAACCCTTTAAACATTTATAAGCCACTACAAACAAATTTAAAGATATATTTTTTAATGACTAGTTTTTTCGGCTGGTGGAAAAGAAAGGCCAAGGTAGCCTACTTTGTTGAGATGTACCGGAATTCCGGCCGGATTTAAAGTTTAGTTCCGGTACTGGCCGGAATCAATTCCATTCTGCCCGGAACTGAAGTAATTATAGCCAATAGGACTGATTTATTTAGAAACATATCTACGCTTAGTTTACATGGTAAAATTGATGTAGACCAGTGTTTTCCAACCGGTGTGTTGTGAAAGATTTTCCAAAAAAACTGTTTAGGGACGTCGAAAGTTTGCGGCTTTTCTACGTGAGATTCGGAGGGAAAGAAAGAACGTGATTTCATGCGGAAACCTTTTATTTTTTTAGAGATCACCATAACTTTGGGACAAAAATTGAGATATCATTTACAGATTTTAAGTGAACACCTTTTAGAGATCACCATGATTTTGGGACGAAAATTGAGAAATCATTGACAAATTTTCAGTCAAGACCTTTTTATTATTAACCAATGGGGTGCCACGAAAATTTAAATAGCTAAATAATGTGTCGCCAATCGCCATATACAAAAGGTTGGAAACCACTGATGTAGGCAGTCATTTACTCGAAGATTGAACCTGCTAAATTGCTCTTACACATCTCAGTCATGGAAAAACAGTTAATTAAAATTTTTTAATAGAAGCTGCTTTGCTGCTTCAATTTGAAAAGTTAATAAGAAAATTGTCACACAAAGTATGATATTGACATATCAATATATATTTAATATATTAGGTCATCCTTAAATCAGCTACAATGCACTACGGCTAAATACATAAATAAATTTTATACACAAGAGTGTCATATGAGTAAAAGCCATTAGCATAAATTGGATCTAATTCATTCTAAGAACTAAGGTTAGATGATAAGAGCGCTTAACTCCATTGATCTGGAAACAAATTCGGGGCACAAGTCCACCTAGTTATGAACATTAATAGCACAGGCAAAACCTAATCTCACAGCAAATCATCCACAACATTTTATTGCAGTTCGATCAATCTAGCATCAGTCTTATCTACTACCCTTTTCAAGTAAAGTGATTACTCTATTGTGCACGCTACAAAGATAAAAGACACAAAATAGCTGAACAGCCACAATAACATAAAAATGAACTTTTTCACTGTATAACTTCAATAAATGTGTCTATAATATTTTTGGTCGTTATGTTTCAAATATCCAGTGCTCAACAGGGAGTACTCACATAAATTGCTTTAATGTATACTCCAAACAAAACTGACTGCAAACTTTCTACTTTAGTATTTTTTGAAGTAATGAATCATCTACACTGACAATACTAATATCAACGTTCAATCTAACACATGTATTTCAGCAGTTTCATGTATTATCAAGGTTAATACTGCATTTTTAAATAGTTCCGGTTCCGGCTGGAATTCCAGCCGGATTTTATGTAGCAATTCCGGTTCCGTTCGAAATTAATTATTTGAGTTCCGGCACATCTCTAGTATTTTGGTGCTGATAATACAAGGATATACCGGGTACTAAAATCCATTCCGACAAATGGACTGTTTATCGTGGTCTATCAGGCAGAATTCTATTAAATCCAGATTTGTTTTTGCTTAATACGTCTACTAAATTTGGACTTAGGCAGTTTTGCGCCCAGATGCAAAGGTTTCTTTGGATCCGTCTGCTATTGAAAAAAGAAAATATGTACCTAATCTTTAACCTTTTTGCTTGATAAAAGCTCTTCACCCTGTTTTATATCATTGAATGAAACTTCAATTGAATAAACAAAATAAAGCCTGTTTGAAATGAAAGAATGAAATAAAATATTTGAACAAAACCATAAAAGACTATATGCGTAGAGCTTTAGTGCTTTGTTTTAATTATGGAAATGTTTTATCTTTTACTGACAATGGAACGTTAGTGAATTAATCCAAAGCGTTTATTGCAAAGATCGTTCTATTGTTAAAAGTTTTTTTACAAGATTTACAATCAATAGAAAAAAGTCTGATTAAGCAAAAAAAACCTAATCACCAACTTCCTCCGGCAAAACTCGACTTTTGCAATTTTAAATTTAAAAGTTAAGGTTAATCGCAACTCATCAGTCTAAAAAAGTTTCTTTGAAAGTTTCAGCAGTAATACTATTGCTTCTGAGTGATTTCTTTTGTGCCTTTAGAAAAGGTTAGAAAAAGAATAAAGACTACATAGATTACGTTTCTTTACGCATTTAATATTAATTAAGCATTTGGATATTAAATGCAAAATTACCAAAAGTTTTTCCATTTAATAATTAACTCAAGATATTTGCTTATTGTCCAATCATTTATTAGAATAGATTATTTTAAGCTTTTAATTTAAAAAGATATGGAATTGGTCGACTTTTATTGACTTTAATGTTGTTTTAGCGTTATCGGTAATTGTTTTGAATAATATAAAAAAAGAAGGTGAATCTTCTGTATTAAGAGTCTTGCAAAAAGTAAAGTTAAATATTTTTTATTTAAAATGGAAAGAGATTATTTGTATCACATCGGGCTCACATCGGAGGACAACCTTAAAGAAAAGTTCGGTGACGTAAAAGTAAGTTCACGAGTTAATCAATACAGTTCATATTATTTCATAAAAGTAAAAATTAATATTATATAAAATAAGTTATAGTTAATAAAAGTAAGACTAATTCACAACACAAAACTGACATACCATAGTGTTGGGTATGTAATAGGGTTTCCAATTTTCCGGTTTTGAAAAAAAACCGGGAAAACAGGACAAATGTAACCCAACCCGGAACCTCAAAAAAAAAAACGGAAATTTTAAACATAAAACACCATGAACAAAATATGAATAAGCAATTAATAATACATTTAAGTTTGACTTATTAGTTAGTAAGTAAATTTTAAAGTTGTTCAGCTGTTACAATACTTAACGTACCGGTAACTAAAACAATAATTTTCATATAGTGAGATTGATTGACGCAATAATTTAATCACAGTCATGCAATCAACCAACCAAATAAAATATTACTGAATTAAAAAGTTTAGTCAAATTTAAAACAAAAACATTATACTGTAGAAGTATAGTTGATATACTTCTTTTTGTTATTTTACATCAAAAAAAAAAACCGGGATATGGCAAATGCAAAAAGGCACAAAATTTCGGTTTAAATTTCGGTTTTCAAACTCCAGCATGTAATAAAAGTATGAAATCTTGTTAAAATTTTCTATGTAGCGTCAGGTTTATCTGTATTTTCTTATAAAGTTGAAAAACATCGAGTTGCAACAAATGCTGCGCATTGATTGTTATATACAACCTAACTGCTTTAGAAGATGTCGAGATATTGGCGTCCGGTAGAAAGATTTTCATTTGTCTTTTTTATTTTTAAGCAATTTAACTGTAATCGAATACCGCTTAATAAAACTTTCAAACAGAGGAAAGAATTGTGATGTGCTTTCCTCAAGGACACAACAGAATGACGAGAGTAGGAGTTGAAAAAGCATTTTGATCGCCATTGTTAAAAAATATTATATTTGAGAACAATCGATTTGATTTTAATAGTTTGTTTGCATCGGAGGAAAGCCGAGCAGGATGAAAAACTTTGCTGAGTTTATTTACGAGGAGCTAAATCATCCGGAAAACTGCGAGTTTGAAGAAGTCAGCGGTTCTGACGGTTTGTTTTAAATGAAAACAGTTTAGTTTTTTAAAAAGCAATTTACTGTCGACTTTTTTGAATTTCATAACAGGCAACAGCTCGAGACGGCTCAAAAATATTTCCGAGTCGGCCGGGAGATACGCGATGTTCAAAGTGGGCCCAGTTATATCAGCCAGTCATGGGATGGGAATACCATCAACTAGCATTCTTCTACATGAGGTTCTAGCAAAATAATACGTATAACAAGTTTTTTTTTATTTTTCTAAAGAAAATATTGTTTAAAAGTAACCTTGTTTAATTTATCAGCATATTGTTTCAGTTGTCTTCGTATTTTTCTTTTTGCATCTACGGCGTACGCTGTGTTATTGTGAAGATATTTGAAGTAAATATAAAACTTTTAGCTAGTAGTAATTTGACAGCGTTCACATATAATCAAAAGCAAAGTGTAAAGCGTAAGGACAACTAAGTAAAACCAATAGGAGCTGTTTTCTCGACTCGATGTGATTAATAAAAAATATCAAGTGACGTCACACAAGCAACCAAATCACGTTGTGTTTTTCATTCCTGATCCAAAAGATTTAATATATAGTTAGTTATAATTTTACATTAAAACTTGCAGTTTGACAAAACAGAACAGAAGCGCTAAATACTCCCAAGAAGTACTTAACTGCTTTAATTTTTATTGACAGGTAATAAAGTTGTTACGTTATTCCGGCTGCAAAGACGTCACTTTTTTTCGCATAGGAACATCAGGAGGTCTGGGTAAGATTATTTTCGATTTTGCGGAAACTGTTTTTGTAAAAAGCTTAATAAGTTTAGCTCGTGTGTTTAATTAATTATTCTGCTATTTAGAAATTAATCATGTGAGTATAATATCGTATAGAAATAGTCGATTATTTTTATTTTCATAAAACGATAAAAACTTCGGCAAACCATTTTGTAAATAATCTTGTAAAATTTTTATAGATTTAGAGCCGGGAACAGTTGTAGTTACGAAAAAAGCTTTTAACGGCCTTTTAGAACCAAAGTTTCAACAAGTACGTTGTTTAATTTACGTAATGTGTGTGGTTTTGCTTTTCTTTTATTTGCAATCGTACTTCAACGTGAAACAATTGCTTAACAATTTCGCTCATAGTTAGATTTATTGGCTTTTACACAAATTTTCAATCGACAATTTTCTACTAATTCATCGTCATTGTAATATCGTTTATTAATTTTTTGACTTGACAATGGGATAAGACGTTAAATTTTAAGCTTAAATTCGGCGGTTTAAACTTTTATTACTGTTTGTTGAGAAAGTAATCCAAAGAAAAGCTTGCCTATTTAAAGTGCTTTTCTTGAGAATAATTTAACAAAATCATTGTAAAAATCATTGACCTTGTTGATCACTAAAATCATCCAAACGACGCTTTTCCACTTCTTTATACTAACGCTGCATTGCAATATTGATACTCAGTGATTTGTACTTGGAAAAAATTTTTTCACATCAATTTAATCATCAGTTCAATCACGTCAAAAACCCTCTCAGAATAAAAAGTAAAAGCAATATATGTTAAAAGTCTTTCATCGGAAATCTATTATCCTTTTTCCAGTAAAGTCACATTGACGATTTTATTTAACTGATCAAATTGCGATGCATAAATTTATTAATAAAATCGGTCAAATTTCAATTTAATATAGAAAATATAAGTTAAAAATTTAAAACCAACTGTATTATTACGAAAAATCGATTTCGACTTATATAGATCATCATCAGTTTATGTAAAAAATTAAATTATACAATATTATATTTGACAAAAACTTTTTTGAAAATGTTAAAACTCTACTCATATTATTAGGGTCCCTGACTCAAAGACACAAAGTGAAGCTTCAATAAAAACTGAGAGGCAAACGACACAACAGCTGACATAATGATTATATGGATCACGCAACAAAATGAAAAAGCGCACAGTGTAAAACTTGTAGTGAAATTAAAAACCGCAAACTTCCGCTAAGATTCAAAGTGTTGACTGAAAAGATCAAGAAAGCTGCTGTAGTTTAACTGTGTAGTTTGAACGATAATCGCAATTATAAGACAGAAAAATTTGATTAATATTAATTTTAGCATTCAAATAATGAATCCATTTATTTTCACGCCAATTCAATAAAGTTTTATCCGGTAGTTCTACAAATATGACCATGTAGCATTCAGTGATATTGGGTTTGGCATTAAAAGTGTCGAAATGAAATTTATAAAAATGTTTAAGGAGGGCAGCTCGGTCATTGTTATCCTTTAAGTTAAATTTATTCCAGAATGAGCGGTGGTTATTTTATCGCATAGAAAATTTATTTTTTGTCCTACGTATTGCATTTTACAAAATTTACACTCTGCCACGTAAATACCATAATTTTTGCAAGTAAGATGTTGTTTTAAATTAAACTTTTTGCTATTTCAGTACGAAATAATAGAACCAACTGTTTGAACCATATTTTTATAGTTTTTAAAGTTTCCACGTAAAGCACATTTTCCACATGGGTATGAACCTGGGTTATCTTTATTAGGAAGAATTTAGGCTAATTTTTTGTAATTTGTTAATTTAGTAGCTAATGTGGGTGGGTTTTTATGTACAATAGCTGCTTCTGGTTTTAGTTTCTTTTCTTAGTTAGAAAGTTGAAGTAATTTGGTAAACTGCGTTGTCCAAACAATTCTGTTTTTCTTATGATGTGATTTTGGCTCGAAGCGATCTTCCCAGTATTCAGCAATTTCCAACATATTTTCTGTCATTTTTTGGTTAAAATTTGAACGAAAACATTTTTCTTTTAGATTAACTAAACTTTTTAAGTAATCCGGTTTACGTTGGTTAAGACGACGAAGTCGGACAGCTTCGCCAAAAACAATTGACTTGTATACTGATGTAGGACGATGCGATGCGCCATTGAGAAAACATCGGTCTTTGGTTGTAGATTTTATGAAAATTTTTGTAATAAAACCACCTTTGGCATTTAGGGTTGTTACATGGAGTACATCTTAAAATTCTAGTTCATTATCATTTTTCCGATGTTAATACTGTTAAAACTAGTTGCAGATTGAAATCATTAAACTGGGCGTGGAGTTGCTGTGGAATAATTATATGAAAGCCAAATGATGTCATAGATGTATCTTTTAAAGACAACAGTTTTATTCAGCACTTTAGCCAACGGCAATAGTATACAATGCATGCAAATATTCGCTATAGAGACTGAATGATTGCCACCAATAACAATTCCATTTTTTGTACACAAAACTTATTTAAATATTGTAGAATAACGTTATTCAAGCAAGTCATAGTCAATTCTACTAAAATCTGTTGAGCTTCTAAGTTAAAACTGGATTGTGTTTTCAAGGCATGCTTTATCGCTATGGGAATAAGATCTCTGTTTACACTGGGATATAATGATTTTACATCTGCAGTATTGACAAAAAGAGTGGAGGTAGGGTTTGTTGGTTGAGTAGATTTCCAATTTTCTAATTCCATAAGGTAATACTTTGAATCTCTAGAGTATTCATTTAACTGAAATTGGCAATAATTTGTGCTAATACGTTTAAAAATCATTTCCAGAAACGCTGTTATTCTAGACCAGGGGTCGGCAACCCCCGGCACGCGTGCCAATCATGGCACGCGAGGTGATTTTAACGGCACGCGGCGTCGTGAACATTTTTCCAAAAACACGTTTTAAAATGTTAAAATAATAAAAAAAATTACATTCGGCGCGAAACACGTGGTTATAAAAATTTGGGCAAAGTCAGGAAATTTAGGGAGGTGACGATGATCAACTGCAAAAAATAATGACTTTTTTTTTAGAGAACACCTTGATTTTGGGACGAAAATTGAAAATTAGGAGACTGAATTTAAGTGAAGACTTTTTTTTTAGAGAACACCTTGATTTTGGGACGAAAATTGAAAATTAGGAGACTGAATTTAAGTGAAGGCCTTTTTTTTTTTTTATTGGCACGCAAACGTATATTTTGACATTGAATTTTACAAATTGGCACACTGGAAAGAAAACGCTGCGGACCCCTGTTCTAGACGTTGTAATATCACCTGCAGATTGAAGAAATTTTCTGGGTATGTCCAATATATCCACTTCTAGTAACTGGTCTTTATTAAGTTTGTGGGTTTTAAACAAGGGGTATCCGTAGGCAGAGTTGTAGCATGCAAAATACTTGGCGGTGGGTCCACTAACTTTTTTATAAAATCCATTGTAATTTTTTATTTCGCAAGTGTGAAATAAAACATCGTCTTTAATTTCTCCTAAGCTATGGAGTTCAATCATTTTATTATAGCATTGGTCCATAACAACATCAAATTTGGCATTTTCATTGTCAATATTCCAGTCATTTAGAATTTAGAATTGTTCAAGTTCAGCTTCCATAATTTTTTGGTAGTCCTTGGAATCTACAATAATAATTTTGCCATCTTTGTCTGCCTTACATATTACAATTTTATTGGTATCTACTAATTGAGATGAGTGTTTCAAGCTGGTACGCATCTCTAAATTTAAGTTGTTTCTTTGATGGAAATGAAAATTTACTTTGTTTTTAAAATTTTGTAATTTAGGTGTTGTTGTAAATTGATTGGCAATAGGTTTTGGTTTCAGAATCTAGTAAATCTTGATCAGGTCTATTAAATTTAGGGATATCAAGTTTTTTAAGTAGGTTTTGTATATTTTCAAACATTTCTACGCAGCTTTCATTTTTAAAAACATGTGCTCATTCTATTCTTCTGATATGTTCATGTAAGTTTTTCCATTCTGCATTTTTGGTAATTTCCGACCAACTTGGGGTAGGTGCAAAATTAAGTCCATTCATAAGTAGTAATTTATCATTATCGATTAATTTTACAGATGATTTGTTTAGAATCATATTGTTTGCTAATTTTGCCAGCGAGCCCTCCTTAAACATTTTTATAAATTTCATTTCGACACTTTTATGCTAAACCTGATATCACTGAATGCTACATGGTCATATTTATAGAACTACCGGATAAAACTTTATTGGATTGGTGTGAAAATAAATGGATTAATTATTTGAATGCTAAAATTAATATTAATCGAATTTTTTGTCTTATAATTGCGATTGAGTTTTAAACCCGTATATTTGTTCACTATCGTTCAAACCATGGACTTCTAAATAGTAGTACCTGGAACCGGATTAGCGCACACACCAACAGTTGGCCCAAGCAAATCTTTGCGATGTTGTTTTGTAACTCTTTACGGAGCGTCATTGCATTAGCATATAGCAGAAAAGTTTACTTTATATACATTTTTTGTTTAAAAATTACAATGGCAGCCGTCATGATGGCAATTCTCGAAAAGGAAAATCTTGTTAAGAATATTAATATTTTCACTACGCTTAGTTATTGTGCAACTTTGTAAGTCAAAATCGTCAGCCGCTTTAAGATCAAACAAATAATCTAGTGTTAAAGAAACGCCGTATTAATTTATAAAAAATGCATTTAATCGCATAAACATAAAAAAGAAGTTCAATTAAATTAAAACAAAAAGCAACAGTAATCAATGTTTCTTACACACAAGCAATAAGCAAAATCATTAAAATTTAAAAGCTAAAAAATTAAAACTCAACTAAATTTTGTTTTTCCAACAACTTTACAAATTTTTGCAGACACTTTATTCGCTTCAGTGCCGCTAATTTCTCGTATCAAATTTTTGCACATGCACTCACAAAAAACCATGTGCAATTCCTTCAAGAATTATGTGTTCTTTTGCACACATAGGAGTCAGAGACCAAGGTGATATAACTGCACCTTTGTAAAATGCAAAAGTCACAAGTTCTTTAAAAATCGCCGGTTGGTTTTCTTGGCAACTTAAAAACTTATGGCGCAATCCTGCCTCAGAAAGTTCTGCAAAAATTTTCCAGCAGAGACACCCAAAATCAAAGACTTCGGATTTGGGTTTCCATAACCCTCCGCGATCTATATCTTTGATGAATTGGTTGGCACTGTCAGGAATATCATTCGTTGCTTCACTAATACCAGCGATGGTGGCGTTTTTGCAATCTGCGCATTTATTTCTGGAGACCAAAGATTTGCAGCAGCAGCCAGTAACATAAAATATCACTACCACATCATTGTCTGTTGGCAAAATATTAAATTGCAGGTCTCCATAGAGTGATTCGGCTTTTGCAATAACTTCATTTTCAACATTTTTTGTTGATTTAGCAACTTGATCAATATGACTGATGGAAATGTGAGAATATTTTACCAACGATAATGTTCGTAATTTTCTATCGCTCTCCAACAATTGCCTCATCGAAATCTACTAATTGGCTCCACTAAGTTGGCGAATTGCGCCGAATCGTCCCTCTATAGTATCGGATTGAATTTTGCCAAGTAGTACATATTTAAAACCGCACTAATTAATTAAATATTTCGCCAAACCTGTGACTCCTCGACAAGTTTGGCGCAAAGCCAAAAATGTTTCTTTGGTCAATCCGGTCATCTGAAAATAAAATGATATATGATTCAAAATATTACAAAGTGCACTCATACGTATCTGTATTGTGTCGTTATCGCATATATCGCATATATGGGCCAAAATTGCATCATAGTAATATATAAGCGTAAATTAAAAATAAATTTTCCAAGAAATTTTTAATGGTTATTAATTGCTTGCGTTTTGAACTTACCATTGAGTTTTCCCAAAAAGTAAGATACTTTTCTATCTCCAAAAAATAATCCAATTTCCAGTCGTCTGGAGATTTTACTGGATCGCGAAAAATATCCCGTTTGTGCTTTCCAATAGTTGGCGACGATACGTTTATGATATTCCAAAACTTGGCAAAAAATTCTAAGGCAGTTGCAGTTTCTACGAATCCATATTGTTTCAATGCTGTGCATGTTGATTGATGCAAAAGTGACATAGCAAGTTTCATATTTACTTTTTCTATTGTTTTAGGATTTAAAACAGTCTCCGTTAATTGTGAGCAATTCTCAACGGCTTGTGACGTTCAAGATCGTAAACATTTTTTACATCGGAAAACTTTGCTGTAAGGTTTTGTGACAAGATTGGTGAATAGCATAGGCATTTTAAAAACTTTTTTCGTCAGAAAATTGTTGTAAATATTTTTAACAATGTGGGTTGGGTCAAATAATAAAAAAATTCTTCCTCCACTGAAACTATTTTTGATTGAGCTTTGCCAACTTCCTCCACAAAGAAATTCTTTGTAAAATTTTCTATTTGCAGCAGCATTATCAACGCATATATCAACGAAAATTTATAGGTTAGCAATTTTTTAAATTTACAATTATCAATGTTATGAACCTTGATTTAAAAATTGTGTTTTTAAACAAAATTAAATTTAAACGCTTTTGCCACAATTATAATTTACTTAGTTGCAATATTTTTCTTAGATTTAAGCAATAATGTAAGGTAACCAACTTTTTGATAGTTGCTTATCTTTGCAACAACAGCAGCATCTGCACTAAACATCAAACCTATATTCTTTTGTTTGCAACTAGGAATATTATTGTACTTATCACAACTGATGCGATTCTATACTGTATTAACATTGTAAATTAAATTTATGAATTAGTAGCTACTGATACATCATCGCCAAAGGTCAGCTGCTATTTCACAATTCGCACTTTCTCACTTAAATTTCTTAATTCTTGTTTTGACAATCCTGTTCAAAATTTTTTAGTGCAGCTGATTAAATTTTAAGTATTTATCTAAAATTATTCATACTTATAAAATTATATATATCTAAACCTAACTTTTAATTTAGGCTAAGATACTTTCGTTTTATTAAGTTTCTAAAATTTTATTGAAATTCTAAAATTAAAAACTATAAGTTTCTGCAATTGAAACTTCCTACGAGCTGTCCAAAAGGTTTCTGCAAAGTGTTTTGTCACATATTGAGAATCTTTAATCGCCTTTGCGCCACGCGATTCGTTGGGCCAACGAATGGAAGGCAAATCTTTTTTTTTACTTAGTTTCCAGTTCAGGTACTACTATTTAGAAGTCCATGGTTCAAACTATACACAGTTAAACTATAGCAGCTTTCTTGATCTTTTCAGTCAACACTTTGAATCTTAGCGGAAGTTTGCGGTTTTTAATTTCACTACAAGTTTTACACTGTGCGCTTTTTCATTTTGTTGCGTGATCCATAATCATTATGTCAGCTATTGTGTCGTTTGCCTCTCAGTTTTTATTGAAGCTTCACTTTGTGTCTTTGAGTCAGGACCCTAATAGTATCAGTAGAGTTTTTAACATTTTCAAAAAAATGTTTGTCAAATATAATATAATTTAATTTTTTACATAAACTGATGATGATCTACAGTATATCAGGGCTTCCCAAACTTTTTTACTCGCGACCCCTTTTAATCTCCAAAAATTTTCCGCGACCCTTTGCAGTTAAAATATAAACAGTGTGAAATATGCGTTTGTGATAATTTATTGAAATGCAAAAAGTAGAACAAGTTACCAATACTCAAAGCCTACTAATTTACGCGTAGGTAGCTCATTGGAAACAAAACAAAACAAAACAAAAAAAGCAAGCCAATTTATTCAATGTGATGGGTGCGACTGCTTTCTGCTGCAAAGCAAGTCCAACCGTGGCTCAATATTTGTTAATGCTGGTCGCAAAGCGGTTTCAATATTGCTTAGGCTAGAACGGTATTTTGTTTTTATTGCGGTCAACGTTGAAAACGCTGACTCGCATAGATACGTCAAGACAAACGGCAGGAGTGTGCTTACTCCTAAAGACCCGTTTCCACTACGAGCGTGGAAAAAAGCATTCTTTGTTTGTTTAATTGATTTTTTTTGCGCTCGCTTCAATTTTAACCGCTCGCTTCAATCGAAGATCAATAAAAAAGACAAAGAATGCTCTTTTCCACGCTCGTAGTGGAAACGTGCCTTAATGGATATTCCGCTCTTACGCTAAGCCAAAAAGTATGAAGCTTTTTTCCAGAAAATTCAAGCTGCAACTTGGAGTCAGAAGATAGATCAGCAAGCTCTTCCTGAAATTTAAGAGAGAGGTGCTCGGCACTTTGTTTTTGCATTGCAAATGGGTTTTGGATCCAATCTAAATTGGTATTATCCAATTCTGGAAGAAAATACTTCTGAAACTGTTTTAACAGATTTGACAAATGCTCGATTACAAGAGGTATAATAACGTTTGATTCCACATCGTTGTTTTCCAAAAATTCTTCTGTAAATGAGAACATTTCAAATGAACCATTTTCAACCTTTTGTTTCCAAATGTTTAATTTTTGATGAACGCTTTATCAATTCTCTATTTTAGTGTAAAAATATTGGTGTTTTCTCCTAGGAGGGACAAATTAAGTTCGTTCAGTTTTTCAAGCAAATCTGATAAATAGCATAATTTCAACAGCCAACTCTTATTGCGAAGATGATGGACCAAATTTGAATTTTTTTCTATTAGAAAAATCACAACTTCATTTTTAAACATTAATAACCTTTTCAAAGCTTTGGCTTTTGAAAGCCACCTTACTTCACAATGCAGCAAAAGGGTCTTAAACTCCGATTCCATTTTACGACATAAATTTGCCAAAATACGGGTATTCAGTGCGCGACTCTTTTAAAGTTAATAATTTGCACAGCATCTTGCACTACAGCATTTAAACCAACAGAAGTTTTTTTAGCTACTTGAGCCTCTCGGTGAATCATACAGTGTGTAAAAGTAATAGATGTATCACTCACAGATCGCACTCTTGCATAAAACCCAGCTGTATGTTCTGTCATTGCAGCAGCTCCGTCAGTACACACACCAACACAATCCGTCCAAAATAGTCCCGCTTTCGTAAAAAAATTATCAACTATCTGAAAAATATTTATCCCTGTAGTACGTCCATGAAATGGTTGACAAAATAGTAAATCCTCGAGAATGTCATTATTGTAAATGTATCAAACATATGACAAAAAATATACCTTATTGGTTATGTCCGTCGACTCATCAAGCTGAATAGCAAATTTACGGCTTTCTTTAATTCGTACAATGAGTTGCTTGCGTTGATCTTTGCTGATTTCCGAAATTCGCCTTGCCACAGTATTGTTTGATAATGAAATTTTTTGCATTTCATTCGCCTCTTTTTTGCCGTAAACAATTGCGCTCATTTTAATTCCGTCTGGTACAATAAGTTTTTCGCTGATGTTGTAAGATTTCTTACATTTTGCAATCAACAAGGAAGCCTTAAACCAGTGGTTTTCAACCTTTTCTGTACCGTGGCCTATTTTTCAACCCAAGTTAACTTCACAACCCACTTTGGTCAACAAAATTAAATTCCCATCCCAAAATCATAGTGTTCTCTAAAAAAAAAAGTCTTCATGTGGTTGACTGCACAGGACGCCAGAAAAATGCCTAAAAAATGGGTTATACATATTGCTTTCATTTTGATTTATGCTCCATGGCCCACTAAAAAAACCACTGTGGCCCACAGGTTGAAAACCCCTGCCTTAAACGATGCTCTTATATTCTTTCTTTCATTTACAAATTTACTTTCAAATGATTGTCTTTGTCTTTCCGATGTTCGCAGTAAACAATGAAAAAATTCCACAGGCTTATTGCGATGAGAATCATGCTTGGTGTGAAGATGTCGTTTCAATTTGGCAAGCTTAAGACTTGCCGACACTTTATTGTAAAGTAAACAAAGTGGGCGTTGTTAATCGTTTTCCGATATGAAAGTGAAACCATATTGCAAAAAACTTTCATTGTAAGTTCTCTTTTTGGTACGACTAGCCTCGTTTTCTCATTAAACTTGCAGTTTTTATGTGCAAGTCAGTGCTGTATCTGCCTCAATCGCTGCTTCAACATCATCAGTAGTAGGCTTATTACTGTTATCGTCGAACTTTTTTAACCAGCTATCCATTGATTAAAATAATGTAAATCAAAATTCAAAATTAACTTCACTTAGTAAGATTAATTCAAAGCTAAATAATAATAATATTAATTGACTAATAATAACTATTAATTTTTTATTATTAATCAATTATTTTTAATTTAGAAAACAGTTTGAAAACGTTTAGTTTTTTCAATAAAAATGCTTGCTACCTAGCCTCTCGTCTGCCGAGTTCTTATGGCGTCATAAACCGAAATGACGAAACAAAAATTTATGCATTCAGCTGTGCCACGTGATACCAATGTGAAAACGTTCATCCGCTGTCAATTAACAAAGTCCCACAATTCAGCACTAAAGCTAGGCTTACTTACGTAAAATCTACCGCTAAATTGAAAATGATATTTTGCACAATTGCACCAGTTTTAAACGTATTAAAAGTACAATAGCTCATGCAGTACTTTTGGTAAAATTGGTATACATTCTGCGACCCCTGAAGTTCGTTACGCCTAGTTTGGGAAGCCCTGATCTATATAAGTCGAAATCGATTTTTCGTAATAATACAGTTGGTTTGAAATTTTTAACTTTTCTATATTAAATTGAAATTTGACCGATTTTATTAATAAATTCATGCATCGTAAAATCAATATATTTCGAAGCATAGCTTCGTTAGGACTTTTTATGCTCCGAAAAGTAAAGGGTCAAAAAACTCTTCATTTCAGCTTGAAGGTTGTTACTATCTATTAGTTAGAGCAGTGGTTCCCAACCTTTTTTATTTGGTGGCACACTATTAAGCTATTTAAATTTTCGCGGCACACCCATTATATTAGTAAATATTAAAAAGGTCTTCACTTACAATCTGTCAATAATTTCTAAATTTTCGTCCCGAAATCATGGTGATCTCTAAAAAAAAAAGGTCTTTACTTAAGATCTATGTATGATCTAACATTTTTTCCCAAAATCATGGCTACTTTACACTTGAAAGCCAAAATAAGCCAAATCGCTTTGCGGCACATCAGTGTACTTCTTGCGGCACAGCGGTTGGAAACTACTGAGTTAGACGGATTAATCACAGTGTAAACGGAATAGCAGGAACTTTTCTGGGATGGCTTGCAAGTTGCAACCACCTAGGTCCCTTACTCTTATACTTATAGTCCGTTCAGAAGTTTTCTTGCTGAAAAAACATTCTTATTTTATATTAAAGAAGGCGTATACTATACGAGAACCAGCAACGCCAAAAAAAAAAAAAAAAAGTTTGGTGGGGCCGGGGCAAAATTCAAAACAAAGACTCCTTTTTGTTGGATAAAAAAAACTTTACTTAAGGTGTACAGTTGCAGCACCAGAAAAAATTTTGAGGGGGCAATATAATTTTGTCAAACTTTTATTAACAATTTTCATTGGTGTCTGAAACCTCTATTTTTGTCCCAAATAGTAGGTGAAGACTAAAGGTCATCACTTACACCAT
This sequence comes from Diplosoma virens, assembly GCA_963680785.1. NCBI lineage: Eukaryota > Metazoa > Chordata > Ascidiacea > Aplousobranchia > Didemnidae > Diplosoma > Diplosoma virens. The sequence goes on from OY796894.1 coordinate 25,846,317, forward strand.
TTTCGGACTCAATAAACTAGTGCAGGCTAAAAAAAGTAAAAAAGGCCTTTAGCTCCAAATGATCTGATCAAAATTCACTATCTCCCGCCTGAGCCCTCTCGTTTTGAAAAAAGGCAGGGGCAAGTCGGGAGGCAATTTCACCCTGTCCCCCGTTCCAGTGCTCCTGACAAGGTCAAAATTCGCGTTCTTTTTAATTACAAAATTTTGGCGCAATGGATTGAGCTGGGCAGACTTGTAATTTGAAAACTGTTTTTCAAGTTAGTATCTCTACGATGCATGCTACTTCTGTAAATGTAAATAATCCGCATCAATTATTTTCTTACTACAATTTTTATAAATTTCTTTTTTCAAAATGCACAAACTAAATAATGACTTATGCTAATTAAATCAATTGTTAGAAACCTTTGCAAAGACATGCTAAACAAATGAAAGTTAAAAATTTGGACAACACAATTTTATAAAAATTTACAGCTAAACAAAAACTAGCAAACTCATCTACAAATCTACTAAGTAATGACGAACTTGCAAAACCCCGGTCTATCTCACAAGGGAAAAATCCAAAACCCGTTTTTGCAACCCGGCAAACCTTATCCTTGGGGGCAGTTTTCACACTAGCACTTGACAACAGTGACCTTTATTGGTGTTCTCAAGAGATGGCGAAACGATGCACAGATCCACGGCGGTTACTCACAGGTGTGGCAACTAAACGGTTTCTGCAACAACGAAAACATAATAACATATCAATAGCCTACTAGACAACTTTTACTGGTTATTTTCCAAATCGAGTTACAAAAATTTTTGTTATACAAAACTGAGTCGACATGAACCAATATGAATCAATCTTTAAAGCAAAAATGAGAAAAAATAGCATTCTCGCACAAACAATTCAAACAAATGATTAGTGAAGTTTCTAACGAAAAGGCGCACGATAAAATGAAAATGTTCGACGAAAAAAATTAATTGATGGTTGAAACCCAAAGTAAAGGCAGAAAAAGCTTGGGAAATAATATTTAGCACAACTTTTTGTCTTAGTTCGATTTTTTTTGCGAGTTTACAACCGGATACAAATTTGCTGTAACTTATATTGTTTGTCGGTTTATTAACCTTTTGGCTGCCACCAGAGTTCATTGCTATGTGGATTACATGCTTAAAAATTCAAATTGCTGCAGGAAGTTTAAAATTAGTCGTGTTTCATGACCAAAAGCTGAATTTTTCAAATTTGAAACTTAAATTTTTTAAAAATAAAGCAATATACGAAAAAACTGGGATAACAACAGAAAATTGTAATAATACGTATAAAAGCTAATATGATATAAAAAACAAAACAAAGTCGGGCCACATGAATTGTGTTTCATGTCAATTTTATATTTATTTGACAAAGAAATAGATCTTAGAATTGCTTTTAAGCTGAAGTATGTCAATTTTTTTCTTTGATAGCCAATTTTTTTATTTTTAATGATAAATGTTTCGTCGACCTCGGAAGGGAAGACCAATTTCTTAATGGTCGACTGAAGTCGGACGCGAGGGTGAAAGTGAAAACGGCACAGCATATGCAGATCTCAGTTGCAATCATTTTAGTGAAAATTTTAAATCTGTTGAGATGTCATAAAATCTATTGTTTAGATATTGGGTAGTTGTACTATCATTTAGCCTTCTTTAGCATTATTTCTGTTAAAAAATAAGTCTCAACTAAAATAAAAAAAAGTTTTTATTTTAATTTGTTTTACAAAAAGCATTTGACTGTTCTGTAAAAATTAGCATTTTTCCCACGAAGAAAACATACATGTAGATGTATAAAGCATCTGAGAACATTGATTTTGACATTTAAAAATCTCGTGCAAACTGTAACCTCAAAAATGATTGTTTTCATATAAACTTTGTGCAAATATAATAATAAAAAATTTTAAAAAAATTTTAACTACATGCTGGTCAATGATTTTATTTCTTGAAGATTAGCTGCGGCAAAATGGTCAAATATGATACTGATGTTGATTCGGAATTTACAAACAAAGTTTGTGAATGTGCAAAAGCCATTGATATCCCAGCTATGGTTGGAAACACTATGTCCTGCAATGATTTTTATGAAGGTTAGTCTGTTCTTACAATTTAAGTGCAGCACCGAAAACGTGTTTTTTTAGAATACTGTAGATAAGGTTTACGAACTAGCATGCCTTTGACGACTGCACAATAGCTCAGATGCAATCAATCGAATTTCCTAAAAACTTCGTCATGAATTTAAGAAATTGTATTATTTAAATTTAAAAAGATTTTAAGTATTAGATTTGTTCCACACCTGACGTCATGCTCGGCCTCCCTCGATCTCTTTATTGAATTTCGGCGTATAGGCTTAGTTGCTCTCCAAAAATCGTTAAACCAAGAAAAAGTATACACCAGATGTATCAAGTCTAAATCTGTCAAAACAAAATTGTCCATTGGCAACACGATTCCGATTCCAATTTTGCTTAGGAAAGATTTTTTATTTAAGTGCCTTTTCTTAATAATTGGGGGCAGTTTTTTAATGGTCGCATGTCCTTGCTGACACCAACCACAGTTGTCTGCTGTGAACATAAACTTTGTATAAAAAGACAATACCTGCAAGGCAACAGGTTAATCTATTTAATCCGTAGTTGAAACCCTAACAGGTGTTTCCACTCTGGATCAGAGTGGTCCTGGGAGTAATGGGAATTAAAGGGTAACTCCACTTTTCCTATAACTTCAGAACTCCCAAACTGAAGCCGTCCTATCGGATGTAGTTTAATATCATACTCAGGATATGAATACAGTGATAAAAAGCCAGCCGAGCAAAATGAAGTAAAATCTCAAAAGTTTTGCCAATTCCACAATGTACAACAAGTTTTATCATAAAAATTGCTAAATCTATGACCTTATTCAAATAGAATGCTGGAATCGATAGAAGGAGAAGATAAGCTGGCAAGGGCAAATGGCGTGATGTGGTATAGTCATGTGTTTGAGACGACCTGAGGAAGATGTTTTAATGAAGGCAATGGTACATGAAGTGGATGGAAAACGTGAACAGGGCCGACCGAGGATGAAATGGAGGGACAAGTTGAAGGAAACATGAGAAAGATTGGTTTAAGGAAAGAAGAAGATGTGGCAGATCAATGTAGGTGGAGAGAAGGTGTAAGAAGAATTGCAGAAGTAGTAAGATGCATTCGGCCACCTCCATTCACTGGGGAATAAGCAGGATTTAAATTGAATTAATGATGAAAATATATGTGCGTTCACACGAAGGGAACTGCTTTATTTTCATTTTATATTTTATCTCAATATTTATCCTTCTGACTTGCAGGAAAGTAATGCAGGTGCTAATACATAGGGTAAGCAATTACCCCAACCTGCTTCCGAAGATGCCAAGATGTTACTGCCCGGTTGAATTTTTATATTATTTTTAGTTTTTTAAAGATATCACTGAGATTTAGAACTGCCTGCCAAGAACATCAAGCAGGGAAAATTGCCGTAAAGTGGCTTTTTTAAGGACACAACAGAATGGCTTTAGTAGGTTTTGAACCAAAACTTTGTCGATCACAAACACGGCGCTTTAACCGCTCGATCACGCTGCCGACTTGCTTCAAAGCGAAAACTTAGATTTGGTTTTGGGGTTATAAGAAAGGCGATGTTTGATGGCGCCATATTGAAGCAACAATTTTAACTCCGCCTGACAAGTTTTCTCGTTACAGAACAAGCTAGATTGGATGGAGCGTTTTGTGATTTCACCGAAGTTGAGAAAATGAACTTTCTGGAACAAGCTTGTAAGAAAGGAGTAAAGAATATAGAGATGGAGGCAACAGCTTGTATTGCTATGTGCAAACGGGCTGGTTTCAAATGTAAGATTGCTTTCTTTTTAATTATGTGTTTGATGATTAGCTATAAATGCTTAAAAAAAAGTAAAAACAATTTATAACTGAGGTGAGTTTTTTGATCAAGAAACTGTAATATTCTGTCGTTTCTCTTTTATAAAGCGCACTTCAGTTTTATATGTTTTGTCTTTCTATCTATATCTCATCATAACTCATAAGTGATAGTTACTGAGAAATACAAATTATATGATGCATGTTGCCAAATCAAAATTACCAATATATTATATCCTTTCATATATTGTAAATTTTTTGTATCAAGGCTTATAGAGAGTCGAGAGTTAATTTAATTTTGACTTAAAAATTAATTTAAAATCAGTAAAAGAGTCGAGACAAATGTCTTAAGAGCTACAAAAATTCAAAGTTTTTGCGATTTGATTTGTTCTGACAGCTTTTTCAAATTCACTTATTCAGATTTTTTAATTTATTTACATTATTAACTTGACATGAATGCCGGTGTTGTTCGTCCTTTGATTTTCGTTTAATAGCATTTGTTTGTTGAAGAAATAAATATTAGAAATCATCAAATTTCTCTTTAACAAAAAGATTTTTGCTTTGTTGGATGAGCTCCTGCAGTTTTATAAATTCTTCTTGAGTTCTTTGTCCAACTTCAGTCATAGCTACTACTAGCCTACACTTGCTTCTATGTGCGTTGTGTTCGCAAGAATCAGAGCATGCTGTGTCATTGTCTTTTCTTTTAGCTAATATGTATTGTGCAACCCAGTCAATAAACAAAGTCATAAAAGAGCTTTAAAAAATTTTTTTTGCGAAAGTTTTTAAAGCGTTGGTAAGTTTAAAAAGTTGGCATTCGAACTTTTGTTGTTATGCGAAAATGTTCTATTGTTCTTTCTGGCCTACTAAGTTTTTCTATATTTGCATTCGTAGGCAGTTCTTTTACAAAATTGTTGGGAGTGCTAGAACAACACTGTTTTATCTTTGTTACGCATATGTCAAGTTTTTTTTCTAGAATATTACACGTTAATTTTATGGTTGTGATTTGTAATATAAGCTAGCTTCAATCGCATTTCAAATCAATAAAACTTAAAAGCAAGAAGCTAAAAAGTTTTCTGGTTTCAATTGATAAATATTAACATTTTTTACGTTGTTTCTTTGTAAAAAATAAAAGACAAAAAGCGATTAATGTTTAAAAACTTTCAAGAATAAATATTTACCTATGAGCATTATTTAAATTAATACGTTATCTAATAGTCTCAGTGTCCGACTTGCAAAAGAACCGATCAAAAACCTTTTTCTGTTCTCTTTCAAAATTATTATAAATTAAAAGTTTCACACCATGGCCGATTTCTTGTAGCTTTTTGATTTTTCAGGTGGCGTGGTCTGCGTTGCACTCCTCAACAGACTTCGTGGTGACGCTGTAACCGAAAACATAACACTTTTGAAAAAGTGGGAGACATATCCACAAAAAGTTGTTGCAGAATATATTAAAAATTGTACTCCTTAACTATAATTAATTATATGTAATTAATTATACTTTTTTATGTAATTGTAATTTTAATCGATATTTTTTGTTTTTGTGTAATTGTAATTGCAATTGTGATTTTAAATAATTGTAGGCCAAATTACAATTTCTTTTTGCTTTAAAAAAATTTTACAAAGTTCTACACTCTTCATTGCCTGAGCTTCTTTTCTTTAATCCTTTATAAGCAGGGGTAAACATGTTCCCGTACACTAAAATTTTTTTTAACGAGCAGTGGTAAATAAATTGCCAATAAAACTGTTTGTTTTAGGAATGCAAAATAATCAGTTTTTATGATGAAAACTTAAAACAGTTGATTGGCTCCAAAAAATGTGTGCTTACATTTATAAATATTTTTGTTAGCTCCACTGGTAAAAAAGGGGTTTTCTTTTATATTTTCTCATGGATGCAGCATTGGTAAACTTATCTGCATTAATTGTTTCAGACTGGTAGTGAATCAGTCATGAGTTACATAGATTTTCAAAAACTAACGCTCAACAACTCATTTCAATTTTTTCTTCACGACTGAAAGAGTTTTTATCATTTATAAAAAAGGTGTGAGTCTGAAAAAAAAAAATCTATTGATGTGCCTTTTGAAATACAACTTACTGGTTTTGTTTTTCATTTACCAAAAGAAGGAAACACTTCCAAACGTTGCCGCCTTTGCTCCACTGTCCAACATGACAAGCATTCAAAATTTTTTTGTTTGGGATGTAAGGTGCCTCCAACTACCTGGCTTCAAAAAATTTCATAAAGTTTAAGTCAAGCTTGTCATGATAGGCAGGGGAGTAAAGCCTGCTCAAGGTGCTTGTTTTTTGGGTTACTTCATTTTGTTTTGAATTTTAAGAGTTTTTAGTTGGTTCATTTTATATTTAAAATTCTAAAAAGAAGTTGTTCTTTAATTGTGAGCAGGTAGTGATCTGTAATAACAAACAAAGAAATTTTTCATAAAAATTTACTGACTCTAAAATTTTAATAGTAATTTTAATTGTAATTTGAGTTTTTTAATACTAAACAATTGTAATTGTAATGCAATTTAAAATTTTTAGGTGTAATTGTAATTCTAATTGTAACTACTCTGTAATGTTATAATTGATCCAACTCTGTTCGACATCAAGTTCTGTTAATCAGCAATCGAATAAAGAAAGCTCAAAAAGCAAATCTACACAATAAAGTTTTCTTTTCAAGTTGTTCAAATGACAATTTATTAACTCAATTACGTTTATGCAAAATTTATGTCTCTGTTTATTTTGTATACACGAAAAGTGATTTTTAAAGAATAAGGTGTAAAAAATTTACGCAAAAAGTTTTGAATTATTTGAAAAATTTTACACAATAACGAATCAATTTTTATGTATTAATCTTAAGATACTCGTAAATAAATTAATAAAACCGATTAATTTTTAGAAATTCTATGATCTGAATTTTCATATCTACAAATAGCATGCAAGTTAATTGTTTGGAGTTGATGTTTTTCTTTCGGCCGATTATATTTTTTTATGTCGAAATTAATTTTTTGATTAAAATAAGGTTTTGATGAATAGTCTCATTCACGCCGGTGAACCTCACTAAAAGATCCAATCAAATAAGGACTTGATTTCACCATAAACTATTGTTAAAACATATGTAAGAGGAGCTTAGCAAATACAGAAAAAAATTTTGTTGTTGTATGCCTCGAAAAAATGTTATTATTTCAATCATGGAATCCTATAGAACATGGACTGGAAACGAGAAATTACGAGTGGACAAAAGTAGGCCATTGCAGTAAAGCTGTTTTTTTTTAGAAAAAAAACATTGGTAGTTTTTTTAAAAGCATAAATTGATGAGATTAAAGCTTTACTTGAATGAGATTTGCAGAGGATACGTTTGGGTCGGCCCACAGCCTAGTTAACCGAAAATGTTCTTTTTTAGCCGACTTAAATTTATGAAAAAAAAAGGCCTGCAGAACAGGAAAATATGATTTGAAAAATAAAAAAAAGTAATAATTAAAAATTAGAACAAAACTTTTTTACTCTGATAAATTGCAATATTTCAAACTATAGTTTGAGAGAAACAACGACATTATTTCATAGTATTTTGTATCAAGTTAAGACGTTATAAAGCAGGATTGCAACACTGCGAACCGAAAGAGGAACCTGCGCTATTTTTTATAGCTGCTGTTTCTCCCCTGTAACAATTGAGTTTCAATGTCTTCCGCCCTATCCTCAACTCGCCTCGCAACAATGCGAACCGAAAGAGCAAAGAAGAACTTGTGCTATCTTTTTAGCCGCCAATTCTCCGCTGCAATAATTCAGTTTTAGTTAAATGTCTTCCGCCATATCCTCAATTCGTCTCGCAATAGTGCGAACCTAAAGAGGAATCTACGCTATCTTTTTAGCTGCCAATTCTCTGAAAACTTCACGGCAAATACCAGTACATGTAGATAGAATCAATTCTTCACCAATAATCAATCAATCAATCAAAATTTTATTTTTGTCCGATACACAGCAGATATTCATATTAAAACGCACACATGTGGTCGAAAAAAGAAGGAATCAGAGGCAAAACGATATACGTTGAAACATGGGTCAATACAAAAGGTTAACAAAAGTAATTATTTAAAAATGCATGGTCGCTGACCCTTAACACACACGTACACACAGATTATGCACAAAACAAGTAGTAAACCAGCATAAACAAAATACCAAAGTAATGTTAATCTAATATAGATATGAAGCATCATGTTATCAACCTGACGTCGAATTCTTCAGATGGTGTTAACCCATTTCCAAAAAAAAATCAGCATTGATGTTTATTGTGTACTCACTTTTATACACTAAAAACTTAAATGCTAAAACTTTTGGAGTCTGTAATACTTTATAAATCAAATTTCAGTAATAGTTTCAGTTTATACTTGAATTTTCTAATTTAACGCTACTGCAGCTTTACTCTAATTTCTTGCTTCTCAAACCTAATTCTTTTTTAAAATTTTATTAGTGTTAGTTAGTTTTTCCTGACAGCGGGTTGTTTTGGCAGGACGTATGGTTGTAGATCTTAAAGACGCAGTCGAGAAGGAAAGCCATACATTACGCGCGAAAGATCATGCCGCATCTGCGTGATCATTCAATAAAGTGTCCAGACGTTGTTGACCACTTTTGAGACTACCTTCAAAGACCTCTGCGTATGGTTGAAGCAAGACCTATTAATACGCCCGAATGTACTGAAAGTGTCAATTGACTATAAATTTGGATTGTTATTGTAACATTGTTGCCAGCATTATTTCGTGAAATTTGCATTATTTAATCACAAGATGCTAAAAATCAAGCAATCAAGTCTCATTTTTATAAACTTCCGAAAGTATACGGCCCGGCAACAAATCCCTCACGAACCGGCACTGGAACGTAGCCCGGTTGTTGCCGATCACTGTTATAAAGAAATCAAGTAGACTTTAAAAGTATAAAAAACTATGCAACTTTGAAAAAACTTTCTAATATAGAAAATTTAAACAAATATGCTTTATAGACCTACAGTATATGGTACGGGTTTCGCGCTTGAATTTCTTCCTAAACTTGCGGTCATTTAGATGCCTATAATTTTTATAAAAAATTTAAACCTAATGTTCCAAGGCAATTTTTAGCGACTGTACGTGTCGTCGGTGTTTTATTCATTGTACTTGGAAAGATTTGCTCCAGAAACTACGATAAATTTATTTCGACAAATTATATAAGTATAAAAAAAGTTTTCAATTGTTTATGTTTGCATCAAATCTAAGATCTTGCCAATATTACTGCAAAATAAAATTTTATCTTTATTCGTGTGGGTCTAGCAAAAACTCACAAGTCTTTACTCCCATCGTTATCTTTTTCATCAACGTTGAAAGAGTGAGATTATGGCAGCACTTGAGATTGCGACTAGTCGGCTACGCAGGCTCGAGCCTGGTCGAAGTTCGTAGATAAATTGTTCACTGCATTGACATGAAAAATGTAATGCGAGAAGGATTTTCGCTCTTGTCGTTGGGCTTTTGAGGACCATTTATGCGAGTAAGTTTAACGCAAGTGTTGGCAATTAATATGTGATTAAAAGCACAATAGTTAACTGCTTAAGCTAAGAAAAAGGTACCAAAAATTGAGAAGCTATGCGACAAAATCACATAAGCTTTGGTGTCTAGATGTATGAAGTTTCTAATAAATGTCTACCGCAAAATGTAGCAGAATTCAGCTTTTGAAGTGAACATGATGCAAGGTTATTTTTATATTTTGTTCAATCTTATTTCTAACTTTTTTCATTATTGACTTTTCAAAATGAGCTACAAAAGCCCACCAGCGTTTGAAGATTCATAATGAAAAAAATTGAAAAAGCTATAATTTCGTAATTTCAGCAAAGTAAAAACCAGTAAACCAACTTTTGTTACAGCAAAAACTTTACAAAAGATTGATTGTTAGACCAGTGCATTCAGCGGGCCGCAAATTATAAAGCTTAAATTTAAAATTAATTAATTAAGGAGTATCAGTGAAATGTGAAACTATTAGAATCATTACGTAAAAAGTCCCGGTCACATGAATTTTTTTCTTCCTATTTGCACTGATTCAAATTCTCAAGATCTGAAGAAGAGCGCCTGTGGTCGCAATCCCAAAACTGATGCAGCCAGTAGGGATTCCAAAGAGTAATCAACCGAAAAGATCTTCGAAAGGCTTATCTACGCCCGCGTTGAAACAATTATAGATCCATTGTTACTAGAGAGCAGTTTTTTCAGAGTTTCAATGCGAAAAATTCACCGTGGATCAAGTTATTTTATTAACGGAAAACGTCGAGAATTGTATTTTCAATTTGTCAATTTAACAGCGGCATATGACTCTGTATGGCATCTTGGCCTTACATACAAGCTGCTTGAGACTTCTTCCAGATAAGCACATGGTAAGAACGATCATTGAGTTTCTCCAAAACCGATCAAGTTCCCCTGTTACTACCAGTAACTGGTTTTCTCTCCTCTCCTTTTCAACCTCTTCATATTTATGTCTTCATCTTCCCTTCACAATTTCCTGAAAGTTTATCTATGCAGAAAATCTGGCATAGTTTCATTCCTCTGGAAACTGAAAGGTCCTTGAGGGGCTTAGTAACACTAAGGTGGTGACGGCAGCATTTCGTTTAAATAACGAAAAGGCTAAACGTGAGCTAAATGTTTACAACAGCATTAGACTTTTACCATTTAGTTGTTCAACCCCACTTATTTTGTGTACAAATCGCTCACATTCGTCATCATCTTGTGGCATTGTGCAAAAAACTATATTAGCCCGTCACACTGCTAAAGCAACTTGCTGCCTCAAAATGCCCTATCTCTGGACTATTTTAAAACTCGGTACTGTGCACCAATCGTGTCGCAGCGCTAACACTCGTTTTTTAAACCGGTGTCCTGTATGCCACTTTGTGCATTGTCACAGACTCTGTTTGGCAATCCTAAAGGACCAGTTGAGCTAGGTAACCCGAATACCTGCGCACAAAGCTGTGTCTAAATTTTATTTTTTTCCGGCTCAAAAAGTAGCCTGCTATGAGCCTAAAGCTTTGTTACAGTTGGTTTGAACGAAAATTTGGATGGGTTCCTTGAAGACTCATCCTCACAGACAAACAGATACCACTGTCTCTAATAAGAACGAATGTATTACAAAATTCACGACCGACGAAAATTCTAAACTGCAAAGCGAAATCAACGCTATAACTTGATTCAACCAACACAAATAATTCTGCCTCCGTAGAACACAACTCCCAAACACTGGCGCAAAATAAAATCAACACTCGTCCCAAATTCTAATTTCTCACAAAGCGACACTTTTCGCTTTATGCGTCTCTCTTGTCGTCTCCTTTGTGGTCATCTCATACGTCTTCGCTTCGCATGCGCATATATACATGTATAGATAAAAGTCAATTGCGGACGAGTTTTTTCGTATATGCGGGACTTAACTCGAATTCACTGGAAAAAGCGCTACGCTTGAATGCGCCAGAACATTCCACTATTTTCGAGATAGCAAAGCTTGGACAAAAATATATTACGTCATTACTGTCGGGCGAAAAGAGAAAAAAAGATACATGCAACACGCAATAGAAAGCGAATCGGACGTTATATCACATAATACGAGAGCAGCGCTCCAAGGCGACGCGATGATTATCTTATAATAAAACTTAAAATAATTTTAACGGGAATAAACTACATCGTCATAATTCAAATTATTATGAATGTAGTGTGACATGCATTGTCAATGTATGCCTGCGTCCCAATCCAATTGACAGCCTACCAATACTTTCAGGCACCCAGCCAGCTATGAGCTTCGACGACAAGGATCGACACTTTACTTGGCTAACAGTGCAACTCTAGGCCCCACCATATCCTTTTCAGTGGTTTCGGTGGCAATTGACACCAAGATGCTTCAAGAAGGAAAAAATTTTTCGGCATGATGGTGTCAATTGACACCAAAAGGTAAATGCAATCCAGAAATGTCTCTAAACTTTACAGGGCTATCCAAAAGTACATTTGAACTCCTGTTTGAAAGAGATAATTTAAACTCTTAGATTAAATTTAGAATCTCTAAAAATGTCTGATCCTTTTTCCACCCTCCTGATAAAACTACACGATTCCTTTTTTTACCACCAGCAGCATCGCTGCTACTACAGTAATCTTATTCCGAACCATGGACTCCATGTTGGTTCAAAGTGACTATTTTTACTATCAATAAGTCATTAACAGCTATCACTTGATATTGTAAAAAATGGTTGGAAATAACATATTCAATATTAATTTAATCACAAAAAAATGTGAATACTTAAAATGATGCTTGGGCCAAATGTCTTTATGATAAACTCTGTTCACAAAAATTTTTATTGATCTGTTCATCCGATGTCACTTGACGCAGCAATCAGCTGACGTATTCACTTTGTTTCCCTATATGTTGCTATGACAGCAGTGACATCAAATTCAATATGGTTATGAAAATATAACCAAAAAAATTTGAGTAAGCAGTGGACCGCAATGCGAATCATGGGCCGCAGGTTGGACATCCCTGGTCTAGACTTTCTTAAAACAAGCGTAAAGAGTCTTTTTCAGCCACCTAATGGATATGGCAACTGTTGCCAACCATTCCAGCTTTGGTTTTATGTCAGAGGTGATCACGGAGCGGATCCGGAGCGGATATCCGCTAAATTTCACGGATCCGGATTTAATGTTTTACCAAGCTTGCGGATCCGGAGCGGATCCGGATAAGCACTAAGAGAAGTAAAAAAAATCAATGAACAAAGAGAGAATACTCCAGTTAACGCTCGTAGTGGAAAGGGATCTTATGATTCAACAATTAGTCTTCAGTTTTGTTTTTCACATGGCAAAATACGGTAGTTCTTTAATTTCGATTTAGGATCTTCTATTGCTAGCGCTCGCCTTGGGTTTCGAACCGACTTTTTCTCATTTTCAATCACGAACCCGCCACGTGATTCTTAGCAGCCAGTTAATGCGTTGAGCGCCTTTCGCCTGTTGTAATTACGCCTTGCAGCTTACTGTAGAATTTTTGTTTTTTATAATCTTTTGAATCTATGTTGGGACAGATGAGTTGAAAGACAGTCAAATTGGATTTTGTTTTATTTTAGAAAACGCATTTGTATCTGGTTTGCTGGCTTGCTGGCTTTCTGGCTTTCTGGCTATGGCAATTGCAGCCATTAGTAATAAATTTTGTGACTTTGTTAAGCTGTGTTTGGCTTTGTAGGAATATTTGTTGACTACTATTGTATATTTGTTACTAAGATACGACTCGGAAGCTTATTCAAATAGATAGAGAGACTAGAGATCGTCAGGACTCGTTATCTCTCGATTTCATCTATATTTGTTGATGGTTGGCTTTGTAGGAATATTTGTTACTAAGATACGACTCGGGATCTTATTCAAATAGATAGATAGACTAGAGATCGTCTAGACTCGTTATCTCTCGCTTTTCATCTATATTTGTTGATCATTGAAAGTTACAAATAGCGCTGAATATGGCTTTAATTTAAAAAAAAGCAAAGAATAAATTGGTTTTTAAAATCTTGAAATGGTCTGACTATTGGAATTTATTAATAATTTTACTGCGAAAATGTGAAATTATTTTAAAAAAAGTATTGACCGTGTCAAAATAAGTCACTCACCAGAAAAAAATTATTTTATCAAAAATTCAATATGATGAAAATGAATTTCCTGACTTCCATTCTCTTGATCAAATATTTATGCTTGGGAATTATATTGAACGTATCAATCAAAACATTTGCAAACTATTTTTCAGATCTTGAACATAAAACTCGTGTGTTTGATTTTGGGACGTATGTCTGTAGAGATGTACCGTTAGAGATCACCGTGATTTTGGGACAAAAATTGAGAAATCATTGACAAATTTTCAGTCAAGACCTTTTTATTATTAACCAATGGGTGTGCCGCGAAAATTTAAATAGCTGAATAATGTGTCACCATATATAAAAGGTGGGAAACCACTGATGTAGGCACACAAATTACGCATTTAATCCATTAGCATAAATTGGAACTAATTCATTGTAGGAACTAAGGTCAGATGATAAGAGCGCTTAACTCCATTGATCTGGAAACAAATTCGGGGCACGAGTCCACCTAGTTATGAGCATTAATAGCACAGCAAATCATCGGCAACATTTTATTGCAGGTCTTGTTTTTGGTCGTTATGTTTCAAATATCCAGTGCTCAGCAGGGAGTACTCACATATAATGTATATTTCAAACCAATCAATCATCTGCACTTACAATATGTATTTAAGCAGTTTCATGTATTATCAAGGTTCTGGAATTCCAGCCGGATTTTATGTAGCAATTCCGGTTCCGTTCGGAATTGATTATTTGAGTTCCTGGACATCTCTAGTACTTTTGGTGCCGATAATACATGGATGTATAGCACCGGGTACTAAAATCCATTCCGACATAGTAAATCCAGATTTATTTTTGCTTAATACGTCTACTAAATTTGGACTTAAGCACTTTTGCGCCCAGATGCAAAGGTTGCTTTGGATCCGTCCGCTATTGAAAAAAGAAAATGTCTACTCAATTTTTAACCTTTTTGCTTGATAAAAGCTCTTCGCCCTGTTTTATATCATTAAATGGAACTTCAATTGAACAAACAAAATAAAACCTGTTTGAAATGAAAGAATGAAATAAAATATTTGAAAGCTTTAGTGCTATGTTTCATATCTTTTATCTTTCACTGTACAATCAACGACATACTGTCATTGGTACCAGTGATGGAGGTCTCGAGACCAATTTTCAGGGTCTCGGTCTCGGCCTTTTGCTGGCGGTCTCGGTCTTGGTTCGTGATGACCTGGTCTCGTTCTCGTACTTTTTAAATTGGTCTCGAAACCAGACATTTTTGATATTTTTGTTATTTGATGTGGTGATGATTTACTGATTTCTTCACCATAAACAATTCCCCTTGCAAATAGTCAATAAATGGTTTAGTTTAGTGGTTCTTAACCGGGGAGGCACGTCTCCCCTGGGCGGCGTACGTAAATTTTCAAGGGGGCGCGATTGTTAACATGTTTTACAACACATTCTTTATTAATTTTGATAATCAAAATGGCAAGAAACTTGACCTCAGCAAGAATCAAATTGAACAACGGAATCCAGCAAGCTTTTTTTAATTGGATTTTGCACTCGCAAACGGTAATTGTAAGTCTCAATTAAAGCACAAATAAAAACTCATTTATCTGATTTAAAAAAAATTTTTTAATCAAATAAAATTCTCCTATAGATGAGAAGCAAGAAACAGATTACAGTGCGAAATAGGCGACATTTTTGATAAAGCACTAGAAACGTTTCTCGAGTTAAAATTTAACTCAGCAGCCAAGAACAAATTTAAAGTGCTGGATCTTGAGGCGTTTTGGGCCAAATCCTTCCCATTTACCATCTTATTTCTGTGAGTCACCGACAATTTCCTGCGAGTCAGGAGCCAGGAGGATAAAAATAAAGATACATAATAATATCAAGAATAAATAAATAATTTTAATTGTTTTTTTAAGTGAATATTTGAAAGTGGCTTCTTTTTTTTGTTGCTTCAGGCCTTTGTTTTGTAAAAAATATTACCGATTATAGTGATCGTGTTTTTGGCTCTCAACCGCCCCCATAACAAATTTCTGCAAACGCGATTGTATGAATCTAATTGCTTAAAACAATTACCAAATTGCTAATAAGACGAAGTAGAAAAGAAGAAAATAACTAAAAACTACTTTGATTAACCTACACAAAGACGAACATAAAATAAACAGGGGTAATACAAAAAGAAAAGTTAGCGTGATGTTAAGCAGCTTTTACTGGTTTGTATAATTAGTCCTTATTTCTAATCTTTTTTAAGAGATTAATTAGACTAAATCTATTGTATGTAAATTAAACATAGCCAACAAATACAACGCACCAACACAGATAACCAAGCTTATCAAATATTTGAATAAAGTTTTGATTTTAGGTGTATTCTATTGCGGTAAGTTCCACCACGACACAGTTCACCGAGGCAAATTCCTCGCTCTAGTTGTATATTTTATCACTGTATATTAAATTACAAGATCACACCATATTGACTGTTCATTTTATTTGTAAATTGTTGTTGATTTATCACGCTATAAGCTGCAAGACAAAGTACGGTAGTTGACAAGCACATTTTTTCCCTAACTCTACCAACCCTAACCCTAATTCTAACTCTAACCCTAACACCTAACCCCCTAAACCTAACAAATTTCCGTGGTAGAATATACTGTGTTAGAATTTAACTATGATGGAATATACCGGTCACCCAAGTTTCAACCATTTTCTTGATTAGCGTGCCTTCAGCATTTTTGGGTTTTGAAAAAAATTTTTAATGATTTTTTCTTGAAGTTTTTTTAATAGCTGTTTTCAACATTGTTTACCGTGCCTTGTATATTTCGGCTTTCTTTTGCTCTAGTTGAAAGGGTTTTTAAAGCTGATTGTTTAATGATGCAATTGAACTTGAGCAAAGCTCTTTTCAACATGATCGTATTGCTTGTTCAATTAAAAAGTAATCTTAGATTGCTGTTTAGAAAATAGAAATTTATGGTTTTTGAAATAATTAAACCGACTATATTTTCGTAAAATTTTTCGGTCTCGATCTCGGTCTCGGTCTCAATTATTTCTGGTCTCGGTCTCGAACCTTAGGTCTCGAAATTTTCTATTCTCGATCTCGGTCTTGGTCTCGGAAAAATAATCGGGTCTCGGTCTCGGTCTCGTCTCGACGTTTGTGGTCTCGACTACATCACTGATTGGTACAATGGAACATCAGTGAATTAATCCAAAGCGTTTATTGCAAAGATCGTTCTATTGTCAAAGTTTTTTACAAGATTTACAATCAATAGAAAAAGTCTAATTAAGCAAAAAAAACCTAATAACCAATTTCCTCCGGCAAAACTTGAATTTTGCCGAGATTTGCAATTTTAAATTTTGCAATTTTAAATTTAAAAGTGAAAGTTGATCGCAACTTATCAGTGTAAAAAAGTTTCCTTAAAAGTTTCAGCTGTAATACTATTGCTTCTGAGTGATTTCCTTTGTGCCTTTGGAAAAGGTTAGAAAAAGAATTAAGACAATATAGATTATGTGTCTATACGCATTTAATATGGGTATTAAATGTATTTGGGTATTAAATGGAAAATTACCAAAACTTTTTCCGTTTAATAATTAACTCGAGATACTTGCTCATTATATTGGTTCTGTTACCAGGTAAGTTATTCATATTTTCCATGCCCTTCTGGTAAATAGACTTAAGGCGCGTTTACAGCCGTTTACAGTACTTTTTTCTTTCAGCGTGATCTTTGTTTGTTTTATTGACGCTCAAATCCACTCATTTTTTCTCGAAAACATGAGTGGATTTGAGCGTCAATAAAACAAACAAAGATCACGCTGAAAGAAAAAAGTACTGTAAACGGCTGTAAACGCGCCTTTATACTTAAAATAAAAACAGTCAACGTTTCAAGCGTTATTGCTGACGCTCTTCGTCAGGACTTAGCTTAAAATAATAATACTGAAAAAAACAATAAACGAAAATATACATACAACTGTTTTAAATTTGAAAAATGAAAAAAAGAGAAAAGCGTGGGATAATATCCACTTTATCCCACAGAATCAATTCGAAACTAATTACGAAAAAACAGACAAATCAATAGAAATTAAGAAGTTGATAGAAACACTAAAAAAGAATGATTATTATCCGGAATAGTTCGTTAGACAAACACTATGCCGTACCAACAAGAATTGGAATGATCATATTAAAGAAGTAAGCTTTTCTAGTAATGAAAGAAAAGAATTGGTTGTGCTTCCAAACTTGGCAGGTTTTACAGAAAAAATTACAAGAATTTTTAAAGCTTTTAACGTAAAAGTTTGCACCAAACCGATAAAGACAATCAAAAATATTTTACCAACTACGAAAGATTTCATTGATTTTAACCAACGAACAGGTGCAATTTACCAAATTCCTTATAAAAATTGTTCTGGTATATACATTGGAGAAACCAGCTGCAGTTTCAAAACCAGATGTTCTGAACATAAGCGAGATTTGAACCCGCGAAACTTGGCAAAAATCGATAACAATAATATTAACAAAAAAACTGCTCTTGTGAAACATGTGGTAAATTTTTAGCATAACATTGATTTTGACAACTCTTCTATTCTTGCTTTTGAATCGGATTTTTTTAAACGTCGTTTTTTAGAATCTTTTTTCATTTATAACAAAATCGTAACAGTAAATGACAAAGAAAGTTGTTTTTATAATGAAATTTACAATGATTTAAAATAAACTCGTTGTTTTTTTGTTGATTGTTGGCTTATGTTTACATCCTTGAACGCCTATGTATCACGTGACTTGCTTTTTCTCTTCTTTTCATTTTTCAAATTTAAAACAGTTGTATGTGTATTTTCGTTCATTGTTTTTATCAGTATTATTATTTTAAGCTAAGCCCTGACGAAGAGCGTCTGCAATAACGCTTGAAACGTTGACTGTTTTTAGGGTTTTTAGTTTAATAAACTGAAGAAGAAGAAGTCGGCAGCGTGGTCGAGTGAATAAAGCGCCGTGCTTATGACCAACATGGCCCCGGTTCGAAACACACTCGTGCCATTCATGTTATGTCCTTGGGAAAGACACTTTACGGCACATTCCCCTGCTTGGTGGTCTTGATAAGCAGTTCTAAATTATAGTCATATCTCTATTAAATTACAAGCGGACAGCAATATCTTGGCATCTCCGGAAGCAGATCTGGGTAATTGCGTACCCTATGTATTAGCGCCTCCGTCCCTTTCCTGCGAGTCAGGAGGATAAATATGGAGATAAAAAAAAGATTTTAAGTATAAATATATTTACAAGAAGAGCATAGAAAATATGAATACTTGCTCATTGTTCAATCATTTATTAGAATAGATTATTTTAAGCTTTTAATTTAAAAAGATATGCAATTGGTCGACGTTTTATCGACTTTAATGTTGTTTTAGACTTACCAGTAGTTGTTTTAAATAAAATAAAAAAAGAAGGTAAATCTTCTGTATTAAGCAATCTTGCAAAAAGTAAAGTTGAATATTTTTGATTTAAAATGGAAGGAGATTATTTGTATCACATCGATCTCACATTGGAGTACAACCTTAAAGAAAGGTTCGGTGACGTAAAAGTAAGTTCACCAGTTAATAAATGTACAGTAGTTAATATTATATAAAAGTAAAAATTAATATTATATAAAATAAGTTATAGTTAATAAAAGTAAGACTAATTCACAACAAAAAGCTGACATACCATAGTGTTGGGTATGTAATAGGGTTTCCAATTTTCCGGTTTTGAAAAAACCGGGAAAACAGGACAAATCTAACCCCGAAAAAAAAACGGAAATTTGAAACATAAAACACAATGAACAAAATATGTACAATATTAGCAATTAATAATACATTTAAGTTTGACTTATTAGTTTTAAAAAAGGTTTTAAAAGTAAGTACATTTTAAAAAATAGTTGTTCAGCCGTTAAAATACTTAACGTAACTAAAACAATGATTTTCATATAGTGAGATTGATTGACGCAATAATTTAATCACAGTCATGCAACCAACCCATAGCCGTACCTGCCGGGGGGGCAGGGAGGGCAATTGCCCCCCAAGTTTCGAAGATTTGGGCAAAATTAAGATTTTTCGGGCAGTGAGAAGAAAATATTTGGGCAAAACCATAATTTTTTTTTTTTTTTTAGAGATCACCATGATTTTAGGACAAAATTGGTTTTTCGTCTGAGAATCTCAGACAATTTTTTTGTCATATCCGAAATGTACTATAAAATCATGATTTGAGCAAACGTCACAAAATTTGGGCAAAACTTCATTGCCCCCCCAAAATTTTTTGGGTTGGTACGGCTATGAACCAACCAGCCAAATAAAATATCACTGAATTAAAAAGTTAGTCAAATCTAAAACAAAAACATTAGAAGTATATGGTAAAATAACACAAAGGAAATATATCAAATATCTTTTTGTTATTCTGATAATTCTTCATTCTGCTATTTTACCATCAGAAAAAAAACGGTATATGGCAAATGCAAAAAGGCACGAAATCTCGGTTTTCAAACTTCAGCATGTAATAAAAGTATGAAATCGTGCTAAAATTTTCTATGTTGCGTCAGTTTATCTGTATTTTCTTATAAAGTTGAAAAACATCGAGTTGTAACAAATGCTGCGGATTGATTGTTATCAACCTAACTGCTTTTGGAGATGTCGAGATATTGGCGTCCGGTAGAAAGATTTTCATTTTTTTTTTTATTTTTAAGCAATTTGACTGTAATCGAAAGCCGCTTAATAAAACTTTCAAACAGAGGAAAGAATTGTGAAGTGCTTTTCTCAAGGACACAACAGAATGACGAGAGTAGAAGTTAAAAGCATTTTGATTGCCATTGCTATCAAACAACTTACGAAATTTTCATCTGATGTAATAAAAATATTATATTTAAGAACAATTGATTTAATTTTAATAGTTTGTTTGCATCGGAGGAAAGCCGAGCAGGATGAAAAACTTTGCTGAGTTCATTTACGAGGAGCTAAAACATCCGAAAAACTGCGAGTTTGAAGAAGTCAGCGGTTCTGACGGTTTGTTTTAAATGAAAACAGTTTAATTTTTTAAAAAGCAATTTACTGTCGACTTCTTTGAAAGTCCTTACAGGCAGCAGCTCGAGACGGCTTAAAAATATTTCCGAGTCGGCCGATAGATACGCGATGTTCAAAGTGGGCCCAGTTATATCAGTCAGTCATGGGATGGGAATACCATCAACTAGCATTCTTCTACATGAGGTTCTAGCAAAATAATACGTATAACAAGTTTTTTTTTATTTTTCTAAAGCAAATATTGTTTAAAAGTCACCTTGTTTAATTAACAGCATATTGTTTCAGTTGTCTTCGTATTTTTCTTTTTGCTTCTACGGTGTACGTTGTGTTATTGTGAAAATATTTGAAGTAAATATAAAACTTTTAGCTAGTAGTAATTTGACAGCGTTCACATACAATCAAAAGCAAAGTGTAAAGCGTAAGGACAACTAAGTAAAACCAATAGGAGCTGTTTTCTCGACTCTATGTGATTAATAAAAAATATCAAGTGACGTCACACAAGCAACCAAATCACGTTGTGTTTTTGATTCCTGATCCAAAAGATTTAATATGTATTTAGTTATAATTTTACATTAAAACTCGCAGTTTGACAAAACAGAACAGAAGCGCTAAATACTCAAAGATGTACTTAACTGCTTTAATTTTTATTGACAGGTAATAAAGTTGTTACGTTATTCCGAATGCAAAGACGTCACTTTTTTTCGCATAGGAACATCAGGAGGTCTGGGTAAGATTATTTTCGATTTTGCGGAAACTGTTTTTGTAAAAAGCTTAATAAGTTTAGCTCGTGTGTTTTAATTAATTATTCTGCTATTTAGAAATTAATCATGTGACTATAATATTGTATAGAAATAGTCGATTATTTTTATTTTCATACAACGATAAAAACTTCGGCAAACCATTTTGTAAATAATCTTGTAAAATTTTTATAGATGTAAAGCCGGGAACAGTTGTAGTTACGAATCAAGCTTTTAACGGCCTTTTAGAACCAGAGTTTCAAGAAGTACGTTCTTTAATTTACGTAATGTGTGTGGTTTTGCTTTTCTTTTATTTGCAATCGTACTTCAACGCGAACAATTCCTTAATAATTTTGCTCATAGTTAGATTTATTGGCATTTACACAAATTTTCAATCGACAATTTTTTACTAAATCATCATCAATGTAATGTCGATTATTAACTTGACAATGGATAAGACGTTAAATTCAGTGGCGTAGCAGCGTAACCTGCCGCCCTTGGATTTTTGCACAAACTGCCGCCCTTTAACACCATCAAAACGAAGAACATATTAATGAAGAAAAATTAACGTCATCAGCATATACTGTATATTCTTAAATTTGTTCATAACTTCTTCGGTATTTTCGCTTCGCAACAACGCGTGGGGATTTAAGAAGCCGAATACTTCATTTAACATACAAATTTCACTGAACCGCTTTTCTGCTTCACTCCGAAATCGGTTCGTAGCTTCTAGCATGCATCTCTTGATTTCTTCAACAGCCGAGAGACTTACCTCTTCTGAATGTTCGCCAGTCATCTTTTTCTTCCTTCGGACACGTCGCTCTTCAATCGGAATTTCTTGCTTTTCGCAAATCGTGATAGCAGTTTCAATACTTTGTTTAACGAGCGCATTGCGATCATTGACCAAAAAAGCAATAAAAGTATTCATCTTGTGGGAACAGTTTTCCAGTGACAAACCTCTTCTCTGTAAATATTTTTGGGTATCATAAGATTCTCTTAGAACTTCCATCCAAAATTGTAAAAAGAGCCAAAGGAAAATCGCTGAATTGCATCCAATATGCCATGAGCTTGTCCTCGTGTATCAATATTTTCGTTTTAATCACATAGCTCGTTTAATGTACTCACTACATCAAAGAAATAATGCTGAAGGGCTTTCCAGCTTCGTAATGCGCACTCAATCGAGTATCAATCACTCTTTTTACCACAATTGGTACATTATTAAGTAACACTTCCCATCTTTGAGTAGAAGCAGAAAAAAAGGAGTAGACCCTTTCCACAACAGCAAAAAATATTGCCGAATGTTCAGACAATGCCACTGCGTGAATGCCTGTGAGGTTAAGCGAATGATTAACACATGGAATAAATATTGCTTTATAATTAACTTGTTTTATTCTGCATTGTACTCCAGAACGGATTCCAGTCATTATAAGCATTGTCGTATGCTTAACCTCTGCACATCATTATATCCAAACCATTTTGCTGAAGCTCATTGAGAATAAACTTAATAATTTCATCTGCGTTTTTTCTGTGCAGTGGAAAGAAATTTAGGAACGACTCTTTTATTTGTACCTCACTGCTATCAACTTTTATGTATCTAATAATAAAAGCAATTTGATCAATATAAGAGACGTTGGGAGTTACTATCGAGTAAATTGGAAAAATAATTTTGCTGCCTTTATTTTTTCCGGAATGAGAGGTTTTACCATTTTTTTCAAGAAACTCAATTAACTCATTTTGGATTGTTGGTGAAAGGTATGTTGTCATGCCCTTGCTAGAAAGTTGGATAACTGAAAGATGTTCCTTAATGACTGCATTATACTTTGCAAGCAATTTTAAAGTTTTAAAAAGTTTTTCCTGGTTTTCTGAATTGGAGTCTTCACAATGGCCTCGTAAAGGAAAATTTTGCTTACATAGAAACTTTATGACTTCAACTACACTATGCAGGATTTTTTTCCATTCAGTTTTTTCCTTATCCATGAGATCTTGCATTTCTTTATCAATTGTTTGATGAAGTTGAAGTCTCAGTGCAAGCTCCTTCCATTTATCAAAACACAGCTTGGGAATTTTTGAATTTTCATGATTAAAAATACATGGATTTAGATGCCAGAAATTAACAAAGGGTTTGGAAACAAATTATCATTTCTTGATTGAAACAACTTGCAACAGAAACAATATAATCCTGAATGGCTATTCAAATAAAGCAACCATGATCTAAGAATTTCATCACCGTTTTTTAAGGTCTTATAAAACCACTTCTTACTCAAAAAGCTTAACGACTCCTTCTCTTTGTCTCCTTCTTTAATTACTCTAATCCAGTGGTTCTTAACCTGTGGGGAATTCCCCACTGGTGGGAAATGGCGGAGTTGCCAAGTGGGAAATGACCAGTCAGACAGAAGAACCACTACTTCAAAATTTATCACATTACATCCAAATGTTGACTTACTTTACAAATCACAACCATTTACAGACTGTTTTAATAACAAAAACAACCAATATATGAGATATTGTAAGTTATGTCTGCGTAAAAGTGACAACACTGTTGGTGTTACGGTGAGATTCATTCATACTTGGATTTAGAAATTTCCTTATGACTTTGCCTTGTCTGTTGTTCTTGCTTGTTTATGTACAGTTTTTTTAAATTTTCCATTACATTGTCTATTTGAAGATGATTTTTACGTAGGCTCAGTTATTGTTATGCTTCACAATAATTCATCAGAAAAGGTTTGCCAGTGTTAGTGAGTAACAATAATTATGCTGAATTTAGCTATAAATTTATGTGTCTTCTGAATCACAGGTCACAGGTGAAATAAATATAGTGCTTTATGTTGGGATTTAATGTGTTTTAGTTCTGCAATTTGTCTATGTTTATACAGTTAAATTGACATGACTGTGTTTATAATACACACAAGTTGCTTCTAACATTTCTAAGTAATCATAGTTAACTGGTGTTTTTTGGTCTGTGTTTGCTCTGATTAAATGTTCGTTAGTCAAGACTTCTGGAGTGGCACCCTGCATCAGGCGTTAAATGACAGTGAGATTTGTTCAAACAGGATTTGAGCTTGGTGTGATACAAGGACATGTGTCGCACCATTTATAAGGAAACAGTTGGGTTAGAAATGTCAACAGTAAGGATAGTAAACCTGTGTGGTACCGTAGGTGATGGGTATTGACTGATTGAACAACACAATTCCACTTCTGTTGTTCGTTTTTCTGTTTCTCTCTTGTATGATTGTCACTTTCTTTTCATTTTATTTCTTTTCCCTTATTATTATATTACTTTTTTCCTTATCCCACAGATACATACCCCAAAGATTAAGATGCCAAAAAGAAAGTAGGACGGCAATTACCTGGACTACGGCTTTACGTTTTTGGAGAGACGTAATGAGCAGCTGCTGCAGCGCGTCATTTGCCACAAAACACTTAGCAATGATTTAATAAAACCCCATCAACTGAAGCACCTCTCCAATGTACACCCTGAGTTTGTTGGCAAGGAGAGGCAGTTTTTTGAATTGAAGGCAAACTACTTGAAGAAAATGAGGATGGATAGGAGTGGAAAATTTTAAACTGAGTCAAAAGCGATAGTACACGCATCATATGCTGTTTATCTACTGGTGGCAAAGGCAAAGAAGCCACATAGAATCAGAGAGACACTCAAAAAGCCATGCTTTGTGTCGTGTGCTAGTATTTTGCTTGGCAAATCTGTGCTGTCAAAGATGAAGCAAGTTTCTTTGTCCAACGACACTGTCAAGTCCCACATCTTCAACATGTCGTGCAACATCAAGTTGCAGCTCTGCACAAAGGTCAAAGTGTCTCTGGTCTTTGCAATTCAGCTGGATGAGTCCGTGGATGTGGTAAATTTGTCTCAACTAATTGTCTTAGTTCGATACGTCCATGACCAAAGCATCAAAGAGAACTTGCTGTTTTGCTGCCCACTGGAAACAACATCCCAAGCCGCCAACGTCATGCAGCTTGTTGATGCTTTTTTCAAGGAGGAAAGATTGGACTGGGGCAAACTTGTCCATGCCTGCACAGATGGGGCTCCTGCTATGTTAGGTGTGAGGTCTGGATCCGTAAAACTACTGAAGCAGAAGAATCCCAAGGTGGTGACCCTGCACTGCATCATACATCAAAAAGCGCTTGGATCAAGGACGATGACACAACCGCTCAAAGAAGCACTTGAGATGGCAATCAGGCTTGTGAATTTTGTCAAAGTGAGCGCCCTCAACACTTGACTATTTTGGCAGTTGTGCCAGGATATGGAATCCAATTACGAACAACTGCTGTTTTACACTGCCGTTTGCTGGTTGTCGAAAAGCAACATGTTAAACTGGCCTGTGCATTTGCTCCCCAAAGTTACACAATTTTTGAAGAAAGAAACAAAGGAGATCTGAAAGCTGCTGTTTCCAATGAGGCATTCCAGTGCAGGCTGGCATTTCTTGCAGACATGTTTGGTCACCTAAATGAGCTTAACCACAAGCTACAGGGCACGGACTCCGATATAATTGGGCATCAAGGCAAAGTGAATGCCTTCACCCTTTGTCTCAAAACTTGAGTTCTGGCAAGGCAAGTTTAAGACTGGCTGCAGTGCAACAGCTTTTCCAACGTTGGCATAAATCAGTGGGACTGTTGGTGGTGTCAGCAATGTTCTCAAGAACAAAGCCATCATTCACCTCAACAGGCTGCTGGACGAGTGTGGGCACTATTTTCCGGACTTCAAAAGCAACAACCCAATGATGGAGTTCATGAGGGATCCCTTCAGCTTCCAAGTTGACAACTTCCCAAAGGAAGCAGAAGACATCAAAGACCAGTTTCTTGACCTGGTGCATGACTCTGCAGCAAAGGCTGTTTTTGCAGAGAAAAGACTGAACGCATTCGAAGCCACTATGCATGGTTCTTATCCTCGCATTGCTGTGGCGGCGCTCACACTACTGGTTGCATTTCCTTCTACATACCTGTGCAAGTTGGCGTTTTCGAGCATGGTTGAGATCAAAACCATATCAAAAAACCCCCTGATAGACCTTGAATCTGATTTGTGCTGTGCCATTTCAAAAGTGAAACCAAACATTGAGGCACTCATCAAGGCAAAACAAATGCAAAAGTCATAACCTATATGCATCTAATGTTGCATTTTTTTGTATGTTTTTTATGGGCCAAATAAATTGAGAAAAAACATAATAAATCTTTTCATATGTATTTTATTTCCATGTGATAACTGTTAGTACAAAATATAATGGAAACAAACAAAAATTACCAGCCATAAAATGGCACAAAAAAGAAAAGCGTATATTTACGTACTAAACATTTCATGAGTTAAAATCGAATTTGTCAAAGACCAATGCTGTGGTGGGAAATAGAGAGTTGGCTCACTAAAAAGTGGGGAAATGGAGAAAAAAGGTTAAGAACCCCTGCTCTAATCGCCGGCTTGAACGGTCCTTCTTTATTCTGATATCTTTTAGGTCTTGCTTTGACCATCTCAACTCTCATGTTATGAGTTATCACTTTTAGCCAAGTAGCCACATCGTTTATATCATCAATTTTATCTTTAGCTATAAGTGTTTTGTCGGTAGGAATACTTTCAATGATCATTTCTTGATTACTTTGCTCAAGTTCAACTGTTTTTTCCGTTTCCGTGTGAGGTAGAGATTTGCTGAAGCTGCTAACCTCTTCCTTTTTGTTAGCTGAAGAGAGTGAGGACTGTAAAGAAATGTTTACAAACTTCAAAATGACTCCTTCATTCTTTTTCAGCTCTTCTAGCCTGGCTTTCTTTTTTAAGCTCCACTTTCTTTTACTCTTTTCATTGGTAGGCTAACTTTACGTAAATTAATTAACTTAAAAAAATTAACAACTAAATTTTTTAACTGCAATCTGCAATATTAAACAACACTGCAGTAGCAAATTTGCTGTAGACGAGCTATAACCTACTAAGTCTGGCGTAAAACTGTCAAATATTTAATGCTTTTTTTCCAAAACCTATAGGCTAAACAAACTCTACAGTGCCCAGGCATACAGCCGACATGACTTCAGTAGAGTGATTAGCAATCTAAGCCTTCACAGAGAGCATTTCTTGATTACTTTCTGATCTATCTAAGCCTTCACAGAGTGATCATGTCACAATCGAATAAAGAATTGATAATAAAGTCATTACATTTTGCCGCCCTCAACAACATGCCGCCCTTGGATATATCCACAATATCCAATAGTTAGCTACGCCACTGGTTAAATTTTAACCCTTTGGTGGCTAGAACCAATTTCATCTAGGGGATGGCTAGAACTAATTTTTAGAAAATAAACCATATTTTAGAAGAAGAGCTGTAAATCCTTGTTTATGTGTATAAACCCATTAAAGGTATATATTTTCAGGGTGGAAAAAGTCTAAAGATTCAGAAAACTTCGGGGGTCACCTCATCTTAGTCCCTATCCAAGATGGCCGCCAATGTATGGCGGCCATCTTGGATTTTATGTATTCAACAATAAACACATATGAATGACTATATTGTGACATCAATCAGTCATCCACAGGTGTTTTGATTATTTAGGCCTGTAGAATAAAATAAAACAAGTATTATTGACAAATTTTATTTCCTACCTTCTTTACAATTGTAGTGCTTGGTGGTAGAGGTCGTTGCATGAGTCCGGGCAAAGTCGAACTTCACATTCTGCACAGCCATACACAGTTTCTTTGCGAAAGTTACTATTGTGGAATTGTAATCTACATATTTTCAATCTATCAAAAATCCAAAATTTTTTCTCTGCTTAAAAAATTCTTACTCAGCTCTTTACACCTCAATCATATTTATTTTTTGGTACATTTGCAAACGCAATATAAGAAACAGATTGGTTTGTTTATTATCTTAAAAAGTCGCTAAAAAAATCTTTGCCATGACAACTAACATGGAGTGCTCCTTGATCGCTCCAAGAGCTGAGTGATAGAATTTTTATAAGCAGAGAAAAAAATTTTAAATTTTTGATCGGTTGAAAATATGTAGATTACGATTCTATGGGTACAAAATTGAAAATGCCCCCCGTTCCGGTGCTCCTGACGAGGTCAAAATTCGCGTTCTTAGTTACCAAATTTTTGTGCAATGGATTGAGCTGGGCAGACTTGTAATTGGAAAACTGTTTTTCAAATTAATATTTCTGCGGTGCTTGCTAATTCTGTAAATGTAAATAATCCGCATCAATTATTGTCCTATTACAATTTTTATAAATTTCTTTATTCAAAATGCACAAACTTAAGAATGACTTATGCTAATTAAATCAATTCTTAGAAACCTTTGCAAAGACATGCTAAACAAATGAAAATTAAGGAGTTAAACAACGCAATTTCATAAAAATTTACAGCTAAACAAAACTAGCAAACTCATGTACAAATCTATTAAGTAATGACGAACTTGCAAAACCCCGGTCTATCTCACAGGGGAAAAATCCAAATCTCGTTTTTGCAACCCGGCAAACCTTATCCTTGGGGCAGTTTTCACCCTAGCACTTGAAAACAGTGACCTTTATTGGTGTTTTCAGAGATGGCGAATAACTGGATCTTAGTTTCACTTGGCGAGTATCTGAGGACCCATTTAACAGACCATGCAAGATATGATCAGGGTCCAGAGACCCACGGTAAGCCAAGGAGAGTGTCGCCCCCATTCGGCGAAGCTCAGCTGGCTTGATGCCTGAGAGTACAGGTAGGTGGTCCATTGATGTGGGATGCAGGCATTCAGTAACCATGCACAAGGCGTCGTTTAAGACACTGTCGATGAGGCGAGTGTGAGCACTGCGACACCAGACTGGCGCACAGTATTCAATTGTTGAGTGGACTAGAGATAAGATGGCTATGCGTAGTGTTTTAGCACCAGCATTCCATCCCGAGCTCAAGAGTCGCCTCAGCAGTGTGACGCGCGAGGATATTTTTTTGCGCAATGCCACTAAATAATCCCGAAACGTGAGCGATCTGTCCAGTTTTACGCCAAGATAAGTAAGGGTTAGACAGACCGGTAAAAATCTACCGTTGTTGTAGACCTTTAGCTCACGTTTGGCCTCTCGGTTGTTTAAGTGAAAGGCTGCCGTCACCGTCTTAGTGTGACTGAGCTTCAACCTCCAAGTCTGCAGATACGCTGAAAGTGTAGACATGTCTTGGCTTAAAGTCCCCTCCAAGTCCTTCCAGTTTCCAGAAGAGTGCAACAATGCTAGATCATCAGCATAAGCAAACTTGCTGGAAATCATGGAAGGAAGATCGTACGTATACTCGTAGATGTTAAATGGGAGGGGGGCCAAGACCGATCCCTGAGGAACGCCGTTTTTAAGACGGCGTAGCCTGCTTTGCTTGCTGTCACCGGTGGTAAGGGTGAAACTTCGATTTCGGACAAGCTCCATAATCATTCTGACCATGTGCTTATCGGGAAGTAGTCTCAACAGCTTGCAGGTAAGGCCACGATGCCAGACAATGTCATAAGCAGCTGTCAGATCGACAAATACGGCACCGGCCTTATTTTTAGCCTCAAAAGAATCCTCGATGTTCTGGGTTAGCAGAACAACTTGATCTACGGTTGACTTCCCGCATTGGAACCCAGCCTGCTCTTCAGGGAGCAGGGGATTGATTAATGGTTCAACGCGGGCGTAGATAAGCCTCTCGACGATCTTGTAGGGGACACAGAGCAGAAAAATTGGTCGATAACTCTTTGGGTCCCCCACGGGCTTTTGCTGGTTTTGGGATCGCGACCACCAGCGCTCTTTTTCAGATCTTGGGAATTTTGAGTCGGAGCAAACAGGAAGAAATGAAGTTACGTAACCAGGACTTCAAAGCAGCTCCAGCATGGAGTATAAGCTCTGGGAAGATGGAATCAAGTCCCGGAGCTTTACCTGGTTTTAAATGTTGGAGGGCAGCAGCAAATTCTCTCAGTGAGAAATTGTCAGAGATATTTACTGCGTCTTGTGTTGTCGCCCTACAAAGGTCAGACACTTCTTGAGAGACAAGTCGAGATGACTTGCAATCAGCAGCCTCGTATTTCCCATTTCTAACCAGCTGAGATGCAATAGCATCGGCTGAAACGAGACAGTAACGAGGAGAGTGACGTGACCTACCAGTAAGGTTGTTCAAAATACTACACGCTTTTCGACTAGAGTGTGAGAAGTCAATGCTCCCAACTGCCTCAGACCATCGATCCCTCCGCTTTCTGTCAAGCTTGGCAAGCAGAGCTATAGCAGCCAAACTGGAGTCGTCTCTTTGAGGAGACTGCCGAAAGGTTTTATAGAGGGATTCACACTCTGCATCCCAACACAGAATATAGTTGTTTCGATACCCGCGTGGGATAGTCTTTTTGGCTGCTTTCTTAATGGTGTTACAGAAGTCCTGGTAAGCCGCATCCACATCAAGTAAATCAGGAGGCAACAACGTTTTTGCGAATTTATTCGTCAAAGCAATGTAGTGACTCCATTTGGCCTTGCGGAAGTTCCATCGCTTAACAGGCATGCTTGGCACTGCCGTAGCAAACCTTGGTGGTGTAATAAGCGAAGGTCGATGTTGTGACCTGGGGAACTTTTCAAGGACACGTCTATCCGGTAAGCGACTGTTTGGACCTACGCTAGCAAAAGGTAGATCTGGATTGGTGCCAGTGTTCCAGCAGCCGGAGTAAAAACTGGCAGCGTCCTTGGCATTATATAGGAGGGCAAGAAAATTAATACTTGCCCAGCCAGTCAAGCACTCACTGTCGAACTGTTGTCATTGTAACCCAAGTCAGCATGACGACAGTTAAAATTGCCTGTGTTAAGACAGGGGTGAGGAAACACTGGGAGATCCAGGGTTCGCAATCGCGTTGGCGGTGGTTTGTAGACGTTGACTATTTTATAGCCATCAACGTCCACACACAGCCACTCAATCTCCGATGTCGCTGGAGATTAGTCCAAAAACGTGTATCTCAGTCGCTCGTGAACAAACGTGGCAAGGCAATGCTTCCTGCTTAAAGAAGACCAAGTAATTGATAGTTCGGAAGTACCAATTTCTCTGCATCAATGCAGTGGGTCTCCTGCAGTAGGATGACGAGTGCCTCAGACTGCATAGCGAGGTGATGAAAAACGTTTATCTTGCTTGCAGTAAGGCCTTCGATGTTCAGCTGAAGAATAGTGGCTCTTCGGAACTTGTTAGCAATGTGCCCTGAAAAGGGAAGTTTTATCCTGGCATTACCCCGTCCTGAAAAGGACGTTTGCCGACTAGCAGACCCACACTGAACATTGGAATGTTTGGTAGGTTCGGTTTCATTTTTAATACCAATGAACAGACTTACTCACGGCCCAGTCTGCGAGAAAGCACCTACCATCTGGACCAATAAACCCATGCACAGGTTTCTACAACAAAGAAAACATAATAACAAATCAATAGCCTACTAGACAACTTTTACTGGTTATTTTCCAATGCAAGTTACAAAATTTTTTTGATATACCAAACTGAGTCGACATGGACCAATATGAATCAATCTTTAAAGCAAAAATGAGAAAAATAGCATTCTTGCACAAACAATTCAAACAAATGATTAGTGAAGTTTCTAACGAAGAGGCGCGCGATTAAATGAAAATGTTCGACGAAAAAAATTAATTGATGGTTGAAACCCAAAGTAAACGCAGAAAAAGCTTGGGAAATAATATTTTGCAGAACTCTTTTGTCTTAGTTTGATTTTTCTGCGGATTTACAACCGCATACAAATTTGCTGTAGCTTATATTGTTTGTCAATTTTTTAAACGTTTTGGCTGCCATCAAAGTTTATTGCTATGTGGATTACATACTTAAAAATTCAAATTACTGCAGCAAGCTCAAAATTGGTGGTGTTCAATGACCAAAAGCTAAATTTTTCAAATTTGAAACTTAAACTTTTTAAAAATAAAGCAAAATACCAAAAAACAGGGATAACAAAACAAAATTGTAATAATACGTATAAAAGCTAATATGATATAAAAAACAAAAACAAAGTCGGCCCATATAAATTGTGTTTCATGCCAATTTTATATTAATTTGACAAAGAATAAATCTTAGAATTGCTTTTAAGGTGAAGTATGTCAATTCAAATCGAAATTCTTGATATACGTTTTCTTTGAGACCCAATTTTTTCATTTTTTAATGGTAGATATTTGTGTCGACCGTGGGAGAAAAGACCAATTTCTTAATGGTCGACTGAAGTCGCGCGAGGGTGAAAGCGTTAAAGTAAAAATTTATTATTTGCCCAAGTAATAGTGTAGATATTTAGTAGCTTATGGTTCTGAATATTGTCAACTGTACATTTTTTTAACTTTCAAGAATTACACGCAGATTCAAAAACAAAAGTTTCCACAATGCGTTAACGATTTATGATATTCGCAGCGTAGGAAAACGGCACAGCATATCACTTGAGTGAAAATTTTAAATCTGTTGATATGTCATAAATTTCTGTTTTTTAGATATTTGGGTAGTTGTACTATCATTTAGCCTTCTTAAGTTTCTGTTAAAAAATAAGTGTCAACTAAAATAAAAAAAAGTTTTTATTTGAATTTGTTTTACAAAAAGCATTTGACTGTTCTGTAAAAATTAGCATTTTTCCCACGAAGAAAACATACATGTAGATGTATAAAGCATCTGAGAACATTGATTTTGAGATTTGAAGATCTTGTGCAAACTGTAACCTCAAAAATGATTGTTTTCATATACACTTTATGCAAATATAATAATAAAAAATTTGAAAAAAATTTTAACTGCATGCTGGTCAATAATTTTATTTTTTAAAGATCAGTTGCGGCAAAACGGTCAAATATGATACTAATGTTGATCCGGAATTCACAAAGAAAGTTTGTGAATGTGCAAAAGCCATTGATATCCCAGCTATGGTTGGAAACACTATGTCCTGCAATGATTTTTATGAAGGTTAGTCTGTTCTTACAATTTAAGTGCAGCACCGAAAACGTGTTTTTTAGAATATTGTAGATAAGGTTTGCGAGCTAGCATGCCTTTGACGACTGCACAATAGCTCAGATGCAATCAATTGAATTTCCTGAGAACTTCGTCATGGATTTAAGAAATTGTATTATTTAAATTTAAAAAGATTTTAAGTATTAGATTTGTTCCACACCTGACGTCATGCTCGGCCTCCCTCGATCTCTTTATTGAATTTCGGCGTATACGCTTAGTTGCTCTCCGAAAATCGTTAAACCAAGAAAAAGTATACACCAGATATATCAAGTCTAAATCTGTCAAAACAAAATTGTCCATTGGCAACACGATTCCGATTCCAATTTTGCTTAGAAAGATTTTTTTATTTAAGTGCCATTTTTTAATAATTGGGGGCAGTTTTTTAATGGTTGCATGTCCTTGCTGACATCAACCACAGTTGTCTGCTGTGAACATAAACTTTGCCTAAAAAGGCAATACCTGCAAGGCAACAGGTTGATCTATTTAATTTATTGCTGGAATCCTAACAGGTACTCCCACTCCGGGTCAGAGTGGTCCTGGGAGTAATGGGAATTAAAGGGTAACTCCACTTTTCCTATAACTTCAGAACTCTTAAACTGAAACCTTCCTATCGGATGTAGTTTAATATCATACCCAGGATATGAATACAGTATATATAAAAAGCCAGTCGAGAAAAATGAAGTAAAATCTCAAAAGTTTTGCCAATTCCACAATGTACAACAAGTTTTATTATAAAAATTGCTAAATCTATGACCTTATTCAAATAGAATGCTGGAATTGATAGAAACAGCAGATAAGCTGTAAAGGGCGAATGGTGTGAGGTGGTATGGTCATGCTTTGAGACAACCTGAGGAAGATGCTTTAATGAAGGCAATGGTACATGAAGTGGATGGAAAACGTGAACAGGGCCGACCGAGGATGAAATGGAGGGACAAGTTGAAGGAAACATGAGAAAGATTGGTTTAAGGAAAGAAGAAGATGTGGCAGATCAATGTAGGTGGAGAGAAGGTGTAAGAAGAATTGCAGAAGTAGTAAGATGCATTCGGCCACCTCCACTCACTGGGGAATAAGCAGGATTTTAATTGAATTAATGATGAAAATATATGTGCGTTCACACGAAGGAAACTGTTTTATTTTCATTTTATATTTTATCTCAATATTTATCCTTCTGACTCGCAGGAAAGTAATGCAGGTGCTAATACATAGGGTAAGCAATTACCCCGACCTGCTTCCGAAGATGCCAAGATGTTACTGCCCGGTTGAATTTTTATATTATTTTTAGTTTTTCAGAGATATCACTGAGATTTAGAACTGCTTGCCAAGAACATCAAGCAGGGAAAATTGCGGTAAAGTGGCTTTTTTAAGGACACAACAGAATGGCTTCAGTAGGTTTTGAACCAAAACTTTGTCGATTTCAAACACGGCGCTTTAACTGCTCGACCACGCTGCCGACTTGCTTCAAAGCGAAAACTTAGATCTGGTTTTGGGGTTATAAGAAAGGCGATGTTTGTGGCGCCATATTGAAGCAATAATTTTAACTGCTATAATTCCGCCTGACAAGTTTTCTCGTTACAGAACAAGCTAGATTGGATGGAGCGTTTTGTGATTTCACCGAAGTTGAGAAAATGAACTTTCTGGAAGAAGCTCGTCAGAAAGGAGTAAAGAATATAGAGATGGAGGCAACAGCTTGTATTGCTATGTGCAAACGGGCTGGTTTCAAATGTAAGGTTGCTTTCTTTTTAATTATGTGTTTGATGATTAGCCATAAATGCTTAAAAAAAAGTAAAAACAATTTATAACTGTAATATTCTGTCGTTTCTCTTTTATAAAGCACACTTCAGTTTTATATGTTTTGTCTTTATTATATCTCATCATAATTGGTAAGTGATAGTTACTAAGAAATACAAATTATATGATGCGTGTTGCCAAACCAAAATTACCAATATATTATATCTCCCCATATATTGCAAGTGTTTTGTATCAAGGCTTATAGAGAGTCGAGAGTTTAATTTAAAGAATGACAAATTTAAAGAATGACAAATTCGCTTTTTGGTTTCAATTGATAAATATTAGCATTTTTCTACGCTGTTTCTTTGTAAAAAATAAAAGAGAAAAAACGACATAATGTTTAAAAACTTTCAAAAATGAATATTTACGTATATATGAACATTATTTAAATTAGTACGTTATCTAACAGTCGCAGTGGCCCGACTTGCAATAGAAACGATCAAAAACCTTTTTCTGTTCTCTTTCAAAATTATTATAAATTAAAAGTTTCACACCATGGCCGATTTCTTGTAGTTTTTTTATTTTTCAGGTGGCGTGGTCTGCGTTGCACTCCTCAACAGACTTCTTGGTGACGCTGTAACCGAAGACACAACACTTTTGAAAAAGTGGGAAACATATCCACAAAAAGTTGTTGCAGAATATATTAAAAATTTTACTCCTTAACTGTAATTAGTTATATGTAATTAATTATACTTTTTTATGTAATTGTAATTTTAATCGATATTTTTTGTTTTTGTGTAATTGTAATTGCAATTGTGATTTTGAATAATTGTAAGCCAAATTACAATTTCTTTTTGCTTTTAAAAAATTTTACAAAGTTCTACACTCTTCATTGCCTGAACTCCTTTTCTTTAATCCTTTATAAGCAGGGGTAAACATGTTCCCGTACACTAAAATTTTTTTTAACGAGCAGTGGTAAATAAATTGCCAATAAAACTGTTTGTTTTAGGAATGCAAAATAATCAGTTTTTATGATGAAAACTTAAAACAGTTGATTGGCTCCAAAAAAATGTGTGCTTACATTTGTAAAAATTTTTGGTTAGCTCCACTGGTAAAAAAGGGGTTTTCTTTTATATTTTCTCATGGATGCGACATTGGTAAACTTATTTACATTAATTGTTTCAGACTGGTAGTGAATCAGTCATGAGTTATATAGATTTTCAAAAGCTGACGCTCAACAACTCATTTCAATTTTTTCTTCATGACTGAAAAAGAGTTTTTATCATTTATAAAAAAGGTGTATGAGTGTGAAAGAAAAACTATTGAAGTGCCTTTTGAAATACGATTTACTGGTTTTGTTTTTCATTTACCAAAAGAAGGAAACACTTCCAAACGTTGCCGCCTTTGCTCCACAGTCCAACATGACAAGCATTCAAAAATTTTTTGTTTGGGATGTAAGGTGCCTCCAACTACAACACCTGGCTTCAAAAAATTTCATAAAGTTTAAGTCATGCTTGTCATGATAGGCAGGGAGTAAAGCCGGCTCAAGGTGCTTGTTTTTTGGTATTCAGCTGGTAAAAAGTTTTTGAAATTTTTGTAAGAAATTAATTCAGTAACTCGGTACGTTGTTCAATCTTCTAACCTTTCGGTGCCTGTAATGAAGGCTCTCACCGAAAAACACAAGCTTGGCCGTCTACCAAAAGACAAAATTCTTAAATCTTCTCACTGGATCTTCCTAGGAACCAGTAACAGCAAAAGTATAGTCTAGCTAAACCACAGCTCAGACTACCACAATAACTTCTTTATTAAAAAATATGCCCCAATCCACTTAGGAACCCACAATAGTATAAAATCAACAGCAGGTTAAAGCTCACTACCTTAATTCTTCACAATAGTGTAGGCAACCAGAGACTTGCGTTCAAAAACTATTGAATTCACACAGCTAACAAATTTTCAATACTAAGTTACTACAATGAATTATAATAACGCTTCCGAGCGAGCCTTATTTATATCAATCGGTCATATAAGTTGCTCGAATGTTCTGAAACTTACGAAGATCAAGGCAATCACAAATAACCATTATTACGTCACCATTGCCATTTTCTTGTAAATAAATGTAAAATATTTAAAATGCTTATAGAAACGTTATTTTTTCGGCTATTTCAGCCGGACCAAAGCGAAATCAAAGAGATTGTTACAGTAAGCTCTTCGCGGTCTTAAACTCCGTGTGGCTGTCTTCGGAAAGTTACGCGTCCTTGATTTGATTTAAATTTGTATTAACAAGATATAAAAACAATCCGAAATGAGACGAACTAAATTAGACGGGGAAAATAAGACGAAATAATATGGTCGGACGAAATTAAGATGGACGAACGAAAATAAGACGAATCGGACTATCGGACGTAAAGTGGACGATCGGACGAAATAATATGGTCGGACGAAATTAAGATGGACGAACGAAAATAAGACAAATCGGACGTAATAATCTGGTCGGACGGTTTCCTATAAATAAACGTAAACACTAATAAATAAGGCGCAAAAAAAAGACTTATAAACACTCACCAACTATAGACTGACACGGAGCAGACCGACAAAACTAACAATATCGAACAGTATCTCCAACAGTATTATAAACAGCTCAAAAGCCTCAACAGCACTCCCAACGGCGTCTAACAGTATTTCGAACAGTGAATCTACGACCGCTACACAAAGGCTGAAGTAGCAAAACTAAGCGTCTCTACACAATTTTCACCCAACTTATGGAAAAAGAAGTCAGCTCGAGGTAACAACAAATTAGCAGCGCGGTGAAATAATGAAGTGTATCGAATTAAATGTCAACAAAAATTAAGTAAATCAAAGGCAGAAATAAACGCGGGTTCGAAACTCAAAGAGTACTTGCCGTAACAGAGATTTTTGAGGAGATTGCATATATACATAATGAAGGCGATTTTTAAGAATGGAACATTTGGGTTACTTCATTTTGTTTTGAATTTTAAGAGTTTTTAGTTGGTTCATTTTATATTTAAAATTCTAAAAAGAAGTTGTTCTTTAATTGTGAGCAGGTAGTGATCTGTAATAACAAACAAAGAAATTTTTCATAAAAATTTACTGACTCTAAAATTTTAATAGTAATTTTAATTGTAATTTGAGCTTTTTAATACTAGGCAATTGTAATTGTAATCCAATTAAAATTTTTTAGGTGTAATTCAAATTATTATTGTAACTAATCTGTAATGTTATAATTGATTCAACTCTGTTCGACATCAAGTTCTGTTAATCAGCAATCGAACAAAGAAAGCTCAAAAAGCAAATCTACACAATAAAGTTTTCTTTTCAAGTTGTTCAAATGACAATTTATTAACTCAATTACGTTTATGCAAAATTTATGTCTCTGTTTATTTTGTATACAGGAAAAGTGATTTTTAAAGAATAAGGTGTAAAAAAATTTACGCAAAAAGTTTTGAATTATTTGAAAAATTTTACACAATAATGAATCAATTTTTATGTATTAATCTTAAATTGATTTGATACTCGTAAATTGTACAAGATTGATACTCGTAAATTGATTAATAAAACCGATTAATTTTTAGAAATTCTATGATCTGAATTTTCATATCTAGTAATAGCATGCAAGTTAATTGTTTGAAGTTGATGTTTTTTTTGGGCCGATTATATTTTTTTTATGTCGAAATTAATTTTTTGATTAAAATAAGGTTTTGATGAATAGTCTCATTCACGCCGGTGAACCTCACTAAAAGATCCAATCAAATAAGGACTTGACTTCACCATAAACTATTGTTAAAACATATGTAAGAGGACCTTAGTAGGCCTAAATACAGAAAAAAAATTTTGTTGTTGTATGCCTCGAAAAAAGTTTTATTATTTCAATCATGGAATCCTATAGAACCTGGACTGGAAACGAGAAATTACAAGTGAACAAAAGTAGGCCATTGCAGTAAAGTTGTTTTTTTTTAGAAAAAAAGATTGATGCTTTATTTAAAAGCATAAATTGATGAGATTAAAGCTTTATTTGATTGATATTTGCAGAGGATACGTTTGGATCGGCCCACAGCCTAGTTGAACCAAAAATGTTCCTTTTTAGCCGACTTGAATTTAGTAGGAATGAGATTCTATGATAAACATCATCTTAGTTTAGCGACTATTTCTCTGATTTGATGTAAGTATGATTTAAAAAGCTACAATCAAACTAAAAGACTATATTGAAAAACAAACAGTAGAATAACAAAAATATGTAATAAACAATTAGATAAAAATATATATATGAAAAAATAAAATGCATACAAAAGTAAAGTAAAAACTGTTATTGAACGCATAAACTTCGTGACAGGTTTGGTCTTGGGAGAAGCGTGTAAAAAGTTTGTAGGTAACTAAGAGCAATCATAAAATACGTTTGATATGTACACAAGTACTACAGAATGAAAAAAAGCAAAACAGAAGAATGAAAAAACTGCGTAACAATATTTTAAAAGTAACTGGACAGCAATTTATTTAGGAGTCTATGGTTCAATAAACAAATGTTGGAAGAATTGTAATAAAAAAAGATGTTATAAAACAACTATTACAATAAAAAAATTGGTAAGAATTTGTCAGTCATAAGCACAATACCAATAAAAGTGGTCAACTATAAACTACAAATTTATTCCAAAATTGAAATAAAAATTAAAATGGTTTATAAATTAAAGTTAAAAATAAAATTTTTCCTAAAATGTAAAGTGAAGACCTTTTTTTGGTCTTAACTGCACTTTCAGGAATAAATT
The DNA here is from genome assembly GCA_963680785.1 of Diplosoma virens. Lineage (NCBI taxonomy): Eukaryota > Metazoa > Chordata > Ascidiacea > Aplousobranchia > Didemnidae > Diplosoma > Diplosoma virens. The sequence goes on from OY796894.1 coordinate 25,885,964, forward strand.
TCGAAAAAAAGTTCAAAAGCTTGTGAGAACTTTTTTTGGTGTCGACAAAATTTTATTAAATTAGCGTAGTGGCCCACAAATTACAATGAATTCGGAAACCTTAATTTAGCGGGCCACAAATCTAAGCACAGGAAATTCCTCTATTATATTGATCCACAATCTTTCCTTCACGGTACATTTAGAAATTTTCAAAATTTTGCGGCACACCTTGACTAAAAAATGTAGAAAAATTGATTAATTTAAAAACAAAATAGACTTTTTTATTTATTTTCATTAAGTGAGAAGAAAGAACTTTGTTTGGGTTTAAGACAGTAACTTGTCTAGCGGTTCTAAACTTAAGTTCATAATAATAAATAAAAAAAGTATTTCTAAATTGCTTTTATTTTGCGGCACACCGGTTGCAGAACACCGCCCAAGGAGCCATGAGTTTGACAACCGAATGTTGCGTTGCCAGCTGAATTTCTGAATTATACTTAAAATTAAGAAAGATGGAAAAAAAGAATTTTCCACCACGAGTGGCGCAAGATTTAATTACAAACTGTAGCGTGCAGCATTAGGATACACTAAAGAATTCCACAGCACTTTCAAGATGCAAAAGAGTCATAGCAAACTTGTTGGAATTACAAAACAAAAAAAAATTGAAGGAATCTAACACTTATTTAAGGAAAACCAAGTTGGTTTAGGGATGAAAACTTTGTTACCCGATTACTCTATCATTTCCAGCAGAAAAAATTTTAGTTCTCACCATAATTAAAATATGCATCTAAAACATCAACAAAACAAAACATATACTAAATCTCTTATTTTTTATATCGGGTTGGTCTAAGTTAGTGTGGTCCAAACCGCGGCCCACAACCTAATTTTCTGCGGCCTGCTGAACAATTATACAAGTTTCAAATCTTGTCTATTAAGGGCTGCTGCAAACTAGTGACTCAAAGGCCCAAAAGGCCAATTGGTCTGATGTCATGACCCTTATTTGTGTGGTGTATTCAACTAAATTTAAGGTTCGAGTTTTGGTGCCAAAACATTGAATTCAAAAACATAGCAATGAAATCTATGTGAAGACTTAAAATAAATAAAGTCATCATTTTAAAACAACCTGTATTTTTGGTCTGAGTACGGCCTGCACATTCTAACAATTCTAAAAAGAGGCCCACCAGAATAAAGAATTAAGACATACTGCTTTAAGTTATTTACCCTTGCCAACAATTTTACAATTTAATGAAGTGACGTGCCGCACTTGGACAGATAAAAAAAAAAGGTTGTTTTCGCGACAAAAATTAAAGTGCAGACTAAAAAAGATTTCAATTAGAAAGCAAAAATGTATTTCTCCCCAAAATAGATTAAGAACTAAAAGAGATCTTCCCTGCAAATTGAATGTCGAAAAGATTTATTCGTGCATTTCAAGATAATTCAAAACTTTTTTCCTATTCAAACACATTTCGGCCTTCAATTCAAAGAAGAGAATTTTTTTTCCATCTCTAAGCATTTTGTTCCATAAAAAGCATATTCATAAAAGTAAAAAGGTTTTTTACCCTCTTTTATCATAAAAGGCTTTTTACCCTGTTTTATGACATTGAATGAAACTTAATAGAAAAAACAAACTAAAACGTGTTTGAAACAAAAGAAAAAAGTAATACGAGGGGGAGTCTAAAAATTCTCAGACAAATGCCATATTTTTCAAATGTGCAACATTTTACAGTTTTTTTCATGTTCAAACATACCTTTAGGGTTTTCCTAATAATTTTGAAAAGTTTCTACTTGAAGACAAAGCATGGGTCTTTCAGAAAAAAAAATTATTATCTTCAAATTAACGCCTGCCGGAAAGAAAATATTTGATATTAAGTGTTTTCTGCAAATTTGTTCAAGAAGAGGGATAAAATTTAGAGTTAAGGTTGTTAAAACAAAGCGTTGGGTTTCAAGCTCGATTCACTGCAAAAGGATTAAAACATTGAGAGTAAAAAATCATCTAATACAAAAAGATTTAGTTTAAAATTCATTAGTTCTTCTGGTACAATCAAAGGCAAGTTAAACTTTAAGAAACACAACAAAAGGCGTAATATATTCTTTGAAGAAAAACTTGTAACACGACGTTTCGTCCGTTACATCGGGCGGACTTCTTCAGCTAAAAGCAACATACAGTGCACAACGTATTTAAAAGCAAAAAAAACAAAACTAATTAACACAATGGTGTGAGGCGAACCATACACAACAATTTAACAACTTCGTGCAACACAACTAAAATTAACTGGTTGAAAATCCACAATCATCATGAGATTTTTATATTACTGCATGTTTCATTCGGAAAAACATTCCAATCTTTATCAATTATTGAATTTTTTGTACTATTAATATACAATGATTTTAAAAATTTTCGTTCGTCATAATCAGTATTAAAATTCAATATTTCAAAATTCACAAAATCGATCCTATGTTCACATTTAAAACAATGTTTAACCAATGCATTTTTTTATTCTAATCATCTTCTTTTAATTTAGCCAAATTAATAGGTTTCAAATCACGTTTATGCTCAGACAAACGAGTGTTAAAGCACCTGCCCGTTTCACCAATATATACACCAGAAGAATCTTTTCAAGGAATTTTATAAATTGTACCATGCTTATATATATTGCATCCACAGAACTTTTAGTTTAGGTAAAATATTTTCAATTGTTCTATAAAGGTAAGTATATGTTATATTATGTGACGTCATAGTTCCCGGCTTTACTGCCTTCTTCTCTTGATTTGATAAGCGTGGTTAACTGCGTCAACATTCATTCTTATGTATAAACTATTAGTTGTTAGTATTATATTTGAATAAGATTCAGTCGTATAACTATTGTGTAACTCCATGTAAATAAAACAGCTACCTTCAGATACTATATAGTGAAATCTGTAACATTATACACACCAATATTAAATTTCCTCAAAGTTCTAGACACCTCATTAGTGAGACCCTCAATATATGGTAAACTGGCATACGGTTACATTTCTTTTTACTGAAATGTATGTGTCACACTTCATTCATAATAATTTTAATCATGGCAATGTAGTTTATTCCCGTTGATAATAATTCAAAGTTTTATTATGAAATAATGATTGCGTCGCCGTGAAGCGCTCCTCTGGTATTGTGCGATGTAATGCTTACGACTCGCTTGATGTATTTTCTTGTCCTTTTTTTTCGTCCGACAGTATTGACGTAATATGTTTTCGTCCAAGCGCCACTATCTCGATAGTAGTGGAATGTTCGCTGATGTACGATTTGGTTCTATCAAAAGGCGTTCTCCCTGGAGAGTTGGAGAATGATCTAGCTTATACGAGTAACTTATCGTCATGTGACCTTTTGTCTATATACTGTATATGTACGCTCGCTTGATTGAAAAGAGACGACGAAAGAGACAACAGGAGACGACGAAGAAGACGGAGAGAGACAAATAGAGCAAAGTGTCGGTCGAAACAGGATCGCTTCGAGAGTAAAAGTAATTTGGTTTGGGCGCAGAGTTGGGCAGGGGGCCCGTTAGATTTTGTATCGGTTAACGAGTGTTGAATTTATTTTGCGCCAGTATTTTGAAGTTGTGTTCTACGGAGGTAGAATATTGTGTTAATCGAATTAAGTTGTAGTGTTGATTTCGATTCGCAGTTTGGCAAAGCGTGAAAGAGAATTTTCGTCGGTCGCAAATTTTGTAACACATTCGTTCTTATTAGAGACAGTGGTCTCTGTTGTTTGTGAAGAAGAGTCTTCAACGAACCAATTCGAGCTTTCGTTCAAACCAACTGTATAAAAGCTTCAGGCTCATAGCAGACTACTTCTTGAGCCGGAATAAAATAAAATTTAGAAACAGCTTTGTTTCAGCGCAGGTATTCGGGTTACCTAGTTCAACTGGTCCTTTAGGATTCCAAAACAAAGTCTGTGACAGTATGTAATCGCTTTTATTCCCTTTTTTATGTTTAATTTCTTTTTTAATTTTACTTAATAACCAATCTGGATAATCTTTATCACGTAAAGCATTACAAATAGATATAACTTTTTTGGTTTTATTATAATGTAAAGAGCTTTAAAAAAACATTCTAGCTTTGTTTTAAAAATGCTGCTTCTTTCGATTTAACACTATTTTTATTATTTCTTTGTTTCCAAGTTTTTTTAACGTGCTCGCAAAACTCACAACGATTCAAAGATAAAATGGTAAATAAAAAGGAACGATATTACATCCCTCCCTCAATTACAATTAAAAGAACTTTACACATTTTAGCTTAAACAAAATTTTGGAGATATGCTGGTTGTCGTCGTGTGCGAAGTGGATATCTGCGATCACTAGTTTCATATTGTTTTCAATGTCGTTGTTGTCATCATATGAGAAATAAAAATCATCGTTGCTGTCATACTTGGAGCTCCTGCGTGATTTTATTGGGTCAATGAGTTTGAAAAACGAACAGTTTCGTGTAATTGTGTGATTACTGATTTTCTGTTTTGCTGTTATCATGGAACCTTTCACAGTTATTGCTTTATATGGAATGCGCTTGTAGGAAAGCATCAGTTTTCCTTCCATTTCGTGCTTATATCAAAAATTTTTGCTTATTTTTTTGATCATTGTCTTAGACAATTTTAATGCATTTATTTCTAAGGAATGTGCTTATTTTAGAATTGAGTGCTTGTTTATGTTTACTTTTTATTAATTTTGTTTTAGTTTTCGACAAAATTTCTAGAAAACGCGCTTATTATACGGTTTTCGGTTTATATTGATAGAAAGAGATCGTTTTTTGGTTAAAGATCAAGTGAAAGCCTTTTATATTTTTAATTCAATGTTTCTCAACCCTTGGCCACGACCCAAAAGTGGGTCGCCGACGACTTTAATTGTGTAAAAATTAAATCACTACTTTTAGGGACGAAAATCAAAAAATCAACAGATTCACGTTTGAATGTTAATTTTTCAACTTCCTGGGATAACCGGAATTCGGATTACAAGTTTCGGATGGCTCGCCAAATCTTTGCTCGCTATTTCCGCTTAGCATTTGGGTCGACACAAAAAAAGTAAAGAAGCACTGCTTTAATAAAATGCATGAATCATCATTTAAAACCAGGCAAAGATTAAAAAAGGTCTTCATTGTGCAAAAAGGCAAAACAATTGACATTTTTCGGCTTCTTTCGTTTTGTTAGTCGTGCTTATTTTTTGGTCAGTTCAGATGGTAGCCCTGTTTAAAATATAAAAAAGCTTTATTAAACTAATGTATATATTGTAGTTTAATTGCGTGTAATTGTCGTTTTTTAATCTAATATTAAATTTTGTTAATTTAGATGCTGTTAAGGTGAGAAATACTCTCGCCACGTAGATGATGCCACGTGTGCTTGTGTTCGTTGCCTTTTTTCTTTTCTTTGTGCTGCTTTGGTTCTGTCTGGTCGCTTTTCTTTGTTCGGCTGTCACGTGCAGTTATTCAGGACAGTTTTACCGTTGGTCGTGCATTCTAAATTCTCGTGGTTAGTAGTTGGTTAATTTATATTATTTGAAATTTCGTAATGTGCTGTTAATTCTGTTTGAATAAGTAATATTCTATTTTACAGGCAGGTCTAAAGCAGTTTTCAATTTCTCTTTATTCGCATAAATTCTTAAAACGTTCGTTAGTTTGTCTGTGGTTATTTAAATACACTTTCCTCGGCTAACGTTCGTGTTGAGAACGCGTGTGAGGATTGGAAGACTAGGCCTTCCAGCCAAAAATTCTTAGAATCATCCTAATCGAAGTGTTCACCGTAACATAAGCTTAAAAACTGCTTAAAGAAATTTAGCTAGAATTGTGTTTAATTAGCGTTTATGTAGTGGCTGAAGCATGGTTGATAAGTCGAATTCAAGTAGAAGCGTACCATTGGTGTCCGCCAGAGACTTTTCAGTGCCAGCCAAGTCTAAAGCTCGTGCCGAGCAACAGTCGGAAGATGGGACCCAAAGGGTTAGAACAGCCGTGACTCCGGCGTCACTCTCGTCTAAGGCAAAGCGACGCCTGGAAGTCAAGTTGGCAGAGGCTCGCCTTTAACGTGTACGCCAGGAAGAGGAATTGCGTCTGAAACAGTTACAGGTCGAAGAAGAATTGCGTCTAAAACAGTTACAGGCCGAAGAGGAATCGCGACTGAAACAGTTACAGCTCGAGTCGGAACGGGCTCTTCTTCAAGCCGAAGCTGATGTTACCGAAGCTAACCTGATTGCGGATGCTTCCTCAACATGCAGTGACTTGTCAGTTCCAAAAAGTGTTGCCCCACGTCTATCTGCTCATGAAAAGGTGATGGAGTACTTGCATAATATTCCAACGAACGAGCGTCAAGGTCAATCAAGAAAGGAGAACGATCTACAGCGTGAATCTCCGGCTGTAACCTATGCGCTGAGAGAAGATAAAGCGGAAATTCGTGGTCGGCGATTTTCGGAGATGTCCCTGGGACCAATTCTACATCAGTTGTATCCTCCATCGATTGTTCGAAATTCCGGCCGTTCTCAGGGGCCGGCCCTTCGCGTTGTTGGTCCTGCCAAGACATCTGAAGTTGCTGCAGACAACCCTTCTGGCAATGGAGCTTCCAGATCATCGGGTGAGTTGAATTGTAACGTAAAAGACTTAGCTAAAATTTTGGTTCGCTGTAGGGGATTAGAGGCTACTTTAGACTCTGATAGGTTTGACGGTAACCCATTGGATTACTATCAGTTTATACGGTAAGTTGAGGATCGCATTTTAAATGTGTATGGGCAAAGCGATCCAGGGCATGCGCTACACTTGCTCTTGGATGCCACCAAGGGGCGAGCTCATAAATTAATTTCTAGCTGCGTCATGCTGTCTCCGGATATAGCTCTAAACGAAGCCCTTCGACTTTTACATAAAGCGTTTGATTCACCCCAAGTCGCTGTTCGAGCGTTTATTGATTCGGTCTGTGAGGGTGGTGTGATAAGCCACGCAGAAATCGGGCTTGAAGATTTTTATTCCGGTTTAATAAACTGTAAGATTGTGCTAGAAGCTGCAGGGGCCGGCAATTTGTTAAATGCTGCTTCCACAGCTGAACGAATTTTTATGCGTCTTCCACATAATCTGCAGAAAGGTTTTGCTAAGTTAGCTCTTGACCGCGGTTTTGATATGGACGTTGTGCCCTTTGAACTCTTTATTGAGTATATTGATCAGGAACATAGATTATTTTGTTCTCGTTTTGGTAGATTATTGAAATCATCCAGGTCTAAGATTACTACCAAGGGATGTAAAGCAAGAGCAAACGTGGTCCAAACCTCAAAAGATAATGACCATAGGATTGTAACTAAGAGGCCGAGTAATGTAGAAACCTTGCCCAGGTGTAACTATTGTAACACATTAGGTCATCAGGTGGGAAGATGCGAAGTCTTCCAGAAGCTGTCTTTTGCAAATCGCAAAGAGTTTGTGCAACATAAACGTCTATGTTTTAATTGTTTGGGTAAGGGTCATGGCGTAAAATATTGCTCGAGTAAGATCAGGTGCCGTAAATGCGACGGAAAACACCATACGTTGATGCATCGCTATGATGAAGAAGGTGCGTCCGAATCCTCCGATTCTGCGGCATCCGTGAGGGATACCTCATTACCTCCTGTAGATGCAACAGCTTTGTCGGCACAGGACATCTCACAAGCAAAGGGGATGAGAACTCGGTTGCAGGTAATACCCGTTTGTGTCATTAATCAAATTGCAGGGGCCTGTAAGGATAAACTGGCGCTACTGGATAGCGGAGCAGACTGCCACCTAATGGCCAAAGATCTATATACCAGCCTCGGGCTGTCTGGTACATCAACGGTTTCAGAGATTCAATTGGCTAATAGGGTCATTCAGAAATATGACAGCTCTTTAGTGGAATGTGCTATACGTGGAATATCCGAGGAGGAGACATTTCGACTGGAAGAGGTACGTGTTGTGCCACAGATGCCAGATTTGAGTGGAAGCATTCCTTCACAACAGGATATTATGGGTAACCCGCACCTCACCGGTCTTGAGATTCCCAGTGTAGCCAATAATAAGAATGTACAATTGATTATAGGAATTAACTCTCCCGCTCTGCATGTATTTTCAAAAATCCGACAAGATGGCGATTCTAGTCTATGGGCAGGCAAGACTCCGCTGGGTTGGGTCTTGCATGGTCGAAATTCGGCCGGGCATAACAATTCTTGTTGAAGAGTAAATCTTTTAGTGGACGCCAGGGCTGAATCTGCATTGAATTCTTTCTGTCCTTTTCACTTCGACTATGGTGATCAATGAGGGGATCCGGATGAGCTGCTTCCATCACTGGATGATGAGGAAGCTGAAAAGCAAATGAAGGACTCTTGCGAATTGGTGGAGGGCCGCTTTCAAGTACGAATCCCATGGAAGAAGGGGTGCCCCTGCCTTCCTAACAACTACCAGATGGCTCTTTCCCGTTTGAGATCATTAGGACGGAGATTGGTAAGAGATAAAGAGTTGTTCATTAAATACAGAGATAAAATTCATGAATTGATTGCTCTCGGCCACGCTATTGAACTCCCTGAATGGGCCGATTGCGACCGTAATGCGTGGTTCATTCCACATCATTGCACTAAGGGAAAATTTTGTATTGTGTTTAATTGTGCTGCACGATTTAAAGGCACATCTCTAAATGAACTAATTTTGCAAGGACCTGATAATGCTAATAACTTAGTGGGCGTTTTGACACGTTTCCGTAGATACCCAATCGCTTTGGTCGGCGATATTCGGGCAATGTTTCATTCGGTTAAAGTTGATCCCCAAGACCAATCTGCATTGCGTTTCCTATGGTGGGAAGATGACAACATTTCAAAACCACCCAAAGTTTATCAGCTTACTGTACACTGTTTTGGTTTAACTAGTTCGCCTTCGGTGGCTGGGTTTGCACTTCGTCGCACTGCCGATGAGAATCTTGCCTGTTCGACCCCAGACGCGGTCCAAGCGGTGAAGCGTAACATTTATGTTGACAACTTGTTGAAGTCGGTTCCTAATAGCCAGTCCGCCGTTGCTCTTGCTCACGATGTTATATCCCTTTTAGAGGGAGGGGTTTGAGCTTACCAAGTTTTCTAGTAATTGCTCTGCTGTACATAAGTCGTTACCACCAGACCGCTTGGCACCACACTTGAAAGAATTTGATTTTTTTAATGATACGTTGCCAGGCCACAAGACCCTTGGGCTCGTCTGGCATCCCCAAACTGATACATTTGCGGTCAAAGTTAAGGAGTTTTCTGGTCCACTTACGCGTAGAGGGCTGTTGTCTCTTGTCATGAGCGTATTTGACCCATTAGGTATGGTAGCGCCGTTCATGCTTCCCTTAAAATCACTTATTCAAAGGCTCACAAAAGTAGGCCTGACTTGGGATGCCGAGATCACCGGGCAAGAAAGAATCTTTTGCGTTAAGTTTGTCAAGGCTTTAACGAGCTTAAACAACGTTACAATTTCTCGTTGTTTCGCGTCATGTAATGAATTTCGAAGTGTCCAGTTGCATGCTTTTGCGGACGCGTCAGTTGCGGGCATGGGCGCATTTGTTTCTTGCGTATGTACATTGATGATCGTTACGTTGTGTCGTTCATTATGGGCAAATCGCGCGTTGCCCCCGTCAAGGTAATGTCCGTTCCCCGACTCGAATTGTGCGCTGCGTTGCTTGCTGCCCGCCTGGCCAAGTTCATCCACCGCGAGATCGATTTGTACATTGAAAAAACTGTTCTGTGGTCGGACTCGACGGTTGTACTGAGCTACTTAAGAGACACTTCGAAGCGTCGTCCGATCTTTGAAGCCAATCGAATTAAGCAAATTCGGGAAATATTTCCAGTTGACCAATGGCGTTGGGTGGATACAGAACAAAATCCGGCGGATGTATTTTCCCGCGGAGTTTCACCCACGCAATCTTCCAAAGCAAATATATGGCTCAAAGGCCCAGCGTTTTTGCTCAAAGATGAAGAGAAGTGGCCATCCAGAAAACCGGTGCCGAATGACGACGTTCTAGATGACACAACTTCAGTGGTTAATGCCAACGCCTGATTTAATAGGACTGAGGATAAAGGAGCACCGACCTTCTCGGGATTGAAAGAAGGTGCACTCGGCAGGATCATAAACCGCTTTAGTGACCTGCCGCGTGCAGTGCGTGCGGCCAGCTGGCTCCTCAGATTGAAGAATTGTTTTCGTGATCGAGTGGCTGGAAACACATCTCAGTAAGAAGATTTTATTACCGCCCAAGAGTACGATTCTGCTCTTCTCGCTCTTATTTCTCTGGCTCAACGTCAAGAATATCCGGGCTTGGTAGAGGCACTCCAGCTTCATCCATATTCCGAAGTTGCTTCTGGGCGTTTGGGCAAAGCACTAAAGGAAGAATTGCGATCTCTGATCAAGTTTTGTCCATTCGTGGAAAATGGCGTCATGCGAATCGGAGGGCGCCTTCAGAGATCCGATGAATCATATAATTTTAAGCATCCCATATTGCTTCCTAAGGACAGTCATTTAACGGCGCTCATAATTGATCATTTTCATCGGAAGAGCGGGCACAATGGAATGCCATACGTAATAAAGGAGCTGCGCGAAAGGTTCTTCGTCATGGGACAAGAAAGAACCGTAAAGCACGCAATTAAAACACGATGCATGGCATGTCGTAATCGACGGGCCGGCCCTGGGGTCTAAATTATGATCCCACTGCCTTTTGTGAGAGTGCAGTCAGGCAAGCGTTTGTTCTCGGCGGTCGGTGTAGACTTTATGGGACCAATTGTGTCGGCGGGCAGTATTGCGAACAAGTGATGGAAAGGAACTCACGCGCGATATTCGTAAATTATGTGTTTTGGAGTGTGATGTTTAAAGTTTTCCTATGCGCGCGAATTCATGTTTTGTATATGTATAGTGCCGTCCATTGGTGTGCTTACGTAATGTTTGTAGCTATTGTCCCTATGCACGTCATATTACCTTCAATGTTTGTCTAGTGGAGCGTAAATCGGCTTATGTTCAGGTAATTTCAAGTGTAGCGTTTGTAGTTTTCTCCCCTTTCGTGTTTTAAAAATTGCTCTACCTTCGTAACCATTGGTGCCGCAATTTTGGGCCGGCGATGTTAAGGTGAGAAATACTCTCGCCACGTAGATGATGCCACGTGTGCTTGTGTTCGTTGCCTTTTTTCTTTTCTTTGTGCTGCTTTGGTTCTGTCTGGTCGCTTTTCTTTGTTCGGCTGTCACGTGCAGTTATTCAGGACAGTTTTACCGTTGGTCGTGCATTCTAAATTCTCGTGGTTAGTAGTTGGTTAATTTATATTATTTGAAATTTCGTAATGTGCTGTTAATTCTGTTTGAATAAGTAATATTCTATTTTACAGGCAGGTCTAAAGCAGTTTTCAATTTCTCTTTATTCGCATAAATTCTTAAAACGTTCGTTAGTTTGTCTGTGGTTATTTAAATACACTTTCCTCGGCTAACGTTCGTGTTGAGAACGCGTGTGAGGATTGGAAGACTAAGCCTTCCAGCCAAAAATTCTTAGAATCATCCTAATCGAAGTGTTCACCGTAACATAAACTTTAATAAGGACGAAAAGACGAAAGACGAAAAAGTTCAGATTTTTTTTAAGCAAAACTTGGCCATATAAAAAGATAAAATGTTGGCTATTGACTGCTATTATTTACAGCTGTTTACAATATTTGAGTTACTATACTTTTATGTTGCATTATTCCTTCTTTATTGAGCTACCATAATTTTTGATGCTACGTCCAACTATCAATTTTTTATTATATTTGCAAGGCACACCTTCTAATTTTTATTGATTTAACAGCAAAGAGATCATAAAACTTAAAATTAAGCTACATATCTTATAGTTTAATTCTATCTTATAGTTTAAGTCTAAGTTTGGTTATTTTTGCCAAAAGAAACAAAATTACAAGAAGCCGGAACAAGCTAATTCTCGTCCAAACATTTTTTAATCCCTTTACCAGTCCAAATTTTATTATGGATGAGCTACATTCATTGCAGCTCCCACGTACATAAAATTTTCCATATAAAGTGTCATTAGATTGCGCCTTTTTTTTGCGTCATTTTGCGTGAAATTTTGGAGTTGCATTTAAAACAGCTCAAGGTCTGAGTTGCTAATTCAAAAATTTCAAAAAAATTTGCTTTAAAATCCGGATTTAACTTAAATTTATGTGAAAAAATTAAGTAAAAATTAAAATAAGATTAAAAAAATTTCTTTAAAGCCTTGCTGATAATATTTGCACCAGCTGTGCAGCTCCTATAAACCGCTCAACACTGATTGTTACATTTTTTTAGTTCCGTAACGCCTTTGCTTCTTTACGTATTTACTATGTGCTAATCTTTAAGCTCATTTAAAACTTAAACGACTTTCAGCTAGAAACTAGGAATATCAGTATGTGCTGAAATAGCAGTTGAGATTTAAAAGACGTTTAACGAGGTCTTGATATTTTTTTAATCAGATGATCAACTTGAAGAAATTAGTGATTTCAGGTTGTTGTTTGCAAAAGTTCGTCATTTTTTTTTATTTTAATTAAGCTCAAACAAAAACGTGTCAAGGAAATTGGTCGTCATTTCTCCATGAAACGACCTTTGTGAACTTTATAAATGTGTTTCCCGCACTTTTGTCCGTGACAAAATTAACAAAAGAGTTTCAAAAGCTTTTTCTCTCATCTTTTCTTGTTTTTTTTTTATGAAATTTACAAATATAACTCAATTTATAAACCTTTGGTTTTACGCAAAACTACTATTCTTTCTATTTAAACACACAAAAACTTTGAGCGATATTAAAATAAAAAACCGAACGAGAATAAAAGAGTTTTAAAATTTTATTTTTAATCTATTAGTACGAAGTCATTTTCACATTTTAAAACATATCGCTATAGTAAGTCGCGCAATAGGTTTTTGAAAAACTATTGAATTACTTTTAAAATTTCAACTTTGTGGACTTAAAAACCAAAAAATAACATAGATCAGTCTGTTTAAAAATTTATGAAAAGTAATTTTAAAATCATACGTTTTTTTAGTTTGTCTCTGTATTGATAAGTAAAATAAAACCTTTGTCAGAAGATTATAATGTGCAAAAGCTTCGTGCATTCTAGCTCAGAGAAAACTTATAGGCAATTCTTCAATTGAATCGAAATAATAAAGAAAATTTGTGTAGCTAAGTCCATCAGCGTGTAGCATAGGTGCATAACATTTTGCCTATCGCGGGCCAAATTTTAGCTGTAAATTTATTGTTGGACGCAATCTGATCAGCACAAAGTGCAGATCTTTTTTTGTGTGCCTTTACTTTGATTTCAACGATACAATTTTGGATTGACCATCCTGAAAGCCAGATACCAGAATACGGACCTCAAACTCAAAACTTTAATTTGGATCTGTAGCGTGAATGGTTTTGGCACACAGTAAACTTTAAACTCCTTTTATTAAAAGGAGCACGAATTTCAAACACACAGACAAAACGTTATTAAAATTTCGGAGCTATTTCAAATATAAATCTTCACTCAGCAGCGTTGCAGAACAATGAGTCTCAATTAAGTTAAGCTTCAGAGGTCGCTCTATCAATTCGGTTTTTAGTAATCAGTCTCGCTCTATTTCGCTCCGTCTCTGTTTCAGTCTGTCTCGGACTCGATCCAGCCAGTATATATAAGGTCAAAATAATTTTATAGATTTACTATTATGACACCTTACCCTTTTTTAAAGGTAAAATCACGAGGCGATAGATCGCATGGTCAGGCTATATTCTGTTTGCGGTGTGTTGATAATGATTACAGAAAAGGCGGAATAATGATAATTACACAAATGGCATTGATGGCGCGATCAGCCAACGATCAGTTGGGGGAGAACAACGGAAAGGCGGTACATAAAGAAAATACTAAGAAATGCGAAATTATTACATGACCGTGGTCATGGCAACAGATAAACGTTGTGCAGCGAGCGGAAGAGCGCTGCAAACCGAGTCTGCAGCGAACGAATAACGTGTAAAAATACATGTGCTGAAAACTACAAAATCGAAGCAAATGCATGCACGAAAGACGGTTTGCGACGATGAGTTCGCAACAGATCTATTAGTACGAAGTCGTTTAAATACCCAAATTCCAGTTTTTAAGATCCGACTTCTGGTTTTTAGGGAGTTTAATTTATAACTGTATTGTTAAGATCAAAGTGAAGAAAGTCTTTATTAGGTTTATTAGGTTTCCAGAAAAAACACGCGTATTTTTCCTTAACGAAGAGAAAAAACTTTTCCTGGACTTAAAATTTTTTGTATTCAGAGTTTTGTTCAGTGGCAATACAATAACCTAAGTTGATCAAGCATTTAATTAAAAATTCCTCCCCGGACCGTATCAGAAGACTTCCCGGGCAGCAGGTCGACGACAATAAAAAATGAATCAAATTTGAAAAGGTTGCATTAGCAATTGTTAGTGATATCACAAAAGTGTTTAGATATTTCTATGTTTCATAAGCTAACTCGGCGTTTTTGAATTGAATGGGAATGTAAAACTAAAAGGTGATGATGTCACAACACTTTTAAAATGTTTTTTCCATCACGATCGTGTTATCATTACGACAGTTATAGTATTGTACATAATTCTCAAAGCTTTTTGAAAACGTTTGTTTTAAACCTAAGGCAGATTTATTAATTTAAGATCTTTACGGAAACAAACCAAAAATATTATAAATAATATTTATAAAAATGTGTGGAAAAAAATTATTTTTTTAACGAGAAGGATGAACAATGCCGATAGTTGAAGTAGAAAACGAAACTGGTTAGAAAACGAAAAGAAGAACAAAACTCTGGCGGGAACAGAACAAAAAAATATTGGCAGAAAACAAAATAAAAAATAATGCTAGGAACCAAAAAAGCAATCGTGGTAGGAACAAAAGAAAGAATTCTCGTAGAAACAGAACAAAGGCACTCGCTAGACGCTATAGTTTCTTCTTCAACATTTTCGTCTTCTTCTTTTTCAATATTTTTTTTACACTTCATATTTTTGCACACGAAATATATGATATGAAAAATGAGAATTCTTCGATCAGTACTTTCAAGCTGGTTTATCGACGTACACTTACATAATATTAAGGCTACGAGTGGTTAATGAGCTGGTTTTCAGAATAAAATAAAATAAAAAACCACATTGACTGAAGAAAAAAAACTTCCGAAAAATTAACACCGTTTCTCTTTTACGAATAAAAAACGTCGATCTTAGACCTTGATATTCGATAATCAAAATTTCGATTCTGGAAATTTGCTGAATTTTTTGTTCGTATAACTTTATGCAACAAAATCTTTCACAGTTACGACTTAGTTCGAAAAAGTTTATATCATTGAATAACTGGGCTTTGATGTTAAAATTGAAAATGTGTCCTTATTTTGATGTTTTAAAATACATCGTATATTCTTCTACAGTGAGTCTTATAAGCCAGGACATATAATTTAATACTAGGCATTAAAATTTTCAATGAACCTTTTTTATTTAATGGTAAGGAGTTTTTGCGTAAAAGTTTGCTGTTTCGCTGTTTAGATAAGACGCACTTTATCAGCAACTTGATCTTCTATGAAAAATGCGGAGCTGAAGTGCAAAATCAGCACTTTAGAGATAACTAAATGTGTATAATAATTAGGTTATAGTTGATGTTTGCATTTTGACGAATTTGTTAAGAACTTTCTTGCAAGTCTTGCTATTGTTAATTGTTTGGGAAAAGGTTATTTATGAGATTTCATAAATAATTTTAGTCGTAAATAATCGACATATTTTTAGTCGTAATTGTAGGCTTTAAGACTAAATTTAGCAGAATTAGGTTTCAAAGATTAAAAAACCAACAAAATTATTAGCTAGTACCAATTATTTTAAACCAATCGGTTGTGGAAATTTTAAAACAAAACCTTATTATTATCATTGATGAGCTCTAACAAGAGCGAAACTCGAGTCTGGTGCTTCTCATATTTTAAGCGGCTTGGTTTTCTGATTAGCGCAGAAGTAGGCAACTATTAGTAAAATGAACTAACAATTAGGTCTAAATATTATTTAAAAAATTATCATCCAATTTTTCCTGTTTTTATGGTTTTGATAACATATGGAAGTCAAAAATTTCACTGAAGAAGGATTTTAACTCCGCTTAACCCGTCATAATGCCTGCTGAGGTGTGCGTCGCACATCTTCTATTTTACAGACGTTAACAGAACAAATTGTAGTTAAATTTTGTTTATGTGTCCATCTCCCAAAAGCGCTTCAAATACTAAAAGCACATATATGCACTTTTTTTGGAATCTAAATGCCACTATTTTTTTAGATGCCAGATGCTTTAAAATCTTTATTGGTTTTTTAAATGGTATATATTTATATATGGTAATCAACTACCGTAAAATCGAATCATCAATAAAATATAAGGCTATATTTTTTACACTCTATTTTTTATGTACTATTATTCCTTCCTGAAATAAACAAAAGTTTCGTAGTGCTGAAAAGTTCATTTTATTAGCTAATATTTGCAATGCAAACCAGTCAGTTTGCCGTACTAAAGGATATTTTGCCAGCTTACATGCAAGAGAAAATCGATCAGCATTATGTAATTAAAATTACCAACCATCAGTTTAAAAAAATTGAAGGACACAGAATCCACTTTTGTTATTTAAAATTTTTTGTATGATTTTGTTTAATCAGTTTTTTTTCTAGATATTAGTTTCTGTGGCAAATTACCGAGAATTCTAAAAAACGAGTTATAAAAATTCTGATCACTACCAAATACATTTCGTCTTTACAAGTTCTATTAAGATATCGAGTATTAAAAATATCTATATGCAAGAAAACATTACTTGGCATCTCGCTAAGTAAATCGGAAAAATTACTTGCCGGCCTTCTTAAGTTTAACACCTCCCATGTTGTCCTGTGCGTCAAGAGGATAAATAGATCATAACTACTACAGTATTTTTCTTGTATTTTTAGTCTTTTGTTTTTGCCAAATAAAAAGGGAATCGATTGATAGATAAAACTAAAAAATATGGCAGAAAATTTTGTTAAAATATCACATCATCATTCTTTTATACGGTAACTTAAATATTTAGTGATACTAAAAAAATACATCTCTTACTGAAAAACAATATTTTAAAAATAATATGCTTAAAAAATATATTTGAACTTCAAGAATTTCGCAGTATGCCAAAAAACTCATTAAATAGCTTAAGCTTTCAATGAAGAAAAACCATTGACGTCTTCAATTTCAGTACTTGTGGCGTCAAATTTTAAATTTCTCTATTTTCTCTATTTTCTGATTAAAATATTAAAAAAACCGGTAAATATAGTTACCAATCGACTTACGATAAATTTAATGGTGATTGTGCTTGCGAGAGCTCTAGTCATTAACTAAAACGTTATCACTTGAGCAAATCAGATTCTCTAGGATTTCAATAGCAGCGACATGCAATTGGAAATCACTTTTTTCGGCTTTAATCTTTAATCACGATTTCCCGAATCACGACTTGAATTTGGAATGGTATCAAATCTAAAAATATCAATCAATCAATCTAGCTGCGTCCCTTAAAAAGCTACTGCAGTCGTCTGGTTTTGCGCTTGTTTTATAGGATCATACGTTGAAATTCAAAGCATACGCAAACAAAATTGAGCAGAGTAATGAACTGATGATCCGCCGATCAAAATACAGAGTGATGAAATGCAGCAAGCATTCGCGATTTCGGGTGGCAACTTAGAGTATTTAGCTTTTCAACTTACTCTTCCATTTAAATATAAGTCAGACCGATCACGTGGTTAAGCTGACTAGCAGATGCAATAAAGCCTTGTTGTTAACTTGTTATCGGGTATTTTATGTGTTGTGGAGGCCTGCGGTTGTACAAACACCTAGCACAAGGAGAGAAGAGCAGGTTGTGTGGTTTAGCTGATTTTAAATTTAGTGGCAGGAAAAGCAATCTCCGCACTCAAAACGTTTAAAGCTACATAAAAATGAAATAACTTTTGCTCCGAAAATGTTTTTCTTAAATTTCAAGGCTGTATAAAATGTTTGTTAAATTTCTAAACAAACTTGATTTTTTAAAATTGATTAATTTCCGGTTGTAACCATTAAATCAAGTAATACTCTGTTCTTTTCAGCTTGGTTTGAACCTATAGTAAAGAATACGCATTGCAATGTAATTTCTAAGGAAAAAAATGACATAGCAATGTGGTAAAAAAAACTATAGTAAGTCTAATATTACAAATTCTACCATAGATTGAGCAGTAATTGGTTCTATAATAAT
Source organism: Diplosoma virens (assembly GCA_963680785.1). NCBI lineage: Eukaryota > Metazoa > Chordata > Ascidiacea > Aplousobranchia > Didemnidae > Diplosoma > Diplosoma virens. Next base: position 25,904,168 of record OY796894.1, read on the forward strand.
TACTTTTAACAACTTATTGTTAGACAATACCATTTTTAACCAAAATTAAACAAGTTATTTTAAAAAGAAAGTTATCATAAATCAAAAATTAAATTTTAAAATCTTAGAATCTAAAAAAACGATAAGAAAACTGCAAATTGGTTTTCATTGAATAAAGAAAAGGCTATTTCCCAGCAAGACCAATAAGCAGTTTCGTAAGGCTTTTTTTTTGAGTTCGTCATATTGCAAAAGAGAGTGCTCAATTAAGTGTTCCACTAGGTTAAAAAATTAAAGTAAAAAAGTTACATAATTTTCTAATGTATTGTATAATAAGCTTGATCAATAAGTTTGCATGCACCGCAAAACCAAATGTCACCAACCCAAATATCTTTAACAGCTTTTTGTCTCAATTTAAATGAAAAATTCGTCTTTTCAAAGCAAATAAACTAGAAGTAATCCACTTCAAAAACTAGGTAACTTTTCGATTTCTTTTATCTAGTAATTAGTTGTATATGCAGCTTTTTGTTTTAGCCTTTGTTGCTATCAAATTCGCTTTTTCAATATAAAGAGTTTTAGAATTCTTTCTATTACAGTTCAGCGACTCAATTTTGCTACAAGAACTCCGATTTGCATTAAATAATTATAGTGAAAATAAATTAGAGCAGTATTAAAGATGTGTGCTCTTCGACTGCCGAACCAACATTTGAACCTTGATGAAGAGGATTTCTTATACCATTTTGGTATTTCCACAGAGGAAGATTTAGCGGAGCGTTTTGGTGATGTAAAAGTAAGTCAATAGGGTAATGATTGATTTTCAAACTTTACTTCTCTGTCGTGCTTTACGTTGTCTTTAATTAACTATAGTCTTTACTTTATTCAATAGGGACGAAAACTTGTTTCGATATAGGCTTAAAAAAATTAAAGTAAATGTTTTTCTTTTAATTGTTTCCGTAAGTTTATACGGAAAAAGACCTTCACTGTAAATTTTTTTAACTTTTAGTTTCTTTGTATGGGGGGTAAACAGAGCAGGATGAAAAACTTTGCAAATTTTCTATACGAGAAGCTTGATGAACCTGAAAACTGCGAATTCGATCCGGATGAAGAAGAAGGTAAGCCGTAAAGTTCCCAACAAAAACACAAAAATAGGTCTTCTTAAAAAAATTATGGATACATCATACAACTGCTTGACTTAGCAAAACCCCCGTTTTGTTGAGCATTAAATTGTGTTTGAATCGAAACGTCTGTAAGCAAAGATTCCAAAAACAGATTTTGGACAATCTGAAGAAAAAAGATACGGATAAAGATCGGTTGCTACGGTCGTGCAAAGAAACTTGATCAAAGCAGTTGAATTAAACACTTCTTAAGACAATGCGACAAAATGTTTGTGACAGTTTAATCGAAACATGCTTTTAATATGCTGTAAAGTTTTGGGCTAGCTTCATTTCTTTTTTTATAGTTTACCATTAATGCTTTTTGCGTTGGTAATTATGAATTATGGTTTGGATTTGATAATTTAACTTTATGATATTTTTAAAAATCACATTTGCAAACAAAAAACGGGTGATAAGCTATATTAACTGCGAGAAGTAAAATGCATGTTTTGAATAGCTTATATTAATTTGCCTTAGAAAAAAGTCTTTTAGTAAAGATAACATTATTTTTCTTTTAACAAAAAATTTACTTTATTTCTGACCTAAATTAAACAGTTGGTTAGAAATTAAGAAAAAGTTTTCGTCAGCTTGTTCAAGTAATAAAAATTTATCGAACAGCTTTTGGTTTCTCTGAAAAAATGTCATATGAAATTACTTTCAGAAAACATCTTGCGAGATATTTCGGCTGCTTCGGGACGTTATGCACTTTACAAAGTTGGGCCCGTGCTGTCTGCAAGTCACGGCATTGGATCAGCTTCAATGTCAGTAGCCCTTCACGAAGTAAGAGTCGTGGTTAAACTAATTAAGTAGACCTTATAAAATTTTTGTAATGAATTTATGCATGCTTCTGTTGACCGCTATGTTTGGAAAGCACCGCAAAAGCGTTGAAGAAAAATTACAACGACTTTCTTATAAAAATGATAGATTACTCAATCAGCTTGCTGGCATCCTATTTTTATCGCTTTGGTACTATTTTCTTTATTTCTAACATTTTCCCCCACCATTAGTTAAAGTCCTGTTGGAATTAGAAGGTTTGGTTTTAAAACTAACCCTAACACAATATTACAAACAAAACTTATTCAAATAAAATTTATTAATTAATTATAATATAAGCACGTCTCTGTCCCAGATTAGTGGTATAACGTTCTTCATAATTTCGTTGCCTGTCTCCGAATTGATATACAGCCACGTGACCACGTCAGTATATATAGCTAGCATCACCGAATGTATAAATCACCAACCGTAGGACACAGAAACACCGTTGCATAAAATTTCACACGATAAATATTATGGGAAGCGGAACACGATTGATAAAATAAAAGCATAACATAAGCCAAACACGCTGCAACCACGTATTCAGCATACACTAATCACGACAGTCTTGTGATGTTTTATAGGAAGGCCATTGAAATAAAGTTTGACGAGAATACATAAAAGTTTTTTTATCTTAATCTTTTAAGTTTGCAAAACTTTGATTGGTCTTTTACCATCATAGTTAGCAGTATGCAAATTTGAAAGGAATAATTTTCTTTTGCTAGTCATGGCAAATAAACATTGATTCATATACTTTGCGAAGACTTTGCTACTTGATATTAAAAAAAATTGTTTCAGGTCCTCAAGTTACTATACTACGCTGGCTGCTCAGATGTGACGTTTATTCGTATTGGAACATCAGGGGGGATAGGTGAGTTTTTGAAAAATAACGCTTTATCACTGAAGCAAAAATAAAACACTGTAAAAACGTCATGTTAAAGTTATGTTGCTGTTTTACGTCCAACCAATATAAGTGATTTTATTTTAATTTTTTCAGACGTTTAGTGTTACATTTTCCGTGTTTTTTACTTTTTATTTTTCAAGCTTTTAATTGTTTGGGTTGAGGGATACAAAAACTCAAGCTTTAGCCCCCACTCATCAAAGTTTTATACGACTCTTTTATTTACTAGGCTAAAGGCCACAGCAACTACTTTTTTTATTTCGAACTGTATTTATGCTCCCGTTTTACAAAAAAGCATAAGGAGGTGATATACTTAGGGTAACCGTCCAACGATTCTATCATTTTACTTTTGAAGATGCCAAGGTATTCTTTTTCGGTTGAATTGATTTGTTTCTTTTTTAGTTTTTTTTTGTCAGAAATGTGACTGAAATTAAGAGCTGCTTGCTAAGACCGCCAATTAAAGGATAGTGCCCTAAGCTGTCTTTCTGAGGAACAGAAAGACGCGAGTTGGTTTTGAATCACGACCGTGTCGGTGACGTTCGCCACCTATACCCCACTTTCAACAACTCGACCATGCTGCCAACAACCACAGTCGAAATTTTTACAATCTCTTGATCGTTGTTAACACGAGGATTTAGATAATACGCAAGATACTAAGCTACCGAAAGCAAGAAGCACCAGACTCGAGTTTCGCTTTTGTTAAAGCTTGTCAGTGATGCACATCTCACTGAGATTCGAACCGATTAGATGTAGTCCTACTCGGAGACCACCCAAGCTGGACAGCACAAACAGGACAGCCGGCTTGTGCTGTGTTTTAGTGGTCTATCTAGTGGTCTATCTTTCAACAAAGCAATGCGATATTCTTTGTACTTCAGTACGCTGCTCTATTATCGATTCTTTATTCACATAAGTCTGTCGATCTTCAAATGCTTTTGTAAATTTCCAAGCCATCGGACTCGCTTTTGTTTTTGTAAAAGCTCTTTAGGCTTAATTTAATGATTTTACCCACTTAAATCCAACTTCACCTTCACCAGCAATCTTTCAGACTTTAACCGTTTGGCGGCAAAAAACATCATGTTACTATATTTTAGTTTTTTTAATCGTATGGTTTCCAGCGTATTATCATGAAGGTATTTTCTCGAACGTGGAAAAATATTCGAATGATTGCATTGGCTAATAAAGTACTTTAAACAAGATCAATTGGTTGACAATGTTAAAATATTGCACAAAAATACCTCAAAAACGGGAAATTTTTTTGAGAATGTGCTCCCCAAACCACGAATCTGCAAAATAATTCCTTCTGAATAGGGGGAGGGCTTAAAATTAAAAATTTGGGAAATTCGAAATGAGGCCCTCAAAATTTTATGGTATGACAGTAAAAATGAAAAATAAAAATACTTTTTTTACTGTACTCGCAAAAAACTCCCATATATACTCCCTCAAAATTTAGTATACCGTTTTTTTCAAGTTATTGTCAATATTTTACTGTACTGTAGTTGTATTTATAAAAAAAACAACTTTGAAAGAGTTTCTACATTACATGCAAGTGTATTTATTATTTGATATGGATTTGATGCAACCAGAAGCCAAACCAGAGGGGGAGACATTTTAGTATCCCCCAAAATTGAAAATAAATAAATTAATAAATAGCTTTAAAAATTCTTAAATACAAAAAAACTTTTAAAGATAATTTTGTAGCCTATTTGATGATATTTAAAAATTTCTTTATTTGTCAACTATACTAAACCCCATTCAAGGGCGCCAGAAACGGGGGGCAGGGGGCAATTTTTTCAGGTTGCTTTTGCAAATTGTAATTATCTTTAAAAAATTTTTGGATTTTGAAAGTATATTATTAGAGGTAACTTTCATTCTTTCATTCATGTATTTATCATATTCATTTATTCTCTGACTTGCAAGACAACGTTGAAGGTGATAAACTTAGGGAAACCATCAGGCAATTACCCAGACCTACTTTCTGCAATCCTAAAATATTGCTGTTGGAAAAAAATGTTCAATTAATAATTGCAATAAAATTATTTCAAACAATTGTTTTTATTGAGCGTACTGCAGCATCAAAGTCTTTCCAGGCCACTTCAGCATAATATTGCAATTCAGCAGAACATTGCAAGTAAATTTTTAAATTTTTAGAATATGCTGTTAGAGCCAACTTCTTGTAATTTTTTCTCAGGCGAAACAGCTCACTACTTTTGGGAAGTGACAAGCAAGTATCTCTACAATATCTGACATGATGATATAGAACTTCTTCCTTTGTGCCCAAACTAATTTCAGTTTGATTGAAAAAATGATCCACCTCTTGTGGTGTAGTAAATGGACTACCATATAATTTTATATATTGTAAATCTCTGTTTATACGTTGATTTATTTGTATTTGAATTGCTTCTTTGGATGAAAGCTTGTTTTTATCCAATTTAATTTGTGTGGTTTTCCACAAGTCTATTATTTTTGACACATCTACACTGGTTTTATAATATTTTTTAAACTTTTCTTTTGGCTTTAGTTCTACCAAATCACGCAATTTAGCTTTTACATTAGAAAAACCTCCCAAAAAAATCTGCTTTCCGTAACTTTAACTCATAGTTGATTGATCCAACACTTCGTTCACTTTCAAGTTACAGTATTTATAGGGACTTCATCCATTTTTTCAAAATCTTGTTCAGTGAGTAGCTCAGAACTGTTTTTGTCGAAGTTTCCAAATCCAAATATATTACCTCTTTGCTGAAAAAATCCTTGGGTAATTTCAGGAAGAATAAGCCTAAGAATCTCCACTATTCGTGTTTGGTTTGCATTGATAAATAACGTAAGCTTTTGCAACACTTCTTCTGGCCACCTGCAACAATTGCTAAATCATTCTTGGCTAATAAATTTTAAACTAACTGAGGAAATATTAAGCATGTTATGTGGATCACATGCAATCAGTTGTTCATATAACAATTGCATTGCTGGTATCAACTCAGAATATTTCATTTGATCATAATGTGTTACACTTAAATAAGGCTCAATCAGATGTATTCCAATCAATGCACCAACTGCACAAAATACAGTCAAGTATTCAATTGAGCCGAAAGATTGAACAATGCATGCTAGTGTATTGTTGATGTGATCATAAGAATTTAAAAACATTTGAACATCTTCAATATAAACAATGACTGCACAAAGGTACACAAATCTATTAAATCTTTCCATTTTTAGGCAACTGGCCCAATTTTTTTTGGGAGAAATGAATAAAGAAAACTCTTTAGGATAGTTCCAGGATTTATGATCAAAATCATGAGAAACAAGTCTAGTTAAACAATCAATATATTGTTTGAAAACAGTTTCATGGCTTGTAGTTGCATTTACCAAGAAATTTGAATATATTTTATCTGGTCCTATGCTTACTTCAATGTCTGAAAAAACTTTAAGCACTTTTTTTTACAAACTTTAAACAAGGGTGAGTTTGACAAAGTAAATGTTTTGGCACATGGTCTACTTCAAAATCGCAAGAAATGATATTGTCAACCTAAAAATTGTGGGCTGCTGCATCTGTCATTTGATAAGAAAATTTTTTGAATATGTCTTTCATTGGCACACCACTCACTGTTGATAAAATAAACAGCACAATTTCTTTCAATAAAGTTAGATTGGCTCTGCTTTCACTGTTGATTGGCAATGCTGGTAAACTTCGTTATCTATCATTAATAGTAATTCCTTGAACTGTAGGTCTATAACTCCCCACACCTTGTGTTCGAGATCCATCTATATGGAATGTTATAACTGCACCATCATCACCTTCCATTATTTCTTCTACAAGACAACCGAAACTTAAAGCATGAATGGCTTGACCAACTCTTCTAATATTTTTGTTGTGAGGTGCTGTATCTAAATCCAGACAAATTGTATCTTCCTGTGGTATTTCCAATATTTTCTGTTAAAACATTAGTTTTCCTGTTTCAATAATTCCAGCAACTGCTTGCATTTTAGAACAGTAGTATTTACTGATTAGCAAATCTACAGTGCTATAAAACTCTGGTCTTACTACATTAATGCTGTTTCTAATGTGTTTAAGGTTCTCTGGCACAGGATCTTCATTATCATGGCTGCATGCAATTACAGTACGTTTTCTTTTTCTGAATTTAATTAGAGATAAAGGCTGATCATTCTCAAATAAATCACAATCAAATTCATCTTCAGTTAGAATTTCCATATTCTTATCAGATTCTAAACTACTTAACATATTTGTCTCTTTCTCTTTCATCATTTCTAAAACCTTTTCTTTTTTTACTTTTCTTTCCATAGTTTTTGCCACCTCCTGTCATAGAATCAGTGCTGCACATTCTTCTTTCATTTCGCTGATTTTTTAAAAAGTTAATCTCTGCTTCTTCCATTTTTATTTTATATACAACTTTTCAAGACTTTTTCTTCTGTTATAATCTTCACAGTAAATGTCAAAAAGCTTTGCCATGTCATAATTAAAATGATGAAAAAAAAATGCAATTTTGGTAAAATTTTTGTTTGGAATACATCAAAAAACATTTGAACTTTTTATACAATTCAAAAATCGGCTTTTTAACATGCTTTACTTCTTTGGTGTAAATAGTGCTGTATAACCAATTTTTTATTAAACTTGAGGCAACTATAGCCTATAGCAAGCATCTTCTGTGGTTCTTTGTGTTTTTCCACTATTTTCAGGTCTTGAAAGAAATAACATGCATTGAATGATGTCTTTTTTTGTTAAAGGAACACCAAGGGGCAAACTTTCTCATTCTTTGTAAATTTCTTCTCCTATTCGCCTTTGAGTTTTTCCTCTTGTAGTTTATGGTGAAGACACACTACTTTTGCAAGCCATGTTTACAATCTAAGATTTATATTATAAATTCTTTAGTAAAGCTCTAAAAAGGAAAAAAAAACGTTAAAGCAAATTGGTTATACAAGCAAAGTTTTGTTGCACAAGTACAACTTCACAAATTACATAAAAGAAGTTTTTTTAATTAATAAATTAGTTTATTTATATGCTCTGTATCATTTAAAAGTACTTTATCATTTTGAATAAAAAAAATTTTGCCGTAAATTAAAATTCCTTTTTTTTCATATTTTGCGCCCTCACTGAAATTTTCTAGCCCCATTATATGGGGGGTTTTGCAAAGAAACAATTTTTTTTAATATGAGCATGTTTATTTCTATGGATACCATATTTTTTAAGGGCCTCATACAAATTTAAATTTGAAGCCCCCCTTATTCTGAAACAGTTTTCGAAATTAATGTTTGGCGTAAAATCGTAATTAATAAATAAAATTTTGGAAGAAGTATTTTTTGCTGTGCAAAAGATATTAGACTTACATCTTTTACAAAATAAAAGAAGATGATTTGCAGGAATCGATGCGGGAACAGTGGTAATTACAAATCAAGCCTACAACGCTCTTTTGGAGCCCCAATTCAGACAAGTAAGTTTTAAATCGCATCTTTTTATAAGTTATATGAACGAGTAAGTGTTAAACTGTTCAAAATTTATTTAAACGTTTGACTGCGTAAAATATTTAGCGTAATTTTACTAACTTTTTGATTACTAAATGTATATCAATAGTGAGGGTCCTAAGTTTGGTTGGCACTAAAAGCGTTCGAGTGTGATTGAAAGCGCAAAAACCGTAAAGTAGAAGGATTGTTTACGTTAGATAGCAGCATTTGCGATGGGTAATAAAGCGCAAAATTTCTCCTGCTTAACAGAAAAATATTGAAGTTAAAATATTTCAACTTTTTATTTTGTTTCACTTTAAAAACGTTCGTGTACGAAGAAAACAGAAAGCGAAACTTTCTCCTAACCATTTTGATAGGTTGGTAGAAAATAAGCTTTTCGCTTGTTTTTTCGTCAAACCTTTTATCGTGAATAAAGCTTTAAAGCTTTGCTAGCTTCCAGCAAGAAATAACAAAAGGAGCCCCTACATTCCAGTAACAGGACTTTTTTGACATCATAAAACGTTGTAAAAAAATATTTTGTTTTGAATCTTTAGGGGTGTAATTTTTATAAATTTTTCTGTGCTGATGTTCTTAAAACTCGAAACTTTTTTTTATCAGTATTTCTTTTAAGACGATTTTGTTGATCATGGATCAACCGTGAAACGTTGATAGATATTTATTAATTAAATTTTTTTTCTTATTCTAAATCAGGCATGTCCAACTTGTGAGCGTATGCGGGCCGCATTAGTAAAATTTTTATCCAAAAATTTGGCTGCGGGCCGCAATTCGGTTGTAGGTAGTACAGGGGTGTCCAAACTTTTTTCTAGAAGGGCCAGGTTGATAATGTGAAAGTGACCGAGGGTCAAGAACGATCTGTAAAAAAAGGTCTTCACTTCGATTTGATTTCAAATTTTGCTATATTTCTCTCAGAATCGTTGTGATCCCTAAAAAAAAAAAAAAAAAAAAAAAAGGTCTTCACTTCAATTTGATGTCTAGTTCGATCGTTATTCCGTATTAACATGGTAAAATCGGTTATTTCGGACATAATTCTATCCAACTACGATTCAAAGTGAGTGCATATCACCACATTTATTCCGCGGACCGTATTCTGCCCACCCCTGGATTAGTATATGTCAACTGGGCCTCACAGAAACCTCAAAAGGGCCGCGGGTTGGCCATCACCGTTCTAAATATTTATTAAATTTTTTTCTTATTTGTTAATATTTTTTAATTTAGTTATTTATTACATTTTTTTCTTTCGAAATTCAAAAATGTTTAAAGGCACGGTAATGGTTAGAATTTTGTCTAAATATTTGATTAGGTCGACTCTCGTATTGGCGTGATGAGTTGTTGGATTTGTTGGGTTATTTTTTACTAATAGACAGTAAAATTTTTCTAAATCGTCAACTCAAGAAGCTTACAAATATTAAAAAATTATGCTCGTAAATTATGAACGAGTCTTCTTCTTCTCCTTTCGGCCTTTCCCTTTAGTCAGGGGTGGCCAAAGCGTAACATCATTCGCCACATCTTTCTGTCTTCAACATCCGTCTCCTTCGCACCAACTTCCCCCATATCTTCTTTCACTACATCTAAAAATCTTCTCTTTGGTCTCCCTCTTCTCCTCTTTCCCGGTATCTCCATTTTCATCATCTTTCTTCCTACATACTCTTAGTAAATTATGAACGAGTAAAAACTACAAACCGATTTAAAGATTTTTCTTTTAGTATTACGTTCTGTTTATTTTTTCCCCTCTTTGGGTAGATTATTTAGAGTAGTTTGTAGGACGTGGAGGTACTTTTTTACGTTCAAACGTTAACATTTTCGGCTTAACTTTCAAGCAATTTTGTATTTTGTTTAAAGCTATTAGCTTATAAACTTAAATCTTTTGTTTGACATTAATCCTAAAATGAAACAATTTTAGGTTTTAGAAACTTCCGTAGTGCACAGAGTCAGAATGATAGCTAAGCGTAGCAACTCTAACTTGCAACCGGAAGGATGTTTTAGGTTCACGTCAGGGTTACGTAGTGTTTGCATTGGTATGACATGAATATATGGCATCAGTACACAACTAAGCCTACTATAAATATTTTCTTTGATTTAACGTTTCCCGTTATTCATTTGTTAAAGCTATTGTAAAATCTATTTGATAATTTTTTAAAAAGTATTGCGGACTGTTCGTTTCGAAAAACTTTGGGGAGCTAAACAGTCGCTCGTTTGCTCATCCCGAAGACTAATGCGCGAACATTATGACTTGAAGAAAAGCTGAAGCTCTTCAACTTTTGCGTGTTACTTTGTTGGTTCAAAACTTTAACCACCCGTAGTTTTAATGTGGCATTAATTTTTACCTACATCGGCAAAGTTTTACAGATTACAGCCTAACCTAGCATATGATTATAAATGGATATAAAGATATATTTTACTCTGTAGACTACTCTAAAACATTTGTATCGTTTTGATAAAATTTAGAAGTTTTAAAAGAGATTTTTTTTAACTGACAAACGCTTCTGTGTAGGCAACTGCTTAGTCCTGCCTTTTAAAATAGCTTTTATAACATTGTGATGACTTACAGATTGCGTGCGGGGAACAAATAGTTTATAATTCAAAAGCATGCAAAGAACTTACAAAGGAGTTAAGTCAATGTGCTCAAGAATTGGAAATAGAATGCAGAATTGGAAATACTATGTCAACGGATGACTTTTATGAAGGTTTGACACTGGGAAGCTATAATTCTATAAACATCTTAAGTAAATAACAAAAAATCTAAACTAACATACATCAGTAACAAACGTAACCTATCAATAAATTATAAAGTTAAAGTTGACTCAATTTTCTTTCAATTATATACCATGTTTAAAACAGGCCAGTGGCCGATTCCTATGGGCTTCATAATTACGCGACCCGGTGCCCGCTCTCCTACATCATAATGACGTCGACTTCTTTTAAAAAGCTATTATTTGATGTTGTTGCAATAAACAACCACCAAAGTATCATTTATTTAGCATTATGCAATGTTGCAGCAGTTAAAGGCCGATCATTGATATCAGTTGGTGTTGCATCGATAACAAATTTTATCGTTCGCCAATGTCCTATCTATTACATCTATATTTTTTACTTATCGATTGTATTTTCACTTGTGCAGAATGAGATCACTACAAAAAATTGTTTGCATGCAAATGCATCGATATATTAAGAAAGAATTTATAATTTTACAAGTTAAATATTGAATCTCATAAATGCAGTTTCTTCAAGCTCTGACCACATTTTAACGAAACTTGGCCTCTGGTTTAGGAAACGGTACAAAAGGATTTACCATAGAGTGGCCATATTTTCAAAGTGATAAATCAGGACGTTTGTTAAAAGTAGGTTTGCCATATCTGAATAGGCGGAATTCCGGACAGACATAGGCGGTCCAGTTAAAAAATTTTTTGGGGGAAGAAAATAAATTTGTCTGAGGTTCTCGGATTTTCCTATTTTTGTCCCAAAAATCATGGTGTTCTTCAAAAAAAAAAGATTTTCCAATTTTACCCAAAATCATTGTGTTCTCTAAAAAAAAAAGTTCTTCACTTGAAGGCCGTCTCAGATTTCCCAATTTTTGTCCCAAAATTGTAGAGTTCTTTAAAAAAAGGTCTTCACTTAAAATTGGGAATACATAACAGGACATATTGGTTAACCTAGCGGGACGCTGGGACAAGGCCTAAAAAATGAAACTGTCCCGGTTAAAACGGTAAGTATGGCTACCCTAATTTACCAACCTTTAAAGATTAGGAGTTTCTTTATTGTTACTAGTTTTCGCTTTTCTAAAATAACAATCGATCAGTTTTTTTATTACATTCTTGGGTCTACATGTAAATAAGTTGTGCTATAAAAACAGGATAGCGGGCAATTAATGAAGTCTTTGAGGGCAACTTGGTGCCCGTGAGCACCGTGGTAGCAACCCTTATACACAACATCCAGTGATGGCTTTAATAGGGTGCAAACGGAGCGGCCACACCAGCCCCCCTGAAATATATATAAACACGGAATTTCTCTACAGAAGAAATTGCTCTCTTTCTTCATAGTAGCACCAGGACGTCGATGGCATGTCAAAAAGAAAAGAAAAAATTCTGAAGATCAGCAGCATGCTCGATTTCTGCTACTTTGGTTGCTGTCACTAGTGCTTGTTAAAGTAAAGACCTTTTTTTAGAGATCACAATGTCTTGAGACAGTATAAAGTGCCTTTCCATGCTTTGGATCACTCAATAATGGCCCTTCCTCAATTTTTTTTTTAGAGATCACCTTTCTTTCATACACTAAAAATGGCTTCAGCTACCTTTTTTTAGTATACTAAATAGTGGCCCCCCTTACGTTTCTTGCTCCAGGCCCCTTTTTTGTAAGGTCATCACTGACAACATCCAATAAACTTTTGGTTTGCAATAACAAACCAAAACAAATATATCATTCTTAAAAGCGCTATTCAAGTCAATTGATAAACTTATTTACAAAAGATAGGTTGACTTGACCATTCTTACTAAATGTTTGTAAAAGATAGGTTATTAGTCTGAAAGTGGCGAATCGAAATTCAAGTGTACAAGTCTTTAGCTTTTGTTAAAATTGAGTAGGATACAATTATTTTCTTTTTGCTTTCAGGGCAAGGTCGATTAGACGGAGCACTTTGCAGTTTCACAGAAGATGATAAAATGGATTTCTTGCGTCGGGCGTATGTGGAGTGCGAAGTCGTGAACATGGAGATGGAAAGTGCATGCTGCATCGCTATGTGCAACCGTGCCAACGTGAAGCGTAGGTTCTCATCTTTTACTTTATGATGCTGATGATGTTTAGTTAGAGCAGTGGTTTTCAAAGTGGTCAATGTTGATCCCCAGAGGTCAATTCGACCATGCATAGAGGTTAATAAATAGTCAAAGGGTTGAATGGCAGTCAATAAAGGATCATGGGGTCGATAAATGACTTCAAGGCTATTTACTGGAGAAATAAAACATTTCAGCCTTTTTTGCAACACTACAAAACTTTTGATTAAACAAAAAAACTGTACCGTACCCTAATTTTAAATCATGCTTTAAAGTATAAATAAAGTTTATGATTAAAATAAGAGGAATTTTTTTGGTTTTTACTTGTTTTTTTCCTTTCTACCAATGGCGTGCGGTGACCTCTGAGACTGGTCATGCAACTGGCATACCAAAAACTGGTCATGCAATTAGGTATTTTCTGGGTAGTTAATGAGTAGGACATGCAATGTTTTCTGGGTAGCAGAAAGAATTCTGTGTGAGAAAAAAAACTTCTGTTTGTCTGTCTGTCTGTCTGTCTGATATTCTAAAACATAGACCGATTATTTGTCCCTAAACCATGGTGTTCAAAAAGGTCATCACCTCAAAGCATTGCCGGATTTTGCAATTTTTGTCTTAATTTTGTACTAATCTCTAAAAAACAAAAAAAAAGTTATCACCTCAAATCACTCGCCTAAATTTTATTTTACATACTAAAACCAAGGTGTTCTCTAAAAAAAGTCTTCATCTCGGATCGGCCTCAAATTTCTCTAATTTCATCCGAAATCAGTTGTATTTTTTATTAAATTAAAAAATCTATATCTTATCGCGCAAAAATTTGTCATGCAATCCCCAAAAATTTGGTCATACAACGCACGACTTGCATGCCCTGACCGCACGCCACTGGTTTATACATATATAAAGATTGTTAATTGTAACACTGTAAAATGTCCGTACATATAATTGAAAAAAGTCTAGTTGCATGAAAGTGAAGAAAAAAAAGATATTTACTTTAATTATGCATTTTATTTAGACTTTAAAGCAGTCCTTCTCAACCATTTAACATTGGAGAGCAGGAAATTTGAAAACCAAATGTTGCATCCCAGCAATGCTTTTTCACTTCGTTTGAAAAAAAGTGAAACCAAAAAAAAGATTTTCACTTTAACTCTACAAATATTTTTTCTCGACAATGAATTGAAGACTAAATAAAGGGTCTGCATTTTTATTTTAAAAACCATTGGTGGCCCACAAACCACTAGTTGAAAAGCGCTGCGATAAAGTTGGCTATGATTTTTAGGGTGAACTGCTTTTTTTACTTTAGTCAAAAAAGTGATCGTAGCAAAAAACTTTGACCCCTAGGCTAGAAGACAGAAAACAGTTTTATAATTAAATTGGGGGTGGACGTGCTGAAAATCTTGAGAAATTGCTATTTTTAGTCACAAAAAAGAAAAAAATCCCAATTACAAAAAGAAATGGTGATGCGACAACTTATCGGAAAGAGAATTTATCAATTTTAACCATTTTATCGAGTCTATGGGTCTTAAACGTGAACTTCAAAAGTCCACCTAAATTGACGATTTATAGCTAAAAACTACGTAAACCGTGATTTTGATACGTATTCAGAATAACGCTATTCAACTTTTGTTATAGCAAAAACTTTTTGAAAAATAGTTGAAAAGCTATGCAAATCTTTTAGTTTAGTAAGATTACCTCAATCTTTACCGTTTGGAGTTCTTAACAAGCTTAAAATGCTTCTACTGTATCAGTGGCGTGCGGTCAGGGCATGCAAGTCATGCGTTGCATGACCAAATTTTTAAGAATTGCATGACGAGCTTTTGCGCGATGAGGTAGATATCGTTGAATTCGATGAGAAATATTAATTGTTCGGGATGAAATCTGAGGCCGATCCGAGACGAAGACCCATTTTTTAGTGTTATTTTAGAGAATATCGTGAATTTAGGACGAAAAGTAAAAAATCGGAGACTGATTTGATGATGACTTTTTTTTTTAGAGATTACTTTGTTTTGAGGATGAAAAGTACATTACCCGGAACGATTTCATGCGATGACCTTTTTTTTTAGAAAGCCCTGCATTTTGAGGACTAAGAGTGCATTACCCGGAACGATTTTAAGTGATGTACTTTGTTTTTTTTTAGAGAGACCTGCATTTTCAGGAGAAAAAATGCATTACCAGGCAACAATTTCAAGTGATGACCTATTTTTTAGATAGATAAGCAAAAATCTAGGACAATAATTGGTCTTGATTACCATGACATTACGACTAAAAGTTACAATCTCACACAAAATTTTTTTCCTGCCAGTAAAATATTGCATGTCTCACTCATTAATTACCCATAGCATACCCATTTTCATGACCACGTTTTGACATGCAAATTGCATGGCCAGACTCAGAGGTCACCGCACATGAGTATAACAAATGAGTCGAAGCTTTTCAGAAACTTGTAAATTTAATCAAAGCTAAGTCATAATGTAGGCTGCACCATTTAAAAATTTATAAATTTGAACCAAAATTAAGGCAATTAGAGACTAAAGGAAGTATTAGCCGAGATGTTGCTTTCCAAAAAAAAATTTTTTTGTTTTTTTATATTAAAACGTGCTCTCGCAGTTGCAAATTTTCTACTTCGTTGTTCAAAACCTGCTCTCGTCATTCGGTTGAATTTTTGGAAAGACACTTTTTGTCACTTTTCTGCGTTGGCCGTCTTATCAAGAAGCTCTAAATTTTAGTTCTATCTCCAAATAACAAACTTACCAAATAAGTCTCAACCGGACTTGGCATCTACGGATGCAAGTCGGGGTCATTGCTTGACAGCTTCCCTAAATATAAAGCCTCAGACGTTTTCCTACCAGGCAGGAGAGTAAGAAATATGGTGTATGATAAATATAGTGATATTTAACTCGACTCGGTTTTAACTCGACTTGCGCCATGCTGTTGTGTCCTTGGAAAAGGCACTTCACAGCACTTTCTTTTGCTTGGCGATCTTATCAAGTAGTCTTAAATTTTAGTCACCCACATATCTTTATAAAAACTAAAAAACCAAAATAAAAATTTAAAATGGACAGCAGTATCTTGGCATTTTCGGAAGCATATCGTGTTATTAGTAATTGGTTGACAGTTGTTCTGCGCTTTTCTGTGATTCAGGAGGATAGCTATATTTACAAAAAATGTTTTTTTAAAACTAAAATAGTTTGATAAGATAGCCAAACTAAGAAACGTGGACTAAAGTGTTTTTTACCAAGACCACAATACAATGATGTGGCACGATGAAACTTAAATTTGCGACAATCATGTTCGGCCTAAAATAGTACTTTTGCGTCAACCACGCTGCGTCTACCTCCTATTACTTAAGAGTGTAAAATACTTTTTTAACAGCTGCTGTTGTTTGCGTCACGGTGGTCAATCGGTTGGAAGGTGACCAAGTCACAAAGGATGAGGATCAGCTAAAAGAGTGGGAAAGCTATCCGCAAGCTATCGTCGCAGAGTTTATTAAACGTCGTTTGGAATGAAATTTAGACAGTTTCCTGGCTGAATACAATTATAAGCAAACAACAAAACAAGACTTTTTATAAGATTTTTTGGATTTCTTTTGCAATTCACTTTAAAAGTTCTTTTTATTTATTGGATTAAGTTGATCTACGGAAAGAATTAATATGCTTAGATATTTATAAAGTTTTGTTAAAAAATTTATAGACAAACAATATTTTAAACATTTAACTAAAGTGTTGAATAAACAACTTGGAACATCTTTTTAATTTATTATTTCTTTACCGCGAAAAAAGTAAATTGATTTTTTACTGTCATAAATTCAGCTGATTATTGAAGATTTTGAGATATATGTGTAATCACCCTTTATAAACCAAAAAATCTGTTGCAGGAATATAGACCCAAGGTTTCAATTACAACACTGTTAAATATAGTGTCTTCTTTCTTAAACAATCTAAAAAAAATAACGGCATTGACAGCGCGTTTTAGAAAAAAAACAATAGAGTCGGAAAAAGCGCTGTTTACGTTTTATAACTGGCGCCTAAATCTTTTGGATCACACTCACTTTTTAGTATTTTTTTAACAATATCTTAATGACGAAAATGTTAATTTAAAAAGCCGACTTTTGCAAGTGTTTTTACGTATTTTTTGTCTAGTTTAATTCGAAATTATCAAATAACAAATTAAACCTGTGTACTTTTGATCATTCAAAACAGATGCTTTCGTAAAGGATTTTAGTCAAGTAGTTAATACAGAAGTGGAAGATTCTAATTCACTTTTGCGTTAAAAAACCTTTAAAACTTACTTTTGTATTTTTTTTGTACAGTATGTTGTAATTTCCTATTAGAGACGTCGAGTTATGTTCGGTATGATTGCTATTTTTAGTTCAGTGCTTTAGATATTAGTTTTAGGGTAATATAATCAAATCTGTGGTTGTTTTTAAATAAAAGTTGAAAAACAAGCCTTTTGCATAAAAGTGTTGTAATTGTACAGTCTGTGGTCTGCTGATCATTAGAACACAATTTCGTTTATTTTAATAAAGGATAAGATTGTTTTGTTAGACTATGTTTTTTTTTTTGAAAAAGTAGCATTTGGTCCTCCAACAAGCCCCAAACCGCATCATAACTTTCATAAGTTCAATTGTAAATAATTCCACAATAAAGCTGGAAAAAGAAATAAAAAATTGAAAGGTTTCTTTAAAAAGATGCAAGCATTGGCTTGAAGTAAGTTGTATACGACAGGAGTGACTGAACGGCGGCTCGTGGTAAATCGTTTGCAACCTGCGCTCTTTGAGCTTTTGCATTCGGCTCTTTGATATCCGAGCGTAATTTGTTAATCTTTAAGATTTCTTTTACAAATTTAATCTTAATTTTAATTGTGTTACATAGTAAATTAAATTAGTCTTATCAACCGAATTTTAAACATAGTCCGGCCTAGAAAAAAACTCACGAAACCACTAGGCAGTAATGGTTATTAATTGGTACAATTTTTTGCCCCTGGAGAGAGAGAGAGAGAGAGAGAGAGATCTGTTTATTTGCATCAAACCTTTTCAATAAATTACCGCTTAAAAAACAAAAAAAACAATGATTTTACGTTTTAAAATTAAACAAACTGATAGTAAGCCATATAGTTATATTAAATCAAAGAGCACTATTAAGATATGATGCAGGGGTAGGAAGGGACAAAAGTCATTTAATCACTACCCCCAGACAAATTAATATTTCTGTATTTTAAGTTGCAACTCTTTGAAATTTGTTTTTTTGATATGCAAATCAAACAAAGAGTATGTTGAGACACTTTTGGTCAAGGGTTTACGTAAAAACGGTTTTGCGTTTATTGAGTGTATTACTCCAAAAGGACATCTTGCTGTAAATCAAATTTCAGTGAACACAAAGTGGATTTTATATTTGAAGAATAATGAGAATTTACAATTAATTTAAAACAAACCGTTTAAAGATGAGAAGCACCAGACTCGAGTTTCGCTCTTGTTAGAGCTTGTCAGTGATGCTTATCTTACATAGTGGAGACTATACCACTTACATATTGGTATAGTCACCTGCGTGGAAGACTACAGGTACTCGGTTCCATTCGCAAGTGAGATAAGCATCACTGACGTGCTCTAACAAAAGCGAACCTCAAGTCTGGTGCTTCTTATCTTTAAGCGGCTTGTTTTAAAATAAGTGGATTGTTCTTACATTGATTGTATATGTTCAAGTTGAAAGTTTTTTTTTGAACTCAAATTGATTTTGGCAGAGTTGAAAAATGATGTATCATTTACGCATTTCATATTTAAACCCCTTAGCCAGGGGTACACCAACTTTTTGATATTCAGTGACAGTGATGTTATCGAGACTACAAACGTCGAGACCGAGACCGAGACCCGATAATTTTTCCGAGACCAAGACCGAGATCGAGACCAGAAAATTTCGAGACCTAAGGTTTGAGACCGAGACCAAAAATAATCGAGACTGAGACCGAGATCGAGACCAAAAAATTTTACGAAAATATAGTCCGTTTATTTATTTCAAAAACCATAAATTTCTATTTTCTAAAGAGCAATCTAAGATTACTTTTTAATTAAACAAGCATCTCAATCATGTTGAAAATATTCGTAGCTTTGCTCAAGTGTGATTGCATCATAAAACAACCCGCTTTTAAAACCCTTTCAACTAGAGCAAAAGAAAGCCGAAACATACAAGGCACGGCGGTAAACAATGTTGTAAAACTTTAAGAAAAATCATTAAAAATTAAAAATGCTCGTCGTCGTCGTCGTCGTTTGCAGGGTATCCACTACAGGTCAGACACAAACAGGACTGGGGCCGAGGGTTTATCCTTTTACTACCCCAGACTACTGCACTACCTGAATCAGATGCTGGCAGTGGTGTTATTAAGCCAGCATCGAGTTTGTCATTCAAAACCGTCAGACCTCGTGCTCCATGTGGTGCCCGATGTATAAGCACGGTGTTAGAACATGGTCTGCGGTTTGCTCAGAGGTGCCACACTCGCAATGCGGTGAAGTAGCGAGACCCCATTTGTACATGGACGAATGGAATCGCCCAACACCAGTTCGCAGGCGGTTGAGCTTAACCCAAGCTGCTCGTAATAAGCCCATCCCAACAGGCCTGGCACCGGTCCCGGGCACAAAAGCACGGAGCCTGGAAGCATTTTCACAGTACTCCGTTTTCCATTTGTGATTTGTCCATTCAGAAGCGCGGATGCCAAGTCTGGCAAGGTTGTCCAAGAGATTCCGCGCACCTGGCACAAACGGGCGTCTGGATCTTAGTCTCACTTGGCGAGTATCTAAGGACCCACTTAAAAGACCATACAAGATATGATCGGTGAGCCAAGGAGAGTGTCGCTCCTAGTCGGCGAAGCTCAGCTGGCTGGATGCCTGAAAGTACAGGTAGGTGGTCCGTTGGAGTGGGACGCAGGCATCGAGTGACTATGCGCAAGGCGTCGTTCAAGACAATGTCGATGAGGCGAGTGTGAGCACTGCGACACCAGACTGGCGTGCAGTACTCAGCTGTTGAGTAGACTAAAGACAAGGTGGCTATGCGTAGTGTTTTAGCACCAGCATTCCATCCCGAGCCCACGAGTCGCCTCAGCAATGTGACGCGCGAGGATAGTTTTTTGCGCAATGACACTAAATGGTGACGAAACGTGAGCGATCTGTCCAGTTTTACCCCAAGATAAGTAGGGGTTGGACAGAACGGTAAAAGTCTACTATTGTTGTAGACCTTTAGCTCACGTTTGGCCTCTCGATTATTTAAGTGAAAGGCCGTTATCGTCTTCGTGTGGCTGAGCTTCAACCTCCAAGTGTGGCGATACGCTGAAAGTGTAGACATATCTTGGCTTAAAGTCCCCTCCAAGTCCTTCCAGTTTCCAGAAGAGTGCAACAATGCTAAATCATCAGCATAAGCAAACTTGCTGGAAATCATGGAAGGAAGATCGTACGTATAGATGTTAAATAGGAGGGAAGCCAAGACCGATCCCTGAGGAACGCCGTTTTTAAGACGGCGTAGCCTGCTTTGCTTGCTGTCACCGGTGGTAAGGGTGAAACTTTGATTTCGGACAAGCTCCATGATCATTCTGACCATGTGCTTATCCGGGAATAGTCTCAGCAGCTTACAGGTAAGGCCACGGTGCCAGACAGTGTCATAAGCAGCTGTCAGATCGATAAATACGGCACCGGCCTTCTTTTTTAGCCTCGAAAGAATCCTCGATGTTCTGGGTTAGCAGAACAACTTGATCTACGGTTGACTTCCCGCGTCGGAACCCAGCCTGCTCTTTAGGGAGCAGTGGCTCGATTAATGGCTCAACGCGGGCGTAGATAAGCCTCTCGACGATCTTGTGGGGGACACAGAGCAGAGAATTGGTCGATAACTCTTTGGGTCCCCCACAGACTTTCCTGGTTTTGGGATCGCGACCACAAGCGCTCTTCTCCAGATCTTGGAAATTTTGAGTCGGCACAAACAGGAAGAAAGGAAGTCACGTAACCAAGGCTTCAAAGCATCTCCAGCATGGAGTATAAGCTCTGGGAAGATGGAATCAGGTCCCGGAGCTTTACCTGGTTTTAAATGTTGAAGAACAGCAGTAAATTCTCTCAGTGAGAAATTGTCAGAGATATATACTGCGTCTGGTGTTGTGGCCCTCCAAAGGTTAGACACTTCTTGAGAGACAAGTCGAGATGACTTGCGATCAACAGCCTCGTATTTCCCATTTCTAACCAGCTGAGATGCAATAGCATTGGCTGAAACGGGACAGTGACGAGGAGAGTGTCGTGACCTACCAGTAAGGTTGTTCAAAATACTCCACGCTTTTCGACTAGAGTGTGAGAAGTCAATGCTCCAAACTGCCTCGGACCATCAATCCCTCCGCTTTCTGTCAAGCTTGGCAAGCAGAGTCGTCTTCCTGAGGAGACTGCAGAAAGGTTTTATAGAGGGATTCACACTCTGCATCCCAACACGGAATATAGTTATTTCGATACCCGCGTGGGATAGTCTTTTTGGCTGCTTTCTTAATGGTGTTACAGAAGTCCTGGTAAGCCGCATCCACATCAAGTGAATCAGGCAGCAACAAAGTCTTTGCGAATTTATTCGTCAAAGCAATGTAGTGACTCCATTTGGCCTTACGGAAGTTCCATCGCTTAACAGGCATGTTTGGCACTGCAATAGCAAACCTTGGTTGTGTTATAAACAAAGGTCAATGTTGTGACCTGGGGAACTTTTCAAGGACACGTCTATCCGGTAAACGACTGTTTGGACCTACGCTAGCGAAAGCTAGATCTGGATTGGTGCCAGTGTTCCAGCAGCCGGAATAAAAACTGGCAGCGTCCTTGGCATTATATAGGAGGGCAAGACAATTAATACTTGTTCAGCCAGCCAAGCACTCACCGTCCGGACTGTTGTCATTGTAACCCCAGTCAGCATGACGACAGTTAAAATCGCCAACGTAAAGACAGGGCTGAGGAAACACTGGGAAATCTAGGGTTTACAATCGCGTTGGCGGTGGTTTGTAGACGTTGACTATTTTATAGCCATCAACGTCCACATACAGCCACTAGATCTCCGATGTCAGTGGAAATTGGTCCAAAAACGTGTATCTCAGTCGCTCGTGGACAAACGTGGCAAGGCCAAGCTTCCTTCTTAAAGAAGACCCAGCTAGTTGGTAGTTTGGAAGTACCAACTTCTCTGCATCAGTGCATTGGTCTCCTGCAGTAGGATGACGAGTGCCTCAGACTGCATAGCGAGATGATGAAGAAAGTTCATCTTGCTTGCAGTGAGGCCTTCGATGTTTAGCTGAAGAATAGTGGGTCTTCGGAACTTGTTGGCAATGTTCCCTGAAAAGGGCAGTTTTATCTTAGCATTGCCCCATTCTGAAAAGGACCTTTGCCGATTAGCAGACACACACAGAACATCGGAGTGGGTGGATACCCTTCCGTTTTGGTAGGTTCGGTTTCGGTCTGTCATCTTTAAAGTCAATGAACAGACTTACTCACGGCCCAGGCTGCGAGAAAGGACCTACCATTTGGGCCAGGGTTAGGTTAGGTGTTAGGTTTACAGTTAGAATTAGAGGTTAGGGTTAGTAGAGTTAGGGAAATAAATGTGCTTGTCAACTCTGTCTTGGCAGCTTATAGCGTGATAAATCAACAACAATCTACAAATAAAATGAACAATCAACATGGTGTGATATCGTGGTGGAATATACAGTGATAAAATATAAACTACATCGATGGAATTTGCCGCGGTGAACTGTGTCGTAGTGGAACTTACCTCAATAAAATACACCTAGAATCAAAACTTCATTCAAATATTTGATTAGCTTGGTTATCTGTGTTGGTGCGTTGTATTTGTTGAATTTGCTGGCTATGTTTAATTTACATAGTATAAAAATAGTCTAATTAATCTCCTAAAAAAGATTAGAAATAAAGACAAATTATTTAAACCAGTAAAAGCTGCCTAACAATTCGCTAGTTTTTTTTGTATTACCCCTATTTATTTCGTCCATCTTTGGGTAGGTTAATCAAAGTAATTTTTAGTTATTTTTCTTCTTTTCTACTTCGTCTTATTAGCAATTTGGTAATTTGTTTTAAGCAATTTATTTCATACAATGGCGTTTGCAGAAATTTGTTATGGGGGCGGTTGAGAGCCGAAAACACGATCACTATAATTCGTAATGTTTTTTATAAAAGGAAACCTTGAAGCAATAAAAAAAGGAGTCACTTTTAATATTCACTTAAAAAAACAATTAAAATTATTCATTTATTCTTGATATTATTATGTATCTTTATTTTTATCCTCCTGACTCCCTGATTCACAGGAAATTGTCGGTGACGCACAAAAATAAGATGTTAAACGGGAAGGTATTTGGCCCAAAACGCCTCAAGATCCAGCACTTTAAATTTGTTCTTGGCTGCTGAGTTAAATTTTAACTCGAGAAACTTTTCTTGTGCTTCATCAAAAATGTTGCCTATTTCGCACTGTAATATGTTTCTTGCTTCTCATCTATAGAAGAATTTTATTTGATTAATTTTTTTTTAAATCAGATAAATGAGTTTTTATTTGTGCTTTAATTGGGACTCAAAGTTACCGTTTGCGAGTGCAAAATCCAATTAAAAAAAGCTTGCTAGATTTCGTTGTTCAATTTGATTCTTGCTGATATCAAGTTTCCTGTCATTTTAATTATCAAAATTAATAAAGAATGTGTTGTAAAACATGTTAACAATCGCGTCCCCTTGAAAATTTACGTACGCACCTCAGGGGAGGCGTGCCTCCCCTGAGGTGCGTACGTAAATTTTGAACTAAATGATTCGATTCTTTTAGTTATAAATTCTTAACAGGGGAGGCGTGCCTCCCCGGTTAAGAATCAGTGAACTAAACCATTTATTGACTATATTTATTCAAAAATTTTACAAGCAGTTACAAGGCAATTTCCAAGGCATTCAAAAGTTTTACAAGCAGTTTCATTTTGCAAGGGGAATTGTTTATGGTGAAGAAAGCAGTAAATCATCATAACCACATCAAATAACAAAAATATCAAAAAATGTCCGGTCTCGAAACCAATTTAAAAAGTACGAGACCGAGACCAGGTTATTACGAGATCATAACCGAGACCGCCAGCAAAAGGTCAAGACCGAGACCGAGACCGAGACCGAGACCCTGAAAATTGGTCTCGAGACCGGTCTCGATACCAAGACCGGTCTCGAGACCTTCACCACTGTTCAGTGATCATTTGTGATAAAAACATGAACATGGCTTTTGTTAGTTGGTCGTAAGCAGAGAACTTTTTTTAACTTCAACTAACCTACATATTGTTGATAAAAACCGTTTTTGTTTGTTTGCAAACTAGACTCCAAATAGTTATTTGTTCCCTGGCTCTTTTTAAAACAAGGCTGCCAGAAAAAAAAAAATTTAAGTTAAATTTGTAATTGGTAAAGTAGTTGACATATGTTCACGGCCGCATAAAACTATTATTCAAGATCGCAGGTTGTGCACCATGGCTCTAAGTAGAATTCGCTTCAACCTTGATCTTCCTTTTCAACAAAAATTGATTAACAAAAAAATTGTATAACATAAAGCATACGCTGAAAACAGGATGCTGTGGAAGAGCATCATAAGCTGTGGCAATCATTGATTAAAGGGAAGGGCCGAAAGAAGAAAAAGAAGAAAACATGGGCCTTCTGGTAAAGAATATCACTACTGAATAAAAAGTCAATAGACCTATTAAAAACAATGGAACAACATATTGCATAACAATTAAACATTGTCACATTACTAGTTATTTTGTTCTTGTCTTGAACGTACCTTGTATTCTTGATACTTGACAGTAACCGATTCTTAGAGTCTTTAATTTGCTTCAACGTAGCAATTGTAAGTTGCATGTTGTCTTCAACTCGAAATCCAAGTCATCCGGCATCAAGTCAAAGTCATTTGAAAACGGAAGACACAAGTCCACTTAATACGGAGGGAAGTAAGTTCAAGTTCTTGGAATGAGAACTTAAGACTGGATTTGGACTTTGCTTTCCAACACTGTAAAATACCCTCAACATCTAATTTCAATGTTTTCCTGGTGGCATTAAAGCAAACTTTAAGAACACGTGCTAGATGCAATATGGTCTAACAAGTTGGGGGAGGGCATTGTTGCTACACAAAAGTCAGAGATCTTAATTGATATACCGTATAATATTTTTCCTAATGTGTAGTTATGTAATTAATGTTTATCTAATTTTTACCTACCGAAAAGTGATTGGTGTAACAAGCAGTGGTGGCGTTAACTACAGGAGGTGGGGTTGGCAAAAAAGGAGTGTTAAAATGACAAAGGACATAACATCTTAGTATTATGCAAAAAAAATACATACTCTGCCAGTTTCAAAGTTTTTTTTAAAAAAGGTTACTGCTTTCCAGAAAAGTAAATTTACCTTAAAGATCAAAATCATGTACGTTTTTTGAAATTAAAGATTTTGTTAAAAAAAGAAAGAGCTTGGAAATTTGCTGTTACTAAAATCACTTCTGCTTACGAGTATTTTAGACTAAATAAACAAATAAATTGATTAATTGCTTAAGTTTTAGTATACAAATATTAATAAAACGTATTCGTGAACCCGGCTGTAAACCAAACTTGAAGAAATTTTTGTTAAAAGACTTTAAGTTAACCAACAATTTACAGCAAGGCGTAACAGGGGTCTTAAAAATTATGCATATGTTGACGTGAGAGGTGCCCTCAAAAGTTGTGCATGCGACTGCAGGCGACAAAGTTACTGAAGCTAGCGCACACACTACCCCCCACAACATCATCGGTGGAAAGATCCTTTTCTGAACTGAAGAGGATCAAAACGTATAATAGAAATCGAACTGAAGAAAAGCGCCTTTCATCGTTGTTGAGAATCGCAATTGAGACAATAATCGCAATTGAGAAGGAGCGACTACAAAAGTTGCGACAAAATAAAGAGGATTTCTACAACAACGTCATAGGTATTTTTGTCCAAAAGGATAGGCGAATGGATTTTATTTTCAAATAAATGTGAAAGCATGCTGGTTTTTATTTTATTTAGTAGGTAACTGTTATTTGTTGTTGATTAAAAATTATTTGTGCCTCACCAACCAAAAGCCTCACCGCACGTCACTGGATTCTAATTAAGCTTAAATAAGCACATTGACAGCAATAAAAAAAAATATAGCCAAAAGTTGTTTTGCAATTAAGTTTAATAAAGAATTCTAACTTTAAAATAGGTACAGCGACCCGTTGTGCGTGTAAGAACGTACGTATATCGTTTAGCTACTGTTTCCTATTTCGCAATCACTCTGTCAATGACAATTAAGAAAGCGTAACAAATTGATAGCAAATAAAATTGAAATAAATGAATAAATAAAAATACCTTGATTAAGTTTGAAAAAGTTTTGTGGCCACAATTTTTTCGGCTTTGGGGAGATCAGGGACCATTGGGCATGAAGGACCTTTGTGCCATGATTCGATTCTTTTAGTTCAAACGCTGTACCAAATTCTCTGTTTTACGTACTTGTGTCATAATATTTTCTTGACTATAATTGTAAGACGGTTAATTGCTTACAGAATAATTATCAGATATAATTAGGTTTTGCCGGCAGCGTGGTCCGTGTTTAAGAGCGCCTTGATAGTGACCAATATGGTGTCTGTTCAAAATTACTGCTGTCATTCTTTGTGTCCTTGGAAAAGACACTTTACGGCACTTTCTCCTGCTTGGTGGTTTCTAATTTTAGTCATATCTGTATAAAAATATTTTTAAAATGTTATATTTTGTCAATACTTAATCGAATCAAAAAGTAATATACACGTCTAAGTGAGTTAAAAGATTCAGTTTTAATATGAAGCCTTTGCGATTGTTTTTTGAGCAAAAGGCTACAATTTTTGGCTCAATGGTTCTTAATCTTCATTAATTTTAGAAATACTAAAATGTTGTTGTCCGTCTTAATTGGACCTTATTATTTATGACTATTAGAGAACTTTAATTAACAATATACAACTTCTCGATCAGAAGCAGCGTTTAAAACAGTTCCAAAATGAAATAACAAAGTTAAAACTAAAAAAGGTTTTCTTTCTGTCCAAACCACTCTTTTTCACTTTTAAAATCAAGTAAAAATAAAAAAGATCAGGTCTTAGCAGCCATTTTTTGCATTCTCAAACACTTTTCAACCTACTAAGGTCTACAGATTCTAGAAAATTCTAAAAGGACATTGTCAACAACGTTCCCTCTAAGAGCTTGCTTAGTGTGCGCGGAATGAAAATCCATGTGAGCGGTGGTGGATATTTAAATTTAGGGACCCGAGGCAAGGATTTTCAGAAATTGATGTTTAGTAAAAAAGAAAAGGAATTTTGATCTCGTCTTTCAGTTTTCTTTACCAAATCAAGGTATTCTCTAAAAAAAAGATCTTCACCTAGAATCGATCTCCCTATTTCCCAATTTTTGTCCCAACCTTTCGAGGTTTTGTGCTATTTTCGAGGTGAAGGCCTTTTTTTTTTAGAGAATACCTTGATTTTGGGAACAAAATAGGGAAATCAGGGATGAAATTGAAGGAAAGACCTTTTTTTTAGAGAACACCTCGGGTTTGGGAGGAAAATAGGGAAGTCAGCGATGATACCGAAGAGAAAACCTTTTTTTAGCGATCACCAAGAATTTTGGAGTAAAAACTGAAAGATGAGATGAAAGCTATTTGAATATCCACCACTGTGTGGAGCTTGCTTCTGATTGAAAGCACGTATTTAGCTTGTCTTGCCAATACTTATGCAATGCGCGGCAAAACGAATGTACTGCGAGGGGGTTCTAGACTAGCTGCGCGGCCGCGCAGCTTAGAGGGAATGTTGATTGTCAAGGGTGTTGTTGCAAATAATTTGGAACAAATTTAATTAAGTAATATTTTTGACCTCTGATTTCAAGCAAAAACTTTCATTTTTTTATTTGTATGGTTTATTATGCTTATGATTTATTATGGTTTTTGCAAACAAGAAATCGAAGAACCAAAGCTTTACAGAATAACAATTTGATGATGTTGTAAAAGATAAACTAGTGGTTTAGATGTTTTTAAATGTTTGTTTGGTGAGAAACTCTATTTTTTAAAATAAGTGCGCGGTTTCTCAGAAAAGTTTAAAAAACATTGCTTTAAAAAACTATTTTAAAACAAAGGTTATTTGATTTACTAAAAACTAATTTGAGACCCCACAAGCGAAGAAAATTTACTTCAAAATGCATAACTGGTTTTCATTAACATGAGCTAACAGACAGCAGTGTGGTCGATTGGTGAAGAGCGCCGTGATTGTGATCGTATGGTTTTGATACAAAACATATTGGGTCGTTTTTTGTATCCTTAGGAAAGACACTTTACCGCACTTTCTTCTGCTTGGCGGTTTTAGCAAGCAGTTCTAAATTTCAGTTATATTTCAAATAAAAATTAAAAAAAATACAAGTAAAATTACAACCCTGACAGCAATGCCCTATGTATAGCGCCGCCGTCGCTTTCGTGCGAGTCAGGAGGATAAATATAGAGATGAGGTGAGAGTAGTATACAATGGTACTTTTCGTTGATGTTTCCGCTAGTGGCGCTAGAGAGGTGAGGAGGTGGACTGAGAAAGATAGTACTTCTGAGTTCAATTCTTGTCCAAGACAGATGTAAGATTTCAAACCTAACCCTATGAAAAACAATAAGCTTGCGTTTGATTCCTTCCTAAGATAATATAAATCTTAATCCTAAGAAAAACAGTAGTCCTGAGTTTGATCTCCAACCAAGACAGTAGAAATCCTAATCCTAAGAAAATTAGTGCTCCTGAGTTTGATTCCTACCCAAGATAATATAAATCGTAATCTTAAGAAAAACAGTAGTCTTGAGTTTGATCCCCAACCAAGACATGGCATGAGATACTTCAAAAGTTTGTACAAATTTTTAAATGGTAAAGTCAAAACGCTTCTTATTTTTAAATACTCTTAAAACAAACCTGTCAAACCTTCTCCAAAAAAGGGCAAGTTTGGACACATCAGTTTTCTTGCACAATACTCAGTTTTTCCATGGAGAATTCCCTAGGTTTTTAGCAGGATTGTTTGTAGTGGTTTCTTTGTTCATTGCAAAACTACAATGCAATCCATAACGGTAGGTATATAAAGTAGAATTTTTCTATTTTTATCACTCTAAAAAAATGTGGATCAAGATTGTGTTGATGCTGCAGCGATATCTGGTACTCAAAACTCTGAAGCTATCAAAAGAGAATGGAAAGCTCAAATGTTTCGTTGTTTGTCTCCGCAAAATCCGCTTATGTGTGATGAAGAGCATCGCATGAGAACCTTTTCTCCATCTTGGTGCGATCAGGAGCGCCCAACACCACGAGAAATAGTGGATGCAGGTTTTTATTGTAAAGGTTCTGGCGACCGTGTTCTTTGTTTTTATTGTGCTGGAGGTTTGTTTTACTGGAAACCGCATGACAATCCTTGGTACGAACATGCAAAGTGGTTTCCTATGTGTGAATTTGTTTTGAAAAAACAAGGAGTAAACTATGTGGAGAAAGTATGTCAGAAACATTCGAATTTACATCGACCAGGTATAAAAAATCCAACTCGATCCGTTGCAACGAACCGCTTACGTAGTATGTTGTTTCACCAAATGCGAAACACCGCGGCGGCAGAGCAAAGGAATTAAAGATTGGAGGACCTTATGCTGTTTGATCCTCATGTAAAATACGCAAAAAGTATTGGGGTGGAGGACACCAAGATCCGTTATGCACTATTGAAACAAATGGAAAAAAATCACTGCAATTTCCCATAATCATCAAGAATTGTTAAATGCTATTTTAGATTTAAAAAAAGATGACAAATGTATGAAATGTAAAAATACTGAAAAAAATGCAGTATGCATGCCCTGTAGACACATGTTGCTTTGTTGGACGTGCGTTCAAGACACCCCCTCTTTTTGGTTGTGTTCCAATGGATCTCTGAAAAAATTCGCGTCTTCCAATGTTAATTGTATAAGATTTCAAAGTGTGACGTAAGACTATTTCAAAACGTTGTGCAATATCCGTTTTATTGGTTACAAAAAGAGACGCATTTGCAAAACCTCACATTATGGAAACGTATACGAGTCAAGCAGACGATCTTTATCAAGAAGAAACGAAATCGAGTACCCTGACTACATTCCTCCTTATTCAAGTTGTTACAAAAGTTTGTTAGAATTTGAAGAGATTATCAACAGAGCAAGAGAAATGGAAAGCGCAGCAAGAGACATTTGAAAAAAGTTTCAAAAAATTGCCGCATCTGGACTACCGATACCCCTTCATCGCTATTGAGAAAAGCAATTATTAGTGTCAAAAGAGGTAAAGTCATGTTTTCAATGGATCAACTCGTTCAAGTGGTTGATGTGATGATGGGGAATCTTCATTACATCCTTTTTCATCCCACATCCGAAACAAAAGAATATGTTGTTTTACTATTATGGTCCACCAACATGGACGATGCTGCATGTGAAGCACAAAAAAAATGGAAATCATCAAACGAGAAATAGCAGTGGATCAGTTTCAATTGCGTTGTGTGGTGGAAAATGTACCAGCTGCAAGACGTCAATTCCTCTACTTACTCAACAACTACACCTTTTTGAAAGTGCAAAAAGACGATGTCTGCTACCTGCCGCCAGACAACCACGAACAACTGGAGACATTTGTCAAACTCTTGACTCACCCTAAACCGACAAAAAAGCAAAAAGTGGACGTTATTACAAGCACCCCTTGATGTGTTTTTTTGTATTTTATTAATAAACGGTATGTGTACAATCAATGTTGTGATAAATCGCGAATAAAGCGAGAAATAGAGCGATCGTTTTCAGTTAGATTTGACGTAAAATCAGCACAATAGCATGCAAAGGTACGCCGCGACAACGAAATAAAATAAAATAGACGCAATAATGACCACAAAAACTTGAAAAGTACGCTTGTATTGTAAGGTTTTGCGATTGTAAATCCAACCCGATGAGGAGTAGGTGTCCATGTAAGACTTGAGACCGACCAATGTAGGGAATAATCCATAACTATCAAAATATTCTCCTCGTCCACGTTTATCAAAATAAATCGCAACCCAATGTTCTCCAGGTTCACTAGTCGGGTCCAAATTGATGACGTAAGCAGACGGAAAAGTAGGTTTTTCCAACTGATCCAAAGCACAGACTTTTCTAAAGATGGTTTTGGTTTTCAAATCCTTCTTGAGCAAGCGTTCGATTTGCAACGTGTTCATGCCGTATAGTCAAAAGCAACGTTTCTGTCTTGATCAAATTCCAGCAGGTTGTCGTGTTCGGCAAACACAATGACCGTAAGAGTACGTGCAGTAGCAGTAGCAAAATGAATTTCGATGTGTATGTTGCAATGCTTTATCAATTCAAAACCGACCTCGCTCGAATCCATTTGAGGGGTGAGATCAAAAGCAAACAAAGCACAACCGTCTTTGTACTGTTCTCGCGAAATAGCATTTCTTGTGTCACGATAATATTGACCTGTTTGCGTAAACAAACGAACGTAACTTTGCACAAAACGATCATTCGTAAAATCTGGTTGCAGTGGTTTGGAAGGGATTTGAACTCCGTCACGGTAAATCGTCATGAATTGATGCTGTTGTGTTTGAAATTAAAAGGAGATTTTGTGATGGCATCGTTATAAGCGTCATTGTCCACTACACCGACGACCATTTGTGTGAGCAATTGACCCAAAAACAAATTTTTTTTGGTGATGCTTCGATTCCCGCTCGGCACAGTAAAGCTCTTGACTTTTACACGTCGAAGCGGGTATTTTGCAGTGCCGTATTGCAAGGCTTTAACATGAGCAAGCTGTACGGCGGGATTAAGTTTTACTTTGCGAACAAACAAGGTCACTTCTTTCAAAGACACTTTGTTATCTGATTGGTTTGCGTTTCTTGCAAACAAAAAGATCGTTGGAACGAATCAAACGCAAACGTACTTCGACGCCATTCAACAAATATTAATTTTGAAAGAACAAATCAAGATGCAATTTCCCCATCATATCCATTTCTTTGCTTTCTGCAGCCAAAGCTTTTTGTTTGGTATAACCTAGGTTGGTAGCCCCACGAGTATCGAAATGTTCTGACGTGTTGCGCTGCCACAACAGAGCAAAAAGTTGGGATTTTTTTGCTTCTTGTCCAAAACTAAGCAAATTTTCAATATAAGCTCGATAAGGGTAATTGTTGTTGGATTGTGTCACTAGCGAACCGTTCAAATAAACATCCACTTGCGTCCATAGTGTATGTAAAAAATTATATTCAGGTGCAATTTCACATTCTTTGTTAAATCAGCTCCGGCTGCAGTAGTCACGCTTGCACGCACATAAAGAAAGCTATTGGCAAGATCAATGTAGTTGGACTTTTCAGCACTAATCGTAAATTCAATAGGACCTGTGGAGGTCAATACAGATACAGAATGGTATTCGGTAAAACTTTCTTCCTTCAAACTAGTTTGACTTGGTGGCACCGAAAACAAATCCAGTTGAGAGGTGGTGGATTCTGCCGAACTGGGGTGTACTAACGTCGCCATGGTTTACGAGAAAATGTCGTGATGTCACTTGCGTTTCTTCCTTTGTACTTTTCTCGGTGCTGCTTTTCGCTTTCCTATTTTTTGTTGGACCACTTGCAAGAGATTGGAACCAGCAGCTCTTGCTTGATCGATGGTAGCTTGTTTGGCGTTTTTACCGTGTAAAACATCGGAAGCAAACTCGACACCTTTTTGTAAAACTTTTTTTCTCAGGGTTTTGGCACCTTTTTTGACCAAAGGAAGAACGCTTTTGGCAATGGAGCTAAACAAATTTCCTAGTCCATAACCTTGTTGCACTCGTGCCCCAACAAAATAGGGCATACCATGACCGACTTGAGGCAAATAATAGTATTCGTAAGCTTTTGCATCACAACAATATTTGAGCCGCATGTTTCTGCTAGCAACGATTTCTTGCAACAACCAGGTTGTTAAATTTTTATTAAATCCAATATTATAAATCCAACATTGTTAAATTTCTAATACAACTGCATTGTACATTTTCTTTCGATTGGACAAATGAGTTGTACATTTCTTTCGATTGGACAATTGAATTGTCAATCAATATTTGTTTTCTGTTAAATTTAAACCATTAAAAGAATTTGTTTTATTTCGTTAATGACAGCCAGTTTCATTATTATTTTATTTTATTTATCTCTTTGTGGTGGTCTTTCAATTTTTTAAAGAATTTTAAGTTAAGTTATATAAATAGGCTTGATCGAGCTTTTGATTTTTACAGCATAGAATAGAACTCAAACTTGAACTGGAATAAAAATCTATCGAGATTACAGCACTGGTTAAAAGTAATAAAGCATGAAATAAAACAGTTTTAAATAAAAACTTTAGGGCATCCAATTTTCGGTTTAAAGTTTAATATTAAAAATAAAAGGGTGTTAAAAAGCAAAAAACCCAGTCTACAAAGGATTTGTAACACAACATTATAAACCTTTTTGAAACGAAAAAAAATTGTTCAACAACAGTAAGGAACAGCAAACAAAAATAATAAAAACCTAGATTGTCACCTGAAGACCAGTTTCCACTACGAGCGTTGGCGGGATTATTCTTTGTTTGTTTTATTGCTTTTCTTAGCGCTTGAGTGCGGAAAGAAGTAAAAAAATCAATAAAGAAACAAAGAAATAAAAAGACTTTGGGGGAAATGCTTCAAATTTTCTTAAATACTTGCAAGAAATCAAAGTTACCAAGATATACACGGAATAGTCGAAATATAGCAATAGCTTATTAACGAGGTATTGAAGCATGAAATGATAGAAAGTAATAAAAGATTAAACTAGCTTAGCCAATATAAACCCAAATGATGTATTTAAAAACTTTTTTGCTTTACTAAGCGCTTAACTCGAAATGATGATGTGGCAAGTTGGCAAATTTCAATGGCATACAAGATTTTCGTCTGCCAGGTTTAAACTCTAACGACTTTTAGTGATGATCAATTTAAAAAAAAATGGTTTGCATAGGTGCTTCCAAAAACTGATGACCATTTGAGAGTGGAAGCTCTTACCTCAAACTCTTGCTTTAATACATAAAGACGATAGAATTCAAGCAACGGGTTGTTTAGATACATCGCTTTCAGCGTGCCATTACTCTGCAGTTTTATGAGTTCGAGTTGGAGCTCAGGGAGTACAGAAACATGTGTAAAATTGAAAGGGATGGAAAAGACATCAACCTTTAGCTGCTTGCTTTTAATATCCTGAAATCTAGGAGGTTAATTTTGCGCCGCACGAAATTCCCTCGCGTGCCACATGTTTGTCACCGCTATTGTAGAAGTTCTATATAAACAAAATTTACTTGATTGTGTCTTTGCACTAGCTGGCAACACAAAAAACAATTTTTATGGCATTTAACATCATAAATCTTAATAAAATTTAATAACTTACACATCAATCTGTACTTTTTTTTTGCTTGACAAAAGCATGTGACATGCTTTTAATTTACACAAATTTAACAAGAAAAGTAGATTTAACATAGATACTGTGGCGAGCTATTCTATTCGTGATGTTTTATATTGGCAACATAACATTGCCACGCAACGTGACTACGCTATGCGAACATGTGCTTTATTCGAAATATAACTAGTTGAGAAGCAGACGCGTGTTGGTTGTTATAAACGATAAGTTGAGATTAGTCAAGGCTAAATAAAAGTTAAACGAGATTCGAATTCAATATTGGTGACCCCGTTATATTGAATACGCTGGCGTTCACCAGCGCGTTATCAACCTTAACCTAGACAATAAGTACCAGTAACTAAGCTTAGTCATGTCTCTGGAAAACGAAACGCTGCAAAAATTAGCTGAAGCGATTTCAAATCTCAACGCTACTGCGACAACAGCTACCGTGCCTCAGGCACCCGAAGTACAGGCAGTTTCAGTGAAGCTACCAGAGTTTTGGCCAGATGACCCAGAAGTATGGTTTATCCGCGTCGAGGCACAGCTGAGATCAAGGGCTATTACACAAGATCAGACAAGGTTTGATTATGTAGTTGCGGCGCTAGATAACTGGGCAATTGTTGAGATTAAGGCTGTGTTGACTAATCCCCCACAACAAGACAAATACAACACAATTAAAAAGGCACTGCTGTCAGCATTTGGAAAAACACAAGCACAAAAAGATGCTGAGCTACTGAATATTTCGGGATTAGGTGATAGGAAACCTACAGCGCTGCTGCGACACCTAGAATCTCTCAATAACGATGCTACCACTTTACGACGAGCGTTTTTCTTAGCTCAGCTCCCAACCCAAGTACGTGCCATTTTAGCATTAAAAGAAATTGACGGTATTAGTGAGCTAGCTAATGCGGCTGATAGGATTATGGAGGCTAGTCAACTTACCCCTTCAAATTCGACGGCGGCTGCTGTTCATGCACCAAAACTTAAAAGCCAACCTGTGACTTCCAAGCTGCAAAGGCCAGTTTCAAGCACCCAGTTTATTTGCTTTTACCATCAACGATTTGGAACAGAGGCTCGTAACTGTCGTCCCGGATGCAAATTTGCGCAACTACTGGACCCATCGTCTTCCCACAACAGCAATCTTGCAAACCAGGGAAACGTAAAGGCCGGTCGTCGATAACTACGGCGGCCGGCGACTTTGGATCAAGCACCCTGTCAGTGTGGGATAGACACACTGGTACTTCCTTTTTAGTTGACACTGGAGCTGATGTCAGCGTCTTTCCAGCATCTGCAGCTGATAAGCATACCCGGGCTCCTTCTGGCACTCTCACAGCAGCCAATGGATCCAAGATCAAAACATGGGGACAACGAACCCTCACCTTTAATCTTGGCAAAGGACGCACTTACCAACAAGACTTTTATGTAGCAGATGTTACACGCCCTATTCTTGGTGCGAATTTTTTTATCGCTCATAATGTCGCAATCGATCTTCGTGGCCGCCGCCTTATCGATTTTAATCATGGAGACACTTTCTCCACAATGTCAGAGCCGAATGCCAACATCCTTTCAGGTTTATCATTAGCTCCCTCAAACAGCTTTGAAAAGCTCTTACAAAAGTTTCCAGACATACAGACACCCCATTTTGAACCACAGGTGAACAAACATGGAGTTGAACATTATATCATTACTGAATCTCCACCCACCCATTCACGACTTCGTCGTCTTCCGGCCGATAAACTGTCAGTAGCTAAGGATGAATTCCAGAAACTGGAGCAAGCTGGAATTGTTCGTCGTTCCAACTCGCCTTGGTCATCTCCCCTACATATCGTGCCCAAAGCATCTGGAGGCTGGAGGCCATGTGGCGACTACCGACAGCTCAATGCCGCTACAGTAGATGACAGATACCCCTTACCCCACATTCAGGATTTCAACAGTCAGTTAGCGGGCTCCAAAATTTTTTCTAAAATAGATCTTGTCCGAGGATACTACCAAATCCCTATGGCAACTGACTCCATCCCTAAAACTGCAATTGCAACCCCTTTCGGACTATGGGAGTTTCTTTGAATGCCATTTGGTCTGAAAAACGCAGCTCAGACCTTTCAACGGCTCATGGACGGAATTTTTCAACAACTCCCATTTGTCTTTGTATATCTAGATGATATTCTTGTGACCAGCAAATCAAAAACTCAACATCTCACACACTTAGAACAAGTATTCCAACTACTGGCCAATAATGGTTTAGTGATCAACAAGACAAAATGCCTTTTCGGGGTAACGGAACTTGAATATCTTGGTCATTTAGTAACTACCAG
Organism: Diplosoma virens; assembly: GCA_963680785.1. NCBI lineage: Eukaryota > Metazoa > Chordata > Ascidiacea > Aplousobranchia > Didemnidae > Diplosoma > Diplosoma virens. The sequence continues at coordinate 25,940,974 of OY796894.1, forward strand.
TGGCATTCTTCCTTTAAACAGCAGAATTGACACCATACGAAACTTTCCAACTCCAGAAAATCGCCCTACTCTTCAGCGCTTTTTGGGCATGATTAACTATTATCACCGTTTTTTGCCTGACATTGCACCCAAACTGGCACCATTACACGCAGCCTCAGCAGGACGTGGCAAAGCCATCACCTGGACACCAGAGTGCCAAACAGCATTCGAAAAAGCTAAATCGGCACTAGCACAAGCCACTTTACTTCATCATCCCAAACCCGATGCAGCTACAAGCATCACAGTGGATGCTTCAGATGTGGCTATAGGTGCGCAATTAGAACAATTACAGCAAGGCAAGTGGGTTCCACTTGCATTTTACTCGAGAAAACTTTCTTCTGCTGAAAAAAACTATAGCGCCTTTGATCGTGAGTTGCTTGCTGCATATAGTGCAATTCGGCACTTTCGACATTTTGTTGAGGCTAAACCATTTACCATCTATACCGATCACAAGCCATTGGTATTTGCACTTACAAACACCGCAGAACGTTCCCCACGGCAAGCTCGCCACTTGTCTTTTATTGCTGAATTCTCAACTGATATTCAGTATATCAAAGGCAAACACAACAAAGTGGCAGATACTCTATCTCGTATTAATGCTGCTACGCTACCATTAATCGACTTTAGGCAACTGGCTGCTGATCAGCTGTCATCAGCTGAAATAGAAGCATATAGAACTGCTATTTCAAGTCTTAAACTCCAAGACGTGAAGTATCATGATGTAACGCTTTTGTGTGATGTCTCCCTTGGCAAACCCCGACCTATTCTTCCCCAAGAATGGACTTTCCGAATATTCAATGCAATTCATGGATTATCACATAGTGGGCCCAAACCAACCCAGAGAGCCATCGCTGAGAGATTTGTTTGGCATGGACTTAACAAAGACATTAAACGCTGGTGTAAAGCTTGCCACAACTGCCAGTCAGCCAAAATACACAAACATACAAAAGCACCCTTGGTTTAACGCAATACTCCCAATGGTCGCTTTCGCAGCCTTCATATTGACTTAGTGGGCCCGCTTTCCCCCAGTGAAGGGATGAATTATTTGCTGACTGTTATTGACCGTTTCACTCGTTGGCCAGAAGCAATCCCAATACCAGACTCTAAAACTTCCACTTGTGTCAAAGCTCTCATCCGACACTGGATTTCTCGCTTTGGTGTTCCAGAAGACATTACGACCGACCGCGGGCCTCAATTCACTTCTGCTCTATGGTCAGAACTTGGAAAACTCTTAGGACTCAAGCTACACAATACAACTGCTTATCATCCCCAGGCCAATGGCATGGTAGAGAGACTACATAGACAACTAAAGAGTGCACTCAAAGCACGAACAACTGACCCTTACTGGATGGATCATCTTCCATTTGTACTTCTTGGCTTGCGGGTAGCATGGCGAGAAAACCCAAATTGTTCACCGGTAGAGTTGGTATATGGATCAAGTTTGAGAATACCTGGTGAATTCATCGACACTCAAAACAACCGACAATGTGAACCTACCTCTCAGTTTTTGCGAGACTTACAGCATGCCATGCATTCTGCTATACCACCACCAACCATGTACCACACGACACCACAACAACATCTTCCACCCAATTTGGTACAATCTGGATATGTTTATGTGCGTGTAGACAGTCATCGCTCACCTTTACAACGCCCTTATGAAGGACCATTTCGCATAATTGCCACATCAGACAAATATTTTACGTTGGACATTAACGGACGATCAGACAAAGTTTCAGTAGACCGTCTCAAGCCAGCATACATCTTGCCAAATCCGAACAACACTAACAATTCTGCCATACCACAGACTCCTCCCGAACGCTACACACAAGACGAGATGTTGCGTACACGCAGTGGCCGAATGGTAGCACCACCGCCACATTTAGCAACAGACTATGTTACAACAATCACATCACCGGAGATGATGCATTGCTGGGGGGAGCATTGTGGCGAGCTATTCTATTCGTGATGTTTTATATTGGCAACATAACATTGCCACGCAACTTGACTACGCTATGCGAACATGTGCTTTATTCGAAATATAACTAGTTGAGAAGCAGACGCGTGTTGGTTGTTATAAACGATAAGTTGAGATTAGTCAAGGCTAAATAAAAGTTAAACGAGATTCGAATTCAATAATACCATAACTTCAAAATGAGCTAAATCAGTCTCTTAAATGAAATAATAGCTATTTGATAGAAAAATAAATGAAATTAATCAAAACATAGCTAGCTTCCAAATATGAATGTTAAGCTAAGGAAATAAACTTAAAAAATGCTAACAATTTGATCAAACACCACAACTGTAGCACTTTAACTTTAGCTTAATTCCCCCTGCCCCCCGGTAGGTGCGGCTATGAGTCTGCCTGCCTCTATTTGACCACATTAACCGCAAGGGTTCTGGAGCTAGCTGTAACTTATTCTCTATTCAGCAGATATTGACCAAAGCAATTTAACTATCTACTATAGGCTAAAGCACATATAGCCATATAAAAACTAGTAATGGTGTTAGGCTACATACTAATATGCTGCGGTCTAAAAAGGTATTAGCATTAGTATTATCGTGTTTCCCCGAAAATAGACAGGGCTTATATTAATTTTTACTTTAAAACATGACACTAGGGCTTATTTTTGGAGGATGACTTTTATTTCATCTATCAAAAAACAATGTTAAAAAGTGGAGAATTATGAGAATATACAAATTCTAAGTATACGATAAAAACATAAAAATTTTTTCTTTTACTCATCTTGTCTCGAGACGAAAATGCGAAGAAAAAATATTTCTTATCCAATGTGGCAATGTTAAATTGAAAGCAATCATGCAATTCTTGCTACTTAGGTTTACCGTCTTGTTGTTACAGCGTGCTACTTGAAACTAACCCTAACTTTTAACGTCAAAATTTCACTCTATCAACTAGGGCTTATTTTAAGGGTAGGTCTTATATTAAAATCATCATGAAAATATGTTCACGCTAGGTCTTATTTTTAGGGTAAGTCTTATTTTCGGGAAAACACGGTATTAAACAAGTATAATTGTAAAATAAATTTGAAATCAAATTACACCTGCTATCGCGACAAAGATATCTTATTTCAACTAACTAAACAAATTAAAGAAACTAAGTTCTTCTTGAGCATCTTAACAAATTTTAAAAAATTCAAAAATGTTTGGGATAACTTTGGGCCCGCTAGAACAACTTGCGCGGCGTTTTTTTCTCGTTCTATCTCTAAGAGCAACTAATTTTCTTATTTTTTTACTCTCACTCCAGTTGGCTTTTTTTCAAATTAGACTTGACCGAAAACCACGGTGGAGTTTAATTTGAAGAAAAACCAATTAAAGTGAGAGTTAGTTTTAGAGAAAAAATAGTTGGTTCAAAAGAATTTAAGTTCTTCTTGACCGTCTTTACAAATTCTTAAAAATTCCAAAAATTTTGGGCCCGCTTTAGGCCAGCAAGAACAATTTGCGCGGCTTTTTTCTCTTTTTATCTCTTAGAGCAATTAGTTTTCTTTCTTTTACTCTCACTCCAAATCATCGTGTTGCCAACTTTAAAACAGTGACGCATAAACAAAAGTCGATTCCAGAAAATTCAAGGGATCGATTTACGTGTATGTTCACAACAACCACACACAAAGCTTTGGCATGGTTGTTTAAAAAAAAAATTTACAGATCATTGTCGTATTGTAGATTTCAAGAGAAATGCAAAACTATAATCGCGTGTCAAGCCGTTAGGGTGGTCAAGTGGTTGGAACGCCGGAATTGTGATCAACATGATATCGGTTCAAAACATACTCGCATCATTCCGTTGTGTTCTTGGAAAAGATACCTTACGACCTTTCCCCTCTTGGCGGTCTTGGCAAACAGTTCTAAATTTTATCATATCTCTATTAGATTTCAAGCGTACATGTTTGCATCTTCGAAAGCAGGTCGGGGTAATTGCTTACGCTATGTATTAGCGCCTCCGTCGCTTTCCTGCGAGTCAGGAGGATAAATATAGAGATATAATAAATAAATAAGTAAATTAAAAAATAAAAAAATCAACTGTTGACTGAGTTGAGCTTGATTTGTGGCTAAACAAAAACTTTATGTTCTTTTACATAGAATATTTAAAACAGAAATGGAAAGCACCGCCAAATTTTAAGAACTTTTTTTAAACAATGCATAAAGGCAAAAACATTTTAATTTCAAATTGAGTTAAAAAAATTGAAATTCTGACATAGTCATAGAATACTAAAATGTAGTAGTATTCTATGACTATTAGTATTCTATGACTATTAGTATATACTATCAATGCTTGTTTTTTTGAAATTCCAACAAAAAAAGTTTCCTTGCAATTTTTTTGTCAATAATAACCGCGCTCTATAAATAAATTAAAGTCATTATTACTTATTTGCTACGGTAGGCTAACTATTTCAAGCAAAATAAAGTTGCAAACCAAAAACACCTCACTGACTTTCTCAACCTTAAGCCTAGTTTAGTTTACCAAACTTTAAGCTTCAATTTTTTTAATCAAATTTGTAGTTAAGTGTTACGTCGTTCGCGTAAATTATTTAAGAAGTAGATGTTGGGTACGGGTTTCGAGCCAGCGCGCCTTTTATATCAGCGGTGAATAATCAGCGCTATCTTTAATGCGTTGTCGCGCGGCTGTGGGCATAAAGTGATGCCACGTTGTTTGGTAAGCCTTTCGACTTGAGCTGGCTGTGACTTGGCATTTGAACAGAGCCTTTAGATTGATTTGGCTGCTGTATTATTAGTCCCCTTGGACATTGGCTACATTGGGTAGCAGTTTGGTATTCATATTGTTGATTCTTTCCTTTGCTCGTCCGCCCAACATCGTTGGTAAGTTTGTAAGTGTCTTTACGCATTGAACATATTGAAATTTGTGTTTATTTATTCAGAAAACCGTTTCCGACTATTGCAGTAATTATCGTTTTGTTCTTAATAAAATAAAACCGTAAAGTCTGGTGCTGGTCGTGAAGCGTGTTTGTGCGGAGCGGGAAGGACGAGGCAGTTTTGCGACTCCGTTACAGTTAAGTTTTTAAGCAACAAAACAAACTAGATATATTTCATTGGATTTTGCATGTTGTATCGGCTTTGTGGTTGTTGTTATTTTCAGCAATTCCCTTTATGAAAACCTTGTGTGACAAATTTGGTAAATAACTACGTAATCAGGTCATTGACTTTAATCTTTGAATGTAACGGCAAAGTTTCTTATCATTTCATTTATCTGAGGAGGACTAATGCAAGCCGTAAACGTATATGGTTATCATTTCTTTTTGTTCTATTTTAATATGAATATATGTGTGTTGCTGTATATAATTGTAGTATCATTGAAAAAAACATTATACTCTCTCCCTAAATTGTATAAATATATTTCAATAAAACAAACCTATGCATTTGTATAATCATTTTGTTTGGATTTTTTATCCCAAATCAAAACCACACCACAGTTGATAGCGCCATAAAGAGAAATCGACATCTAATAAAAGTTCTTAAAATTAAGAGTCTAACTTTTCCAAAAAAATGGATCTGTATCCGGTTCGGGTGTGCAACTTAAATAAAAATTTAAGATCCGAAATTGTTCTAAATCCGCCATATTTTGCGGATATTCGCTCCGTGCACGCCTTTAGCATGGAATTACTGGACCTGTTAAATCTGCCGGTTCCGGAGCCGCATGTAGAATTTAAAAGTTTGTTTAAAGATTAAGGCATAAATTATTCTTGAAACAAAACTTTGCGCAAACAAGCACGAAAATTTAGATAGATTAAACCCAACTCTTTTCCTGCGTATACTTAAACTTGAATACTATACATGTCAATAAAAATGCTTCTACAATTAAATAACTGAAAAAATTTTGTAATTCTTGTTTTAATTAACTTAATATGTGAACTTTATTCTTTACAGCTGTATGTGTAGGGTACTTTACTGTATTTTTAGTGTCTGCATAACTTCTTTTTTATTAGCATCTCTGTTTACAAAAGAAAATATTTAGTCAACAAATATCAGGTTGTAGGAAAAGTTCTTGTGATTTTGAAACATTACCTTTTATTGACATATTTACGAAATAAAAACATTAAGAAATAAAATAATTACGAATGGTGGCTAGTCTATCCAACTGTTGACAGTACAGGTCTGTCATGAGGGTAGTGTTGTGTGGCAACAACTCATATTGGATTAGTCTTTTTACCAAAACTTACTGGAACTTATCAAAACTCATTAAACTCCCAAAACCAACATTAATTTAATTATTAAAACAAAAATTTTAAAATTCAGTAAGGCTTATGTAAAATCAATTTATACAAAAAAATATATCTTTTAAGTAATAGAGATTTTTAAAGATAAGTGAGTTTTGGTAAAACAACTCTTCTAAAAGTTGTTTTATTGAAACTTGTTATCTTCATAATCAAAACTGAAATTCAATTTATTTTTGTTTGTACATAATTTCTGCAATCAGTTTTTTGTTTCAAATAAAATTTAAATTGTATTTGAGTGGAACATCTTGTTTTTGGGTCTTTTCAAAAAGTTACCATAAGCAATTTTCATCAGTGAAACTAATCTGTAATCTCGACAGCACCAAAATGAAAAGTAAGAGAAACTAAGAAGAAAAAGTCTTTTCAAAAAAGTAATAGTAACCACAGTTGGTCTGGGTAAGTTTCACAAACAAAAATTGCTTACAGTGACTTCTTGAGGAGAGTCTTGTTTTTTAGTGAGTTTCAGTAAAACAACTGTAATGTGTGTCAGTAACCATATATTTTACAAGAACTCACCTATAACTTTTCAAATAAAAAGATTAAAAGTTTGAAACAAATTTAGCATTAAAATTAGCATTTAGCATAGAAATGTAGCAGGTGCTATGCAAAATGAATTTATGCAAAAAAATATTTTTTGAAGAGATTTGTAAAGATAAGTGAGTTTTGGTAAAACAACTTTTCAGAAAGTTGAAGATTGAAGTTGCCATTATGAAAGTGTTTGAACCAATCTTGCACAGTACATTCAGACACCATATTATGCTAATTTGCCATATTAATCTGTTATCCATATATCATCCATATTAATGATATATTATGCTCTGAATGCAGGATTAATATGACAAGTAGATGCAGCTGCTGATTCACCAGATTTAAAGTCATTGTAGAAGGCCATGAACATATTGTTTTGAAAGCTCCATCTTGCTGAATGAAGGTATGCAGCAGATGAGAATTAATAAAGTAATGATAAACCTGGGCACACATTGTTTTTATATATATATATCTGTATGCTTTACTTTGCCGGTACAGAGCTCAATAACCAGATAGCTAGAGCAGTATTTATTAATGAAAGCATTAAAATGGAATAAAAATTAAAAATTTAAAATCCACAACAGCCTGTTTCCCCAAAGACGGCTCATCAGGTGGAATCCTATTCTATTTGAATAGATTCTATTTGAATAGAATTCAAATAGAATAAGATTCCACCTGATGAGCTGTCTTTGGCGAAACAGGCTGTTGTGGATTTTTGATTTGAATATAATTTCTATTTATTAATTTCTGTTTGAATAAGATTCCACCTGATGAGTCGTCTTTGGCAAAACAGGTTGTTGTGGATTTTAAATTTTTATTTTATTTTAATGAACAAAAACAAGCTACTTGAAAGCAGTGTGTACCTCAAAAATTTTATTTTTAAACCACAAGAACTTTCTTACAACCTAATATTTGTATTTCTTTTTGTTTATAAACCTTAAAAACTTCAAATACACAGTAAAGGCCTGTGAAGTGTCACAACTTTAAACAAGTTGTTCTGTTATTTCATTTGTTTAAATAAATACAAATTTGATATTTGGCTCTTAATAGTTTAATTCTAAAAAACAATGTAATTAAATTGCCATAAAAAAATGGTAGTACCTTATACAAGGTGGTTGCTAGAAAAGCAAAAAATTTGAAGGTCAGATAAGATTATGAATAAAATGTGTGATTGGTTCTTTGAAGTTCTTTGAAGTGCATGGACAATGTTTTGAGCATCTATGAGTGTAATGTAACATAAGTCTTTAAAAAACTCTGTAAAAGTTATTTTTAGTAAAAATGAATAGCTGTTTGACAAATTTTTTTCAATTTTCTAGTGACCACCCTGTAGCACTAAACATTTAGCATTCAGAAGTTGTTTGGGCATGCAATTATTATTTAATAGCTTATAAAAATTATCTATATATGATGATAGTGGCAGTGTAAAAGCAGGTATGTTATATCTGTAATTTTTACTGGATGGAGCAGCCTTGGCTTTGTCTTATTCAAATAGAATAAGATTCCACCTGATGAGCTGTCTGTGGCAAAACAGGCTGTTGTGGATTTTAAATCTTTATTCTGTTTTAATGTTTTCATTAATAAATATATATTATTATATAAAACACTTTTTTTTTCTTAAAACTACACTGCATGTTTTTCAAAAAGTGCAGATTATTATTAAATTAATAAATGTGTCTATATAAAAATTCTTGATAAGGTTAATTATTTGGGTCTATTCAAGAAGTCACCATAAGTGATTTTTGTCTGAAATTAATCTGAATCCCTTTGCAGTTACTATCGCTTCTTGAGAGATGCTTTTTCTCTTGGTTGTTTTATTTCATCCTGTTGTTGAAAGGGGGATTCTAGATTAGTTTCACCGAAAACATCACTTACGGTGACTTTTTGAAAAGACCCAATTTTTTTTTTAATATAGAGGTTTTAATTTGTACATGTACAATGGTGCATAAATTAATAATCTGCAAAAAAATCAAGTAACAAACGAATTACATGTCCTGTTTGATAATTTTTTTATCAAAATGGCATATATATATTGGGTTGAGGAATATGTTCATAGCGTTTTTATATTTTCTTTTACAATGATTTTTTACCACTTGGCAAAATGTATATATTAATTCGATATAGCTTTTTCTACTGTAAAAAACTGTGCTGATTGTCTTTGAGTATTTTGAGATTTTATTATTTGTGAGGTTTAGATATGGAATATTCAAGGGGTAAAAAGCAACATTTATGACACCTGCTATTCTTCGCTTTTCATCAAAGCCAAAAAGCTGCTGAAGCAGCCTGGGACATTTGCATGGTATACGGGGAAGGTGTCAAAAGCAAATCTATGGCAAGAAAATGGTTTGCAAAGTTAAAAAATGGCAGTTTCGACATTGATGACATGCCCCACAGCAGAAGACATACTGAATTTGACAAAGACCATCTCAAAGCACTTTTGAAGGAGAAAAGTCACCAAACAAGTTGTGAATTGGCTGAAAAATAAACTGTGGTCAAAAAACAATTCTCAATTATTTCCATTCAATGGGATTTGCCAAAAAATTGGGAATCTGGGTGTCTCATGAGCTTAGCAAAAACAACAAAGAAAATCACCTTCAAATTGCTTCAACATCTTCCTTGCCATCGAGCAACACGTGGTCATAAACAGTGCTTTTTGTACCCAATGGTCATGGGAGATGAGAAATGGTGCCTATATATAAATATGAAGCAAAGATAGGAATGAGTGGCTTCTGGAGATACGCCAAAGCCAAGAGTTAAGCCTGACCTCCATCCAAGGAAGACCATGATCTGCATTTGGTGGGACTGGGAGGGCATGGTGCACTGCAAAATGGTCAAAAGGAATGTCATGGTCAACAAGCTTTACATAGCCCAGCTACATTGTGTGAATGAGGCTATTCTACTTAAAAGACCTCATCAACAAGGCCAAACCATACTTCTTCACACAACGACAGGCAAGTCATCAAAGCTGCACTCCAAGAGCTCGAACAGGTGGTCCTTCAGCATCCTCCATATTCTCTGGACCTTGCACCCACGGATTCCGCTCTTTATCGAACCATATGAGAAGCATTACCTTTGACAATAAAGAGGACCTTAAAAACTGGCTCAACAAATTCTTTAATACCAGACCTGAGGATTTTTGGCAGAATGGCATCGACAAATTGGTCGAGAGGTGGGAGGAGGTCATAAATAGCAACAGAGAATACATAATTTATTAATTTATAGCCATAACTTTTCCTTCATGTTTAAATAAAAATCTTTGATAAAAACGCTACAAACATATTCCTCAACCTAATACAAAAACACCATGTATCAAGAATATATAAATTTTTGAATTAAAAGTTTTATTTTTTTGGTTGGTGTTTATCATAAAAGTTTTCAAAATGACATCAAGTCAAAGTATTTAAAATTAATTATATTTTAGACCACAAAATTTAATTCAACATTAATTTTATTTGTCCCAACAGACTGTTTCACCTGCCTAGGCTCATCAGAAGGCAGTTAAAAATCTTATCAATAGAATTTTTTTTCAGATTAAAATTTTATTCAATTCTAATTGAATAAAAAAATATTTTACATTCAATTTAAATAAAATTTTAAGCTGCCCCCTGACAAGCCTAGGCAGGCAAAACAGTCTGTTGGGGCAAATAAAATTAATGTTAAATTGAATTTTTTGGTATAAAATTTAATTTTTAATTTTCCATTAGAAATTCTGATAAAATGTTTTTTATTGTTTTTCTTTTTTACTGTGATTTAACTGCCTTGGTATATGATAAAATACAAAGCAGATAGTTTAGAAAAAAAGGTATAACTGAATTTCCATTTTAATTATGAAGCATAAAATTTTAAGATGAAGTTATTGCAAAAAGACTAAAGCAAATGATATTCTTTAGAACTATACAAATATAGCCAAAAAGTGTTGTTTCTTGTTCACTATTTGCCAAGTTTAATTAATTGCATTTTAAATTTTGTAGAATCTTGAAAGTTTTCAAAATTGATACAAAAAGTGTTCTGAGCAGAACAGTAACTACTTCCTAGCATTTGTTATCAAGAATCAATATATGATTATTTTCAAATCGACTTTGAAAAACTTTCAAAAAAGTTAATTGTATTGATAGAATCTTAAAAGATATTTTTCTTATTTATATTTTATTTTAAAATTAAATTAATAAGTTGGGCAAGTCATACAGTTATAATCATTAAAAGAGTTGATGAAAGTATATACTGGTATGAATTTAGTGATGGTTTCTTAAGCAAGACACTCTTCAAATATAGGGTTGGTCCAAAAGTTGGCGACAGTAAATGAAAGTATATATTTTGAAATTACATATGCATACCGACACAATTATTACAATGACAATTAAATTTTATTGTGAACAATAATACAAAAGCTCTTAAATTGTATCAATGCAGATGCTCAAAACTATTTTCCATCAGATTATATAAACTTATTCTACATACTGATACTGTCCACCTACTTTGGATCACCTATATGATTTTATTTAAATAATGTTTTATTTGCTCCCTGAATTGCTCAAACTGAGTATTTGGGATGATAAATTAATGTCCAAATAATTTTTAGGTTTTGATAATTTAATAATTAATGATTATAACTTTCTGGGTTAACAGTAATTGAGCAATCAAAAAAAAGAATAAAATTTGTTTATTTATACTGTATATATATTTATTTATTTATTTAAGGTAAAACACTAAACAAAAATTTTAAAATCAGAACAGTCTGTTTCACCAAAAAACAACTTTTTTAGGCAAAATTCTGAAACATAATAAAAGCAACAAAAAAACAAAAAATATGCCAATAAATTAAACAGGAAATAAAATAATTGAATAATTAACTGAACAGCTATTTCACACTAATAGAGTGCAATTGCACAGATATTAAAAGATATTTTCTCACTGGCAAGTGACATACACTAGATGAAGCAGGCAAATGACAAGGAATAAATGAAGCCAAGATATTTGTTAATATGATTAGAGGATTTGGAAAAGCAGATTTGATGCCAGAGGTGATCACAAAAAAAATTTTAATCCAACACTTGCTGGTGAGTTTTATTCTTTTATTAAGAATCAATTATAGGTCTGCCAGGAGGATGGAAAGCTTTTCATCAAGACAGAGATTACACCTGGCAGCACCAGGTCAAAAGATGGCCAAGATGCTTCATTTAATATGTGTCTCTCTCCCATTATTGCTAGCTTCCCAAAAGGCTTTTAATAATTGGTTGTACAGTTGGCCCCACTTAACTGGCTCATGGATAACTGGATCATTCAGTTATCTGGATCATTTTTCTAAGTCCCAAATTACATAAGCATTTTCAATGTAAAAGTATGCTGCTTTTCTGGATCACTGGATCAATTTTTCAGGTAACTGGATCACTTTTGCATGAAAACTCACAGTAAAATTCTACTTTTCGCAAGGCACGTGTTTCCACATTTCACACGACACGTGGCTCAATCACTGATCACGTGCTCAAACATGCCACGTGCTATTCAGTAAATTTTAGCAGTAAACTAAACATCATGCCAAAATGCTGTGCTTCAAAATCTGTGAAAGAAATCCAAGAACTGCTGCAAGCTTATGACAAACTGCCAAAGGTATGTTGACATTTTTAAAGTGAGAAACTTTACATTTTGCATTTAAAGTGAGAAACTTATTTTTTTCATTTTTTTACAGGAAACTTCACAAAGAAAGGCAGCTGAGCTGTTGAGCATTCCTCAAGGCACTTTAAATTGGCACCTCAAAAACAGGAAGGATTTTGAAGAAAGTGAAGAGACTAACCAAAAACAGAAGTGCACCAGCAATGTCCCACTTGTGGACCAGGCTGTGAAAGAATGGATCAAACAAAGTTTAGATCGAGGAGCCGACTTCCTTAGTGGTCAGCTTGTGCATCAAAAAGCAGAGGAGTTTGCCAAGAAACTTGATGTTCAAAGTAGTTGGAAAGGAAGTGAAGGTTGGTTTTCGAGGTTCAAGAAGAGAGAGGGTTTGGTGCATAAAAAATTGCATGGTGAGGCCAAAGATGCAGATGTTCAACAAAGAGAAAATTGGATTGTATCAGTGTGGCCAAGCCTTTGGAAACAATATGACAAGGAAAACATTTTTAACGCTGATGAAACAGGCATCTATTTTTGCGCCATGCCTGACTCAATGCTGACTTTTCAAAATCACACAAGATGTAGCACGAAAAAATCAAAAGAGCGCATCACTTGTCTAATGATATGTAGTATGGTTGGTGAAAAGAAGAAGCTCCTCATTGTTGGAAAGTCAAAAACACCACGTTGTTTTAAAATGGATGGGGGTCTGCTTATGAAGGCAGCCTGGGAAGAGGTTGATGCAGTCACAATTAGAAACTGCTGGGTGAAAGCTGGATTGAAAATGGGCCCTCATGAAAAACCTGCTTACACTTCTCAAATGATTGTTCCTTCTGAGTTACCAATTAACCAAAAACAATGGGAAGATTTCATCACAACTGACGATGACCTGGAAGTGGGGCATGTTCTCGATGAGGATGAAATTGTAGATATCGTGCAAGCTTGCCATGAAGAAGAAAAGATGACGAAGAAGATGAAGATGAGGAATCTATTCCAACGGTTACAGAGACCCGTAATGCTTTGAATGCTCTCAAACGGAGTCTGTTGGGACGAGGTTTCGCAGACCATGACAATCTGTTGGCAAAATTGGAAAAAGCATCAAGTCAAGTACTTACAGCTGACTTGAAACAGATGACTTTATTACATTTTTTTCAGCAGAACTAATAAAATTTTGTACATTGTTTTAATTAATAAATACAGTTGTATTATTGATTATTGATTCTCATATCATTATATTTTTTTAACTTGGGTTTCTTTGTTGACTAAAAAAAATTTGACCTTTTTTAAATACAGTTCTGTATCTTTTCAGCTAACTGGATCAAAAGACCTTGGCCCAAAGTGATCCAGTTAAGCGGAGTCAACTGTATTTCTTTTTGTCTTGTTCTTGAAAAGACTGGCAATGATCCGAAAAATGGGATCTAAACTCCATTTCACAACAGCCATAATAGTATTTGAGAGCATTGTTGCCATCAGTTGAAATACTGGCTTTATAAATAATAGCCTGCTTAAAACATTCATCATTTAGTGGAGATTCAGCCTTGCATCTAAAGTTGCAAGGAGGATGTAAAATGATGTTTTTTGATGCCAAGATGCTTTTGTTATGTTTGGACAGGATCATTACATATAATCCATATTATTTTACAGCATACAAATTTCTAAAAGTATTGTAAAAATTTTTTAATTTAATTTAAACTTGTTTAATATTTATAAAAATTGCAATTAGTTAATTCTGAAGAGATTATGTTGGGGATTAAGGTTATGTTTGAATAAGGTCTGATATAATTTCATGTCACCATGCTTTTATATTGGCTGTAATAATTAATGTAATCCACTCTTTTTCAGTGCATTAGGAGTGAAGCTTAGGCTAGTGGTATAGTGTTTTTTGCAACAGCAAAGGACTTTATAAATGTCTTATAGACCCTCAGGCAATGCACATAAAAGTTTGAAAAAAAAGCGCCGTTATTATGGTCTTCGAACAAAATGGCTAGTATTGTGTATTGCTTTATCAATTCTTGGAATGATATTTGTGTATTTTCGAATTCATGATGTTATTTTAGTTGTCTCTTTGCATTTAAACATCAAATTAGACTGGATTCGTGGCCTAGAAAGCAATTGTCAAGATCTGGAGACTCGTAAAAACCTTCATCAAGAAATGGTTGAATCACGAGTCCTTGATGGATCTCCCCTACCTTTATGCCCTGAAACTCCACCTAATCTCATTGGAAAGTTGTCTATTAATGAAGAAATAGATGTGGATTTAAGTGAGCTAAATAAAAATTATACTTGGGTAAATGAAGGTGGTCATTTTCGACCAACTGTATGCCAACCTCATTACAAAGTTGCTATTATTGTACCACATCGAAGTCGTGAACGTCATTTAAGGCAATTTCTTAAAGCAATACATCCATTGATGACGCGTCAACAAGCTGATTATGGAGTGTTTGTGATACACCAGCATGGCAATGAAATATTTAATAAAGCCAAGCTACTCAACATTGGCTTCAGAGAAGCACTTAAAGAAGATAATTACAATTGCTTCATTTTTCATGACGTTGATCTTCTTGCTGAAGATGACCGAAATCTTTATCGCTGTGCTGATGTACCTCGCCATCTTTCAGTTGGAATTGACAAGTGGGATTATCAATTGCCATATGATGCTCTTTTTGGAGGTGTAATTGCAATGACAAAGCAACAATTTTTACAAGTAAGATATTATATATTAAGGTGGAGTAAAAAAAATTTTTTTGAAGTTCAAAAAACAGCCTGTCTATAAAGTTGTCTTTGGGTCTAGAACTAAAGTTACTACGGCAACCGAAAGGTCACAAAGGAGTCAAATTTTAAAAAAAATTCCATTCAAAACCACTAGGCTTACAAAGTTGATTTGCATGTCAAAAGATACAGAAAATCCGCTTTTTTATAAACATTGAAACAACTTTTTTTCTATTTCAACTAGAAATTAGCTAAAAATAAAAAATACACATTTTAGAGTCACAACAATGCAAAAATAACTAAAAAATTATAAGTTAATGAAAAACACTTATTTTATTAGTTTGCAAAGTTTATTAAAAAAGCTTGAATGTTTTCAACTATCATCAGTCCTTATTAAAGCATCTAAAATATTTAGCCCAATTTAACAATTAAATATAAACGAAAAATACAATCAATTAAAGATAAACAATAATTCACTGAAGTTTATGCTGACTGTTATTATTAATTCAATTTAAAAGCAATGACAATTACACAAAACAACATCAGATTTCACAGAGAAAAAAAGAGAAAGAATAATATGAATGTTGGATTTTGCTTGCAATTATTAACAAGTTAAATTAATTCATCAAGAAAACTTTAAATATACGATCAGCAGTTGCCTTGAGAAATATCTCTACTTTGATTTAAATTAAAAACTATCTATCTGAGACTCCTTTGCCAGAGGTTACTTGAGGCTCTTAGCTTTTGTAGTAATGCTCTGTCAACTAGAAATATTACTTGGGCAGAACAAATTCCTAAAGTCAAGTTCAACTTAGTTTCTCTCAGGTTTAAATTTTTGTTTATGCCCAAATTGAAGAATCCATTGATAATAACAATACTCTGATAAATCAAAAATTTTGGTTTTGTACTAAAGTTTTACATTTTTAAAATTAATGAAAATGCCAAAATTTATGAATTATCAGTAATTTAGCCTCTTTCATTTGCTATTATGATGAACAGGTTTACAGATGGTATCTGAGAAATATCACCTTGGAATATAATGTTTGCAGATGACATTGGGTTGTGTAGTGAAATGAGTAAAACTGGTTTGGAGAAAAGGAGAATGAAAGTCAGTAAAAGCAAAACCCAATATATGGCTATGAATAAGATGATTGCAGGTTAGTTACATCTACAGTGAGTAGGGTTTGAGAAAGTAAAAGAATTTAAGTACTGTATATACTCGCGTTTAAGTCGCACCGGTGGATAGGTCACACCCCTAGTTTGTGACTGTAAAAGTGGGTGTTTGTGATTGACCTGTGTATAGGTTGCACTCCTGGTTTGATTGTCAAAGTAGGTATTTGTGGTGAACCTGTGTATAGATCACACAGTAATTTGGTACTGGTAAGTTACACTGCTCATTCTAACACAAAAACAATCAAATATTTTTCTTTTTAAAAAACTTCAGTTACAAATATCTTTCAGCATGACAAATCATGGAAGTGAAGAGAAGAACAGTGATGAATACAGCTTAAAGTATGTAACCGGTACCAGTAATAATAACGTTTTAATTTAGAATTAATTGGATTAATTCGAGACAGAATCGAATCTTTTTGCGAGCCAATTGATTTTATGGACATTCCTTGACAAGAAGACTAATGTTTGTTTTAATGTCCGGTGTATAGGTCGCACCTGAAATTTTAGCTCATTTTTTTTTGCAAAAAAAGTGCGACTTATATGCGAGTATACAGGGTGTCCGTAAAGTTACTATACAGTCTTACAAGTTACTATACAGACACCCTGCAGTACAGTAAGATATTGTATTAAAATATTTATTTGTAACAAAAGAAATAACACCTTTATGTTTATAAAAATCTCAGAAAATACATGTGTTACATCCGATAATATTAAATATAATACAATAAAACTATATAGTAACAAAAACTATTACATATAATACAATGAAACTGTATAGTAACTTGTAAGACTGTATAGTAACTTTACGGACACCCTGTATATGGTAATTAGAATCAACTGTACCATCAAGTTAAAAGACTTGCTAAAGCAGGATGACATGGCTGAAGGAGTGGAACAGGTGTTAATGTGATAGAAAGATATTAGCAAAATGGAAGAGAAATTTCACAAGGTGTTAGTGTGACCAGCAATGATGTATGGACTGGAAACAGTTGCACATACTAAAAGACAGGAATCAGAGTTGGTAGTAGCTGAAATGAAAATGCTGAGATTTTCTTTGGAGTAGCAAGTTTAACACATTGACTGCGACATGTCCATATATGTGGAAATCAATTTTGTAGATTTTTTATGAAATCATAAATGATATATCCTTTTGAAAACATTAAATACATATACTGCTTCACAAAATAATTTCCCCAATTGGGTGTGGATTTTCTTATAACAATTTCGACACATCTGTGACTGGCCATCACAGCCATTAAAAAAACACAAAAATTTTGGCACATGGTGAACTACACCCAATTTTACCCTTGGCAATCTGCCTTGGTGACCCCAAATTGGAAAAATCTGAAAGAAGAATCAGCAATAGGAAAGTTAAAAATTACACCTACATCATCCTTCTCATTACCAAGCAGTTGTGTGGCACATTAAGATGGTGACTATAGTCGTTTTACTGTTACTGGGTTTGAGAGATGTGATGATTTATTTGCCAGAAGATTTGTTTAAGAAAGCTGATAAAGCATTTTAACAACAAGTTTCAATTTTAATCCTAAGCAGACAGTTTTGATCCTTTGAAAAAGTAAATTTGTGGTGTTGAATTAAGAATTTATGTCAAAAATACTACTTGGTGAACTAACATTATTATTTAATTTGTAAAAAATACCCCTGTACTGCTGGAAACATTGTCCATGTTCATCTATTTTTAAAAATTGTAGTTATTAAAATTTAACAATTTTATTTAAAGCTCTGTAGCTTCTGTTTCTTGGGACACACTGTACTTTAAAAATAGAAAAATGTTTTTTGAAGAAAACCTATGCATCCATTTTTTTACAAGTTTTTTATGTCAAGTCTTGTCTTGACTCTGTACTGTATATCACCACAATAGGAACACAACAGGTAAATGTTCAGAATTTATTGATATGAACAGCAAAACATAAAGAACAACTTTTTATTACCTTTTGACAGGCATTATTTATAGTTATTATCTTTTTTGTCAAAAATTACATCATATACTGTGCAATAAGGCAAATTATAAGCAGAGCAAATTGATGTTTAAGTAAAACTTATTGACAGGACTATGCATTTTTGACAGGACTATGCATTTTTGACAGACACATTGACATAATTGAATGTTGCTAAACAATGTTAAGTAAAAAGCATTAAGCAATTCGTTCCAAGTTTTTTCTATCATGTAAGGATTAACATTTTTGGACTAAAACAAGCTATACTCTTATTTATATAATCTAATTATGTGCAATAACTATGTTTTTAACTCCAAACTAACTAAAATTCTTGTTAAAAAATACAGGGTGTTTCAAAAAATTTGACATCATTTGACATGTACAGGGTGATTCAGCAAAGTGTGCACAAATAAAAACTCATCTTTCGGACTTATAATTAGGTCAAATAAAACAAGTTATATGCTGTGAAGATAGTAAATTTAATAAGCTTTCAGAAAATATACAAGTTATTCAATATAACCCCCTTTGTTTTTGATTACTTTCCGAAGTCGTGGCAGAACCTGGGCACATGTGGCATGCACCACTTCTGGGTCAATTTCGTCCCATGCCAATGTCAATTTTCACTTTAGAGAGTCCAGATTTGGATGAGAAGTACGGCAGGCTTTTGTCTTAATAATATTGTCTTAATAGACCATAATTAATAATATTAGCTCTTTCTCCCAAAAACCTTTGAAATTGCATCGACACCAAGCTTGAACTGAGTTGGCCGTGTGGGAGGTTGCACCGTCCTGTTGAAGAGTAACTCCTTGTTCTCCGACTACTTCTTGGACCCAGGGAAGGACTTTCTCCTCCAGCATTCGCCTATAGACGGTCTGGTTTATCTTGACCCCTTCAATGAATATGAGAGGAGTTTTCAGCCCTTTTGATGTTGCGCCTGCCCATACCATTACGGAGGGGGGTTTTTGTCTTCTGAAAGAGCTGCGACGCTCAACTGGGACCATGTTTATGTCTGGAAGCCAAATCCTGTCATTTTGATGGTTATGGACAGCTTGAACAGTGAAAAGTTTTTCATCTGTCCATAAAACTTGAGGCTGCGTGCCATCGACAAGTTTCTTTGACCAAAACCTTTGCTCTATCGAGCCTTTTCTTCTTAGTGGCCTCCGACAAGAGATGTCTTTTGGTGAACTTGTATGGGTAGCTCTGGAGATCATCCTTGAGAATCCTTTGCATGCTGGACATGCTCACAGAGTAGTCTTTAGCAAGTTGTCTGGCACTTCTTGCAGGATTTCTCCTCAACTTCTCTCTGACCTTTTTGATCAGTTTTTTCGTCCTTACGGTTCTTTCAGGGTCACTCCTGATTCTTGGAGCACAAGTCCCAGTGTCCTTGAACCTTTTCACGGCTTTATAAACTCCTCTACGGCTTACAACCTCCTTCATCAACCGGAAAATTTCACTTGGTGGGAGCTTCTTCTTGCAATACTCTTCTATCACGTCATTGATTGTTTTACTCATCGTTTATTTTTACTTCAAATAATACCAGATTTTAAATTTTAACTCTTAAATAATAAGAAACTGAAATGTTAATAATTGAAAGTTAATAATGGACGAAATACATGTACATAAAACTAAGAAAAGTATTTGTGCACACTTCGCTGAATCACCCTGTAAATATTACAGAAACTACATAGTCAAATCAAATAAAATTCAACAGGGTTAATGTTGAGCTGAACAAAATTTATTCCTGTAAATTGAATAAGAAATTCAAAGACATCTGAATTATATGAAAGGTTTTGCAAATGTTGAATATGCACACCACATGTAGAGTCGGTACTCTGGCTCTTCCAAAACAAGAGTTAAACTGGAGACTGCTACCCAACATGCTGTAACATGTCTTGGGTAACAGTCTCCAGTTTAACTCTCATGTGAGACAGGTAGTTAACAAAGAAACACCACTGCACTGTGGAGACTGTTACCCAAGACATGCTGCAGCATGTTTTGGAGGAGCTGGAGTGCCAACTTCAGTAATGCTGTGTCACAGGTGGTGCACATATTGAACATTTGCAAAACCTTTCATAAAATTCAGGTGCCTTTGAATTTCTTATGCAAATTTACAGGAATAAATTTTGTTCAGTTCAATATTAACCCTGTTGAATTTCATTTGATTTGACTATATAGTTTCTGTAATATTTACATGTCAAATGGTGTCAAATTTTTTGAAACACCCTGCAGTTGCAGATATTATTTGCAGAACCTTCAAAAGCAACTTTAAAGTTAGATTTAAATATCACTTCATATTATATTTAAAATTTATTTTGAAATGACAACCATTTACTACAATAAAAAAAGCAGAAAATTTTAAACTCTGGATAAAATGTAGAAATTTTTGTTGAGCCATTAGTATATATATATATATATACAGGGTATCCCATAAGTCTTGGAAAATTTTTGAATTTAGAATTTAAAACAGGAATACGAGATTTTGAAAAATTCTTTAACTATAAATATTTGTAATGGTTATATTTTAGTTCTGTATAATTTTTGTTTAAAAATAGTTTCCATCGATTTGCGAAAAGCAATTTTGAAAATGCATTTCCAAGGATACAAAGTCATGCTCATCTCAAGAATTCTAGTCATTTTTCTCATTAATCTTTATGGGTTTCTTCAAACTGTTTCCCTTATGGCTTTGATTTTTTTTGAGTTCTCATGCACCTTGGACAACCTGTTCGAGGTGAATTTGCAACTTCCTTTGTTGTTTGGAATTTTCTGATAATGTTTCAGACAGTTGAATTGGGCATGTCTAGAATTCTTGAAATGAGCGAGACTTTGTATCCTTGGGCATGAATTTTCAAAATCGTTTTTTGCAAATCGATTGAAACCATTTTTAAACAAAAATTATACAGAACTAAAATATAACCAATACAAATATTTATAGTTAAAGAATTTTTTAAAATCTTGCATTTATATGTTTTAAATCCTAATTCAAAAATTTCCCAAGACTTATTTGACACCTTATACAGGATGGAAATGCCAAGTGTA
The DNA here is from genome assembly GCA_963680785.1 of Diplosoma virens. Lineage (NCBI taxonomy): Eukaryota > Metazoa > Chordata > Ascidiacea > Aplousobranchia > Didemnidae > Diplosoma > Diplosoma virens. Next base: position 25,962,260 of record OY796894.1, read on the forward strand.
GACTTCTTATTTGTTAAATAACTTGCCAACAAGATCAAAATTTTAAAAATGCCTTGAATTATTGGTTAGAAAATTCATATATTACAAAAAAATTTGTTCAAGATTCAATGTAACCACTCTTTCTAGCAATAAAACTATAAAGTTGTAGCACTTGTGCACAAGTTAAACATTTTTAAAGGTTTTGCTTTAGAGTCTCAACACTTTCATGAGAGTTAGAGCAAGATTTTTGCTCTAGTATTGACTGTATTTCATAACATAAGGTTTAAATCAGGGAAACTTGGAGGCCAGAGTTTCTTTGATCAAAACCTCTTAAAATTTTTTGACAGGCCAGAGTTTCTTTGATCAAAACCTCTTAAAATTTTTTGACACCAAACTTGAATATTCATTGCACTGTGTAAAACTCTCTACTTCTAGTCGTTTCTGAAAGGATTTGTCTTTTTATTTTTTTGCATGGATAAAGCTTTAGGTATCTTCTGCATCCTCTCATGGCTTACATTGGCCTATTAAAGCAAGTTGTTGTTGTTGTTCTTGCTTCTCTTCCAAGGATATCTTGGGAGTAGCCATCCCTTAATCCTAATTTACCTAAGGGCAGGTCCTCAAAAGACCTCCCTTTAAAAACGTTAACTCATCATGTTCTGATGATGAAAGTCTAAAATTTTATGACTTTTCCTAAAATTTATTTCTGAATATTTTGATATTTCACTTGAGCAAATCCGATGGGTATTTTATTTTAGCAGGCTATTTTTTTGACTTACCTCATGATTTTTGTACTCTTTGCTGTGGCATAAATAATCCTATTTACACAGAGTCACGTGAGCAGCAACATGAAGATTTAGTGTAGCGGCAATATAGATTTTTTGTTGATTGCTTTGTTTTGCCAACATAATAGATTATGTCAGCAAAACAAAGCAATCAACAAAAATTTGAGGATCTTTAATTTTATGCAAAATAAGAACAGACTAATAGCAAATATATTAAAATTAAAGATATTTGACTAAACTAGAATAAATTTTCTTACAACATATCAAAAAATCAACTGTGCAGCTACTGTCTGTTAAGAGTATTGGACATGTAAACTTAGGGCTTCCAAGGATCCCCTCTTAAGTAGTCAACAGAAAAGAACATCCTAGGTAGTTAAGGGTTAACCTCTTAAAAGAAGCCAATCTAGATTCTTACTCTTGGGATTACCTCTGCTGCTTCAAAAGACTTTTTCCACAGACTACTGTTGTGTTGTGTTGTGTTGGTACTTGACTACAGTTAAAGAGGATATTAGCTCCATGTGTATGTGTCAACCATAGTGGGCATTGTGTCATGTACGTAAGTATCAGGATTCACTGTATGTAGGTAACTTTGCAAAGGTGGAGACTTGTTGGCTCTTGAGTTGCATCAGTTTTATATGCATATGACATGGTTCTCCTATTTCTTGATTTTTGTTGCCAAAAAGTAGTGATCTCTATAAAAAGGTCTTCACTCTAAATCTTTCTCAGATTTCATAATTCCCTTTGCTGAAAAGCAGTGATCTTTACAAAAAAAGGTCATCACTTTGAATCTGACTCAAATATTTGATTTTTGTCCCTAAATTGTGGTGTTCTCTAGTTATCAGCAGTAGTTTTTGATTTCCCACCTCGGGTATATACAGTAAGCAATTGATTACCTGCAGGTCTTTATTTCTTAATTATATTTTACATAGAATTTTGATAGTTGTTCTCAAACTATTAACTTCAAATTATTTTCGTGCTTCTATTTATAATTATTATGTTTAACTAAAGTGGAGCAAAGTATTTCATTATGTTAGTTTATTAGTTGGCTCTTAACTTTTTTGCAATTTTCTAATTTTATTTCAAGTCAGAAGTAAATTAGATTACCGACAGGCTACTGATTCATAGCCAAAGCTCAGCTTGTAGAAAAGCTTAATTGACGACATGGCCGTAAAAGTTTCACAAAGATTAAGCGCAATTGCTTAAAAACATTTTATTATTTACTTTGCTTTTTTTCCCAAAACTGAAATCACTTGCCATGCATCAGCTTTTGGCAATTCTTCAATTCCACAGGTTATTCTAATTTTTATAGTGTGCAGTGATCATTTCGGTAAGCATTTATACAATTAGTAAACAATTATAAAGCCTTGTAAGCTAAAGAAGTTTTTTTCTGTGTCAAAAGTTCCTAATGACATATTCATTCGTTTAATTTTATTTGCAATCAAGTCATTACATTTTCCCAAGTTTTTATTGACTAAGTGATTGCAAAATAGGAAACAACGGCTGAATATGTACGTTATTACACGCACAACGTCACTTGTGCGCGGTCGTACCTTTAAAGGCCTGTTTCCACTACGAGTGTGGAAAAGAGCATTTTTTGTTTCTTTTATTGATCTTCGATTGAAGCGAGCGGTTAAAACAGTGGTTCTCAATTGGGGGTGCTCGCACCCTCTGGGGGTGCGAGAAGGGACTTTTTGGGGTGCGAACTTCTCTTCTCAACTTCTCTTCTCTACAAACAACAATACATCAAATGGTGCAAGGGGGTGCAAAAATGATTTTTCCTTCCGGACGGGGTGCGGGCTTCAAAATAAATTGAGAACCGCTGGGTTAAAATGAAGTGAGCGCAAAAAAAATCAATAAAACAAACAAAGAATGCTCTTTTCCACGCTCGTAGTGGAAACGGGCCTTAACTGTGGCCTTTTGTCACTTGATGTTTGCTCAACTGTTATCATGTAAATAAACTGTCCTAAGCTTTCTTGAATGAGTCAGATTAAACAAGTTTAAAGATTTTAAAATCCTTTGGAATGCGCAAAATTATTGTTAACCTTAGCCTACATTTGCGAATTAACAGTTTCTAAATAATCGCTTTAGTTGGATGCTTTCTAATCGTTGTTTTGTAATCCTTATTAAATTGCCCTGTGATATTATAATAAATTTAAGTTAATTATGGCTGAGCATGTCATAGTTAACTTGCCTTTACAAATTGCAGTTTGTTAATAAAAAATACTCGTATTTTTAATTTTATTTTGTGTAATGATTTTACTGAAAACTGCGTTCGGAGATGTTCTGCGCATTACATAAGTTGCTGATACAGTTGATATAATTTTGTAAAATAAGTTCTCACTTGTTTGCAGTGTTAAAAATGCTATTACTTTTCTATGCAAACGTGTATATTTAAATGATTATTGTTTATTTCATTGTTATTATTTGATTAATTCCAAATTAGTCAAAATTTTAGTGTTCGCACTTTTGTAAATTATATTTTTAGTAAAAAAATTGCATTATGGCATGAAAAAACGTCGTGGTTAAGAAATTAGCACTAGGAATGACCACTTTAAATATCTAAACAACTAGGCAGCGATCACTGCACTGTGAAGAAAATTGCTGAATTTGGTATTTAACCGAGCAAATCAAAGTGAATTCAGATCGTTAAAAACCAGAGATTTATCACCTATCAAACTACAATTTAAAAAAAAACATCCATTATATTCAGCAACGGCATTTGAGACGCCTGTGGTATTGACAAGTTACCAAGAAGCACAAAATGTAAAGTCCTAAGGAAGTTTGCCAAGGTGAAATCTAGGGTTACTGGACAGTTTCTGTCAACAAAACACGAAGAAGGAAGATTAACTTGGAGCAAAAATTATTTAAAAACCAATTTTGCCAATGTCCTCTTTACAGATGAAAGCAGAGTAACATTAGATGGTCTTGATGAGTGGACTCAAAGATAGATTCTTAAAGTTTGTACTGTTATCGAAGGCGGCAGAGTGGTGGTGGGGTAATGATATGGGCAGGGATCACCAGAAAAGAGATTATTGGCCCTTTTAAGGTTGAAAATGGTGTTGAAATTAACTCTTTTTTTGCGCCATAATGCAATTTTTTTACTTAAAGTACAATTTACAATAAAAGTGCAAACACTACATTTTGACTAATTTGGAATTAAATTCTGTAACAATAAAATACACAATAGTTGTTTAAATAAACACATTTGCATAGGAAAGCAATAGCATTTTCAACAATACAAACAAGTAAGAACTCATTTTGGAAAATTATATCAACTGTATCAGCAACTTATGTAAAGTACAAAAGATTCCCGAACGTAGCGTTTATAGTTGCAGTGGTTAGTTTTTGGAGGTAAGCTGTTTTAAGCAACCAAGCACAAGTAAGTTATTCATTCAAATTGAAAGAACTTCCGTTTATTGTTAGGAAATACGTTTTCCTTTGTTTTATGTAATCTTCCCACCAGTAAGTGTAAATTGATTTCTTATCCTTTACATACAAGTAGTGAAGTGGCAGTAGCATACTTTGCAGCGAAAGTTATTTTAATAGTTGCTTAACTCAATTTAGATCCTACTTTCTTTTGGTACATTTATATAAGAAAGCGTATACATTTTGTGGTTAGCCCGTTTTGCACTTGCGACAAACATTGGTAGTTGCAAAAAACACATTATTTTTCTACTTTTGATTGTTTGTATAATTCCGGCTTTAAAGTAGCTTGTTTTGAAATAAAATTTTACCTACTTTTTGATTCTTTTTAAGAAAATACCACAAATTCACATTTTTCTATGCACCGCCTTTTGAGGTAATGTATACCATTTCATTTCATTATCAGTTCTTTGCTTAAAGTGTGAATGTTATTTCCTACATAGAGCAACACGACACGCTCCACGCAGTAACGCTTTGAAAGATATCTCGTGTATTTTTTCGCACTAAAACTACTTTGGCTTCGCGTCAAAAAATGACGTTATTTCACTGTGATTATCACAGGGCGTGGTTGGCTCAACGTTATCAAATATTTTGAGTAATTTTGACCTATTTTGTGCAGTTTTTAATTTGTTGCAGTAATGCTGTAATTAAGCTCTAGCAGAGTGATTGTTAACCTTTTTTCAGTCGCGGACTCTCCAAAAATCGTTCGAGCTACGGACCCCTAATTTTTTTACGATTCACCCTGATTAATGATTTTGCAGAATACTTAGTCGTTAATATATGACCTTTTTTTTGGTCTTCACTTTAAGTTTAACGAATTATATGAATGAAATTTTAGTGCTGCATTCTCGGAAATCGATCGACATATAGAATGGAAGAAAAAAAGTCATGCAACAAAATTCTTGTCCTAATAATATCTACAAATCAAAGTAAAGTCCTTTGTCCGAAGCCTTCCCATAAACTAGTCGGCAATTAAAGTTGAAGACCAAAAAGAAAAAAGTATTTACTTTGATTTTTAAAGACAAGTATGCTTTTGCATGACTTTTTTGTCTTCAACCCGAATTGCCGAGCAATTTCCGTGAGGGCAGCGCTAAAATTTACGTTAGAATTCTTCCTTGTGTCTTTTCAGCCAAGAGTTTCTTTTTTCTTATGTTAGCACGAGCTGCTCGCGGACAATCGGTTTGGAACCACTGCTCTACGAGAAGTTTTAGCAATGAGCTTACTTGTCGTGACAAGTTTTCTGTTGCTTAATTTCTGAGAACGACTGAACGTCGCCGTGTCAGCTAGTCAATCATCATTTGATGATTTGAGTGCTTCGATATTTTTTTAAAAAGCACCAAACATTTTTGTACGATGGTACATTTTTCATATGTGTATCTAAAAAAATGACTTTTTTTTATGTAAAAGATCGTAGACTTTAGTGTTTCTTTATTAGCATTTTTATCGATTCTTTATAAAGCATTTTGTGTTGTATACTCATTCACTGAGCTGCTTTATTTGTAGTAGAAAAAGTAATAACCGCTATATTTAGTAAAAGTTTGCTAATTTTAGCTCCTATGACACCGAAGTGAGAGAAAAAATTGTTTGCTGCTTGACCTATTCTCTATAATTTAGTCTAAACCAAAATTGGCCAACCTCCAGGTTACAGGTCACATGGTGCCCGCCCTTTAAATGCAAAATTAATTTAATGCCACATGTCGTTTTTAAAAACAGAATGGTGTTTTGCCTTTGATTTGAACTGAATATATAATTAGCTATAGTCATTAGTTGACTGTCAAGACAAAAAGTGGTTTTCGATATTTGGTTAGAGTAAAGACGCTCGTTCTGGTATTAGACCCCCCACAAATCCACAAAAATTAAAAGTTGAAATACACTGCTCTGAACTCTAACCTTCGAACTTGGTACATCTTCATCAACAGTACTTCAAAAAATCCAAATTTAATTCAACAATCTTCATATGAAAAAAACTTACGTTTACAAATACTTGTACAATTTTCCCACATCGTTGCTGTCCATGGTCGAAGCACAGATTTGATTATTGTATTGTAATTAAAAATAAATAAACTCACCATTCAGATTATGTGAAAAATTTAATGAGATAATTATTGTTAGTTCCACACTAAGTTCATGCATTGTCTAGGTTTTAAATTGGTTTGCGACGTCCTTGTATATTTTTATTTGGATCGATTTTCAAGTCGCACTAGTCAAAAAATATTACCAGTTATTTAAATTTTTCTATTTGGTTTTACATTATTGTGCTAACTAGTTATTCTTTTAGTGTGGTGCCGTAGTAAATTGAGGAAATTAACGCATCAAACATAAAACAATGCTCATGGGCTTCAAGTTACATTGCTTTAATCTGTTTTGTCACAACAAGGAAATTGATCAAGCGCATTAAAAAACTTTCTGGTTCATTTCAATTTGTCCCAGCTAAACTTTTCCCCTTCGTTGTCTAGCCTGTTTATGTTTATTGGTAAATTTATTTTTGGATCTAAAACTTCTTAAAGGCACAAATTTTTATAAACTTTTTACAATTTTTAGGTTTGCACGTTCAAATCCCTTATTTTTTGTGGATCCTTCAATTTACTGCCAACACCTCGTAAAAACTATACTCGTATGATTATTTATAAATGTTTATAATATCATTAAAATCCTTTCTTCGCCCGCCAAGCTCTAGGAGTGTAAGCGCGATGCTTAACGCTTGTCGGGTAAGTCCCGGTCATGAGGTGCGGCCTTGGTCTTACCACACAGTGGATTCTGTGTATTCCTTGCGCAGCAAAGCCGGGAATCATTTCCAGCTGCTTGTGATCGAGTTGTTGTCGGGCTCGCGTGGTCTAGTGGTGTTGTCTCCTGCTTGGAAGACAACACGTAGCGAGTTCGATTCGCAGTGAGATATGCATCACTGACGAGCTCTAATAAGAGCGAAACTCGAGTCTGGTGCTTCTCATTTTAAGCAGTTTGGTTTCTATTAATTATAAATATTTTGCTGCCTTGTGAAATAATGTATTTACATTAGGTTAATGGTTACTCAAACGAGTATTGGGGCTGGGGAGCTGAGGATGATGACATGTATGTTCGAATCTTACACAGTTGCCTCGGTCTCGAAAGAGCAAACTACGAAGTTGCAAAGTAAGTATTTTTTTTTTTGGATTGCACATAAGTTGATTTAATTGCATGTTTCGCGCTCACGACTTCATGTGGAGCTTACTATTTTTGAGTACGGTTTTCCCCAACAAGTGCAACGGTCTTCATGTCATGAGTTAAGGCTCGTTTTCATTACGAGCGTGGCATGGAGCATTCTTTCTTTTATTGATTCGCTTAGCGCTTAATCGCGGAAAGAAGTAAAAAAATTAATAGAGCAAACAAAAAATGCTTCACTCCGCGCTCGTAGTAAACAAGCCTTTAGATTTCGTTCGAAACGTCGCACTTACACATGTTTTGGAATTACCGATTTTTTTTCCTAATTACATACACGATAATTTTCTTCATTGTATTGACAGTTTGAGGAAACGCTAAAAATTTGAGGAAAGTACGTCATTGGCAACAAATGCAGCGCTTGCTTATATTGTTTTAGCAAGGTTTTAGCTATTGAATAGTTGCAGGTTGCTTTTGTGCGTTATTTAGACTGTTGAATTATTTATCACATTGATTGTGTCGCAATCGATTACCGGTGTTACGCTTTAAAGGTTTGAAGAAATGTGCTTACGTAATCTTACTAAAATAGAATTTCTGCCACAACTTTATGCTGCAAGAAAAACAAAGCAACTAAGCAGTATAACGCTTTATTTGAATCAAACTGTGCTGTCGACATCCTGGTTAGGCAGTTGCTGTCATGCACTTGGTGTTCGAATATTGTTGTTTAATCCAGGTGGAAATATCACGTTAAAACGTGATCGCCGATATTATTAGCTCAGCAATAAAAGGGTGTTTTACAGTTTATTCTGTTGTTTTCAAAACAAAAGAAAGTGATGAAAGTCGAACAATTCGAAATAATGAAAGCAAAGTGGTTTTGGGGCCGGTGATGGGTCATGTGATAATAAGATTGTTTGTTTTATGTTGAAAAGGATAATTACAAACTACATTACAGAAATAAACAACTGCGAGTGCACTAAATAATATTTACTGTCATTTGTATAAGCGGCGTCAAATATCAAGACTCGTCGAGTGCATGGTTAGATATTTACATGGTGGCGATTGCAATGATTTTGTGCACGATTTCATAAATAAAAGCTAATTGAAACTGAAACGCTAGAAAGAAAATTTTGTTCTCCTAGATGACTCAAAAAGAGCTCGTTGAAACAAATGTTCAGATAAGTTACTAAAAAAAAAATTACTTGTAGGAAAATAGTCTGGATTCGAAAGTTTACCTGGAATTAGTATATTGCTGCGATTTTGTGGACAGTATATCTTGAGAATGGCTACAGTCGTTGAAAAAAAAATCGATATTTTGAAAACTTTTTGCTGTTTCAAATGTTTTATTTTGTAGATTAAAATAGCCAAACAGAAAAGTAGGTGAGATAAAAAAATAAAATAATTATTTAGAGTGAATTTACAACTAGATAGAGTGAAACTAGATAGAGTGAAAAATTACGAGTGGTTAAAATTTTGGGTGGTAATGTACAATGCGTTATTTCACAAAACTTGATTGCTAACGCGGTGCCTTCGAGTGCGCAATGAAGCGTAACAGATCACTAACAACAACTACTATTTACCACACAAAACTATAATTGCTATGCGCAAGCCGCTCTTTTCAAACTATATCGACAGCATCTTAAGCTAAAACACTTAAGCAACTAAGACGTAGGACACGCCAAATTCATTTCATTAATCAAACACTTTAGTATCCTACGAGCTCTTTCTGGTAATCTCGCTGCAGATGAAAAAATTAACTACCGCGCAGCATGAAAAGTTCACTCATTTAGAATAACTGAAATATTCTCTGCAAGACGTTGCACAGTAAAAAAAAAGTGCTTGTTTGACTATCGTTTCATTAGATCACTGTGTTTTTCAACCTTTGCGCCGCGGCACACTAGTGTGCCACCAGACCGTGCCAGGTGTTACGCAGAAAATTGCCAAGTTTCATCTACAGTAGAACTTGTCTAATTCGTCAATTCGCTCAAGTCGTCACTTTTTTGTCAGTCCTGGCAGAATTCCTATCTTTTGCGTACATTTTAGTTCATCTAATTCGCCATGGTCCAAATTGTTTCGTCACCTCTTTTTCTCCCTGAGAAGCATTTTTTTGGACTATTACGTCATTTGCTGTTTCGCTTTTAATGCTTAGGCAGTTAGCTAGAGAGGTGTGGGAATTCAAAAACAAAGGATCATTATCTGAGAATTATTGCACCTGGTAATTTTATTATCGAATTTATACCCGACTCCCCATCGAAAGAAGTCCTCCTTTTGAGGACGTCTTGTAATTTCTTAAAAGAATTAAAAGGTGTTCGATTAAATTGTCGAGCTTAGATAAAGTAAGGAATTAAAGAGGAATTAATTTTAACGAAAGAAATTTTTAGGCAGTCTAATTTAAAATTTAGGAGTCTAAAGTATTTTGGCTAAAATTTTAGGCAGAACTGTGTTAAGACAAGTAGCATGGTAGTAAAAGTAATGGATAAATTTTTGAATAGAAGTCGAGAAGCCGAACTTGAACCTCACCAAAATAATGCTTTCCCGGAAGAAATTTCTAGTACGAGCAGTGGTCAAAAAAAAGCATAAACAGTGATGTGAAGAAAATACAACAAAAGTTATCTTTTATTCGGATTTATTTTCACTGCGAATGCCACAAAACCTACTCCGTTGCCCTTAGTATGTGGCGAAAAGCTATCCAACAGTGCTATGGTGCCAAGCAAACTTAAACGCCATCTGCAATTAAAACACCCATCGCTCGAAAACAAGCCAGCAGACTATTTTCTTTGTTTAATCAAACACAGAGAAACAAGTCAGCTTTATGAATAACGCCGTAAAAATAGAGAAAGCTCTCAAAGCTAGCTTTCAAGTAGCTGAGCGTGTAGTCAAATCAAAAAAACCGCACATTATAGCAGAGTCATTAATATTACCTGCCTGCAAAGCCATTGCAAAGAAATGCTCGGCCCTGACGCGGTTCAAGAGGTAACTAAAGTCCTTCCCACAGACAACACAATTAGCAGACGTATTGATGACATGTCTGTAGATATCGAAACTATTGTTTAGGAAAAGATTCGCAGTGGCAAACATTTTTCTCTGCACTTGGACCAGTGGTTCTCAATCTTTTTGCTTTCATGGCCCATTTTTCGCTGTACAAAAGTTCCGTGGCCCATTAACTTTTTATACAAAAAAAAAACTAAAAAATTTGTTTAAAATAATAAAAACAACAGAACATATTTCAAAACAGATTATTTATTTGACCAAGCATTAGTGAGACACTTGCTGCTAAACTTTATTGACCAATACAGCAATATTTGGAGGGGATGAAGCGAGAGCACAACAAATGCCATTTTCTACGTCAAGTCGGTTTCTAGCTTTTGTTTTCATCGCCACCAAACTGAAAAACTCTACTTCACACAAATACGTACTGCTGAAAGGCAACAGTACCTTGATGCATTCTTTACCGATACGCGGGTAAGAGAAACATACCCTTGCCCAGAACTCGCATATCGATAAAGTCGCAAACATGTCTTTACAAGTAGAGTCATTTCTGAAGTCAATCAGCTCATCCTGTAAGTCATCGGTAACTTTTTCTATGGCCATTGCAAAATGTTTTCTCACCAGCTCCAAATCAACAGCAAATATTTCATGACAGTAGGTCAAAAATTCTTTCCGGAGATTAAAAAGACGTTGCAATATTTCAGACGATACGTTTATGTCCAAGGTATCTTTTATCACAGATGAAAGTGTCTCAAACACAGCAAAATCTCCTTTCTTAGCTTTTCGTCTCCAGTTTTCAAGCTTTTCCACAAACACATTTAGAGCATCGATAAAGTCAAGTATAGTTGTATCCCTTCTTTGTAGCTTTAGATTTAAGTGGTTCAATTGGTCAAAAATATCAACCAGATAAGTAAGTTTGGACATGAAGTTACTATTCCTAAAGCAAGATTCCAACTCGCATTTTCCTTGTCTGTTCAATTCTTCCTGTAGTTCAAAAACTTTTAAAACACTGGCCTTCGACAGCCAACAGACCCAAGTATAGTAAAGTAAATTCAAGTGTTCAGCATTCATCTCATAGAGCATAATTTTCTGAACAGGCGTGTGTTTAATGCTCCATTCTTTACAAAGTTTACCCTCTTGACAACTGTGTTCAAAACAACTTGAAGAGATTCTAAAAGAGTTTTCGATGCAAGGGCTTGTCTATGTAACATGCAATGCATTGAGATGGCATGAGGTGAACGATTGCGAACTAAGGTTTGTGAGCCACTTCTTGCTCCTAACGTAGCAGGAGCGCCGTCAGTGTATATACCACAAACATTTTCCCAATTGAGTCCTTCTTGGTCAAAAAACGTTTCCAACTTCTCCATCATATCAACAGCTGTCGTATTTGTCTCCAATGCTGAAAAAAACAGTATATTTTATGTTTTTTTCTGTCATGTATCTGCAAATCACCAAAAGCTGGGAGCAAGAGGCAACGTCGGTACTTTTATCAAGTTGAATTGAGAATAATCCGAATTGTAAATTTTTTATTTCAGCAATTACATGCTTTTTTATATTGCCAGACAAATCAGCAATTCTCCGCTGTGCAGTATTGTTCGAAAGAGAAATTTGCTGCAATTTTATTTTGTTTTCTTTACCAAATACAATTCTAGTCATTTCTGAAGCACTTGGCTTGATGAGTGTCTCGCCAATTGTGTACGGTTTACATTGTTTTGCGATCATAAAACTAACAACATAAGACGCTTCAACTAGGCTTCGGAAATGTTGCTGGAATTGTCCAGCTGAATCCAAGCGCTGACGCTTCACATTATCTTCCTTTCGTTTAAAAAAGTTCACATATTTATCCTTGTAATTTGGATGAAATTTTTCCAGGTGAAGTTTCAGTTTTGATGGTCTCAATGAATGCTGACGAAGAACTTTATAACATAAAACATATTGCCCTTTTTCTTCTCTGTTATCAAAAATTGATGTAAATCCATACTGAATGCGGTTTTCTTAAACTTTTGTTTTGCCATTTTAACTAACCTTTAAAGTTTCTCAAAGTAAAGTTTAAACGGCAACCTCTTACAAGGCTGCTTATGGGTATTAACAAACATATAAAAACACACAATCTACTCTCTCTTTGGATAATGGTTTTCTAGAAGTTTACTTTAAAACAGCAACTGAACTACAAAATACAGTACAGTGAACACACACGCTTTATAGCTGAAAACTAACGTCCAATGTGATGCAATTGAGGTATTGCACCACGATGCCAAAACAACAGAAATAAAACCTACGGAGACAACCACCGACAATTGCCTAAATTACTTACTCAAAAACACTCTTTCCACAAAATTAAACACTTTTTTTTCAATAATTAGAAATAAAATTACCACTCCAGCAAAACAGCAGCATCATTAATTATTACTTCAATTAAAATTACTAAACAAACACAGAAATGTGATATGAACATCAAAACTATAGTTATACAAATGAAACTAATTTTTTAATAAATATAGCAATTTTCTAAAAGCTCTGTGGCCCGCCACAAAATGTTTCCATGGCCCACTGGTTGAGAACCGCTAAATTGGACGAATATACAGATATAAGTAAAAATATTCAATTATTGGCCAACGTGCGTTTGTGGATGGAGATACCATCAGGGAAAACTTCTTATTTTGCAAAACACTAGTAAAAACAACTAGAGAAGAAATTTTTTATATTACAACGAAATATCTTGAAAATGGAAATCTTCAGTGGGAAAACTTTATAAGTATCGTACTGACGGGGCCGCAGCAATGGTCGGACGAAATAAAGGTTTGGTCAATAGAATGAAGGAAAGAAATCAAAATGTTTACACACTGCTTTTTGCAACTCGAGACACTTGTTTTCAAAACTTTACCAGCAGATCTAGTTCTTGTCTTAAATGATGTGGTGAGTATGGCAACTTTGTAAAGATGAAACCTGTAAAAAGTTCCTTGTTTGCTCTGTTGTGTCATGAAATGGGAACGGAGCATGCAACATTACTGCTCCATACAGAGGTGAGCTGGTTGTCGCGGGGCAAAGCGCTGGCCTGTGTGTATGAGTTGCGGGAAGAACTTAAAAGAGTTTTTAACTAACGTAAGGTCAGATTACGCACAGCTGCTAGCAAGTAATGAATGGTATGCAAAGTTGGCACATCTGGCAGATATATTTTACCATCTGAATGAATTAAATACACAAATGCAAGGCCGAAATGAAAATCCCTGGAGGGCCATCAGTAATTTTCTAGGAGCCCTCGTAAAATCTTGTGAAGTTTTAATATTATAGACTAATTTTTTTCTTTCTACAAAGAATTTACTGACTTAATGTAATTACTAATTGAAATTATTTGGAGTTTGGCAGCAGTTTATTGTGGGCATTTTGTATTTGTTTAAGTTTTGTCCTATATCATGGGTGCCCAACCTTTTGTTTCCTATGCACCAAATTTTCCATTTTCAGTACAGATCCGCCACATGAGCTTTAACCTCCTATCAATCCTATGAGCATGATAGTTTGGACCTATTTGGCAGTTATAAGCCTACAAGGATTTATTTGTCACTCAGAATAAATGTGACGACTTTTTTGTTCTTCACTTGTTTTTCCAGTTGCAAATGGAGCAGAAGCGGTTGGTTTTGCCCAGGTAAATTTGTGAAGACCAAAAAAAAAAGAAAAAAAACATTCATTTTAAATTTGAAAAAAATTTGGGCATCTTCAGTTGCTTTTGCTTTGGACCAAAAATAAAAGTCTTCATTAAATCACAATTGCTTTTTCTCGCTATTGCGCTACTACGTCACTTGTAATCGTGCAATACCCCATGCGCCCCGGTCCTACATTTTCCTTAATTTTTTTTGCTTAAAAAGAATTGGAGTTTGCCATTATTTCAAATAAGCAAAAGGGGTTTGCTTGCTGAAAAAAGCCTGAGAACTTCTACTCCTAGTTAGTGATGTACCAATACCATATTTTAAGCCGATACCGATACTGCCGATACCACCGATACTTTTATATCTATCGAGCTCCATCAGTAAAAACTTTTGCAACACCAAAGAATGTATTTACTAAATCTAGCTTCTTATTGCATTTTGAATTTTTTCTAGGTATTTATCTATCATTACACTAGTCTACACAATTTTGGAAGCAAAGTAGAAAACAGGTGCCCTTGGCTAACTTTGGGGCGTTGATTTCAAATCTGATGTTCATTTTTTTGTATCAGCCTTAATTTTTCAGTAATCTTACACTAACTTTTCCCCAAAGAGCTTTAAAATGTTGTATAGCATACACCAACTCTTTGCAGTTTTTAAAAGCTGAATGCACAAATTTGTTGGCTGATAAGTTGTGTAAATCGTCCACAACAACATTCTTTATCAGAACGCAACATTTTACCTACCTATGTGCTGCATCATCCTGTGTTTCACTCTGTTTGGCATTTCCATGATGTGACACTTTCCACCTTATTACTGTACTGTATTTCTGCCTTTCTCTTGTTGCTTTTATCACTCTTTCCCAACTGAATATCACATTGTTTTCCTACAAATATTCTCTCTTCTATAGACTTGCAACTGTGATGATCCTTTCTGAAATTCCTTGGTTTGCATTGGTTCAATAGAAGCTGCGGTGGTTGCATAACTTGATGAGTTTTACTGCTATTGGAAGTGTTAGTACAGTTAACACAAGGCATTTATTTGAAACTCACGAGGCGACTGGTTTCATGTTTTTTAGGGCATTTATAAACTTAGAATCGAGATAGTGTTTTGTTAGTTAGTTAGAAAGTCTTGCTGAACTTCAGAATTTAATACCATAAATTTTTTTTGCAGAAATTTATTAAAAAGTTTATTCTAGTGCTTGAGTAATTAAACATGTCAACATTACAGTGCAGAGGGTGTATAAATGATCCTGACAGTTTCTGTTACATCTGAGTCGGTTTACGAGAAAGAAAGACAGACAAAATATCATTTAATTCATAAAGAATGCTTACTACGCTTACTTTGGTGTGAAACTGGTAGACCAAGACAAGTCCTGGGCCCCATAATCTGTACGTCGACATTTAGCTTGTAGATGAAAGGAAAAAAAACATTTCTCATTTGGAGTTCCAATGGTATGGTAAGACCCACAGAATCATCTTAGTGACTGTTACTTTTGTGCTGTCAAAACTACTGGTTTAACATCTAAAACAAGGTCTTCCATAGAATATTCCAGTTTGCCATCAACAATTTAACCAGTTCCTCATAGTGTTGAACTTCCTATATCAACGTTCTATGGTTTTTAGCTCAGTGAAAGTGAATCTATATCTTTAAGTGAGAAGAGTGAACTACATAAAAATTTTGTAGTTTTCATTCTTGTTTCTGATACTCCATCAAATTTTGTAGACCTGTGTTATTCATTACGATATTATTACAAATCTCTAAAAGAAATCATTAATTATGTTACAAATCCAATCCAGTTTCAGGGGGGAACAAAAATTTTTTATATTTATACTAGAAAAAAATATAAAAAAATTTTTATATTTATTTTGTGCTTAAAAAGTATCGGTAGGTATCGGCTATATTTACCGATACCAATACTACTTGCCGATACTACAAAAATAGGCCGATCCAGCGATACCGATACTTAAGTATCACTTACGCCTAGTTAAAGGACTATGGATAGCATTAGTAACGCGAAATGCATTGCTTTGCAAATAGGTTAAAATGACAGAAAAAACTTTGGTGAAACTTTTGTGCCTATCGCAGTGTTGTTGTCAATGATTTGAAATAAAAACAATCAATAATGCTAACTTAAACGTAGCTTTTCCTATTGCAACGTTATTAAAAAATTTTGACTACTGTTAACAGATTTTGAAACGTGCACTTATACAAAATCGTGCTGATGAAATGCGATTTAATATATGTTGCAGCAACTTGAATGCATGTGTAATGTTTATGAAATACCTATGGAAAACTCAAAACAAATTACTCAGATATACTAAACATCAAATTCGTTTCCTTTTCAGTCGAATTGTTAAAACACTGACCTATCTTGCCTGAATAAAAGTTTATTTCCATTTGTTTTCCGTTATGAATAACTCAGTGCGCTAGCAGTTTACCTGCATGATTTCCTTTAAGTTTTTGAGAAAGGCACGTCATAACAAATTCCTAAATGCGATCGTCCTGCTTACCGACAACAGTGACTTCATCATGGTCGTCCTCTTTTTCTTTGTATAAAGTCGGAGGCGTTAACAAGGGAAATCACGAACCTATTATCCCGACCTGCTGTCGGAGATACCAAAATATTGCTGTCCGAAAAAAAAGGTATTTTAAAAGTTTTTAATTTTTTGCTGTGGCTTTAAGTTGAAATGCCATTTTAAAGCTGTATCTGAAACAGAATGTAGTAATCAAGTAGACATTAATATGCATTTATTCTTTTATAAAACTCTATGCATTATGCAAATTTCGTGTTCTTTACGACTTCACTGCATCACATGGCAAACCGCAAAAAAAATTCAATTAAGGTTTTTGATACTGGATATGATCAGACTCCGTGGTTAAACGTGCGTGGTTTTTTATAAACATAAATGTTCGGAAATATATTAATGCGAGTTTCGTTGTAAAACCATTGAAAGCCTTTAAATTTAGGCTTGCAAATAATTGCATTTGAATGGTTTTCGGTGTGTGTGTGTGTGTTAATAAGTGAAATAGCGCTAATGGGTGTAAGTTATTTGTGTTTTATTGCTTATAGTTTTTTTAAAGTTGAACCGTAACAAGTTGACTAGCTTTGTTACCCAATGTAAAAAAACTCCTCGGTCTCTACGTTGGATTTTCAGCCATTGGATCCGGGGATGTACTGTAAAAATAGATTATCACTTTGCAAATATAACGTGTTAATTTAGTTTGTGTTGGGAAAAATTCACAAAAATAAGAAAAAAACCTATTAACTTGATATTAAATTATAACTGTGATTTTATTTTCCAGTTTATTTTTTAAAAATGTGAAAACGTTGTTCTTAAACCCCTAATTTTACAGTTTCACTTTTATCTTGATTTAGATATCGGATGGTTTTTCACCCATGGGACAAGAACAACCGTGTCAACCCGTATCGATTTACGCTGCTAGTGGGCGCTGCGCAGCGACAAAATCAAGACGGACTGTCAACCTTAAAGTATCGTATCGTACAAAAGATTAAAAATCCTCTTTATACCAATATAACAGCTGACGTAGGAAAACCGCCTTTGAAGCCGAATGTCTCGTCATTTGGAACTGGAGTCGATATCGTTGTCAGCTTGTCTCTACTCTTATTGATGCTTTCTTTTACCTGTTGCACTTGCTTTAAATCCAGGCTATTACATCTTCTAATCTGTCCCAAACGGATTCGATGACTTTGACACGATACCAAACGTGAAATAGGTAATTTATTGTTATGAACTTTTGAAAAGTGACGATGTGATGAGAAAATGCCACCCGATCAAGTTTCTCATTTTTGCACGATCGATATTATTAAGCAATGTGATGAAATAAGTTCACAGCTAATTAAGGCTTATTTATATTATCGTTAGGTGACAACAATTAAAATACAACAACCTATTCTTGCGTATTATCGCCATCACTTTTCTCCTTCGAAACCTCTCGCAGATAATAATGCTGGTGTCAGGACGGGTGCCTTTTCTAGACGATAAATATTATTCTAGTCTATTATCCTATTTGTGAAATTGATCAATGCATTTTGCTGTTGTGCTAGTTTATTTGAACATAAATGATTGTCTCTTATCTTTACCTTATGTAACATCTGCAATACCTGTTTTAAGAAGAGTTTTTTACTGCTTATTAGTAATAGTAAGCATTATGTTAATTACAAAAGTTTTTTGCATATTTTACTGAAATTGAAAAAGTTGAAACGTAACCCAAGCTATTGAAAATAATTTGAAGAAAGTTTATTCAAGTGAATATTTAACATACCTTCTTGTTTGACTGTTAAGTTTTCTGAAAATCCGAAATGTAAGTTTCCATTTTAAGACTATTCTGCAAAAAGTTAACTTAAAATTCTTTATTGAGAATCGCGATTACCAAAGATTCTTAAAAGTTTAGTAATAGCTGGAAGAAAAAAATCTCTGAATTTAGTAAAAAAAAAAGTATCATCTCTGCAGTCTATCATTAGTTTCTTTTTGTCCATCATAATTTTCTTTGTTTATCATTGTATTCATAACGTCACTGATTATAGTTATCGACGAAGTAGCTGCCAAGATAATTAAGCTCTAATCGAGAATATGAAGAAAATTGTTAGTTTTTCTCGTAAGTTTTATTGGTAGAATTTTACTTAGCCTCTCCGTACTAGCGTTTTTCACTCTTCTGATTTGAATCGCGTAAACTTCAGCAGAAATACATTTTTTTTGCATTTGTTGACTAAAAATATAACTTATTTCGTAAATCTTTTTATAAAAAAATTCTCTTTAATGTTTAATACACTTAAAATATTGACTAATTTTTTAAGTTTTGGTTTTTATTGTACGTTATACAATGAACAGATATCCTTTTAGATTCGACTTAACGCTATTTTTCTCAACTTTTCTCGAGCTCTTAATTAATCTACATAAGCTTTAAAAGCCTAATAAAGTCTGACGATTTAGAATTTAAAAGTTATGTAAGCTGAAAATTCAAAACAAAAAAAAACTGTAAAAAATTGTTTAAAAGTTTGCAAATTTCCGGTACAGTAAAGTAACTTCAATTTTTACATTTTGGCTCTTGAAATAGGCTTGAAATGTGATTTCAGAAGCTAGTAAATTAAAGGAAAAGTGCAAAATAAATGCAAAATAAAGCATTGCGTTGAAATGATTGGCGATATTAGAATTTAAGACTGAATTTTGAATTAAAAATCTAAATTAAATCAGTGAAATTAAAATTTTTATGCTTTACTGCAAAAGCAGAAAATTTGCAAACTTGCCGAAAAATGTTTATTTTATCCCTTAACTTTATCCCTATCTTGGGCTACACAAAATTAGTACCGCTTTATTCAACATGTCACAATTGCGAACAGCTAAGAAATTCTAGAATTTTATCAAAAATAATATAATGATTGCAAGTGTTTTGCAAACAGTGGGCTTTGATAGCTTGGCTGTTGAGGAGAATAGAGTTAATGTGCTTTGTTATTGCGCTGAATTTCTCAATATGTGGTTCACGTATTTAGTTTTCGTTGCATCTAAAGAATTATAGTCAGATTCATTTCGAATAGATTTCTAGATTGTTTGAAACGTCTGTGATGAGGATGGATGACACGCAATTAGAATAGTTTGAAAAACACTTTGTTCCGATAAAATAACGTGTATGCTAGACTTAGAGGATGAATAATATTAAGAAATATAAAGCTTTTAAAATCTAGTCCAGTGGATTAAGATCAACGGAAGAGCTATTCTGCTTAAAGTAGGTAAAGTTTACTTTTGCATAAAACTTGTCCAAGATTGGCCACTTTACGCTCATGAAATAATACTTTAGTTCTTGATTTATCTTGTGTCTTTAAAAATAGTAGATTAAGTTGGAAAATATGGTTTGCAAGAAATTCTCACAAGGGTCACTTGTTGTGTTGAGGATCTGGCTATTAGAAAAATATTTAAAGCAGAAAAGAAAAAAAAAAAGATTTTTTATATTTTAATTAAAGCTGGCCATTTTTTTTTGTCCTACAGTAAAAAAGGAAAAAAAGTGGTAAAAGTTGTTGATTTTTATTTTTATAAAAACAATGCGCTATTGTAGAAAGTGATATAGAGCAAGACTTTTAGCCGTGAACGAGAGTACAACAAAATATCGCAAAAATCAAATAAGTTGAACAAGTTAAAAATCGCGATACAATCATCAAGCATATTGTAAAACTTTCTATTCCAAATAAAGTAGTGTCAGCTATACATAAAAAATTGTGAAATAATATTGTAGTCACATGTATTTCTGTTTCCATTTTCGGTACTAACTCTTCTTAAATAAGTGCCAGTTTTGAAATAAAGTTACTTTTTCACGTGGCTTCAATCTTATTAAAATTGCCTGGCTTTGCAGCTGCTGTATTCTATCTGCCTAAGCTAACCAAAAGAAAATTTAATAGAAGAGTGCACTTCAGTAATTTCGCTAATTTCTTAACTTGCGAAATGAATAAAGCAAGTCACTTTTGCGTTGTGATATTTTGAAAAATATGTTTTGCATGAAGCACAGCTGCTGAATTTCAACTTACATGCATTTGTTGACTGAGTTAATTTATTGGTTGTGACGCCTTTCGCAAGGCTGAGCCTTAAATGTTTCCTAATTACTTATTATGCTTACATTTTTTTAAATCTTGAAATCCTACTTGAAAATTTATTATTTGGCCATGACATTTTTTATCTTTCGGTAGCAAAAACAGTTTTTTTAATTGCGTTGTGAACAAAAAGATTGTTTTTTTGGCTTTTCAGACTAATATCTTTATTACTAGAAAATTGACTATTTGCTTTAGTTATGTGGTTGACCATCTGGTGCCAGTTCTAGAAGTGTACCTTAGTACTCGATGTGATTTTTTGTAAATTTCATTATTAAAAAAAATTTACTTTCGATTTGTATGGGAAATTGTCATTTTGTGTCGCCGGCGCATTTGCAATATTACACTCCCACGCGTGCAATTTTTAGTTAACGTGTTGAGTTGTATTAAAAACAAACTGCATAACTATTTGAGCAGTTTAGCAGTGTTATTTCATATTTTTGTTAACCTGCTGCTTTATGACAATATTTATTTATCAGTATATATACAAAAATTCAGTATTCGGTTTACAAAGATACCTTTGATGGCATGTAATTTTTTGTTTAAATTATCTAGCCGGAATTGTGTTTCATTAGCAATGCATTTCTAATTTTTTTGCATAAAAAAAAAGGTTATTTCTACTGTATAGCCACAAAATGAAATTACAAATTACTCAATTCCAAACACTAATTTTTTCTGAAACAGTCTGGTTAAAATATCTATATTGGAAAATATAATTAAAATATTGAAAATATAATCAAAGCTTTCCATTTAAATCAGGGTGGTGTAAACGGCGGCCCGCTGAAGAATTATAAACATTCTAAATCTTGTTGATCAGTCTTTTAGAGCAGCCTGAGCAAACGGCTTAAAAGATTGCTTAAGTATTCCATTTAAGAACCATTTTTTTTGTAAAATTAATTATGAACAAAAAAGTAGTCTTGCTTGCTTTTTAAAACAGTTTTTGGTCGTAGTTGATTTGTAACTATCCAAAAAGGCCCATAGAGATATTTTTTACCTTGAAAGTCAAAGTGAATATAATAAAAAAACAAAAAACTTAAAAGTCTTCTCTTGACGTTTAAGGTAAAAACACTACTTTTTTTGCTTTTTTGGATACTTTTAATTTAATTGCAACTCGCTATTTCTAACAATTTTAAAAGTTGCCCACGAAAATAAAAATTCGGACCACCCTGACTTAAATATTTCCAACACTTACCGTTCTGATAAATAAATATTATCTTATCCTCTGTGAAAAAAATTACGAGATATCTGGATTAAAGAATACTCCGGCATACGAATTTTGTATTGAATTTGAGTGAAAATTAACATAGGTCTTTGCAATGGTAATTTGGCTAAAAATCATTTTTACGCAAATGTTCTTTTGATTTTTTTTTACTGCACCTTCATTTTCTTGCCCTTTTTTTATTTTAATTACACTTCGTTTTATTTAGCTACTTTCATCGTACGATAAAAATTATTTAAAATATTGCATATAGTAGTTTTTTTTTACAAGCATAAAGCTGCATCACGTACTACGCGAAAAGTTCTATAAGTGTTATGTGTTAAGCACAAAAATGGTTATCGTACGTAAATGCAACTCTTGTAAAACTAAGTAAATTGGTCCAATTTTAAGATTCTAGTATTAAAAAAGTATTTGCAAAAACCAACTTAATTATTTACCTAAAGCCAATGTGATTCAAAAAGCTTTAAAAACTGTTTATTGTCAATGTGTTTACACAACTCTTTGTTTTTTTAACTAAATGATACAAGTATAAACAGAAATTGATATTCGCATATGAATATATGCTTGCTAAATAAATAGCGTATTTTTGTTATTGATTTTAACAATCACTGTTGTAATAAAGGTTATTTCAGCGTATTTGCCTAGTCACCAGTGTTTATATCACTGTGATGGACAAACATGACATGTCAATAAACTTGTATATATCATTGTCTCCGCAGTTTCATTGTATTATATTTGCTGCGCGATGAGCACAGCTACCAGCGGGTAGTGAAGCCGGACGTTATTTTTATAGTTCGGCGAAGAGGTCTGAAAAGGTCGTAGAAGCCGCCTTGAAATTTCTCTCACGTGATCTACAAACAGGTTTTTCTCATTCACCCCGCGTACGTTTTGATTGCATTAATCAAACGTTTTTTTAAAAGGAAAACCATACCCTTTTATCAGGTGGTGCGTTTGCAATCTCAAGTTAGCAAGTTTTACAAAGCATTGTACCATTATTTCTGGATAGCACATAATGATAATAAAAAAAGATTTATTTGAAAAAGTTGCTCAACCTGGTCAGCAGAGTGCTCAATGATGTTGATCAGAGCAATTTATTACAGAATTCAATTGTTTAATAAAGTCCTTATTAAACAAGCGTTCGGAATTGCATCCTGGTCAGCAGAGTGCTCAATGATGTTGATCAGAGCAATTTATTACAGAATTCAATTGTTTAATAAAGTCCTTATTAAACAAGAGTTCGGAATTGCATCCTGGTCAGCAGAGTGCTCAATGATGTTGATCAGAGCAATTTATTACAGAAGTCAGTACACTTTTTCCAAATTCAAAACATTAAAACATATTAAAAACTCCCCTACAGACTGTTTCACCTGCACGGTTCATCAGGGGGTTCTAGACAATTTAATAAAATAAAATAACAAAAAACCTTTAAAAAATCAAATTAAATTTAAGATCAGCTATAAACAGAACTCTGTTTTAACTCCGACAGCAAAGATGTAAACAAAATAACAAGTAATCGAAAGCGCTTTGCGATTTGGATAGGTTTGCAAAAGATAAAAGGAAGGGAAAGAACAAAAAAGAAAGAAAAAAAGGCGCGTAGTACAGTAAGGTGACGTGAGAAAAACAAAACTTGTATCTGAAAGCGTGATAAAATAATACTACTGTATTGCAACAATCGAAGAAAAATACACAAATAGCAAAGAATATTTTATAGATTAAAATTTTTCAGTTTAAATTTAGTTTCGTGCCGACATTTAGATAATAATTCCGAGCGCTTAATTGATAAAAAAGTTTTTTGGTCGCTTGTTAAAATGATCAATTTTTATGTTAAACATAGTTATCAGGCATCAGTCAAGGCTCAAGATATTAATATGCGAAATTATTTGGGTTTATGCGAAACGACATTTAAAACAAGATAGAATAATCGATAAGCAATCTTTCAAAAATAGAAATAGTACTTTCAGGTATCCAGCCAGCTGAGCTTCGCCGACTGGGAGCGACACTCTCCTTGGCTTACCGTGGATCTCTGGACCCCGATCATATTTTGCATGGTCTTTTAAGTGGGTCCTCAGATACTGGCCAAGTGAGACTAAGATCCAGACGCCCGTTTGTGCCAGGTGCGCGGAATCTCTTGGACAATCTTGCCAGACTTGGCATCCGCGCCTCTGAATGGACAAATCATAAATGGAACGCGGAGTACTGTGAAAGAGCTTCCAGGCTCCGTGCTTTTGTGCCCGGGACCAGTGTCAGGCCTATTGGGATGGGCTTACCCCGAGCAGCTTGGGTTAAGCTCAACCGCCTGCGTACTGGTGTTGGGCGATTCCATTCGTCCATGCACAAATGGGGTCTCGCTCCTTCACCGAATTGCGAGTGTGGC
The DNA here is from genome assembly GCA_963680785.1 of Diplosoma virens. Classification (NCBI taxonomy): domain Eukaryota; kingdom Metazoa; phylum Chordata; class Ascidiacea; order Aplousobranchia; family Didemnidae; genus Diplosoma; species Diplosoma virens. Next base: position 25,986,396 of record OY796894.1, read on the forward strand.
GCCTCAGAGCAAACCGCAGACCATGTACTAACAATGTGCCCTATACATCGGGCACCACATGGAGCACGCGGTCTGACGGTTTTGGATGACGAAACTCGATGCTGGCTTAATAACATCACTGCCAGCATCTGATCCAGGCAGTGCAGCACTCTGGGGTAGTAAAAGGATAAACCCTCGGCCCCAGTTCTGTTTGTGTCTGGCCTGGAGTGGATGCCCTTCAAACGATGACGACGACGAAAAATAGAAAGCTGGAAAATGCAACCGAACTCTCCAAATATATTTGGCTCTGTAAAGATAAAGACAAAAATTTTGAAATAAAGTGGAAGCTAATTCGTAATGCACCTTCTTACAAAACCGGATCCAAATTTTGTCAACTATGTTTAACATAAAAATTGATCATTTTAACAAGCGACCAAAAGACTTTATCAATTAAGCGCTCGGAATTATTATCTAAATGTCGGCACGAAACTAAATTTAAACTGAAAAATTTTAATCTATAAAATATTCCTTGCTATTTGTGTATTTTTCTTCGATTGTTGCAATACAGTAGTATTATTTTCTCACGCTTTCAGATACAAGTTTTGTTTTTCTCACGTCACCTTACTGTACTACGCGCCTTTTTTTCTTTCTTTTTTGTTCTTTCCCTTCCTTTTATCTTTTGCAAACCTATCCAAATCGCAAAGCGCTTTCGATTACTTGTTATTTTGTTTACATCTTTGCTGTCGGAGTTAAAACAGAGTTCTGTTTATAGCTGATCTTAAATTTAATTTGATTTTTTAAAGGTTTTTTGTTATTTTATTAAATTGTCTAGAACCCCCTGATGAACCGTGCAGGTGAAACAGTCTGTAGGGGAGTTTTTAATATGTTTTAATGTTTTGAATTTGGAAAAAGTGTACTGACTTCTGTAAAAAAAGATATATATAAAGTAGAACGCCGATTATCCGAATTAATTAAGACCAGGGGCGATTCCAATAACTGATTTTTCGGATAATCGAACAAAATGCAATCTTGCAATAAAAAGCATCATATAGCCAACACATATGGTCATTTGTAGTTCTTTATGGGCAATATAGTGATCACTCATTTTTTTTGTTTTCAGTTTGTCACTCTTCGTTTGCGCCTTTTTCTCTCCTATAACCAACTGTGCGCTTGTGTTCTCATATCGCCAGTCAGACCCGGCACCCTTTAGCGCCAGATACAAGAATGAAACTGCTTAGCTTGTTCACCAAAACCTATCGGCTATATATACATTTTTGGTTTTATTCCAAAATACTTTTTGCTTTAGCCAATTATCGTATGAGCAGTTTTATTTTTATTCTTAATTGCTTCATTAATGTATTCTAATTATGTATTTTTTTGTCTCTGTGTAGATGTAAAATTACCTTCTGATGAGCTGTAGGCTCAAGGTGAAACAGGTTGTTGAGTTTTTTTTTTTTTTAATTTAATTAAAATTCTTTGCGTGGCTTTTATTCTTTAATCTGCTGCTCTTGAGTTTTCATTGAGCTCTCGACTGACTTTCTTACTTTTTTAATTATAGACCAGTGGCGTGCGGTCAGGGCATGCAAGTCATGCGTTGCATGACCAAATTTTTAGGGAATGCATGACAAGCTTTTGCGCGAAAAGGTATAGATTTTTTAATCTAATGAGAAATGGCTCTGCTTTGGGATGAAATTTGATGGCGATCCGAGGTGAAAACCTTTTTTTTAGAGAATACTACAAAATTAGGGCAAATTTGCAAAATCCGCTAATGCTTTGAAGTAATAACCTTTTTTTTCGGGAACATTTCAATTTTGGGAAGAAAAGTATAAAATTTGCGATTGATTGAAAGTGAAGACTTTTTTTTGTGGGGGGTAATGCTACAATTTTGCGACAAAAATTATAAAATCTAGATTTCGAGCGATGACGTTTTTTTTTGGAGAACACCATAATTTCAGGACGAAAAGTATAAAATTTCAGACTGATTCAAAATGAAAACTTTTTTTTAGAGAACACCTTGATTTTAGGACAAAAATCGGTGTAAAACACGATGATATTAAGACTAAAAATTTGAATTTCACAAACAATTTTTTCCTACCCGTAAAATATTGCATGTCTTCATCTACAACGCCATGATCGTAGGACTAAAAATTAGTATCTCACACAGAATTTTTTTCCTAGCAGTAAAATATTGCATGTCTTGACCACCCATAAAATACCTGATTGCATGACCAGATTATGGCATGTCAATTGCATGACCAGTCTCAGAGGTTACCGCACGCCACTGTTATAGACCTTTATAAACATCATTTAGCAAGGTCATCAAATATATTTTTATAATTTAAATTTATTTGAATAAACATTTGGTGGTACAGAATTTATTATATTTAAATTTATTTCTTGATCTTTTTTTATAACCACCATAATTGTTTTCATAACATGTATTATAAATTAGCTCATGTTGCATTAGCATTAGTATAGAATATTATTTGTTGCCATGTGCACACATTACACAAAATGCCTATGATTTTATTTTAGGCCTACACGTAAATATTCTCATTACTAAGTTATTATGTGTACATTTAATGCAATTTAGCTCCTCGGTTACTGGTGAGTCACTCCATGTTCGTGAAACTTCAGTAATATTCTGTGTGCTACATATAAGTGGGATCACGGAGAGCGAATTTTGAAGGGAGTTTGTATTCATAGGAGCAACATAGCCTATAACTTTCGTTATCATAGTAACTGGGAGCGCATTTTCTATAGGTATTGCTCAACATATCTCTCATTTGCCGTAAACAGCTAGAGTTTTAATTAGATTTTTCAATACCCAATTGTTTTTCCTACGTCGCGTAGCCCTATTAGCCTGTATATAGCTTTCTGTTTAAGCAAAATCATCACTGCAGTAGGCAGCTTGACCTTGTCGGGGAATTTGTGAATTTGTTTTTCCTAAGGACACAACAGAAATCACTCTGGCAGACTGAGCATCAAACGCACGTCCTTTTGCTTACAAGTCGAAATGTTTTCACACTGAGTTATTTTGTCAACTCTTGGCAATTGGCATTGATGGCTACTAGTTGCTCTGAAAAACCTTCATTTTTTCAGCTCACTTTAATTACGGATGTAAAGCACTTCACAATGATCAGCACCGCCTTAGTGTACTGGCAGTTCTTTGCCTTGAAAGAGATTTGCTATTAGAAACTAATTTCTGTTGTATGATTGATGAGTTTGCTATTGCAAAGCACGAAAAGTAAAGATTTGAAAATGAAAGGTTATACATAAACATATGTTCCTTGCGTTTGTAAAATAAAAAAGATTTTTTGCTGTTGCTAACAGTGTTTTTTTTAAGGTTTGATTTAAGGGAACACCAAAAATGTTTATGAGGACGCTTTTTTCAAAACATTTAAAATGAACAACTGCTTATTGAAGTATTATCTGGCAAAGCAGGCTATACTGTCAACACAGTGCATTTACAAAATCACAACACAAATTTGTCAATTTCAACTTCATCACATAGCTCCTGCTCGTCAGCAAAAGCATCAGTTTCTTGTATGTCATCTGCAGCCATCATTGTTTGTAACGCTCGCTTTGTCACTTTTCGTCTATTCTTTGCTGTTATCCAATTCTGAGCAACCTCCACAGCGCTTTCATCGTCTAGATGGTTTGGGCCATTCATCGAAACATTTATTAGCACGTTTAGAGTTACATCAAGCAGCCTGTTACGCTGTTTAGTTTTAACACGGCACATAGCGGAAAATCCTCCCTCTGGCCAGGCTGTTGCAAGTGGAATGAACAAGGCGATGCAACAAAGTAGGTGCAATTCGGGAAATATTTCCTAAAAATTTTTATCTCGAACAAGTTTGCTGCAAACAGCAATGGCATCCAGGCAAAACTCAAACTCGGGCATAATCATTCTATCCTTCAGCGTTTGGTAATCATTTATTACTTTCAAGATTTTTTCATCTGAAGCGACTTTGAACCTTTTGATCAGCAGTTTCAGATCCTGATTTCCATAAAGCTGTCGCTGGTTGGCATTAAGAGGAATTTCTTTCGCATCAAAAATGCGAAAAGCAAACAGAATTTGAGGCTCCGGAAGGCGATCTTCAAGATTTCGTAGCAAGGCTTCACAGTATGTTTTGGTAGTGCATCGAATTTGCTTAACATCATCTTCATAAGGTCCTTTTGTGTTGCAGGCAAAATTTTTGAAATCTTTTCCCAATCTAGTTTCAGGCTATTTATAACCTGATCCGAATCGGCAATGTTCCTAATTTCTTTTTTGCAAAATGCAAGAGCTGACTGCAAGTGAGAAAAATGGAAGCTTCCTTTTTGGAAAAGTAATGATAACTTGTTTAGATGCTCTAAAGCAGTATGCAGCAAGTAAAGGGAAAACAAAAAGTGCTTTGTACAAATTAAGTGAAGAATACTTACTGCTGTGCAATCTTTTTTGTAGAAGCAAAATAATTAAAAGTAGCATACACAGCTGATAGTTCTGCTTTCATTGTTTTTATAGCCTCACCATGAGTAACCAACAGGTACGGCAGGCTTTGACTAATTTTTGCTTAGAAGAATCAACATCAGCGGGTTGTATTTCATACAGTTTAGCTGTTTTTAGAGGTGATCTGGAAAAGTACTTCCATGTCTGGACTAAACCGCGTTCACAATCTTGGATGTGCTGTAGCTCTTTTACTGTGTCCGTACAGGCCAAGGCCAAACGATGCGCATAGCAATGCATTGTGTAAGTAGCTGGGCATTGTTCCGTCAATTTCTAAGAGAGAGAATTGCAGCGGCCTATCATAGCAGCTGCTCCATCACATGCAAATGCAACGTGTTTACTGACATCAAGATTGTAATCGCAAGCAGCTTCATTCCAAAGTCGAAACAGGTTAGCAGCAGTTGCTCCACCAGCATCAATGTGTCGAATATCTAAAAATGCTGTTGCCTGGCATCCCTTTGTGTTGATGTACTGAACAAAAGTTATGTATTGCTGAAATGTAGCAATGTCGGTGGTTTCATCGACCATAGTAGCCCAGCATGGGCTCTCCTTGACACCAGAAACAATGTGATTACTCAGATGCTCTGAGATAAGCAAAATAAACTCAGTTACTGCAGTGAACTGATATGGCGTAAATCGCAAAGTCGGTCGTTATGGCCAATGCGGTCCACCAATGTTTGCAAAGAAACTATTTTTCGATTTGCTACTTCTTCTTTCATAACCCAATAAATTAAGTGCACTCGCTCAGCAACTGTGCTAACTTTATTTGTAATGCGATCCTGATGCATACAATGAAACAGCGAGGCACGTTGATTTTTTTCCATGCTATTTGCATTTTGGTGTTGATCAGAGCTGATATGGTTATCCAACTTGCTTGGCCGTTAAGGCCTTGCAGGCTCGGCAGTGAAAACATTACAATTCTTTCCTCGGCCTGTGTTAACTACTGGATGTTTAGAGCATAACAAACATATTATGCCTCCATCAACATGCAGAGTGAACATGTTCATGTTTAGCGATTCATCGAACCCTTTTAGCTTAATCCATGATTGAAAATAACATTGCTAAATGCTTTTTTTGACTGACCGCTAGCTGAAACAGACAACTGAATGCTTTTCTTTGAATCATTGACTTCTGAAACTGTTGAATGCTGTTCTTCCTGCACTGCTGAAAAATTATTTTTACAGCTACTGCTACAGATGTTTGCTTTTTTTGGCTGGCTAACAACACTTACATCTTCTTTAGCCTTATTACAAAAGTATTGTTTTATATCTGGATGACTAGCTTTACGTTTTTGTGAAGACATATTCTAAGATTTAGAAAAGTGTTATAAAATTTAGTGCAATGCTACGGAAAAAACTAAGACGAATGGTTTATGTAAATCCTCGTAATTTTGCATTTGCATTTATTTAAGCAACAGCCAAACTCATTTGACAAGAATTAATCTTAATTGGTCATTTAGTATTACAAAATTTCTATTGTGACATCACACTTGTACTGCTTAGAAATTATTTACCAACTGCTCCATTCCGAACAGCACTTTTTAAAACTAGTGAGTAGTGATGTCAACTGCCACCGTGAATGTGGCAACTAACTGCCAACATTTCATTAACAGGCAGTTATCCAACTTTTATTAACTGCCACTATCGTGAAGTTGGGGCTTTCCCCAAATGTAAAGGAGGGATTCCCCTAACCACAAGTAGTCGCGTCAAAAAATGGCAATTTCCAAAAACGATGATTTTCAGATCATCAAAATAATTTCTTTGTAGAACATGCATACCAATATTTTAAGGGAGCCATTGATTGAAAAAGTGAAATTTTATGGTGACGCAGTGAAAATTTATGAGGCCGTTTTGTCACCATAAATCGCCTTAAAAAAAACACTGGTTGTAAATATCAGGTATATTATTAATATCTTTGTCCATATTCTTCTAGTAAAATTAGAGTCTAAACTGCTGTGAAATTTTTATTTGAAGATAAAAACAATAATAAAAACTCCACGTTTCGGTATACTATAAAATCAGTAAACCTTCTTCAAGAGATTAAATGAAACATAAACATTATCAGCAATGAAATCACAGCGGTGCAAAAAAAGAAAAAAACCAAAAAACATTTGTAATCTATAACGACATCTAACGGATTTCAATTATTTTAAAATTTTTTAATTTTGATTAGCAGTTGGATAAAAACAATTGGTTTTGTTATTAAAAGCATGATTATTTGAATGAATAAAAAAGGGCTCTAAAAATCTTCTTGTTGTACGATCTGTTTCTTTTGCCAAAATTGAGTAATTCCAATCCATATGGTGATTTTGTAAATATACTGTACATGTTTCACCAAAGCGGATTTGTTGTTCATAGTATTACTTTTTAATCGTGCTAAATTTTTTGGACTCACATCACGCATGTGTTCTTTACATGTCGTACAAAATGCCCGACCAGTTTTACCTATGTAAATGCCATGAATGTAAACACGGAATTTCATAAATTACTCCTGGCTGTTGCTTTGGTTCAATTGGATCTTTTAGGTTCGGTAAAATTTGCTTAATTGTTTGAAGAGGTTTTGTACTGATATTTTATTTTGTAATTATACGGTTTAAAATTTCAGCTATATCTGGTAAATAAGGTAGGGTTACTATTCCTTTGTAGTTTTTGCTCTTTTCTTGTTCCTCAATTTTGCTGAATTTAAATTGATCAAATGTTTTCTTTATAAGCCAATTTGTGTAGTCGTTATCTTCCAATGCATGTCGCAGCATTTCTTTTTCTTCTTTAAAATCTTTCAATTCCGTAATTAGTTTAGATGCTCCGGTTAATAAACTAATAGTAGCACTTTGTTTTTGTGGCTGTGAATGGCAAGATTCGTAATTTAAATAACGGTTGGTGTGGATTTCTTTTCTATATATTTTAGTTGCCAATATTCCACCTTTCTTCATAACTACCTTATCTCGAAATAGTTATTTGCTTTTTTTTCACTTTCGATGATAAATTTGATGCTTGGTTCAATGCTATTTACGTCATCGAAAAAATTTTGTACCATGTCTGACTTTATTATGACAAATGTATCATCTACAAATCTTGTCCATAATTTTGAATGGGAGAAAAAAAGAATTTATCGCTTTGATCTCGATGTGCTCCATAAGTAAATTTGCAATAGCAACAGAAATAAGGGAGTCCATTGGAACACCAAATATTTGTTGATAAAAATTTTTCTTGACATGTAAAATACGTATTGTTAAAACAGAAGTTCAAAGAAATTTCAATATTATTAATTGTCATTTCAGTACGTTCACTGAGTATAATATCGTTTGTTAGTTGTTCACATGCAACATTTTTTGCAAGATTAATAGGAATTTTGGTAAATAATGACACTACATCAAACGAAACCATTTATTCATTACTTTCAACATTAACATTTTTTAAGAAATCAGCAAACTGGTAAGAATTTTTAACGGTAAATTTAGTCTTGCCAATTAGCGGTGATAATAATTTAGATAATATTTGGATAAGTTTTGTAATGATGAGTTAATAAAAGAAACAATTGATCTCGTGGAAAAATCTTTTTTATGAAGTTTTGGTAAACCATATAAACGTGGTGCACATGAATCACTACTTCGTAAAAAATAATATTATTGTTTCGTAATACGATCACGTTTTAATAAGTCGAAATAAATGCATTTAAACGTCTTTCTATGGACTTCGTTTGATCTTGTTTGATTGCTTTGTACTGTATTTGTTTCATTTTTAATAGTTGCAACAAATTTTTGTAATTATCAGTTTAATTGGGAATTACACTACAATTGTCTTTGTCAGCTTTGTAGATAAAAATTTCATTATTTTTTGATAAATCAATTAACGCCTTCTTTTCGTTGTTGATTAAATTCTTTTTTAGTTTTCTTTTATTATTGAAGACACTAACGACTTGATTGCGGACAAGGTTGGCTGAATGCTCTGGTAGTTTTTGTATTCCTTTTTCTATCTCAGCAGGAATCTGTTGTTTTAGTATGACGTTTGATGACACTACAAAATTTTTACCACGTGCCAAAACTTTGCTCTCATCTTCTGTCAGCGTGTGTTTTGAAAAGTTAATAACCTATTTATCTTTTTTCGTTCTCGTTGATGTATCAGTTTTCTTAACTTGTTTCTCTAGCTTTTGTCTATAATGCTGTAATAATTTAAAGTAAGTATTTTGTTCCATCGATTCTATTATTTATTTTTATCTCTGTTTATCCTTCTGACTCGCAGGAAAGCGACGAAGGCGCTATACATAGGGTAAGCAATTACCCCGACCTGCTTCCGGAGATGCCAAGATATTGCTGTCTGCTAGTAATTTAGTAGAGATATTATTGTAATTTAGAACTGCTTGCCAAGACCACCAAGCAGGGGAAAGTGCCGTAAAGTGTCTTTCCCAAGGACACAACAGAATGGCGCAAGTGGGTTTTTGAACCGAGACCATATTGATCATCAGTCCGGTGCTTTAACCACCTATTTTTAGTTTAATCGTAGTTAACATTGAATCTGGCATGAATTTTAAAAAATGTTGTAAGTGTAGTTTTTTAAACGAAATAACGGCGATGGCCCAAACGCCAACTACACCGTCGGTTGACTCTATTCCAATAAGTAATCACACAACCTGCGGCTGACCTCCTTGCTGAAGCACACGCACGGTTCGCAATGAATGAATGTATGCACAAACGATAGCACGAGGTACGAACGAACGATGGTACGAAGTACGATAGTACGAAGGTACGATAGTACGAAGGTACGATAGTACGAAGGTACGATAGTACGAAGGTACGATAGTACGAAGGTACGATAGTACGAAGGTACGATAGTACGGTTCTTCTGCAATCACAGAAGCTCTTAATATTAATGAACAACCACTAACTGCTGATAGTTTTATACAATTATGACATATAACAGTAATAAACATATCAGGCTTGCTGGGCCACAATACCGCTGGTCGATGTGTTTGGTAAATAATATTTGCTGAATCTTGCCTCAGAATTAACAAACTACTTCAAGCATTAACAATTAGCATTAACTTACTCAAATACACTTATTTAAATAGAATGTAAAAAATACAAACAAATCAGAAATTTAAAACTATAAAACTGAAATTAAAACTTTAAAATAACTAGCTAATTTTTTAGCTGCTTGTTTAAATTCCATTATGCTTTGTGAACAAATTACACGTTTTACGAAAAGCAAAACAATGGGCATTGTGACTGATTACGAAGCACATGTGTGAAATTAGGTTGCCGCGTGAAAAACTAAAAAGCCAAACGAAAATAAGGATAATGTTAAACTTTAAATTTTACAGTAAGTGTCACAAACTTTGTTCGGGAATCCCAAAGGACCAGTTGAGCTAGGTAACCCAAATACCTGCGCTGAAACAAAGCTGTGTCTAAATTTTATTTTATTCCGGCTCAAGAAGTAGTCTTGCTATGAGCCTGACGGTTTATACAGTTGGTTTAACGAAAGCTCGGATTGATTTCGTTGAAGACTCTTCTTCACAACAAACAGAGATCACTGTCTCTAATAAAAACGAATGTATTACAAAAATCACGTCCGACCAAACCTCTATTCCACGCTTTGCCAAACTGCAAAGCGAAATCAACGCTATAACTTGAGTCAATCAACACAAATAATTCTACCTCTGTAGAATACAACTGCCAACCACTGGCACAAAATAAATTCAACACTCGACGACCAATACAAAAACTAACGGGCCTTCCACGCCCAACCAAATTACTTCCACTCGAGTGGTCTCAAAATCACATCTAATCATAATAATTCGCTACGCATCGGCTTTATATAGAAACCAAAATCACGTGACGTAAACTTTCTCGTAAATTCGAGATTTAGCCAGGACTCCCTGGAGAGATCGTTACGCGAATATTCTACTGCGTTCGAGATAGCAAAGCTTGAACAAAACATATTAGTCATACTGTCGAGCGAAAGAGAAAAAAAAGATACATGTATCGAGCAATAGAACAAATGGACGTATATCGCAAATAGCGCTCAAAGAGCCGCATTTATTCTCTTATAATAAAACTACGAATTGCTATTAACGGGAATAAATTGTATCGTTATGATTAAAATTATAAATGAAGTGTGACAGTAAGATAGCTTCATTTCTTTTTCTATAGGTTCTAATCCAATGATGAGACTCATTAATACGTAGTTTCAAAAAATTAAAGCCAAATTTTCTTGCTAGCTTTTTTCCAGCAGCTGTATTAATAGGAGATTTGAATTGTAGACTAGTGGGTAAAATATCTACTCTAATATAACTATGATTATAAAACAGATGACCTCTATGCTTCGCAATGCTTTTTGCTTGAGATATAAGTTTACGAAAATCTCGTAAAATCTCTAAACCGCAAAAGTTTTTGATGTTATTGCAAATTTTGCTGTTGATGATACCAGGTATATTATTAATATCTTTGTCCATGTTCTTCTGGTAAAATTAGAGTCTAAACTGCTGTGAAATTTTTATTCAAAGATAAAAACAATAATAAAAACTCCACGTTTCTGCGTATTATAAATCAGTAAACCTTCTTCAGGAGATTAAATGAAAATAAACATCATCAGCAATGAAATCACAGCAGAGCAAAAAAATAAAAAAAATAAAGAACATTTGTAATCTATAACGACATCTAACGGATTTCAATTATTATAAAATTTTCTTAAATCTGCTTTGGTGAAACATGTATATTCACAAAACATCATATGAATTGGAATAACTAAAAAATTTTGGCAAAAGATATAGATTTATACAAGAAGAAGATTTTTAGAATCCTTTTTTATTCATTCAAATAATCATGCTTTTAATGACAAAACCAATTGTTTTTGTCCAAATGCTTATCATAATTGGTAGCACAATTGGTCGCAGACAAAATAGCTTTATATCTGGGGATAAAGCGTTCAGCTTTACGACTTGGGATTTTACCCCCACGCAGAGATAATAAAGAACTATCACGATCCATAGAACGATAAGGGTTTCAAATTTTTGAATATAAAAGCAAAAATATTGGACAATAATAATTGTAAGCTTCAGCGTTTCAAATTGAATGGACAAACAAATTGATTTAGTCACCAAAACCTAGTAACAGGGACCTATTTTAAGGGGGGATGTGTCCCCCGCAATATTTAGACAAAGGAGGACGAAACACCTTTGGTCCCCACCAATTATATGCAAAAATAGTCACTGTCTTTGAGTCTGTCTGTGATAGGATTGCCATACGTCCGGACCTTAAGTTACATTTTGTCCCCCCCAAAAATTTTCAAACAAACTAGGTCCTTGGGTAGTAGTTACAAAATTTAGACAGAAATAAGTTAGCATGAAGAATTAAATTTGAAATGCGAAAAAATGCTTGCAAATAGAAAAAAAATTTTTACACTAACCGTTATTCTATGTTGTGCGGTAGCTTCTTGTTGACGAAATATGTAGACAGCTATTGTTGTTGACAAAACGGCGGTGAAAAGTTGATTTTTCTCGGAGAATTGTCTGGCTTCGATGAGACCGCGAAGATTGCGGACTAACGGTAAAGATGACGATGAAAAAAATTCGTCTATATAAGGAGATGAGACTCACGATTGAAGTGGAAATCGAGCAAAAAATGATTGTCGGCGATACAATTGAAGTTGACAGTAAAGAGAATTGTTGACCGTGAAGTGCTCGATTTCTTCGGGCGCTAACTGTCGCCGTGATAATGTTCCAGAAATTCACTCAGGCTGTCAAAGCTCAGTAGGTTTACTGGAACCACCAACATAAAACTGACAAATCGTTTTACTTATTTATTAATTACACGTTAGCTGGTATTGCTCAAGATACAATAAAACTCTCTCCTATTCTTTTTCCAATAAATGAAACAATTACATCGAGAGATAACATTGCTGATTCTTCCTTAATCGACTACGAGCCAATAAGGGACCGCAATTTAAACGCAATACTTCCAACTTTGGCGACAAGTCTTCGCGCCGAACGCATTCAAGCATTTCTTGATAGCCAGTCAAATTACTCTTCTGTTTCATCCGTCGATATTCATTTTTCTGACGTAACACATTTGTTGCACAATCGTTTTTTACTTTTGCTCTCAAGCATTTCTAGCCCTTTTTTCAACACTGTTTTATCACTTCTTACTGTTTTAGCGTTGGCTTGGGGTTTGATTTTTACTGTCTATACAATTGCAAACATTATTAAAAATCTTAAAAGTACGCTTACTCCTCTTGTGGTATCTAAACTGAACCGTTTTCAAAAAGAGGAGAATACTAATGAGTCTTCCTCCTCCATAACTAATCCCAATTCGGATCCTTTTATTAATAGCGCCACAACTAACGTGTAGAATTATAAAATTGTTATTATCGTTTTTGAATATTTAACAACCTTTCAAAAAAAAATTATCAGTGCTACTTTATTCTGTCTTACTGAATTATTAATCAAGATAAAATTATTAACCAGATTTGTTATTTTTAAAAGAATTGTTCTTTTGCGTATTCATATTGTTTGTGGATATTGTACTGTAATATTTTTGAACATGTACTGCTGTTAGTTCCTTTTAATAGATGCAGCACTATCAACGGCACAATGACGACACTCTGCGACAGAACAGATCGGTAACTACTTCCGTTACACTAAAAGCAGAACAAACATACTGAAGCGTTTGCTGCTCCAGCTAGGCATTGCAGCGATTATATTTGGATACATCGCAAAAGTTTCTTACTTAGTCAACGAACTAAAAAATAAATAAATATAACATTGCTTTTTGTTTTTAGTCGCGCTATAATTTTTTTTCTCTGTATTTACATGTACGTCCCTTTTCACCGTCGTGTCGTCGTGCTGCAAATTGCATTTTTGAGAATTTCTGCTATATTAAAAAATTGTTCTTTTCTTACCCGCCGGGGGGGTATCTGTAGCGATTAATTGGACAGCCTAAATATTTTCACACGAAACACAACTTTAGTTATTATCGGAGTTATAAAATTTGGTTCAAAACGTAAAATTTAACTTTCATATGCTCTATTTTATGGAATTTCGAATTTCACCTCCTGCCGTTCCATATCGTATGATCACGTGGTAATACGTTCATTAGTACACAGTGATGTGGTTTAGTCACAAATTGTAATATAATGAGTTGCTTTTCGGCAGATATCGGTTAGATAAGTTAACTTTTGTCATGATAATGCTATACTATATTGTCTCTATTATTGTAATTATTTGTTTCAATTTTTATTTTGTTTTTATTTCTATTTGAATAAGTGAATAAATGTTCTGTAAATAGAATCAAGTTAGTGGTTAACCTTCTGTGCTTTAACTGCACCAATTAAACCCGCTCATAATTACATTGCCAAAGCAACTCACTCGGGGTAGCAATGTGCCAAATGTTATTCAAAGTCATTCATGGCATCAACTTGGGCACTCACTCGAGGCATGATGTGATGAGTTTGTTTGGCACACAAGTTAACAAAGCTGAATTCTTTAATTATGATGATGAGTCTCATAAAACAATTTGCAGCATACAAAAATCACGGCACAAATAGTACTCAATACAAGACTTTGAGCATGTTTTCGTAAAATTTTATAGGCGTTATGCAATCTGAGTTTTATAATGTTTTTAGACGTTTAAAATTTTTACATGCTCAGTGTTTTGGGTTTTAACGGTTGCCTATTTGATGCATATATTGCATTATGAATATTTGTAATTAAATATTCTCTATGTAGTAAAACTTAAGTGTTTTTTACAATATTATACAACTATGCAGACAAAGCTTGAATTTACATCATAAGCTTGCAACTACATTATACCTCGAAAAGGAGCAAAATGGTATGTAAACATTTACTTTGTAGCGCCTCGTGACCTTAAAACACGGTGGGCTGCAGCAAAAACTGCTAGCATCGGTATATTAGATTGTCTTTATTATTGTAATTGTTTGTTTTTTATTTCTATTTGATAAGTGAATAAATGACTTTAAAGATACATTCGTTTATGCCGGTAATTAACGATACTTTCACCCACATTGGCTAATTTTTTTGTACTTGTTTTAGAGTATTGATATTGACGGATTCTAGAATTCAGTTACTTCTTAAAGTTGCAACCAGAGACAGTGCTGAATATGTTTCCAATAAGTTCATAAGCGATTGTAACATTTTATTGTAGCAGTTTTCATAATAACAACAAAAATTTCGCAATTAAGTTATTAATTGACATTTGTTACTACAGCAAGAAAAAAATTCTTGTGAAGCTATTAATATCGCTTAGCACATTAAAAAACACCACAAAAATATCGAACAAAAGCAAGTTAACATTTTTTCTAAAGTTATTTAAAAATTTTTTTATCAATATATGAGAGCTTTGTAGGAAATTCCAAACTTTTTTCCTATTCATTTTTGTTGTGATTTTTGCTTTAACTAATTGTTAAAATTTTTAATTTTTGCAATTAAATTTTGTTTGGTTTTGTTAAAAGCATTTATTGACTTCGTCTACTCCGATTTCTATTTTGCAAAAAGATCAGAAGTGCTTCGGCTCACACGTACTGGATTATTAAAAAAAAGTGAATGTACCGAAGACGTTGCTTTCGAGTTACGACGCACACACACAATGAAACAGCTGTCTCAGCGATTCAGATGACCGTTTGGAAATCGCTACTATTCGTCGTCATCGTTTGAAGGGTATCCACTCCAGGTCAGACACAAACTGGACTGGGGCCGAGGGTTTATTCTTTTACTACCCCAAGCTGCTGTACTGCCTGAATCAGATACTGGCAGTGGTGTTATTAAGCCAGCATCGAGTTTCGTCATCCAAAACCGTCAGACCTCGTGCTCCATGTGGTGCCCAATGTATAGGGCACGCTGTTAGTACATGGTCTGCGGTTTGTTCAGAGGCGCCACACTCGCAATTCGGTGAAGGAGCGAGACCCCATTTGTGCATGGACGAATGGAATCGTCCAACACCAGTCCGCAGGCGGTTGAGCTTAACCCAAGCTGCTCGGGGTAAGCCCATTCCAACAGGCCTGGCACTGGTCTCGGGCACAAAAGCACGGAGCCTGGAAGCATTTTCACAGTACTCCGCGTTCCATTTGTGATTTGTCCATTCAGAGGCGCGGATGCCAAGTCTGGCAATAGGTTATCCAAGAGATTCCGCGCACCTGGTACAAACGGGCATC
Organism: Diplosoma virens; assembly: GCA_963680785.1. Lineage (NCBI taxonomy): Eukaryota > Metazoa > Chordata > Ascidiacea > Aplousobranchia > Didemnidae > Diplosoma > Diplosoma virens. The sequence goes on from OY796894.1 coordinate 26,002,023, forward strand.
TGGATCTTAGTCTCACTTGGCCAGTATCTGAGGACCCACTTAAAAGACCATGCAAGATATTATTGGGGTCCAGAGATCCACGGTAAGCCAAGGAGAGTGTCGCTCCCAGTCGGCGAAGCTCAGCTGGCTGGATGCCTGAGAGTACAGATAGGTGGTCCGTTGGAGTGGGTCGCAGGCATCCAGTAACTATGCGCAAGGCGTCATTCAAAACACTGTCAATGCGGCGAGTGTGAGCACTGCGACACCAGACTGGCGCACAGTACTCAGCTGTTGAGTAGACTAGAGACAAGGTGGCTATGCGTAGTGTTTTAGCACCAGCACCCCATCCCGAGCCCACGAGTCGCCTCAACAGTGTGACGCGCGAGGATAGTTTTTTGCGCAATGCCACTAAATGGTGACGAAACGTGAGCGATCTGTCCAGTTTTACCCCAAGATAAGTAGGGGTTGGACAGAACGGTAAAAGTCTACTATTGTTGTAGACCTTTAGCTCACATTTGGCCTCTCGATTATTTAAGTGAAAGGCTGCCGTCACCGTCTTAGTGTGACTGAGCTTCAACCTCCAAGTCTGGAGATACGCTGACAGTGTGGACATGTCTTGGCTTAAGGTCCCTCCAAGTCCTTCCAGTTTCCAGAAGAGTGCAACAATCCTAAATCATCAGCATAAGCAAACTTTCTGGAAATCATGGAAGGAAGATCGTACGTATAGATGTTAAATAGGAGGGGAGCCAAGACTGATCCCTGAGGAAGGCCGTTTTTAAAACGGCGTAGCCTGCTTTGCTTGCTGTCACCGGTGGTAAGGGTAAAACTTCGATTTCAGACAAGGCCCATGATCATTTTGACCATGTGCTTATCCGGAAGTAGTCTCAGCAGCTTGCAGGTAAGGCCACGGTGCCAGACAGTGTCATAAGCAGCTGTCAGATCGACAAATACGGCACCGGCCTTATTTTTAGCCTCGAAAGAATCCTCGATGTTCTGGGTTAGCAGAACAACTCGATCTACGGCTGACTTCCCGCGTCGGAACCCAGCCTGCTCTTTAGGGAGCAGGGGATCGATTAATGTTTCAACGCGTGCGTAGATAAGCCTCTCGAGGATCTTGTAGGGTCACAGAGAAAAGATATCGGTTGATAACTCATTGGGTCCCCCACGGGCTTCTTGGTTTTGGGATCGCGACCACAAGCGCTCTTCTCCAGATCTTGGGAATTTTGAGTCGGCACAAACAGGAAGAAAGGAAGTCACGTAACCAGGACTTCAAAGAAGCTCCGGCATGGAGTATAAGCTCGAAGCAGATGAAATCAGGTCTCGGAGCTTTACCTGGTTTTAAGTGTTGAAGGGCAGCAGTAAATTCTCTCAGTGAAAAATTGTCAGAGATATTTACTGCGTCTGGTGTTGTGGCCCTCCAAAGGTCAGGCACTTCTTGAAAGACAAGATGACTTGCGATCAACAGCCTCGTATTTCCCATTTCTAACCAGCTGAGATGCAATAGCATCGGCTGAAACGGGACAGTGACGAGGAGAGTGTCGTGACCTACAGCAATAAAGCAACAGTACCTTTCTGTAAAAGTACAGCAATAAAGCAACAGTACCTTACTGTAAAAGTACTAAACTAAAGAAATATACGCTATACGCTTTTAATCGGGGTTTCGCAAAATCCTAGGATTTCTTGAAACATTGCTGGGTATATTTTTCATTGATTCTTTTAAAAGTTTTAAAAAGTCTTAAAAGTTTCTAAAATTTGCTCAAGAATTCCGTGATACAAAAATAATTGAAGCGCACTCAGCTATATTTCAGTTTAGCATATTTACTGATAAGCACTAGCACAAGGAGAGAGAGCTGTTAGGTTACTATCTATTCTTTAATCCAGTGTTTCTCAAACCATGGGTCGCGACCCAAAAGTGGGTCGCCAAGACTATGCGGATGGGTCGCGAAGGCTTGTAAATTACCGCACGTAAAAGAAAAAGGTCTGCGCGCACAAGATTTGAGAAGTGTAGAACCTCCTTGAAATATCATTACGAATTTAAGAGGAAAATGAAGGAATCAAAATCAGATTCAAGGTGAAGACTTTTTTTTTCGAAGAACACTAGCTTTTTGAGCTGAAAATCAAGAATTCAAAAGTAGATTCAAGGTGAGGACCTTTTTTTTTAGAAAACATTACGTATTCCACTACGCTCATTCAAATTTATTTGGGTCGTAGTCACCTTTGCAAATCGTTGTTTTTAGCGATTTTGGGTCGCAGAATAAAAGGCTTGAGAAACACTGCTTTAATCTTCTGATTAACGCAATTTTTACCTCGCTTTCGAGTTTCAGAATAAAGTTTCTTTATAAGTACAATGTATTCTCTAAAGCAGGGCTCTTCAAACTGGGTCCCGACCCCCCAGTGGGTCGCGAAGGGGTTCAATGGGGGTCGCAAGATGTTTCAAGAACATTATTATGGTATAGACAAGAAAATATTTTAAACAGATGAGAAAATCCGTTTTACGTGATTTTTATTAATAGCTCTATTATAGTGTACAATTATTTCTACAAGCACCATTATTAATTAATGCAAAAAAAATAAATGTCATAATTTATACAATTTGTTTGATCGACTTTAGGTAGCATTAGTTGCTAACGCATTCGAGTTGCGGCAGCTGCTAACACGTTCAGGTTCAGTTTGATGCTGGAAACAAACGCAAGTGGCCGATTGCCTGTTTGATTGTTGAGTGGTTGAGCATATAATACTGTACTTAGTTTTTGTTTGGTTTCCATTCAATTTATGGCCAGAAGAAGTGACTATATATTATTTTACTGGTGACGTAACATTTGCAAAGTGATTTTGTTTTTAATTGTTTGTCATGGCATGGGTATTTGCTTGTAAATTGAAAATAAATAATCTAATGCTATTTATTACTTAATTTTTTAATAATAACACCTTATTATGTAGACAAACTTTTAAATCAGTATCTTCTAGTTGCTTCCATAAAATAGTTTTGTCTTGTTGAAAAAAGTCAGGTTTATTTTTTTAGCCTAAGTTATAGTTAATTTTGACTACTTTTATTCAATAAATTTTTATAAAAGGTTTTGCATTATTTTGTGTTTCTATAACTCTACCAGTAATATCATTCTTAAATTAAAAACCTTTCATATATATTGTAAACACTTTTTAATTTTTTGAATAAACAATATTATACTGACAAATTAAGAAATTTCGTATTTTTGTTCAGTTTTTATGTTCTTTATTGATCCAAATTGTTTTAAGGAATGAGAGTGGAAAACTGTACTTAAAAACTTTTTTTATCCTTCACGAAATCTCAGTACACTATTACAAAAAAATCATTTTTGTGCAAGCTTAATTTGAAGCATCATCGACATATTTCCTTATTCAAATTTTATTTTCAATCTTTAATTTTCGATATATTTATGAGTTTATGCAAGCCAAGTACAGTTGCTTTTACGTTTGTTTTGCTATTTTCTAAGGATAAATTACTTTAAAAAACGCAATTTTGATAATGTAGCTACCTGTAATAAATACAAAATTTGCATAGAGTAATCTGTCAAAAAAGGAATGGAAAGAAATTCTACGTTTTTTTTGTTTAATTAAAATTGGCTTTAAAAAGTTTATGTAAGCTGTCTCGAAAGTTGTGGGACGCATCTCCTCCGTTTTTTCGGAATTAGCGTCCCTTAACAAAGTGTTGCTTAGCTTCAATTGGTGCAAGTATTTTTCGAGAAAATTCTTTTACCAAGCACAGTCATATTGCTGCTCAAAAAGTCATAGAGCTTAATAACACTTGATTCGGATGGTTAATATGTAGCCGTTTACCAATTTATCCTTTGCATGCAATCTCTTATTTTTTTATTAATTGTCTAGCTGTAATTATACCGGAAAAATTATGTTAACTAAAAGTACTTTGCGCTTATTGTGCATGCGCCAGAGCTGGGGCAAAGTGGTCATGCTATCAAAAAAATTCAAAACCTAAATTGTGTAAAAAATTAAAAAAATTTTCTATAAAAAGATGAGCATAGGGAATCACTCCTAACTCTTCCAGTGCTTTAATGAATATAACTAAAATCACTTTTGGCCTGCAATATATTCAATTGATCGAGAAAATGCACACACAGGGGTAATTTGACCTCTTACCATCGAAGCAAATGACACATTACTGTGCAAAAGTACAAAGACTCATTCGATTTCGACCAATATCACATTGGTACTTCGCTGTTTACGACCGCATTGCGCTAATTTTCAACAGCCAGGTTGATGGTGAAAATTGACTGGTGAAAATTACTGGTGAAAATTGACTTGGTAAAGTGCAAACAATAACCAAGCTAGCTAATTTGAGGAAAAAAAATTTATCTAGACACAAATATTAGAAGATTGAAAGCATAGTTTGGGGGCCTCAATTTGTAAAAAAGAAAAGGTAATCTTGTCATAAAACAATAGAAAAAAAAAATTTTTAAAGGTATAGCTTAGCTTAGTGCATATAGCCTAATTAAGAACAGAAGATACTATTGGGTAGCAAAATCCTCCGCCAGACAGCTGTTTCGACTATTAAAGTCTCGTCAGTGACGGTTTGATTTTTGAAAATGTTGAAAATTCGAAAGGCAAAATGACAGAAGTGACAATTTGATTTTTACAGAATGTCAAAATTGTTGAAAATTAGCGCAATGCGGTCGTAAACAGCGAAGTACCAATGTGATATTGGTCGAAATCGAATGAGTCTTTGTACTTTTGCACAGTAATGTGTCATTTGCCTCGATGGTAAGAGGTCAAATTACCCCTGTGTGTGCATTTTCTCGATCAATTGAATATATTGCAGGCCAAAAGTGATTTTGGTTATATTCATTAAAGCAGTGGCAGAGTTAGGAGTGATTTCCTATACTCATCTTTTTATAGTAAATTTCTTGCTTGCCATAAAACTGAAGAAATTTTAAAAAATTTGCAAATTGGATATTAGAAAAATGTTTTATATTGATGTCTTGGTCTTTCCAATCTATTGGATGCATAATTTTATTTGCAGAAACTAAAAATATCTTTTTATTTTAGTCCCTAGGGGTCGCGAAAAAATTTGGCCGTGCAAAGTGGGTCGCGATGAAAAAAGTTTGAAGAGCACTGCTCTAAAGAGATTATAATGTAACCAATCAAATGTAATTTCAATGAGTTAAGTAGTAACAGTAAAAAAGCGTCTAAAACAAATTAACAGAGAGGACGATTATTACGCGACAGACCCGTTTCGGTTTTATGGACCGTAACCTCTAAGGTGAATTGGTGGCGTAAAAAGTAAGTTGAGAATTCCATATAAAGTGACTCTTTTAGAAATGGGAATTCTAATTAATAATCTGCAATTACGAGGTTAAATATTAACAGTCAAGATGAAATTGCACCAATCAAAAAGAGAATTGAAAATTTGAGTTTCGAACTGCAGCGAACCATTTGGAATAGACTTCATCGAAAAGGACGTTGAAGCAGCATCGAAAAGGTTTATGAAATTTGAATTTTGGACTTTGTCGAATTAAATGGAATAAGGGACAGTAGCCAATATAGCAAAGCACATTGAAAAAACTAATCAGAGAAGAGGTGATAGAAAGCTGGACTAGGAAAGTCAAATTTGAAAAACTTTAAAATTTGTAGAATTTAATACAGTACTTCGTTGTGATATTTTTAAAGTTAAATCTAAACCGATGTAATTAACTTATTTTGCAGCTGTACACTTTTTGTTTTCCTAAAAATATTGACACCCCAATCAAAGTTTGGGCTGAAAAGCCCATTTGTCAACACTTATACGCTGAAAATGAAAAAAAAGCTAATAAAAAGTTATTTACTTTCAAACAAGAACTTCTAAATCAAGGACATGCATTGTCTATGTCCAGACTTTGCTAGCGAAGGCGATCATCTTTACTGTATAAGTGCTAATGTATTACTGAAATCAATTAATGATTGGTCCGTAATTGCTTCAGACAAAAGCATTAAAACGTTTAAACGCATATTGAGGGATAAATACCCAAATATGTGATACCATGCCCACAGAACTACCCTTGAGTGAAATACCTGAAACCTGCCATATACAGCGCTAAATAGACATAAATATTTAATATGACATAAAAACTTTCACACATAAAAATTACAGTTATAAGAAATAAAAAAAACTTTTCAATTGCTAATAAACTTAATCGGACAAGCGCGCTTTCTTGATTGATGTCTGGAGGAGGACGGCGTTCTTTTGCTGATCCTTTTCCAAGTTATGCAGACTTTCAAAAGTACATTTGCCACGTGTCGTCTGAGCTTGTCACTAGTGTTCAGGTTATTGTAGTCCTCCATCACTTGCAGAATCATCATGAGTCTCCTGCAGCAGCAGGCCCTGTGTCTGGCTTTGGTGATAAAGGCAAGTCCACATCGCACAAGGTCAAAAGTAGTTTGGTGGGGAATTTTCAGGGAGCCTCGTGAAACTTCGGAGATAAAGGCACTGACTTCTGTTGAGACTAGTTCATCCTCCTCATTGAAGATCAGGTGTTCCTCACACTTTTTCTCCAGCCACCCTGCCACATAGGCTGCACTGCTTTCCTCATAGATAGAGAGTGAAGGCTCAGTGCAGTCCTCAATGAAAGTGGCGTCCTCAGCATCGATGGCACTAGTAACACACGTGTGAGCCATGGTTTCCCCATTTACGTCCAAGGTCTCCAGATAAGAAGCGGCATGTCTAGCCAGGCGTTTTTTGCAGGCAGTCAAGACATCCCCAGAAGTCATAAAAGCATTTGCACCAGTCGATTGCCTGTACACAGAAAATTCACCCTCTATCCTGTCACTCTGCAGCTCACGAAGAAGTACATACTGGAAGCCAGCATGGGTCAGGAGGTGTGCACAAATGGAAGTCAGGCCTTGCATGGTCTGCACAAGTGCTTTCTTAGTGTCATGGGTTACACACTGCTTTCTGCCTTTTCCGTGCCCAGAAGGGGCTTTCTGGAAAATCTGTAGATAATCGGACAAGTTGGTAGTGGTGTGGTCCTGAACATGCCGGTGGGGATCATTTAGCCTCACTTCTTGATGTTTTGATGACACATTCACAACATTCCACCAATTAAGCACAAATTGAATAAAGTCGGCTGTGTCGCCACACTTCTGGAGCCTGAGGGCAGCTTCAACTTTGTCGTTGAAAACTTTCAACACGTGCTGGACATTCTGCAGTTGAAGTTTTGAAAGTCGAACAGCAGCATCTGTCAGGGGAGATGTTTTCAAAAGGTTTGCCTTCTCAGCATCGTATAGCTTTCTGACGTCGTTGAAGGAACCAGTGACTTGGTTGTCGAAAGTCATCTTTTGGCAAGCCTCTGAAACAAAAGGAACAAACAGTAAAATCATCTCATGCTGGCATTTTTTGTTGTGGTGCTGCAGTATTCATTTCATTTTTTTTTTCTGTCACTGATTAAACAAAACTTTTTCACGTAAGAACTACATGAAGATATAATTATTTTGTAAGTGCTTTTTCTTAGGCTATTTTAAGTAAAATCACGAGTAATAATTGTTCGCTGTTGGTACTTAAATTTTTTTGCAAATCATATTTTTATAATAGATACGAAGTCTTTGCATAGATAATAATATTTAAATTTCTTATTAAGAGCAATCAAAATTGACAAATCTACTTATTGCGCAAAAAAACTCTCACAAACAGAAATGTCGAAATACAGCAAAACGCAGTCCAATGCATGAATACCAACACAATTAAAAATTAAATAAAAAAATCACGGAATTGTTATTCTTTTTATTCGTCAATTAAGTTCCAGTTATAATCAAAGATTTTCATTTAAAATAAAATAATTTTCTTTCAAGCTTTTTTTCAAAATTTGTATTAAAATGTTACATACAGCAAATCAAAAATAGTGTAGACTCACCTGATATCCAGTTGTTTCTTATGCACTTCAATAGATGCACTGTGTCAAACAGTAGGTACCAACTCCGTGTGTTATCTAAAGGATGAGTAGCAGTGGCAGGGTAATCCGACTCTGATGGACGATCGAACATCTTGCAGTAAAGCTGGTTGATCTTGTGGTTGTCTGTGATGGACCCAAGAACAGTGCCTCCAGCCTGTTCTACAACCATGGCAGCCTGCTTCACCACCTCAAATTGAAAAGAAGCTGTTAATTTATGGACAGGTGTAACAGATACCATGATGCTGGGGCCTCGATGAAGACACTTGGACATGACGCAAAGCATTGAAGTGGCTTTTGCGTTGTGGTCATTCTTGGCCATGCCACTGAGGACTCCTCCGGAGAAGGCTACTGTTGGCCGAATCTTCATCTCGTCAACTAAGAGAACTACATTTTTCTGTTGAGGCTTTTGAAGTTTGGCAAACGTCTTTGATAAAATGTCCTTCACATTCACTGAAGAGACGACAGCTTGCAATTTTCTTCTACTTGGCAAAACTAGATACTCACGGAGTACTTCATAATTGCAGTGTGGAAAAGATCCCACAGCAAAGCAGTAGTCTTTTACAGTAAAATTTTTGTTGACTAGAAGCTTCAAATTATTGATAATAAAATCGATTTTTTTGCCTTTTTTTTTGTCTTCAGTTTCTTGAGCCTGAAGCACAGTAACTACTTTCTTCAACACTTTATCCAGAGGAATTTTATAGTTAAAGCAAGTATGCACAACAGCATAAAACTGTGAATAGGAACTGAGGCCATTATTGGGGTTCAATATAGTTCCTAGGGGTACGCGAATTCCACTCTTGTATGCAAAACACGTAAGAGGAGAACATAGCGTTGACTTGTTTTCAACCAGAACAGTCATTTCGCATTCACGAAAGTCAGACGACATAAAAAGGAAAGCACACCTGTCAGATCTTCGGGTAATCACAACATTGTTATATTCCTTGTGAAGTTTCTTGTCAGGTAGAAATTCACTGAACGACTTGATCCTGTCTCTGGCCATAAAAACGTCAAGTTGTTTGTCTACTTGCTTTGCAGGGCGAGGAGGGATTTGGGGGGTCGGCAGACATGAAGCAGGTACATCAAAAATGCTAGGTGCAACAGCTGGTCTTGTTGTTCCACCTGGCAGTTTCTTCATTGGAGGATTTTGTGGCCAATGCTTCTCACAAATAAAAAAAGATTTAGCATTTGCAACATTAAAGTCTTTGCGAGGAGGAATCACAGCCAGCCACCTCTGCCTCTCAGGATCAAGCCTGGGCAGTTTGAATATTCTACGTTTTGATAAAAGGTCGTAGTTTCCTCTACAATTCACAATTCCACATTTATTCGGCATAATTACGTAAATTAATGCTCTTCGAAAAAAGAGAAAAATAATTATCAATATTACTCACAAACCTTGACCGGTCTGACCGGCCGGTAAAAAACCGGTCGAAACCTTTTGTTTTTTGACATTACAAAGTATATCATTTAAAACAATTTTATGGATTGTTTTGTTTCTAAAGTTATTTAACAACGCGATTTCTGCAATGGAGAGTCGTCCGTGATGAAAATTTACCATGTCGGCCGTAATGAAAATTTAGTACCGCAGCGCAGTTAAATCTAACCTATTCTTTGACCTCCTAACCCTCACCCTTATAGGGGTGAGGGTTAGGAGGTAAAGGTATAGTGGGTGTAAAGGTATACAGTAAGTTAGGGTGAGGGTTAGGAAGTCAGGAGATAGCTTTAACTACAAAAAAATTTTCATCACGGCCGACTCTCCATTTGAACCCGATTTCTTAGTGTGAGTAAGTTTGAAAAAATTGTAAAAAGTGGTCAATATGCATGGAAAATTCACTTGTCATTTATTCAGAATGATGGGAAAAAGTTGAGCCCTCGACAGTTGAATATCTTTTTCTAGTAGTAGTAGGCCCTAGAGCCCTAGGCCTACGACTCAACTTTATCTTCTTTATGTAAGCTCGTATTTACTGTGCGTTCTACACTTAAAATAAAACAATGATTGATTGAGGAGGTCACCTAAATTTTCTGAAATTTTGATAGCTTTGAAGTAACACTACCTGACTACATTTTACGACCACTTGCAGCGACGCCGTTGATTTGACAAGTAACAACCCTTAAAAAACAGTCAATTACCAATCAGAACAATGCGTTTATCTGCCGGCCAACCGGAGAATGGTGTCGCCGGGTCACTAAAATAGCCTATTATCTTAAACAGGCCTAAATAGGCCTACCTATTACCTAACACTCGCCTATCCCTATGCCAACCAGTTTTGACACTCCACCTAACTTTCCTCAATTTGCTATAAATTTTAATGCTGTTCTTATTTAATTTTAAAAATCATTAAACGGTATTTCTTATTATTCTTTTTAATTATAATGAAACTTGAGTACACCTTACTAGGATTAAACTGCCTCGGTAACATACATTTAAATTTTCGTAAATGAACCTACCATAGTTAGCATTGTAGATCACAAAGTCTACCCTATGATGTAACAATAAGCTTTTATCGGCTGTGCAAATTAATAGAAAAAACAGTCGCCTTCGCTAGGATTATCTGAAACTAGCGCCTGCATGTCCTTGATTTAGAAGTTCTTGCTTTCAAATTAAAGCCAAAAATGCGCTTTTTCTTTTTAACGTAAAATTAAATTTTTTTTGAGAGGTCTTTATTTTAATATGAAGGACAAAAATTTTAACGTGTTTCTTTTATGTAGAGATTGGAGTATTATTTGGTCCAACACTGGGCATGTTCTGCTTTTATTAGTTTGAAAAAATTAGTTATTTCAGAAATTCTTTTGTTAGATTATCGGTTTGCATTGTGTTTTTGGCAAGACTAAATCATTTTCAAGTTTTTAGACGTTTTACTGGATTTTAATTCGTGTTAAAAAATTGTAATATTTTTTATTTGGACGTGTTGTTATGCAAAGTATTACAACTAGACAGTTTTGATTATACCATGGTCATTAGCTGTAAGCTTTATGGTATCCCCCCAACTTTATCTTACTAGAATAAGAATTTTATCACTTAGTTCTCACTAATTGATTTGATTAACTTTTAGTTCCACTATTCTGTCAAATTGAACGGAAAAGCACTGCAATGTACAAGAAAATGTTCAGCTATAAATAGCAACTCGTTCGCAACTGCTAAGCATTAGCAGATAATTGTAATCACTTTAAAATCGTGTCTAAAACTTAAATTTTTTGCATTTTTAATTTTGCCGCTTAAGAGCTGCATTTTACTGATTTGCAAACTTTGCTCCGTTATAATCTTTCGATTGAGAATTTTTTCCTGCGCGTGGCGCGTTTCAAACCGGTTTTAAGGATATTGTCGTTTGATACATCCCTACATTCAATATAGCAGCCTCAAAAATAAATTTGTGGATCGATGTATGTTAAATGACTTTGTTCCTTAACAAATCAAAGACGCCATTCCACTAGAAATTTTGTCCTTTTAAAACTTAATAATTCATGGGCAACATGCTACATGAGATTAAAGAAATTTTTGTTTATTAGCAATTATTGGAACTTACTTTTGCCATTATATGGATATAATTAATAAATATACATATAAATTAGGAAAAAATATTCTTAAAATAATTGAAAATGACGATAAAATACGACGACGAAAGCGCTTTACTTTAAGTTTTTTTGGTCGTGCCAAAATGACAAGTGGATGTTTTAAATACAAATAAAGCCGCCATTAGGTTGATATTAGGATTTTAACAAGGGTCTTTCCTCAATGTCTTGTTTTGGCAAAGACATTCTGACGTCATCCTCTGAATAGAGGGAAAATTTCAATTGGACAGAGGAAGCTAGACAGTGATTTGTGTGATTGCTTTTTTGCAAAAACAGCAACGTCAACAACAATCAAAAGCACTTGCAGTACAGTTTCAACAACAAAACAATGGGTTTAAATTCAAATAAATACTTTGTTAACAAAAAGTACCGTAAGATTTTAAATCCGGTTATCCATTTCTGTAGTTACAAATTGACACAATTTTTCCCTTTATCTTATTTCAAATGAAAGATAAATAAATCAATAAAAGAAAGTTTGAGAAAAGGAATAAAAACTTTAAGTAAGGGTTTGCAATAATTCTTAAAATAAAATGTCAAACTATTAATTTTTAAAATAGATTGGTTAAATTAAAAAAACATTAAGTTTATTTTTTGTCAAAAAGATTAATTAGAACTAACTTTTAAACAGTACGAGAAATGTTTTAAACGTATCAAATAAATAGAACAAACAAATACTGTATGCAACTAAGCGCACTATGCAGCCTAACTGTAAGGAAAAGTGGCTTGGTAAGCCATGTTGTTGTTGTTGTTGTCCCTCCTCCAAGGATATCTTGGAGTAGCCATCCTTTAACCTCTCAAAAAAACCAATCTAGATTTTCACTTTTGGACTATCTTTGCTGCTTCTGAAGGCTTTTTCCACAAACTAGTAGTGTTGTCTTGTGTTGGTACTTGACTACAATTAAAGAGGTGATTAGTGTTTTTTGTGTTATGTCAAGCATAGTGGGCAATGTGGCATGTAAGTATCACGATTCACTATATATAGGTAACTTTGCCAGAGTGGTAATTTGTTTGCTCTGAACTGTGCCAGTTTTGTACGCATATGACTTGGTAAAGTTTGCTCTGATAAATGAATGTCATAGGGTGTAGTGTTAGTAACTTTGTTGTTTTTTCCGGAACTGAGGTATTGTGAGGTGATGGGAGTGTGAATGTGTTCGAGGTTTTCTCTACATTACTCAGGTATTATGTCTAGTTTTGAGATTACAATGTTAGTGTGCTCATTGTTATGAAACATTGTTGTTTTCATGTTTCTGGATGGATTTGAGTACGCATTAAGACCATGTAAAGGGTGTGTTTCTGTTTAAGTCAATTGTCAATTGTTCAAGCATTAAGTTTGAGATGGATGTCCATTGGAAGGCCTTGGTTTCGTCGTGTAGGTGTTGAGTGTTTGTATCTTGTGTGCAGACAGTAGCAGTTCACAATGCTGTGTTCTGAATGGTTTGCAGTTTTCTGATGTTGGTGTTTGATATGATAGGGCTCCATATGGTATTTGCATATTCCAAAATAGGGCAAGTGGTGGCTTTGAATGTAGAGACAATTAGTTTCTTTTGTTTACCCTATTTTGTAGAAGTGAGTGCTTTGAGAATGTTAAGCGTTTGTTTTGTTTTAGTGATAATGACGTTTATATGGTGTGAAAATGTCAGTTTTGGATCAAAACTGATTCCAAAAATTTTGGGGTTTTTTGTTGTTGATACTTTGGTAGCGCTTGATTGTTTAAATTAAACAATAGAGTTGTGTCATATTCAGCTGAGTCTGGTATAAAAAGTGTGGTGGTAGTTTTGTCTGTGTTTACATAAAGATTAGCAGTGGTGGCCCATTCATAGATTTTGTGAAGATATGGTCGAATGAGTTGTTGGGCCCTACGGTGTTTGGTGTGAGATGCAGTGATTGTTATGTCATCAGCATATGTTGTGATTTGTACGTCCTATGGGGGGAGTGGAATGTCAGAGGTGTAAACGTTGAATAATGTTAGTGACAGAACTTCACTTTGTGGTACTCCAGTATTAATTCGTTTGAGTTTTGATAGTGTGCCGTTGTATTGAGTGCATACTTGTCGTTCTTTTATGTAGTTTTCTATAAATTTGATGATGTCTTTAAGAATGTTTGTTTGTGTGAGTTTGTGTGTAAGTTTGTATATATTTATCTATCAAACGCCTTGCTCATGTCCAAAGCTACAACTACAGTGCGTTGTGCAAGCCGTGAATTGTTGAAGTCATTTGGCGTTTGGTGGCAGTTGTGCAAAGCAGTGTCTATTAAATGTTTGTGTTTGAATCCATGTTGATGAGAAGTGACTAGAATGCTTTTTGTTATGTATGGTGATAGCGTTTCGTATTTTGGCAGTGGATGATAAAGTGATAAAGTTTGATAGTTTGTGCTACTGTTGTGGTCTTTGTTTAATTTTGAAATGGGGATGATTGTGGCACGTTTTTTCGAAGTTATTTGAACAATTTTTCGAACTACTGCGCAATCTGTTGTTATCTTATTATCGAGGGCAGCGTGGTCGAGTGGTTGAGAGCGCCGTGATTGTGATCGACATGGTTTCAATTCAAAATCTACTAGCGTCATTCTGTTATGTTCTTGAAAAGGAAACTTTACGGCACTTACCCTGCTTCGCGTTCTTGGCAAGCAGTTTTAAATTTCAGTTATACCTTTATGAAAACTAAAAAATTTTTACCAGACAGCAATATCTTAGCATCTTCAGAAGCCGGCCCTCGCTCAAGGCCTCTACTTTTGCATCAAGGCGTGGCACCAATGATCAAACCAAAACAAGTATTTCATGAGACGAAAGAGATCGTGTGCTTTTTATGAACACGTGTATAAATATCGCATAGGGCGAAGACAGCGATCGTTTATAGTAGTGTTCACAATCCTTTTTTTCACTCATGGCACACTTAAAAATTTTCAAAAGTTTCGGCGAGACACTTTAAACAAAATTGATAAAAAATTAATCAATTTAAACACAAAATGGACTTTATTAGCTAAAGTTTGAGTCAGCGAAATGCCATGCATGTGTAAAGTTTAAATTTAAAAGACCAAAATTTTTTTATTCTTTTCTAAAAAAGAATGTTTAGGTTACTGTATCCTATGGAACACCGTTTGGGGAGGACTGGCTTACACTAACAAGTTTTTTGCAAAATCTTGTTGCTTTTTGAGCAAACAGCTGCTGTATTTGCACCAGAGTTTGACTTAATTATTGTGAAAAAAGCTTGTAAGTAGCCTACTATCACATTTTGATTAACAAAAATGCAGTTGTAATGAAAATTAGAAATACTCTACATCAAGTAATTGCAATTGTGATTAAAATTTTTGGATTTAATTGCAAGAGCACTCATTTTTGAAGCAAAATTAGGTCATTTTTTAACCCTATTTCATACGGCCAGATAAGCAGCAATCAGTTACTGAAAAAGTTTAGGTTGTAAAAAAGAACAAGAAAATAAATCATACTGCGTCACGAGAACAAAAAATGTTGACAATGAGCAAAAAACTGTTGTGCATAGTACAACGTTGCGCCATTTTTATTTGATTACGTGACCTTGTTTTAATGTACTTTTCGGCTTGTTGAAAACTGTTTTTTTTTTCTGTAACCATTGTATGTGATTGCAGCTCTGAGCGTATAGAAATCAACATTAAAATATTTTAATATAAAATAAAAATATATATAAACCAGGATTACGTTATTCCAGCTAATTTTGTTGAATCAAGAAGCGTGCATCAGTGGATTTAGAAACTTTTGTTGGGGTGAGAATTATTTGATTATGTATTACACAAGCTCGTAAAAATAAAAGCCAATAAGTGTTTTTGGTCACCACTTGATTTCAATTGCTTCAATAGCTTCATGCAATAACAAAAAAAAAATTAGACATAAACTAAACAACGTAAAACTGGTTAGGAAAGCATGGCCACAAAAGGGGATTATTAAAAAATGACAATTTTGGCGGCATTAAGGTCTAAGAAATTTAGCAATTTTTCTGACAATACATCAAAAAATAACCACCTATCACATGCTACTTTCTTTATTGAATCTTTTATTCAAAGTCTATTGAAATTTTTATTGGATCCTTCATCCTGATCAAACAAGACCCTATTTTTGGTCAAACTTTTTTATAAGCTATTATTATAAAAAAGTGGATGAATATAAAAAGTGGAAGGAGTGGATGCCCTTCCAAACGACGACGACAAATATAAAAAACTAATTTAAATTTTCAACCGAATAGCTATATTTTGACACTTCGAAAAGTGAAGTTAGCGCAACTTTTTGACCGTCCCTCTAATTAAGGCTCTCAATGTTTTTTTTTTGCAAAAGAGATAAATAGCAAATTGCAATACAAAAATATGCAACGTTTACCCTTATTCCAATGTGTGGCTTTTCTTTTTATGTTTTTTTCCTTGTATTGCCAATAATAAACTGAAAGTGTATTGTTTATACTAAGTATTTAAATTTTAAAATGTTTCCAAGAGAGGCAGAAGTTTTTAGGCATTTGAAAGTTGTTTTTTTTTTTTGTACCACAAGAAAATCAAATTTAACAACACAGCAAAACGTTGTCTTGAGCTAATTAACTTTCCAATTTTTTTGAAGAGGAAATTGAAGCATTTATCATTTTGCATTTCAATCAAGCAAAACTATCCCTTTTTTCTCACTCTGCTTTTTTTAATATTAGTATAAATTTCGTCCTTTTTAAAGTTAAAATTATTTTCAACTGCATTCAGACGTTATTTATCATTAAAGATTACTGGAGTGAAATAATTTTTGTTTAAGTCGCGTACAAAAGAGCTTTTTTTGAAGAGCAAGTTTTGAAAAAGACAAACTGAAGAACAGCGATAATAAAGTCAAAATTTTGCTGTCTATTTTTAAAAAAAATTTTTTCGTAAAATGTGATAAAATGCAAATTGTGACAACTTTTTGTAAAAAAGTTTTTTATCAAAATTTTTTATGTTTGTATCTTTCTTGACTAAAAAAGGAGTACTTTAATATTGCCATTCCTATAAAATTTGTACAACTAATGCTAACACAACTGTAAAACTTTTTGACAAAAAATTTGTTTTAAAAAACTGAAAAAACGTTTTTTTCATCGTTAATTTAGAAAAAATTACAAAAGTTTTTTTAATTAAAAAAATTAATGAAAGCTTTTCTTGAATAAATTCTAAAACACTCAAATGCAAATGCTTTTTATGAGATAGTTTTGCTGGAGAAGTAAACCGGTTAAAGTTTTATGAGATTTTGTTTGTTAAAGTTTATTAGACTTTTTGCAATTAACAAAGCTAGATATGCTAACAATCATAACCTGACAGGGATTTGGTGAAAACATAATGCCAAAATTTTTACTGTTCGGAAAAATTCTTTTTAGCGTCTCTATGTCCGTCGCAGAGAGGATTAAGCTCACACAAAGTGAAACAGAAAAGTGTTGTGGTTAGCACGAAAAATGTATTTATCCATTTTTTTAAACGTTTATGCTGACACTGGAAAATTAAATTTCAGTTTAGATTTTTTGTAGAGAAGATTAAAGGCACATTCGACTTTATTGAGTGAGACTGAGAAAGAAAAAAAAATTGATATTAAATCTGATTTTTTTGGTCTTTAATTTTTTTTACGTTTTAGGCCGCAACAATGAGGTTTACTTATCGTAAAATATTTATGTTCTAGATAAAAGAAAACTTTTAAAGAATTTATTTTTGCATTTACAGACGAATACTTGATCTTTGTTGATTATATAGAGCGAAAGGTTTTGTTCACCATTTTCGGAAAATAATGGACGAATTGAATAACATTAATCTTAATGAACTGGATAGAAGTAAGAAAGCTTTAAAAAAGTTTTAATGTTCAATAAAATTTTTATTTTGTCTTATAAAAACTTTTTTAGACCATGTTGAAGGATTTCTTTTAAACAAGCGTGCCTTTTGGTCTGAAGGTTGCCTCGTAAAGCGTTTAAGTCATGTAGACATCCGACAACTAATGATCAAGCCAAATCTTTTCTTAGAATTATTTTAACATATCGAAAGAGGTTATCAGTTCAAGTTCGCAACATTACACCTCAGCAAAAGAGACCTTTACAATTTGTAATGCGTGAGAATCAAACCAATATCTGGGCGCATAAAACAGAGATAAATTTTAGACTAAATTCTATTAGTTTGGTACAAAATGCGCCGAAATATTACAAGTGTAATTGCTTTAATATGTGCCTCAAACTCAGCAAGTTTGGCGCCCACTGGCGGAAAAAATTAAAACCAAAATGCGCTTATCAATGGTTTGATTAAAAAATTGTGTGTGTATTGCTCTGTAAAAACCTAAAAAAAACATGGATTAATTATAAAAAAAAGAACACAAAGGTAATGCGAAAAACTAAGCAAATAAGTGTCTAGCGTAAAGCCTGTCACATCTATACCTAATGCGAAATAATCATCTTACATTGAATTAAGCTGTTCGAAAACGATTTTGAAGAATCTAAACTTTATATTTACAGAATTTGTTTTTAGTTCTAGATGAAAGTGGAGCCAGCGGTCTTTGGGCCTGCGGTAAGCTTTTCTTGTTTTGAATCATCGTAATTTTAACTATTTTAAAACTAGATCTTAAAGATAAAATTTTTTAAAAGCTTGACTTTATTCGCAGTAATGCATTATTATGAGATCTGTGCAAAAACTGTGCTAGTTTCGTTGAATTGATTTCATCGGTGAATAAATATGCTTGCGAGAACCATATTGATCTTTGTTTGATCAAATGCAGTTACCGTTAAGCCGTGCTTTCTCAAGTTGCACTATAATTTTCACTCTTTTGCCAGTACAAAAGTTGAAAGTGGTGATCCTTTTTATCACGTAACTTATATCTGCAGATATAGTGAAAAAAACTTTTGACTTTAAGTTACTAATATTTTGAATTAAATACCTACGTTTGGCATGTTGTTTTAGACCTATTTAGCCTATTTGACGGAAAATTTTTACACTTTTCTCAGATTTATTTTGTTCGATATCTGCACAGTAAAACATTTTGCAACATGAATACAGCAGTCAGAAAAACGTATTATGACTATTTTATACCTTAAGCCTTAGACTATTTTTAACCGTACCTTATACTTTTCAAAAATGTGCTAGGCTTATAAGGGGTTTAGTTCATGAAGCGTGTAAATAAATATCTGTTTCAGTTTTCACACTTTCTAGACAAAGTAACTTCATACAAAACAGTTTATGGAAAAAATAATATTTGTCATTCTATAGATGCTATCAAAATCTTTTTCTAAAGAACTCTTTAAAGGTAATCCACGTACCTAAAAAACAACTCAGAACAAATTGAAACCTTGATCGTATTCAAGTTAACTTAGCGTAATTTAAAATTGGCTAAAGTTTCCGAAACTATGTTTTTTTGGCATGTTTTAATATTTTTATAGATTGTTCGATGATTGTTTTACTCAACCGAAATCAATATACAGTTTCTTTAAGTTTTTTACCTTTTTGTAGAAAATTTCTGTATACACAACGTTATTTTATAATTAATTTGTGTACCCTACCTTGCCAACGCAAATTTACGATTCAAGACACTAGACCAGTGTGGTCCAAACCCTGGCCCGCGGGCCGCATGCGGCCCTCCGAGGAAATTTGTGCGGCCCGCGGAACAATTTTGCACAAGTCTTGTCGATGACAAGCAGCCGTAATTCTTTTTGGAGAACGCTATGATTTTGCGCGAAAATAGGAATTTTGCAGACCGATTCCAAGTGAAGACCTTTTTTTTTTTTTTTAGAGAACACCCTAATTTTGAGACAAAAATAAGCATTTTTATCCGGTTGAGGCGCGCAAACTCAAATAATTTTTCAAAAATGTGGCCCACAAGAGTAGAGAAGTTAGACCACCCTGACCTAGATTTTATCTTTGCGCCCCGCGAAGCTTTTTCAAACCTTAATGCGTCCCGCGAAACTTTTTCAAACCTTAATGCGGCCCTCCATGCTCTTAGCCTTGGACCACACTGCACTAGACAATAAACCAAAAAACTCCCAAAAAAGCTTTTTCAAAAAAAATTTTTTGTTTCAGGATTAATACCCAATAATACTACGGCATGCAAAGAAAAAAACCGACCCAATCCTATATTCGGCGCCGTCATGATTGCCCTAGTTGTGGTCGGTCTGTTTGGAAATTGTCTGGTATTCTTTACCATCATGATCTTACGAGAATACAGGAAATCTATTACCAACTGGTAAATATTCTTATTCATACCGCTCTACATTATCAAACCTGCGTTTCTTTTAAGGTGATTCTTAAGCTACTTTTTTTTGCCAAGCTTACTGTGTTGTAGCCTATTCAGGTACATGTAAGTATAAAAAAAGCTGATTTTTAACCTTTAAGTTATATCAAACGATTTTAGTCACTATGCATCAAAATATCTCCAATCAAACATTGATTTTTGTTTTTTTGAAAGCTTTTAATGCTTTTATAAAAATAATCAAAAAAATTAATTTCCAGGTATATCCTTCAATTAACTGTGGCTGACACATTGTTTTTGCTGATGTTGCCTTTTACTGCTCAATCTGAGATCTTGGGAAAATGGGAATATACCTTAAGCTTATGCAAGTTTAAAGAAGCAGTGATTTTCATTAATTACTACGCCAGCATTTACTTTTTAGTGGTAAGAAAAACTTTTACAAGGAAGTGGACTGCACTTTAAAACCTCTTAAGCTTGGAGATATTTTACTTCTGCATTTAATCATGCTGATATACTGTAATGTTCCGTTCTTAAAAATCGCGCACACTTTATATTTTCACAGTCTCATGGGAAATCTTTTTGATTGCGCTTTGGTCCGGCTCAAATAGCCGAAGAAATAACGGTTTGATAATCAATTTAAATATTTTACATTTATTTATAAGAAATTGGCAACACTGTCCTCATTGTTATAGTAAATTCTAGACTTTCCGCATGACTTGTTTTCATTATGATGCAATATTGCTTGTTTGTGAATCGCTGGATCTGGCAAGATGATGCAATATTGGGTGATTGTGGTTTTTAACCTGAATTTAAAGAACTTTCGAGATACATGTGACCGAGTGATATAAATAAAGGCCCGTTTCCACTACGAGCGTGGAAAAGAGCATTTTTTCTTTCTTTTATTGATCTTCGATTGAAGCGAGCGGTTAAAATTGAAGCAAGCGCAAAAAAAAATCAATAAAACAAACAAAGAATGCTTTTTTCCACGCTCGTAGTGGAAACGGGGCTTAAGGCTCGCTCGGAAGCATTATTATTGATTCGATTATGATAGAATGTTACGTGGTGATAAATCGGTATTGGAAATTTTGTTAGCTTTGTGAAGTCATAGTTTTTTAAACGCAATTCTCTAGTTGTTTACGTGATTGCTGAACAAGTAAGCTACTGACCCTGTATTTGCTGTTGATTGTATACTATTTTGGGCTCCTAAATTGATTGGAGCATAATTTATTAATAAAGAAGATTAAGAATTTCATCTTGTAAACAGCCAGGATTGTGTTATCGGTGAGAGCCTTTCATAACAGGCACCGAACAAGTATAAGATTAAATCAATTTCTACAAAAAATTTCAAAAACTAAAATTGGTGAAACTCTACAAAATTTAAAAAACTTTTTACCAGCGCAACATGTAGTATATAGTCTTTGGCATTTAAGAAACAAAAAAGTGAAAATTATTTTTGTAAGCCATTCATACAAGTTTTTGCAATTTCGTTTGGTATGTCAAAAACAGCTTATTTTGCAAAAAATGGCGTGTCAATTTTCGAGATTTTACTTGGTAATTCCAAGCACAAAAAACAAAATAAAAACCCCTTTAAAACTAGATGCTATTTTTTAGATCGAATTTGAACTTCGTATATGCTTGATAGCTTAGTCCAGGGGTGGGGAACCTGCGGCCTTAAGGCCACATGCGGCCTTCTGAGTCATGAAGTGCGGCCTTCCGTGGCTTATGGAAGTTCTTTAAAACTTAAACTCAGAATTATACATCTGACACCTAAGAGTAGCAAATACCAGTTCTGTAAACGCTAGATCAGGGGTGGGGAACCTACGGCCTATTGTCTGAGTTTCTCAGACAAAAACCAATTTTGTCCTAAAATTAAGGTGTTCTCTAAAAAAAAAAAAAAAAAAAAGGTCTTCACTTAAATTCAGTCTCCTAATTTTCGATTTTCGTCCCAAAATCAAGGTGTTCTCTAAAAAAAAAAAAAAAAAAAAAAAAAAAAAAGGTCTTCACCTAAATTTGGATAATTATTTCTTGCAGTTCCTCATCATCACCTTAAAAAAAACACTGGAGAACACTATGATTTTCGGAGGAAAAGAGACGGCTTTTGAGAGATTACTATTTTTTTGGGGTGAAACCAAACTTTTTAGCGGCCTTTACCAACTTTTAATTTTTGAAAGTGGCCTGCGAGTGCAAAAAGGTTCCCCACCCCTGGCTTAGTCAATTTAGTTTTTAAATTTTATCATTTGAGATTTAGCGCTAAAATATTAACACTGACTGCAAGCAAAGCAGGCTACGCGGTTTGAAAAACGGCGTTCCTCAGGGATTGGTCTTGGCTCCTCTCCTTTTCAACATTTATACGTACAGCTTTCTTCCACGAAATCCAAAAAGTTTGCTCATGCAGAAAATCTAGTGGTTTTGCACTCTTCTAGAAGCTGAAAGGACTTGGATGGGACTCTAAGTCAAAACATGACTGTACTTTCAGCGTGTCTCCAGACTTGGAGGTTGAAGCTCAGTCACACTAAGACGGTGACGGCAGCCTTTCACTTAAATAATCGAGAGGCCAAACATGAGCTAAACGTCAACAACAACAATGTACTTTCACCGTTCTGTTTAACCCCTACTTATCTTGGGGTAAAACTGGACAGACTGCTCTCATTTTATCACCATTTAGTGGCATTGCGAAAAAACTATTAATATTTGCGCGCGTCACACTGCTGAGGTAACTTGCAGGCTCAGGATGACATGTTGGTGCAAAAACACTGTGCACAGATGCCTTATCTCTAGTCTACTAGACAGCTGAGTACTGCGCATCAGTCTGGTGTGGCAGCAATCACACTGTCCTCATAGACAGAGTCCTGAATGACGTCTTGCGCATGTCACTGGATGCCTGCGTCCCAACGGACCACTACTCATACTTTTAGACATCCAGCCAGCTGAGCTTCGCCGACTGGGAGCGACACTCTTCTTGGTTTACCGTGGATGCATGGACCCTGATCATATCCTATATGATCTTTTAATTGGATCCTCAAATGCTCACCAAGGGAGACTACAATCTAGGCGCCCGTTTTGGCCGACTGCGCGGAATCTTTTGGGCAACCTTGCCGAACATATCATCTGCGCTTCTCAGTGAACGAATTATAAATGGAGCTCGGAGTACTGCGAGAATACATCCAGGCTCCCTGTTTTCATACCCAGGACCAGTGCCAGGCCTGTTGGAATGGGCTTGCCCCGAATAGCTTGGGTTAAGCTCAATCGTCTGCGAACTGGTGTTGGGCGATTCCATTTGTCCATGTGCATTGTGCAAATGGGGTCTCGGTCCTTTACCAAACTGCGAGTGCGGTGCCATTGAACAAACTTGTCAGACCACATCCTAATAACGTGCGCCATATATCGGGCACCACATGGGGCACGAGGTTTGACGCTTTTGCATGATGAAACTCGACGCTGGCGTAACACCATCACTGCCAGCATCTGATTCGGGCAGTAAAGTAGCCTGGGGAAGTAAAAGGATAAACCCTCGGCCCCAGTCCTGTTTGTGTCTGACCTGGAGTGTATACCCTTACAAATGACGACGACGACGACTAACCTGGAAACATTTTTGTTTTATAATTTGTGTTCACCACTTATCGTATAAATAGTGTGATTGTCGGTAGGGGGTCGCGTGGTTAAGAGCACCGTGATTGATGGCAAACATAATCGACACGGTTGTGGTTCAAAATGCACTGGCGCCATTCTGATATGTCTTTTGGAAACCTGCCTTCCTGGTGGTTTTAGCAAGCAGCACTAAATTTTGGTCTTATCATTATATAAAAACTAAAAAACCAAAATAAAAAATTTCAACAGGACAAAAATATCAAAAATAACAAAAAAGTATCTTCAAGCAAGTCGAGGTAATTGCTTGACAGTTGCCATATGTATAGCGCCTCCAAAATTTTCTTAGGGTCAGATGATGAATATTGAAATAAAAATAAACAAAAATAGGATAAAATTTGCAAACAAATTTTTTGGCATTGTATTTTGGCATTAATTGTTTCCCTTTAACAACTTTTAAAAAATAGCAATAAATTTCTCTCAGATTTTTGGCAACTTGTTTTTTATGGGTAAAAACCTTACATTATCGGATCTAAGGATGAATTCAAACATTTTGGTCTCAAAGAGGCACAAAAAGAGTCTGTACTTGACCTTGATATTTGGCCCAATGACTCCATAAGTCAACATGTCAAATTTCGCCTAAATACTAATCGAAAGCAAAATAATATTTTCACATTAGTTTGATTTGTAAGATCACGATTTAGAAATATGTAGGCTTAGCATACCTCCCGGTTTAGCCGGGACAGTTTCGAATTTTAGGGTCTTGTCTCGGCATCCCGCTCGGTTAAATTTTATGTCCAGGTATTTCTAATTTTAAGAGAAAATCTTTTTTTTTGGAGAACACTGTTTTTAGAGACAAATTTTTTTGAACGGACGTCCCGGTTTACAACTTTGGAAATATGGTATGCCTAAAAATATGAGATAGATTGAAGGACAGCAATTGAAAGTTTTGTTTGATCAAAAAACCCGAAGGTTACCAGTCACCGAGTTCAATAAAAAATTGATTTGATCTAGAAGTTTTCAATGCTAAGTTTGCTTGAAAAAACGATCTTTGTTGTAGTTAGCAATATAATTTTGCTGTTGCTTTTTGTCTTAGGTTGAGTTGTAAAAGTTGAAAAGTTAAATCCAAGACTATCCCTAGAAAAATTTCCTTTTTTAGAAATAAGGTTTAAATTTTCAGTTTCCATTACATCTTAAAAAAAATGTAAAACTAGAGGTACTTAGAAAGAAGAACAGTAGTAAAATTTTCTTTAGGTTAAGTTTAGGTTGTTGTCAAACACAATTTTTTGCTAAAATAGATCGTTAATCTCCTTTCCTATAAATTGCTCCATGACCTTATTTGCCATATTCCATTATTTGAACAATAAGTTATTATTATATAAAATTATCTCATGTTGTATATATCGCAGCCCGAAAGTCAGGAATTTATTACTTGATCATCCTTGAAATCGTATGATTCTTTTTTCGTATTTGAAGAATTATGAGGAATTTAGAATTAATTTTAAACAAGCTGCTTAAAGATGAGAAACACCAGACTTGAGTTTGGTGTTTCGTTTTCGAAATACAGACTAATAAGAGCGAAACTCGAGTCTGGTGTTTCTCATCTTTAAGCAGCTTGTTTAAGATTCTTTTTTCATTTATATTTATTATAGTTTTTTCTTGAACGATAGCAAAAAATTAAGTTATTCTAGTATTATTTTAATCAAACTCTTTCCAAAGTTACATAAATGTCTTTATTTGTCTTGTTTATAGATCATGAGCTTTGACCGGTACATGGCGGTGGCGAAAGCGTTTGCTTCTAGCCAATGGGTGACGACGCTTCGAAGCGCAACAGCTTCTTACGTCATAAGTTTGGTCGGGTGGATCTTAAGCGCTCTTCTGTGCATTCAGCTCTACCAGAATAGCATTATCGACAATTGTGGTCGTTGTGTGTATGGATTTTTTGATTATAATTATAATGATTGGGAAGTGAGTTTTTATTGATAATGACCAGATAATTGAACATCTAATACAACGTTTTTTATTTTTTAGAGCTTCCACAAATCAACAGAAAGTATTTCGAGCGGTTTAGGAAACAATGACACCTCACAAAATTTTCCCTCACTCGACCATGAATACAATTGCAAGTTCGTACTCAAAGCGTTAATGTTTAGGCTAATTTAATTGCTTTATATATAAATAAAGTTTTTTAATAAATTTAACCTTACGACCAAAGCATTATACTTAATATTTTAGAATCAAAATTCTGTTCTTGTTTTTAATAGCTGTTTTGTAACGATAAAAAGTTCATTTTTCAGCTTTAAATACCGAAAAGTCTAAACATTAATACTGACTTCTCTTCTCAACGAATCATAACCCCTTCAATTAAACGTTGATGTCTGCGAAAGTAGGTTGAGGCAATTGATTCATAGTTGCTCTAAGTTTACAAATCAGGGCAATTAATACACTTGATCACAGTCTATTATATTTATCTACGCTAAGTATAAGGACAACTATTATCTAGGTTTCAAATTTTAAAACCTTTGATTTTTTCTTGCTTAGACTCCCGAGGGGAACCTCGTTTCTAAGATGGTTGTACGGTAACTTCGTGGGAGCCTTTATCTTGCCATTTGTACTTATTTGCTTTTTCTATGGAATGATAATGCGTACAATAACATCAGCTACATCAATCGGGGACAATGAAAGACAGGTAAGCTTTGGAAGCTGTGTCTCTCTTAACTTTAAAATAGATTGTCTATTTAATTCAAGGGAAATCCTGCCATTTACCTTTTACAAGTTGTTAATTTTATGGATGACGTTGTCCTTTCATGATGAACTCTTTTAGTCATCATTCTTAATATTACGCTTAAAAGCATGTATAAAATAGAAATTTCAATGAAGCCAACTCTAATTTTTTGAATAGGGCATGAAGTCCGTAATCAAAAGCATAGGCGAAAGCATATCACCATTATTCAAAGATGGGATTTTGGGGCTCAGCCCCCCTCTCCCCCCTTGAAGAATGGTGATCAGAGGTATGCACTTATACACAAAGTCACTAGAAAATACAAGTTATGCAACATTGATTTCATGGCCGCCATGTTTGGTCCCGATTCAGCGATCAAGCACATGTACAATGAATGGTAGAAGGCGAACAAGGTTTAAATAAAGATTAAAAATAAGTAATTCGGCAAAAAGTGGAAGGTTTTAAAGTACATTTTTTTATTAAAGGCTAATTAACCCAAGATAAGTGATGAAGAATCCTATAAAATTTTTTAAAGGTTAATTTAAATGCAAAAACTTACGTCTTGTCTATACAAATTGTCAGGGGGTCTGCCCAAAAGAAATAAAACATAATGTCTTTTCTTTTGTGCAGACCCCCAGACGAGTTGTATAGGCAAAACAGCCTGTAGGGATGTTTTTATAGTTTTTTATACTTTTATAAGAACTTTTTAAGTGGTGGGACCAAACATGGCGGCCTTGTCTCGTCACAATAGAGACCGATGCGTTGCATAACTTGTATTTTCTAGTGACTTTGCTTATACAGTACATAGTAACATAACAGCAACAAGTAAGGTACAATAATATGGTATAAGTTTTTGCTGTTACTGCGCTTAGGTCTTTTTAAACTTTATTAGTGATTTAATAACAGAGATCGGTTTTTTCTAATAACCTAAATTGCGTTAAAGTTAGTTAATGTAAAACTATCAGATTACCTGTCAGTAAAACGTACAAAGCCCAAAAATATCTAGACTAAAATCAGGTCTTCTTTTGTTTTATCACAATGCCTGCGCGTAAGATGCGAGCCTTTTCTACTCACTCTGCGGTACATTGATACGAAAAGCAAAACAAGTACGAAGCAGCTAACGAGCGTCTCACAAGAAACGTTGATAATTCTAAAAAAGCACAATAAAATATTAAGAAAGATGTAGGCTTTAACTAATCAGGCTGTCATAATAAACAAAATTTTTCTGTATGATTTAAAGATTCATAAAGCTTTAAAAAGTTAATAATATAGCCTTACACCAAAACTAAATAAGCAAGTTCAACAAAGTTGGTTCTTTATTTTTACAAACGTTTTATCATTACGTCTGGTCCCGTCTTATCCTGGGGAAAACTAAATAGATAGATCGCCTTCAGTCGCCAGCTTGTGGTCCTAAGTTGCCAGTTAAGTGAGACAAAGGTCTGGCCACACGTTTGTTCCAGCTGCACAGAAACTAATAAACAACCTTACCAAACTGGGCATCCCCGCTGACCAGGGGGAAAATTATAGATGGAACCTGGAGTTTTAAGGTTTCATTCTCATGACTAGTACGAGGCCTGTGGGAAGGGCTTGCTCCGAACAACCTTTGGTTAAAGTCAATGGCCTGCAGACTGGTTTTGGTTGATTCCATTCATTCAACAGTAGTCTGCAGGCTATTGACGCAGCAACCGGGTTTCTCTCCTTTGTTGGATTGAGAGTGCGGCGCCTGGATTGAGAGTGCAGTAATGCGGTCGGCGTGGCCTATAGCCTACATTGGAAACCACATGGAACACATAGTTTGACGGTTCTTGATGACAAAACCTGATACTGGCTTAACACCATAGTTGCCATCACCTGGCCTACGCAGTACAGCAGCCTGGTAAGGTAGTACAAGGATAAACCCTCGGCTCCAGTCCTGTTTGTGTTTGACCCGGAGTGGATGCCTTTCTATAATATGATGATGACAAACTTTTTTCGGTCTTTGTTTTTTTCTTTGCAGTTTTTTTCTTACAAGCAAAGTGGGACATAAAATAAATAGGATTTTATGCATGTGAAGACTAAAAAAATGGCCTTCGCTTTAGCGAAACAATTTTTATGAGCTTTCAAAGTGCAACTATAAAGGACGTGCCAATTTTTTTTATCAGTAAAGAACTTTGAGTCAACTTGCATTTTATTTACATTCCTTTCACAACGATTATTTCTCGCTACTGATCACGAATTTCTCCTTAGAGAGCCACGGTTTATTTTGAGAAACATTGAAATGGATAGAATTGATATCAGTTGCAATACAAAGGGGCCGATGAAGCAGTTAGAGCTAAATGTTTTGAATCAAACTACCATGCAATTAAAATTTAATTATAAACCCAACAGTCTGTTTCAGCCAAATGCAATCATCAGAGTATCTTATCAAATAAAATTCAATACATAGCTATATAAAGTGGGTTGTTTCCATATTTTAGTTGTAGCCTCCTAATTTTTGATTGTAACTATAATTGAATTTTAGTTCGTTTTGAGCTGACTTAATTATATCAGTAAGCTTAAAGGCCCGTTTCCACTACGAGCGTGGAAAAGAGCATTCTTTGTTTGTTTTATTGATTTTTTTTGCGCTCGCTTCAATTTTAACCGCTCGCTTCAATCGAAGATCAATAACAAAAAACAAAGAATGCTCTTTTTTACGCTCGTAGTGGAAACGGGCCTTAACTCAAGGAAACTTTCATTAATATTTAGTAATTGCGTTAACGGTTAGACGAAAATATTTATGCCACTGCAAGTTGCTTCAAAAAGCACAATAAACCTACTCTACTTTTAAACGTAGTTTTGAAAGTTTTTCGAAGTTTTTCGACAATTATCAGGACCACTCATAGAAATTGTGCTTTCGGCTCGCAAATTCTTCCTTGAAAAATTTCTGCGTACGCTACTCACCAAAAGTTAGTCTTCCACCAATGATTTAGATGAAAATTCAACAAAGACTGGAAATAAAACTTCATCTTTTTTATTATTACGTATTATTTCAGCGTTCTTACCGCCGTCGTGTCACGATGATTGTGTTAGCATTGGTCAGTTTGTTTGGAATAAGCTGGCTTCCTTGGTATTTGGAAAAACTTATCAAGGTTCATGGAATCGACATCAGCGATTCTAATTGCAGGGCTTTTCGTGATGTGGTCCGTGCAATTTCTTATCTTAATAGTGCGTTCAATCCCTACTTTTACAAGTAAGAAAAAATATTAAACAGTTTCATAAACTTTTTGGTAGCAATCCTAAAATTTTTTGCAAACAAATGGATCCTTTTACTATTGACGCATTCTATTCTTTATTATGATTTATTATGTATTAAAAAAAAAGTGCCAATCAAACAAGCGATATTTTATTGAGTCTGACTGGCCCCTTTAAATACTTTGAGGCTTACAACAAAAGCTTTGAAGAAAAAAATACAAGTTTTCTAAGTTTTTTGTTTTGAGCTACCGCTAAAAAATTGAATTTTTTTATACATGAAAAAATTGAGAAAAATTTTTTCGAATTTGGCCAGAACTTTGTACCATAATTACTTTTTTAAAGTTTTGAATCTGACTATTCTATTTTAACTTCATTTTTGATAAGTTTATTTTCATAAGCTGGTTTATTGATCGATTGTCAGTAGTCACAAAAAATCCGAAGTAAAATTAAAAGCAAGACAAACAGTAGCATTTTTGGTTGTTACATTTACTTACTGATTGGACCGTACCTATTGTAATCAAATTTTATATGATTCTTGAGCAATTCATTCCGTTTAGGAGATCATACGTCGCCTAAAACGATTAGTTGTAAACAAATCTGAAAAAACCTATTTTTTTACTCAATAGTTTTTGTTCCTATCTCCTGCTTCCCTTATTGTTTTCGTATTTCGTTTTTGCAGATGAAATAAATAAAAATGAAATATAACCTTTGTAAGAGTTATTAACTTAGTTTTGTAAACATAAACAATGTAGTAAAAATGAATTGAGTTTTTTATGTTTCGCAATCATTATCATTAAAAGTTCACAGACAAAATGAACGGTCAGCGATCATTTCAGGTTTACTTGTAAATTGTAAAATGAATATGTCAGACTATAAGTTCCTTATAATATCATTAATCGTGATATAATATCACGTTTTACATGTGATAGTGTTTTTTAGTGTTAGTTTTAGTTTGAAATGACTGTGCGACATAACCCAGCGATCTTGTGAGAATTTAGCCATTAAAGCATCCTCAGAATGGCGTTCGATTACTATTTTTAGATAAGAGAGTGGTCGTAAAAAGTGTTTAAGCACTTAAACTTTTCAAAGAACATGATTGATTTTGCTTTATTTGATATTAATTAAGCTAAAATACCGATTCTATTTGAATAAGGTTTGAATAAGGATATATGTAATTTGTAATTTTTGGCAATTTGACTAGTTTATAATAATTAATTAACTATAAACCACTTCTTGATTTGTTGTTACACTGATTGTAAAGACTGAAAATCATGACTGGCAAAAAATATAATGGACAAAAATCTACACCTACCAGTACCACACAAAAAGAACATGAAACTATTACAGAGGTAGTTAAATCAATTTTAACAGAAACCAACATACTCCAGGAAACTGTGAAAACAAAATGCCAGCAAGAAAAATGTTTACAGGAATCAGAAACTTTGCTCCAAAACTTTAAAACTGATGCTGATCTTTTGGATTCTTTAGCTTTTAAAGTTAGTGAACATATATTAAACAATGAGAATTTTAAACAAATTGTATGCAATTCACTATCTTTGGAAGTGCATGATGAGCTGGATAAAATGAAAAGAAAAATTGAAACAATTAACAAAAAGAATGAGAATTTAGAAAATTTGCTAGAGGCTCAAGAACAATATTCTAGAAGAAATTGCCTACTGATACATGGTTTACCAGCAGAAGTTAATAAAAATACGGACAATTTGAAAACCTTAATTTTTAGCTGCAAAAAAAAGCTAAAAGGCAAGAATTTGTTTCTGACTGAGTCACTAACACCAAAAAGAATATCATGCATAAAAAAGCTAAATACATTACGAGATGCTGGCAAAATCCAATCATTCCGGTCCAACGATGGTAAGATTTTTTACACTCTTCCTAATAAACAGGACAAACGATTAGAGTTAAATATTGATTATCCTGATAAAATATTAAATTGTATTGATGATAAGTCAAGTTGAATTACTCACAAACTGATGTCTTAATTTGCCAAATGGAACAAATTATTTGTTGATTACTTGATTGTATTTAAGATATTTGAAAAAAAAAATTTTTTTTTTTTTTTTTTCTTTTCAGCCTATGATGCATTCAAAATTAGATTATGTTGATGTTGCATTGCAAAATAATTGTTTCACTCAAGACTGTAACTATTATAACACTACGCAATTTGCTGATCTTATTAAATCTAATAAGAAAGAAGATTTAACCTTAATGCATTTTAATACAAGATCTCTAATAAAAAATAAAGACAAAATAGAATCCTTCTTGTTTGAAATTTCTTCCCTACCTGATCTTATTGCTATAACAGAAACCAAATTAAATTCATTTACAGCTCATATGGCTTCTATTGAACACTATAATTTCTCTCATGTTAACTCGATGTCAAATGCAGGAGGAGTTGGTATATATATAAAAAAAGATTTAAAATATAATGTAAGAACTGACATAAAAATTGATTATGATGACTGTGAAAGTTTATTTATTAAAATTGTTAATAATTCTGACTCTAGTATTGTTGATAACAAAAGGAAGACTATAATAGGTGTAATCTATAGACATCCTAGTTATTCATATGAGCTATTTCAAGAAGAACTCTGTAAAGCAATAGAAAAACTTAATAGATTTAACTGCTCTTTTTTTATAACAGGAGATTTTAATATTGATTTGGCCAAACAAAACACCGATGAACAAGTTTGTAATTACTTAAATAATATTTACTCTTCTGAGTGTTGTACATTAATTGATAAACCAACAAGAATTACACAAACTTTATCAACCATTTTAGATCATATATATACCAACAACTTAAACAATCTATGTATACCAGGTGTTCCGTTCCTAAAAGTCGCCCACACTATTTATATTCACAATCTCATAAAAAATCTCTTTGATTTCGCTTTGGTCCGGCTCAAATAGCCTAAGAAATAACGGTTTTATAAGCAATTTAAATATTTTACATTTAGTTATAAAAAAATGGCAACACTGCTTAGTTTCTTGAGTCTTGGAGAAAGATCCAAAACTATCCGCTTGACCTGTTTTGACTATGACGTAATAGTGATTGTTTGTGATTAACTTGATTTAGTAACTTTCAGAACGTTCGAGATATTCACGACCGAGTAATATAAATAAGGCTCGCTTATGTGTCCAGTGAAAGCATTATTATGATTCGATGATTTGTTGTGGTAACTTAGAATTGGAAAATTGTTAGCTGCGTAAATTCATAGTTTTTTGGTCGCTAGTCTTTGGTTGCCTACGTCAGTGCTTTTCAACGTTTGAAAGTACCATCCGCACTTGCTTATTTTGCAAAAATTTCATCCGCACAAACAAACATTGTGTTACCGGACGTTTCTGTTTTTCCACTTGTTTAATATCACGTGATTTTGCTTTTTTCCTCGCGACGTGATTGTCATGTCATTATGACGTTTTTTCCTTAATTCTGTGTTCAGAGTTAACGAGTTAACATGCACCTGTTCTATTCGAATAAGATTCTATGCAATATAGATTGATACGTGTTGTATCTTTGCACGAATACACAGGTTTATTAAAAAACAATAATAAATATTCACAAAAAGTACTTAGCCAAAAACAACCGTAATGAAATAAAATGCTTTTAGTTCGTTTGCTGTAGTAGCTTGATAACTTTGAACTGACTGATGAACCAAAATAAAGGCGCATATTTAACTTGTAACAATTATGCTTGGAGATGCGCGTGTCCAATAATTGTTCGAGCAGAAGGCGCTGATTAAGATTAGAAGCGTTTAAGAAAACACTACGTCATCTATTGCACAATATCACAACACCTCCCCAAATAAACTACGACAAAAAATATATATACATATTAGCAACAATATTTTTTTGGAGGTCTCTTTGTTCTCGCTGATCGTCGTGGATTGTATCGCCCGTACTCGTCTCCGGTTGGTAATCTCGGATTGTTGCGTTGGTTCATCGAAGAAGAACTAGATGCGTGGTCAGTCCCGGCTGGAAGTGTTTCTGTAGACAAAACGCTCGTTGGGATTTCACAGGGATCATCATCTTGATCCGAACCGTATCGAGGTCGAAGTTGATCAAGATGTCTTCTCCAAGTTGGTCCTCGAGGAATGACTCGTACATTGACGCTTCGTGTACCATGGACTTTCGTAACTATCGCAGGCACCCATCGTGGGTCACGATCTCTTCTAGGGCCGAAGTACAGTGCGTAACAAGGGTCTCCTAGTGAGTAATGATGTTCGACTTTCGAAACCACTTCCGAGTCTTCGGCATTTGAATGCTTGCTCGCTTGTCTTGACTGTCTTCCCTGCAGGAGATGCGGAATGGATGGAACCAAAGTGTCAATTTTGGTGCGAATTCTTCTTCCATTCAACAATTCGCTTGGTGACAGTCCCGATGCAAAAGGAATTCTTCTATATTGCATTAGAAATTCTTGCAAAGCTTCCTTTGGAGGTAACGAGGATTTTCTCAATGCCTGTTTGAACGATTGTATCAAACGCTCGGCAGCACCGTTTGTTGCTGGATGATAAGGTGCTCCGGTGAGATGTACAATGCCTCGTTGTTTGCACCAAGCTTGGAACTCTTGAGACATGAATGTTGTGGCATTATCGGTCACCAACGTGTGGGGATATCCGAAATGAGCAAATTCTTGTTCAAGTATAGCAGTAGTACTTTTCGAAGACGTTGAGTTTGTTGGATGAATGCAAAGATATTTTGAATAAGCGTCTACAAGGACTAACCAGTTTCTTCCCAGAAAGTTGATCGCATGGTCCAAGTGGAGTCTTGACCATGGTTTTTCTGGCATCATCCACGGATGGATTGAAGGTTTAGCCGGCTTATTTTGAAATTGGCCACAGGAAGTGCATTTGCGACATAAGTCCTCAATGTCAAAGTCAATTCTAGGCCAATAGACAGTTGACCTGGCAAGTTGTTTCATCCATTGCATGCCGAAATGTCCAAGGTGTAATAATTTAAGAATATGATTACGTAGGGTTGAAGGAATTATTACCCGTAAGCCGTAAAAAACGCAACCATTCTCTGTTGACAACGAATTTTCCAACTTTTTGAAGTCTTTAAGCTCTTCCGAAAATGCATGCGGCCATCCTTCCTTCACAAATCGCATTACTTGGGAAAGAATTGGATCATTGGCAGTTTCTCTGACTACAAGCAATGGATTGTCAGGATTGATTTGACGACTGATGGTTCGAACCAAACAAACGCTATCGACATCATCTTCCATCTCCTCCCCATCAAAACTTGTGTCATTTGAAAATGGCAAGCGACTAAGAGCATCGGCATTGCCATGGTCCTTGCTTCTACGGTATTCCACCGTGTAGTCATATTGATGGACTAGTAATGCCCATCCCCGTGCAAGTCGATTCGCGGCCATTGCAGGAGTACCTTTATCAGGGGCAAACAAGGTCACTAAAGGTTTGTGATCGGTAACCACAATGAACTTACGACCGTACAGAAACTGATGAAATTTCTTCAAAGCGTACACTAAGGATAGTGCTTCTTTCTGTATTTGGCTGTAGCGTCTTTGTGTCGCCGATAAGACTTTAGAAATATTGAGAATCGGACGCTCGCTTCCGTCTGTAAAGCGATGAAATAATACCGCTCCAATTCCGCATTCTGAGGCGTCACAAGATAAACCCAACGGAAGAGATGGGTCATAGTGCGCAAGTACAGTCTCTGTGCATAGTAACCGTTTGATCTTTTTGAAAGATGTCGCTTCTACTTCACCCCACTTCCACTGTTGTCCTTTGCGTGTAAGCTTGTACAACGGCTCGGTGATTTCCGAAAAATATGGAGGTAAGAATTTAGAATAAAACTGCACAGATGCTAAAAAAGATTTTAACGTAGAAATGTTCTTGGGTGTAGGCATTTCTAGTATGGCATCAACTTTGGACCCTTTTGCAATTCCTCGACTTGATAAAGTGTGACCCAGGTAATCAATTGATACTTGGGCGAAAACACATTTCTCACGGTTTCAGCGAAGACCTTTTTCTTCTAGTCTTTTGAACAAAGCTCGCAGGTTCATCAAATGATCTTTTGCGTTGTCACCACTTACCAAAATATCATCGAAATACACGGCAACTCCTCGCAAATTTTGCGTTAACTGTTCCATGATTTCTTGGAAATACCCTGGTGCGGATTTAATTCCGAAAGGAAGTCTTTTCTGAAGTAAAACTCCTTTGTGAATGCTGAGAGCCAGCTTCTTCTGGCTGTCAGGAGAAAGACAGATTTGATTATATGCATTAGCTAGATCAATCTTACTAAAGCAGTAACCACGTCCTAGCTTGCGCATTAGATCTTCTGGGAGAGGGATTGGTTGACGATGGTCTTCCAGTTGCGAGTTTACAGTCACCGAATAATCTCCACAAACTCGGATGCTTGCTTTTGCTTGACCTGGCAAAGGAGACTTTCGAATAGGAACCACGGGGGTGCCGTACGAGTTAAAATCTGTAAGCTCCCATACACCTCTCTTAATTCCTGCTTCGTATGCTTCGTTTAAATCTTGTAGGATTGAGAACGGAACAGGTCTTGGCTTCTTGAAAATAGGTTTAGCTTCAGGTTTAAACCGTATGTCCAGTGAAAAATCTTTTAGACAACCCAATGTAGATTCAAATAAAGTAGGAAACTCTCCACATAATTGAATACATGCCGCATGTAAAGAGTTTTCTGGACCACTTGTAGTGACGTGCTCTATCATTGCAGTAGATTCAGCACAACTTAGGTTTTCTCTGAAGTGATCAGTTAAGTTGGTGAGTTTCAACTTCATCATCGCCAGACGACCTAGTAAATTTAGATTGGGCACCTTAGTGACAATTACAGGAAAGGTCACGTTAGGTGATTTTCCATCAATACTTGCAGTTGATTGGAATTGTCCCACGATGGGTAGCGGGCTACCTTCAGCAACTTGATATTGAACTGATACAGGTTGTAGAATGGGTTTACCCAGCGTTTGCCACGTCGCTTCACAGCAAAATGTGTCACTGGCTCCGCTATCAATTTCAAACTTAATTCTGCGGTCATTAAGTCTAATAGTTTGATAGATGGGTGAAACAGAACATTGGACTTTGTGCACCAATTTCACCTGTTGTTTCACAAGCTTATTATTTCTTAGTCGAGACATGCATACAGATTGCAGATGACCTGTTTTCTTGCAGAAGCTGCAAATAGCTTTAATGTGGGGACAAGCTTTGCTAAAATGTCCAGAATTTCCACACCTGAAGCAGGCGGTTTTCTTTTTTCGCCAGGAATAGTTTCGCCAGGTTTGCGTTTCATGTCAGACCAGAACTTGAAACGTTCTCTGACAACAAATCGTTTTGGGTCGAACTGCTCTGCCATAAACGTCTGAATATCATTCATTGTTAGCTCATGTATGCTTTTGACAGGTTGTTGCTGAGCCGCTAAGTTGCTAAGCATTTTGTAAACGGAGTTAGATTGGTTGGTAAGAAAAATTTGTGCTTGCTTGTTGTCGGGAATAGAGTTAGCAGTGACGAATGTTCGGAACCTTGCCAAATAATCAGTCCATAACTCAGATGTGGAATCGAATGGTTGAAAACTTGCCATCGGTGTTGGAACATTTTCTCGCGGGTTGTTCAAGCTGCTTTGTAGAATTTTCAGCTGCTCTTGAAGCATTGTCATTTGCTCTTGATGCTCGCCGCATAAAACTGCCATTTGCTCTTGGTGTTGCTTATTTAACAACAAAATTAGTTCAGAAATTTCACTCATTTTGACAATTCAAGCTGTTAATGCAAATTCAACAAATTTTCTTTTTTCTTGACGCAGATGAGTTACTTGAATCCTCGTCGCCACTTTTGCCTGTTGTATCTTTGCACGAATACCACATTGACTGCCACGTCAGTTAAATTTGCTTGACACTGATGTTACTGTTGTGGCCACGTCAGTCATTTATGCCTGACGCAAGACATTTCATTCTTAACCATGTCAGTTGCTACTGCTTGACGCTACGTGCGATTTCAATGGATATCTAAAAGCGTGGCCTCTTGCGAACGTTCTGATATGCTTGGTTCTAAAAAATATGCAAAAATAAAACTTTTGTGCACTTTTTTTTAAAGAAGTTTTATTTTGTTGTTTAGACAAATATTTTCGTTTTTTTTTTTGATTGCATGTAAATACATAAAACGAAAAGATATTTACATATTCAATTGTTCAAAGTATGTTGAGTACAGCACAAAGCAAAAAAAAGCCGTTTTTAATGCAAAGCATTAAAGCAAGAAAGACACAGATGTGGTTGACCAATGCATTGGTCACAGTTGTTTGTTTGTTTGGCAGTTTTTCGAGCCATTTCGCGACCACTTTCTTCTTTGACTCTTTTGTAGCAAGAATTGCAGTATCGTCGCATTGGTTTTCCAGTAAAGTTGACTCGTTTCACGAGGTGGTGTACTGCATCCAATCTCATAGAAGATCTTTGCTGCTCTCTATTGTTGTTACTTAGCTTCAACATAGCGCCAGCCAATTCTTCTTTGAAATTGCGAATTTTATGTTTTTTTTGTGATGCTTTTTCATACAGAATCCATGCGTTCACTACAGAGATTCCTAAAATAAGTTCAATCCCTAATTTGCGGTACCATTTCACTCCTTTTCGCAGAGACGTTGCATAGGAAGCCATTTGGTCAGACTTGTCAATCCCAGATTTACAGCAATACGTAAACTCTAAGTCTCTAATTATGCTATCTGAAAACTGCACTACAGGAAGTTTTAAATGTCCTGGCCACCCTCTCTGCAGGCTTGCTGCACCCTACTTTTCTCACCTTCGAATGCTCTTTTTTACATGGTCTGCTCTGGCAAAAGTTTTGCCAGGTTTGGGATATGTTCAAATTTTGCATAAATAAATTTAGTTATTTTGCACTAAATAGTAAAAAATTTCCAGCAGCTACTTACATACTCTTATTGACTTTGGCTTACAGTATCTATCTGGTTTGATGGTTTTAACACTGGCACTGACGCTGTCTTTATTCTTTAGTCAAATCTATATTATCATAACATGAACATAAGCCATATCATTTTGAAAATAGGAAAAGCAACTTTGTTGATACTAAACTGTCATAAACTAATAAATCCTAGGTCACTTCATAATGTCTATGGCCGCATAAATTTAATTATTCAAAATCAGCTACTATGACGTAACTATGGTCAACTGATCATATTCACCAAACATGCCTGCTTTTTACCAAACTAAAATGAAAACAAAAAGCTTTGCTTCATATTGCTAATACTTTAGTTGCTAAATCGATAAACCGTATGAGTGATTGTACGTATCTGGCTGTATAGTAACAATCACGCTGTGCCATATCAGTCACAAATGACTGACGAAAAATTACGCGGGTGGCCACGTCAGTTATATTTGACTGACAAAGAAAAAACAAAATAATACCACAAAAACGCTTCAAATAAACCCCAAGTACCTCAAAACATGATTTCAAGCTAATACTGAACTCAACTACCAATTTTAAAACTTTGGCCCCTGGGGTAAATTTTTCAAAATATGCGTGGCAGTCAATGTGATACACAGGTTTATTAAAAAACAATAATAAATATTCACAAAAAGTACTTAGCCAAAAACAACCGTAATGAAATAGAATGCTTTTAGTTCGTTTGCTGTAGTAGCTTGATAACTTTGAACTGACTGATGAACCAAAATAAAGGCGCATATTTAACTTGTAACAATTATGCTTGGAGATGCGCGTGTCCAATAATTGTTCGAGCAGAAGGCGCTGATTAAGATTAGAAGCGTTTAAGAAAACACTACGTCATCTATTGCACAATATCACAACATTGGCTGAGCTGAGTGAAATCAAGCAAGAAGACAAGAGGAAGACTTAACCGACGGTGCTTGTGTCCAGTGACAGACATTTATTTTGGTCACGCGGAGATTAGTCTATTTCTCAAGCACATCCACACACAAGAATCAATTGAGCTCAACTACTAACATTAGCGGCTCGGAGAATACTATACGGGTGCTAGCTAGCCGTGATTGAATTGTTGTTGACATTCCACTAGTGACGTTCGCAACAATAGTTTACAGCTATTAGTTATTCCATTTGTATAATAACAATGGAAGGGTTAGACATAGGAATAACAATAAACGAGTAATTTTGTTTAATTACTAACACATCAACATAAACGAACATTATTACACACAAAAAAATCAACAGTTTTTTATTCAAATATAGAAGTATATTAATGAATCGTTTGCTACTGAATATTTCGGGAAATTTCATACCAGTTTGGTTCAATGTCTTGCTCCAAAGCTCCCCGCATTAGGTCATCAAGTGTTTCATTTAGAACACAACTCCTTTTTGACGTTTGATGTCAACTAGTTCACTAAACCCGTTTTCGGCCAAGTAGGTAGTAGGGTTTTGCACAAGAACTTTGAGCGCTTGAATCGCCAGGTCTTTGTATGCTCCATCAAGTTTATTGTAACTAAAAACCTATTTTTGCAACCGAAAAATTTTTCGAAAGATGTAATAATTCGAGCATTCTTTCAGAGTTACCTAGTACGAGTATTTCGCGAGCAACTTCTTATAAAAGCTGAACGTGCAAAGCTTAACGAAGCCACGAAAGATTAACTATTATACACTCGATTATAACTCACAGCATATAACAAACGTGATTGTTTTTGCAGCTTTTTGGGTTTTCGTTTTTGCAAAAGACTAAAACGAGCAAGCAGCCAAGTTCGACTTCTATTTTCCCTCCGTTCTCGAGCAACAGCTATATCAAGCATCAAGAAAAAGCGACACAGTTCAAGCAACAGCGTCGGAAGTGTTCGGTCTCACCCTGGCCCTAGCCCTTATACCAACAAAGGACAGTTACTTGGAAATCGCCAGGAAAACCCCAGGGGTAGTATTGTACAAAAAACAGAACACACTCTGATTTAAACTGTTTATGGCCTTAAGTTGTTTGGTGTACAGTATATACGATAATCACCACAATGCATTTGGTCAGGAACCGCCCCCGTTTCAAGTTGCTGTTTTGAGGCAGTAAATTGGCTCTCGACGTTGTGAGGTTTTTTCGTTTGGCACGAATCTAGCTTTAATATTTCAAAATATAATAAATCATCGTGACGCAGAAGCGTGTCTTGGCAATTTCGAAAACTTTTCAATGCAAGGTTGCCATTGAAATAATTTTGGAGGGAAAATGGGAAAATAATGATTTTAAAAATATGTGTTTTCTGAAAAAAGCTCAGCATTGTCTTGATAAGTAATTTCATCCGAAAAACATCATGAAAATAGGACTGAAGCGGACATGATAATTTAGTTTTCTGCTACAATTTTTAAAAGTTTGAAGCTTTTCCCAATTGATTTAAAGGAAAACATCTTCAAGAAAAACAAAATATTCTCAGAATATGTTATAAATTAATAAGTTTTGATATAAAAATGTTGATATCGTAAAAAAGTATAATATTTTTAAATAAGTGGTAAAAAGTAGGTCTGAAAATATTTGGGTTGTCCAATTAATTGCTACAGATATCCCCCCGGCGGATAAGAAAAAAAACAATTTCTAAATATAGCAGAAATTCTGAAAAATGCAATCTGCAGCCCGACGACACGACGGTGAAAAGGGACGTACATGTAAATACAGAAAAAGATGATTATAGAGCGACTTAAAACAGAAAACAATGTTAAATTTCTTTTTTTTTTTTAGTTCGTTGACTAAGTAAGAAACTCTTGTGATGTATCCGAAATAAATAAAGTTAACGTTGAATTTTAATTTTTACATGCTCTATTTTTATGCAATTTCGAATTTCATATCCTGCCGTTCCATATCGTATGATCACGTAGTAATACGCCCACTTTATACAGCGATGTGATTTAGTCACAAATTGCAATACATTGAGTTATTCTCCGGCAGATATCAGTTAGATAAGTTAACTTTTGTCATGATAATGCGATACTAAACTGTCTCTATTATTGTAATTATTTGTTTTAATTTTTATTTGTTTTTATTTCTATTTGAATAAGTGAATAAATGTACTGTAAATAGAATCAAGTTAGTGGTTAACCTTCTGACCTTGTACTGCTGCAATTAAACTTGAACAACGCTCCTGACCATCTCATTGGTGACCCCTACCAAAAGAAAACCCCACGTGGTCACATTGGTGAACCCGACAAAGCAAAACCCGACGTGGTCACTTTGGTGACCACGCGTTGGGAAACTCGACGGCGTGAACAACATTGGTAAACTCCACTACTCCTTCGGTAACCAACGACATTGGCAACCACGATATCGACGTGAACGTCATCGGCGACCCCGAAAAATTACGAAAGGAAAAGCCGCGAAAACGAAGAAAACTTCAAAGATCAACAAAAAAAAAACCTTTTACAAGTAAAGAAATTTCGTCGGTGAGTTCATTGTATTACAGTGTATTAGCGCTAGCCCAAAAAATTAGCTTATTTTCCCCAGTAGCAATTAGAAGTAACACTACGACAATTGACTATGAAAGTTTAGCTAAGGCCCAATTAAAGGATAAAGAACTATTTAATTTCTTAGAAAGCAATCACTCCTTAAAGATTAAAAGTGTTCCAGTAGTTGATACAAGCTTTACACTTTTTTGTGATGAAACCATATCAGGTAAATTAAGACCCCTAGTTCCTTTTGGACATGGCCGAACTATCTTTAATAGCATTCACAATTTATCACATTCAAGTATTAAAGCAACCATACGAATGATCGCTGATCGTTACGTGTGGCCGGATGTCACACTTCATTCATAATAATTTTAATCATGGCGATATAGTTTATTTTCCGCCTTAAAGTAATTCAAAGTTTTGTTATAACGTAGAAATCGCTTTCATACTGTGTTATTTAATTATCTGCTTGCAATTGTTCGAATGCATCTTTCTTTTTTCTTTTGCCAGACGATGATGACGTATTGCGCTTTGTCTGTAACATATGACCAAGTTAAACGTAGTCCTCAAAGATTCTCGCGTATCACAGAAAAAACGTTCTAATTTCAACGCGCGTGACCGAAGCGTTTTCGAGATAACTCGAGCCGATTTGTCATCATATGACCTTTTGTCTATATTTATATTTATTTTATTTATTTATTTTTTATTATTATTTATTTATATAATAATAATAAATTTGTCTATATACTATACTATATAATAATAATAATTTATAATAATTTATAATAATAATAATTATAATAATAAATTTGTTTATATACGTACATGTATATGTACGCTCGCTCAATTGACGAAGACAGCGACGAGGACGGGGACGAAGACAAAGAAAAAGACGAAGACGAGAACGACGAGAGGGAGTAGCGTATTCTAGTTGAGCGTTGGTTTGGGCGCAGAGCGTAGGCGAAGGACTCTTTGATCGTATTGCATTGATAAGTGTTATAATTGTTTTTGCGCCAGTGTTTGGAGATTGGTTCTACGGAGGTAAAATTATTTGCATTGAACGAATTAAGTTGCAGCGTTGATTTTCGCTTTGTAATGGCAGAGCGCAGAAGAGAATTTTCGTCGGTCGTGAGTCGTGATTTTTATGATACATTTTTTTTAGTTAGAGACAGTGGTCTCTGTTTGTTTACGGAGAAAAGTCTTAAACGAATCGATCAGAACTGTATAAAAGCTTCAGGCTCATAGCAAACTACTTCTTGAGCCGGAATAAAATAAAATTAGACACAACTTTGTTTCAGCGCAGGTATTCGGGTTACCTTGCTCAACTGGTCCCTTGGGATTCCCAAACAAAGTCTGTGACACCGCATATGAAAAAGAATGTAACATTTGGTGTCGCAACTGCATTCAATGTCAAAAAGCGAAAGTTTATCGTCACAATTATGTCAGTAATTTACAACGCTATCCACCTCCTTCACAAAAGTTTGCTGATATTGATTTAGACTCAGCTGGTCCTTTGCCGAACTCAAATGGTTATTCTTATATTCTATTAATTGTTGATAGATTTTTTAGATGGCCGGTAGCAATTCCACTGCCAGATTGCAAAACTCACACGATATTAAGTGCTTTTATGGACAATTGGCTTTCTCTCTACGGAGTCCCGAAAAAATTAACTATTATACAAATAAAGGCTCGCAATTTTTTTCGTCCGAGTGGAAAGATGCAATGACATTTTTAGGCATGCCACATATTCATAGTACAGCATACCACCCTCAGAGCAACGGTTTAGCCGAGCGTACAATTTAAACTTTAAGAAGTCTTTAAGCACTCTCTTAAAAGACAGCAACTGGTATTTTTATTTACCTTTAACTTTTAACACTACGTTCTCGAGTAGAAGAGGACTTGGAATGTATAACTAGTAAAATTGTCTTTGGAACTCAACTTCACCTTCCAGGAGAATTTTTTAAGAGTTTTTTCACAAAAAAAGGTGTAACACCGCTCTTTATTACTACAGCAAAAATTTCTTTCGAACTTTAAGTACCAAGAGTCACGATTTTCGAATACTCGTAAATCCTATGTCAACCCCCAGTTATATCATTGCCGACATGTATTTATAAGAAACAATGCTGTACGTTCATCTCTTATCCCACGTACGACGGCCCTTTTAAAGTCTTATACCGCACTCCAAAATATTTTAAAGTGCTAAAAAATTGCAAAGCGTATACCGCGTCTGTTGACAGACTCAAAGCTGCAAACTTACTTACAGATTTTTTACACTCAGTTGACTGTGGAAAAAATAACCAAAAATCTGTTTCATGTAAACAAAAACATTCTTTCCTATTATCTGATAAGCTTAAGAATCAAACCACAACTTGCACTAGAACCAGACAAATCATACCACCACAGCGATTTCAAAATTATCATTGCATGTAGTTTTTGCGTATAGTTCTTTCACTTTATTTGTTTCTGTATTTCAAACTTTTTATTGTTTAGAATTTAGTTTGCCTGTATGTAGCAATTTTCATGCTAAGTAGAATACACTTTATAAGATTCCTTTAAATGTGAACCACATGTGCCTCGTTATCAAAGCAATGCTATATACGTAAGTATCTTTAAAGCAGAACACTTTCTTTATAAGCTTCCAGCAATCGATTCTGCAAAATCAGAATGCTTGAAGTCGGGTGCTTTATGCGGTTCTCGCAATTCTTACTTTCCCTTACAACAGCCTGCTAGAAAAGCAACTACTACTTAAACCTGCGACAAGTAAAATATCGTCCTGCGAGACTTTACGCTGCTCACTTACAGAACCTCGAGGATAACTTAATAGACTTGATTAAACGCCTTGAAACGTCTCATAATTTCTTATAGTGCAAAATACTATACCTTTAACGTTAACGTTAATTATACAGTCTAAGTTGTATCCTTCTCAAATATTACGTACACTACTAGGTACTGCGGGCCGCTGTTGCAGGAGATGACATT
The DNA here is from genome assembly GCA_963680785.1 of Diplosoma virens. NCBI lineage: Eukaryota > Metazoa > Chordata > Ascidiacea > Aplousobranchia > Didemnidae > Diplosoma > Diplosoma virens. Next base: position 26,046,540 of record OY796894.1, read on the forward strand.
ATGACTGAATTACGTTGCTCATCTCTGAAAATGCAGTTAAAGAGGAATCTCATTCATGGCAATTTTATTGCTACTAGACTGTTGTTCGAACCAGTGCAGATTGATCACCTCAATAACTCGTTTCCACGTGTCTTTCAATTGAATCAAAGATTTTTACCTCTCCGATACAATGTTTTTTCCTCGAGTTGTATGATCCTCATCGAGTTTTTCGCTTTATAATTGACAAATCATTCTAGTTTTTATAAATCACACGCTAGCTAGTATTGCTCAAGACATAATAATAATAAAAAAAACTCTGTCCAACTTTTTCTCCAATAAATGAAACAATTACATGGAGGATTCATTGCTCGCTCTTCGTTAATCAACCACGAGTTAATCGTAAACCTCAATTAAAAACTCAATACTTGCAACCTTGGCTTCGTCAAGTCTTCGCACCGATCGCATTTAAGTACTCTTAGACAGCACCACAACTAACGTGTAGAAATATAAAATTGTCATTATTGTTTTTTAATTATTTAACGACGTTTCAAAAAAAAAATATATATCAGTGCGACTTTGTCTGTTTTACTGAATTTTTAATTATTTGATATTTATTATTTATTATATTTATTATTAGGCAAATTATTTGCCTCACACACGTTAAAAATGTTACAACCTGAAAATACAATTGTTAAGAAAACTGTCAAGCTACAGCAGCATTATGTCAGTTAACTTCACTATATAATATTGTTGAGAAATTATACAGCACCTACGATACAGTCGTCGAGAGAATAATAAAGTCACAGCAGCAAAATCTCTTCATTCTAGCTAACTTTATTGCAATATCTTTGAAAAACACGGCTTACAACATTTCTATATTCCAGCATTTCTCAAACTGTGTTCCGCGGACTTACGTAAAGTGTTCCGCTCATAGTCGTACCTGGAGGGGGGCAGGGGGGTAATTTCCCCCCAAGTTTTGAAGATTTGGAAAAAATTCAAATTTTTTGGGCAGTGACAAGAAAATATTTGGGCGAAACTAAAATTTTTCGGGCAGCAATATGAAAAATGCGGGCAAAGTCAGGAATTTTAGGGCAGTATCAATGATCAACTGCAAAAAATAGTTACCAAATTTAGGTGAAGACGTTTTTTTTAGAGAACACCTTGATTTTGAGACAAAAATTGAGAAATATGAGATCGATTCGCAGTGAAGACCCTTTTTTTTTTCAGAGAAAACCATGATTTTAGGACGAAATTTAGTCTTCGTCCGAGAATCTCAGACAATTTTTTTGTCCTATCCGTAAAGTACTAGAAACCATGATTTGGGCAAATGTTACAAAATTCAGGCAAAATTTCATTGCCCCCAAAATTTTTTTGGCTGGTACGTTTATAATTACGCTGAACAATGAATATGATGGTTTGCAAGTACGTCATAATGAGCTTGCAAACCTTTAATATATATTTTTAAATTTCATACTCTTATGTTACGTTTCGTTATGACTCGCTTAAGCAAATTTAGTTTTTTGACTTGCAAAAAAGTTCATTGATATTCTTGGCAAATTTGCGATTCGAATTTTTTTTTGACGAAGTGTTCCGTGAGCAAAAATATATGATATATTGATATTTTTGTCAATTTTACAATTACTTTCAAATACTGTATTATTCTATATCAGGGTTTCCCAAACTTTTAGTTCATCGGCACCCTTTGGACACTGTAGCAGGTATGCATGTACCCCCGAAATTTTGTGACGTTTCTCTAAAAAAAAAGGCTTTCAGTTAGAATCAACCACTAATTTTCCCCCAATTCATGCCCAAAATCAAGGTGATCTCTGAAAAAAAAAGTTCTTCACTTTGAATCAAATATAAATTTTTCCAATTCATGCCGAAAATCAAGGTGATCTCTAAAAAATGAAAACTCTTCCCTTTTCAGCAGCCACAAATTTTCCCCATTCAAACCCAAAATCACGGTGATCTGTAAAAAAAGTCTTTCCTTTTAATTGTCCTGTTTGACGTAATTACAATCGACCGGGTTTGAAAATTCTAGATATTTGAGTCCATTATTTCTTCCGGATGCGGAATTTAACTTAAATAAGGACATTCTCGCACATAATAATGTACCCCTTGAGAAACCTAAATGTAGGCCTAGGGGTACATGCAGTGATGGGATTCAGGGGGATCGCACTTGGAATTTCAGCACGTTTAGCAAACCCGGTTTTAACTTTACGTAATCTATGTATTTCAATATCTCTGTGTTTATTTGTAACAGTTTCAATCTGCTGCAGATGTTTGTTCAGTGCAGTGGTTTTCAACCGGAGAGAACACCATGATTTTGGGACGAAAATAGGAATTTCGGAGACCGATTCCAAGTGAAGACCTTTTTTTCTTTTTTTTTTTTTTTAAAGAACACCCTAATTTTGAACCTGTTCTTAAAACTTTGAATCCCAACACTGAAACTGTTGTTAGCAAGTTCGATACAAAAGAGAACCTGTTCTTAAAATTTTGAATCCCATCACTGGGTACATGTACCCCAGTTTGGGAACCCCTGTTCTATATCATTTGCTCTTAATAACTAAGAACTCCCTGGGTTTTGTTAGCTGTAGCAATTCGGAGCCTAGAAACTAATTTGTGTTTACAGTGTAATTTTTTCATTTCTTATTCTTGCCTGTAGGTAGGCTACTCACGATTTTGCTGCGTTTTTCGATCTTTGTTTTCCCACACCACTCAGAAAAAATTGTGCTGAATCTATTCTGCATAATAACACAATGAAACCATTTGTATTTAATAGCGATGTTTATAATTTTCCTCAAAACAAGTTTATTGTAAGATTTTTGTCAAATAATCTTGTTATTATGGCCATAAATCAAATATCGATTTACAATTTTAAATAAACTTTAAATTTTAGAACAATAATTATGAATATGGTTTTTCTTAAATGTTACATTTTTTATATTGTTTATCAAAAGCTCTCCCGACCCCCAGAAAAAAGCCAAACGATTCACACGGGGGTTGCGACCCCCAGGTTGAAAACCATTAGTTTACAGCTTTGCACCATGCTTCTAAAATTGCGATTCAAAATAAAAATTCACATAAATTTAGCGGTGAGCAACTGAAGAGTAAAGAATATGAAAGCAATTGTGACATAGCGTTGTACAATTAACATAAAATAGTTCGTAACCAGCTTTTTATCTATCAGAAATTTGATTGATTAAATTCTAAAATATTTCAAACACAAAGATCTTGAGATATAACCATTAACGATGCCGTGATTTTTTCCAGGCGTACCAGACCAAAACGAAATTGCTTGTAGATGCTTTCAAATTACAGCCATAATAAGCCTTTTAAGTTGTAAATTAGTAAATTAAATGTTTTTCCAACCGTTTCTCAATGTGAAATTATAATGACTCCTGTTGTTGCTGTCGAAAACAGTAGGGAAAGTCTTTATTAATCCTGTAATCTAGGTTAGCACGCGTTCACACCTTTGCAAAAAAAATTCCAACTTTGCCATCGCAACTTAAAATTTTCTTTGTAAATAAACTAAGCAACACGTTTCTAATGATTTTTTCTTACCTTTTATAGATGTATACGCAATTTGATAATTGAGCAAAATAAATATTTTAATGATCCCCATAGTAGTCATTTAAAACTAACAAAACAATATTTAGATAAGCATTTTCTAATAAATGATTTTGGATATTAACATAAAAAGTTTCATTTTTTAATAAATGAAAATTGAACTTAACTGTACCTAATTTATTTACTTCTAATTTCATTTTTGGCAATCCGGATAATAAAAGAATTACAATACTTACTAAAACTTTTTGTTTTATTAAATTTATTGGCACCTGCTGCTCTTCTACTGCTAGTAATCAAACAATCTACATCAGGGGTGGGCAAATATTTTGGTTCGAGGGCCACATTCGGAAGTTGAATTTATTTGCGGGCCGCAGTGTAGTAATCTCTAAAAATATTGATCTTCATTATCAGTAGTAGATATTCAAACTTAGGGGCCTGAGGCAAGAATTTCCAAATTTGGTGTTTTCTAAAAAAAAGGGGGCTTTGATTTTGTCTTTCACTTTTTTCTTCCAAATTTATAGTGATCTCTAAAAAAAAAAAAGGTCTTCACTTCGATTTATTCTTTTTTCTGCTCCATTTTCGCTTTTTTCTGTCAAAATCATGGTGATTATACTCAGGTGCGGATAATACGTAGAAAACTGCGGTATTTATTTCAGCCAACGATTCGTTTATTTTTATCAATATTTTCAACGGAAATCTATATTTACACAAACTATACTTGTAGTTTCGGAAGGCACAAGTGGGCCGGATGAAACCCTGCAGTGGGCCGGATCCGGCCCGCGGGCCGTAAATTGCCCACCCCTGATCTACATCATGCCCTTTTAACACTATCGTGAGAAATTATGGCCTATAAGAAGTATCACTATAAATAGCTGCAAGTGCGAAGTAAATTTTCGTCTTACCCAACAACATTAACCGCCGACTAATTTTTAGTCTAACCCTGGAAACAGGTTAATATTGATCAAACCGTGGTGTTTATAGAAATATGAAACCAATTTCTAATGAAGACAGCAATTTGGAAGTATATCGTACAATCTTTCCGGTTTTGTGATTTCAAACACTATGGCCTTTGTTCGATTTCATAAAAAAAATATTTGCAAAATTTGTTTCTCATGTAATAGAAAAGCAACTATTTTAATTGGAAGTACGAGTATTGCCTAAGCCTTCAAAAATAAATACTTCCGGCTTTGCCACTCTTGCATGTTTCTGCTGAAAGGACAACAATGCACGTTATACGTATTTTATCATTCCACTTAGAGTTCACATTTTGATGATGACTTGATAGTGTTTAAAGTTTACCTTACATAAACTGCAAATATTTTTTTGTTTTTTTGTTTGGGACGTAATAGGACAAAGCGAAGAAAATAGTTTGTCTGGTTGAGAAAATATTCAGCGCGCGTTGTTCAATAAACATACGCGTGCATAGAGCAATTACAGGTACTTAAACTTTTTGGTTCTTAAATTCAATGTCCTAATCTTTTGTTTTTTTGATTTGCAGAATACAGTAAAAAATTCCTTTCTTTCTGTTGTTTCTACGTGACACGAGCAACGAAAAAAATCATTTTGTAAATCGCAAGTATTAACAATGTTAAACGCACAAAAGAATGTAATGCGAAAAGAGCGTATGTGAATGATGAATCTAAAATAAATGCTTTTATGTTAAAAATTTTGTTATGAGTTTTGCTGGGTTATTATGGTGTCTTCCCAAATACTTCTCAGAAAATAATTGCAGTTGAACGCAAATAACTTTAAAATTTTTAATAAAACAGACCATTGTTTCCCTGAATTAAAAATTATTGTGGTCATAATTTATATTTGCGATAGCACTTCTACTTTTTCAATTGTTTAAGATTGATCAATGATTATTTTAATTCGGTAGTCAGTCATCAGAATAACTCATCATTTAAACTGTTTTTGCTACTGGTGTTGCGTATTTTGATTAAATTGTTCTATCAATTTATTGCTTCTTGAAAAACTAAGAGTCACTTTGGCTCTGCAGCAGGATAAAATAATCACCGAGTTATAAGCCAAGTAATAAAAGCAGGAACTTCCAGTTAACAACAAATTACCCTACCAGTAGGCCCAAACTCAAGCCTGTATGAATTATAAATTACGGTTTACCACGATGATTTTTGTCTCAACATTTGGCTTTGGTTAATCCCAGTATAATGGTAGGCCGAAAGTAATGCATTGTATTGATTGCGGTTTACCGGTATGATTTCTATTCAAATACTTGGTCCCGGTATTTCACGGTGTACAGGTTTAACAATCTATCCTAGTAAACTATGGTTTACCAGGATAATTTGGTTTGAATATTTAATTGCAGTACTTTACAGTATACCGGTTTAATAATTCATTTCAATAAATTACGGTTTACCGGGATGATTTTTTTTGTAGTGCTAGGTCCTGGTATATCGCGGTATGCCAGTTTATCCTAGTAATGTGAAGTTTACCAGTAACCTATAATTTTTGTTTTGAATATTCAGTTGCGGTATTTCACGGTATGCCGGCTTGATAATTTGTCGTAGTAAATTGCGGTTTACCGAGATGATTTTTATTGTAGTTTTAGGCCCTGGTATATCACGGTATACCGCTTTAATAATTAATCCTAGTAATTTGCGGTTTACCGGCACGATAGTAATTTTAATATTTATTCCTGGTATTTCATGATATACCAGTAGAGTCATTTAATCTCGTAATTTTCGATTTAGTGGTATGATTATAATTTCAATATTTATTCCTCGTAATTCCTGATATATCGATGTAGTAATCTATCCAAGTAATTTACGGTTTACCAGCATGATTTTTATTCCATTATTTATTTCCGGTTTTTCACGGTATACCGTTATAATAATCCATCCTAATAATTTGCGGTTTACGGGCATAATCTTCCATTCAAATAAAATGTCCCGATAAACCCAGGTATTTTACGGTATACCAGGACGCTGTTTAATATAATCTGCCAGAATAAACGGGCATAATACCCATACTTTACAAGCTTTAATCCAGTATAATACCAGCTAAAAATATCCCAATTTTTACCAGATTACCAGGGTATTTTTTATACGGGGGCATGTGTAATTTTGGCCAAACTATCGTCATTTGACGTCATCCAGTCGTATCCGACATCATGGCCAAAAATTCAACTGACGTCACCCCAAAAATACACTTTGGAGGCTGAGTATGATAAGTGAGGTTTATCAATCAATCAAACAAAATTTTAGTTTTTCGTCCGGTGCACAGCAGTTGTTCATATTAAACTCACAAGCAGTTGTTCATATTCGAAAAAAAAAAGAAATCAGCGAAGAAACGACATACCATGAAACATGCCCCAATAAAAAAATTACAAAGGTAATTATTTAAAAATTCATGGTTGCTGATCCTTAACACACACACACACACACACACACACACACACACACACATACACACAACATATACAAAACAAGCAGTAAACAATTATAAGCAAAAACAAAACACCAAAGTAATACTATGCTGATCGAATATGAAAATGAAGCAGCATGCCACCAAACTGTATGTCAATTTTTAACAATTTCAACCACTTTCTATCAATTGAAATCTATTTTAAGAAAATTAATTTTTACTAACCCATATTTTGGGAGGCTCACAGATGCTATGCCTTGCCCAAGGGTGACCTGGAAGAAGTTGTGACGGGGTTTCCTTATTTGTCCAAACTTATCGAAGATAAGCTCAAAACCGGATGTAGGTTATTCTCATACCCAGGAAATCAATGACTAAAAGACACTAAATATTTGCAGGTCAAATTTTGTTGATTAAAAAAATAATAATCAATTCTTCTAAAAGCCGGTCAAGCTTTATTTAGCTTTTTATCTTTTCGTAATTTTCTGTTAGCTATTATTGAGTGATGCATTTGATCTATCTGAGGAGTACGTCGGGATGCTTCCTATAACCTGCAATAAAAAAAGAAAAGGAAAACAGCAGTATCTTTGGTTTGACAACATGAAAAACATTGTTAGCTGTATTAGATTGAAATACAAAGCCGCTACAGGAATACTACTACAGGAATAATGGAGTACTACTGTATAAGATTAAAATACAAAGCTACTACTTATGGATTACTGAAAAAAAAAATGTTTTTTCTGTAAAATACACTTTGACTGATAGAATTTGGTTGAAATTGTTAGAAATTAACTTATAGGTTGATAGCATGATGATTCATATCTATATTCGATTAGCATTACTTTGGTGTTTTGTTTATGATGGTTTACTACTTGTTTTGTGCATAATGTGTGTGCAGTGTACGTGTGTGTGTGTGTCAAGTGTCAGCGACCATGCATTTTTTAATAGTTGCTTTTTGTAACCTTTTTTATTGACTCGTGTTTCAACGTATATCGTTTTGTTACTGATTCCTTTTTTTTCGACCTCATGTGTGAGTTTTAATATGAATATCTGCTGTGTAATGAACGAAAAAATAAAATCTTGATTGATTGATTGATTGATTGATCTTTAGACCTACTCTAAAATAAGAACCTGCCTGTGATATTGCTTTCTAAAATATCTAAAAAATTTGTTTTCTCTAATTGGTTGCGGTGTATTATTCCAAAGTAATGGGCCTGTATAACTTAAAGATTGTTTTATTAAGTTTATTCTACGAAACGGGGAAACAACTTCGATTTACTTCTAGTTTGCCAAGATTCTTTGGCACTTAAACGTAATGTATTTTTATTTAACATCTCTTAAAAGGCCGCTGGCAAGTGTTTATTACAATATTTATACATGAAATAAGCTATTTCTTTTTCCATTAATTGATTTCTCGATTAAATGTTTTGTGCTCTCATTAAACTTTTGACACTATCTTGTTGTTGAATTCCAAAAACTAATCTAATAAAATTATTTGCAGTTGACTGTAACTTTTTCCATAAAATTTCCATTACATCATTTTAAGATACAATATTGAAGGTGAATTTTTACTTAAGAATTGTTGAGCAAAAAAGGTGTTTTTTATTTAAATATTATAGCATTGATTTTTCTGAAAATAGCGTAACAAACCTTATACCATGCCACCATGGACATGTTATACCATGCACAATTTTTTGTGCATGTTATAACGTATTAATATATTTAGTTGCCGTCTCCCTATTTGCAACCTTTGCTCTATTTTATCTTCAATTATAATCAATTGTTCTTTTGGATGCAAACAAAAACAAACTACTACTATTACTATAAACTTTTATTTTTTGTAATAGCCTTGGAATTTGCAACTGTAGAATTTTCAACTGAAATGTTTATGGACGAAACAACTAGAAATTTTATGCTTTGCACTCGCTTTAAGTTAGCATTTCTCAATTGAAGGTTGGTGTTCTCCGGAATTTTAGAATGGGCAATATGAAAAACAATATACAGTAATTGGTTTTGTCATGTTTAATGGAAACTTATTGGATGTGAGCCAATTATCTATGTTTTTTAGTAGTTGATTGGCAATCGCAAACAATTTTTCAAACGTTTTTTTACAAAAAAATACATTGGTGTCATCATCAAACATTAAAGGTTTTTCTGTTGAAAAACATTTGGGAAAATCATTTACATATACGTATCAAAAACAATAATGGCCCCAAGATTGAACCTTGTGGCATCCCACAGCTTAATTGGACACAAAGACTATGACATTTTTCTATTAAATACGTACTTTCTGTGAACGATTACTTAAATAACTACCTAGTAGTTGTAAGGGTAACCCACTGAAACAATAGTGCTGCAGTTCTGACATCACAATTTTGTGATCAATAGTGTCAAAAGCTTTAGACAAATCCAAAAATATACCAATTGTAGTACGCTTTTCTTCAAAAGCTCGAGTAATATTTTTAACAAATAGTGTAGTGGCATGGCTTGTTGAATGATTTTTGCGGAAGCCAAATTGATATTTATGAAAAAAATTTTGCTGATTTAAAAAACTGAGAAGTCGCGGATAATATTAACTTTACGAAATTTTTGATATGACTGAAAGAAGACTGATTAGTCTGTAGTTTTTTACTTCATGTGCACAGCCTTTTTTAAATACAGGTATTCTTTTTGCCGCTTTAAAATTGTCTATATATTCACCATTTATTAGTGTAAAAATATTATTGGTGAAACAAAACATGAGACAAGGTAGATAATATGTTTTCTGGGGTTGATTTTGAACTTTTGCGGGGATTTTATCACGTCCACAACTAGTTTTTGGTTTCAAACTTGATATTATAGTTTTTAATTCCTGTAGACTTGTGGGATTAATATGCAGTGAATTTAAAGTTGCTGAAGGAAGGTATTTTTTGTGATTATGAAAAGTTATAGGTAACGTTTTGACAAGTGCACTAGCTACATTTGTTAAGTAATAATTGAAATGATTAGAAATACTTTGGGCATCGATTGTGATTTTATTGTTTATTTTAAATTAATGTTTCTCAACCTTTTTCCGTTTGCAGCACATTTTTGAAACTCATCAAAAATCGCGGCACCCTAAAGACCATTTTTATTAATTTTTGTCCCAAAATCAGATTATGTCCAATAAAAAAAGGTCTTCACCTGAATTCACGCTCTTTCTTGTCAATTTTCTTCCCAAAATCAATTCTTTCTAAATAAAAACGGTCTTCGTTCCGAATCTCAATTCTTTCACCTGCAAAAATCGCAAAATTCGAGTTGAAAAACACTGGAATAAAGCGCAATAGTTTGCGGCACCTAGCGAAATGCAAATGGCAAAACGCAAATGGCACCTCGGTTGAGAACCACTGTTTTAAATGAAGAGCAAGTTTTTGTTTGAAATTTTTCAAGAAGAGTATTGATTGTGTTCCAAGTTTGTTTCATTATGCTTTATTGTTGTTTAAAAAGTATGTATAGTATTCTTGTTTTTGTTTCTGTAGTGCATGAAAATGTTTGTTTCTAGTTGTATTATAATTGGCCTTAGCTAATGTTAATTTTATGGCGAAGTATTTTTTAAAAGTTTTTGTTTTTTGCAAAAATTTTTTATGTTTCATTAAATCATTTGTTTTTTTTTGTGCTTGTTTTTAATTTATTTTATATTTTTATCTCTATTTATCCTCCTGATTCGCAGGAAAGCGCCGGAGGCGCTAATACATACGGCAAGCAATTACCCCGACCTGCTTCCGGAGATGCCAAGATATTGCTGTCCGCTTGAAATTTTTCAATAGTGATATGACTTTAATTTAGAACTGCTTGCCAAGACCAGCAAGCAGGGGAAGGTGCCGTAATGTGTCGTTCCTAAAGACAGAACAGAATGGAGCGAGTAGGTTTTGGACCGAGACCGTGTCGATCAGGATCCCGGCGCTTTACCCAGTCGACCACGCTGCTGACCACGTTTAAATTAAGTTACTGGAAATCCCTGGTCAAAAATTTTCTAATATTTTTAAAATTAAGGTTTTGTATGAAACATTTTTCATAATTCCAAAATTTATTGATGGTGAGTAAGAGAGTTTGTCCTAATGTGATCTAATACTGTTGGCACTTTCTTGGCTGATTCGAGTCGACTTGTTTATTATTGAATAAAAACAATGATTTAACATTACAGAGAAAATCAGATGTACACGGGGATTTTTAAAAAGTTTTAGCTAAATCATAATTAAAGACACCGAAAATAAAACATTTTTGGCATGATTTTATATTTTTTAGGCACTCATGAAGATGTGATCTAAATTTAATCTTTGATTCAGCATCATTTAAAGGGGATCCATACATAGTATGTAAAAATATGTAAATTCGATAGTGTCTTTTATATAAAAAGCAACTTCTTTACCTATACACAATAGGCGGCGATTCCATATAAATTTATAGCCATTTAGGTTAGCCTCACCTAACGCTCTTCAGAACCATCTATAGTGATCTCAAGTCGCTGGAAAACACCAATCAAGTCGTAGATGTAGCTTTCAACACCAGAAATACTTTAAAATGGTTCACTTATTCCACGCATAAGTGTTGTACCGGAGTTTTTCATGCCAAAGGGCATTTGGAGAAATTCGTATGTCCCGTCCAGTCACACACGCCGTCTTGGACACATCTTCTTCCGCCACAGGTATCTGCCTTTATTATTAATAGGCCTTTACTAAAATCGACTTGAGAAAGTTTTGAATTTTCCGGGTACTAGAAAAGATTCTACGAAGTCTTCATTGGCTTCGGATTTGAAACCGTTAATTTATTAAATTTTCTGTTAATATACGCAAATACGGTTTGAACAACCTTTTCTCTTGAAATAATTATCGGTGATGCATACGGCGATGACGACTTGTAGTGATTAAGAGCGTTATGTCCAAGTTTAATTGCCGCAGTTCATACTTAGAAGGTTAACCTCTAACTTGATTTTATTTACAGTCATTTATTCACTTATTTAAATATAAAAACAAGCAATTACAATAATAAAGACAATCTAATATACCGATGCTAACAGCTTTTGCTGCAGCCCACCGTGTTTTAAGGTCACGAGGCTACAAAGTAAATGTTTACATACCATTTTGCTCCTTTTCGAGGTATAGTTGCAAGCTTATGACGTAAATCCAAGCTTTGTCTGCATAGTTGTATAATATTGCAAAAAACACTTAATAGAGAATATTCATAATGCAATATATGCATCAAATAGGCAACCGTTAAAACCCAAAACACTGGGCTCGTTTGCGTTAAATTTTCTAGGCGTTATGCAATCTGAATTCTATAAAGTAAATTGTCGAAATAGCAGGAAAAGTCAAAATAATCAAGAATGTAATAGTCACAGCAAACTTTCGCGCGACTCTACACCAGTGGGCGTCTAACCTACCACAACCCACTGCAGTATACTGTATTAGACCTAGATTAAATGCGCCCGCAATCCGGTAATATGCACTGAACAAAACCCAAGTGCTCACGCTCGTATATTTATTGTTTGCTGGCCACGGCTTTGCATGTTTGAGGCGATTTAAATCGTTTTTAAAATTGTCAACAACGCAAACGGCCACGCCGTAGCCAGTGAAGCGTATAGTTTAGAGAAAAAGAGCCGTTATTTAGACGCAACAAAGGATGTTTAACTAAAAATCAAATGTTAAGAAAACCCATAATTGCCTTACCCAGCGGTTAACTTCGGTTCTGACTCATAGGGAAACGGGAAACACACAAAGTTTTTCAGATTTCAAGCAGACGCCAACAACTATTGCAGTTGGTCGCCTCACAATAGAGAAGTGACAATCTAAACAGGGTTACAATGAATAACACTAAGTCTACTTAGACTTCAGCCAGCCGCCACCAACATTGCAGCTGGTTGCCTCACAGATTGAAAAGTGAAGAAAACCCAAAAGAGCCAGCACTAAATGAACGCGCTGCAGAAACGAATTATGCTCGAGGAAGAAATTAACTAATAATTAAAGTATTAAGCAAAAAGGCGCTGGCAGGGAGTGCATGCGCAAATAGTGATTAAGAAAGCAAAAGAAATAAAACAAACACGTGCGTTGGTAATTTTCTACAGGTTATATGAGATGAAATGCTTAAATTTATCTTATACTGTTTGAATGAAAAAAAACATTGAAAAACAATTTAATATGGAATTTTTAATTTTGAAAAGTAATATCATCAATGGTTTTTGGCCCTCGCCGGCACTTCCACAATATAAAACCTGGCTTTGTTGGAAAAAAATTGGGACAATAGACGCTTTTCTCAGAACAAAAAAACTTTCTTTGTAAAATAGCCCATTCAAAAGCAAACAGATAAACGCTTAAAGCTATAATAATGACCGGTGTGCTAATCTTCAAAAACTGAAATTACCGTTAAAAGTAAAGAGAGAAATTTCAGTGAGAAATAAGCAATATTCTAAAATGACTGAAAAGGATATACTAGGTCACTTGTTGAGTCAGAAAAGATTTATTTTGTAGGTTTTTTTCAGCATCGGTATTAAAAGTTATTTAATGAAATAGGAATTTTACTAATCGGGATGCTGCTTGTACTACAAAAAAGTTTAAACACAAATTTGATTAGATTTTGACATTAGGCTATAATTTCAAAACAATATTTATACAAAAAAATCAAAAAAAAGAATTTCTAAAAGCATGAAATGCAATACAGTAATACTTAATCTGGCTAGGAACACTATGATAAAGCGTTTGTGTTTTCACAAATCAAACAGTCACTTTTTTGCAGAAAGGCGGATGGGAATTGAGTAACTTGTAGGCCAGTGTTTCTCAAAGTGAGTCATTTGGCTTCTTAAAAACAAGTTCGAAATCTCAAGAGAGGAATTGGGGAGGAAATTGAGAATATGGGTACAATGTAAGTTGAGCCCCGAAAAAAACCGCTACGTTTTTCTAGTTGAATAATTACAACTTATAAAAGCGGTTTTAATGAAGTCGAGACCTTTTTTGATCTTCACTTAAATCTAAACGTACAAATACTGTGAGTTTCAAGGAATAACCAGAATTTGTCGGCAGTATGGTCGAGTGGTTAAGAGCGCCGTGATTGTGATTGGAACAGTTTTGCTTCAAAACCTACTCGCGCCTTTCTGTTGTGTCCTTGGGAAAGACACTTTACGGTACTTTCCCCTGCTTGGTGATCTTGGTAAGCACTTCTAAATTTCAGTCATATCTCTATAAAACTATAACACAAATAAAGATTCTAACTGGACAGCAATGTCTTGGCATCTCCGCTAGAAGGTCGGGGTAATTGCTTGCCATATGTATTAGCGCCTCCGTCGCTCTCCTGCGATTCCTGAGGATAAATATAGAGATGAAATGAAATGAAATTGTGATCACAAATTTCAATAAAAGGCAAAAAAAAGATACTTCTCTTTAATCATTGAGATTTTTTTGTGGTACAAAATAAACGTTTCAAAGTCCTGAAAGGAAAGAATACGGCAAAGACTTCAAGAACCACTGTTGTAGGCAGAGGTTTAATTTGTTCCATTTAGTTACAATTTAGACTCTTGTTTTATAAAAACATAATTACAAAAATTCGATAAGTATAGAAAATATACAGTCTATCTCAGAATTTGAAAATTTTTTCAAGAATTGATTTTTTTTTCTGTTTGATAGTTCGATATCGGTAGTACGGATAAAGCAAAAAATGTGGCTGATCGCATAAAAAATTTCTTTAGCTTTATGTCAGTTTAAGTGTCCACCAAACTATAAAAAAATATTCATAACCCAACTTTTTCACAATTGGCAATATGTTTGTCTGATTGTGAAGAAAACCTAACAAATGAAAACTGAATATGATTCAATAATACGTAGAATAATTTAAAACTTCCTGTATTTATTAAAATCGTGATTTTCAAATTTTATTTCACAAGGCTCCATGTAGGGATTATGCCCTGGGATCCGGGATCCCGGACGATTTTCAATTTTTAAATTTCCGGGATCTCGGACAAACTTTTCAAAAAATCCCGGTTTATTTTCCGGTTTATTTTTCCCGGTTTAAAAAAAACTTTTCAGAAAATTTATTTAAATTTTCATAACCATATTAATTTGGGGTATCAGAAAATTTTAATTGTTGCATAAGAATTTTTCATTAGTAATGGTGAAGTTATCGTCAAGGGCGCTGGAAGCGGGGGGGAGAGGCAGGGGGAAATTAAAGAAAATATTCTATTTGGGGGTAATAAACAAAAATGGAGAAAGGTCTCGGGGATTTAAAGAGAACACCTTTTTTTGTTAGTCATCACTAAATTTTTGAGACAAAAATGGACGCAGATTTAAAGTGGCATCTCTGTGAAATGTTACAAAATCATGATTCGGGCAATCGTCGATAAAATTTGGGAAAAATTGAATTGTCCTCCCAATTTTTTTTGGCTGATACGTTTATGAACCTTAAGTGTAGTTTTTTTCAATTTAACAAAAAAGGTGCCTTTGCTTTAAATTTTGCCTTCGACCACAATATTTTCCGGCGCCTCTGATTATATATCGTGTCTCTGCCACCAAACTAATCCACAGATGCAATATCGCAGTTAGCTACCAAAAGTGTCCACGGAGCTATATTGTTTATTTATATTGGAATAATTAACCTTTCTACATTTTTGAAAAAAGCTATTTTTTTAGAGACAATATAAAAGTGGTTAGATTTATTTGTTTTCTTAAATTCTTTACTATAATAAATAAAGAGAAGCTAGAGAAATTCAAGCATTAAATTAAAGGGGTAAAAGTCAAATCCTCAATATTGATTTCCATTTAATTTAAGATTTCAGAAATTTTTCGGGAATTTAAATTTTTTCCCGGAAAATCCCGGGATAATTAAAAGTCCGAAAAATCATAACCTTAACTCCACGTGGGCCATGAAGTACTTTTAAAATTTTTTAATAAAACGTTGGTAGTAGTCAATGTGGTACTTCGTGACCATCTATTTAAAAGATAACTTTTTGTCTTAACTAAAAATTGAAAGCACGGGGACGCAGGCTTTTATCAACAGACTCCAGTTTATTGCAGTTTGATCCTAGTTTTCAGTGGATGGTTAAAAGCATAGGCATTAAGCTAAGACAAAATTCAAGCATTTTTCCCCTATTTTTCTCGGGATAACCGGATCAAAACGGCAGTTCTTGATTAAAATTTTTAACCGTCACAGATTAGCTCTTTTTAGATCAGAAATCTGCTATCAATTTGTTGCAAGATGTCATTCATCTGCCGTTTTTACCTCTGAGTTATGAGTCTTACATTAACAATGACTGTGTCTTCTCTTTGATTCCAGATCCGCTCCAAAAAGGGTTTTTTTGCTGGTCCCGGCTACAAAGCACTTAGCAGAATTAAGGTGATTTTACAATTATTGGTTTTATTTTCTAATTTCATTGCCAAAATTAAGTTTGCAGGTTTCGTCTAAATCAGAAACGTGGAACATACGGCCCGCGGGCCAGAATGCGACCTGCGGCACCTTTTTTATGGCCCACTTCTAGTGAACTAAACGCGAGTCCAGCAAAAATGTAAAAAAGAGAATTTTTTGTAGTAAATTAAGAAACAATTTCAAAGCCGAATAGACAAACAATATTTAATAACTCTTTTTAACCTGCTTAACAGTTTTTTGTTTTTATTGGTATTTATGCCATTTCACACTAATTAAATTCTGCTACGAACCGTGGCAATTTGTTCTCTTTGCATCATAGTGCTTGTTGGACTACTAGTTAGCTTAAAACGAATGTTCATCCTAGATATTAGCCTAAAATCCGAAAATGTCTTCAAGTAAAAGAAGGACGGTTAATTGTGAAAGAAGACTGTTCAGCAACGAATTGCAAAAAGTACTTCATTATTTTACATAATAAAAACGTAATTGGTCTAATTTGCCAAAACGCTATAGCATTAATGAAAGAGTACAATATTAAGCGTCGCTATTGCACAAAACATGCTTCCAAATTTCATGGTATTGATGGTCAATTACGGTTTGACGAAATAGAGCAGTTTAAAAAGTCTTTGAGCATGCAAGAGCTATTTCATGCATATAAAAAAACATTGAGCTTGTTAGAGAACTGAGCTTTTAGATATCTAAAGTAATTCAAGAAAAAAGACAAGCTTAGGCCTACAGTAATGGTGAATTTATCAAGAATTGTTTGGAGTTGTGCACTAGACGTGTGTTTCCAGAAAAGAAATGTGTTGTGAAGGAACTAGGCCGGTTTTGGTTCACAGTGGCGAGGCGAATAAATGATGTTTTCAATAATATCAAACTTTGTTTAAAGCAGGAAATAAGCAAATGTTCTGTTTTTTAATATTGCTTTAATTAAGCGAAAGTAAAGACATTAGTGATATTGCGCAGCAATTTTTTCAGTATCTCAATTATCTTAGGATCTTCAAGTAGAACCATATTTTAACGCTACGTGTAAATTAATTGAGAAATTTTTTTTACAGTATAAGGAATAATAACAATTTAGTTTTGTTTTGCTTGGTAATAAATTGTCCAGTTGTTTTGCTTGGTAGTAAATTGTCCGGCCCTCAGCATTAGTACTATTGTATAATTTAGCTTATTGAGATAAATAGCTGCACACCCCTGGTCTAAATAGACAAAAAGAACTTAGAGAATAAAATTACTTTTTTCTTTCTTATGACGCGATATTTTAGGTGTCGGAACGAGACTCTGCGACAAGTCATTAAAACGGTGACAGTCCGGGATAAACAAAACCTTGTTATAAATGTTTGCTAAACTGTTTTATTGATTTTCTAATCTTTTTACTCGGAGATTTATTTCAGTTATTTGTGATTGGCGTTGCGTGTTATGCTCGAACTGTTATTAATATCAGAACATAGTTATATAATATTATAAAAGTTATATAATATCGGAACGTCAATTTCATTATATAATCTTGCGATTTGCTTTCCTGCCTCCAGAAACAGTGAGTTTAACTTCTGAGTCGGACTGATTGTAACATGGGGGATCTAATGTCGCAGTGGTTTGGTGAAAAAATTGTTTCATACGATTCTACTGTAATTTAATTTTACTTTCTTATAAAAACAATTTTTGCTGTTTTCGAAAAACTTTTAGCCTTTCAAAACTTGATTTAATTTTTACTTTTGCTTTAGATGGGAGTTCAACAGTATTGTTTACGTAACAAATATCGAAAGAATAATTTCCAACGAAAACAGCTGATTTTCTTTTGTTTAACGCTGTGTCTGATACTTTATTTTCTATATGCTTCAGACTCTGCCGTAGGCATGCCACCATGGGAAGTATCATTGCCCGGAGATCTTGCCACTTGCGTTCATATTGCTCCGATTCTTTTAGAGAAAAGTGTTGATGAAGGCTTGTTGTCGTCTAAAATATTTAGTTGGAAAACTCCGCGGTTTGCCGATTTGCTGTTGTCACTCGATAACCAAGAGGGAGACAATTCAATAAAAAACCTGATCAATATTATTTGCAAACCATTTACAGAGAAAACAAAACATTTGTTTTTATTGGCTGAGTCCAAGTTGAATCTGCCTTATTTGACTAGTTCACATCGGACCACCTTTAAAGTAATCAACAAAGAAAATTTAATTGTCGGAAACGAGATTAAATTGCTCATTGAGGCCAAAGACATTAACGGAAAACCGACATCCTATGGTGGTGGTGACTTTTTTAAAATAAGAGTTGAAAACCCTGAAACCCGCTCGGCAGTGGCCGCCTCAAATATTGTAGATCAAGGAAACGGAACTTATGTTGTCTCAATCAAAACTTTTTGGTCTGGACGTAACGACATAAAAGTTTTTTTTGGGCAGTCGGGTCATTTTATTGATCTAATTAAACGGCTGACATCGAGATATTTTGCGTTGGAGCTAAAGTTTGAAGGTGAATACATTAAAAATTGCAACAAAAAAAAGAAGCATTGTCGAAGTGTTTTCACACGGGAGTTTAAGTCATGTGACATTAACAGAAGTCAATTTGACCCCAAAACTAGAATTTGTAATTATTCAAAAAACGAAAGGGAAGAGTGGTTTTGCGAAATGCCAAGCCCACATTTTACGTGCAGTAATCTGCATGCTGTGTATTCCAAAAGAAATCAGAATTCATTAGCACTGTTTCAGCACTTTCCAGTAAATGATAGGTAAGATATTTATCTCTATACGTATGTTTTTTTAATAAATTTTTTCAAGTTTATTAGAAATAGATGAAAACAGTAGCGTTGTCCAGAGATGAAGAACGCTGTGATTGTGACAAGTTTCGGGTTCAAAACTTGCCCGGGCCAATCTGTTGTGTCCTTGGAAAAGAAAGTCCACGGCACTTTCCCTTGCTTGGTGGTCTTAGCAAGTATTTCTAAATTTCAGTCACATTTGTAACATAAATTAAAAAAACAAAATAAGAATTTCAACAGGTCAGCAATATCTTGGGCATCTTCGGAAGCAAATTTGGCTGATTGCTTGACAGTTGCTTTATGTACAGCGCCTCCGACGCTTTCCTGCAATTCAGGACGATAAATATAAGATAAGGAAATTAAATAATTACACATACAGTATAGAAAAAAGGTTTTTCAACAGAAGCCCTCGCCCCTCTAGGGGACCACGAGTTAAGGTTTTCAGTTTTTCACTAGGTAGCTCTGTTGTGCATCGCAAAACCAAGGTTTAACTTCTGTTTAATTTTTTGTAGTACAAATTTAACTTTACAGTCAGTCACACCTCGTGTACAGCATCTGATCAAACGGATTCCCCGGTAATTTCCCGCTATGCAAGCGTAAGAACAGATGGTTCTGTACTCTGAAAAGAATGAAAAAAAACCACTGATTTAGAGATAAATATGTTAATTGAATAAAAAAAAATTCTTTGATAAAAACTGGAATAAATATAAACCCCTGCATTTTTATTGAATTACAAAAAAACATTAGATAAAATTCTGTAAATGCTTATAATCTACGTACAATATTTCAAAAAAGTGATTTTGTGTTAAACTGTATTACAGTACAGTAACAAGTTATAAGCCACATGTTGTAAGTGATTACTGGGTTTGCTATTCTTAACTAAAGGTTTGGTTATTAAGTCAATTCCGACTATTCGGATACTCCGCTGTCCGGTTTGACATTTGCATTCGGATGCATTCGGATGCTTTCAGACACTTTCGGACACATTCGAATGCTTTCAGACACATTCGGATACTTCGCTGTCCGGTTTGACATTTGCATTCGGATGCATTCGGATACTTTCGGACACTTTCGGACACATTCGGATGCTTTCAGACACATTCGGATACTTCGCTGTCCGGTTTGACATTTGCCTTGCCGCGTCCAAGACGGAGCCGAATGTTGAAGGCCTTTTCAGACAAATCCCAGAAAAAATTATGAATTGTATTAATTAATTATTATGTGTTTGACTTTGATTGCATTGATTCTTCAACGTCGACATTGACAACGGGAAAATAAATTAACAAATTGAAATACGCTAAAAACAACGCTGAATATTTTTATTGACAAGCAGGGGGCTACTGGCGTTGAGAGCCTCTGGAGGGCGCCACAAACCGTGAAAGGTTGAGAACCACTCACTAGACAAGTAACATTTCATTTTATACTACTTTTTTATTCATTTTTTACCTTTATTTTCAGAGGTTCATTAAAAAGAGTAACACTTAAAGGCATTCCGCACTCACTAAATGTTCTTTCACTTAAAGGTAAAAATGCTAAACGTTTTTTAAAGTAAAAGTTTGATTTAGTAGTTTAAAAGTAAACGATATCCTGTTATCTCCGAAAGCTTGTCAGCGCATCGCTTCACTGTTGCTCTAAGTCTAACGTGTCCGACCCCGACGTTGTCGTGCAAGCCTGGGGGAGAGACAGGATGCTGATAATGTAAATGTGCAATGATTCAACTTGTTTTTTGTCATTTTTTACTAGGCAATTCAGTTAAACTGTAACATGCAACAGCTTGTTTTTGCAGGAAAGTCATCATTAAAAGAAGTTCTTCCAGCATGTAGTTCGAACTTGAAAACCCCTAATCCAGCTGGGTATTGGAAAGACGGTTTATGGCGCTCGAGAGTTTGCAAAAACTTTCATTATTCTTTATTTTCTGACAGCAAAAAAGCTTGTTTGCGAAATCGCGTTTTTTATTTTATTGGCGATTCAACTGCACGCCAATGGTTCGAATATTTTATTCAACCTCCTGACCGAAGTATATCACAATATTTAAATTTAAATAGACACTCTTTTAAAGCGAGAGAAGTGACTACATTCAGCGATGTGTGGGAACCTCGGACAGCAGTAATTGATGACTTGAACACAACTTTTCACTATCGATGTCACGGCCAGCCAGTACAGAACGGGGGTCTGTCGTACGTTCCTCAATTCGTTTCTACCACTCTCGATGAGATTCCACCTTTCGAAGACGGAGGCGCACAACTGACCATTGTGATGGCCCTCGGGCCCCATTTTTTTCTTTATAATCCAGATGTTTACTTGAAGCGAATTTTAGCATCTCGTGACGCAGCTTTGAGGCTTCTTTCTCGAAACCCAAAGTCAACTGTAATTTTTAAGGGGACTAACACGTTTATTCGGGGCATCGGTATCGGCGAGTGTTGCTACAGCGATTGGTTATCGTTCCGCCAGCACAAGCTAGCTAAGCATGTTTTTGACGGTACATCAATCATTTATTTGGACGTCTGGGACATGACTGTAAGTCATGACAGCGAGGATTTGATTCATCCCGTCAGTGCTGTCATAACAAATGAAATTGATATGGCTCTTTCTTTTACTTGCTCGGACAACTGAAAGTTTCAAAAAATGATTTAAAGCGAAATTAAAACTTTTGGAGTTTGATTGATTGAAATAGGCAATATAGCTTTGCGCATTGCTAGGAATTGCAATTGATTGTGGCCAGTTATAAATGAGTTTTTTATGGTTAATTAACTTCAATTGTATCTAAAAACAAAAAGCCCTATTTTTCATTTGTTTTGTAATAGACACACTTACTTCGTAGTAAATAGATTATTTAAAGTTATAGCAAGCAAAATTAAACATTTCATTTAGTTTGTAAAATTTTTATTAAAAAGCTGAACGTTTTCGACTATCATCAGTCCTCATCAAAGCATCTAAAATTGTTTAAAATCATCTAAAAATTTTTAACCATAAACGACAATTACAATCAATTAAAATATATAAAAAAAAATTTTTTTTCAAGTTTATGCTGTCACTGTTATTACTAATTCAGTTTATAGGCAAAGACAATTACACAAAACAACGTCAGAATTCACAGAAAAAAAAAGGAGAAAAAAAGAGAAATAGATAATTGTTAATTGAACTCAAGTGAAAAAAAAATTGCTTCAATCTAATTTCACATTCGCTTGTTGCGTACGAGATGTGCTGGTAAAAATGTTTAGATTGATTTTTGTCTGAAAAAAGGAATTGTTAAACTACCGTTGCACGTAAAGTTTTTTCGGTAAAATAACAATTTACTAATAAAAATTGTGATTTTTTTCATTTTTGTTGATGTTAAGGACAGGGCATGCTATGGAATGGAATGGAATAGAAATTTTCCATATTCCATACCCTTCAAAATCTTTCATTCCATTCCATACTTAAAAATCTTCCATTCCATATTCCATACCTTTTCCATACTTTGTATAATATTTAAAAAATCCTAACCTTTATACCATGTAAATTTCAATAAGTGCTTTTAAAAGTTTAACTCAAGCGAGGGCAAGCTTTTTAACTCAAAGGCCACATTGAAAAGTTAATTTTGTTTGATGGCCGCCCTATAGTGTTCTCTAAAAAAAATCTTTACTTTGAATTTGTCCTGATTTTCTTGATTTTTGTACCCAAAATATAGTGAATCTGTCTAGGAATTTTTGATTTTCGTCTTTAAAAAGTAGTCACAAGTAGTGATCTCAAAAAAATTTTTACTTTAAATTTGTGCCAATTTTCTTGAATTTCGTACCCAAAAAGTAGTAAATCTGTCTCGAAATTTTTGATTTTTGTCTATAAAAAGTAGTGATCTCAAAAACTTTGAATTTGTCGCGTTTTTTTTAATTTTCGTAGCTAAAAATCAATGATCGCTAAAAAAGGACGTAGAATTTGGTTGAAGACAAACAGAAATTAATAATTTTTTAAATTATATCTTTGAGGTTTTCACGGGCCGCACAAAAAATTGTTGCCGGCCATAGTTTGCCTATCCCTTGTCTAACTTGTCTGAGTGATCAATCTGTAATTTTAGTCGGCAGCGTTAGAATGCCGTGCTTATAATCAACATGGTCTCGGTTCAAAACCCACTCGCGCCATTCTATTGTGTCCTTGGGAAAAACACTTTACGGCACTTTCCCTGCTTGCTGGTCTTGGCAAGCAGTTCTAAATTTCAATCATATCTCCATTAAATTTCAACCGGACAAAAATATCTTGGCACCTCCGGAAGCAGGTCGGGATAATTATCTACCTTATCTATTAGGGACTCCGTCGCTTTCCTGACTTCAGAGGATAAATATAGAGATAAAATAAATAGAAAATAAAATAGTGTTTATTTTGAATATGTACATGTAAATGTTGATTATCAGCATCAATATTTGATTAGATCTAACAATTTTTTTTTTATGTAATTTGTTGTGGTGTTTTTTATTCATGTTCAATCATTCTCAGACTATATGAACTTTTTAGGTATAGAGCAGTTTATAAATACATCTTATTTTTATTTTTTAAACTGTAAATATTCCAATGGGGCAACCAAGAAGGTTATCTATCTCTGCATTTTCTGGGAGAGACAGACCGCAAGCAAACTAGGTACTCAGATTTAAATTTAAAATCTGGCTCTATATTGAAGTTGCAAACTGTTTAAACGCCACTAAAACATCATTAATTTGGTTGTAACTTCATTCTTTTTTCCTACCCTATTCGTTTAAATTTGCTTTTTTTTTATCATTTGGTGCATCTGATGCCTTATGCAGCTTTATTGACTGCACTTAGTATGAAAACAACATTAAAATGAGCGAGTATGGAAAATGTATGGAAGTATGAAAAATTTTTTCTATTCCATTAATAAAATCTTCCATTCCATACTTTAAGAATTCCATATTCCGTACCGAAATTTGCCTTCCATTCCATTCTACAGCATGCCCTGGTTACAGCTATTTAGTAACTACGTGTAGATTAGGGATTGTAGATAGTAAGATAGAGCAGGAAGGGCAAAGCGATACAACAAAGATTTTTGAAGCCTATTTTACAACTCTGGAAAGAATATACGACGACAAAAAAGGTTGGGCCAAAAACTGTTTTATTTTTCAACCCTTTTAAAAATTTTTTGGGGTCAAAAATACACAATGATAATAAATTAATGCAAGTTTTAGATATTACAATTTAGTAAAAGCTTGCAGAAATATCGCTTTGTTTTTATAAGCGTGACAAAAGGACATCAATAAGCAACCAAATCTGAAGTAGAAGCCTGTACAAATTGAGAGGCTTCGATTAAGCGATGACTCAAGCAATTGGCGAGAATAGGCGTAACATCAAAATTGTGCACGACGATTCTTTGACAGGAAATAAGTGGTATATATCAAAAGACTGCTTTAATTTCGTGCAAGCATAAAATTGGATTACGTAACATAGGTTTTTGCATGTCTCGAATTATTATTTTAACTGGTTTCTTCTTGATTTATTTCTACAGAAATGGGCAGTGCGCGACTTGAAGCTTAAAGCGCGATTTCCGCGATTGCACAAGTTGCGCATGCACACGTTTTTGGGCAGCGTTGCATACTTTGCGGTGCACTAATTAGAGAATTTTCAAAGGCTTTTATTGCGCTCGCACCGAGAAATAAAAAGGCTACTGCGCTTTATTGCGCCGGGCATCAAAAATTAAATAAACCAATGGCGCTTTATATAGTCTAATTTTGCAAAAGCGCCATCTACTTTCGTTGTTTTTACTACCGTTGTCTCCATCTACTTCCGTAGACTAACTGAATCTTTACTCTTTTTAGAAAAGAAGTTAGTTTTGTTTGAGAAACACTAAGTTTTGTTTTGTTTGTTTGAGAAACGCTAGGTTTTGTTTTGGTTGTTACGCTTAAATTGTGACGCGATTGATAGCTTGTGCCTTTAAAAACTAGCTTCCAACAGAAGTAACAATAATGTTTTACTTACGATTGCTCTTAACAATTTGATTACAAAGATTTGCTTGTAACAGTATAAATGGAAACTAATTAATTAGTTTCTTTATTAGGCAAGTGGCAAAAGTTGCATCGGGGGGAAAACTCGATACGGTTGCGGTGAAGTAAATATTTTCTGCCAATTAAAAGTTTAGTGGTCAGTTGAACCAAATACAATAAATTTCTGGAAATGTAACTTATAACTGAGGTGAAGCAACCTTGCTTCTATATTAAACAACAAGTCACACCTTTCATCGCTAATTAGCAAGACACAACGTCAACTCGTTTTGTTGCTTCTTCCTTTTTCTAACCCCGTCTTTAACAACACACAAACTTTTCAACATTTTGTTATTTTGTTCATGTGGCGGAGCAGAAATAAAAGAAAACTGAACTGAACTGAAGAAATTAAGTTTGAAACAAGCGGTGGTAAGCAGGGGCTCCAAAAATTTTTTTGGTTTTTTAAAACTGGTTTGCTAAACACCAAATTAGAACCGGACAAATTAAAGCCACTCCGTTTAATTATTGTAAAAAAAAAAAATTGCTATCATATATGTAAAACTACTTCATACAATTAAAACAAAATCATAAAATTTCGATCAAGTGTCGTTCATTAAATGTTAGGTCACGAAAGCTGGCAAGTGAAAAGCTTATCTTGGACCTGGGAGGTAAAAGTTTTTTTGTTTATATTTTGATAAGACACTATTATTCTTTGTTACACAACAAAGAGTTGTGGCATTTTTTTCGGAATTAAGCCAAGCAATTATTCGAACAAACAAGAGTATTTTGTTTCGAGTCTAAACTAATGCTAATGTCGGCAGGGTGGTCGAGTGGTTCAAGCGCCGTACTGGTGATGACCATGGTCACGGTTCAAAACCTACTACGTGAGTAGGTTCGTTCGTAGGAAAAACACTTTACCGCACTTTTCCCTGCTTGGAAATCTTGGCAAGCAGTTCTAAATTCCAGTCGTATCTTTATAAAATCAAAATTAAAAAATTTCAAAAATTCAAGGAAAGCGATATCTTGAAATTTTCGGAAACAGGTCGGGATAATTGTTTTCCCTATCTAGAGCGTCTCTGACGCTTTCCTGCGAGTCAGGAGGATAAATATTAAGATAAAATAAAAAATATCTTGTGCTTTGTCCTTGGGGCTTTTAGCCTAATAAAGCAATTGACGTAACACTCCATAGGTCGAAAAATAAAGTGGAGTACATTGTGTCTGTTTTTTTCTTGGAAAAAATTCTCGATAAGCAGTCAAAAACTCCTAAAAATACACGTATTTTAAACAGGGCTGACGTAATCACCCGCCAAACATTCCAAATGAGGAAAAGATTGTTTAAGGAACTTGTAAAATATATAAACCGACGCTAATTTTAAAATTTATTTATTCAATTATATCGTTTATTAATGGAACCAATTCGAGTTTTAGGGGCCTTCGGATAAGCTTGTGCCAGCCCTGATTTTATACATCGAGGAAGTTCTTTGGAATTACGCAAGAAGTTTGGAAATAGCAATTAAAGGCACCTCAAAAACTTGAAAGACGGTAGCTTAAACGAAGAATTTAATCATAAGTATTTTAGTAATTGAAGAAATTTATTCACTTCAAGTAAATTCTGAATGACAAAAGATCAAAAAACGTATTTAAACAATTTATATATCACTTAACTAAACCCTTTAAAAATTTATTTAAATAAACACAACTAAAAACACAATACATAAAAATTGCCTATAAATTAATTGCAACACTTCATTTGCAAACTAATAAATAAAGCATAAATTAAATGTTGTAGTTTTATCACTGTTCTGCTTTATAACTCTTAAAACGTTGATTATATTACTAATTACCAAAATTGTTTTATTTGAATAAAAATTAATATTTTAATTTTGTCTTCCTTCACGTTTTCTATCAAAGTTGGCTCAGCAATACCTTGTCGAAGCAGTTGTTGCAAAGAGATCACGCAAAATTTGAAACAATGCAAAGTTGAATTTATTTTGTTACAATTAACAGACTTTATCAAGGTATAACTGAGGTTTGCTGAAACTAGGACTTTAGCTGGGCAAATAGTTAAGATTTTAGCAATTCGGATTTGAAAGTAAAGCAAACAAACGCGCAACAATCCCAATACATCATTAATAATTAATTTTCGTGTTCAGTCAGTTTCATGTTTACGTAAAAAGCCCTTTAGTATTGCATTTTTGTTGTTTTAAGCATTTTTAATAAAATGGTTTGAATGTATGCTGCCGATACTAATTAATTATTACATTGCTATGAAAAATCGAATCATCTACTTGTTTTTTCGTACTTTCCCGGTATATTTCATTAAATCGTTTATAAGATAACGATCGAGAATTTTCGAAGCGGTTAGCAAGCCAGAATATGCAGCTCCTGAAAAACCGCAGATAAAAATGTCTTGTCCGGACAAATACAGGCCGGGTATTGGCGTTTCGGGACGGAGGTTCGATGCCTGCTTTGCGAAAAATCTTTCTTTTGAATGATGCATTCCGTAAATTTCGCCGTGCATGCTTTTAAGATAAAATGTATGGGTTAATGGGGAACCGCCTTCAATGCTGGCGACTTTGTCTTCCAATTTCGGAAATAGTTTTAAAACTTGCTTCCAGGCCTGTTTTACGAAAACTGACTTCAAGTTTTCGTACACCTGGCCACGTTTTTTAACTTTATCATCTTGCCATTCCTGGAACCAGGAAAGAGACGAAAAAGTTACAATGGCACAAGTAGTTTTATTTGGAAAGCGTTTGCTCCAAGTAGGATCTTTGGTCGATGGAAACGAAAGAAAAAGCAAAGGAATATCCGTATTTACAGCATCCTCTTGGCTCATATTTAAATATTTATCAGTTTCTAAACCCGGTTCATTTGACGTAAAAATCCAATAATTCTCCGCTTCCAAACCAAGTTCTTCTTTCGTTCCATTTAAACCAACCATGACTTGAAAACACGTGACTCCGGGTTCAACACATTCCAGGTTTTTCATGACCCCGAATCGATCACATATAGAACGAGGAACAAGTGACTGGTATGTATTGAAAATACCGACTGCGGATATTATTATGGGGGCGCGAATAACGAACTCTGAACCAGGGTTTAGAGTTTTTCTTACGCGAACACCACACGCTTTGTCGTTTTCAATTAAAATCTCCGTCACCGTCACTCCAGCGAGGGCAACTCCTCCAGTTCTTTCAATTCCAGGAATCATTTGATAAGCAATTTCACTTGCTCCGCCTTTAGGATAATAGCCACCTGATCGCATAAAGTGATTGAGCAAAACACCATGCATCAAAAAACAGGATTCGTTGGGTAAAGCCCCATAATCGCCGAACGAGTATACTAAAACTGTTTTCAAATCTTTATTATCAGTAAGTTCATCAAGTACGTCAGCTAGAGAATTTTTCGTAAGATAATCGTAATCTTTAAAAAAAAATTTGTAAAAACCGGTTGAAACAAAAAAATTGACTAAAAATTTTGGTAGAGTTTTGAGAAGCATCAAAGCCATAACTGACTGTTTGCATGCTTTCAACAAATCAAAAAAACGATCAATTGCTTTTTTCTCGTCCGGAAAATAGTAATAAAGACGCTTTTTAATCTCTTTAAAACCCTTCGTATACACAAACTTTCGCGGTTTCTTTCCAGGTTCATCAATGACAACAGTATCAAAGTCATTTTTAAGTGGTGCCCAATCAAGCTGCCCGTCCGTGAGTAGGTCAATGTAACTTCTCACCCCACTCCCGTGCTCCATGTCCCCGACGTAATGAATGCCTATGTCGTATTCAAATCCTCCTGTTTTGTAAGTGTGAGTTCCTCCCCCGATTCGGTCATGTTGCTCCAGTACAAGAACCCTTTTTCCTGAGCGAGACAACAACCCAGCACACGAAAGACCTCCCATCCCGCTACCTATAACAATGGCATCAAGGTCTCTCGGCACAAGCTCCATTTTGAATGCCTTCTTTAGCACTTTTTTTCTTTCAGTCCGATCAAAAACAATTGGGCGCGGAGTATGAGTCTCAAAGACAAACGGGCTCTTAGATTTTGGTATCAATAGTTTCTTCCAAATGAAACGAAGAAAGAAGATGAAAGCAACAAAAATTGCGCTGCAGATGGTCAGAGTTGTTTCCATGGCAAAAATTTTGATCACAACAATTTGTTTAAACAAAAATGCAATTATTGCTAAAGTTAAAAATTCTGAAAAGTTGATCTGCACGAGAGAAAAAATGTTTCTGAATTTTTATCGATCACTATCTAATCCAAATACACAAATTATTAGTTTTACCACTTTTTTGTTTTTGCCAAAAACCATAACTCGCCAAACTACAAGCGGAAGTTTAATTTCTCCGACTGCCAAACTTTGGCGCAATAAAATGAAAAATATAATAAAACGAAATTTTTGGCGACTTTCTGTTAAATATTTGGTGATAATCCTTATCAAAATTGATGTGAAGACTTTTTTTTATGATAAATTAAACTTTTGGAGATGAGGATCGCGCATTTACAAAATTTGACCCACAGCCGGCAACGTCATTCGTTATACGTCGGTTTTCGTGAAAAGTTAATTGAGCCCTGAGATAAACTATGATACAGTTTTTTTTATTCTAACATCAGTGATACTCAAGAAATTAAAATTAGATCTCTAAATTTACAAAACATTTTTGTATTGCAGACATGTCAAGCTCGTGAGGTTGTAGCCTATGTGACCGCATTAATGACATGAATGAAATTGTGGGCATGCTAATTCAGTTGCACATCCGGGAATGCTAATTCAGTTTTTGACATTGGGTCTAAAAAAGTTTGTAATATTTACTTCAAGGTTTAAACTTGAATATTGAGAAACTACGCTTTTTAGACAGATGATTTCAAAATATTTCACTCTGTATTGAAGTAAGAACAATACTCTAGTCAGCTTAAAAATTATACAATTCACTTTAAAGTCAAACAAGTTTATCGGATAAA
Source organism: Diplosoma virens (assembly GCA_963680785.1). Lineage (NCBI taxonomy): Eukaryota > Metazoa > Chordata > Ascidiacea > Aplousobranchia > Didemnidae > Diplosoma > Diplosoma virens. The sequence goes on from OY796894.1 coordinate 26,076,507, forward strand.
AACCGATCTCTTTTGTCACAAGAAAAACTTCGGCGTTTTTCAACAAATCAACATAATTTTATTACCCCATGGTTATTTTTAAATTGTCATTAAAACTTTGCACAATATTGCAAAAAATGAAAAACCGGTAATAAAATGACTGTTTCGCAGGGCCGCAGCAATTGGAGCCGTGGGCCGCGAGTTTGACACATCTGGTGTATTTGGTTCATGCTTTGGATAATTAAGAAAGTGTATGTTAGAACAATCATGACGATAAATATATGGAAAAAAAACTATAGTAGTTGGTTTTGCTTTAAGTCGACATTCTACTTCAACTTGTTTTGAACGAGTATCAAAAACTGTTATGGGATGCAAAAAGGTGCACACAAAATAAAAATGGGGGCTTGCAGCTGCTTCAAAAATAAAAACAAAAATAAATAAACTTTTAATTAAAATCGTAATGAATCTTTTTGGTTTAGTTTTAACTTTTATTTTACTGTATGTGAAAATTGATACAAAGCTTCATAGCTACTTTTAGTTTTTTATTTTTTGCATCACAGATCTCTGATGATTCTTTAAACAAGATCAAAGATGAAACAGGTTGTATGAGTATTTTTGTTTTAGATTTATGCAAAATATAAATAGCCATAATGTGTTTCACTATTATTTACTTATCTGGATTTGGAAAATACATATCTATGAAAACTAAAAGGATTAAGTATTGCTAGTTTTTGGCAAGTAAAAAATTATTATAAAAAGAGCAATAGGGAATTACTTTTAACTCTGCCAATGCTGTAATAAATAAGATCAAAATCACTTTTATTTAACATTGAACAGAGAAAGGTTTGTATAACTAAAAATATAAACTTTTTCTTTGATGTAAAAGCAAGTCAGCCAGATAGCATGACTACTGATAACTGACAAAACACCTAATCACTACTGATTTACTGACTGACACTGACAGCTAACCAATAATCTCAATTCAAAGCTAGTTGCTCATTTCTCAAAATTTAATGTTTTTGAATTGCAATTAGGCAATTTAAATATCATCAAAAATACTAAATAATTGCTAAATCAATTTTAAAAACAAAATAATTATTTATGCAAAAATTCAGGATTAAAAGCTAGCAAAATATGGTACAATCAATTCGATTTTCAAAATTGGTTTGGCTTGCTTGTACTTGCTTGCTGATGTTCAACTACACCAAAGTTATTATAAAATACTTTGAAAAATATTTTATAGTAAATTTAAACTACACAGCTCAATCTGGCTGTATATACCCTTAATCTTATATATATATAAGTTAGCCCACTGTACCTACCAATGGGCCAGGCTGAGTATGTGCTTACTCATACTTGTACAGGTCTCAACCATTTTTATCAATAACTTGGATGACAATTTGGAAACTAAATCTACAAAATTTATTACTTTAGTTAAGAACTGGTTGATTATAACCAAAAAGTAATCCAGAGTGCTTCAAAACATGGCAGTGACATAATTTTCAGCAGCTCACCAAACAGTTTTTAAAATTTTAAATCATGTTAATCAGGAGCACAACCAGTCTTTTAAAACAGCCTTGAGGTAACGGTTTGAAAGATTGGGCAAGAATTCTAATTCAAGAAAAAATTTTTTTAAATCAAGAACCAGCAAAAAGTTTTCCTCTTGTCTTTCAAAACAGTTTTTAGTTGTAGTTAATTTGTAACTATTTGAAAAGACCAAATAGAATAGTTTTTTTGTCTTGAATGTCAAATGGAACACCAAAAAATAGTTTACATTTAACATTTAATGAATAAAAAGTTGATTGACTGAAGACCTTTTTGGTCTTCACTTGATCTTTATTACAACTCTTTATACAACTTTATTCAAAAAACAACCTTTTTTGCCTTTTCAAATAGCTTTAGAAGTCCAACCAGCAATTTCTAATTGTTTTGAAAGGTGGCCAACATGAAGAAGAAACTTGGACCATTTGAAGTTAGCAATCTAAAACTACTTAAAAAACTTTACTTAGCATTCTACATTTTTTCAAACAATCTTTATTTTTCTAAAAATTATAAACCTTACCACAATTGCTTGCATAGGACTGTTTTGCTATCAATGTTTAACACCTAAACAGCACACAGAGACTGCTCAAACAGTCTTTTTATCTTGTGCTACAATTTTACAAAAAGTTTTGTTAGAAAGCAAGTTGCTATTCAAAAAATTTTAAACAAAACTCTCAAACTTGTTTAACAAAATAAAGAAAGCTTTATGGCATTGGCACTTAAAATTGTTGTGATGTTAGAAGTTCTAGCAAGCAAAAATGATTACATAATGGCTTGATAGATCATAAATATAATGCATGGCCAGCAGCAACATTGACTATCTACTGGTTAGTTGTACGTTTACTAACTAAACAAATTATTTAAACAAAACTAAACAAAAAAAACAATTTATTAACTAAGCAACTGTTTAAAAAGCATTTAAACTGTTGTAGCATTATTGTAAATTATGTTATTTGTTTGGTTGACCACATATTTGAGCATGCTGTGCTTTACCAGATTAATTGTTCTACTTTTAATGAGTCATCAACAGTGATGCCCAAACGGGGGGCAGTACTGCCCTTTGCATTCCAGTACAAGAGTAACAAAGCAAAACGCCTGCTCTGTAACCTGTAAGTGTGTACCGGTATATATCTCTGTATACCTGTATCACAATATACCAAAGGTATCAGTAGTTTCACTTCCATTGTAACCATTGTCTGCAGTTACTCAAGCATGAAATCTCAAAGCTGGCCTGTCCTGGCCTATCCAATGCAGAAAAAATTTAATTGTTTATGAACAATAGACCTAACAAATAATTTAATTGTTTATGAACAATAGACCTAACAAATGACCCGATTGTCCACGATAGCAGTTAGCACAGTAAAAAGTTAGTAGCAACTTGCAGTAGGGTATACTACACTCTACGTTTTTTTTAGCTAGCTGTGAAAGCTAATCGAGTGGATGAAACTTAAAGCTAAAATTTCAAATTGTGGTGTACTTCAAGGACGGCATTAATTCAAGCAAAACTAGTGGTTAACAGATTAAGGCAGTTTGATTAAAGCTGGTTGAGTTTGGCGAGACCAAATTCAATTAATTTGTTTTATGCTCTTCATGCAAATATAACAGTTGCACGCAGATTACAGGCTTTGAGCAGTAAATGTACAAAAGAAAAATTGCATTGCAGCTGCAGAAGAAGTCAGCGAAGGAGCATAGCTCTTGGAAGAAACTGACTCCTAAACAAAAGCAGGATAAACTAAACTCAAACACTAGATCAGTTGGCCTAGTTACAGTTTTTGTATTGCTTGTTAAAACACTAATAATTAATTTTCAAGATATTTGGTTAGTAAGATAACTTATTATCATTATTAGTATTATTAATTAGTAAGATTAATTATTAATTTACATTAATTAGTAAGATAATTCTATTAATTGCGAGAAAGTTTGTTGACGTTTTAAATGCCTCGCAAAAAACGTCGGACCAATAACGTTCAGAAAGAATTGGCAAAAGCAGGATCATCAGCGGGACAAACAAAAATCACCGATACTTTTTTTGTTACCAGTTGCTGTGGGAAAGGCGTACATGGTAGTAATGCCGCAAGTAACGTTTCTGTGAGGTCTCCAAACGATAAAGATGTTGACACCAACGACAATTTAAATACCCGTGACGGTATTGCAAATTCTGAAAATAACATGAGCTTGGATTTTGCAAGATCAACATGTGATGCGTTGGTGTCGATATCTAGAAATACAAGCGGTTCTAATGTGAATAATTTTGATCCTAAACTGTGTTGTGTTTTTGATGCTAAAAACTTCTCCGAAACTGATCGAGAAAATAGTAGGAACAAAGAGGGAAGACTTTTTCAAAAAGAGTGGTTTGATAATTTCCAATGGTTGGCATATAATTGGGAAATCAAAAAAGCTTTTTGCAAAGTTTGTGCCGATTTAGCTACAGAATCAGAGAAGAAACGAAGCCCATTTGCAAATGAAACAGTTGGTTTTGGCAACTGGAAAAAGGGAATGGAAAAACTAAAAGAACACGATGCTTCTGAACTTCACAAAAAAATGGATAAAAAAAACTTATGTTGGAAGGGAAAGATGAGTCGATTGTTTCTTTTATTTATGATAAAAACAAGAAGCGGCAGCAACTTTGTAGAGCTGGAATGGAAGCAAGTTTTTCGACCTTAAAAACTCTACTAAGACAAGGGTTAGCAATCCGACGTAGAGATTCTTTTGAATCTAATTTCTATCAATTTAACAAAGACAAAGCTGAGCATGTGCCAGGTCTCAAGTTGCTAATGGAAGAAAAAATATATATGTCTAATGATATTGCTGCTGTAATGGAAAAAATGTTGGTACTTACAGCGCGACGACAAATTCTTCGCTCAATTAATGATAAACAATTTTTTGCTATAATTGCTGACGAAAGTGCTGATATATCCAAAACTGAACAAATATCCATATCTTTTCGAATCGCTTCGGAAACTTACGATGTCAAAAAAAAATTTATTGGTATCATGCCATGCAAGGAAGGATTGACTGCTGATGCGCTGCTCTCTCACATAACCGACGTCTTCATCAGGTGTGGAGTCAATAGTGACAAGTTCATAGCGATGAGCCTTGATGGCGCTTCAGCATTGAAATCATTAGCAGAGAAATTGAAAAACTGTTATGGGCATCAAATTTTGTACATTCATTGCCTGGCCCATTGTACCGAGTTGGTTGTAAAAGACACCATAGCAAGTTCAGAATTGTTGTAGTTGGCAATGTGCACTTTGAAAAAATTGTACACATTTTTAGGTGTTTACCCAAAGCGAGTGAAATTGTTTGAAGAAATGCAAGAGGTGAACCCTTTTGTTGACGGAAATGAAGATATAAGCAGCTTATCTCACAAAACAGCAACTGTTCGTATCAAAAGTTTATCCCAAACTCGATAGACTGCTCGCGCCGATGCTGCGAAGGTAGTTATCGACAAGCAACAGTCGCTGATTGAAACACTCAAAGCCATCAAAGTTGATTTGAGCCTTTCATGAAAAGTGAAAGCAGATGCAAGAGGCCTAATTCGAATGCTGTCGTCGTTTCCAACATTGCTTTCACTTGCATGGACTTTTCACTTGTTAGCTGTGTTGGAAAAACTTTCTAAAGAATTGCAAACAGTAAAGTTTCCTGCCAACCACGTTATATATGCTTTTGAAAAAACAAAACGTCGAATTAAGGAAATGCGATGTGAAGAAGAATTCAAGCTTCTCGTGGATAAAGCCAAACATTTTAAGCTGCTCAGTGAAGATGAGATTCCATCCAAACGTCAACGTAGGGTTCCTTCACAAGCGGCAGATTATGTTGGAGAATATTACGCTTGTTAGAGTCTACCAGATTATGACGAAACGGGTTTGCGAAAAAAATATTACGTCATACTTGACCAAGTTTTGTCAAGTATGGATAAACGATTTGAGCAAAGTGATCTGAACAAAATAGGAACTCTTAAAAAGCTTCTTACTGATGGAGAAAATAATAAGAAAATTGATGACACATTGCGCCAACGCTTGGAATTGTAGTTATCGGATTTTATTGATTGTCAAGCACTGGTTGAAGAACTACAAGACTTGCCTTTTGCTCAGAAGGTCTTTAATGCAAATTCGGCCGTACCAATAAAAAAAAGTAACTAGTTTGGATACCAAGTAACTAGTTTGGATACCATTTTAAATAATAATATTTAGTTTGAATTAGGTAACGCGGCCGTGCTTCTTATTTTTTCTCTTTCTTACCCCCTCTCTCTACTTTTTGCATGTTTAACGTTCGTCGTTGTGTCGCGTTTCCTTTTCATGCTTTGCTTAATGTACATTGCATATACTTAAATATTGTTACTAAGCGTGAATAAAATATCATCATCATCATTTGCGATGTGATGAATCATAATGCAAGCACTAAAAAACTCTATCCCACAATACACGTCGCCTTGCAATATCATTTCTGTGTCTCTTTAACATCTGCAACGGCAGAGCGCAGTTTCAGCACCATGCGAAGAGTGAAAAACTATTTGCGCTCCACCTCAGGATCAGATCATTTAAACAATTCAATGTTTGCTTTAATTCACCCAAAGCTAATGGATTAAATGGATTTAAAAGCAATCACAAACAAATTTGTCAAAGTTAATGATTCTCGCTTGCATTATTTCGGACTTCCTTAAAACACTGACTGTGATTGATATTAAAAAGGATTGAATGCTGATTCTTTACTGTAACATATCGCTCTTTGTAACTTTTGCTATTTCTTTTCCTGAAAAAATAACATTTAGTTTTTTAATTGGTAAAAATATATGTCTTTTCATAATTTGGCAGAACCAGCAATTTACCTTGTTGTTTTAACCATGAAGAAAACTTTGTTTGCCGCTGATTGCAGTACCGCATTGTGAAAAATTATGGTCATGGGCGTAGCCAGACCAAAGTTTTCGGAGGGACAAAAATTTGAAAAATATCAAAATTTTCAGCAAAGTCAAAAAACACGTTTGAAAATTGTTCTTTTTTGGCCTAATTTGGCTAAATTACACATATTAACACCCAAAAATAGGGTGCTGGGCGAAGCCCTCGCCACTGGTAAAAAATATTGTCTTTTTTTAAGAAAAATTTGTTATTTTTCAGACCTTTCGGGGGGGCAATTGCCTCTTTTGCCTTCCTGGTTACGGCCTTGGTTATGGTGATACTGCTATACATAGAACCGCCAATATTTAGCTGAAAAAAGCACTATAGTCAGAATCATATGATTTTTATACGTAAATATTGTATCTTTTGGTTTTATTGTACAAATGTTAAGAAGTAAAGCTATACCTTATACCTCAAAATCTTTTTTGTAATATCTCAACAGAAACATCGTATGTGGCTTCTTATATCATATTGCTCATATCTTTTTCACCATTTTTACGAAGTTTAAAGTTCTGGTGTCACATTTTTGAACCTGCCCTTACGTAATTCATAATATGTTTGTTATTTTTTAGTGTTTATGCGACGTACTCAGTACTCTGGCTTGTTGAAGTGTTTAATTGTTTAACAATATTAGAAAGCAATGTTTGTGGCAATGACTGTACGTACAGTATTGAAAGTGCCCTTTGGAAAAGCTGTCCCCCTTGCCTTTTCGACGTTCCGGCACCCCTGGTCATCAAATCTGTAAATCTCGCAAAAGTTTGCGACCTGTGTTGGGTTTGTCCGAATAATTTGGCAAGGGTTTAGTAATAGACGTAAATTTTATCATTTTAGATACGTATTTTGTGTAAAATTAAAAACTTAAAACTACTTATAAATTTAAAAAAACTTTTAATTATGATCTATGATAACGGTCCAGTTTGTTGATTTAGTGTATAGTTGTTTTTAATTTTGTTGACAAGACATGGATCTTGATACAATATTGCGAATGGCGGCGCACTCTTGTGACAGAGTAACATGTAATTTGCAATGCGATTTAGGACCATTGCAGCCGAGATTGATCCGCGAAGTGATAGGCCCACATGCTTTGGCTAAAAAACTATTACAAATAATGTGCACTTATGGATATTTTGCAAGCATTTGTACTTATTAAATTATTTATTTTATTTGTCACTTATTCTTTATTTGCATCAAGATATTTCAAACTGTGACATTTTTCTTTGCGGTAATCAATAAAACTTTATATTAAACTTATCCCTTTCACTGAGCAATAAAAATATTGATTTTAAAATTAGCATACTATAAATTCCTTTTTTTTAAAAGCTTTTTGGTTTTTAAGTTTTTACTGTACCAGCAGCTACTCCTTACCATAATGCCTAAAGTTGTAAAGTCCTTGTGGATGTTACAGAAAAACTAAAACTTTAAAATATTAAAATATAACTCGAAAAACAGAAAAGAAAAATGTAAACAACTGGATGACTGCTTTTATGACAATTATTGAAAACTTATTACTAATAATAATAATAATAGTAGGTTTAACCACAGATTCTAAGTGATAGCAATGGCAACAATGATTGCTAAAGTTAACACTTTTGCTCAGCTGTGGAACTTAAGTGATATTTGCTGTAACATACCCTCCCGCAATTTACGAACGTAGAAAGGAAATGTAAACACAAGATACGCCAAGTAGGCACACTAATACACACACATACAGTCTTCATTTATCTGTCGAGAGTTTGCACAATTTTGTAATCGATCGTTTTAAAGTTTTGTTTTGAGTGCGAACAAGGACCTGTCGCACATGACCAAACTTGTCCGGAAAAGTTTGTGCGACGCGACCTAAAGGCCATTTGCCACGAATAGAATTTTCATTATTCACTAAGACCAAGTCGTCGACAGCAAAGTTTGGCTCAACGTCGTGCCACTTTTGGCAAATTTGGAGAGTTTGCAAATACTCCTTTCTCCAGCGTAACCAAAATTGATCGGCGAGGTAGTGGACCCGACGCCACCTTCTGTGCACGTAATTATCTCAATGATTGAACACTCCAATCGAATAGTCTTCTGCTCGAAGGAGCAAGAGATAGTTATATGACAACGGCACACCACCCTCGTGATCCAGGACTACCGGAGTTAAAGCTCGGGAGTTGATGATATGCTCAGCTTCTGCAAACAAAGTTAAAAGTACCAAGTCTGTTAGTCAAGCAAATGGCAGACAAAACCCGTTTGATGAAGCGGATGACTCTCTCCTAAATGCCACCCATATGGCTAGCGTATGGTGGATTAAATCTCCATCGAATCTCCTTGCGGTTTAAGTGGTCGGCAATAAATGATTGATCAAGATCCTTCAACGAACGTTTCAGCTCCAGGTAACCTCCAACCAAATTAGTACCGTTATCACTATAAATGGTACGTGGGTTACCTCTGCGACTAATGAATCGACGAAGTGCATTGATGAGTGCATCCGTATCCAAAGAATAGCTCATTTCCAAATGAACAGCCCTCATTGTTAAGCAGGTGAAGACGCACTCATATCTTTTCAACCAGTTCCGCCCTTGCTTCACCAGGATAGGCCCAAAATAATCAATGCCCAAGATCTTACGCACAGTCGCCGCACCTTTTAATATCCAGTATCGTTCTCTCAATACGCTCCAAGTATGTGACGAACCACTATGTCCCACATCTTTATGGCATCGTTCAATCAACAGACGCGTTACCTGCGAGTTAGCGGGTATGATGATTGGGTGCTTAACATCGAAGTCTAAAGGAGCATTGCGTAGCCTACCTCCGACTCGAAGCACACCTGAGACGTATATAGGATTGATTTTCTGTAAAGAAGGTTTAACAATATTACCAGGTGATTTTTGCGTTTTAAGTCTTTTGTAATCTTTTGGAAAGGCTTCCCTCTGAACAGTAGCAATAACAGTCATCTCTGCTTGGTGCATCTCGTCAGCTGTCAGAGGACCAGCAGCCACGGGCCTACGCAAAACCTACCTTTGAGTCGTAATATCCGTGCCACAATACGTTTCAACCTGTAAAAAGACGAAAATCGAGCAAAATGTTCTTCCATGTCACCATCTGACACGGCGACCTTGGTACCGGCCACCGTCCGCTTTACAATTTCAAATTCAGCTGGGAGGTCAGGAAGAGAATAAGGTGGCTGTGACCACAGCGATTCAGGCTCCTGCAAAAAAGAAGAACCAGTGAGCCAACGACTCACTGAACTAGAAGAGCCAGTACCATCATCAGCTGGATTATCTGAGCTGGGAACGAAACGCCATTGGGAAGAAGTACTTCTGTCTTCTATCTGCGCTAGACGATTAGATACAAAAACTGGAAAGCGTTTTGCTGAATTTCCTATCATGTACAACACAGGCATAGAATCAGTCCAAAAAACAGACTCCGACAAAGTGTTGCCAAAGTTGTTCCTTAATGACACATCAACTTTAGTGGCCATAGTGGCAGCAGCCAGTTCCAGTCTAGGAATGGAGACTATCTTTAAAGGTGCAAGCCTTGACTTACCCAATAAAAAATTGCAAAATATTCTTCTGTTTGAAGCGATCACTCTCAAGTGAGAAACCGTGCTGTACGCAACGACGAGGCATCGGCGAAATGGTGGAGTTGGGATTGAAACAAAGTATCGAATTTTCTTATGTCTGATCGTATTAAGCAACGTGGGACTGACACAGCTGACAAGTTGTTTGAGCCGTCCGACCACCGCCTCCAAACTTTGACATCTTCATCGCTTATCGATCATCCCAGTCGTACTTCCTGCGACAAAGATCTTGAAGCAAAAGCCTAGCTGCTAGAATTAACGGAGCTAGAAATCCCAAAGGATTAAAAACTGAACTTAAACCAGATAGCAAACCTGTACGAGTAAAAGGATCATCCTTTAGCTTTACATGAAATTTAAAACAGCCTTCTTCGTTGTCCCATAACACGCCTAGAATTCGTCGACACGATGAAAGAATCCCGTCATTCTCTGTTGTCTTAGACTTGGCACGGTCTTCTTCTGAAATGGATTGGCGTAGATCTTCGTTATTTGAAAGAAATTTTGTAAGTTTGAAGCCTCAGTTTTTTAGGAGACGAGACTTGTTTTCTCAAATAAATTGCCTGCTGGACCGTAGGTGCTGTGAACAAGCAGTCGTTCATATAAAAATTATTTACAATTAAAGATCTTACGTCTTTGTTGAAATCGTCCTGCTGGTCTTCGGCTGATTGTAGTAAGCTGAATTGTGTACAGCTGGGTGAAGATTCATGTGATAAACTTCAGGTTGCTTGGTCAAATCTTCTTCTGGCCACCACAGAAAACGAAGATAATTTCGATCTTTCGGATCTACAAAACTTAATGAAACATTTGTTCAATATCGCCAGCCACTGCAATTTTCGAAAAAACGGAATCTAGTTAGTACACCTATTAGGCTATTTAAAAAGTCAGGACCGCTAAGTAATTGGTCGTTTGAAGAACATCCTGCATATTTAGCCGCGCAATCAAAGACAATACGAATTTTCTCAGGTTTATGTGAGTGTAAAACTGCATGATGAGGTAAGTACCAACCTTTGACAAGCAGATTGATCTGATTTAACAAGTCGGCAGTGACCCTGTGACAAATATGAAGGAATAACGTTAGAATATTTTTTCTTTAATGCAGGATCTTTTACGAGTCTTCCTTTCAGTCGCGACAATCGCGTACGAGCTTGACTGTAGTTGTCTGAGAGACACGGTGTTCCCGGCCTCTACGGAAGTCCAACTTGGTAGTGGCCTCGAATCACATCTTTGGTTCGCTGCAAAGGATATCTATTCACCCTAGAAATGGAGGTAAAATTGTCATTACATTTGAGAACTTCATCTAAACGCCATAAGCATTAAATTTGAGAGTCTAGTAGATCGTCAGATGTATTTACAAAATTAACAGATATTGACTCACCACATTCCGTCAAATTGCCGTGTGCATTTGTTCTTGGGCCAGCCACGGACCACCCCACAATGCCTCGGACAGCGTAGGGTTCTTTAGCACTTCCACGACGCTCTTCCGTGACCCAAATTGCTTCTGGAGTGTCTAAACCTATTAATAAAAGAACTTTACCGTGCGCCGCTGGAAGATCAAAATCTTGTAGATGTGGCCACGCTTCAAACTCACAATGGGTAAGAGCTGGGTTAGGAACCACCAGTAACTGGTCTACCGAGATTACGTTCTGCAAATTTATTTCATCGTCAGTTAAAGAACGTACAGTAAGATTTACATTTTTGCCCTTGCGAAGTGTCGAGCAATCAGCAAAAGTAGTGACAGAGAATTTGGTTAGTACTTCTGAAATATCTAGAAGGTTTAAAAGACGATTAGCACAGAGAGAAGTCGTGGAACCCTGGTTTAAAAAGGCACAGGTTAACACGGACTTTGACCCTGTTACTACATACACAGGAACAACATTGAGGAAAACGTTACTGCCAACAGTAATGTTAGAAGCTGCTAAGAAATTTGTAGAATGCGGTTTGGTGTTGGTCGGCAAATTTCGAGCATGTTCTAGTGATGAAGGAGATTTATCAATAGCAATAGAAGAAGCAGTACGACAAGATTCGTCTTTGGAAGTGGGAGAAACGTCGCGACGTTCTTGATGAAGAAGCAAGTGATGTTTTTGTTTGCAACCATTTTTAGTACAAGCCGCTTCTAAATAGCAGTATTTAGAAATATAACCAGCTTTTCCGCAATTATAATACAGATGGTGCTGGTGCATAAAACGAAAATGTACCTTCACAGAAATTTCCAAAAACTCTGGGCATTTCCAGAGCACATGCTTTAGGGAACGGCAAAATTTACACTCATAAGTGTTTGTAGCTTCAGTGGAATTTGAGGCAACGGTATAATGCGTGTTCACCCCAAATATTGATCCATGCTTCGATTTACAATTAAGAGAATACGCATAAGAAGACTTAACTACATCAGCTTTCTTTACAATAAAACGCTTAAGATCGGTAAAGTCTGGTTCACGACCGTCTTGTTCAACACCGGCAGAAATCCGCAGCCATTGAGATTGCAGGTTCAATGGTAGCCGCCTAACAATTTTGGAAATGTTCCCAAAACAGTTCAAATCCGAAAAATAGTTTAAATGAGCTAAAGTGGTATAACACTCTTCAACCTTTTGTGCTAGCTCGATCAGGGCTTTAGAATCATCTTTTTTAACGGAAGGGCCTTCAAGCAAATTAGCAATATACGATCTAGCTATTACGTTTCTTTTGCCATAAGTTTCACACAAAATTTGTTTCGCTTTGACAAATCCCTGATGAGGTTCTAGCAGCAAGCAATATTCGATAATTGATTTGGCCTTACCAGAACAATATTAAATTAAATAAAGCAGTTTTACCTTATCATGATATGCTACTAAAACATTAGTTGAAATGTTTTCGAAATATTTTTATGAAAAGGTAACTACTATTCGTTCAATCATAAAAGTAAAATCTTCTGAAATAAATTTTGCCACAAATGTTAACACCAATAAAGATACCCAATTGTATGAAATGTCTGAATTTTCCCCTCTCTCTGTTGAAAAACTTGCTAGTATAATCTCCTGCATCAATAATAAAAGCTGTCACTATGATCCTTCTCCTGTAAACTTAATCAAGCAGTGCTCAGACATTACTTTTCCAATATTGCAATTGATTATAAATAAATCTTTCAAAGAAGCAAAAGTGCCACATCAATTAAAGAGAGCAAATGTTAGTCTCATAATTAAAAATAAAGACCTTGACAAAGAATTATCGTCCGATAAGTAATAGACCTTTCGTAGCAAAAGTACTGGAAAAAGCTGTTTTCTTTCAAGTAAACAAACATCTCCAAAAACATGGTCTTTACAGTTTAAATCAGTCTGGGTATAAAGAAAACCACTCTTGTGAAACCACTTTGTTGAAAATAGTTGATGACTTGCAAAAAACAATTCATATTGACAATCTCTCGGCAGTTTTAATGTTGGACTTGTCAGCAGCATTTGATACTGTAGATCATGAATGTTTACTGTTTAAATTGAAAACTTTTAAAATTATAGGAAATGCTTTGAAATGGTTTATTTCATATTTAACAAATCGTACATCTGCTATAGTAATAAATGGTGTTTATAGTAGTTACAGGTTTCCAATTTTTGGTGTTCCACAAGGTTCTATCTTGGGACCATTATTATTTATTTTGTACATAAATGAACTTACAAGTCTAGGAGAAGAATTTGGCATAACAATTCATTCTTATGCAGACGATACAACTTTGTATATTGGCTTGAATCCCAAACTAGAACTATATACTGTTGTGGAAAAGTTAAAAAACTGTTTGCATAAAATCAATTTATGGATGTCTAAAAATTTTCTAAAGCTTAATGTAAACAAAACACAAGTTCTTGTCTATGGAAAAAACGATTACTAGACACTTATTAACCAAATATTCTTAATCTATAAAACTCACTAATATAGATACCGATTTATTACCCAAAGCAAAATTGTTAGGTGTAGTATTGAATGAATCTTTATCTCTGGACCATATGATAACTGAGACCTGTAGAATTTGCTATTTTAAACTCACTAAACTCCGTAATCTGCGATCATTCCTATCTTACGATCATAAAATTATGCTGGTAAAAACTTTTATTATTTCTCGTATTGACTACTGCAATAGCCTTTATGCATGTTTACCCCATTATTTACTGCGTAGATTGGAAAGACTATTAATGCTTGCATTGGATTTATTTTTAATATTTCGATTTTTAATCATAATCTGCTTTCATATTACTTTAATTCTCACATATTGCGTATTGAATATCATATTAAGTACAAATTGTGTCTAACAGTACAAAAAATACTGAATAATTTATTGCCAAAGTATTTAACAAATTTCGTTATTGTGTATAAGCCTTTGAAGGAAAATCTTAGATCAGGCAAAGATAATTGGATTATTAACACAATGCATCATATTTCAAAAACAATTTCTCATCAAATGTGTTTAATATGAAATTCTTTGCCAAAATCTTTAAGATCTTGCAACAATACAAATGTTTTTAAAAAGGAGTTAAAAACTTATTTCTTTAATGAAGCTTTTAGAGACCTTAAATAGGCTAATCAAAATTTCACTCGCAATTACTTTACCTAGATGATAGCTTTTTCTTTTTAAGTTAGCAAATTACGTCCTGTCATTTTATACTGTATAAATTTTATTTCTGTTTTGTAAGTCTAACTTGTCTGAATAATTGATCTTTATTTATATTAAATGAGTGCATTTAAATCTACAGCTAATCTGGGCTTTACTATTTTTCTTTGTTTTTCTGTTGTTTTTGTTGTTGTAGTTATGATGCTTGTGTTAATCATTTAATCATTTTAATCATAATCATTATCTTATAATCTTTTTTTTCCAGTTGTTTCTGTTGTTGTAGTTGTGATGTTTATTATTATGCTCAACCGCTTTGAGACTATACGACCCATTTTAAGTATAGAGCGGTATATAAATACATTGTTATTATTATTATTATCATGTTCGACCGCTCAATTGTAGATTCAAATACGGATATAAACTTTAGATACGTAAGAGGGTTTCCATCAAACTTGAACAGTTAACCAAGGCTGGTTTTCGTAAGCGCGACCCGACCTGAGGTTTTGTTTCATCCCGCCTCGACGAGTCTAACTAAGTAGAACCTTGAAAGGCAACCTTTAGTTTTATTTCCAAAAAAGACTATGAACTGGTAATGTAACAGTTTGGTCGACACCTGTAAAGGGTAAGTGTACCTGCTCTGTTTGCGATGTTACCGCAGTGACGTCAGCACCAGTTGTGGGCTGCTGATCGTTGGGATGAATATAACTACCACGTTCCAGTTCCTCTTCGAAGACTTGTCTTTCAATGGCAGCTTTCTACAACTGATGAGATGCTTTAAGTACCTCACGTTGGTGCTCGAGCACACGAGCATTCCGCTCACGTTGCTGCTTGAGCTCGAACTCCTTTTTTTCGAGAAGGCGTTGTTCCTGTAATTGACGAATTTGTAATTGCACAACCTTCTGCTTTGCAATTGCTTTAGCTAAACGCAAACTACTGCGTGAAGTACACGAATTACGCGTGTGAACTACCGCTCGCAGTTTTGAGTTGCGAGCCATGAGAGGCCCATACAACACTTGCCGCAGTTGCTGACGTTTCGGGATCGTGGGGTAACTTTTTCTCATAATGCTACATTCGCAACGGACGGTTAAAACATAAAACACATAATGCGTAAAGAAACACTTATAAACATTCACCTATTATAGACTGACACGGAGAGCAGACCAACAAAAATTAACAGTTTCAAACAGTATATCTTCAAACAGTATCCTAAACAGTTCAAAAGTTCCAACAGTATTTCTAACGGTATCTAACAGTATTTCTTAACAGTAATTCAATCACCGTCACTCAAATGCTGAAGAAGCTAACTGAGTAGTCTTTTCACAATTTACAGCCAACGTGGAAAAAAAAGGCAACTCCACGTAACAAAAAATAAGCAAGCGAGCGCCGTGAAATAATGAAGCGGGTCAAATAAATGTCAAACAAAAATAGAAGTGAATTAAAGACAGAAACAAACCCGGGTTCAAAACTTAAGTGATACTTGCTGTAACAATAGGCTTACTCTAATTGGGATTGTAAGCTTAAAAACATTTTCGGACCATGACCAGGACCAATTTTAGTAATCGTGTTTTCGACTTGCAAAACTTCCCCACAAATTTTTGCGTACGCCACTGCTTCTGATAATAGGCAATTTTCATCGTTCTCACCATAGAGGTCAATTTTTTTCACCCAAAACCACTGTTTTTTCACAAAATTGCTTTTTCACCCAAAACCACGCTTTTTAAAATAAGCTTCGCTTATTTCAGAATTCGATCACTTCAATAGATCTTCAAAACTAATTTTGAATCGATAGCTTTTGTCAATTGTCTCTGCAGCTAAAGTAGTGTAAAGGAAAAAGGTTAAATCAAATCATAGCAAATCAATAACTGAATAAACGTAAACCAACACAATATAACTGTAACTGAATAAAGAAAAAAATAGCAAGCTGTTGTGCTTATAGAGATTAGATTGATAGGTAATCACAAAGTCGACTACCAACCATAACAGGAAAATTTGCTAATATAGTAATTAAAAATTCAATTTATTTCTCAAAAAGAAAAAAGTTTTAAAAAATTGCTTTATTTATGTCTCGCTTGAATATTTTCAAAAATTTGATAAAATCAATTTCATCAAATATTAAGAAATTTTAAACGCAAGAGAGCGTTGTTGGACAATACTTTTATCACAAAATGAATAAAACCATTTCCTTTTCAATGTTAAGCGCTGAGCGATCTCAAATAAAACCAAATTACTGAATTATTAACGTATCGACGCCATCCGGGCCGCGGTAAAATTGTCTAACGTTGACAGGTCCGCGGCGACAAAAAGATTGAGGATCACTGGTCCACAGGATGACAAAGTCAACACAAGATTTTTGATTACACCCTTCTTGAAAACTAAAAGAATTCTTGATGGCATTTGCAAAACAAGATTTTTTGACGCGACGTTTTCGGCGGTGAGCCATTTCGGCGATAGGCAGTTTCGACAGCCAGCCGTTTCAGCGACTGGATTAGATAGATAGATAGATAGATAGATAGATAGTTTATTCACCAATACGTAAATCAACTTGTAACATATAGATAAAATTTAGAAATATTGATGCCGAGTTTACGCAGAGCCAGTTAGCAGCAACAATAGCTGTTTGCTTTCAATTTTTTTAACTCGTAGATTTTAAAAAAATTAGCATCTAGAATCAATAGAATTTGCACCTTTCTCTCAAAAACGTAGTGAAAGAAAAGCTGCTAAAGTTGCAAAAAAAAATTGTTGGGTTTGTAGCAATTGGTTGGCTGCTAAAAAGGAAAATCTTTTCAAGTTATCACTTAATTTATTTAAATGTTAATGAAACGTGATTATAGAAATCTAGTGTAATTTTACAAAAATTAAAAATGACCAAGAACGCATATCACGACAGTTTTTTTTTTTTTTATCATTTATTTCAACAAATTGCATCCATGTGGAAACATCGCTTATTGGAAGCAAGACAAAATCTCAAAGATGTTAATTGACTGCGGCTTGAAAACATCTTTTTATCGCTCAAACACCAAAAAAATCGAAGTTGATTGTAAATATAAGCATAGCTCTACATTAGCCGAATTGTCACGTCGCCAAAACGGCAGAACACTGAAACGGCAGAACACTGAAAGCGCTCCGCCAAATCGTTTCTCGATGAAAGTCATGTACCGAAAACTTGGTACAAGACTTTTTAACGAAATGATTTCGGCGAGAAATTTGCCTCAAATAGGTTAAAGACCAGTGATGGCCTTTTAGGATACAAACCGTGCGGTCGCACCGAGCCCCCTAAAATACATCAAAAACACATCAAAATACAACACAAGAAATTGCTCTATTTTTTATAGTAGCACCAGGACGTCGATGGCATGTCAAAAATAAAATATAAAATTTTCTTTTCTTTTTTTTTAGAGAAAACTTTATTTTGAGACACTAAAAAGTGGCCCCTCCAAAAACAATAACAATTTTTTTAGAGACTACACTCATTTGAACACTTAACAGAGACTCTGTACCCAGTAATGGGATTCAGGGCTTCGCGCCAACCGGTTCTTGGAATTTCAGCACGTTCAGCAAATCCGCTCTTAATTTAACGTAATCTATATCACTCTACATAACCTTTACGCGTCCGCTGACATGTACAGCTGCTTAGCGTAGCACGTTTGCTGGCATCTTGAGATGCCAACCAATAATATACACGGCTTGATTTTATTTACTAAAATTTCCAAAAAACCCTCTGAACGTCACAATACCCAAGCAAATGCGCAAGTCCGTTTATATACAACTGCGCTTTAATGCGAAGTCAGAATTTCCATTGTCAGCTAAAAGCCTTTAAAAGCCCAGCAACGAATGGCCTGAAGACAAATTTTAAGTGAAGACTTTTTTTATAGACGATTAAGTTTCTGGTACAAAAATTTGGACAAAAGTTATAAAACTTGGGCAAACCTCTGGATTAAATAAACTAATTTATTTTAATCTTTATCCAATTACATTTTTATTAATTTTTGCGGCTCGCGAACTTTATTAGTTTTTGAATACGACTCGTGTTTGAAAGATTTTGCCCGCCCCTGGTGTAATTTTGTATTCGTTATAAAAAGTTAACAGCGTAACCGATTGGGTAAAAGCCCTTTGATCGATGGCGAATGCGATCGACACGGTAGCGGTTCGAAAACTACTAACATTATTTTGTCCTTGAGAAAGACACTTTGCGGCATTTTCCTTTGCTTGGGAGTCTGAGCAAGCAGCTCTAGATTTTGTTAATATCTCTAAATAACGACTAAGAAAGCAAAATATAAAATTTGAACCTGATAGCAATATCTTGGTATCTCCTGAAGCAGGTCGCAATGATTACTTGACAGTTGCTCTATTTATAGCGTCTCCGAAGCTTTTTACCGAGTGAGAAGGATAATATAAAAATAAATAATAAAAATAATAAAGGATTGGTGTGCCATGCGCACGGTAACCTTGTGTTAGTAAAAATGCTTTATTGCTTACCACACAACAATTCAATAATTGCATAAAAAAATTGATTTATAAATTTCTATTTGCTAAAGTTAATCAGCCAATTGAAAATATTGTGCTAAAACATAATACCGATGTAGTTCTATGCTTTAGCACAGGGATGGCGAACCTTTGTTATACGGCGGGTCAAAAAATGACAGTTTTTTTGAAACTTACGTTAAGTGGGTCATTGGCTAAAAAAAGTTGAAGACTAAAAAAAAAGTCTTCACTCCCCATCAATATCTAAAATTTCTAATTTCGCCCAAAATTCAAGGTGAAGACAAAGAAAGGTTTGCACCGTCTAACCCAGGGGTGTCCAACCTTTTTGAGCCGAAGGCCATTTTGACCAATCGAAAATATTGGTGGGCCAAACAAACAAAACACCCCGCTTTTTGCCCCAAAATCATGGTGATCTCTAAAAAAAAAAAGGTCCTTGCCTGAAATCGGTCTCAGATTTCCCGCTTCTTGTCACGAAATCATAGTGATCTCTAAAATGTGAAAATAAACATGAAAAAAGGGGTCTTCACATCAAATCTGTCTTTGACGCTGCCAAAATTGACGGGACAGAGAACTTCAAAAAATACTGCGCGGGCCACTCAAAACCTTTACGCGGGCCAAATGTGGCCCGCTGGCCACGGGTTGAATGCCCCTGGTCTAACCCATCCTAAATTAATGTGGCAGACTAAAAATGCCAGAAATTCCAGAACATCAGGTGGGTCATTGAATTCAACTAGTGGGTCACAACGTGACCCGCGGGTCAGTGGTTCGCCATCCCTGGTTTAGCAAAAATACTCGATCGAAATGTATTATATAAACATTTATGCGGTGACAAGAAACCAAGTTCATTGCTGATCAAAGCTGAAGTCTTTGATTTTTTTCCTTTGATTTGTTACGAAAAAAAGGCAGAAACCTTTTTGTCGGTCAATGTCAAGCGCGCAAAGATTCAAACAATGGCGCGCAAGCACACACACTCGAATCAAGCTCAAAAAGTGGTTGGTCTAATAACCAATGAACCGTCGCCATATTTCTTTTGCAACAAAATCGCGCAGAGCGCGCGCTTTTCGCAAGATATCAAAAAAAACTTATTTCACCAGCAGAGGACAATTCTAGCAACATGTAGGGGCGTAAAAATTTAAATTATCTTCGCGGTAGTTGTAATTATTGGTGAAAAAGAGATTTTTTGCAAGGAAAAGTATTTTTTTAATTGCAAACTTGTTTTTCAATGAATTTTCAATGAATTCCAAAAAATTTTATTTCATTTTACTCATGAAAAATTATCTTTTCAATGATATAAAATTTAAACAGCTTTTTTTACAGTTAATGGGGAAATACTAATTAAATATTGCTTAATTGTTAAAAAATCCATTTATAGCGGTTTTTTGTATCTATATGGACTAGCAAAAAAGGCACTGCGGACGGTTAAGGGATAATGAGGAAACGAGTTGTTCGTAATCTCTATACAAAAGAGAACCTTTTTTAAAATTTTAAATCCCAACAGTGCCTGGAAACCGCGGGATTGCAAAACGTACAATGGAGATGGCAAAATATCACAGAATTTTGTTTGAAAAATTTCCTACGACTAAAAAAAAAGTTCTTCACTTACAATTAGTTTCCAATTTCTCCATTTTCGTCTTAAATGGCAGGTGACTACTAAAAAAAAGATCTTCGTCTGCAATCTCAAGCCTTTGCTCAATACGTAGGTCGCGATCGAAAGACGTATTGAGCATCTTTGCTTTTAATCATTACTTTCAACCAAGCAATAAACCGATATTTCCCGGAAAGATTACCTGCAATCCCGGGGCATAAACTCTAGTCACAACGCGCAAGACTTTTGCTTTGGTATCAAATTTTGTAGGAAAAAATGGTCTTTCAATTCAACAAAATTAAAAAAAATTTTTGTTTGTTTGTTTTATTTACTTTCAAAAGTGCTCATTTCAGCCTTTTTGCCCAATGCAAAGTAGGGATGCAGGACAGTGGAGTCCAAAGTGGGGGTACCGGGCCCCCTTTCCTTTCTCCTGAAAAAATAAAAAGAACTTTTGTCGGTAAATCACAATATGGCACAAGATATTTCTGTCCTTGTTTTTTATTTGATGAAGTAGATTTAACGCTTTCAAATATTGCAAAAAAACAGTCAAAATGTTTGTAAACAAATAATATAGCCTAATCATTCTTTTTCATTGCATTAGGAATTATCCGCCAAAAGATTCTGAAAGCCTCACTTTTATCAATTTGATGACGAGTAACCTCGACTATTTGTGACTTTTACATAGCATGATTTTAGCATGAAAATATTATGGTCATTTTTCTGAACAAAAACCAGTCTATCTTCCTCCTAGTAAATATTTTTATAATCAAAACTGTAAGATGCTGTATGAAGTATACTTTAGATAAAGTTGAATAGGTGTCTTATGAACATTTGGTATGATGTAGTTGAGTTAGAAAAATATAATTAAGGGGTGCCTTTAACTTAGGGGTAGCGATTTTGAGATTGAGATACGTTGAGCCTTTTTTATAGTTAAAGTAAAAAGTGACAAGACAAGTAAAAGAAGAAAGACATGCAAGTGTTTACATGGCTATCCTTGTAAAACTTTATAACAATAGAATTGGTGGGATAAATGTCATAAATCAGCTTCTTGACTAGTATCGGTCACGTTTGATAACAAGCGCTTTCTATGCAGTTGTTCATCGAGATGAGACGATTTGGTCCAGCCGTTTTGGCGCCAGCTATTGCGGCAGTGTGTCGTTTTCTTATTCGTAAAATCTTGAAAAGGGTTAGGGTTTAGAGTTGAGGGCTTAGGTCAGGGTTAGGGTGATTGATTATACTGTTTTATTCAAACCTTTCTGCTAGTTTCAAATAGACTGGCGCCAAAACGGCCGCGCCAAAATGGCTTCGCAAAATAGTACCCTACCCGTTGTTCATAGCCTATCTAATATTGCTCTACGGTAACTGCATTGTTCTCTAACAACAGAGTCAATGTTTCATTTACTTTTTTATAGATTTGATAAACAGTACCAAAATGCCATTTGAGAACCAGCTATCAAGGAGAAGAGAACCAAAGAAAGATTGTCAGAACTTCCACTAGTGTTAAAATTTGATGGTATTGGCCATATTTAGAGATCCAGAATAAGGTAAAGTTTTTAATTAAAATATTCACGGATTTTTTATAGAAAGTCCCCGCCAGCGCAATTTGCAGTACTTAAAACGTGGCGGGGGTGTTTTTCTCACCTACCTTGTTTGCGGGATCTTTTGTAGAAAGCCCCCGCCACTAATGTAAAAATGTGAGATTTGAGAAAAACACCCCCTCCACATTTTAAGTACTGCAGATTGCGCTGGCGGGGGCTTTCTACAAAAAATCTATATTTACTACATTATATATACATAGCTTTTAGAAGGCAATAATATTAAATGCATGTTGCGAAATGTATAGTGCGTTAATACACGTTTTTGAAAGGTACCACAGCATTTATTTTTTTTGCTTGTATTGTGAAGCTACACATGAATGCTTTTTGATGGCTTGTTGCATTAGCTGATATAAACAGGCACTAAAAGGCCATAAACGTTATGTTATGCGGCATCTGCGAGATTTGTCAAGATGAATTATCAATGTTTAACAAAAAATATCTTATAACATCATTTGTTAATTCGAGTAAAAACTAGTATTACCAAGCTCTTTTGCTGTAAAATTTACCATAATTTATTTAGGCTTTCAATGCTTTCAAAAATTTTCAAATTATACACAAATGTATGGATATTTGGTTAAAAATCAAAAATTCTAAGCAAATTAAATGCGAGAGTTTTGGCTTGTTAAACCCTGTGAAGTGCTGTGGTTCATTTGGGCCTTTCAATTAAATGATTCATTACTTGCAATAACTTCGCAATTCTTGAGCTTGTTGAAGACTTGTTTAAATTATGCACATTATCCGTTTAGAGCAGCTGCCCAAATGTCAGGTTTACGTGCAAAAACTAATTGAATTGTGTATTTAATTTTGTGACAATTATGATAACAAATGTGTTTTTCAACAAGCAAAACCTTTCGAAAAAGGCTATAAAAAAACAATTAGAAGTATTTTAAAATCTGCCGCTGTGATGTAACCCTATTTTTGATGTAATTATTTGCCTGAGCGGGATAAAAATTTGATTATTATTATTATTATTATAAAATTATCATAAAAAAAATACTACTTTGTAAATAATGGAAAAATTTTTTATTTTTATTTCTTGATGAGAGCTATATTTAAAAACCATACCGGCAGAGTGCTGTAAATATACGACTGCTTTTTCTGTATATAAACTTATTGCAAAGTGATTTTTAAAATTTTTGAAACAGTTTTATTTTTTAAAATACTTAACTATGCAAACTTAATGATAATGTTGCTTCATTTAAAAGTTTTCTTTAATACTTTTCTGTGGCAACTATGAACACTGCAAGTTTGAGAGCAAAATTTAAACAAAAATTTATAAACAAAGCTTTAAATTATTAGAATTAATTTAAAATGTGTACAGTACTCTCTGCTTGACATTTTGTATCTAATGCAGTACTTCTCTAGCCCTGAGTCGCGAGCCAAAAAGAGGTCGCCGACGACTGCAGTTGGGTAAAAATTAAATCATTTTTGTTGTGATTTGATAATAGTTTCACTGATTTAGACATGACTATTTTCTAAGGACGAAAATCAAGAAATCCGAGATTGATTCAGGCCTTTTTTTAGAGATCACTACTGTTTAGGGACAAAAATTGAAAAATCCGAGATAGATTCAAAGTGAAAACTTTCTTTTTCTTTTTAGAGACCGCTACTTTTTAGGGACAAAAATTGAGAAATACCAGACAGAAAACTAAATTGTCTTGTGTTTAGTTTACTTTTATGCTTGTAATTAAGTTGGTAAAAAAGAAAGGGTGGCCAAATCTTTGCTTTCTTTTTCCGCTTAATTTGGGTGGCCACAAAAAACGGTTGAAAAAAACTGGTCTGTTAAATAGAGCTCATGTAGTTTCAAATTTTCATGCGTGTGTGTGCTGCTTGCAGTTAATTTTTATGCTCGTTCACTCGTTACTTTAATTAGCCATCGATTGGGAAAGAGAGATTGGCCTCTTAATTTTACAGCGAAAACATAGCATGAGAGGCCGTGTTTAGAGTAGGCCAATATTTTGAGGTTATTGATTCGCTAACAACGGAAAAACAAAGTATTGTATTCGGCTAATGTTCCCACGAGGGAACATATCTCTATCTCGAAAACTACAGAAAATATTAATTAAAAATTTAACACATATTTTAATTGGACACCAAAAAGATAGTATTTTAAATGGCATCAAAAGTCAAACAATTTCTGGTTGTGATTGTTAGAGTTAAGTATTTATTTAAGAACAAAAGAGATGAAAAGATTTTATTAGAATATTTGATGTTAACATCTATTTTATTCCCTGTCGAAAATTCTTTTATACATAAAGCTTTTTTCTGTACCTTCCTATTTAGTTCACTCTCCATAAGACTAAAAAGTTTATCTAATTAATTTTAAGTAACGTCAATTGGGAAAAACTGCTCCAAAAGTAAAATTTTTGTTAAATAACATAAATCTGTCTGATTGAAATAAATGAGAGCCAAAAAAAATAGCGTATGGGTTTTTCAACCGAAACGAATTATTAAAAATGCAAATTTGAGATTCTTCTAAAAATTTCTACCTTTTTTCACCTTTTCAAGGCAGAAAGCAAAAAATTCATATTCGACTTTTTGAACAATGGTGTAAAGGCAAAGTAAGCGAAGAAAAATAAGAATTTTGCAAATGGAAGCAGAGCGTCCTAATAAAGTTTTAAAAATCGAATTAACGGTCGATCATTGAACGGAACGATGACGAGCGAAATTGTCGACCGGCGACTGCGCTTCAACGCAGTCTGCTTTTTCACGTATATTTCCAGGTTTCTACTGTCACTAACCAAGCAGAAAATTTTATGCCATTTTTCGGTTCACAAATTAATTGTTTATATGGCAACAAACCTTAATCTAAGCTTTTAACAACCAGGTTGTAGGCAGCGGCGTAGCAAGAGTTTTTGAAAGGGAGGGGGAGGGGCATGCAACCATAATCAATAGTGCTTTGTGAAAAAATTTTTCAAGTGGGAGTTCAGATAAAAACAAAATAGGCTACTCTCTGATTTCTCAATTTCTCGATAAATTGGGTGATCTCTAAAAAAAGATCTTTACTTGGAATCTGTTCCTGATTTCTCGTATTAATAATCTCTAAAAGGAGGGCATGGCACAATGCATTCCTCCTAAATACTAAGCAATAAACTAAGCAATAAACTAAGCAAAGTTGTTCCGCAAGTTGTTTATTTTCTTAATGAAACCAAGCTGTTTTATCTATTGTAGGTTGCATCAAAAATTTTCAAATTGGCTTTATATCTGAATTGAAACTACGAGTTTCCTTTAGATCTAAATTAAAACTTTGAACCTATGATTGAAGATTAGACTGAACGGGAACATGCTATGTTTGCTTAACGTCCATAGAGTAAAAGAAAACCTCGTGACCGCCGTCATAGAAGGTCATGTGACCTTATGGCATTTCGATGACGCAAGATGGTTTGTTTATTACAAAACACAAACTTTAAGCAAATTCAAAGCAACAAACAACTTTAAAAATTATTGGGCCTTTTTTTCTTATTACGGTTTCTTCTACAATGCTACGAAAAAAAGAATCTAAAACATATTGTTTGGTGGCTAAGTTTTATTACGTTTTAATTATTCGATCACGTATTCTGTATAAAATTTTTATGATTATTCCGAAACGTCCCTAAAACTGGCTCATTCGTTTGGAAATAAAAAACTATATAGTTTTTCCTCGAAGCATCACCACTTTGGATTGAGAATTCCTAATCACAGACGTTGGCAACACATCAAATATCGTTATATAATAAAATTGGAATTTTTCTCCGAAGCAAAAGTGAAATGTCTGTTTAATTTGCTTTTAATTCATACAGCTTTTTCTGATGCTGAAATGAAATATTTTGCCTGGGGTCTTTTTTTCAGTAGGAAAATATAATACAAACTTATTTTGTTTATAAACATTCAGTAACAAATCAAAGTTTTTTGTTCTTTATGTGTTCACGAAAAAAATGCTTATACAATTTAAATAAAATATATTGAGAGTTTGAATTATCGGTATGTTTAGGTACTTTAGGAACTGATGGTGCCAATAATTTTAGTTGGCTTCATGATGCTTGCACCGACAACAAAGCTGGTTGGCCGTTTTCAACTCGCACAATCGCTGCGTGAAGTTAAATGATAAAAATCTTAAACTATATTGCATACTTTAGAAAAGATGTTTTCTTATGTTGTGCTGGAGTCGCTTTTTCAAAATAATACTAAGGGTAAATTTATATTAATGTTTTTAAATTTGAAATTTGTGTTGTTAGCAGTTGGCAACTTCATATCAAAATAAATTGCCCTGCAGGGCTTATTTGCACAGTAACTCTTTGATTTGACAATATTTTACATTTTTTTAAAACTATTATTATTGAAACAACAACATCCAATCTTCAACCAATGGCCAACTAGTGACGTTTCGCCACTTTCTGTGGAGCTCATGTTTTTCTTCCAGATATTTTCTCCCGATTATACCTACAGCAAGTAAAGCAGGCTACGCCGTCTTAAAAACGGTGTTCCTCAAGGATCGATCTTGGCTCCCCTCCTATTTAACATCTATACGTACGATCTTCCTTCCATGATTTCCAGAAAGTTTGCTTATGCTGATGATCTAGCATTGTTGCACTCTTTTGGAAACTGGAAGGACTTGGAGGGGACCTTAAGCCAAGACATGTTAATCCAAGACATGTCATCTGGTTGGTTGTGAACCGAAGCTAAATTGTGGCCTGGCAACATCTTGAAATATAAGCCGGTTTCATCACAGTTAAAAATTTGGTCGGCTGATTAGCCTTCAGTCATGGCAGAAAAGCCATTGATGAACTGTTCTGCAGAAAGGCTATCGAAACTTAACTTTTCACCAGATATTATCAGATTTCTCAAGCCAAACCTTCCGCAAAAGCGCCACTAGAACCCCGAGCTTGCAACAAAGGGCTTGGAGCTTTCGCCATAAATTAAGCGGTGAAACTCGGAGGCCTTTCCCATCAGTATCGGGCCAGTTACTGGGCAGCCTTTTTCGCGCTGCTGACGAAACCAAATGTAAAGCCCGCTATCTAATTTGTCAAAACCTCCATTTTTTATTGTTTTACAAGTTTTAATCGCGCCAGGTATTCCCAACTCATTCTTTTCTGCTTTAAACCGTGTGAACTTTTCCTCACTTTTCAAAATATCGTTTAAAGTAGATTTCCCAATTTTGAATTGGTTCATTAATACAGATTTACAGTACTTTTTGATCTACTTTAGTCCTCTAGCGATCAATTTTAATCATGTGTCGATCAATTTTAGTCACTACCGATCAAATTTAGTTCTGTGTCGACCAATTTTAGTCATGTGCGGATCAAATTTAATCTTATGTCGATCAATTTTAATCCTGTACCGACTAAAAATAGTTATGTCGACAAATTTATTTTTATTGGTAAATACATGTAAACAATTTTGAGATATAATTTTTACTATAAGTTTTTTTCTTAATTAAAGTTTTACAATTACTGCATTTTCAAAAACAAATACTGTAAGAATATCATAATTTTGTAGAATACCCCAAAGAATTTATAGGGTTTTTCGATCTAATTCGTTGTTTTTGCAATCAAATTCATTGTTTTTGCAATCAAATTCGTTTTTTTTGTAATCAATTTCGTTTTGCAAAAACTTTTATGTATATACAGTATCTTTGTATAGGGTCTCCCGATAGGGTCTATATACATATATAAATAATATGGGGTCTCTGTATTAGGTCTCCATAATCTATAGTCTCTATAATTATGTTTCTACAATATAGTCTCCATAATGTATATATAGATATATATACCTATCGGAGATCCTATATGGAGACCCAATATTATGGGAACTATATTAAGAAGACCATATTATGGAGACCTAATACTGTATCTATTATAGAGACTAAATTATAAAGACCTAATTTGGAGACCTAATATTATGGAAACTATATTATATAAACCTAATTATGGAGACTATATACATCGTGGAGACCTAATTATTGAGACCTAATATTATGGTGACCTAATACAGAGATTCTATATTATCAAATATATTGACTCTATATTATCAAATATATAGATATACTGTATAATATAGGGTCTCTGTATTAGGTCACCATAATATTAGGTCTCAATAATTAGGTCTCCACGATGTATATAGTCTCCATAATTAGGTTTATATAATATAGTTTCCATAATATTAGGTCTCCAAATTAGGTCTTTATAATTTAGTCTCTATAATAGATACAGTATTAGGTCTCCATAATATGGTCTTCTTAATATAGTTCCCATAATATTGGGTCTCCATATAGGATCTCCGATAGGTATATATATCTATATATACATTATGGAGACT
This sequence comes from Diplosoma virens, assembly GCA_963680785.1. NCBI lineage: Eukaryota > Metazoa > Chordata > Ascidiacea > Aplousobranchia > Didemnidae > Diplosoma > Diplosoma virens. The sequence goes on from OY796894.1 coordinate 26,104,999, forward strand.
ATATTGTAGAAACATAATTATAGAGACTATAGATTATGGAGACCTAATACAGAGACCCCATATTATTTATATATGTATATAGACCCTATCGGGAGACCCTATACAAAGATACTGTATATACATAAAAGTTTTTGCAAAACGAAATTGATTACAAAAAAAACGAATTTGATTGCAAAAACAATGAATTTGATTGCAAAAACAACGAATTAGATCGAAAAACCCTATAAATTCTTTGAGGTATTCTACAAAATTATGATATTCTTACAGTATTTGTTTTTGAAAATGCAGTAATTGTAAAACTTTAATTAAGAAAAAAACTTATAGTAAAAATTATATCTCAAAATTGTTTACATGTATTTACCAATAAAAATAAATTTGTCGACATAACTATTTTTGGTCGGTATAGGATTAAAATTGATCGACACAAGATTAAATTTAATCCGCACATGACTAAAATTGGTCGACACAGAACTAAATTTGATCGGTAGTGACTAAAATTGATCGACACATGATTAAAATTGATCGGTAGAGGACTAAAGTAGATCGATAAACACTGTAAGTACAATAGGGAAATCAGAGATGAAATTGAAGTGAGGACCTTTTTTTTTTAGAGAACACCCTGATTTTTGGAGAAAAATAGGGAAATCAGAGATGAAATGGAAGTGAAGACCTTTTTTTTTTTTTTAGAGAAAAAAAGATTGTTCAAAGAAGTAATTGAACTGAATACCTTTTTTTCATTACGGCGCCGCGAGTATTGTTAAGTTTTCAAAGGGCGCCGTGAAAAATAAGTTTGGGAACCGCTGATCTATAGCTATTAACATTTTAAATTTGTAGTCGAATCATTTTGTGTTTGCTTTGGGGTCGCGTGTATTGGTATTGTTAATAAATTCTTTAACTTGGGTCGCTTTTTGTAAAGATTGGAGAACATTGATCTACACAACACAGCATACATGTACACTGTATAAATAAAACTAAACTGATTTGAAAAAAACTTCTACTTTAACTAGCCATAGGAATAATTATTACGTAATAAATATTACGTAATAATATAAATATACAAAATAAGAAACGAGCTTCTTGACAACATTGTTTGTTGGCTTTCTAGTTTTTTCCACTGTAAAATGTGTAGATTTTAAACTAAATAATTAAATGTACCTACCTGTTGAACCTGGCCGGTTAATCGAGGGGCCGGTTAATGGAGGGCCGGATAATCGAGGATGCACTGTACCCCCAAAATTTTGTCACATTTTCAGTGCTAAGCTCCACTTGCTCTGACACACAAATTACTTTTAAAATCTAAGCAACTCATTGCAATCTTTCAAAAAAATTTTTAAATTGGTAGTTTATAATGATTAGGAGCGTTATCTTCAAGTTTTATTAGGGCAATTCAAATTCAGGAGGTTAACCACTAACTTGTTCTGTTTACATTTATTTTTTTATTTAAATAGAAATAAAAACATAACAACTAATTGTTTATAATTAAAGCAGAAGCTTAAAGTTATCTAACCGAGACTAATTTTATATATTACGGTCTGCGACAAAGAGACATCGTGGTATGAAAGCAGGCGTAATATCACGTGATCATGCGATATGAAACAAAATGTGAAATTCGAAGATGTATAGAAATGGAGCATAAGAAAGTTTAAATTTCAGGTTTGAAACAAAATTTTATAACTAATACAATAACTATAGTTAGATTTCATGTGAAAATATGAAATTATATTTTTGGCTATCAAATTAACCTCTACATTTTAGTTTAATAGGAAAAATGTGATTATCAATAATTAAATAAAATTTTAAATGAACCAAATAATAAAAAGCACATAAAATCATTCAGAGCTAGGTAGTACGAGTTTAAACAAACAGTAGGCTACAATCAAACCAACAATGCACTGTAAATAAGCCAGAAATACTAGTTGTATGGAGGAGCCTGCTTGTTAGCAACAAGCTCATGGATACGAGGTGAAACATTAGCAGCAACACAACGAAGATCATGTTCTGGTGTTCTTACTTAATTTCGATTTAATTTTTACCAGAACTGAAAATGTCAATTCGCATAGCCGTGTTGATGAAAGCAACAACAATTCTTGAATAGCAGGTTACAGCAATTTTTTGTATAAGTTGCACATCATAAATCAAACGTTTCTTAGAATACACATCTATTTCTTATAATAAATAGCTATTTCTTAGAATACACATCACGTGCAAAACCATCATATTAAAGTTTAAACAGTTTCTTTCGGCTATTTGTCTCAGTCTGCAACATCTGAGCGTTTGCAGTAAAAGGATTTCTAACATGCCCATCTTTTCTTGGACTTAAAAAATATCTATCAATTTCCTTCTCAAACTTCATAAGATATTTAGTGACCATTTTTGTGAAACTTTTGGTCTCATAACGTGCATTTTGACTCTGAAATTTTTCCATAGAAGGACTTTTTAATGGACCATTTAGAAGTATTGTATTAGTCTATTTTAATTTTTGTAACTCATGAGAAACTAGCAAAAATACATAGAAAATATACTAGATCCAAATTTAATCAATTATCCTAACAACAAATAAGTTAGATCAGGATATTCTCAAACGTATAATGTAACCCTTGAAAAGTCAAAATGTACCCTAGTTTGGAAATCCTTGGTTTAGAATGAGATTGTCACAGAAAAAAAAACTAATCAATTTATGAGACAAGTTTTTTGAACAATTGAGCCAAAAATTTATGCAGACAAAAGTCCACTGAAAAGTGCCGACAAAATTATTATGTTGAAGCAAAATTTCCCTGCTCAATTATTTGTTTTGTGAAGATATAACCCCGTACTCTTTCTTAGCCAAAACAAAATGAGAAAAAGAGTAACAATTACCTTATGTGACTTTCTGTCAAAGTGAACAACAATTAGGGGAATTTTTGTCGTCAAATATTGAGGTCGAAAGGTTGCTTTTAATCTAACTCGCAATAATTTTCCTGTCAAGATAATTCTACTTTTTTTCCTTTCAAATCGTTCTTGAGTTTTTTTGTTCAATATTACAGTGACATGACGCACAGGGCCAATGCAAAAAGTTTCCAACACCGATATTTTATTATAATGCTAATGATCACTGGTAATGAAACCGCTTTGTCATTTGATAAACATCAAGCAAGAGAACGAATTGATTTGGTACAATGTCAAGAAGAGCTTATATGAAGATAATTTGTGCGTTTGTCTTGGATGTTTTATTTGAAAACTAGTCATTATTTTAATGAATAATCTCTTTTTTGTCAAAAATTTTTTAATCGACATTTTAAATTTGATAATCAAATCCATTGCTGTGGGAAACAAAATAAACTGTGTATGCCAACTGCATAAAAAACAGCTTTAAACAGTTAAAGCTCAGCGTATTGCCAGCAAACGCTTGATTTACAAGCTCAAACAATCAGAGCTTTTACACGGAAAAATAAACATAACTAAGTGAATTTAAATTTAGATTTGCTTGCACGACGGTGGAAATGACGTAGCTCAGAAACATCTAATAGCATAAAGTTAACACGACAGAAACTCATCCAATAATTAAGGAAAAATTTACCACAGGATATTTTTCGATTAAATAGGGTTCACAGACATCGGCAACGTCAGTAAAAGAGATGAGTTATTTTTTGTACGTGATTTTCTCTTAAGAATTTTTAGCACCGCTAAATTAATTAAACTACTTCATATTAAGGAATTAATCTTTCAAAATTCGTATGATTTGCTGTGCCATACATTACAGTAGTTTGTCCTTGTACAACTGAATACTCGTAGATAAAAATAAAAGTGTCATCTACAAGAGAAATATAAAAATTGAATATGAAGCTGTGTTATAAAATTAATTGCAATCAATCAAATTCATCTCGAAAGAGTTTTACCTTTGTAAAATGTACAAAGAGCCAGTTTCGGAAACTTCATTTCAAAGTTTAACCTTTGCATATTTATGTTGAATCAAATTTAATCTTTTTCTGTTACAAAATAAACTAATCAGAATTCAAACATCTGCCGTGAATATCTGGCCTGAGAAACACATTTTTTAGTACAGTAGTAGGTTTTTGTACGTTTTATTTTACTTAGCACTAGTATACATATTGTTTGCAAATTTCAATGCTTGCAATTTTTAAGAGGTTCTTACTTTCACGACATTTCGCATTGTAACTTTGAAGTGGTTGATTGATTTGAAAAACAAGTAAGAAAATCTGGTTTCGATGAAAAGTACCAACAGGCTTTCTTATCACAATTATTATGTTTTTCATTTTTTCGCGGTTTTTTAGTTCAGATAACATGCGAATTTATTTTCATTTAAATGAATGAAAATAATGTTTTATTCGTATTTATGTAGCGTTAAAATATCTTCAAGAAAAAGATCAATTAAGATAAACTTGTTTTTCATAACGGAAATATTGTTTTAAAAATCATGCGAAATCATAACGAAAGAATATAGAGACTGTGAGATCTAAAAATACGTAATTTTTCTATTTGCCCTAATACATAAAACTATCTCTGGACATCTCTCAAGCTCATTGTGCATAATTATATTTTGATTTGCCCAGCGTTAGTTCAAAGGTTAATTCAACAAAAAAAATAAAAAATAAAATAACTTTTTTATTTTTTGTCGGAGACATATCTTTAGTATTACGATCAACCTAATAAGCAAATTTTTTTGTAATTATATTTAAAAAACTGTTTTATAGATTTAATCTTTGTTGCTTGTGTTAATATGAGCTTAAAATTTATGAATTTTATGAGAAAAAGTAAAAAAATACACTCAATTCGGTTTATAGTCTTAAACGTTGTTAAGTTTGAGAGATACCTTCTAACTTCTAAGATAAAATGTTTTGAGAACTTTAAAAACTTCATAGAGAAGGCTACAATATTTTGATTTGCTTTACCAACGTTTCTGTGCTATTCTTTGAAATTAATCGAGTGATGGCGCAAAAGAGTGAAGCCTTGCCAAAACTTCAAGACCAAATCTTAACCAGTTAACGCCTTATACATAGTTGAAAAGTTTCTTAACCTTTTTTTTATAAGTATGCTTATAATGCCGTCTGAGTTTTAATGTTCTGTAAAATGTTAATTCATCCTTTGAAAAATAATTATCCTTTTATTTTAACAGCTTATTGACATAATAAACTCACTTGCAGTTAAATTGTTTTTGCAGCTTCAAGTCATTTTGCAGCGTTAAACTTTCACGAGTAGAGTCTACCGGCTCTTTGCATTTAAAACTATTTGGATCAACAGCATTTTTTTAGAAATCTTTTTCTTCCTTGTTATAGTGAGAAAAAATTAACGAATTATTGACTTAATTCGGCAGCGTGGTCGAGTGGTTAAAGCGCCGGGGTTATGATCGACATAATCTTAGTTCAAAACCTACCCGCGCCGTTCTATTGTGTCCTGGGGAAAGATACTTTACGGCGCTTTCCTTTGCTTGGTGGTCTTGGCAAGCAATTCTGAACTTCAATCATATCTTTATTAAATTTCAAGCGGACAGCAATATCTTGGCATCTCCGGAAGCAGGTCGGAATAATTGCTTACCCTATGTATTAGCGCCTCCGTCGCTTTCCTCCGAGTCAGGAAGATAAATATAGAGATAAAATAAAATGAAACAATCTGGCTTTTTTTGGCAGAGAGAAGCATTTTTTGCTGACAAAGCCGTGCTACAGTTTATATACGTAGATTGCAACAACTAGCGTGTGTTTTTGATTAAGAAAAAATGTCAAGAAATCGACAGATAAAATTGCTCCTTTTTATCAAACTTTTGGGCTATTTCTTTAAAAAAGAAGCAATTCTTTGTTTGACAAATATAAAAACTTTTAAATTTGTTTTAAAAAGTGTTTCATAAATTTATTTTATGTTAAAAAGTTTGAAAAGTGCTCGAAATAGAAAAAGTCTCATTTTTGCGCCAAGAAATTTCTTCTTGTACTGAGTTCACTTATTCAATCTTTATTAAATCAATTACCGCCGCTATCTAAAAATACTAAACTTTTAAAAATTATTTCGGCGTAAACTTCTAAAACGAGCCGAACGATAACTGTTAAATTTTTTTAAACACAGGTTCTTTCAAGTTACGTTCTAATTTTAGACTATTGAATAAGTCTACCCAACGCTAGATTGAACAGGTTATTTTTAATTCAGCTGTAAGTAGTTCAACAATTTTAGTTCTTTTAAGTATGCATCATACAACTATAAAAGTTATCCAAAAAATAGTTTGTTTCAATCGGCTAACCAGCGCTTTTCTACTTGGTTGTGTTTATTGTAACTTTTGCAAAAAGTTCGGACCCAATCCAAAATATTTTACTATTTCAAAATTTAATACAGCTTTCTACAGCAAGCCTAATCAATATACGGCTCGATCAATTTTTCAATGTTGTCCTCGAACAAAAACTGCTACCGGTAACCTTTTGATCTGTAAAATACTTGTGATGCGCGTGATCACAAAAAACAATATAACCACACCGATATGCAATGACATCACAATAACATGAATTGATGCATTGGTTATGAATCTTTGACAAGGGTTTGTTAGTTCTTTTGTTGGTGCCGCCCGTTAAAAAAATTTTGTCGCTTTTTGGCCTGTTTCAATACTGTTTTGAATTGTGTAGGCCAGTTTCAGTAATGTTCACAACTGCAAGAAAGTGTAAAGCAAGTCATAGTAATGCTGAAAAAAGCGTTTTATGTGATGAAAAGATTTTTTTTAAATTAGGGTTGACATAGCATTCGTTTGCTATGTTGGGTTTGAACAAAGGCAAATCAACTTAAATTTGGGATTCCTTAAACCTCTTAGCAAGAGTTTAGTTTTTCATTTGAAATCATCCAAAAGCAAAGCATAAGCCTATAAGTTTTGAGGCAGCTGTTTTTAAACCGTTATTTATTCAGATTCATTTTGATTTATGTATGAAAGGAAAAAGTTTTTTATGGTAGTTTTGTTGTAGTTGTGCACAACAGTAATTTTAATGCAAATAAGTTAGCTTAAAAAAGAATTCAAGTTTTTATGAAGCGAATACAAAACTAGCTTTGAAAATCTTTTTTGTTTGTAAAATAGATAATTCTATTGGACTTCCGCTTTATACAGTACAAAGACACATGAAACAATTTTTTGAAGAAGATGCATTCGATATAAATTTAAATCAACAACTTTTTTTTAAAAAATAGGCAACGAAAATCAAGCAAAAAGCAACTAAAACTATAACACGTATTTGATTGTTTAACCCTTGGTCTACCAAAGAAAATATTTGTCACTAATTACCAACTGGGTCCAATGGACCAAAGTTTTGAGGACCAATGGATGTTTTGAGTCCAATGGACCCAGTTGGTAATTAATGTATAAAGTTGCATTTTTTAGCTTTGGTAGATATGTAGAAATTTTCTAATTGATAAGTGAAAGAAAGAAAAAATAAAAGTCACGAAAAATCGAAAGAATTAGATATGTTAAACTATGGTAAAGAACATTTGATAAAAATGAAATGGGTCCATTCAATCCGTTGGTAGACGGAAGGTTTAATATGTTCGATTGAACTATTTTTCAACAAGTAAGCAAATAAGACATGACAAAAGTCTATTATATTCCATAACTGTTTTCTCTCTGATAAACTTTTGCCGACCAAAGTTTAACACGAATTTTTCGGAACCAAAGTGTCTTTTTTGCGAGAATACCATAATTCTTTTTTTTATGCTTAAAATCACAAACGATGCTAGGGATTCATAGCTTTTTTCAATTTGCTTTTTAAAAAAATGCTGAACTTAAGACGGAATAAGACGGAATAGCAATCAAACAAATCGGAAACCAATTGAAGATCATCAGTATAGTGAGCAATTGTGGTTCAATTACTTTTTGTTGAGAATAAGCGAGGACAAAACAGCACTCTCTGTGGTGTTTATAGTTTGTTTTTAAAATCTCATAAGATCACCCACATGCAGTTTTAAGAATATTGAATTACACGACTGTAAAAAAAATTTTGTTTTATCTTTATCTACGTACTTTTGAAAATCCTGTCAAAATTGAAATTTAACTAAAACACTAAGTAAAAAACTTTTAGGTTATGAATAATCTTACCTAAATTAGCAAAGCTAAGATTTAAATTTATTTAATTAGGGGCACGTTTGTATCTTAGTTACACGAAAAAATTATGCTCAATTATCTTTTCGCGGAACCTGAATTAGCTGGAAAAATTTCAAGCTTTAACAGAGTAGAGCCTTCAAAAAATATTCTAAAAGCAATTCGAAACTAATTAACTTTTATTCCGATTTTTAAGTTTCTTTTTTTTAAATTAAGAACTGAAAACAATTTTGTTGAGATGTTGAGACCTTGCTCTCAAAATCAATTACCTCTCAAAGTCCACTTAAACTGTTACGTCATATAAATTATTTTTTATGCACTCTTTACCTCTTTAATTTAATAAGAAAGATGGTTGTTGACCACAATAACTATATGCTTTTGTGCAATTTAACATTAGCATATTTAAACCAATGTATTTATGTCTTTTCATTAAAAAAGCATTTATCTTAATTTTTACTTGAACCCAGATACAAACAAAATTACTTTACATCAACAGCAAATAATCGTCTCCGAAATTCATGTGATTGACGATCTTTTTGACGTAATTGTCTGGTTTGATGAAGATCTCGCCAGCGTTAAGGCGACGCTTATTTGACAACACATTTGTGATTCAGCGAATTTCTTGTTTAAAAAACAATATAAATGTAATTCGTTACTGGTCATAAATGACAACATGAAGGAAAGATAATGATTTTTGAAAACGCCAAGAATTAATAGCTCACTTCAATTGTACATGAGGCATTCAAAAAATACCCTTGGAAACAGCGAACATTTCAACTACATTAAAAGCCTAATTTTTCTTTACTCAAACAAGTTCCTTTTGCCTGTCTCGATGCTTTTCTCCGAAATTCGCAATATCATCAAAAAAAGAAAAGAAAAAAGAATTCTATCTAATTAATACATTCAGATGTCATTCTGTGTACAGATGTATAACCGAACCAAAACTTCTTTTTCAAAACAAAGAATATTGTGAAGAATTTATGACCTGATTGAAATGTTGCGTTAGTCCAGGGGTGTCCAACCTTTTTTGATCCGAGGGCCATTTTGGCTCATCAAAAATATTGGCGGGCCAAATAAATAAAACATCCCAATTTTTGTCCCAAAATCGCAGTGATATCTAAAGAAAAAGGTCTTCGATTCGAATCATTTTCCGATTTTCGGAATTTCCTCCCTTGTTTTCTAAAAAAAAAGATCTTCACTACAAATCAATCTCGGATTTCATGATTTTCTTTAAAAACTAGCGATCTCGGAAAAAACCAAGATAATAGGAGGTCTGCAGATGGAATCTGTCCTCGATTTCTGGCTGGATTTCTGCCAAAATGGGCGGGACAGAGCTCTTCGAAATATTGCGCGGGCCACTCAAAACCCTTACGCGGACCACAGGTTGGAAACCCCTGTGTTAGTCTGTGGTTAAATCAAGCAAATTTAAAATGCGATCCAATAGCAAATTTTTATATGCAAAATGAAGAGATTTTTAATTGATTGATATCTTGAAAGTGACTTACATCACTTCGTAATTATGATGTCAAAAAAAGAAATGAGGTTCCTTTTTTAATTAATCAAAAAAATGCATTACAAATGTTTTCTTATTATGATCACTTGTCATTAAAAGGAATAAGAAGTTACTACTACTCAAAATTACCTTTTAAAAGTTTAACCTTTGAATTAAAAAAAAACAACAAAAAAATCAAAGAATAAACCTTTTTGTCATACTTGTTTCTAATTTTTTTTCAGGTTTTGCATGAGAAATTGCTGAAAAGTTTTATTTTATATATTAAAAGAGTGCGACTCAAACAAATATATTAGAATAGTTTTTGAAAAAACTTAAAAGACTTTTCTGGGTCTCTTAACAGCTTTAAAAAACTCCTCACTCTGTACGCCTTTAAGCGTGTCATGAGACAGCAGTTTCCATCTCTCAACATTGCGCTTGGAAAGCTCAACTACTTATCTGAAACTACCACAGTGAAAGAGGCTGGCAAGCTATTTACAACTCTGATCTGCTACGACAGATTAAGTCAATGCTGGAATCAAACTATGTCCTGCCGGGCTGGAGTTGGAAATCATAATAACTTTGCCTTGAGTTTCTCATTTTTTTTTGATTGATCTTTGAAATGATTTTACCTACTTTAAAAATATCACTTTCGTAAAATGTTTAAAGATTAATTTCTTTAAAGTAAAAACATTAATCACTTTGATCAATCAATTTGAAACTACTTTTTAGCAGAGGAGATGACGTTGATACGCCTGCACCGACGTCAGGAGAAGAAAGTTTAAGTAGATTAATTAAAGCGAAGACCTTTTTTGGTCTTAATTTGTTTTTTTCTTCTTTCAAGTAGAATAGAGACTAAAAAATAAACATAATTTGAAAAAAACATAGTTTCGTGCAAGTCAAGACCAAAAAAGATATTGACTTTCCAAAGTAGATTCTTTTGTACTCAGCATTTTACTAGAAACCAAACTGCTTAAAAATGAGAAGCACCAGACTCGAGTTTCGCTCTTATTAGAGCTCGTCAGTGATACATATCTCAAGTGATGCAAGAGCGAAACTCGAGTCTGGTGCTTCTCATTTTTAAGCAGTTTGGTTTCTAGTATTATCCAAAATACCTCATGATAATTATATAGTTATAACTCAGTATTTTCTACTTTAATATAAATAAGAGGTTTCATGGGTAAGTTTACTAGTTTAAATATAATTAATTGCAAATTAAAAAACAAATAAAACTTATTAGCTATTATTCAAATCGATTAGCTTAATCTGAGCAAAATATTTTTTTAAAGAAACTAAAAGAAGGTAAAAAAAACTTCTAGAAAAAAGCAAAAAATTTTGTTTGGCAATTTTCGCCCCCTGCTCTATTTTTAAAACTCCTGACTTTAATCAATAAAATTTGAAAAAAATTTTGTAAAACTTGCCTCTAGTCAACACTTGGCCAAACATGGTTTGTGTAAAGCGGTTGACAAATTTTTGTTTTAATTATTACGTTTTAGATATTTTTTCAAAAACATTTCCTCAGTGGTGTTTCTCATCGAGTTGATTCTCGCTAAAATCGTGGAAGCAGTAGCTCAAGATTAATCCGTTGCACATCATTATCTTGCAAAATCTCTTTTCTTTTGCCGAGACAAAGTCACAAGAAATTTTAATCGAGTTTCCTAACATGCTTTAAATAATGAGTTATTGGTGGTTTACAGGTCTCTTCCTAATTGCTTTGAAAAATAAGTTTCTTTGGGAAGCCTTTTTAAGGTGTTTTATTGACATCTTCAAATTATTTAATCAGAGATCTTTCAATTTAAACAAATGGCAGTTTGACCTTTACCGATTTTGATCTCAGAGTTATCAACTTGGTCAATCAAAGAAACAGCTACGATTTTTTATAAAAATCTGATTTCGTCGCCTGCTTTACAATTGTACTCTTTCGGTCTTTCCCAAAAATTCATAAACATAAGATGGGAATAGTTCAGCAGCGTGGTCGAGTATTTAGAGAGACATTTGGAAAGCGAACAGGATTGACACGGTTGCGGTTTAAAACTTACTCGCGTCTTTCTGTTATGTCCTTGGGAAAGACACTTTTCGGCACTTTCCTCCGCCTTGGCTGTCTTAGCAAGCAGATCTAAATTTCAATCACATATCTAAAAAAACTAAAATAAAAAACTTTTAACAGAATATTAATATCGAGTGATCAATTGACGGGTAATCGCTTGACGATTGTCCTGCGTATAGCCCCTGCAATTTTTTTCTGCAAGTCGGGAGGATAAATAAGAAAAAAAATAGAGACAACGATAGACCAAAATAAAAATTTTTTCTGTCATAGACAATTATTGTTTTATGATTATTGTATTAATTCTCAATTCTTATTTCATTAAATATTAAGCTGTAATATTAAGTTTAATAATTACGAACAACATATTAAAAGTATTACAAACTAAAATGATCAAAGAAAAACAAAAGAAGCATACTTACAGCAGTTGCCAAGCATTGGCCATTTTTTAAATTTGTAAATTTAAGTTATTAACTTCTTTATAAACTTTTTGAGACGCGCCCCCTTTCATCATGCAACCAAAACTCGCGCCCCTTGGTGATATCAACAAAATTCAATCCAGATCAAATTACCAAATTTAACATTATTGAACTAAATTTTGTTAGTAAAAAGAGTCTAACTGTATTTTGAAAACCAAAAGTTTAATTCATGACTTTATAGCAGATAACGAACCTCAAATAGGCTTCACAGTCCAGTTTGTTTCTGTATTTTGTCTTTATACAGCACCTAGGAAAAAAGCCACTTTCACACATCGAAGTCAATGGAATTGGAAGAAGTGTCTGTATGGCTAGAATACCTACACTCTTGTTTACGTGCACATATTTTGCCCTGAAATCAGACAATCACTTACTGTAGCTTTATAATTGCTTTTTGCAGTGAAATTAGATTCCATTTTTGAAAAATTTTCCAGCAAATTCCTTTCGCCGAGCGCGTGACTTCTCGAGAATTTTTCCTGCAAATTCAAATTCCTTTTCCAAATCTGGAAAGAATATCCTTGTTCAGACGAAATGGATTACTTGGCATTTTTAATTCTGGAAGTTCAGTGTCCCCATAAATCTAAAAAGTACCATTCAAATTTTTGTCTTAAAAGTCACAGGTTACCCTCCACCACGACTTTAAGCTCGCTCTTAAGTTTAAATTGGCATTTCTCCTGGGCATATCTAGTTGAGGAAAAGAAGCTGCATTTCTGTTTTAAATTCAACGACGCCCAGCTCCAGTTTTGCCACAAAAGCGTTAATGGCACCGTAGCCTTCGATACAGTTGATATTCTTGCTCTGCATAATTAAGTTTAAATCTTTTAGCGCTTTGTAAATATCTACGAGGTTTACTAACGTCAGATGAAACTCTTTTGATTTGATTGACAAAGGAAATATCGTTCTTATGAGCTTCAAAAAAACAGCACAAGTTTACTTTTCATTTTGTACACGCGGGCTATCATGTTAACTTTTGATAACCACCGTCAGATAAATGAAAAAACAGGGTCTCATGATTGGAATCCATGTCCTTGCAAAACTTGTTAAGCAGTTTTGTATTGACAGCACTTGCTTTAATCAAGTTGACAGCTCGTATGATTGTTGCAAGCTTATTTTTCATGGCAATAAGCAAAGTCCTGAAGTTCAAAGCCTCTCGGTAAATTACGCAATAAAATCCAATCCTATTGGGTTTCTTTTTTTATCTTCAGAATGAACTCATTTCAAGACCCAAACATTGTCAGACTACCATCAACGCAGACACCTACAATTTTTTTAAAAAATACTGTTCGATAAACCTGGAGACAACTTTAAGTACATCATTTGCTCTACATGTGGTCTCTAGAGGTCTGCAAAACAGCATATCACTGATTGAAACAAACGTAGACTAACAACTGCCAAAGTTGAGCAATATTAATTGTTTCATCAAATAATTGAAAAAAAAGATGAGGTTTGTAATTTTTCGAGAATTTGGCATTCAATGTTTTTTGCAAACTCATCAATGGGTGTTTTGATCGTAGAATCCGAGAATGAATCTTCACCATCTTCTTGCTGTATGTTTTTCCCAACACAAGACTAATTGCTCTTAACATGCACGATTTAATCAACATTCACCAATGTGTGAGGTTTGTTCTCTTTAGCAATCATGTAAGCAATTTCAAATGACGCTTTTACTGTTTCTGCAAACGAAAATTGGCGAAAGCATTTATTTACTTGCAATTTTCAATTTTTTCATATAGTGTTTCTTGCTTTGAAAAAAAGCTAAAAGCTTCTCTTTGTGGCGAGAGTGCTTTTGTCTGAAGATGACATAGCAAACAATTTAGTCACACGGCGGGATTTCTGAGATTTTTCTTGCGTAGGCTATCACGCATTGTGATACCAGCTTAACATTTTTCATTGTGGAATAAAACCATGCTACTTTACAAAACCGAAATTTAAACAATGTGGATTCTCTTTTTTCAATTTATTTTATGTCAATACAGTTATCTATTCAGTTTGCAGCCATTTTCTCGCGCCCCCTTATGAATTTTTCGCATCCCACAAGGGGGGCGCACTTCCCCAGTTTGAGAACCCCTGGTCAAGACAAATACAACAAACCAAAAATAAACTGAAAATAACTATTTAGAAAAAGGAAAGTTTTTAGTTTTTTTAGACAATTTATTTTATTCAAAAAATATTAATCTGATAGCATATCGTAATGTGCCTTTTTTAAAGAAGAAAATGAACACATTAGTGCATTGATTATAAAGGTTATGCCTACTTTCCGCGGTTGTAAACCGACTGGAAAAAGTTACATTTTTTGGTGTATCAGTCGAAGAAAGTATTTAATTTTCTGACATTTCCTTAAGCTGGTATAAAAGTCTTATTGAATCAAGAAAATGCCATTCCTTAAGCTGGTATAAAAGTCTTATTGAATCAAGAAAAGTTTTAGAAATACAAAAACCCGTTTTCATTGGTTAAAAAACGACACTCTGTATCTCTAAAATGATGTCAAATTGTTTAAATAGTTTATGGTAGGCATGTCAAACTCACGGCCCGAGCAATTGTTATTTTTTATGAATTTTTTTATCATTTCAAATATCTCTCCAAATTTACAAAGCATTACAACAAGGTTTTAACAGAATCATGCAATTTTCGCACATTTTTTTCAAGTCAAACAGCTTGAAAGCAGTAGAACTATTAATTTAAACTCTTTGTAGGACATTAAGAAACATACAAAACTTATTTAAATTTTTTATAAGAATTTAAAAGATTTTTTCATTTTTTATAAATCGAAGACCAATTTGTATCATTGTTCATCTTCCTTTGCTTATATGCTGGCCAAATCATTGAATGTAATCAAATGGAACGGCTTAAATTTAATTCGAGTTTTTTGCTAAAAGTAAAGTATAATAAAATTAGAATACCAATGTTTATTTTTATCAGCAAATTGCAATAACATTCACAAATTAGCATTAAAAATCATGATATTGTTCGAGTCAAATTATGTCTGTGAAGAATTATTTCTCATAAAAATTGTTAAAACTAGTCAGAGAACCAAAATAGCTGATATTCATTTATCTTTGCTTGTCAAAGTTGCAATTGCAAGTATTTTTTACCCGAACATAGAAAAACAAATGAGCAAAAATAATGCCAAGCGTGGGGACAGACATTTGTACATAGCCATCAGTTAAATACCAAAACAACAATCTTTCATATATTTCGTGACCAATTGAATTTTATTTATAAACATTTTAATTTCAAAAATATTTTTAATGACTTATTTTGATTTTAAAAGTTATAGCTTCCAAGGGGCGTAATTTTTCAGTAATCTATTATAGTTTAGACGCTTAAGTAAACATTAGACACTTTATTGCACTTAACAAAAAGTGGTTTTGCAATCCTGGATTTGCTGCTCACAACCTCATTCATGCCATGAATCCGGCTCGCTAAAACGAACGAGTTCAACATACCTGATTTACGTATGTTTGAATTTTGGTAAGAATTGAAATAAACCATTCTACAATCATTTAAAGTTGAACTTTTGTGAAGACTTAAAATCTTTTCAATTAAAAATCTAAAGATAAAGTTTTTTCAAAATCAGTTTTCTTTATTTTTATCATATTTGCACTGGCAAAACGTAGCTTTATTTTAATTGTTCATTATTTTGTGATTTTGTAACATAACCACTCAATTGTTTTGCATTTAAACAATAAAATCCGACTGCTAACTGAACATATTTCAAACAATTAATTGAGCTGTTGGTAATCTACATTTTTAAGAGTTCTACATTGCTAAGGAAATCACTACAACTAGTGCTAGTTGTAGTGATTTCCTGAATTTGGTCAAAAAATGCTTTATGAATAACCACGATAATAATGTAGTTATGAAAATATGCATTGCAAAATTATTCGTGTTTGAAAAAAAGCCAGGAAGGCTTTCATCGTAATCCGACACTTTATCGAAAGTTTATTATGGCGACATACGGCACCACTGACCAGTAAATTCCACAACGGTAGCTTTGATACAAGATTAAGGTTAAAGTAAGGATTAGATTCTACCGCAGTGAATTTTGCTATAGAATTAGAGTTAAGATTGGATTCCGGCATAGAGAGTAGGATTAGGATTGGGGTAAGGGTTAAATTTTACTATCAGAAATTTCTCCATACGATTAGGGTTAAGGTTGGCTAGGTAAGGATTAGAGTTAGGGTTGAAGCTACAATTTTTCTTCACTGTAATTTCTAAACGAAAATTTTATGAAGTGGTTTAAATTTTACCACGGTTAATTCTTGACAAAATTTTTTCCGTGGCGAAATTTACTGAGAATCTACAAATCAGTTTCTGGCAGCTGTGTTTAGATTTCAATTCGTCTTATTCAAAAAAGCAAAGAGATCATTTAATAATAGAGGCTTTCACCATTAAATCAATGTCATTAATAAACTATCGTTTCGATCAATTGGTCGTTCGATAAACTGTCGTATCGCTTCAACTATTATCGTCAGTTTTAATTGATTGAATTAAAATTCTTGATTCATCCAGAATTATACTCTTCTATAAAAATTGGAATTTTAGCCAACTACAAAGTGCAACAGTAAATAAAAACATCAACATCGAAAGTAACTCAAAATAGCACCGAAAATTACTTTTTCAAAGGGCCAATAGGAAACAATTTGAGAAAAATGAACTTTGGCTGAACGAAGCAATTTAAAAATTCGGATAAAAAAATAATTATAGTTGTAAACACAAAACATTTCTGAGCTACAATTACATTTCAAATATTTTTCAATGTCAATAACTTGATACAACTTCATTCAAATTATTGATTGTTTTCCTCAACTGAAATTCATTTTTGTTAAGTTGTTTCTGATTGGTCGTTTTTAAAAGTAATTTCGAGGCAGCCCGAAGCCCGTTAATGGATTAGGATTAGGATTTCAGATTATTTATTGTCGCTTAGGAAACAAAAAGGACAAAACGCCTCCAAGTGACACAGCAAGAAAAGTAAATGAAAATAATAGTAAAGAAGTAAGAAATTACAAATAAATAAAGCGACAGGATGGTTGCGAAGGGACCGTGAGGTCTTTATGTCTGCAACCAACCTTGTACAAATAAAGGAAAACAAAACAACAAACCAAAAAAAAAAATCGTATGGAATTATTTTAAAAAAATCAACTACAGATCGCTATTGTGTAATTTATAAAAATTCAATATTAAATATACGGGATACTTGACAGTCATCAATCCAGCCTCCAAGTTGACCGCATGTCTGATTAGATAGATTATTTTATGGTAAATAGACGTTTTTTATATTCTTTTTTAAATTTAGGCAAGTTTAGATGGCGAATTTCTATCGGGATTTTGTTCCAGATTGACGGTCCTGTATATTTAATGGATCGTTGCGTTTTCTTGGTTTTAAAGAGTGGGATCATTAATTGGTATGAATGAGTTGATCTGGTTCTACGGTTATGTGAATCTTTTACCAATTTAAAAAAAGTTGTTAAGTTGAATTTGAAATTGGGAGGCCAACGATTTTGAAAGTTAAAGTGAATAAATTTGGCTATTTCAAAGTTGATTTGCAGTCTTAAAGGTTTTAAAATTATTTTCTTATGTATTTCTGGTTGGTGCTTTTTCGATAACAATGCCAAAATTTTCGATTTTAATGCTTCTGTTTAATGTTGAACTTCGTGGTTCTTGGTTTAAATTTCGATTTTTACAGAAAAGTCTAGTTCAAGGAATTACCCAGCCCATAGCCCTTCCCCATGACTGCTCAAATCAGGGGCGCCCAACCTTGAAAAATATCCCATCGCAAGTCAAATTTCTATGTAGCAAGTTTTACCGCGGCCGCAATCAATGGAATGACCTTTTTTTATCTTCATTTAATTTTATTAATATCTGATTTTTTTAATTAACCTTCTTAACGAGCGGAAATTTGAATTACAAATTTTGTTAAAGAACAAAAAAATGGCTTTGACTTTGATTCTTCATGTTTTTTTGCAATTAAATCAAAGAAACTCTACCAAGTAGAAAATATTTGTATTCCGAGTTTTCTACGCTCCGACGGAAAGGTTGAAAAGCTTTGCAATTGTTGATGTTGATCGGGTATATCTAGTACTAAAAATTCCTCTGCGGGCCGGGTTCCGAGCAGCCCTGATCCAAATGCAGTAGAAGAAAAGATTAATGCTATTTTTATAAATAACTTTTTAATTGATTTCTTAAACTTTTCGATTAGTTAAAACATTTTAGGAAAAAACTTTAAAACGGTTACCTTTGTTGTCCCTTCTCGATTTCTCAGTTGCCTAAACATAATTGCACGAAGTGATGACTTTACGAAAAGGGGAGTTTGGTGCTAGAAATAAGAGCGGGGCCACTATTTAAGAGCCATTTCGGAAGAAAATGCTAATTAAAATGATAATTTTTTTGTTCTTCATTTGTTTTTTATCTTTGTAGTGGAATGGGGATTGAAAAATAAACACAAAAATATAAAACAGTGTTTCTTGCAAATTGAGTGGTGTTCCATGCAGGTGAAGACCTAAAGAAATGTGTTTACTTGATTCAAGCAACTTCTTTAAGCTGTCATGGGGCTCTTACACTGTGGCGTCAACAAAGCTTTAAATCGATTTGCTTAAATTTCTCATTAACTCGCAATTCGATCTACATAACATATAAGTTTTTTTTTGTTTAATTTAGGAACAAAAATTTTTATAATATTTTTGATTAGATTTAATTTATAAAGGCAATTAAAACAAAATGGCTGAATAAAACAGGAAAATGCAAATACGAGGGGCGTTTAGAAAGTAATGCAACTGATTTAATTTCTTGCAGCATTCATTTAATTAACATCTGATTCTTTTACAGATTATAGATTGGTAGCTAAGGTTTACATATTTTGTAAAAAAAATAAGGTTTTGAATTACTGCAATCTGCAATTCAAATTTTAAGCAATCCCTCTATGTCATCTTCGTTAGAAGGTAAAACTGGCATGATTGCCCCAAAGCAATCTCGGCAGCACCAAAGAGTTGTTATTGAATTTTTACTGTCGGAAGAGAAACAGCTCAGAACATAAGCAGAAGGCTAAAGAAAGCTAAAGCTATGGTGACAGTGCAATAGACTACAGCACAGTGACAAGGTGGGTGAAGTGAATCAATGATGGACAGGAAGAACCTGCTGAAAGCGATCTTTGCGATAGACCAAGAAGTGGTGGGCCATTGTCTACTCACAGTTCTGGTAGCATTAATCGGGCATGTACATCGATTAAAAAAAACACGCGCATCACTATTAATGAGCTTGTTGAGTCATTAGGAGTAAGTTCAGGAAGTGCTGTAAAAATCATGAATACGTGTGCAAGGTGGGTGCCAAGGCATCTCCTAGAGGCTCATAAACAATTCCGCCTGGAAGCTTGTTCTGAACTTTTGGAGTATTGCCATAGTGACAAAACCTTTTTGCAGCGAATAGTGACCGGAGATGAGACTTGGGTTCACCAATTCAAACCAGAGTCAAAGAGAGCATCAATGGAGTGGCGCCATCCTACCTCACCATGCTTGAAGAAGTTCAAATCTCAGCAGTCTGCAGGAAAAGTAATGGTAGGCCACACACCAGCCTCAAAACCCATGAGGTCATTAGTTCCTTTGGCTGGACAGCAAATTCACATTTTGCATATTCTCCAGACCTGGCACCGTCTGACTTTCATTTGTTTGGGCTCCTCAAAGAAAGTTTGAGGAGGCGACATTTCTCCAGTGATGAAGAGGTCAAAACTGCTGTTAGGAAGTGGTTAAAAACGCAGCCTGTAGAATTTTACAATGAAGTAATATGTGCACTCGTTAAAAGGTGGGATAAGGCGGTTCGGAAAGCGGGAGATTACATCGAGAAGTAACTATGAATAGCTCCTGCTATATACCTTCTTGTGATACACGACTTGTGTACCTTTAAAACTCAATGTCATGAAAAGAAACCTGTTTGTATTACTTTCTGAACGCCCCTCGTAGATTGAAAATACACTACTTGTGAAAAATATAATTTTCCCCCAAGTAAAGTATATTATGCACTAAATTTTACAAGAGTACAAAACAGTTCTAATTTTTTTAAACATTTTTTGATTTGGTTGATTAGGTTCTTTTTAACACTTAAAGAAACCATAACTTCAACAAACCAAAGCGTAAATTTTCCATGAAATTTTAGACTAGAAGAATTAACATCGATTTAATTGCAAATTCTTTTGGGTATGTGCAGCCATTTTAAACGGTCTGTTAATTTCCTTTGCGATAAACCGTTTTAACCCCTTGGAATAAACTACTTTTGTAGGAAACACAGCCTTTAAAAGAAAAAACTCTCCTGAGAAAATTATGATCAGAAGCCAAATTTAAATTGTGCCTAAGATCAAAAACAAGTGGAATAAACCGCTTTTGCACTTTGAACTTTGGTAAAAAGTTTTTTTTATTTTTGATGAAATTTATTATTCGAATTCCGGTTTAGCAATTAAATTACCGCCATCGGTTAAGAAAACAACTAGATGTTTAAGAAAAAACTTAAATGATTAATTTATTTATGCGTAGTTATATTGCTGTTTGCTAATTGTCAACTATTGATAGAATTTTTGCTTTTACAAACATTTCATTTTTTGTTTCATTAATTACATCTTTTACTAGAAACTTTTGCTGAGCTACTACTAACAGTTTAAAATTTTACAGATTGTGGTACTATAAACAACTATCTCTGATTATTGTTGCTATGTACTTAAGATGCATTCAAAACAGAAACGCAACAAAAACTTTAATGCAAAAACAATATTTATCCAGCAGATAAAGTTTAAAAGTTTGTTCGTTTGACAGTTCTACCATTTAAGTTAAATCATTTCCCAATACCATTGCAAGTTATATTGTACTTTATTAAAATTCACATGCTGAAAGTTGAGAAAAAGTTTGGAAAAGTTCGAAAATTTTAATTTTCCAACGTTTACGATTAAGCGGAATAGAAGCAATAAAAATGTAGATCTATCAAAATAATTCCTTTAAATTTCTGTTGTTAGTCATGTGATCAAAAATGAAACTGTTTACCTTAACTCAGGGGTTTTCAAACTGGGGTACGCGAGAGAAATTTTGTGGGTACGCGTTTACCCGGGCAAGTTTTTTATATTCGCATTTCAACGACTGCATTTTGAAAGCAATCTCATCATCATCATCATCATCACTTTTTAGGTCTTCTCTCCATTACAAAGCAACATATCATTACAAGGTAACTCATCAGCTTCCAATATAGACTTTACAGAAAAATTAAAAGCATTTCAAATAAAACTAATTTGTGAAAGGAAAAAATACTATGCGGTTGATACGACATCTTTGAGAATATGAGCCAAAGCTTTGCCTTACTGCAGGAAGACAAGATTACTGATATTGGTGCAAAACCACTTGCAGTCGTTACGTAATCTGTTGGGAAATTATTTCCCGGATTTAAATAATTTTGATTATTTTGGGGTCGATTCCAGGCTTCTCCCAGACAGTTTGCAGGATGAATTTGTCAAACTTTTGAACAATTCAACAGCCGAAGATATCTTTAAATCCTCATCCCTTTAGATATTTTGGTCGTCATTGGTAAAGTCAGGTCCATTGGTGTCAAAAAAATATGTGGAACGTCTTTTTCCCTTTCTATCAACTTACTGTTGTGAGCCAGGTTTTTCAACCATGTGTATAATGAAAAACAAGTTTCGTGCGAAGTTTTCAGTCAAACATGACTTGTTCGTGTGTCTTTCTAAAAGCTTCCAAGAATTGATTTACTTGTGAAGCAAAGCCAAACTCATTAATCTCATTAAATTTATGATGAGATGATTAAAGCAGTTAAAAAATACTTTTTGCGTTTTGCATATTCAATTGTATTAATTTTTTGTTAAATTCTCTTTAAGTGGTACGCCACACATTTAGGTTTAACAAAGGGGTACACTGCTAAAAAAATTTTAAAAATCCCTGCCTTAACTTGTAACTTATTTCACGTTGTTTGTGCGAGAACTTTAGAAAGGATTAACTTTACGATTAATGTTTTCCGAAATTGTTAGGGTTAAGAACACTATTTAAGGACTTAATCTAAAGTTTAAAATAATTGATCTGCAACATCGCGAATACAAAAACAGAATTTCTATGATCCAAAAACTGAATATATTTTTTCTGGACACTTTTCTTATTGTTTTTGTTGGTTGTTTGCAAACGTTTGGTTTTTGAATCTCGAAACTCAGAAATTCTAAATTGCTTACTTAGCCGCATACCAATTAAAAAACAAAATACTTTGTAATAATAAACAAAACTTTTTAGTTGTACTCAACGTATTTTTGTATAGTTACTCAAGAAAAATTTTTTATTTAAGTTCAGTTATTAATCTACTTAAGCGTCAAATTTGCTAAAAGTAAAATTTTCAAAGATTAGCTTAAGATTTTTGCAGACTGCACCGACAATGGACAACCGAAAACGCTGATTTACTACAAACTATTAATAATTTGTCGCTAAATTTGTGATGCTTCTATACTCATCCGCCTAATTAGGCGAGTGCAACATATTATGATGTTGGTTGGTTTTTCAGATAACTTTTTTTGATAAAGCTATGTGAAAAATCATTTATTAATCTGTAGACATCTGTCACAGTTCATTTATAGTTCAAATCTTTATCTTAAAACTCTTTAGTTAATTTTCAGTTTTTTATTGTAATTTTTAAGCTGTTGATAATGATGTAATCTTTTCCATTGTTACGTGTAATTGTGTCATCGCCACACCATCACCTCCACTTAATTTATTTTATCTACAAGTTGTTCTTATAAGTGATTATGAAAATTCCTTTAATCGTTTTTATTCTAACCATATTGATTTACTAAAGTTTTGCGGCAAATTATGTAATTTTTCCCAGTGTGTTCAAGGAACGATTGGTATCATCTACCATTGTTAAGCTGATTCTAAATTACCAGTTCAATAACTTGTTTACTTGTGGTTGATTTGTGACGTCGTAAAATGCTATGTTCAATTGTTAAACCTATATATTAATTATTTTAAGAATTCTAGCCGGTGCTAGTAGCTTCGGTTTTTATCTAGTAACATTGGCTGATATATACCGTAAATACCTTTGTAAATTTCATCATTCATTCCAGATGAGTCGTTCCAGTTGAATAGTGCTCTGGAATCGCTTGTGTTACTGTCGCCTGTGTGGTATTTTTTAAGTGTTAAAAATACCATTCAGTCTAATTTTAGTCAGGGGCTGGAGGGCTGGAGTTTTTTGCCGGGGGGGAGTCGAAATTTAAAAAAAGACACTTTTTTTATTTGAAGAATTAAGAGGATTTGGACTTAATTTTTAAACAAGCTGCATAAAGATGAGAAACACCAGACTCGAGTTTCGCGGTGAGATAAGAATACAAACAGAGTCCCAGGTTCGATTCGCGGTGAGATAAGCATCACTGATGACCTCTAATGAGAGCGAAACTCGAGTCTGGTGTTTCTCATCTTTATGCAGCTTGTTTAAAAAAAAAACACTTTTTCTAAAAGGGAAACCAACAAAAACAAATTTTAGCAACCATGTTTCGCGGCGCTTGAAAGCCATTTTGTCACCGGAAGCAAAATTGACAAAATGGTTCCTTTCACAAAATTACCACTTTGTAATCCTAACCGTTTTCAGTGCGAAAATCTAGTGATCACTAAAAAAAGAAAAAGTCATCACTTTCAATCGGTGTAAAATCTCGATTTTTGTCCTAAATATAAAATGGAGGCAAGAACCAGAATAAAAACTTTCCTTTTCAATCAATTTGATATTTTCATCAAGTTTTCAAAATTTTAGGGGCAAGTCTAATCGAAGGTTTCCATATCGGTCCACCCGTACCCTATCTTGTTCAAAAAAGCAAATTTGAAGCAGAATTGCCCCCTGCTTTTTCTCTTCCGGCCCCTTGGTCAAGAACCAGTCTTGACCAAGGGGCCGGAAGTTAATCACATAGTGATATAGAATTGTTTTAGCTTGTGGGGTGGACAAACCATTAAGCTTAATATTAGTTTTGGGGTGCAAATGTATCCGTTCGTATATAGCCAGAACTAACTGTTTAAAGAACTTCAGTCTCGCAGAAAACTATTTCTCGACCAGGCATAAATAGCAATAACACAGTTTTACTTCAGCTGAAACATTTGGGTTACCTATAGTTCAATTGGTCCTTTCAGATTCCCGAGTAAAGCTGTCATAACATCGTTTTATAAGTAGTTTAATTTCAATTTTTCACCAGCACAGAACAGATTTGGGAGCAGGACCTTATAAATTAAGCTCAAATCAAACCCAAATTCAGCTACGAACTGGAATAAGTCCAAAAAGTTAAACTAACAAACCAATACGAATGTGATTTCTGAATGTAGACCTAATTTCTGACAACTTAAACCTGCACAAGCTTTTTTCAAACCAAATCTGACCCCGTAAACCCAAACCTTATTTTTTCCTTTGAGACAAATTATTACAAAAGCTGAAAGTTTCTTTAATTGATTTCTTTCCGTGTTTTGATCAAAATTTTATTCCGACTAGTTTTTTTCTAACCCGGGAACTTAGCTGTATCATACGCAATTAATCACACTCTTTTTGTGTCATGTTATCTCTTTGAATTTCAAATGAAAATATCAATAAACATTGTTCTAGGTAGAGACAGTTTTCACAAAGAGTCAAGATTACCTAGGCGCATAAATTTTTTTGCATAATTTTTATAGTAATTAATACGTTTGATACAACTTCAATGTTGAAAGATTATGGCTTTATGAAATATTATTTTTTTCAAGAAACTAAGACTTTTGAAAATACGGTACCAACTTACTTGTTGCTTTGTTGTTTAATCAAATTTTGCTTCATAGATATGAGTTCTGCATGTTCTTAAAATTAGCACCCAGAAATTATTATTTTTGCAAAGCAACCATACCCGAATCAATGTACCTGAATTCATTTTACTTCGACAAAATTTCGTCTGCAAATTATACGCTTTTTTTAGCCTTGGCAAGCTCTTACCGTCATATATTTAACAGTCTACCTCCTTATCTTACGGAAACCAGTGATATGTCACCTTTAACGTAGCACTCTGTAGTTCTTGTTGGGGTTTTGCATTTAAAATTGGCAAACAAGGAAAAAAGTAAAAGCTTTCCAGCAACATTATCTCGACATTTCTCTGTCCGCTAATTATTTCTGCTGAGCATTCAAAATACGTCACCCTACGTGTGTCACGTGAGATATCTGTGCACCTTATAAAGACTTAATCCTTTAATTGAGGCGTTGACATATTTTTGCAAAAAATGCTGTTAAAAAAACAAATTTCAAAAACTAGTGGGCACGTCATCAAAATACAAAGCTATATACTTTTACCAAAACTTTTTTTCGAACATTTAAAAATCTTTTTCCGCAGATCTCACCGTTGTACAAGTTTTGAGTTGCCTCTTGGTAATAATACAAATCCATTTGCTTTAAGGCAATGAGATTTACACAAAACTCATATCAGTAAATTTTTTTAATTAAAATCGCAACAACTTTACAATCTTGGTAGACAAAACGCGAAACTTTGAAGCGATAAATTTTGGCTCAAGAAATCACAACCAAAATTTTCGAAGTTGTTAAGTTTGTCTGGTGAAAATTGAACAATGAACTAACGTGATTAAAATAGAAAAAAATCGCGACAATCGTTTCTGTGAAATTCTTAAACTACTTGTATGAGCACATGTTTACTCAGACTTTACTCCACCGCCAGTTAAAATGGACATAAGATAGTGCCAAACGACAAGTAGACAGATTAAATTTCGTAGTGTTTTCTGTAACAGAGTGAATGAATAAACGCTTATTACTTAAATAATTACTTATATTTGTTGTTTTGGAAATAAATAATAAAAAAAATAAAGATAAATTTAACTTCAAGAAATATTGAGCGAGATTTCCAAATTTCCAATAAATGTATTTTTGTTTGTCGTTACAATTTCATTTTGACTTCACTTGAAATTCAAAGCCGTTCGAATGTGTTTGAACATAGCTTTCACAAAGCTGTTCATTAATCTTAGCTTGATATGCAACGGTGGCATTAAAACTTTATAGGGATTTACTCAATAAATATGGTGAATATTTTTCATTCCAGGTGCAGATGAATTTCTTGTCGGCCATTCTTTTGTTTCATAGTAGAAAAAAGAACCGCTTTTAAGCTTCTCTTTGAGAAATCGATAAAAAGCCTCTAATTTATTCACAATGTAAAGTACATCAATAGTTTGAAATAACTCTTCAATATCATGGCAGTGAAAAAGTATTTCCTCAACTTTTAGTGCTGAAGATAAGTCCCAACGGGTCTCCTGTAGTAACTTACTTTAACATCTTTTTCAATCATATTTCGTTTTTTTAAATTTGATCAAAGAGCTCTTCCTTTTCCTTAGAAAGACATTGATCTCTAATTAAATCCTTTAGATGTTTTTGAATACATCTTTTTGATATCATTAATAATATTTCTTTGTCTTCATTCCTCGTAAACTTTCAACAGACAAAGTAAAACCGATCTGAATGGTTTAAGGTAAGGTTTCTGAAAGGGGGTCCTCGGCCCCCCACGAGGCCACCAGAAGAAACCTTTTTTAGTTTTTACTTGTTCCTTGTGTCAAAAATTAAAAAATCGGAGACAGTTTCAAAGTGATGACCTTTATTTTATTTTTTATAAGTCTTTTGAAACAATATTTTAAGCAGGTGACTAAAGGTGTTAAGAGCCTCTGAAAAGGGGCCACGAACCACGAAAGTTCGAGAAGTACTAGTTTAAGCACTCTCTAGGCATTATGGCTATTTGGAAATTACTTTTGAAAATATTATTAAGTTACCTATTTTACACCTGTTGAAATAACTTGCTTAATACAACATTTTGCCGTGCATTGTTAATATTATTCCCTCCTTTGCGCCGGCTTATGTTCAAACATTTTTAATATTCTCTACTTAAATAACTTGCAAAACCGTCTACTTCTATCTTTTCAATGCCACTCAGCGCTTTCATTCACGCTGCTTTACCACTAAAAAAATGTTATTCTATGAGGTCATAATGCAATGTTCTATTGTATTTGAATTGCAAAATTGGTAACGATAGTTGATCTAAAATTATAATTTATAAAAACCAAAATAGCTCAAAAAGTGGTTGTTATAGAAAAAAAATAAAGTCATTTTTAAAATCAAAGTCGAAAGTACTCCTAGATACGCCCACCAGAGTCTCCGTTTAAAATCTGCTGTTGACGCGTTTCTTCTATTCCGAAGACAGCAATAACACGCGGCCGAGAAAAAATTTTTACTCTGGCCTTCTCTAAGGTCTCGTTTCGAATACAAGCGTGGAACGGAGCATTTTTTGTTTGTTCTACTGATTTTTTTACTTCTTTCCGCGCTGAAGCGTTAAGCCAAACAAAAAATCAATAAAAGAGACAAAGAATACTCTATTCCACGCTGGTAGTGGAAACGTGCGTTAATACTTTTACTTGTGCAGGTTTGCTTTTATCCTGATCAAGGTTTAAAGATAAATCATTGACGATGGCTCATAGTTGTGATATGCATATAATATAATAGTAATTAACAAGCTAAATTTATGCGATGAAATTATCGAATATATTGTAAAAACTGTTTCTAAACTTTGTTTTTGCCCTTAGTGGTACATTTTAAAATATTAAAAAATTTCTGGTTCTCACAATAATACAGTAATCCCTCGTTTAATCGCGCTTCAAGTTTAGCGCCTTCGCTACATCGCGAGTTTTTCAAATTATATATTAATGTAAATTTTAACATTAACATTAACATTTTAGCAATTGCTGTTACTAAAACTGCATGTAGTAAAAGGAACTTAATGATTTTTTCTACTTTGCAATATGTTAGTACATATAGGGGATGTGTAACAACTGATATATTTGTGTACGGTACCAGTACTGTACACTTCACGTAACAGAGTTTTGTACAGTGCACAGATTAACTTTTCTTTAATACAAAAGTGTTTTAAACAGTCTGTAAAAGTGTAGGAAAAGGTAGTGTACAGACATAGAGTGGTTTAATATCAGTATGAAGAGGGTTTATAATCGTTTAAATTATACGTAAATAATACAATAAATATTTTGTCGTTATTTTGCGGATTTTCATCTTTCGCGGGTGGTCCTGGAACACATTAACCGCGAGTAACGGGAGATTACTTGCCTTGTCAATTGTAACAATTAAAAAAAAAGAGATATAATTTGCTTTCATCACATGATACATTCCGCCACGAAATATATAAAATAAATCGAGGAAATATTTTTAAAAAAATCCAAAGTACTCGATATAGCATAGCCATTAGTTATTTCTAATAAACACTTTATAAATTCGCTATTTACAACAACGTGTTGAACTTGGAGCTGTTTTTGTTAACATTTTCTGAATTATTGAATTTTTTCAAAAAGTTGCGCTTTGAAATTCTTTGTCATTACAGTCATCACCTCTACACGAGGTGTGTCATAAAAGTTCTAGGACTCTACTTTCTGTGTAAGCTTTAGTTGCGCTACAAGACTAAGTTAAGTGGCAGATAATTTAGTAACTAACTTCTTGAGAGTATTTAACCGGAATTTCAACTTACTGTAACAGTTATTTAGCATTTCAGGTGTGAAAGAAAATTGTTTACATATTTAGTGTCGTTTTACAATTTTTTTTTTTGCTTGGTAATTTGGTAATGACAACAGAACAGCAAACCAGCCTTAAAGTTCTTGTCCGTTTGGGAAAATCTCTTGCTAATCTGACTTACTGATTAAAGTTATTACTGGTGATAAAACATGGGTTTTTGAGTATGACCCAGAGACCAAACCTCAGAGTTCCAATTGGAAAAGTCCTCAATCACTACGGATCAAAAAAACAAAGCGGTCAAAGTCCAAAATCAAGTAAATGTTGATAGCATTTTTCGAAATCAGAGACATTTCGAAAATTGCTCTTGATATCCAATTTTTTTAGAAAACACTACTTTTTAGGGACGAAAACCAATAAATCCGCGACAGATTCAAAGTTAAGTCCCGTTTTGGCCACACTAATTTTAAGCAAATTGTGTTCTGTATAATGCTATTGTCCTTATTGGGAAGTCGGAGTCGGAATCCTTAAAATTTTTGAAGCTGGATTCTAGAAATTTTAGGAGTCAAAGTTGGATCTTAAACCTTCTGACTCTGCAGTCCTCCTACAGA
This sequence comes from Diplosoma virens, assembly GCA_963680785.1. NCBI lineage: Eukaryota > Metazoa > Chordata > Ascidiacea > Aplousobranchia > Didemnidae > Diplosoma > Diplosoma virens. Next base: position 26,134,199 of record OY796894.1, read on the forward strand.
AACAGATTGCATGTCGAAGCGGATACCATACATTAAAAGTATTTTTGTTTCTTTGCAACTCATCCTTCACATTAAATATGTATACTAAATTCGTTTGCATAATGTTTGCATAATTTTATAAAATTTTATGTTTTTATTGTTGTTCCATATGAGAGTAACTGTAATTCTTTGATAACAACGTGCAAAATTGAAATCCATTTCTACTAGACAAGCCTATCTTAACAAATTTTTTGACCAAGTGTTCCGTAAGCTAAATTGATATGATATAGCGTTAATCACCAAAAAAGTTTGGAAAACTTTGCTCCAGTAGACTGCAGCAATAAAGCAACAGCATCTTATTGTAAAGGTACTAAACTAAAGATATATGCGATATACGCTCTTAATCAGGGTTTCGCAAAATTCTAGGGTTCCTTAAAACATTGCTGGGTATATTTTCCATTGATTCTTTTAAAGGTTTTAAAAAGTTTCACAAATTTCTAAAATTTGCTCAAGAATTCTGTGATACAAAAAATAATTGAAGCGCACTCAGTTATACAGTATTTCAGTCTAGCATATTTTCTGGAAGCAATTTACCTCGAAAAACAACCATTTCATTGTTCCGAGGCGTGCTTTGGCAAAATAATGTTTAATTAATCTGCAGATTATAATTCAACAATCCGGTGAAAATAAATACGAACCAAACACAATGCGATAAAATTATATTGAATTTACATCGTGATCGTTCGGAGAAAACGATGGAATGTTTGACGATATGACGCTTTACATAATTTCCACTTTCGATGTGGGGTCAATGGATTAAAATGACTTAACCACATATTGACTTTCTATGCAGACTTACAGGATTGTGGATATAATTACTTATAAGCACTGGCACAAGGAGAGAGAGCTGCTGGGCTACCATCTATTTTTTAATCTTCTGATTAACGCAATTTTTACCTCGCTTTCTAATTTCAAAATACAGTTCCTTTACAAGTACAATGTATTCTCTAAAGATATCACAATGTAACCGATCAAATGTAATTTCAACGAGTTAAATAGAAACAGTAAAAAAGCGACTAAAACAAATTAACAGAGAGGACGATTATTATGCGACAGGCCTGTTTCGTTCTTATGGACCTCATCAGGCATAACTTATCGTAACCTCTAAGGAGAATTGGTAGCGCGAAAAGTAAGGTGAGAATTCCATGAAGTGACTCTTTTGGAAATGGGAATTCTAATTAATAATCTGCAATTACGAGGTTAAATATTAACAGTCAACATCGAAATTGCACCAATCAAAAAGAGAATAGAAAAATTGAATTTTGGATTGCAGCGAACCATTTGGAATAGACTTCATCGAAAAAAACGTTGAAGCAGCATCGAAAAGGTCTATGAATTTTGAATTTTAGACTTCGTCGAATTAAATGCAATAAGGTACATAGGAAAAATTTATAGTAGCCAACATCGAAAAGCACATCGAAAAAAACTAATCAGAGAAGAGCTGATAGAAAATAAATTTTGGACTAGGAAAGTCAAATTTGAAAAACTTTAAAATTCATAGAATTCAATACTTCGTTGTAATATATTTTTAAAGGTAAATCTTAACCGATGTAATTAACTTATTTTGCAGCTGTACACTTTTTGTTTTCCTAAATATATTAACACCCCAATCAAAGTTTGGGCTGAAAAGCCCATTTGTCAACACTTATACGCTGAAAATGAAAAAAAAGCTAATAAAAAGTTATTCGCTTTTAAATTAAAGCCAAAAATGCGCTTTTTCTTTGTAACGTAAAATTAAATTTTTTTTGAGAGGTCTTTATTTTAATATGAAGGACAAAAATTTTAACGTGTTTCTTTTATGTAGAGATTGGAGTATTATTTGGTCCAACATTGGGTATGTTCTGCTTTTATTAGTTTGAAAAAATTAGTTATTTTAGAAATTCTTTTGTTAGATCATCGTTTTGCACTGTGTTTTCAGCAAGACTAAATCATTTTCAAGTTTTTGGACGTTTTACTAAATTGTAATTCCTGTTAAAAATTTCTAATATTTTTTATTCGGACGTGTTGTTGTGCGAAGTATTACAACTAGGCAGTTTTGATTATACCATGGTCATTAGCTTATCCACCCATGTTTTATCATGATAAAATAAGAATTTTATCACTTAGTTCTCACTATTTAATGAGATTAACTTTTAGTTTCACAATTCCGTCAAATTCAATGGAAAAACACTGCAATGTACAAGAAAATGTTCAGCTATAAACAGCAACTTGTTCGCAACTGCTAAGCATAGCAGATAATTGTAATCACTTTAAAATCGTGTCTAAAACTTAAATTTTTTGCATTTTTAATTTTGCCGCTTAAGAGCTGCATTTTACTGATGTGCAAACTTTGCTCCGTTATAATCTTTCAATTGAAAATTTTTTCCTGCACGTAGCGTTTCAAGCCGGTTTTAAGGATATTGTCGTTTGATACATCCCTACATTCAATATAGCAGCCTCAAAAAATTTGTGGATCGATGTATGTTTAATGACTTTGTTCCTTAACAAATCAAAGACGCCATTCCACTAGAAATTTTGTCCTTTTAAAATTTAATAATTCATGGGCAACATGCTACATGAGATTAAAGAAATTTTTGTTTATTAGCAATTATTGGAACTTACTTTTGCCATTATATGGATGTAATTAATAGATATACATATAAATTCGGAAAAAATATTCTTAAAATAATTGAAAATGACGATAAAATACGACGACGAAAGCGCTTTACTTTAAGTTTTTTGGACCGAGCCAAAATGCCAAGTGAATGTTTTAAATACAAAAAAAGCCGCCATTAGGTTGATATTAGGATTTTAACAAGGGTCTTTCCTCAATGTCTTGTTTTGGCAAAGACATTCTGACGTCATCCTCTGAATAGAGGGAAAATTTTAATTGGACAGAGGAAGCTAGACAGTGATTTGTGTTCCAAATTATTTATGTGATTGCTTTTTTGCAAAAACAGCAACACCGTACCGTACAGTTTCAACAACAAAACAATGGGTTTGAATTCCAATAAATCTTTGTCAAAAAAAAGTACCGTAAGATTTTAAATCCGGTTGTCCATTTCTGTAGTTACAAATTGACACAATTTTTCCTTTTATTTATTTCAAATGAAAAATAAATAAATCAATAAAAGAAAGTTTGAGAAAAGGAATAAAAAATTTAGGTAAGGCTTTGCAATAATTTTTAAAATAAAATGTCAAACTATTAATTTTAAAAATAGATTGGTTAAATTAAAAAAACATTAAGTTTATTTTTTGTCAAAAAGATTAATTAGAACTAACTTTTAAACAGTACGAAAAATGTTTTAAACGTATCAAATAAATAGAACAAACAAATACTGTATGCAACTAAGCGCACTATGTAGCCTAACTGTAAGGAAAAGTGGCTTGGTAAGCCATGTTGTTGTTGTTGTCCCTCCTCCAAGGATATCTTGGAGTAGCCATCCTTTAACCTCTTAAAAAAGCCAATCTAGATTTAGTGTTTTTTGTGTATATCAAGCATAGTGGGCAATGTGACATGTAAGTATCAGGGTTCACTATATATAGGTAACTTTGCCAGAGTGGTAATTTGTTTGCTCTGAGCTGTGCCAGTTTTGTACGCATATAACGTGGTAATGTGTTGCTCTGATAAATGAATGTCATAGGGTGTGGAGTAAGTAACTTTGTTGTTTTTTCCGGAACTGAGGTATTATGAGGTGATGGGAGTGTGAATGTGTTTGAAGTTTTCTCTACATTACTCAGGTATTATGTCTAGTTTTGAAATTACAATGTTAGTGTGCTCATTGTTATAAAAGATTGTTGTTTTCATGTTTCTGGATGGATTTGAGTACGCATTAAGACCATGTGTGTTTCAGTTTGAATCAGTTGTCAATTGTTCAAGCAATAAGTTTGAGATGGGTGTCCATTGGAAGGTCCTTGGTTTTGTTGTGTCGGTGTTGAGTGTTTGTATCTTGTGTGCAGCCAGTAGCAATTCACAATGCTGTGTTCTGAATGGTTTGCAGTTTTTGGTGTTAGTGTTTGATATGATAGGGCTCCGTACTGTATGGTATTTGCATATTGCAAAATGGGGAAAGTGATGGCTTTGAATGTAGAGACAATTAGTTTCTTTTGTTTACCCAACTTGGTTGATTTGAGTGCTTTCAGAATGTTAAGCGTTTGTTTTGTTTTAGAGATAGTGACGTTTATATGTCGTGAAAATGTCAGTTTTGGATCAAAACTGATTCCAAAAATTTTGGGGTGTTTTGTTGTTGGTACTTTGGTAACGTTTGATTGTTTAAATTAAGCGATAGAGTTGTGTCATATTCAGCTGAGTCTGGTGTAAAAAGTGTGGTGGTAGTTTTGTCTGTGTTTACATAAAGATTAGTAGTGGTGGCCCATTCATAGATTTTGTTAAGATATGGTTGAATGAGTTGTTGGGCCTTACGGCGTTTGGTGTGAGATGCAGTGAATGCTATGTCATCAGCATATGTTGTGATTTGTACGTTCTATGGGGGGAATGGAATGTCAGAGGTGTAAACGTTGAATAATGTTAGAGACAGAACTTCACTTTGTGGTACTTCAGTATTAATTCGTTTGAGTTTTGATAGTGTGCCGTTGTATTGAGTGCATACTTGTCGTTCTTTTATGTAGTTTGCTATAAACTTGAGTATGTTATTAAAAATGTGTGTTTGTGTGAGTTTGTGTATGTTCATTTTATCAAACGCCTTGCTCATGTCCAAAGCTACAACTACAGTGCGTTGTGCAAGCCGTGAATTGTTGAAGCCGTTTGACATTTGTTGGCAGTTGTGCAAAGCAGTGTCTATTGAATGTTTGTGTTTGAATCCATGTTGATGAGAAGTGACTAGAATGCTTTTTGTAATGTATGGTGATAGCGTTTCGTGTTTTGGCAGTGGATGATAAAAGTGATAAAGTTGGGTAGTTTGTGCCAATGTTATGGTGTTTGTTTAATTTTGGATTGGGGATGATGGTGGCACGTTTTTTCGAAGCTATTTGAACAAGGTTCCGAACTACTGCGCAATCTGCAGTTATCTTATTATCGAGGGCAGCGTGGTCGATTGGTTGAGAGCGCCGTGATCGTGATCGATATGGTCTCGGTTCAAAATCTACTTGCGCCATTTTGTTGTGTCATTGGAAAGAACACTTTATGGCGCTTACCTCTGCTTCGCGTTCTTGGCAAGCAGTTCTAAATTTCAATTATACCTTTATGAAAACTAAAAAATTTTTACTAAACAGCAATACCTTGGCATCTTCAGAAGCCGGCCCTCGCTCAAGGCCTCTACATTTGCATCAAGGCGTGGCACCAATGATCACACCAAAATAAGTATTTCATGAGACGAAAGAGATCATCTGCTTTTTATGAACACGTGTATAAATATCGCATAGGGCGAAGACAGCGATTGCTTGTAGTAGTGTTCACCAGCCTTTTTTCACTCACGGCACACTTGAAATTTTTCAAAATTTTCGGCAAGACACCTTAAACAAAATTGATAAACACTTAATCAATTTTTTAAAAAATGGACTTTTTTGCTAAAGTTTGAGTCAGCGAAATGCCATACATGTGTAAAGTTTAAATTTAAAGACAAAAAAGTTTTTATTCTTTTCTAAAAAAGAATGTTTAGTTTACTGTATCCTGTGGCACACCGTTTGCAGAGGACTGGCTTACACTAACAAGTTTTTTGCAAATCTTGTCGCTTTTTGAGCAAAAAGCTGCTGCATTTGCGCCAGAGTTTGATTTAATTATTGTGAAAAAAGCTTGTAATTAGCCTACTATTACATTTTAATTAACAAAAATGCAATTGTAATGTAAGTTAGAAATACTCTACATCAAGTAATTGCAATTGTGATTAAATTTTTGGCTTAAATTGCAGGAGCACTCATAATTGAAGCAAAATTAGGTCATTTTTTAACCCTATTTCATACGGCCAAATAAGCAGCAATCAGTTACTGAAAAAGTTTAGGTTGTAAAAAAGAACAAGAAAATAAATCAAACTGCGTCACGAGAACAAAAAATGTTGACAATGAACAAAAAATTATTGTGCATAGTGCAACGTTGTGCCGTTTTTATTTGTTTATGCGATCTTGTTTTAATGTATTTTTCGGTTTGTTGAAAACTGTTGTATGCCATTGTATGTGATTGCAGCTCTGGGCGTATAGAGATTAACATTTTAATTAAGTTTTTTAGTTTTGAAATTTAATTGAATCTTAAAATAAATAATATTTTTTCATGATAAAAATTTTTAAAAAAATTGACAATCATCAAAATCTTTCCTGCAAAATTTACGTCATTACACTACTAGGTATATAACCTACTGAGAAAGTTAAAATAAATTAAAACATAAAATAGATTTCATTGTTAGAGATTATTTTTCTTTATTCTACAAAGTGATCATTTTGACCGCTCCCTATAATTTTAGGTAAATTGAGCAAGCGGTAATTCTGGTGCTAATGACTTTTTTTCAAACCTTAAATGTTATGGAAATTTGCTGGGCTGATTTTGTTATGATATACTGGCTGATTTGTAAGAATTTACTTTTACGGCTAATATTCTAGAAAAGGATGTTGAATCTTTTCAATTGACTGGCTCGTTTTGATATCTTAAATTAAAAAAAGCAAAAAACAAAATGGGTTACAATTTGCTTGAATTTGTTTCCGATTTCTCGATTTTTCTCCCAAAAAAGTAGTGATTTACAGGAGTAGTTCGTTTTCGGTGACACAAAAAAAATTGATTTATTTTTATACAAATATCAAAAAGCCATGTGGGTCGCTGCTCGCACGTCAGTGGTCCCCCATCTCTGTTGTAAGATGTTTTTTGAGTATTTAATCCACTCTGAAAAACTTTTTTTAAGAAATTAAGATATTTAATTTAAGTACGAAGAAATTGTTTATTGCTATTTTTAGACCTTAATTTTTTCGGTACAAAAATTCCTTTGCTTACTTGGAAAAATGTTTTTCCTTATAATTTGATAATTACAAACGCTTACAGTTTCCTAAAATCGTTTGGCTTTTTTATTGAATATACGGCAGTTTAAACTTCTATGACCTCTTTTCGTTAAAATGAATTGTAAAACTTTATTCTTTTGCACCGTCTTTGAAATGAAACTTTATGTATTCGATTGACCTAACTTTAAGAACAAATTTTTTCTCTGCTTTTTACGATTAAAAACTATACAGCTATGTAAAATTCTCGGTCAAATTATAGTTATTTTAAATATTTTGTTTGCTTACTATTAAAAAGTTAAATTCACCAAATATTTTCTGTAAAACCTGAAAATGATTCGGTCAAAAGTTGAAGTACTACTCCAACGTCACAACTAAATTTCGCCGTTTTCAACCTGATTCGAGTTGATTACGGTTCAAAGTAAGATTTCACGATTACTCTTGGTTTTTTTATTCAATAATACGACAAGGAAATGCTGGGCTCGAAGTCAGATGATTGATTAATTAGTGATGGTGTGACTGAAAAGTCAAAAAGGCAATTCCAAAGTTTCAACGTTGATTAAAAGCATCGGCATGATTACAATCAATTCATACGACACAGACACCGACGTTCATTGTGAGCCAACTGAATGAATCTTAAAGACCTCGCCTATATTTTCAACCAGTCATAATGGTATTTGTTGTGACATTTATATTCTTGTAACAATTTTGGGTTGAAATTTTTTAAAATGCCTCAAAGAAAAGAGCTTGGCAATCAACCCATTAAAGAAATGCAGTTAACAAATTATGGATGAGCAGTTTTCAAAAAGCGTTTCTTCATCTGCTTTGTTTGACTAATCAAGATTGAACACGCAATAGAAAATGATCTAGTTCCATTAAAGTGTTGTTTAATGGGATCTAATTTATTTTATATAAACATACAAAGCTAATAAAGAATAACCAATAATTTTTTTTCTTCATCCGAACGCTTTATTACAAATCAGATAGTTGATGATGCTGAAGATTACGAGTCAGATTTTGAAACTGAATAACTATTGTTCTAACTTGATAGTTAACTAAAAACCAAAAAATCTTTATTTCTAACAGAAGCCTAGAAGCAGCTTTTGACGGAATTTGTTTTATGAAAATTTAACTAGAGTCCGAAAAAACCTGTATTTTAATTCGATAAGTAATACTTTAACGTTTTTTTTAAATTATAAGGACGTATGAAAATTTTAAAAAACTCTTATTGTCGATAGTGGTTAGTTTAATGTTTTGGTTAGAAATCTACGTATGCCAATATGGACTAACCTTTGTTAAAATAGGGTCAGAAAGTATTTCATTTGCAGCCTAACAAATGACTTACGGTTTACAAATGTCAATCAATATTTTTTTGATCAAAAAAGGGTAGCATAAGCAAAAAAAAGGCAAAGATTTCTTAGAACCGATAAAGTTGGCTGATTGTAAGAATTTTAAAATGTGAATTTTTTGGTATAATATGCGGTGGACGTAACGTTTTGTATAATTTCGTCATTTATTTGCTGTTGCGTTGTATTTACTTAAAAAACATTGAAAATTTTCTTTCGAGTTTTATATGAAGCAATTATTTGTTTTTGCTAGTTTTATGGCAAGCAAGAAATTTACTGTAAAAAAATGAGTAGGAAATCACTCCTAATTCCGCCTCTTCAATAGTTGAAACATGCGTCTGGCGGAAAATTTTGCTCCCCAATAGTATTTTCTATTCTTAATTTTAGGCTATATGCGCCAAGCTAAGCTATACCTCTAATTTTCTTCGAATGTTTTATTAAAAGATTATCTTTTCTTTTTTACAATTTGAAGCCCTCAAACTATGTCTTCAATTCTGTAATGTTTCATGTTTAGATAAACTTTTTTTACCAAATTAGCTAGCTTGATTGTGTTTGCACTTTACCTAGTCAATTTTCACCAATAAATTGTCCAGGTTGTTGAAAATTAGCCCAATGCGGTCGTAAACAGCAAAATACCAATGTGATATTGGTCGAAATTGAATGAGTCTTCGTAATTTTGCAGACTAATGTGTCATTTGTCTAAATAATAAGAGGTCAAAGTACCCCTGTGTGTGTATTTTATCAATCAGTTGAATATATTACGGGCTGAAAGTGATTTTGGTCATATTTATTAAAGCAGAGGCAAAATTAGGAGTGATTCCTTATTCATTTTTTTTATAGTAAATTACTTGTTTTATTGGCAAAATTTAATTGTGGATCGTAAGTCAAATATGTTTGTAAGCAAGAAAAATTTTTTGGTTGTAGATGTTGGCCGAAATGTAAAAAACTATTATAAAAACTATTGCCAGACTGATTATAATTACATAAGACAATACACGATCGGTCCTAATTAAGCCATCTGCTGATGCTGCCATTAATTGTGTACTTGGTATTTTCCACTTATATGAAGCAAGTTTAATATTCTTTTGATTTTTGACATATCATTCCTTATTTAGCAATCGTAAACAAAATATCTCGAAGTTGTATAAAAAAAATTTTTAACAGTGATTAAACATAGCAAAATGAACATTCTTAGTAATGGGTTTTTAAATTAAAATCTTGACGCCACAAAAAACAGTTTCATTTATTGGCCCCTTGACGGCAACAAAAATATTATAGAATTCAATAAAAGTATATATAAACCAGGATTACGTTATTCCAGCTAATTTTGCTGATTCAAGAAGTCATTCGTGGTGTGTCAAGATTCATCAGTGCATTTAGAAACTTTTGTTAAGGTGGGGATTATTTGATTATTACACAAGCTCGTAAAAATAAAAGCCAATAAGTGTTTTTGGTCACCACTTGATTTCAATTGCTTCATGCAATAAAGAAAAAATTAAATTAGACATAAACTAAACGACGTAAAACTGGTTAGGAAAACATGGCCACAAAAAGGGAGCATTAAAAAATGACAATTTTGGCGGCACTAAGGTCTAAGAAACTTAGCGATTTTCTGACAACGCACCAAAAAATAACCACCCATCATATGCTACTTACTTTATTGAATCTTTTATTCGAAGTCTATTGAAATTTTTCTTGGATCCTCCATCCCGATCAAACGAGACCCTGTTTTTGGTCAAACTTTTTTATAAACTATTAATATAAAATGTGGAAGGAGTGGATGCCCTTCTAAACCACGACGACGACAAATATAAAAAAGTAATTTAAATTTTCAACCGAATAGCTATATTTTGACACTTCGAAAAGTGAGGTGAGTGCAACTTTTTGACCGTCCCTCTAATTAAAGTTCTCATCATTTTTTTTGCAAAAGAGATAAATAGCAAATCGCGATACAAAAATATGCAACGTTTACCCTTATTCCAATGTGTGGATTTTCTTTTTATGTTTTTTTCCTTGCATTGCCAATAATAAACTTAAAGTGTATTGTTTATACTAAGTATTTAAATTTTAAAATGCTTCCAAGAGAGGCAGAAGTTTTTAGGGATCTGAAAGTTGTTTTTTTTTTTTGTACCACAAGAAAATCAAATTTGACAATACAGCAAAACGTTTGTCTTGAGCTAATTAATTTTTCAATTTTTTAAACAGGAAATTGAAGCATTTATCATTTTGCATTTCAATCAAGCAAAACTATCCCTTTTTTCTCACTCTGCTTTTTAAATATTAATATAAATTCAGTCCTTTTTAAAGTTAAAATTATTTTCAACTGCATTCAGACGTTATTTATCATTAAAGATTACTGGAGTGAAATGATTTTTGTTTAAGTCGCGTACAAAAGAGCTTTTTTTGAAGAGCAAGTTTTGAAAAAGACAAACTGAAAAACAGCGATAATAAATTCAAAATTTTGCTGTCTATTTTTTAAAAAATTTTTTCATAAAATGTGATGAAACGCAAATTGTGACAACTTTTTGTAAAAAAGTTTTTTATCAAAATTTTTTATGTTTGTATCTTTCTTGACTAAAAAAGGAGTACTTTAATATTGCCATTCCTATAAAATTTGTACAACTAATGCTAACACAACTGTAAAACTTTTTGACGAAAAATTTGTTTTAAAAAACTGAAAAACGTTTTTTCATCGTTAATTTAGAAAAAATTACAAAAGTTTTTTCATTAAAAAAAATTGCTGAAAGCTTTTTTTGAATAAATTCTAAAAAACCCCAATACAGATGCTTTTTATGAAATAGTTTTGCTGGAGAAGTAAACCGGTTAAAGTTTTATAAGATTCTGTTTGTTAAAGTTTATTAGACTTTTTGCAATTAACAAAGCTAGGTATGCTAACAATCATAACCTGACAGGGATTTGGTGAAAACATAATGCCAAAATTTTTACTATCCGGCAAAATTCTTTTTAGGGTCTTTATGTCGGTAGCAGAGAGGCTTAAGCTCACACAAAGTGAAACAGAAAAGTGTTATAGTTAACACGAAAAATATATTTATCCATTTTTTTAAACGTAAATGCTGACACTGGAAAATTAAATTTCAGTTTAGATATTTTTGTGGAGAAGATTTAAAGACACATTTACGGATTTAAAAGCACTTTATTGAGTGAGACTGAGAAAGAGAAAAAAATTGATATTGAATCTGATTTTTTTGGTTTTTAATTTTTTTTAGGTTTTAGCACGCAACAATGAGGTTTACTTATTGTAAAATATTTATGTTCTACATAAAAGAAAACTTTTAAACAATTTATTTTTGCATTTACAGACGAATACTTGATCTTTGTTGATTTTTGATAGAGCGGAAAGTTTTGTTCACCATTTTAGCAAAATAATGGACGATTCGGATAACAATTATCTTAATGAACTGGATAGAAGTAAGAAAGCTTAAAAAAGTTTTAATGTACATTAAAATTTTTATCTTATAAAAACTTTTTTTAGACCATGTTTAATGATTTTTTTTAAACAAGCGTGCCTTTTGGTCTGAGGGTTGCCTCGTAAAGCGTTTAAGTCATGTAGACACCCAACAACTAATGATCAAGCCAAACCTTTTCTTAGAATCATTTTAACATATCGAAAGAGGTTATCAGTTCAAGCTCGCAACATTACACCCCAGCAAAAGAGGCCTTTACAATTTGTCATGAGTGAGAGTCAAACCAATATCTAGGCGCATGAAACAGAGATAACTTTTAGACTAAATTCTATAAGTTTTGTACAAAATGCGCCGAAATACGAGTGTAATCGCTTTAATATGTGCCTCAAACTCAGCAAGTTTGGCGCTCACTGGCGGAAAAAAATTAAACCAAAATACGCTTATCAATGGTTTGATTAAAAAAATTGTGTGTACATTGCTCTGTAAAAATCCCCCCAAAAAAACGTGGATTAATTATAAAAAAAGAACACAAAGGTAATGCGAAAAAGTAAGCAAATAAGTGCCTAGCATAAAGCCTGTCACATCTATACCTAATGCGAAATAATTATCTTACATTGAATTAAGCTGTTCGTAAACGATTTTGAAATATCTAAACTTTTTATTAACAGCATTTGTTTTTAGTTCTAGATGAAAGTGGAGCCAGCGGTCTTTGGAACTATGGTAAGCTTTTCTTGTTTTGAATCATCGTAATTTTAGCTATTTTAAAACTAGATCTTAAAGAGAAAATTTTTCAAAAACTTGACTTTATTCGCAGTAATGCATTATTATGATATCTATGCAAAAACTGTGCTAGTTTTGTTGAATTGATTTTATCGATGAATAAATGCGCTTGCGAGAACTTGTTCGATTAAATGCAGTTAACGTTAAGCCGTGCTTTCTCAAGTTGCACTGTTTTTTTCACTCTTTTGCCAGTACAAAAGTTGAAAGTGGTGATCCTTTTTATCATGTAACTTATATCTGCAGATGTAGAGAAAAAAACTTTTGATTTAATTTCAAGTTATTAGTATTTTGAATTAAATACCTAGGTTTGGCATGTTGTTTTAGGCCTATTTAGATCTATTTGACGGAAAGTTTTTACACTTTTCTCAGATTTATTTTGTTCGATATCTACACAGTAAAACATTTTGCAACATGAATACAGCAGTCAGAAAAACGTATTATAACTATTTTATACCTTAAGCCTTAGACTATTTCTAACCGAACCTTATACTTTTCAAAAACGTGCTAGGCTCATAAAGGATTTACTTCATGAAGCGTGTAAATAAATATCCACTTCAGTTTTCACACTTTCTAGACAAAGTAACTTCGTACAAAACAGTTTATGGAAAAAAATTTATCATTCTGTAGATGCTATCAAAATCTTTTTCTAAAGAATTCTATAAAGGAAATCCACGTACCTAAAAAACAACTCAGAACAAATTGAAACTTTGATCGTATTCAAGTTAACTTAGCGTAATTTAAAATAGGCTAAAGTTTTCGAAACTGTTTTTTTGGCATGTTTTAATATTTTTACAGACTGGAGATTGATTGTTTTAGTCAACCGAAATCAATATAGGCTATAGTTTCTTTAAGTTTTTTAACTTTTGCATAAAATTTCTGTAGATACAAAGTTATTTTATAATTAATTTGTGTATTTTGTCAACGCAAATTTGCAACTCAAGATACTAGACAACAAATCAAAAAACTCCTAAAAAAAGTTTTTTAAAAAAAAAATTTGTTTCAGATGCAGTAACCTCAAATACTACTACACCATGCTCAGGAAAGAACCAACCCAATCCTATATTTGGCGCCATCATGATTGCCTTGGTTGTGGTCGGTCTGTTTGGAAATTGTCTGGTATTCTTTACCATCATGATCCTACGAGAATACAGGAAATCTGTTACCAACTGGTAAATATTCTTATTCATACCGCTCTACGTTATCAAACCTGCATTTCTTTTAAAATGATTCTTAAGCTTACTGTGTTGTACCCTATTCGGGTACATGTGAGTTATAAAAAAGCTGATTTGTAACCTTTAAAATAAATCAAATAATTTTTAGTCACTATGCATTAAGATATCTCCAATCAAACATTAATTTTTGTTTTTTTTAAGATTTTTTATTGCTTTTATAAAAATAATCAAAAAATTAATTTCCAGGTATATCCTTCAATTAACTGTGGCTGACACATTGTTTTTGCTGATGTTGCCTTTTACTGCTCAATCTGAGATTTTGGGAAAATGGGAATATAGCTTAAGCTTATGCAAGTTTAAAGAAGCAGTAATTTTCATCAATTACTACGCCAGCATTTACTTTTTAGTGGTAAGAAAAATTTTTACAAGAAACTGGGCTGCACTTTAAAACCTCTTAAGCTTGGAGATATTTTCTTTTTGCATTTAATCATGCTGATATACTGTAGTATAGTCTTTGGCATTTAAGAAACAAAAAAGTGAAAATTATTTTTGTAAGCCGTTGATATAAGTTTTTGCAATTTCGTTTGATATGTCAAAAACAGGTTTTTTTGCTATTTTTTGCAAAAATAAAGCACTTTTTACGCACATTTTACGCTAATATAAACACGCTATTTTTCAAAACTCGAGATTTTACTTGGTAATTACAAGCACAAAAAACAAAATAAAAACTATTTTAAAACTACATGCTATTTTTTAGATCAAATTTGAACTTCGTATATGCTTGATAGCTAGTCAATTTAGTTTCTAAATTTTATCATTTGAGATTTAGCGCTAAAACATTAACATTGACAGCAAGCAAAGCAGGCTACGAAGTTTCAAATACGGGATTGGTTTTGGCTCCTCTCCTTTTCAACATTTATACGTACAGTCTTTCCCTCATGAAATCCAAAAAGTTTGCTTATGCAGAAAATCTAGTGTTTTTGCACTCTTCTGGAAGCTGAAAGGACTTGGATGGAACTCTAAGTCAAGACATGACTCTACTTTCAGCGTGTCTCCAGACTTGGAGGTTGAAGCTCAGTCACACTAAGACGGTGACGGCAGCCTTTTACTTAAATAATTGAGAGGCCAAACATGAGCTAAACGTCAACAACAACAACAATATACTTTCACCGTTCTGTCCAACCCCTACTTATCTTGGGGTAAAACTGGACAGATTGCTCTCATTTTGTCACCATTTAGTGGCATTGCGAAAAAAACTATTAATATTTGCGCACGTCACACTGCTGAGGTAACTTGCAGGCTCAGGATGAGGTGTTGGTGCCAAAACACTGTGCACAAATGCCTTATCTCTGGTCTACTAGACAGATGAGTACTGCGCACCAGTCTGGTGCGGCAGCAATCACACTGTCCTTATAGACAGAGTCCTGAATGACGCCTTGCGCATGTCACTGGATGCCTGCGTCCAACGGACCACTACTCATACTTTTAGACATCCAGCCAGCTGAGCTTCGCCGACTGGGAGCAACACTCTTCTTGGTTTACCGTGGATGCATGGACCCTGATCATATCCTATATGATCTTTTAATTGGATCCTCAAATGCTCACCAAGGGAGACTACAATCTAGGCGCCCGTTTTGGCCAACAGCGCGGAATCTTTTGGGCAACCTTGCCAAACATATCATCTGCGCTTCTCAGTGAACAAATTATAAATGGAGCTCGGAGTACTGCGAGAATACATCCAGGCTCCCTGTTTTCATACCCAGGACCAGCGC
This sequence comes from Diplosoma virens, assembly GCA_963680785.1. Taxonomy (NCBI): domain Eukaryota; kingdom Metazoa; phylum Chordata; class Ascidiacea; order Aplousobranchia; family Didemnidae; genus Diplosoma; species Diplosoma virens. The sequence continues at coordinate 26,149,648 of OY796894.1, forward strand.
CAGGCCTGTTGGAATGGGCTTGCCCCGAACAGATTGGGTCAAACTCAATCGTCTTCGAACTGGTGTTGGGCGATTGCATTTGTCCATGTGCAAATGGGGTCTCGATCCTTTACCAAACTGCGAGTGCGTAATAACGTGCGCCATATATCGGGCACCACATGGGGCACGAGGTTTGACGCTTTTGCATGACGAAACTCGACGCTGGCGCAACACCATCACTGCCAGCATCTGATCCGGGCAGTAAAGTAGGCTGGGAAAGTAAAAGAATAAACCCTCGGCCCCAGTCCTGTTTGTGTCTGACCTGGAGTGTATACTCTTACAAATGATGACGACGACGACTAATCTGGAAATATTTTTGTTTTATAATTTGTGTTCACTACTTATCGTATAAATATTGTGATTGTCGGTAGGGGGTCGCGTGGTTAAGAGCACCGTGATTGATGGAAAACATAATCGACACGGTTGTGGTTCAAAACGCACTGGCGCCATTCTGATATGTCTTTTGGAAACCTGCCTTCCTGGTGGTTTTAGCAAGCAGCACTAAATTTTGGTCTTATCATTATATAAAAACTAAAAAGCCAAAATAAAAAATTTCAACAGGACAAAAATATCAAAAATAACAAAAAAAGTATCTTCAAGCAAGTCGAGGTAATTGCTTGACAGTTGCTATATGTATAGCGCCTCCAAAATTTTCTTAGGGTCAGATGATAAATATTGAAATAAAAATAAAAAAAAATAGGATAAAATTTGCAAACAAATTTTTTGGCATTGTATTTTGGCATTAATTGTTTCCTTTTAAGAACTTTTAAAAAATAGCAATAAATTTCTCTCAGATTTTTGGCAACTTGTTTTTTATGGGTAAAAACCTTACATTATCGGATCTAAGGATAAACTCAAACATTTTGGTCTCAAAGAGGCACAAAAAGAGTCGATACTTGACATTGTTATTTGGCCCAATGACTCCATAAGTCAACATGTCAAATTTCGCCTAAATACTAATCGAAAGCAAAATAATATTTTCACATTAGTTTGATTTGTAAGATCACGATTTAGAAATATGTAGGCTTAGCATACCTCCCGGTTTAGCCGGGACAGTTTCGAATTTTAGGGTCTTGTCTCGGCATCCCGCTTGGTTTAATTTTATGTCCAGGTATTTCTAATTTTAAGAGAAAATCTTTTTTTTTGGAGAATACTGTTTTTAGAGACAAATGTTTTTGAACGGACGTCCCGGTTTACAACTTTGGAAATATGGTAATGCCTAAAAATATGAGATAGATTAAAGAAGAGCAATTAAAAGTTTTGTTTGATCAAAAAACCCGAAGGTTACCAGTTACCGAGTTCAATAAAAAATTGATTTGATCTAGAAGTTTTCAATGCTAAGTTTGCTTGAAAAAACGATCTTTGTTGTAGTTAGCATTATAATTTTGAAGCTGCTTTTTGATTAGGTTGAGTTATAAAAGTTGAAAAGTTAAATTCAAGACTATCCTTAGAAAAATTTTCTTTTTTAGAAATTGGGTTTAAATTTTCAGTTTCCATTACATCTTAAAAAAAAGTAAAACTAGAGGTACTTAGAAAGAAGAACAGTAGTAAAATTTTCTTTAGGTTAAGTTTAGGTTGTTGTCAAACACAATTTTTTGCTAAAATAGATCGTTAGTCTCCTTTCCTATAAATTGCTCCACGACCTTATTTGCCACATTCCATTATTTGAACAATAAGTTATTATTGTATAAAATTATCTTATGTTGTATATATGGCAGCCCTAAAGTCAGGAATTTATTACTTGATCATCCTTGAAATCGTATGATTCTTTTTTCATTTATATTTATTATAGTTTTTTCTTGAACGATAGCAAAAAATAAGTTATTCTAGTATTATTTTAATCAAACTCTTTTCAAAGTTACATAAATGTCTTTATTTGTCTTGTTTATAGATCATGAGCTTTGACCGGTACATGGCGGTGACGAAAGCGTTTGCTTCTAGCCAATGGGTGACGACGCTTCGAAGCGCAACAGCTTCTTACGTCATAAGTTTGGTCGGGTGGATCTTGAGCGCTCTTCTGTGCATTCAGCTCTACCAGAATAGCATTATCGACACTTGTGGTCGTTGTGTGTATGGATTTTTTGATTATACTTATAATGATTGGGAAGTGAGTTTTTATTGATAATGACCAGATAATTGAACATCAAATACAACGTTTTTTATTTTTTAGAGCATCCGCAAATCAACAGAAATTTCGAGCGGTTCAGGAAACAATGACACCTTACAAAATCTTCTCTCACTCGACCATGAATACAATTGCAAGTTCGTACTCAAAGCGTTAATGTTTAGGCTAATTTAATTGCTTTATATATAAATAAAGTTTTTTAATAAATTTAACCTTACGACCAAAGCATTATACTTGATATTTTAGAATCAAAATTCTGTTCTTGTTTTTAATAGCTGTTTCGTAATGATAAAAAGTTTATTTTTCAGCTTTAAATGCCGTAAAGTCTAAATATTAATACTGACTTCTCTTCTTAACGAATCATAACCTTCAATTAAACGTTGATGTCTGCGAAAGTAGGTTGAGGCAATTGATTCATAGTTGCTCTAAGTTTACAAATCAGGGCAATTAATACACTTGATCACAGTCTATTTTATTTATATACGCTAAGTATAAGGACAACTATTATCTAGGTTTCAAATTTTAAAACCTTTGATTTTTCCTTGCTTAGACTCCCGAGGGGAACCCCGTTTCTAATATGGTTGTACGGTAACTTCGTGGGAGCCTTTATCTTGCCATTTGTACTTATTTGCTTTTTCTATGGAATGATAATGCGTACAATAACATCAGCTACATCAATCGGGGACAATGAAAGACAGGTAAGCTTTGGAAGCTTTGTCTCTTAATTTTAAAATAGACTGTCTATTTAATCCATGGGAAATCCTGCCATCTACCTTTTACAAGTTGTTAATTCTATCGATGACGTTGTCCTTTTATGATGAACTCTTTTAGTTATCATTCTTAATATTACGTTTAAAAGCATGTATAAAATAAAAATTTCAATGAGGCCAACCCTAATTTTTTGAATAGAGCATGAAGTCCGTAATCAAAAGCATAGGCGAAAGCATATCACCATTATTCAAAGAAGGGATTTTGGGGATCAGCCCCCTTCCTGCCTTGAAGAATGGTGATCAGAAGTATGCACTTATACATAGTAACATAGCAGCAACAAGTAAGGTTCAATAGTATGGTATAAGTTTTTGTTGTTACTGCGCTTAGGTCTTTTTAAACTTTATTAGCGATTTAATAACAGAGATCGGTTTTTTCTGTTACCCAAATTGTGTTAAAGTTAATTAATGTAAAACTATCAGATCACCTGTCAGTTAAATGTACAAAGCCGAAAAATATTTAGACTAAAGTCAAGTCTTCTATTGTTTTATCACCATGCCTGCGCGTGAAATGCGAGCCTTTTCTACTCATTCTGCTGTACATTGATACGAAAAGCAAAATAAATGCGAAGCAGCTAAAGAGCGCCTCAAAAGAAATGTTAATAATTCTAAAAAAACACAATAAAAAATTAAAAATGAGATGTAGGCTTTAACTAATCAGACTGTCATAATAAAAAAAATTTTTCTGTGTGATTTAAAGATTCATAAAGCTTTAAAAAGTTAATAATATAGCCTTACACCAAAACTAAATAAGCAAGTTCAACAAAGTTGGTTCTTTATTTTTACAAACGTTTTACCATTACGTCTGGTCCCGTCTTATCCTGGGGAAAACTAAATAGATGGTTCGCCTTTAGTCGCCACGTTGTGGTCCTAAGTTTCCAGTCAAGTGAGACCAAGGTCTGGGCACACGTTTGTTCCAGCTGCACAGAAACTAATAAACAACCTTGTCAAACTGGGCATGCGCGCTGACCAGTGAGAAAATTATAGATTGAACACGGAGTTCTTTGAGGGTACATCTAGATACCGTGGTTTCATTCGCATGACTAGTACCAGGCCTGTGCGAAGGACTTGCCCCGAGCAACCTTTGGTTAAAGTCATGCAGACAGGTGTTGGCCTTTGGTTAATGGCCTGCAGACAGGTGTTGGTCGAATCTATTCATTCAACACCAGTCCGCAGGCTATTGATGCAGGAATCGGGTCTCGCTCCTATGTTGCATTGAGAGTGCGGCGCCTGGATTGAGAGTGCAGCAATGCGGTCGGCGTGGCCTATAGCCTACATTGGAAACCACATGGAACACATAGTTTGACGGTTCTTGATGACAAAACCTGATACTGGCTCAATACCATGGTTGCCAGTACCTGGCCTACGCAGTACAGCAGCCTGGTAAGGTAGTACAAGGATAAACCCTCGGCTCCAGTCCTGTTTGTGTTTGACCCGGAGTGGATGCCTTTCTATAGTATGATGATGACAAACTTTTTTCGGTCTTTGTTTTTTTCTTTGCAGACTAAAAAAATGGCCTTCACTTTAGCGAAACAATATTTATGAGCTTTCAAAGTGCAACTATAAAGGACGTGCCAGTAAATCAAGTAAAGAACTTTGAGTCAACATGTATTTTATTTACATTCCTCTCACAACGATTATTTCTCGCTACTGATCACGAATTTCTCCTTAGAGAGCCACGGTTTATTTTGAGAAACATTGAAATAGATAGAATTGATATCAGTTGCAATACAGAGGGGCTGATGAAGCAGTTAGAGCTAAATGTTTTGAATCAAACTATCCTGCAATTAAAATTTAATTATAAACCCAACAGTCTGTTTCAGCCAAATGCAATCATCAGAGTATCTTATCAAATAAAATTCAATATGTAGCTATATAAAGTGGGTTGTTTCCATATTTTAGTTGTAGCCTCCTACTTTTTGATTGTAACTATAATTGAATTTTAGTTTGTTTTGAGCTGACTTAATTATATCAGTGAGCTTAACTCAAGGAAACTTTCCTTGATATTTAATAATTGCGTTAACGGTTTGACAAAAAAATTTATGCCACTGCAAGTTGCTCCAAAAAGCACAATAAACCTACTTTACATTTGAACGTAGTTTTGAAAAAGTTTTTCGATCATGATCAGGACCACTTATAGTAATTGTGCTTTCGGCTCGCAAACCCTCCTCCATGAAAAATTTCTCCGTACTCTACTGACCGAAAGTTAGTCTTCCACCAATGATTTAGATGAAAATTCAACAAAGACTGGAAACAAAACTTCATCTTTTTTATTATTATTATTTCAGCGTTCTTACCGCCGTCGTGTCACGATGATTGTGTTAGCATTGGTCAGTTTGTTTGGAATAAGCTGGCTTCCTTGGTATTTGGAAAAACTTATCAAGGTTCATGGAATCGAGATCAGCGATTCTAATTGCAACGCTTTTCGTGATGTGGTCCGTGCAATTTCTTATCTTAATAGTGCGTTCAATCCTTACTTTTACAGGTAAGAAAGAATATCAAACTAAGTTTCATAAACTTTGTGATTGCAAGTAATTTTCTTGCAAAAAAATGGATCCTTTTACTATTGACGCATTCTATCCTTATTATGATTTATTATGTATTAAAAAAAAGGTGCCAATCAAACAAGCGATATTTTATTGAGTCTGACTGGCCCCTTTAAATACTTTGAGGCTTACAACAAAAGCTTTGAAGAAAAAAATACAAGTTTTTTAAGTTTTTTGTTTTGAGCTACCGCTAAAAAATTGAATTTTTTTAATACATTAAAAAATTGGGAAAACTTCTTCGAATTTGGCTAGAACTTTGTACCATAATTACTTTTTAAAAGTTTTGAATCTAAATGTTCTATTTTAACTTCATTTTTAGTTTATTTTCATAAGCTGGTTTATTGATCGATTGTCAGTAGTCACAAAAAATCCGAAGTAAAATTAAAAGCAAGACGAACAGTAGCATTTTTGGTTTTTACATTTACTTACTGGTTGGATTGTAGCTATTGTATCAAATTTTATATGATTCTTGAGCAAGGCATTTCGTTTAGGAGATCATACGTCGCCTAAAACGATTAGTTGTAAACGAATCTGAAAAAATCTATTTTTTTACCCAATAATTTTTGTTCCTATCTCCTGCTTCCCTTATTGTCTTCATATTTCGTTTTTGCAGATGAAATAAATAAAAATGAAATATAACCTTTGTAAGAGTTATTAACTTAGTTTTGTAAACATAAACAATGTAGTAAAAATGAATTGAATTTTCTATGTTTCGCAATCATTATCATTAAAAGTTCACAGAAAAAGTGAACGGTCAGCGATCATTTCAGGTTTACTTGTAAATTGTAAAATGAATATGTCAGACTATAAGTTCCTTATAATATCTTTAATCGTGATATAGTGTTTTAAGTTTGAAATGACTGTGCGATATAACATAACCCAGCAATCTCGTGAGAACTTTAGCCATTAAAACATCCTCAGAATGGCGTTCAATTACTATTTTCAGATAAGAGAGTGGTCGTAAAAAGTGTTTAAGCACTTAAAATTTTCAAAAAACATGATTGATTTTACTTTTATTTGATATTAATCAAGCTAAAATTCCGATTCGGACTTTATTTTTCCATTTTTATGTTTAAAAATTAAGTATCGGACTTGAGAAAAAGCCTTTTGTTCAAAAATTGTAGAGTTTATTGCAACCAAAATCTATTTTTGCAACCAAAAATTTTTTTGAAAGATGTAAAAAGTTATAAAATAATTCGAGCATTCTTTCAGAGTTACCTAGTATTTCGCGAGCAACTTTTTATAGAAGTTGAACGTGTAAACCTTAACGAAACCACAAAGGATTGATTATTATACACAAGATTATGACTCCCAGCATACAACAAACGTAATTGTTTTTGCAGCTTTTTGGGTTTTCATTTTCGCGAAAGACTAAAACGAGCAAGCGGCCAAGTTCGACTTCTATCTTCCCTCCGTTCTCGAGCAACAGCTATATCAAGCATCAAGAAAAAGCGACACAGTTCAAGCAACAGCGTCGGAAGTATTCGGTCTCACCCTGGCCCTAGCCCCCATACCAGCAAAGGACAGTTACTTGGAAATCGCCAGGAAAACCCCCGGGGTAGTATCGTACAAAAAACAGAACGCACTCTGATTTAAACTGTTTTATGGCCTTAAGTTGTTTGGTGTACAGTATATACGATAATCACCGCAATGCATTTGGTCAGGAACCGCCCCGTTTCAAGTTGCTGTTTTGAGGCAGTAAATTGGCTCTCGACGTTGTGAGGTTTTTTCATTTGGCACGACTCTAGCTTTAATATTTCAAAATATAATAAATCATCGTGACGCAGAAGCGTGTCTTGGCAATTTCGAAAATAACACATATTGAACAAACTAATCACGAGAACATGACAGAGTAAGGTACTTACGCAATAAGGTTATGACGATTTTGCAATGCAAGGTTGCCACTGAAATAATTTTGGAAGGGAAATGGGAAAATAATGATTTTAAAAATATGTGTTTTCTGAAAAAAGCTCAGCATTGTCTTGATAAGTAATTTCATCCGAAAAACGTCATGAAAGTAGAGCTGAGGCGGACATGATAATTTAGTTTTCTGCTACAATTTTTAAAAGTTTGGAACTTTTCCCAATTGATTCCAAGGAAAACAAAATATTCTCAGAATATGTTATAGATTGATAAGTTTTGATATAAAAATGTTGATATCGTAAAAAAGTATAATATTTTTAAAATATTTTTGCAATAAGTGGTAAAAAGTAAGTGTGGCTTTTAAGTTTTCTTTACATTGTGCTTTTGACCGAATATAATCGTGAATTTTCTGGCCAATTCACGCTCGGATCGAAACTTGAAAGACAATACAAGCAAATAATTGAAATATTTTTTCAGTTTTGTGTTTCTTCTTATTGATACTTTTTCTTTTTTTGTGATAAGTCTGAAAAAATCGACGGTTTCATGTTTTTTACGTTTTGTTTTTTTATGGATTCGTATGCAAGTACTTATACACATTAAAGCTTTGCCTGAACAATTTTGCCTAATTTATGTTGCGTAATACAAAATGCATTTCCGGTGTCTTTGCTGCTTAATCAGTGAGAGAGCCAGTTGTTGTGTTTTTTTCAAAGATTTTGAAAACAAACTTGCAGTGGTTACGATTCTTTATACAGTTTATTGCTTTTATACGAAACATCTCTAAATTATTGATTTTATTATCGTATGCTCTATTCTGTGACATCGAAAATTCCCGATTTCTTGTATGGCTCCAATTCAGACGTAGTCATGGTTAAACAAGTATTTAAAAGTGTAATTAGTCGACCCAAAAGAAAATAGCTTATGATGTTCAAAAGAAAGTAAATTTTAATTTAATAATTTAATTTAGAATATTATAAAAAACATTAAAAGCAATCGGATACTTAGATGAGGTTCTAAATAATCAGGCACTTCAAAAACAATCAGATTTGAGTAAGTTCAGACAATTTTGATATTCAATAAAACAAAATAAAAAGTGAAATGTAACAAAATAAAAAGTGAAATGATTAGAGCTATCAATCAAGGTCGAATAATCATCGTCCTGAATCTAAAAAAATAATAATGATAAGTTATGTGCAGCAACACTAATCCATTTATACCAGATTAAAATACGAAATAAAACAAAAAGAAACCATAAACGTTTTCGGCTTACATTAGCTCGCTTCAGATGAATAAATGTTTAGAAACTTTGTCATCGAATTTAAAGATCGAGGTCAATGACTTGACTACGTAGCTGTCTATCAAATTGGTCACAAGAGGTTTTCATAAAGAGATATTGGTGCATAATTGATTAAACATATACAAACGCAAAATAACAACTGCAAAGCCGATACAACACGCAAAATCCAAGCAGCAGAAATAACAATCTAAAATATATTTTACAAAAAGGATGATCGATTCGCAGATAATTATAGAAGGTTATGTTTATAGCATAAAATTTTTAAAAAATAGTAGTAATAAAGCTTCGTAAATTTTAGTTTCACCGAGCTTTAATAATCAAAAAAACATAACCAAAAAAGGTTCTTTTCAACCTTTCTTTTGTCGTCTGCATACTTTGCACGGATTGGGGTACCCGACTGGACATTTGAGGAGACTTGAGATAATGATGATCTTTTTCGCCTTCAGTCAAATATAGCCCAAAAAATATCTTTACTTAAAATTGAAGACAAAAAAGTGATATTTTAACTTTCATTTTTAAACAAAGACCTTTTTCAATTCTTGTTTTTCAGTCATTAAAATTTAAAAGGCAACCTGCGTCCTGACAATTTTTACGACATAGGCTTACGATTTTCAATAAAAATTTAGTTTTCGGAAAAGAAGATTCGGAGCGTACATTAAATTTTGTTTAGTGGCCTAATTATGTTTAAAAAAAAATGCCCATCCTTATGTAAACTACGAAGATAAAAGTACAATTTCTCTACAAAATTAATTCACAATAAATTAATCCTAGCCTGCTTTTGTATATTTCAAAAACTCATTTACAAAGTATTGTAGAAATTTATGTGATCTCACAAAACTTTCTTCAGTATTTGAGCAATACGTTTTTGTTAACGATTTGTTTTTTTCATTCAGATCCTACCAAAAGCGGCATGCGTATGTTCAAAAGAAGAGAAAAAAAATACTAACTTAATCACGTGACTTTTATGACGACACCAAATTAAGAAAAACGAAGTGTTTCAACGTATCCAGTCTACTCTATACAAAATAAAACAGAAAAAGTAAAAAAATTTTTCCTAGCGAAGAGAACCATTGATGTCATATAAACACCGAAGCTAAATATTGGAGGACAGTGACAAAGCGATTATCAAAGTCTTTGATGTAGAAAATTATACTAATTAATGCTATGATAAAACAAATGAACTGAAGGTAGCACTTGATACTAAATGTAATTGCTTTTAAAGTAAGGTCATATAGTTGGTAAAACAAATTATTCAATTTTTTCAAAATAACTCATACTTTCGTTCTACGTTCTTATTTAGGACGTCTTTTTATTTAGTAATTCAAACCAGAAATTATAAAATACCTATTTTTGTTAATCTATGTGATGAAATAGAAGTAGAAGTTTTTTTCTTTTCTCCAAATTCAGAAAAACTCAATTAATTTTAACAGTCGGAAATTTTCCACGCCTAATCACAAGCAATTAGTGTTGGCCCGAATTAAACACAAGAGATGCAATTTTAAAGAAGTTTGATTAACGCAAAAAAAGAAGTCGATCTATTTTTCTAGTACTTTATCCAGCATTTGAATTTGTCCATCGATGACGACAAAGTCGGCTCGACTCATGTCGAGAACTAATTTCCTTACATGTGGCACAATTATCTAATTGATTTAATTTGACCCACTTGGGGCGATTAAAACCAATTTTCAGGCTGTGCTTGTGAAAACATTTTGTATTTTTGATAACTTACAAAGTAATAGTGGTCCAATTTAAAATTTGTTTAAGGTCTATGACATAAAAAATCTTTCCAACTCAAACATTCATTATAGATTCTTATCAAAAATTTCTATTAGATTTAAATTTAAATTCTGCCCAAACATATGTTAATAAAAGGTTTAATTCTGATTTAAATTTATTAATTTGATAATCACCCGATAAATTACAAAGACATTATTTTTAAAAAATTTAAATTTAGTTTTCATAATTTTGGGTTTATTTAAAAAGTGAATAAAAAATTCATTTTAAATTAAATTCAAATTCAAAATTTAAATTTGATTCACTTTTAAAAATTTAAAAGTAAATCAAATTAGAATAGTTTTTTAAAACTCCATGGCCTTGGTAAGTTTTTAATTTAATGAAAAAATGAAGGAAACAGAAGAGTCACGATTATGTTTGTATTTTTTAAACAAATTTTATTTCTTGTAATGCATGATTAGATCTTAAAATACTTTCATAATGATTGGATTTTGAAATATTTTCCTCAACATGAAAATTGAAACATGTTTTTTTATTCAATAAAATCAAATATGTTAACCTGCAAAAGCAACTCAAACACCGAAAATAGAGTTGGACATCTACGACTTGTTTCGCGCAAGATTTATTATTCAAATTTTTAGTAAACCCAAGGAAACCCAAGGATTTTCAAAAAAAAGAACACCCAGATAAAGTGATGTGCAAAAGTGTATTGCCTTAGTGATTAGGGCACATTTCTTTAATGTATGACTAAACTTTTATAAAAAAACAAGAAAAACGCTTTTTTACAGTTTTTCGTCTATTAAAAAACATAAAAAAAGTTATTGAAAAAGAAAAACTAACGAACTTCAAGTTCCAAAAATTTAGTTTGTGACTGACGTGTTCTTAATTCTAAAAAAGCATAGGTCGCCTTTTAGAAAGTGGATGAAAAGATTCCGCAATTTAGTATTTCATTTGCTAAAGTTATCTGGTAATCACGTTTTAAATTGAGCAACCGGACTTGTGAATGACTGACACGTGATCAAAGAGACACGGGTTGACTGCTCAACCTCAGCGTCTATTCCCCATTCACATAAAAATCAAGCAGAAACGTGTTGCCAGATATAAAACTCAGTCTTAATGGCAATCAATCGTTAATTTAAATTTTGTTTTTTTTTGTTTTTTTTTGGTTTCTTTTTGTAATTACAACCAAAAAATTAAAAAAAAACGAAATAGTCACAATAATTTGGAAAAATTGTGTTTTGTACTGGTGATAGAATGATACGGAATCAGCAATGTGTAATTGAATTTTACCTATGTTGGGATACAAAAAAACTTTAACCTATTTCATTTACTTTTAAAAAACACCCTATTTTGCGGTTAATTAATGCCCATCTTTCGACTGATTGTTGACAAATTCAAAGATAATTACTTAAAATAGTTGGTAGCCATTATAATTTCGAGCAGACTATGTCATTAAATATTAGTGTACCCAAGTCCAATTTAATTGATTTGGAACTGGTACAAGCTTGAAGACCCCGTAAATAAAAAAAGGAAATGACCTCATTGCTTTCACACTTGCAGATCGGATGGTATGCGACAGAAATATCGAGACAAAAAATCGATTTTAAAACAATAATCTTTCTTGAACAGCAATGACGTGATTGTAAAAGACTCCTGGCTCATGATTCGACGGCTACTGTTTCATCAACTACTTCTTCTTGAAACTAATCACCACTGTCTTCGCGACATGTTTATTGAGTGATCAAACGAGAACATTTAATTTTAAAATCGAATTTTTTTCGTGAATTTGGAAAACCCTTCAAAAAAATTTTATCTTATAAGTCCATGTTTTTTAATAAAATTCACTTAAATGCTTTTAAAGTGACGTAGGACACAGGATGTTTTTTTTAGGATGTTTTTTACAATCCCAGCTTTGAAGAACAAAAACCCCATATGTTGTATACCGATTGGAGACGGCTCCATTTTTCTTTTTTTTAAATGTGGGACTAAAATTTATTCAAACAAATTATTGACGTTAGTCTTGACTCGTGTGACTGATAGTCTTATCCAGAAAGAGCTGTGAAGAAATTGCTTTGCTCATACCCGTCAGGTGGAAACTTTGAAAATTAAATCTTCTAACATGTGGGTTTCACCCCCACCAATGTTGTTCCACCCGACTATTGGAACATTAACTACAATAAACTTACGCGTGTTGCGTCTACCATGTGATATAAGTTGTTCATACTTGACTAGAACTTCGAAAGCATTTTCTGAAATAAAATTACTTTTTAATCAACAAAGAAGGATTTAAAACAAACTTTTAATTTTAAAATAAACTCTTCTCTAGAACTATGTTACAGGGTAATCATTTTAAATAAGTATTAAGGTCATTTTTTGCAAATGTCAATATCGCAAATTGTATCTAAAAGTAGCTAATTTACTGTATATTTTCGTTTTGTTTTTTTTTGTTTTCGGATTCAAACTAAACCAGGTCGTTTTGCAATTGTCGCTTAAATCCGTGACTCACAACATTTTTAGTTTTGCGCAGCAGTAACATCGCAAAATAACTTTTTTGGCCCAACTTAAATAAGGACCTTAAAAAAGGTCTCACTAATTACCATTACAATTAAACTTTTCAGGTAAGGCACCTGATTTGGGCGTTTTGAAAAATGTTCGACGCAGCCGTTTTTTTCGCCCTTTCATAAAGCCAACTCTGCTCCCAAACACTTTTTTTTATCATCAACTAAAGCGTTGTTTTTGTTTTCATTCACTTTAGATATCAAGTGCAGGCAAAAAAAATCTTCGTTTTTGCCCAGCTAAATTTTCGTAGGTTGTTTGTTTCAAAAAGATTAGACGTAAATGTTTAAACGTAAAATATTATGGAGCATTTTTTTGAAATCTAACAAAAATCTCAATTTTGTATGAGCTTTAAATAAATTTGCTGTTTTGAATTGGACTTCATAGCGCTTTAAATGCCGTGCAATAAAATATTGCAATAAATTGAGACGGACCAGTAAAAAGTGTTAAGGAAGACCGGCACCAGTTTTTGGACAGCGATTGAGAAATACCAATTTAAACAACTTAACAAACTGGGTGAAGTAAAATAATATTTAGAGATTAGATGAAACAAATTCAGCAAAATCAGCATTGTCGCACTGTTCTGCACTGTTCTGTTTTGCTCAATTCACGAAAGGTTTTCTTATTTTAAAAATTTTGTTTGTTTTCATGATTTTTTTCACCCTTTTCAAAAAAGAATGTCAAAAAATTTGCATGCTAAATTAGTTTTATTAGCAAAAAAAAATTATTTTAAGATAGTTTCAAAAAACTCACTTTGGCAATTCAAAAACCATTAAGCTGCTAATTAGTTTTAAAATACTTTTCAGAGCCAAACTTTGTTTAATAAGAACTGATGTTTGTTTGAATATACAACACTAAATATATTTTTTATTTTTTAAATACCATTTCGTTAAACCTGTTGGTGCGAAAGGTTTAATTTGACGTTGTTCTAAAACTGGTAGAATAAAATCTGGAATTGTCAAACTAGGATTGTTGATTTTTTTCTAAATTGTTTTGAATAAATTTTTTAAGAAAAAAGAAAAGATTTTTTAACAGTGACTACGAGTTTGCTTCTTAGGCCCAAACAATTAAATGTTTATCCGACAGCTTTTTCTGCCGTTCACATTTTTCCAATTAATTGTGCAAAAACTCTGTACGTGGACTGATTCAAATCAACTACAGAGGGACAACAAAGATTTTGTTTAAAAAGCTAACAAAAATTAAATTTTTGTAAACTGTGATGTCGAAAAAGTTCACGAGTAGTATGTTTCAAATAATTGAACAACGTTTTCTTTTCGGAAACATATTTTTATAATTTCAAAATATAAACAGACTGTTTTATTTTTTAAACAACCTGAGATTATCGCATGGTTTGAACGGTATTCTTGTGACGTGATCTTCAAAAGGGAGATAAAAAGCCAAAAGCTTACCTTTTAAAGATTTTTCGGAGTAAGTAACAAAGATTCGGATTTACATAGAACACAGAGTAAAAGCTCATGGTTTTTATTCAGTTTGCAAGTCATGCATGATTTCTAAATTTTTAAAATATCAACATTGGTTTTTTTTGCTTCAAATCACAAATAAACAGCTATTTTTGATTAATTTTCGGCTAAGATTGAGCATTGCAATTATAAAAAAACTGTAGCGTTTATTGTTCTTCCGTTCTTTTGTTCTTTCTTTCGTTCTGCTCTTTTGTTTTCTTTTATTGTCCCCACTGTATTTTAGCTTTCAGATATTTTCGAGTTTTATCAAACGTTTTTCTTTGTCATAAAATGGGCAAAACTATTTATTAAATAATATCTTAAAAATGACAGAAAAAGAAACCAAAACTTTGTCATATTAAGTCATCTTTTGAAGATGGTCATTATGTATTTGAAGGGCTATCTACTCTTGGTCAGTAGCAAACAGGACTAACACCGAGAGCTATTTCTCATGGTAACGTTAGATTTCCTAACAAAATTAGACTAGCAACATTTTGTAAATATAAGTTTGATTTTAATAAATAAAATGTTTATGTAAAAAACCTAAATTCTGAGGAAACATTTATATAACAACTAAAAACTTACGGATAATTAAAACCTATATGAAGTTGTAAGAAATTGTACGAGGCTGGCACTTGTTGGACATCATTATTTCAAAACCAATAAACAACTATAAGAAATTTAAAACTTAAAAGTTGCATTTCAATGGAGGTTTTAAACAAAATTCTTTTAATTAAGTACAATACTTTGCATACCAAGTTCTGAAAAAAGAACGCGCATGTAACAATGTTTCGTACAATGGATCTATGTTTATAATCAGGAACAAAACATGTCGTTTTGACTTTTTTGCGGTTGGCTGTTGACCAAAAACCTATGTAGTTGTATCCTTCTAAGTCAGGGTTTTCCAACTTGTAATCAATTCTAGAGGCGTTAAAATCTAAGATTTACACAAACGACTCTTTTTAAAAAAGCTTTTCAAGTCAGAGGTTAAATAAGCTGTTCTTATCTATTTAATATATTGAACTGTCTGATAAATTTATTTTAAAAGTCAAGTAAAGACCAACAAAAATCTTTTTACTTGAAGTTTAAAATAAGATTTTTTATCTAAACGTCAAGTGAAAACTTTTTTTCTTTTTGGTTTTCAGTTGACTTGTTTTGCGTTAAAACATCCTTTCGGAAAAAAGTTTTATAACTAAGTTTTGTTTCTCTTGTTGGTCTCCAGCAGTGTTTCTCAAAGTGAACCACTTGGCTCCCTAAGGAGGAATTTGAAATCTCCAAGGAGGAAAAATCACTAGGGGAGGAATCAGGGAGGAATTTGAAAATTTCACTACAGTGTAAGTGAGGCAAAAAAATTGGTACTTCGAAGTGAAAAGTTTTTTTAGAATTACTACTTTTTAGATATGAAAATATCAGCAGTGTGGTCGAGTGGTTAGAGCACTGTGATTGTGATCAACATGGTCTCAGTTCAAAACCTACCTGCACCATTCCGTTGTGTTCCTGGAAAAGACACTTTACGACACTTTCCTTTGCTTGGCAGTCTTGGCAAGCAATTCCAAATTTCAATCATATCTCTGTATAACTAAAAAACAAAATAAAAAAATTTCAACCAGACAGCAATATCTAGACATCTCCAGAAGCAGGTTGGGTTAATGCTTGCCTTATCTATTGTGTTGTGATGCTTTCAGCGAGTCAGGAAGATAAATATCAGTGGCGTGCGGTCAGAGCATGCAAGTCATGTGTTGCATGACCAAATTTTTAGGAATTGCATGACGAACTTTTGTGCAATGAGGTAGAAATCGTTGAATTGGATGAGAAATATTACTTGTTTCGGATGAAATCTGAGGCTGATCCGAAACAAAGACCTATTTTTTTTTGTTATTTTAGAGAATATCGTGATAGGACAAAAAGTAAGAAATCGGATACTGGTTAGAAGTGATGATCTTTTTTTTTGTTAGAGATTACCGCATTTTGAAGACGAAAAGTCCATCACCAATAATAATTTCAGGCGATGACCTTTCATTTTTTTTTAGAAATCATTGCATTTTTGGGACGAAAAGTGCATCACCAGTAATGATTTCAGGCGATGACTTTTTTTTTTTTTTTTTTTAGAGATCACTGCATTTTGACGGCAAAAAGTGCATTACCCGGAACGATGTCAAGCGATAATCTTTCTTGTTTTTTTAGAGTTCATTGGATTTTTAGGACAAAAACTGCATTACCTAGGAAAGATTTTAATTGTTGATTTTTTTTTTAGAGATCACTGCATTTCTGGGACGAAAAATACATTACCAGGAAATGACTTTAAGAGATGACCTCTTTTTTTAGACATCACCTTGAATCTAGGACAAAACTTGGTCTTGAATATACCCAATTTTATAACCTAGGTTTGCCATGCCAATTGCATGACTAGTCTCAGAGGTCACCGCACGCCACTGATAAATATAGAGATGAAATAAAATAAATAAAAATTGAGAAATCTGAGAAAGATTCAAAATTGAATGTTAATTTTTGAACTTTCTGGGATAATTGCAATTTGGGTCGCAAATTTGGTTGAAGGCAAAAAAATCTTCCCTTTGATCATCGAGGTATTTTTTTATAGAAGGGGGAAATGATGGTACCCAAGTCCTGAAGGGGAGGAATATAGAAAAAACTTTTGTGAACCACTGATCTACAGTAATTCAGTTGACTTGTTTTGCGTTAAAACATCCCTTTGTAAAGTTTTGTGGCTCTTGTTGGTTCTCAAACTTTTTTAACTTACAGCACAGTGAGAATCTGTAATTTTTCTCCCACCACACTAGGAAGCCTAAAAGCAAAAAGTTGTTGAAATGACTTAGGTTAATTTTAGAATTTTATAGCTATCGCTGTCGCTGCATTTGAGAGCAAATGTGATTGAAAAAAAATTCTAGCATTGCAAAGCTAAATACACATTTCGTCTTCAATCCTTAAAAGTTTTTGCATTTATTTTTGTCTAAACAAAAAATCCATATTCGAAAAGCCATAAAGTTGTGATAGGAAGGATTGTTTAGATGACTTTTTTGTTGATCAATACATAAGCTTTTAGACCAGACACTCAAAATTTATTCAAGTTTTTTTTGAGAAATTGTTGATTGGAGAAAAAAGATCCTTTTGCAAATCAATAAAATGCATTTCTTCTTTGACAGATAGGTTGCTTTCTTCATTAACTCCGTAAACATTAATCACCAACCTATGTTGATTACAGCGTACTCCGTTGGTTACAGCAAAATCTAGGAAGTAACACTAGAGTGCTGCTACAGTCCTGTCAATGTGTTCAATGTTTCTGTTTTATTTTTTTAAATAGAAAAGATTCATTAATAGCGAAAAAAAATTTAAATAAATTTTTTTGAACTTTGTTTATTCGTAAAATCAACTTTTCCATCGAAGTAATTTAATTTTGCTGCTGCAACAGTGATTGTATTTGCTGATGGTTTTTGGAGAGCGGTTTTTATGCCGTTTTACTTATCAGACCAAGAAGTAAAAAATAAGACCTTCAACCACCAAAGTTCTTCTAGAAAGAGCTCGTTATTGACATGGTATTTTTTGAAGAGTTGATAGCCTAGCGAGCTTGTCAAAAGCTGATTTTAAATCGTGGAAAGTTTTCAGGCACCACATCGTGATAAGGCAGACCACAAAGCACGAGGCGTTGACAAAACCGAAGTAAGGAATCGACATTTGGGATTTGTGAAACTTGTATGAACTTGTAACTGCATAAGTGCAAGGATTTGGATTTCCTGGATTGGTTTGGATTTTGATATCATCGGATTTCCTGTAACAGTGAAACTGGTTCAATTTTTATTGTTTTATCATTTTTGCTCCATCACTAACGGTAACTTCAGGTATGATTGCAGTTGCCAATCAGTGAGCCCTGAAAACGCTTCTTAAACAAACTTTTATAAAACCAAGTTTTTTTCAATAATGATAGGCCTAAAACTGTAAAATAAAAGTTTTTGGTACCATATTGGCTTCAAAAAAATTTTTAATCAAAATCTTTTCACTTTAACTGAAACTAGTTTTTTGCATTTCTGCTAACAAGCTTCGCAAACCAACCAATTTTATATCTTTATAAAATATGAAATTATTTTGCCATCTTGATTCTACATTGACACTGAACACTAATTATCCGTCACCACCGAAAACTTTGTCATGTGATCAGCTTTTCTCCCTCAGTTTTCCCTAGTTTTGCGACAAATCGTCAATATATATTTAGAAAGCCAACACAACCACAGCCAAAAATTAATTACTGTCTTCTTGACCTTAAGCGCAAAATGGCAATCGTGACTTTTGCAGGTGTTTCTTGATCACATTCAAGTTAAATCTGTTCCATTGATGTTGTTTTTGCTTGATTTTTTTAGTTAATCTTTCTTGATTGCGAAAAGAAAACGTTACATGATCGTTAGGTAATGATTGCTTTAAATTTTCCAAAATCTTTAATTATAAAGCAAGCGAGATCTTTTGAACTTCCTCAATATATTACTCATTTACATTTACATAATCAAGAATTGGCTTAATTGTCACATCAAAATTATTGTCGGGATCGGAGTAATCCGAATCGCTCCCATTCACACTGTGTCGAGATCTAATTGCTGGTTCGTTTCCTGACTTTGAATTCATATAGTTTTATTCACAGCTGAAATGTTTCATTTATGATGTTACAAATTTGAATAAAGTTTTGGGATGACAGAATATTTATGTGCATTTTTTGCAATTATAAAAAGGTTTACATTGGCTTATTTTATTTATGGCTAAACACTTGCAATTTTAGTTCGGCATGTTAAACATTTGCATAAACCTTAAATGTGGTTGCTTCTATTTGGAATTAAATTTGTTAAAAAAAGAACATTATCGAGTATTTGTTTTACTCAACATTCTTTCAGTGATTCTTGTTATATTTTAGTTTCACTCCAAGTGTTTATGACAGCTTGTTCATTCAATAGGACAACATTATAAAAACAATCTCTAATTTTTCCCAAATCTTCAAGAAAAGTAGAAAAAAATTATCGTCAAGTTGCAGTAGTCATTTTTTATCGTAATCCTGTGATTACTTTAAAACGATCAACGGTTATTAACTATAAAGCAAACTTTATCCGTAAAGAATGTAGCCAATCTAATCTCCCAAAATCTAGTTTTAATATTTTCCAGGGGGCAGTTGCGGAAAAAGTTAAATCAAATTCACTGGGTCAAGAAAAAAGACTTCTTATGTATGTCGTGTAACCACACTAAAAACCAAAAATATTCAATTTGCTAGCTAAAGCTAAAATCTAAAAATATGGATATTGGGATATGTATGCCATAACACACTAAGGATTTCACTGTCGCGTAATCATTTTAAATACTGTAATAAGTGAAATTGAGTGTAAAATTCTACAACTTAGTTAACTATGTTTTTAATTAAAATTTAATTGCCCTATAAGGTCTAAATCCCAGCCAGCGTGGGCTAGTTTCATACTTTTGTCATAAACACACGGCTGAACAATCTGAAGAACTGAATGATTGAATATAGAAACGGCTTGATTTCATGTCTAGGTCTACATCTCACTACTATTCTAAGCAACAAGATTCTTTTAATGGTGAAAATTATTTTAGATTTGATTTTGTACCACCTCACTGATCTACTTTTTAAATGAGTATTCCAACCAATTTAAAAATGAAGTTTCTTCTCGAGGATGGTTTTTAGAGAAGGTTTTTTTTATGGTCTTAAAATTGGGTATCCGGTCAAAATATCAACTAAAAAAATCAACGACCAAAACATCAACTTTTGACATCCATGAGCCTGCACATGGCGGAATGGTGGGAAGTTAGTTGGAACTTAAAGCCTCTGTATCACCCTTCGACGTAGTAATGCCTGCAAGGCTTAATTTTGGTTGTTGATATTTGGTCTGTTAATATTTTGGTCAATTGATATATTGGTCAGTTGATATTTTGGTGGTTGATATTTTGTGGTTAATATTTTGAAATTAAACCGCAAATTGCAACCAATGCCTCATAGCAATACAAGGTGCACCAATGGAAAATTTAACAAAATTTGGAACGCTTAACCAATTTCAGAATAAATAGTAAAGCCAATATATTTGAAAACATAGTTTATTCGGGACATTTCGGAATTATAACTCATTTCATCATCATTCAACCGCATTAAATTAATTAACTAATTGCAAATACAAATATTTAAATTTAGATAATTTATGATGTAACAGAATAAAATATTGCAAAATAAACGTATTAAATAAAACGGATTTATCTGCTCGTAACTTTATTGTCATAAAACGGAGTTGCTGTTGTATCAATTTAATTTTAAAACGTTAAAAAAATGGCCCCCCTAAGCCAAATATTGTTCTATTTCTTCATGGTAGCGTTATGAGAGTGGCCCCCCTAAAGTGATAGGCTAACTTTCTTTTTTCAGGGATCACTTTATTTTGACACCAAAAAATTGGAACACGAAAAAGTGCATCCCCTATTTTTCCTGCACAGGGCCTCCTTTTGTAAGGCGATCACTGTGTACATAATACTATGCCATTTATTGATGCAATACATCAGAAAAAAACTACAACAAAATGAACCCCTCATTAGGTTTACTTTGTAACTTTGCTTAATAAATATGACTCAACGTCATAAAATAGACTAAAATAGAAAATCACCCAAAAATGAATCAGAACAAGTTTATTTATTTTGATGCAAATATCGAAAAAGAAGGCAAAAAAATTATCAGGTAAATTAACGTTAATGTGAAAGTGCATAAAGCCTTTAATAACGAAGATCTGGTTTTCGTGTCTGTACGCAATGATAAGCAAATAATAAATAAGCCTAAATCAGTGGTTCTCAAAGAGATCGATATTGATTCCCCAGGAGTGAAATGGAACATCCAAAGAGTCGACGATTAGCAAAGGATTGAATGGGGTCAGCAAATGGCAAGAAGTTGACAGAAAACAGTTGGAGCAATAAAGCAGTGCTTTTTATCTTTTTTTGCAACGGTTGAAGCTAAAAAATTTCGTTAGTAAATTGAGGACTTTTTTAATTAATCTTCATTTGGTTTTTCTTTATATATAAACCTATAACATTGGTAATAGCAACTGAATAGATTGAAGCTTTATATCTAATCGGAAAAAAGCGAAGACTAAAAATGGTTTCATTTTAATTGTAGAGATTTTCTTAGAAATTTTTATTTTAATTATGTTGTTGTCTAGAGAAAAACTATGAACATCATGTAAAAAAAAGTAGACAAAAACGTGAAAAAGGTGAAGTGAAAAGTGAAAGTGAAAAATGTTGTCAGATAAATAAGTAGAAGTAAGCCTAAAACCTGCTAGGCAATTCCATAAATTTTTAATGAGCAATAAACATTTTAATTTAACTATGCACTGCCAGTGTAAATATTGGGTGAGGCGAATAAGCAGTCGCCTCAAACCCCTCTTTTTTTTGGGGCCCCTCCTCAATTTTAGGCCCACTCCCTCGAAAATAGCACATACAGTTTCAATCCGCTGCAGATGTTTGTTCAGGGTGTAAAGAACGATTCTGAATGAAGACCTTTTTTTTTTTTAGAGGACACCATGAGTTTCGGAGAAAAATATGCAAGCCAAGATCAAAGCTCTTTTTTTCTGAGACAACATCAATTTTTAAAAATTCTTGCCTCCGGCCCCTAAATTGGAATATCCACCACTGTGCACTGCAATACATTTTTTTAGTTAAAAAAATTGTATCTTGATAAAAAAAAATTGAGAAGCACTGAATTAGAGGTTCTATAGAAAATTTTATTTTCGAATTGGGGGTTCGACATGAAAAAAGTTTAAAAACCGCTGGCCTACATAACAAAAAAGTGAAAATTTTTAAAAACATTTTGATTAACGAAAATAAATGATAATGTAAAAGGACCAAATTGAAATAGTTAAGAAAAAAAGAAAGAGACGAAGATTAAAAAAATTTTCAGCTTTGGCTGTTGCAGTATTTTTCTGCATTTAGCTTAATGATTGATTAGTTTAGCCGTACCAGTAAAAAACAAGATTTTCGATGTGTCCAGAAGTTTGCGCGGTAAATCAATATGATAAATTACTGAAATATGAATGTCTTGCCAATTTTTGCAAACCATTGACTTATGCGTCAATGTAAGAATGTTATAAAACCTAAAATTATTAAACAGAAGATAGGATATTTGGGTAATATTGCGTAATATTTGGCCTAAGATAAAAAAAATTTTTCAAATGGCAACCGAATTCTACTTAAATCAATGCAACTTGTTTTTGCAGCTAAGAGCAATTCGATCCAAAATGCAAACTTGTAAAAGTTTTAATAATTAATGCATAAAAGGTGCTCCGAAAAGGGTCTTGAAGCATCTTTTTCATGCATTAACTCAATTCATTTATGGAAGCAAATTAGATTATATAGTTATTCTGAAGTTAACATAATTTCAGCAATCTTTTGTTCTTCAAGCCAAGTTTTAAATTATCGCGTGCGAAAACTTTGCAGCTTGAATTCTTGGACGTACCCTCCATACAGGTGACAACTATTAGGCATTAAGTTTTTTTATATTAGTAATTATAATGTTTCCCTAATAGGTTAATTAATATGTTGCTGTCTTACCTACAAGCTATTAACATTTAGTTGTACTGCGCACGATCAGACAAATGAATGAACCTACGAGTTTCGAACCTTGAACCATTAAACTTTCATAAGAACTGTTTTGAATCAACAAGGTTATTATTAAAAAATTTCATTATGAAAAAGATCAAAGGTTCGACAGCGTAATGTTTAGCATACATCTATAGATGCGCATCATCAACGTACTGATTTGTACGTTTTATGCAGTAAAACCACACTAACACGACCACCCATGCAAATTGCACACAAGTGGTTTTGTTAGCAAAATTATCGTTTTGATGAATTTTTCTTTATCAGCATGCTGTTTGCGGTAATTGGTCATGGATCAAGTGCAACGCACGACACTTCAAAAATGAAATTCGTTTTTCAATTTTACAAAAATAAGATACAAACACAATATGCATTAATTCGTTTGTTGAGATTATTATCAAAAAGTGGAACAAATTTTAAGCAGCTACTATGACGGAGTTCACATTATCTTAAACCAATTTCAGCCATTGAACTCAACTAAGGCTATTTGCTTTTAGTACGTTACACTTTTTTCAATCTAGTCCAGATAAAAATTTTCAATCTAGTCCAGATTTTCAGTGTGTAAGTTATACCAGCGCGTTCCTGTTATTTCACGCTATCTAAAAAATATTGAATTTATCAGTAAAGATCTCGATCAATGATTCAATAAGTACAAGCTAAATTATAAATTTAAACATAAGCTAAATATAAAACATGATGTTGATTCATAGATTTTAAACGTATGACCCACTGTGACCAATAAGCAGTTACACCTTGCGTAACATAAAATGTCGTAATTACTGAACCATGACAAAACAAACACAAAAATATCAACTTTTTAAAAAGTAAAATTTTTCGTTTCAAAAGCTTCCTGTTGTACAAAATTATGTTTTATAGCTAACATGAATAACTTTACCAGACTTAAGTTAAGTTTTGTTATTTTAGTATGTAGATACAGTTTAAGTCAGGTCTTAATTGCTTAATGGAAGTGATTAACAAGATAACTAAATCCCGGAGCATAAAATTTGATTTCAGAACGCTTAACTAATTTCAGACTAAAAAGTATAGCCAATATATCTTCAAACATAATTTATTAAGGACGTTTCGGAATTATAACTCATTCCATTATCAACTTGTAAAACTAAATAATTAATTGTAAATTTGAAAATTTAAATTTAGATAATTTATGACGTAACAGAATAAAATATTATCAATATATCCTACTAAATAAAACAAAGTTATCTGCGCGTAACTTTAAAATTAAATTGATACAACAGCAATTTAAGCGTACACAAAATAAAATGGTTTAAAATTTGAGCCGAAAACTAAACACCCAGTTCAAACATTTACTGCACAGCACTATTGAGAATAAAGTAATTGTACAACTCAGTAAAATAAAGAAGCATTAAGTGTTAAATAAATACAGTTGAACAGATTTTTTTGTCGATATTCATAGATGGATTAAATTTTTTTATGTATAACGATTCTTTAATTAAACGTTTTCGCCAATGATTTGAAAAACCTAAGATTGCACAATTATTGAAATCGATTTTATGGTTTGGATTGTCAACTTGGTGTTTTGCTGCATCAGTTTTTTGCCGGAATTGTGAATCAATGTTGTGATTATTGTGTCTAGTGATCAGATATCTGCCGGTTTGCCCAATATACGAAGCTCCACAATCATATTTTAGTTGATAGATGAAGTTGAATTGCTGCAGATGAGGTTGTTTGTCTTTATACAGAAATAATTTCTTTAATTTACAGGTTGTGTGTATTAAACAAAGCTGCATGTTTGTGTCGAATTTTCGAAAAAAAGAATTTATTTCTTTGGAAAGTTGATTAGAAATTTCTCGAACATAAGGTAATTTGATATAAACAATTTTCGATGGTTGATCAAAGACGTTTGATTATGGAGTAAAATTATTTTAAGATTAAATTTGATTAAAAATTTTTTTTTAATGTTTCAATAATTGTGCAATCTTAGGTTTTTTAAATCATTGGCTTCTTCTTCTTTTGGCCTTTCCCATCAGGGGTAGCTACAACATATTATCTGCCTCCAAACCGTCCTGTCTTCAACATCTGTCTTCTTCGCATCAAGTGGAGGCACATTCCTGTGTGTCTTGATGCCGGTCCCAAGCCCGGATAAATGGAGAGGGTTGCGGCAGGAAGGGCATTCGGCGTAAAACTTTTTGCCGGATTATACAAACGCGTATTGTTGATAAATTCAAATCATTGGAGAAAACGTTTAATTAAAGAATCGTTATACATTTAAAAATTTAATCTATCTATGAATATCGACAAAAAATCCGTTCAACTGTATTTATTTAACAATTAATGCTTCTTTATTTTACTGAGTTGTACAGTTACTTTATTCTCAATAGTGCTGTGCAGTAAATGTTTGAACTCGGTGTTTATTTTTCGGCTTAAATTTTAAACCACTTTATTTTGTGTACGCTTAAATTGCTACTGTATCAATTTAATTTTAAAGTTACGCGCAGATAACTTTGTTTTATTTAGTAGGATATTTTATTCTGTTACGTCATAAATTATCTAAATTTAAATTTTCAAATTTACAATTAATTATTTATTTCGTGGTGGGGAACCTTATTGCATTCACAGGCCAGTTTCAAAGATTAAAAGTTGGTGCAGGCCGCAAAAAAGTTTGGGAGCAAGATAATTTTCATACCAAAAATATAGTGATCTCTAAAAAAAGGTCTTTACTTAAAAGCAGTCGGAGATTTCCCAATTTTCGTCCCAAAATCATAGTGATCTCTAAATAAAAAAAAAAGGTTTTCACTTGAAATCAGTCTTAGATTTCTCTTTTTTCTTCTCAAAACCGTGGTGTTCTTTATTCAGTAAGAAAAGGTCATCACGCAAAAGTTCCTTGGTCGTGCAAAGGATGCACTTTGTGGCTTGGAAGGCCACAGGTTCCCCCCCCCCTGATTTAGTTTTACAAGCTGATAATGGAATGAGTTATAATTCCGAAACGTCCTTAATAAACTATGTTTAAAAATATATTAGCTATACTTTTTATTCTTTGATAAATAAAATTACGCCTTTAGTAGCTTTGAATAAAAATGCTTTTTTAGTAATTTTCTCATGTGTGCTATTTTGTTTAATCTCGCTTTTGTTCCTATGTTTATGATGGCTGTTTTGCATCAATGCGGCAAAAATTTTTTTAATATTTTTGATTTTCTTTCCAGCACCTTGCGCTAGAGTGCCATTAAATATCTAAAAAATAACAAGTGAGTACAACCCGCATTGTGCAATGACGGCGACAATTTTTTGATTACACTTAAACCGCTGATTTTTTTAGTTGATAGAGCCCGTGTCGACGTAAACTTTTCCATCGTTTTTGGTGTCAAGCATCGAGTAACAAAAAATTCTTTTCCGTGCCGCTGTATGGCGCTGTTTCTCCATTAGTAAAAAGCTTTAAGATAAAAAGAAGTGATATGACAGATAAAAATTTTGAACTGCTATTGTTTTGGCGCAAGAATAAAGATAAATAATGTTGTTACAGTTTCTTTCGTTGTTATTTGCCACATCAATGTTTTTTAAGCCTCTTGACTTCTTAATGAGGAATACGTAACGAGGAGCAATAATTCTGGAGGGAGGAATTGGCGGAGGAATTTGAGAAGTTGAGTTAAATGTTAATTGATTCAAAAATTGGCACGTCCTTTGCAGTGGGATCATGACAGGTGATTGAAAGTTGTTCCATTGAAGTGAAAACTTTTTTTCGGTCTTCACATGCATGGAATTCCTATTTACTTGTTTGACAAAAAAACAACCAGAAAAGAGGTGAAAACCAAAATAAAAAAGGTCTTTACAAAAATGATTTTTTTCAAATAAAGTTTTTTGTTGTTCAATTTTGTGGAATGACGGTTTCTATGTCTCAAAAGTGAGGAATGCAATGAAAACTGTGATAATCACTGTGCTACATTGAAACCGTTTCATTTTGCGTTTATTTAAGAATCAGATAGTTTTGTTTTTTATCTACGAGAAGAATTAAATATTACCTACCTACTAATAATTTTTTGTACTTTAGTTTTATAAAATTGATGCTAAAGTCGACGCTAACATTGTCTAATTTTGTTGGCGCGTGCGCTGCAGCTGACGTAGTGAACATTTTGAAGAGTGGACGTTGACGCTAGCGCAATCAACTTTTTTTGACTTGCACAATGAGTGTAGTGAAACGCGTTTAAATGCGTTTAGCAATCTATTTGTCGTAAAAAAAGCAAGTTCTAAACTTAGTCTAAGATTTGTTTTCTTTAACTTATACCACTTACAATTCAAGAACATTCGCTAATACGATAGGAACGCTGTGAAAGTTTTTCAATTTAGGCTGCACATGTTGTTATTTTAACATAGAAGCAACCTTTCAACCTTCTGTTGTCAAAATGATTTTTTTTAAATCGTGGGATCTGTTTGTGTCTGCAATAGTTGATTCTAAAAGAAAAAAAAGAATTGTTTTAATTTTTGTATTTTAACTGTTTTATACGAGTTTTGAGTGTTAATACTTGTCTTTACTAGAAATTTCTTGTGTGATTGCACGAAATGTCGATGGCAACAACTACCCAACAAATTAATTTAGTCTCCAGTGGTATTTCTTCAGAAAATCGTTTCAGTTACGTAATTCTTCACTTGTTTTCACTTGCTTTAGTAATTACACTAAGCAATAAACGTGAAAACGGAAACAGTCTGCTATCTGTACCTCTAAGAAATTTTCTAAAGTAGCCTACAGTCATTGAGGTGAGTGCTTTCATTAGAAAAACTGAACAATTGAAATTTGCAATAAAGTGACTAAGAAATGCCGATTAAACTCTAAACTTAATAGACAATATAAATTATACTCAAAAAATGATTATAAAAATTGCTTTGCTAAGAAAAGCACAATTACAAAAAAAGAAAAACAATAGCCAATTTTTAAATTGGTTAATACAATTAAGTAAACAAAAGTGTTTTTGACTTTTTTTTTAAAGATTTGTGACAGTTTTTGGGAAACCTTCTATGCCTTTTTCCTACTGGTTAAAAACACTTGCCGAACCTTATTGTCCTAGTTGCATAATATACAAAATGAAATAGAATCTGCTATAATTCAATTTCATTCTGTTGGAGTTGAACATATTCAATCCATAAGTAAAAGAAAGTTTTTAGCTATTCCTAACAAATTAATTATAACTCAATCTTATTAAACGTTTTGTGAAAACATGCAAAGCTGCATTTATCTGCATTGATCATAAACAGGCCATTTTTTTGGTCGTAACCTAGGTGCGGAATTTTTAATCATACATATTTCAGTTAAAAACTCATAATTCAAAAATCACCATACTTATCTTTCGCGTGCTAACAAGAAAATTTCTTGCAAGAAGTAAATGCTAATTTTATGAACATGACCTTATTATATCAAGTTATTTTGAGTTTTTCGGCGAAGTCATGTTTTTTTAGAAGCCGCGCGAACTTTTAGAAAAACAGAAAACAAAGCCAAGGAAAGAACGATACAGAAAAAAAAATTATAAGTGAAACTAATCAACTTCTAAGTATAATTGCGGCAAACCACAGCTGATTTATGAGTGAGATGGATTCCATTTGTAAGTAATATTAAGTTTATAAATAAAAAATTGAAAATTATAAGCTTTGATTTCCACAACAACACTTTTATTCTTTATCCAAACAGATAAAGTCAGTTCTTTTTAGTTTCTTTTGCACTCTTACCATTGGTTCCACATTTTGTTCTTCTACAATCAAAAACAAAACTTCCATTTGACTTTTGAACAATGATACTACTTTTTTTTCTTCAAACATAAAATAAAGATCTTTTTTTGGTCTTCACTTGATTTTGCTAGTAAAAAGTTTTATAAAACTTACAACTCGCAAGTTTGGTGCCTAATAACGAAGGGTAATTAGCCGTTCTTATTTTTGGGTTAGTTCGGATGCTAAATCTGCCTCTCCTTGTTCACCCCTCTTTTACCCCTCTATTGTGTCACCCTTATAAAAATTTTATTCACTCGATAAAGAAATATTAGATGAAAGGCCGGTTCGAATTAAAAGCGGACGTAAAGTAAAGGGTTTTGCGGAAAGTGCAAAAAAAAGCTGCTTTTTAAGGTACCGTTCAGATTAAAAGTGGAAAGCGTAAAAATTGGTTATAGCCCTGGATTTTTCGTGCTTAGCCGAAAAAAATTGTTGACAAATTATTTTAATTTTTTAGGTAGTTCAGACTAGAAACGATCGATGAGAAAATAAGCTGGAAGGATAACGGAAAATTAAGCGTTGCTAGTTAATGTCTCATTGTCTTTAGTAGCTATTCGTTCCGACAAAGTTTAGATTAGAAAATCGATTGTTTTTTTCAAAGACGGGAATAAGTTATAAGAAACATATTTACTTAATAATCCGCAAATCTTTTACTTTTTAAATGTTTTTGTAATGAAGGAATTTTTAGCATAAAACATCAACGTTTAAACTTGAGAAATTAGCGAAGAAATATAATGACATTAAAGTTTTTCAGTTTGAGAAAGACACCAGTGCTGCCTTAATGAAGTTAAATGGCATTTTCATAAATTGGATTCGACCCCTAATTACAGCATCAAAAAGTGATTATTAAAATTGACGTCACAAATGGTTGATTGGTCAATTTTAAGGTTGCATTCCTCATTAACGGATTTATTTCCATCCTATTACTGAACATATTCGAAAATAAATATTTAAACCATTGGCAATTCATATCAAATTGAACAAATCCATTAAAAAGATGCTTTTTTGTCTCTGAATCAAAACGAAAACTTTTTTTATTATAGATTTCTAGATGGTGTGGACGAGAGATTTTTCGGGCTGCAGATTTAGAATTTGCTGTCCTCGATGTCCTCGATATTAGTTGCAAACACAGGCGTAGACCTTAAGAAATGCTCCCTCTTTTTATTTTTGACATTGAATGAGTTATTGCATTGAAAAAACATTAAAGATTTTTAAAAATCAATTTTAATAAAAGTCAAAAAAGCTATATTTAGCTTTAAAATATTTTTCAACTCTTTTTTAACATCTAAGCGCAATATAGTTGAGTTATTTTTTCTTCAAATTAAGCATAACAAATTCTTCCACCTTGAATAAAGATTTTTACTTTTCACAATAATAAACAAAGTTTTTGACAAATCAATCATGTGTTGATATGATGTGGCACATATTGATTTCCTTTCGATGAGCACCTTAGATTGTTCAGATAAAAGTACTTAAATGTTACTTAAGTTAATTGCTTAATAAAAACTGTTCCTCATTCAAACTTTTGTTTGCGTTAAGGTTAGAATGAGTTTACAAAATTTGTATGATTCCTCAGTGTAATAATTTAAAAAAAAAATAACCTTATATTAGGTCATAGCATATCTAAAAAGACGGAAATTTAGCACAAAAAAATGACGACCGCTTGACCATTGTTATTGACATTTTGAAAGTGAACTAACAATACTTTTATGTTTTTGCAGAAAAATTATGCTTAATCTACGGGCAAACAAAAAGGGCTTGGCAATTATGACTCTATTTAACCTGGTGTCGCCACTCTCCACTTTCTAGTTGTGTGTTGATTGCTATTTATTGTCATGACGACAGTGCGACAGTGTGAAGGCACTCGAATAAATCGTTGACAAATGCCGACTAGTTTGCGCTTAAGTCGTCGTAAATTGTACTTTCAAACTTAATAAACGCATGAATTCTACATTTTTTGTTTATAAATTATTCAGTGTGGAAAAATACATGCTTTCAGTTTGTCATTGTACTCTTAAAAGTAATTTTTTTAAATAACAATTGTGTGTTGTGTGGAAATGAGTTTGTTTGTGCACAGTGTGTGTTTTGGGGTTAGTTTGTGTCGTGTTTGGGTGTACATGTGCCTGCGTTATGTACGAATTCTTAAATTTTGTGTACAGATATGAATCATGAAATAAAATTAAGAACGATAAAAAACTTTAATCCAATTTTAGATTTTTTTGCTAGATATTTTTTCAAAGCCAGAAAACGTTTTGAAAAATCAACAGTTTGCGTTTCTCGCGTTACTTTGATCAATTCTTTATCTGATCGAAATATTGTGTTATGAAACACCTACGCTCTGGAATGTTGATGTTTCAAAGATACTAGTGACATGTTGTTGCTAACGAAACTATGTGAACAAAAAATCAGGTGAGGTTAAAGCGTGAATTCAATAAAGCCATTGTTAATAGCCGTGCACGGCTTAGCGATAAAGTTCTCTTATGAGGAATATCGTATGACGTCACACAGCTCATCCAAACGCCCATCAATTATCTTGCAAGTGAAGTATGCTTGTGAATTTTCCGGTTAAAAGTTTATTTGTTGTCGTCATTCACTATCGAATTGTTACTGAATATGTAAACAATTACGTCACATTTCCGACGTCAACACAAGCCCGGTTAGATAAAGTTCAAAACGAAAAAAGGAACCCAAGGTTTTGTTGCCCGTTTCCTCGAGAAAATTTGGACTTGTTTCATATCCGTAGGTTAGGCTTCACAAAAAGAAGACAAAGCTGAAGCGCTAACTCTGGGCCAGTAAATATTAAAGGTCAAATTGAAATGAATGCATGTGCAGATGTTTTGTAGTTACTTTGAACCTATTTTTTGATTTTAGTTTTTAACGTTTAGGTTTTTTAACAAAAGATGTCAAAAAGTAGTTCTTGGCACCAAAGCACATATTTATATTGGATTTGTTCAAAATCACGTTTTATTAATAAAACTACTGTAATCCCCTCGTGACTTTTATTTGGACTCGAAATAATTTTTGCAAAAGCTATTGCTCACTCACATCAGCTTAACCCAGTGGTTCCCACCCGTCTGTCGCTACAGTGCCACCGGAAAGTTTATGCAAAGATTAAATAATTGCTTTTTTCAGTTTTTTATTGCAAATTTTCAGAAAATATTGTGGTATTTAATGTTTAGTTCTCTTTTCTATATTGTAAGATTACCACTTTGAAGTATTTATTTAAAATAGCCCTGTAATAATTTAAAAAATCATTTTTTTCAGATTAAAAAGTCACCGAATAGTTTATGCAAAATTGATATAATGGGAAAACGAAGTCAACTTTGTCAGGAGGAAGCTCAGAACATTGTACAATTGAGTTCAAAAGGAAAAAGCAGTCTTGAAATTGCTAGAAAATTGAAAAGAGATCATCGTACCATCAAGAAATTCTTGACTGAAGGGAAAGTGACTCGCGCAAAGCAAAAACGTACCAAACCCAAAGCATTAAGTTCAAGACATGAAAAGAAAGTAAAAAATGCATTATTAAGAATGCCTCATTCAACAAGCAAAACCATTTTTGAAGCTGCAGGTCTTTTCGAAATTCCAAACTTAACTAGAAATGGCTATTTAAAAAAGATAGGAAACGTTAAGAAAAAGATAAGCACCTCTGTTTTAACCAAAAAACACAAATAAAAGCGAGTTGAATGGACAAGAAAGTATAGCAAGTAAGATTTCAATAAAGTTATATGGAATCAAGAGTGCAGAGTAACAGTCGATGGACTTGATGGTTAGGCAAAAGGATGGCTTGCATTAGACCGTCAGCATCAACATCGTTATAGACAGTAACAGGGAGGGCGGAGTGATATTTTGGGCTGCAATTGTTGAAAATGAAATAGTAGGCCCATTTAGAGTACCACAAAGCGTTAAGATAAACTCTATTAATTATTGTAATTTTCTCGAGAGAAATTTTTTGCCATGGTTCAAAGCTCAACTAATTGAGAGAAGAAGGAATTTGATTTTTATGCAGGATAATGCTCCAGCCCATGCTTCAAAGTTCTCTAAGGACTTCCTTAAAAAACTCAAGGTCTTCATGGATTGGCCTCCCAATAGCCCAAACCTAAATTCAATTGAGAACTTCTAGGCCATCAGGTACATTGAACTGCTGTCCATCTGCATATACTCTTCTTTTTGTGATCTCTTTTTTCAACTTTCTAGCAATTTCAAGACTGCTTTTTCCTTTTGAACTCAATTGTACAATGTTCTGAGCTTCCTCTGACAAAGTTGACTTCGTTTTCCCATTATATCAATTTTGCATAAACTATTCGGTCACTTTTTAATCTGAAAAAAATGATTTTTTAAATTATTACAGGGCTATTTTAAATAAATACTTCAAAGTGGTAATCTTACAATATAGAAAAGAGAACTAAACATTAAATACCACAATATTTTCTGAAAATTTGCAATAAAAAACTGAAAAAAGCAATTATTTACTCTTTGCATAAACTTTCCGCTCGCACTGTATAGTATTCTTTTTTCTGCCATGTTAATTTTAATACAAAATCGTAAGAATTGGAAATTTATTACTTTGTGTGAAACTCATTTTACCCTTGATCAAATTTACAGCAATTAACTGACATATCTCGCCTTGCTTGATAATGCAAAATTGTTCAATAATGGAGGTAGACGTTCCGATGACCCGAGCTTTGCGTTATTTACGATTGTTTCATCTTAAACTTCGTCTAGTTTTCAAAAAGTTTAATGCAAACCCCTTCTACACTTTTGAGATGCTGCTGTAGCTAGTCTTGTTAAGCTGCAAAAATATTAATATTGAATCAATGAAACAACAAGTAATTATGGTGTATTTTAACAAACAGAATAAAAGTACGATCTGATTCTCAAAATGAAAATGAAGCAAGTATCATAAAATTGCTATGGAAAGCAGTCATACTGGATTAAGCATTTTTGAATTTATTTATTTGCATTGCAAAAGCAAGAAAAAAATTAAAGTATCAGTAGACCTACTGCAAGTGTAAAGCAAACTACAAAAAAGGCATACTCAGATAATTTGAGTGTCGCAGGAGAAAGTGAGAAATGAAAAGGGGAATTTGTCAGACAATTCCACCAAAAATACTTAGAGCTTGGTTTTACTATAGTTCCGTGTAGTGAACAATCGCCACGACCCTTATGTTTGGTGTGCTTTTAAATTCTCTCAATCGACGTTATGAAGCCTTCTAAACTTGTTTGTCACTTTCAGTCGAAGCACAACGATCCTGAATGCAAGCCACTTGAATATTTTGAACGACAACTCTCTAGTTTGAATGATCGAAAAAAGCTAATGAAAAAGATAACGACGGCCAAAAAAAACTTTTTCTGCATGCATCCTATCAAATTTCTCTTCAAATAGCTGAAAACAAAAAACTATACGGGGAAGAGTAAGTAAAGCCGTGCATCTTATCTGCGGTTAAAAAAAGTTTAAGTACTGAAGCAGCTCGAAAATTTAAAGGCATACCACTCTCCAATAACACAGTTCAGCGAAGAATTGAAGATATGACAATAGACATCGAACAGTAGGTAATAGAGGAGGTAAAGAAATAGCACTTTGCAAATCAACTTGACGAGCCAACTGACTTGACCAACTGGGACATTTTTCTTTATTTCGTGCGCTTTAAGGGAAAAACAGACTTTAAGGAAGAACTTTTTTGTTGCATTGACTTACTAGGACGTACCGCCAGGTGAGAAATATTTTTACTTATTAACACATACTTTAATTAGAATGAAATAGACGGCCAAAATTGTGTCGTAGTGTGCACTGAAGGAGCTGCGAACATGAATGGGAATTGCTTTGATATGGTTGCAAAATAAAAAAAGTTGGGGACAAAAAATAATTTTTATTCCCTGCATTATCCATTGAGAGCATTTGGCTTTAAAGAAATTTTCTCCTAATTTAAAAAAAACAGGATCAAGTGCAAAAATTTTCCCCAAGAAAAAATATTTTTTTACATAAACTAACCCTAATCCTATCACCTTCAAAAATATAATCAAAATATCGAAAAAAGTATTTGATAACGCTGCGAAAATTGTTAATGTAATTAGAAGTCAACCTTTAAAATTTGGACTATTCCAAGCATTGTGTGGAAGTATGAATTTGCATCATGATCTTCTTCTTTTGCTTCACGCAGAAATAAAATGGCTGCCACAAGAACGAATTTTGTCTTGCCTATTTGAACTTCGTAAAGAAACAAAACACTTTTTGAGAAAAATGAACTCTCCATTAGCAGCATTTTTGTTGGATAAGTTGTGGTTGTGTAAGCTTGCGTACTTGGCAGATATATTTGGCCGTTTAAACAAGCTCAATGCTTCTTTGCAAGACTTTTGCACGAATATCTTTGTACTAAAAAACAAGACAGATGCGTTCAAATAGAAGCTGGTGCTTTGGGATAGTTTTGTATAAAAAGAAGATACAATTCAAGTTTAAATGAGTACTTGAAATGTGTTGATGTTACCAATAAAGAGTTATTGAATATTTTAAGTCAAAACTTGAACGAGTTGGTGAACAATTTGACTATTATTTTCGGAAACTTGAAGATCCTCGAAATAGAAACCTTTGGATTAACAATCTATTCAACGAAGATATCAATACATGCAAACTTATCCCCATGAAAAAAAAAGTCTGATTGAATTATGCTGTGATTCTGCTTTGCACTACAGATAAAAAAAGTATAATTGTCACAATTCTGAATATCTTTTGAAAACGCATAAATCTGACTCAGTGGCGTAGCTAACCATTGAATATTGTGGATATATCCAAGGACAGCATATTGTTGAGGGCGGCAAAATGTAATGACTTTATTAGCAATTCTTTTTTCAATTGTGACGCACTGTGCTCTCTGTGATGGTATAGATTGCTAATCACTCTGCTGAAGTCATGTCGGCTGTATGCCTGGGCACTGTAGAGTTTGTTTAGCCTATAGGTTTTGGAAAAAAAGCATTAAATATTTGACAGTTTTACGCCAGACTTAATTAGAAAGTTATAGCTTGGCTACAGCAAATTTGCTACTACAGTGTTGTTTAATATTGCAGATAGCAGTTAAAAAATTTAGTTGCTAATTTTTTTAAATTAATTAATTTACGTAAAGTTAGCCTACCAATGAAAAGAGTAAAAGAAAGTGGAGCTTCTTTCAGAAAAAAAAGAAAGCCAGGGAAGAAGAACTGAAAAAGAATGAAGGAGCCATTTTGAAGTTTGTAAACATTTTTTTACAGTCCTCACTCTCTTCAGCTGACGAAAGAGATGAGGTTAGCAGCTTCGGCAAATCTGTACCTGACACTGAAACGAAAAAGACAGTTGAACTTGAGCAAAGTAATCAAGAAGTGATCATTGAAAGTATTCCTTACCAACAAAACACTAGCTAAAGATAAAATCGAGGATATGAACGATGTGGCTACATGGCCAGAAGTGATAACTCATTACATGAGAATTGAGATGGTCAAAGCAGGACCTGAAAGATATCAGAATAAAGAAGGACTGTTCAAGCCAGCAATCACAGTAATTAAAAAAGGAGACAAAGAAAAGGAGTGATTAAGCTTTTTGAGTAAGAAGTGGTTTTATAAGGCGTTAAAAAATGGTGATGAAGTTCTTAGATCATGGTTGGTTTATTTGAATAGCCATTCAGGATTACTGTTGCAAGTTGTTTCAATCAAGAAATGATAATTCTCAATACGTTTTTAAACCCTTTGTTAATTTCTGGCATCTAAATCCATGTATTTTTAATAATAAAAATTCAAAAATTCACAATCATTGCTTAACAAATAGAAGGAGTTTGCACTGAGACTTCAACTTCATCAAACAATTGATAAAGAAATGCAAGGTCTCATGGATAAGGAAAAAAATAAATGGAGAGAAATTCTGCCTGGTGTAGTTGAAGTCATAAAGTTTCTACGCAAGCAAAATTTTTCTTTACGTGGCCAATGTGAAAACTCTAACTCAAGAAACCAGGGGAATTTTCTGGAAACTTTAAAATTGCTTGCAAAGTATAATGCAGTCATTAAGGAACATTTTTCAGTTATCCAACTTTCTAGCAATGGCAGTACAACGTACTTTTCACCAACAATCTAAAATGAGTTAATTGAGCTTCTTAGAAAAAAGGTAAAACATCTCATTCTGGAGGAAATAAAGGCAGCAAAATTATTTTTCCATTTTACTCGATAGTACTCCCGACGTCTCTCATATTGATCAAATGGCTCTTATTGTTAGATACGTAAACGTTGACAGCAGTGAGGTACAAATAAAAGAGTTGTTCCTAAATTTCTTTCCACTGCACAGAAAAAACGCAGAAAAAATTACTAAGTCTATTCTCGATGAGTTTCAGCAAAATGGTTTGGACATAATGATGTGCAGAGGTCAAGCATACGACAATGCTTCCACCATGACTGGAATCCGTTCTGGAGTACAATGCAGTATAAAACGAGTTAATTGTAAAACAATATTTATTCCATGTGCTAATCATTCGCTTAACCTCGCAGGCGTTCACGCAGTGGCATCTTCTGGACATTCTGCAACATTTTTTGCTGTTGTGGAAAGGGTCTATTTCTTTTTTTCTGCTTCTACTCAAAGATGGCAAGTTTTACTTAAGCATGTACCAATTGTGGTAAAAAGAGTGATTGACAATCGATGGAGTGCGCATTACGAAGCTGTGAAAGTCCTTCAGCATTATTTCCTTGATGTAGTGAGTGCATTAAACGAGCTACGTGATCAAAACAAAAATATTGATACACGAGGACAAGCTTGTGGCATATTGGATGCAATTTAGCGATTTTCTTTTGTTTTTTTTACAATTTTGGAGTTCTAAGAGAATTTTATGATACCCAAAAATATTTGAGGAGAGTTTGTCACTGGAAATGTCCCACAAGATAAATGTTTTATTGCTTTTTGGTCAATGATCGCGATGCGCTGGTTAAGCAAAGTATTGAAACTGCTATCAAGATTTGCGAAAAGCAAGAAATTCCGATTAAAGAGCGACGTGTCCGAAGGAAGAAAAAGATGCCTGGCAAACATGCAGAAGACGTAGGTTTCTCGGCTGTTGAAGAAATCAAGAGATGCATGCTAGAAGCTATAGACAGATTTCGGAGTGAAGCAGAAAAACGGTTCAGTAAAATTTAAATTCGGCTTCTTAAATCCCCACGCGTTGTTGCGAAGCGAAAATATCGAAGAAGATATGAACAAATTTAAGAACATATATACTGATGACGTTAATTTTTCTGAATTAACTTATGAAATAACCAGGTTCAAAAAGCTAGTACAATCCAGCGGCACTGCATTTCAAAGCGATGCCACACCGCTGGATGTGCTGCAGTGGTTGACCAAATATCGTTCATGTGAATCAACACCTTATTTATTTTTGTGTCTTAAGCTTTACCTCACGTTGCTGTTTCTATTGCAAGATGTAAAAGAAGTTTTTCAAAGCTTAAATTGATAAAATCTTACTTAAGATCAACTATGGGTGAAAGCAGGCTGTCTGCTTTAGCAATCCTGTCCATTGAAAGAGATTTCGTTAAGATGCTATCTTTTGAAGATATAATTTCGGAGTTTGTTTCAGTGAAATCTCAACGTTTGAACTTTTGATATGAATTAAACTATCACTATTATTTTTGTATTGTGTAGAACTTCATTAATGTGTTCTTCTTTTTGATGGTGTTAAAGGGCGGCAGTTCGTGCAAAAATCCAAGGGCGGCAGGTTACGTTGCTACGCTACTGATCTGACTCACAAAACAATCAAACTGTTCAGGGTATTTCAACCGCCTACTTAAGCGAAAAATATTTTTAATCGCTAGTTTTAATTAAACAAAGCATAAAAATCGTTTGGATGCCAAGGCAAAACTATGTGTTTCAGAAACTATTTTTGATGCCTCGCTTGCCTCGCTTGCCTCGCTTGCCTCGCTTGCCTCGCTTGCCTCGCTTGCCTCGCATACTGGCAGCGGAACAATTGTAAATTTCACATTAACATTGATTTTGTATCCAAACAGATTGACATTTTGTTGTTTGAGTTGATTTGATTACCACTTTGTTGTAAATTTTCGTCTTAAATATATAGCCTATGCCAAAATCTTGCAATTACGTTACGTAACGAAAATTTTAATTAACAAAAGATTTCAAATATCAGTTTTACTCACTTTACCAGAGGTGGAAAACTTTTTTATTATCAGATTTATATTAGGTAAAAACAAAAGAGGCCGTATAAGTTGAAATACTCAAGAAAATAGTGTCAAAACTTGGAATTAATCCTGATTTTCTTAATTTTCGTGCCCTAAAAGAATTCACCTCTAAAAAAAGTCTTCCATTATCACCAGTAAAAGTTGACACATGCTCTTTATTTAAAGTTTTTAATTTGTCATTATGCATAATAGTTAAATATAATGCAAGAACTAGGTTTTATGGAGGCGGCACAAAAAACTCATGGGAGCCGCAGGTTTCCCACCTATGCATTACACAATATTTTGTTGCCAGTTTGTGAACATTTTCAAAATTTTACGGGTCCGCTGGTGTAGAAAGGTTGGAAACCAATGGCTTAATCCAGTGGTTCTTAACCGGGGCGCCATTTTCGTTTCGCTATGGAGCCGCAAGCTATTGCGCATTATTCACTAGTCCAGGAAAAAGGTTGAGTGTTGTGATGTTATTTTGAATTATAGCAGTGTTTCTCAAGTTGTGTGCCTTGAGAGGTTTGAAGGTGTGCCGCGAAAGATTTCGAAAAAAATTGTTTAGGGACGTCGCATATTGCGTTTTTTACTCGTGAAATATGTAAGATTCGGAGCGAAGACCGTTTTTATTTAAAAAAACTGATTTTGGGAAGGAAATTGACAAGAGAGAGCGTGAATTCAGGTGAAGACGTTTTTTTTAGAGAACAGCTCATTGTTGTGCCAAAAATGAGGAAAAAGGAGCGTAAAATTTTTCTTTTGTTCTTTCAGGAAAAACCTCTAATTTAAGATGAAAAGCAAGGAATCGGTATATAAAAATAGGTGAAGATCTTTTTTTTAGAGATCACATAATTTTTGAGGCGGAAATCAAGTATCCTAGCTCAAATGCGCCGCGAACTTCGGAAAATACCAATTATGTGCCGCGGCCAGAACAACGGTATTTTTAAAATAACTGATTTTAGAGACGAAAGCTAGAAATCTGTGCCCAATTCTGGGTGAAGATCTTTTTTTTTAGAGATCACCTGATTTTGGGAACAAAATTTAATAAAAATGGTCTAAAGGTGTCGCGATTTTTGAAAAATTTCAAAAATGTGCCGCAATCGGAAAAAGGTTGAGAGCACTGGCTTAACCTATTCTTTTACTGTATAAACGTAATTTTATTTTCACCTAAAATCATCTCAATATTTTTACTCATTTACAGTATCCCTACTTTAAAATACAATAAGAAAAAATTTTGTAATAATTTTTTTGGACATTCGGCATGAACGAAACAAGTTTTGATGCTTTTTATGAAGACAAACTTCAAAATAATAATTCCTGGCTCAATGCTCAAGACTAAATTTTTCTCCAAAGGACTGGCTCGCACGAATGGAACAAAAAGAAACAAAAAAATGCAAAGATTTGCGAAAAGCAATGACAATGCTAAAACTAAACACATCAAACCTCAATTAAACCATTTGATTTTGAAAAAAAACTATTTCATGATGCAATCAATGTCTGATATATATTTCATTTGGCAGACAAAATTAAGTAGATTTTTGATGATCACTGTTTGTCTAGATAAATTACTCGATTACATATTTAAAAACTTGAATATCAACAAAAGACATATTTTTGCAGTAGCACTCTAGTAAGCAATAATTGCATATCACTTACATAAAAATATAAAGGGGCAAAGCATTGAAAATTAAAAACGTCAAATAAACCTTAAAAACATTTCCTACAATTTTATATTACATAATCTTAGTACCTTTTTATTTAAGGTTGCATATACTTTTTACGAACTGTTGTTTATTTGCAAACACTTTCAAGTAATTACTTTGTGGAAACAAAACGAATTAAAACGTGTTACGATGCGACAAAAAGCTTTTGACGCATCTTTTCTTTGTGTTTACAATCGAGCTAGCAGCTTCAATATTTCATCAATAAAAAATTGTCAGTGGAGCCATTCCATGTCAGATCATCAAAAAAATATTTATGGTCTTGAAATTTTCTAAACACTTTTGGAAAAGAAGTAATCATCTTCCATATCAGCTATGCCAAATATCAAGTCACTTCCATTTTTGGTTTCTTAGTTATAAGGTTATAAAAAATTGCATTTTTGGACACTAAGTGACTTGTTTCTGCTTATATGTTGTTCAATTTTTGACCAATATATTTTTTTAAGACATCAATAGAAAGAACTTAGTGAATTACATGTACTTCTAAATAGTACATATCAAGCTTGTAGTTGATAAAATCTGTGAGTAACAGATTGGAAGAATACTTGTTCAACTTCAATTAAAAATTACAAAAATGTGAATCGAAAAAATTTTTTTTGCTTAAGCTCTATTTAATCTTCACTAAAATATTTTTCATAAATCCACGATGGGCCTTTTCAAATTTACAAAAAAAGTTTATTTTATTTCTTAAACCAAACGCTTTCACTTTGGGCCTACAACAAGAAAAAGTGATTTCTTTTTAAATTGACAAAAGAAATTTGTCCTGATCTGCTACATATGTAGCCCAAAATATACCTAAATCATTACATGGAAAATTTCTATATAAGATTATATAATGGTTTCTAGTTTTTTAACAAAATAATGGACGCAGGCCGAAGAATTCTTTGATAAATACAATCAGTGGCGTAACTACATAAAATGGCGCCCATGGCAAAGTTTGAAAATGCATCATCCTACTTCACTTGTTTCTTTTTCCAGTACATGATAAATTGCTTTTTCTCAATTACGCAATATAATTAGGCAACAAGCAATTTAATAACGACACAAAACAATAAGCAACAAAAAATTTCGACGGTCGCTCAATAACAGGGTCTTACAACAGTACTTTTCGTAACTTTCTTGACGCAAATTCGTCAATGATTTCATCAAAATTAGTTTTCTTTGTTTCATCCCTCTCTATATCTAATAAAGCTAGATCACACAACCTTTCTTGACTCATTGAGGATCGAAGGTACGACAGAATTAGTTTTAGTTTACTGAACGATCGCTCGCAACTTGCTATGGTACTGCCACTGCTCAGCAGAATTTGCAAAGCTATCGGGAGATTGGAAAATAAACTTTCATCTCCATATTCGACTATGAATTTAAAAAGATCCTCAGGTGGTGATAACCAAACGTTGGTACGACTCAATATCAACATTTTGTAATCAATAATTTCTCCATATAATTGCTTGCCCTCAAGGTCGTCACTGTGAACAAAAGCTAAATTATCACAGAGCGAATCTAAGTTTCCACATTCACGACTGTAACAAAGTCTTTGGACATCAAGCAAAAAGCCAACTTGACATCAATGTCAAATAAACGAGAGAAACGGTCATTCATTTCTTTGTAAAGACAGTCAAGGGCTCCCTTCATGACGCGCTTCATTTGATCTGTTGCCGATAAACCTGCATCCCGGACATTCTCACCAGCCATTCTTTTTTGCCTCTCGGCCTTCTTTCAAATTCAACGCCCCATTTGTCGCAAAAAATTTTCTCATTTTTCAAACATTTATCAACTATTCTCTCTCTTTTATCGTTAAAATGATCTTTTAAATCTAGGGCCGCGTTGTGAAAATTCGTTGTTTTAACCTGTAATCATTTTAGAACTCTATCAATCGGTATAAGTAGCCTTTTCCAAAACCCTATCAGTGTCATAAAGTCGTATGTCAGAATACGATTTAGTATTTGTTGTCCATCGCTCTGAGTGTCGATTGTTTAACTGTCATCTTCTATTATATTCTCAAGCAAAACAACTATTTTTTCAAAATATAACTCTATTGGTTTTACTGCTTCTGTTCTAGAACTCTAACGAGTTTCAGCCTCAGTTTTTAAAACCAGCGGAACAGCATTCTTTAGCTTTTCCCAACGCTGCGTAGAACAGGAAAAGATATTGTACAATGAGTTAATGGTCCCAAAAAAAGAAACCATTGGTGTGTCTTGTCTAGCGGCATGAACACCCACCAGGTTAAGTGAATAATTGTCACATTTAACAAGCACTGCCTGTTTGTTTTTTTCGTATATTCTTTGCTGTACACCATTCCGATGTTACGTCAATGTAGCAGCGTTGTCATAACACTGCGAACGACAATTTTCTATTTTTACCTCATCCTTCTGTAGTTGTTGCATAATAACTTCAACGAAGCTTGCAGCATCTTTTTGATGAAGTTGAAGGAAGCTCAAAAAGGACTCTTTAACACACACTGTTTTCTTATCAAAGTCAATATCAACATATCTTAGAACTTCTATAACCTGCTCGCGATGCGCCTGGTCAGGAATTGAATCAAATATAAGACCATAGTACTTGGCTTTTTCTAATTTTTTCTGTTAAGTTTTTGCGAACATAAGATGCCATGAGGTGAATAAATTCATTTTGCACCTGGAGAAAGGTAAGAGGTTGAATTTGGATGGCTTTCAATAAAATCGAGATGCTCTAGCAGCATAGGATCAAAGACGGCAAGGAATT
Organism: Diplosoma virens; assembly: GCA_963680785.1. Classification (NCBI taxonomy): domain Eukaryota; kingdom Metazoa; phylum Chordata; class Ascidiacea; order Aplousobranchia; family Didemnidae; genus Diplosoma; species Diplosoma virens. Next base: position 26,193,005 of record OY796894.1, read on the forward strand.
TCGTTAAGCCAAGAAAATTACCAACATTTGAATTACTATCTGCTTGCAGTGATTCCCTGTGCCCTTGCAAAGCGAGATTTTGTTCGGCCAGATACTTTATTTCATGCAATATTCTCTTAAGAATCTCACGCCTTTTTTGCTTTTCTTTTTCAATTTGTACATGAAATTGGGCGTCAATAATTCCGGTTTAATTGCTCGAATTTCTTTACAGTTTTTTTCACGTCTTAAAACACTCTCTGTGATGTTTAGCATTTTGGTGAACAATCATCCTTTCGGGTGCTTTCCACTGACTAAATCCAGCTTTGAAGATTGGTGTCTGATCGACAATAGAGCAGACAGCAAATGCAATAGCGGCTTTTTTAGAAGGTGAATACATCAGCTAAAAACGCGTTACTTCTTCGCCATTTGCTAATTTTCTCTGAAACCAGTTACTACTCATTGCACGATTATTTTTAGGTAAAAAAGGCCCATGACTGTTCTGAAAATATTTTGAACCAAGCTTGGTAATTTCTGCTCTCATCTTATTTGACAAAATAGGTTTTCCAGTATTTTTATCAAAGTTCATAAGTCCAACATCGCGTTTTGAAATAAAGCCCGGAACACCAGATTCAGGTTCTTCCTTCACATTCAAAACTTTTTCAATTTCTTTCTTAGATTGGCCAATTTCCTCACTTTCCTGCTTAGATTGACCAACTTCTTCAGGTTCTTTCTCAAATTGATCACTTTGCACTTTTGAGATCGGATTATCAGCGGTGTTAGCAGAAGAACATCTCTTAAAGAAAGGTACAAAAAACTTCTTCAATTTTTCAGCTTCCTTTGCCTCCTGTTTTCGTCTTTTTCTTCCTTCAGTCCCACTCTCGTTTTTTTTAAGTATACTACGTTTCACGCTAGGAATGTTTATAAATTTTCACTTCAGTACAACAGCACAGCAAATATTAAATATGAGGTAGTTATTTCAGTAGAGTATTGATTTAACAGTTTCATTTATGTTGAATTATAACGTCACTGTCAATTGCGCTCAGTGACAGAACAAATGGAATTGATCGTTGGCTGACAATTTTTAACGACTGTTGTTGAATTGAGATACTTGTATGTTAATATTTAAGTAAAAATACGAGTTTCAATTATTTCCAAGTTGAAATTTTTTTATTGAAAGATTTTACGATTAAAACTTTTCGCCCTTTTTGCTCCCCTGCCCAAACGGGGCCCATGGCACGAGCCATGGCTGCCATACCCTAGATACGCCACTGAATACAATGCTATTATTACTTGGGTAATTAATTTTAAAGTTAACAAAGAATAAGTTTTCAGAGATGATAGCCTAGCAAGCCTAACTTGTTCATACCATAGATCGTGATGTTGGAAAATATTTCAAAGATAATTGTTAATCTGCATTTTGTATTTCATTCATTCCTTCATCTGATAACGATATTCTGTTGATTTCTATGCGATTCGCATGTACAGTAGTCAACAATGTTTGCCAGAAGCATTTCAAACATTACGTTAAAATGCAAAAAATAAATCAAAAGAACTGTTGTGACAAATCACTTCATTGACAAACTGAGCAACTTACTAATTCAAATTTTTAAATCTGAATTTAATACCAGGAAAACAATTTTGTCCGAATTGCCGTATCGTAATTTCAAAACATAAGTGTACAAAAATAGAAAGAGGTTCAATTAGTAGTAGTTCCCAATCACTAGCATATCATAGCAGTGAAGAAGTTAGAAATGTAAATATGAACTTGAATATATGACAATCATTGATGAGACTTCTATTTAAACAAGGAAATTGGTATCCAAAAAAAAAACTACAAAAAATACGAAAACATTATCTTACATGTATGCAGTACCTTTTTGAATTTAAGTATTTTTAATTCATGTTTATTTTATTCTCATTAGTTTTATATTTAGTTGGAAATTATCAATAAATTTAAAAACTCTATATTTTGAAGTAGATTTTTGAAGAATATTGAAGGGAAGATTATATCCATTTTTGCACTTTTTGAATAAAGTTAAGCAAGTATTTCTTCCTTTTACTCATAGATTTTAGAAATTACAAGCTTGATATTTTCCATTCAGATGCAGTTCATCAAAATCTTTCTATTGATGCTTTCATAAAAAAAAGTTGGTGGAAAATTGAACAAGGTACAGCAGGGGCGTCCAACCCTACTTACGAGGACCACATTTGGCCCGTGTAAGGGTTTTGAGTAGCCCGCGCAATATTTTTCGAAGAGCTCTGTCCCGCCCATTTTGGCAGAAATTTAGCCAGAAATCGATGACAGATTCCATGTGCAGATCTCCTTTTATCTTGTTTTTTCCGAGATCGCCAGTTTTCAAAGAAAATCATAAAATCCGAGATTGATTGGTAGTGAAGATCTTTTTTTAGAAAACAAGAGATGAAATTCAGAAAATTTGGAATAATTCGAATTGAAGACTTTTTTTTTAGAGATCACTACAATTTTGGAACGAAAATTAGGGTGTTTTATTTGTTTGGCCCGCCAATATTTTTGATGAGCCAAAATGGCCCTCGGATCAAAAAGGTTGGACGCCCCTGAGGTACAGTATAAGCAAAAAACGTAAAAAAGCGCCACCTCGGGTTCAAAAAACAATTTTTTAAAAACACTCTATAAATAAGTAACTAAAAATGCGTGTGACTTCATATTTGGTATAGCTCATATGGAAAATGATTACTTTTTTTTCAGAAGGTTTCAGAAAATTTCAAGACCATGAATATTTTCAACAGCAAGCGAAGCGCCCTACACGATCTCAACCTGGCAGATCCTGTAAACTAAAACGTAACAATCCAGATTGTGACTCTGCCATAGGACAACATTTGCTTGACAACGAGCAATGTGCTGCCAACTATAACGACAAACGTTTTAAAATTCTTGCTGTGGCACGCAACTCGTTCCATCTGTGTCTACTCGAGGCAACTTTTATCAAAACCAAACATCCGGTTTTATGTAAGCAAAAGGAATTTGTTTACACATTGAAACTTTTCAAATAACCTAAGTTGCGAGTAACAGTGTTTCTCCTGGGTTATTGCACATAGTGCGTTTCTCCTTTCCGAGAACATCCTGTATTGCACCACACTGTGCAATTGTGCCTTTCTCCTTTCCGAGACTGCAGCACCTTTCTCCCAACTGTTGAGACTATAAATACTTTGATTTTCTCTGGTTTGTCCCATTTGACGCGATTGCCACTGATGAGAGCGTCACGAAAAGCTTATGGCTCCGAAAAAATCGACTTTGTTTAAAGCGATATTAATATTTTTTTTCTTTGATATTTGACATAAAATGGTTTAGTGAATACTTCCTAGAATTGCGACTAAATTAACAAATCCCTAAAAGTTATCAAACTATAAATGTTTTCACCAACTCTTGGCTCTCTGAGAAGAAAAATTCATTTTACTCAATTATTTATAGTTTTCTAAAAAACTTAAAGTTTACTAAAAATTATTTTTCTCAAAAATTTATTTATAGGTGATGCTGTTTGCTTCGAAGAATCGTTAAAAATTTCAAGACTATCTTGAATTGTAGCAAGAAAACTAAAATATGTACTTTTTTATAATTATACTGTGTACCAGGGTTTTTCTCCCATAATAAAAACTATAAAGCGCACTTTTTCGGAGAATGCTTTTAAGTTATTATCAAAGCCACGGGTTTGTCGGTTTTACAAGTGCTTTGGTAAGCGTCCATATTTTGATGTATGAGTGATTTCATTTCCTTATTGCGACAATATCAACCAGAGTACAACCTGTAAAAAAGCAATTAATTGATGATAACCATTATTTATTAATGCAAATCGTGCATTCATGCAATTTAGGTTCTTCTAATTGACCAGCAGATTAAATCGAATTTGAAAGCAGCATCCGGTTTTACGTAAATGTAACAGTTAACGTAGTCACGCCATCAGCAAAACTAAGGTTTCTTTTTTTTATAAGTGTGTTGAGATGTCGAGATTGCATTTTTGTCGGTTATTATTGTCATTTACATTTAAGAATCAGTAACCAATACGAACTTTAAGGTCGAGGCTCAGTTGGTGAGAATTTTACATAATTGAAACTGCAGTTTGTCACCTTTTTCAAAGAAAATTTTCTGATTGCCGGTTATAATTTGTCTTGACGTAAAGATATAAAAAACCTTTTTAATTAATCAAGTCGCCTCTTGCTTTATCAAGATATTTGGATTTTGAAAAAACTGAAAAATTTGCACCGATTAATTTTCTTCTCTTTGTATAAAAATTGATTTTTCTGTTTTTTTAAATATTATGTCAGCTATCAGTGATAAAAAAATCGCTGTGACATCGATTCATGTTTTGTGGTACTGCGACATTGGATCGAACGACACTTGATTGAAACGACACTTGATTGAAACGACACTTGATCGAAACAATACTTGATCGAAAAACGAACAGTTGATCGAAAAAACAACAATCGATTTCTATGATTAAACCATCTCTTTCTTTTTGTAATTTAAATTTATTAAAAGCAGAGGCCATCAATAAAAAGTCAATTCGTTTAATTACTGCAATTTTCTTCAATGTCAAAGTCAAGGTTTTTTAACAGAATCCCTGGGCACATTTTTTTAAAGGGGGAACTTCAATTAGACCTCTACTCGTGGCTTTGTTTTTTTTAGATCCTAATCGCTGCAATTTTTTGGTATTCTCTGCGTTGTAGTCTTATTTTGATGACGCATTGTTAAATGTTTTATGTTAAAGCGACTCTTTAGATTGAAGTTATCTTTGCCGCAGGATAAGAGCTGGCAATTTGAAAAGTTTCAAATACGATGCAGCTGACATTTACGAATCACGATATCAGTTTCTGGCTGCTCTTCACGACACATAATTCACTATTCAGTTATGAGACAACCGTAATGCTTTTCAATTTGCAATGAATTAATTTTGTGAATCACAGATATTTGCTGTGCTGCGATCAAAATAAAGTTTATTATAAAGCCTTGTTAGACAAGTCCACAAAAAGTTTTACATTGATATCATTAACGAATTACTTTGATACAGTTTAATTATTGTGAAGGAAAAAAATTAAAATTGTTATCATATACTGTATGACAAATATTTGATACAATAAAAGCCAAAAAAATCATCAAAAAGTTTTTTTTACCTTTCTTGTGAAAAAATATTATGGCATTGAAATGTTTCCTTAATATGTTTTTTTGTCATAATTCGATCATTTGTCCTTTCGATCTTCTGTCGTTTTGATCAATTGTCGTTTTGATCAACTGTTGTTCGATCAACTGACGTTCGATCAACTGTCGGGTCACCATGTTTTAAATCACTTTCCTTTATAAAATGTATATTTCGGGGGTTCCGACCAATTTGACTATTTTGTTCGTATCTGCATATACACAATTATTTCTATTTAAATCGCTTTTAATAAACCACAACAGTTTCTTTTATCTTATATAATTGTAAAATGGTTGCTACAGTAATTCAAAAATAATGTAAGCAGCGACGATAGTACGCGTTTAAGCAGACAGTTGTGCTTTTAAAAATGGAAGCATGCCAGTCAAATCATCCGAGAAAAATATTCATGGTCTTAAAATTTTCTAAAAATTTCGGGAAAAAATGTAATCATATTTTATATCAGCTAGCCAAATATCAAGTCATTTCTATTTTTAGTTATGGGAATTTAAAAAAGATTGCGTTTTTGGTCATTAGGTGACGCTATTTTTGCGTTGTTTTTGCTTATATTTATTCAATTTTTGACCTGTTCTTTTATTAAAACATCAATTGAAAATTTTTGGGGAACTACATTGTATATATCAAATGGAACATCACAACTCTTTTGATATACTGCAATTTAAACGTTTTGATTTATTGTTTCAAACGCTTTTCGCAAACATTGTTGACTACTATAAATTCAGATTGCAGAGAAATCAATAGAGAATCGTTATCCGATGAAGGAATGAATGTAATGCAAGATGTAGATATGCAATTATCTTTTAAATATTTTCCAACGTCACAATCCATGGTAAGAACAAGTTAGGCCTGCTAGGCTATCATCTCAAAAAGCCTATTTTTTGTTAACTTTAAAATCATTTAGAATTCTTCGGCCTAAATCTATTGTTTTGTTGAATAACTGGAAACCGTAAAATGTTCATATATGCAAGTTTTCTATCTAGTGATTTAGGTATGTATTAGGCTACATCATCATCAGATTAGAACAGATTTCATTAATCAATTGAAAAATAAATAACATTTACCGTAGGCTCAAAGTGAAAAATTTTGGGTTTAAGAGATAAAATTAACTTTTTTTGTAAATTCAAGAAACCCCATCGTACATTTTCGAGGACTATTAACGAATTTTTTAAAAAAATTAAAGAAGTAAAGAAGTAAATGTTTTAGCAAAAAAAATTTTTTTTCTATATATTTTTGTAATTTTTGATTAAAGTGGAACAAGTATTCTTCCTTGTCTGTTTCATATAAATTTTACCAACAACAAGCTTAATATTTTGTATTCAGATGCAGTTCACCAAGATCTTACTACTGATGTTTAAAAAAAACATGGAATAACATGGAATGGCTCAAAAAATTGTATTATTACTCTGATTTATTCATTGAGTTATCCGTAAAATAGAAACATTTATTTACTCTTACAACCTATACATTAACTAACCTGTCAGGTTACAAAAATATTTTAACTTTAATTTATTTTTTATAATAGTCTATTAATTCTCATATGAGTTTCTTTGGGGACTGATTATTAAAATTTGAGAGAAAAATACAAAAACCACTGTTTAAACAACCGATTAAAAGTTGGCGAAAGGGTTGATGACGATTCGCTACCAACAGTCACTAACCCTAACAACACTATCGTCATAAACCTTAACCCTAACCCTAATCCTAACCCGAATTGGCGGTGGCAAACTGTCGGCGGCAAATCTATGGCGGTGAATGCTCTCATCTCTGGTAAAAGAACATTGTATCAAAAATATCATCTCGTCTATTCTGCGAAATCAAAAATCGGAGTTACAAACGTAAAATTTTAAATCAAAGAAATAAACCTATTCTATGGAAATCTAGCCTTGAACAACTGAGCTAAACTGCCGAAATAGGCAAATATCTTAGTTTAAAAAACTCCAAGCAAAAAAATTGCAATTGATATAATCGTCTCCTGACGAGCCAAGTTAAAACAAATTGTTGAAGCAAATAACTAACGTTCTAATAATTTTTGTGATCTGATTGTTTAATTAATTATAACAGCTACGACTTTACCGTGATTGAGGATTTTTCTGACGAGCACAATATTTTTCAATTTTTGAAATATTGCACATTCTAAGTAGAGAAAAAATCCCCAAAAGCGCTGTAACATATTCATCATCATTATCATCATTTTCGGAAAAAAGATTGAATTAATTCAGCCTATTTCCCTTTGCCCGCTTGTCCTTTTGGGGTTGCGGGGGCAACAGCTCGAATTGGGATCTCCAAGCATCCCGATCTCCTGCAACTCGCGGCAATTCCGCCGGTAAAATTCCAAGACGTGACCAGGTCAGATCTTCAAGCTGATTCCGCCAGGGAGCTCTGGTTCTCCTTCTAGGCCTTTTGCCACTCGGAAGAGCATCCATTAGTTACTTTGCTGTTTGTTCGTGGGACATTCGTGTTACATGGCCATACCAGGGCTGTTGCGATCGTTCTATGCGGATTATTAGCGGTTAAAAGTTGGCAAAAGAGTCGGTGGTTAAGAAATGTAGCAAAACGATTAGTTCAAATGACAATAACATACTTCACAAAACCAATATTTCAAATTTTTTTGGATAGCCAATTTTTTAAAAGCCGGGTCGAATCGCAAAACAATTCTATTTTACTGTATAATCAAGACAAACAAAAAGTTTTACATTTTCCACAAGTTCAATTTTCTATTGTTTAACTCGGACGTGACCACACCCAAAAGCAAGTTAAACGGACCGTGACGTATACGAAACTTCAAATTATCCTTTCGATGTGAAGGGCAGGAAAGAAATATGAATCTTAAATTTTATAGTAACTTTCATGTGATCCGGCTCCGATCAAGCGCAAATTTTGAGTCTTAAGAGTCAACTTCAGTAGTAGTTTTGTCGATTGCAAAGCATTCATCAACTAAGAAGATTGCTCCAAATTACAAATGGTCTCAAATGTTTCTGAAACAAACATCAATGTAAGAATCTGATCACGTAACTATTTTAGTAATTAATAGCTGCACCGTCAATTGACGTTTTTATCAAGTCATCTGCAGGTGTATACAAGAAAAATCTTCTTTAATGCAAGTTCATATAAAATAACTTTTACATCACTTTTTTCCAACTATTATTCTTTCTCATCACTTCCTCACTATACGGAATTGCATCCCAATGATAAAAGTCAGTAAATGGTGGTTTTTCGCCCTGTAACAGTGCTTTTAAAGATAAAATTCCTTTAATAGTATTTAGAAGAAATTTGTTCATTGGTTAAGTTTTTGTTCAACCATTCCAGGTCAAGACATTTTGTGGCGAAATATTTTTGTTCAAGTCTTGAGATAAAAAAAATGGCTTTTTTTGTTTTATTTAAAATTGTCGTAAGATTGGGACGGTACTTTGTGGCAAACAATTCCTAGCGATAATCTCTTTTTTGTCTTCGTACAAAATTTATCAAGATAATAAGAGGGCCAATTTTTATCGACAACAAACGCATTGACGCCCTGAAAATTTTTTCCGGGCCCTAAATTTGGGACTGTTTACAAACATTACCTTTTACAATTATAAATAGACACTTTTTTGAGGCAAGGCAACCAATAATCTAAAATCCCCACATAATAATTTGCTAATTTTTATTTTATTCAAAATTTTGTTACTTGCTCTTCTTCTACTTGTTTCTGACTTATCAGGAAAGCATTACAAGGGAGCATTTTTAATAAAACTTAAGTAATTTTTCAAAAACGAAATTTCATGGACCCAAAGAAGCGAGTTTTTAACTTTCGACAACATTTTGGCGCCCAAGTCTTGGAGTTTTACTTGACGTTGCATTAAGTCAGGGGCGTTCAACCCGTGCCCCGCGTAAAGATTTTGAGGGCCGGCGCGGTGTTTTTCGAAATGACGTAAACTAAATGGAGTTGATCTCTTTAGGCGCTATTCTTTTATGCAAACTGAAGACAAAAAAGACTTTGAGCTCGAAGTAAAATATGTCAAAGCATAGTGATTACTTTTTTTGTCTAGAATCAAATTTGAAGTCCGAACTATCATCCCAAAATATTTCGTTGAAATCTCAGTGAAAAGCCAAAAAGTCATCACTTTGCGTTAAAAAACCTTTTTTCTTTTCCTTTAAGCCACTAGATTGAAGTGATGACTTTTTTTTGTCTTTACGATGATTTTAACCTCATATCGTTCGCGAATATCTTAGATCAACCAAACTGGATCTTGGCTCAAAAAGTTTTGAGGCCGCTGCGCTAATTTATTGCAGTTCCACACTTGTGTGGATTTTTTTGGAAGTTACAATAAAAAAATATTTTTTAAAGAAAATAAACTAAATTATATTTATTTTGAAAGCGATTTGTTTGTGTGATATTCACCACATAAGCAAATGAGCTTTTGTAATTCAAAAAAAGTAATGGAAAAATTGTTAAGGGTTACTTATGTTTTCCTTTATTATTTTTACTTTTAAGAATTATTTGTGACATTTAGTCCTGACTCGTAACATACGCAGGTTGCACACGCAAAAACAAATCTGGCAAAGTTAAAGATTTATTACTCTCAAAAAAACTTTAAATATGAGCTGTGGAAAATTAAAGAGATTACTTTTTGGTAATTGTAACTGGTCAATGTGCCTCAAAATTCATAAAAAAAATTCCAAGAAATCATTCTTTTGTTTGGCGTACATCTGAACGATATGTGAACCATGCCCTCGCTTGATAAAAGTTCATCAATAGTTTTTGCTCGCTTTTTTTCAGCAAATTTTTTAACATTGCAGTGCTTTTTGAAGGTCAAGATAAAAAAACAGGAAAGAAGACGGTCAACAGTGCACTTTCTGAAAAACGTTACCAATTAAATGAAAATGTTTTGTACCTTTCCAATTCTGACATTTTTCGCCCAATTAAACAAAAAAAAGTTTAAGTTAGCAAAAAAGCAATTGAAATTCCGAAACTGTTTTTTAACCGGTTTTTGTTTAAATTGCTCAACCGAATAAACAAAGACTTGGATACAAGCCAAAAGACTTGAAGGTATTGTCCAGAGTTACTGTGCATGTTTTTCAGCATGGTAGGAATGGGAAGAAATTATACTCGGGAGTGCACCCGGAACGAATGAAAAAGAAAAGCATGTCATTTTTGTACGGTTGTGCCGATGTTTGTACATTTTAATTGAAAAAAAACACAACTTTAGCAAGGTTTAAAAATGGTATTATAAATTAATTTTTGTACTTTTAAGTTATTTTTACAAAATGTTATTCAAAATTACTGAATGGCAAATGAATATATTACAATTCTTTACAAGCTTTGAAAAAATTTTTTTTCTGTAGGTCTAGTAGTTAATAGTTGTAAAAGTAAGCCATCGGGGCCTTTTGGCAAAGAAGTTATTGCCGATATATTGTACCTGCAATAGCTTCTCATGGATAAAAAAACTAATTTTAAAAAGTTAAACTTGATTTAGAGAACAACAGAAAACTGCTTTAAATAATAACATGATGATTTTTCCTTGACAACATATTGATTTTTATCACCCTAAACCAGCGATTCTAAACCACTGGTGATCCATAAAGAATTTTACCCTTGGCGTAACGAATTTAAAAATCGTAGTCTTTTCAATAAATTACGTAAGATTTGTATACATGATTATGTAAGATTTATATACAGCGGAGGTAGCCAACTTATGGCGCATTGCACGCTTGCAAATGGCGCACTATGCCCAGAGATAATAAAAAAAGAAACACGCCTGCTGGTAAAAAAAAATACAGAGTGACCCCCAAAAAAACCAAAACACATATATATTTTATTACATCTTATCAACATCCATAAAGTTTCAAGAAACTTGGTAGACTTAAACTTCAGTTATTGTACCATCATTCCTCAAAGTTTCAGTTATTTTGGTTATTTTGCATTAAAGTTATGTTCTGTTTAAAATATGCTCCAAATGGGCAAAACAGCATTGAAAGACGCGGCACAAAATTGTCAATCATTCAAGTACATTCAGAACACTCTCACTCAAACACATTCACAATACTCAAACACAACACAGGCACTAAATCAGAGAAATACCAAAAGAGAAATGTCTTTGATTGATTGACAATTTTGTGCGGCGTCTGCAAGTTTGCCTCCAATGCTGTTTCGCCTAGTTGGAGCATGTTTTAAACAGAACATAGCTTTAATGCAAAGCAACTGTAATAACTGAACTTTATCCAAAGAAACCAAAATAATTGCTTTTTTTGGGTCATCTGTACTAATACTAATAATAAGAGTTACTTGTAGAAAAAATGCAACAATTTAAGTAACTTCTAGCTAGAAGTGAGTTTAACTTGAATTTGTTCTAATCTAAAACATATAAATAATTTGGATTGGATTTTATTGCTCTGCCTGCATCGATTACTCATCCTTTTTAAAACAATAATGCATCAACATTATATGCCTGTATACGTATATCAAATGATTTTGTATGTATAACTGTCAAATATGTGTAAGTTGCATACTTAAAGGATCGAAAAAAGGTTGAAGTTTGTGTGACGTATCTCAACTAAAAGTGAAAAAAATTGGCGCATGGGAAACAAGAGGTTGGCCACTCCTGAATTATAGTATATAGGAAATTATTTGTACTTTCAGTTTTATCCGAGTTAAGCGAAATTCCGCATTAACCGAATCCGTATTAACTGAGGTTTACTGTATTTGGCAATTTTCAGAGCTGTTCTAAAATATTATTTTACAATATCACCATTTGTCTCAATCTAGTAATAGAGAAAAACTTAAACTTTTAAACAACTCTTAAGTTGGAGCAAAAAAGTATATTTTTCTTTTTATAGAAGAAAAAGCTTTTCCATTCAAAATAAATGCATTACTCAAAAGAAATGAAATTACACAAGCAAAATAATCAATGGAAAATATGTCATCAGTATTATAAATTAGTACGAATAAACTTATTCATAACTATGAGCAGCCATAGACTTAGTTTGAAAAGCACGTTCTACCAACTCATTCTAATGCACTCGTCTAAAAAGGTTATGCAAGTGTTTATATTCGTTGAAATTTTTGCGTTTAAAACCGTGTTTAAGATCACCATGTTTTATGTGACAAAGTGACCTGAGTAAAAACTTTTTCAGTTTCTTCTTTCAAGTTAGCATATCATTTTCAAAAAATAATTAGATTTTTTAATTATTCAAAACTGTTTTTTCAAATAGCTTTTCTCCAATAAAGATAAGCCACGAATTTAAACCTAAGCGATCCCGGATGTTTTACCACAATTTGGCCTCTGACAAAACTACCTGATTTTACAAAGCAGCCATAGCTTGTAAATTAATTGGCGAATAAAAGCAATACAACCTTTTATTTTATGCCAAGCGACACCTCTGCTTGATATTTAAAAGTGCAAGCAAATACCAAATAGTGTCAAGCAAGTTGAAACAATAGTAATTTTTGCCAATTTTAGAGACATACAAGACTTTTTTATTTCATCGTCAACTCTTTGAAGGAGCGAGTTTCCTCGAATTGCTCGTGGCTTTTGGACTTTTTTTCCTGTTAACACATTTTAGAATAGTATGTATATTTTTCAGGTTTAGCAAACAGTATGCGATTATTTGTTTAGAAATTTTAACATAGGCCTACTGTATATCTTTGTATTGCTGCTGTTTTTTTAAATATTATCTCATTAAATTAGCTTCTCTTTTTGTCCAAAAAACGAAAAAAGAAAATAAATCGCTTGTTTTATGTTATTAAAACAAAACAAGCAATAACTTATTATAAAATTCCACGGAGTATGTCAGAGAAAATGCATAAGAAATACTAAATTTGGTATGCAATTTATATTTTCATAAAGAAAAAGACTACAAAACTTACATAACGTCTTTTTATCCTTTACATTTTTTATTGAAAATTGAAACGAAGTAAATTTTTACTCAATCAAAGTTCTGACAGTTTACCTAATTAAGTTGTTGTTCAATAATTCAAATTTCATTATTAATTTTTTTACAATCATAATTATCTTTTATTTACTCTTTTGACTTACTCACTAATAGAAGGACATTATGCTTACAGTAACCTCAAAAGCAATATCTTTTTCTTCATCGCTTGAAAATTTTAGTTTTTTTTTAACTTTTTACAAAGTAAAAAAAGTGTAGAGCTATTTGTTGAGACGACCAGCATAAAGAAAATGACGTTTCGTACAAAGGATCGGCCGGATAGTGAATTTTGCGGATATTCGGATAGTTGGATATCCGCAAAATATCCGCATCAAAATGCGGATATTTTCAAAATTATAAGATTTGAGTATGTGATTTTTTTAAAAAACATCATTTTATTTACATAAAAGCAATGCTAAATATAAACTACTATAAATTAAAATTAATTTAAGAGATTAATGAAAAGAGATAATGCAGTATAGAGATTAAAAATATTAAAATGATATCACTTAAACATGTTAAGTTTTTTAAACAGCAAAATCAATTCTCTAGAAATGACTAGTTTTTTTCCGGATTCAGTTGAGACATTTTCCGGATTCAGTTGAGATCTCCGTTTTGAACAGATTCTTCCGGCTGCGGAGACCAATCTTTCAGAACTGACTGAACACAGTGGAGGAGTAGAAATACATAATAAAAAATACAAAATTTATTTAAAATTTAAAAAAATATCCGCATTACTATCCGCAAAAAAATGCGGATAATCCGATTGCTGCGGATAGTCAAAAAGTTGTTGGTAATCCGGCCGATCCTTATTACGTACCATTAATAAAGGAGCTAACCATTCGATAAAACTGGAGTAAAAGCAAAGTTAAGTTCCGCTCTTCCTAGCCCCTGTGCCGACAATATCCTTACTTGAACAAAATGTTTTCTGGTTTTACCAGAGAAGAATACAAAGCCCAACTTTAAACAAAAATTTTGAATTCTTATGAATGTAGAATAGTATGAGATTTGAGTGTAATTTTTGTGCCAGCAAGCTACCCGGATGTAAGTGAAAGAAAATAAATTTTTTTATGTTTTTATTTGTATAAGTAAATAGCTCAGTTTTATTTGCAATTTTTTAACTTTCATAAATGTCACAGCGGTTTTGCTGAAGACAAAGGCGAAAACGAATGTGTTGTGTTGGTTAAAAACACGGGCCTTAAGGCTCGTTTCCACTACGAGCGTGGAAAAGAGCATTCTTTGTCTCTTTTATTGATCTTCGATTGAAGCGAGCGGTTAAAACTGAAGCGAGCGCAAAAAAAAAATCAATAAAACAAACAAAGAATGCTCTTTTCCACGCTCGTAGTGGAAAAAGGCCTTTAACTCACACAAATATTGTTAAAAACCTCAGTTAAAATGCAAGCTGCTAACTCTAGGAATTATGACATCACAATTACTTATGAAAAGACTCAAGAATAATAGTTTCATGTTAGCCAAAAACCATTAGCTATTACCGCAACAGCAGCATTATTTACCAAAAAGGAACAATTAACCATTATGAAGTAAAAAAGCAAAAAAAACAATTTCCTCAAAATGATCGTTTACGTATTAGTCAAATTTACCAAAATAAATTAAACTTTAAAATGGTCTTCATATAAAAAATCTAAAGAGTATTACAGTTAACACCTAAAACGTTCAATTACATTTAAAAAATTCCCCCCTTGAAAATACAAAACTACCCTCTAATAAGTAGGAAATTCCCCCTCCCCCAATTGAAAACTTTTGCGCTAAGCGAAGCAAAAAATGAATAAAAGAAACAAAAAATAATTCATTCCACGCTTGTAGTGGAGACAAGCCTTTACTGCTTTGATTGTAATAAACTGAAGTTAGTGATGGCCATACAAAAGGGGGCCTGCTGCAAGAAAAGTGAAGGGGAAGGCCACTATTTAGTGTTCCAAGGCAAAGCAGTCTCTAAAAAAAGTTCATTGCTATAAGGGGAGCCACTTTTTAGTATATCAAAACAAAGTGATCTCTAAAAAAAAGGTCTAGTGTCTCAAAACAAGGTTATCTCTAAAAGTTTAAACATGCCACCAACATCCTGGTGTTACTATAAAAAATTAGAGCAATATCTTGTGTAGGGGGGGCCCACTTTTTGATGTATTTTAGGGGGATCCGGTGCGGCCGCTCCATTCGCACCCTATTAAAGCCATCCCTGACTGAAGTCTATTGGAATAAAAAGTAAAAAATTTTGCTGTTTTGATTACATTAAAAGACAAAAAAATGGGTTCAAAAACTGTTTGGGAAAAGTAGCTTTCCAACTTTCTAACTTCATTTTTTGTTAGTTCGTCTCATGAGTTTATTAAAATTTTGTAAACTTGGTGGTCTCGTCGGCGACGTATAAAGGCCCGTTTCCACTACGAGCGTGGAAAAAAGCATGCTTTGTTTGTTTTATTGCTCTTTTTTTGCGCTCGCTTCAATTTTAACCGCTCGTTTCAATCGAAGATCAATAAAAGAGACAAAGAATGCTCTTTTCCACGCTCGTAGTTGAAACGGGCCTTAAAAGAACACTCGTCCAGATTACATCCAAATCAATACGGAAGCCTAAGTTTCTTTTTTCACTGACCCAAGCTGCTGCACTATCCGTATCTGAATTTAATTAAATGTTTTGGAGGAATAACAATAAAGAAACTAAGCCGACTTTGGAGGTCCGATATCTTTAGGTTTGTCAAGGTTAAGGCCAAGGTTGATGCAATTTTCGAATCTATTTTTCTGCAAATCGGCTTTATTTTGTCTAGAGCTTATTTTTATTTCGAAGAGGACGAAAGCAAATAGCTTCATGATATTATCAGCGAGAAACATGTAAAAGTTTTAGTAAAATAATGCGGTTACTAAACTTGAACCAGAAAGTAAAACCAATATAAAGTTTAAAAAATTATTATCTTGTCATATCGGTCTTGTATAGATCAAGGAGTTGAGTAATAAATATCCAGAAGCAGCTTTAAAAACTTCCCGAAGAACAAATTGCAACCGGCGAAACATGACCCAGCATTATTAAAAAGAAAAAAGAAAAAGAAACCGATGTAATAAAGCCAAAGTTAATCACATTAAGTCTAGAGTATTGAAACAGATTTTATAAAAGAAAAAAAAAGCACTCATTAGTGTTTGGCAAAAGGTTTGTCTTGAATGGATTTAATTAAATTTTGTCTGCAAAATTTTTACTTCAGAAACAGAACCGCACCTTTCGAAAGTTGCAAAAGGTTTTTAAACTGCTATTCGTTCACACTGAATTTGTGCTGTGCGCAACTGCTGGTGGTAGTACGAGCGTATTTGGTTTATTGATTCTTTTTAATAAAAACCAATCACGTTGACACAATTAAAAGAGGATCCAAAAAAACAGTTAGTGAACAACATTTAAACGATTAAAGTTGTCAATTCACAAGCAATTTGCAATCAAAATCTAGGCTTATGGCACAATATTTTTTTAGCGTATTGCTTCGTAATTTTTTTGGCAGAAAAAATTTCATAACAGTTTGATATATTTTTACTTAGTTTAAGCAAACACAATTGCGCACAATAATTGATAGTATTGCAAACATTATGCTCTAAAATTTCCTTTAATGATTCTGAGAAATTAATAATTGCAAAATCTTCTACCATACTTATAACTCTTTTAGCCTGGAATTTTTTCTTTTTACTGCCTTACCATTTGCGAAATAGTGTTCGAGCAGAACTTTAAAAATCAAAATGTCAGGCCATAAATTCTTGTTTGTAACAGAATTAAAAATAAACTTTTTGGAATCCCTTTAAAATAAAACGATTTCACGCGGTCAAAAGCTACTTTTTTTAGATCACTCGACACGAATTTAAATCTAACATTTTATTGTGAATTTCTTTTTTCAAGGTTTGCAAATAAGAAATTCAGTTCAGTGCAACAAATCAAAACACTTTCACGAGGACAAAGCTGAGGGTAGTTAGCGAAATTAACGATTGTACTTGTTATTGATTTATTTTTATATTTTCATCAACTGTTGAAAGCTATTAGGAACCCAAAATAAATAAACTTAGTTATGATCTCAGAGGTATAAAGATGGGCTTTCCTTTTTTCTAGTTTAACTTTAATGTTAATCAAAACCCCACTTTGTTTATTTTGTAATCGGTTGCTTTTTTTTTCGAAATGCAGAAAGCAAAAAACTAAATCGCGTCATCCAACACTTATTCTGTGAATTTGTTCATTTCCATGTCTATACTACAGTAGAAGTAGCCTATATTAAATATTGGCAGATTTTCTTACGCAAAAATTACTTTTGCAAAACTTTTTGTCCGAGTCATACTCGTCATTTGGTCAATAAATCAAATCTTCGATCGAACATTTAAAATGTCCTTTCTGATAAATCATTTTGTCAAATTCTAGTGGCAGGTGCAATGAGAAAATAATGAAAAAATTCCAAACTCCAAAATTATAAAACCAATAGAATTTATAATGTAATCTTACAGGTTTTTTAATGACGCCGATTGTTTAATTCGTTTTGATTGGTAGGAAAGATTCACAAAATATAATTTAGCGTTGTTTTTGTCTTATTTGAAGTAAAAATATAAAAATATGTTCATTTAGAGCTTGGGGGCTGGAGAATTTGAGCAATTTTAAGTAAAGTATAAAGAATAAAAGAAAATGCTTACAGCAATTCTGATTTTATTTTTAGTTTTGTAAATGTTTCTTCAATTTTTTAATCCCGATAACACATTTTTTTTACAAGAAGAATAGCCATAATTTTTCTAAGTAGTGACTAAATGCTATTGACTTTGTTTAATTTGTTTATTTCGCTATTATGCTGGTCCGTAAAAATTTTGTGATTATTATTATTATTATTATTATTTTTTATTCATGAATTCTGTTGTACAGGTTTTTTTTTATTTTCATTAGTTTTATTATTATTATTATTATTATATATACAGTGATGCACGCAGAAAGTTTCCGAAGAGGGACCAAAGTTTCATCACAGTCGTGTGACGTCACAAATCAACTTGGGGAGTGCTGAAGGCACGACCATTATAATGTGGTCGGGGAGCATGCCCCGGAAAAATTTTGTCAAATTACACCAAAAAATACGCATTTTCGTACCGGTCAAATCGGAAGCTTTTTGAAAACCAAAAAAGCGTTTACATACGCTTCGAAATCCCGGGCGAACCCCGAATACTCGCCAAAACCAGCTTTTCTTTTGCTAAAATTACTTGGTTTTGCTTTACAGTTTTTCATTTTTAGGGTCTGAGGGGGGCCATGGAACAGGCGCCTTTCCCCTCGGTACGCTAGTGTATATATAAATATATATATATATATAAATTTTTTCTTTGGATCTTTATTTATATTTGTTATGTTAATCATATATGATTTTTTTCCATCAACTTCAACTAGCATAATAGTTTTTTTTATGTTGTGTTATGTTATCTTTACTATTGTTAATATCTGCTTATTATTTGATTTATAAATTTGTAATTTTTTTGTATATATTCATTATTATTATTATTTTCTGTACGTCACCAGATGCATTGAGAAAAGATTTCCGGACCTGATGAGGTTTCTTTTTATGGGTGGTTTTTCTTTACTCACCTAGCTCAGTTGAGCTAAATTTCCCATCTTGGCTAGCTGTGTCACCCATCATTATTACGCAGACTAGATATGCACTGGTTATTCAATTTCTCAATTTGTTTCATAATATTATTATTACATATTCTTTTTTCTTTCTCATTTCTTATATTTTTATCTGATTAAGGTGTAGCGGCCATGCTTTTTACTGTTTTGTACTCTCACTTTCTGATTATTTTATGCATGTTTTAACGTCTGACGTTGTGCTGCCTCTTCCTTTTCTTAATTTTTGTAATATTTATAATTTTTTGTTAAACTGTTTAATACTGAGTAAGACTATAATGAATGAATGAATGAACCATGTGGTTTTATATATGAATAACACAATGGGCGGAACACAGATAGAGCATGGAGTGGCGAGAAAACGCCTATCGACTCCATACATTTGTTAAGGATGTTAACCCAACGCCACCAGAAATCAGCTTTCTCAGACCTGCATGGGCCAAGCTTAACCGTCTCCGAACCAGTGTTGGTCTATTCCGCTCTCAAAAAGGCACAAATGGGTTAGTGTGATCCAAAAGAGCAGACAACTAACCACGTAATAACATCTTGCCCCATCTATCACCATTCATATGGAGCCCGTGCTTTCTCAGATGTCGACAAGAGCTGGCTAACGAAAACATGTCTGGCCATTTATGAACCATTCAGCTCCCTTTCATCCGCCCCCCAAAAAAATAAATTAATGTTTTTTCTAGCACGAAACCACCAGTTTGATAAATCAAGATTCACACCGAAAATCTTTTGTATTCGATACAACTAAAAAGTGTCGACATTACAGTATATTAAGCGTCAACTTAATAAGATTTAAATTTTTTTTTAAACAAAACTTAATTTTGCCCATCAATGCATTTTTGCCAATGCTTTAGAAGAACTTCTAATAAAGACAGATTTTTCAAGAATTTCTTTTTAAAAACTTAAAATAAATAAACAAAAAAACATCAAGTCACGTAAATAGTAAGTTAATGATAGACATTTACGCAAAATGTGCGTTCGAGCGTAAAAATTGGTGACGTCGCGTTTAATAGCGTAAGCGCGATTGCTTACAGTGCAAACTATCCTAGACATGGGCGATACGTGCCAAGAAGAAAAAGTCCACTTGCATCCGATCTTAAATACGGACGTAATCAAACATTAAAAAGAGACGCGAAGTCGCGAGGGAAATGAGTATGGACCAAATCGAACAGTCGAAGCAGTAAAAAACTAAGAGATTTCTTTTTGGTCTTACTTTGACTATCACAAAGTGGTTTGAAGAAAACCTAAGATACAGTAAATATTGTTATTCTTAGAAAATAGATTTTTTATTTTCCGGTTTAACTATTCTCGTCTAAGTTTGTTTAAACTTCAAATGCGAAATCATAAATATGTCTCTTAACAAATTAAACGTACACATTTGCTGTTAAGTTAACATTCTGTGTTGCATTAATAAATTTATGAATTTGTAGCCCAGGTAGATAGGCAAAAAAGTGGTTTATTGAAGTACGTAGAGTGAGTATTTTTAAAGTGGTTGTAAGTAGTTTTCCTCAAAAAATTAAGAAATTTACCCCAGGCAAAGAAATACTGGTCTAAACATATTCAGTTTTTTTTTGAGTCTCTCGACCGAGGTTCGAACTCTTGACAAACTAAACTCGGCAAATAAGTTCAAGTTGCTTTGCTTTCAAAATGACCCAGCGCACTCTACCGCTCGGTTACGTTTACTAAGTCATCTGCGATTGAAAGTCAATTAAGGTAAAATCCTGCTTCGTCTAGAGCCCATATATAGATAGAAAAAGAATTTAGAAACTTTTCCTCTTTGTACTTTGCCGGTGCAGACGGACCAACCAAAGTACATCTAAGCAAAACACTAATGAAGTGCGAAAGACTGCTGAAAGACATAGAGATATAACTGCATCCGATGATTAATACTTTCTGCTCTAATTATAGCTTGCAAACGCAAAATTAAAATTATTTAATCAACTTTTAGCCTACAGATTGTAAAAAAAAAGAATATTTTAACGTTATAGCATGTGTCGTGGTATAAGCTGTCTGAAGAGAATTTTTGTAAAAGTCATCCAAGTTTAATTTATTCACACGCCAAAAATTAACGCTGACAGCACAAAAACTCCACCTCCACAAAAGGGCAGTTAGATTTAAATGTAGCAACAGCAGAAACATTTTTAATTTCAAAAGTTGTGTACGTTAAATTTAAAACGTCTTATTGTATTACATTTTGCAAAGTGTTTTGACTTGGACGTTTTGCAATCGATAAAATCAAATTTTTTCACAGAATTTAATTTAAATTGACGAATTTTAGTTATAAGTTAATTTAGTCAGTGAAAAAGAAAACAATGGAAGACAATTACCATCTAATCGATTACAATTATAAATATGAAAATGCTAAATTTTGGAATTTCTGTAAGTTGAGGCATTTTTTTAAAAAACACAGCTACGTGTATGGTTTTGTTTAAAATTGTATTTGTCATCATTAATAAATTCTTTCAATGATCACTAAGCTGATAATGACAACAATAATGTTTTTAGCATTGAAAGTTAAACTTATAACAAATGATTTCGTCTCCAGATAACTGTTTTTTATATCTTGATAACACCTTTGATACTTATAGCTGTCGTTTCGGTAATTTTCTGCTTTACTAAAATCTTCAAGTAAAATAAATAATTTACTAAAAGTACAGCTTCTTGGGCTTTCCTATTCTTTCATTTGTTTGCAGTATCAAAAAAGAGTTAATTAAGCAAAAAGATAACAACAACCCATATATCTTCAAGGAAAAATATTTTTTTGCCTTGTATAGTTAAAAAAATTTTAAAGAGTTTGTGCAAATCCAACTTTTTCACTAGTTTTTTTTATAAAGTCGACAACCGCAAAGAGGAAAAGGGACATTTTAGGAAAAAAGTTACTTTCCAACATAAAAATACGCAATTGCTTTTGATGGTAAATATTTTTAAAAAATGATCGGTTTTTATGAATGATAATCATTCTTATCTAGTCGTTCGTTAAACTTTTTCCAGAATCAAACCAAGAGTGTTGATTTAGAAATGGCTAATCTATCAGGAATCCAACTTCACCAATACCATTTATAACAAAAACTTTACTCTTGGTGTTCATTTTTTTTATTTGTGTAATTATTAAACTTTGACAATGAAAATCCTTCAGATTATTTATCATGTTGTCTTTTATAAGCTTAAATTTTCTTAAATTTTCTTAAGCTTAAACTTCTTTGAAATTCACATTAAGCTTTGATTGATAGCAATTTTACACCCAATCAATGGTAATAAAACGTCATATCTAATTTTATCCAAATTAATTTTTTTGGCTTTCTTTGCATTTTTACTTATTTGAAAATACAATTTTTTTTTGCTCATTTCCAGCAACTGAAATGATTATTTTCTCACACGTCATAAATCATCGTTACCTCGTAAATATCTAAGTTTGACCTATACAATAGTTCCTTTAATAACAAATTATATTATCTCCTTATTGTTTTTAATGCCGTATTTACCTCCTAATAAAACAATCGAATACTTACTTTTTTTGCAGCCCAATTATCAACAAACTGCGAAAAGCAAAACACCCCAAACACCTTGTTTGCCATTTTTATTTTGTTCATCGTTGTCGTGGGGTTGGTGGGAAATCTTTTGGTTTGCTTTTCTCTTGTAGTCTTAAAAGAATACAAAAAAACTGTCACAAACTGGTGAGCAATTTTTTTCAATTTTAAGCGTTTTATCCCAAAATATTAACGTTAAGAAACAATTAAAATTAAAACTAATGAACAAATCAAATTTGTGTTGTTCTAGATTATTTGCTCATTTATTAGAATGAGCCAGATCAATGTTTCGTGGATAAAATTGCGAAACTTGTTTCACAATGATGCGCTTAACCCGAAAAAAAATTTATTCTGATTCATATCGCACTAATTTGGCTGACAGTTGAAATGATTTCTTTCAATAACCGACAGTTTCTAATAAATTTTGATTGCTTCGGAACTTTCGCGCGTCTTAGGCGCGATGTTAACGGTTTTTTCTCCTTTATTTTCCAGGTATTATCTTCACTTAACTGTGGCGGACAGTCTGTTCTTATTGATGCTGCCCTTCTCGGCAATCAGTGAATTGAGCGGAAAATGGGATTTTTCTCTTTACTTGTGCAAATTTAAAGAGGCCATCCTTTTTATAAATTACTACGCGAGCATTTACTTTTTGGTGGTAAGTATACTTTGTATCTAGCTACTTAAATCATTTAAATCTTAGCAATTGAAAAGTTCACGCATTTTTCTATTCTTAACTTAGTTTTTGTGATCTTTTTGTTTAAAGTGATTACGTGTAAGATTCTAATGAACAGATACTCTGCTTGATTGATTGCTTCGAAACAGAAACTTTGTTTTTATTAAATGTAAATAGTAAAAGAAACACTAGCTCGTTGAATTGAAGCGGTTTAATATTTCCCTTTTTATAGGTAATGAGCTTTGATCGATACTTAGCGGTTACCAAAGTCTTTTCATCGACGAAGTGGCGTTCAAAATTGCGTTCTCCTTTGGCGTGTCACATTTTGAGCGCGATGGGATGGATAATAAGTGTTCTCCTGTGTATTCCGCTCTTTCAACACAGTCTAATTGACTCCTGCAAAATTTGTGCCTATTCTTTTCCTCTGGTAAGAATTTAAAAACTTTCACTTGTTATGACTTGGCGATTTTGTTTTATGACATTTTACATGCGTTTAACTGCGCTTGGAAAGAAATGTCAAAGATATAGCGGCCCATTTTAAAAGTTCAAAAGATAATATCAGTTATATATAAACCTATTTAAAGCAAATCACATGAATGATATCATGAAATGGCATTTTTTTTAATCGACAATTTAGTTTTAGAGCATTTAAAAAAGTTATATTGTTAAGATTATAAACCCTTACTGTAATCTTAGCACTTTAAAATTGATTGTTCGAGCTTTAATTAAAATGTAAATAAGTTGCTGATAAAAATATCAGAAGCCAAAATTTAATTTCCTACAGTGCATGACTTATACAAGGTATTGTAAAAACGTTATACAAGTACGTCTTCTTTAAGGTAAATCGTTAAAAATTTTAGCACGTAAATTTAGAATTGCCCGGAATTTTCTGCTAAATTCTAACTTTTGCTAGAGCTCTTTAATTGTGAATCTAAATCAATTAACAAAAAATTTGCATTTAGCAGTAAAAACACTTTTTTATACTAATTTGGTTTATGTACATATATACAGCACTTACTCATATATTTTGTAGCCATAATTCTAGTTAAAGTAATTCGATTTTTGAAAAAAATAATTTCAACTGAGCAAAAACTACACTTGAAATAATTCTTAATTAAAAGAAAACTTTTTGCCGAACACAAAAGCTTTTAAAAAAACGAGGTATACGTTTGCAGTTTTTCAGAAATTTAAAAATCATTTTGCAGACAATCAATCTTGTTTAAAAATCTTGAATAATCTTTAAACAAGTTTTGTTGGTGTATAATTGTTGTTACGTCATCAGGGTTTTTATTTGAACATCAGCACATGTTTGTTTTTAATTATTTATCTCAGACGCAAAAAGGTTACAAAAACACACGCAAACACAAACAAACCCTTAAACACACACAATGAAATTATTCTTTTTAATTGATATGATATCAATTAAAAAGAATAATTCAATTATGATATCACACGTAATAATGTTGATGTTATTACATCAAATTGAAACGCTTTCCACTCAAATTAGGAGAAGCATAGTTTTTCTTCCTTTTCTCATCGGCTGATCATTTTTTAGGACAAAACCGGAAATGAAAATGAAAATTCTTATTTTGCGGAATATATAGACATGCTTTTTCCGAACAACTACCAAGACTGGAGTGACGCAGACGACGATCAATTTTCGTCATTATTCGTGAATCAATTAGAGAACAATACGTCAGGTTTTCAAGGTCTTGATGAAAACCACGAAGATAAATGCAGGTTTGCTTTTATGAGATTATTGCAATGCTTTATTTTGAAGTTTATCTTTCAATTCTTTTAGTAAATGAAACTTAAAATACAAATACTCGTAGTTACTTTTAAAATTTTGACAAAACGTTCTTTTCAGACTCCCAGAAAGCAACAGATTGTACATCTGGATTTACGGAAGTTTTCTGGGGGCATTTGTTCTTCCGTTGATATTGATTTGTTTTTTCTATGGCACAATATTAAGGCGTTTGTGTCAAGCAAGTCACGTAGAAAAAAGTAGCAGACAGGTAATTATAATCAACGCAAGAATTTTCTTTTAATAAATTAATAAGTTAATTCTGTTTAGTTTTTTATAACATTTTTATAAATTCATTTGCGCGGTGTCCATCACTATTTATAATAGTTCCTTTTATTCATCTATAAATTTTTAACTTTTTTCTTAAAATTGTATTGAAAACAAATGGTTCCTCTGTGCATATAACGACCTTTTCAGTCATTTTTAGAATTTACTTTAGGGCTTTATCAAAAAAAATATTGCCGGGTTCAGCCAATCAGCAAATAGAATTTATCCCAAAATGTATTAGATTTTAAAATATTTTTGATTCTTTCATGGCATTTTCAAGCGAAAAGATTTCCGCTTTTTTATCATCGTGGCGTCATCAACCTTGTCGATGACGTTAAATCAGTTGCCACATCATTAATAAGTGTTAATTTGAGTTTTCTCATCCAACAAGAAGGTCTTCCTGGATATTTGTTGCGTTTTTGGCGATCGTTCAGCATTCCTAGGAAGTGTGAATGCAAAACGAAATTCCCGGTCGCAGTTAACAAGAGCTTTAAAAAACTTTAAAACCCGGCTAAAAGAGCAGCTATTTTCGCTTACATTTTGACATTACTGATACCATTTTAAAGAAATATACCAAATTTTTTTAATAACCAAAAGTTTACTCAAGGGTTTACAACCAAAAAGATTTAGGAAACTTTAGCAAAGAATGTCCATTTATTTTCTTTATTTGTTATTGTATATTTTGTTTAGGGTTCAAAAACAAAAATCATTTACCAAATTAGTATTTTAAGCTGTAAAATTAAGAGTTAAACTTTGCATTGCTATTCAAACAACATAATTCAAATAATTTTATTCAAAGAATGCTTTTTTTTATTACTCAGCGACTCAACAAGAGGAGAGTGACCATGGCCGTCCTGGCCTTGATCAGCGTGTTCGTGGTCAGTTGGCTTCCTTGGTACGTCGAAAAACTGGCAAAAGTGCGTGGCCTTCCACTGTCCCCAGCCAATTGCAGTAAACTGAAAACAAGCTTGAGAGGATTAGCTTATCTTAACAGCGCAATGAACCCTTATATTTACAGGTAAAGATATTGCTTTGCAGAGAATTATCTATGGTTGTCATTCATTCATTTATTTATCTTATTAAACAGTTTACACAAAAAAATCATAAATATTAAAAAAAATCAAGAAAAGAAAATAAAAAAAAAAACATAATTGGTTTTTTCTAAAAAATTTGCATCCGCGTACCTCTATACAATAAAAATTCTGCTACCATCAAAATTCAGTTACATTCTAGCTTATATTGTAATTGTATCAGTTTAGTTTGACGTTTTTCTACTACTCTTGGTCAAAGAATTTTTTACGAAGAAAAACGTACAAAACTGCAGCAATTCTTAACAACAGTTTTTTATAAGAAAAACATTACACAATCACATGGTTCTTTAGTGAAAAAAATTCGTCTTTTGCCAAACAGACTTGCACCAACATTTCAATGACACGACGCCAAGTAAATTTACTCACCTGATCAAAATGTCAAATTCCTGGAAAAAGACAAGGTGCACTTGCCGACCGCCCGAGCTCTTGGTTCAATTAAATTTGCACGAACAAATCTTGCAGCATTTTATTTATTTATTTTTTTAATTCAAAAATTTTAAGCATTTTTAACTTTCGAGTTGAAATTTCATATAAGGTCTGCACGTAGTTTTTTCAACTTGGCAAAATCTTGAACTTGTTGACAAAACAAATTCATAAAAAAAGTTTCACGATTTCAGATAACCGCGTTTCCGTTTCACTTGAATTTGCAATTTTCTAATAACAAACAAAAATAATTTGGTATAATCCAATTAGAAAAGAGGAGTTATATGAGATATGCAAATTTTTACCTTACTCTCTTCGCCTTAACTAATTTTTTACGCTTTTAGTAAAGAAATGATTTATCTATGTAAGATTCCTACAAAATATTTTAAAAAATTTTTAAATTATACCAAGATTTGTTTAAATTAGTTGAAATAACTTTGCTCAGCAAAGTTTTAAAACTTTTGATTCCCCAGGCCTGCAGCTGTGAACAATAGCCACTTATTGTGTTTAACATGATTACACAAAAGATTTTTTAGAACGTTGTGGATAGGTTACTTATACATTGTTATTGACTTTATTTGGGTGAAATTTTACAACATGTGCAAGTTCTAGGCTTTTTAAAAATAATTTTAGTACAAAGATTTGATTTATTTAAATTGTATGTATATATCACATTTTATAAACATTGAATATATTTTATTTTAAAATTAAGAACATTAAAGTTTATTAAATTTTTCAAAAGCAATGAAGTTGTTTCATCATTAACTTTGTCGGTTTAAAAAACGTGCTGACAAACTCCGGCTAATTTTTAAGTAGGCGAGAATTACATTCCTAATACGTACTTGCATTCCTCACTTTATGAATATATTATCATACTAATGCAAGTATTTCACAACAATCCTTTCCCTCCAAAATTTTTTCTCGGAATTTCAATTAACTTCGTCACACATCATGTGACAAAAGTCTATCCTTTCAGCTCAGAAATAATTTTTCCTACATTTGTCTTTTTCAATTTCAAAGTTACGTAAATGATTTTGAAATGTCATAAGTTTTTTTCGATTTTAAAAAGCGTTTTTTGCTACCATATTCAACAAAAAAATTTCGAAAAACTTTTTAAAATTTTGGTAACGCAAATATTACAGGCTTCAAGCTAACTAAATAAATTATATTTTACTGATTAAGCTATCAAACTAAGAAGATGTCTCATCAAAAATCCTGTTTTTTTTTTGTTTTTGATTTTTCTTATATTTTTAGTTCGTTTTATTCAGTGATTTTTTTTGTACGACTTTTTGTTACTTTTATACTTGAAAGCCTTTAATTTTATGCTGTACTTCAAAAAACACAGTTTTTAACTTGTATTTTTACATAAATTTACCGAAAAATAACAAAAACTTTAATAGCTGAAGATATTTTAATTTAAAATATGATTAGTACACCGCTCTAATTATTGCAAATTTTGCAGCTTCTGGAGAACAGACTTCAGAGCGCGGATGTCAAAAATCTCTTCGAAGTTTCGAATTTGGCTTCCGTGCACATTAAAAAAGACAGTCTTCGACGCGACCACCGTAAAAACCAAGCAATGCAACTGCATTAGTGGCTCCCATTTGGGCCGGAACAAGAAACGAAAGACGTGCCAGAGCAGAAGAAGCAGCGCCGCAACGAATAGAACGGAGAAAACAATGGTTTAAAAGAAATTTTTTAAATGTTGTTCAAATACGGATAATAATTTAACAGGGTAGCGATCCGAAACATTATGTGCTGGCACATTCAAGCTACTTTTGAGAAGTCGCGTTTTTTTTCAACTTAATTATTTCTCCATTCAAAAGACTTTTTGAGCGGACTTTATAGTTCTTGTACAGATTTGCTTTCATTGTATTTATTGTTTGTTTTTTATCCTTTAGTCAAAATGATTTCAAATAAAATTTAAAGTTGTGATTTCTGTTGCCTTACCATCCACATTCATGTTGATTTTATTACTGCTGACTAAATTTTATGATTCTGTTGTATAACTTAGTCTAATCGAGTGATGCGCAACCGTTCGTATATCTGGTAAATGCGGAGTCGCTATTTATAAACAGTAGTATGCTGTGAGTTTTAGCTTCAAATCAAAACCAAAAAAGCAGGCTTTTGTCTTTCAAGGTGAAATTTCAAATAAAAAAAGAGAAATTTTATTTTTTTTAAAAAGTCAAGTTTAAATTATTTCATTAAGCAAATTTTGCATTTAGAAAGTGCACACCTACAAATCTCCCCGAGAGCACCATAACGCCGGCAAGTTAAGAGTCGGGTACCACTGATTTAGTTGCTCCCTATCCTAACATGTTTAAATTTCTGTTGCACTTATCTAAAATTGTCCAAAAAAAGCCTTAAACCCTAAGATAACATTTTACCAGACAGTCGCTAATTAACAGTGACGTAATCACAGACATTAGACAAATTTTCGGGGGAGCAATAATTATTTCATTGGCTGAGTAACTATTTTAAAGCAAATTAACATATCAACAAGACAGAAATTTTAGAAAAAGGAAGTCATTTTTGAATAAAAATTTGTTTCGTGTGTTCAAGGGCAACCGAAAAAATATTTGATTATCTAAAAGTACGTCATTGTTAAAAATTGGGCAGTGTTATAACAAAACATATCTAAAACCTCCAGCAAAAGATTTATTAGGCACAAGGTAATTCCTTAAACTAACTAGAGGATTTAGATAAATTGTTGATATTTTTACAATAAATCAAGGGGGTATACAAGTTTTTGTTTTATGAAAGAAAAACTTTAGGTTTATAAATTTTTTCTAATAATTATACGTACTCTAACTTAGGAGTGTCTTCGTAAGTAAAATGTAAGGCTAGAGCGACAAAGATTTTTTGTGAAAATCAGTGACAAAAGTAAAGATGTGTTAATTCTTTATTAATTTTCATGTTTTAATATTACTATAAAAAGATGAGTATAGGGAATCACTCCTAACTCTGCCACTGCTTTAATGAATATAACCAAAATCACTTTTGGCCTGCAATATATTCAATTGATCGAGAAAATGCACACACAGGGGTAATTTGACCTCTTACCATCGAGGCAAATGACACATTACTGTGCAAAAGTACAAAGACTCATTCGATTTCGACCAATATCACATTGGTACTTCGCTGTTTACGACCGCATTGCGCTAATTTTCAACAGCCAGGACAATTACTTTTTCAACAGCCAGGACAAATATTACTATCATTATCATTATTATTAGTCATTATTATCATTATTATTATTAATTGTTGTTATAACTCATCTGTCCAAGTCAGGTATAAACCATGTTGATGAACTCATTGCAAAGTTTATTTTTAAGCCCATGTTGACTATGAATTTATTTAGTATTTTTATTCTTGGTCCATTCCTGCCTTTTTTGAACTGTTTCGTTTTTAAGAATAAGCTTTATAATTTATTTCGTTGTAGGCTATTCTTAATCCGTTTTCCTTACAATCTTTAATACTTATTCCGTCAGTTTTTTCTTAACATCTTCTTCTTCTTTCGGTCTTTCCCTTTGGGCAGGGGTAGCCACAGCGTATTATGTTTCTCCAAAGCGTCCAATTCCCTTGCACCAACTTTCCCCATATCTTCCTTCACTACATCTAAAAATCTTCTCTTTGGCTTCCCTCTTTTCCTCTTTCCCGATAACTCCATTTCCATCACCCTTCTTCCTATATTCAATGGTTTTAGTACATGTATTTTTTTTTAACATAACAGAGTAAACTATCGATTTCACTTTTTTAAACTTTGATCAACCCATAGGTTATAGGCTTCTATTTTAGAGTGGTCATTCTTTTCCTGTAGGATTGCGCTATTTTGTTTGTTTAGTTTTAAGTTTGACAAGCAGTTCAAAAAATCTTCCTTTTATAAATAAAACAATTCAATAATTAAAACAATAAAAAAATGTGTAAACGTTTTGTATATTAATAGTAGGCCTATCATTTAATAATCTTTAGGTAAAAATTTGTCAAAAATAAATATTTTACCAATTATTGCTAGAAACAATGGCGTTGGAGCTACTTTTAGGCTGACTTTGATACACCTGCACTAACGTTGTTAAAGGAGAAGCTCCCACACCCCCTTATCTTGCTTAACTCTACGTGTTGATATAGCTATAAACGCCCAGTCTTACAACTGTGCTTATGCTTTATCAGCCCCTTGCCCCCTAATTTTTGCGCCCTTGGATAGAAAGGCATCTGTTTGTGTTCTTGTTTCATCTGAAGAGGGCTTATGTAAGCCGAAAAAGTTCGTGTTCGTATTCTTGTTTTTACTGTATTTGCGACAATTTCTTAAATGAATTTATCTGCTATGAGCCAGCAGGCCAATATGGCAAACCAAGTTTTTTATATAATTCATCGGCACAGTTTATTATAATTTTTTTTGTTTTTGCCTTCAAAATTACTTTAAAAGCAGAATAAACAGTATCTGCGATGGTTAATTGATCTATAAAGTCCTACATGCACGTTTATTTGGCATGCCAAGTAAAAACTTGCTGAGACATCAGTTTCTTTGCATTTTTATATCTGTTAATGATTCAAATTAAATGCAATAATTTTGTTTTATCTGTTTTATCTTTTAGTTATTTACACCAGGGTGGAAAATTTGCGGCCTGTAAGATATTTTAATGTGGCCCACGTGTTGTCGGGAAGAAACATATCAAAAAAGCTTTATAATAGATACAAAAATACAGTCCATTTTTAATTATTCCAAAAACAATAAATTTTTTTTTATAATCTAAGACTGTATCTTATGCAAACAAGCATGTTTAACATGTTGGAAAAAGCTCTGCTTTGTGTAGTTGCATTATTAAACAATTCGCTTAAAAAAAAACTCAACTAAAGCAGAAGGAAGCTGAAACACGCAAGGCATGATGATTAACAATGTTGAAAAAAGCAGGATATCATTAAAAATTTCTTTTCAAAACTCAAAAATGCTGAAAGCACGGTCATCCTGGTAATGGTTGAAATTTAATTCAAATATTTGATTTGCTCGGTTATCTATGGTGTCATGTTGCAGTTGTTCGATTTGTCGGCCATTTTTTGCTTACATGGAATACAATTTGTCTGATTATTCACCTCAAAAAGATTAAAAATAGTCGTTCTCTTGATGAATAAACCTTTCTGATTATGAGAACAATTTAATTTCGGTGTTGGCAACGAAATCAGCACCACATAGCTTCTGACGGTCTCGAAGTGCCGTTGGAAACATTATTTTGACGGTTAGTGATTAAATGACGATTGTCTCTTCCTACCTACCGCATCACGCTTTTGTATTGTTGTTGTTTTGTTTTGCAATTGTATTCACTTGTTTTGTTGCTTTTTGTATTTTTTCATTGGCAGCATTTTTTGCAATGTTTGAGACAATTCTTTGTTTTTCTTATAAAGAAAATTGTGATTTGTGATGCAAATAAAAATAAATTTTCTCTCTCTCTCTCTCTCTCTTAGACTGCGTCAACAATATCTAGCACTATACTTTACTTGCATAAAACAAAAATAAAGACTTATATTTAACTCTATTTGTAAAATTACTTGCAATTGAAAGCTTACAATTCTATGTGTTTGCAATATAATTAAATACGTATGAGCTATTTTGACCATATATTGCCTTTTTATTCTTAAATCTTAATTTGTAAATTGTATTGTATTTGTAAATTGTAAATTGTATTTAATTTGTAATTTGTAAACCATTTTAAGGCTCAATTTTTTTTTCTTTCAGCTTTTTTCTTGATCTGGGGGTTGCCACAGTGTAAGATGCTCCTCCACAGCGTCCTGTTTCCAATGTCCGTCTCTTTTGCACCAATTTCTTTCATATCCTCCTTTACTACATCCAGAAATCTTCTCTTCGGCCTTCCTCTTTTCCTTCTTTCCCGGTAACTCTATTTCTATCACCATTCTTTCTATATACGAGTACTCCTGGTCTCTCCTCATGACATTTCCATACCGCCTCAGCTTACCCTCCTTCATCTTCATTTCAAACAGTTCTACCTTAACTGTACCCCTGATGTACTCATTTCTAATCTTATCTTTTTTCATCACTCCCAGAGAAAACCTCAACCTTCTTATCTCTCGAACTTCCATCTCTTCTACTTGTTTCTTTGTAACCGCCATCGTCCCAAGTCCATGCACCATTGCTGGTCTCACCACTGAAATGTACACTTTTTCTTTTACTCTAGCTGATAACATTCTGTCACAGATAACTCGCGATACTTTTCTCCATCCGTTCCATCTTGCCTGCACCTTTTTCTTTACCTCCCTCTCACAACTACCACTTTCTTGCACTGTTAATCCCAAATACTTAAATTCCTTTGCCCTTGGCGCTTTTGCGTCCTCTATTTTCACTGTTTCTTTGTCATTTCCTCCATTTACGCACAGAGACTCGGTCTTTACTTACTTACTTTCATACCTCCAGCATTCTAGTCTCCGCTCTACTTCTTTCCTGGTCTCTTCGCAGATCACAATATCATCAGCAAACAACATTGTCCACTTTGGTTCTCTCCTTACTTCGTCCGTTAACCTATCCATGACTACAGCAAACAAAACCGGATTTGACGCTGATCCCTAGTGCAGTTCGACTTTGACCTTGAAACTTTCTGTAGTTCCTACTGCAGACCTCACCACTGTTTCGCTTCCCTCATACATATCCTGTACAAGTTGCACATACTTTTCCGCTATTCCTCATTTTCTCATACAGTACCATAACTCTTCCCTCAGAACCCTGTCGTAAGCTTTTCCTAGGTCCACGAATACACATGTAACTCTCTTTGACCTTCCCTGTACTTTTTCATCAACATTCTTAAGGCAAACATGGCATCCATAGTTTCCTTTCCTGGCATAAAAACCATATTGTGGTTACTGATCTCAACACTATCCCTTAGTCTGGCTTCAATTATTCTTTCCCACATCTTTATTGTATGGTTTCAGCTTTATCCTCTATAGCTTTCACAACACTGTGCGTCCCCTTTGTTTTTATAGATTGGGAAAAGCACGCTCCTTCTTCATTTTTCTGGCATCCGTTCACCCACTTATAGTCTGTTGAACAGTCTGATCAAAAACTTTATCCCTATCTCTCCCATGCACTTCCAAACTTCTACTGGCAACTCGTCTGGCCTAACCGTTTTACCTCTTTTTATCCTCCTCAAAGCATTCTTTACTTCTTCTCTATGACACAATTAACCTCTTCGTTAACTAATTTTGCTTCATCTGTCCTAGGCTCTTCGTCAATTTTCTCATTTATCAGTTTCTCAAAGTATTCCTTTTATCTCTCTAACACTGCCTCAGAACTAACCATCACATTACCGTATTTATTCTTCATAACCCTCACGTACTGTAGGTTACATCTTTTCTCCCTCTGTCTCTCTGCCGAGCCAATCTATACAACTCCTTTTCACCTTCTTTTGTTTCCAATTTAGCATACAAATCTTCATACGCACGTCCTTTCGCCATCGCAACTGCCTTCTTTACCTTACTCTTCTTTTCCTTTTATATCATTTTACCATTTTCATCTCTGATTTTATCCCATGCTTTCTTTCTCTCTTTCTTTTCTTTTATTATTTATTTATTTTTTTATTTTATCTTTATATTTATCCTCCTTACTCGCAGGAAAGTGACGGAGGCGCTAATACATAGAGTAGGCAATTTTCCCGACCTGCTTTTGGAGATTCCAAGATATTGCTGTCCGCTTGTAATTTTTTAATAGAGATATGATTAAAATTTAGAACTGGTTGCCAAGACCACCTAGCAGGAAAAAATGCCGTAAAGTGTCTTTTCCAAGAACATAACAGAATGGCGCGAGTGGGTTTTGAACCGAGACCATGTCGATCATAAGCATCACGCCTTAACCACTCGAACACGCTGCTGACTATGCTCACCTGTACTTCCTTGTTCCACCACCATGTCCTCCTATCTCCTTTTCGTTTCCCAAATGTCATTCCCAGCACAGTTTCAGCTGTTTTTCTTCTCATTTTTGCTGTTTTCTCCCACTCTTCAGGTAACCCATCCTCGCCTCCCAAAATTCTGGTCACCTCCTTTCTAAACGCTTCTTGACAGTTCATCTCCTTCAGTTTTCACCATCTTATTTTTGGCTTTACTTTCTCTGCCTTTTTCTTTTTCACAATGAGAGCCATTTTACATACCAACATATGTGTTGCTTAGCGACGCACTTATTCACCATTACCTTACAATCTCACATTTCCTCCAGGTCCCTTCCTCTGTACGTCACATAATCTACTCGGGTATTTTTTCCGCCACTTTTATGCGTCACCCTGTGTTTGTCTTTCTTCTTGAAATAAGTGTTGACAACCATCAAATCCATCCTCTTTGCAAAATCCACAACCATCCGTCCTTCCTTATTTCTCGTTCTAGCGCCATGCCTCCCAATTACTTCTTTATCGCCTATGTTTCCTTCGCCCACATGTCTATTTAGGTCCACACCTAGCACTATCCTCTCTTGTTTTGATACACTTTCTATCAACCAATCCAGGTCTTGCCACAAATCATTTTCCCCCTCCATGCTGTTGCCAACCTGTGGAGGCTGCTAACCGTTAATGATTAATTTTGTAATTATACAAATTTAGCATTTGAAATTTTACCTATAGTTTTTATGACTTCAAAATTATATTTTAATGTCATTGTAAAGAAGGAGTTTTTTTGAAGAGGCGTTAGTTTAATTTTGTGCAAGAAGAAAAGAAAAATTAAACTATTAGTTTACACTTTTGCTGTTCATTAAATAATAAAAATATAACGCTTTCTGGTCCTCTATTAGATAATACTAGTTGCCTTCAAATTTGTCAATACAATGCTTAAATGCTTAGTCTTACATGTCACTCAAGCAAATAGAAACAAAAATTACAATGAAGTTCTGTTGTATAGAACCAAAAATCTTTTTATTACAATTCTCTAGCCCAGTTGTAGGCAACCTACGGACCGAGAAGGTTTCAAACAAATAATTACATAAGTTAATTTTTTTGGTTTTCAATCAAATTCTTGATTATTGCTATTAGCAATTACTGATATTTAGACACGAAAATTAAGAAATCCGAGCCAGAATCAAAGTGATAAAGACCTTTTTTTCATAGAGACCACTATAGTGCGGCCAGCAGACAAATTCAATTTCCACTTGCGGCCCACGAACTAAAAAGTTTGCCCGCCCCTGCTTTAGCCCTATAACTAGTCATTTAATAAAAACTTAAATAGGCCTACTACTTAAAATTCAACAGCCAAACTAATAACTATTATAGTTACATAGTATATGTATAACCAATAATTGAAAATATTTGAATTACTCTTGACTTTGTTTTACTATCTTTGATTAGTAGCCCTACAGTTGCTCAGAACAAAACTAGAAAATGTAATAGTTTGCATCCCGGTAGTGTTTGGAATCGCTGATCCAAACTGACTAAAAAATTGGCTCGGATAATTACTCAAATTAAGGACAACATATCTGGCGGTATGTTGTTATTTTAAAAATGATTTTACTGGCATCCTCAATTAAAAGATCAAAAATAAGTTTTTCTCCTGCGGTTTAACTAAAAATTAAAACTACTTTAACTAGGCATAACATATTCTCAAAAAGGCAAGCCGGGGCGCTCGTCAACAGAAAAAAATTTGTCTCCAAAAAGTAACGTTTTTAAAAAAAGTCTTTGTTTTGTATCAGTCTTTGCTTCAGTTTTGAATCAGTTTTGAATCAATTTGAATCCATTCTGTTGTGTCCTTGGGAAAGACACTTTACGGCACTTTCCCCTGCTTGGTGGTCTTGGCAAGCAGTTCTAAATTACAGTCATATCTCTACTAAATTACAAGCGGACAGCAATATCTTGGCATCTTCGGAAGCAGGTCGGAGTAATTGCTTACCTTATGTATAGCGCCTCCGTCGCTTTCCTGCGAGTCAGGAGGATAAATATAGAGATAAAAATAAATAAATAAATAAAAGTCTCGAATTTCATAATTTTTGTCCAAAAAAATTCAAGTGTTCTCCAAAAAAAAGAAAGCCTGCCCTTGGAGTATGTCTTTGATTTCTGGCGGGATTTCTGCCAAAATGGCCGGGACAAAACTCTAAAAATCGGTAGGTATGGTACGCCTAATTTTTATATAACTTTTTTTCTTTTTTATTTTTGATATTAATAATTTTTATAACAAAGCAACAACGGGAAGTGGAAGAACATAAAATTATTTTCAAACTCGATTGTGTTAACCAAGCTTTAAATAAAGATTATTCATTTATATCTAACTACGTGTAATATTTATTTTTGTACACTTGAGGGTCATTTATGTTTTTCACTTCTTTCTCCATTTCGCATTGTTTTATACTTGCATGCCATTTTCTCGCATTTGTTTTTTGCTTAAATTGCTGTAATTTACTGTACTGCCATATTTTCTCAAACTTAGTCTTTTTTACCGATATTTTCATATTTCATTACGTCACATATGTCTGTTTGTTACGTTTAATGCCGTTGTGTAATACTTGTTTTGATTGCATTTTCATTCCATTGCACCTGACGAAGTGGGCAGTAGCCCACGAAAACTTGTGCTCAAATAATAAAAATAGTCAACTTCAGTGCACAATGTTCTGTTTCTCTCATTTTATTTGAAAAGTTGACACGGCTTTCCCAATTCTATTCCTTCCAATTTTTTGATAATAATTTTTAGAAATGCTTAGTAAAATAAGAATAATTTTTAGAAATGCTAATGAAAACCGAAATATTTGTAACATTATTGATGAATACTGTTTTGGATTTACTTAAGTCGCCCTTCTCTCTAGAACTTGATTGACAAGTATCCTTATATTATTTGACTTTTGTTTTTAATTTTACCTTTAATCCTGTAACATAAATCAGCATAAAAATCGGTCCGAATACATGCCAGAACATAAAATTACTCACAGAAGTTAATGGGAGAGAAGAGTCAAAGAAATAATTGTTGCAATAAATGTAACGGCGTTGTTCCAAAGTTCGAGAAAATTAGTTGCACTTCGGCCAAAAAATGTCTCAATCGTACAAACGGGTTTCTTTGATCTCTCCGTCTCCTCGTTCTCAATACAAAAAAAGCTTTACCTCTCAAAATTGTGAGAGATGTAGAAAGAGAAAAAGACAATTAAGTTTGTATGCGTTTATCACCACTGTGATTCTAGCAGAATAACTCTCATATCTTACAGAAAAAAGAAAAAAAGCGAAAAAACCTTACGCAAATGACGCAAACCTTCATTCATTTCTATGCTACAAAAGAGAGCAACAATCTTCCACTATTCAGGATTAATTTAAAATATGTTCCCTATCGATTCAAATGACAAATTTGATATCACATTGATCAGAATTTAACGTAGATTTCAGATATAAATTCAAGTTCCGGCGACACTATATTAATTTTCGAACAAAATGCACTTGAATGACCTCCGCTTTACGAGATAATAATTAGCATCGACAGCATTTGAGTTAAAGTGATTTCGAGTTACGCTAATTCAAGGTTTATTTTGACCATGTTCCCTATCGATTCAAATGACAAATTCAACATCACATTGATCAGAATTTCACGTAGATATTAGATATAAATTCAAGTTCCGGCGACACTATATTAACTTTTCAACAAAATACACTTAAATGACCCCCGCTTTACGAGATAATAATTAGCGTCTATTACATTTTGAGTTAAAGTGATTTCGATTTACGCTATTTGAAGGTTTAATTTGACCGTATTTCCTATCGATTCAAATGACAAATTTGATATCACATTGATCAAAATTTCACGTAGATTTCAGATATAAATTCAAGTTCCGGCAACATCATATTAGTTTTTGAACAAAATGTACTTGAATGACCCCCGCTTTACAAGATAACAATTAGCATCGACAGCATTTTGAGTTAAAGTGATTTCGAGTTACGCTAATTCAAGGTTTATTTTGACCATGTTCCCTATTGATTCGAATGACAAATTTGATATCACATTGATTAGAATTTAACGTAGATTTCAGATATAAATTCAAGTTCCGGCGACACCATATTAGTTTCCTAACAGAATACAGTTGAATGACCCCCGCTTTACGAGATAATAATTAGCATCGACAGCATTTTGAGTTAAAGTGATTGCAATTTACGCCATTTGAAGGTTGATTTTGACCATGTTCCCTATCGATTCGAATGACAAATTCAACATCACATCGATTAGAATTTCACGTAGATATCAGATATAAATTCAAGTTCCGGCGACACCATATTAGTTTCCTAACAGAATACAGTTGAATGACCCCCGCTTTACGAGATAACAATTAGCGTCGACAACATTTTGAGTTAAAGTGATTTCGATTTACGCTAATTCAAGGTTTATTTTGACCATGTTCCCTATTGATTCGAATGACAAATTTGATATCACATTGATTAGAATTTCATGTAGATATCAGATATAAATTCAAGTTCCGGCGACACTATATTAGTTTTTGAACAAAATACACTTGAATGACCCCCGCTTTACGAGATAATAATTAGCGTCGACAGCATTTTAAGTTAAAGTGATTTCGATTTACGCTAATTCAAGGTTTATTTTGACCATGTTCCCTATCGATTCGAATGACAAATTTGATATCACATTGATCAGAATTTCACATAGACATCAGATATAAATTCAAGTTCCGGCAACACTATATTAGTTTTTGAACAAAATGCACTTGAATGACCCCCGCTTTACGAGATAATAATTAGCATCGACAGCATTTTGAGTTAAAGTGATTTCGAGTTACGCTAATTCAAGATTTATTTTGACCATGTTCCCTATTGATTCGAATGACAAATTCAATATCACATTGATCAGAATTTCATTTAGATTTCAGATATAAATTCAAGTTCCGGCGACACCATATTAGTTTCCTAACAGAATACAGTTGAATGACCCCCGCTTTACGAGATAATAATTAGCATCGACAGCATTTTGAGTTAAAGTGATTTCGAGTTACGCTAATTCAAGGTTTATTTTGACCATGTTCCCTATCGATTCGAATGACAAATTTGATATCACATTGATCAGAATTTCATGTAGATATTAGATATAAATTCAAGTTCCGGCGACACTATATTAGTTTTTGAACAAAATACACTTGAATGACCCCCGCTTTACGAGATAATAATTAGCGTCGACAACATTTTAAGTTAAAGTGATTTCGATTTAAGCTAATTCAAGGTTTATTTTGACCATGTTCCCTATTGATTCGAATGACAAATTTGATATCACATTGATTAGAATTTCACATAGACATCAGATATAAAATCAAGTTCCGGCGACACTATATTAGTTTTTGAACAAAATGCACTTGAATGACCCCCGCTTTACGAGATAACAATTAGCATCGACAGCATTTTGAGTTAAAGTGATTTCGAGTTACGCTAATTCAAGGTTTATTTTGACCATGTTCCCTATTGATTCGAATGACAAATTCAACATCACATTGATCAGAATTTTACGTAGATATTAGATATAAAATCAAGTTTCGGCGACACCATATTAGTTTTTGAACAAAATGCACTTGAATGACCCCCGCTTTACGAGATAATAATTAGCATCGACAACATTTTGAGTTGAAGTGATTTCGATTTACGCTAATTCAAGGTTTATTTTGACCATGTTCCCTATTGATTCGAATGACAAATTCAATATCACATTGATCAGAATTTCACATAGACATCAGATATAAAATCAAGTTCCGGCGACACTATATTAGTTTTTGAACAAAATGCACTTGAATGACCCCCGCTTTACGAGATAACAATTAGCATCGACAGCATTTTAAGTTAAAGTGATTTCGAGTTACGCTATTTAAAGGTTTATTTTGACCATGTTCCCTATCGATTCGAATGACAAATTCAACATCACATTGATCAGAATTTCACGAAGATTTCAGATATAAATTCAAGTTCCGGCGACACCATATTAGTTTCCTAACAGAATACAGTTGAATGACCCCCGCTTTACGAGATAACAATTAGCATCGACAGCATTTTGAGTTGAAGTGATTTCGATTTACGCTAATTCAAGGTTTAATTTGACCATGTTCCCTATTGATTCGAATGACAAATTCAACATCACATTGATTAGAATTTCACGTAGATATCAGATATAAAATCAAGTTCCGGCGACACTATATTAGTTTTTGAACAAAATGCACTTGAATGACCCCCGCTTTACGAGATAATAATTAGCATCGACAACATTTTAAGTTAAAGTGATTTCGATTTACGCTAATTCAAGGTTTATTTTGACCATGTTCCCTATCGATTCGAATGACAAATTTGATATCACATTGATTAGAATTTTACGTAGATATCAGATATAAATTCAAGTTCCGGCGACACTATATTCACTTTTCAACAAAATGCACTTGAATGACCCCCGCTTTACGAGATAACAATTAGCGTCTATTACATTT
Source organism: Diplosoma virens (assembly GCA_963680785.1). NCBI lineage: Eukaryota > Metazoa > Chordata > Ascidiacea > Aplousobranchia > Didemnidae > Diplosoma > Diplosoma virens. The sequence goes on from OY796894.1 coordinate 26,233,911, forward strand.
TGAGTTGAAGTGATTGCGATTTACGCTATTTGAAGGTTTATTTTGACCATGTTCCCTATCGATTCGAATGACAAATTCAACATCACATTGATCAGAATTTCACGAAGATTTCAGATATAAATTCAAGTTCCGGCGACACTATATTAACTTCCTAACAGAAAACAATTGAATGACCCCCGCTTTACGAGATAATAATTAGCATCGACAGCATTTTGAGTTAAAGTGATTTCGAGTTACGCTAATTCAAGGTTTATTTTGACCATGTTCCCTATCGATTCGAATGACAAATTTGATATCACATTGATTAGAATTTCACATAGACATCAGATATAAATTCAAGTTCCGGCGACATCATATTAGTTTTTGAACAAAATGCACTTGAATGACCCCCGCTTTACGAGATAATAATTAGCGTGTATTACATTTTGAGTTAAAGTGATTTCGATTTACGCTAATTCAAGGTTTATTTTGGCGATGTTCCCTATCGATTCGAATGACAAATTTGATATCACATTGATTAGAATTTCACATAGACATCAGATATAAAATCAAGTTTCGGCAACACTATATTAGTTTTTGAACAAAATGCACTTGAATGACTTCCGCTTTACGAGATAACAATTAGCATCGACAACATTTTGAGTTAAAGTGATTTCGATTTACGCTAATTCAAGGTTTATTTTGACCATGTTCCCTATTGATTCAAATGACAAATTTAACATCACATTGATCAGAATTTAACGTAGATTTCAGATATAAAATCAAGTTTCGGCGACACTATATTCACTTTTCAACAAAATGCACTTGAATGACCCCCGCTTTACGAGATAATAATTAGCATCGACAGCATTTTGAGTTAAAGTGATTTCGATTTACGCTAATTCAAGGTTTATTTTGACCATGTTCCCTATCGATTCAAATGACAAATTCAATATCACATTGATCAGAATTTCACGTAGATATCAGGTATAAATTCAAGTTCCGGCGACACTATATTCACTTTTCAACAAAATGCACTTGAATGACCCCCGCTTTACGAGATAACAATTAGCGTCTATTACATTTTGAGTTAAAGTGATTTCGATTTACGCTATTTGAAGGTTTAATTTGACCATGTTCCCTATTGATTCGAATGACAAATTTGATATCACATTGATCAGAATTTCACGTAGATTTCAGATATAAATTCAAGTTCCGGCGACACTATATTAGTTTTTGAACAAAATGCACTTGAATGACCCCCGCTTTACGAGATAACAATTAGCGTCGACAACATTTTGAGTTAAAGTGATTTCGATTTACGCTAATTCAAGGTTTATTTTGACCATGTTCCCTATTGATTCAAATAACAAATTCAATATCACATTGATCAGAATTTCACGTAGATTTCAGATATAAAATCAAGTTCCGGCGACACTATATTCACTTTTCAACAAAATGCACTTGAATGACCCCCGCTTTATGAGATAACAATTAGCGTCTATTACATTTTGAGTTAAAGTGATTTCGATTTACGCTATTTGAAGGTTTAATTTGACCATGTTCCCTATCGATTCGAATGACAAATTTGATATCACATTGATTAGAATTTCACATAGACATCAGATATAAATTCAAGTTTCGGCGACACCATATTAGTTTTTGAACAAAATGCACTTGAATGACCCCCGCTTTACGAGATAATAATTAGCATCGACAGCATTTTGAGTTAAAGTAATTTCGATTTACGCTAATTCAAGGTTTATTTTGACTATGTTCCCTATTGATTCGAATGACAAATTCAACATCACATTGATCAGAATTTCACGTAGATATTAGATATAAATTCAAGTTCCGACGACACTATATTAGTTTCCTAACAGAATACAGTTGAATGACCCCCGCTTTACGAGATAATAATTAGCATCGACAGCATTTTGAGTTGAAGTGATTTCAAGTTACGCTATTTAAAGGTTTATTTTGACCATGTTCCCTATCGATTCGAATGACAAATTTGATATCACATTGATCAGAATTTCACGTAGATATCAGATATAAAATCAAGTTCCGGCGACACCATATTCACTTTTCAACAGAATACAGTTGAATGACACCCACTTTACAGGAAAGTAGGAAGAACGGAATTATAAAACCCACAAAATTACAGAAAGGCCACAAAATTACAATTGAAGCGATTTTAACTCAAATTAATTCTAGTTTGAAAAAAAAAATTTGTTTTAGTAGTTGAGACTGATTATAATAAAGAATTGTTTGTACAAATGTGGTTTATAAATTCAAGATTGAATGTAATAAACGGAACGGCGATAATTGTTTCTTTTGGTCTACAGTGTAAAAAATTATTTATTTTAACTGAATATTTTAGCTGGCGTTCTTGTCAACTTTATAATGTGAATAGTTACAATTTTTCTTAATTAGGTTTTTTGATTTGAGTTTTTTAATAGTGGGATTGTAGGATTGACTATTATGTCTTTTTGATTAGAGTGGTTTCTGGTTTTCTATTCGCTGTTCTTGAGGGCGGCATGCTTTGGAAGTTCTTCAGTTTTTTCAATCACTTCAGTTTGTTTTCTTTTCGGTTTGTTTTTCCACTTATCGCCAATTGGTTTGTTTCTCTTTTCGGTTTGTTTTTCCACTTATCGCCAATTGCAATGTTTTTCAATTCTCAATTTTATTCCCGTAGCGATCAATAAACAAACGCTTCTGGTGTCCGACGTAGGGGGTGCATTTTTACGATTAATGATGACAAGCTTTTAGCAGTTGCTTGTAAGTGTTAAATTTTTTTCTCTAAAGTTTCCGTCGATTTTTGACCAACGAGAGTTCAGTTAAAATAAAATTGGGTTTATGATTTTTGGTTTGGTATTGTCACCAATATAGCATTGAAAAATAATCGTAATCGCGTAAATCGAAATCACTTTAACTTAAAATGTAATAGACGCTAATTATTATCTCGTAAAGCGGGGGTCATTTAACTGTATTCTGTTAGGAAACTAATATAGTGTCGCCAGAACTTGATTTTATATCTGAAATCTACGTGAAATTCTGATCAATGTGATATCAAATTTGTCATTCGAATCGATAGGGAACATGGTCAAATTAAACCTTGAATTAGCGTAAATCGAAATCACTTTAACTTAAAATGTTGTCGATGCTAATTGTTATCTCGTAAAGCGGGGGTCATTCAACTGTATTCTGTTAGGAAACTAATATGGTGTCGCCGGAACTTGATTTTATATCTGAAATCTTCGTGAAATTCTGATCAATGTGATATTGAATTTGTCATTCGAATCAATAGGGAACATGGTCAAAATAAACCTTGAATTAGCGTAACTCGAAATCACTTTAACTCAAAATGCTGTCGATGCTAATTGTTATCTTGTAAAGCGGGGGTCATTCAAGTGCATTTTGTTCAAAAACTAATATAGTGTCGCCGGAACTTGATTTTATATCTGATGTCTATGTGAAATTCTAATCAATGTGATATCAAATTTGTCATTCGAATCAATAGAGAACATGGTCAAAATAAACCTTGAATTAGCGTAAATCGAAATCACTTTAACTTAAAATGTTGTCGACGCTAATTATTATCTCGTAAAGCGGGGGTCATTCAAGTGCATTTTGTTCAAAAACTAATATGGTGTCGACGGAACTTGAATTTATATCTGAAATCTTCGTGAAATTCTGATCAATGTGATATCAAATTTGTCATTCGAATCAATAGGGAACATGGCCAAATTAAACCTTGAATTAGCGTAAATCGAAATCACTTTAACTTAAAATGTTGTCGATGCTAATTATTATCTCGTAAAGCGGGGGTCATTCAACTGTATTCTGTTAGGAAACTAATATAGTGTCGCCGGAACTTGATTTTATATCTAATATCTACGTGAAATTCTGATCAATGTGATATTGAATTTGTCATTCGAATCGATAGGGAACATGGTCAAAATAAACCTTGAATTAGCGTAAATCGAAATCACTTTAACTCAAATGCTGTCGATGCTAATTATTATCTCGTAAAGCGGGGGTCATTCAAGTGCATTTTGTTCAAAAACTAATATAGTGTCGCCGGAACTTGATTTTATATCTGATGTCTATGTGAAATTCTAATCAATGTGATATCAAATTTGTCATTCGAATCGATAGGGAACATGGTCAAAATAAACCTTGAATTAGCGTAAATCGAAATCACTTCAACTCAAAATGTTGTCGACGCTAATTATTATCTCGTAAAGCGGGGGTCATTCAAGTGCATTTTGTTCAAAAACTAATATAGTGTCGCCGGAACTTGAATTTATATCTGAAATCTAAATGAAATTCTAATCAATGTGATATCAAATTTGTCATTCGAATCAATAGGGAACATGGTCAAAATAAACCTTGAATTAGCGTAAATCGAAATCACTTTAACTTAAAATGTTGTCGATGCTAATTATTATCTCGTAAAGCGGGGGTCATTCAACTGTATTCTGTTAGGAAACTAATATGGTGTTGCCGGAACTTGAATTTATATCTAATATCTACGTGAAATTCTGATCAATGTGATATCAAATTTGTCATTCGAATCGATAGGGAACATGGTCAAATTAAACCTTCAAATAGCGTAAATCGAAATCACTTTAACTCAAAATGCTGTCGATGCTAATTGTTATCTCGTAAAGCGGGGGTCATTCAACTGTATTCTGTTAGGAAACTAATATGGTGTCGCCGGAACTTGATTTTATATCTAATATCTACGTAAAATTCTGATCAATGTGATATCAAATTTGTCATTCGAATCAATAGGGAACATGGTCAAAATAAACCTTGAATTAGCGTAACTCGAAATCACTTTAACTCAAAATGCTGTCGATGCTAATTATTATCTCGTAAAGCGGGGGTCATTCAACTGTATTCTGTTAGGAAACTAATATAGTGTCGCTGGAACTTGAATTTATATCTGAAATCTTCGTGAAATTCTGATCAATGTGATGTTGAATTTGTCATTCGAATCAATAGGGAACATGGTCAAAATAAACCTTGAATTAGCGTAAATCGAAATCACTTCAACTCAAAATGCTGTCGATGCTAATTGTTATCTCGTAAAGCGGGGGTCATTCAAGTGCATTTTGTTCAAAAACTAATATAGTGTCGCCGGAACTTGATTTTATATCTGATGTCTATGTGAAATTCTAATCAATGTGATATCAAATTTGTCATTCGAATCAATAGGGAACATGGTCAAAATAAACCTTCAAATAGCGTAAATCGAAATCACTTTAACTTAAAATGTTGTCGATGCTAATTATTATCTCGTAAAGCGGGGGTCATTCAAGTACATTTTGTTCAAAAGCTAATATAGTGTCGCCGGAACTTGAATTTATATCTGAAATCTAAATAAAATTCTGATCAATGTGATATCAAATTTGTCATTCGAATCAATAGGCAACATGGTCAAAATAAACCTTCAAATAGCGTAAATCGAAATCACTTTAACTTAAAATGTTGTCGACGCTAATTATTATCTCGTAAAGCGGGGGTCATTCAACTGTATTCTGTTAGGAAACTAATATGGTGTCGCCGGAACTTGAATTTATATCTGATATCTACGTTAAATTCTAATCAATGTGATATCAAATTTGTCATTCGAATCAATAGGGAACATGGTCAAAATAAACCTTCAAATAGCGTGAATCGAAATCACTTTAACTCAAAATGTTGTCGACGCTAATTATTATCTTGTAAAGCGGGGGTCATTCAAGTGCATTTTGTTGAAAAGTGAATATAGTGTCGCCGGAACTTGATTTTATATCCGATATCTACGTTAAATTCTGATCAATGTGATATTGAATTTGTCATTCGAATCGATAGGGAACATGGTCAAAATAAACCTTGAATTAGCGTAACTCGAAATCACTTTAACTTAAAATATTGTCGATGCTAATTGTTATCTTGTAAAGCGGGGGTCATTCAAGTACATTTTGTGGAAAAGTGAATATAGTGTCGCCGGAACTTGATTTTATATCTGAAATCTACGTGAAATTCTGATCAATGTGATATCAAATTTGTCATTCGAATCGATAGGGAACATGGTCAAATTAAACTTTCAAATAGCGTAAATCGAAATCACTTCAACTCAAAATGCTGTCGATGCTAATTATTATCTCGTAAAGCGGGGGTCATTCAACTGTTTTCTGTTAGGAAACTAATATGGTGTCGCCGGAACTTGATTTTATATCTAAAATCTTCGTGAAATTCTGATCAATGTGATATCAAATTTGTCATTCGAATCGATAGGGAACATGGTCAAAATAAACCTTGAATTAGCGTAAATCGAAATCACTTTAACTCAAAATGCTGTCGATGCTAATTGTTATCTTGTAAAGCGGGGGTCATTCAAGTGCATTTTGTTGAAAAGTGAATATAGTGTCGCCGGAACTTGATTTTATATCTGATATCTACGTGAAATGTTAATCAATGTGATATCAAATTTGTTATTTGAATCGATAGGGAACATGGTCAAAATAAACCTTGAATTAGCGTAACTCGAAATCACTTTAACTTAAAATGTTGTCGATGCTAATTATTATCTCGTAAAGCGGGGGTCATTCAACTGTATTCTGTTAGGAAGTTAATATGGTGTCGCCGGAACTTGAATTTATATCTGATATCTACGTGAAATTCTGATCAATGTGATATTGAATTTGTCATTCGAATCGATAGGGAACATGGTCAAAATGAACTTTCAAATAGCGTAAATCGAAATTACTTTAACGCAAAATGTTGTCGATGCTAATTATTATCTCGTAAAGCGGGGGTCATTCAAGTGCATTTTGTTCGAAAACTAATATGGTGTCGCCGGAACTTGAATTTATATCTGAAATCTACGTGAAATTTTGATCAATGTGATATCAAATTTGTCATTTGAATCGATAGGGAACATATTTTAAATTAATCCTGAATAGTGGAAGATTGTTGCTCTCTTTTGTAGCATAGAAATGAATGAAGGTTTGCGTCATTTGCGTAAGGTTTTTTCGCTTTTTTTCTTTTTTCTGTAAGATATGAGAGTTATTCTGCTAGAATCACAGTGGTCGTTTATCACTAAAGTTGAAGTTGGTAAAACTGTTTTAAAGTTATGACAAAATCCACGTTGTGTTCACAAAATTGGAAAAAATTAAAGGGTGAACTTACTTCCGAAAATTCTTCTAAAAAGCTCAAACGTAAGCTAAACGATGAAAGAAGTCATAAATCAAAAAAAAAATTGAAAAAATCTGATTCTACGATAAAAAAAAATCTTGACAGACCATTAGATAATAAGATCAAAACCAAAACAGTATCCAAAGATGAAGACAGCAGTTTTCCTCGAAAGCAAGCAACTTCTACTAACTTGCAATCTAGTATTCCCTCAACACCTGATATTTGGTTTGATGATGTTAGCATGCATGATATTATTGCTGCAGAAAAAGGCACTAAACTTTCTAAAAATCGTAGTAGTGGTAACAAGCAGTTGGATCATTCTAGCTTGGTTAAACCTAATGCTTCAAATGGCTTAACTCAAGTAAGTTATTCAACTTGCTATTTGATTTATGTATTACTTGATTATTTTTGATTATCTGTTAAATTAGCCAACAAATAAAAAATCTATAGATAGTACTAAAAAGTATTAAACAGTTTACAGTTATAGGTTTTTACTGTTTGTTTATAAAATTTTCATTAAACAACAAGGTAATGCATTTAAAAAAATTTAAGAGTTATTAAAAATTATGTAAAGCAGATTTTGAAATGAATTTAAAAACTATTATATATATGTAAATGCAAGTATTAAAACTAAGGATGTATCAAAACTATTGCAAAATACATGAGTCTTAAAAATCTAATCTCATGCATGTTTTTGGATCTTTTTAAAAAGTCAGCATAAGTAATTTTTTTGGTTAAACTAATCCAGAATCCTACCTGCAGCAGCAGGATAGTATAAAAAAGAAAACAAGAGGAAAAGCATCTCTTCAAAAAGCAATAGTAACTACAGGAGAATCCATGTTACTTTTACTTGAAAAAATTGCTTACAGTGACTTCATGTTTCTTAAAATGATGACATGAGATTAACGATTAATTAACTTAAAGTAGGTTAGATATGAAGGGATTTTTATCCAAAGAGAAGTTTTTTTGGAATTGCTAAACAAATTTGTGACTTTTTGGAAAAAGAATTACTTTAGCAAAACAGCACACACTTTTTTGTATTGAAATGTAACTTTCAGAGTAATACATAATATTTTTTTTTTTTTTTGTTGAGTGTGTTGCTGTAGTGTTCATGGTGTAGTTTTAGCAGATTTAGTTATTGTGACTAATTAGACAATGATCAAAATAGTACTAGTCCTGAAGTGGTCATAACAAGCAGAGCCTACAGTAGAATTGTTTTTAAAAATCTGCTTAATCTACTTTAATGGGAGATAAGTCAAGCAACATTGTTAATAAATTAAGCAACAACAATTAACTCTTTTTGATGGAAGGGTTTAACAAGGACAATGTGACAACACAAAAAAGGTGAAAAAACTGAGCCAGCTTTCTTTTCTAATCTTTTATTTTTTTGCATTGTGAACAATCTTTAAATTTTAACACAAAGCAGTAAAAATCACAGTTTGTGAAGAGTTAAAGGTTATTTATTTAATACTAGAATGACGGAGCGTGACGATTGACACAAAATCATTTTTTAATTTTGCCAAACACAATAACGGTTTAATTTTATTTGATCAAATTTTTTGACTTTTAATATTATCATGTAAACTACAATCAAGAGCAGTTATATGATATTAACACTACCAAGAGAGAAATTGAACACATGACTACCTAGAAAGACAGCGTGTGTCAATTGTTGTGCTGTGGTTGTAAAGGAAAAACATGATCAGATCATAGATTCTTATGCTGTATATAGCTCTATCACTTTTTATCTTGTGCCTGGAACAAACTGCTTGTTTGCCATTTCTTACTTTTTATTGTTTCAGCACTTAGATTGTTCCACATTAGGCGCTTTTTGTGGGAAACAAACACTACAATAGTTGTAGTTTGACTTTTTCTTATCAGCATCTCATTATTAACATCACTTTCAGTTATCACTATTAGCAGTTCAGAGCACAGTGTATAAAATTGTGATGTTATTTTCGAAAATGCAAATGTTTGCAGTAGCCTGAAACAGTTACTGTAGCTCAGTAAAACTCACCATGTTTTTGCATAAGTTGCCTTTAGTTATCATCTTTTAAATTTTACTTTTCAAAGAAAGGACTAGCAAATATTTAGGCAATTACATTAAGCAGTTTTAAAGGCTATAAAAACAGACTACCATATTTTCTCAATTGTAAGTCGCCTTTGATTGTAAACCACATGTAATAAGTACTAAAATTTAATGTAAGCCTCCCTCAATTGTAAACCACTTTTAATAATTGCTATAATTAAATGTAAACTGCCATTTAAATTAAATAAAAGTATTTCATGAATTTATTTATATTGTAAAAACACATTCATCATCACTACTATCAAAGTCATTAATAATATCATTCAAATTCCCTGTTACTTCCTCATCATCAGCATCATTTTGTTCATTGCGTAGACATAATATTTTAGTTGCATCATTAGTGGTGATTCCACATACATCAAAAGAGTTGATTATAATGTCCGTCAAAACTTTATTCCACGCTTCAACAACCCACTTCATTTGTTGCAAGTGACTTGGTGCTTTTTCCACTGGTTGTGTATTTGAATTCGCCTTTTTGAAATCACATATATAATTCACAAAAGTTTTGCTTGAATGGTTAATGCTAACATCAAGTGGTTGCAGGTATTTTGTGCAGCCACCAGGAATTACTGACATTACGGTGTTGCACAATTTTAATTGGTTTTTTATATCCTCAGTTATGTGGGATTTAAAAGAATCCCATACAAGCATATTTTAGTAAGTCTTTCTAAAACAGACATAATCTAGTTGAGTTTGTTGATGCTTAATCCAATGCAGTTGCTTTACTTAACCAAGTTTTCTATAAATGTTTACTGTAGTTGGAAAATGTAAGCCGCCCCCGAAAGTAAACCACAAAAATGTTGACTAAAAAAATTGTAAACCATGGCTTACAATCAAGAAAATACAATAATTACATTTTTTCTGTAATAATGATATATATTTTTAGGTACAGTAGTATTTTCAGTATATTAGTTTTCATAAGCTAACAATCGAAATGTCAAAAAGAGAGTCTGCATTACAAGCACTTGAAATGATGCAGGCTCTTCTATCAAATTCTTCTGATGGAGAGTTTTCAGACAATGACGAATATGAAGCTGTAAATGTAGTAGAGGCAGCAGCTGAGCTTCAAGCAGAATCTTTTGATTTTGAAGATGAAGAAACTGTTGTGGTACTCCCTTTCAGGAGTGAAAAAAATATGGGCAGTCTCATGACAAAAACCAACCTGCTGACAGCACCAATGCAGATGCACCACAGCCCACACCACAAAGTAAGGATGCATCACTTTGGATGTTGGTTACAACATCCCAATGTGTGCAAGGTCACCTGCAAAAGCAAAACATAATAAACTTTCACTCCAGTCCAACTTCCTATGCTGCACATTGCATTCCACAAAACAGTGTAGTCTCTTCTTTTAGAATTCTTTTCATTGAGCCCATGTTGAGACATATTAGGAAACGTATGATAACTGAAGCCCAGCAAGTCACTGGAAATGACAAATGGTCTGTCTGATTGGATGATTTGGACAAATTCATTGGCTTAGTTATTGCTTGAGGTGTTATTAGTAGTCATACCTTGCCTATGTATATGCAGAGTATGTGGACTGTGGAGTGCTATCTAGGGGTGCAATTTATTTAGCAAAACTATGCCATATGATAGATTTTCAGAAATAATGAAGTATCTTTGATTTGACCTAATAAGCAAAAGAAGACAAAATCTCTTGCAAGATCAATTTTGTTTACCATTGTCACTGTGGAATCCATTTATTGAAAATTGCCAGAAGACATACATTCCTGATGCAAACATTACAATTGATAAACAGTTGTTGCCATGCAAAGCAAATTTATCCAGTACATGGGCAACAAACCAGACAAGTTTGGTTTGAAATTCTGGGTGGCTGTGGATGTCAAAACAAAGTACTTATTCAATGGCGTTTCTTATTTAGAAAAAGATGAATCCGGACTTGACAATGTGAGTGTGCCAATTAGTGTAGTCATGAAACTGATGAGTCTATTATTTGGAAGAGGCTATGACATCACTTGACAACTATTTTACATCATTGAATCTTTCATTGCACCTTGCGCACAAAAGATGCAATATAGCTGAGACAATTTGTCAGAATCAAAGAAAAGTGCTGAAAGTTTTGAAAACAACAAGGCCATTGCACAAAACTATAATTTTAAAATCAACCAGATCAACTGCTGTGACTATAACCTTTTCTTGCACCTTGTGCACAAAAGATGCAGTATAGATGGGACGATTTGTCAGAATCAAAGGAAAGTGCTGGAAGTTTTGAAAACAACAAGGCCATTGCACGAAACTATAATTTTAAAATCAACCAGATCAACTGCTGTGACTATAATGACATATCAGTGCAAGAGATTCAAATCTGTAAGTATTTTGAGTACTGTACTCTTCATCCTTATGTTACCATCCCAGAAAAAGGCAATCCTAAGAAAAAGGCAGACACATTCTATTTTACAATAGCACTAAATGTGGAGTTGATGTACTGAATCAAATGTCCCTGTTGTTCTGTGAAAGCAGCTAGCAGGTGGTGGCCCATGCAAGTCTTTTACAATGTTTTGAATTTAGCTCTCATCAACAGCTGGATTCTTTATAAAAAGGTGACCAAATCCAGCATCAGTCGTCATGCTTTTATCCAACAGGTGAGTGAAGAGCTTACTGGTGCCAAGCTCGCAATAGAGTTTGTTCCATTCATAAGAAGGTCCAATTTGATGCACCTAAAGAATTGCAAAATGCAGGAACCAATCCACATACGAGTGTGTTGCTTGCAGAAAACCAATCTGCAGAAATTGTATTGAAAAAATCATAATTGTTTTTTCTCACAGTATTTCAAGCATAGTCATGGCATCTCTTGGTTAAACACTTTCTGCAGATTGGTTTTTCAACTTGCTGCGATTTATTGATCTATAGATATTATCAGAAACTGGCTTTAGTTATGTCCATGGTTAAGCTATTTAAAAGTCACTGTGTAAAACACAATAGTTTATCAAAATTTTAGTGTGTGTGGTATGAGAATATTGTTGAAATATAAATTGAATGTGTAAAATCACAACATTAAACTCTTAAAACCAAACATAATAGAAAAATGAATTACTGCTTAGTGTTTAAGTTTTCCAGCGTGAGTCCTCTTTCATGGCTTTAACAAATTTACTTTGCATCAATTATCTCCTCTTAAGTATACAAAACAAAAAAGCAAAAAAGCTTGTGTTAAAACAAAATTTTTATTTGAATAATACAGCTGCGCCAATTGATGTGTCCCATCCTTCTAGGTAGTTGGAAATTAACCTCCTTCTAGTGTTAAATGATTAAAAATTATCACCAATTTAATTGTTGCTATTCCAGTTCTTTGCAACAAATGCTGTGATTGAGTTTGCAGTGACTTTTTGATGATACCTCTGTGGTTACTATTATTATACTCTCGGGTATCTCCAAAAAGTCACTGTAAGCAATTATTCTTTGTAAAACTAGATCAGAACCCCCTGTGGTTACTATCATTTTATGAAAAAGTCTTTTCTTGGTTTCCCTTCATTTTTTACTGGTGCTGTAAGGAGAATTTTCAGTTACTGACAAAAATTGCTTATGGTAGGTTCTTGAGAAGACCCAAATATTTAGATATTAGTTTATACAATTGTAAAATAAAAATTTTTTTATGAATTACACTAAAGAATTTTTAAAATTTAAAGAATTTTAATACCAAAGAATTAAAAAACTCAATCTGTATTACTTGGCCTATGCTATTTCCTTTTACAGACAAAATTTTTGATGTGGATTGTAAGTCACAAAAGTTAATCGTCGTCGTCGTTTGAAGGGTATCCACTCCAGGTCAGACACAAACAGGACTGGGGCCAAGGGTTTATCCTTTTACTACCCCAGACTGCTGTACTGCCTGGATCAGATGCTGGCAGTGATGTCATTAAGCCATCATCGAGTTTCATCATCCAAAACTGTCAGATCTCGTGCTCCATGTGGTGCCTGATGTATAGGGCATGCTGTTAGTACATGGTCTGTGGTTTGCTCAGAGGCGCTACACTCGCAATTCGGTGAAGGAGCGAGACCCCATTTGTGCATGGACGAATGGAATCGCCCAACACCAAGTTAATGAAATTAATTGAGGATTTTACATTGAGATAATTAATTATTTAAGTGTAAAAACTTATGCTTTGACAGTGTCACTTTTACACACTTCTGGCTTTAATAGATTTGTATTTTTAACTGTGTCAGTTCTATGGAAAGAAATAAAAAAGTTTCAAAATAATCAAGGAAATTCATGTTATTATAATAATTGGAAATCATTGTGTCACCTAATTTAATGTGACAGCCAACTAAATAACAAGATAAAATTATAGTCAAGGAGGCCAATATTAGGTAGTAAAAGCATTTGCCTTTGTAAACAGTAACCTAGTTGGAAATTAGTAATGTATTGCAGCAAATTCTCGTCTTGAAACTAATCGTTCATTGCTTAAAATGTTCAATTATTTACTTTAAAAAACATTTATAAATGCAATGACTCTAGTTTTTTTCAATAATATATTAAAATATGTTTCATGATGTATTACATTCTATGGTTTTCTAGTTTTTTGTTACACAGTAGAAAAGTTGTTGTTAGGAGCTAAAGAACATTTTTTTTTTTTCAGTTAATTGAGTGACTGTTAAATTAATATTATAAATTTATAAAGATTAATTTTTTTTGTTTTTCTGTAAATGTAAATTATTTAGACCCTTGGGATAAAATGTGCATTAGTTGGAATTGGAGAAAGAAATGAAAGCTCTGTTGCAAGAGTTTGTATTGTTAATCAATTTGGAAAAACGATTTACGACAAATATATTGAACCTCAAGAACCTATTAAAGATTACAGAACACGTATTAAGTAAGTCTAAATTGCATTACTTTAATTTTTAAAAAAAATTATGTTTTATTGAATAAGATTTATGAATTATTTACTTGATTAAAGATAGTAGTAAATATTGTAAATTCATTGTAAATTCAAAGCTTGTACATGGAAATTGATTGAGTGTAAAGCATACCCACATTTAAACAGTTCACTAAATATCAGAAATTTTGCTGCTACCATTATAAAAAATAAAAATAAAAAAAAACAAAGAAACTATGTATGTATGTATGTATGTTTTTTTGATTTCTCAGCTGCAACAACATAAATCAAAGCACAAAAAGGAAGCAGCAAGAAACAATATATGTTGTAGGACATTCAAACAATACATTGTACAGATATAGCAAATGTCATTATAGTCTGCATGCTCATTGCACCTTTGTCTTAAAACCATATACTTAAATCCAAAAAGTTTAAATAACATATTTTGCATACGATTGATAGATAGATAGCATAATTGTTGTTTTTTATTCTAATGCAATATAAAATTTAGGTTTGCAATTACAGAAACTGCAATAATTTAATTTTTTTAGCGTTTGCAGTGAATTTGCAACCAGATCATTTCCTTTGTTTTTAAGTATCTTAAATTAAATATTTTCTACTAACGATGTATTTCTGATTTAAGATTGCAGTTTTATGTACTTTAAATTGAGATAAGTAAAGCCTTGAGCCAAATAAAAAATATATTATCGGAGGGTCATTCCATGACAAATCACCACAAAAAAAATTTTTTTTAACCACTACATCTGGTTTTGATAAAAATTGGTGTATGTGATTATCTTATAGCCGTGCAAATATTACGTTTCTACAACTAATACTTTTTGAGTTATAGGGGGCAAAGTTTTGGGGGAGTCAAAAAATCCTTTTCAAAAAACGCTTATATCTTCCTCAAGATATGTTTAAATTATAACATGTTATATATGATTGAAATCAGAAAAGAACAAGGAATTTGAATATAATATCAAAAATTTTATAAATATTAATATAAAAGTTATTTATTTTTTAAAAAAATTTTTTCCTGCTATCCCCCCAAGAATTTTGAAAACCCCCACAAAAATTTTTGAAAAAAAATTTTGATTCATAAGCCTTAAAAATGTACAATAAAAACAATGGGTATAGACCGTTTATTATGCTTAACACTCAATACAAATGATTCACTAAAGCAATTTTTAGAGCAAATATTTCCAAAAATTCAATTAAAATGTGAAGGATTTTCCTGCATACCTCAATTTTAACATTGAGGATCTTGGCAATGTTTTCTTGGCATTTTAGATTCTAAATAGTTTAAAATAATTTATAATATCTAAAAAAAAAAAACATTTAATGGGGATTAATGTAGGTATCAGATATTGTGGAATGTGCAAACTAAATAGCATGTGTAATATGGCAGTGTGGTCGAGTGGTTAAAGCACTGAGCTCATGATCAACATTGTCTTGGTTCAAAACCCACTTGCGACATTCTGTTATGTCCTTGGGAAAGACACTTTACAGCACTTTCCACTGCTTGGTGGTCTTGGCAAGCAGTTCTAAATTACAGTCATATCTCTATTAAATTACAAGCGAACAGCAATATCTTGGCATCTCCAGAAGCAGGTTGGGGTAATTGCCTACCCTATGTATTAGCGCCTCCGTCACTTTCTTGCAAGTCAGGAGGATAAATATAGAGATAAAATAAAAATAATACCTCTGATAAATATGACTGTATAGGTATTATAGTAAAAAATCAAAATCTTTCTATAGCCATCAGCACTACTAGCCATAACTCCATTGTTAATGTAATAGAATTATACATGACAAATACATATACAAGTTATACATTTTTTATATTTTTTTCTTCATTGACAACAAAAATAAAAAGACATATACAAAAGAATGAAAAATCACGTATATAGTACAATGCAATTGCTGCCAGAAGAAGATGCTAGCAAAAGACCTTTTACGTTACCATATGTGAGCTAGCACCTTTAACTATTTAAATCAGATGCTATACATACATATAAAAAATAAAATTGCAATATAAACAAAGACAAACCAAATAAAGAAAATAATATTTATCAAGGTTAATCATAAAAAATATGGTGTTGTGACAATTGATTAAATGACACTTGATTGTACACACTTGATTGAAACAACACTTGATGAAAACAGTACTTGAACGAAACGACACTTGATCGAAACAACACTTGACCGAAATGACACATGATCGAAATTGACAGTTGATAAAAAAAAAAAGATTTACTTTTGTATGTTTTTGTGATTAAACAATGTCTTTGTTACTGTAAATTAGATTCATAAAAAGCAAAGGTCATCAGTAAGAGAACAGTTTGTGTTCATTTTTTTAATTTTTGGTCAATGTCAAGGTCAGGGCTTTTTAAAGAGTTTCCTGGGCTCAGCATTTTTAGGGGGGGGCAACAAGTAGATTTTATGCCATAGTTATGTTTCGTTAGATGTCTATTGCTGCCATTCCTTTGCATTCAATTTACATTGTAGTCAGCATTGTGTGATGGCCCCACCCTTGCAGACCTTTACAGAAATAAGAGACAGACTAAAAGGGAAAATCTTTTTTAGAGATTACTATGTTTTTGGGACAAAAAATTAACAAAACCAGGACAGAGTCAAAGTGAAAAGTTCTAGTTTCTTTTAGTGATCACTATGTTTTTGGGACGAAAAATTAAGACAGATTTAAAGTTGTAAATTTTCTTTTTTCTTGTTTGATCAAATGTCATTTCAATCAAGTGATGTTTCAATCAAGTGTCATTCGATCAACTGTCAGGTCATGAAAAAATATACTAATAGAAATAAAAACAATTTAAAAACATTACAATTTACAAATTGTTCAAATTACAACATACTGACACAATTGAAAACAATTCAAATACATTACATATTACAGTTTACAAACAGAATTCTGTAAATTGTTAAAAATTACTGATACAGTTGTTTATAAGAAATGATTTATAATTAATTTTAAAATTATGAAATGAGTTTTCATTAATGGTTTAGGAATTTTGCATATCTTTACACCATTGAAATATAACATCTTTTAGTAAAATCAGAAGATACATACAGTTACTAAAAACCAGGGGTGTGGAGCCAGAGCCTGGAGCAGGAAGAAATTTTAGGGTCTGGAGCTGGAGCTGGAGCCAGAGCCACATATTTAAAAAATGTGAAGCTGGAGCTACATATTTTCAAAAAGTTGAAGCTGGAGGCAATTTTTTAATAGGTTGGGATGGAGCCTAATATTTTGAAAGGCTGGGAACCAGTAAAGTTGCACCAGCTAAATTCCAGCTTTGTATTGTATTAAAAGAACATAGCTAAATTTTTTTACTCAAATTAAATATTATGTTTTAGAGTTGCCTCTAGTATATTTGATTAATCAGAAATATATAGTGCTATTATCCTTTGCTTGAGTTGATTAATGTTCTGCCTCCCAGGGAGGCATGGAATGATGTTGATCAAGTTTGAATATTTAATGCCACTGAGAAATGGAAATTAAACTTACCTTAAATAGTTTATGTAAGCATGCTCTAGCTAAATTTAATAATTGTTTACTGAGCAAATGCTCCTTTTTTTTATCTCTCTATTTATCCTCCTGACTCGCAAGAAAGCGACGGAGGCACTATTACATAGGGTAGGCAATTACCCCAACCTGCTTCCGGAGATGCCAAGATATTGCTGTTCTCTTGTAATTTAGTAGAGATATTACTGTAATTTAGAATTGCTTGCCAAGACCACCAAGCAGGCAAAGTGCTGTAAAGTATCTTTCCCAAGAACACAACAGAATGACACAAGTGGGTTTTGAACCGAGACCATGTTGATCATCAGTTCGGTGCTTTAACCACTTGACCACGCTGCCAACTTTTAAGAGTCATGGTCACTTTTAGAATGAAACATTTCCAAAAAAAGTTAAGTAGGCAGCATGTTCAAGTAGTTAAAGCACCAGGCTGATGATCAACATGGTCTCGGTTCAAAACCCACTTATGCCGTTCTGTTCTTGGGAAAGACACTTTATGGAACTTTCCCCTGCTTGGTGGTCTTGGCAAGCAGTTCTAAATTGCAGTAATATCTCTATTAAATTACAAGCATACAGCAATATCTTGGCATCTCTGGAAGCAGGTCGGGGTAATTGCCTACCCTATGTATAGCACCTCCGTTGCTTTCCTGCGAGTCAGGAGGATAACTATAGAAAATTAAAGAAAAAATAAAGTATTGAATTTGATCATAGCACACATAAATGAACAGTTTAAGGCAGGGGTGTGGAGTCAAAGCTGGAGGCAGAGCCTGGAGTGGGAAGAAGTTTTCGGGTCTAGAGCTGGAGCTGAGCCAGAGCTAGTCATTCTAGAATTCTGGAGCTGGAGCCATAGATTTTATTGCTAGCTCCGCACCCCTGGTAAAAACAAATCAATTTTTTATGTGATGAGATTTATAATTATGAAGTTGTTCATTGAATGTTCATTGAAAGTAATCCGAAAAAGATTCTGGTAGCATATTATGCATATACTTAAACATGAACTTTGCATAAGTAAATTTAATAACATTGTTTATTTTTAAGACATTAAATTTATGAAAAAAATAATTTATATTTGTTGATTTTGGTAAAACTAAACAAGAAAGAATGAACTTATTTTGATGGACCTGAATAGGAGGCAGCATTGATTTATTAGCTCTTCTCCAATTCAATACAGAGTTTTAGACTTCAGATTAAAATAATGCAAAATAGATAGTTTTTAATGTCGCTAGGGCAGCACAGTGTCTGAGTTTACATACTATGCCACAAACTTTAGAAAGTTGTTAAATGCTCATTTCAAGTTACCCCAAGGTACTTCAAACTACATTTTCTTTCAATAAAATGACCATTGATGGTAATATTAAAGGGATCAATAAAATTTTACTTTTGTTACTGAATAGTACAAAATAGGTTTTAGAGTAGTTTGATAATAGTTCATTTGACTTCTATTAAAAACAATTCTTTATTAACATTATTTTGCACAGATATCAAATAGAATAATCTTCATATTAGATACATTTGAAAGATCATTTATTTAGAGTAGGAATAACAGGGGTCCAAGAATTACACCCTGTGGTACTCCACATTTAAGTTTAGTCAAATCAGATAAAATATTTTTTATTTTTGTACATTGAATTCTATTACTTAGGTATGATTTTATGATAAATACGACCTTGCCTTTTAAGCTAAACTATATATTAAATTTTTTCTATTGATATATCATGATCATGATTAATAGTGTCAAAAGCTTTGCTTAGATCTAAAAACACAGAGCATGTAAATTTGTTGTTATTAAAATTAGATAGTAGTTTACTACAGATGGTTGCTAAATACCAAATGTTTAAAAATCATACTTATTATGAATTAAATACCTATTAAACATTAAAGTTACTATTGCAACTCCCTGCTTTAAAATGAAACTGATGCCAATCCAACAACATTGTATTTTTAGCAAAATGAGGGGGACATTGGTTCTATATTTAGGTAGGCCTAACATCATTTAATCGTAAGTTTAGCAACTAGGTATCTATTAATGCAATAAAAAGTGAATGCTGTTCAAAAGTATTGCCATATTTATGTTTTTAGGACTGAGATAATAACTTAATGGATAATTTTTTTTTTAAATCCATTAAATTGAGTAAAATTTTTCCTAAAAATTGCTTTAGTGAATCATTTGTATTGAGTATTAAGCATAATAAACGGTCTATACCCATTGTTTTTATTGCATATTTTTAAGGCTTACTAATTAAAATTTTTCAAGAATTTTTTTGGGGGTTTTCAAAATTCTTGGGGGGTGGTGGGGAAAAATTTTTTTTAAAAATAACTTTTTTATATTAATATTTATAAAATTTTTGATATTATATTCAAATTCCTTGTTCTTTTCTGATTTCAATCATATATAACATGTTATAATTTAAACATATCTTGAGGAAGATGTAAGCGTTTTTTGAAAAGGATTTTTTGACTCCCTCAAAACTTTGCCCCCCTATAACTCAAAAAGTATTAGTTGTAGAAACGTAATATTTGCACCAGTGGGTTTTGGCTATAAGATAACCACATACACCAATTTTTATCAAAATCCGAGATGTAGTGGTTAAAAGCCTATGGCGATTTGTCATGGAATGACGGAGTAATTGAGATGTATGTACTAAAAATACATATGTACTTTAAATTGAGGTAAATCCTTGAGCCAGATAAAAAATAAATCCTTGAGCAAAAAAAATATATATATTGTCGGCAGCGTGGTCGAGTGGTTAAAGCGCCGTGCTCATGACCAACATGGTTCCGGCTCAAAACCCACTCGCGCCATTCTGTTGTGATTTTGGAAAAAACACTTTACGGCACGTTCCCCTGCTTGGTGGTCTTGGCAAGCAGTTCTAAATTAAAGTCATATCTCTATTTAATTACAAGCAGACAGCAATATTTTGGTATCTCCGGAAGCAGGTCGGGGTAATTGCTTACCCTACATATTGCGCCTCCGTCGCTTTCCTGCGAGTCAGGAGGAGGAATATAGAGATAAAATAAAAAAATAAAATATTTGTTGTTTTAGTGGAATCCGCCAACGAGATTTTAAAGATGCCAAAAAATTTAAAGTCGTGCAAAAAGAAGTGTCAGATATAATTAAAAAAAGAATTCTTGTCGGATATTATTTACATGAAGAATTGAAACTGCTTTTTCTCAGCCATCCTAAAAAATCGATTATCGACATTGCCAAGTAAGTCATACGTACAAGTTTTTATTTGAAAGTGTTCCAATAAATCTATGGTAATTTTGAAATGCAATAGAATAGATGGTAAAAGAAAGCATGTCAAAGTCACAAATACCACATTATGGGACACGTATTGTCCGTCTGGCATAAGTTACCCGTTGTTCGCAGATGCTCTTTATCGTGTGTTATTCGTTTCTACAAACCAAATTGCTTTGTTTTGTTAGCTAGATATTTAAAGTCGCATTAAAAAGTTTTTAGCTTGTTTTATTACCTCGAACATTTTTTTAGACATTCAGCTTGTAGAAGCTTTGGGAAAGGCCGATCTCCCAGCTTAAAACTTCTTTGCCTCAAACTCTTGCAGACTGACATCCAAACAACGGAACGAAACACAATGGAAGATGTTCAGGCAGCGATGAAATTGTATATGGTTTATAAGCCTCAGTGGTATCGAAAAAGATTTAAAATTGTTCACAAGCGCGATAGCTAGCTTGTATACTTTCCCGAATGAAATAAATTTTTACTTTAAAATAAAGATGTGATGTAACCCAAATCTATTTTAAAGCCAACAAAATCAAAAAGTGCTGAATTTTTTTAGATATTGTTAGCGAATAAGAAAAATTTTTTACTCCTTGCAAGCAGTCTGAAACTGTCACATTAGATCTACGCCAATGTATAAAGTTACATTGGTGTGATATTTTCGTAGTTTATTTGCCCGTAGCACTAGCTTAGACCAAGGTGAACGAAATTTTTCAGTTCTGTTGACCACTTTTTAAAATTGTTAAAATTTACGGTCTACTGTTGATTGAAAACTGTTCTAATAAAAGTCCAAAATTGGCTTTTCACATTTAAAGACCAAAAAATTAAAAATTTTTAGTTAGTTTTTATTTTTGAAGTTGAAACGATCGTCAATGCCCGATTTCCTCTAACTGTTACTAGGACTATTATAAAAGGCCAGTGCTCCTCATCATAGACAAGATTTCAATTGTTAAAATTGTTTATTGAGCCGCAAAAAATCCCTTTGCTGTTTCCATTTTGGACCACCCTTGCTTAGACTATAGTTACAAGGTATGTGGAAGCGGCTAATTCGTCACCGCTTCCACTAACAAAAAACAAGTAAACGACAGTTGACTTAGCACTACGAAATTTGTCATTTACTACAATCAAAAAGTGTAAACAAAAATACGAAAGTGGCAAAAACGACAAAAAGAAGGAAAAATAAAAACAAACAAAACAAAAGACAGCGAAAATAAAATAATTTCAACTTTACACGGATTTATTAGTCCGCATAAACACAATGCCACCAGTTAATTCATTGCCCATTCGGACTGTGTTTTCATGAAGTGCGAACTTTAAGTGGGAGAACATACGTTCAACGAATACCTACGTGCAGGGTAAACAGCTAATGATTCGCGATATTGGTTGTACAATAAAGGGTATTTGGAAATAATGTCCCAAAATTTGGCAGTTTTAATCTTCCCAGCCACTCTAAATCAACAAGCGCCTCACAAATGCAGTAACACCAGATTTTGCGGAGGCCGTAGCTGAAGCCTCAGCAGCCACTGTTGAATGCAAGAAGTTCAAATGCACATCAAAGTCAGATGTTGTTGCTGTAGATTTTGATGCTGCAATACTTCTGTTTGAGTCAGCTTCAGCATCAGCATTTGCTCTTTCACTTGATGTGCTTTAAATGTGCACTTGCGCAGGAAAATTGACTGGAGAGCGCTTTTTGAACGTAGTTGCTCCTGGTTGCTCAAGAGGATTCTCGATCGAGCATGAACCTATCAAGAAAATTAAATGATCACGGTTACTTTAGTCAGTTAATCCTAATAAAACTTATATATTAGTTGCTATTCTCGACTCAAATAAAACCAAGTGCACAAACGCTTACTGGTCGGATTAAATATAATATCAACAAACAAATGTTGGTTGGTCGTCATAAAAAAAGTATTTAATAAAACTTAGTTAACACTACTTACCCAAACAGCTGCCAAGAAAGCCTAATTCCGCAATAAAAACTCTTGGCTTGATTGCAAGGCGGTGGCAAGAACAGAAGCCAAATTGTTATTCAGCTTGTCCAATTTAAACATGACTTCTCCAATGAAGCGGGCATTCTCCCGGAGTGATCAGATCTCATCATCATCATTTTCAGGGAAAACATTGAATTAGTTCAGTAAATTTTCCTTTGCCCGTTTGTCCTTTTGGAATTGCGGGGCAGCAGCTCGAGTTGGGATTTCCAAGCATCTCGATCTCCTATAACTGGCGGCAATTTTGCTGTGAAATTCCAAGACTTGACCACGCCAGGTCTTTAACATAATTCCGCCTGCGAGTTCTGGGTCGCTCTCTAGGTCTTTTGCGACTCGAAAGAGTATCGATCAGTTGCTTTGCTGTTCGCTTGTGAGACATTTGTGTCACGTACCCATACCGGCGCAGTTGCAATCGTTCTATGCGGAATAGTAGCAGTTTGATGTTGAGGGATTGACAAATATCAGTGCTTTTAACCTTGTCAAGTAAGGACAAATCCTGACTTTTTGCAAGAAACCAATTTCGGCCGCCGGTATTCGGGATCTCACTCTTTGGGTTATTTTTGAAAATAAATTGTTGCTGCGTGAGGTATTTGTAGTACTTCTACTATCATCTTGACCTCAGTCCATTCACTTTCGGTGAGATATCATTCCTGTGATCCAAGATCCTGATTTCAAATCCGCTAATCGTTGAAGCATGAGGAACTACTCTCCCAACGGGTCCGCATGTCAATCAGCATCCTCTTGTTAGCACGACGCTTTAGAATTTCATCGATGTGTGGTGAAGGTATTGAGCAAGTTTTGGCAATTTTGTTAAAAACTTTTCAGCTCGCCCTTTTTTTAACACGTCACGAGTTATTAACTGCACGGTGTGCTCAGCGCATCTCATGTGGTATATGGTATGGTCGATTGATAGTGAATCTTGTATTTCTTCAACCTCTTCATCGTCGTTTTCTTCTCCTTCATCTTCATTAAGTAGCTGTACAGTCCGAGTCATATTTGACGCATTGTCAACAACGCAAGCTCATACTTGTTGCTTGCCAATGTTGAACTGCTTCAAAGTTTCCAGCAATATTTCCTTCTAATGAGAACTCGTGTAATTGGCTTTAGCATCAACTAAAGCCAACGTTTTTACTGTAAGACCGTGTTCTTCACCGTAGTATTGCAGTGAAATACCGAGGAAATGTGATCTAAGTCTAGTGGTTCCGTCAAATTTAATAAAAATTACATATCCAGAAACTCATTCTTTCAACTTTGATTTTTCTTTCTCGGATTTTTTGAGTGCCATGCTACGAATGGCTTGACGGCCTAGTTGAATTTCGAAATTTTTTGCAAAGTTATCATTTAGCAAGTGAAAACCATCGTCCTGAAAAAATGTTAGAGGAACTCTGTTGTAGACAATCATTTTCAATATTCCATTTGTAAAATCTTCTGTAGTGATAAATGTACTAGCTTTTTAAGTACTTCTTTTAAAAAAACTTGTCATAATACTTTGCCCTTTTTCTTTAGGCAACTTTGTTTTCTTCGTAGCTTTAGAGTCTTTTTCCTCAACCCTGTCAAATGCCTGTCAATGAAGTTTTCAATGCCTCTTCAGGTTAACCGACGTGCTTTCTTGTTTTAGTTTTGGGAAAACTGAATTGCAGGTGTGACATTCATCTAGCACAGTGGTTCCCAACCGGTGTGTCGCAAGAGGTCTCCAGGTGTGCTGCGAAAGATTTCGGAAAAAACTATTTAGGGACGTCGAATTTTGCGGTTTTTGTAGGGGAGCTTCGGAGGGAAAGAAAGAGAGTGAGTTCAGGAGGAAACTTTTTTGAGACGAAAATTGAGAAATCATTGACAAATTTTCAGTGAAGACCTTTTTTTTCTTTTTTTTTTATGGTTAGATTTTAAATATAAATAATAGCTAACATATATTTAAATTTGAGGTTTAAATTAGAGAATTATTCTTCACAAAAAATTTCAGCTAAATACCATTCAGCTCTATAAGCTTTTGTTTATTCAACTTCTCCAGATAACTATAAATTAAAAAGAAAGAGATGACGATTGAACGTAAAAATTTTTTTTGTTATTAAAAGATATTAAAAGGAATAAAAGTAATAAAACTTGTCCTTCATCAGCTGTTTGATCAAGTGATAAAATTGTATAGTAACTATCTTCTTCTTCTTCTTTCGGCCTTTCTCTTTAGTCAGGGGTGGCCACAGCGTATCATCATTCTCCACATCTTTCTGTCTTCAACATCCGTCTCCTTCACACCAACTTCCTGCATATCTTCCTTTACTGCATCTAAAAATCTTCTCTTTGGTCTCCCTCTTCTCCTCTTTCCCGGTAACTCCATTTCCATCATTTTTCTTCCTACATACTCTTGGTCTCTCCTCATGACATGTCCATACCACCTCAGCCTGCCCTCCCTCATCTTCATTCCTAACTGTTCAACCTTAACAGTACTCCTGATGTGCTCGTTTCTAATCTTGTCTTTTCTCGTCACTCCCATAGCAAACCTCAACATTTTCATCTCTGCGACTTTCATCTCTTCTACTTGTTTTTTTGTGACTGCCACTGTCTCAAGTCTATACACCATTGCTGGTCTTACCATTGAACTGTACACTTTTCCTTTTACTCTAGCTGGTAACCTCTTGTTGCAGATTACTCCCGATACTCTTCTCCATACGTTCCATCCTGCCTGTACTCTCTTCTTTACCTCCCTCTCACAACCACCACTTTCTTGCACCGTTGATCCCAAATACTTAATGTAAAGTAACTATCAAACATACCAAATCTATGACGTCTTACTTATGATTCAGAAAAATAATGGAACGTAACAATTATAATAAAGTGACAATAATGTACAGCTTCTAATAGTAGATTAATAAACTAAACTATTTTAAGATCGGACGACTTAACCCTTTAAAGCAGGGTTGTGCAAACTGCGGCCCGCGGAGGGTTGCGGATTTTGAATAGAGTGCAGCCCGCGAACGTTTCACACGTTTTTTTGACGTCCTTGATAAAATCAATACCACAAATAAAGCGTTTTGTTTTGGATTACAATGAATATCATAATTATTTTTATTTCAGATCAAGATATATTACCTGATAACTCTTTTACTTACCTTAGTGACTGTCATGGTACAACTAGTTCGATTGATCATTGTTTGTGCTCTTTTTCACTTCATCATACTATCACTTAAATGGAAGTTCTGCATAATGTAATTACTTCTGACCATAGACCCCTTGCTTTTACTATGTACACTCCTAATCTACCCTTATTTGACAGTACTGCTTTAACTACTTACCATAACAAAATTAATTGGAATAAAGTAACACCTGAACAAAAATATGATTACAGTCTGAATTGTAAGAAATTATTGTCTGAAATAAGAGTACCCGTTTTAGTTCTCAAATGTAAAACTCCTCTATGTAATGATCCTCAACATGTTGCATTTATTGAGAAATTTTATGAACAGATTATTTTTGCAATCAAAACTGGTTCAAAAGACTTGCTTGTATCCAAGCACAAAAAAACCAATGATTTTATTTATGGTTAGAATAATAGTGTTAAAAGAGCACATGTAACTGCCAGAGCCGCCTATCTGAATTGGATTAAAAATGGTAAAATCAGAAATGGAAAGTATTATAAAGCAATGAAATCTTCCCGAAGATCATTTAAATATGCTCTTCGCAAATGTAAAAAAAATTATGAATGCCATCAGGTTAATGCTTTAGCACTTGCTCTACATTCTAGGTCCAATGCACCTAAATCTTTTTGGAGCAAAATTAGATCTTCTAATAATTATTGTTCTCTTCCTGCTTCTGTTGGTGGAGTAAAAGGTGCTAAAAATATTGCTGAGATGTGGAAAAAGCATTTTTCTTCTCTCTTAAATACTAGTAGTTCTTCGGATGCAACAAAATTTGTTGATTTCAAATTACAATCATTTGAGTCTTATCATAACCTTTCCTTCGCTGAATGCACTATTGACACTATCAGTCCATTAATTCATAAATTAAAGCTAAACTGTGCTCCTGGTGTTGATGGTATTTCTGCTGAACATTTTTGCTATTGTGATAGTAGTATTAAAGAATATATATGTGATCTTTTTAATATGTGTTTATATCATGGTGTTATCCCAAAATCTTGCACTGACACATTACTTGTCCCAATAATTAAAACAAAAATAAAAATTATAATGATGATGGTAATTACAGGCCTATTGCTCTTACCACAGTTGTGTCAAAACTGTTTGAATCTTACATGTTACATCATTTAATAGATTTTTTAAAAACAAATGATAACCAATTTGGGTTTAAACCTAATTATGGTACAGGCATGAGTGTATTTCTTCTTAAACAAGTAGCTTCTTCATATGTATCTAGAGGTACTCCTGTGTTTGCTGTGTTTTTGGATGCCTCTAAGGCCTTTGATAAAGTAGATCATGATCTTTTATTTAAAAAGTTAATATTTAGAAATGTGCCTTTGTACTTCATTAGGTTGTTGCGTTACTGGTATAAAACTCAAATGATGAAAGTTAGGTGGAATAATTATTTTTCTGACTCTTTTTTGGTCTCAAATGGTGTTCGCCAAGGAGGTATCTTAAGTCTTACTTATTTTCCCTGTATATTGATGATATGACTTCAAATTTAAACACTATTAAATCTGGGTGTTATGTTGGAAATTACTGCCTAAATCATATAATGTTTGCCGATGACATTTGTCTATTTAGTCCTAGTTTAGTTGGTCTTCAAGATCTTTTAAATGCATGCTACAATTACGCCTAGTCACATAAAATGTTATTTAATTGTAATAAATTATTTGGCATGTTGTTTGCACCAAAAAATTTCAATCTATCTTCCTTTCCTAAGCTATTGATGGATAATTCAGAAATCAGTTTTGTTCAATCTGTAAAATATCTTGGGTTGCATATTAGCAGTGATCTTACTGATAACATTGACATTCAAAGGCAGGTTAAATCATTCTATTGCTCATCGAATAAATTGAAACAGCAGTTTAGTAAGTGTAGTTTGGAAGTAAAAAATTATTTATTTAAACATTTTTGCATGCCATTTTATGGAAGCCCCTTATGGTGTAATTATCGTAAATATAAAACTTCAGTCGATTACGTGTTGCTTACAATGATTCTTATAGAATTTTGCACCACATACCACGATGTGTTAGTGCTCGTAACCATCAAGTACAATTAAATACTGATACTTTCGATGCTCTAATTAGAAAATATATTTTTTCTTTCACTAATCGTTGTATAAACTCCCAAAATATTTTCATATGTCATTGATGTCATCGGACTTATGGTATAAATCGTTTTATTACCAATATTTTGTGCAAACTTTGTTTTAAACTTGTATTTTTCTATTGTGCATCTTTTAGGGTTGATATTTGTTTTGTTTTTTTTTTTTTTTCTTTTTTTGTGTGTGTGTGTGCATATACGGACGCTTTTGCGTCTGAGACAAATAAATAAAAAAAAAATAAATAAATAACTTAATGTTATAAATACAGCGCTCTTGATTTGATAATTCAACAAATTGAGTAATATTTAAGATATCTTTTAAGTTATTGCAATGAATATAGCGCTTATAATTTGATGAGTAGGCTAAGTCTTAAATCGATGAAGTTAAATAATTTAAAAGTTAACCGTTTTGCAAGAATATATTTCAATTTAATGCTGCTCGCTGCGCAGCAAAGACAATAAAGAAAAAAGTTTTTTAGCTAAATATTGTGCGCTTGTGAGGTTCTAAACAAATACTATTGCGTGTGTTTTTTCTAGAATGTTCCATGTATTGTTATTGGTTAATTTTGCTCATTTTTGTTCTTTTCGCCTCTTGGGAAAAATTCCAAAATCTAGTGAGATTTGTATAAATACGACGAAGAAAATTATTAGTTAATCGGAGATATTCATCCTTTTGATGATTTGCTAATCTTTAGTTTAGATTCATTCGTTTGTAGCTTGAGGATCTAGCGCATAGCTAATTTGTGGTTGACAGTTGTGAGACCAAAACAAGTGGTAGCTAATTTTTTTAACTTCGTGAATTTTGGTTTTAGCATATCTGTTGATTTTGTGTAATTCCAATTAACCTATATACAAGAGTTTAGCAAATTTAAAGCTTGGTTTCAATTAATTCATGACTCCGCAATGACAAGTTCCGCAAACTCGAAAGAGACAAGAAAAAGGAAAGTAGAGATGCAAAAATTTTATAAAAAACGGACTTCTAAATATTTTTTTATCGTAAATGCAGACTGTAGACCCTTGTGTTTGATTTGCAATCAAACTGTAAATGTTAATAATGAGTACAACATTAAACGACATTATGACTCAAAACATGCTGACGGTGTTTATGGAAAGCTAAAAGGACGTGACAGAGAGTTGAAAGTTAAGCAATTGAAGGAACAAGTGAAGACCCAGCGTTTCATGTTTCAAAAAATGCATACTAGTAATTAAAAAACAGTTCGATGCAGTTTCTTAATTGCACATAGAATAGCTAAAACTATGAAGCCGTATTTTGAAGGGGATTTTGTAAAAAGGTGCCTTACTGATGTCGCAGAAGAAATGTGTCCTAAAATGGTACAGGAGTTCAAGAAAAAGAAGTTTATCGCGTTTCAATTCAATTCAATTGAATTTAATTTTATTTGCAATCAAGGTATTACGTTTTAAAGTTCTTATTGAAAAAGTGATTGCGAAATAGGAAACAGCGGCTAAACGATATACGTTATTACACGCACAACGTCAATTGTGCGTGGTCGCCGTACCTTTAAAACAAAGTAGTTACTGTACGTTAATTACTTTTTTTTAAAAAGAAAAAGAAAGGGAGAAAAGAAAACAATTAACTTAAATTTTTTTTAAAAAAAACAAAAATAGAAAGATAAAAGTGTATATCAAAACGCAAAAGGTAATAAAAATACTTTGTCACAATGAGATATACACATCCGAGCCATATAAAGAGAATGTTGCATAATCATGGGTGGGAGGAACAACAAACTCTGTGACCAAAAGGGTTAGGACCCAAAAGGGGTCAGGTAGGCAAAAAAACCCACCAAAAGAAATCCTGCCGTGGGTCAAAAGGACCACTTCAAATGTATATGGCCGGCAAAAAAACAATAACCAAAATTTAAGTACAAAAACATTAAAAGAATGGTGTGCATCACATAAGAAATTTATTGAATTTTCGTCGTGATCGGCAAATTTCGTTATTGATTTATTAACTTGATTTTCTTGTGAAATGTCTCGAGCTCGTACTTAGTTTCTTCATCAAATTGTTTGAAGTTTCCTGAAAAAAAAGAACAGCAACCAGCAAAAGTTTTCTAAGAGTTTTTAAATTCGTTTTTTTTTTGAAAGCTTATTTTTCCATAAGATACCGTACTTTAAAAATTCTTTACGAAAATTTTTATAAGACCCAGACTCCCTTAATCTATGTGGGACATTATTCCAAAGGAGTGGACACCTATACTTTAACGATTGTTTGGTCACATTCAATCTACAAAAA
Source organism: Diplosoma virens (assembly GCA_963680785.1). NCBI lineage: Eukaryota > Metazoa > Chordata > Ascidiacea > Aplousobranchia > Didemnidae > Diplosoma > Diplosoma virens. Next base: position 26,264,245 of record OY796894.1, read on the forward strand.
TGATGGAAAAAACTTAGATTGACTTCTTGTGTTTATTTGTAAGTCATTGCCTAAGATGTTGTGTTGAACTAAATTAAAAAAGCATGGTAGTAATAAGTTCTTTGTGTATTTGTACAAAACCTACATAGTTCTAGTTTATTTATTTGATCAATTGTCATTATACCATTGTCTTTCATTATGTTTGTGACACTTGCTCCATGATGTAATCCAAAAATCATTCTAATAAATTTATTCACAATTTGTTGAATTTTTTTAACCGTGATTTTATTACCATTGTACCAAGTTCCAATGCCATATCTTATGTGACTAATTATCAAGGAGTTGTAAAGTAGTAATAATATGTTTTTGTCAAAGTATTTTGAAATTTTCTTAATAGTACCATAAGTGATACAGAGTTTTTTTAGTATAAACTCCATGTGGGGTTTCCAGCTTAAATGTTCTTAGAAATTATTCCCAAAAACCTTGTTTTTGATTGCTGAGAAAAACAATTATTTCTGATTGCGAGGGTTAAGTTATTTGAAGGAGGCTTTGTTTTAGCTGTGCGAAATATCATATAATGTGTTTTATCTGTATTCAAAATTAACCAATTTGCTGAAAGCCAATTATTAATATTTATCAACTCTTGTTCTTCATAGCATTTATTTTTTAAGAACACATTAGTGTCATCTGCATACATGATACAATTACCAGAGGTTAAACTTCTATTAAGGTCATTTACGTAAATAGAGAAGAGTAAAGGACCCAATATTGAATCTTGGGGTGCACCGAATTCTATTATTTTTGTATCAGAACAAATGCCATTTACCTCAACAAATTGCTTTCTGTTGTTAAGATAACTATCAAACCACTTATTTGCTACTCCTCTAATTTCATAATGCCACAATTTTCCAATAAAATTTTATGATCTATGGTGTCAAATGCTTTAGATAAGTCAAGAAATATACCAAGTACCTGTTCTTTTTTTTCAAAAGCATCAGTAATATTTTCAGTTAATAAAAAAATCACATAAAGAGTTGAGTGATTTTTTCTAAAACCAAATTGATATTTATAAAAAAAATTTTGCTTGTTTAGAAATAATATTACTCGATTATACACTAATTTTTCAAGTGTTTTAGACATTGAACATAGTAAACTAATAGGGCGATAATTACTTACATTAGTTACATTACCATTTTTATGAATTGGTACAACTTTTGCAGTTTTAAAGCCCGAAATGAAATCACCCTTTATCAAAGAAAGATTAAACACATGTGTCAAGGCAAACAGCACATTATCAGGAGTAGTTTTTAATATGCTTAAAGGTACTTCATCTGTGCCAAAACTATTTTTGGGTTGAATGTTATTCACTAATTTTTTTATTTCAAATAAAGTTGTCGGCTGAAAATAAAGTAAGTTCAATGTTGGACTAGGTAAATATGTTTGAAAGTTATGAGGTAATTGGGATAAATTTGATACTAATTTGCTACCAATATTAACACAGTAGTTATTGAAATGATTAGTGATTTGTTTTGGGTCATCAATGGTAAATGTTATTGATTGATAGAGAAGCATATGATGATATTTTTACTTTGCCTAATTGTCTGTTTATATTTTTCCAAGTTTGTCTCATATCATTTTTGATTTTTATAAAAGTTTGTGCCATAAAGCTTTGTTTTTTTTCTTGTAGTGCTCGATTATAAGAATTTCTTATTTTGTTGAAATTAGCTTTGTTTAAAAGATTCTTTTTTTTCAAATACTTTTTAAAAAATTTGTTTTTATTAAACATAAGTAGATATAAATCTTTATCAAACCATGCTTGATTATTTTTGGTTTTACAATGTTGTGTTAAGGGAAAGCATTGATTAAAAGCTTTCTTGTAGTTGCTCATAAGTAACTCATAAGCACAATTAGTATTATCTTCAGCAAGTACAGGGGTAATGTCAATGTTTTTTAACATTTCATTGAGTTTTGTGAGATTTTGAGGAGTAACCTTTTTTGTTTTGGGTTAGAAAGACCATGTTTTGTGAAATCTATACATATGTACACTGGTAAATGGTCAGAGAGTGGGTCAAGTATGGCACCTGATTTTATTTGATGAGAATGAAGGTTGGTCCAAATATGATCTATTACAGTTGCACTACTATCACTAAAGCGAGTGGGTTTGTTAATGACAGGAAAGTAATAATTTTCATGCATCAATTCCACAAAGTTGCTAAAATGTGTATTTTCTAGATTTAGTAAACCATAGTTTAAATCTCCAGTAATAATACATTTATTTAAGGATTCTCTACTATTTTGAAAACATTCAAGATTATCTAGAAAAATCTTATTTGAATTATTGTCATTCAGTGGGGATCTATAAACATTACCACAACATACAGTATTATTAAGTAATTCAATCTTTATAAAAATTGATTCAAATGCTTTTTCATGCATTTTTGTCATTTCATCAATAACAGTAAATTTATGGCACCGTTTGACGTAGAAACCAACTCCACCACCTTTAGCAATTTTTCTACTATTTGATATGAAAACATAATCACTAAAATTGCAATATAGTCCAGGTAAATTATTATGAGTCCAGGTTTCAGTGATAGCAATAATGTTTGGTTTGGGATTTAGATTGTACACAAATGCTTCTAATTTACTAAAATTCAAAAAATTAGAAAGTGATCTAATATCGAGAGAAATAATAAAAAAAAGTTTTGCAAGCATTCTCATCAAAAATTAATGATTTTGTAGATTGAATTTCAAGATATTGCTCATAAAAATTGTAATTATTAACTGGGTCAATTAAATGGGTATGATTTGTAGTTTCAGAGTTAGAAGAATCAAATAATGAATTTAATTTATTAACATCAAATTTTTGTAATTTTTTGTTACTGTTATTGTCCTTAGCCTTTATTAGTGAGGCTGAGTCCATCACACAACCACAATAAAAATTGTTAGAAGCCAGTGCTTGGTTATTAATTTTTTTGCATTTTTTATGAAAAGTGCTGAGCACTTTGTACATGTAATAGGAGTGAAATTCTTTCTAATTGTTTTATAACAAGAATTGCAAGTTAGTTTATTTAGCATTAAAAAAGTATAGTTTAAGATGCTTACCAATTAATTATAAAACACAAATAAAAACACAATACAATATAAAAAATAAATACACAAAATATAACTTAAGATTATAAATAAGAACAAAATAACAAAAAAATTTTTTTTAAAGTATAAAGTATGAGATAAGCATAATGTGGTTAAGGTTGGTTTTAATTATTAATTTTTGTTTTAATTTTGTAAATTCAAAGAACCTTATCTTACCAATATCTGATAGTGTCTTAACTCAGGGCTCTTCAACCTTTTTTCTCTCATGCACCTTTGCAAGAATACTTTATATTTCATGCACCCTTGTGAAAAAATTACTCAAAGTCTAAAAAAAGCTTTGCGAAACCCGCGATTTCTATTGTGTATTCTTAAATAAACATTTATAAAAAATACACAATACACATGAAAAGGGAGCAAAATATAAAAAAGAATGTTGCAGTGGGCTGAGAAAAGCAAAACTAACTAAAAGCAAAAAAATAATCAAATGATTAACAATTTATCAGGGATTAATGACTTTTCTGTGATTGCAGTTTTCGTACCAATAAGTCATGCACCCCAGAGGCAGTTGTGGTGCACACTGGTTGAAGAGCACTGTCTTAACTTACTCAAATACACTTATTCAAATAGAATGTAAAAAATACAAACAAATCAGAATTTTAAAACCATAAAACTGAAATTAAAACTTTAAAATAAATATAACTAGCTAATTTTTTAGCTGCTTCTTGTTTAAATTCCATTATGCTTTGTGAACAAATTACACGTTTTACGAAAAGCGAAACAATGAGCATTGTGACTGAATTACGAAGCACATGTGTGAAATTAGGTTGCCGCGTGAAAAACTAAAAAGGCAAACGAAAATAAGGAAAATGTTAAACTTAAAATCTTACACTCCCCGCCGAAAATGTGGGGACACATTTTACACAAACAACAGACAAAGATTTTAAGCATTGCCATGTTTCCGACCAGCTGGGAGTCGACGGCCCATTACTGATCAAAAACAGAGGGACCGTTGGTTGATGCTTGATTTGATTCACAAATCAAACACAACTTTATTGTTAGTCTTCGGAGGACATAGGCATCATCTTTCACTTCAGTCTGACGTACGACGCCGTTGGGATCAGGACTGCCATGATTCCGATCAGTTGGGAGTCGACGGCCCATTGCTGATCAGAAACAGAGGGACCGTTGGTTGATGCTTGATTTGATTCACCAATCAAGCACAACTTCACAATTGGTCTTCGAAGGACGCTGGCACCAATTTTTACTTCGACTTGACGTACAACGCCGTTGGGATCAGGAAAGGTAGAGATCACCTGGCCCATTCGCCATTTTCCTCTTGGGACCCCATCATCAACAACAAGTACTAGATCACCAATCTGAAAGTTTCTTTCCTTATCTAGCCACTTTTGACGCAGGGCTATTGTAGGCAAATATTCTCTACGCCAGCGCTTCCAGAAGGAATCAGCCAAGTATTGGACTAGGCGCCATCTTCGACGACCATAACAGTCTCGGGATTCGAACACCCCGGGTGAATCATTGCAACTTTGGCGCATCAGAAGGAGATGGTTGGGGGTCAGCGGTTCATTACCATGAGGATCCAAGGTGATTGGACAAAGAGGCCTTGGATTAAGGATGCTTTCCACTTCAAGTAAAAGGGTATGGAGTACGTCATCAATAACTATTTGGGACTTTAAAAGAATATCTAAAATTCATCTTATTGATCTTATCATCCTTTCCCAGGCGCCACCCATGTGGCTGGCAGCTGGAGGATTGAAGTCCTATTTAATACCTGTCTGTTTGAAATATTCGTCCATCTTGCTCTGGTTTAGCCGGGACAGTTCTTTTCTGAAAATACTTTCTGCTCCTTTAAAGTTGGTGCCGTTATCAGAAAACACTTCCTTTGGCTGTCCTCTGCGGGCTATAAATCGACGGAAGGCGTTTATAAAGCAGTCCGTTGTCATGTCATCCGCGACCTCGATATGCACGGCCCTCGTAGTCAAGCAAGAAATAACGCATCCATATCTCTTAAGTTGACTCCGGGCTCTTTTCACCAAGATGGGTCCAAAATAGTCAATCCCCACATAAAGAAACGGTGGCTCGTTTGAAACTAGGCGGGAGTGGGGCAAGTCAGCCATCTGCTGCTGACCGCGAGGCACACTTCTCTTGCGGCATATGACACACTGGTTCAATTCTCTGCGAACGGCTGCTCCTCCCTTTAAAATCCAATATTTTTGACGTATTGAAGTCCAGGTAAAGGAAGTTCCAGAATGACCACATTTGACGTGGTGATAACAAATCAACAGGTTTGTAAGATCATGTTGACACGGCAGGATTGCAGGATGCTTTGCTGAAAAATCAATTGTAGCATACTCTAGTCGTCCTCCCACTCTAAGGAGTCCTTCGAATAAGATTGGGCTTGTTTTGTACAAGCAGCGTAATTGAGAATCTCCTTTGAGCTCTATTTTTATTACTTTATTTGGCGGTCGGACTTCGCTTTTTAATATTTTAAATACAGGAGCGAAAACTTGGCCCTGCACATACGCCACAAGTCGCAATTCGGCGACTTCTAATTCGTCTACTGTTATGCCACCTTTGCGCACAGAAGACTTATTTTTCAAAAATGCAATGAAACGACGGTGCCAAGCGCAAGCAACTTTTAACCTATAAAGGGAAGAGAAACGAACAATCATGTCGTCGACAGTCCCACGGGTTTCTTGAACTCGGCTTACTGCAACTTGTTTGTTTTCAACGAAGTGAAAGTCATCGGGAAGCTGACCTTTGGAGGGGGCATCGGCTTCTGGTGGTCGAGGCCACGAACCTTCCTTTTCCCAAAGAAAGCTAGGTCCTTTTGACCAGCGGGAAACCAATAATTGCGAAGGAGACAGTCCTCTTGAAGCGTCGTCTGCAGGATTGGATTTCGTATCAACGTATTTCCACTGTTCAGCCGACGTATGACGATGGATCTTAGCTAGGCGATTGGCCACGAATGTTTTAAAACGTTTTCTGTCATTTCGGATACTACCCAACACAATACAAGAATCAGTCCAAAACGTTGAGCGGCACTTAGGAAGATCTAGTTGCTTGGTTAGACATTTATCAGCTTGCACAGCCATGACGGCTGCAACGAGCTCAAGTCTGGGAACGCTGTGAGATTCAAGGGGTGTTACTCGAGCTTTGCCGCACAAAAAACTGCAATGAATTTTTCCATTAATATCTGCGATTCGTAAATACGAAACAAATCCATATCCGGAAATGGAAGCATCTGAAAAATGATGAATTTAATAATCGGTTATTGGTCCTAATTCCTTGGGTAGAAAACACCTTGGTAAAGAGAACTTTTTTAGGTCATCCAATTGTTGAAACCATGACCACCAATGTTCATTCTCTTTATCTGGCAATTCATCATCCCAGTCAAGATTCATCTGAACTATACGCTGTTGCATGATTCTCGCGATCAGAATTACTGGTGCCACGAAGCCAAGGGGATCATATAAGGAATTAATGTAAGAAAAAATCATTCTCCTTATGAATCTTCCATCATTTTCTGGGATCTTCACATCAAAGTGAAACTCATCTTCAAGTACATTCCACTGTACACCGAGTACCTTCTGTCCCGCTGATCCGTCTATTTCCAGCGGCATATTGCTCATCGTTGGCGCCCTTTCTATTTCAGGGACTGACTCAACTGCTTCCGGGACGTTAGATAGCCACTTTGTTAAGTTAAATCCACCCAGTTTCAGCAAACGGCGAAGACCTTCAACAGTAATATTTGCCTGCTCGACTGTGCTGACGCAGGTAAGGCAGTCATCAATGTAAAAATCTTTTTGGATGACATCGCAGATGCGAGGATCAAGTTCGCCTCCGAATCGATTAGCCGTCTCCTTGAGGCAGTATGTTGCTATGCACGGGGACGAGGTGGCTTCAAATACGTGAGCTAACATCCGGTATGGAACGGGTTGTTTATGCAAGTCTCCCTCAGCCACCACAAAAAGCGAAAAGCATTGCGATCTTGATGTGTGGTTCTCACCTGGTGGAACATTGCTTGAACATCGGCCACGATAGCAATGCGCTCGCGTCGAAAACGACTTAAGACCCCGACCAAACCGTTAACTACAAGTCTGGACCTTGTTTAAGAGCATCGTTTAAGCAGGTTTTAATGCTTGGCTGCGCAGTCAAACACAATCCTGACCTTGTCTCGCTTTTTCGGATTATACACTGGGTGATGTGGGAGGTACCATGCAGAGTCGTCCATAGCAATTTCATCAATTGGGACTCTTTCTGCATATCCTGATTCGATGTAGCCCTCTATTGTTTCTTTATACTTGGCCATCAGTTGACTGTCTCTCTGCAAGCGTTTCTGAAGACAAGACAAGCGCTTGCTGGCCATGAAGCGGCTATTGCGAGGCAGTTTAACATCACTTCTCCATGGCAACGGGCATAGAAATGACCATTCTCATGAGTGACGCCGTTTTTCAACAAGTTCGCAACTTCTCGGTCTTCTTTAGAAGAAGGGGCATTAATCACATCTGGTTCAAACTCGGTGAACCAAGACTTTCTAATCTCGTGGTCAAGAGCTTCATCGCTTTGCACAAAGTAAGTTTGCATGTCCTGAATACCTTCCGTTCCGTTAATTGCTGGCCCCAATAGTGACCAGCCGAATGGGGTTTTAACAACATTAGGTTGAGTTCCATCGCCTTCACGCATTTCAAGAATCCGGTGTGCATTAGGACAATCTAAACCGATTAGCAACGATACTTTATCTTGATTTATTTTAGGTATTGTTACGCCTTGCAGATGAGGTAAAGATGAAAGATCATTTAACGAAACTACGACGTTTGGAGAGACTGGTAATGCATCAGCCTTCACTACTTCCCTAATTTTGAAGTTAACGGAGTCATCCATCAAGGAAGAAACAGTCAAGTTTACAGAATACTTTTCAAAAGGTTCTGAGTGCTGTGATATTGTGACAATGTTAACTAGCCGTGGGCTTTCTTGAATGCGTAACCGAGAAAATAAGTCCTTGTCGATAAATGATGTTTCTGAGCCCGTATCCAGGAAGGCATAGGTTTGAACTGTCACACCTCTAGCTTTAACCTCGACGGGAACAATGACGCGAAATCCTCGTTGGCTCTGGTTAACATAACAACAAGTTTCACCCGAAATCGTTTCATCTATGCCTCTGGGCTCATCTTGCCGTGATGTATTGTCTAACGCCGATGTATTTGCATGAAGCAGCCTGTTGTGTCGTTGACCACAATTGTTTATACGACATCGAAAAGACCCTCGATGATCCTTTGTCGCATGCTTCGCAAAACATATGTAGCAACGCTGGGATTCTTGCACAAAACGCTCTCTTTCGGCGACTGATAATTTAAGAAAATCATTACATTTGTACACCAAGTGACCTGGCTTTGAACAATAATAACACTGTTGTGCGGGAAGCTCCTTTGAACGAGAAAAACTTACGCCTTTGCGTGGAAAACGGTCTGGACTGTTAGATTGACTAACCGTAGTAGTAGCGCAAATATTTTTTCGAGCACCACCTTCATTAATGCGTCTCCTTTCAGTCTGATCACTGGCAGAAACAAGAAACTGCTCTGGGAATGCTTTAAGGATATCTGCCTCCCTTTTCACATAAGTCACGAAATCTGAAAATGTTGGTTTTCTCTTTTCTTCTAAATATATTTTGGCATAGTGTCTCCGCCAATTATAAGAAACAGCTTGAGGCAACTTATCGCTGAGCCTTTTTAGACAATCCATGGTATTTAATTCTGAACAGTCACCTAGATCTTCTAAAGCGACAAGACCTTTTCTAAGACCATTTGCATAGGAAACCATTGAAGAAGCATTGTGCAATTTTACGTTGTTTCTCTGAAGTACACTTCTTTTAAAAGACTCTGCTATTATTCGCGGGTCACCAAAGCTTTCAAAAAGAATATATCTGGCTTCTTCATAACCCTTTGAAGCAGGGCACAACGATGGACAATGCGAGATTGCATCATAAGCCTTTCCATAAGTATTTTGAAGCAGGTAAGCAAGTTTTTGTTGATCGCTAAATATGTTTTTGTCGTGGATATTTTCATCAAAGTATCTGAAGAATGCACAATAATCCTCTGGATCGCCATGAAATTTAGGGCATTCTAGTTTTGGCATAGACATGTATTCTACAACAGCTGCCAAAGGCGAACAGTCATTACCTTTATGCAAAAGATTAACTCGTTTCTCATTAACACTCACGGGTTGAGATAATGGCGTTCTAATTTGTGACAGAGTAGGCATTTGAACAATGCTCGGTTGAAGACAAGCTGAGCGTTTAAATTTCAAGACATCGTTTGTCGCTGCTAAATTGTTGGGGGCCGAAACAGGTCTATCATCATCGGGAATTGACGTTTTACAGCTGGATCTAGCAGACCGAGATCTAAAGCTTTCCTTGTCATTAAGGATTTGATCTACCGCTTCCGCTTTCCTTAACTCAATTTCAGCAGCCAGCCTTCGCTGTTCGTTTTGTCTCTCGACTGCCTCAAGCTCAAGCTTGCTTTGTCTCTCTACTGCTTCGAGCTCGAGCTGTGCCAGCTTCTTCTCAATCTTAGCTTGACGACGTTCTTGTTCGGAAGCAGTCGTAGAAAACGAACGATGACTCTCTGACCGAGATTTGGACTCGGTAGATTTAAGTTTTTGAAGGTAGGGATTAGAAGCGCGGAACGATGCAGGTCTGCTCATAACCGTTTCCGCACTAGCTATTTGATCAGTGGTTGACACAGTTCCTATGTGTCTAGCAAGCGTCTCTTCAACATGCGTTTCAAACTCATCGAAATTTAGAATTGCATTTTTTCTTTCGGACTTTAACCATTCTCTTTCCTCACCTTTGGACAAAGACTGTATACGTCGTGAATACATCTCCCTTATCACTTCGAGTTCATCGCCAATCTGCGTTCTAATTGATTCTACCGCAGATCTATCCAGCGAAGATAGCGCCTTTCAGCTGACTCGTACAGAGACTCAAGAGCTTCTTTCTTTAACCGAATCTCATCCTTGGTAGGAGCGGTAACTGAGGAAGCATGGTCACGGAGATATGTGGGGGATGAATCCGACACAGACAATACACCCGACGCGGTAGGGTTGCTCGAGGACATGGTAAATAAAGCAAACTTCTTAAAGAAATTAAAATTTGGCTTGAATGATTAGCAAACAAGCTTCTTAAAAGAATTAAAATTTGGCTTGAATGATTAGCAATCAAGCCTGAAGAACGCTCGACAATGTAGTTTTTTAAATGAAATAACGGCGATGGCCCAAACGCCAACTACACCGTCGGTTGACTCTATTCGAATAAGTAATCAACACAACCTGCGGCTGACCTCCCTGCTGAAGCACACGCACGGTTCGCAATGAATGAATGTATGCACGAACGAAAGCACGATGCCAACGATAGCACGAGGTACGAAGGATAGCACGATACGATACGGTTCTTCTGTAATCACAAAAGCACTTAATATTAATAAACAACCACTAACTGCTGATAGTTTTATACGATTTGACATATAACAATAATAAACGTACCAGGCTTGTTGGGCCACAATACCGCCGGTCGATGTTTTTGGTAAATAATATTTGCTGAATCTTGCCACAGAATTAACAAACCACTTCAAGCATTAACAATATCTCTAAGAGTTGGACATCTTTTATAAGCGGTTACGGTTTTTTTTTTGAAAAATAGCTTTTAAACAAGATTCTTCTAATAGTAAGTTATTAAATTTGTTAAAGATTGAATTAAATTTAGGTAGTTCTGGGTGAAAAGTGGTAATAAAAGGTTTCTTTTTGCTAGCTGATTTTGGGGTAGACATTAGTAAATTTTTCCTCGGTATAGTTCTGACTTCATCGAATATTTTTCGGATATCCTTTTCTGTATAGGATTGTGAAACTAAGTACGAGGTAAGACAAGCGGCATGTTTTTCAAAATTATAGTGCAACTTCACCGCTTAATCCACATCGGGAAATGGATAAAATTTTTTCGCCATGTTACTCTTCAAGTCAAATAATCTATGTGAAAACGAAAGCGGTAGAATTTTCGCGCTTCCGCTTCCACATCCCTGATAGTTAGCCAAAGTTTTTCCAACAATTAAGACTCGCGAACCGGTAATGTTCCCAACTATTTTGCCAACTTGTAGCTAAAACAACTACTTTTTATATTTGCGGTAATATTACCCATACATACTGCGCGACTTAACGACCCTCAATTGTGGTATTTTATTTTTTGGGCTAAAAATCGTTACATTACAGAAAATTAATGCTTTGAAAAAATCAACCTTTTCTGCATAGCCATTTTTGGTGTTTGCAGACGTTTCGCTACGTTATTTTTTTTCTTTTTTTAACTTGCTTGTACTTCGGGAAACCGTTAAGCAATTACCCCTATCTGCTTTCGGAGATATCATGATTGTCACAACGTTACTCGGAATCCGAAAGGATCAGTTGAACCAAGTAACCCAAATACCTGCGCTGAAGTAAAGCTGTGCTTGTTTTTATTTCTGCCGGCTGTAGAAACTATTTTTTTGCAAAATTGAAGTTTTTTTAAACAGTTAGTTTCGGCTATGTACAAATGAATTTGTTATATACCTTTTCTCTAAAAATAGAAAGAAGCCACGATTTCTAACTATAAAGAAAATATTCACAAGAACTTTACCAATTCTCGTAAAACATGACTTTCAAGGTTTACCGATCTTCAAAGCAGTAATCACTCGACAACTTGCAACATACTGAATAACTAAGAATAAATTAGCTCCTCAATAGTTAATATCAAACTTAATAGTTTAAATAACTTAGGCTAAAACACTTCTATCTCACCATAGCCATTAACACTGAGTCTTAATTATTTAAACAGTCCACGCAGGCGACAATAATACAAACAATTCCTAACCTCTTCAACTGCACTGAAGTAAGTGAGTTCAATTGCTAACCCAGGCATCGGGGAAACATTCCAGTGCTTCCTGATGCCGGTCCCAAGCCCGGATAAATGGGGAGGGTTGCGGCAAAAAGGGCATCGGGCGTAAACCTTTTTTGCAAAACATGTGATATGATAAAACTAACTATATAATTTTCCAAACCCCTCGTTGTAAACAAAGCACAAAACAATTAAATATTATTTTAAAAAACCACGCATTACAAAGAGTTTCTGACACAAAATTTCTTGGCGTTATTATTCATGAACATTTATCTTGGAAGCCACACATGGAATATTTACTAAAAAAGATTAAGTCTAGTATTTATTGTATTAAAAAAATTAAACCTTTTCTTGATCAGACGACGTTGTTGCTTTTATATCACACACTGGTTAAAAGTCATATTTTATACTGCATTACTTCATGGTGTTTTGGCAACGAAACAATGATTAACAAGCTCCAATGTACAGTGAACAAATTGATGCGCTCTATATTTAATGTCGGCAAGAGGTAGACGGTCATGAAAGATAACAGTTTACTGACAATACGTCAAATTAGGGACATAGAGATAGCCACTTTTGTGTATAAATTTATGAATAAACTACTACCTTTGCCATTTGACCACTCTTTTAAAACTGCGTTTAAAATTACAAAAAATACCCAGGTCACAATCCTCATTTTATTCATCGTTTTGTAGAGTGCATATTACAAAGCAAGCTATGAGATATAAAGGACCACTTATTTGGAATGATATTCCATTTAATCTTCGACAAGATTCTAAATCATTAAAGTCATTCCGTTCTGCAGTTACAAAATTTTTTTTAACTAAACCTTTGCAATCCTAAAACTATGTAGCTTCCGTTTCAGCAAACTATTTCATTGTTGTTTGTTACATTACTAAATTATGATAAATATTGAATTTTTTATTCTTGTATTTTAATTAAAATTCAGGTAACCTTTGAATAGACTACTTGCTGTCTGCTTTTGTATTGCAGTTACATTGTGTCATATTATTCCAGTTAAGCAGAAACAAAAGACTATTTCAAGAAGCAGATTCTGTAGCGTAAGCGTAAGATCTTAAATTTCTATTATATCAGACCTTTCATTGGAAGTTGCTAGTCTGCTAATCAAATTTAAAAATTTTTATTGTGACCCAAGCCTATAATTCCATTTGTATTTAATATGACTTACCCACACAATAATTTTATAATTTGCAGTGAAATAAAAATAATTTTTATTTGAAGGCCTATATGGTTTTGCATAAATATTCACCGCAAGTCTTAGAAGCTAGTTCTTATTTGTCCCTTTCAAGTTTGTTTGTTTTGTTTTTTTGTTTGTTTGTCTGTGATTTATTGTTTTTACGGTGCAGTAAGCATGCTAATTATAATGACTTTGTTATATCTATGCAATGTATTGTTTGCATGTCCTACAACGTATATCGTTTTTTACTGCTTCCTTTTTTTCAGCTTTTATTATGTTTTTGTGCTTTGATTTGTGCTGTTGCGGCTGAGAAATAAAAAAACATACATACATACATACATACATACATGATGCGTTATGTCTTGATCATTAACTGCACAGCGGAAATAGCACTTGTAAGCAATTGCAATATCGCACTTGTAAGCACTTGAAGCAATCTTCACTTTCAAAGAAATGTTTCAATGATGTGTAGATGGAGTGTAGTTTCCGCAAATGTAAAAAAAACTGTAATTGATACTATTCTTATACTTTTTCTGTTGTTTAGCAATGTCAATGGAGACAAGATTCTACATTATTATATAGTTGTAACACAACTGGTAAAAAAAGCTAATCAGATATTTATTACAGCTTTCCAATGCTTGAACTTTGTTTATTTTCATTCTGTATTGTGACTTTTCTGCATGGTTTTTTTTATGCTGATTTCAAAAATGTGCATAAAAATTTTTTTGGTTAAACAGTTTGAGAGCTATTCGCTGTTGCTTAGCAACAACTTTTTACAAAAATGATGAAAATAATTTTAAAGACACTTTTCCTTTTAAAATAGTTTAATAACTTCTAAATTGTCTAACACAACTTTTTATACTGAAACTGTTAAAAAAAATTAAAATTGTTATATTATTACCAGAGTTTTAACCGTTTAACACGTTCAACTCGTTGTGTACCACCGGTGGTACATTCGTATCTTTCATTACAAACGTCGTGTACCACCTGTGGTACATGTGTATAGTTGCAATATACTCTTTCCTGCAGTCGTATCGTTCAAAAAGTTGTAATTGTAATGCCTTTAACGTGCATATATTACGGTTATTGTCAGAATGTAAAAGGTTTTATACTTTTTCGATAAAAGTTCAAAAAATTATTTACGTTTAAATTTCTGATTGCTTATACATCTACAAACAACTATTATTAGGCGAAAATTCAAGCTTTTATTTTTGAAAAACAATACAATAATGAAAAACAAATGAAAACATAAATTTTTTCTTGAGTTTGCTTAGTTAATGCAGTTTATTAAAGCAATCAAGACACAGAGAAGGCTTATCTTCACATTCTTCACAGAATGTGGAAACGCGTTTTGCGCGTTTTCTGGCGACTTCAGTCCCTTCACTCCTTTTTATATTGTCGTAACAGTTCTTGCATCTTTTTCGCATTTTCCTAGCTGGACCATCATGCTTTCCAAGATGATGCCTCTGTAGAGGAACTTTTCTTGCTTTTACTGGCAAAGTTTCTTCTTCATGACTTTCGTTTGCTTGTTTGGTCATTTCATCAATTACAGCATCCCTAAAATTGAGTATATCCACTTTTCTCCCAGAAAGCTTGCAGTGAACACACCAAGAATTTACAATTGCAGTTCCCAAAATTATTTCAATAAAAACTTTTTTGTACCACTTGACTGTTTTTCGGACGCATGTGTAATATGCTGACATCTGATCAGATACATCTACTCCTTTTTTGGCCGCATTGTAATCTAAAACTGCTTGGGGTTTTAAAACGTCTTCATTGTTTTGTTTTTTCCGTCCCGTAGCTATCAAAACATCGAAATGCTCGGGTTTGCTCGTCATCATCAGCACTGGCCGTTTATCCATCCATTTAATGACTCTTATGCCATTTTCTGTTTCTGATCCTATTACGTCTCCTCTTTTTTGCTTTTTTTGGCACACTTCTTTAGGATTTCCTTTTCTGTTTTGTCTCAATGTTCCACACATAAATGTTTGTTTAGCTAAAAGAGCGTTAGCTAACGTCAGACTAGTATCGAAATTATCAACAAACAGTGTTCTTCCAGCCAAGAGTAAATTTTCCATCAATTTCATCACAACATTTTCCGAATGAAGAGTCTGGACATTTCCACGTCCTCCTTCTTCTTCTCTTCCACAATATACCTTGAAGTTCCATGTATACCCTTCCACTGTGCAAAGTTTGTATATTTTTACTCCATATTTGTGAGCTTTTCCTGGAATGTATTGTCGAAACGATAATCTTCCACGCCACGGTATCATGGTTTCATCAATTACAACTTCCTGGCCTGGGGTAACAGCTTGTTTAAATTGGTGAATTGCCAAGTTAAGGATTTTTTCAATTTTGAAAAGCCTGCCAGAGCTATTGTCTTCGTTATTGCAAAAATGCAAACATTTCAATAGCATTTCAAACCGTTCTCTGGTCATTAATTCTACAATACGTAAATTTCGATATTTTTTGTCTTTTGACCAATACAAATGGAGTCGAGGCAATGGACTAACTCCCATAATGGCAATTATTCCTAAAAATACTTGAATTTCTTCAGCATTGGTATCCTTCCATTTAGACATCAGTGATCGACGTCGCAGCTGATTGGCTGAAACGTATTGTTGCGCATATCTATTCGTTTCTTCTACGATCAACTTTAGCATTTCATCCGTTAAAAATATCTATAAATTTCGTACGGCGTAGATTCTGTGATGTTGATCTGAGGGTTTCTAGGTCCAGAGAAGCCAAATTTAGCAGTTTGAAATGTGCAGGGACCCCATGTTTTGGTTATTGAAGCTACAGGAATACAATCACTGCTCGTTTCCTCTTCACTTTCACTCTCAACAGTTACAGACGAACTGCTATCACTGTCAGCAGGTTCAGAACTAGGTTCATACTCCTCAGATGAGTCGGATAAGCCAAGGTCTGAGGACGTGCTCTCCGCCTCGTCTTCATCAGCTTCACTTCTTGAATTTTTTTGACCATAAAACATTGAACTATTCATTTTATTAGAAGGTATCTGCAATTTGAAATGATACTTTGGTCAAATATTTAAAAAAAAATATCGTGTACCACCCGTGGTACACGACATCTAAAATATTAAAAACTGCAAAATACACGTCGTGTACCACGGACTGACACACAAAATATCACACTATTTCTGCGCTGATTCTACAACTAGCACGTGTTACCGCTACTAGATTAATGTCTAGACATCGAAAAGCTTATATAGCAACTTACGTCCCAGGGGAACATTTCATCAAAAATGCGGACGAGCTGAACGTGTTAAACATATAAGTTGCGGGTCACGCATGACTAATTTTTGTTTATTTCTTATTACAAAGGTGCTAAAAATTACTGGTATGATGTTTTTAGGAGCAAGAAATTTAAAAAATGCATTAAAATGTATGTTAAAGAAACAAAAAAAAAGTTACTCAAAAATTAATTTTAAAAGTCATGCATGAATGATTTTAGCGAACATTTTGTAACCAGCATTATGTATGTATGTTGATCAAGCATGATATGGCAAAAACTGGGCTAAGACAGCTAAACTTGCACATTGTAACTTTTAGTAATGCATTGTAGGTTTTATGATAGAACAGTTATTGTGCTCCCTATACTCTATAGCCTAACATATTGTAACAACTAGTGTCTAACTGTATAATCATAAGTTTTTTTTATTTATCCATTATGGATGTAAAAGAGTGAAATATGTTTTGGTGGTTTGCTTAGAAATTTACAACCAGTAAAAGATTTCAAGCTAGGGCAATTTGTACTAACTACAAGAGATGTTCTTTGAAAATACAATTTATCATCTTTATTAAAACCCTGAAAAATATCGGAATTTCATAATAGCAGCATGGTATACAGCAGAATGCCTAATAAAAGCATGGCAGTCGGCAGCGTGGTCGAGTGGTTAAAACACCGGAGTGGTGATCAACATGGTCTCGGTTCAAAACTCACTTGCGCCATTCTGTTGTGTTCTTGGGAAAGACACTTTACGGCACTTTCCCCAGCTTGGTGTCTTGACAAGCAGTTCTAAATTACAATAATATCTCTGCTAAATTTACTAGCGGACAGCAATATCTTGGCATCTCTGGAAGCAGATCGGGGTAATTGCTTACCCTATGTATAGCGCCTCCGTCGCTTTCCTGCAAGTCAGGAGGATAAATATAGAGATAAAAATAAAAAATAAATAAAAAAAAATTGTGTTCCACTGATGTCAAAACAGAATATCCAAAAATAAATCATTTGCTTGCTTGATAAATTCAAGAAATTGAAACATGCAAAAAAGACTCAGTTGCTCTAATTAATTTTTGGAACTCAATAAAAACGCGATTTATGATATCTGCTAAGAATGCAGAAATTTTTATCAACCAAAAACAAAACATTGTTGCCTGAAGATAAAGCGGAAGATCTACAATATTTGAAACTACTCAAAACAAACCAACCAGCTCCTCTTGGACTCCTGGATAGAAAAAAGTTAAAACACATCATGAACTATGCTGTAAAGAATAAAAAAAAGTAAAAGTATAATGAATGTTTGAATATTTAGTATACCTATATATTTTTAATTTATATGTACTGTTTTTACAGTATCATATATGTCATGATAGCTTTAAACTTGGTGTATGACAGGCATAAAGAAGACTTTTTTTTTTTTCAGATAAATCCAGATCTAAACTATCGACTTAAGGACTCAAATTACTTTTCTCTGCTTTAGAAGAAGCAGATTCCAATACTGAAGAAGAATTTGAGCCTATTGCAGCTACACATGGCAGAACAAAAAGTGATGACTTTTTAAAGCTTAATGAAGATGACTGAATAAAATAACTGATACCACATGCTGACAGAGGTGATTCAACAATCAACTTTTGATCTCAGTTATTAAATTGTTTCTGTTGAAAGCTGAATATTCTCTAGATTTTCACCCTCTGGTTGGATAGTTGCAATACAAAAATAAAATATCTCTGCATTTGACAATCACCTCTGTTAGCATGTGATATCTGTTTATACTGTAAAAAGTTTTTTAATTTATAGGTACTGTTTTTACAGTATAAATAAATACCACATGTTGACAGAGGTGATTGTCAAATGCAGAGATATTTTATTAATCTCGCGAAAAATTGGCGAAGTCGGCAGCGTGGTCGAGCGGTTAAAGTGCCGGCTCGTGACCAACACGGTCTCGGTTCAAAACCTACTCGCGCCAGGGCTGCGAACTCGAACTCGAACTCGAAGAACTCGGCAATTTTGGCCGAACTCGAACTCGAACTCGAAAAATAAAAATTTCTGAACTCGAACTTGAACTCGAACTTGAAAAAAAGTTTGTGATGTTTGAGTTCATTTAATGCGTAAATTTAACTATAACATTTCTCAGCGTTGGTGCCAAATTATAATTTGCTATCCTCTTTTATTTTGTTTAATAATAGATTAAAATTGGTAACATTGATGACAAAGCATTTTTAACATGAGCTCAGTTTTTCGCAGTTGAATTATTCTCTTAACTCTATTCCGACTGTATTTTTTCAACTCTATTTTGTGAACTCGAACTCGAACTCGAACTCGAAAAATTGAAATTTAAAGAACTCGAACTCGAACTCGGACTTGCAAATTTTTTGTGAGCTCGAACTCGAACTCGATTAAAAATGCTTCGAGTTCGCAGCCCTGACTCGCGCCATTCTGTTGTGTCCTTGGGAAAGACACTTTACAGCACTTTCCCCTACTTGGTGATCTTGGCAAGCAGTTCTAAATTACAGTCATATCTCTATTAAATTACAAGCGGACAGCAATATCTTGGCATCTCTGGAAGCAGGTCGGGGTAATTGCCTACCCTATGTATTAACGCCTCTGTCGCTTTCCTGCAAGTCAGGAGGATAAATATAGAGATAAAAAAGTCATAATGACAATTCTGTAAAGTGATTAGATGCACACGTGCTTACTTGTCCACGTGATGATCTGTGTGGCGCTAAAATGTCTAACTGATAAAATCTCGTAATGTTAATTAAATGCACACGTGCTTACATGTCCACGTGATGATCTGTGTGGCGATAAAATGTTTAAGTGATGAAATTTTGTAGTGTTAATAGGTCTACGTGATTAAAGGTCTGTTGATTAAATATTTGTGATTAACAGTTATGTGATGAAATGTCGCGTGATAAAGTGTGGGTAAACCCAATGCATACAGTTATTCAATCGGTGTTAATAGATGTGGAATGCCTTATAAGACTCCCCCACGGCATAAATTTGATATAGACTAAGTTCAAATATTAACTTCCATATGCCTGTCTATGCTTGAATTGATTTTACAGCAATATCAGCTTAAGACCAGCTGTATTACCATTTTCAAAAACATTGTTTTGATAGAATTCAATAAATATTGTTATTTGTAGTAGCAGCTACTGTTCACACTTTTAAGGATGCTTTAACAATATGTTGAACACTGTAGCCTAATAAGAATATATTGAGCCAGGTTTCATTGTATATTCAATATCTGAGAAACTAGACGTGATAGAAAAAATTTGATTGGAGATTTGGATTCAGCGCCTGAAAGTTAGCCTAAAACGCTCTCCAGGTTATCAGATACAAAATTTTTGTTGGACAGTGTAATTTTTACGTCCAACTTGAGAGTGGGCTTTAGAAAGTCATTACTCGAGTCGATTTTAAGTCCATTAAATCTCGAATCTTTTCAAGTCAAAGTTTAAAGAATCAAAGATTTTTTCTAGTTCGAGGCAACGACTGCAATGTCATAAAGGCTACGCGCTTTTTTATATTCTGGTAGCTTTAAAGTGAAGATTTTTTTTGGTCCTCATTTGAATTTAAAAAACTTTCTGTCTCCAGCGTGAAGTAAAAAAACCAAAATTTAAAGCTTAACACTGCCTGGAAGTGAGCGAAAGTCTGCAGAAAAAGAACTATCTAAATTTTTTCTGCCTATTTACATCTGGAAGTATTTCTGTGAAAATATCTGGAAGTTATTTACATCTGGAATTAAGTCAACTTTGAGTCAATAGTTGATTTAAAACTCGACTCGAGTTCGTATTCGTCTCAAAGTGCTTTAAAAATTTACAAGTCGGCGGCGTGGTCAAGCGGTTAGAGCAGCGTGATTGTAATCGACATGATCTCAGTTCAAAACCTACTCTCGCCATTTTGTTGTGTCCTTGGGAAAAACACTTTAACGGCACTTTTCCCTGCTTTGCGGTCTTGGCAAGCAGTACTAAATTTCAGTCATATCTCAATAAAAATAAAAAACAAAATAAAAATTTTCAAGCGCACAGCAATGTCTTAGTATTTCCGCAGGTAGGTCGGGGTGATTGCTTGCCCTATGTATTAACACCTCCGTTGCTTTCCTGCGAGTCAAGAGGATAACTATAGTAATAAACTAAATAAATTAAATAAATGAATAATTCGTCAACAACTTCTAATGAAACCAGTTATGACGAGGTATTTTTTTGTGCTTCTTGAAATGCAGGCCTACAGTTAAAACTGTTTATTTTGAGTAAATAACTAAATAGATCAACTTACTTGCAAGGGTATATCAAATAACTTTGTTCTGTGTCAACTAATCTGCTTGGGTGTGTTAACGTTTCAAGACATATTGCAAGAAAACCCAAACAAACCTGGATGCTGTAAACATGTATGTCACACTTTATTCGTAATGATTTTAACCTCACAAAGCTTTAGTTTATACTTCGTTTTCAGAATAATTTTAAAATTTATTATGACATGATATTATCATAATCTCAAAGTCGGTAAAGCTCCCACCTGTCTTATTTAACTTATTCGCAAGCTGTTTTACGATTGTTTCGAATATTTCACTTCTGCAATTATTAGATTTAAATTAGAAACTTCAAAACCACGTCCATTTACAACCGTTGTCTAATTTTAATGCTATTACCAAACCTCTACTTCACTCCATATCCAAACTTATTCTTTTCTTTCCCCTCCAAAGCTGCAGGTTCCGACAGCCACAATGCGAGACAACCTAGATATAATGCATTGCGGCGCAAGCGTTTCCAAATTTTTTTCGGAAAGCTTGTCACCAGTGTTGGATTAACATAGTAGCAAATGTATATAGCAGTTGCCACGGGAATTTTTCCGGATGTTTTTCTAAGAATTTTTCTTTCATACCCTCGATTGAATTTTTTGACAATTGAAAATATCTTTATTTTTTTAGATTGAATTCCGGTATGTCACTTTTTTATCTTTGATATCCTGATCCTGATATATATTTTTTACATGTTTTATGTGTACTGTACAACGTTTTCTTGGCTGTTTGTTGACGTAGCAATTTTGGTCTTCTATTTTTAACTATAATAGATCAATCAATCAATCAATCTTTGTTTATTCATTGTAGACAAAGCGGAAATATATCCATACAACACTACATTTCAAAAATATAATAATAATCAATAATTTCCAACAATTCTACAATAGGGTTGCAGCGAAAGACTAAAAAACAGTCATCGGGTCAGCCACAACCCAGTGCATAAGTTGAAATGTTGTTCAGTTTGTCAATAAACAAGAAATAAATAAAAAAACATGAAACAAAACAAATAAAAAAGAATACCTGCATCTGACACTAAGATTGTAGTTGAGAAAAAAAAATTAATAAATAAATGTATACTATGTATAAAAATTAAAGAGAAAAGAGAAAAATAAATAAATAAACAGTCATGCATTAGGTAATTCATACAAATCAAATAGATAGTTTTTATATATTTTTTTAAAAGATATGTAAGATAAACATTTAATTTCCTGAGGAATTTCTGACCATAATTTAATGCCAAAATATTGAAGTGACTTTTTCCCATAATTTGTTTGATATCTTGGAAGAAAATATTTGCTTTTTTGCTTGCTACGAGTATCATACGTATGCATGTATACAATCAAGATTAGTAAAATATTTTTTAAAAGAAGCAGGCAAAAGGTTATTTTCAAACCGGTACATAAATTTAACATATTCTAATTTAATTAAGTCTGATAGTTTTAAAACATGAAAGTTGACATATAAATTTCCAATTAATGTTCTTTTGTGACAAAATAAACTAGCTCTTATAATTTTGTTTTGCATTCTTTCTAAAGGATGAAGAGCAACGTTATTAGCTCTCCGCTAATAGAAAGCTTTTTGCATGTATGCTTACTCTAATTTTCTTACTCCAATGTAATGTTAATGTAATGTTAAGCTTTTCATTTTCAAACTGACTTCACAATGGCTTCACGAGACAGAGATATGGAAAGGAAATATCTTTCCGGAGCAGAGAATGCCAGAAGAAAGAGAGAGGCATCAGAAAAGCAACAGAAATTACTGCAAAAAATGCCTAAACTCACAACTTTTTTCTACTCGTAATTACCATTTGCTGTTGGCTCAACTACTCATAATAATGCTACAATGCTGGAACTTCAGCAGCCTTGCTCAAGCTCAAGTACTACCGAGCAAGAACAAAAGGAACCAACCGAGGCAATGGAAACTCAACAGCCTTGCTATTCACCAACACCTATCGTTCCAGATCTGGCAGCTCAATCCAATGACTTGGCGGAGTGGCCTCTAATTCTTACATATGAACAAAAAAAGAAATGGGAAGCAAGGGACAGCTCAGAATGTTAATACATGAACAGTAAATTTACCAAATCAAAAAGATTCTATGCGGCTGAAGATTACAACAGATTTTGTAAAAAGCAATATTTTATTCATGTGCATAAAACAACAAATGAAAAGCGGCTTAGGGAGTGGTTATGTTAAAGCGACACCAAAAGCAATCTCTATTGTTTTACCTGCAAACTAGCATCCTCACCAAACTCTGAATTGCACATATTTTGTGAAGGTTTCAATGACTGGAAAAATGCACAGCTGCTTATTGAGAGACAGGAGTTAAGTTTGATGCACAAAGCTGGGGTCCTGTATCTGATCAATCTCCGAAAAGATGGAGAAGAAATTGATGCTGCCCTGACGAAACAACTTGAGCACGAGAAGAAATATTGGGGTTCCCTACTGGAGAGGATCTTAAATATCATAAAGTTTTTGTGTGAAAGAGGGTTGGCCTTGAGAGGAACAGATGAAACAGTAGGGTCTCCTAACAAACGAAACTATTTGGGACTGTTAGAGCTTCTCGCAACTGTAGATTCATTCTTGTGCCGACACATCAAGATGCATGCGAATCGTGGAAAAGGGCACACTTCCTACTTATCAAAGACCATTTGCGAAGAGGTAGTCAAGATATTGGAAAAAGCAGCCGAAGATATAATCGTCAGTGAACTGAAAGAAGCTAATACTTTTCCATATCACTAGATTCAACCCTGGACCACTAGATTCAACCCCGGACATTGCTCACACGGACCAGCTTTGTTTTACTGTAAGATATGTCAAACCAATAGGGCCTATGGAAAGATTTCTGGCATTTCTGCCAATGGAGAGCCATACTGCTTAGCAGATTTTCTACAGCCTGGTACAGTACACCAGTGAGAAGAGTATCAATCTTGCCGATTACCATGAACAGAGTTATGACAACGCGTCCAACATGAGTGGGAAATATAA
This sequence comes from Diplosoma virens, assembly GCA_963680785.1. Taxonomy (NCBI): domain Eukaryota; kingdom Metazoa; phylum Chordata; class Ascidiacea; order Aplousobranchia; family Didemnidae; genus Diplosoma; species Diplosoma virens. The sequence continues at coordinate 26,287,978 of OY796894.1, forward strand.
CGGAGTACAGGCACTTGTCAAAGAAAAATTTGGTGCTGTTGCAGAATATGTTCCATGCTATGCTCATTCGTTGAATTTAGTTGGTGCATGGACTGCACAATCGTGTCCAGAAATAGTTCAGTTCTTTGACTTCGTTGAAAATATCTTTGTATTCTTTGCTGCTTCAACACACCGGAGTCTGGAGCGAGTCCATTCTGGAGCGAGCAGGTGGTGGAGTCCAAAAGAGGCTCTCTGCAAGACGGTGGTCCGCAAGAGCTGGTGCCATTAAGGTTATTAAGGAACGTTTTCCTTTCATAAAGGAAGCAGTGGAGAAACTTGCAAATGACCAAGAGCAAAAGGCAGAATATCGACAGCAGGCAAACTCTTGGACTCCTCGAGAAAATGGATTTTGCTGGAAACTGGAATCTTAGTGCTTTTTTGGAATAGCTTACTAGAGCGCTTCCAGGCAACTCAAGCCTCTCTTCAAGCAAAGCAACTAAATCTCAACATTGCTTCAGCGTTGTGTGCCTCTTTGGGAGGATCCCTACAGAATTTCAGAACACAATTCGGTATGTTTGAGTCAGAGGCGCAAAAGCTGACTCAATTGCAGGATTACCAACCAACAAGAACAAGAAGAATTGTCCGAAATCGAAGGCGAGATGATGATGATGTAAGCTGTGGCTGTTCAGTTTCAGATGCAATATAGATAATCAATCACGTAAACACAGATTCCGGGTGAGAGTTTTCTTTGCAGTATTGGACAGCCTACTATCTGCGCTGGAGCTGTAAGGCATATCACCCAATTGAACAAACGGTTTAGTTCTTTATGAAATCTGCATGGTCTAACACAGGGGTGGCCAACTCGCGGCTCGCAAGTTGCATGCGGCTCTTTGTTTAGTTTCATGCGGCTCTTTTTACAGGTACTGGTTTGTGTACTAGTAGCTTAATTATCTAGTCATGTTGAGTTTGGCAACGCACAAAGTGCATTGTTACATAAAAATGGCTTTAATATTACTCCTAGACGAGCATTTCTTTTTTCTCTTTCTCGTGAAAATCAGTAGCCCAATTCTGTATTAGTATACTTAAGTTGTATTAGGTTTTATTGGTATATTTAAGTTTATTACTATATTTTTAGGTTGTATTAGTACATTTTTAAATTGTATTAGTATATTTAAATGATAATTTGTGTCGTGTTCGCTCTCAAAATGGCAAAAAACAAATGCACAGCAAAGCAAAAATATGACGACGAACACAGGACGTTTTTGACAGAGTTTTTTTGAGGAAAGCTTATATTTTTTTGGTGAACGTAATGGTAAGCCATTTTGCCTTATATGTCAGGCGTCATTAGGGCATTTTAAAGTTTCAAATTTTCAGCACCACTTCAGCTCACTCCATTGGAACTTTAACCGTGAATTTCCGAAAAGGACTGAGCTTCGCAAAATAAATTGATAACTTTGAAAAGTGAGGCAGAAAAGCAAAAACAGTTTTTTCAAAAATTTATGAAGCACTCAGAGACTGTAACGCTTGCATCGTACCAAATGGCTTGGAACATTGCACTGGCCAAAAAGCCATACAATGACGGGGAATTCGTTAAAAAATGTCTTTGTAACGTTGAAATCTTGTCTCCAGAAAACAACAAACTGAAAAAAATAATATCAGATGTTCAACTGTCGCGCCACACTGTTAAACCCAGAATATTGGACATTAATATGGCCATTGAATCACAGTTGCACTCTGACTTTCAAGCCTGCGAGTATTTTAGTATCGCATTAGATGAGAGTTGTGACATACAAGACAAGCCTCAATTGGCAATATTTGCACTGTTTATTTCAAACGATTGCTTGGTCAAAGAAGAACTCCTTAATATTGTGTCATTAAACGACAGACAGAACCCGTGGCATAGATGTGAAAGAAGCAATGATGGCTGCAATCGCGAAAGCAAATCTGCCCATAGCAAAACTAACTGCAATAATCACGGATGGAGCACCAGCCATGATCGGATCTGTGAACGGACTTGTGGGGCTGTGTAAAGCTGACCAAACGTTTCCCGAGTTTTGGAATTTTCACAGCATCATTCACATGGAGCAACTCATGTCTAAATCATTGAAGTTGGACAACGTTATAAAGACTGTAATGGAAATCGTCAACTACATCCGCACACATGCGCTTAACCAGCGGCAATTCAAGAATCTCATCGCTGAGCTGGACCAAGGGCTTCCAGGTGACCTGCCGCTGCACTGCACCGTACGGTAGCTGTTAAAAAGCCAGGTACTTTCTTGGTTTTTTCAGCTTTTAGATGCCGTGAAACTGTTAATGGAAGAGAAGTATCAAAACTATCCTGAGCTCTCGGACCTCAAGCGGATTATGGATATGGCCTTTTTGGTCAACATGCTGTGTCACTTGAACAGATTGAACCTGAATTTGCAGGGTAAATTGAAAATACTGCCCGACCTGGTGCAAAGTGTGTCTGTGTTTGTCAATAAACTTAAGCTGTTTAAGGCGCATATTCAAAGGGGAGATTTAACGCATTTTCCCACTTTGCTTAAAGCCAGCGGGCAAGTTACTATCGCCATCCTGAAGAAGCGAAAAGCCATATATGCAACACTTCTTGAAACCCTGAAAGTAAGCTTTGTGTTGCGGTTCCGTGATCTACAACTAAAAAGGCCTCTGATTACGTTCCTCGTCGACCCATTTAATTCTAAGACGGACTGTTTGAAAGCCCTTCTAGTCTCAAATGAGGCTGGGACTGAGTTGGAGATGATCGATATTTGTGAGGAGGACAAACTGAAGTCTACTTTAAGGGAAGGAATTATTGCGTTATGGAAAAGTGTGCCAATGGGAAAATACCTCAATGTTAAGCGGGCTGCGCTTAAGATACTGTCAATGTTTTGGTTAACATACGTCTGCGAGTCTGTGTTTTCAACCCTAAAAGACGTAAATTCAAAGCATCGATCTGTACTGACTGACACCCATGTGAAAGAATAGCTTTGTGTGGCAACAACGGAATACAAACCCGATTTGAAAAAGATTGCTCAGTACAAGGAATGCTAGAAGTCCCACTAAGTAACATGCATAACAATAAATGGCTGGTAAACTTCTGCTATTATTATGTTGGTGTGTGACATTTACAATAAATGTAGCTGAGCAAAGGTATGTGCGTGAGTAAGTAAGAGGTGAGGTAATTTTCTTGTATGCCCTTGTATATGATATGGCTCTTTGCTGTAACACAGTAAGAAATGTGGCTCTTCGTCTCAAACTGATTGGCCACCCCTGGTCTAACACTGTCACAGACTTTATTTGGGAATCCTAAAGGACCAGTTTAGCTAGGTAATCCAAATACCTGCGCTGTGTCTAATTTTATTTTATTCCGGCTCTAGAAGTAGTCTTGCTATAAGCCTGAAGTTTTTGTACAGTTGGTTTGAACGAAAGCTCGGATTGGTTTGTTGAAGACTTCCCTCCGTAAACAAACAGAGACCACTGTCTCCAACTAAAACAAATTTATTATGAAATTTACGACTCACGACTGATAAAAATTCTCTTCCGTGCCTTGCCAAACTGCAAAGCGAAAATCGGCGCCACGACTTAATCCGATCACCACAAATAAATCTATCTTCGTAGAACGAAACTCCAAAACACTAGCGTAAAATAAATTCAACACTTATCACCATAATATGATCAAAGAATCCTTCGCACGCGCTTTATGCCCAAAACCAACGTTTAACTCTTTTCTCTCGTCGTCGCCTTTGCATATCTCGCATGCCATTCAATCGAGCGAGCCATTTTGTAGACAAACGATCACGTGCTGCAAATCGGCTGGGGTATTCTCGAAAACGCTTTGGTCATGCGCTTTAAAATTAGGACGTGTTTTCTGTAGTAAGCGGGAACATTCCAAATACACTTAACTCGGTCATGCGTTACAGACAAAGCGCCTTACGTCACCGGCGAAAAGAAAGAGAAAGTTACATTCAGCAGTCGCGAGCAAATAAATAAAATACAGAACGAAAGCGATTATCTCTTGCCCAAGCGATTCCTATGTTACAGCAAAACTGTCATTTATTTTTAAGGCGGAAATTAAGCTATATTGCCAAGATAAAATTATTAGGAATGAAGTGTGACAAACACCTGCGCAGATTAGTGATGTCGCGGATACAAAATTTTGTGTCCGCAGCCCGCAAGTATTTTTTATTTGTGACACCGCACTGCACTGCACTGCAAAGTTGTTAGCAAAAACTTACACCGCACCGCGCTGCACCGCAAATCATATATTTAAATAGAAAATTTTTAGACATCTTTTCTTTTTTTAAAAAGATGTTTATTCAAACAATACTCACTGTTGTAGTCATCAAAGTAAACCCTTATATTTTAGATTCTATAGCTATTGGCAATTGGCATAATAGCTATTGGCATTAGCAATTCAATAGTTGTGTCCTTGGGAAAGACACCTTACGGCACCTTCCCCTGTTTGGTGGCCTTGACAAGCAGTTCTAAACTACAGTAATATCTCTACTAAATTACTAGCAGACGACAATATCTTGGCATCTCCGGAAGTAGGTCGGGGTAATTGCCTACCCTATGTATAGCGCCTCGGTCGCTTTACTGCGAGTCAGGAGGATAAATATAGAGATAAAAAAATAAAATAAAAAAAATAGCTATTGGCATAATCTTGCTGTATCATTGGAAGCACTTTAAGCACATTACTCTGCTTGGCATCCCAGCAGGGAGCCTTAATTCAATAATGTCTCTATAGCTAAAAAAAAACAAATAAAAAATTTTAACCCAACAGCAATATCTTGGCAAATTTAAAAGCTGATAAGATAATTAGGTCTTTTTAAGAAGTCACCCTATGCAATTTTTGTTTGTGAAACTAATTCCAAATCCTCAGTGGTTTCTATCGCTTCTTGAAAGGCCTTTTTCCTCTTAGTTTATTCCATTCTGGTGCTGAATGGAGATTCTGGGTAAGTTTCACCCAAAAAAATTGCTTACGTGACTTCTTGAAGAGAGCCAATAATTGCTCTCAGTATAATGACCCTCAATGTTTTCCTGCAAGTTGAAAAGATATATAAAGAAAATATAATTATCTCTTTTTTTGCAAACACAAACCTTGCTTACTATCAAGTTTGTTTTTTTTTAATGTTTTTAGCTTGGAATTTGAAAAAATAATCACTTAAACATATTGCATAAATTACTTAGATTTCTTAACCATAAAACCTTACCAAAACCCTTGATATGCAATTGTGGTCAAAGCAATAGTTGTTCTCATGTTAAGCTATTTTTGACAGCTATAACAGTATATCAAATCCTCACAAATAACCTTTATTAAACTATATTTAATAAGTAATTTCAATTTAAGGCGTAGTTAACTACTATTAAAAATTGCATTCTGAAAGAAATCATAAAAAATTAAATACAAGTAAATTAAACCATTAATAAGTTCAGTTAAGATCAATTTTTATTCAATTCATTTGATTTTAAATAATACCAAACTAACCATTTCAGCTAAATAGACTTTTTAAAGTTAAATCCAATAATGTTTTGTTAAAGCATGTTGCTTAATAGATTAATATGCAATTGCAACATGAAGAGAAAACAATATAATTTTAATGCATTTATACAAATCTTTTTTTTTGCAAAAGACTTTCTGTTGTTGATTTTCGCTTAAATAATCGCTATCAATTTTCCCTTCAAGCAAGCGCTGTTTTGGTTTCTTAGATTGTAAATTTTGTTAATAGTGATAGCCCCGTTGTTCCGTAGTGAAAGAGATTGAGTTTCACTGTGTGACGTTTTCGCATTAAATTCGTCTTGCCGAAACCGAAGTAAAAACAGAGAGAGAGCGCGTTGATGGATTAAGCTACTTTAAAAGTTGTTTCGAGTAGAACGAAAAGTTGATATTTCGTGATTTTTACAGTGGTCGATAAATTGATAAGTTGAAGAAAGTGGCCTTGAAAAAATATTTCGGTATGTAGAATGTTTTTATAGACGTTTTTTAATTGGCAGTAAATAATTAGTGTTTTAATTGGTTAATTTATTTGGTTTGTTGTTATTTACAAAATTTGAATGATTGTCGTGTTCATTTTAATAAGCGTATTTTATTTCGATTCTATTAGTACTTGAATGCAGATAAACCGCATTAACACCTGAATTACATCGGTTCTAATGAAAAGAAAGGTGTAAACTGTGTAAATCGCGCGTTGTCGAAAGAAAATCTGACAATTATCAACCACGACCTATCTCCTTATATTCTTTACTTGGGTGTTCAAGGCCATCCAGTCGAAGTAACTAACACTTTCTTAGACAAAAATAGGTCTTAAACTGTCATATAAGATTAGCAACTGAATTACAAACTCCTTTTTTGCAGTTTGTACATATCTATTTAATGGTGCTTTAGCTTTTACATTTTTTTCAAAGTATTTTGCCAAATACAACACATTAACACTGTGGTGTATGTATTTTAAACTATTTTAATAGTTTCTAACATGTTACAAAAATAATTTCTTTATCTCCATTAATATATTTTGTATTACCCCAAATTTAAATTGGTTTTTATCAAATCAATTGAACTAAGTTTAACACTTTTAACTTTTTTGTAATATATAAAGACTGCTTTAAGCCTTTAAGCTTTGTCCTAACTACACTGAGAATAATATTATATTAATTTTTAATGCTCTACTGAAATCATAATTTACATAGTAGCATAGATTTACCATTTAAAAATTATAAAGATATTGAGACACCACTAGAAAGATTTTGAAAAACTCATTTAAAAAATACCTGCTACAGAGTCAATTAAACTTTAAAACTAAATTAAGAAATATCTACGAGTTGCTAAAATTAATTATTGAAATGTAATTACTTATTAATGGTTGGCAACTTCAATTTTACATTGAGAGGATTTTCAAAAACTCATTCTACAGTTCTATGTCTGATTTTATAATCTGCTTTTTTGTTTTGCTTAAATTAGTACTTCCTATATAAAAAACAATGGCGTTTAAAGTTTGGGTGCTTCTTTACAAAGTAACACAATAGGATATTTTGTAAACGAGGTTTATTAGGCTAAGTAACAATAGTTGGTTCTCGTTCACTATTAGCCGAGTTTAGTTCATTACTTTTGAAATTTCGGTAAATCCCCAAAAGCTGCGAGGTTACCAACGGCGGAAAATGAATAAAAACCCTAAAAAATGATAAAAAAAAAAGCTAAGATTTTGTTTTGGTATTGAATAATCGGCTAAAATGAATAAAATAATTCAAATTCTTTCTTAGTAATATTTTTTACAAGCCTTTCTCTGCTGTACAATTAGATTCCATTGCTTTCTTTAAGTTTGAGAGCAGTTCACCTCTCTCTTTATTTATTTTAGTTTGTCTCATATTTCTTTTTGGCCGCTTTAAGGCCCGTTTCCACTACGAGCGTGGAAAAGAGCATTCTTTGTCTCTTTTATTGATCTTCGATTGAAGCGAGCGGTTAAAATTGAAGCGAGCGCAAAAAAAAAGCAATAAAATAAACAAAGAATGCTTTTTTCCACGCTCGTAGTGGAAACGGGCCTTTACGCGCTATTTACATTATAAATTACCGGTACTATGGTAAGAGGCTAATCAGTGGACTTGCTCCTGACATATTGCTTTCTGTGATTAGATTAATGAAGGGGAACAACTAAATCGGCAACCCGAGCAATAGCATTATACAAAATAAGATTTGCTTAAAATTTAAATGTAAACTTTTCATAACTTGCACGCGGCGCGGCGCGGCGCGGTACGCGGCAAGATCCTCCAAAAAAGGTTACTACGCGGCACTGCGCGGTTGACATCACTAGCGCAGATCCAAGAAAGTGCTGACAGACTTTTAGAAGCATATCCTTAGGATTTGGAAGACAGATTGAAAGATGAACTACCTCAGTTTTCAGAATTCGTAAAGCACATTCGTGTTGATTGCTCCTCTCCAGAACTCAACTATTTCACTTTGATTAAAGAAAACAATATTGACACCACGTTTCTTAACATTGACAATTTGTTACGCATTTATCTATGTATGATGGTAACTAATTGTACTGGAGAAAGATCATTTTCAAAAATGAAGTCGATTAAAAACTATCTGCGAAACACAAAGGAGCAAGAGCGGCTTAACTATTTAACTCTTTTGAATATTGAAAATGACGTTCTGAAGTCACTGAATTCATCTGAAATAATTGCCAAATTTTCAGAGATCAAAATACGTCCAAAAGACCTTTGAATGATGTTGTTGAAGTTTTATATTTTTCATTACAAATAAAAAATTACATTAGATTTTTGTTGTTTTTTTGTTGTTGTAGAATGTAGATCAAATCTATAAAATATTCAATTACTTCCCGGTCATTATCTGTACATCAAATCAACCTGCTACAGGCCCCGCACTTGGTTAATCCGGCACTGCTTGTCACACAATCACAAGAAAAGAACTCAAATTGTACATCTTGACGAACAATAGTACTTTTATTTATTTATTTATTCTTTTTTTTTTCATCTCTATATTTATCCTCCTGACTTGCAGGAAAGCGACAGAGGCGTTAATACATAGGGTAGGCAATTACCCCGACCTGCTTCCGGAGATGCCAAGATATTGCTGTCCGCTTGTAATTTAATAGAGATATGACTGTAATTTAGAACTGCTTGCCGGGACCACCAAGCAGGGGAAAGTGCTGTAAAGTGTCTTTCCCAAGGACACAACAGAATGGCGTGAGTGGGTTTTGAACCGAGACCGTGTTGGTCACGAGCCCGGCGCTTTAACCACTCGACCACGCTGGCGAAAAATTAGTAATAGCTATTATGAAGCATTTGCATGGAAGCATTACCTAAAAAAATAATAATTAAAGGAAAAATAATAAGAAAAAAAATACGAACAACACTAGACTGATTTTCTGCTTTCAATGAAGTTTAACATATTCGCTGAATCGCTGTAACATCAAAGCTCGTCTGTTCTATAAAATAAGTGCTACAACTCTGTATGCTTGCAAATTTATCAACTCGAATTGCAAGATCTCAAGCGCCTCTCTTATTGTACAGCCGAATAAGCACATAAAAATTTTGAACCACATTGTCAAATTGTGTCGTAAAGCAAATCTTTTTTGAAAAGCTTCTAATAATTGCGTCATCATATTTAAATATCTTTTTATTTTCATACTTGAAATTATCTTTATTAACAATATATTTCAATTTAAGTTGACTTTGGTGAAGTTTTTGACAACTGCTCGTTTATTTTTGTACAAATTTGTGATCAGTTTGTTTTTAGGCCGATATTGAAACTTAAACTTCTAGTGGGAACGGTAGTACATTATACAATCAACAGATCTGTACAAACCTTTAAACTGGCCCGCGGTTTGGCCATAGCCGTTTAGCCCGATTAAACTACAAATTTTAAGATATATGCCAGGATATTGCTTTTCTGTTGAAACCTCTTTTTTGTTTTTTCAGGTTGATGTTGGCTAGGCTCCCAACAATAACTTAGAAATACAGTATGCTACCTTTTAACAAAATTATAATACTGTAATAAAAAGATAGAAGTATTTAACTGAATAGATGTGGTCAGTCAATTTAACTGGTTTCAAATTAAATACACGAACCCTTGGCCCCTGTTACAAAGGATTACGTATTGATCCTGATCCTTTTTTTCTTGGTCTTGCATACTAGTTTAAAGCCAAAAAATTATTATAAAATCAATCTTGTGATCTTGTGATTAATAGCCGTAACAAATATAAGGTGAAAACCTATCGAAAAAAATATTGCAATATTTATTTAATTGCCAAATTTTACAATCGTTTTTTAATTAAAATTATAACAATAAAAACCAAATAATAGTAAAAGGATTATAAAAATTTAAAAAAGGCTTAAAAACACCGATTAACATTAATTTTTAATTCAGACTACATTAAATTATTACTTAACTAGTTTGTTTTCTTCAGTTGCTTCTTAAATTAAATTTTTGTTGCATTAATTAAAAAGAAAAGGTTTATTCTTGAAATTTTTTTATCGTAATTTCATCCGTAAACCAATAAAATACTGTACAATGAATTTGTATCTATTTGCTTACTTGATTTGCTGGGTATAGTCTACCCTTAATGTTTTTGACAACATTTATTGCATACGTATATACTTAGATCACAAATAATATTGCTAAAAAATGATACACTCTTAATAATTTTTTTACAATTTAAATAAAAGTCTTTGATAAAAATGTAATAAATTTAAAGTTTAACTTAAAGCAGTCTTACAAAATTTAGGCCTCTTCAATAAGCAACCACAAGCAATTTTTGTTAGTAAAACTAACCCAAATCCTCCTGCAGTTACAATCTTTTCTTGAGAGATGCTTTTTCTTTTGGTCTTTTTTTATTGCCTCCTAGTGCTGAAGGGAGGATTCTGCATTAGTTCTACCGAAAAACAACAATTACAGTCTCTAAACATCATAATTTGTATAAAATAATGTAAATAATTTTTATAAATTTCAAAAGACTTAAAATTAATGTAATAGCTTTAAGTTGATTTAAATTATAAAAAAGCAATCTTTTTAATAGTAGTAGTAATAATAGTAGTAATACTAATAGTAGTAGTAATAGTTTGTTTTTATTTGCATCTAAAAGAAACAATTGATAATAATTGAAGACAAAATAGAGCAAAGGTTGCAAATATGGAGACGACAACTAAACAATATACATTATAACATGCACAAAAAATTGTGCATGGTCACCGCACCCATGTCTTAACATTGAAAATTTAAAAATACATTTACAAAGAAAAGAAAAAGAAAAAAAAAATTTGTAAAAAGTTACAATACACTTCTACAGGTCACAAGTCAAGAGTGCATTGCTTAGTCAAGGGTGGGAATACAAGCACTGGTGACCCCAAAAGGTCAGGCAGGTAAAGAAACCCACAAAAAGAAATGAGGGTATGACTCTAAGTCAGTTAATTTTAGCTTTTCAAGAATAATTTGTTCTTGTTCACTATTTGCCATGCTTATTTAATGAACTTTTAAATTAAGGGAAATCCCCAAATGCCTGCAAGGTTAGTAACTGCAAAGGGTGAACAAGACTCAAATAATTAAGCTCTATATTAAGTTAAACAAGTTGTCAGATAAAGTAAATTTAATTTCTCTATTTCTATCTTATTTACTTGATCTGACAACTTAAAAGTAAGAAAGATTCAATGTATTTATTTATTTTTTTTTAATATCATTTACGGTATGTATTTTTTTTATCAGCTTGCACCTTTTTCATGTTGAAATAACAGAATAACTTAAAATTAATGAAATTAGCAGACAAAACTTACTTTGCAATAGGAAAAAAAGTTTTATTAAAATAAATTATATTTTTTTAGATTTAATTATTATATTTTTTGTTTATCCAAAATTAGTTTGTTCTATTATCATGTCATCTAAAGATAAAATAGATATATTTCCTTCTCGTATGTGAGTATGATAATTTATTTATTTTTCTTGTGGGTTTGTGCTTATAGAATTTAATTAAGGCATAAAACTTCTTTTCTTGGTGGCTTATTATGATAATAGAATAATCTTGCAGTCTGGGTTTATGAAGTGTGTTAGTTCATGACCAAGAATTGCACACATTGGTTAGTGCATTACTTCACATACCTAACTGTAAGATTATTGATAATGGATTAATTTGATTGGAGTTATATTATTTAAAGAGACTTAAACAATTTCTTATTTTTAACAATGAGGAAGCTTTTATAAAAAATATATAGTTGATGTGTTTTCAATGGTGTTTTAAACAGTATTTTATAAAAAATTTGCTTTTTGTTCATTATTTGCCATGCTTACTTGATAAATTTGTAAATTGTATAGAGCCTGCAAGGTGAGTAACAGCAAACAGTGAACATGACATAAAAACTTTTTGGTAATTAAATGTCTTTAATAGATTGTTTTTTAAGTGAATTTATGTGGAAATTGTATTTTCTTGCATTTGGCAAAAATGTATTTCTCATTATCTTCTAAAACTGACTTTGCTGCTATCAAAAAAATTTCAATATATTTATTTGCAGTGTCCGATAAGAGTTTTATTTATATTGGAAAAATAGTTGTACAATTCAAATGTTTTAATCATTTGCATGATCTAACTATTTAAATTTTGTAGGAATCTGACAGTCATGAAACAAAGATTAAAAGGAGCTAATAAGGGACACAGTTTACTCAAGAAAAAAGCTGATGCATTAAAGATTCGTTTTCATATGATTTTAAAGAAAATTATTGAAGTGAGAAATCTTGTTATTTTGTCGCCATTTGTTTGCCTCCCTAAACTTATATAGATATAAAAAGGGCATTTTTTTGAAAAGTTAATTTTCAAACAATCATTTTAACTGTTTCATGTTGATTAAATGTTATGTGTATGCTTTTTTATATTATTTTGGAAACACTACAATGCCTTGCTTAATTTTTTTATTTGGTAAGTAAATATTTTTTAGGCAAAACAAGAAATGGGAGATGTTATGAAAGATGCTGCTTTCTCATTGGCTGAAACCAAATTTTCAGGGGGTGATTTTGGACCTGTTGTGCTTCAAAATGTCAGTAAAGCACAAATGAAAGTTCGAAGTAAACAAGAAAATGTAGCTGGAGTAAAATTGCCAACTTTTGAACATTATGAGGTAAATATTTAAAAAACATAAGTTTTTATACCTATATACAGGGTGATTCACCAAAGTGTTGACAAATACTTTATGTGATTCACCGAAGTGTTGACAAATACTTTATTCCATTATTAACTTCGCATTACCTCTTCAGATTGTTATTATATATTCTAGAGTAAGTTTTCAATATCAATAAGAATATTTAATCCAGAAAAGTAAGATGGCAAAGACAGTAAATGACATTGTTGAAGGGTATTGCAAGAAAGGACTTCCACCTGCGAAAATTTTCCGGTTGATGAAGCGATTTGTGAGTCGTGGAGGTGTTTACAAGGCTGTGAAGAGGTTCAGGGAGACTGGAAGTTGTGCTCCAAGAATCAGAAGTACTCCTGAAAAACCCATCAGGACAAAGGAACTGATTAAGAAGGTCAGGGAGAGGTTGAGGCGGAACCCTTCAAGGAGCGCAAGAAAACTGGCTAAGGACACCTCTGTAAGCATGAGCACCATGCAAAGGCTTCTCAAGGATGATCTCCACGTCTACCCATACAAATTTACCAAGAGGCAGCTCCTGTCAAACCCCACTAAGAAGAAAAGGCTTGATAGATCTAAGGTTTTGATCAAGAGACTTGTTGTTGGCACGCGGCCTCAAGTGCTTTGGACAGATGAGAAGCTTTTCACTGTCCAAGCTATCCACAACCACCAAAATGACAGGATTTGGATTCCAAACAAGGACATGGTGCCAGTTGAACGTTGCAGTTCATTTAGGAGGCAGAAACCTTCTTCCGTGATGGTTTGGGCAGGAGTCACTTCAACAGGCCTGAAAACACCTCTAATCTTTATCGATAAAGGTGTGAAAATTAACCAAACTATCTATCGTCGGATGTTGGAAGAAAAAGTCATTTCCTGGGTTCAAGAAACAGTGGGAGAGGAAGGAATTACGCTTCAACAAGATGGGGCAACCTCCCACACAATCAAAGCAGTCCAGCATTGGTGCAAGACCAATTTTAAAGGGTTTTGGGAGAAGAAAGTATGGCCCCCTTTTTCACCCGATTTGAACCCAATGGACTTTGGGATTTGGTCCATTCTGGAGCAAAAAGCCTGCTCAACATCCCATCCAAATATCGAAACCCTTAAACGAAAACTGAAGGCGTCATGGGAAGAAATTGACCCAGAAGTGGTGCGTGCCATGTGCGCCCAAGTACTTCCACGTCTTAGGCGCCTTGTGAAAAACAAAGGGGGCTACATTGAATAATTTGAATTTTATGTGAAAGCCCATTAAATTTCCATTCTATCTATTAAAAACTTGTTTCTTTTGCCCTTATAGTAAGGTGGATAATTCAGTTTTAATTTGTCAACACTTCGGTGAATCACCCTGTACATGGTCTTATGATCTATGTTTCGATTTTAACATAACCAGTATACTAAAATAATATATGCATTTATTCTTGCATCTTTATCAGTTATTTATCCCAATTTTTTCTTAAAAACAGCAAGATAATTTTTTTTAAAGTTTTGGCACAAGCATTAAAATTTAAATATGCAGTTAGTATAAAGCTTTTCTTTTTTTTTATTGTTTTGTTACAACGGATAAACTATCTTAACAAAGAAATTTGTTTGAAAGGCACAGATGTTTTAGCTGAAAATTACATGATTACTTTCTTTAAAATAACTTTAGTTGTATATTTTTGAGTAATCAATATGTATTTTTTTTTTTTAATGATGCTCAAATAACAATGTTTGGTTGCTTGTGTTAAGCTGCAAAAAAATAATACCCAATCTACTTTTGAAAATATTGAAATACAATCTACTGTGGATTGTAAGAATCTAAAGTTGGAATTACTAGCCGACAAAAAGGTGAGACATACTTTTGCAAGCAAAGTTGCTTCCCTGCTCAGAGAACTCCCTGATTTTACTGAAGACGTTGTGGCTGAGTTGGATTTATTTATATCTGCAGCTGCTAATTGTGGTTGCAAACGTTGGTGGAACCTGCTTGGTGGACCCGTGAAAAGAACTGCTTGGTGTAACCAAGAAGTTAAAGAAAGAAGCTATCCCTGCAAAAACTGCGTTTATAGGTTGGTTAACAAACAAGTCATCTGAGCAGCTTCAGTTGCAGTACTTGCAGCACATAAGACTACTGCCACTATCGTCAAACAATCTAAAGAAAAGTCAAGGGAAGAATTTGGACAAAAGTTAGATAGAGACTCCAATCAGCAAACAAAGTATTTTGACAAACCATACGTCGTTTACACAACAAACACCAGTTGCCACCTTCATCAAGGATGCTCATAGTGTGATTCTGAAGCATCAAAAGAGCATTTTAAGTCGTTAGAAAGAATACTTTTGTGAGTTCTTAGATCCAGTAACAGTCCAACATTTGAAAACATCCAAGGAACAAATTGGTAAAGAAATTTATTTCACCAAAGCAGAGGTGAGCACAACCATCAAATCTTTGAAAGCTGGCAAGGCCCCATGGTAAAGATGATATTTGACCCAAAATGTTAAAGGCCATGAACAACTTTGGGGTTCGTTGGCTGACTTGTATGTTCCAAGTAGCTTGGAAAACTAATGAGGTACCAAAGCAATGGCAGACCAGTGTGTTGATACCTATTCACAAAAAAAGAAACAAGAAGTGCAGTTACTAGAGGGAATTTCTTAGTCTTCCTGGAAAGGTCTATGAAAAGTCCCTTGAAAAGAGATGCTATGAAATAGTTGAACCTCAATATCTGAATGCACAATGCGGATTTCGTCCTAGCAGATCACCATGGACCAGATCTTTGCCCTTCAGCAAGTTTTTTAGAAATCGTGGGAATATCCCAAAGAAGTGCAGTGGCGGCTCGTACATAGGGGCCACAGGGGCCGGGCCCCACTAAAAATTTGACTAATTATATGTGAATTTCTAAAGAAAAACCCTATATTAAATATCAAAATGTTTACATGCATGCCAAGATAACAGTCAACAGAAAAACAACGAGAAATATTTTCAAATATTTCCTGAAGTCTCTTCAAAACGATCCAGAGGGGCCCACATATTTTGCCCCGTTTACTCCTATATATTTACACCTAAGGCCAACCAACTCACGCGCCGCGCTTTGTGAAGATTTTACTATGCTAGCAATAGCACAAAATTGGGGCCAGCGATGTCTGGCCCAAACAGCAATCGTAACTTATAAGCAGACGTTAGCATCGCCTGCCTTTTTTGGCTTAAGCGTGATCAATTGTACAGTTTAATTTGCTTTAATTTTGTGAGTTTGAGTTCGTTTTCAATTCGACAGTTTAAATTTTTTTTCTATTTGAATAAGGTATTTTAACTTCAACTTAAAATAAAGAAATAATTTGTTAAAGAATAATTTTGGTAAAACAAATATTTTGGTTTTCTATTTGAATAAGGAAACAAATTGGTTAGTAAGAAATCTCTTTAAAACGATGCAGAGGGGCCCACATATTTTGGCCCGTTTACTCCTATATATTTACACCTAAAGCCAACCAACTCACGCGCCGCGCTTTGTGAAGATTTTACTGTGCTAGCAATAGCACGAAATTGGGGCCAGCGATGTCTGGCCCAAACAGATATCGTAACTTATAAACAGACGTTAGCTACGCCAGCCCGTGTGCAGCCTTAGAAAATTAGTTGTTATTCAGTTGATATTGGGTGATGTGTTGCATTCTTTTGTGAGACAGCAGTTTCTGCTTCTCAGCACATGTTTTTTCACAGCTGTGGTTGTTTATCAGTTATTGGTAACGTGATTTATTGTTATTTTGCCGGGCTTACCTCTTTGGCGAAGGAAAAAAGGTTAAAAGGTTAAGACTATTGGCATTGTGATTCAATCACGTTACATGCGTTTGAATTTAGGTCGCTGCAACTCTAGAAGAGCTGCAACTCATGCATCTGTTTCTCAGTTGCAATTGCAATCATGTGTAACGGAAGCATGTGATACAATCACAGAGGAAGTTAAAAAAAACTTCGGATCTTCGGATAAATTTCGTTCATTTTCCGTAGTGAATCCAGCTGAATTTGATCTTTATAGAAACTCTTTTCCCGACAATTATGTTAAAGAAATTGCTTCGAATTACGCAATGCTTAATAAAGATAAACTGAAGTGTGAATTGTCCGTTTTCTATGCAAATAATAATTTTAGTGGAATTTCCAATATTAGCGAGCTATTAAAACTCATAAATGCAAATGGACTTGATGAAATATTTTTTGAAGTGTCTAAACTGCTTGAAATTGTTCTTGTGACACCAATTTCAACTGCTGACTCAGAGAGAAGCTTCAGCACAATGAAGCGAATAAAAACGTATCTTCAAAACACCATGTTGCAAGACAAACTGAACAGCCTCGCTTGCCTGTCGATACATAAGGAGTATATTAGCAAAATCAGAGATTACAACAACAAAGTCATCAACATTTTCGCGCAGATAAAGGACCGAAGAGCTGACTACTTATACAAATAAAGGTTAGAGTTGAATATTGCATTTTTTGTTAAAAATTTATTTACCCCGCCTTTGAATTTAGGTAGTCTATGAATGGAACTTTTTGACATTTCAAAAATTGTTTTGCTGGCCCCACCATTAATGAAAGCCACGAGCCGCCACTGAAGAAGTGTATACCTTGAAAAAGCCTAGGACCGTTTTTCAAGAGACAAGCTTTTACCAGTACTGCTGGAGTATGACGTGAGAGGTCAGCTATTAGCTGCTATCAAATTGTTGTACAAACAGTCAAGAAGTCTGTGTTTGTGTCAATGGCATGAAAACAAAGTCTTTTCGTGTCGATGCTGGGCCACGACAGGGTTGTGTTCTTTCTCCTCTCTTGTTCATTATATACATGAACAAGATAAACAGATGCAGTTCCTCCAGTAGTGGTGTCACATTTGGGGAATGTAATGTTAGGCGCCTGCTGTTTGCAGATGACTTTGCATTGTTAAGCTCAAAGAAAAGTGATCTCCAATATGCACTTGATCGGTTTTCTGACGCATACTTAGATGTTGGGATGAAAATTAGTATGGCTGACACTGAGATTATTTGCATGTCAAGGCACATGTCCAGTGTTTTTTGCAAACAAATGGAGTAACTCCCCGCGGACGGAGAAGTTTAAGTACCTTGGAGTCACATTCTTGAGTGATGGTAGACAGGACAACAAACTGGATTCACGTATTGAAAAAGCAAGTGCAGTAATGCGCCAACTTTGCCGATCGGTTGTACTCAAGCGAGAGCCGTGTACAAGAGTAAAACTTTCTTGTTTTCAGATCAGTTTTTGTTCCTATTCTTACCTTTGGTCATGAGTGTTAGGTAATGACCGAAAGAGTGAGATCCCGAGTACAGGCGGCCGAAATTGGTTTCTTGCGAAAAGTCAGAGGTTTATTGCTACTTGACAAGGTTAAAAGCACTGACATTCGTCAATCTCAACATCGACCCGCTGCTACTCTGCATAGAACGATCGCAACTGCGCTGGTATGGTCATGTGACACGAATGTCCAACGAACAAACAGCAAAGTAATTAATGGATACTTTTCTGAGTGGCAAAAGGCCTAGAAGGCGACCCGGAACTCGCTGGCGGAATTAAGTTAAAGACCTGGCATGGTCGCGTCTTGAGAATTTCACCGACGGAATTGCCGCTTGTTGAAAGAGATCCGGATGCTTGGAGATCTCAACTCGAGCTGCTCTCCCCGCAACCCAAAAGAACAAGTGGGCAAAGGAAAATACATTGAATTAATCCAATGTTTTCCCCGAAAATGATGATGATGATGAAATCTTAAGTATCTTTCATAATTCTTTAGTTTAATCTATTAGCAGCACTTACCTGATTAAGTTACTCCTTATCAAATATTTGTAAATTAGATTTTGAACAATAAAAACTTGCTTCTACCGTTTCTACTTAAAAGTGTGATCGCTTAAAATGTTGAATTAAATAATTATTAATGTTGTTTAGGATGGAACAGACAATTACGAGTTGACAGGACTATCGCGTGGCGGTGCCCAACTTGGGAGGTTGAAAAAGAATTACTCCAGAGCAGTTAAGTTGCTCGTTGAGCTAGCTTCACTTCAAGTAGGCGTTGCGTTGTTTCATCCTTAGTTTTGAAATTTTATGTAATCTTTATTTGCAGACTGCGTTTGTTACATTGGATGAAGCGATTAAAATAACCAATAGAAGGGTGAATGCTATTGAGCACGGTAAGCTAATTTAAAAAAAAAGTTTATTGTGAGAATACTGGCTCGCGAGCAAAAGGACGGCAGTTCAATGCTTGGTGTAATGAATGATTTTTGTTGTGGCATAAGAAGAGTCATGCTGCTTACCTGGTATGGCAAACCCGCTACCTCTAATACAAAATGGAGCAACCGAACCAAAACGGCCATACAAAGAAATTGATTTTTTACTTTGCGGTTTCATTTTAAATTTGTCATGACGCTTTGTATGATACTAAAACGTTGCTTTTGTTGGTGAGTTTAATTTGCTGTGACATTTAATGTTTGTTGGAAGAATATTTTCGACATGGTATACAAATAACTAAACTTTCGATTACATTCATTTAATGCGCTGAAGCGTGTCACGAATTCGCGGTGCTCAATGCTCATCTTCATAACATTGCGATTGGGAAGCGCATTATCCTTGAATGAGATTATGTTAGTAGTAGTAGTGACAGCATTGTATCAGATTGTTTCAGCCCAGGACTTAAATCCTCTGTTTTGGCACAAGATTCTGGATTAATAATTACTACGACGCGGTTTTATAAATAATAACATAGCATTCTTTCATGTCTTTTTTCTGAGATTTTAAAAATGCTACAATCTGTCTTAGTATTAAGTGTTTGCACCGCGCAATACAGTAAGAGTTTGTTAAGAATTTATGAAGGTTATTGGTTATTTGCGTAATAATAACATTGTACATTTATTAGTCCACCATCATGAAACTAAAGACCACAAGTCCTTACCTCATGTTTTGATTTTTATATTGCTTCAAAAAAAAAAAAACTTAACCTTTACACTATTTTCTTTGACCAATTTTTTGATAGAACTAATAAATAATAATTAAATTTAGTTTAATTTTTTTTCAATTTCGTGGTGATAAATTTTTAATCCGCTGGTTTTTGACCGTTTTCATACCGCGACCCGCTTTGGCAACCCCTTTAAAAAGATTTTTATTTATGCAGGTTATCTAATGCATTCTTGAACGTCCATTAACAAAAAACTCAACACAGCGCTTCATCGAAATTATCCCACCGGTGGATCGCATTCGTATAAGTAGAATCACCGCATTAGTGGCAAACGCAATTAACGTGTTCTGGGTTTGACTCCTATTCTCGTCCAAGACACTTTACGACATTTTCCTTAGTCTCCTTCGTATTTTGTTAAAAATCAACCCGACAACAATATTTTGGCATCTCTGAAAGTAGGTCAGGGTAATCGCTTGACGGTTCCCTTAAGATTAACGCCTCCAACATTTTTATCGAGTCAGGAGGGTAAATAACAACATTGATGATAATAATTTTAATTGGCCTAAAACTTAGTCATAAAGCTAACATGTACAAGCTGGAATAAATTGGTATAGTAAGAGGCCAATTAGATGATAATATTTTAGCCAAATTTATCATCCCTTCACATATGATGCCTTATAACTTTACGTAAACTCCCCCTTTGTACAATACGTCGTGTAATAAATAAGCTGTACCTCTTAGCCTCGGCTTAATGCTTTTGCAACCGAGTTCAGTATTTTACTAATTATTGGGCTAAACACTGATTTTTAGAAGAGGAAAAGTTTTTTGTATCTTGTAACAGCCTTTTCAACCTTACTTAAATCAATTTGTTTATCTTCGGCATCACGCTGACATGTTTGACATACAAGCAGTTCTATAACATCCAGCCACATCTTTCCAATACGGTTAAATAAGAAATTTTTTTTAATTTTCTTAGAGATTGCCTTAGAAACAGACCTAATGGGGCCACTTTTTTGCAGCCCGTGCCTTTAAGCAATTTCGCCTAATTCTTCCGCGCCAGATCTGTAACTTTTCATCTCTTAGTAACGCCATCAAAATTACGAAAACATAAAAATCAACTTTTAAGAAATAGAAGACTCGCAAAATACAAAACCAATTTAATTCATTCTTTTTTTTTTCAAAATTGGTTGGCCCGTCCTTATCCTCTTGCTAGCTTTTAGCTACATAGCTTGGCCCGTACACATATACTTAGGTCACCCTCCCCCTGGATTGACGCGCTTTATCCGTACCAGTATAGATCTTCAGGCTGTAAAAAAACTGTTTTGTGCTATAATTTTTTCATCTTTTTTTTGTTTTCGCCTGAGAGTGTATTCTCTCAATTGTCCTGTTTACCACTCGGTAAAAATTGTATTGAGCCTACTCTCTTTTGTACAATAACGTAATTTGTAACGTTTATAAATGCTCTCAAAACAAATTTTCTGTAATGGTCTTACGCTAAGTTTAAAGGCTCCGGAATCGATCCGAAAAAGAGCTACTTCTTTTTTCATACGGCCGTTTTGCCTGTTTTTTTTTGTTTTAAGCGAAGTAAGTATGCAGCGCGACTCCATCGAGGAATTGTAAAATACTACGGAAATCGCTCGGGTAGACTGGACATCGAACTCTCGACTTCTGCTTGCAAAAAGTGTTATTACGCCTAGCTATCCGCCAAAGAGCCACTTTTAATTGCCGTCAGTATTTGCCCGTGAGGCTCTATTTGAATCAGCGCGTTATAGAATTTCTCATCGTTTTACTGAGTCTACTAGCCGGAATTTCTAATCTAATCGTTTTTATTTCAGTCATTATCCCGAAAATCGAAAGAACGATCAGCTACATCATGACGGAGTTGGATGAAGGCGAAAGAGAAGAGTTCTTTCGATTGAAAAAGATTCAAAAGAACAAAGAGAAGCACAGAAACGCTGCTGAAATCGAAAGGAAGAAATGGATGGACGATCAATTAGCGAACTTAACCATAAACGATGGGAAATTTATCGGATCGGTTCCGGATCCTATAAATTTAGCGGATACAACTGATCAAGATTTGTTGTTTTGATGCAATATTTGAATAGCACTGTACTACAAAACTTTTTTTGACATTTAGTTTATTCCTGGTTTCATTGTTTTAATCAACGTGATTAATTGCCGTTAAAGGAAGAATACTTACTGTTTTTACGACACAATTAAATCGCACTTGGTTTCAACCTTAAAACGGCGAAGTCTTTTTACTTCAGTGGTTCTCAAAGTCGAGGGTTCGAATGACTGATGGGGTCTACTTAAGCAACAAAGCAAAGGCTCAAAACTAAAAAGAATGTAGGATTGTTAATCTCAAGACAAAAGGTCTTTAAAGTTGCACGTAGGTGAAAAAAAGTATGTATGTACTGGATTGGAGGGTCAAAAAAGCTTTTTTTTACTCGACGTGCAAAAATTTGAGAACCGCTGTATATTTTTATTTCTCTTTCCATTTCTGTCAATGATATAGGCAAGTGGCAATAATCTTCCACCACTATCTTCGACTTGAAATAGTGCGGAGAATTTTTTGATGTATTATTTGTGTAGTACCCAGAAATCTTGATTATGCATCTTTTCTTTTTGATGTCGATTTGAAAAGTATTAAACCAAAATTTGAAAAAATGCAATTTTTACGTGTTTATAAGATATTTTTTCAAACTAGAATTCTATTGCACATTAATCAAAAAATTTGCTTTATCGAAAATTGTCTAATTCGGATTTGATAAAACAGGAAACAACACGAATTAAAATCCGTTTTTCGGAAGAAGCTGCTTGTTCTCGTAGATCCTGCGCAATAAAAAGGAGTCAAAAGCGTCTCCAGCATACTTTAAGCGCGTTCGACATGCGGTTACCTGTCGTATATTGCAATATCGACAGAGGCCTTCTTCAACAGATCGAGATTATCGCCAACATTGTCACCGTAACAAACGAAGATTAAACCAGAGTCGTGAGTTTTTTTCACAATGTCTGGGTTTAAATAAACGTCCTTTTCAAGGGTGTCAAGCCCTAAAAATCCTTCAGCCATGGCAGTTCCTAAAGAACACATACAGGTAAGTGCTTTATCAGATTCAATGGAAGCAGCAAATGTCCCCCAAAGAGCTGAAAATCACTCCGAAATTAATAAAAACGAAATTTACCTATTGCCATTTCGTTTGATGCTTCGCGTGGATCAAGAAGTGGCTTGTAGTGGCCGCTGTCGCCGTTCGTGAGGAAGAGAACAGGGTAGCGATTTTGCTTGCGTCGAACCCTGAGATGATTTAGAAAAACTTAAAATTTCTAATGTAAAACGATAACGCAAAAAAAAACTTATACCATCAACAATAGAGCGAATGTACACATCCGATAAATTATACTTGGCCTCCAAAACTATTTCCAATAAGTGTAAGATAAATAACTATTAATAGATTAAGAGGAAAAATTTTGTTCTTACGTTTAGTTTATTTTCTTAAACTTTGAAGCAGCACTTTCATCGGCGCTTCTTATGACCGAAATCAAATCATCACACTTTGAACCAGGGGTTCTAAACCAGCAAATCATGGCCCACTGGTGGGCCACAGCAAGTTACAAAATAAAAACTTCTTTTTTGATCTTCACTTATAATTTGGAAACTATTTTGTGAAATCGGGTGTGGAATGAACGTGAAGACTATATACATTGGGCCACAACAATTGCCTTTAAATTTTTTAGGCCACGGTGTTAAAAAAGTTGAAAACCCCTGGTTTAAACCGGGTTAAAATACTTTTTTAAATTTAATAAAGATTGAAAAATCTTTGCATTAGATTTTGAGTTGGAAAGTGCGCTTAAACTTTGCTACCTTCCTTGCTTTAAATTAGTCGTTTGACGGTGCCTGCGGCACAAATTTAAAGACCAAGCTGAAACTAACTTATAATTATATCACTTGGGACTCATCAATATAATCATGTCACACTTGCGACTCATCAATATAATTATATCACACTTGCGACTCATCAGTAAGTTATTTGGGACTTACATGATGCAAATGTTCACGTCAAAGGAAGAAAAAATAATCTTTCGGGACTTTGCCGATGAGAAAACAACCTTCAACACAGTGTCAAGAAAAAGATTGGCGTCGAAGTAATGTTCCAGATCATCTTCGTACAAACCATCCTTGAAAACCATAGAGGTTTGCAACAAGCGACAACGCAATAAAGAAAAGGCAAATATCAAAAACGTGACCAAAGCGCAGGACTAAAATCGGTTTTCGATTTTCAGTCGATTTAATTGTCGTTTATTTTCACGGTTCTCAGATCGGAGCGGCCGAGCCTCGATTCACAGCGAGACGAAAAAAAAACGCCCAGCCTAGGGTTTGAACACGGAGATTAAAAATATCGAGGGAAAGCACCTCGTCCAGATTTGGCCACTTTAACTCGATGTTAAAACCGGTATTGAGGGGGACCGTTTCGAGGGCTTCCTTCAACGTCGGAAATGGGCGATTAGACGGCGACTGAATGCTCTCGTCAAAATCTGCGAACAATCGTAAATAAAATGACGCATTTGCAACCAGCAAGAAGCACCAGTTTCTTAACAACATTAATCATAAACTAGTAGATTTATCTGGATAATAAAGCTGAGATTAATCGAATCAAATTATTTAACACAAAGTCGGATCAAAACCAGGCTTGATAGTTTAAACCCGAACCACGCGCGAAAACTCTTTTTACATTTCTCCACTGAGAAATAAAAACAAATCTGTGACATCAAACAGATAAAATATCATCGAAGGCTGTCAGCTCAATCACTAATAGCAAGAGTAAGTGACGAAAAACAAAAGTCATTGTCGTCGTCGGGAAAAGCCATCCAGTCCGGGTCAGACAAAAACAGGACAGAGGCCGAGGGTATGTTGTTCTTTTACAACCCCAGGTTGCTGCGCTGCCCGGATCAACAAGCGTGATACGTGATAATCGAGTGACCACGAACAAGCGTGATACGTGATAATCGAGTGACCACGTTTAACAAAAGAGCAGGAAGCCGTGTACACGAATATTTCGAGCTTGTACGTCTATATCGGTAATCGGCATGCTTACACGTGTGCTACTAAAGGACGTCATACTGTGTTCTTTTCACATAGCCTTTTCGGAAATCAGCCACTTGAGCCGGGGAGCATTAATTTCTCAACGATATAACAGTACAAACATGTTTATGGCCAAAATAGCATTCTTTTCAAGCACAAGATCAGGGATGTTAAAACTTTTTCGAAGTTGGGCCAAATTTCATATCGAGCCGAAGTCGGTTGGGCCGCAAAAAGCTGTTTGCCAGAATCTTGCTCCGATTTCTTAAAGTTTGTCCCAAAACTCAGGTGTTCTCTAAAAAAAAAAGGTCTTCTAGAATCTCCTCATATTTATCAATTTCCGCCCCAAATATCTTTCAGCAATCTCGCGGAACTCTTCTTCGTAATCTTCATTATAGCCAGAAAACTAGAAATCGTCGCTGAGCCGCACCAGAACCTTAAGTGGGCCGCAGGTTGGACATCCCTGCACGAGATAAACGAAGATAATTCAAATTGGGTCTTTTCTAGAAATTTCAGCGCCTCCTGAGTCTCATAAATTAAAAACCTCCCGAAACAAACAATTTTATGGGCATTTTTCTTTCGTAAATTTAATGATTGTGATTTTGCAGGAAAGTATGAAAACACCTGAATCCTCAATAACAAAAAAATGCAATCTCAGTATACTCGAAAGTTTCGAAGAAATCGCTTAAAACTATTTTAACAACTACGTCTACGTTGCGATTTCTAAGTTTTTAAAGCTGTGGGGGAGACTCAGACCGAATGCTGCAAACAGCTTTCGCAATTGCTTACTCAATTTCCTGTTTGATTTCTGTCGACTTCTATGGCTCATCTTCAATGTTTGAAGTTCACTAAGAAGCAATGTTTTGACTGGAACTTCAAGCAGCTGTGACATTGATGTCTTTTCAGCCTGTCGAAGAAATATAGTTAGCAATGGACAGAAACGGTCGTGAACTCACAGCTTTAAGCGATATCAACTTTCCAATCTTTACAAACTCTCGCTTTGGCAAGAAACAAGCATCAAAAATTGCCATGCAAGCAACATTAAGAATGGATTAAGCCACCTGCGGTCAGTCACTAAATTGCACTTTAGCGTTCCATTTAACAATTTCATAAAACTAAAGCCACATAACTGCGGTGTGATAAAGCTTCCTTTCAACAAGCCAAGCAGAAAAACTATCGCAAAACCACGCCAGACAAAAAAGCTTCTAAATAGTTTAAAACTTTAAAAATCTATAATCAAAAAACGTCAAAGCCGCTCGCTTACAGTCGTAGCGTTGACGCAAGTGGTTAAGTCGTGGTAGATGACCGGAATTTCATCCTTGGTTAGTTGAACGTCGAATTCAAGATATGAAGCTCCCTAAAGTAAATTTACGACAGAGTGAAAAACCTTGAACTATTTAGAATATAATTGAAAAATTAATGTAAAAACTATAAACCTATTCAATTTTAGCGTTCATTACGAATCAGTTTCGACAAGCAGCAAACACATCACGTAAATTTTACAAAAAATCCACGTAGTTTTCACGTAAATCACGTGAAAACTACGTGGACTACGTAAATCACGTAAAAACTACGTGAAACCCCGTTGCTGTGTTTGTAAGAATAACAAAAATGCAATGCCGCAAAACTCACGCTATTCGATGCTTGGTTCAAAGAAACGAGGGTGTTTTCGAAAACGTTTGCCAACCTGAAAAGACCAATTAAAAAAAAAAGTAGCAGTCTTTTAAAAACGATTTTAATTTAATGAAACAGAGAAGTTAGTACAAAACAATAACAATGAACTCAAATTATTCAAACGTCAGAAGTACGTCAATGTTCATTGAACTTTAGTTATTCAAAAAACTACTTCAAAATTTACGAGACTTGAGGAACAGCGATAAGCTCATAAAAGCAGCAACATTACCTTAAGATCTGCCCAAAATTTTATTGGTGAAATTTTTAAAAATTTAAAAAAGCGGTTTTTGGAATCGCAATAGCAAAGTTGGGCTTTATTTACTATTTATAATTACGATATTGGTGCTACAAATTACGCTTAAGTTTAGCTGATACCAATGAAACACCATCAATATCACAAGTAGCACTCAAAAACAATCGTGCCTATTTGACTATCTTCTAGTATTACTTTTACATGAAACATCTTTTGACATAACTATGTGATATTTACAGTGAAGAGAAGCAATTTTTAATTTGATTTATCATTACGGTATATCTCTGACAATATATTTATATAAGTCCCACCAACGATGGATCGCCGCCCTTGGTGGTGGGTCAGCTCCGTTTTTTAACTTGGATCGGAATGACCAACAACTTATCGCATCGTTCGATGTCGGAAGCATGGTATTTTTCTAAACTTACTTCATGCGTCACTTTTTTTATGGGTCAGGTGTTAACTTGTCGTTCAAAAAAATTGGGGAAGTGCTCGTACCTGGACTGTTCTTTTGAAGTCTTTAGTTGTAATGTACCAAAATTAATTTTATTGCATTCCGTTCAGAAATGCAAAAGGCCCTAAACCCTAATGGCTGCCGGGAAAATACAAAAAATATCAAAAACAATTATAAAGTCTAAAAACAGCAATTATTTGATCAACATTGGAAGATTTGAGTCAATATCGGGATGAAAAATAATTGCTTTTAAACCAATCAGCGCTTGCGTGAACACTTAACAACAAAGCAAAAAATGAACACAAACCCGCAAAACTCACTTCATGTTGCTTACTTTTCAGATGTAAACGAGTTTCCACTCCCGCGATGTCCGGCGTGGAGCATCGGACCTCTTTTCCAATGCCGCGTGAAGCATCGCTCCATTGAAAGAGGATGCGAGAAAGGTTTGATATGGAGGAACGGAACTAAAACGGAAACAGTGAATCTTGAGAGTTGATGCGGGTACGAGAGACACTGAAAAAAACCCACGGCGCAAGACGGCGACCACGGAATGATCCTTGCTCAAAATGGGCACTTTGACCACGCCAGTGGACCCGGGCAAACAGTGGCACGACACAACTCCCACGCCAAGCTCTTCTCCGTTATCGTAAAAAACCTGAAATAATGTTTCAGAATTTATCGTTTTTTCTTTCAAAAAAATTGAAATTAAACGAAGCAAATTAGTTTTCAGGTCCTTTATTCTGATTCCCAATTTCATCTTAAATTAATAACAATTTGATAACCATTTTAAATTAAAAAGATAAAATGGCGGGAACAAGTTGAAGGAAACATAAGAAGGATTGGTTTCAGGAAAGAAGATGCGGCATATCAGTGTAGCTGGAAAGAATGTGTAAGAAGAGCTGCAGAAGTACTTAGATGCATCCGGCCACCTCCGGTCATTGGGGATTAAATCGGATTGAAATTGAATTGATGATGATTAAAGCAGCGGTTAAATCATTTTTCCAAACTTCCTCGTGCAATACCAAGATACAGCTTGGTTATACTCTTTATACCAGTGGTTCTCAAATTTTTTCAGCTTCCAGCACACTAACAATTTATAACATTTTTCGCGGCACACTTGATAGACTAAAAACAAAAAAGCTTTTCAAATGAATTAAAACTCATTTCTTATATATATAAGTTTTTGCTTTTGATTTTTGTCTAAGCTGAGAATCCATATTCGCAGAGCTATGAAGATGTGCGTAAAAAAATTGTTTAAATGATTTTTTGCAAATCAATGATAAGATTTTTAGAACAAAAATTATTCAAGTTTTATTGAGAAACTGTTGATTCGAGAAAGGGTTCCTTTTGCAAATCAATAAGTTGCATTTCTTCTGTGACCGATCGATTGTTTTTTTCATTGCTTTCGTGAAGATCACACATATTGTCGGTTAAAAAGAAGTAATGTTGAATTGGCAGCTGCAATCAGTAAATTTCTATTCTAGAAAGATTCATCAACTGAATTTTTTTTAAATTTGTTTATTCATAAAATCAACTTCTTATCGATTAAGTTTAATTTTGCTGTTACGCAGTAATTATATTTGCTGCCGGTTTATCAGACAAAGAAGAAACATGACTGCAGCCACCAAAAATTTTCTTGAAAACTCGACTATGCGCATAAACATTTTCATTTTCGAAAGCCAAAAACTAAAATTTTTGACCACAATAACACAAGTTACCGCGGTCACATTATTAAGTTTTTTAATTTTCTCAAGTCGCAATTTATAATCACTACGCACATCTACGTCTGCTATGATGCAAAATAGGAGTAAATCAGTATAATAATGGGTTTAAATAGTTTATTTAAATTAAATATTCTAACATGTTTTTTTCGACAAACAAAAGCAATAAAAAAATAGGTGCAAAATGTAAGAAAACGAAAGCTAAATTTTAAATTTGAAACGATCTAAAGCGGTGGTTCCTATCCGGTGGAAAATAAATTTACCACTAGTGGAAAATTCTTCTGGTCTGATGCAATGAAAATGACCCGGACATCTAAGGAAGTAAATCGGATTATATAGTGAAAAATTATTTTTTTTAGACTAACATCTACTAGTCCAAAAGCATATTTTTGCAATTATTATGTTTATTTAAAAAGTCACAATCTAAAAAAAGACCGTTTTACTTTATTTAAACATTTTTCATCTCCACAATTATCTTCCTCCTTCACCGGAAAGCGCCGAAGGCACTATACTAAGGGCGACGTGAAGGGATTGCCCCGACCAGGGCCGATCTGCTTCCGGAAATACCAAGATTTACTGCCCAGGTGAATTTTTTTACTTGTTGATTGAGTTTTTATTTTGAGATGCGATACGACTGAAATTTAGAGCTACTTGCTAAAACCGTCAAGCAGAGGAAAGCGCCCAAAAGTGCTTTCCGAAAGGCTTAACAGAATGACCCGGGTAGGTTTGGAAGCGCGACTATGTCGTCTGCATGCATCATCAATATGGCGCTCTTAACTGCTTGGTCACACAACCGACTGATGTTAAAAGTGGTCACGGTCGCTAAAGTTGGTTTTCGATTGACAGTTAAGAAAAACGATATGCAATAAAGCGGTAAAGGTTAATTTATGTTGTTTGTTCGATCAGTAATAAAGAATCCATGGCTCCAAACATACAATTTTTAGCGTTAAAATATGGCAGTCTACTTTTTAAGGAGTCATAATTTTGGTTGACATGTAGTATGGCGCAAAAATGTCTAGTGACTTGCACTGCCCGCTTTCAACTGTAAATTTTTACATCAAGATCTTCACGAAGAAAACATTTTTATCGCATCAGCAGTAAAGTAAATCAATAAAGATTGCAAAAATATTAAAACGAAAACTTTACTTTTGCTGCTGATGCGATAAGAAGTAAATAAATGAAACCTTTTTAATTGTAATGTTTATTATGCACCACAGAGCTCTAATAGTCACCATTGGCTAAATTGCGTCCCATAAAATATCGTCACTAAAAATATCAGGAGGGTAATTCGAACTTGATCATTGGGCTTAGTATAAAAGTTGACCGAAAAGGTTAAGGATTACTTATCTAAAGACACGTGTTTTTTAAAAAGTTTCGCGGCACACTTAAAAATCCCTCATGGAACACCAGTGTGCCGCGGCGAACAGTTTGAGAAACACTGCTTTATACCAAAATACCAATATTTACTAAAATACAGCTGCTGGTAATAATACTTTTTATTTTCTAGTGATGGCTGAAAATCAATTAAAAAAATTGCGCTAAAATCCACAAAACAAAAAAGCATCAAAAGAACCATTGGCTAGAGCACAGCTTACGCTTTAGTATTCTAGAACGGATTTTTTGAAAATTTGTCGCAGCAATCGATAAAAAATTCCGTTAACAATCAAAATACACGTCGATTTCAAATTTTAAAATATTCTGGAAAAAAAACTTACATAAAATTTGACATATTCTTTATGAGGTTCAAAACATTGAATGGTAAAAACATAGTGAAGGTCGCTGGTTGTAGGAATATTTACTTTTTGAATACTTTGATCTGAAAATGTGGCACACAAAATTACTTTTTGAGTGCTTTTATTCTAACAGGTAAAGCATTTGTAAAAAGTTAAAAGCCTTTAAATAACCGATTAGTATTTTGCAATTAAAATCTTTAATTGAACATAAATTCAATAAAATACCTTACAGGTACACTTACTGCAACTAATTAACTCAATAAACATAAAAAAATCAACACTTTAGCTAAAAATAAAAATTAAACCTTGTTTTTAGCACAGAAAAAATAGTAAATGATTTTTCACAGAAAAAAATTAAAAATTAAGCATGGATAGTTCTAAAACTTGCTGCTGATATTTGAAATGCAATGTTTTTTTAAACTAAAAATAAAAATTAAACAAAAATTTATAACTAAAACGTTTTTCACCTTTCAACTCGACATAATTCAAGGGAGTGATTTTGGTAAACGCAAAATCTAACACGGAGTCGCTGGCTTCAGGTGAAATTCGATAAGAGATTGATGTCCTGAAAAGCCTCAAATATTACTGTTATGAAATTTTGAAAAAGAAATTACGAGAAAATTCATGTGATCAAAATAACGTTTAAAGCCTGTAAGCGCTAGACACACAAACCATACCCTGTCGTCTGTTTTTCGGGACCATTTGCAACCAGCTCCAAACAGGAAAACTTTTTAGGAGAAAATATCGAGAAACGCAGTTCGTGTTGTTCAGTCAACCATCCTTTGTCAGAAAGCTAAAAATAAAGTCGAATCGTAAATCTATTATAGAAGGATCAAGAATAAGATTATGAAAAAAGATGGTTACGAAGAAGGATCGGTATGCTACATGCTTTAAAATTTTGAATTTTTTAATGCACGAATCTTGACCAGCACTGTTTTGATCAGCCTAGACGAGAAATGAAGCAAGTAATAATGAATAAAAAAGCGATATTACTGTCAGATCAATTTATGAAAACAACGAAGACAATAATTTCTTTCATAAATCAAAGCCAACTGCATACATCTAAATAAGTTTACCAGGTTCAAGCCGACCACGCAAATCCATGTTGATGTGTACAAATGCACGGTTCTCATGATAACAATTAAGTGAAGAAATTAAAATTGGAAAAAATAAAACTTTAATTGAATTAAACAGATCTGTGGAAGTGATCCTTTTTATTGAAGCAAAACTGTAATTTTATTCAGAATAAAAATATTCATGATCAAAAATTAAATTATCGCTTAATTGTCAAATCAATCATTTACATCAAAAAATTTTATTTTAAATAAACGATTTAAAATCGATAGGATATTTTCATAAAATTAAATCTTACATCTTTTCTAAATCTAAACAATTAAATTTAAGAAACGATGAAAAAGCAAACATATAATTGATAGTTTAACTGAAAAATCATAGATGCAAAAAATTATAAGAAAAAAAAAATTCTAATCTAACTCATCAAGACAAACTTAAAAAAAGTTGAGCAAAGGAAACAGTATACCAGCATTGTTACCTTAATTAGTATCTAATCGCAGTAAAGATTTGAAAATCATATAAAAATCGATTCGCTCGCATACCTAATGTAATAGCAACGTAGGCAATGACATTAGTCTACTTTTCCGAGCAAGTGATCTGTATATAGATTTGATGCTACACAGAAAAATATGATAAGTCTATTTCGAATTCAACAGCAAAACAATTTGTTGAGTAAATATTAAAACGTTGACTTAGTTCAAAAGCTACACCACGAGCATCAGCGTAGGTAAATCATATGCTGTACTGGCACTGAAATTGCATTATTTTCATGAACATCATCTGAGAAAGTGTAAAAATGACGATTGCAACAAGCTTTACTTACACTTTATTATAATCTTTCAAGTGATCCTGAATGATAAACAAAATCATTAAAAAGTGGACAGTATTATGGATATTCCAATGTTTGAAAACTATTTTTGTTTGGAAAGCAAAATTGAAACGACAATAAAAGTTCTTTTATATATTTATTTTTTACAGCACTAAAAACTTTCTCTTTTTTACGTTTTCAAGATTCAGCAAAAGTCTTTCAAACAATTTCATTTAAATCAATGTCAATTATCATAAAATAATATAAAGACTACAACAAGCAACAAGCATAAAAAATCCAAAAAATTATAATCATTTAAAGCTAACCAGAGTTAAAAGCTGTAAACGTCTTTTCAAGTATAAATGAACCAACTAACTTGTTTTCAAATTGTTACAGTAATAAGTCCTTGTAACAAGAGAAATAGTCCGACTATATAAAAAAGATCTTTATACCTTATTCTCGGAGCCAGTAATGATTCCAAAGCTGCCATCATTTCTTAAGCAACTATTTCCACTAGGAAGTAATGTTCTTGCGTCAAGATGACATTCCCACTCTTTTACCAGCAATTTCTGAATCAAAACAAATTTATTAAAGTAAAAGTTTAATTGATAACAATTACATTTGATGGAAGCTTTTTTCAAATGTCAAAGCTGAATTCTTTTTGTGCTTTTAATTGTAAAATACTTTGAGAAATTCAAAGTAAAATAGTCTCTTCCTATGCTAAGCATAATGAAAGTTTATCGCGATAATAAATTTTTTTTTAATCCAACTTAACTTTTTGAATTAATTCATTTAAAAAATGTAAACGATTATATAATATTTTTTTGTATCATTAATTCAACTATTTCTGCAGAAATATATTTTAAAAGTAATTTCACCGCGATTTTTCAATCTTTTTGCAATAATTAACAAATTACATTTCATCTCGAATAGATTTTCAATCAAAAATAACAATCTCACCGGTTTTCCCGCAAAACTTCTGCAAATCCCAATATAATATCGATACTTTACTTTAACATCCTCTTCTACACGAAAGGACGCTTCCCAAACTGACGAACCGGATTTTCTACGGCCAAAAAAGTGAATATGCAAAAACTACTGAGTAGAAAATACTATGTTTGATTTCAATAAGAAATCCAAAATTAAAATTGAAAAGAATTTACGTCCCGGTTACATTAATTCTTTTTAAATGTGATTGCAATAACTACAAAAAGAATAATTTAAAAAACCAACTATCGCATATTTTTAATGTGATTAATAAAATTGACATTAATACGTCCTCGGCAAAAAAAATTTTTCTGAGCTCTTCGCTATATAATAAACAAACAATTACATGAACGATCTTACTTGGGTGTCATTTTAAAGCTCTTGTTCACATCCCACATTCCCAGCTCATCCACACTTCCAACAATTCCAACGAATTCATGTTTTTCTAAAGCACTAGTTTCTTAAAATCTTGAACAGCAATTCTACCTTTTCTAATAAAAGCATGAGGTTTTATTGAGAAATCAAATTTCGAGCAAAGACAATGTACCAACACATGTATTTATACAATGCAAATCATAAATTTAAAATCTTTTTTTAGGTTAAAATTCCCAGAGTCTCAGTATAGATAAATTAGAAATAACTACCAAACATAAGTTAACTCACCCAAGGATAGCGAAGCTGATAGGGCTAAAGTTACGTCGCAGACCATTTCAAAAATTATGAAAAATAAGAATTCACCATAGATACCAAAACTTTAACTAGTTTCTAAAGAAAAAACAAATTAGAAAAAAACTTGATCAAGAACAAAAAACAGTTTGTAAAATCATGTATATTTCAAATTGTGTGAATCGACGACAAACGGCTAAAACGAAGACATTAAGAGCATCATTCGTAACATCGAGATTATTGTTAAGCAATTTTTAAAGTGCAAAATCTAAAATTTCAACATGAGACATACTATTAAAATTTGGTGATATGACAAGATTTTGTGGACTAAAATCACAAAAAAATTGTAATTTCAATGCAATAAGAGGGGTTGTTTACTTTACTGATTGCTTGTAGGTGCTTTATCGTTATAGTTATTGTAGTAAAAGCGATTGTGATGTTATATTAGTATTACAAAAAAAATCTCAGCCTGCTGTGTAAATCCGCATTTTTCTCCTCGTTTACAAGTCTTCTGCATATAAATAAACCGCAATTAACAGATTAACAAACGAATTAACGTTTACCAGACCAACTAAAAAAATTGGCTATATTTTTCTGCTACAGGCATAGGGTGATGCTTTTAAGATTTTTATTTTTTTGTAGTTTCGGGGAATAACTTTAGCATCAAGGTTGTAGAGGTGCAGCCACTGTCATAATGACGTTGAGCATGTATAAATATAGATCGCTCATTCATTTATTAGGCGGTCTCTATATTTGAATATCAATTTTAATATCCACCAGCACACGAATAAAATCGATTTTAAATAAAAAATTTACTACACGAGTATGCGAGACAATCGAAAGCATATACAGATAAAATGGTCTACTTTTTTTATTAATAGTGTATCAACAGCAAAAAGTACATTTGCAAGACTTTTAAAGATTGTAGTTTATTGATTGAAATTCAGGTTTTAAGCGATATAGATAGCAGTTTTTTATTTTCCTAGCATGAAAGTAACAGAAGATATGTCAAAAAAGTTTTAAGCTTTTTTTTTAGCAGTGATGGGATTATTGTCGAAGTGCTTTCCAGCTTTTCAAGTCTGCAGTTGAAATGAACATTTTGAACCTATTCAAAATCACACGGCAATTGCAGGAGTTAGTCCACATTCTCGATCACCGCACCCGCTGAGAACACTCTATCGTGAAATTACAAGATCGATTGATTCATCGTTAAAGGTCTAAACTTTTTTCCGGCAACGTTTAGCGGTGCACAGACACCGCTCTGATTCAACGTTATTCAACGAGTTTGTTTCACAAGCGGCACAGCAATGGGTTTTGCCTACTTCGCGACATGATTGACAGATCAAGACGAGCTGCCTGCACGCCTTCCAAGAACAAAGCTGGTAACGATCGTAAGGTTTATCACAGTAGAAGCACGAGGAGGTAATTTCTTCTCCACTGGGTCCAATGTCAATATTAAAACGCTTATCAAAGACGAATAAGCGGCCCTTAAAAAATCCATTCGGATATTTTTCGAGATATCTGCAAAAAAAAGTTTAATTCAAAAAGTTAGATTTTAAAAAAATGTAATCATCGGAATTTAAGATAAAAAACGTTACTTTTTACATGATACAATAATTAGCTATTAAAACTAAAGGCTTCATTTCATTGAAGTTTCAAATAAAGCTTTTGGTTCGTTGAATAGCTATTTTGAAATATTGTACCTGCAAAAAACTTTCTAGATAAAATAATTCCTAAACGCAATAGTAATTGAGAAACGATACACTTGGATTTGTTTGGCGACTATTTTCAGCGTTTCATTTCACTGAGTTGATTGTGGTGAAATGTTTTAAATTAATAACAGAAGCGAAAATTTTAAAATTTTGTTTCTCACAAGATGCGGTTACAACTTTTATATGACTCGAAATTAAAAAACCCAAGCTGTTTTAATTTATAGATATACTCAAATTATTCAGAAGCACTTCTAATTATGTTGACGTTGGCCAGGGTTTTTCGATTTTAAGCATGAATAATTCAATATTGCTTCGAAAACAATAAGTTTCATTGCTAAACTTTCTGGTTTATTTTAATTGGTAGTCATAAAAAAGCGTGTTTTAGTCTATATGTAAGAAGGATACAAAATAAACTAAAGAAAAAGTAAAAATTCTATGGACAATTTAAAACTGTTTGGATTACCAAATCTTTTTTTTGGAGCTGGTAACGATAAGCAACCCAAAAAGAGCCATGTAAAAATAAACAATCCCAAAATCTTCCACGTAAAGCAACCCCAACCTTTCCCAGGCAAAGATAAGCAACCCTGTTGGCTAGGTAAAGTTAAATTACTTGAAAAGCTACATTTTGTTTTTATGGAGCAAATACAATAACAATAATTTTATTAAATTTTCAAATTGAAAATACTTATTCAGTATAGGGTTAAGGTTGAAGTTAGATAAACGTGTTAAGTCCAGGCAAAGATAAGCAACCCCAAATCTTTCAAGTTTCCTTCAGAAGTCACAGTGAGCAACTTTTATTTGTGAAACAAACCCAGATCCCCCTGTGGCTACAATTGATTTTTTAAAAGATTCTTTTCCTCTTGATTTCTTTTTTATTCCATCCTAGTGCTGTAAGGGGAATTTCGGGTTAGTTTCACAAAAAAAAAATTGCTTATGGTAACTTTTTGAAGAGAGCCAAATTTTCTAGGTAAAGATAAGCAAACCTGAAAAGTTACCAAACCTGAAAAGGGTTGCTTATCTTTACCTACAGTAGAAATTGGGTTTCTGAAAACCTTTGTATCTTTACCTGAAAAAAAACGTGAAAAGGGTTGTTTATCTTTGCCAGCTCCCTTTTTTTGTGCACAGAATTTTTACCAGATTCTTGATTTTTGCTTAAAAAAGCATTTAGCACAAAATGTCAACTTGATCGATTACACCATATTTGTGTGTGCATGATGTGCAATTTGTTCAGCTTAACATTGCCTTAACAGCATGGCTCATTTAATTTCTTTTTGTTTCCCAAAGGCTAGTTTTCGTTTATGTTTAATTTAAAGGTTGTGGCAAAATAATTGCATAATTGTAATTGCTTAAATGGGTTGATCAAATATTTAAAAAATTTAACACTTAGAAAGGGCTTATATATGTGTGTATACTGTATATAACCAAATAGACTAAGTGAGAGTTTTTTTTCTTTCAATTTGTTTGCAAAATTGTTTCATTTCCTAGATATACAATATTTCTTCATATTGTTTGTTAGCTTTTTAAAAAACACTAGGGTGAAAACAAATAAAAGAAAAATAATCTAATTCTTTAAATATCATTACTTGTGAATCCCTCCTTGAAGTTGATAAACTTTAGAACAATTTGTGGCTTTTTTAATATATGCTGTTGCTCTTTCACAGCGAATCCCACCAGTACAATATGTTAAAACATCACGGCCATTAAATAGATCCACATTTTGGTCAATATAATCAGGAAAATAACTAAACTTTCTCAAATCTGGTTTAATAGCATCATCAAAATAACCAATTTTTGATTCATAAAAATTTCGACAATCCAATAGAATAGGATACTTCTAAAAATATTTTCTTGCTTTTAAAAAAAAACTAGAATGAACAATATATTTTACAATATTAAAACAAAACTTTCACAACTTTCTGTCATTCTTATTCAATAACTAAAAATACATTGTAAGGAGGATAGTTTGGGTCTCTTCAAAAAGTCATTGTAAGCCATTTTTGTTCATGAAACTAACCCATATTGCCCTGCAGCTGCCATGTTTGCCCGAAAATAAGATAGGGTCTTATATTAATTTTCTTTCAAAAAATAACACTAGGGCTTAGTTTTGGGAGACGTCTTTTACTATCATCATTTATCAAAAACAAAATTACAAAGAGATTTTCAAATATACAAAATATGAAAACCTATATCCATTTATACTTATAAATAACACGTTTTTATTCAAAAAACTGCTAAACATAGGTTATTCAAGAATGACCATATCATCATCCTCTGGAATGTCTTGCAAGTCACTAGATTCAGAAATTCTAATGGAGTTTTTATTTAACTGAATTTTCTGGCAAATTTTTGCTATTAAACTTTCATGTCAAGCTATCGACTAGGTCTTATTTTAAGGGTAGGGCTTATATTAAAATAATTTTTAAAATTTAGGCTAGGTCTTATTTTTGGGGAAACATGGTACTATTGCTTCTTGCGAGATCCTTTTTCTCTTGGTTTCTTTTTTTATTCCATCTTGGTCCTGAAAGGGGGATTCTGGGTTAGTTTCACCAAAAAAATCACTTCACAGTGACTTCTTGAAAAAACCCAATAGTTTAAGTCAGGGGTGGGCAAACTACAGCTTGCAACAACCTTCTGTGTAGTCCTCAAAGGTTTCAAACAAACAATTAAAAAATAACTAATTTCTTTTTTATTTTCAACCAAATTCTTGGTCATTTCTTTTAGCTAATCACTAATATTTAGGTACAAAATTCAAAAAATCCAAGGCAGATTTTAAATGAAATACTTTTTTTAAGATGATTTTATTTTGGGCATGAAAATCAAGAGATTTATGACAGATTCAAAGTAGAGACCTTTTCTTTTTAAAAAAAATCACTATAGTCTGGCCTGCAAATAAATGCAACTTCTGAATGCAACCCTCAAGCTAAAAAGTGTGCCCACCCCAAGTTTAAGTAGTGATAACAGACAACAAAATTCCATACCTTCTCATCACAGTCATCATTGTTTTCCATTTGCTTCCTTCTCAAAACCAAAGCATGGTGAAAAGCATCCGGAGACAAATGTATTCCTCCATCAATATAACTTAAATGAAATGGCGAAATACCCAATGTACACAGCTCATCACATATTGACACACATAACTCATCAAAACAACCACCATTACCAGGACTCTGTTTAAAATCGTCATTAGAAATGCTTTGAAATAATTCAGTTTGCAGAAGAGTTTGTTTATATGCTTCAATTCCACAGGGGCAACCTTCAAGAGTTCCATTTATTCCTTCTGATGCAATACGGATTTTTCCTTTAAGACTATATAATCGGCAAACATTTTCCTAAACAAAAATTTTTTGTTATGCAGTCAATTCTTTGTTTAAAAGTATTTTGTACCAATTTCTGAATAATAACAACCATATAATAAAAAGAAAAATTTAAAAACAAAAAGATTTTTGAAAGTCCCCAATTTTTAATTTGTGCATAAAAATAATGACAAATAATTTTAATTTAACTATAGTTAATTTACAAGTTAATAACAATAAAAAAACAAGAATATTTAAATTAATTACAGTGAATTTACACTTTATAACTATAAAAAAACTTAAATGATTTACTGACTACGAAGTAATTCTGATGTTATTAAGTATTAAAAATTAGGCAGACACTAAATATTTTTGTTTAATAAAATTATAAATTGCACTTATATACATTTTAAATAGATCCTAGTAATATTTGATGCTTTGCATCCTAGTAATATTGCTTTACATACCTGCCAGTCTTTTAATATCTTAAGGTCATAGCTAATTTTCACATAATGATAAAATAAAATTACAATAAATTTGTTTGATGAACATTTGCAAGCAAATTCTATGGCATTTTCAAGAATAGGTGATTCAATTTTAACAAAGTTTTCACTTTTCAAATTACTTTGAAGATCATAAACATGACATTTAACCACATCCATATGTTGAAATGACACATGCTTGTGAATATCTGGCAAACTCGTGTAGGTGATATTACAACATTTCCAATGGTCTGATATCTTCAAAGATTTTATAAAATTAGAAAACGCAGCTTTTAACATAATATTTTGAACTTGTTTGTCAGAAAGTTTATTGAAGTTTAGTTTTTTCATTTTAAACTAGTAGCAGTTGAATTCAAAAAAGGTTTAATAATAATAATTTGTTTCAAAAAATTATATCACATTAATTGTTTAGGCTCAAGGTTCCATCAATATCTTAAGAATCTGAACAGAAACAGAATATATGATATTTAAAAAAATTTTTAGTTTAAAAATTATTTATAAATTACACTGGTCAACAAAAAAATTTTTTTTTTTCTTGCATGAACTTTGAGAACGGAGTTAGGGTAACTTTGCCGTGCTGAATCCGAATCTGAGCTCAGATTTTCTCTATCACATCACGTTTTTGTGCAATTTGCATGTTTAGTAGTGCTGCATTGTGTGAAAGTTGCTCATTCGCTCAGATGTTTGATGCCATTAATCAAGCACAAAAGCAACTTCAAAAGCATAGTTTTTAAACCAGTTTTGCGAAATGGAAAAAAAGGCCATAATATTGTTTACGGCGCCGGAAAGTCGTGAGAAATTCAACTTCTTATTTCGATGTTGGATACGAGAACTAGCCATGAAGTTACAAAAATTGCACTTTGCAGACAAGGTAGTAAGGTTAAGAAAGGTTGTTCTTCTGAAACATATGTTTGTTTGTAACAGCTATAGTTTCTAAACAGGAGTGTTTGTTAATATGTTACAGGCAATGGTGGATATTCCAATTTAGGGGCCCGAGGCAAGAATTTTCAAAAATTGATGTTGTCTAAGAAAAAAAAAGAATCAGGGTGTTCTCTAAAAAAAAAAAGTCTTCACTTCAATTTCATCTCTGATTTCCCTATTTTTCTCCCAAAATCAGGGTGTTCTCTAAAAAAAAAAAAGGTCTTCATTTCGATTTCCTCTCTGATTTCCAGGCGACTGCTCATTCGCCTCACCCAACATCCACCACTGGTTACAGGTTCAGTAATATTTACAGTTCAGTGTTTTTAAAGCTTTTGTTCTGTTTAATCTTAGCTTGTTCTGTATCTGTTAAGGTCTTAATATGTTTGTGACTTCCAAGCGAAGAAAATGCTGCAATGACCCAGATATTTTCTGTTATATCTGTGGTTGTTTTACTTTACCACCTCAAAGACGTAATATCAATAGTTTTATAGAAAAAATTTACCTTGCTTATTTTGGAGTAGGCCTACCGCTTGGTGACCAGGACAAAAGTTGGGCGCCTCACCAAGTTTGCACAACATGTGTCGAAACATTGAGATCCTGGTCTCAAGGAAAGAATGCGAAGCTCAAATTTGGTGTGCCAATGGTATGGAGAGAACCAAAAAACCACGTGGATGACTGCTACTTCTGCCTCGTAAATGTCAAAGGATTCAACAAGAAAAACAAGCAACACTTGCAATACCCAAACATACATTCTGCTATGCGACCGATTCCCCATAGTGATATGTACCCATTTTCACCAAGCTTTCGGACATTGGTGAGGACCAGCTTAGGTCTTACACGTCTTCAACCAATTCTGCTGATGATGATGAAGAACAGGATATAGCGCACAAGGCATGGAATACTGGCCGAATTTCTTTGTATACCGGTAATCAGTCTAAATTGAATGATTTGATACGAGATTTAAATTTCCCAAAGCAATCCGCTGAAGTGCTGGCTTCCAGACTGCAGGAAAAACATCTTCTCAAAGCTGGTACAAGTGTTTCATTTTATCGTAACCGGGAGGAGAAATTAAGAAAGTAGGCCTACTTTCAGTCTGATGGCCAGCTTGTTTACTGTACAGATGTTGAGGGGCTTCTTCTTGCTATGGGTTTGTCTGCATATTGTTCAAATGACCGGAGACTTTTTATTGATAGCTCAAAAAGAAGCCTTAAGTGTGTCCTGCTCCATAATGGTAACTAGTATGGATCCATCCCTATAGGACACTCTGTCACTCTGAAGGAAAACTACGAAAACATTAAGGTTGTGCTTGAAAGACTGAAGTACTGCGTTCACCAGTGGTTGATATGTGTGGATTTAAAAATGGTGAATTTCCTATTAAAGCAACAAGGAGGTCATACCAAATATCCTTGCTTTTTATGCTACTGGGACAGTAGAGCCAACAAAGAGCATTGGGTAAGAAAATAATGGCCACCAAGGAATACAGCAAAACCTGGAGAAAAGAATATCGTCAATAACCCCTTGGTTGATCGGAAAAACATCATTTTGCCGCCACTACACATCAAACTTGGACTAATAAAGCAATTTGTCAAACCACTTGATCGTTCTGGAGACTGTTTTGGATACATTTGCTCAACCTTTCCTGGCCTTAGCTATAAGAAGAAAAAAGCAGGGATATTTGATGGGCCTCAGATCAGAACGTTGCTCAGGGACCAGTATTTCGTGACTACAATGACTGTCGTTGAGGCTCAAGTTTGAAAAGCATTTTCTAAAGTGGTCCATAACTTCCTTGGTAATAAGAGAGCTGACAATTATATAGAGTTGGTGGAGCAGCTTCTCAGCCTACAAGACCTTGGGTGCCGAATGAGCATTAAAGTACCCTACTTGCACAGCCACCTCAGTGAATTTCCCGCGAATCTTGGCGACGTTAGTGAGGAGCAAGGAGAGCGTTTCCATCAGGATGTCAAAGTGATGGAAGAACGTTATCAAGGTCGATGGAACTGCAACATGATGGCAGATTATTGCTGGAGTTTGATGAGAGTTGTCCCTTACGCAGTTCAAAAGATTAGCAACAAAAAGAAATTTTTGATGCCATAATGTGATTTCGTTTGTGCTAAACTATGCGTTGGATTTGTGTACAGTCGTACTGATTTTTGCGATGTGACGGTGTTACTTTTTTGTATATTTTTTGCTTGGTTTTGTTTAAACCTGCTAATGTAATTTTGTGAGAATGACACAAAACGAAAAAACTTAGATTTTCATTGATGTCGTACCTGTGCTGAGCATAATGCTCCAGATTGTGTATTTTTAATATATTTCACGTATTTACTATTTATATATGATGTGGTCAATAATACACAAACACGGTTTAAGATTACAAATAGCCTTGAAAAGTCATTTTAAAAGAGATGCTGCCTTCCATTGTAAACATTATTCCACTTAAGGGCACTTAAACGCAACATCAATTTTTTAATTTTTGGCAAAAATTAGCAATTTTTAAAAAAATTAAGTTTTCATATCTCAAAAACGTGACGTGATGAGCAAAAACTAACACCAAATTTGGATTCAGCGCCCCCAAATTACCCAAAATCAGTTGAAAAAGTCCATGCAAGGAAAATCGTGTTGACCAGTGTTATTATTGACCAGCATTATTACGTACGTGGTCGAGTGGTTAAAGCACCGGACTGATGATCAACATAGTCTCGGTTCAAAACCCACTTACGCCATTCTGTTGTGTCCTTGGGAAAGACACTTTACGGCACATTCCCCTGCTTGGTGGTCTTCACAAGCAGTTCTAAATTGCAGTAATATCTCTACTAAATTACTAGCGGACAGCAATATCCTTGCCATCTCCGGAAGCAGGTCGGGGTAATTGCCCACCCTATGTATTAGCGCCTCCGTCGCTTTCCTGCGAGTCAGAAGGATAAATATAGAAATAAAAATAAAAATATAATAAAATTATTAATACTTAATCCTATCTTATCTGTATGTATACACAATGAAGTAGCTATATTAGAACTGAAAATAAAGTAATGGTAAGATTAGTTACCACCAATCTGGCACTAACACCGTAATAAAGAACATTTTTCTGTTCCTATCTATAGTTGTTAATTATTCAAACAAGTGAGCTTATTTTATGCTCTCATAATTAAATATGAGTAGGCCTACACGTAGTGAAGGTAGAGATATAGAGGTTTTCCACCTCAGGGATATGTGGTCGACGTGGTTAATGTGGTTTACGTGGTTGGCGTGGTCGACGTGGTCAGCGTGGTCAGCGTGGTGGGCGTGGTGGCTAGACTGGCGAGGTTGACTGGGTTATTATTGTTAAAACCGGTTGTATTTGTAATGTAAATAAGTAAAGCAATCATTCAGTTTTGAGAAGTTGGCTAGTTTGGTTATATAAGATATTTAAATTTTGTTGAAACCAGGGCTTCGAACTCGAACTCGAAGAACTCGGCAATTTTGGCCGAACTCGAACTCGAATTCGAAAAAAAAATTTTTTGAACTCGAACTTGAACTCGAACTTGAAAAAAGTTTGTGATGTTTGAGTTCATTTAGTGAGTAAATTTGACTATAACTTTTCTCAACGTTGGTGCCAAATGATAATTTGGTGTCCTCTTTTATTTTGTTTAATAATATATTAAAATTGGTAACATTGATGACAAAGCATTTTTAACATGTGCTCAGTTTTTCGCGGTAAAATTATTCTCTTAACTCTATTCCGACTGTATTTTTTCAACTCTATTTTGTGAACTCGAACTCGAACTCGAACTCGAAAAATTGAAATTTAAAGAACTCGAACTCTTAACTCTATTCCGATTGTATTTTTTCAACTCTATTTTGTGAACTCGAACTCGAACTCGAAAAATTGAAATTTAAAGAACTCGAACTCGAACTCGGACTTGCAAATTTTTTGTGAACTCGAACTCGAACTCGAACTCGATTAAAAATGCTTCGAGTTTGCAGCCCTGGTTGAAACCGACTGTATTTGTAATGTAAATAAATATAAAAAGGACAATAATTTGGCAAAGTTTGCGTGGACGAGGTTGGTGAAGT
The DNA here is from genome assembly GCA_963680785.1 of Diplosoma virens. Lineage (NCBI taxonomy): Eukaryota > Metazoa > Chordata > Ascidiacea > Aplousobranchia > Didemnidae > Diplosoma > Diplosoma virens. The sequence continues at coordinate 26,332,409 of OY796894.1, forward strand.
TAACTTGCTTTGTTATGTGGGGACTGGGCTGAGGTTAGTTAGATTAACTAGTTCGGGAAAGTTAACTAAGTTGATACGTTTTTTCAAAACTGAAAAATTTATTATTTCTGCTTTGTACATTAATTTAGATTAGACCTACAACTACAATTGAGTCCACAAAATTTAAACATTCCAAATTAACCTCGCCAACTACGTCGACCACGCTGACCAATGACCACGCCAACTACGTCGACCACGCCGACCTGTACATTTTTAAGATACCGGTATGTAGGCTACTGCTATTATAATCAGGGAATCGAACCAGAGACTACTTAAAGGGACTAGAATACTTGTCACGTTTGGGTGATCACGAGCAACGCTAAACGCGAATATCTTTCAAGCTTAAGCGTCTGTATTCAAAAAATTTACATGGTGGCAAAAAACTTATTTACATGGTGGCAAAAATTTATTTATCTATTGAAATCTTTTAATCACACTTTTAAAATCGTTGAGTCAATTTTTCGTAAGCTTAAAAAATAAGATTCTAAAAATAAATTCCACGCTTCAGCAAGTTTATATAACGTCATCATTTGCGGGCTTGTCGATCTCGCAGCAGCCTACAATACTGTATGCAGTGATGGCCTTACAAAAAGAGGGGCCCAGTGCAGGAAAAGTAAGGGGGCTACTATTTAGTGTTCCAAGGCTTAAGCAATCTCTAAAAAAAGTCTTTTTCTCATTTATTTTATCTATCTAAAAAAAAGTTTTTTTCTGAGTTTTATTGATAAAAATAAAGTCAAAATTTGGAATAACATTAAAATTATTCAAAATTTTATCTTTTTGAATTTCACATACAAAAACAATTTTTTTGTTCATTTTTGCAATTTTTCGAGCAGCTATAAACAGTTTTAATATTTTATTTCTACATTTTATAGCAGGTATTCTAAATGTGGGGCTGCGATCCGATAGCTTCAATCGTTCTCTTTTTTTCTTTATAATTTTTTAATCAACTTTAGGCTTTTAAGTGTAAATGTTTACATGTTTTACAACATTGCACCAACTTCGAACCTCTTCTAAAAACTTTTAACACCCTCCATCCCGGGATGCGCAACTTTTAGTCTACAAACCTTTAATCTATACGGTAAAAATATTTATCAATTTAAAATTCGGTATAAGCAAAGTATTATTCTCAAGTAAGTGAAAAGAATATGTGTCTCTAAATGCATGTTCGGCCGAGTTGTTAAAGTGCGCCGTACCCTAATGGCTACAGTGATTGACACGGCTGCCGTTCCAAATCTACTCGCGTCATTCTGTTACAAATTTAATTTAACTTTCGAAGCAGTTATAACCAGGGTTGGAATTCAAAATTTTAAGAGCAGGTTCCTTTTGTATAGAACGCACTAACAAGAGGTTCCCTCATTATTAAGATATCGTCGTCATCGTTTGAAGGGTATCCACTCCAGGTCAGACACAAACAGGACTGGGGCCGAGGGTTTATCCTTTTACTACCCCAGACTGTTGCACTGCCTGAATCAGATGCTGGCAGTGGTATTATTAAGCCAGCATCGAGTTTCGTTATCCAAAACCGTCAGACCTTGTGCTCCATGTGGTGCCCGATGTATATAGGGCACGCTGTTAGAACATGGTCTGCGGTTTGCTCAAAGGCGCCACATTTACAACTCGGTGAAGGAGCGAGACCCCATTTGTGCATGGACGAATGGCATCGCGTAACACCAGTCCGCAGGCGGTTGAGCTTAACCCAAGCTGCTCGGGGTAAGCCCATCCCAACAGGCCTGGCACTGGTCCGAGGCAGAAAAACACGGAGCCTGGAAGCATTTTCACAGTATTCCGTTTTCCATTTGTGATTTGTCCATTCAGAAGCGCGGATGCCAAGTCTGGCAAAGTTGTTCAAAAGATTCCGCGCACCTGGCACAAATGGGTGTCTAAATCTTAGTCTCACTTGGCGAGTATCTGAGGACCCACTTAAAAGACCATACAAGATATGTTCGCGGTCCAGAGTTCCACAGTAAGCGAAGGAGAGTGTCGCTCCCATTCGGCGAAGCTCAGCTGGCTGGATGCCTGAGAGTACAGGTAGGTGGTCTGTTGGAGTGGGACGCAGGCATCCAGTAACTATGCGTAAGGCGTCGTTCAAGACACTGTCGATGAGGCGAGTGTGAGCACTGCGACACCAGACTGGCGCACAGTACTCAGCTGTTGAGTAGACTAGAGATAAGGTAGCTATGCGTAGTGTTTTAGCACCAGTACCTCATCCCGATCCCACGAGTCTCCTCAACAGTGTGACGCGCGAGGATAGTTTTTTGCGAAATGCCACTAAAAGGTGACAAAACGTGAGCGATCTGTCCAGTTTTACCCCAAGGTAAGTAGGGGTTGGACGGAACGGTAAAAGTCTACCATTGTTGTAGACTTTTAGCTCACGTTTGGCCTCTCGGTTATTTAAGTGAAAGGCTACCGTCACCGTCTTAGTGTGTGTTAATATTGTTGCTTCTATGACGTAAGTCTTTAAGTTTTCTCTTTTTTCCTCACCGTTGCTTTGGTTTCCTCCATAACGTCTGTCTGGCGGGAATGCTTGATATTGTTTGTGCTTAGTTGATGTGAGCCTCAAGTTTTATAAGCTACAGTTTTTAACTTTAGAATATAAGTCTTTTGTTTTGATAGCATAAGTCAAAGTTTTAACCTTGTGTCTATTTTCTATTTGAATAAGAATCATTGTAATTGGTAATTGTAATTGGTAAATAATTTGCGTCGACTGATAAAAGACTTTGTGGAAGTACTTTGCTACGCAAGTTATTGTACAATTTGGTGTAGTGAAACGTTTTGGTCAAAGAAAATTTTTGGTGAGTTATTGTAACGAATTTGATTGGCAATTTTTTATAGTTTCTGACTTCGTAGTTTTACCGCCGTGTAAATATTAACTGCTTTTTTATGTTGAACCGCATTTTTGTTTCTGCATGTGAAATTTTAAATGTATAATTTGTTTTTCGTTGTTATGCAGAAACCGCTAGAGGCGTTGTGAGCCGAAAGCGCGTCTAATAAATATTTCCTTCGCAAGCGTCTGACCAAAACGCTTGTGCAAAGGTCATAGTATGACTGAGCTTCAACCTCCAAGTCTGGAGATACGCTGAAAGTGTGGACAAGTCTTGGCTTAAAGTCCCTTCCAAGTCCTTTCAGTTTCCAGAAGAGTGCAACAATGCTAGATCATCAGCATAAGCAAACTTTCTGGAAATCATGGAAGGAAGATCGTACGTATAGATGTTAAATAGGAGGGGAGCCAAGACCGATCCCTGAGGAACGCCGCTTTTAAGACTGAGTAGTCTGCTTTGCTTGCTGTCACCGGTGGTAAGGGTGAAACTTCGATTTTGGACAAGCTCCATGATCATTCTGACCATGTGCTTATCCGGAAATAGTCTCAGCAGCTTGCAGGTAAGGCCACGGTGCCAGCCAGTGTCATAAGCAGCTGTCAGATCGATAAATACGGCACCGGCCTTATTTTTAGTCTCAAAAGAATCCTCGATATTCTGGGTTAGCAGAACAACTTGATCTACGGTTGACTTCCCGCGTCGGAACCCAGTCTGCTCTTTAGGGAGCAGTGGATCAATTAATGGCTTAACGCGGGCGTAGATAAGCCTCTCGAGGATCTTGTAGGTCACAAAGAGCAAAGATATCGGTCGATAACTCTTTGGGTCCCCCACGGGCTTTGCTGGTTTTGGGATCGCGACCATAAGCGCTCCTCTCCAGATCTTCGGAATTTTGAGTCGGCGCAAACAGGAAGAAAGGAAGTCACGTAACCAGAATTTCAAAGCAGCTCCAGAATGGAGTATAAGCTCTGAGCAGATAGAATCAGGACCCAAAGCTTTACCTGGTTTTAAATGTTGGAGGGCAACAGCAAATTCTCTCTGTGACAAATCGTCAGAGATATTTACTGCATCTGGTGTTGTGGCCCTCCAAAAGTCAGACACTTCTTGAGAGACAAGTCGAGATGACTTGCCATCAACAGCCTCGTATTTCCCATTTCTAACCAGCTGAGATGCAATAGCATCGGCTGAAATGGGACAGTGACGAGGAGAGTGTCGTGACCTACCAGTAAGGTTGTTCAAAATACTCCACGCTTTTCGACTAGAGTATGAGTAGTCAATGCTCCGAACTGCCTCGGACCATCGATCCCTCCGCTTTCTGTCAAGCTTAGCAAGCAGAGCTGTAGCAGCCAAGCTCGAGTCGTCTCCCTGAGGAGACTGCAGAAAGGTTTTATAGAGGAATTCACACTCTTCATCCCAACATGGAATATAGCTATTTCGATACCCGCGTGGGATAGTCTTTTTGGCTTCTTTCTTAATGGTGTTACAGAAGTCCTGGTAAGCCGCATCCACATCAAGTGAATCAGGCGGCAACAAACTCCATTTGGCCTTGCGGAAGTTCCATCGCTTAACAGGCATGCTTGGCACTGCCATAGCAAACCTTGGTGGTGTAATAAGCGAAGGTCGATGTTGTGACCTGGGGAACTTTTCAAGGACACGTCTATCCGGTAAGCGACTGTTTGGACCTACGCTGGCGAAAGCTAGATCTGGATTGGTGCCAGTGTTCCAGCGGCCGGAATAAAAACTGGCAACTGTCACAAACTTTGTTCGGGAATCCCAAAGGACCAGTTGAGCTAGGTAACCCGAATACCTGCGCTGAAACAAAGCTGTGTCTAAATTTTATTTTATTCCGGCTCAAGAAGTAGTTTTGCTATGAGCCTGACGGTTTATACAGTTGGTTAACGAAAGCTCGGATTGATTTCGTTGAAGATTCTTTCTCACAACAAACAGAGACCACTGTCTCTAATAACAACAAATGTATTACAAAATCGCGACCGACGAAATTCTATTCCACGCTTTGCCAAACTGCAAAGCGAAATCAACACTATAACTCGACTCAATCAACACAAATAATTCTACCTCTGTAGAACAAAACTGCCAACCACTGGCACAAAATAAATTGAACAATTGTCCACCGACACAAAATCTAACGGTCCACCTCCTGTGGCCAAACAAAATCACCTTCGCTCGAGCCGCTACTCGAGTCGCTTCAAATTATCTCACAACGATAGTAATCATCATAATAATTTCTCGCTACGCATCGGCTTTATATAGAAAACAAAATCACGTGACGTAAAGTTTCTCGTAATTTCGAGATTCAGCCAGAAACCCCTGGAGAGATCGTTAGCGAATATTCTACTACGTTCGAGATAGCAAAGCTTGAACAAAACATATTACGTCACACAGTCGAGCGAAAGAGAAAAAGGATACATGTATCGAGCAATATAACAAATTGGACGTATATCGCAGACAGCGCTCAAAGAGCCGCATTTATTCTCTTATGATAAAACTACGAACTGCTTTTAACGGGGATACACTACATCGTTATGATTAAAATTATGAATGAAGTGTGACAGCAACGTCCTTGGCATTATATAGGAGGGCAAGACAATTAATACTTGCCCAAACAGCCAAGCACTCACCGTCCGGACTGTTGTCATCGTAACCCCAGTCCGCATGACGACAGTTAAAATCGCCAGCGTAAAGACGAGGGTGAGGAAACACTGGGAGATCGAGGGTTCACAATCGCGTGGCTTGTAGACGTTGACTATTTTATAACCATCAGCGTCCACACACAACCACTCAATCTCCGATGTCGGTGGAGATTGGTTCAAAATATCTCAGTCGCTCGTGGACAAACGTGGCAAGGCCATGATTCCTGCTTAAAGAAGACCCAGCTAGTTGATAGTTCGGAAGTAACAACTTCTCTGCATCAGTGTAGTGAGTCTCCTGCAGTAGGATGATGAGTGCCTCAAACTGCATAGCGAGGTGATAAAGAACGTTCATCTTGCTTCCAGTGAGGCCTTCGATGTTCAGCTGAAGAATAGTGGGTCTTCGAAACTTGTTGGCAATGTGCCCTGAAAAGGGCAGTTTTATCCTGACGTTGCCCCATCCTGAAAAGGACGTTTGCCGACTAGCAGACCTCGGATTGGGTGGATACCCTTCTGTTTTGGTAGGTTTGGTTTCGGTCTGTCATTTAAACAGCAATGAACAGACTTACTCACGGCTCAGGCTGCGAGAAAACACCTACCATCTGGACCTTATTAAGATATAAAGATAATTAAGATACTTAAGTTGAGTTACGTTATTAATATAGTTACGTCAAATTAAGAGCGGGTTTGCCGAACGTGCGAAAATGTAAAGAACTGGTTCGTGCAAACCCGTGCGAACCCCCTGAATCCCATCACTGGTTATAAGCATGCTGCTATGGTTAACCTTTAGTATAAATTTTGACTGTACAATTTTGTAAGCAGCTTTAAAGTCATAATATCAGCTTAGGTTGATTGATTTTGCAAGTTCCTATGCAAGCATTTAGCCTAAGATTCAAGAAATCATTAATAACTCTACATTGTTTTATGAATTGTGTTTTAATAAATTTGATCGTTAAAAATGGTGACATTTTGTTCCATTTCAATCAGTGGGAGTAACAAATAGCATATTGTTGATGAAACTGAGTAAAAGTGATTGACATTTTAACTACGGCTTGAAATAAACAATCCTGGTGGTGATGGGCTTACCACATACCAAATCTATTCCTATAGATAGAAGCTGGATCAACTTAGCGGAGTCCCAATAATCGGATAACTCTGCAAAGAGCGCACCAGAGTTTCGGAATAGAGAGGAAATGGCTAAAGATGGCCAGGCGTAAAGAGTCAAGAGCATCCGGGCAGTCTAGCACGAGATGAAAAGTGCCCTGTGATTCAGAGCTACAGTTGAAAAAAAAGCAAAAAATGTCTTGGCTCGATAAATCCTAATTTGAAGGTGGTGTATAAGGTACTGTGCCTGTTGAAGCGTAAATGAGAAAGGGCACAGTGAGCGGAGCTAGAAAAAGTAAATTCATCGGGTGATACAGTTGTAGCCATTTGATATCGGAAAAAACAGTTTGGATACTACGTTGTTAATTTCAAAAGTTTACAGTAGACCGCACAGCGAATCCCTCTCTTCTTGGCTTCAAATTCTTCAACTATAAGGAAGCTATCCGAGCCTTTCCCAATCACACCGCTGGCTTTCACATACGTCTTGTGGTTTTTAATAGTTGAAATTTCGATATGAAAGTATAACAGGCTTCCACAAGCCAACGACCACAATTATTTAATCGACAATACTGCCCAAACGATGCAGCTAACGATACAGTCAACGATGCAATCGCAAAACAAAATTTTTCCAAGTTTCGCTTGGGATCTACAAACTCACTCTTCAAACTATAACACTAAACTAAATCACCGAACCAGTGGACCACCAACGACTGAAAGAAATTAAATTCACCAACATCTCAATTTATAGTGTGCTCGCCACGTGTAAGTGAACCAATCAGATTTCATTACGATCGTTGCACGTGATCCTCCCATAAAGTAGTAAACGCAAACAATAGAATTAATTAAGCGGTTTCAAAAAAGACTTCTATACAGTTTATTAACTTTTTTAACTACAGTGCGAGCTCCTTTTTTTTTATGATTGTAACATACGTCTCCAACTGTTGTAGAGAGATAAAGTATGGAAGGAATAAAGAGGTGAGAGGGAGATTGGTATGGGGTAGAAGTCATGATATATGGCACTAACTTTGGCGAGTGCATCCGCAAAGACATAGACAGAAAGAGAAGATGAGCGGCCAGATATATCATTAAAGAGAGTTATTTGTGTGGATTTACGGGCACAAGAAACAAGCCCGGATGAAGTATTTTGCACTCTTTGCAAGCGAGAAAAAGCAGAGTTAGGTAGACCATAATACAGAGCATTGCAGTAATCTCATTGAGAAGTAACAATAGCATTAACCAAATTTTTACAATTTTTTTCATCAATATACTTTTGAATTATACCAACATTACAAATGTAAAAAAATTTTTTTAACAGCACTATTAATTTGTTTATTCATGGAAAGGTTACAGTCCAAAAAAACACAGAAATCTTTCATAGAATTAGAAAATTTAAAGACAGAGTTATGAAGACTATTTTGAACAGATTTTTGATGCTTGCGACTAAAAACAATGCATTGAGTTTTGTTATTGTTAAGCTTTAAATTGTTAAGACACAGCCACTGCTCTTTAGCATTCAAACAATTAGTCAATTTGTTAGGATAGGTTTATTATCATGATCAAAAATAAAGTAAAATTGAACATCATCGGCAAAAAGATGATAATTAAAACCATAATTGTTAAATATATCAGATAGGGGTTTTATATAGAGAGTGAATAAAAGAGGTACAGTACAAGCACAGAGCCTTGTGTCACACCAGACGACAAACGAAAAGATTCAGACATACGGTTATTTATGATTACAATCAATTTTTATAGAGAGTTTACAAAACAGATTTTAATTGGGAATCGGAAAACAAGCTGTGACGGTTCGATAGTCACAGAATATTCCAACCAAGGCGTCGAAACGTTTAAAATAACGATCAGGTTCAGGTTCAGCAAATTTATTTTTAGGAGTTCAGTTCCGGTTCAGCTCCGGTTCGGGTTCGGAATAATTTCTGACAAGCGTTAGGACTGTAAACATGATTTGTAACCCATGGGAGTCCGCAGACGCGCTTCTTGGAGAAGTGATGGCAAACAGTCGAAAACCCAAATATATTTTTTAAAAAATTCTGATACAGGTTTTAAAAAAATTAAAGATTAAACTAATTCACCGGCATGGTCTTGGTTGTAAAATCAAGTCTTACAAATAATGTTGAATGAAATAAACTTATAGTAATGATCTTGAGGGCGCCAAAAGCAAAAACGAAGTTTTTGTTGTTTCTTGATCTCAGAACTTTCTTACAGATGGTGTTTATAGATTATGATTTTATATAGATCTTTCTTGGACTAGCCACTGACACACCTATTTAAGAAGTTTTTGATAATTTTTTAGGGGCAGCCCTCACGCAGTAGTTTTACTAGTTATGAGACGTTATGAAGGCTAATTTCTACAACGAGCGTAGATTGGAGTATTCTTTATTTCTTTGGGTATTCTTTTTGCTTCGCTTTACGCTTAAACGCGGAGAGAAGTAGAAAAACTAATAAATAAAAAAGAATTCTCGGTCCCATGCTGGTAGTGAAAATGGGCCCTTATCTTACGTAGTCTATACTTTTAAAATTTTAATTAAATAAAACATTTAGACATTCGAGTTAATAATAATAAAAAAATTGACGCATAAGGGCTCGTTTCCACTACAAGCGTGGAATAGAGTATTCTTTCTTTTTATTGATTTTATTGATTTTTTTTGCTTCGCTTTGATTTTAAGAGCTGTAAGATGATTAAAAGAAACAAAAAATGCTCTATTCCACGCTCGTAGTGGAAACGAGCCTTAACTTTCAGGGTTTTGTTGCATATTTATATATTATTTTGTAAAATTTGAAATTGGAAAAGGCAAGCATCCTTTTTTTTTGCTCCCCCTAGCGGACGTTATGTATCAAGCGCACATTTTTTTGCTTTATTTCTTGCCTGAAAAAGTCGTTTATGACGTTTCTCTATTGCCCCACAAGTACTCAAACAAATTGTGGCAACATCAAACGGTAACAATGTGATTAATTTAAAAATTAAATCAGTAATTGTTGTATAAAATTTTTTTCTTGAGACAACTGAACTCAAGGTTTGCAATTTTGTAAATTGATAATTGCTTGCTTACAAATTGGTACTAAGAGCTTGCTGCTTTTTATTTTAATATAGCAATGAAAGGGTAAAAATTAGGAGTGGGTTCGATTGTTTAAAAAATGTCTTAAATTCAAGCAAATTCAATTTTAGGGGGAGACTGTTATTTCTCAATTCGTAAAACCAGCAAAATTGTTTTTCAACTTTTGATTGTAGAAAAAGACTTTTTTGATAAAACACTAGCTTATGATATTGGCAAAAAAATACTCTGGCTCCTCCATAATATTTTGTTTGCTAAGCTTTCTGTTTACACTCAGTGATTTTACACTTGTAAGTTGTGCTTTTTAACCTCCGCCTCGAGGACTAATGTTGGGGACCAAAACTATTTGGAAACATTATGGCAATAAAAAATATTGAGTCAGCCAAATCTTCACTGAACAATTTTAAGAGATAAATCTCTGACGTAACATTGAAGCGAATATTGAAGCAAATAAAAAATTTAAGTCATCCAATTCTAACTGCTACAGTATTCTTAAATAAGCCCTAAAAATTATGAACAGCTCATCCCGAATCAACCTTACCGCAAAAGTGAAGGTCTTTTTAGATTTTAACATACAAATCAACCAGAATGCCTACATACAAATCAGTGGGACACCTTGTGTTAAGCCATTATTTTTATACTCAAATAAATGCACTTATGATTACTGCAGGCCTATAAGCTAACCCTGGATTATCTCTTGTTCCTCTCTTGTGTGAAAAATAAAAAAATGTAAAATAGCAAAAGCACACTTTTAGCCTAATTGAAGCTGAAAATGGCGTGAAGTAAAAGATTTTTCTTCCCAAAGCTTTTCATCTGACACTCTTCAGGGTAAATCGTCAGAATAAAGCAGAAATAAAACCAAACTGTATTATAAAGAGAAAAGCAGAGTTGTCATTGGCTGAAAAAAGTTAGCCAATGAGAGAAAAGATTAAGAAATTTTCCAGTCTCTTCACCAATGTTACGCTTGCTGAAACCATAGAAATCTGCGCTGACGCCCTTTACATTGATGACTCAATGGCGCCATCTTTTCCACGCAACATCTTTGTCGAATTAATGCAGCTAGCCACCTCCTCTGTGGAATTCAGCTTCAACAACAACATGCATCGACAAATCGACGGCGTCGCTTTGGGCTGACCGCTCGGTCCAGCATTAGCAAACATTTTTGTTGGCTACCAAAAAGCGAAACTTTTCAACATCGCCAAAAGACCGTTAGTGTACTTCCGGTACGTTGACGACACTTTCGCCGTATTCAACAATGAAGAAGACTGCAACACTTTTCTCACCCACCTCAACTTCCTTCATTCCCACTACGCTTCACCTACGAAAAGAATCCAATTAGTACTCTCTCCCCTTCCTGGATGTGTTGGAAGAAAGGTACGATTCGGAATTTCTAACCTCAGTGTATAGGAAACCCACCTTCACCGGCCAGTATCTAAGTTGGAACTCCTTTAGCCCGTAGAAACGGAGAATCAACCTAATTGGTACTTTTGTTCACAGAGCTTTTATAATCTGTTCTAAAAGCAAACTGGATCCAGAGCTTGGCAAAATTTGTTCGATTCTATTAGAAAATGGCTACCCGGAGCATCCAATCAATTTGGCTTTCAAACAAAAACTTCAACAACTAAATTCTAACCCGATTCACACAAGTGCCCTGTCTACCTATACATACCATGGATTGGAAATGTCTCGATGAAGTTCAAAAAGCAGATTACGTCTGCTGTGAAACGCTGCTTTTTCTCCGTGTTATTTTTAACACCCGACAGCTCTTACCAGCAACTAAGAAAGACGTGTTACCTTCCCATAATCACAGCAATGTCATTTACCAGTTTGTGTGCCACTGCGATAGTTGGTACGTTGTTCGCAGGTCTCAACGCTTAGAAGAGCAAATCAAACAACACGTTCCTAGATCCATCGCCAATCCTCCTGCCGCGTACAACTGCTAAAGCCCTTCCCGCTCTTGCAAGGCCAACATACGCCCACAACAATTTCACAAATCCGCCATTGGTCAACATCTTTTTGACAATGCCCAATGCGTTCTTCACTACAACAACGAAAAATTTTCTATTCTCTCTTGAGGTCGCTCTTCTTTTCACCTTTCTGCTCTTGAAGCGACTTTCATTAAATCTCTTAATCCCTTTCTGTGTAAACAAAAATAATTCGTCTACTCTTTGAAAATTTCTTAATCTTTTCTCTCATTGGCTAACTTCTTTCAACCAATAAGAACTCTGCTTTCCTCTTTATAATCCGGTTCGGTTTTATTTCTGCTTTATTCTGATAATTTACCCTGAAGAATGTCAGATGAAAAGCTTTGGGAAGAAAAATCTACCTCACGCCATCTTCAAATTCTGTACCACCAAACGTCTATTCAGAAGCTGAAAAATAAAAAAATAGTAGCTTGCAGAAAATTATTTAAACTTCACGCTGCAACGCAAAAACTATTAACCTCTTCTCCTAATCTCAACAAATTTTCTTTAAAAAATTTGGTTTGTTTAAAAAATCAAAAATCAATTAACTTTTTTTCATTTCTTGCTCAGCATTATCTTTCATTCGATCTCATCTGTTAGGGATGCCATCATGCTAGTTAAAACCATTTGGGGCAACTGTAAGCTATATTAAACTCGAATCATTCGATAAGAGTATACTACTGTTATATTAAACTTCTCGACGCAACTAAATTTTAGTCGAATGGTTTCCAAACGGTGTGCAGCTTTGATTTTTCAATGGCGTCAAATAATTTTACTTTGTTGCGAAGACTACGACTACGTATAATTTTAATTTAGGAGATTTTGTTATAAAGATTGTTAGTAAGACACATTGAAGTTTTTTTTAATTAGTCTATTCGAATAACTGATTGTTAAGCTAAAAATAAGAATCATAATCTAAACGTGATTTTCGTCCCATATGATTTGGCTTCGATATGTTTGCTGCGTCTCTATATTAATATGTATTTTTTTAAGGTATCGCACTGTAAAAAGCTTAAGAACTACTGCTTTAGCGAACCTATTTAAAATCTCGCTTTCTTTACCTAGCAAGGCACATGTTTTTGCTTTAACTTCTTGCCTGAAAAAGTCGTTTATAACGTTTCTGTATTGCCACACAACAAGTATGGTAATCAAAAAATTGCGGCAAGTTTAAAGGTGAAATTATGATTCTGATTCTTCTACAAACAACTTTAAAATTAAAATCTGTACATCAAACGGTTGAACCGGATCCATTTAAAATATAATTCCGGTTCAGATTCAGATTCAACAACTTTTTTTATGGGTTCAGCTCCAATTCGGGTTCAGCAAATTTTATTTTTAGGGGTTCGGTTCCGGTTCGGGTTCATAAATAATAACGGTTAATACGGGTTTACGAATCCGGTTGGGGTCCGGTTCGGGTCCGGTTCAGGTCCGGTCAGGTTCGGTTCGACGCCCTGATTCCAGCACGCCAGAAAATATTACGAACTCAACAAAACAAACTTTAGATGCGGCGCCGTGTAATGAAACTGCGCACGCGTCATTCTGAATGTTTAAATATGCGACATTCCACCACACGTCACCTCATCACTTTCAAACACATCCATAGGCATACACAAGGGGTTTCAGGGGTCAAAATCCCCCTTGAAGAAAGGTGACCAAAGGTATGCACTTATACGTAAATAACATATTAGCGACAAAAAAACTACAATAGTATGGTATGAACTTTTATCATTTTTCCACTTTGTTCTTTTTAAGCTTTATCGATAATTTTATCAAAGTACCGTTTTTTCTGTCGGCCCGATTGCGCCAAAATTTGCTAATCTGAGTAAAACTTTCAAAACCAAAAAATATTTTAACATAAAGTCAGCTCTTCTATGCTTGAATTTTGATGTTTATTAATGTCTATTGTTTTATCGCAATGTTTTTGCATGAGATACGAGCCTAGGTACATTACTAAGAAAAGTAAAACAAGCGCTAAGCATCTAAAAAGGATCTCTAAAAGAAACTCGATTATACTCTGGAAAGCATAATAATTAATTATATAAATAAATTATATAATTAAATTACAGATAAAAAAATTAAATTATGTACGCAAATATAACAAATATGGTTCTTCATTTTTACAAAAATTACTTCAATATGCTGGTAGATCAGTGGTTCTCAAAGTTTAAGTCGTACACTTCCCTTTTAAGGCTTTGCCATTCCCCAAAAGTATATGACTAAATTTTTTTGAGAAAAATTCCTTTTTGTTATTAAGTAAAAAACTTTTTTTCATTTTTGTTTTAATGTGAAGCACCGTGCTCTTACCGGCAAGCTGCTGAAACTTCTGTCAGATAAGCACATAATAAGAATGATCATGGAGCTTGTCTAAAACAGAAGTTTTTCTCCTACTACTTGACAGCAAACGAAGCAAGCTCCGGCATCAAAGAAATGACGTTCCTCTGGGATTAGTATAGGCTCCTCTTCTTAGTATTAATATCTATACGTATGATCTGCCTTCCATAATCATCAGAAAGCTTGCTTTTGCAGCCGATCTAGCATTGTTTCACCTTTTTTGAAAATGAAATGACTTGGAAGTCAAGACATGAGTATAGTTTCTGCGTATCTCCAGACTTAAAAGTTGAAACTTAGTCTTTCAAAGACGGTGAGAATAGTCTTTCATTTAAATAACCGAGAGGCCAAACGTGAGCTAAAGGTTTATAACAGCAATAAACCTTTATCATTTTGTCCAGCCTTGACTTATTTTGGCGTAAAAGTAAACAGATCGTTAACATTCCGTTACCATTTTTTGGCATTGCGTAAAAAATCGTGTCTTATCGCATTACACTTGCAAATTTGAGATGCTGGGCCAAAACATTGTGAATAGCTTCCCTATCTCTGACTTATTCGACAGCTGAATACTGCGCACCAGTCTGGTGTCGCCTAGTAGACGAATTACAAATGGAATACGGAGTACTGTGAGAATACATCCAAACTCTATACTTTCATACCCATGAGCAATACCAAGCTTGTTGGAATGGGCTCGCGTTGAACAGCTTGGTTAAGGTCACTCGCCTGCAGGCTGGTGTCGGGCGATTCCATTTGTCCATCCATGAAATTGTTCTACCTGACGTTTCAATGGGCAGAGATTCTTACGACTGACAATAACCTATTCTCAGCTTCACTGTCTTCTACACGCTTAAATGGTCTCCGTTTTAAGTTTAATAGATTAATAAAACATGATTGGGCCTATTTATCGCATGCACTTTTATTATTAATATTACATGTACAGTATGGTTTATTTTTTTCTGATTGCACTTTTTCTGTTCAAAAAATAAACATAAAAACAGACATTTTGGGAATGGAACGGATTATTTATTTTTATATTAATTTTAATGCAAAAAATTGCTTCGTAATACGAGTAAATCGCAATACGAGCTCAGCCTGGTAACAATTTAAACTTGTGCTGCGAGGTTCTACTGTAGTCTGTTTCACCTGAATGCGATCAACATGTTATTCAAATAGAATTCAATATGTAGCTATACAGAGTGAATTATCTTCATACTTTCGTGGCAATGCTTTGTGATTGCAGCCATTATTAAAACTGGATTCGAATTCAGCTGAATTAATTCAATTGTATCAGTGAGCTAAATTCGTGAAACATTTTATTGATATTTAATACTTGTGTTTACAGTTAGGAAAAAAACTCATGCATCTGAAAGGCGCTCTAAAAAAGCGTAATAGGCTTACTCTAATTGGGAATGTAAGTTTGGAAAAGTTTTCGGCCCATGACTAGGACCACTTTTAATAATCGTGTTTTCGACTTACAAACTTAGAAAGGGAGGCAATTACCCCTTGACTCCCCAGCAGGTACGACTGTGTATATATGCTTTACATTTTAATTGAGCACTCTACAAAAAAACGTCGATTTACTTTCCAAATTTATAAAAATTGTTAGCTTTATCTTTTCATCTCTAAATTTATCCTCCTGACTCTCTGGGAAGTGTTGGAGATTTAAATTTCTTTCTTGATTATTTAGTTCTTTTAAAGATGTGATTGAAATTTAGAACTGCATGCTAATACAGCCAAACAGGAAAAAGTGTCTTTCCATACGACACAACAGAATGGCGCTTGTAGGTTTTGAAGCGCGACCGTGTCAATCACAATTATAGTGCTCTTAACCACTGGATCCCGTTGCAGACTGTTAAATTATTTTATAGTTACATATAAATATATATTATTAAACGTAACCTAAAACTTGGCATTGACTAATTGGTAGGCTAAATCAAAAGGCCTATATTTTTAAAGTTTTTAATTTCAAAAAATAAATATAAGATATAAATTGGTTTCTAGGTTTACATTTGTAAAATTTACTTTAAGTTAATTTGATATAAATCGATGCAAAGAAGGTTCAATCAATTCGCTTCAACAAGACAAAATTAAGCCACACTTCTCCGCGTCCGTAAGGTTTTTCATATGCCGTATGTTAACACAACGATTGATGCGATTGAATTTTTCTTTTACTGCTTTTTGATTTTTTTAAGTGCGCAACGAAACAAATTATAAAACAAAAATTTTATAGCAAACTATTTGATAAAACTATTGCGCTTTTGATAGAAATGAGCCTATGCCGAATGTAAAATTTTAGTTTTTGCAGTAAAACAATTTTTAAAAACTCTTGTGATTGATCAAAAGGCTTATTCTCACACGCCTTGTTGTTCAGTGCATGCAAAAAGTCTTTTTGCTTCCTGCTTTATCCGATTTTGTTTTGATTAAAGCCAAAAAAACTTTCCTGAAAAATTAATCATTATAGAACAAGAAACGTTCTCAACTAAGCCGAAGGATAGTGAAAACAAGCTTTAAAAATTAACTATTTTAAAAAAGCGCAAAAAATTATTTGTGTTTAGACCTTCGACATAAATTTTTCAAAAAAGTCGAAAGAACACTACAGCTATAATTTGAAAATTACGCCGCAAAACATTTTTTTGTTTGCTACCGCTGCTTTACTGCTGGGCTGTTTTTCTTTATAATTTAACTAAAAATGCAATCATTTAATTTTTTTAAGATGGTTATAAATTAGAATTTATCTAACATACGAAAAACTATGCTGGTTATCAATAATTAGTTTCAATAGCATAGTTTTAACAAACTAAGCATAATTTCAACAAATCAACTGAATTTATCAGTACCAATAATTTGTATTAAAGGCACTTAATAAGTTTAAAAGTTGGACTCCATAAAAACATTATTTATACAGATGAAAAATTCTTAAGCCTTAAAAGTCTTTAAACCATAAAAAACTTAGTCAAACTATTCGACTTCAGTTTGTACGCTGTCTAGGTTTGATGCTATTTAAAGTAAAAAAATAAATAAAATTCTTATGGATAGGCTAATGGTTCAAGTTTTCAAACTCTAGTCATAGGTCCGTGGCATAAGTCCATAACATTTTAGACCGAATTATCTCTTCAATAAAAGACCAATTAAGCATTGATAAACTAGCACGGAACTATTTCTTCTCAAAATATTTAGCCTATTTTATTCGAAATTACCAAGTAGTTAATTGACAAATCGACATTTGAAAGTATTTCGGCATTTTTTCGTGTAACTAGCAATCAATGTTTAAAAAGCAATAGAACTTTTTGTACTTACCCAATGTTAAGCTCATTCTATCAAAGTGAATCAATTGAAAATAGCACAAAGTAGATACGTTACCGCCGCAGCTTTTACTTGAAAGTGCCAAGAATTTTGTAAAGTTTTCATTCATTAAAACCACTCAATTAAAAATCTATTCTGTATTTGTTGATACATAAAGAAACAAATTTTGTTACATTGTAAAGAATTGCACAATTGACTAAAGTCTTAATAAATAGTTGGTTTTTTATTTTTGCCGACTTGCAAAAAAATTCAAATTAAAAAAGAAGTTTTAATAAATGATATTTGAAAACAAAAGCGGCAGAACGTAATAGTTTAAAGTTTAACCCTTGTATAAAAATAGAATCTCTGTTGTTTTTTGTCACGAAACCATAGACCATTCTTGGACGGAAGTATCACGAAAAACTCAATGTAATGAAAAAAAATTTTGATGCACGATTAAAAGTCAGTAAACTATTTTAGAATTTATCCGGATATTACAGTATAGATTGAGAATTAATGCAGCGCCTGTGACGACTAAATGATGTCAATCAAATAGTCAGTTATTTAATTTAAGTTTTTTGTTTTAGCCTGAAGAAATAAAAACAGTCAGAGAAAATTAGCTGAAAAGTTTAGCTGTAAAGCTTAGCTTAGCTGTAAAACTTAGCTTTTACAATAAAAAGCGGCCGAAAATTTTTGTGGTAAACAATTGGAATTGCAGCGTTATTAGTATTAATAACAACGTTATTCTGCTGTAATTTTGCAAGTTTACATTTTTAATGAACGACAAAGAGAGCGTAAAATCTTTTTGTAACCTTTCAGTTGGCCTACTTCTTCAAAACGTGAGAGTTTTATAGCAAAAACACTCTTGTTTTCTCCCCTTTTATTAAATTAGTTTTCAAGTAATCTTCGGTACTGTTGAACATTTTAAATTCTCTTTATAATTGCAAAATAACGTGTTCATTAAATTAAAACCGTATCATATAAATTATTATTATTTTTTTATTTTTGTTTTATCTCTATATTTATCCTCCTAACTCGCAGGAAAGCGACAGAGGCGCTAATACATAGGGTAGGCAATTACCCCGACCTGCTTCCGGAGATGCCAAGATATTGCTGTCCACTACTAATTTAATAGAAATATGACTGTAATTTTGAACTGCTTGCCGGAAGCACCAAGCAGGGAATGTGGCGTAAAGTGTCTTTCCCAAGGACACAACAGAATGGCGCGAGTGGGTTTTAAACCGAAACCGTGTTGGTCACGAGCCAGGCTCTTTAACCACTCGACCACGCTGCCGACCAGATAAAACATTTGCTGTGTTACTTTTAATCTTTTACAATAGTTTATACAAAAAAGTTACTGAAAGTATTTCAAGTTAATACAGAATAACTAATTTTTTAACAAAATGAATTAAATATAAAATTAAACAGTTTTTATTACTAATGAAAAAAATATGAAGCTGTCCGAAAAAGATATAGTAATTTTTGTTGTTTTTTTCTTCCATGGACTTTCGATGATCATGACTGGTGAGGTTATTTAACAGACTATGACAACATTTTCAATAAATTTTATTCTGAAAAAAAAAATTTTTTTTTAATAAACGCAGAGGATGCTATTAGTGAAAAAGCAAGCACATCAAACTCGCAGCTCGCGAAGTCTTTTGAAGAATTTTTTGCTTTATATTCAATATAAAATCGAAAAGTTCAATCCACGAAATATTGGTTTCATTGTGGATCTTTTTGAAAGAAATGATGGTGGAATCGGTGAAATTTCAACAAAAAATTTTTGCTGTAGCCGCAATCCACCAAGCAAATAAGGTGATGAATTTTTTTTTGGTCTTCATTTCCATTTCAACGTAAAATTTAAAAAAGGTAAACCAGAGATACAAGTTCTAGAACCTAGTAAAAGAAATTTTGAAATTTTTCTTTGAACTCTTACTGATAACTGAAAAAAAGGTCATCACTTTGTTTGCTAACCGAATTGCAGCCTCAAACCCTCACAAGTTTTTGGTTAAGTAACTGGTAACCTAATTTTATAAGCACCAATGAAAAATGTTAAAAAGAAAACTATAAAGTTTTATGTATATCCAACAATAGTGTGTTTATTTTTAACAATTAAAACTAAATACTAGTCCAACGTTGTTTAGAAAATCCAACCGGCCACGATTCATTAGCAAATTTAATGGGTCACAGTTCAGAAAACACAGAAAATAGTCATGAAGCAATAACTATTCACGAATCTTCAGCAATGGGTGAAACAGGTTATGGTACTTCTAACTGCACTTGCAATATGGGTCACAATAATCAAAGTGAGGATCATGGCGAAACAGAGCATCACGAAGAAGATGAGCATCATACATCACCCCATTTAGTGGTCTGGCCGTCAGCAGTAGGCATGATGGTTTTTATTTCGCTTAGTGGTTACCTCTTCTTTTACTTTTACAGCAAGTGAGCATTCTAAAATTCTTTTTTTGTTTACGGCTAAAATTTAAATTAAGCTTATTTACTTTCAGCTAGTAAGTGATTTAAAATGACTTAAAAAAGTTACTATTAACTGCTTTTATGCGTAAAAGAATTGAACAAGTTTATTAATTGATTTGAAATTCAACCTGCTTTTATGAAAGTCATGATAATACTCAAAAATATACAAAAAAGTAGCCGATTTATCCGATAAACGATGCCGTAATTGTACAGCGATTAAGGTTTACGTTTTGAACATTTGCTGTAACTTCTTGCGATAGATTTTTTAAAACTTACATGTTACTTGTAATTGTAATTGGGCTTCGGTTACATCTGGACTGGACAACCGAATTAAAGGCGGTACAAATCTGAAAGTGTTTATAAAAGATGGACCTATAATTATATAAGCTAAGCTACCAAAAGTAATTGAAAAACTGCACGCATGAAAAACAAAATTATTTTTTACAAAATATTGTAGGCTTAAACATAACATAAAAACATTCACTAATTGTAACTCAGAATCATAGTGTATATCCAAAACATTTTTTCTAGCTTTACAGCTGAATAATATCACATATTCAAACCTCTGACTACATCATTGATTCTCTTTATACTTAAAAGTGATAGATGCAAAACCCCTTTTTTGGTTTTCAGAGACGAAAATCACGAAATCTGAGACTGATTCAAAGTGAAGACCTTTTTTTAGCTATCATTTGAAATCATTTTTATACAAATTATTATTGATTGTGGTTGTATGCCCTCCCCCCTTTCAAAAATCTACGATACGCCCCTGGGTGTATCTAACATTGTTGAACGTAGATAGTTCTTAATTTGTTTGAGTCAAGAAAAAGAACGCTCTTCGCTTCACTGAGGTTTTTTGGCTGAGATTGTTTTTTTTTTTTTTTTTTTTAAAGACACTCTAGACGTACGCCAGAAATTGAATAAATTCTTGCGAGAAGTTGCTTTTAATCTTTAATGTTAATCATCATTACACTTTTCACATACGCATTGAACAACTTTAGCAATGCTTTTAGTAGTCACATTTATTCTAAAGTTGTCCGTAATTCCAATTACTTTATTTATTCTGTCATACGCTGCAATTCTTTTCGATAATTTTTGCAGCAGTTTATCACCAGGAACGCCGAAAAATTTTTTGACGGGAAGGGTAAAATGTAGAAAAAGGGGACTTTTTTAGATAAAAGCACTCTTAACAAGCACAAATTTTAGCGTATTAGAGCAAATCTTTACTAAAAACCTTGATGAAGACAAAAACAATTTTGAAGAGACAGTTTGTTGTACAAAATTGCAAAATAGCAAGTAAAATTGGAATCATTTCCAAAGCTTTTCGTCGGACACTCCTCAGGAGAAATCGTCAGAATGAAAAAGAAGCAAGCCAAACTGAGTTATAAAGTATAGAAGAGAACTGACATTTGTCGAGAGTCTTTGCGGGATGAAAGAATTCCGGCTCATATACTGGCTAGTGAAAGTAGGTTTTCTGTATACCGAAGTCAAAAACTCGAATTCTTCTATTAAGACATCTAAAAAAGGAAAGAAATAGTTGGTTTCTTTTTCGTAAGTAAACTGAAGGGGAAGGAAAGAATTAAGAATTGAGGCCACCCAGAAACACAAAATTAATTTTGTTGATACTTTGGCATGCAGACCATTTATGATCTGTTTAAAAAGCAAATTTCAAACGGAATTGGACAAAATTTTTTCTTATTTTAATCACCAATTGCCACCTAGAACACATATTTAATCCTACTTTTATCCAAAGAGTTAAACAACTAAATGCCAACGGTCTACAAAGAAGAAAAATTCCAGTTTACTTCCACGTTCCACGAATAGGAGCTGTTTTGACGAGGTTTGGAATACAACAGAGTCGCAGTGCTTGAATGTCGTGGTGATCTATGACAATTCGTTAGCTTTTTCCAACCCGAGGAAGGACGCGCTGCCTCTCCATCATTGCTGACGCCTTATTTACCAGTTTGTGTGCACTTTGATATTTGGTATCTACATTGGTCGCATATCTTAACGCTTATAAGAGGGTATCAAGCAACACTTTCCAAAGTCGGTCGCTATTCTTTCGCCTCTCGAAGCCGCGCCCCTGCAAATTAGCTCCCAAGATTGATTTTTTGACGAGTCTGCCCTTGGCCAGCACCTTTTGGGCAACAAGCAATGCGCTCTTTGTTACAGCGACAACAGATTCCCTATTGACGTTCGAGATCGTTTCACCTTTCGCCTTTCCGCTCTAGAAGCAACTTTTATTAAATCGCTTAATCTTGTTCTTTGTAAACGAAAAGACTTTGTTTATCGTCTGAAACCTTTTTAGGTTTTTCTCTTTTCATTGATCATTACTCTTGACAAATGAAAGCTCTCTTCTTTACCTAATATATTAGTTCGGCTTCTTTCTTCATTCTAACGATTTTCCTGACAAGTGAAGGAAGAAAAGCTTTGGGAATAATTCTAATTCTGCTTGCCAATTGAAAAAAAAGTTTTCACCAATAAAATTTAGCCGCGGTGTTTTATTTACTTAGCCCGAAAATAGGTTACTTTTGAAAAGTCTACATTGCTTTTGGCGTAAAAATATTGAACACTCCTAATGCAAGTCTCATTTTTTACATTCGACTTTGTATTAAAGAAGATTTTTACCTTTAAGTTCCTTTTTTTATTATTTTTGTCTCTATTAATTTTTTCAGTAAAAGTATGCTCCAATTCACTAAAACTTTACGTTTTATAAAATTGCCTTTTAAACAAAAAAAGTGCCCACTTGCTAAATTACTGTTATTTGATGTGTGGCTCTTTTTGAAAAAGTTTAGAGACTCTAAATCAGAAGTTCTTCACCAAGGGTGCGATATCTGTTCCTAGGGGGTGCGTGGTTGCTGAATTATCAAGGTTGTTTAGGTCTATGTCACTGGGACAATAGCAAAAATGTCACTGAGACACAGTAAATGTATAACGTATTATTGTAATTTACTTTTTTGTTAATGTAAAACTAACTCACGTTTTAGTATTGTGTTATTATGTTGTCAGTTACTTGTTTAAAATTTTTATAACAATAATTCTCTTATTTAACCAATTCTAAAAGGGGTGCAAGAATTGGTTGCTGGTTTCAAAGAGATGCTAGCAAAAAAGGTTATGAAATACTGCTCTAAGTAGATATTTTACAAGCTTTTTTGCACTTAATTTTGGTCGAGATGATACAATTGCAAAGACAATTGTAACCAAATGTTTCTGTTCAACAAATTTTGAAGTATTCAAAGGGCGATTTCTCCCCTTCCCCCTCCGCTTCTGGTCCCTATTTATCATTGATGGTAATTAATGTTAAATTTCGAAATACTTCCTCGGGAGTTAAATCTGGTTTGGGCCATGATTATGCTATTTTTTCTCTTACGAGATGTCGTAGCTTTGCAATCGTGGTTGAGTCTGGTAAATAGAGTGTGCAGGGTCTCTTCCTCCATAAACATCAAACTTTTTACTTTGGGAAGATGAGTAGGAAATCACTCCTAATTCTGCCATTGCTTTAATAAATATGACCAAAATCATTTTGGACCTATAATATATTTAACTGATTGAGAAAATGCATATACAGAGGTAATTTGACCCTTTATCATCGAGGCAAATGACGCATTACTGTCAAAATTTTTCTTTATTGTTTGAATCACTGTTTGTAAACATTTTAAGAGTCAAATTGCTGTTCAAATATTGATACGTAAACTTTGCAGATAAGTGATACACTTCTTGAAAACTTTTAGATTTTTTTCAAATTTTCGATAACTTTCCAGTTTCTAAAATATGCTAAGAATTATTCGGATCTCTTTAAACTTAGCTGTGTTTTCTTTTTCACATTAATTTCGTTGAATATTTCTTAGAGCAGCACTTACATTTTTACGGTAATGATAAAGTGCCTGAACAGCTTCTATTTTAACATTCCATCGTGTTTATGATAGCAATTTTGGAAATCGAGAACTTTTTTTCAATATTAAATTTTTTAAAAATCATTTAAAATCTTTCATCTACGCGTAGATTTAGAGAAAAAAACTGTTTACCTTTTAATTTTCCAATCGTTTCGTAATGCATTATTGGTATCCAGTTTTGATCATATTTTTGTCTCACCAAACAAAGCATTTAGCTGTTTAGTGGATTGTAAACAGATGTTGCCGTAGTAGAAACTTAAATATTTTTAACAAAAACAATAAACTAAAACAAACTGAAAATCAAATTTTTTCAGGGCCTAAAGCTATAGCCAGTTAATACGGCATTGCAAATGGGCCACCTTGCATTTTGTTGGCAAATGCGTGTGACGATATTAATCAATCACTAAATTTTTGAAAATCGTGTTCTTTGTTTGACGTCTTAATCTTCTTATTTTTCAAGAAACTTTGAGCACCATAAAGTATGTTGTCTTATCGCAATTCAACCGTATTTTATAATCAAAGTAGCAGAATGTTTGTAAATAGGAATGGAATTTCCCAGTAGCACATTCTTGATTGCGACGTAATAGGCTTACTGCGTTAAACGATAGAGAAATTAAGTACCTGGGTGGTATAATTTTTCGATAAGTTGTAGCCTCATCCGACGCAGTAATATCTCCAGTAAATAATGGTTCTTTAGTAATAGAACTGCAAAAACCTATGTCTATGTGTAGTAATAGCTTTAATAGAGTGCGAACAGTGCGGCCGCACCAAGCCCTCCTAAAATACATCAAAAAGTGGCCCCCTACACATGAAATTGCTTTATTTTTTCATTGTAGCACCAGGACGTTGATGGCATGTTAAAAAAAAAAAGTTTTTACTATAGGAAAACGATTTGTAAAAATTACTATAAAAGAAAAAGGGGCATCGTTGGTTAATGAATTTTTTTTTAGAGATTACAATGTCTTGAGGCAATATAAAGTGCCTTTTCATGCTTTGGATCACTCAATATTGGCCCCCCTAAATTGAAGACTTTTTTTAGTGACCACTTTGTTTCACCCTGCTTTGGTTCACTTAAAATTGGCCACGCCTAAATTGAGGACCTTTTTTTTAGAGATCACTTTGTTTTATATACTAAAAATGGCTTCAGTTATTAGTACACTAAATAGTGGAAAAAGAATTGTACAGATTGGCTAGGCAAAGAGATAGAGCAGGGAAAGATGTACAGTACGTGAGGGTTATAAAGGATGAAAACGGTAATGTTATGGTAAATTCAGAACCAGTATTAAAGAGATGGAAGGAGTACTTTGAGAAACTGATGAATGAGGAAAATAACAGAGAACCTAGGACAGAGGAAGCAGAAGTGGTTAAGGAAGAGGTAAATTGTGTCAGTAGAGAAGAAGTAAAGAACGCACTAAGAAGGATGAAAAAAGGTAAAGCGGTTGGACCAGATGAGTTGCCAGTAGAAGTTTGGAAGTGCATGGGAGAGATGGGGATAGAGTTTTTGACCAGACTGTTCAACAGACTATTAATGGGTGAACGGATGCCAGAAGAATGGAGAAGGAGTGTGCTTATCCCAAAGGGGACGCACAGTGCTGTGGAAACTACAGAGGAATAAAGCTAATCAGCCACACAATGAAAGTATGGGAAAGAATTATTGAAGCCAGGTTAAGGGATAGAGTGGAGATCAGCAAACAGCAATATGGATTTATGCCAGGAAAGGGAACCACCGATGCCATGTTTGCTTTAAGAATGTTAATGGAAAAATACAGGGAAGGTCAAAAAGAGCTACATTGTGTATTCGTGGACCTAGAGAAGGCTTACGACAGGGTTCCACGGGAAGAGCTGTGGTACTGTATGAGAAAATCCGGAATAATGGAAAAGTATGTGCGACTAGTACAGGATATGTATGAGGGAAGCGAAACAGTGGTGAGGTGTGCAGTAGGAACTACAGAAAGTTTCAAGGTCAAGGTTGGACTGCACCAGGGATCAGCGTTAAGTCCATTCCTGTTTGCAGTGATAATGGACAGGCTAACGGATGAAGTAAGGAGAGAACCACCGTGGACGATGCTGTTTCCTGATGATATTGTGATTTGCGAAGAGACCAGGGAAGAAGTGGAGCGGAGATTAGAATCCTGGAAGTATGCATTGGAAAGAAGAGGGATGAAAGTCAGTAGGTCAAAGACCGAATATCTTTGCATAAATGGAGGAAATGACGACGAAACAGTGAAGATGGAGGATACAAAAGTGCCAAGAGTAAAGGAATTTAAGTATTTGGGATCAACGGTGCAAGGAACTGGTGGTTGCGAGAGGGAGGTAAAGAAGAGAGTACAGGCAGGATGGAATGGATGGAGAAGAGTATCAGGAGTAATCTGCGACAAGAGGTTGCCAGCTAGAGTAAAAGGAAAAGTGTACAGTTCAATGGTAAGACCAGCAATGGTGTATGGACTTGAGACAGTAGCAGTCACAAAGAAACAAGTGGAAGAGATGGAAGTCGCAGAGATGAAAATGCTGAGGTTTACTATGGGAATGACGAGAAAAGACAAGATTAGAAACGAGCACATCAGGAGTACTGTTAAGGTAGAACAGTTAGGAATGAAGATGAGGGAGGGCAGGCTGAGGTGGTATAGACATGTCATGAGGAGAGACCAAGAGTATGTAGGAAGAAAGATGATGGAAATGGAGTTACTAGGAAAGAGGAGAAGAGGGAGACCAAAGAGAAGATTTTTAGATGTGGTAAAAGAAGATATGAAGGAAGTTGGTGTGAAGGAGACGGACATTGAAGACAGAAAGATGTGGAGAATGATGATACGCTGTGGCCACCCCTGACTAAGGGGAAAGGCCGAAAGGAGAAGAAGAAGAATAAATAGTGGCCCCCCTTAGACTTTTTGCACCGGGCCCCCTTTTTGTAAGGCATCACTGTCTATGTGATGTCCTTTTATGGAAACATTGCGTAAAATAAAAATCGATAAGAAAAAAGCGTTTCAGAATTTGTTTGCTTTTGAAGTCTGTTTCCTCTACGAGCGTTGTCAGGATTATGTTTTGTTTGTTTATTGATTTTTTACTTCTGTCAACGCTTAAGCGTAAAAAATCAATAAACAAACTAGGAATAATCCCACAAATTTTGTGGAAACGAACCTTTCGTGCAATTCTTGTTTTTTTATCAAACAGAGAAAGAGTCAGAGAAATGAAAACTGCAGAAGAAGTTAGAATGTTGGAAGAAGCTATAATCGCCACTACCAGCGCCGGGGCTGCTGTTCCAGCTTTAGCTGGTTTCTCGGATGATTTTATAAAAGAAGAATGCTCAGCGCTAAACCAGCCATCTATAGAAAACAGAAAAAAATCAGTAAAAATAATGTTTAGACATATGTCAACCTTATCCTAACTATTAATAGATCACACTCCTATTTTCAGAATTTTTCTTATTTTTTGCAGATATTTTAAAACCGAAAAACTTCTCGCTTAATTTCCATAATGTTTACCATTGTAATGGAACTAGTTTTACTTATGGCAGTTTTGCTCTCGATTCAAATTTTAAATTACAAGTGCTTTTGAGATGTTAAAGAGTGTTTAAAAAAAAGGTTTTAAATTAATAATGTAATTTTTTTTGAGAAAAGTTGTTTTTTTAAATATTACGATCGCTTTTAATTTTTTTCTGAGAGATTGAAGACTGTTTAAGAGAATCGTTTTAGATTAATGTTGTAACTTTTTGTTTGAAAAAAAAATTTTTATTTGGAAAATTTTCTCTGTGTTTTATTGAAAAAATAATGCAATTTTTAACGTTTTTATTTTTATTTGATTCGAAAAGAAAAAAGATGAAGTAACACACTCCGTACTTATATTTATATTAAAAAATTTTTTTTCCACTTAATTGCATTAGTAGAATCAGGGTGGACCAAATCTGACTGGCGACCCCATGGGCTCCACAGCGTAGTTTCTGCTGCCCCCAGAGCAATTTTACAGATATTTAATTTGTTTATTTCAATTAGCGAAGTGAAAACATTTTTTTAGTATTGTTCTGACAATTTCGCATTGTCTGGCTGGGAACAACTATATCGCGATATTTTATTCCATTAAAAATAACCTCCATCAAAAACAATAGAAAATATCCCGCTTTTCGGGATTTTTATATGTTTGAATAGTTTTTTTGCTTAGTATTGTACCAACGTTCTATCAATTTCCGACTTGTAAGTGCGTAAAATACGTGATTTCCAAAGTTTAATTTCGGTACTTTATCTCATCTCCATATTCATCCTCTTGACTCACAGGAAAGCGTCGGATGCGCTATGCGTAGGGCAACCGTCGAGCAATTTCACGACTGCTGCCGGAGATGCCAAGATATTGCTGTCCGATTGAAATTTTTAGTTGGTTTTATAGTTTTATAGAGTTTTGAATGCAAATACAACTGCTTGCCGCGAGCAAGCGAAAATGCCCTAAAATGCTTTTTAGAAGACAAAACAGAACGGCGCAAGTGGGTTTTGAACCGAGCCCGTGTCGATCACAATAACAGTGTTCTTAACCACTCGACCGCACGCCCGACAACGCTAGTTTACGGATTAACAGTTACGGTAATTTAACTTTGTAAATTTCTCAAATTGAGCCATTTTTTTTTAATTTTAAATTAGATTTAATAACACCGGAAAACAGCTTTGATAACCTGAGGTACCGTATGCTTTCATTATGCACTTTCGATAAACTGTCGGGTCACAGTTTTTTCGTTTTAAAACTTAATTGCAAGATTGAAAATTTTAGACCCATATTCTGATGGTGTTGAAAAAACATGCTTCAAAGAGTTTTCTTTTATATTCGTACTTAGCTAAACATGAAAGTGATACTGTATTATAGTGAATGTTTGTTAAACAATCCCATAAGTGATAGCGAAAAAAACAGTCTGATTCATATCTACTTTTAATAAAATTATTCTAAAGAAAACGTTACAGATCAAAACTATTTTTAATTTATTACAAACGCAAAATCAACGTTCAGCCAATTTAGCCAAACGTACATTGATTTAGGCCTGTAGTTTTAAGTTTTTGATAAAACCGAACTCTGCATGCGATAAAATTTTAATTTAAAACTCTTACTTTTTTGGAAGGGGATTGCGATGAAAGTCGTGTTTTCTTTGAAATACCAGCTTTGAGCAAAAGTAGGAAGTACGTCTTTAAAAATTGATAGAACTTAATACCATTCACCAGGAAGTTGATCAATTTAAGACCTTCATCAAATCGCTCCCAACAAAACTTATGCGGGATTCTTTTTTTTTAATTTTGTGATGTAACGTTATTTGTTTAAACAGTAACTAGGTCAGTATAAGACAGTGGTTCATATTATTTTTTTAGTCGTGGATCCCTTTCAAAAAATTATTAAGCCATTTGACCCCTAAATTTTTTAAATTGACTCTTGACTAATCATTTTGCAAAAACTTTATTGATCTGTCTGACTTCCGATCCACTCGCAGACCTCCTCCACCTCTCCACGGACTTTTTCGGGGTAAATCCCTAGTTGAGAATTACTGGTGTAAGCAAGTACATTTGGTTAAAAAAGGGGTTTAAAGTTTTTAACTTTTTTCGAGGAGCAAAAGTAACCAAAAAGGCATGGCCTCACCAGCCGAAAAAATTTCGAGGTGGCAATACAATTTAGTCCAAATTTTCTTGACGATTGCCTGAATTACAATCATGTAAGAATTCAAAACTTTGACAAAATATCAGATCTTTTCGTCTGAAAAGTCGACTGAAGATTTAAAAAAAAGTCTTCGCTTTCAGTCAGTACTCAAATTATCCATTTTCGACCCAAATTAAAAGTGAAAACTAAAAAAATATTAAAGAGGTCCTCCCTTTGATCTGACTCCTTCAAATTCGAATACTTTATCATGTCCAAATAGTTTGTTGTCTAACCTTGAAAATTTCTGGTTTTGCTCAAACGTTTTGAGTTTCGGGGGCAATTGTCCTTCAGTTTGTACAACTATGCAAGGATTAAGTGGGCCTATTTTTAATGTACTTATTTAGTTACTCTTATATTATTATGGAAACACGTCGTGGTGCAATAAAACCTATTTAAAAAATAAAATTCGTTTATTACTTTGGATGTTAGGTGTTTGCGTAATCAATTTTTATATTCTGGTTTTATTTCGACTTGCACAAAAAATGATCAAAGAGAAATTCATCGCGTGCTCAAACAACATTTAGTAGAAATAAGACTTTAGCTTGCAATTGCAGTGAGAAGCAGGTCCTGAGTGTATGTTTCACAAAATATACCGGCCGCTCATTTGCGTATGCAATTAATAACTGAATTCAATGAAAAAACTTCAGTTTTCGGTGTACCTCTTATAGTAGCGAAAGTAATTTTTAAATCGATTCTTTTTTATACTTTTTTTAATTGGCTAAAGAAGTTGATATAATTTTGTATCCATTGGCAGTGGTGGCTTTATAAAAGCAGGTGAGGTTCTGGTGGAAAAATAAAAGAGGAGGCACTTTTCAAGCTTCATCTTAGAACAAATAAAATCCATAATTAACACTTTTTTTGGTCTTTACTTTTTTTTGTCCCTCAAAAGATATAAGGAGGCAAAAACCTGAACATAAATGAAAAGAAGAAGACAGGGTGCAGGTCACGGAAATGGTGATTTATACAATTGAAGATTAAAAAAAGGTATAACATTTTCAAGCAGTTATAGTGACACTATGAAAGAGGGAGTTATTTTTGCTTAGAGGGAGTCCACTTTTACAAAGTTTTTTTTCAATGGGGAGCGTGGTAAAGCCGCTCCATTTGCTCCATGTTAAAGCCATCACTGTATTACATCAAATAACCGGTAAATTTTATTGCGCAAATCCACCACCGTTCTATGATGAAGTTACAAATAGAATTTTTTGCGTTAAAAATGACCTACAACCATCTAACCATATTTAAAGACAGTTTTGTCTAAGATGGACATTTCATCAACCAAGACTACAGGTCATTTTTAAAGAAATTTTTAAAACAATTAGGGACGTTATTAAATGAAAGTTTTAATTAATGAATACAAAGAAACACGAGTTACAAGCTTTTTTCCTAACTTAACAGGTTTTGTAAACAGGAATCTAGAAACTCTAACTGCGTTAGCATCTCAGACCATTGCGAATCCAATAATTAAACTATTGTATTTACACAGCAAGTAAAGCTCGTTTCTTATAACCTTAAAATACAGTATAAGGGCGGTATTTTTCATGCACATACACAATAAAGCAATCTGAAGAAAGTTAGAACACAAATGAATAGTTTTCAAAGCAAAATAAAAACAAGAAAGTGAAAATATGACGGCAGGCACCGAGTTAATAACGCCATTTAAAATACTGTACAATTCCAGCAAACGCGCCATGTGAATTCCACGTTACATTTAGCATTAAAGCGTCTGATTATTTTCTAAATCTAACGTGGAATTCACGTGGCGTGCTTTAAAAAAATAAATAATTTGCGAAATTATAAGTGGAAGAAAAACAAATAAGCTGTTGACGGTTGCTCATGGACATCGAAAAGATCCAAACATCTCCGCATCCGTTTGTTAACGCAAAGCACAAAATCATAGTAAACAAAACGCCATTTCTTTAAACCAAAATTCTAACGTCAAAACATTTTCACTCTAACCTCAAATTGTTCAAATTAAATCGAATTCCTTTTTTGCGCAAAGGCCGAATCGTTTGGATTTGAAAAGCCAAATCTGCCTCCAGAAAACACTTCATTGTTTACTACAGCAGTTTCGATGAAAGATGAACGAAATGTCTTAAAATAATAAAATGGAAGCTTTTTGCCGTCAGTGCTAGTATACAGAGAACTTGCTTTCATTAGCAAATAAACAAAACAGGGATGGATAACTTATCATTACAATCGCAAACCGACTGACGTTTCAAACGTGCCGCAATAAACTTTTTACTTCACAAACTTGAATTGGACTTCGCTTTTTTTCCAAAAATAAGGGTGACAATTAAAAATTAACATTCGATTCGATAAAACTAAAATGGATTTTTTTTAACACCTGGGCGGCCTTAAATTTCTCGGAGCCTAAATGCGGGCTAAGCGATAAGTTTTCCATCCCTGATTTAAAAGATTATTGGAACACGATTGTGATGATAAGACACGTTCAAACACGATTGAAAACGGCAGTTCAAATAAGACGTTCTAAAATTTAAGATAAAATAAAATCAAAGTTGCAATTTAATACTAAAAAAT
Source organism: Diplosoma virens (assembly GCA_963680785.1). Classification (NCBI taxonomy): domain Eukaryota; kingdom Metazoa; phylum Chordata; class Ascidiacea; order Aplousobranchia; family Didemnidae; genus Diplosoma; species Diplosoma virens. Next base: position 26,364,225 of record OY796894.1, read on the forward strand.
CTGTCTAAAAATATTATTTATTTGTTGATACAGTTTTGTCAGTGATCGAAATATTTTCAATTGATTCTTCAGGCGAAGGCGGTTTTCGGTTTTTTTTGTCGCCTTCCAATCTACATCGTTGTTCTACACAGCAAAAAATGTTAAAATCTATGTTATTATTATAATTTTTTTTTATTTAAAAGATTTTTGAATATAAGACCAAGCATTTAACATGACTTTTATATTTCACATAGTTTCAATATTCATTAAGAAAAAGGTTGGGCAAACTACGGCCCGCCACAAAGTTCTGTGCGGGTTGCAAAAGCCTCAAGCAAAGAACTTTGCTCCCTCTTCATTTTCAATTGTGGTGATCTCTAAAAATAAGGTCATTACTTTCAAACAGATGATTGAAAGTTTCAGGATGGACAAAAATCAAGAAATTCGAGACAGATTCAGGGTGAAAACTTTTTTTTTAGAGATCACTATAGTGCGGCCCGCAAACAAATTCAACTCCTGAGTGCGGCCCTCAAGCTAAAATGTTTGCTCACCCTTGAATAGAATGTAGATAGTCGCAATTTTATACTTTCGACACACAGTAGCGTATGAGCGATCTTATAGCTTTCGAAATTGCGTAATTTCTCCAGCTTTTGAGTTTACAGTAAACTTAAGTTAAAATAGGATTATCTGTTGTTTTGTAAATAATAAAGTTAAATAAAACAGCCCAGTGCCCACATATTAACACAGTGAAATTTTCCTTCAGCTAAACTACCAACAAAAACATTTTAACACATTTAATTTCACACGTGGATCTTTTTTATAATGTAGCGGTTAGTGGAAGTGTTAACAAAAAACAAATAAATCTATGATAACTTGCAACGTTAGTTAAAAACCAGGATGAAACGAAAAACATGCACTGCTTGTATCAAAAACATAGCCTAATCATAAGTAGTGATGGGATGAAGTCAATTTTTTTTTTCGATTCCGCTTCTGCTTCTGCTTCTGCTTCGCTTCTTGTTGTTTAAAATTCGCTGTTTCTTATAAGATTAACAAAATGTTTGTGTAATCAGTTGAATAATTGATGTACAGTGCCTTTACCCTAATTGTCTTAAATTGTTTGCCATTAGCCATTGTCAATTAAAGATTATATATATTGAAAAAGTGAATCGGTCTTTCTTGCAGAGTACTTAATAAAAGGATCAGAGCAATATTTTAATGCAAATCTATTTCATCACTGTTCAAAAAACGGGAAGCATTTGTTGCATCTTTTTTTCAAGTAGAATCTTGATTTTTACTCAAGTAGAAAAATTCATTTTGAAAAAGGATATTTGAATATCTAATACTAAAATTTTTTAAGCACTTTAAAACCACAGCAGTTTGTTTCTCTCTTTCTTACAAAATTGTCGAGTAGTTATAAGAAAAATAAAGAATATAATCATTAGTAGTGAAAACATGGTATGTTTAGTCTATCATCCTTCGATAAATAGTACATAGTTCTGCAAAACATAGTTTTGTAGAGAACGTTTCAAAAGTTTAAATAATAATTCTTAAAACTACAATATGTATCATTTGAGCTTTTTATTCTTATGCTCAGAAATATGCAGTTTGTTAAATCAATCAAGCAAATTATTCAATTCTTGTGATATCATAATAAAAAAAAATAATTCAAAATATAGTAAATACAAGTACGGAAGATATGCATTTATATTAAGGTGGCCTGACTCCCTTTCTCTTACTTTAATATGAATGAAACAGACTGTTGTGGTTTTTTAAACATTGTTAAATTGCTCTGATCCTTTCATTGAACACTCTGCAAGAAAGATTGATTTACTCTATACAATATATAATGGATGCGATTACTTGCTGCCACCGATTTGCCGTCGACGTTTAGCCATTGTTAGTTTGGGTTAGAGTTAGTGACAATACAGTTGTTAAAGTTAGTAACAGTTGGTGAGGATTTGCCACGGCCGATTCACCACCAACTCATGATTATCATATATATACATATATTGCTCTAAAAAAAGAAAACGTCTTTTTTTATATACAGTATACGAGTGTTCATGCAAGTACGAGTACATTCATTCATATACAGGACGAATACATAATTTTTTCGTATACACGTTTGTGCATGTCCAACGATAGTGAGGTATATAAAAAAAAGTAAATTCATGAATAAATTAGAAATCGCTTTCAAAAATCGAAATTTTTGTAAAAATCTTTTGATTCCAATGCGAATTCTGATTCCTAAAAATTCATCGATTCTTTCAATTCTCGATTCCGATTAATCGTCCCATCACTTATCAACTAAGTCAAAATAAATTTATTTCCACAACGCTGCACTAGCTCAAACAATAGCTCTAAGTATAAGCATCAGCCTATGTAAAATTTCACTGCAAAAGCTAAAAAAGGCTTTGCCTCTCAGCAAAAGCACAAATGACATTTTTGCAATAGACCAAGTTATTGGGTTATGATATTTTAAACCAGTGTTTCCCAAAGTGGGCGGCGCTTTGTTATCGGGGGGCGGTGACACAAAAAGGGGAGATTGAGGGGAGACCCCGTAGCATTAACAATATATAAGCAATAAATTGTTGCCTTGCTTCTGTCCAAGCAAAGAAACAGACTTAAAATTACCAAATGTGGGGATCTGCAACTTCTTAGTGAGTTCCAACCTGACGTGGAAACTAGTTTCCCTACACCAAGTACACCCATCCCATTAGCAGTGATTGTGAAAACTAAATATAATAGTTTATTAAATAAAATATTATTTTGGAAATATTTTGTGTTTGATATTGTTTTTTTCAGTTTAAAACAAACTAATAAAAAAGGGTTTGCCTGTGTATTACAGGTAATTTTGAAGATTAAATAACATGATTTATTGAATTATTTTACTTTTGAAATAAATATTTTAGGTATAATATTTTTTACACTTTAAAAAGAAGTAAAGGGGCGCTGAGAATCTATCTGGAAGCCAAGGGGGTGCCAGGCTGAAAAAGTTTGGGAAACACTGTTCTAAACTAATAAGTAGTTGAATATTACAGAAAAAAAAAAATTTTCAACAATCACTCTTGATACATCGAATGGTTAGTTTTTTAAAACTTTTATTTACGTCATTTTATGTGTTTGCTAGATTTTTTAAGAGCGACGAGCAATCATGGTATGAGTTGAGCTTAATTTAGTGGTATAAACAATTTGGTTTAGTGAGCCATTATAGATACATCGAAACAACGGTTACGCATTTTCCAGAGGTCAAGTAAAAGGAAAATTTTCTTATTACTTTTCCTCCTCCAAAGAATAGGCCGGGTTCTGCTGACTGCTTTGATTTCGCGGTGATTCAGGATTTCTTCTTACAGTCGAATAAACTTCTTCCACTTTCGACTTGGTGATTGTTTGACTTTGTCTTTGCCTAATTTAGAAAAAAACTAAAGTGCGGCGGACAAAGCAAATGCTTAAGTGAAAAATATTAGTATGGCTGTTGTTTTAAAATTAATAAACTTTTTTATTGAGTATAAGTTGTTAAAGGCTAGCATGCGGCTACCTGAAGCATAACACTATATTTTTAAAAAGGATAAAAACTTGCATTAGGATAAAAGTGTGCTAATCCAGATCTACCGGTGTTAAGGTGAGCCTTCTAATTACTATAAAGGCGACCATTGCATTGGTTTAATTTTGCGGAAAAAAAAACACAGTAAAAATAAGTTTATTGGCAAACCTTGGCTAAAAAGAATATTAGGCTAGATAACAAAACAAAGTATATTGAAGAATCGGTTGATTTTTGTATAAGTTAAATATAGAAACATTTAATTAAATATATAGTGGACGCACAAGATATGAAAATCGCAAAAAATTTATTTTTTAAAAAAATTGTTATGACAAAATAATATGCAGGTCTTATCTCATTTTACTGGTTTGGATAGTTTAGTTTCATACCTTAAGCCTACTAAAATATGATTCAGTTTTGCTCTACAATTAAAAAACTTATACAGTAAACTCAATTTTGCGATTTTTGACATGCAACAGCATTTGTATTTGATCGAGCAAAAACTTAAGTACAATTTTTAAATAATCAAGCTATCAATAAATTTCATTATTAAATGGCGTCTTCAAATCACATGCTGGTTAAGCATATCATGCAACCATGCATTTAATCAGTAAAACACAGCTTGAGTTTTGTAAGTTAAACTATTGGCCTATCATTAAAAATCTTTGTCAATGAATTTTTAAATTAAAATTGGACAATTATTTCATATACACGTTTTTCGTTTAAACATAAACGATAAATTTGATTTACTTTGAAATAAATATCTTTTTACGACTATTACAGTCGCTCCCTACTCTGAAATACTTATAGCTTATACAAATGTTGTAATATTTTTCTCAATTTTTTTGTATATGTTTCATAACGTATGACAATTAAATCTATCGGCTATTCTTGTTTTCTTTTCAAATCAATTATTTTGTTTGCAAATTTTAAAGCTTTACAAAAATGGCTGGGAGTCTAAGCCTACAGAAACTTGCGCAGAGAGCAACACATTAGAAAGTTTGGAGATCTGTTCTTTTTTTCTTTTGTTTGGGGAAGATGGACGAAAGCTAGATGGTCCTTCTAAGTAACCGGATAGCCCGGTCAGGCAGGTCATCACGCTCTCGTCGACATCGGAGAGAGCACGGGCTACATTTGGATGATAGACGGGGCAAGATGTTATCAAGTGCTTAGCTGTCTGCTCTTTTGCGCCAACTTACACGCCACCGTAGAAGCTATATCCCATTTGCGCGTTTCTGAGCGGAATAGACCAACAGTTGAGCTCAACCCACACAGTTCTAGGAGAGCTAACCCCCGGTAGGTTGGGTTAACATTTTTAATAAATGTACGGAGTCGAGAGGGGCCTTTCCTCGCTCTATCTAAATTCCGCCCATCGTGCTACACTGGCGCCTGACTGGGCGGGGTCGTTCAGCAGTTCCAGTGCAGCAGGAACAAATGGATGTCTTGATTTAGGAGCCTTTCATATAGGAGATGTTCTGGCGCGGCGAGAAAGAGACAGTACGGTTTTTTGGCGACGAAGCTCAGTTGGTCGTATGCCTTATAAGATAAAAAGATTGTCCATTGGCGTGGGACGAAAGCATCTGGTCTCTATGCGCAAGGCATCGTTAATAAGCTTGTCAATAAGGCGAGTATGAGCACTGCGACACCAAGCAGGCGCACAGCACAGTCGTAGAATGGACCATAGCAAGGGTGGTGTGCAGAGGACTGTGGCATCCGCGTCCAGCTTGATCCAGTTAATCGCTTTAAAAGCCAAACGCGAAATGTTAACTTCTTGCGCAGTGAGTGTAAGTGTTGGCGAAACGTGAGTGCTCTATCCAGTTTTATGCCAAGATAAGTGGGTTCAGCACAAAACGGTACTAGGGGCTGTCCGTTGACAAAGATGTTAAGCTTACGTCGTGCCTCCTTGTTGTAAAGATGGAAGCTGCCGACATAGTCTTTGTTGTATTAATTTGCAAAGGTAGGAGGATAGGATTGCCATGTCCTGAGTAAGAGTCCCCTCTAATGCCTGTTTAGATCTGTTGTTCAAGTGCAAAGATGGTGGAGAACCATAAAGGATATATTTCTTTAATGGTACTTTTTTAATGGATCTCCACTATCTTTGCAATTGAATAATGGATTTCCAAACTTTGCTACGGGGCTATCTGGGTATGTTGCTGGAGAGTAAGATGCCCCGAAATATTTATAAAGTTTCGAAATTTCAAACAAAATATTAGATTTGAGAAGAAAAGAAGAACGTAGATTTAATTGTCATACATCATGGAACATATAAATAAAAAAAAATTGAAAAATATTTTAATATTTTGATAAATTATAAGTATTTTAAAATAGGGAGTGACTTATCAATCACTACGTATATACTGTGCTTGTTGGTTCTTTTACTATTTTATACCAATTCTTTTTCGAATAAGTTATGGTTGGTTTAAGGCTGATAGTAGTCGGTGCAAAAGAAGCGGAAAACGTAATTTTTGAAAGCGTAGCAGAAAATTACGCTTTTAGCTTGCTTTTTCACGATCGCTTTCAGTCTGAACCAAGCTAAAACGTTGAAATATTTTAATTTTAATCTTTTTCTGATAAACACAAAAAATTTTGCGCTTTGGCAATTTTTTTTACATTTTTCGCTTTTAGTCTGAACATTCTGCTCTGTTTTTTCCGCTTTCCACCACACGCTTTCTCCGCGTCCGCTTTCAGTCTAGACGAGCTTTGCTATTTTCGAACTTACTTGCTTCTGCGAATGCAGTAGACAATCGTCAATATTATGATCAAGAAAAGGATAATGGAGCCGATAACGATTGCTGCCACTTCGCCTGGTTGAAGGCCTACGGAATGCAAATAAAGTTTAAGTTTTACAAATTATAGACAGCCGTAAATTGAAAATTAATTAAATAAAAAATATTAATGTATTTCATGCCTTGTACATTTTCTTTTTTTTTCTGTGCTATGTTGAAAGCATTTCTGTTTTATTTAAGTTAAGTAACTTTGCAGCTTTCATCATCACCCACTCAAACAAAAAGCTCAAAAGTTTTTTAAACAACGTCATTTAAGAGTTTTCGAACCTGACACTTGGTCGGTTGTCGTGACCGCGCCGTATCCAGTGATGTTTGATGATCCGGCTGTGTTAACACCTCGGAACGCTACGTCATAAGTGGTACCAGATCGGAGAGGGCCGTTGCAAACACTTGGATCCCCCACGTTGCAGCTTTGATCTCGCCCTAGACACAAACGTTGTCGAGAGTACGAGACAAACCGAGAACAGGAAGAAACTAGTTTTTCTTTTGTCTCGTTGGTTAAGTTACTCGGCGATTATAACAGCTGCGTAACTGTTTTACTTCGTTGTGTATATTTGTATTTAATAAATTCTTTTTTTTGTTGTTGAACAACTGAAAATCTTTTGAAATGGCAAAATTGCAATTGATCGAGAAATGGAACTTATTCACAAAGCAGGTTTATTTTTGCTTTATCTGTTAAAGACTAGCCAAATCACAATTCCAATAAAAAAAGTAGAATTCATTGACTTTTTTTGTACCAAACAATATTGTGCATGCAAGCCCACCCAGTCGGGTTATTTCAGTGTTTTTAGTTTTTAAAATATCTAACAGCAACCACACCTATCGTGAATTCTTGATTGTCCGGTGTCAAAGAGCGTTTTCTTCTTGTAAACTGGGAATTGCACTGTACTGCAGCAGCCACATAGGGAGGAATTGGAGTTTGTTGAATGCTAAGTCCCCAAATTGACGGAACTGTTTTGAGATAAAATCAAACTTGTAACGAACTAGTCACATCACTGCACGTCGTACAAACGAAGCAACCTCAAGAACAAATACTGAATTTGAGTTTTTCTAACAACTTTGTTGATCGAAATAATCAATACATTGTGACGTAAACTTTTAATTATTTAAAAGGTTAGGTCAGTGGTTCTCAAAGTGGTTGATATCGACTCCCAGGGGTTGATTGGGATGGATATTTACCAGAGGGAAAGTGTCTACACCAGCGATAAAGCAATGGTACCTTATTTGCAAAGATTCTAAACTAAAAAAATATATAGTCTAAAAGTTAAAACATTTTTTTGTTTTCATATGTTAACACTTCACTTCACATCAGTTACTTGAAAAATTTTTTACTCGAATTGAAGTCGACGTGCTGAAAAAGTTTGAGAACTACTAAACAAGAAACTACTTGTGCGTTTTCTTTTTTGATTATAAACTTTGAATTTGATTCTCGATCAAATTTTATTAAAGGCTTACAAAAAATCTTCAATCAGAAAAACCGTGCTTATCATAAAAAAAAATCAAGTTAAGTTCGAAGTTCTATATATCAATGTTGAACTGTTGCATTTATTGTTGAGGACAAGCCTTCCATTCGGTGCGGTGTAACAGTTTATTAAAAAACAAAAAATTGAGAAAACTAAGTCTTTCAACACAGAATTTTCATATTTATAAAAAAACTATTAACGTTTTCTTAAACCAAGTTATCACTTGCCAATATCAGCATCAGCGGACAGTTGTTTGACAATAATTTCGACGGAATCGATTCTGCCACGATTTGGTTCAAATAGTTGCTGCAAGTCGTTGCAAGGATTCCGGATATTAAAAGCAAACGACGGATCGGATCCTTGCAAATTCGGATTCGGATTTGTATTTGCCAGAGGAATTGCGTCGGGTAGCGGTCTTGGTACTAAAAAAGTTTGATTTACGATAAGTTTTACTTTTGAATTAAACAAAAATTTTAGCTTGTTGTGGCCTACTGGTGAACGGCAACGAGCGCGTCAACTTGTTTGAAAAAAGGGAGTCAGATTTAGAAATCTTTCGCATGATTAATATTCAGAACTGTTTTAAACAGTATCGAGGTAGCTATGAATCTAAAATAGCTGGGTGCAAACAGACTAAATTTATTTAATTCTCTTTATTTTTATCGTAGGGTACTGTATATGCAAAAAAGCATATGTTCAACCCTAGCCGTGAATTCGAGTTCTTACCACCGGTGGGTTGTTCAGCGTTTAGAATCATTTTGAAGAGTAGCCTCTTTATTGCTTTGTAGTGGATAAAAATACATTGCATTATTTCAGTATAAAAATTGACTAAATGCTATTAAACAAAAAGTTAATCGACACTGCAAATGGAATGGCACTCTTATGTTTGTTCCAAGCCAAAATGCTTTGCTTTGCTATTCGTAAACTTTCTATTTATCGAAAGAAATAAAATTGAACATACGTTTTTAATGTCTTTTAAAAGAAATTTTAATTTAATCTTTTTTAAAAAGGTTTAATAAGAAGTATCTTATCAATAACCTCGTGATAGTTGAGCGGTGTTCGATGGACCTACTCCAGCAAGGGTCGATACGGACACTGTGATAGTGTAGCCTTGCTCTGGGTCAAGTCCTTGCAGAGCAACTTGAAGATTTAAGTCGAGTGAATTTGCAATTGTCGTATTCTAGAAAAGTAATTTTAAAAAATCATTTAATAGCTTATTTGAATAACAACTTCTGTGCTGTAATTCAAAGTAAAAATATTGTCATAAAACATTAATAATAAATTATAAGCAGTTTGATTCTTTTTTGTTAAATACAAAAATTTTAAAAACTTTACAAACCATCGACCAAAGAGAGTTTAAGTTTAAGCCTAATTATTTAGTGCGATATATAGTTTGTTGTCAAATCACACAAAGTGACATACAATTTCTTAATTAAAATTTTTGAAACAGATAGATTAAAAAAGAGAAATATTTTCTTAGTTTTCACATTCTTCAAACTTGACCCCATTTATATTTTTTGTGGGGGGTGTATGTCAAACCAATTGTTTAAGTAGATTTTAATCGTTAGAAAAACTGAAAGCTAAAATAGCTAATGAAAGTTCAAGCTTTAAACTGATTAACAAATGTTTTAGAGAACACAAAATCGCATTAACTTTTGATTAGTGATGATAGTCGGTATGTAAGAACTTAAAATGACAATAAGACTATAAAAATACTGTATATTTTTTCTTCTCCTTAACACTTTTTACAAATTCTTCTATCGAAAATGCTAATACATTAAGAAATTTTTAAAAATGCACATAAAATTCATATATGACTTGCATTATTCTGATCGGAAATTTGACGGGTCAAAAAGACACACTTACAATGGTGTTTCCTGATCCCAGTGGAACTGCAGTCACGGTGTAATTGGTGGGACCTGTTATTGGAGAGGGAGCTGACCAGGTTACAGTTGTCATTCCACCACTCGAAATAGTTTGTATATTTGTCACTGATCCGGACGGTGCTATTAAAATACTCACGATTAATATCGATAGAATATAATTACCTTAACATAAGCATGTACAATTATGAAATATAGGCCCGAAGAAAATAAAGCCGAGAATAGCGTATTGAAAGTTTTGGACAAACTTTGATAAAAATGATATCGTCCACTTACATCTACATTGGTTAGAAATTGTTTTGTTGAAGTTTGATATACAACACAACTGTTATCAAATCCTGTTTTTTTTCTCAATAGCCTGATATTACCAACAAAGCCAACGAATCACTTCTGCCATTGTGAGCAACGTGCTGTATTTCGTAAGACAACTTAACGCTATTCGAATGTCATTATGATTGTTGATATTTGGGTTTGCTCGGAACAAACATCGCTAAAAATATCTTTTTTTAGATTAGGTCGCTAAAATCAGGGTCGCGCAAACGTAAGTCGCTCTAGAAGCGGGCACTCAAACACAGTGATATAGATCAGGGGTGGACAAACTACGGCCCGTCACGAATTTTTGTGCGGCCCGCGAAAGCCTCAAGCAAATAACTTTACTTTTTCTTCATTTTCAATTGTGGTGATCTTTAAAAAAAAGGTCATCACTTTCAATTAATGTCCAAAATTTGGAGTGATGTCCGAAAGTGATGACCCTTTTTTAGAGATCACTACAGTGCGGCCCTCAAACAAAATTAACTCTTGAATGCGGCCCCCCAACCTAAAAAGTTTGCCCACCCCTGATGTAGATTATATATATATATTAACCCTTAACACCAGTTTAAATCATAAATAAAAGGCTAATAAGTAGTTGAAACAAGGCTAATAAGTAGTTGTATAAATGACAAGAAAAGTTTTTTTTAAATCTTGGTTGTCGCTTAGATAAACTGCTTTTATGCAGTAGGCAACAGACAAAATCAGTGCATTGGTGAATAAACGACTAACTTGTATAAAAAAAAACAATGAACTTGTAAAATCAAATTTTAAACTTTCACAACTTCTGTGTAAGTTATATTTATCTTTATTGCAATTATGTACATCGATAAAAACTATAAAAAAAACTAAAATTAAAAAAAGAAGATTGATCCTGACATCTAAATCGAACTCACGAGCTTCAGCAGTTCGAATGACATCAGACAGCGGCAAGGCTGGTCCAGTCCCGACCATGTTTATGGCTGCGATGGTGAAATTGTAATCAGTGAAAGGATTAAGACCTGACACGATGAAGGTGGTCACGTTTCCGACTTCCATCCTTCCGGTTCCGGTAGGTGGATCCCAAGTTATCCTGCGGAATAAATCATTTATCCCATTAGCAGTAGCACAGTAGACCTAAGTTTGAGTTTTTGCAAAAACCAATGGTGAGATTGTTGAAAGCAGAATATAAAGTGGTTGAGAGTAACACAGCAAAATTAATTCACATAGAAGTGTTTTGTCTGACACTCATCTGAAAAAGATGTCAAAACGAAAAAGTTTGACCATAGTTTAAATAATTAGAACGGAAACATCTAATTAATAAAAAAAAAACGAACAAGCAACGGCGTAAACAACCGAAAGAATTTTTTCCTGAGAAAAACATTTTTAGCAGCAAAAACCTGGTTTTGAAAGCTTAATATACGTATGTGACTTCGTTTTATTAGCAGCTATAAAAGCTTCTTTTTTAAGTACTACTAGTAGGTCTTCCCAGTCAAAGAGAAATTATTTACCAGTTAAAATTCTGCACTAGGTGTCTTCCTTGTTGTTTAAACATATTCTTTTTTATGTTTTTAAATGCGTTTGAGTTTTTTCTTCACTCTGACATATTATCCTGACAATCGATCGTCAAAAAGCTTCAAGAACAGTTTAATTATTTTTAAAAATACACCAATGGAAATTAGCTTGAACGGAAAGACCTACGTACTCATTATTGAAAATTAAAAGATTACGGTTTTGAAACAGTAACTGAAACATCAAACTTACAAATAATTAGTGACCGGAATCATCGAACTTGGCGGTGGACTCCACATTAACTCGACACTATTTGCTTCAACAACTCCTTGTTGAAAATTTTGTACCAGTCCTGGTACTCCGCCTTCAGTGGTGACATTGAAGATAAAAGGACCGTTTCCTCGTATATTTCCACTGATAGGATAAACCTAAAAGCATGATACTTGTTCCAGCCAACAAAAAATAAAGAGTTAGACTCGAAAGTATTTGTTAGTTAAGTGTAAGCAAAACACATCGACTCACAGTTATTGTGTACGTCACACCCGGATTTAAGCCGGAAATCAAAAATGGCGAGCCCACATTTTCTACCATCGTTTGACCACTGCTATCAGCTGGCATATATTGAATTTGATATGTGAATGGACCAGTGATCACAGCTGGTTCGATGATGGTCAGGTTGATGGTGTTTGGTCCGACCATGGTAGTTACGTTTTGTACAGGTCCGACAGGAGCTAAAAGGAAACGATGTATTTTTAAAATTTTAAGTTTTTGCAACAGCTAATCAAATCTAAGCCATGAATCGGTGATGGATTTTATATGTGAGAAACATAATGGAAGTGAAAATACAACAAATTTAAGTCAATCTAAACAATTTTCAAGTAGAAAAATCAAAAAAGTTTTTTTACAAAAGCAAAGACAATGGACAATCAGGTCTGATGTTGAATGAACCCAATGTGCTGTCTGTTTTTCTTTTTGTTAATGTAAACGCAAAAAGACTGGAATAATTTTATTTGCAATTTTACTACTTAATAACTAAAAATTTTTTTCTTCAACAAACATTCCATACCTCCAGCTTGTGTTCTTGTTGTGTCACTTATATTCATTCCTTCACCAATTGCGGTGAAAGCAGAAACGCTCACGGTGTATTCCGAGAACGTTCTCAATGACGGAATAGTGAACGAGGTCGTTGTTACATTCATGCTTGAAGGGGATCCACCAGAAGTGAGAACCCACGAAACACTATAAAACATTTTATATAAATCCAATCCAATGCATTTGGTAAATGCACTATCTTGCATACAGTTTAGTACTTCAATACTTTAAAGATTTGTTTGAAAACGTTTATTGGGCATAAGATTACATAACAGTAATAAGATGACGTCGTTGATGCCGTTCAATAATTAATTTAAAGCTAGAACAGCACAATTTTTTACCGGTACTGAATGATCATGCCGTTAGGTTGCATCGGCTGTACCCACGAAGCATCGATCGAACTGGAAGAGACTGAATTCAAGATGAGGGTGTTCACTGGTCCTGGAATGTCTTCCAGTGTTGTTATGCTGACAGATGCCCTTGTTGTTGCAGCGCCAATTCCTGCCGTTGTTCGTGGAGTTACCTGCGGCAAAGAGTACATTAAAAAGCAATCATTTTAAAAATAAAGTCACACAAAGTCACTCTACCTGTCCATAGCCTTAACGAAAATTCATTATGTTAAATTATTATTTAGAGTTTTGAATTTATTATTAACTTAAAATGTAAATGAGAAACAGCATGTAAAACTATTTTTCATGACAAATTAAAACTAGCCAAGTATTGAATTTTATATATAAAAAAATTGTAGCCTACTCCCTCCTACATTAATCTAAAATTTACATGAATAGAAATAATTTACAGTGAAGGTGTAAGCAGTAGCTGGAGTAAGATTGGTTATTCTTATAGGAGAAGCATTTTCGTTTCGAATTCCTGATCCAGGCGTGAACGATACATCATAGGAAAAAATTCCGGTGACAATTGAAGGTGGCATAAACGTCAGATTGACAGTCCTAGATGTCGGTGATGCATTCAACATACGTACAGGTCCTTGAGGAACTAAAGAACAAATAATAGATTTGAAACTACTTTTATACGTTGCCTTATTTTTTGTACAATTGCGTAATTCTTTGTGACACGTATGATTACACGACTGTTGCTTCAGCCGTTTGTTAATTCAAGTAGAATATATAAAGCATTCTAGAAAAACTTCAGCTCGTAGAGTTAATGTAGAAGTTAATGTTGTGTCAAATACATAGAATATACAAGTCAAAAACAAATAGTCTTCACTACATAATTACAATGAAAAAACTTATTCAGCTTATGACATTTTTCTAATAGCTGAAGTTTGATTTACGTAATTAGTCTTGAATTTTTATGTTAAAAACTTTTATTCTTGCTTACCTCCCTCCTGAGTTTGTGCAGAAGCTGACCCTTCAGCCCCAGGCCCAGCCCCATTAATGGCTTCAACTGTAACACGGTAATTACGGAAAGGTCGCAGATTGGGCAAAGTCGCATCCAGCATCAAACCAACGGTGACAGTTCCCGAATCAACTGTTTCACCAAATAGAGCGGCATCCTATGATGTAATGTAATGCTTTATTTTTAATAAGCAAGATTGATGGGTATGATTTGGAGCAAACTGTTTAATTAATCATGTTTTAAACTCGTAAAAAAAAGTTTTCGGGAAAAAATCATGACAAAAATTAAACATAACTGATCAAAGTAGTTAACATTCTTAATCTAAAATTTAACTATATTTTACTACATCATCTGCGCTTTGGTATTTATTTCAGAAGAATTGATAGTTTTTAATTTTCTGCCGTAATGCAGTCAAACTTTTTAAATTGCACTTTGTTTAATCAACTATCAAAGTTCTGATTCCTTTTTGTCCATCGAATCTGCAACGTTTGACTTAGATTTCATTTTTCTCAAGTTTACATTGTAAATTTTGTTGTTTAAATCTTAAGCAAAATTTCTTTTTATATTGATAAAAAACTGTAGTAGTTGTGACAGGTCTGCAAAATGTGTGTATAGGCTCCCATTTTTTCTTCGCTAAATTTCATGAATAGTCGATAAATTGCTTGTATGAATAAAATGATTGTACTGCATACAAAAAAACTCTTAAACAGAAAATTTTAAATATTGAGAAATATTTCGAAAAAATTGAAAATTTTTGTTAAAATTGAGTTATAAAAACTTTTTTAAAATATTGCTTTTTTTGTTATTAAAATTAGTTGTTTAAAGCGGTGGTCCCCAAACTTTTCAAACAGGGGGTCGTGTATAGATTTTTTTGGACCTCCTCGGGCCAAAGCCAGAGACTGAAAAAAGCAAAGGTGTTCTCTTCGATTCGATCTCTAATTTCACTATTTTTCTCCCAAAATCATAGTGATATCCAAAAAAAAAAAAAGGTCTTCACTTCGATTCGATCTCTGATTTTACTATTTTTCTCCCAAAATTCCCGTCATAGTTCTATCCAACTGTGGCTCAGGGTGAGTGAATATATTTTTTAAAAGAGCTCCGCGAGCCGGATAAAAAGTCTTCGTGGGCCGGATCCGGCCCGCAAGCCGTAGTTTGGGGACCACTGGTTTAAAGGTTACAATGCTGGGCAATCTCGCCCGTTTCATTGGTGTAAATTTTAACCTTTTAACCAAAAATTTTAAAAACAGGAAAAACCAAAAAAAAGTTTTTTTCTCGAAAACTTTGTTTCAACAATCAACCAATTACCACCCTCTGTAACTTCCTGTTTAACTTTTTTAACAAATTTAGCTGACGATATAAATTCAATGGGTCCCTTTCCCGAATTAGTTATTAAAACTCGTTGCTCTAAACATTTTCAAGTTTAAAAGTTAAGTAGTTGAAAATAAGGTAATAAAAATATTTCGGATATCTTTTTTTCCCAAAATAAACTTATACTCGATTAAAGCTTGTTTTGCTTATCAAACAGAATTCGTACTTTTAACATTATCAAAATATATACTATGCAATAGCAAAAGCAACTTTAAGTTTTAAAATATATAATTTAATAATATATCAATTTGTTACAAAAACATTGTTTATATTCACTTTTATTGCTAAAAAATTATAATTTTAAATCAAGAATTGGTTTTAATTGTTTTAGTGAAGAAACCTTTAATAAAGTGGTTTTATACTTGCAAATTAGAATTGATTAAGGTTTAGTACTTAATTTTTATAACCTAAGTGATTGTAGTATTCAAATTTACGGTTGATAAATTTAAAAAGATCGAAGAATTAAGTAAAATTATAAAAAATTATTAAACGTTTGACAGCCTGCAAGTAATAAAAAATTCCAGTAATTGCTTTTCTGCCATTTAACCATTCAGTCAAAGCATGCCTAACAACCAGCGAGCAAGTCAAACAAAAGATGCCAAAATTAAAAACAAACAGGTAACTGATGTTAGCATTATTCAAGATCATCTCAGTTCTAGCGAAGTCATCAAAAACATGATTAATAAAGTCGTATAAGAATATAAAGCTTTCTACGATAGCAAAATCTTGGCATTGAAAATGGAATTGGAAGACATAAAAAAAGTCAGAATTATAAGCACAGACTATGAACAATTAAAAAAATTGCAAACAATTGCTTGAAATTAATAAAAAACAAGAGGAAGATATTAACAAATTGAAGAATAAATCTACTGAGATAGAATTAAAACATGAAAAAGAAAACGAAAAAGTTGATGCACTTGAGCTGTACGGTAGACGCCAGAACTTAGAAATTACGGCTATCCCATTTAAAGAAGGAGAAAATAGAAATAATATTGTTGTGGAAGTAGCAAAATTACTGGATGTCCAAATAACAACGAATCAAATTTCAACTGCTCATGGTTTTAAGTCGCGGCCTACAAACAACAAAGAAAAATCAATATCCCACCCGCCGATTATTGTTCGCTTTCTCAGTCGAGACGTAAGAAATATACTATACATCAGTGGTTCTCAATCACCGGCCCGCAATAGCTTTTCTGCCGGTCCGCAACAAATTATTTCAATTTTACTCTTTAAGGAGGGCCTACGAGTTCAGAAGTAGAAGAACGTCAGAAGAATATTAACATTAGTTATTGATTTTCTTTAATAACGAAATGCAAGATCAAGGCTTAGATTGGGGAAAATATGTATGGTTGTGTACTGACCAAGCTGCCAGCATTGCTGGTTGTCATTTGGGTGCAACCGCAAAAGTAAAAAAAGTTGCAAACAAAAATCTGCCCAGAAACTGTCACCTGAATTAAATGACATTATGTTTCGACCAGTTTAGATTATCAATTACTCATGACGGAGTATTTCATTTAAGGTTTTTTGAAACACTTTCTGTGAGTATGGCTGTGCAAAATCGCTATCTCATCTTGCATGCAGAAGCGATATGGCTTTCAAGAGGACGCATTCTTGCACATTTTTTGATTTGAGGAAAGAAGCAATTCAATTTCTACGTGAATGAACATTCCCTATTAAAATAATTTTTATCCGATAAAATGTGGATAAGCAAACTTGCATATTTATCGAATATATTTAGCCGCTTGAATGACCTTAATAGCTCTTTTTAAGATTAATTACAGTGTGCAACAAAACTGATGATTTGAAAAGAAGTGGTGAAGAAAAAATATGAAAATGAATTAAGAAATCAATCTCTAGTTATGAGAGGAATGGTGCCAGACTATCCTTCAACTGAGTTAAAACAGTCATCCGAAAAGACTAAGCAGGAAAAGATAAGAATTCCACGAAGTAACTTTTTTGGAAATTTGGAATTGTAACCAAAAAATTGACAATTTCAAACTTAAATAGGAGAAGTAAAGATGGAAAGTACCGGTATTGTCATAAGAGAAACAATCAGAAATCAGTACTAATCCAGAAAAAAATTTCGAAAGCTTGGTTTTGAAAAAATTATATTAAAAAGTACCTTGTACCTTCTTGTAAAGTTTCTACCCCACTGTGTCCCCCCCGCTTCTGGCGCCTCTGACTTTGCCATTCAAAAACTTCAACAGAGCCACGTTTACTACGTATTATATCAAAAAGACAGCAGCAAATTTCACATTAAATAGAGTTTTTCTGATGCTAAATGCTTGCTTTTTTTTAACAAAAAATTTTTTTTATCGATTTATTGCGTTTATTACAATTTTTTCATACATTAAAAAAGATTACCGGTCCGCAAAATTTTTTTTTGATATATTACCGGTCCGCAGGCTCAAGAAGATTGGGAACCACTGCTCTACAGTAATCGAAAACTCGCTCAGTCAGCAAATCTGAAGGCGTTTTCAGTAGAAGAAACTGAACAAATTTTTATTGATGAAAATTTAACTCAACGGCGTAAAAAATTATTGTGGAACGCCAAACAAAAGGCTAAATCTTGTAATTTTAAGTACTACTGGACTGTGAATGCAAATCTCCATGTGCGCAAATCGTTTGATTCTGCTTCGTTTCTTATTAAAAATGATAACGATATGGATCGGTTAAAATAAAAAGTTTAGATTTTTTACTCGTATGTTTTTGTGCAATTGTTTTTTGTGCTGCTTTTACTCCTGAGGTAAATGACATTTATTTTAATTATAATTTCCCAAATGGCATTGACTTAGTAAAAAATATCAGTAAATTATTAACAAATAATGTGAAAAAATGCAAATATTATGATAATATAAAATTTTCCGCCAATAACAAAAAAAGTTGTAAAAGTGATACTTTATAAATAATACATTTTAACATGAGATCTCTAAAAAAATATTTTGATGCTTTTCAAGAATTTCTATTTTTATAATCAAACTTGTTTAATATAATTTGTATTTCAGAAACCAAGATAAAAAATCATGCAGTTTAAACATTAATATTTCCGGTTACTCCTTTATACACAATGATTCTCATACTAATGCTGGAGATGTCGCTATGTATATTTCCAATATGATTCAGTGCAATCTGCTTGTAGATATACAGATGGATATAACTGATTGCGAAAATATATGGACAAATATAACTGAATCAAATCTTATTATTGGTTCTATTTATAGACATATCAAAAATGATGTCCAAACTTTTAATAATATTCTAAACAGCAATCTTGAACAATTAAAATCCAATAAAGCTTTCTACTTGGCGACTTTAACATAAATATTGAAGCAACATCTGCAAATTTTATGAGAACAGTTTCTATTTATATTGATATGCTTCTTAGTAATGGATATTATCCCCTTATTCATGTCCCAACACAAGTAACTGAAAACATAACTACAATTATTGATCACATAATAACTAATGATCACACGCATCAAATAACACCTGGTGTGATAAAAAGCAGATTTAACCGACCACTTTCCTATTTTTTGTAAAATTTCTGATTTGTCAGTGAAAAAGAAACTTAAACCAATTTACCAACATAATCTCTCGTACTTTAACTCGGATGAATTTTGTAATTACCAGTCTAACAAATTGTTATCATTTTTTGAAAACTGAAATACTGTAATATAAATGAAAACTTTAATAATATTTTTAGCAACTTTATTCAGATTATAATAAATTCTATAGATGTCCATGCTCCTATAATTAAATTTACACGTAGACAGCCACGGCTAAAAAGCAAACCTTGGATAACTAAATCTTTTTTAATATCCATCAAAAATAAACAAAAGTTATACCTATCTCATTTCGTTCATGGCAACAATGTACAAAGACAATACTACAAATTCTATTCCAATAAATTAAACAAGATTAAGGTAGCGGCGAAGAAATATATCATGAAAACAAACTTAAAAGCAATAAACAAAATGCGGCTTAGGTATGGCGTATTATTAAATCACTACTTCCCTTCACTTGTTCTGATTCATCATTACCCCAAAAACTAAAATCAGGCAGTTCTTTTATTACAAATTCTGCTGATATGGTTGAACTGTTTAATAAGTATTTTACTGATATTGGAAAATATCTAGCGGGAAAAATAAAATCGTCCAACCCTAAAAGCCCGTTTTCACTACGAGCGTGGAAAAGAGCATTCTTTGTTTCTTTTATTAATCTTTTCGCGCTTAAAATTGAAGCGAGCGGTTAAAATTAAAGCCAGTGCAAAAAAAAATCAATAAAACAAACAAAGAATGCTCTTTTCCACGCTCGTAGTGGAAACGGGCCTTAAACATTACTTTGACAAAAGTGTCTCGGATTCGCTCTTTTTCAATCCCACTACGCCAATCTCAATCCCACTACTCCAATCTCAATCCCTCTACTCCAATCTCAATCCCACTACCCACTACTCCAATCTCAATCCCACTACTCCAATCTCAATCCCACTACTCCAATCTCAATCCCACTGCTCCAATCTCAATCGCACTGCTCCAACCAAAATATACAATGAGATGTTTTCTCTCAAAAGCACCAAATCAAGCGGATATGATAAGATTTCTGTGTTTTTCCTGAAAGCAGCTAATCTTCTTGCTACTCCTCCATCGCATGGAGAAAAACGGACGTTAGCAATTATCGCCCAACATCCATTCTTTCCCCTATTTGTAAAATCTTGGAAAAACTGATACACACCAGAACAAACAAATTTTTCAACAAGCATTCGATTATACTTCCTACCCAATATGGATTTCGATCTAATCACTCAAACATTGCATGCATTAATTGATTTACTAATTACTTGTTATGATAACAATAATGTTTATTATTATGCCGCTCTAGTTGTGCTTGATCTTAAAAAAGCCTTTGACACGGTGAATCATAAAATATTGCTAAATAAACTTGACAATTATGGTGTTCGTCGTGTTGCTTTAAGTCTATTTTCTTCTTTTCTGTCCAATAGATTTCAATATGTAAGCTTAAAAAATCAGCAATAATCAATAAAAAAAATCAACTGTGAAGTGTCTCAAGGCTCAGTATTGGGACCTTGCTTTTTACGGTATATAATGATATTAACAACAGTATTTCTTCCATCCCAAGATTATTTGCTGATGATACTTGTTTAATTTTACAAGATAAAAGTCTTTGTCAATTACATAAAAAAATAACCACTGAAATCGAATCTTAAAATAAGTAGATGATGGCTAATAAATTAACCCTAAATTGTCTAACTCAAATATGATCTTAATCTAACCACAGAATTTTAACAATAAAGTTAATTCTAGTACTATATCATCTAACTTTGTTCCTGAAATTTCTACAATTAATAGCTGAAAATACTTCTAGAGACGTTTTATTAGATAACTCTGTAACGTTTGAACCACACATTAAAATGTTACAATTAGCAAAAGCAGTCGGAATTTTAAATAAAGTTAAAACACACCTAAATAAGCCAACTTTAGTAAGCTTATACTATGCTTTCTTTCATTCTCAACTTCACTATGGACTACTCACTTGGAGCTCAACATTTCACTCATATTACAATAAAATAATTACTTTACAAAACAAAGCAATTAAAAATGTTTGTGGTGGTAAATAGAGCGATAGAACTACACCCTATTATAGTAAATTAAAGTGCTTAATTACCTGACCTAATACAATTTAAAACAGCAATTTTTCTTTTCAAATTTAAAAACAAAAAACTCCATCTACCTTCAACAACTTTTTACGTCCTTAGATAACATCCATGTTAAAAATACAAGAAGTAAAACCGCAAACAAATACTTTTTACCCTTTTTCAAATCTAAAAAATTACAAAGGTCAAAAAAATTTTAAAGTCCAAAGGTTTGGAACTCCTTAAAACCTATAATAAAAACTGCAAGGCTACAGCAGCATTTAAATCAAAATTAAAAAATTATCTTTTAAATAATTACCTTGCTATTTAAATATATTAAACTCTCTGCACCTTGTTGGTATCTTAATTTGAAATGTAAATAGTTTTTTTTTGTAAATATACTGATTGTGTGTACTATGTGCGTGTTAGTTTTATTTTTTATTCGTATGTGTTAGTTTGATTGTTCATTAAATTAATATTACAATTAACTTAGTTACTGTACAATGTTTCTAATTAAGGTGGTAGTAGACTTAAAGACCTCCTTTGGTCCCTTCACTGTCTTCTTTTTCCTTGTCAGTTACGGTTTAGAAAATTGTAATTTCTAATCATTTATTGTGTTGTGTGGTTATTTGTGCGCTGACTAGGCAATGAACAAATAAATAAGTGCTATACGCTGAACGATGTCTTAAATTGGCAGTTATTATATCCGCAACATGGCTCTACAAAACTACAAGCATGATTTTGTCGCAACTTTGTGCCAGGTGGTTGCAGTAGTTGCATGTAGAACAATATTGTACAATGTGTAATGTGAAGCAAAAAAAGCGTTTTACATATTCTACAAACAAGTAAACCCAAAACGACAAAATCGGGGAAAAACAATTTCAACGATAAAGCATAAAAAAGTAATAAATTTTTTCATTTGTTTCATGCTTTTTACCGTTTGAGTGTAATTCACTCTGTATCCAGTTATCCTTCCGTTTGGAATAGACGGAGTTTGCCAACTAACTGTGATGGTTGTACTACTTGATAATGAGGCTGATACAGAAACTGGTGCTTCCGATGCTGTCAATACAATGCATTGGTTAAGCAAACACTTTTTGTTCTTTGACATTAAGTATTATCATTGTTTCAACATTTCAAAAAAGTTAATCAAAAATGTACTTTTAATTATTATTTTTACTTGATATCTAATTTAATGCAAGCAAAATATTTTGGTTCAAACAGTTTTTCCTAATTACATTACGTATCCTATTTTCTAGTTTTTCTGAACATTTTCAGGATTTAAAAATAGCTTGTAGCTTCGTACGAAATCTTAAATAAAGGAGAAAAACCTTCCAGTTAATTAAACTTTATTATATCTTTCAAAAGTTCCAAACTTTATTTTTTTAGCGAATTTCCTCTTCGTTTCTAAATGTATTTAAAACAAAAATTAAAAAAGCCACAATAAGTGCAGAATTAGCTGTCGAGAAAATTTTACGAAAGATGTTATGTTTGTAAGAGTGTGATTTTTAAGTTATTTGAAACGCTCAATATTACATACAAGAGGAGGCATCTTGGCATTTGGTTTTAAACTTAATATACATGTCGTAAAGTTCTGCAATAAGTTTTATGAAGCGCTTTTTTTGTTAGCCATTGACGGTTTCCTGCAACCTAATCAACGCGTGACTGTTGGTAAGTTTTAGTTCAAAGGTTTTCGCAGCTACATACAGACAATTGCTGAGTTTTGAGTTGTGGTAAAAATAATAGTTTGCTGTTGAAGTTTAATTTAATGTATGGTTTATGTTGTGTTTTATTTAGATGCCCGTAACTTTTTAGTTAATTAAACGCAAACAAATGTGAAGTGTAAATATTATTACGATACATCCCAAATGCAATCAAAGTTTTAAACGGATTTTCTTGCATTCAAAAGAATTAAAAAACGTTTGTGTTAATTAACTTCTTGATTTTTATAAACCCGTGTAATCTGAGCTAAATTTACTTCTAATGCACTATTTTAACTTATCGTTTTTAAATCGAGATAGTTATCACCAGTGGGTACCAAGGATTTTTGAAAAGGGGGTCATACAACCACAACCAAATATCCTTAGTGGACAATTTTTTAAGTGGTAGCTCAAAAAAAATTCTTCATTTTGAATCAGTCGCGGATTTCATGATTTTTGCCCCAAAAAAGAAGTGTTCTCTAAAAAAAAGTCTTCACTTTGAATCGGTCACGGATTTCATGACTAAAACAAAAAAGGGGGTCTGCACACAAAATGTGTTTTCGATTTCTGGCGGGCTTTCTGCCAAAATGGGCGGGACAAAAGCCCTAAAGTATAAGTAATCTCCAGAGGGACCCATAGCAGTAGAAGTAGTGTCCCGCCAAAATCGGGACGTGTTGTAAGCCTATATATTAGTGATCTCCAAGGAGGCCATGTCGCAATGCTCCCCGCCTAACGCTACTGGTTACGTCCACTAAAAAAAATAATTCAATTTTGATTTAAAAGGAAAATTAAAACGATCTCTTTCAATAAGCAAGTTTTGCATTTCAGTTTTGATGCTGTCCTACTCAAATTTGCCCGTTGGTAGTGTAAAATTTTCTGAACTGACTTCTATTTCTATGTGTTTATAATTAATCGCTTAACTTCCGAATTTAAAATAATCGGTAATCTTTTTTAAGTACAGAAGTTGAACGATTAATTACAGGCACGAGAAATAGTCAATAATACAACAGTTTTTGTTTTCGTATAAATTTTACAATATAATAATAACCATTTTTCGATAAACAACTGAGTGCTTACGACTTTCTAGCGTTCTGCAATTGATATTTATTGGAGTGGTGCTGACATTGATATTGTTCAGATTAACAGCCAGCGTCACAGTTACTTCTTGGAAAGGAGAAAATCCTGTTGCGTCATAAGAAGTGGATCCAATTGGAAGAGTAGCGTTTGGTGTAACACCGGTGATATCGTATCCCTATAAACAGAAATTGTCAGTATTTTTCTATGCAGTTGATATCTCTTTTTAATATTTTCATCACTGGCAATTTTAAGAACGTGAAGTTAGATTTACAAAAAAAACTCGGTAATCTTTTTAACGGGTGGAACGAACTACTGTATTGTTTAAAAAAAATTTGCCGATATCGTTTCACAAAATAATTATGCTTTAACTTACGAAACAAAATTATCAAATACATTTTAAAAGTTCAATGCTGTATCACATAGTCTTCAAAATTAAAGAACCGAAATCAATCGAGTCATATTTGATTCATGATTATCAAAAGAAAAAAGTTTAGAAAGTGTCGGGTTTATTGAGTAAAGAAGAAACTAGTACGAATAATAAAGAATAAAGCAGCTTATGATATTCAGTCGGCTGAATAACTACAGTGCGCAGTAAAAAATTCAAGAAAAAACGACGCTGTTCAGCAAATCAAAATTCAAAGAATATAAAAGCCCAAAATTCTTGTTTAGGGCACGAACAGTTTGGGGGTTGGGGTTTTCGAGTTTTTGCATATGGGGCTGGTGAATTTTTGAATCAAAATCGTTTCAAAGTTTACCAGGCGACAAATTTTTGTTAATTCTTTTTTCTACGCATTGACTTTAAATTTAAATGTGCGACTTAATTCAAACAGTAATTAAAGGTTTTCAAAGATTTATTATTCATTTTTTTTTAGTTCTTGACTTATCATTCTTGTAAATCTAAACAGTGGTGAAATTAATTGGGAACGTGTTTCCTGGTCATATTTGGTTGTTTTGAATTGTAAGTCACATCAAATTTTTCATTACTAATTTCATTGCAGAACTGCGTAACAAGAGTTTGACGTTACATCTCCCAATCATGGCATGACAACAAAGCCATTTACTTGGTACGGTCTAAACCAGGGTTTTTAAACTGGAGGTCCATGGACCCTTAAGGGTTCGTAGCTACCTGTCCTGGGGATTTAAAATATTTTTCAATAATAAAAAGTCGGTATCAACATTTTACTTAATCCAAGAGCATTACTAATCGCACAAACTTGCCGAAGAGCAGTGGATTACGCAAACAAGTCTTAACTCGGTATTAAATTTTTTTCAAAAAGTCTAGTGAAGATCAAAAAAGATCAAAAATTGAAGTTCGGGTATAGTTTTCCATAATGGGATCCTTGGAGTTTCACAAAATTAGCCTAGGGGTTCAGGCGTTCTAATGAGTTTAGAAACCCTTGTATAAACACTGGAGAGCCTTTTGCAGTGACTTGTCAAATTTGGGATCATGTTTCTTTTTTCCCCATTGTATTTTCAAGTCCCTTTTTTCCCCATAAAATTTTAATGCAGAAAAATATTTAAAATATCAAAATAAAATGTTGTGTTTCCAAAAAAATTCTTGCAACATAATTTCCATCTTTGACCCCAACACAACCCTGTTGTTAGAAAACTCAAAACACAGTACAAGCAAACTAAATTAATAATAATCAAAAAAAGTCCATAGATTTCCCCCCCAGCACACCCATTTGTTGTCAGGAAACTCACCCAACCTTTACACACCCCTGTTGTTAGAAAACTCACCCAACCCCAACACACCGCTGTTGTTAGAAAATTGAAAACACGGTACAAGCAAACTAAATTAATTTCCCTGCATGGGGAAATTTATGGACTTGATCCCAAATTTGCCCGGCTCGAAAACCAAACCCAGATCTCTGCACCAATCAAATCAATTAGTTGATTATTTTATTTCTTCCAAATAAACAAATGATCGATTTAATTAATTTATGTAGAACCTTTCAGGACCAGAAAAGCTTTTAAAAATTATTTCAGCTCACGTAAAAGAAATACAAGATTTCAAAATTAAATTTTTTTTATCATATCGATTGATAAATTGACCTCAAACCTTATTAATTTATACAATTGTAGTTTCTGTTCGTGGTTTTTTAACAAATCCTTTTAACGACGTAAAATCTTTTTAAAAAACGAATAAAATCTGTAAACTTTTAACTTTAAAAAAAGTTTGAATTGAGCGCTCCAAGTAAAAACGCAGTTTGCTGTTTTTCTGTTTTAACTTTAATATTGTCAAAAATGAGAAAAGCTTCATTTAAAAGTAACTGATAAAAATCGTATTATTTCTATAAGAGCATTTAAAAGAATGAAATCGTTATAGCTAAACCGCGCTAAAGCTGCATTTGCTTACGTTTATAAGGGTGGGATTGTCTTGCCACATGGAAGTTACCGACCACGTGATTCTGATGTCATTGGGCGAGGTTCCCACGCACATTGAGGAAGAGTCGAACTCAATTCGGGCTGGAAAAAACCGCAAACTGAACATCAACTGTCGCTTCACCTTTCAAAGAATCAAACTCACGTATATTGCAAATAGTTCCTCCCCAAGGAACTGTGCACGCGCATGTGAAGTCAAAGGAAGAAGTCGTACAAGTTCCACCGTTTTGGCAAGGATTGTTCGTACAACGAGAACCGCCTAATTGAAGTTAATCACGTGATTTGCATTCATGCGTAAGTCAACGATACAAAAGCAAGTTGAAAGTGTTTATCATATCGATTCAAATCTATAAATCAATTCTACAACACAATAATAGTTTCAAATTTCAAACTCGAACTGTTGTTATAATTAAGTTTTGGATGCCCTATTTCTTTATAGACATAATTTTTTTCTTGAGTTACAAAGAAATGAAAACCAATTTGCAGTCGTGCAGTGAAAGAACGTTGAGGAAATGCTACAAGTAAATAATGATTGTTGAACATCAGCATCGGCATCCGCTAGAAAGTAGTTGATAAACGGAAGCTAACATAAATTTGTTAGCGAAAGGAAAACTAACGAACAAAGTAATTTTGAAAATTCAATTGGGGAAAAGTACAATGGTGCAAAGATTACTGCAAACTAAAAAAAAGATATTTATAAGAACACTACATAAAAATTTACTTGTTTCGTAGTAAATTAAAAACCCAGGTCTCTGTTGGAATCTATCCGAAGAAAAAATTACATAAATACTGCCGTTATTAGTGGAGTTCTCGACGAAAGAAGTAGCAATCTGACCGCGATTTCTAAATCCACTCAGCATTGTGATCCCAGGATTTCTGTAAAAAAAAATTAAAAAATAGGGCAAATGTCATTCACCAATTCTAAAAATGACTAAAATGCATTTGAGCTTTAAAAATGTTTGAAAAAATCTTACATGTTTTTATTTAAAATGTATCAAAGATATTTTCCTTTAAATAACAGTTATTTTAATACTAACTGTGAAAAGTTTATACTTTTATACGATTTGCGACCAAAATCAGTAGTTGCAGGTCAAGATATTTTATTAAAGCGTAATTTTTGCAACTTTTACAACTAGCTGTGTCTTTTTGTATTGTTACAGGTATTGTTAAAGGTTTGTTTCAAAATAATTGCATATCGTTGCATAGATAATTTAAAAAATTTAAGAAATTAATCGCCAATTATTCATAAGAATTTCAGCATTCTTTCCTATGACTTTTTTGGGACAATGATTAGAATTAATGACTGGGAGGAATAAGATGAGAATTTCTTGAACAATATTTTCTTGTAGAAATTTTAAATAATGTTCTAAAATAATTCTAAACCGAATTTCATGACTTCAGAATTGTTTCAGAGCCATTTTAGTACCAAAAAAAATCAAAGTTTGTATAAATGAAAAGCTTATAAAAATAAATTTTTTGTGTCGAAAAGGTTATCGCACTGAGTAAATTCTAAAGCATAATACAAAATAATTAGAAAAAGATGAATCGAGCACCAAGTGTATCTCACTTAAAAAACGCTTATAACTCGCATCAACAAAATCAAATCAGTAAATTAAATGAAATACACTGTAGTTACACAAATACAATATAATTAGATACAAATACAATATATACTTTAATATGAATTTATTAAACAAATACAATATACTTTTCCAGCTACTTAGTGGACGTGGCAATCGTTGCTAAGCCAAGCAAACTTTGGTTTTATTTAGTTTGTTTTAACAGCCAAGTCATGAAGTGGATAGTTTATTTCGGTGATTAGGTTTTAAATTGGGAGTATAAAATTTACAATCTGTTAGCTAAGTGATAAAAACTAATTTTTTTGCACTTATTAAGCCAGGCTTTGCTTGTAGCCGAATACTGTAGTTATTTTTTTTTAATTTTTCTAAAAATCTTTTAGATTGTAGCTCGCGGTAATTTTGCTTTTAAAATTTATCTGAGTCCAATGTTAATCCAGTAATGTTTCACTTTGCCGGTACAGTGCTCGATAACACACGGTTAGAGCAAGTATATTATATTTATTAAACATTACACTTTATTAAATGAAACCACAACAGTCTATTTCATCTTATCGAATCGTCAGGTGGTTACTAGAAAACAAAAATATATAGTTATTTGTAATAAAAATAATACGCTTTAAATAGATAACTCGTAGTTAATTATGCAAATAATACAGCTCCTGTGACGTCTTACAGAAAAAAAAACTCAAAAATATAAAATGCAAGTATAAAGGTTTGCATCCACTTAAAGGTGAAGGAAGTCGAGTTAGGCGTGTTGTAAAAATTTGAAAGGAGGAAGGGAAAATCTATAAAGCAATGAAAAGGTTACGGGAGAGATCGCATGAGGTGAAAAAGTTGAGTAAGTGAAGGACAGTGCGGATGATAGTGAGCGGATTAAAATAACGTACAAGAAAGGTAATTTAATTAATTTGAATTTGTTTTTGTGGCGATGATCACCGGTAAGCTTTGGTCAGTTTGTAGAGTGCTGTTGGTTTGATAATAGTGATTTAATTCAAACACAAAATGATTCTAATATTAAAATAGGTGAGGCCGCGAATAATTACGAAAGGTTTTTTAATTTAAATTTGTCTTTATGACGGCATTTCCCATTTAGTTCCGATCTCTTATTTAGCATGATGGTAGGATCCGCTCGGAGGATGAAAAGTTTTTCTGCTCCGCAGAGGTTGCACCATCCAGCTCCCGGATGGTATGGTGTGGTGCGGGCCGCGATGCTCCATTTGATGACGGGGTTCTTTCCTGCGTCTTTAGCTTGCCAAAAGGCTTTAGACAGCTCGGTGGCATTAGACTTTTGCCGACATTTAAGCTCTGATTATGATTGTAGAAGCGAGTTTTAAAATCGGTTTCACTACAGCCATAATAATGCCATCTGATGTTAGTATATTTTTGTTTAACTATATATTTTTGTTTTCTAGTAACCACCTGACGATTCGATAAGATGAAACAGACTGTTGTGGTTTCAATTAATAAAGTGCAGTGTTTAATAAATATAATAAGTCCAATGTTACATAGTTTAAATTAAAACCAAAATAAGAAGACGACCAAACTGTTTTGTAACTGTACATGTATTATGTTAAGCAGCTTTTGTTTATTTAATTATAAATATTACCATTCTGTGTCAACATTTTTTGTAGAAATGAGTGGAATAATTATATTCTTGTTTCAAAAAATTTAGTTGCATGTGGTTTGTTTCTAGTGCATATGTGTATTCTTGTAACTTTTTGTATCTCCAATCTTATTGCACTCAAGTTGCATGACATAATGTATTTCAGTTAATTTTTGTAAATATTTTCTGAGAGTTTTTTTCATTTAATTACTTGGGAAAAATAAAAATAACTTATAAAAAATATTTGCTTATTGCCTTTTGATAAATATTGCTTTTTGTAGCCTTCGTCTTTTACAGTTACAAGATAAAATAATCAAAAAATTGATAATAATTTAATACTGTAATAATCGTTGTTGGTACCATACTTTTCTGTTTTTGAATAATTTGGTTTTTGGTTTTGCATTAAGTACCATGTAAGTTTAGAGCAAGGCTGTCCGACCCGCGGCCCGAGAAGCCTCTTGGTGCGGCCCGCCAAGAAATTTTTAATTAAATTCCGAATCATCTTGAATTATTGCAGTGTCCCTGAACCAATCCAATGGTGCGCAGATAACTCGGAATGTAATTATTATTGTCTCAGTAAGAGGTTCTTCGGTTTGTTTAGTAAAACAACAACGAAAGCTAACGAAGCAGCGCTAAAAATTCAATGGTTTCAATTCCAATTCCATAATTTAGATTCTGTTCATAATTGAAACCGTTTCTAAAGGATTTTTTATTTCAAAACACCCTTATTTTCGTACTTTAAATAACCTATTTTTGAATTTATTATTCTAATTTGGAAAAATTAATCTTAGGTTGTTTAACATTTGGCCGATGTAGTTTTGTTTAAGTTGAATTTGTAGTTTCAATGATATTTAAATCTAAAATGATATCAAAATTTTCAAAACAGTTTTAAAATTTTTAAATCTTGTTTCAAGGGAAATTACCTTACACTATTCAGAGCCGGCCGGATGGTTGGAACCATTCCAGGTCCAATGTCAACGAAGTCTTGATTTGCTTGAATGTCGAAATAATCGATTAAAAATCGAATTTCTAAAAAAAAATTTTTAATAATTTTACCATTAACGTATGAACGAAATCTCTAAAAAACGCAGATATTATTAAGAAATGCAGACATCAAGAAACGAATTAAGAAATCTTTTCTTTAGATTAAATAACTGTGAAATAAAGGTAGTTGAAAAACATTATTACCATACTATTAAAAAAATTTACTAAAAGAGATTGCCATAAGATTTTAATTTTAGGGTCTGAGATCGTAAGTAGTTTTCGATATCACCGCAACGACAAAAAAATCATTTCAAGAAAAACTTCAATCATTAAATGATTATTTAAGGACAAAACCAACTACAATCAATCCAAATAGCTGAACAAAGATAAATTTAGGGCTTTTGAAAAGCTTATGAGGACATATTACCCAAAGCTTTTGTATTTTTCCTTATTTGGGGTCTTTTTTCCCGCATTAACAAGACTTGAGTACGATCAATCAATGAGCAAGTGTTGAATAGGGCTGGTGTCGACAATGATCTCATTACAGTATACCCTCACCCATTCGCGGTTCACCCTTCGTGGCCCCATATACTCGCCGATTTTGCTCTTAAAGTTTTTTTTCATCACTCCGGAAATTGTGTGAATTTCTTAGGCCATTTTTTAGCAGAAAAAGTTTTTGGGGTATTATATGTATACTATACCCCTATATTATTTACAACCTATAATGCCACCAATATTTTTACCAGAAAAAGTTTTTGGTGTGTTATGTCTGATAGAGAAGCATATTTTAGCGTATATAATATTATACATAAGCGTTTTAACACTGCATCAATAATTAATTCGAGGATTTTCAAGACTCGCGGGCGGAGAAGGAATGTAACCCCCGCGAATAGCGGGGGATTCTGTATATCAATTAACCAATAACCAATTTAATTCACAGCGTTGGTAAAAATCAATCTCAGGAGAAGTTAAGAGACAAGTAACCAAATGCAAGGATCAGCATTTTTGAAACTGGTTTCGGTTTTCAGAACATACAGTGTAAAAGTACAGTTTGGGTTTCGACTTTTTGTTTCAAAATTTGAAAAAATTAGAAATAGCTTGTCCTCATTAACATCATTACATATAAGTCAGTGTTTCTAAAAGCGAGTCACTTGGCACCCTAATGGGAGGAATGTGAAATCCCAAGGAGGAAAAATCACTGTAAGAAAAATTGAGGAGAAATTTCAGTACCAAGCAAGGGGATCCAAATAAGTTAACACCTTCTTCAGGGTTACATCATGACAGCTCATAAAAGCTGTTTTAATTAAGCGCCTTCCTTTTTTTTCTGGTCTGCACTTTAACATAAATGTAAATTTTATTGACTAACTTCATGTATAGCCAGAATTTTGGTCGCAATTATGTCTGACGATGAAAAAAGTCTTCAATTTATTAAAACAACTTTACATTTGTATTTCAAAAAAAATTAACTTTTGTAGAAATGACGATACCTACCTAAAAAAGAGTAATGCGGTAAAAAATTGTGATAACCACTGAGATAAATCCTATCGTCATAAAATAATTCTAATAATTGAATTGAAACGTTTTTTGATGTGCTTAGAGCGACTTGAATTGAAAATGAAACAGAAGACTTGCATCCCTATTTTCAAAACTACTGTAAATGTAGCCTAAATCTTAAAAGACAGGTAATTTTCATAAGTAGCACATTTTCTATTAAGTTTACGTTACAACATACTGTAACCTACTAAAAAATTGTTTCAAATGTTATCAATTACATCAAAAATATTTAAACCAACAAAAAGTCATGTTTAAAAACGTGTGAGTGGCCTAGCAGCACAAAGCGATTTTGAAACATTTAAGTTTATTTCACTTTTGTATTTAATAACTTTTCCAATTAGGCTACATTTAACTGTTTAATCATTAGATTGAATAAATTTTTAAAAAATGAAAAACTAAAAAACAAAAATTTACAACTACGTTCGAGTTAAACAAAAGCTAGTAGAATTTATTTGTCTCACCTCCCGAAAAATCTATTTGCCAATATTCAAACACAAGTCCTCCATAGGTCATTGGAAAGTTTCTGCTCATTAAAGCCGCCTCCATAAAGTTGCATGGGTTGTTTGAGGCACTAACAGGATTATTCGAGAAAGGACAGATAGAACCTGCAGATAAAATTGCTTATTTCAATATGTAATGTCATTTAATTATTGAACAGAAGAAGTTAAATAACTTAGTAAACTAGCAAAGCCAAAAAGCATTTGCGCCGATAAAAACCAAGTTACAAATTTTGGGGAAGAAAACTCATATTTGCAATCATCTTTTATGCAACTGTTATTAAGTGAAAAATTGTTATTTGGTTATCTTACGAAAAAAAAAGTTTAACTATCTTTAAGAAAAATCAAATCAATATCAGTAAGAAGAAATCAATGCAAAAGCCAAATTTTTAGCATTATACTCAAGAAGGCGACACAAAAAAGAAAAAAATACGCTGAGCCAGTTTAGTAGACCATAGATTGGGACTATACCTTAACAGCTGCTTATAAGAGTAAATAGTCGAGGGGACAAAACATAATGAACCCAAATAGATTTGCTTGCGGGGAGGAAAGACCTATGTTTTCTCAAAATTTTTGCAAGAAATAGTTTTATCGTGTGTAATAAAAAATATTTTCTAGTGTTTCTTTTCCGTTTACACATAAGTAAATTTTCCTCTAAATAAATAGGCATATGGTACATAATTTATGGCATGATATGGCATTGTACATAATCTAATATATAGGCACATATTTTGGGTGATTCGAAAATTAAAGACCAAAATCTGACAAGTTTTTTTACAGTTATAAGTATGATTCCTGAGCTTTTTTTCCTCTTCTATGTGAATAATCTATTTAGAGAAAAGTGGGGTAATACGGACCCCGTAAAGATAAAATCCATTAAAGTTTTATCTAATTATTTGAAAAATAAATTTGTATCACAATACTAACATAATCACATACTCTCTATTATGCTATAATGACTCCTCAACGTCAGTAAAACTTTACATTTTTTCAATCAGTGATTCCATATTTCTTGCTTAGCTTGCATTATAGACACCAAGAAAAATAGTTCAATTTTAAAAGTTAATTGCATGAACGTTTTTTGTAACGCCAGTGCAGCAATAAATAAAGTAGGAGACTATAGAACTGAATGACACGATTAGCCGAAATGAAGAATATCCAAAAAATAAAAGGTAAAAATATTGTGTACGCAGAATAAGTTTCAAAAATCGATCTAAAATTTGATTTATAATTATTGCAAAAAAAGCCAACTTTCAGCTATTACGATTTTTTTATGCTTTAACCTTGAGTTTTTAAACTAGGTAAGTTTTTCATTAAAAATGTGTTCAGAGTAGAAATATCAAAAAGAATTTATATTATCTCAGGGTCTACATCACTGGCAGGAGATTTTAACCAATATAAAAACATTCTATTTTTTATTGGTTTAGGTAGAACCACTTGTGCATACTGCCAGTATCTCTTGCTGCCAATCTACATACCCGTAAAATTAGTTTCCATATTTGACCAAGGCCCTGGTCCAAAACTCGTGTAAGCACGAATTCGGACTTGATAATCTCTGTATCGTTGAAGCATACCCAATACATAAGAGCCATTTGCTCCGATTGCTGGAAATCGAATGGTCTGGAAACACAAAATGATTTTCAGTTTGGTATCCAGCTTGAAAAAGCAGGACAAGTTTCAGTTAATTGCAAGTAAAATCAAACAAAGTAAAAAGGATTGATTGATAACAATAAACAAATAATTTGTGTTACAAATTTCTTACCACATATTTTGGTTTTATAATCAAATTTTTGTTTAAAAAAAAATTGACAACTGATTTGAATTAATAAAAGAAATGATTGAATTAACAAAAGATAATAAAATTAATAAATGATGCAGCACAATTTTATTTATCATTTTAAAGTATTTAATTAACTTAAGTAATACATTAGTTTTTTTTAACATTTTGATCGTAACATTTTGCTTTTTTCAAGAATCTTAAAATCAATTTCTAATTAAGCAAAAGTTTTGTATCAAAAAACATTAAAATAATCAATTAAAACTGTTAATCAAATTGACAGTTTTGACATGACATGATAATTATGACATTTAAGTTTCCTCTCTCCCAAAATGATTTAAATTTAATTATTAAAATTCAAATCTCTGTATTTCTCTTTCTAACTTCTAAAAATAACTTAAAACAAATAGTGGTTTAGAAATCCGATACTTTTAAACTAAAAGTGGGTAAAACGCCCAAACAATGCGTCCTAATCGTCAAAATTAGACATTGAAATGGAAAGCCGCCATGTTGCTGAACAGTGGCAAGAAATAATAATAATAATAATAATAATAATAATAATATTTATTTGCCAAAAGCACAAACATAAATTTTATAACACACACACACAGTAATGTTAAAAGAAAATCGAAATATATGTGAAGGCAGGGGGCACTGAAGAACATACATTGTCAAGTCAAGCGCCCCCACATCCAGTACAGTGAAAAAACAAAATTTACATATATATTAATTAAGTATTTTAATACATATACTGATACAAATCTTTTTGATCTAAAACCAATGCAGTAAAAAAACAAATTACACCTAAATATTTAATGGAATTTTCTCTTTGCAAGCGGGTTTTGCTCATAACTATAGCAAACTCATGTTTACAGGTTTTGTGTGGTTGGTTATTGTAGAAGATGTAGTTAGTTTTAGAATAATTTAGAGACAATTTATTCATTCGAAGCCAAAAATCAATTTTTTTAAATTCATTATTAGCTTTATATTTTAACGAGTTTAAGTCCTTATCCGATAGCATTAAAGTAGTATCACCTGCATAAAGTGTGGTATTAAATTCGGAGGCAATAGGTAAGTCATTAATATAAAGCAAAAACAATACAGGTCCAAGAAAAGATCCTTGAGGAATCCCCGTTGTTGTTTTTAATTTATTCGAGTAATGACCTGACATTTGTGTATTGATAACGATTGCTCAAATAACTTTCTATAAGACGAAGAGCTGTGCCTCTAATACCAAAATAGTGATGCAATTTCCATAACAGAACCGTATGATTAACCGTATCAAACGCTTGTCGGGATTCGTGTATGCCAAATGCGTGGTTGCAGCGTGCTTGCCTTATATTCGGCTTATGCTTTGTTTTATCGGTCGTGCCCCGTTTCTCATAATATTCATCGTGTGAACTTTTGTGTGAAGGCGTTTCTGTATCCCACGGTCGATGATTTGTTCATTCAGTCATGCTCACTGTTACGTGGCTGTAGACTCAGTAGACAGGCGGAAAATAATGCATAACGTGATCGTGCTATAATAAATTCAATAAAGTTTATTTGATATAGGTTTGGTTATACTGTGTTAGGGTTAGTTTAAAACCAAACTCCTAATCCTAACACGCTTTTGATAGGTCTAAAAATATGCAGCAAGTATATAGACCATTATCAATGTTTTTGATTAGTTTTTCATGTATTGTGCTTATAGCAAATTGTGTTGAGGAGTTAGGTCGAAAGCCAAATTGATTTTTGCTGAGAAGTTGATTTTTATCAAGATACAAAAACAGTCCGGAAAATAACATTTTTTCAATATTTTGATATTTTGATCATGCATATTTTGATCACCTTTTTTATAAATGGGGATAACCTCAGCTATTTTCAAGCAGTTCTGAAATACACCTGTTTCTATACACAAGTTAAATAATTTACTTATTATCGGAGAAATAATCAACTTGCCATATTTAATAAATTTAGTTTCGACATCAGTGTACTTTGAGCTTTCTTAGTTTTTAGTCGATCAATTAATTATTGAACATACTTTGGCGTTTGTGGATGGAAATAAGAATATTGAGTTGAAATTACAACTATTGGGTTTGGTCATTTTTATACGTGAAGGAGGCGCAGGAATATCTTGTGCCATTAGTGAAAAGTTAAGCAGTTAAATTATACGATTAAAAAATTTATTTCAGGTTGCACAAATATTTTCAAAATTTTAAACAAAG
This sequence comes from Diplosoma virens, assembly GCA_963680785.1. NCBI lineage: Eukaryota > Metazoa > Chordata > Ascidiacea > Aplousobranchia > Didemnidae > Diplosoma > Diplosoma virens. The sequence goes on from OY796894.1 coordinate 26,400,501, forward strand.
CCTGATTGATTTTAGGTAAAAAACTAGCACGCTAGTTAAAGTAGTTCATCAAGTTAACATTGCACTTGGTTGCTTCAGCTGTAAAATTGAGCGGTCACAGTTACTATCAGTCAAAACAAGAAAAGCGCTTGGGTTAAATTGCCCGCCATGCCTAGGGTTAAATAAGAAAGCGCATAAACTTTTCTTGTAAAAAAGATTTTCAGAAAGCAAATAAAATTTCAATGGGTAAAGTATTTAGCCTATCACAAGGCATTTTTTGGAAAAGCTATATTTTTACGTAGACTACAGATTACTGTTGAAGAATACCTCAACTCAAACTTAATACTTCGTACATATTTCTGTAAATGGAATGCAATCTATTAATGTAAATTTTCTTTTGCTCAAGAATAGGAGTGAGTAAACTTTTAAATACTGGGGTAGAATTTAGAAGTTGATTTTGATCACGGGTCGCACAAGTTTTTACAACGTAAACCCGTGCCTCAAACATACTTGAAGACTAAAAAGACTCTTCACTGTGATTTGTTTTACCATTCTTGAAGGTGAAGGCCAAAAAACAAAAAGTCTTTACTTTGATTAGTTGTATTGTTCGCATTGAATGTTTGGTCGTTGTTTGCCCACCACTGTTCTAGAAACCTATTGATATATCGCCCGCATTGATAAGCTTATGCATGGCTAAAAATTGTAAGAGGTAACTGACAAGAGGCAGTTGCGGGCACGACAAACTTACAACTGCTATCACGCTAAACCACCGGATCTCAGCTTTTCTGCACGTCGACACCAAAACAAGAAAAGTTATTTTTTCACTCTCCTGTCGAGTACATATTCTTAATTTACTGCTGCAGTAAATCACAACTTTTATTTATCAACCCCCATTCAACCCCTTGGTGTTTATTGACCCCTTATGTGTTCCAATCGATTTTTGAGGCTCGATATCGAGCACTTTAAAAGCCACTGAGCTAAACAAAAAGGCATGTCAATCAAAAAAGCTTCTTAAACAATAGACGGTATTGACCGTTGAACGTTGTGCTGCTTTTTTCAGAAAAACGTACAAACTTTAGGCGAGATCTCCCTTCATTATTCATCATCTCTATTTTTCCTCCTGCCTCACATTAAAGCGCCGGAGGCGTTGTACTTATGGCATTTTACTAATCATGTGGAAAGGCCTGTTGAGATTTTCGGCGTAAAAAATGGTTTTAATAATTTTATATATCTGTTGAAATTTTGATCTATTTTAGTTACCCGGATGGTGCAGTCGGTTTGATTGAGACCAATTGTAGCGAACATGTCACAACTACTTTCGTTGCGTCGGTATTCAACCTCGTACTGAGTTGTTTCGCCGATGTTGGTTTCATTCGGTGGTGTCCATGACAAACTGATGGTCATGTCGGTGAAAGCGGTTATCATCCAGTCAGTCGGGGCGAAGGGTTCTAAAATATAGTCGCTTCTCTGTTATTTTAACAAAATTTTTCTGCAACGTGAAAGCATCACCTAATTTCTACGCTACAAATAAAATTCATGAAAATCTTTTGCTTTTGTTTTAAACAGGGAATTTTAGCAGTTGACACAAGGAAAGAATTCTGATTCATTATTTAATTACTTCTTCCTCGTATGGCCGCATCGACCAGCTTGTTGGTTTCTGTTTCAAGCGAATTCAGCATTGCAGGTAAGCAGCGTGATCTCATTAAAGGATGTGTCGTCAGCGTAGTTAAGTGGTTAAAACGACGTGCTTACGACCAACATAGCCTCGGTTCAAAATCTACACGTGTCATTCTGTTGTGTCCTTGGGAAAGACACTTTACGGCACTTTCCCTTGCTTGGTAGTTTTGGCAAGCAGTTCTAAATTAAAGTCATATCTTTATTAACTTACAAGCGGACAGCAATTTTTTGGCATCTCCGGAAGCAGGTCGGGGTAATTGCCTACCCTATATATTAGAGCCTCCGTCGCTTTCCTGCGAATCAGGAAGATAAATATAGAGATAAAATAAATAATAAAAGAAATAAATAAGATAGAGGATCGAACTCGCATGCTTTGCTTGCAAGTCACATTAAGCTATCACGCCGACATTTAATTATAATTTCAGTAAAAAGCAAAGTTTAAATATTTTGAATAAGTAGTATAAAAAGTTCTTAAAACCTTTTGCGTTGAAAACAATTTAAAACTAAAATGAAAAATATTATACATTGATTTATTTTTTTTATCTTCAGTTGGGAACGCGGCCAAAGGGTACGGAGCAGCGATTTGGAAAGCGACCATAGTCTTAATTCAACCACTGCCCTCCTAATATTGCTATGCCTCTTAAAAAGAGAGTTTTACTGCTTGGCAGTTTTTACAGCTTAATTTTAAAAAAATTTTTTTGGATATTATTCTATTTTGATATCTTCGAAAGCAGATGATTGCTTGATAGTTATTCCGAGCATAACACTTACGCCAACGTCCAGCCGATGACGGGGATAAATAGAAGGAAGGATAATAACAACAGCTGAAGTTTTAAAAATTTTGCGTCTTTGATAACACAAGTAACCGGTTGTGCTTTTGAGCATCCACACACTTAAAAACCTCATGCCGTTCAAGAACCCACTGTGACGTAGGTTTATTGCAAAGAAAAAACAATTACTCGTAATTACCAATGGAAGCGCTGGTGAAATTTATTCTCTCTCCGTCAGAAGCAAAGCGAAACTCGGAGTTGGAAAATTCAACTCCGACATCTCTTCTGATAAGTTGCAACTCATACATAACTCCCGGTGTAACTGGAATCACAACTGGCTGAAAAACAAGTTTGCACACTTTTTAGTACAGCAATGATACAAACATATTGAGACAAGCGTTAACAAATAAAACAAGTTACTTGTCTATTTCAAAAACGCAAAAGTGGGAATTGACATACAATATCGACTGTTGTTTTTAATGTTAAAAAAATATGAAAAAAAATTTAATGAAGATAAAATTTACTCAAATTATTCTTACCAAAAAATCGGGGGCGTTTACATCATTGGTTGTTACGTTTTCAGCAAAGCCTGTTGCTAAGTTAGTAACACGGATGACGTAATTAGTGACGTATTCCGGGTTGTTTTGCCATGCCGGAGTACCATTAAATGTAACTGAGATATAACTGAATGTTGCGTTGCTTCGAGGAGTTGCGGTCAAATTTGAAATTTCCAAGAATGCTTTAAAAATTTTTACAACATTAGTAATGACATAAAAAGACAATAATTTCTTTAATACGGTATCGATTTTTTGGAATGCAACCATCCAAACCAAGTAATGTAAAGCAAATCTTGACATTGACGGTAAAGAAATTTCGACATGACTCGCTTGTTTTTATTATTTGAACAATTTATACAATAAGGGTAATTTAATCAGTTTACAATAATAATAATAACAGTTATTTTCGAATTTTTTTGCTGTCGTTATTGTACTTTTTATCATTCCGATTAAGTTTTCCGCTCGCAAAGCTTAAAATAGTAACAATTAAATGGAAGTGTATCTTTTTTTCGGTTTAGGCCATGTAATGTACAGTTGTAGGAAGGAACCTAATAAAAAATATTCAAGAATTGTAGTTATAATAAAAGACAGCAAGCCTACACCTTTAATGTTTTTCTAAATGACTGAATGTTTTAAGATTTGTTCAACTCGAAACAAAATTTCTACGGCTTTTTCTCACGAATGCAGAAAGTTCCGTTGCCAGTGAAGCTCGAATCACACATGCATTGAAAGCTTCCCCGAGTGTTCATACAAGTCGCGTTTGGATGGCAGTTGTTCATGTTTTCCGCGCACTCATCGACATCTGAGAAAAACACACTGTTTACGAAGTGGGAGAGAAAACGAAATGTTCAGCCAGTAGATAAACAAATTGCTGAATAACTTAATATCTGGTGATGCTGCATAATTTTAAAACACAATAAATCAAAATAAAATAAAAAAAAACTAAAACCTTAACTTTCTTTCAGCAAAAACGCAGTAAATAGCATCGGTTGGGCTACTGATTACTAACTAGAAAAAATATTCTGCACCATTGCAAAAGCAATAGCTTTCAAAAATAGACAAATATTTCTATCTCACAGCGTAAATAAAAAAAATGTACGAAGACGATTACGCGGCTTGTTCATGTTTTACCTTCGTCACAGTTCTGTCCAGTGTAACCTGTCGAGCAATTCTCACAAATGTAAGTAAAAGCTCGGTCTACGCAGATTCCATTGTTTTGACATGGGCTGGGCGTTGGACAGTCATCAACATCTGCATTTTTAAAAATTGCTTTTTTAAACCAATCGACTTTTAAATAACATCGTTTATATTCTAATCTTTGTTTACAGTTTAATATATGCACTAATGTATTGCAGTAAAATTCCAAAAAATTTCCTCAAATATATAATGGTTTATTTCAAACAAAAATTATGGAAATATTATTTTGCTTATTCCATCTACATGCTGGGTGAAATTGAACCATACGCGCGGTAAAAATACTTGTTTTACTGCTTTATATTTTTTTAGTAGTTGTGTACAATATTTAGTATTTAGGCAAGTCGATAAAAAACATTGTATTAGCATCGGCAAAAAAATGGAATTAAAAAAACCACTCATCAATTTTCAGCCAACAAACATTTTTTCACTCTGGTACTTGAATGTAATGTAGCTGTGTATTTTGGGCACTTCCATTTTAGAAAAGTTGAAAAACGCTAAATTACTTAAAGATTTTTATTTATTTCACAACCAATATTTTAAATTATTACCATTATTACTAGAACTACACTCTGTTCAATAAAAATTTTTTTATACTTTTTTAAATTTGCATCACTGAATGTTGAAATAAACAAAACCATTTGCCCCAAAAATAGCGTGAGAAGAACCAGCAACAACAAAAAAAATAAGCGTAAATCTTATGCAGTAAATTTTAGTCGCTGCATTCACCTACCTCACATTGTGAGAAGCAGTCAGTATATGCATGATACAAAATGCATTTAAAACAAAACTACTAAATCATTTTTGCCTTCTTTTACAAAAAATTAAGTGAAAATTAAGGAAGAATGTTTAAAAAAAAATATTAAAAAACTAGAAAAAATTAAAATTTCAATTTAATGGGAAAAATTCGCAGTTTGTCACGATGTCAAAATCTAACTTTTTTCTAAATAAAATATGTTTTGTCAAGGTTTATCATAGCAAATATTCAAATAAAAAATTTGTTCTTTAGCCAACTATTCGATTTTAATTGTTTATGATTAGCTTACACCAGTGGTAATAAATTTTTCGGTTTATGGGTCCGATGAATTACTTCGGTATGTTTATTACCTCATGACCGACATTAGTCAAAACTGTATTATACATAGGTCAGTGAACTCACAGACACATTCAATATTGGTCCATAAATATTTGAACCATGTGAATCACATTGGGAATTAATGGTTTACTCGAGCAAAAATGTCGAATTGAAGCCTGTTACATAATTTTATGCGTGTATTTTTTTTGATTTAATATTTCTCGAATTCATCAAATAATTTTTTGAATCTTCTATTACTTTGAAACAACTTCTAATTTGATTTAATTAATTTAATGAATTTAAAGTTACTTAAAAAAAAAACTTTAGTTTTTATTTTATTGGCTGTTTAACAATGTATATAAATTCAAAACACGTTAAATCCAATATCGCTTTTTTCAATCGCAGTTTTATGGCGTGAGCAATCTCTCTCCCGAAACCAAACATATTTTGTCTGTTGTTAAAGCTAATATTTCCGGAATTAAAGTAAAAAAAAAGAGTTACATCACCTGCATCGTAACGAATAACAAAACCCAGGTCCCTAATCCGTCTGTCAGATTGAAAAATCACATACAAGGAAGTAACTCCTTCAGCAGTGACAAAGCTTCTGTCGGTTGCGTTGAAGCCTACAGGGTTGGTGTCGTTCGCTGGAATTTGATTGTTGAAAATAACGGTTTCATTGCCGGTGAACTGAAACAATAACTAGCCAATTCATACATTGCTATATGCGTAAATTTGTAAAAGCAATCAAAACAACTCGAACAAGCGAACAGCTTCCTAATCTTTTAAATGAAACGTATTATTTAAAATTTAAACCCAAGCTGTACTTGAATCAAGCAGTCGATCAATTAGTGCGCTAGGGCCAAGGTTTTATTTTATTAAGCAATAAAATAGAAAATCAAAAAAATCATGAACCGCAACTTCTGAATTCAAATAATTTTGAAACAATTCAGAAAGTCAATAAACTTATTCTGAAATCTTTGTCCACCATTTTAAAATCATCGCGAAACATCAAAAAAATTTTTGGAGTATGTTCTCTTTAGAAATTTTGAGTCCGAATTTTTGGTTCGGTTTTTGTTCTTTACTAGAGAACTGAAAGCATTAACAAGTTCTATCAACAAAGTCACGTGATTACATACGATTGCGTAAGCAAAGATCTGCAACGGGTTTGAAGTGTTTGAGAAGATGATGTAATCTTGAGTAATCTGAGTCGACAAGTTGAGAAAAGTGAACCGAATAGCTGAAAAAAAAAAGTTATTAATAAACGCACTGGTTTTGGTGTTCAGATAAACAACTAGAAATACATGTATAGTCTCCAATCAGTAATTGCGTTTCACCCGCTGTCTACTAACAAACTGTGTGAATTGCATCATTGAAGTTTAACCAAGCCCAGGTTTTTTATTACTATTTTAAAGTTGTTTTCACTAAAAGTTGTTTTAAAGTTTCTTTTTTGGTTCACTTTTTGTTTCCGGATGCATATTAAATGATTACTCTAGTAAAAATCAAAAATTTAAACCAAAAACTATTTTTTTAAAACCTACTGTAGTATTTCATAATTTTATGCAATACGAAGTGAGCACTTGTTTTGGTGTTTGTTACGTAAGATTGGTCTTGGATTTTGTGGCTTTGCCGAAGCAGAAGCAGAAGTTGAACTCGGAAAAAAATTTTTTTCGTCGTCATCAGTAAAAAACCCCTTTGTTACCTCGTTTTTTTTTTGTCATCATTAGCCAGAATATCAGAATTTGATCTTCGAAAGTTATATTTAAAACAAGATTGTAATTTATGTGAATTTGATTTCAAAACTGATTTTTCTTTTTGATTAATTTATATCAGGCAAGATGTGAAAAACTGAGAATTATTTTTATATGCTGGCAGGTTTTTAATGCGTCACTTATTAGTAGAATTACTGGGATTCATATTGACCACATTGATGTAGGGTTTTGTTTTCTAAATATGACCTATTATTCTGTTTTGTAATCCTGTAATTATGACCTACACTGGTCGTTTTTTAGGCCAGCAAAACTCTTTAATACAGTGGTTTCCAACCTTTTGTACATGGCGACGCATTATTCAGCTATTTAAATTTTCGCGGCACACCACATTATATTGGTTAATAATAAAAAGGTCTTCACTTAAATCTGTCAATGGTCTCTCAATTTTCGTCCCAAAATCATGATGATCTCAAAAAAAAAGGTCTTCACTTAAAATCTGTCAATGATCTCTCAATTTTCGTTCCAAAATTATGGCAATCTCTAAAAAAAAGGGTCTTCACTTAAAATCTGTCAATGATCTCTCAATTTTTGTCCCAAAATCATGGCAATCTCGAAAAAATAAAAGGTTTCCGCATGAAATCACACTTTTTCTTTTCCTCCAAATCTCACGTAGAAAAGCCGCAAACTTCGACGTCCCAAAATAGTTTTTTTCCAAAATCTTTTGCGACACACTCCAAAATCTTTTTGGAGATCTCTCCCGACACACTAGTGTGCCGCGACACACCCGTTGGAAAACACTGGTTTAATATATGATAAAGTGAGAAAGTTTTATAGCTCTTCTCCAACAATTTAGTAGTTGTAGCTTTTCGAAAATATATTTGGGGTTAAATAGACTCCATGGAAAAAAAGGGTAAAATTCGTATAAATCTCTTAGTATAGCGCAGGGGTCACCAAACTACGGTTCGCTGCTTTATGTTTTTCGACTCACCTCATGTTATCTCAAAGAAGCTAAATGCAATGCTTTATAGTAATACAGAAATAAATATCAAAATTTTAGTTGTCAGGCCACAAGAAATGTACCAATGATTTTATATTTTCTGTTCTTGACTACGATTTTTCATAGTGCATTACAGATAAATCAGCTAATAATTTTTCACAGTAGGCTGTCGCTTGGTTTAAGCCAGTGTTTTTCAACCGGTGTGTCGCGGCACGCTAGTGTGTCGGGAGAGATCTCCAGGTGTGTCGCGAAAGATTTTGGAAAAAAACTATTTTGGGACGTCGAAGTTTGCGGCTTTTCCACGTGAGATTCGGAGGGAAAGAAAGAGCGTGAGTTCATGCGGAAACCTTTTATTTTTTAGAGATCACCATGATTTTGGGACGAAATTTGAGAGACCGTTGACAGATTTTCAGTCAAAATCTTTTTATTATTAGCCGATATAATGGGTGTGCCGCGAAAATTTAAATAGCTGAATAATGTGTCGCCATATACAAAAGGTTAAAAACCATTGCTTTAAGCAATTACGGGAAGCAATTTGTTAGAGCGTTTAGTTGAGCTAGGTGGTTTAGCTTTAATAAATAAGCTAGGTGGTTTACGCTTTGGTAAATAATCTTGCAATAAATAAATCAAACTAGGTGGTTAATAGGTGGTTAGTTAATGTAAATAATCAAGCTAGATGGTTTACGCTTTGTTTACACTTTGGTAAGTAATTACTGCATCGACAGACTAAGCAGCATAGCAACTAGCTTTAACGGTTAGATATATTTATTTATAGGCCCAGATGGTAGGTGCTTTCACGTAGCCTGGGCCGTGAGTAAGTCTGTTCATTGATTTTAAAATGACAGACCGAAACCGAACCTACCAAAATGGAAGGGTATCCACCCATTCCGATGTTCAGTGTGGGTCTGCTAATCGGCAAACGTCCTTTTCAGGACGGGGCAATGTCAGGATAAACTGCCCTTTTCAGGGCACATTGCCAACAAGTTCCGAAGACCCACTATTCTTCAGCTGAACATCGAAGGCCTCACTGCAAGCAAGATGAATGTTCTTCATCACCTCGCTATGCAGTCTGAGGCACTCGTCATCCTACTGCAGGAGACCCACTGCACTGATGCAGAGAAGTTGGTGCTAACACACTACCAACTAGCTGGGTCTTCTTTAAGCAGGAAGCATGGCCTTGCCACGTTTGTCCACGAGCGACTGAGATACACGCTTTTGGACCAATCTCCACCGACATCGGAGATCGAGTGGCTGTGTGTGGACGTTGATGGCTATAAAATAGTCAACGTCTACAAACCACCGCCAACGCGATTGCGAACCCTGGATCTCCCAGTGTTTCCTCACCCCTGTCTGTACGCTGGCGATTTTAACTGTCGTCATGCTGACTGGGGTTATGATGACAACAGTCCGGACGGTGAGTGCTTGGCTGGCTGGGCAAGTATTAATTGTCTTGCCCTCCTATATAATGCCAAGGACGCTGGAACACTGCCGGCCGCTGGAACACTGGCACCAATCCAGACCTAGCTTTCGCTAGCGTAGGTCCAAACAGTCGCTTACCGGATAGACGTGTCCTTGAGAAGTTTCCCAGGTCACAACATCGACCCTCGCTTATTACACCACCAAGGTTTGCTATGGCAGTGCCAAGCATGCCTGTTAAGCGATGGAACTTCCGCAAGGCCAATTGGAGTCACTACATTGCTTTGACGAATAAATTCGCAAAGACTTTGTTGCCGCCTGATTCACTTGATGTGAATGCGGCTTACCAGGACTTCTGTAACACCATTAAGAAAGCAGCCAAAAAGACTATCCCACGCGGGTATCGAAATAACTACATTCCGTGTTGGGATGCAGAGTGTGAATCCCTCTATAAAACCTTTCTGCAGTCTCCTCAGGGAGACGACTCAAGTTTGGCTGCTACAGCTCTGCTTGCCAAGCTTGACAGAAAGCGGAGGGATCGATGGTCCGAAGCAGTTCGGAGCATTGACTTCTCACACTCTAGTCGAAAAGCGTGGAGTATTTTGAACAACCTTACTGGTAGGTCACGACACTCTCCTCGTCACTGTCCCGTTTCAGCCGATGCTATTGCATCTCAGCTGGTTAGAAATGGGAAATACGAGGCTGTTGATCGCAAGTCATCTCGACTTGTCTTTCAAGAAGTGTCTGACCTTTGGAGGGCCACAACACCAGACGCAGTAAATATCTCTGACAAATTTTCACAGAGAGAATTTGTTGCTGCCCTTCAGCACTTAAAACCAGGTAAAGCTCCGGGTCCTGATTCCATTTGCCCCGAGCTTATACTCCATGCTGGAGCTGCTTTGAAGTCCTGGTTACGTGACTTCCTTTCTTCCTGTTTGCGCCGACTCAAAATTCTCAAGATCTGGAGAAGAGCGCTTGTGGTCGCGATCCCAAAACCAGCAAAGCCCGTGGGGGACCCAAAGAGTTATCGACCGATATCTCTGCTCTGTGTCCCCTACAAGATCCTCGAGAGGCTTATCTACGCCCGCGTTCAACCATTAATCGATCCACTGCTCCCTAAAGAGCAGGCTGGGTTCCGACGCGGGAAATCAACCGTAGATCAAGTTGTTCTGCTAACCCAGAACATCGAGGATTCTTTCGAGGCTAAAAAGAAGGCCGGTGCCGTATTTATCGATCTGACAGCTGCTTATGACACTGTCTGGCACCGTGGCCTTACCTGCAAGCTGCTGAGACTTATTCCGGATAAGCACATGGTCAAAATGATCATGGAGCTTGTCCGAAATCGAAGTTTCACCCTTACCACCGGTGACAGCAAGCAAAGCAGGCTACGCCGTCTTAAAAACGGCGTTCCTCAGGGATCGGTCTTGGCTCCCCTCCTATTTAACATCTATACGTACGATCTTCCTTCGATGATTTCCAGAAAGTTTGCTTATGCTGATGATTTAGCATTGTTGCACTTTTCTGGAAACTGGAAGGACTTGGAGGGGACATTAAGGGAAGACATGTCCACACTGTCAGCGTATCTCCAGACTTGGAGGTTGAAGCTCAGTCACACTAAGACGGTGACGGCAGCCTTTCACTTAAACAACCGAGAGGCCAAACGTGAGCTAAAGGTCTGCAACAATAGTAGACTTTTATCGTTCTGTCCAACGCCAACTTAGCGTACCTTGGGGTAAAACTGGACAGATCGCTCACGTTTCGTCACCTTTTAGTGGCATTTCGCAAAAAACTATCCTCGCGCGTCACACTGCTGAGGCGACTTGTGGGCTCGGGATGGGGTGCTGGTGCTAAAACACTACGCATAGCCACCTTGTCTCTAGTCTACTCAACAGCTGAGTACTGTGCGCCAGTCTGGTGTCGCAGTGCTCACACTCGCCTCATTGACAGTGTCTTGAACAACGCCTTGCGCATAGTTACTGGATGCCTGCGTCCCACTCCAACAGACCACCTACCTGTACTCTCAGGCATCCAGCCAGCTGAGCTTCGCCGACTGGGAGCGACACTCTCCTTGGCTCACCGTGGATCTCTGGACCCCGATCATATCTTGCATGGTCTTTTAAGTGGGTCCTCAGATACTGGCCAAGTGAGACTAAGATCCAGACGCCCGTTTGTGCCAGGTGCGCGGAATCTCTTGGACAATCTTGCCAGACTTGGCATCCGCGCCTCTGAATGGACGAATCACAAATGGAACGTGGAGTACTGTGAAAGTGCTTCCAGGCTCCGTGCTTTTGTGCCCGGGACCAGTGTCAGGCCTGTTGGGATGGGCTTACCCCGAGCAGCTTGGGTTAAGCTCAACCGCCTGCGGACTGGTGTTGGGCGATTCCATTCGTCCATGCACAAATGGGGTCTCGCTCCTTCACCGAATTGCGAGTGTGGCGCCTCAGAGCAAACCGCAGACCATGTACTAACAGCGTGCCCTATACATCGGGCACCACATGGAGCACGTGGTCTGACGGTTTTGGATGACGAAACTTGATGCTGGCTTAATAACATCACTGCCAGCATCTGATCCAGGCAGTGCAGCAGTCTGGGGTAGTAAAAGGATAAACCCTCGGCCCCAGTTCTGTTTGTATCTGGCCTGGAGTGGATGCCCTTCAAACGACGACGACGACGACGATATTTATTTATAGTCTTTTTTAATAATTAGGTTTAGAATGTGTAATTATATCTTTTTAGGAAGGCTGAGGTGGTAGTATGGACATGTCATGAGGAGAGACCAAGAGTATGTAGGAAGAAAGATGATGGAAATGGAGGTACCGGGAAAGAGGAAAAGAGGGAGACCAAAGAGAAGATTTTTAGATGTAGTGAAAGAAGATATGGGGAAGTTGGTGCGATGGTGACAGACGTTGAAGACAGGACGGTTTGGAGAAAGATGATACGCTGTGGCTACCCCTGATTGAAGGGAAAGGTTGAAAGGAGAAGAAGAATCTTTTTAAAATCACATCGGTACCGATTGAGCATGCAGTGTACCTAACCCTAACCTACTAAATCAGATGGCACCGCATAAAGATTGTAGAGTGCATATTCAACCAGATAGTAGACCGCATACTCCAGGTAGACTGCATATTTAACCAGTACCATTACATTTAATGTTTGTGAACAAACATTTTTAAAATTAAACTACATGAAGTCAGAGCGTTGAACAAGATTGACTGATGAAGATTTGAAGGCAATTTTCTTGGTCGGATGCAATAATGCCAAACCAAATCTTGATGACATAATCAAAGATAAACGACAATTTCATAAATCTGACTAAATTAAATTTTTGCATTAATTTTGCTCGTTACACTTGTCATTATTTGATTTATAAAATTTCATACAGTACTTCGTTTGTATCCGGCCCGCTATCGTCAGTTTGCACAGTTATCTGAACCTTCATATAAAGAGTTTGGTGGCCCCTGGTCTAGCGTAACCAATTTGTCTTCGATTCGAACAGTTCGTTTGTTTTAAAAATAGAGTAGACCAATGGCTCTTGGACAATCATTACTGTGAAGGATTTAACTTCGCATTTTTTAGTCTTTACTGATAAATCTGGGTCGAATAAAGTGCACTTTCTTGCCACATCCGTAGCATTTATTTTTGTAAACCTGCATACGCATATTTTTAAATCGGACATATCATAACTCTGCTTCTCCTGTAGCAGAGTTATGATATCTACGTATCTACTTCCTATAGATTTTACCGTACTTTAGTTAATCAGTTTCATTTACTAAACCTGTACAAATACTGCATAGTTTCTATAAGCAAATAACAAAGAACAATTACAGTACCTGGAAAAAGTGATTGTCCAGTCAAATTAACAAACCATGTCACAGTAACAGCATTTTCATACATTATTATTCCATCAAAAAATGTTGGCCATTCCAGGAAGCCTGGTATGATGCAATTGCTTATGGTTCCGTTGTCGAAACCCGGACAATAAAAGCCTTGAATATAAAATTTCATGATTAAATTGTGATTTTTTCATGAAAAAATTATGTCCAGAAGATCGGTAAAACAAACTAAAACGACCGACAATTACTTAGAAAAAAAATAAATGTATTTTTTAATATTCCTAAATAAATAGAGATCCGGTAATAACCCTCACAGGCAAATATGGTCGGTGCTGGTCTGCAAACTGGCGGTTGAGAACGGCAAGAATAACAGGTGGTATTTAAGTTTCAAGCCTTCATGGCAAGAACCTTAAACGCTTGATCCGTGATGTATTGTTGGAGTTTTCAAATATATAATAATAAATTTTTTAGCGTCGCATTCTTTGTTCGTTTTAAAAACGTACAGTTTACTCAAAAACTGCTGAAATTTAAATCGACGTTTCGAATTTCCTTCTATGTTAAAGCGCTTATAAGCACCTTTTTTTGTTTGGACAACACAAATCAGTTTATTTTTCGCGCAAAAGCTGCACAATACGATAAGTTAGATAAACTATTCGATAAACCAAGACTTGATTGGACACTACGAAACAAAACATCGAAAAATAATGTTTACATAGAGAAAGATGGTAGAAAAAAATTTAAAAATTGAGAGTGGCATTACGCAAACTAAAAAGTTTTTGGCAAATATTGTTAGTTCAAAAGAATTTTGTAAAAGCGGTTTTTGCTCTATTTAATCATAGTAGAAATTGTCAATTGTCGAAATGCCGTGTGAAATTGTCGAAATTTTTTTTAATAAAGCCATTTAAACGGAAACAGTTCAATGAATACTTTAAGGACTTGTAAATCATTTTAATGTATTTTTTATAAAAATTGCTCTTAATGAGACAGATTGGCTAATAAAGTTACCAGAACTTAATTGTGAGAATGTCATTTACCAAATACATACAGTGGCAAAGAATCAAACGTTTAAGCCAGTGGCGGACAAACTGCGGCCCGCGGACCAAACCCGGTCCGCCAAGTATTCAATGTGAACGTTGTAAAAGAGCAAAATGAGAACCTTTTTTGTCTTCAGTTGCAAGAATAGTGTAGCAAATCAAAGTGAAGACCTTTTTCTGGCTTTCGAGTAATTTTGAGGCACCAATTCACGTTGTAAATACTGGTGCGGCCCGCGATCAAAATCACCCTCTGAATCCAGCCCTCGAGCTAAAAAGTTTGTCCACCCCTAATTTAGGCCAACAATCGTTATTTCTCAACGTTTACAAACATTCAGGACAAAATTTGTTTTCTTCTAAATAAGTTGACAAAAATGTGGTTGCAAAACACTGCCAGCGAAATATTAAAATAAAACTATGATTGATTAGGGGTAGCATCATCTTATAAATAAAATCTTTTTTATAATCAATTGGTATTGTGGCTCTTGATATACTTAACAAGTTAAATGCTTAAGTTTAACAAATTTTTATTATTTTAAGAACAGCAATAACAACAAATTACATCAGTGGGCAGCTATCACTTATACGACTAATATCAAATGATTATAGGCACAGTCTTTGTGCATGTCCGATAACTCAAAAGTATTATTTTAGTTCGATCAAACAAATAATTGTTTGCATATTATGTTTGAAATTTTCAAAACCTTCGTTTTATTTTCTATTGTCCCAAAATTAATTTAAAGCCATTTCTTGAAAAAAATTTAACTGAATATAATTCTACAGTAAAAGCAGAAAGCAAAAAGAAAGCCGCTTTTTTAATACAAAACCCGTTTAAAGTACAGGGTGTATGTAAAGTCCTGCACACATTAAAAATTTTAATATCTCAAAAACGGCATAAGGTAAAATTTTCGACAGTGAATTATGCGACCATAAAGTTTATTTGTTATTTTTTACAGGTTATTTTATTGTTAAAATAAACAAGAATAAGTCGTTTTTAAGAAAGGCGTAAGTTTGCAACAAAGTATAAAACATGTTGACCATTCAACAAAAAGCACAGTGTGTTCTTTGGTACCATAAATTGAAATTACCAACTGCAGTGCAACGTAATTTAGAAATGAGTTTGGACAAGACCCTCCTCACACTAACAGCTTTAAGCGATGGTTTAAAAATTTTATGGAAACTGGCAGCATTTTGGATCGCAAAAGATCGGGTTGGCCAAGCAGCAATCTTCAGCAAAAGCTGCTCGGCGAGGGTGATTATCCGGCTTAACAGCTTGAACCAGTGGCGTACGCAGAAATTTGTAAAGGGGGGGTTTTGGAGCCGAAAGTGTGATTGCTCTCAGTAGTCCTGGTAATGGGCAAAAACTTCCAAAATTAGGCCTACATTAAAAAATAAAGTGTTTTGGCTTTAAGAACATCCT
The DNA here is from genome assembly GCA_963680785.1 of Diplosoma virens. Lineage (NCBI taxonomy): Eukaryota > Metazoa > Chordata > Ascidiacea > Aplousobranchia > Didemnidae > Diplosoma > Diplosoma virens. The sequence continues at coordinate 26,416,159 of OY796894.1, forward strand.
GCAGTAGCATGAATTTCTTTTTACCAAACCGTAAAACTAACTATTGAAAAGGTATGTGCGAGTAATTCAATCATGACAAGAAACTTTTCAAATTAAAAGCAACTCCTGTAAATGATGAGAACAATAGGTGGAAAATCAAACGAACAAAAAAATAACTTTACTTAACAAATATTTAAAATTTTTTAAAGGCTTATATTCAAACGCCTGTTTTTTTCACTTAATCTGTTAATTACATCATCAGGGCAAGGCACACGTGTGGCTCCTATAAATGTTTAGTAATGCAGATCCATTCATTCGAGTGGTACCACTTGTGTTTCGTAAGCACGTTTTTAGTCTGCGTAATGTGGAAAGCTTTACAATTGTTCACTAGTGCATGTTATCACTGGAAGAGTTAACAAAATGGTCATCAATGTAAATATGTTCGGAACAGCATCGGAAGTGCATTCCTTAATGCTGCTCAACGCATCAGTTGGTCTTTCTGCTGCGTTCAACCGAAAACGTTTCCTGCAACATAATATCAGTTCAGGCACTAATTCTCCCCAGGATTTCGTTAATCATTTTCGTAAAATTTTCCCAAAACTTGAATACTTTTAATTTGTTGAGGAGTTGGTGCACTAGTTTGATCAGCAGAAATTAAACATTGAAATTCACCAATAATCGATTTGTGGGCTGTAAATCTTGCTTTGAGAGTGACAATAAAGTTATCAAGAAATAGAATAAAAATCCCTAGTCTAAAATGTTCTTCATCTGTTACAGCAACAATATTGCATCGATTGGTCTGTCTTCAAGAGGGATAGGTATTTTCAAAATAAAATCTTCGGCTTTGGCCGTTTCTTGAGCAAAAATATAGAGCTGGTGAAATTCATATTCGGTTTTTTCTTTAAGACACTTCAATTCATTTGCAATATCCTGTGCAATGTTGACGGCCTCAAGAAGGTTTATCGACTTTTTTTGCTTAACTTTACACAAAACAACACTGTATCTAAAAACGTATTTTAAAACTAAGAGAGCAATGCAAAATTCACTTTGCGTAATTGTCGATAGCAACTGCAGAGCTTGTGATGAGGTTTCTCTGTCTGGCCATGCTGAAATTTCTGCCAAAGCTTCTACAACGGTAAATTGTAAATTCGAAAAAGTACTAACACTCTCGTGTCGATCGACCCATCTGATAGCACAAATTTGAACAAGTTTTTAAGCTTTTGTTGTTGATGAAATCGTGTTGATAGACTTGCGCAAAATGTTTTGAAGTTTTGGAGCATTAAAAAATTGTGAACTGAAGCTATTGTTCCCATGCAGTTTATTTCCATTCCCATGCTTAACTTTCAATATTTTACAAGTTTGAAAGTCTTCTTCACAGTGGCAATGTACAGTACATTAGCTAACTTTGAAGCAATTTAAACGATAGCAAAAAATGATGCGCAAGCAGTAATTAAGTTTAAAAAGTGCGGTAAACAATAGAAACCAAAATCCTATTATTAAAGCCTATTTATTACCATGTACTGTATATATGACGGAACACCATTCTTCAAGGGGGGGTTTTGACCCCTGAAACCCCCCTTGCGTACGCCTATGGCTTGAACAATTTGTAACTTGTAAGCATGGAGCCAAAGTCGTTTATGTACAACTTTGTGAACTGTGCTTCGTGAAATAACAAGTTTATTTGATGCAATACGAATTGATTTCCTTGGGCTGCGATGAAATGCTACACCCACAGCATCAACAGTCTCTTTATCAATGCTTGGCCTACCCGATCTTTTGCGATCCAAAATGCTGCCGGTTTCCATAAAATTTTTAAACTATCTCTTAATGCTGTTGTGGTCTAGTCCAAACTCATTTCTAAATTTACCTTGTACTGCAGTTGATGATTTCAATTTATGGTACCAAACAACACATTGTGCTTTTTGTTGAATGGTCAACATGTTTCATACTTTGTTGCAAACTTACGCCTTTATTAAAATGACTTATTCTTGCTTATTTTAACAATAAAATAACCTGTAAAAAATAACAAAAAAACTTTCTGGTGGTATAATTCACTGCCAAAAATTTAAAGTTTTTACCTTATGCGCATTTTGAGATAATAAAATTTTAAATGTGTGCAGGACTTTATGGACATCCTGTAATTTTCATTTGTAGCCTCACAATATTTACACTTGAAATCAGTTTTTTAAAAAAGTTTTTTGCCTTTAAAGTCAAGCGAAGACTTAAACTTATAGCTTAAAAAAAGAGAAAGGACGTCTTAAAAAATGGCTAAATGACAGAAGTGTGCCGTCCTTGGTTTACGGTGTACATTTTTATCTTTTCTCAATCCTTTCTTTTTTTCAGAACGACCAGCTTAAATATTTTTTGCAGGATTACGAATAATAAAATGAGCTTGGTAGGAACAATTAAAACAATTTTTTAATAAATGATAATTGTTACCTTGACAATTTGGAGCTGTTCCTCTATAACTAGGAGTGTTACAAAGACACTCAAAAGATCCCAATGTGTTGTTGCAACGTTCAGTGGTAGAACTGCAGTTGTCCGGCGATAGCGCGCATTCGTCAATATCTTAAATGAGATTGTAAGAAAATAATTCACTCAAATTTGATCTATATTCTACTGTATTGCTGGGAGATAATATCTAGAAAATGTTATGATGATGTGAGTTAACATAAATTATAATACCTGTGCAACTCACTCCATCTCCAGTGAATCCACGACGGCAAGCACATGAGAACCCGGGAGTGCGGTCTGTGCAATCAGCGTTGGAACTGCAGTTGTTCATTGATGAATCCATGCATTCATTAATATCTTGACAATTAAAAATTTTAGGTTAATTTCAACTCTACAAGCATTGATCAAGGCTTAAACCACATGTCAGAGTATTGATTGTTGACGTGCTTTATTCGTCCGATATATTTTTACGTCTAATCTTATTCAATAAATTTTTCTGACAATTTTCAATAAATTCAATCACTTAAACTCGACATTGATGTAACAGATTTTTCTTAAATCAGTCGGTTGTTATTTAGCTTGTCGTCAAAACATCGTCACGATATCACGTTTCGCGACATCAAATATTTCACACACCTTCAAAAATTTAAACCAATCTGTATCTATGCTTTTCAACCTTTTAAACATCGCGGACCAGAAACTTTGGAAAACAAATGTTGCGGCCCGGCAGTACACATAACCGTACCAACCGAAAAAATTGAGGAGGAGCTATACAATTATATCGACGATTGTCCGAATCATTGTCTTGTAGTATTTCATGGAGATGACAAAATGAAAAAACTTGTGAAGACAAAAAACATCATCACTTCGATTCCCTGATGGGTTTCTTCACTTTCTACTACAAAACCTAGTGTAGATTCAAAAAAGTTTTGTATATCTTAGGTTTGGACCATTTAAATTACCTTATGGGCAACCCTGTATATCAAAAAACTTTCCCAGTTGCTATTATTCTTTTAAAAAGCTTGTGTTGTTTTCAGCAAATTACAATACAATATCGTGCAACTTTCAAAGTTTTTGTTAATCATTATCTCACTGAAAACAGTTATTTGGTGGTACACTCTAATACTAGGAGTGTTACAAAGACACTCAAAAGATCCCAATATGTTGTTGCAACATTCAGTAGTATAACTGCAGTCATTCATCAAACTTACGCATTCGTCAATATCTTAAATGAGATTGTAAGAAAATAATTCACTCAAATTTGATCTATATTCTACTGTATGCTGGCAGATAATATCTAGAAAATGTTATGATGATGTGAGTTAACATAAACTTGTAATACTTGTGCAAATGACTCCATCTCCAGTGTATCCAGAATTGCAAGCACATGAGAACCCGGGAGTGCGGTCTGTGCAAACAGCGTTGGAACTGCAGTTGTTCAATGATGAATCCATGCATTCATTAATATCTTGACAATTAAAAATTTTAGGTTAATTTCAACTTTACAAGCATTGATCAAGGCTTTAAACCACATGTCAGAGTATTGATTGTTGACGTGCGTTATTCGTCCGTTATATTTTTACGTCTAATCTTATTTAATAAATTTTTCTGATAATTTTCAATTGATTCAATCACTTAAAATCGACATTGATGTAACAGATTTTTCTTAAATTAGTCGGTTGCTATTTAGCTTGACGTCAAAGCTCAGTATTTATAAACCGAGTAATGCTAACAATCATTCTGTTTTTGTTTATAGTGTATTACGAAACACAGAATCATATTGATAATAATAATAAGTGTTTTTGTAATAACATTAAACCCAATATCATAAAAACACCAGAATAATATTTTTACCATAATAGACAGAATCGTGAAATCTCGGTTTGATATACAAGGTCATCAGAATTTGCCAGAATATACTAGCCAAATTATTACGTCATAAAAATCGTTACAATAAGAAGAAAACTACAGTCCTATAAATTTTTACGTTAAAGACTATTATACTTTAAGGCTCGTTTTCACAACGAGCGTGAAATGGAGCACTTTTTATTGATCTTTCCACGCTTAACATCTAAGCGAGCGCTAAGCGAAGCAAAAAAAATTTGTAAAACAAATAAACAATACTTCATTCCACGTTCGTAGTGGAAACGAGCCCTTATGTTTGAAAGATAAACTAACTGTTCGTCACAATTAATAATTTGCGATTGTAAAACTCGACTGGTATAAACGTTTTCTACTTTATCAAATAATGCGATTAAGCTAACACACAACTACAATATTCTGCATAATCTTCTAAAAGCAAATTACGGTATGTCACAAAAGATGTGCGCGACGTCATAATAAACGCTACGATAAGCTAGATATTTCATAGATTAAACAACTGGGAATAAAATGACTATTGTCCGGGCATCAACAATAAGCATCGAGTGCAATATCCGGCGCGAAAGCAGCAAATTTCACATAAGTTTAAAGGTTTTTTTTAAATGCGATTAATGTAAATAATGGTATTCGCCATCGCTTTGGCAATTAAAACTAATTCGCTGTGTTTGATAGGCACGTCAGACATAGAGTGAACGATGTTTTTATTGTTTAGTTAAAGCATCAAGCGAAATTTTTTTGAACGTATAATGCAGGGCTGGGGAACCTTTTACGCTTGATGGCCGTACTTGAAATTATGTTTAATCATATGGCCGCAAAATAAAAAATATTTTAACTTAGAACAGAGCAGGTTCGTTTAAACAGTTTAATAATAATAATTAACAGAACAGAACAGTTTAATTATGATTAAAATAATAACATAGCAAATTCTAGAATCAACGCGCTTAAACATATGATGGTGGTGCACCGCAGAGATAGGTTTTTTAGAGACTGACACGCTTGGTGTATGCTGTGTTTTTAATAAATTTATTTATTAATAAAATATCAAATTAAGAATGTAACTTTAATGGCTTTTTAGATATTGCTTATTTTTTACAAGGAGTTCAATATTTGGTTCTAGCATAGTAGTTCGCAGCCTAAGTTGGTCTTCCAAATGCACATCAGTAAGCTGAGTTCTCAACTTTGTTTTGATTTGTGTCATATATGAGAAAGTTGACTCGCAGCAGTAAGTGGTGGGAAAACAGGAAAGCATTTTTTGAGCGTGATGACGAAGACGTGGGTAATCAATCGCGTTTTTCCAAATTTCGTGTGGATCATTTTTAGAATTAAATAAATATTTCAAGATGTTGTCTTCCGAAAGTTCTATTAATTCCATCTTCAAATTAGCAGGTGCTGAAGGAATGTCCACTAAATGAGGCATGAAAGTCAACTTTAAACAATTCTCATGTTTTTCAAAATCCTTAAATCTTTCATTGTAATTCTGAACCAGAGAATCAAGGACAGATATAAATTCCTTAAATGGTTCATTTGGCCGTTCATGTTCTTTTTGAGCTTTTGTCAATTGAGGAAAATGTTCTTAGGCTTCTGGCAACTCGAACTTAGCAAAGGTATTCTTCAAAAATTTTAATTTTTTCCTCAATGCTTGAATTTTGCTCCACATGTCATAAATACATTTGCTTTTACCTTGAAGAAAAATATTCAGTTCATCTTGTTTAGACATTAAATCACACAAAAATGCAGCATTCCTAATGAAATCAAAATCCGATAAATAAAAATGTTTCCTTTGTTTCTCATAAAAACTGACTATCTGTTGCTTTAACTTGAAAATTTTGCTAAGAATATTTCCTCGAGATAACCAGCGGACTTGGCAGTAAAACGGCATGTCTACAATATCAGTTTCGTCATCATTTATGAGCAGCTCACGAAACTGACTGTGACGAGTTGAATTGACTCTGATAAAGTGAACTATCTCTAAAACTTTGTTAAATGTGTCTCCTACAGCAGCAGATTTAGCAGCAAGATTTCGTTGGTGTAAAATGCAATGAAAAGCAATTAATGATTCTGGATGAGATAATTATTTTTTAAGTAAGCCAATAAATCCTTCTCGGACACCTTTCATAGCAGGAGCACTATCAGTGCATACACTTATCAAATTAGCAAAATTGAGCTTTGCTTCGTTGCATTTCTCTTTAAAAGCATTAAAAAATATCAATTCCACGAGTTCTATCCTTTATGGTACATAAATAAAGCAATTCTTCAAAACAGTGAAAATCCCCTGTTATCGCACGAATAAAAACCAAAACTTGTGCAGAATCAGTATTATCAATAGACTCATCTATAGCTATTGAATAAAACACTTCTTTTTGAATTGTTGAATTGAGTTGTTGTTTTAAGTTGGATGCTAATTCATGTTGACGACTTGTTATTGTTGTTCGAGAAAGAGGTAGTTCTTTATATTTGCTAATATTCTCGGGATGTATGCAACTGACAACTTCAATGATTGACTCTTTTATGATATCTACATCACTAAATGGCTTCCCTCTTTTTCCCAGTAAAAGTGCTACTCTGTAGGTGGCTTCAAAGGCATCATTTTTTTGACGAGATATTTTTTTAAACATTTGCTGCTGACGCTCTTTTTGATTCTTCAATCTTTTAAAAGCAACTTTACGTTCTTCTCCTTCCAACTAAAAATGCTTGTGTTTCGCATGTGTTTCATAGTGAAGCTTAGCATTGTAGCCTACTTTTTCATGCAAGAAATTGTGGCGTCACATAGTAGGCAACACATTGTCTTTATTAGGCACAGGAAAGTATTGCACCCCCCACTCCTCGCTAAATACTCTTCCTTCTTCGTTTAATGTTCGTTTTCGCTTTGGAGCCATTATGGGCGTAATCCACATTAATGAAATTTAAACAATAATTACTATTACGTACATAACACAAATCACTTGGCTATTTATCAACACAAGATAAGGAGAGTTGATTAGGCTAAGTCGCTACAAATTAGACGCGATACTGACAATAAGTAGGTCTATAAACAATTTGCTTAAATTTAATGTTTTCGTTTCTTTCTGCATCTAACCTAAATAATAAGCTAAAAAGAAATAATTGGGATACCCAAATAAATCTATTTAGAACCTGTTAATTCTACTAATATAAAAACCTGCTTACAAATCAAAACTAAGCGAAGAGGACAAAATGAAAGTTGCTAAAAGAATTACAGCAGCATTACGACATAACAAACTGAAACAACTAAACTTATGACATTAGGTATTTCGTAACTCAGGCCACAGCTGAAAAAATGTTGTTTAAAAACGTTTAAAAACGATTTTCTTATTATGAAAAAACTCAACATAACTAAGGTTTTTCTATTATTTTGTTTATTTCATCAATACATTATACAAAGACTCCTTATACATTTAGAAATTGACACAATGTGCGACGCAATTATTTACGAAGCTACATATGGCCGCACACTAACTATAAAATGGCCGCATGCTGCCATATGGCCGCCGGTTCCTCACCCCTGGTATAGTGGTTACTAAAAACTGCCAAACGAAATTACATCAAACTTTTATAAAAACCAATCAAACTTTTATACAAACCATTTCAATTTTTTCGGACTTCTTACCGAAAATGCTTTAAATTTTTCGGACACTTTCCTAAAAATTCAGACAATATCCGAAAAAAAAACACAGTGTCTATAAAAACATTGAATGAGCATAGCGAAATTGCGCTCGTCTCTATCCTTCGAGGAAAGAAAAACGGAAACCAGCTATTATAGTTGAATTGGCATGAATCGTCATTTTACTTATCAGTGCGAAAGTTTTATTTTGTTGCCTATCAGCGCGCAGGGGACTGACATCAATCAGATAAAATGGGGGCTGAAAAAAATGGCTAAAAGGAGGATGACATGACCTCCAAATCCGTCCCTTGGTTGCGCCTCTGTATGCAATTGCCTGTAAAGTTTTATTTTATAAACGCTCATTTTATTTTTTTAATAAATACTTAGCCCTAACCCTAACTTTAATCCTAATCCTAACCCTATTGTTTGTAAAACGTTGTTCTTGTTTTTGAATAATCTTCGAACAATTATTAAATCGAACAAGTGTTTTCGAACAATTGTCCGGATATGTAAATCTTTTAAAGGAGACTTGGTTAAAATCAACCTAAGTTATGCATAAAATTACCAGGTAAATTCAAACAAACTGTTGTAACCACATTTTTTTGTCATAGTAACAGAAACTGTTTTAACTTTTATCTTTTTTATTTTATAATCAATTATCTTAATTTTTGTGATGACAAGACCAAAAAAGGACCAAACAAAACAATAATTTTTAATAAAAACTTAATCGTTTCTTCAAAGGTATGAATAACCTTTTTTAACATTTTTAATTTTTCGTATAATATAGTTATGTAGCAATAACCCGAACAATTATAAACACTTTTCTATAGTAGGAGCTACTGTATATATCAGAAAACTTTCCCAGTTGCTATTATTCTTTTAAAAAGCTTGTGTTGTTTTCAGCAAATTACAATACAATATCGTGCAACTTTCAAAGTTTTTGTTAATCATTATCTCACTGAAAACAGTTATTTGGTGGTACACTATAATACTAGGAGTGTTACAAAGACACTCAAAAGATCCCAATGTGTTGTTGCAACGTTCAGTGGTAGAACTGCAGTCATTCATCAAACTTACGCATTCGTCAATATCTTAAATGAGATTGTAAGAAAATAATTCACTCAAATTTGATCTATATTCTACTGTATTGCTGGCAGATAATATCTAGAAAATGTTATGATGATGTGAGTTAACATAAACTTGTAATACTTGTGCAAATGACTCCATCTCCAGTGTATCCAGAATTGCAAGCACATGAGAACCCGGGAGTGCGGTCTGTGCAAACAGCGTTGTTACTGCAGTTGTTCAATGATGAATCCATGCATTCATTAATATCTTGAAAATTAAAAATTTTAGGTTAATTTCAACTCTACAAGCATTGATCAAGGCTTTAAACCACATGTCAGAGTATTGATTGTTGACGTGCGTTATTCGTCCGTTATATTTTTACGTCTAATCTTATTCAATAAATTTTTCTGACAATTTTCAACAAATTCAATCACTTAAAATCGACATTGATGTAACAGATTTTTCTTAAATCAGTCGGTTGCTATTTAGCTTGACGTCAAAACATCGTCACGATATCACGTTTCGCGACATCAAAGACTTCACACACCTTCAAAAATTTAAACCAATCTGTATCTGTGCTTTTCAACCTTTTAAATATCGCGGACCAGAAAATTTGGAAAACAAATGTTGCGGCCCGGCAGTACACATAACCGTACCAACTGAAAAAATTGAGGGGGAGCTATACAATTATATCGACGATTGTCCAAATCATGATCTTGTAGTATTTCATGGAGATGACAAAATGTCACACATTTTTGTTTAAAAAAACTTGTAAAGACAAAAAAAACATCATCATTTCGATTCCATAGTTGGGTTTCTTCACTTTCTACTACAAAACCTAATGTAGATTCAAAAAAGTTTTGTATATCTTAGGTTTGGACCATTTAAATTAAAGCGGCTTAGTAAAAAGTACACGGCTCCCTTAAAAGACCTTTGCGGACTACTGGTTGAGAAGCAATGGTCTATATTATGGGTCCGCAAATAGTTGGTCGAGAACGAATGAAAAACTTGCGCAATTTTTGTATTGAAATGTAAATCTAATTCAAACTTATAGCTGAACAGTGTTTTTCCTAAAATATTTCTTTAGTAGCTATTCATTTCACTTTTGGACGACAAAACACATAAACATTTGGGCCGAAAAAATTTTAGAAGTAGTTTTTGGATCGCGCCGAAAACTGTTTAGGGACCTGATTTATGCAATACATATTATTAATAAATTAAACACAAAAAAGAAAAACACATTTATTGGAGTGTTTTTGCACAAACTTATGAGCTACAACTAACGAATTATTACTGTGCCAATGAACAATTTTTTTCAAAGTAAGAAATAATTTCTAAAAGAACGAAAAAATTCTAATAAATTTCAAATTGATAAGAACAGCAGTAAAAATTTAAAATTTATAAAAAACTTTTAATTTGATGTGTTTACGTATAAACAAAACTCTTTAATTTTTTTGCAGATTAGTTTTTATGAAAATTTTATTGTCACATAATTTTACTCTTTCTATCGTTTGCAATATTTGGATTAAATTGATTTAATCAATCATATTCAACTTCAAGGAAAAACGTCGTTTTAAACAATTTGTTTGAATAGTTAAAAAATATATACTAAATGTACAAATAACGAAAACAAATCAGCGTGTACACTTTAACAGAGTTGCCAGATCACAAAGTGGTTAAACCAAATTTTTAAAAAAGCCAAATACTTTAGGACAGGGGTCGCCAACCTGTAATCCGTGAAAAAATTTTAGTGAAAAAGTTAACAAAAAAGTCAGAGTTGAAACAAGTCTACCAGTTGGTAGACTCGATCAATCCGAATCCAACAAGTTTCAACTTATACCCATGAGTATTTGTTTTTCAGGTAATTTTAAAAACAAATACTTTTTTTAGTCTTCCCATGCTTTTTTCGTGAACATTATTGCATTGAACATTTTGTGAATATTAACTTTTAAATTACAAAAAATCATTGGTAAAGGCAATTTAAACAGTGCAGAATAGCTATCAATTGCTTTTTAAACTGCAAAATGCTTGTTCCCACTATTAGCGTTAGCGGGAGTATTCTTAATTTGTTTTATTGATTTTTTTACTTCTCTCACTGCTTAAGCGTTGAAAATAAAAATATCAATAGAACAAACAAAGAATACTGTCACCAACGCTTGTAATGGAAACGAGCCCTTAATAATAACCCGAACAACTGTCAACACTTTCATATAGTAGGAGCTACTGTATATATCAGAAAACTTTCCCAGTTGCTATTATTCTTTTAAAAAGCTTGTGTTGTTTTCAGCAAATTACAATACAATATCGTGCAACTTTCAAAGTTTTTGTTAATCATTATCTCACTGAAAACAGTTATTTGGTGGTACACTATAATACTAGGAGTGTTACAAAGACACTCAAAAGATCCCAATGTGTTGTTGCAACGTTCAGTGGTAGAACTGCAGTCATTCATCAAACTTACGCATTCGTCAATATCTTAAATGAGATTGTAAGAAAATAATTCACTCAAATTTGATCTATATTCTACTGTATTGCTGGGAGATAATATCTAGAAAATGTTATGATGATGTGAGTTAACATAAACTTGTAATACTTGTGCAAATGACTCCATCTCCAGTGTATCCAGAATTGCAAGCACATGAGAACCCGGGAGTGCGGTCTGTGCAAACAGCGTTGTTACTGCAGTTGTTCAATGATGAATCCATGCATTCATTAATATCTTGAAAATTAAAAATTTTAGGTTAATTTCAACTTTACAAGCATTGATCAAGGCTTTAAACCACATGTCAGAGTATTGATTGTTGACGTGCGTTATTCGTCCGTTATATTTTTACGTCTAATCTTATTCAATAAATTTTTCTGATAATTTTCAATTGATTCAATCACTTAAAATCGACATTGATGTAACAGATTTTTCTTAAATTAGTCGGTTGCTATTTAGCTTGACGTCAAAGCTCAGTATTTATAAACCGAGTAATGCTAACAATCATTCTGTTTTTGTTTATAGTGTATTACGAAACACAGAATCATATTGATAATAATAATAAGTGTTTTTGTAACAACATTGAACCCAATATCATAAAAACACCGGAATAATATTTTTACCATAATAGACAGAATCGTGAAATCTCGGTTTTATATACAAGGTCATCAGAATTTGCCAGAATATACTAGCCAAATTATTACGTCATAAAAATCGTTACAATAAGAAGAAAACTACAGTCCTATAAATTTTTACGTTAAAGACTATTATACTTTAAGGCTCGTTTTCACAACGAGCGTGAAATGGAGCACTCTTTATTGATCTTTCCGCCCTTAACATCTAAGCGAGCGCTAAGCGAAGCAAAAAAAATTTGTAAAACAAATAAACAATACTTCATTCCACGTTCGTAGTGGAAACGAGCCCTTATGTTTGTAAGCAGGGTTGCGGTGTCGGAAGATTAAGATCCGACTCCGACTCCGACAATTTCTAAATTTCCGACTCCGACTCCCTACTATGAGCAAAATATTTTTCTTAAATTAAATTTAACTAAGCAAAAATCATCCTTTTAAGTTGTTAGTTGCACAAAATAAGTCCGGTTTTTTTAAATACATAAAAAGATATTTACTTTAAAAAATTATGTACATGTATATAAGTGTATATACCAGGGGTGCAAAAACACGGTCGCGCGACCAGAAGATTTGCCCGCGCGACGTAAATCAGGGACGTCCAACCCGTGGCCCGCGTAAAGATTTTGAGTGGTTCACGCAGTATTTTTTGAAGTCCTCTGTCGCGTCAAGTTTGGCAGAAATGGAAAATAGATTTGTGTGAAAACCTTGTTATTTTTTAAAGTTCATTATAATGTTATTTTTTAAAGTCGGAAATCTGAGACTAGTATTAGGCGAAGACCTTTTTTTTTAGAGATCAATGTGATTTTTTTGGAGATCGAAGTCAAAATGGCCCTGGGCTCAAAAACGTTGGACACCCCTGATGTATGTGGTACTAAAAATTTCTGTGTGCTACTAAAGTTAACAAAAATTTTTGCACCCCTGGTATATACATATATAACTGCAAATTACTGGTGCTAATCGGAAGAGTGCTCAATGGCTTCAATAGTCAGAACGATTATTCCTGATTATCAAAACACAAATATTAAAAAATATTGTATTAAAATAGTCCCAACAGACTGTTTCACCTGTAAGGCTCATCAAGGGACACAGTTAAAATAAATTTTTACGCTTCAGATGAAAACTCGCATCTTAGAAAAATAACGCTACCAAAAGCTTGGGTTTAAACGATTATTTTACTAAAGTAAGTGATTGATTAGCAAATAATTACTTTAGTTACGAGATATTAAAAGAAAACATGCTGTAATGTTGCACATAGATGTATTCTTAAACTTGACCAAGCTGCCGAAAAGATTACCGGTAAAGCGTAAAAAAATTTATGGATTATTAGTTAAAAGAAAGTGTTATAAAAGAATCTTTTTATAAAAAAATGATTTTATAACACTCTCTCTTAACGAATGATCCATACAAATGTTTTATACAGTATAAAAAAAATTTTTATAGCACTTTCTCTTAACTAATGATCCATAAACTTTTCTACACTTTAATTTTTTCGGCAACTTGGCCAAGTTTAATACATCTAGAAGTATGCGCAACATTACAGCATGTTCTCTTTTGATATCTCGTAACAAAAGTAATTATTTGCTAATCAATCACTAACTTGGGTAAAATAATTGTAAAAACCCAAACTTTTGGTAGCGTTATTTTTCTAAGATGCGAGTTTTCTTCTGAAGCCTAAAAATTTATTTTAACTTTTAATTTTTGCTTATTTTATTTCTTTGAACGTAAATAATATTACTTTTTTTAATTGTTGAGCCTCACAGGCGAAGCAATTTGTTGGAACTATTTTTATACATGTTTTTTTTGTTATATTTATGTTTTGATAAATACGTATATACATATAATTATATTATATACACAACCCATTAACTATAATTCTTACTGTGTTTGAATGAAACATTAATACAAATCACATTTGGAAAACTAACTCGAAATGGCATACATAACTCGAAACTAAATATGTATTCTATACTTAATGTTTATCACATTTTCTGAACATCAAAGTATTTTATGGATAATCATGATGTTATCTCTAGTCCATTTTACAGTTATTATTTTTCCCATGATAAATCGAACCCGCGACAAACCTTAATGTTAATACAATTAATGCAGGGGTGCAAAAATTTTTGTTAACTTTAGTAGCACACAGAAATTTTTAATACCACATACATCAGGGTTGTCCAACGTTTTTGAGCCCAGGGCCATTTTGACTTTGATCTCCAAAAAAATCACATTGATCTCTAAAAAAAAAAGGTCTTCGCCTAAAATTAGTCTCAGATTTCCGACTTTCTGTCGAAAAATCATAGTGATCTCTAAGAAAAAAAAGGTCTTCGCCTAAAATTAGTCTCAGATTTCCGACTTTAAAAAATAACATTATAATAAACTTTAAAAAATAACAAGGTTTTCACACAAATCTATTTTCCATTTCTGCCAAACTTGACGCGACAGAGGACTTCAAAAAATACTGCGTGAACCACGCAAAACCTTTACGCGGGCCACGGGTTGGACGTCCCTGATTTACGTCGCACGGGCAAATCTTCTGGTCGCGCAGTGCGAGTGCGCGACCGTGTTTTTGCACCCCTGAATTAATGACTTGTGTAGGGCGTGGGTGTAGGACTAGACCCTGAGTGTTGTCTCCTGCGTGTTAGGACTGCATCTACCTGTAGTCGGTTCGAAATTCAATGAGGTATGCATCACTGACGAACTTTAACAAGAGCAAAACTCGAGTCTGGTGCTTCTTGTTTTAGGTGGCTTAGTTTTGTTTTTATCAGTAGGTAATGAGGTTAAAACGTAAATATGAAAATTTCATACTTGTAAAAATTTTTACAAATGTTAGTAATAACTATGGAATTTATCGACAATGAAAATTTGAAAACAAAAGTTTATAAAAGCAAAAGAAGCAAAAAAACCATATGTAAAAGAATTAAAAATTTAAACCCACAATTACAGACTACAAGAAAAATAATAAAATGCGACTAATTTTAAAATTATCCTGAATCACCAACTGCATAAAAAGAAACTCAAGAGAAAAATGTTGACATTTCCATACCAATAATAAGCTCATCCTTATATCTCTCAAATAAACTTCAGCCATTAGTTTGATGGCATGAAGTCCATCTTCTTCACAGTAATTCATGGTTATATATTGATAGTAAGAATATATATGTGAATTTTGTCGGATTTTGTAAACCAAATAAAAGGGGGTCTGTAGTTTCTATCTCATGAATATTTCAATTATTGTAATTTTGTACAAGACTGAACATGCAGGCTCCCTGCCGTTTATTGACATTCATATTAGGAGATTATTAAAAAATTCACCTTGGTTCTAAACTTTTGGTTGATATTTTTTTGAAAGAATAGAGCAAGAAGAGTAAGTTTTAATTTTCAAAAATTTTAATTTAATAATTTGCTCGTAAAAACAAAATTGCTACTGTGAGTTTCTTCTTTATTGCAGCCCTTTGGTCTATTCTGATGAGCCTTAGTGATAAAAACACACGTTCAACACTCGCTTCTGTTGGAGAAAGTATTTATTTAAAGACATGTCAAAAATATAAAAAAAAAAGGGGGGGGGGCATTTTGGAGGTTGAAACGGATTAATGGCATTTACATTAATTTCAATGAAAAAATTCTCTTTGTCATAGGAGTAAATTGAGGTACAAGCTCGGTCACGGAACGAACTAAACTCGTATGTCAAGGTACCACGTATTATAGAAAGAGGCTGCTCAAGATAGTAAATTGATTATGCACCTGGCATTTGCTTCCTGTCATTGGATTGAAGAAAGGGAAGCAACTAAATCGGCTGCCCGAGCATAGCATTACGCAAAATATTATTTGCTTACAAATTAAAATATAAACTTTTTATGAGTCGCACGCTATGTCGCGTAATACGCGGCAAGGTTCTCTTAAAAAGATTATTGTACTGCACTCCACTGGCGCGCGCGGCCGCGTAAGTTGCGCGGCTAACATCACTAATACGTAAAGAAAGTGGACATGAGGAGTCGGAGTCGGATAAAATATTCCGACTCCGACTCCTAGTCTACTAGACAGTCCGACTCCGACTCCGCAACCCTGTTTGTGAGATAAACTAACTGTTCGTCACAATTAATAATTTGCGATTGTAAAACTCGACTGGTATAAACGTTTTCTACTTTATCAAATAATGCGATTAAGCTAACACACAACTACAATATTCTGCATAATCTTCTGAAAGCAAACTACGGTATGTCACAAAAGATGTGCGCGACGTCATAATAAACGCTATGATAAGCTAGATATTTCATAGATTAAACAACTGGGAATAAAATGACTATTGTCCGGGCATCAACAATAAGCATCGAGTGCAATATCCGGCGCGAAAGCAGCATTTTCACAAAAATTTCAAGGTTTTTTTTAAATGCGGTAAAGTGTAAATAATGGTATTCGCCATCGTTTTGGCAACTAAAACTAATTCGCTGTGTTTGATAGGCGCGTCAGACATAGAGTGAACGATGTTTTTATTGTATAGTTAAAGCATCGAGCGAAATTTTGGTTGAACATAGTAGTTACTAAAAACTGCCAAACAAAATTACATCAAACTTTTGTACAAACCATTTCAATTTTTTCGGACTTCTTACCGAAAATGCTTTAAATTTTTCGGACACTTTCCTAAAAATTCAGACAGTGTCCGAAAAAAACACAGCATCTAAAGAAATACTGAAGGAGCATGGCGAAATTGCGCTCGTCTCTATCCTTCGAGGAAAGAAAAACGGAAACCAGCTATTATAGTTGAATTGGCATGAATCGTCATTTTACTTATCAGTGCGAAAGTTTTATTTTGTTGCCTATCAGCGCGCAGGGGACTGACATCAATCAGATAAAATGGGGGCTGAAAAAAATGGCTAAAAGGAGGATGACATGACCTCCAAATCCGTCCCTTGGTTGCGCCTCTGTATGCAATTGCCTGTAAAGTTTTATTTTATAAACGCTCATTTTATTTTTTTAATAAATACTTAGCCCTAACCCTAACTTTAATCCTAATCCTAACCCTATTGTTTGTAAAACGTTGTTCTTGTTTTTAAATAATCTTCGAACAATTATTAAATCGAACAAGTGTTTTCGAACAATTGTCCGGATATGTAAATCTTTTAAAGGAGACTTGATTAAAATCAACCTAAGTTATGCATAAAATTACCAGGTAAATTCAAACAAACTGTTGTAACCACATTTTTTTGTCATAGTAACAGAAACTGTTTTAACTTTTATCTTTTTTATTTTATAATCAATTATCTTAATTTTTGTGATGACAAGACCAAAAAAGGACCAAACAAAACAATAATTTTTAATAAAAACTTAATCGTTTCTTCAAAGGTATGAATAACCTTTTTTAACATTTTTAATTTTTTCGTATAATATAGTTATGTAGCAATAACCGAACAACTATAAACACTTTTCTATAGTAGGAGCTACTGTATACAGGGTGCCCATAAGTAACCTTACACTTGATATCACCAAGGAATAATTAATGTAATACAGTGATTATTATTGATTTTATTGTAACTGTTAATTCAAATGGATTGAAAATTGTGTAATTGTGAGATAAATAAGTAATTCGTCATTGTAATTGTGTAATTGTGTGATAAATAAATGAATTCATCATTGCGACAAGTGTAAGGTTACTTATGGGCAACCCTGTATATCAAAAAACTTTCCCAGTTGCTATTATTCTTTTAAAAAGCTTGTGTTGTTTTCAGCAAATTACAATACAATATCGTGCAACTTTCAAAGTTTTTGTTAATCATTATCTCACTGAAAACAGTTATTTGGTGGTACACTATAATACTAGGAGTGTTACAAAGACACTCAAAAGATCCCAATGTGTTGTTGCAACATTCAGTGGTAGAACTGCAGTCATTCATCAAACTTACGCATTCGTCAATATCTTAAATGAGATTGTAAGAAAATAATTCACTCAAATTTGATCTATATTCTACTGTATTGCTGGGAGATAATATCTAGAAAATGTTATGATGATGTGAGTTAACATAAACTTGTAATACTTGTGCAAATGACTCCATCTCCAGTGTATCCAGAATTGCAAGCACATGAGAACCCGGGAGTGCGGTCTGTGCAAACAGCGTTGTTACTGCAGTTGTTCAATGATGAATCCATGCATTCATTAATATCTTGAAAATTAAAAATTTTAGGTTAATTTCAACTCTACAAGCATTGATCAAGGCTTTAAACCACATGTCAGAGTATTGATTGTTGACGTGCGTTATTTGTCCGTTATATTTTTACGTCTAATCTTATTCAATAAATTTTTCTGACAATTTTCAACAAATTCAATCACTTAAAATCGACATTGATGTAACAGATTTTTCTTAAATCAGTCGGTTGCTATTTAGCTTGACGTCAAAACATCGTCACGATATCACGTTTCGCGACATCAAAGACTTCACACACCTTCAAAAATTTAAACCAATCTGTATCTGTGCTTTTCAACCTTTTAAATATCGCGGACCAGAAAATTTGGAAAACAAATGTTGCGGCCCGGCAGTACACATAACCGTACCAACTGAAAAAATTGAGGGGGAGCTATACAATTATATCGACGATTGTCCAAATCATGATCTTGTAGTATTTCATGGAGATGACAAAATGTTACATGTTTTCGTTTAAAAAAACTTGTGAAGACAAAAAAAACATCATCATTTCGATTCCATAGTTGGGTTTCTTCATTTTCTACTACAAAACCTAATGTAGATTCAAAAAAGTTTTGTATATCTTAGGTTTGGACCATTTAAATTAAAGCGGCTTAGTAAAAAGTACACGGCTCCTTAAAAGACCTTTGCGGACTACTGGTTGAGAAGCAATGGTCTATATTATGGGTCCGCAAATAGTTGGTCGAGAACGAATGAAAAACTTGCGCAATTTTTGTATTGAAATGTAAATCTAATTCAAACTTATAGCTGAACAGTGTTTTTCCTAAAATATTTCTTTAGTAGCTATTCATTTCACTTTTGGACGACAAAACACATAAACATTTGGGCCGAAAAAATTTTAGAAGTAGTTTTTGGATCGCGCCGAAAACTGTTTAGGGACCTGATTTATGCAATACATATTATTAATAAATTAAACACAAAAAAGAAAAACACATTTATTGGAGTGTTTTTGCACAAACTTATGAGCTACAACTAACGAATTATTACTGTGCCAATGAACAATTTTTTTCAAAGTAAGAAATAATTTCTAAAAGAACGAAAAAATTCTAATAAATTTCAAGCCAATAAGATCAGCAGTAAAAACTTAGTTTTATAAAAGGCCAAATCATTTTTTTAAAGAAATGATAAAAAATTTCATCATCAAAAACTTTTGATTTAATATGTCTACGTATAAACAAAAATATTTAAATTTTTTTTTAGATTAGTTTTTATAAAAATTTTATTATCAAATATTTCTCCTCTTTCTATTGTTTGTAATATCGAGGTTAGATTGTCTTAATCTATCTAACAAAAAATTTTAATTTATATACCATATTTAACTTCGAGTGAAAACGTTATATTAGAACAATTTGTCTAAATAGTTAAAAAATATATACTAAATGTACAAATAACGAAAACAAATCAGCGTGTACACTTTAACAGAGTTGCCAGATCACAAAGTGGTTAAACCAAATTTTTAAAAAAGCCAAATACTTTAGGACAGGCAAGGGTGACCAACCGGTAGTCCTCGAAAAAAATTTAGTGGTGCGCAAAAAAATCAGAGTTGAAACAAGTCCACAAGTTGGTAGACTTGAATCAATCCGAATCCAACAAGTTTCAACTTATACCCATGAGTATTTGTTTTTCGGGTAATTTTAAAACAAAAACCTTTTTTTTAGTCTGCACTTGTTTTTTTCTTGAATATTATTGCATTAAATATTTTGTGAATATTAGTTTTAATTTTACAAAAAATCACTGGTACAAGTAAGTTAAACAGTGCAGAATAGCTGTCTATTGCTTTTTAAACCGCAAAATAAAATTTGTACTGAAAATTAAGCTCAAATATTTCGAGATCATATTGAAGGCAGTGGTTCTCAACTTTTGTATACTTGCGGACCCGCAACATTTCAAAACAATTTTTTGCGGCCCGGTAATCTTTAAAATCTAGCCAATAAAATAGACAAGTTTTCCACATATTCCATTGAATTAGCTGTTTAAACCTGAACACATAGCGCCTTAAACTATCTTGCAATTATAGAAAAAAATGAAATAATTGTGGCGGACTAACTGAAAAATTAAAAGTGATCCCGGGACTGGTTCGACCCCGGGAGTGGCGGTTGAAAAACAATCCTGTGGACTACAACAAAGTGCTAAAAGTCAACAAATTGCTCAAGCAAAGTGTTTCTATCTCGTATTTTTCAATAATAAAAAAAAAAAAACAACTTGAAATCAACTACTCTGTTTCAGAACTATCTACAAAGGTAGTTCACATCATAACGTCATTTTTGCTAAAGAAAAACTTCTTAATTTTTGGACTGCAAAATAAACTTGTCACAGTACATAAGTGCGTCAATTGACACATCGCATTCTACAAGTTTTAAGTTTTGATTAGTTCGATCTACCTGCACACGTAAATCTATGTCCTGCGTAACCATCGTTTTTTATTATTATAAATATGATTGGTCACTAAATATTTTATAGGGTTTTTCGATCATCATTTCGTTCAACAAACTTACGCATTCGTCAATATCTTAAATGAGATTGTAAGAAAATAATTCACTCAAATTTGATCTATATTCTACTGTATTGCTGGCAGATAATATCTAGAAAATGTTATGATGATGTGAGTTAACATAAACTTGTAATACTTGTGCAAATGACTCCATCTCCAGTGTATCCAGAATTGCAAGCACATGAGAACCCGGGAGTGCGGTCTGTGCAAACAGCGTTGGGATTGCAGTTGTTCAATGATGAATCCATGCATTCATTAATATCTTGACAATTAAAGATTTTAGGTTAATTTCAACTTTACAAGCATTGATCAAGGCTTTAAACCACATGTCAGAGCATTGATTGTTGACGTACGTTATTCGTCCGTTATATTTTTACGTCTAATTTTATTCAGTAAATTTTTCTGATAATTTTTAATTGATTCAATCACTTAAAATCGACATTGATGTAACAGATTTTTCTTAAATTAGTCGGTTGTTATTTAGCTTGATGTCAAAGCTCAGTATTTATAAACCGAGTAATGCTAACAATCATTCTGTTTTTGTTTATAGTGTATTACGAAACACAGAATCATATTGGTAATAATAATAAGTGTTTTTGTAATAACATTAAACCCAATATCATAAAAACACCAGAATAATATTTTTATCATAATAGACAGAATCGCGAAATCTCGGTTTTATATACAAGGTCATCAGAATTTGCCAGAATATACTAGCCAAATTATTACGTCATAAAAATCGTTACAATAAGAAGAAAACTACAGTCCTATAAATTTTTACGTTAAAGACTATTATACTTTAAGGCTCGTTTTCACAACGAGCGTGGAATGGAGCACTCTTTATTGATCTTTCCGCGCTTAAAATTTAAGCGAGCGCTAAGTGAAGCAAAAAAAATTTGTAAAACAAATAAACAATACTTCATTCCACGCTCGATATTGCTGCCCGGTTGAAATTTTTTATTTTGGTTTTTCAGTTTTTATAAAGATATAACTAAAATTTAGAACTGATCGCTAAAACCACCAAGCAGGGAAAAGTTCCAAGGACACTACAGAATAGCGCGAGAGACAGGTATTGAACCTAGACCCTGTTGATCACAATCACAGCGCTTTAATCATTCGACCCCGCTGCCGACCAAACATAGCGATTTCAACCTTGATTAAAAAAAAGAAGCCAGCTCAGACATATACCGTACAAATAAAGACAGAAGTTTAATTTATTTCTTGCAATTTATCCCGAGCTATAAGGTTGCTTTCATTTCATTGTTAACTTTAAGTAATTGGCAATCAAAAGATTAATGTCAAGCTTCAGTGCTTGTCGGTGAAAGCATGTTTATTTTACAGACGGCATGTCAAATCAAATTGTTGCAAGTTTTGCAGTTACGCATTAGATGCCTGTCATCAGGCAAAAAATAGAGGCAATAATAATGATGAAATTAAACAGTAAACTAACTTATGCAGTTTGATCCGCTGAAACCGGGGTTACAGACGCAAGAGTAATCCCGAAATCCATTTCTCAAACAAGTTCCTCCTGCTTCTGTGGCGCAAATAGTGGTGGTATTACACAGGTCAAAGTCTGCAAATAAAACATAATTAGGAGTTACGGCTTTAATTTTGTATACGTGATGTACAGTCTAAAGTCAAAAATCTTTGCTTAGATTATTAAATCTAAACAGCGCGGAAGAAATTGGATTAAAAAGTTTTTCAAAAGAACCGAAACGAGTTTATGGTTTACAAATCAGACTTAATTAGTCACTAACGATGATAAAAAGCAAAAGTGATGAGTTGATTATCCAGAGGGATTTTAAAACGTGAAAATGTTCAAACAGTATATTAACTGTTACTTTTATATCAAAATAAAAAGTAAAGCCAATTATATTTCGAAACATAGTTTATTGAGTACGTTTCGAAATTGTAACTCATTCCATCATCAACTGCGTTAAACTAATTAATTACAGTCAAACCTCGGTTTACGAACGTCTCAGAATTTGAACAATTCGGTTTTCGAAAGAAATTTTGAGTTAAAAATGACCCGGTATTCGAACAAAAATTCGGTTCTCGAAAAACTTTTTTTGTTTACCAGCATACGAGTTACAGTACATTCATTGTTACGTTTGCTTTATTGTTACTTGTGCTTTATTGTTATGTTTATAACATTCATTGTTACGCTGTGCATTTACAATTTTATTGTACAAAACATTCTTTTCTCTTCATTAGCCCTAAGTCATGGATCCAATGAAAGCGAGAAGTGATATAGGTCAAGGAAAAAAAGTATATGTATTATTAAATATACATTGTTATGTAAATTTTTATGCTATATAAAGTTATGTAAGTGTAAATTACTTGTTGTGTTTTGTTTTATTTACTTTTGGAAGAAATGGTTTTATTTTATGATATACAAGGTATATTGTAAACAGGTAAATAAGTTATTCTTTTGGCGCGTGGAACAAATTAATTTTTTTTATATTATTTATAAAGGAAAAATATGATTCGGTTTTCGAACAATTCGGTTTTCTAACAGCTTTCCAGAACGAATTGTGCTCGTAGACCGAGATTTGACTGTAATTATAAATATGAATACACTGGAATTTAGATAATTTATGACGTAACAGAATAAAACATTGCCAAAATATACGTAATAAAAAAACGGAGATATCTGCGCGTAACTTAAAAAATTAAATTGATATGACAGCAATTTGAGCATATACAGTACAAAATAAAATGGTTTAAGAAATTTGAAACGAAATAATAAAACACGGACTTTAAACATTTACTGCACAGTAGCCTACTACTGTTAAAGTAAAACAAAGAAGCAATAGGTGTTAGATAAATACAATGAAATTAATTGTTTGTCGATATTCATAAATCGATTAAATTTTTGAACGTATAACGATTCTTTTATCAAACCTTTTCGTCAATGATTTCAAAAACCTAAAATTACACAATTATTGAAGTCGGTTTTATTGGTTGGATTGTCAACTTGATGTTTTTCTACATCAGTTTTTGTCGGAGTTGTGTTTGTTGAGTCTGTGTGGTAATCAGATTTCTGCCTGTTTGTCTAATACGCGAAGCTCTGCAAGCACATTTTAATTGAAAGATGTTGAATTGCTGCAGATGAGGTTGTTTGTCTTTATACGGAAATAATTTCTTCAATTTACAGTTTGTGTGTTTTATACGTAGTTGTATGTTTGTGTCAAATTTTCGAGAAAAAGAATTCAACTCTTAAGAAAGTTGATTAGAAATTTTTTGAACATAAGGTAATTTAATGTCATTAATTTTCGATGGTTGATCAGATGCGTATGATCAACCATAGAAAATTAATGGCATTAAATTACCTTATGTTAAAAAAATTTCTAATCAACTTTCTAAAGAGTTAAATTTTTTTTTCGAAAATTCGACACAAACATAGAATTATTTTGAGATTGAATTTTGATTAAAAATCGTTAATATTTTTATTCATGAAAGATTTTGGATAACCATTACGTTGAAGACTTTCAAAAATAATTTGAATTTCTTTGTGCTTTTATATATACTGTATATTGCATATATGGTGAGACCTATTTAATAAAGTTTTGATCAAGTTTTGGTTAAATTGAGTTGGTACATAACTATTCCATTGAGTATAAAGTCCGGTGTGAGTTGGTTTTCTATATATAGAAATATTAATGTTCTTTTCCGTCTGATGAATTAAAGCGTCAGAAAAGGTCAAGTATTATTTTCTATCAATTCTTTGGTGAAGGCGGTATTGCTACCTGTGAAGTTAAAAACTTTAAATACCTTATCTATGTCCTTGATAATCAAACTACAAAAACAAATCATCAACATAACAAAAAATACTAAAAGAACAATTTAATTGTGAGTGAGCTTTATCGATAACCAATTCATAAAAATGTCTGCCATGGCAAATGCCAAAGAAGATTCCATTGCCATACCATCAAGTTATATGTAAAATTTTCTTTAAATTGAAAAGTAATAGTATTGTTACAAGTTCAGTTAAGAAGTTTACTTAATTGTTGCTTGTTCATACCATAAACCCCAGAAGATGAGCCTGGAAATAATTGGTCGGTGATGAGGTTGATTGTAAAATTTACTGGTATGTAAGTAAATAGACTTTTAAAATCAAAACTTACTAAAAATTTTGGGTTTAATTGATTATAACTTACAATCCTGAAACATCCTCAATAAAATATATTTCGAAATATATAGGCTTTAGTTTTTATTCTGGAATTAATTTATGCTCCGAGTTACTTTTATAGTTTTCATCTAGCATAATTTTACATTTCCTCTAAATAAAAAAAGAATTTTAGATTTTCCATCAAATCACTACGAAAAATACTGATACTCATGCTATACTCTGATTTGGTACGATTTTAATACACTGCATTTAAAACCGACTAATGCTTTTTCTAACCGACAAACAAAGTATTAAATGTGAACATCATTAACGTTAGAGCAGTGGTTTTCAACCTTTTTTATATGGCGACACACTATTCAGCTATTTAAATTCTCGCGGCACACCCATTATGTTGGTTAATAATAAAAAGGTCTTCACTGGAAATTTATCAATGATTTCTAAATTTTCGTCCCGAAATCATGATGCTCTCTAAAAAAAAGTCTGCGCCTAAACTCACGCTCTTTCTTTCCCTCCGAAGCTCATGTACAAGAAGCGCAAAATTCGACGTCCCTTAATAATTTTTTTCCGAAATCTTTCGCGACACACCTGGAGACCTCTCACGCCCACTAGTGTGCCGCGACACACCGGTTGGGAACCACTGCGTTGGAGCAATAACATAAATTTCAAGTTTTTTTTTCAGAACTTCACTCAGCGCACTGTATCTTTGAGAAGCAGTTATTTGTTAACAATCACAACTTATCCAACTCGCATACCGGCACAGTAAGCAATTCTTAAGCCTGGTTCGGGAGGGAGTCGGGTAGAATAAAAGTTCATAAAATACTGCGTTCCATTCAAAAAAAACGTTCCGTTCACGCCACGATTTTCATCCGGTTGGTTCATATAATCGAGCCGGACTCCAGGTGACGTGCTTGCTCTTCCAGATAACGAGAGCTGCCGCTCACTAAAATCGAACAAAAGAGTTTTACAGCCAAAAATCATTCTGCAGACTTGCTTGTTAATTAGATTTTTTAGCAATTCAAACTTGTCTAGATTGCTTGAAGTGTAAAAATTGTTTTTTTGTTTGTTAACGAAGCTTCCTGCGTTATGAAAAGTTTAAGCCGTTTACAGTGTAGTTAACTGTATTCTTCAACATTCTTTTGTTCGACACAAACACGTATACGATACAAATACGAATACGTATTTTGTACGACACAAATAAGTTAAATCCATTTAAAAATGTTAAATAACTCATTTTTAAAGTTCAAAATGCACCTACTTATCTTTAAAAGTAAAGTGCAATAAGCCAGCTATATTTATGCATCCAAACGGCGGGGCCATAAAAATTATTAATATTAACCGATATTTAATTTTCAAAATTAATTTAGGACAAAAAATTACACAAACGAATATTCTACGCAATTGGGATTATGATTGGCCTTAATAAATGATAACTAACAAAAATATTGCAATTAACTTTAGAGAAATTACCTTCGTCTGATTTATTCTTGGCGTAATTAAATTTCTCTCATAAATACCGCATGAGAAAGTGACAGATTAACTGTACCGTGTTATTAAATCTTTTTAAACCAATTTAAAAAAGCAATTTTACAGTTTTTCTTTTTTAATTTAACCAGAAAAAATCTTAAATAGAAAAAAATTGAGCAAAAACCTTGGAACAAATCTGTTTGTGTTTGTTTCTGAATCGAAACTTATGGTCGGATTGAAGTCGAGATAACCTCCGACGGGATTTGTTTCAAAAGATTCAATGGTGAATCGATAGCCTGAAACAGTAAAAATTCCAAAATATTAAAGTCATATAAAACTAAAATATGCTGCTTGTCATTCGTGATCTACATCAGAGGTATTTAAACATTTTTCTATAGCGCCTCATTTTTGGTATAAAATTTCTGCCATCTTTTGGCAATTAATCATATCGAGAGTCACAAATTCGTACAGATCTACGGACCAAACTACTCTTTCTTTTTGAGACATAACTAAAGTCAATGAAAAGTTTTTTTTAAAAACAAAGAATTTGTGTAATGGCAAGTGCCCCATAGCAGTCGCGTACCTGTGCGTTCTGCGTTAAATGTGAAGTTCACGTTTTGTTTTGAATTTACTTCGCGACGAGAGGCAATATTTGGCGATACTATTTACGGCCGCTACTTTGACTTTGAGAGGCGCTGATACATACAAAAATTTTGTTTCAATTAGTCTTTAAGGTTTTTACTTTTTGGTGTGTTCAAAATTGAATGGAGACAGTACAATTTAAAACTAAGTTTTCATTTTAACAAATTGTAAAATTACTCAGGTCATCCAAAAACTAATGAGCAAACGGAGAAAAGTGAAATTGAAAAAAAAGTATACAAAAGCTTAAAAACGTATAGGAGCTGGAAAGCTCCAGCGATTTTCAGCCCTCTAACAAAGCTTTTTAAAAGATTCTGCGAACTTTGAATTTAACGTGAAACCTTTTTAAGTCTCCACTTGAATTTCGAGAAAAAAATTGTAGATAAATTTACTGTAAATATCATCATCCTACTGTTGATAATTCAAAATGGCTTACAAAAGTTGTGAACAATAATGCTGCTAACCACTAAAAAATAAAACAAGCACACCAACCAGCAATTGCCGTTCCGTTGAACGCATTCAAATCCCAAATTTTGAAGCCGTTTGGTATCTCACTGATATAGTTCATGGGGTAGCATGGGGATATGAGTGTCCCACAGGGATCCCTTAACACGATTCTTTCTTGTACATTATTGTTGCATGAAAAAGCTGGGGGTGATCCGGTTGCTAAAGATTAAAGTTAACTCGCTAGACAACCATAACCATAAAGAACAATGCACAGTATTATCTTGATCACTACTTACTGATATCTATGTAATTTTGAAAATTTTGACCAAAGCAATTGGCACAAAAAAACGCTAACGCAACTAAACCACCTTGTATACTATTTGATAAAACCATTTTCATAAAACCTAATTCTGCTAAAATGTACATTATTAAAAATTTGTTACGCTTCCGAGCTTCGGAGAGATGCGATTTAAAAAAGAAACAATAAAACAAAAACTTTTTAAAAAACCTATTTTATTGCATAGTTTGTTTTCCTATTCAATTTTTGTCCAGTTGAGCAATTTTTAATTGAAAGCTTTAATGGTGGTAAAAAAAAATAAAAAGGCAATTAATAACTGCTTTTTTTTAATTGCTGTCTTCTTCAATAGCGGGATTAACCCTAGCTGGTTTTTGCTTTCTGCATCAAACGAAGTCACCATTGTAGATAAGCCACATGGGCCCCATTCAAGTATTTTCAGCCAAGTGCCTGTCCAACGGACATAATGGAAATCTTTCATGTGATTAAATCCAAAATTATCGACGGATCGGAAATTTTTTATTAAACTTATTTACAAAACAAATAATCTGTTTATATTACTAATAAATAAGCCTTTGTTTACTCTGCATCTATCTTTAATTTTTCGCTTTTATGTTTGGTTTAGAAATGCTTTTCTATTTTTTTACGCTCACAATTTTTCTAAAGTTGTTTAAGTGCAATCTTCCAAAAAATTGTGTTGTACTTTTAACAGTTAAATAAATACTAAAAAAAGATTTTCACGTAATAATGAAATTCTAAAAGTGTTTTTCGCTTCAATTTTTTGTACAGAGGAACAAAGAACTCCGCACGTTTGTCCGTCTGTGTCAGAATGACCGCCCGATGTAATCTTTTTGCGTTGTCAGGTTTTTAATCTACGTTAACTTACGCACATTTCTTAATTGCTTTCGCATTTTTCGTCGTTTTATGCTATAGATCAGTGTTCTTCAAACTTTTTTCATCGCGACCCATTTTCCACGGTCAAAATTTTTCGCGACCCCTAAAAAAAGGTCTTCATCTAGAATCAATTTCTGATTCCGCTATTTTCGCTCCAAAATCAAGGTGTTCTCCAAAAAAAAAAAAAAAAAAGTCTTCATCTAGAATCGATCTCTGATTCCGCTATTTTCCCCCCAAAATCAAGGTGTTCTCTAAAAAAAAAGGTCTTCGCTTCGAATTAATCTTGTATTTCGCTACTTTTCTTCCAAAATCATCGTAATCTCTAAAACTCCAAAATTTAAAATCTCTCGCGACCCCCAGTTTGAAGAACACTGCTATAGATACTAAGCATATGTACAAGTTGCTGGCATGTTTATTAATTTTATCAGTAGGATTATGTATGGAACCAACACGAGCAATTTGCGGCAAATGCAGATAGTAGGCAGAATTTTTTCATGATGATGTTAATAGCAAAAATGTTATGTCATTACTAAAGACAACTTTAAGTTTTAAACCATCGCTATTCGTTTATTTATTCCAAATTAGTTTTTATTGTGCTTTTATAACATTTCTATTTTTCTATCGTAATAATAATGAGTCTAAATAACTTGCTATGACTTATTGTAGCGTTCCAAAGTGAATTTAGAGGACAAAATGGAAAAAATAAGCTTTAAAACAAGGACTTCCTTAATTTATAACACATGTTTCAAGTTGCTATAGTTCAAACCTGTACTAGTTTTTTGAAAGCTTTCGTTGCTTTAACTTATTGAAGCAACTTTTCAATTGAAGCCGTGAGAATGCAGGCATGCAACATTTTCTTTCTGTTCCAATAAAGTGTGAAAAAATACGAGTTTTTTTAAACAAAACATGGAAAAGATCGGCAATGCGTAAAAACGAGTTCTCGTTATCTATCCGCAAAGTAATGTATTTTGCGATTCGTAGTGCTATTTGCGGTCTTTGATAGCTTTTCGTGGTCTTTTGACCCTACAATCTAATGAAACAGTCGTCAAACGTGCACGGTCTTTCGTTCTGTTCGGTGGATGTTTTCTGTCTTCAAAACTTCAAAAATCAAGTAAAGACTATATAAAAAAATTAGAGGAAGTTTGGAAGTACCAACTTCTCTGCATCAGTGATTCTTTTGAGGCTAAAAATAAGGCCGGTGCCGTATTTATCGATTTGACAGCTGCTTATGATACTGCCTGGCACCGTGGCCTTACCTGCAAGCTGCTGAGACTTATTCCGGATAAGCACATGGTCAGAATGATTATGGAGCTTGTCCGAAATTGAAGTTTTACCCTTGCTACCGGTGACAGCAAGTACAGCAGGCTACGCCGTCTTAAAAACGGCGTTCCTCAGGGATCGGTCTTGGCTCCCCTCCTATTTAACATCTATACGTACGATCTTCCTTCCATGATTTCCAGAAACTTTGTTTATGCTGATGATTTAGCATTGTTGCACTCTTCTGGAAACTGGAAGAACTTGAAAGGGACTTTAAGCCAAGACATGTCCACACTTTCAGCGTATCTCCAGACTTGGAGGTTGAAGCTCAGTCACACTAAGACGGTGACGGCAGCCTTTCACTTAAATAGCCGAGAGGCCAAACGTGAGCTAAAGGTCTACAACAACGTTAGACTTTTACCGTTCTGTCCAACGCCTGCTTACCTTGGGGTAAAACTGGACAGATCGCTCACGTTTCGTCATCATCTAGTGGCATTGCGCAAGAAACTATCCTCGCGCGTCACACTGCTGAGGCGACTCGTGGGCTCGGGATGGGGTGCTGGTGCTAAAACACTACGCATAGCCACCTTATCTCTAGTCCACTCAACAGCTGAGTACTGTGCGCCAGTCTGGTGTCACAGCGCTCACACTCGTCTCATTGACAGTGTCTTGAACGACGCCTTGCGCATAGTTATTGGATGCCTGCGTCCCACTCCAACAGACCACCTACCTGTACTCTCAGGCATCCAGCCAGCTGAGCTTCGCCGAATGGGAGCGACACTCTCCTTGGCTCATCGTGGATCTCTGGACCCTGATCATATCTTGTATGGTCTTTTAAGTGGGTCCTCAGATACTCGCCAAGTGAGACTAAGATCCAAACGCCCGTTTGTGCCAGCTGCGCGGAATCTTTTGAACAACCTTGCCAGACTTGGCATCCGCGCTTCTGAATGGACAAACCACAAATGGAAAACGGAGTATTGTGAAAATGCTTCCAGGCTCCGTGTTGTTGTGCCCGGGACCAGTGCCAGACCTGTTGGGATGGGCTTACCCCGAGCAGCTTGGGTTAAGCTCAACCGCCTGCGGACTGGTGTTGGGCGATTCCATTCGTCCATGCACAAATGGGGTCTCGCTCCTTCACCGAATTGCTAGTGTAGCGCCTCTGAGCAAATCGCAGACCATGTTCTAACAGCGTGCCCTATACATCGGGCACCACATGGAGCACGAGGTCTGACGGTTTTGGATAATGAAACTTGATGCTGGCTTAATAACATCACTGCCAGCATCTGATTCGGGCAGTACAGCGGCCTGGGGTATAAAAGGATAAACTCTCGGCCCCAGTCCTGTTTGTGTTCGACCTGGAGTAGATAACCTTCAAACGACGACGACAAAGAGGAAGTTTTTGAATTAAAGTTTTTAAACTATTATTATTAGAATTAGAATTTTAAAGTTCTACCCACACCCAAAGTTGTCAAATGAGACGCTGCATCTGAAAATTCGATGCTGTTAAATGTTATTGATAAAAAAAGTAAATCTTGCGTGCGCATTTTTTTGCTAGTCATAAAACGTATAAATGCAGTACATGCGAACAATGGCTGCTACCCCATTTTAAAAAACTTTGGTTTATTGAAACTTTCTGTCGCTAAGATACGAAATCAAAGCGAGTTAGTTGACACTCGATGGCGCCGTAGCTCAGTTGGTTGAAACACCTGCTTGGTGATCGATAGGTTGCTAGTTTTCAGCGCGATAAGTAAATAGAAGTAACCAAATTAAGGGTTTCAAAAAAAACAGTAAGAAATATCTCCCTATAAGGAGAAGTAGTTTATCCCACGCAGTGCCCTAGCCTGACTGAAGATTGTGACAGCGCTTTAAAAAAAACTTTGTTTTGGCACGGAGTAATGTTTGTATCCGGGAAAAAAATACAAATAATTTCTTAAAAACTCTTTTCGATCGTCCAGTCAGAAGTCTACAACAACAGTTAACCGCTGTGAAAACGTGTGAAAAGAACAGCTTTTTGATAAACATACAGAAAAAATTTTCAAACTATTTTCATTGGTGCAAAAATCATATTCTGAAGCAAGTAGGTCTAGCTCAGTTGTTTTCAACCGGTGGTCCATGGCGCTATTTTCAGTGGGTGACAGAGCGTAAATCAGAATGAAAGCAATATGAGACTTGTATAATGTCATTATGATCGCGAAATCGGAAACAAATTCCAAGCGAAGACTTTTTTTCGAGATCAGTATGTTTTTGAGACGAAAGTTGAGAAATCGCAGACAAATTCCAAGTGAATAACTTTTTTTTAGAGATCACCAGATTTTTACGACAAAAATTACTGTAAATTGTGTTCACCGAAGTGGGTCGTTAAGTTACCTTGGGTTGGAAAGTGGGCCAGGGTATGAAAAAGGTGGAAAACCACTGGTCTAGTTACCTAATTATAAGGAAAAGTTAATAAGACAAAATTTTAACTGTATTTTGCCTTACAGAGCTCATCAAAAAAACACCTTACAAGAAACCAACGCGAGAACACGTCTTATTATATTAATACAACAAAGTTTTAAAAAATTGACTTCATTGATTTTTGAAAGCTCTAAATAATTACAAAAAATAGAGTAGTTATAGCAGTTTATTGAAAGGCCTGATCTATACCTGGTTATACCCTCAGCGTACGTTTTCTTTATTTATTGAATTTCTTGCGCCGAGCGTGAACGTTCAGCGTAGGAAATTCGGTAAACAAAAAACGTTCGCCAAGAGTAGTAAAACGTAGCTAGGCCTTAATGCACCGTAAATCATATGATTAAAAAAAATTCGAGCCAATAAAGAAAATAATATTAACAATATGTATTCTCAAAATGCTGATCAAAACTGAAAAACTACTAATAAAAGTTATCTCTTTAATATTAAACAAAGCATACTTTGTAAAATTCATTTTGATATTTTCTGAGATATTGCTCATAAAAGCAGGTAAATGTTTTCTTATATATAGTTTAACAACAAAAAAGCCTCAAGTACAGAGCGCTTGTTTACGGACTCATTGATGTTTTGTCCGCCAAGGAAAAAACTGTTACGTAACGTAGACAGAATATACTGTAGATAAAAAATGTTTAAATTAAGAAAACAATTTGAGGTTTATTTGTTTCAAGTTGTTCCAAAAAGAAACCGAATCCAGAGCTGAGGTATCGATGTAAAAAACTTTCTATTGTATTTTCTGGCATGCTGACGTGGAAAGTCAAGCATTCAGGCTTTGATCTGGGTTATGAAGTCTTCTACACCCAGGCAAGCTAAAGCATAGAGCCCTTTAAGCCATCGTTTGGCAAATAAGAACAAGTTTGTTTCTGAGCATGAGCAACCTTTTTTTTATCGCAAAAGAAGCAGCTCAGAGTAACTTTCAGAGGAAATTACGCAAAACCATTGCAATGACACAATGCCTGATATAACCAATCAGCCGAGAAAACAATAACAAAGAATTCTTTAAACTGTATGACGTCGAGTTAACTTGAAAAAAACATCAATAGTAAAACTGTATGACGTAAAATCAACCGAACCAAAAACACTTCTATTTTCTTTTTATTTTTATACAAATTCAATTAAAAATCTAAATTCTCTCAAAAAAATTAGTTGTTTTACGAAGTCACACTACAAGAGCTTTTGTTGAATTAAAAAACTTAATTTTGGTAAAACCTAGTACTTACTGTACGTAATATAACTTTTGTGTTTTTTTTGTTTTGGTCAAAGTTTTTCAACCAAGGAATTTTAAAGAGGCCCATATACGCTACACATTGAATCTTTTAGTAGATTTTAACTATTCTTAGCCTATATATACAGTATACAAACAATTCAATTTTACCAATGTTTAACTTTTATAACATTTTGTTTAAATTTTATAAAAAAACATTCGAAGAAAATACATAGATCTTATTGTACAAAATTTTGATTTTGTGCTACATGTTGCTTCGAGACAGTTGCAAGTAATAAATTTTTTAAAGTTAAAAAAACTTTCAAGGAAAAACCATTACCAGTTAATTTCGATTTAGTTGTGCCAGATCAACACATAAAGTAACAAGGAGAAAAAAAAGACCTTATATTTGATAAATGTTTAACTTCACAACGAAAATCGTTTGACCACATTCCACTTATCAGTGCTGTATGAACGTCTTAAAAACATTCACATCATTCCACTTAAAAACAAGTAAACTAAGAATTTAACAGTACGTTTGGAAAGTTGTCTATAGTTTACTTCGGAAAACAAATCACTTCTTTTTTTTCTTGATGTTAAACGTCGATAAAAACACATTATGTATTCGCCGCAATTTTTACATGATGAAAAGAAAGAATTTTATTTCTGTCAAACGACTCGAAGTTAATCAAATATAAAAAGAGAATAGAAAAAAATAATTTAAAAAGAGAATAGAGAAAAAAAATTCTAGATTGCGAGTTGCTCAAAACTTACATATTGAAAATGTTACTTAAATCGGAAATAATTTTTACAGGCTTAGTGTAATCGCAGTTTTCTAATCAATAAACATTTTTTGAGTAAAACATCGTTTTCCACTGTTACAGTGAAGCGAAAGTAAAATCCATATAATAGGTCAACAATTTTTTGTTGCATTTTTCTTTTTGGGTATGCTCATTATAAACCCAACCTCTAATTAAATATTTCAAGCATGACTTTTTTCATAATTCCACAAATCCTGATAAGAAAGAAAACTGAAAATTAAGTAGTACACTAAATGATGGCTTTAGTACGGAGCAAATGGAGTGGCCGCATCAGGACCAACGTTCCCTCTAAGAGCTTGCTTAGTGTGCGCGGAATGGCGGAATGAAAGGCCGAGTGAGCAGTGGTGGATATTTAAATTTAGGGACCCGAGGCAAGGATTTTAAAAAAAAAAGGAGTTTGGAGTTTCTTCTCCAAAAATCAAGGTGTTCTCTAAAAAAAAAAGATCTTCACTTCGATTTCCCAACTGATTTTCCTTTTTAGTTTCCGATCAAGGTGTTCTCTAAAAAAAAAAAGAAGGTCTTCATCTAGAATCGATCTCTCTATTTCCCAGTTTTTGTCCCGACTTTTCGGAGCGGAGACTTTTTTTTAGAGAACATCTTGATTCCAGGAACAAAATAGGGAAACCAGTGACAAAATCGAAGTGAAGACCTTTTTTTTTGGAGAACACCTCGGGTTTGGGAGCAAAATAGGGAATTTAGAGATGATACCAAAGAGAAAACCTTTTTTTAGCGATCATCATGATTTTTGGACTAAAAACTGAAAGATGAGATGAAAGCTATTTGAATATCCACCACTGTGTAGAGCTTGCTTCTGATTGAAAGCACGTATTTAGCTTGTCTTGCCAACATTTATGCAGTGCGCGGCAAAACGAAAGTGCTGCGCGGGGGTTCTAAAAGTACTGCGCGGCCCTGCAGCCTTCCTGTCTGCATATTAACTTTAGGACAAAAATAGGGATAATGTACTCGATTGAAAGTGATGATTTTTTTTAGAGATCACAATATTTTTGAGACAAAAATGAAGATTTTGGACATTGATTAAAAGTGATGATCTTTTTTTTGGAGATCACTATATTTTGGGGACAATAAAAATCTTGGCACACTACAAAGTGGCCCCCTATCTTGCACTGGCTTTCTCTCCCTTTTGTAAAGCCATCACTGAGTACACTCCCGATCATTTGTCTAAGAGTTTTGTAAACATTTTAAAGGTTTTTTTCGACGTAAATCAAAAAATTTTTATAATAAACACAACTGATGAAGCGGTCTAATAAACTTGAATACTTGCGTGTGTTGAAGGCAAGGTAGAATCGCATTTTAAATCAGTGATTTTAAAACTTTTTAACTCATGGCCTAA
Source organism: Diplosoma virens (assembly GCA_963680785.1). Classification (NCBI taxonomy): domain Eukaryota; kingdom Metazoa; phylum Chordata; class Ascidiacea; order Aplousobranchia; family Didemnidae; genus Diplosoma; species Diplosoma virens. Next base: position 26,451,929 of record OY796894.1, read on the forward strand.
TTTTAATTTAACCGCAAATTCTGGCCTTCTCATTACTAAATAGATTGCGATGACTAAAAAAGGCCTTTATAACAATTAAAACGCCAAAAAGAATTTTTGTTTATTTATTGAAGTTTAAACCTGCATCTAACTTAGTATTCGTCAAAAACACTGTCTGAAACGTCAAAATCCAACTAATTTTAAATTTATTCACTTGGGACTGGTCTCTGATTTCTCGTATTAGTAATCTGTAAAGGGGGCCACGGCACAATGCTTCCCTTTAAATACACTACTGCTTACTAATATAATCTTTGTCACCCAAAACGGGGCACTGCCCACACTTCGGAAACCACCATTTTAAACAAAAAAAGGAAAAAGACAAAACTCTACGATAAACATACTATTTTTATAATTTCAATACATTTTTACTATATTTTTGTAATTTCAATAAAACAAAAAAATTTGGACTTTTTTGCAATTTCAAATTTATTTTCATCTTTCAAAAAAACTGTACTAACTTTAAATTCTTTATCTATTCGTATAGCAACTTCTTGAATTAAAGTAGCTATATGTAAAATATCTTTTAGAAATATTACCCTTAAATTTACTGATAAATTTATCAAATCCTTTGTATCGATGAATAAGTTTAACATGTAAAAAATTAAATAAAAGTTATAATAAATTTTTGAAATATGATTATTTTTGACCGACGCCGATAAGTTTCAACAAAACCTAGATCAGCTTCTGCATCAAAATTCGCTTTCAGAAATCTCAAATTAATATTTTTAAAAAGCAAAACTCAGCAACATAAGACTTTTGAAGTCACTAATTTGGACCGTGACCAACTCATACTACTTGAACATCAAGTGCGAAATAGGGTGGGGCCGAAAATATTACTCAATTCGAAAACTTTTTACAGTAACGCTTCATTGATCGAGGGGTTTCCTTCGCGATTTCAACTTAAACTTTCTTATGGCAAGGTATTTTACGGCCCAGCGGCTAACCACTGATGCAATCCTTGCTTGACACTATTTAGACTTTTTTTTGTATAAACTTTTTTCAATTGATGTTCTAAACATTAAGTTCAACAAACAGCCGCTTTTTTAAAAGAAAATAATACGTAATTTTAATTGATTTTACACATTTTCTTCTTGTTGTAGTGGTTTTACCTTAAAAAGATTTGATCTGTTTCCTACGTAAGATGCTGAATATTAAATTAGGTTTTTTACATCAACATGCAGCCTAAAGTTTTCATTGTTTAAAAAAAAACGATTACATGTTTCATTTAATTTTGGACTAAAATTTACCAGAATAATTTCGACGAGCTAACTCACGTATACTGTACACGGTCACTAAATCATCAATACTAACAAACATATGCTTGGGGTCAGCAGCAGTTGACAGCAGTTCCATCCAGTTCTTCTTCCAATTTTATACAAAAAGAGACATATTGAATTCAATCAAAGTAGAAATTGAACAAAACCTTTTTATTTAAATGAAAATTAAAAAATTGGTGCTTTATTGTTTTAAATGATTTTTTGTTTATTTCATGGTAATATGTATGACTTTAACCTCTTATTGGGGTTTATAGAGAATAGCAGAGATTTGCAAAACCTTTTACATGATCGTAAAACATCACAACAAATTATTGGAAAATGCAATGAGTAATAAATTTTTTTGGCGAGTAGGAAAAATTAAAGTTCCTAAATCAATTTTAGAGTTAGTTGTCCCGAAATTTTTGATATAAAAAAGAAACAAATTTTTTGGTTTTAAAATATAACAAAGTCGAAGGAAATTCAAGATTGCTTTTGTTAAGTGATAAGTTTATTTCGGTAATGTTTTTTTTAAAAGTTATCAACCTTTTATTACAGCCTGGGACAAAAGTTTAAGACCACCTTTGGAAAAAGGCACATTTTAGAAAAAAGCTTCTTAATCACCTAATACTAAATATTCTTGTGTCAAAATGCATATTTAATTTTTGGATATAAACCTTATCACACATTAATTTTTAATTTTTACTTTCGTTCAATTTTTTAAATGTTTAGCTTAAAAATACAAAATTTTGAACCACAAAAATTGGCAAAAAATCTAGCAGTTAACGTTGAAAAACGTATTCAATTTACCGGTCGTTGCATAATGAAGGTCTCAGAACGTGAAATATCAAGGCAGATGAAAGTTAGAAAAACTGCTGTACCTAACACTATCAAAAAAATTTCAAAAAATAAGTACTTTCAAGGACAGCAAAAAAACAGGCCGTCTGAGCATTTTTAGTAGTGGAAATAAACGTTTTATTAGGAAGAGAGTGAGTCAATTCCCTTAGAGCTCCGCTGAAAAAAATACAAGCTAAAATGGCACAAGGAAGCTTCAAAATTAGTAAAAAAACAATTTTAGTAGTAGTTCGTAGTTCGTAGTAGTAGTTTCAAAATTAGTAAAAAAACAACAGTAGTTCGTACGCACTACACGCACTGCTTTCAGCGTGACAAATTAAAACTTCAGCAATAAATTCGATTTTTTGAAAATTTGCCTTCACAGTTTTTGCATCAAATTCCACCTGATTGGTTGGCAATCAGCAAGCTACATTAAACAAATATACAAGTATATCGGCACGCTAATATTTTCAAATGGAAAAAAAACTTAATTGTACATTTTAAGGTTGTAGTTCCATAAATATTTAAAAAACTTCTGCTTGAGGCAAAGCCATCCAACTCAAACCCTGATTGACTTAATCTTGATTTTAGATCAGTAGTTCCTAAACCAAAGGTTCTTGGACGCCTAAGGGTCCAAAGCAACCTATCGAGGGAGTCTAGAGGATTTTTCAATTGAAAAATAATTTTTTATTTAAGCTGCATTCCATTTCGCCTCAAAGCATTCTAATGGTATGCTTTGTTGGTGGTCTTTATTTCATTTTTCGCAAAACTTTTTAGACTGAGGTTTCAAATACTTTCACAAAATTAACCAAGTGGTCCACGTGTTCCAACGACTTTAAAAACCATGTTCTAGATCGCTTTATAAAAGGAAATTTAGAGGTGACTCTTAATTTTTTTGAAATAAAAGACAAAAAATCAACTTTGTAATTTATTTTCTGTTTAATTTGTACAGTAACTTCGCCTATGATTAGTAAACTACGCAAAAGGATTTTTATTAATTTTTATTTTTTAATCGACATTAACTTGTTTAATTGAAAACCAGCGTATACAACTAGAATCTATACCAAAGCTGCCCAACCTGCGGCCCGCGAAGCCCGCATGTGGCCCATGAAATACCCCAGTAATATGCCAGTGTGGTGATCAACAACAATCAATTTATTTTTGAAAACATCTTCCAAAATTTTGTAATTTGATATTTTGCAACAACCATCAATATTAAAAAAAAGCAGATGAACTAGGGCAGTGCTTCTCAATCTTTTTTTGTGACGACCCAAATGCTAAGCGAAAATAGAGAGCAAAGATTTGGCGACCCAATCTTTTTACAAACTTCATTTTAAATTTGTCTCGGATTTCTAAATCAGCGAAACCACTATCGAATCACAACAAAAATGATTCAATTTTTACACAACTACAGGCGATCCAATCAAATTTATCGGCGCCCCCTTTCGGGATCGCAACCTTGGGGTTGAGAAGTATTAAACTAGGGTGTAGAAAATTTTCTTCAGTTTAAAAATTCTGTTGGAGTTATACATACTATCAACGTTTTTGTATGTTTAAAATGTTTTTGAAGTTATCTTAAAAATTGTAAGCTTCTGCACATGTTTCTATCGAATATCAGCTGTTGCTTTACAGTTGCTAGACTGCAAAATAGAAAAACATAATTTTTCGAGATGCTTTGCCTTTATAATTTTAGGACTACAGAAAATTCGATTATATTGATGTCACAAGTGCAAAAATAATGTTGTAAGCGCATAAAAACTAAACTGTTACTATGTTTGTTCACATTGAAAGCGTTTGTGGAAAAAGCTAGCGAAAAGCCTATTTTCGCTCTGCTTTTAGAAATGGTCCGCTTTCCGCTTGCTTTTTCCGTAAAAGCTTTCAGTATAACCCAAGCCAAAGAGTTGTATTTCCGCTAAGCACGAAAAATTTTGTGCTTTGGCGATTCATCTACGCCAGTGGCTTTCAAACGTTTTAGCAAAGCGGATCGATCCCTTTTGCTTCTTTAAAATAATGACGGATCCCCGTTAATTTTTAAAACTAAGAAAATTTAGTGCAAAACTTAGGCAAATATGAACGACAACGATGAGTTGTCAGCAGAATCGGAAATATTTCAACTAATCATAATGGTAAGCCAATAAATTTGTACCAAATGGAAAAAAAGGGGCTTCAATATTAAAACTACAGCATTTTACGGTGACCCCTAAAAAATTGCTGACGGCCGAAGGCTAGGTGGAACCCAGTTTTTAGAACCATTAGTCTACTGTCTACGCTTTCTGCTTTTAGTGCAAACATTTTTTTGTTTTGCATTCTCAAGCTTTCAGCCATGTCTTAAGCTTCACCAAATTATTCTCGCTTTGCTTTTTCCGCAAACGCTTTCAGCCTGAACAAAGAAATAATGTAAGTTGATTTTTTTGCAAAGTTTGAAATACTCTTAACCAAATTTTGCGTTGCTAAATGAGGCCGAAGACTCTGACAAATCTCTTATGACAGCTACATCAAAGGCAGCATTGTTGCTTTGTAAAAGCAATAGCATTTCGTAATTTGGAAAAGTGAACTAACTGTAGCTACGCTTTTTCTTATTCGATAGCACGACATAGTCAAAACCCTTTAAACCACACCTAAGTAAGCACTTCAATAGAATTTATTATTTTTGCTCAATATGTTATAGTGCTTTTGTAAGTTTTCATCATATATTTTAAAAAGACTATGAACCGCCCGTGTTGATAAGGGATGGACTGACGCGTAACGAACGGAAGAATAGACTGGACAAAATAAAAGAATTATTAAAAAAAAGCGATATTTCCAATTGAGAAGAATCTCATGATTATGAGCAGTCATGCGTTCTTGGATTTCTAAAAAGCTTCAATGCCCTATGCCACACTCGAGCGATTTCAGCCAACCCTTGATTTGTGGCTTTTTTAAGCCTTGAACCGCCATGTTTCCAGCAAGCAAGTGATGCAATTTTGTATAGGAACGGCTAACCCCAGTTCGAGTAAAGAGATCGTGCTTCAACAATCAGAATCGAGGACAGCAGTGTGGGATGAGAATTGGAAAACAACAGTGGATTAAGTTTTGATTCACGGAAGAGAAGTGTCCAACTCGTGAACGACCAAGAAATTCTTCGCTAAAACGGACATTTTTCAATAGCTTTTAAAAGATATTTTAAACGAGTAAAACAGTCTTATAAAAAAAGTTAGGATAAAATTACAGTGAACAAGGTCATATGAAGGCAACTAACAAGGAGGGCATTTAATCAAAAAATAACAACGTAAGCTTTCGGTTGATTAATTTTTTTCTTCCTGACAGAGGCATGCTTTGCTTATTACTGTTTGCCGTAGAATCAGTCTTTTTTTCTATAGAGTGTTGCGCCATAAAAAGTCAATAAAGATACAGTAAACTGCAATTTGACATTACGCAAATTCCAACAAAACAATGTAAATAAAACGTCCATCTTCGACGACCGGCTTTCTTTGTTCTACGCTTTCCTGGCGCTAAGGTGTGACATTAAAACCCCAAAACAATAAAATTTGCGGTAGGTGCACCCACATATGTGTTTGAAAGCGGAATTAAAGAAATTACTTTGAAAGTTAGAAAATCGCTCAATTAAAACGAAAAAAAAGTCATATTTTTTACGTCAACATTTATTGAAATGTAATTATCAAGTGGTTTTCAAAGTGATTGATATCGGGCCCCAAGGGTCAATTGGACCATCCAGGGGTCGATAAGTAACTGCTTAGGTCTACTAGACCAATAAAGACTCCAATTTAAAATAAAGTCCCGTTAATTGGGCAAAACTCATTTAAGACACATTGAAGTGGAAAAAATGGTGTGCTACATTGACAGTTATTTTTTATGTTACGCTTACATTTGCATGATTCAGGGGTGAGAAACTTGATTGCAGTCGTGGGCCGCACCCCAAAATTTAAAAAATAGGTGCAGGCCACATTAAACTTTTTGTTTATTTAAAAAAAAGGTAGTTCTTGACAGACCATGCTTCTTCATCTGGTTTATCATGCCAAGACCTCATTCATCATAATCCCAAAAATTTATTTAACTTTTACGCCAAATTTGAAGTGAAGACCAAGAAAACCAGTATCCCGGTCCCCCAACCATACGGGGGCCACAGGTTTTTTCACTTTTTTAATTATATTAGAAGCGAATTTATGGATTTTTCTTAATTTTGTGATGAATTTTACGAAAAAACTGCTCAAATTTGTTTTGTCGTTTTTTTTCTTTCAATTAGTATGTAACTGTTAGGTCAGGCTAAGGGGTCGATAGAAAATTTTATATTAAAATTGAAATTTGACGAGAAAAAAATTTAAGAACCTTTGATTTAATAAAAAGAAAACCCTAACTGCAAACTCAAGTTTGTGTCAAATGCATCATTAATGCTTCAGTGAACTGTTAGTATTAACACGCTTCGGTGGAAAACTAAACAACTTTTTATCCAAGATCATTCAAACAAGCAACTAACGACAGGCTTAATTTGTCCTTGTTATCACTTAACACGTGAGGCTGATGTTGATCCAGTCTGAACAAGTCGAAACTTAAAACAGCCTGGAAAGCTACCAGAAACTTTGTTCATGTTATGGCACATAAAACCAGTTATGGATTCGAAAATTACTTATACAAATTTTTATCGAAGACAGCAGCACAATTTTACTTATACTCTTGAATTATCTGATCAATTTGGACAAAACATAAATCTTTCTCTAACATTTTAAGCCAAAATTTCTTTTTTTTCAAAAATGGTAAAATGAATTTCCATTTATAAAAATACATTTAGATCATAAAACATAAAAATTATTCAATTAAAACTGTTGTTCAAGTTATTAAGGCACTACGAAAAAGTTAAAACTTACTGTATTTATAAACCTACAACAAATTATTTTTTATTTTGGTCTAGTAAACGTATCAATAACGTTTATAAATCAAACAAAGATTAAAACTAGCGACTCGTAATAAATTCAAAGCGTTTCAAAAATAAAATTAGCAAAACCAAAAAAAATTATAATAACACTAACCATTTTATTGTGTCTTTTTATGCCGATCCTTCGTGCTGTAATTTTAACTATGTGCATCTAATTGCCTTTGTGCAGCATATTAATCAGAATAATTTACAGTCTTTCCCGCAACATTAGCGCTTATAAAAAACAAATTTCCTTTGACATTCCTATTTTTGAGGCGATTATTCGAAAATCAATACGTAAATTTATTCACACATGCATGACTTCAATCAACCATTTGATAAATTCTTAAATAAATTTCGATAAATTCTATTCTTCCAAATAATTTTACTGTTTTTGTCAAATTTTATATTTAGAAGATACACAATTTGATTTTGAAAAGTCTGATTATTTATATGATTTCTTATGTTTTGTTTGTCTATGACATTGTAAAAGAGCAGTCTATATCTGATGTACCTCTAACTAAAAATATTATTAAAGAAGCTCTTATTAAAAATAACAAATAACGAAAAAGTTTGGAAGAAAGAAAAAAGAATGTTATGATAATTAATGTTTTTAAATCTTTAAACTGTTGCCCATGAAGAAGTGAAACTTACAGATTAAATTTTAATCAGAAGAATTATCCAACTACATTGATGAAAGCATATTAGAAGATAAAAATGAAATTACTAAAATATATACATTAGGTAGAAGAAAATGTAATACGACCAATCAGGATCAGTTCAAACAATGAAAAGGCAAAAAGGAAGCTCAATACTCGCCAAGTGAGACTAAGATCCAAACGCCCGTTTGTGCCAGCTGCGCGGAATCTTTTGAACAACCTTGCCAGACTTGGCATCCGCGCTTCTGAATGGACAAACCACAAATGGAAAATGGAGTATTGTGAAAATGCTTCCAGGCTCCGTGTTGTTGTGCCCGGGACCAGTGCCAGACCTGTTGGGATGGGCTTACCCCGAGCAGCTTGGGTTAAGCTCAACCGCCTGCGGACTGGTGTTGGGCGATTCCATTCTTCCATGCACAAATGGGGTCTCGCTCCTTCACTGAATTGCAAGTGTGGCGCCTCTGAGCAAACCGCAGACCATGTTCTAACAGCGTGCCCTATACATCGGGCACCACATGGAGCACGAGGTCTGACGGTTTTGGATAACGAAACTCGATGCTGGCTTAATAACATCACTGCCAGCATCTGATTCGGGCAGTACAGCGGCCTGGGGTATAAAAGGATAAACCCTCGGCCCCAGTCCTGTTTGTGTTCGACCTGGAGTAGATAACCTTCAAACGACGACGACAAAGAGGAAGTTTTTGAATTAAAGTTTTTAAACTATTATTATTAGAATTAGAATTTTAAAGTTCTACCCACACCCAAAGTTGTCAAATGAGACGCTGCATCTGAAAATTCGATGCTGTTAAATGTTATTGATAAAAAAAGTAAATCTTGCGTGCGCATTTTTTTGCTAGTCATAAAACGTATAAATGCAGTACATGCGAACAATGGCTGCTACCCCAGTTAAAGAGCTTTGGTTTATTGAAACTTTCTGTCGCTAAGATACGAAATCAAAGCGAGTTAGTTGACACTCGATGGCGCCGTAGCTCAGTTGGTTGAAACACCTGCTTGGTGATCGATAGGTTGCTAGTTTTCAGCGCGATAAGTAAATAGAAGTAAGCAAATTAAGGGTTTCAAAAAAAACAGTAAGAAATATCTCCCTATAAGAAGTAGTTTATCCCACGCAGTGCCCTAGCCTGACTGAAGATTGTGACAGCGCTTTAAAAAAAACTTTGTTTTGGCACGGAGTAATGTTTGTATCCGGGAAAAAAATACAAATAATTTCTTAAAAACTCTTTTCGATCGTCCAGTCAGAAGTCTACAACAACAGTTAACCGCTGTGAAAACGTGTGAAAAGAACAGCTTTTTGATAAACATACAGAAAAAATTTTCAAACTATTTTCATTGGTGCAAAAATCATATTCTGAAGCAAGTAGGTCTAGCTCAGTTGTTTTCAACCGGTGGTCCATGGCGCTATTTTCAGTGGGTGACAGAGCGTAAATCAGAATGAAAGCAATATGAGACTTGTATAATGTCATTATGATCGCGAAATCGGAAACAAATTCCAAGCGAAGACTTTTTTTCGAGATCAGTATGTTTTTGAGACGAAAGTTGAGAAATCACAGACAAATTCCAAGTGAAAACCTTTTTTTTAGAGATCAGTATGGTTTTGGAACGAAAATTGAGAAATCGCACACAAATTCCAAGTGAATAACTTTTTTTTAGAGATCACCAGATTTTTACGACAAAAATTACTGTAAATTGTGTTCACCGAAGTGGGTCGTTAAGTTACCTTGGGTTGGAAAGTGGGCCAGGGTATGAAAAAGGTGGAAAACCACTGGTCTAGTTACCTAATTATAAGGAAAAGTTAATAAGACAAAATTTTAACTGTATTTTGCCTTACAGAGCTCATCAAAAAAACACCTTACAAGAAACCAACGCGAGAACACGTCTTATTATATTAATACAACAAAGTTTTAAAAAATTGACTTCATTGATTTTTGAAAGCTCTAAATAATTACAAAAAATAGAGTAGTTATAGCAGTTTATTGAAAGGCCTGATCTATACCTGGTTATACCCTCAGCGTACGTTTTCTTTATTTATTGAATTTCTTGCGCCGAGCGTGAACGTTCAGCGTAGGAAATTCGGTAAACAAAAAACGTTCGCCAAGAGTAGTAAAACGTAGCTAGGCCATAATGCACCGTAAATCATATGATTAAAAAAAATTCGAGCCAATAAAGAAAATAATATTAACAATATGTATTCTCAAAATGCTGATCAAAACTGAAAAACTACTAATAAAAGTTATCTCTTTAATATTAAACAAAGCATACTTTGTAAAATTCATTTTGATATTTTCTGAGATATTGCTCATAAAAGCAGGTAAATGTTTTCTTATATATAGTTTAACAACAAAAAAGCCTCAAGTACAGAGCGCTTGTTTACGGACTCATTGATGTTTTGTCCGCCAAGGAAAAAACTGTTACGTAACGTAGACAGAATATACTGTAGATAAAAAATGTTTAAATTAAGAAAACAATTTGAGGTTTATTTGTTTCAAGTTGTTCCAAAAAGAAACCGAATCCAGAGCTGAGGTATCGATGTAAAAAACTTTCTATTGTATTTTCTGGCATGCTGACGTGGAAAGTCAAGCATTCAGGCTTTGATCTGGGTTATGAAGTCTTCTACACCCAGGCAAGCTAAAGCATAGAGCCCTTTAAGCCATCGTTTGGCAAATAAGAACAAGTTTGTTTCTGAGCATGAGCAACCTTTTTTTTATCGCAAAAGAAGCAGCTCAGAGTAACTTTCAGAGGAAATTACGCAAAACCATTGCAATGACACAATGCCTGATATAACCAATCAGCCGAGAAAACAATAACAAAGAATTCTTTAAACTGTATGACGTCGAGTTAACTTGAAAAAAACATCAATAGTAAAACTGTATGACGTAAAATCAACCGAACCAAAAACACTTCTATTTTCTTTTTATTTTTATACAAATTCAATTAAAAATCTAAATTCTCTCAAAAAAATTAGTTGTTTTACGAAGTCACACTACAAGAGCTTTTGTTGAATTAAAAAACTTAATTTTGGTAAAACCTAGTACTTACTGTACGTAATATAACTTTTGTGTTTTTTTTGTTTTGGTCAAAGTTTTTCAACCAAGGAATTTTAAAGAGGCCCATATACGCTACACATTGAATCTTTTAGTAGATTTTAACTATTCTTAGCCTATATATACAGTATACAAACAATTCAATTTTACCAATGTTTAACTTTTATAACATTTTGTTTAAATTTTATAAAAAAACATTCGAAGAAAATACATAGATCTTATTGTACAAAATTTTGATTTTGTGCTACATGTTGCTTCGAGACAGTTGCAAGTAATAAATTTTTTAAAGTTAAAAAAACTTTCAAGGAAAAACCATTACCAGTTAATTTCGATTTAGTTGTGCCAGATCAACACATAAAGTAACAAGGAGAAAAAAAAGACCTTATATTTGATAAATGTTTAACTTCACAACGAAAATCGTTTGACCACATTCCACTTATCAGTGCTGTATGAACGTCTTAAAAACATTCACATCATTCCACTTAAAAACAAGTAAACTAAGAATTTAACAGTACGTTTGGAAAGTTGTCTATAGTTTACTTCGGAAAACAAATCACTTCTTTTTTTTCTTGATGTTAAACGTCGATAAAAACACATTATGTATTCGCCGCAATTTTTACATGATGAAAAGAAAGAATTTTATTTCTGTCAAACGACTCGAAGTTAATCAAATATAAAAAGAGAATAGAAAAAAATAATTTAAAAAGAGAATAGAGAAAAAAAATTCTAGATTGCGAGTTGCTCAAAACTTACATATTGAAAATGTTACTTAAATCGGAAATAATTTTTACAGGCTTAGTGTAATCGCAGTTTTCTAATCAATAAACATTTTTTGAGTAAAACATCGTTTTCCACTGTTACAGTGAAGCGAAAGTAAAATCCATATAATAGGTCAACAATTTTTTGTTGCATTTTTCTTTTTGGGTATGCTCATTATAAACCCAACCTCTAATTAAATATTTCAAGCATGACTTTTTTCATAATTCCACAAATCCTGATAAGAAAGAAAACTGAAAATTAAGTAGTACACTAAATGATGGCTTTAGTACGGAGCAAATGGAGTGGCCGCATCAGGACCAACGTTCCCTCTAAGAGCTTGCTTAGTGTGCGCGGAATGGCGGAATGAAAGGCCGAGTGAGCAGTGGTGGATATTTAAATTTAGGGACCCGAGGCAAGGATTTTAAAAAAAAAAGGAGTTTGGAGTTTCTTCTCCAAAAATCAAGGTGTTCTCTAAAAAAAAAAAGATCTTCACTTCGATTTCCCAACTGATTTTCCTTTTTAGTTTCCGATCAAGGTGTTCTCTAAAAAAAAAAAGAAGGTCTTCATCTAGAATCGATCTCTCTATTTCCCAGTTTTTGTCCCGACTTTTCGGAGCGGAGACTTTTTTTTAGAGAACATCTTGATTCCAGGAACAAAATAGGGAAACCAGTGACAAAATCGAAGTGAAGACCTTTTTTTTTGGAGAACACCTCGGGTTTGGGAGCAAAATAGGGAATTTAGAGATGATACCAAAGAGAAAACCTTTTTTTAGCGATCATCATGATTTTTGGACTAAAAACTGAAAGATGAGATGAAAGCTATTTGAATATCCACCACTGTGTAGAGCTTGCTTCTGATTGAAAGCACGTATTTAGCTTGTCTTGCCAACATTTATGCAGTGCGCGGCAAAACGAAAGTGCTGCGCGGGGGTTCTAAAAGTACTGCGCGGCCCTGCAGCCTTCCTGTCTGCATATTAACTTTAGGACAAAAATAGGGATAATGTACTCGATTGAAAGTGATGATTTTTTTTAGAGATCACAATATTTTTGAGACAAAAATGAAGATTTTGGACATTGATTAAAAGTGATGATCTTTTTTTTGGAGATCACTATATTTTGGGGACAATAAAAATCTTGGCACACTACAAAGTGGCCCCCTATCTTGCACTGGCTTTCTCTCCCTTTTGTAAAGCCATCACTGAGTACACTCCCGATCATTTGTCTAAGAGTTTTGTAAACATTTTAAAGGTTTTTTTCGACGTAAATCAAAAAATTTTTATAATAAACACAACTGATGAAGCGGTCTAATAAACTTGAATACTTGCGTGTGTTGAAGGCAAGGTAGAATCGCATTTTAAATCAGTGATTTTAAAACTTTTTAACTCATGGCCTAATTTTAATTTAACCGCAAATTCTGGCCTTCTCATTACTAAATAGATTGCGATGACTAAAAAAGGCCTTTATAACAATTAAAACGCCAAAAAGAATTTTTGTTTATTTATTGAAGTTTAAACCTGCATCTAACTTAGTATTCGTCAAAAACACTGTCTGAAACGTCAAAATCCAACTAATTTTAAATTTATTCACTTGGGACTGGTCTCTGATTTCTCGTATTAGTAATCTGTAAAGGGGGCCACGGCACAATGCTTCCCTTTAAATACACTACTGCTTACTAATATAATCTTTGTCACCCAAAACGGGGCACTGCCCACACTTCGGAAACCACCATTTTAAACAAAAAAAGGAAAAAGACAAAACTCTACGATAAACATACTATTTTTATAATTTCAATACATTTTTACTATATTTTTGTAATTTCAATAAAACAAAAAAATTTGGACTTTTTTGCAATTTCAAATTTATTTTCATCTTTCAAAATAACTGTACTAACTTTAAATTCTTTATCTATTCGTATAGCAACTTCTTGAATTAAAGTAGCTATATGTAAAATATCTTTTAGAAATATTACCCTTAAATTTACTGATAAATTTATCAAATCCTTTGTATCGATGAATAAGTTTAACATGTAAAAAATTAAATAAAAGTTATAATAAATTTTTGAAATATGATTATTTTTGACCGACGCCGATAAGTTTCAACAAAACCTAGATCAGCTTCTGCATCAAAATTCGCTTTCAGAAATCTCAAATTAATATTTTTAAAAAGCAAAACTCAGCAACATAAGACTTTTGAAGTCACTAATTTGGACCGTGACCAACTCATACTACTTGAACATCAAGTGCGAAATAGGGTGGGGCCGAAAATATTACTCAATTCGAAAACTTTTTACAGTAACGCTTCATTGATCGAGGGGTTTCCTTCGCGATTTCAACTTAAACTTTCTTATGGCAAGGTATTTTACGGCCCAGCGGCTAACCACTGATGCAATCCTTGCTTGACACTATTTAGACTTTTTTTTGTATAAACTTTTTTCAATTGATGTTCTAAACATTAAGTTCAACAAACAGCCGCTTTTTTAAAAGAAAATAATACGTAATTTTAATTGATTTTACACATTTTCTTCTTGTTGTAGTGGTTTTACCTTAAAAAGATTTGATCTGTTTCCTACGTAAGGTGCTGAATATTAAATTAGGTTTTTTACATCAACATGCAGCCTAAAGTTTTCATTGTTTAAAAAAAAACGATTACATGTTTCATTTAATTTTGGACTAAAATTTACCAGAATAATTTCGACGAGCTAACTCACGTATACTGTACACGGTCACTAAATCATCAATACTAACAAACATATGCTTGGGGTCAGCAGCAGTTGACAGCAGTTCCATCCAGTTCTTCTTCCAATTTTATACAAAAAGAGACATATTGAATTCAATCAAAGTAGAAATTGAACAAAACCTTTTTATTTAAATGAAAATTAAAAAATTGGTGCTTTATTGTTTTAAATGATTTTTTGTTTATTTCATGGTAATATGTATGACTTTAACCTCTTATTGGGGTTTATAGAGAATAGCAGAGATTTGCAAAACCTTTTACATGATCGTAAAACATCACAACAAATTATTGGAAAATGCAATGAGTAATAAATTTTTTTGGCGAGTAGGAAAAATTAAAGTTCCTAAATCAATTTTAGAGTTAGTTGTCCCGAAATTTTTGATATAAAAAAGAAACAAATTTTTTGGTTTTAAAATATAACAAAGTCGAAGGAAATTCAAGATTGCTTTTGTTAAGTGATAAGTTTATTTCGGTAATGTTTTTTTTAAAAGTTATCAACCTTTTATTACAGCCTGGGACAAAAGTTTAAGACCACCTTTGGAAAAAGGCACATTTTAGAAAAAAGCTTCTTAATCACCTAATACTAAATATTCTTGTGTCAAAATGCATATTTAATTTTTGGATATAAACCTTATCACACATTAATTTTTAATTTTTACTTTCGTTCAATTTTTTAAATGTTTAGCTTAAAAATACAAAATTTTGAACCACAAAAATTGGCAAAAAATCTAGCAGTTAACGTTGAAAAACGTATTCAATTTACCGGTCGTTGCATAATGAAGGTCTCAGAACGTGAAATATCAAGGCAGATGAAAGTTAGAAAAACTGCTGTACCTAACACTATCAAAAAAATTTCAAAAAATAAGTACTTTCAAGGACAGCAAAAAAACAGGCCGTCTGAGCATTTTTAGTAGTGGAAATAAACGTTTTATTAGGAAGAGAGTGAGTCAATTCCCTTAGAGTTCTGCTAAAAAAATACAAGCTAAAATGGCACAAGGAAGCTTCAAAATTAGTAAAAAAACAATTTTACTAATTTTGAAGCTTCCTTGTGCCATTTTAGCTTGTATTTTTTTCAGCGGAGCTCTAAGGGAATTGACTCACTCTCTTCCTAATAAAACGTTTATTTCCACTACTAAAAATGCTCGGACGGCCTGTTTTTTGCTGTCCTTGAAAGTACTTTTTTTGTGAAATTTTTGATAGTGTTAGGTACAGCAGTTTTTCTAACTTTCATCTGCCTTGATATTTCACGTTCTGAGACCTTCATTATGCAACGACCGGTAAATTGAATACGTTTTTCAACGTTAACTGCTAGATTTTTTGCCAATTTTCGTGGTTCAAAATTTTGTATTTTTAAGCTAAACATTTAAAAAATTGAACGAAAGTAAAAATTAAAAATTAATGTGTGATAAGGTTTATATCCAAAAATTAAATATGCATTTTGACACAAGAATATTTAGTATTAGGTGATTAAGAAGCTTTTTTCTAAAATGTGCCTTTTTCCAAAGGTGGTCTTAAACTTTTGTCCCAGGCTGTATTTATGTGTTACGAGAGCCAACAAAAGTGAACAAAACGAACTACACGCACTGCTTTCAGCGTGACAAATTAAAACTTCAGCAATAAATTCGATTTTTTGAAAATTTGCCTTCACAGTTTTTGCATCAAATTCCACCTGATTGGTTGGCAATCAGCAAGCTACATTAAACAAATATACAAGTATATCGGCACGCTAATATTTTCAAATGGAAAAAAAACTTAATTGTACATTTTAAGGTTGTAGTTCCATAAATATTTAAAAAACTTCTGCTTGAGGCAAAGCCATCCAACTCAAACCCTGATTGACTTAATCTTGATTTTAGATCAGTAGTTCCTAAACCAAAGGTTCTTGGACGCCTAAGGGTCCAAAGCAACCTATCGAGGGAGTCTAGAGGATTTTTCAATTGAAAAATAATTTTTTATTTAAGCTGCATTCCATTTCGCCTCAAAGCATTCTAATGGTATGCTTTGTTGGTGGTCTTTATTTCATTTTTCGCAAAACTTTTTAGACTGAGGTTTCAAATACTTTCACAAAATTAACCAAGTGGTCCACGTGTTCCAACGACTTTAAAAACCATGTTCTAGATCGCTTTATAAAAGGAAATTTAGAGGTGACTCTTAATTTTTTTGAAATAAAAGACAAAAAATCAACTTTGTAATTTATTTTCTGTTTAATTTGTACAGTAACTTCGCCTATGATTAGTAAACTACGCAAAAGGATTTTTATTAATTTTTATTTTTTAATCGACATTAACTTGTTTAATTGAAAACCAGCGTATACAACTAGAATCTATACCAAAGCTGCCCAACCTGCGGCCCGCGAAGCCCGCATGTGGCCCATGAAATACCCCAGTAATATGCCAGTGTGGTGATCAACAACAATCAATTTATTTTTGAAAACATCTTCCAAAATTTTGTAATTTGATATTTTGCAACAACCATCAATATTAAAAAAAAGCAGATGAACTAGGGCAGTGCTTCTCAATCTTTTTTTGTGACGACCCAAATGCTAAGCGAAAATAGAGAGCAAAGATTTGGCGACCCAATCTTTTTACAAACTTCATTTTAAATTTGTCTCGGATCTCTAAATCAGCGAAACCACTATCGAATCACAACAAAAATGATTCAATTTTTACACAACTACAGGCGATCCAATCAAATTTATCGGCGCCCCCTTTCGGGATCGCAACCTTGGGGTTGAGAAGTATTAAACTAGGGTGTAGAAAATTTTCTTCAGTTTAAAAATTCTGTTGGAGTTATACATACTATCAACGTTTTTGTATGTTTAAAATGTTTTTGAAGTTATCTTAAAAATTGTAAGCTTCTGCACATGTTTCTATCGAATATCAGCTGTTGCTTTACAGTTGCTAGACTGCAAAATAGAAAAACATAATTTTTCGAGATGCTTTGCCTTTATAATTTTAGGACTACAGAAAATTCGATTATATTGATGTCACAAGTGCAAAAATAATGTTGTAAGCGCATAAAAACTAAACTGTTACTATGTTTGTTCACATTGAAAGCGTTTGTGGAAAAAGCTAGCGAAAAGCCTATTTTCGCTCTGCTTTTAGAAATGGTCCGCTTTCCGCTTGCTTTTTCCGTAAAAGCTTTCAGTATAACCCAAGCCAAAGAGTTGTATTTCCGCTAAGCACGAAAAATTTTGTGCTTTGGCGATTCATCTACGCCAGAACATCAAGTGCGAAATAGGGTGGGGCCGAAAATATTACTCAATTCGAAAACTTTTTACAGTAACGCTTCATTGATCGAGGGGTTTCCTTCGCGATTTCAACTTAAACTTTCTTATGGCAAGGTATTTTACGGCCCAGCGGCTAACCACTGATGCAATCCTTGCTTGACACTATTTAGACTTTTTTTTGTATAAACTTTTTTCAATTGATGTTCTAAACATTAAGTTCAACAAACAGCCGCTTTTTTAAAAGAAAATAATACGTAATTTTAATTGATTTTACACATTTTCTTCTTGTTGTAGTGGTTTTACCTTAAAAAGATTTGATCTGTTTCCTACGTAAGATGCTGAATATTAAATTAGGTTTTTTACATCAACATGCAGCCTAAAGTTTTCATTGTTTAAAAAAAAACGATTACATGTTTCATTTAATTTTGGACTAAAATTTACCAGAATAATTTCGACGAGCTAACTCACGTATACTGTACACGGTCACTAAATCATCAATACTAACAAACATATGCTTGGGGTCAGCAGCAGTTGACAGCAGTTCCATCCAGTTCTTCTTCCAATTTTATACAAAAAGAGACATATTGAATTCAATCAAAGTAGAAATTGAACAAAACCTTTTTATTTAAATGAAAATTAAAAAATTGGTGCTTTATTGTTTTAAATGATTTTTTGTTTATTTCATGGTAATATGTATGACTTTAACCTCTTATTGGGGTTTATAGAGAATAGCAGAGATTTGCAAAACCTTTTACATGATCGTAAAACATCACAACAAATTATTGGAAAATGCAATGAGTAATAAATTTTTTTGGCGAGTAGGAAAAATTAAAGTTCCTAAATCAATTTTAGAGTTAGTTGTCCCGAAATTTTTGATATAAAAAAGAAACAAATTTTTTGGTTTTAAAATATAACAAAGTCGAAGGAAATTCAAGATTGCTTTTGTTAAGTGATAAGTTTATTTCGGTAATGTTTTTTTTAAAAGTTATCAACCTTTTATTACAGCCTGGGACAAAAGTTTAAGACCACCTTTGGAAAAAGGCACATTTTAGAAAAAAGCTTCTTAATCACCTAATACTAAATATTCTTGTGTCAAAATGCATATTTAATTTTTGGATATAAACCTTATCACACATTAATTTTTAATTTTTACTTTCGTTCAATTTTTTAAATGTTTAGCTTAAAAATACAAAATTTTGAACCACAAAAATTGGCAAAAAATCTAGCAGTTAACGTTGAAAAACGTATTCAATTTACCGGTCGTTGCATAATGAAGGTCTCAGAACGTGAAATATCAAGGCAGATGAAAGTTAGAAAAACTGCTGTACCTAACACTATCAAAAAAATTTCAAAAAATAAGTACTTTCAAGGACAGCAAAAAAACAGGCCGTCTGAGCATTTTTAGTAGTGGAAATAAACGTTTTATTAGGAAGAGAGTGAGTCAATTCCCTTAGAGTTCTGCTAAAAAAATACAAGCTAAAATGGCACAAGGAAGCTTCAAAATTAGTAAAAAAACAATTTTTCGCAAATACGAATAATCCTTATTTAAGTAATACGCCCATTGAAATTCAAAAGCCGTAAAGAGTCGTTTTTGAACTATTCCGGTCCGTAACGTTGAAAATTTTGAGAAACCATTGCTTTATGACGTTCATAGCTAACCAAAAACTTCGAATTAAATTTCAACAGAATTAATTCTAAAAAAATCAAAATTTTGTATTTACGTAGAATAATCCTTTAATAAAACAGTAAAACTACAGATGCCATATAACTTTTTTCAATAAATGCATATACATGTAGATTTTAGAGATTTTAAAAAAGCATTTGTCACATTTATCTGTTACTTTGATACGTAATTTTGAATGCAAAAGACCAGTTTTAGAAAGCATAAAAATATAAATAGTAGTTATAAATTCATAAGCCACTTGAATCAATAAAAATATACGACTGGAATCAGAAGACCATAATGGTATTTTCACATGTTTCTGTTTTTTAAAATTATTTTGTTTGCAAGAGATAAAGTTGCAATTTTCTGTTTTAGCTTTTTTATCAACATATGGACGAAAAAACTTGCTTAATAAGAACTAAGTCAAGGTTTTTTTTAGTATGGTATAGAGTAGACCAAGTTACACTTTTAAAATGTCGTCTTAAGTATGACATCATAAAATCAAAATTTATTCTCGTGACTTTCAAAACTACATGTTGGAGGCATAAGCTCTAACCAGCCATCCCGATATACTAACGAAGATGCTGTTAGTTAAAATTTTAATTTAGTTTTTTAAATATAAGAGTAATTGAGACCTGATGGTTTCGATCAGAGTTGTCCAATTAAGCTTGTTGCTCCTGCAAGAGTCTTTTTAAAAAACTGTAAAACGTGACGAGGCCGTTGTTGATTGGGAAGTATCTCAGAATGGGGAAATTGATTTTTTTAAACCTTTTTTTATCTTCACCAACCTTGTATTGCCAGTCTCGGTCAATCTAAGGGCGAAATCATTAAAGCAATGAAAACACATCAATTTAAAGGGAAGACTAAAAAAAGATCTTTGTCCGTTGAAGAAAGTGCGTTCTTGTTTATTTAAGATTAGACGACCTTTTTTTGCCTTTCCCTTTCAATTGATATCTTTTCATTGATTTTTCTCCTTAGATTGACCAAGATTACAGCACAAAGTTGATAAAGTGAAAAAAATGTAGTCGTCATAACGCCAAACATTTCGGAACGACAGCAAGTCATTGAATTTCAAGGGGCGACATTAGCCATCCCTGATTTAAAAATTTTCCACAGGGCACTGATAGTGTTGGTTATATACCTAGCGCCCGGGCTTGGACCGCCCTAAATTATACCTACCCTTAAAGAAAGGTTACCTAAAGTGTTTTCCCAAATACAAGACAAGAAGTCGAGGGAAAGAGTTGAACCGAGAACAGTGTGATCGCCAACAAGATAGCGCGCAATATCAATTAAGTCTAGCTGCCGACTAAAAATATTTCGATAATTAGTTCTTTCGCCCTGTGAAAACAAAAAGTAGGCCAATAGTTTTTTCTTATCATTTACAAGTTAGTTTCTTTACTGCACTAATTTTTTTAAGTATACCTGTATTTTATTGGAAAGATAATCTTTAGCAACTAAATAGTCAAGTGTTTTGGTCAAAAACAAAGTTATATTTTAAAAAAAATGCAAAACTTTTTAGAAATTCCATGACATCATTAGATGTGAGACGGAACGAAATGCTAGTAAATAGCGCGCATTGTTTCAAATAAATGCTGTAGATCGAAAGAATTTGAACCTTGAAACTAAAAGCTGGTGTCATTACACAAAAGCGCTCAAGAATCAGCTTCGGCGTAACCTGATTCTTCAATAAAAAACCTTCACTCAAAAAACAAGTTCTGCCTTTTAAAATAAATCCTAGGAATGCTTTGGATTTCACAAATTGCAAGTGTTTTGTCAATGTTAGGGTACCATGGAAACATCTGACTAATGATTATAGAGCAGTGTTTTTCAAATCCGAATCCGCGGATTCATTTGAGTCCGCGTAATGTTTTGATGAGTCCGCGAGCACATTAACTTTTTAAATTTTTGTTCAATTATTATCTGTACATGTTACGAACATTTTCGTTTCTTAGGTATTGCCCGCCATTGAACTTCATCTTAACATTCAGATAAGTTTTGCCGCCATTTTCACGGTACCGAATTTTGTAATCTTGCGCATTATGATGTCATAAAGAAATTTAACAAGCTCTCTCAGAAAAAATGGGCTTTTGACCAGTCAGATATATGGTTATTTGTGGTTAAAAAACAATTTTTAAGTCAGTTGGTTTGGAAGAGTTTAGCAAAGTTAACTTATTTAACTGATATTGATTTTATTCAAGTTAAAATATTTTTAACAAGTTAATTTAATATCTATTCATGGCAAAACGAAAGCAGGTCTTTACATATAATGATGATTACCGGTACTTGAAGCTGGGATTTACTTTGGTTGGGGTACATAGTGAAGTAAGGCCACAGTGTGTTGTGCTTAAAAGTCTTAGCTCACAGCTCTTTGAAAGAAGCAAAACTTCGTCGGCACCTAGAAGCAAACCATGAAAAAGTCGTCAACAAAACTCTTGATGTGTTTAAAGAAAAAGAACATCAAGTAAAGCGAAGTCGCATTGATCGCCCGGCTGCTTGGGGAGGAGTACCTTACTGTCACAATACAGCAGTGCGTGCTTCTTTGTTTGTTTCTGGGAAAATTGCTCGAGAAAAAGCGCCTCATACAACTGGAGAGAACTTGATTAAACCAGCAGCTGTGAAAATGGCCGGGATATTGTGTGGTGATGCTGTTACTAATAAGTTAGCTATGGTTGCTTTGTCACACGACACCATCAAGCGGCGTATTCAAGAACTATCAGATAATGTTCTGCAACAAACTATTGCTTCTGTAAAGCGCAGTGGAAAATTTAGTTTGTTAATTGAATGAGATAACAGATATCGGAAATGATGCACAGCTCATGGTGT
Organism: Diplosoma virens; assembly: GCA_963680785.1. Lineage (NCBI taxonomy): Eukaryota > Metazoa > Chordata > Ascidiacea > Aplousobranchia > Didemnidae > Diplosoma > Diplosoma virens. The sequence goes on from OY796894.1 coordinate 26,473,888, forward strand.
TCGTGCGATACCTTGACCAAACGACTATATGGAGCAATTTTTGTTTTGCCGTCCACTTGCCAAAAATACCACAGGAGAGCAAATATTTAAAAAAGTGAATTTGTTGTATAAAGAACATCAGCTTGAGTGGTCTGACTGTGTGTCTGTTTGCGCGGATGGTGTTCCGTCCATGATGGGATGTAAAAAAGGCTTCATGAGTTTCATGAAAAAGGAAAATAAAAGCATTTCAGTTGTTCATTGTCTTCTTTACAGAGAAAATCTGGCAGCAAAAGAGATACAAGAAGACCTTACCATAGTTTTCAAAGTAGTTATATCTGAGGTCAATTTTATTAAATCTCGTCCCTTGCACACTCGTTTATTTCGTGTATTGTGTGATAAAATGGGGGCTGAGCACAATGGGCTTCTGTTCCATTCCAACATTCGTTGGTTATCGCGAGGAAAGGTGCTGGAGAGAGTGGCTAACCTACGAAATAAAATCAGCATCTTTTTAAAAGAATAGACACATGAATTTGTTGATCGCTTTAGCGATGACAAATGGATTGCCAAGTTGCTTTTCTTAGCTAATTTTTTCAGCCATTTAAACTAACTTAATAGCTCTATGCAAGGAAGAGAAAATTTTTTTAGATGTATCAGAAAGCATTGATGCATTCAAAGCTAAAATAAAATTGTGGATGCATCAAATGGAAAGTGGGAAGTTGGGTGTTTTTCCAGCATTGAATTTATTTGTTAAGGAGAAAAATATTAATTTGCGCGGCATTTCACGAATTTTTCTTGAGCACCTTAATGCATTTGTTTCTGAGCTGGATCGATATATTCCTTTCCACAATTATAGCAAAATATTTAACTGGGTGCGAAGTCCATTTGAGGTTCAGCGCTAGAGGTTCATTCAGAAATGGACTGCGTTGCTAATAGTTGATAGAGCTGCTAAGTCGACAGATGTGGAGAGACAAGTTTAAAATTGTTTTTTTGATTTAATTTCGGGCGAATGTTCGGTCGAAGAAACCTAATCTTTCTGATCTCTGCAAGCAACAATAGCTCTTTTGCCTTTTCCGACAGGCTGGCTTTTCGTTGGCAATGGTTAAAACTAAGTGCCGCAACCAACTTCAACCGGAAGACGATATCAGATGTGCATTGACAACCATAATTCCTGATTTCGACAAACTTGTAAAGTAAGTTCAGGGACAAGGTTCTCACTGAGATTTTCAGTGCATGTGTGCCCAATAAATAACCCGCTTTTGCTTTTTAACTTACTGTTATTGGGCTGAACTAAATTATTTTTTATTCCTATTACTTGAGACCGAGAATATATGCTAATAGGGAAATAGTCCGTGCCCTAAAAAGGTTGAGAACCACTGTTATAGAGCGACCAGATGTAGTGCAATCTATTGTTAAAGTACTGTTGACTTCAGAGCTTTGAGTTTAAAGATTGAAAGCGTTCTTTAAAAAAAGATTCATGTTGCAAGCCTAATCAACCAAACTAGCCATCACAAAAGATTATCCCTTAATTGACTTGGAAAATACCTTTGTTTTAAAAATAAACGAAAAGATTAAAAAAAAGTGTAGCCCAACTGTTAAGTTGACCTTGACTTTATCCAATCTGATTCTAATCGAACAAGAATCACGACTTCTGATTTAATTAATTTCGTATATTAACCAAGGCAGCGATCAAGAAAATTGTTAATCAAATAAACAAAGAAAATAAAAAAGGAAAAAATTAAAATCAATTCTGGCGTTATGTAAACATTGAAAAAGGTTAAAATCGTAGCTAATTTAAATTGAACACTCCATACTGACAAACAACTAAACCTTATCTACTTAAAAGAAAACTTTTGAAGCACATGTGCGCGAAACAGACTACCAAGAGAATTTAACGTACGAGGTAATTCACAGAACGTTTATGACGAAACACAAAGGCAATAAAAAAGGATTGAGTTAGCAAATCTTTATTGTACAATTCTTAGCGATAAGTTTATGACGAACATTTAAGCGAACAAAATTTTAGATTATCCAATTTTAAAGGCCCGTTTCCACTACGAGCGTGGAAAAGAGCATTCTTTGTTTCTGTTATTGATCTTCGATTGAAGCGAGCGCAAAAAAATATCAATAAAACAAATAAAGAATGCTCTTTTCCACGCTCGTAGTGGAAACGGGCCTTAACTGCTACACCAACTTTTATTTGAAAATTATTATGCCTCAATTAAAATTTTCTTATAAAAAAACCAACTCTGTAACATTCCATATTTTAGCTGATTTATAAACAGCTGATTTATAGCTGACACAAATAATCCAAAACTAACACTAGTTTGTTGACATTAGTCAATTTATTCGCTGAGCTGAAATTTACCAAAAAAAAATGAAAACATTCAAAAGAAAAGTTTTAGTATGACTTATTAAGCCCTTTAAGTTTAAAAAAAAACTAATTAAATGAACAGTAATATATGAAATAAAGTTCAAAATAGACCAATTTTACTATTTTAGCTGAAATAAAGATAGATTATATAATATAAAAAGTCAATGAACAGACCGGCTGTTTGCAATTTCATACAACAGAAGTATCAAGTGATAACAAAGAGGCGGACCACATAGGTTTCGTTAATTTGTACAAAATTAGTTTTTGCTGGATTTTTGAATGTCGCCACAAATTCACTCTCTAGCTTTTGTGAAATAACGACAATTTTATCATTTATAAAACTATTCTTTGCGTTTAACCCACCTACTTTCGATTTTAAATTGATCTGAATGCCAAAAATAGCGGAATTTAGTTGCAAAAAGTATTATCACTATAATACTGGTTGAATTCAAATAATTGAATATATTTCTGTCTCGACGGTAAGGTTTCAAATCACTCTCTTTGGCCGCAGGTTTGAGATCGCATAAGTTATAAATACTAAATACTATTTCAAGTGATATTTCTCCAAGTTTAGCAGAGTTAAAACTAGCCTAAATTTGCCTACGCCCGGCGTACGTTTTTTTAATTTTATAAACCGAGGGTTGGAATTTTAATAAGCAAACAAGGTTCCATTAAGGAATTCTTCAGATCTACATCAGAGTTTAGCAGATATTCACTCATCATTTTTCATATCAATTTTCTCAAAAAAATTGACAAGCTGACAAAATTTTCATTGTTTAAATTCAATTTTAATAACATAAATTCGCATTGAGCATTTTAAAATTTAAATGCTAGCATCATTTCAAAACTATTTCTTTTAGGCGATGTGGTCAAACTGCTTTGTAATTGCAGTTTGCTTTTGAAAAAGTTAACAACTAGTGGTTCAGTCCATTGTATTTTAAAAGGTCACACTTTTTTGTTTAATTTTGTGCTTTTAATTTGTAAAAACTTATAGTTTAAGGTCTTCACTTTAAATCTCTAGATTTCTCGATTTTTGACTCAAAAAGTACTGCTTCAAACCAAAGTAAAGATCTTTCTTTTATTTTGTCTTCGAGTAAGTTCAAGACACAGATTCACGTTGTAAAAACTAAAGCTGCCCCCGATCAAAATCATCTTCTAAATTGGGCCCTCAAATTTAAAAGTTTACTCACCCCTGATCTAAATCGTGCACAAAAAAATTTAATTTTTAAATAAATGGTGTATAATATCTGAAAAAATTGTCAACGTTTTTTGAAACGGCGGAACATTTTCAGAAGAACTTCCAAATAAGTTTTGTTTGAAATAAACGTTTAAAACTTTGCACTAAAAAGTCCGATCTTGTTTAAAAAAAGAATTAAACTGCATTGAGCACACTAAAGATTTAAAAAACAGTCAACCAAATTTGTAAAACGTTTTTTTTTAATTTATTCACATATTAAGGCAGTCTATAACAGGCATTTTGTCTTGCTATTAAAAAGAAACGAAAATCGTTTGAGGAAACAAAATCAAGACTGGAGAGTAACAACTCCAAAATAGAATAATTAGTGAAAAGTAGTACAAAAAATTCCAAATAAACAAGTTTTGCTTTGCGTATTTATAATTAAGAAAAATTTGTCCCATGCAGTCTAATTGTAAATTTCTTTAAACACAAAAAGTTAAGAACTTACAAATATGTCCTAAAAGGTAATACAATAAGAAGAAACGAAACACAATTGCCAAATAATCCTACACTGTTAAAAAAACTGCTGCGAGTTCTTTGATCATTGCAGTCGGCGTTTCTGATGTTTGCGGAATTTTGCAACTTTTCTTTTGATGTTTTTTAACAGTGTAGCACAGCTAAACACAGAGAAAATCACACAGCGTTTCAAGTTTGCTCGGCATCGTCCAGCAATTATTCCTTTGTTTTCGTTTTAAGACAAAGATTGGTAAGTGCAGCGATTGTGTCACATTGTGATAGTTTTTTACGGGTTGTTTCAAAGTCTGAATTTACAGCCGTAATTATGCAGAAAGCGCTGGATCAACAACATCATCTAGTCGATAGCATTTAAGCGGCTTGCCGTTTGAATTAATCCAAAAACAAATTTAACCTTCAAAAGTAATTCTTAAATTTTTTTTTGTAAGAACTAAGAACTTGAGATTCAGTCGTACTGACAAGAAACACTAAATTCAGTATTTTGTAGGGTATTATAATGAAATGACTGGTCATAATCGCTTTTCTTCTACGTATAGGCACAACTACGAACTTTTATTTGCGAAACTAAAAGCATTGCCTTTTGTTTTATTAAAATAAATGAAATAAACTATAAACCAATGTTTCGTAATAGATGTTCTGCGACCATAAGTGTTCCAATTAACATCTAAAAATCCTTGAAATATTGGTTCCAACATTTGGCTTGGCGTAACGAGTAGTGTAAAACTGTATTCCATCCCAAAATTTAATCAACAATTTAATGCCCATCCCTTTTTCTTTTGGAATTGTTGTGAATTGACAAATTTAAATAAATTTGACAAGTGCTTAATTGATGCCATGAACAGTCTTCCATCTAAGGTGCGCAAAGTGCAAAATGCGCAGTGCCTTGAGATCGTTCGCGCAGTAAAATCTCGGTCTCGCGCACTAAAAACATGCCCAAGTCATTTCGTCTTTATACAGCTTAAAATTGCCGTGGCCGCTTTGGTTTTATTCTGGAGCTATTATGAATGATTTCAACTGCAAGATATATTTGTTTCATAAAGAAAAGCGAAGACTTTTTTCGTTTTCTATTAAATTTTGTTTTGCGTAATTCGGAGGTTTGTGGAGTTTAATTAAAAAATATCACGCTGCAATCAAAATGAAGACTTTTTTTAGTCTTTAATTAAATTTGAGATGCAGAATTAAGTTGTTGTTGGAGCCTTTTCTGAAAAAATCGCGCTGTAATTAAAGTGAAGATCAAAAAAACCGAAAAGATCATCACGTTCCTCAAGTTGAATTCAACGGAAAAAAAGAGTCTTTTCTTTTATTTATGAAGCAAATTTATCTTGCAATTGATGAACATTTGCAGGCACAGCTTCAAATTATTCATGCTCGCTGAAAAAAATATTTTAGCAGTGTAGAGTTTTCTTAGAGGAAACACTGGCTATGGAAGCGTCCTAAACAAGATTCGAATATTCTTCTCTTAGAATTAAAATTTTCCCTTGGACACAGTTTTGAAAATATCGTAGCTGCATAAAGAAATTGTATCTGACATGAGCAAACTACGGCCCGCGGGAGATAAATCCCCCTCGCCAAGCATTCAATATAAATGGTTTAAAAAGGCAAAATAAAGACATTTTTTGGCTTCACCTCCATGAATTGTAAAACCATAGTGTAACAGCAGAAAAAATGTTGGGGAGGCAATACAGTTTTTTCCAAATTTTATGATGTTTGCCCAAATCATGATTTTCTAGTGCTTATGAAACTGAAAAGAAAGTTTGCCTTAAATTTTGGGTGAAGACCAAAAAAAAGGTCTTTACTTTGAATCTTTCTCGGATTCAACATTCAAAAGTTTTCTTGATATTATAAAGATTGAAAAAACATCGATAACCTACTTAGGCCTGTAACTGATAACCTATGACATAGAATCAATACGAAAATTACGTAAATGCACTGACTTAATAAGCTGGTAAAAGTTTGTTTTTTTACAGCGAAGTACTATTAAACATTTTGCTTTTAATTATATGAATTTAATAAGAAAAACCAAAAAAACAACTTATGTCTATCACAATTACTTTCAAGTGATTCGTGCACATTTTACTTGATAGTTCACTTTTTACTGAAGTATTTATGTAGATTAAAAAACAAGATGCAAAATATTTCTTTTGACAATGGCTACTTAACTTCTACTAGGCTTTTGGTTTTAAGCAGTTATTTCTAGGTCTGATGTTGTTGCTACTCGTTGTGTATGTCTTTTGGAACGATCTTCATCAAAATGTCTTCAGTTTTATTCTACTTGCTGAACTACAGTATTATAACAATGAAATCTCTGCCTCAAATCCCAGTAACAAGCCTATTGTAAAAATTTTAACTTATAACCAACAATGTTTTACTAATCTTGGTGACTTGATACAAGAACACTGCCAAAACATTTTTTATTATTATAAAAAGCTTGGTAATAGAAATGCTGTTTATACTTGACAATCACACAATGATACTACTATTTACAAAAGCTACTCTTCTATGACCCATTGGCGTTTATGAACGACATTAGAAATAAATGGGTTTAGTTATTATATCCAAAAAGATTCGTTCAATTTCTGAGTGAAAGTATACAGTAAAGATCCTGTTTAATGCTGTATGATCATAGATTTGGATAATATTTCGCTCAATTACCTGTCTCGTGTTATTTAATTTAGATCACAACAAGAAAGTGCCTAAGTCGGTTGCACAGACAAAATAAATAAAGGGTTAAGGAGATCAATTTATTTTCAATGCAGTCTACTTAAAAACATGGTTTATTCAACATATTCCGAAGCATAACGTTTATAAGGCTGTTTGCTTTCCCTTCCTATATTACTTCTCTTGACATATCTTCACGTACTACACCGCCTATTTCAGTGCACTGATGTACTGTTTGGAATCAGAAACTCCCAAAAAAGCCAATTATTTTTTCAAATTTAAGGGTGTACTTTTTTTTTAGAAAAACTGCATTTTATTTTGATCATTTTTTAAACGTTGGTTTCCGTGTTATCCAAATGGATTAAAAGTTGTGCTAGCTGACTCAAAAATATAAAGAAAAAATTTTATTGTACCTGGTGAAACTTTGATGACCCGCTATTATTTGATGAGAGTACTTTTTACGGTAACAGCATTTTGTGATAAAAAAAGAGAGTAAAACATTCTTTTGTTTGATTGGTCGAAACTAAAAAAGACGCTAAAGTAGGAGTATAAGATAAAAATACAATATGCTACCGAGAGTCTGTGCTACTTGGAAAGTCAAAAAAAGCTTTGTAGTGGTCACAGATAATCAAACTATAATTTTATTAAATTCGCAACAATCGCTTGTAATTTTATCGCATAACCCTTTGTCTACCGACGGCAACTCTAGTTACCATCTTAAAATTTCCCTCGTATTAAACAACTAGCGCAAGAATAGATGTCAAACAGCTGTCGGTGATTCTGGTTACCCCTCACGCTTCATAATGTGGCAACACTTGGCATCTCTCACGCCGTTTGTTTACTTCTCATCATATTTTCTTGCCAGCAGTACACAAGGTGAGGCTGAAGGGTATCACAATTATGGGAGGCAAAGGGATAACCGACTTGGATTTCGACAAAAATTTTAAACTAAATTTCTAATATGCAGCAATGTATAAATTAGGCCTCTAAAAAGCAGAAAAAATTTAAATGTTTTTAATAATATGTTTTTTCGATCTAGAAAAAGCATTTGCCGCCATCGATTATGGAATGTAACCAAAATAGAAAAGTGAAAGTTTTCGTGTTTTTTCTAATTTATTTAAAGTTTTTAGTTACGTAATGCAATAATTAGACTTTTATATGGCAATTTCAACTCAGAAAAATTGCTGGTGATTTATGATTGAATAAAAAAAACTTTTTAGAAATTTAATATTGGTTTGATTTTGTTAATTGCTAAGAACTAATTTATACTTTTGTTTGTGAAAAAAATGATCTAATTTTTAACTCAATCACAAACAACTTGTTTTCATTTAAATAAACCCACATTGGTTAAGTAATTGGTTTGCATTTTAAAAAACAGTCGGCAGCGTGGTCGAGTAGTTAAAGCACCGGATTGATGATCAACATGATCTCGGTTGAAAACCCACTTGCGCCATTCTGTTGTGTTCTTGGGAAAGACACTTTACGGCACTATCCTTTGCTTAGTGGTCTTGACAAGCAGTTCTAAATTACAGTAATATCTCTACTAAATTACTAGTGGACAGCAATATCTTGGCATCTCCGGAAGCAGGTCGGGGTAATTGCTTACCCTATGTACAGCGCCTCCGTCGCTTTTCTGCGAGTCAGGAGGATAAATACAGAGATAAAAATAAAACAAGCTAGTCACGTAAAGGATATTATTTATCATAACCTCAAAAACACAATCGTAAAACACCATTCGCAGAAAGATAAAAAAAGCTTGTAAATAAAAATGAGCAACAGTTACAAAAAGCTTTAAATATAATTTAATGAGTCAAACAAATTTTGTAGCAATGAATTATACAACAAGAGTTCTGTTTTCTAATCAGGTATTATTATCAATATGAGCATTTGAAATTTTTTAGCTATTTTTTTCTGCGTTTATCCTTTTGACTCGCATGAAAGCGTCGCAGGCGCTATACATGGAGCAACGGTCAAGCAACTACCCCGGCCTGCTACCAAAGTGTTTTAAAGGTTTGTTTATAAACGTTTTTCAAAACCATTCTCTTTTATGATGTAATAATTATTTTTTTGTTATCAAATATGTTTCTAGTTTACGGTTGCTTGGAGCTGAGTAAGCAAGGATTGTTAAGGCCCGTTTCCACTACGAGCGTGGAAAAAAGCATTCTTTGTTTGTTTTATTGATTTTTTTTGCGCTCGCTTCAATTTTAACCGCTCGCTTCAATCGAAGATCAATAAAAGAGAGAAAGAATGCTCTTTTCCACGCTCGTAGTGGAAACGGGCCTTTAAGAGTGTTGGTTTTGGCTGATAATTTTTTTGTTGCTTTTTGTGGCTTTGTAGTTGTGTTGGTCTTCTTTTCGTTCTTTTATATTAACACATTCGTTACAACGAGATGCCGAAATTTCTGTCGAAGATTAAGAATTCGTTTTGCACTCATTTATTGCACGCTCATTTGAGAGTCTTGTGGGAAGACCAGAAAGTAGCGAAGGAGCCAATCCAGTGATGACAATGACGATAATAATGATGACTTGTACTACTTTGAGGACAACTGTGTTTCTTTGACTGAGTAAAATTTTATTTGTTTTCAATGCTTTAATTTTGCTTGTACTGATGTACATATCATGACTGTTATAAGTAAAATATGTATTAAAAAGATCAATGTTTGTCTTATTTAATACGTCATGATGTACTTTTGCGGAAAAAAAGCTCCAAAATTCGCAGCAAGAATTTAGAATCCACATCTGAGTCATAAAAACCTGGATTGTCTCCGGAAAAATACGCTATTTCCAGCATCTTTGCGGCCTTGAGTCGACTACATATTCTAAAATCAACCAGCGGTTTTGCTTACATTTTGGTCAGAAACCAAAAGAAATGTTTTGTTCAGCATAGTAGCTATTGTTAATTAGTAGTTATCAAAAGTTTTTGTTAACCTAACTTAATAGGACCCAACAAAAGCTAAGAAAGTTAAATATATTATCATCGACATTTACTTGTTTTGAAACGCTTGTTTAGTTGTTTTGAGTTTAAGGTTTCAGGGTAGATTAATTTACTGTAGATTCTTTTTATTTACCAAAGCCTATTTTAAACTTTATAAAATAAATTTAACACTATTTTAAGGTTTGTTATGTACGCTATATGCGAAATTGGTTTTGCACTATTGTAGAGGTAAAACAAAATGTTTTTATCAAAAAAAAATTTTTGGAGTATTACAACTATAAGACCGCGTATTGGTTTTTGTGTCGTCATCGTCGTCGTTTGAAGGGTATCCACTCCAGGTCAGATACAAATAGGACTGGGGCCGAGGGTTTATCCTATTACTACCCCAGGCTGTTGTTTGTGTCATAGTTCGTAACGCCGGACAAATAAATTAAATAACTATAGATGAGTTTACATTACTATCAAATGTAGAAATTATTGTAACATAGACTTATTTTGTTAAAGCCTATGTCTAAAATATAAATTGGAAAAAATATTAAATAGAATTAATCATTGTTCTTACTTATGTCCGTGTATCTTTGCCAATCTTGAGCTTCAGAAAACTGCAGCAGCATTAAAAGTAGAATAATCCTTGTTGTTGTTTTCCGGTTCATTTAATAGTTTTTAAAATAGCTTACACAACGAATTAGGCAAAAGCACTGCATTTACAGCCTAAAATTTAGATGATTTTGTTAAAAATTTGTTAAAATTCTTGTTGGATGAAGCTGATAAAATTCTTGTTGAATGAAGGTCTAACTCAGATAGATAGATAGATAATTTATTTTTTACCAATACGCGCAAAATAACACAAGTAATTACATGAAAAGGCAATAAAACTAACGTTAAATGCTAGGGAGCATCTAAGAACATCCGCTATTAAGTCAGATGCTCCCTAACCCAACAGTCAATGAAAAGAATATAAAATCACGCGCAATAAAATAACAAAAAAACATGTAAGAAAGTTACACAAACATTTAAACAAGTAAATGAGAAAAATGTTGAAGCAAAAGAAATTAAATAAAGATAATAGATAAAAGATAATCTTTAAATGATTTTTTGAAGGAAATACAATACTTTTTTTTAATGCTGTGATGAATACTATTCCAAAGCTTTACATCTCTGTAAGAAAGTAACAGTTGGCCAAACGATTTTGTAACACGGGGTGGAAAATAAATTGATTTTTCGGTTAGTCTTGTTTCAAGGAAATGAATTTCGTTTTTTTTTTTTTTTTTTTGAAGAAATTGAAAAAACATGAGATAATTTATTATTTTGCAATTGATAAATATGTAAATTTTCTTAATTCGAGGTTGTAAATATCGGATACTTTTGATGTGTTTAATGATTTATAGTTTATACAATCTTCTGACAGGTGATTAGTATACAATGGGTCATTTCTTACACGTTGGGTCATTTCTTACACAGATTTATAAGTAAAATTTTGTAAAATATTAGATAAAAGTTGTAATTTACAAAAAAGCACAAATTATCTGAACTACATTTTCTAGCGAATTTTACTGCTCTTATATAATAGTTGGTTTTGGAAGCAAAAATCTTTTAAAAGTTTGCTGCTGACAACATTTAAAACAACCCCATCGTCTACCTATTCTTTGTATATAATCATAAAACTATTTCTTAAGACATCAAAGATCTACAGAAAAGTAAATTTTTCTAGTTTTCAATCAAGACACACGATGTGGCGCACCATAGTGACAGTTGAAAAACTGTTACTTGCGTCATACACTTTTCGAGTTTATTGAATTGTATGTTTTTCAGTTCCAATTCACTGTTTTGGTTAAGAATGACAAAGAAAAACTTGTGGTCAATTTTACATTTTGTCAGTTTGTTCACAACAAAAACGAATTTTAATTAAAGTTGTGAAGCAGAAATCACCGGAGTTGCATGTTTTAGGAAGGAGTCGGAGTCGGAAGGGAGTCGTTTTTTCAGACATGCTGAAGTCGAAGTCGTTTTATAGATGTACTGGAGTCGGAAAACTTTAGATAAGTGGAGTCGGAGCCGGAAATTTTTAAACAGGGGAGTCTGAGTTGGAGTCGAAAAACTCCTACAACTCCACAACCCTGGTTTTAATACGAAAAGAACGAATTCGCTGCAGGACTGCCAGTATTTTTGCGAATCGTAACCAAAAATTCTTTAAATTGTAAAATTCAACAAGAAAATGCAACCATTTTGTTATAACGACATCAAGACAAATAAATTTAATGTGTTATTGAGTATTTAACTACAGTTACTTTTATTTTTTTGTTAAAAAGTTATTCAATTCTTTTGTTTTTTCTTAAACATGGCATTGTTTATCATTTTTACATAGTTTTGAAAAGCTTATAAAATCAAGTGTTTTTTTCAAATTTTTAGCATATTATTCCAAAAACATACGTTTTGGTTACTAAAAATAATATTTCAAAACATAGAGTGTATCCGTTTTTGGGAAGAAATAATCGGTTGTTTCAACAAACTAAAACAAATCATGTACATTTAGTCAAAAATAAAAAACACTTGTTTGTTAAAAACATTTTACGAATTTTGACATCTTCGGGCATGTTCAGATTTGTCAAGACGTTTTAAGTGACTAATCGACGAAAAAGAAACTTAATGGAGTCGCTATTGGGCAATAGGTTGAATAAGAAAAAAAAAATTCCTTATAATTATTCGTTAGAGTCGAAATAGTCATTTTCCTAACGTACAGCGCACCGATTTCTGCGAGTGGCAAAGCAAAGTTAAAGAAGTCGCTTTCTTCTTCGACGCACAACGCAATAGACACCACTTCGATTCAAAATGTGTTTTGTGCAGTGAAGGCCAAGCGAAATTACTAAAAGAAACCTCAAACAGACGGCGAATTGGGAATGATTTCTTTCTTTGTTGAAGTGGAAGAGCAACGTCTTTAGAATTTTGATTCATCTTCAGTTACGCGAAGTTTTATTAAAACTGCTACCTTTTCAAACATGTCTGCTACTTTTCGAAAAACAAAACAGCAAAGGAATTCGAAAAGTTTATATAATTTTTCTTGCGGAAACCGACCCCAACAAGTGTTCAGTTCGTGCTATGCTTGAAAGAGCGCAAACAGAAGTATTGGCTGATGGAATGAAATTATATAATAAATATATCAATTTGTTTTCTCCTCTTTTGTATGTTGAAACCATGAAGAGATCTCTTGTCGTTTATGATTGTATTCGCCTTAAAAATACGAGTGATGTCGAAAAGAAGAAACTTTGTGAAATTAGCCAATTTCTTGCATCTTTTTCTACCAATGGCAAGAACGCTGTAATGCCTGATTTGAATGATCATGCTTTGTTTAGCGAAAAATAAATCAGTTGTATTTTTCTGACTTGTGAATAAAACAAACAGTCTTAAAACTTTTTGTGCATTATTGTATACAGTACACCGAGTTGAAGTATTGAGAAAAAGTTTTCAATCATGTCTTGATTTTCTGCTTGAAAAAGGTTAACATTGTAAAAACTTAAACTAAGCATTCGTGAAATTATGTAAAAGTAGAAGTGATCGTGAATCTTGAAGATAAGCTTTAAAATGTTTTTACTTTCGATTTACAAAAGAATTGTGTTTTGAAGTGAAAGAAACAGAGTTTTTAACTATGGCTTGCTCACAAGTAATTTTATAATACGGTAATAAAAAACGACAACAAAATCGTTTGAGTTCAGACAAAACCTTCACTCTACTTCCAGCTCGAGTACGCTGCATAAATCTATTTTTTGGTGAATATTTTATAAGTTGATTGTTTAAACAAAACAGTCGTTTTTATTAAAATGAGGTTTACAAGCTTTTCCCAAAACCAACAAGAAAACTAACGTTTTAATCTACAGAGTGAAGAAAAGTTTTCAGTGAGTTTCACTGAGTTATTACATTGTTGTAATAATAATTATGACACATCGTAATAACATGATTTTTTGTTTGTTTCTTCAATGAATCAAAAGCAATTTCTCGTGACAGAACGGTTTTTTTGCGGTGTTTGCGAAAGCCCTATTAAAGTTTCTTGTTTTGATTTAAAGTTTAAAGTTTAATGTAACTCTAAAATTTAACACTCAATCATTTTGCAACGTAAAAAATGCAAGTTTTTTTTATCAATAGGTCAAACGGTTTAAAAATTGTGACAGACGCAATAGTTTTTATGAGACGAGCCTAAATAGTCTTGGTTCGTTATTTTTCTGGAGGTAGTTTTCAAAAATAATCTTGGAATAAAAACGCTTTTACTTTGTTTGGCGAAGAGATAAGTTTAAAAACAGATTAACCGATATTAAGAAAAACTGCGTTGTTTTCAAACAACTAATCTATTGTATCACTTTTAAAAGAAAAATTGGGTGAAGTGCAAAAAAATCTGAAACCGTGCAAAATAATGTTTAAACGTTTTTGTCCCGGTTTAACAACACCGTTTATGCTTTAAACAATTCATATTCCCAAGCTTCGAGGTTTGAAAAATTTTAATATTCACGAAAAACTTTAAAGATTCGAGTCAAAATTAAAAAAATTAAATCCGTGTTGCTTTTCCACAAAAATCTGCAGCTGACGTTCTGTTGTTGCTATGCAGATACGCATTGAAAAACGTTGAAGAACAGCAAAAAATCTCGAATAAACCACAATTTTGTAGGATTCTGTCGGTTTTGTGTTTGAAGAATTTAAAATAATGTAAATTTTTTATCTAGAAGTTTCAAAATATGAAACGGTAAGTTCACAATTGCAGACTTTTTAAAAGTTATTTTTTGAAAGTATAAGCAATATAAAAATTTTTAATTTTCTTGCAAGCCCTATCCACAGTTGACGTTTTACAAACGCGTCAACGCTTTTTCGTTTGGATATTTTGCAGCTTCCCGATTAAAAGCTGCAGAATGTCAGACTTTGATTGTCAAATAGATACGATTTAAATCTTTTACATCGTAGTTTTAAGAACTTAGTACAAATGCCAGTGTGAAAAATGTGTAAACGTAAATTCATTGTCAATTTCTAACGTACTTTATTTTACACGGTCAAAACATTTTTAAAAAAATAGCAGAATCTTACAACATATTTCAATGACGAACCAAATTACACAGGCTTATATACACCACTTCGTATGACGTCATGGATTGCATCATTTTTTGTAACTGTTCTCTAGGAGACTTTTTAATTGCTGACGTGTCCTTGCAATAGAAAGACAGCTAAAAGTTTAGGAGGACAGTTGCTCAAACCTTGTTACCAATAGCTGAAAGACTACTGACGTGTCCTTGCAGTAAAAGAACAGTTGAAAGTCTAGAACAACAACTTTGACAAGATTACCGACATATATCAGCACAAGAATCGAAAGCGTAACTTCGTTGCTCAGCATAAGTTATGTTTCAACGCGACTTCGTCGCTCTAGGCGAGAATCAAACTCGTGGTTCTAGTGAGAGCTAGGGTTAGAATTCCCCGCCAGAACTGACTTAAATCCGCCACAAATCCAACGCAAATGACGCGAAATCCGGCACAAATCCCGCACAAAATCCGGCACAGATTCGGCACAAATCCGACACAAAATCCGGCACAACGTGTAAGAAATGACCCATTGTATAGTACTCAGGTGTGTGTATCGAATTATTAGTTATGATTCTTAAAATAAGATTTAGTCGAATTTCAACTTATTGTAGCAACGAATTAAGATTTTAGACAATGACACTAAAACAGGAGTGGCCAAATCGCGGTTCTTCGGACACTTGCTGGCGGTTCTTTAAACTTTTTAAAAAATAGAAAAATTATATAGGAAATCTGAGAATGGGTTCATGCAACGATTTATTTTTGTTTTAGAGAACACCATGATTTTGGGAAGAGAATAGGGCGAGTTCGATTCGAGGTGAAGACTTTTTTTTTACAAAACATTATAAATTTGGGACGAAAAGTCGGAAATCTGAGGATAATTTTAAGTGAGGACCTTTTTTTTATCAGTAAATGAGTAAATAAATTCATGTTTTTAGCTTTTTGTGTTGCGGCTCTTTAAAAGTTTGGTTTTATGATATGCGGCTCAAACATGGTATAGGTTTAACCACCCCTGCACTATAATACTTACTCGGGTACGCAAAAGGTCTTTACTCTCTGTCGTGACTAAAATAACGGTCTTAAATTGAAGTCAATGATAGGAACCTGCTTCTTGCTCAATCCGACATTTTTAACACTTACATTACTATATTTGACGAAACATTTCTACTCCAAGAAGAGACAGAGACGCAAGAGTAATAGAAAAGGGCTGCAAAGTTGCCGCCTCGGGTCTAACTCGACTAAAAACAATCATTTTTTAAACACTATATCAAGTTACTATATTTGCACTTGACGGTACAACAAAAAATCAAAAGGCTTTACAATTTTTGTTTTTTTTATAAACAAAAACACAAGTTGTTGTTTCGATTTAAATAGATTAAAAATCAAAAACTAAAACAAGTGCAGTATATTTATTTTTTTGATTTTCTGTAAAACAATTTCTGTAAAATTTAAATAAATTAATACCACAACAATAGTTATTTTTTCAAAAACGGTTTGTCAAGCGATTATTGTCCAAAAACAAATATAAAGAGCATTTTACAATATTTTTTTAATTTAAAATTCGTTTAAAAATATTGCAAAAAGAATAATTAAATAGCTTTCTCGTATATTCGCTGGATGGTCTCACAGGTAACGATTATTTACTGGCATTTGCAGCTTTCCAAAATGTTTTGAATAGACTTCGATAGTCTTTTATAAACCTCTACCTTTCTCAACTTGCTCTAATCAACGAAAGAATTTATTAATTTTCGTAGTACTTACTTTCGAGATAATTTTTTATATTCCTACTTCAATCAGTCATACTGTAAAAGAATTCGTCTATTCTTTAATTTCATGTAACTTAAATTTAATCCTATTGTTAAAAGTTAAAATATAAAAACAAAACTGTTAATATCTACAAATATCTACGTACATAAAAATAAAAATATAAAAACAAATATCTACGTACAGTTTTATTTTAATTTTATTCTCAATTTTACTTATAACATATCCAGGTTGTCAATGTTATAATCTAAACCTGTTTTACAATTACAATTGACTATCATATCTACTTGAAACTTAGTTTTTTAGTGATGGATAAACGGTATTCAGAAATCAATACATTTGGGTGTCTTCGAAGAGTTTCTTGAGAAGCACAGAGCACGCAGAATCATAAAAAAGAAGATATGTCTTGCTAAATTAAGTTGTACGGCAACTTTTATTAAACATAGCATATCGAAACCCTCTGTTATGAACTCAGACAGTTGCTAATTGCATAACCAAAAACTAACTACAGTAGACCTCGGTTAATCCGGATTCGATTTGACGGACAAAATCATCACAATTAGGCCAAATCCGAATAATCCGAAGCTTTTTATTAAGAATTACAGTATACAGAAAATCATTTTGTACTTTAGTTTTATCCGAATTAAGCGAAATTCCGCATTAACCGAATCCGGATTAATCGAGTTCTACTGTAGTTTTTTTTAGTAAATTGGTTTTAAAAAGTTTTTTGTTGGTACAAAATTTTAAAATAGCTTTTAACAACAAATGCTTCATTTAAAGCTCTTTTGTTAATTAAGTAGCCTTAAAAAAGGCTGTTTTGAAAACTCGAACTAATTAACAAAAGAGCTTTAAATGAAGCATTTGTTGTTAAAAGCTATTTTAAATTGGTTTTCTTAAAAAGTCTTATTTATTTTAAACGATTTGGGGCGCAGTGCTGCACTAAAATTATTACAACTAAGAATCTAAAAGAAAATCTTGAAGTCAAAAATAAACTTCTTGTAGGATGACAAAAGTGATTTACAACATTATTTTAGATAAAAGGTTCTAATTGGGAGTGCTTCATGCATTACGGTAGTGATGTGCCGTTAATTTTTAAAAACAATTTTTATTCCAATTGTGTTCAGAATAAATCAAAATGTACAACTAAAAACTGAGGCAGCCTCGAATCTTAATGTTAGAATTTGAAAAATAAACGATGATGAAAAATTCACGAAGATTATATAATTAAAGCAAAAGGCTTTATAAATCGCAGCCTTTTTTATTTAAGAGCATGCTATTAGTGTTAGCCTATAGACCGTATCTTTGTAAGATTAAAAAATTTTACCTTTGTGTATTTATTTTCTTTTCCAAGCCCAATAACCCCGAATTTTTGATCCTACAAGACAGAAATTTTAGCTTTTTTAAGAGTTGCATTTGAACGCAGTATTTTTCGATTTACTGCCTCATTTTGTTTGTGTTTCGGATAAAACTTTTACAATACGAATAAAAATATGTATAGAGTTTTATCCGAAAGTATTTTCATTTTTTAGCTTTAACTTTGGTCAAACATTTTAGTTTTGTCCTAAACTAACCTGTCCTTTTTGTCTTCTTTACATTTCGTGTTTGTTAAACTTTAAAATCGTTTCTTAACCAGGGGTTCGCGACCTTCCGAGAGTTACCAAGTCTTTTTAGTGGCAATACAATTTTATTTAATATTTTTCAAATATCTATCTGCAAGAAGAGGGCGTAAAAAAGGTGGCCGATTACATGAAATTGAAAGTCCCAAAAAGGGTTATAAATTACGAAACACCACAAAAGAAACGTTGTTTTAAATCAATTATTAAACAGAACACCATTTATCAGTGGCGTGCGGTCAGGGCATGCAAGTCAAGCATTGCATGACCAAATTTTTAGAAATTGTATGACCAATTTTTGCGCGATAAAGTATAGTTTTTTTATTCTATGAGAAATGGTGCTGGTTCCGGATGATATTGGAGAAATTGGGGCCGATCCGAGACGAAGACTTTTTTTTTAGATATCACTATAATTTTAGGATAAAAAGTGTGAAATCTGGGAATGATTTCAGGCGATGACTGTTTTTTGGAAAACACCATGGTTTAGGGACAAATAATCGGTTCATGTTTTAAAATCGCACACAAAATTCTTTCTGCTACCCAGAAAATGTTGCATGTTCTAACCATTAACTACCCAGAAAATACCTAATAGCATGACCAGTTTTTGGCATGCCAGTTGCTTGACCAGTCCCAAAAGTCACCGCACGCCACTGCCATTCATGATAAAAATTTGATTAAAAGATTACAAAAAAATGTAAAATCAGTTTTTTAAGCTTTCGAATTCCTCACCTTGATTTAAAAAAGTGATTAAAATCAATGAAAGATAAACTCAAAAATAAAAGATCTAGTAAGAAAATTTACAAACTGAAACAACAAAAGAATATGGAAACTTGATACTACTGTAGCTTCTACTAATCTTCTACTTTAAAAACAACTAAAAGTAATTGAACACACATAAGTATCATACAGTTTAAAGAAATCATCTAAACATTTTAATTTAAAATCAAATAAATATCATAAATATGCACATTTTTATAGACCAAAAATAGAAGGCTCTCTTATAAATTTTTGGAAAAAAAACGCTACAAGATATACATAGATAAACAACACCAACAAATTAAATAATTTTTGTTGAGATAAATTATAGTAATCCCTGCTTAAATTTCAGTCTCTTGACTGAGTCACTTTTCTTATTGTACTACAATAACAAACCGATCAAACCAAGCATGTTATTAAGTAACATTCATAAGGAAACACAATTCTAATGAGGAAGAAATATAATTCACTTTATTTACCATGTTCGTTGTGGTGGAAAAAAACGTCTTATTATTTCTCGGCGCCTGGTTTAAAGAAAAAAATGTGCTTCGTCGCTGAAGTTTCGACAATTGCGTAATGTTCTGAGTTTTTTACGTCAGCACTGCTGACCGAAACAATTTGGAACGTTTATTCTTATTTTTGTAACCTTCCCACTATTCATTAAGCTGTTAAATAGCAAAATAGTTGAATCAGTATTTTTTATTTTGTCAAATAATTGCTTTTCGGAGAAAAAGTTACTGAAAATGCTCAAAATACTTCTAAAGCTGACTCATTAATGCATTTTTTTATGAAAAGTCTAAGATGAAAAACTTCACTCAATATCGCAAAAGATTAAGATACATTTGTTATCAAAAATCGATGGTCGCTTTAATCTGACTTTTGAAACACTTTTGCGAAGTATATAAAATATAAACCTATATAATGAAAAAAATTTTAATTAAAATATTTACATCGCAAAAATTGTCATTGAAGTTTCTACAAAAAAGTAGAAAAAATCTTAAAATTTATAATCACGTGGCCTAAATCATAACACATGATCAGCATTTTTTATTTTATCTCTATATTTATCCTCCTGACTCGCAGGAAAGCGACGGGGCGCTAATAAATAGGGTAAGCAATTACCCCGACCTGATTCCGGAGATGCCAAGTTATTGCTGTCCGCTTGTAATTTGATAGAGATATAACTTGATTTTTGAACTGCTTACCAAGATCACCAAGCAGGGGAAAGTGCCCTTAAGTGTCTTTCCCAAGGACACAACAGAATGGCGCCCGAGTAGGTTTTGAACCGGGACCATGTCGATCACAATCCCGGCGCTCTAACCACTCGACCATGCTGCCGACATCATATTCAATGAGAGAATTATATTATTTTCTCTAAAACTATAAAAAGACTCATTAGTGATTATATTAAAGTAAACATCTTTTTTGTCGTTTTTAATACTTTTGCTATTGTAAAATTGCTAAAAACTATTAAATTAAAAAGTATCAAGGGTACACTTGTAGTTAGAGAGACGAGTGACGATTTACGACACTGATATCGTATTGAAAACGGATGCGATAGAAGTTTATCTAACAATTTGCTTTACGTTTGAAAGGCGGCAAAAAAATCATTCATCTCTCCTGTTCATTATAGTGCACCTGTCGATATTATAAAAATATTATAAAAGTTCACGTCTTCACAATAATTTATTTTACTTTTATTTCAATTTACATCATCCCTACAAAACCTAACCAAACTCGATGGAGTGCTAGTTCGTAACTAGTTGATCACTGAGTTTATTAAGCTGGGTCAGAGAGCTGCTTTAACAATATTTTTAGAATTTCGAATAATTTTCATGCAGAAATTTTATGTTCTTTAAAAGACTACAAGCTCTTTTTAGCAATGGGCATCAATTTTTTTTTCAGTTTACATGATTACTTTTTTTACCTGAAAAGAACTACTCACATTGCTTTATTACAATCCTGATCAGAAAAATGTAGTTCGAAAATATATACCGTATTTTCTCTATTGTTAGCCGCCTTCAATTGTAAACCGCATGTTATACTGTAAGTGCTAAAATTTAATGTAAGCCGAATATCAAAAACACAAAAATTTAAATTAATTTGTAAGAATATCACAAAAGCAGCATAAAGTATTTCATGAATTTATTTAAATTCCGGAAACACATTCATCATTGCTACTAACTAAGTCATTAACAATATCATTCAAATTGCCGGCAACATCCTCGTCATCAGCCTCATATTGTTTATTGCATAGACAAAACATTTTACTTACATCAGCCGTAGTGATTTAACAAACGTCAAAAGAGTTGATTATAATTTTTGTCGAAACTTATTCCATTCTTCAACAACATACCATGCCGTAAACTTTGTTTAGTTGGAAAATGTAAGACTCCTTCGTTTGTAAGACGCCCCCCGAAAGTAAACCGCAAAAATATTGGTTAAAGAAATTGTAAGCAGCGGCTTACAATCGAGAAAATACCGTACGTTTTTATATTTTAATTCGACTTATTCGTCTAGTCCAGTGCTTCTCAAAGTGAGCCATTTGGCTCTCTAAGGAGAAATTCTTAATCTAAAGGAAAGAATAATTTGTTGAGGAAGAAATCGGGATGGAATTTTAATATAATGTAAGTTAATTCAAAGTTATAAACCTTTACAGTTGCACCATGACAGATTGTAAAAGTTGTTCTACCAAAGTAAAGACTTTTGTTTAGTCTTCATATGCGTGGAACCCTATTTATTTCATTCCACACTTCCTCGTACGAAAAAAGTGCAAGAAAAAAAGTAAAAACAAAGAAAGTCTTTATATTATAACAAAAAATTTATTCTTTAAATAATTTAATTTTTGGGTAAAGATTGTACTTGAGTCTTGCTTGGGAGAAGCACGGCGAAAACTTTGAGAATTATTGGTCTAATCCAGGGGTTTTCAACCTTGTTAATACCGAAAACCTTGAAAGGCAATTGTTGTGGCCCAATTTGTCTAGTCTTCACTTTCATTCCACACCTTATTTTATAAAATCGTTTCCAAATTATAAGTGAAGACCAAAAAAAGGTCTTTACTTTGTAACTCTATGTGGCCCACCTAAAAAAATTGCTGTGGCCCACCAGTGGGTACTGAAGCTGTATCTACTGAAGAGCTTACTGGTGCAAGACCACTGACACTCTCAGTTGCTTTTGAAGACCCGAGCAATCGCTTTCCGGTTAAAATTTTCTCTTTAATTTTTCAATTTTTATAATGTAATATGAGAACGAATTAAAGCGGCTTGTTTAGCCCGCTAAGCAGAGGAAAGTTTCTTAAAGATATAACAACGTAACAAGGGTAAAAGTTCAACCAAGACCACGCCGACTACTACCATCGTTAGAACGGCGTTCCTACCTATTCGACCAAACATTAGCAATTACCAAGATGGTTATCTGAGGTTAAAGGTCAAGCTTTTGCTTGTGCACAATACAGTAATTCAGCGAGAAATAGTTTTTTGCTAAAATATTTGGTTCAAACAAAAACGCTGCTTATTTTTTCGGGTTGGGAAATCGCAGTGAGGCCCACCTATGTGCGATTAAAATCAATTAATGACAGTTTGTTGAACCTGCTTTTAAAAAAATCAATGCCCTGCTAACTAATCAGTTCAATTTAAATTTAAAATAAAAGCGTTTGTGAAATGCAACTTCGCAAAACGCAAAACCGTTTTTAATAGGTATTAAAGATTTACGTTATCAAATATTAGTTTTTTGAGTTCTAGTTTAAATTTTTTTATATTCAGCATGTTACAAAATACGAATAAAAAAATTACGTTCTACCCCAAAGTAAGCGGAAATCTTCAAAAACCTTGATTTAATGTGTTAACCAACAAGTTTGAAAAAGTTTTACGAAATAAAGCATCATTTCTTAATAACTATATGGTGAGCTAAAAGCTACCTTAAGCATTAATCGTTTTAAAAACTTTGCTGCATGTTGTTGGGCCATATAAAAAAAATTGAAAGAATGTTTGGGTTTTCAAACTTTCAAAGCGCAGTAAAAGAAACATAATAGGATTTATCAGGAGAATCCATCAGATTAAATTGAAATAATTTGTAAAACACCAGGTAACTTCCGTGCTACTCTTAACACCTTCTTGTTCTTCAATTGTAATAAAATTAGAAGCTAATAAAATGCAAGTTGTCCAATTAAATTTGTATTTACATGTGGGCCACTCTAGAAGGCATTTGTGTGCTGCTTCAGACCCTTATTTAGCTATACAAAATACTTAACCATCGAACAACATTACCGTACAAAAAGGGGAGCAAGGAAAGCAAAAGCCACGCTCAGCTGGTTAACCTACTGAAATTTGGGTAAAATCAGATATTTTGGGCACTGAGTACGTTTTTCAAGCATAAATTGCACCTTATAAAAACGTTGAGCAAAATTAAATATTTTTTTGTCAAATAGTTAATTTTGGTGTGCACTCTGGATTCAAGATTAAATTGTTTTTTTGTTTTTTTTTGGAGCACAGATTAATATTTTAACGCACAAAGTTTACTTGTGAAATTGATTTTGATCGGGCATACAAGAAAACCAATATGCTCCTTGTAGTTATGTTGGAATTTTTTTATGAAATCATGCAAAATTATGATTCGGATAATTATAAAATAAATTTCAGGAAAAATTGTTTCTTTCCCCGAAATATTTGGGTCTAATGGGAATAATTACGTCAAACAAGTCTTGTAAATAATACAATTAAAACAACTCAATGTTCCTATTTGCGTGAACTAAGTTATTGTCGGTTCCGCATTACCCCAGTAGTGAAAAGAAAGTAATTGTTAAAAAACTGGTCTTGCAACATGGACGCTTCAATCTCTCAGTATCAATATCTTTTTCGTAGTGGTACCTCAGTAATAATCTCTTAGCAAATTTATTGCCCGTTTTCAGAGTTTTTTTCAGCTAGATACGCTATAGTAACAACAGTTGACCCATAAAGTTTTCTTATAATTATCATCGAAATTTTTCACCCAATAAATTTAGCATTTCTAGGCTGTATTATCAACGATTTAAAATAGGATAAATTCCAGTTTGTCATATTTGATTCTGCAAAAGATAAATTTGTTTCCAGATTTCACATGCTTGAACCACCTGTATTGACCGCTCGTGTAACGTAAATGAACGTAATAAGTAGTTAAGTATATCAAACAATCAAAGCCATATAAATGATATTATTAAAAAATGTTTAGGTCCTAAAAGGCATACTCGAATGATCAAAAAAAAAATACAAATGTGCACGTGCTAAGAAAATACTGAAAAAAATTGAAATATCTTGCGATATTTCAATGCGTTTCAAGCGTTTTTATTTTAAGAAACTCTTTACAAATCCTACTCAAAAGGTTTTATTGACTCAATTTTTGTAAACTTCAATGACGTAAAACGTACGCAACGGAAATTACCGAGGTAGAAAACTCCGTACGCAAATAAACAAGAACATTGTACTAACTAGAAACCAACTCAGTTTTATCAGGCTGAAAACAATTTTTGCATACAAACCTGTTTCGATAAAGAAAATAAAGGATTTTTCGGAATCATAGCATTCTAGGGCTGCAAGCTAAAGAGAAAACTCACTTTTTTTATTACAAAATACATGTAACCTCTTTTACATAAAGTAGGTAAGACACATCAATGAATGCTTTAAACATTTTGTTGCATTCGTTTGAGTATGTTGAAATATGGCAGTATCTTTTGTTAATTAAACCCGGAATGTTATTAATGTTGATTGCTTTATTTTATCGGATCTCAGCCTTTGGTAGCCACATTTCCCGAAGAAAAAACAACCTGCCTAGGACAATCAGCCCAACTAAACAGACTATCTTTTCTCAAATCTGTGAAATAACAAGAAACGAAAAAAAATCTCGAAAGTCATCAGTTTAATTTGAAATCCAAAGCTGCTTCTTCGAACAAAGACACCTATTTTAAACGATTTTCAGAAAGAAGTTTAACAAAGTGGAATAAAGGATGAAGCGAAGTTTTCACAAAATTAATGCTTTCAAATATTCTAATTTAAGAATTACAATTACAGTATATATATATTCCCTTTTGTTGAGCCTAAAAAATTTTTGATAGGTAGAACAAATCAAAGGTTTTTGAATTTTATCTTGAAACATTTTACAAAAATGCAAAAATAAAATAAAGCGAAAAATGAAAGATTACTTGTATCTTCTCGCAGCATATACGTTAAATAAATGCTTTGGTTTTAATATTATGAATATAGGAGCCTGCCACAAGTTTGTTTATAGAAAGATGTAGCGAATAAAGGAAGCTTTCTATAAAAGCAGACGAAGCGCAGCGGCAAAAGTGTTTGACTAAATTGGTTGTTAAGGGCAAATTGTGTACAAATCGCGTGCGTACACAAAACGCAACAACGTAAAAACGTTTGTGACTTTTGTGAAGACACGCTGCTGCGTGTAAACTTTTTCCTAGTTTCGTGACCTGTTTTACTTGTTTCAATTCAAAGATAAATATATGTCCAAGACTGCCGTAAGCGGGAAAAAAATATTCTTTGGTTTCTTGTATTCTAAAATTTGTTTTTTGATTGCCGAATATTGGTGGAATAAGAACAATTGTAGTAATGTTGCTGCTGGTAGCACAATTAAGTTGCTATATCCATTGAGGTTTCTGGTATGGCTATATGCATAGGCGTACGCAAGGGGGGGGTTTCAGGGGTCAAAACCCCCCATTGAAGAATGATGTTCAGCCATATATACAGTACATGGTAATAAATAGGCTTTAATAATAGAATTTTGATTTCTATTGTTTACGGCACTTTTTAAACTTAATTACTGCTTGAGCATCAATTTTTATTAAAAATCAATTTTATCGCTTAAATTGCTTCAAAGTTAGCTAATGTACAATTTCAACTGTGAAAAAGATTTTCAAACTTGTAAAATATTGAAAGTTAAGCATGGAATGGAAATAAACTGCATGGGAACAATAGCTTCAGTTCACAATTTTTTTTAATGCTCTAAAACGTCAAAACATTTTGCGCAAGTCCATCAACACGATTTCGTCAACAACAAAAGCTTAAAAACTTGTTTAAATTTGTGCCACTGAATAGGTCGATCGACACGAGAGTGTTAGTACTTTTTCAAATTTACAATTTACCGTTGTAGAAGCTTTGGCAGAAATTTCAGCATGGCCAGACAGAGAAACTTCATCACGAACTCTGCAGTTGCTATCGACAATTAGGCAAAGTGAATTTTGCATTGCTCTCTTAGTTTTAAAATACGTTTTTGGATACAGTGTTGTTTTGTGTAAAGTTAAGCAAAAAAAGTCGATAAACCTTCTTGAGGCCGTCAACATTGCACAGGATATTGCAAATGAATTGAAGTGTCTTAGAGAAAAAGCCGAATATGAATTTCACCAGCTCTATATTTTTGCTCAAGAAACGGCCAAAGCCGAAGATTTTATTTTGAAAATACCACGCCTTAAGGCCCGTTTCCACTACGAGCGTGGAAAAGAGCATTCTTTGTCTCTTTTATTGATCTTCGATTGAAGCGAGCGGTTAAAATTGAAGCGAACGCAGAAAAAAAGCAATAAAACAAACAAAGAATGCTTTTTTCCACGCTCGTAGTGGAAACGGGCCTTTACTTCAAGACAGACCAATCCATGCAATATTGCTGCTGCAACAGATGAAGAACATTTTAGACTAGGGATTTTTATTCTATTTCTTGATAACTTTATTGTCACTCTCGAAGCAAGATTTACAGCCCACAAATCGATTATTGGTGAATTTCTGCTGATCCAACTAGTGCACCAATTCCTCAACAAATTAAAAGTATTCAAGTTTGGAAAAATTTTACGAAAATGATTTAACGAAATCCTGGGGAAAATTAGTGTCTGAACTGATATTATGTTACAGGAAACTTTTTCGGTTGAAGCCAGCAGAAAGACTAACTGATGCGTTGAGCAACATCAAGGAATGCAGTTCCGATGCTTTTCCAAACATATTTACATTGATGACCATTTTGTTAACTCTTCCAGTGACAACATAAAGTTTTCCACATTACGCAGACTAAAAACGTGCTTACGAAACACAACTGGTACCACTCGAATGAATGGACCTGCATTACTAAACATTTATTTGCATTACTAATTCTAAACATTACTAAACATGCATTACAAAGCCACACGCCTTGCCCTGATGATGTAATTAACAGATTAAGTGAAAAAAACAGGCTTTTGAATATAAGCATTTAAAAAAACTTTAAATATTTGTTAAGAAAGGTTATTTTTTTGTTTGTTTGATTTTTCACCTATTGTTCTTATCATTTACACGAGTTGCTTTTAATTTGGAAAGTTTTTTATCATGATTGAATTACACGCACATGCCTTGTCAATAGTTAGTTTTACGGTTTGGTAAAAAGAAATTCATGCTACTAAAAGATGTTCTTTTAACCAAAACACTTTATTTTTGAATGTAGGCCTAATTTTGAAAGTTTTTGCCCATTACCAGGACTACTGAGAGCAATCGTGTTTTCGGCTCCAAACCCCCCCCCTTTACAAATTTCTGCGTACGCCACTGGCTATATGCATTGTTAAACCTAGATATAATTGTTCAATACAAGCAATAAAATTAATTTTAGCCTGAAGTAAGTAATAACCACAAAAATGTCAACAAATAGCCTCAGCTTTAGCCGTAACATTTGCTTTTACGCTGCAATGGTGGTGGCCCAATGTATAAATTTTTCTCGATCTTCATTTAATTTTTTAATACATTTACCGCCTAAATAGACTTCCAGCCAACATATTTTATTATTTTTTTCATTATTTGTTTTCTCTTTAAAACGGCAGGACAAAGAAAAAAATTAAGATGTTCACATATGTAACCAAAGTTAATTATTCTTTACCCAGTCACCTTTCTTCATCTTTTAAAAAAAACTTTTAACCCCGAAGAATTGAACGACTTTTCTGCTCATGTCTTTAAATAAAGTTAAATCGTTTTTCTGTAATTTTTTTGCATCTTCAGCAGTAGATTAGGCTCTTATTTAGAAGGTTACTATAATCGTAACACCAACGCGTTTTCCAAACACCAAAACGTAAGTCAGACAACATCAAAACGTAACACCAAGCACTAAAACACCAAAAACACCAAAGCGTAAGTCAGAAAATAAATAAAAAGGCATTATCAATTGCAATATATTTTGGTTTTCTATTTTAATTTAAACCTTAACCTCGTCATCGGCGTAATTACATTTTCTCAAACTGGGAGTCGCGCGCGAAATGGCGTCGGTTTAGAATTCGGTTAAACTAAGATTCTTCATAACTTTTTAAGTAAGATGAAACTATCAAGTATCTCTGACGAAGAGGATCAGAAAGATTATACAAGTCGTCTGCAGATTTGATATCTCGCTCTTTAACTTAACTATATTGAGTAGATCAAGAGTAAATAATTCTTGCCGCAGAATGGGCGGAAGACGAATTTGGGAGATTGCAAAAACGGATTCATCAAATGGAGTCTTGCGTTTTTTAATTTTTAATTTTTTTTTTTTTTTGATTGAAGATGAAGTTTTTAGAATACAATCTGAAATATTTTTAAACTCCTATAGTGTTTTATGATTGCATGATTATTGGCAAAAATTTTTAAAAGATAAAAAAAAATTTTTATCTTAACTTTAAAAAATTTATATTTTGGATCAATTCTTGTTTAATAGGAGTAGCTAAGCGCATTATTCTAAAACAACTTATTTTTAAATTCCTTTTTTCGCAGCCCATTGTACCACAATTAATAGGTTGGTTTTTGTTGTTATACGATAAAGTTTAAAGCTAGCTAAATACGGTCGCCTTCTAATTTATTGTTCAAAGTGGTTAGCACCGTAAACAAACTAATCCTGCACAGCTCTCTCATGTAATCTCGATCAAGTAAAACTCTGATTGGCAGGCTTATAAATTGTTTTCTCAACTCCATCCAAAAAATTATTTAAAAAAAAATGCTTGCCACAAGGTAGGCAATTTTTCTGTTAAAAATTGATTTCGTTTCTATCTAGTATTCTTTTTTTATTCATCATTTTTGCGCTAGCTGTTCTGCATTTGATAACAGCTAACACTGTTTCATAACATACAAGACGAGAAGACGCAAAGCGGCATTCTTTTGCGGATGTAAATAGCAATTCAACCCCCAAGAGAACCTAACGTTTGTTTCTTTCAAATAAAAACTCTGCATAGGTGCTTCAAGCTGTGATTGATTTGATTAAATTAGGAAATTCTGACTTCAAAATTCTTTTAATTGTTTTGTTACTCTCTTGAACAAGACGATAGAATCGTCATGCTTTAATATTAAATGTATGTGGCTGTGAAAAACAGTTTTTTATGTTCTTCACAGTGCGTTGCTTTATAGGTACTTGATTGATATTCAAATTCATTATTGCCCTGCTGTAAACGCGAAACAATGACTTGAAAACATAAGCAAGCTTACAGTAGCTACTGATGCAAGACCACTGTTGACTAAATTGTCATTAGATTCACGGTGCGAAATGATACATTGCTTGTTATTAGCAGTTTGAATTACATAAAAAGTAGCTTGGAACTTCTCACTTTTATCGCTGGGTAATTGTACAAGCCCCAGTAACTTTCAACCTCTTTCGTTGCTTTGATTGATGACCAAGTCACAAAAATTCTATTTTTAGTCTTGTTGTTTCACTAAAAGCCTTGTTTAATCGCGGCTGCCATAAGCGTAAAAGTAGGAGATAGGGGACTAGAACCCTTTCATAAAAGTTTCGTCTTTTCTAAAATTTTGACAATCTATTAAGTATTCAAAAGATGTTGTAAGAAATTTTAAATTAAACTGAAGACTTTTTGGTCTTTACATGAATTTTAATATAAAAAAGATTTTTGCCTGATGCCATTCTTGATCAGATATCTCCCAGTAATTTCTTCCCTTAAAGAACCAATACGTTCGTCCAACTTGTGGCAAAAAGATTTTTTCACAGATTAACCGAGTAGATATATTACTGAACATAACTTTTTTTGTTAAAAAAACAACAAACTAATTTGATTATTTAGTTTTTACTAATCTATTCGAACAAATTTAGATTAATTCAGATAGCGAAATTTTACATTTTTAAAATGCGGCTTGATGAAGGAAGAGCTTAAGAACGTAAATTATACCGTTATAAACATTTTTTTTGGGGTTAAAAATCGGGCGCCCCAGTTTGCAATATAGTTATAATTTACAAATATCACCATGAAATCCAATGTTGAATTGCCACGTAAAGTTGCAAAGCGATAAACTGAGCTATTAAATTGTGTTAATACACTGATTGATGAACTATAACTGTTAAAAGAGCCTTTTATTATTTTACTGTCTTTTAACCAATTGACGGAATTAAATTAATGACTTTTTTTTGTTTTTTATCTTCATTAGGTTTTCAAATTTTGTGGAGTAATAAAACAAAATATATTAGTTTTTCTCTCAGAAAACTGGTGATAACCAAAACAAAAAAGGTTTACAGTAAAACTTTAATTCGGTAAAACATATTTTGATTTCCATCCAAAAAATTAGGAAAGACAAAAAAGGTGTTATTTATAAATTGGTATGAATTTTCGGCGTCTCCATGTAATACTACAAGGTCATAATTCGGGCAACAAAATTTTAATTCATGTCATAATTTTTCTCAAAAAGTTGGTTTGGTTAAAACATTATTGTTTCGCGCTAAATCTAAATTAATTACAAATTATCGAGATAAAATTAATGAAGTTAAATTTGTTTGTAATGCTTTACGTGATAATGATTATCCAGATTCGTTATTGAATAAAATGAAAAAAGAAATTAAACATAAAAAAGTTAATAAAATTGTTTGCATGAGTGAAAAAATATCTAACTATGTCGGTTTACCATATATTAAAGGTTTGAGTGATGAATTGTCTAGAATTTTGAGAAAATTTAATATTAATGTGTATACTTACCCTTATAAAACAATTGGAAATATTTTACCAAAAATAAAAGACTCTGTTGATGATATATATAAGCGTGGTGCAATTTATAAAATTCCGTGTAAAGATTGTTCAAATGTATATGTTGGTGAAACGGGCAGATGTTTTAATACTCGCTTATCGGAACATAAACGTGATTTGAAACCGATTAATTTGGCTAAACTAAAAGAAGACGATTTGAATAAAAAAACTGCATTGGTTAAGCATTGTTTTAATTGTGAACATAGGATTGATTTTGGCAATTTTGAAATATTGGATTATAACATTGACTATGATAAACGCAAATTTTTAGAATCATTATATATTAATAATACAAAAAATTTAATAAATGATAAAGATCGTAATGTTTTTCCAAAAATATATAGCAATATAAAAAATCTCAACTAATATGGGTTTTCAACCTGTTAAATTTGTCTCTTTTGCACTAAGTAATTATGAAATCGTTATGTATGTTCGCTTTTCACCTTGTGTTTGTTGGTTTGTGTTTTTAACTTCTTGGTTTTTAAATACGTCCGCGTTGTGTTCTGCTTTTACCTGAAGAAGTCCGCCCGATGCAACGGACGAAACGTCGTTGAGTTCTTCTTTAATAAATATTACGCCTTTTGTATTTGTTAAAGTTTTACTTGCCTCTGATTTTACCAGAAGAACAATGAATTTTAAAATAAGTAATATCCCTGGTAACAGTGTTTATATTAATTAAAAATTGTCCTAGTTATAAAGTGAAGCACCGTGATCTTACCTGCAAGCTGCTGGAACTTCTGTCGGACAATCACGTGATTAGAATGATCATGGTGCTGCTCTGGAACAGAAGATTTATTTCAACTACTTGACATCAAGCGCAGCAATTTCCGCCGTAAAAAAATGACGTTTTTAGGGATCGGTTTTGGCTCTTCTTTTTTTGATATTTATACGTGTGAACTGCCTTCCATAATCATCAGAAAGTTTGCTTTTGCAGCCGATCTAGCATTGTTGCACTTTTTTTGAAAATGAAATGACTTGGAAGTCAAAATATGAGTATAGTTTCTGCGTATCTCCATACCTAAAAGTTGAAACTCAGTCTTTCAAAGACGGTGAGAACAGTCTTTCATTTAAATAATCGAGAGGCCAAACGTGAGCTAAAGATTTATAACAGCAATTAAATTTTATCGTTCCGTCCGATTCCGACTTATTTTGGGGTAAAGCTACACAGATTGCTAGCTTTCCGTCACTATTTTATGGCATTGCGTAAAAACTATTTTCTCACGTCACACTTCTGAAGCGATTTGCAAAGATGGGTGCTGGTCCAAAACACTGTAAACAGTTGCCCTATCTCTGATCTACTCAACAGCTGAAAACTCCGCGTTAGTCTGGTGTCGCCCAGTAGACAAATCATAGATGGAACACAGAGTACTGTGAGAATAAATCCAGGCTTTGTGCTTTCATACCCATGACAAATATCAGGCCTGATGAAATGGGCTTGCCCTGAACAACTTGGGATAGGCTCAACCACCTGCAGATTAGTGTTTATTTCCATTTGTTTCTATTTGATTTCATTCGTCCCTGCACAATGGGATCTCGCTCTTTTACTCGATCGCGAGTGCGGCATCATTGGAAAAATTGCAGACCACGTCCTAACAGCGTGGCCTGCATGCACTGGACATGACATATAGTACGTGGTCTGATGGTTTTTAATGACGAAGCCCAATGCTAGCTCAACACTATCGCTTGCAGCATCTGATCCAGGCAGTTCAGCAGCCTGGGGTGGTAAAATGATAAACCCTCGGCTCCAGTCCTATTTGTGTTTGGCCTCCCATATTACGACGACAACAAACAACCTTTTTTTGGTCTTCACTTTGGTAAAACAATTTTTTTGAACTGTCAAGTTGCAACTATAGAAAAAGGGGCAGTTTATTTTAATAATTTCGAATCAACTTACATTTTACTCAAATTCCTACCTAAATAATTATTTCTTTTTATAGATCACAAATTCCTTCCTCGGGAGCCAAGTGGCTCACATAGAGAAACATTGAGCTTGATATAGTTGATTTTGGTTGCAACACAGAGTGCTCGATAAAGCAGTTAGAGCTGAATATTTCTGAATCAAACTATCAGCGATTAAAATATAGTTTATTAAAAATCGCGATAGTTTGTTTTACCCAAGAGCGATCATCATCTTATTCAAATAGAATTCGATTTGTAGCTATACAAGATGAATCATCCTTCTGGTTCTGTAGCAATGCTTTGTGATCGCAGCCATTATTTCGATTTGAGCTGAATCAATTTAATTATATCAGTGAGCTAAATTCGTAAAAAATTTTATTGATATTCAATAGTTGTTTTTACGGTAAGGCAAAAAAGCTCATTCATCTGCAAGGCGGTCTAAAAAGCGTAATAGACTTACTTTAATTTGAAATGTAAGCTTGGAAAAGTTTTCGGCCCATGACCAGGACCACTTTTGACAATCGTGTTTTCGACTTGCAACCCCTCCTCCCTTGACAAACTTTTGCGTACGCCGCTGCACGCACTTAGTGATGCATATTGTTATTTCACAACATTACTGTCTGTTATCTTTGTTTTTTTGCATTTGCATCAAAAAAATAATATTAATAACATTAATAACTTGTTCTGTTCTTTTACGCCCACCTACGGATATAATTCATTTAAACATGTTTCATCAAAGATCAGCAATGTTATGCTCCGACTTTTGAATGCAGTACGGCACTATATTGCCGAAAACTCACTTTTACTATTCTTATGATTTTTCTGAGACTTTCCTGGGTGAATTGATAGTTTAATTTGAGTAAAATTCCTTCCGTAAAATGCTTAAAAATTTTATGACACAGTTTTTATATTTTAAATTTGCCGTTGAAAGTTAAGCTTTGAAGTTTTTGATTTTTTTCTGCTTTTTATATCTTTAACACTAGAACGACCGCGCTTTCAAACTACCTAGAACGACCAAGTGCGTCAATTGACGCATAATGCACAAAAGCTGCAATTTCTTCATTTATTTGGTCAAAAACCATTTTTAAAGTGGTAATGGCATAAAACGCTATTTATTGCACTCTTAAAAATAACCAAACATCTACATGATACTTTTTTTGGAAGAAGAAACAGAACAATTAAAATTTGAACCTGCTATGCATAAACCAAAAATTTTGTACTTTAGCGGCGTTTAAAGGCAAAAAAATATAAAAACAAGTTAGTGTTTGTAAAATAATGACTGCAACAGTTTACGAAGGTAAGCAATTGTTGTTACATTTAATCAACACAGTTTGGGCAAATTTTTATAGCGCATTTTCCACATTTCCTTTTCTTGATCTTTTTAATATACAGTATATAATTTTTGTGTTAAACTGTTTAATAATGATCGAGAATAAAAATTGAATGAATGAATGAATGAATACCATGCCCCGGCAGCTGTTGCACATATCCGTTGTACTATTACCGCACTTTATTGTTGCGCATGTTTTTCGCTTTTTTTCAGAAGGTTTGTCAGTTTTGATGAGGTTTCTTTGTGTAAGTGCATTTTTTCCAGTATTTTCACCTGGAATTGTCCCGGTAAGTTCTTCAATCATCCGTTGTATCCCATAAACTTTTCACACCCAGGTTGTACCCCACAAACTTTCCACTGGCAGACCTCTATGACCTAAAATCCCTCTTGCAAAAACCAGTCCAATAAATTTGTCCAGCTCATCAAGTGTCATATTTCAATTTACAGTGGTTAGCTATATAGGGCTTTAGCTACAGTGCATTTTCTTATATTTCTAAGCACTACCTCGTCAAACAAAACGCGAAACGATGACAGTGGACTTTTTCAGTGCTTCTGCTTGTTCCAAATGCAGTTAAGACAGGTTTGCAGGTTGATGTTTTGTTACTGCAAGAGCCCTCGTTGCACATGGAAAATAGCCAAAGTTTACCAAGCTGTTCCGTCTTTTCCGATCAAGTCTTGATTTACCTGCACTTGATTCTGTAAATCGCTGTCATCGTCTTCGCTAGGACTACGACGTCTGATTCTTCCTCACGTGAATCAAGCTCCGCTTGTGCATCATTTGTCGATGTGTCATCTAGCTCGCTGTCAGAGTATTCACCAT
This sequence comes from Diplosoma virens, assembly GCA_963680785.1. Classification (NCBI taxonomy): domain Eukaryota; kingdom Metazoa; phylum Chordata; class Ascidiacea; order Aplousobranchia; family Didemnidae; genus Diplosoma; species Diplosoma virens. The sequence continues at coordinate 26,508,743 of OY796894.1, forward strand.
CTGAGCAGTCTGCTGAAATGTCTTGTAACGGCAACAAAGCCTGCTGCTCAGTAACGCGTCTTAGTATATTGGATACACTATGAGTAGCAAAACACGTTTCAAAATCAAAAGCTAAAAAAACAGAGGTAAGTCAATACCTGAAACATATTATAAAAGCTCGCTTATACGCAGGGAGTTGAACGCTTTTATTGCTAACAACAGCAGTTATTAGAAAACACTAGTACCTGCTTTTCTTCCTTCTAAATCTCCACAGCTAACGTCGTCGTCGTCGTCGTTTGAAGGGTATCCACTACAGGTCAGACACAAACAGGACTGGGGCCGAGGGTTTATCCTTTTACTACCCCAGGCCGCTGTACTGCCCGAATCAGATGCTGGCAGTGGTGTTATTAAGCCAGCATCGAGTTTCGTCATCCAAAACCGTCAGACCTCGTGCTCCATGTGGTGCCCGATGTATAGGGCACGCTGTTAGAACATGGTCTGCGATTTGCTCAGAGGCGCTACACTTGCAATTCGGTGAAGGAGCGAGACCCCATTTGTGCATGGACGAATGGAATCGCCCAACACCAGTCCTCAGGCGGTTGAGCTTAACCCAAGCTGCTCGGGGTAAGCCCATCCCAACAGGTCTGGCACCGGTCTCGGGCACAAAAACACGGAGCCTGGAAACATTTTCGCAGTATTCCGTTTTCCATTTGTGATTTATCCATTCAGAAGCGCGGATGCCAAGTCTGGCAAGGTTCTCCAAAAGATTCCGCGCAGCTGGCACAAACGGGCGTTTGGATCTTAGTCTCACTTGGCGAGTATCTGAGGACCCACTTAAAAGACCATGCAAGATATGATCGGGGTCCAGAGATCCACGATGAGCCAAGGAGAGTGTCGCTCCCATTCGGCAAAGCTCAGCTGGCTGGATGCCTGAGAGTACAGGTAGGTGGTCTGTTGGAGTGGGACGCAGGCATCCAGTAACTATGCGCAAGGCGTCGTTCAAGACACTGTTGATGAGGCGAGTGTGAGCGCTGTGACACCAGGCTGGCGCACAGTACTCAGCTGTTGAGTAGACTAGAGACAAGGTGGCTATGCGTAGTGTTTTAGCACTAGCACCCCATCCCGAGCCCACGAGTCGCCTCAGCAGTGTGACGCGCGAGGATAGTTTCTTGCGCAATGCCACTAAATGATGACGAAACGTGAGCGATCTGTCCAGTTTTACCCCAAGGTAAGTAGGGGTTGGACAGAACGGTAAAAGTCTACCGTTGTTGTAGACCTTTAGCTCACGTTTGGCCTCTCGGTTGTTTAAATGAAAGGCTGTCGTCACCGTCTTAGTGTGACTGAGGTTCAACCTCCAAGTCTGGAGATACGCTGAAAGTGTGGACATGTCTTGGCTTAAAGTCCCCTCCAAGTCCTTCCAGTTTCCAGAAGAGTGCAACAATGCTAAATCATCAGCATAAACAAACTTTCTGGAAATCATCGAAGGAAGATCCTACGTATAGATGTTAAATAGGAGGGGAGCCAAGACCGATCCCTGAGGAACGCCGTTTTTAAGACGGCGTAGCCTGCTTTGCTTGCTGTCACCGGTAGCAAGGGTGAAACTTCGATTTCGGACAAGCTCCATAATCATTCTGACCATGTGCTTATCCGGAAGTAATCTCAGCAGCTTGCAGGTAAGGCCACGGTGCCAGACAGTATCATAAGCAGCTGTCAAATCGATAAATACGGCACCGGCCTTATTTTTAGCCTCGAAAGAATCCTCGATGTTCTGGGTTAGCAGAACAACTTGATCTACGGTTGACTTCCCGCGTCGGAACCCAGCCTGCTCTTTAGGGAACAGTGGATCGATTAACGGTTCAACGCCGGCGTAGGTAAGCCTCTCGAGAATCTTGTAGGGGACACAGAGCAGAGATATCGGTCGATAACTCTTTGGGTCCCCCACGGGCTTTGCTGGTTTTGGGATCGCGACCACAAGCGCTTTTCTCCAGATCTTGAGAATTTTGAGTCGGCGCAAACAGGAAGAAAGGAAGTCACGCTAACAAGGACGTGCTAGTCTCGAATAAAGTCACAACGTAAGCCCGAATTTCTACAGCGCATTAGGATGATGGGGAGAAAATATCCCATCCTGCTGTGACATCACAATGCTTAAATACCGCTCAGACAAAGCTGAATATCGCGTTGTTTTATTTTTCACGAGTAGTGGTTCTGCAGGCTGTAATCACACTTTCTGTAGACTCTAAGTGAAATTTACAGGTGTGTGCGTCAATTGACGCGCTTGATCGTTCTAGGTAGATATTTAACTAAATTCGTCGTTTTATTAGTAAAAACTTTAAAAGTCACACAAAACTAAGCGTTGCACAAAAAAATAATTGTCAAGAAGTTTCAGCAGAAAAGAGTGATATCCGGCGGAGATACGGGAAATTGAATACTTGAAATGCGTCAATTGGCGCGCTTGGTCGTTCTAGCGTTAAGAAGCATGTTACATAAAACATTCAATTGCGTAGCAAAACATTTTAATTTAACAACACAAATGTGTTTAATATTTGTTAGTTCATCAAGCATGTTTTTAAAGCTACTTGACAAAGGTTGTTAACAGAATGATTTGACTGCGATAATCGCATGTAAGAAGATAGAAGTTGGATTATTGTAGCAGTCAATGCATAATTAATGTTCGAAAAGTGTTTGGCAAATTGGAACGAATGGAAAAAATCGATAAAGGAAAAGAAAAATAATAAACCATTATTTTGCAGCGGCAGCAGCAGCTTTGCTTCGACAATTTTACGAGCTTGTTGCAGCAAAAGTGATGAAAAACATTGAAAAGAAACTTCTCCCCGTCTTGTCCTAAATGAAAATTTTGCTCATAAAAAGTCTGTTAGGTGTAAACACCAATGCTCTCCCACGCGGGAACGATATCGTAAAGTCGGTCACATTTGAAGGCGAGAAATTAAAGTTTTTTAAAAAAGCAAATCGAAAATAAAGTTACTGCCTATAAGCAATTTTGTGACAGTAAAAAAGCAATAAAAACTTTTATTCGGTTACAAATTAAATATTTCGTAATTTCTTTTAAAGGTATTATGGTTCTGTACTTTTAGTGGCATTAAATAAAGGTTATAAGGGTTGGTAAAAAGATAGAAGTGTTAAGTTTTATCAGGTCAAGCGGTTTAAAAAATTTTTACCTTTTTTTTGTAATTTTTTATTCAAAATATTCTACTTTTGTTCTTTGCTTCTACATAGAAAGAAAATAAAATGAACTTGTTTGATGAATAAAATGAAAAAAAATAGGAAACTTGGCGTTACCAATTGTTAAAGTTGAACTAAAATGAATTAAATTACTGTATGAATGGATTCAACGTGGCTAAGAAGATCTCTAATTTTTCCAAAGAATAACGAAACATGAATGAACGCCGGATGACGTAAGATTTTTTTGAATAACGCGATAACAAAACAATATGCGGGTTAACTAGAAAATCTGCCGATCCGGGTGAAGGTTATGTGGAAAAAGTAATATCGTTGGCGAAAAATCAGCGGAGAGGAACCTAGAAACTTACTATCACGTGTGAAGTGTAAAATAAAAGTACAAAACAGATGATAATGAAATTACGACAAAAATTAGTTTGACCAGTAACAAGTTAGCAACTAGTTCGTGAGGAACATACTACGAAAATATTTTTTAACGAGATCCCATGAAAATTTTGGCAAAAGTGTAATTTTTAAAAGATATTTTTGCTAATAAAATTAAATATAATAATATGATATCCAACAGAAGCAACTACAACAAGACAACGAGTTATTTAAAGACATTCATGTCCACGTTTGCAAAATAAATGACCATAACATTTGAATATAATGTATATAGATACTGCACATATTTCTTTTTAATCATAGCAAAAAATCTTTGATTTTTAAAATTCATCTAGAAAAAAATAAGCCCAATAGAGCTCAGAAGATTTAAAAACTTTAAAGACCATTAAGTAACAGATTAAAATTAAACTTGCTTTATTTTAAAAATTTTTCATGTCAAAATTTATCAAAAATATCTTGATCTACTGAAGAAAAAATAAAAAATTTGGAAATCTTCCATTATGTTGAATAGCTTTCTGGCACTAAGGGGTCTTTGACTAAACCAAAAATTTAAGTTTACCATTTATAAGCCGATGAATCGACTGAGATAAATTTATCAGCAAATGTTTTTAAAAATGACTGGTTTCGTATTTAACACAAACAAAAAACTCCAATGAATCGATGGATTTAAAACTAAAATATGAGAGAGACCAAAGATGTCCCGTGCAACACGAATGTGTTTTCGCCAAAGAAAGAGATACAGTTTTGTGTGAAAACAATGCAAAACTTTAAGTTATTTTTTACAATAGGAAAAATACGTGAATAAAAAACCTTTCTCAAAAAAATTTTGGAACTACTCGTATATAAATATTTTATATTATAGTCTACCTACCTTTAAATTTTTGTTGTCATCCATCCCTCTTTAGATGTACATATATGTATGTATACAAAAAAAATAATGGATTTTTGAGCAAACAAAAACAAAAATTAAAAAAACCTGATTAATATTTTTATATTGTTCTATATGTCAGTAAAATTTTATTATACAATTAACAATAATAATAAATTATTTTTTCGTAACACTTTTTGGTTCTCCGTATCACGTGACTTGTTAGTCATCACGCAGAAACAAAATGCGACACCTTACGTCACTTAGGTTGTTGATCATACATCTTTTGCTAGAATTTAAATTTTTTTCTGCAGGGGTCACTTTGCACAGTTTAAGATTATTCCATTATATCACGCTATAATCGGATTACTTGCTCCTGTATAAACTTAAACAACCTTTTGAAAGAGCGATCTCATTTGCCAGCGAATAAAAAATTTAAACTGAAACGTTTGGCCATTTTCTTGAACGGTATTGATGAAACATTGAATAATGAAAATCAGCCTCTGAAGCAGGTGGCGTGTTAAAAAATTTTCAGCTGATACTTTTCCCGAAGTCCAAGTATGACGTTCATTATTGTAGAGTGAAAGCGGAACAGATAAGTCTGAAAAAGTTTGATGAGATAAACATGAAAAGAGCTTTGAAGCTAGTTTATTGAAAAAGTAAAAATTTGAAAAACACTTCAAATGCCGAAGCAATCAAACTAAAAATAAAGTTTTTTGTTTCTTTTCCAAAAACCTAAAATAGAAGCATACTTTATGTTATCGTTTAGAAGTCAAGAAGCAAGTTAATGTTCACCTGAATGTATAATTTGTGACTCCATTGAACTCTAAAGATTAATCTACATCCGTCTTATACGCTTGGCAAACGTTTGTTTGCTTATTTAAGCTCAATGTACACGCTAAGTCTAGGAAATTCAATAAAGCGAGAAACATACGCCAGCAGTAGATTAAGGGGTCCTTTCCACTACGAGCGTGGAATGGAGCATTCTTTGTTTGTTTTATTGTTTTATTGGTTGTTTTTGCTTCGCTTACGCTTGCTTAAATTTTAAGCGCAGAAAGATCTATAAAAGAAACAAAGAATGCTCCATTCCACGCTCGTAGTGGAAACAAGCGTTAAGTCTTTATACTAGGGGCGTCCAACCCGTGGCCCGCGCAATATTTTTCGAAGAGCTTTGTCCCCGCCTATTTCGGCAAAATCCAGCCAGAAATTGAGGACAGATTCCATGTGCAGACCTCCTTTTATCTTGTTTTTTCCGAGATCACTAGTTTTCAAAGAAAATCAAGAAATCCGAGATTGATTTGTAGTGAAGTTCTTTTTTTAAAAAACAAGGGATGAAATTCAGAAAATCTAAGAATGATTCAAATTGAAAACCTTTTTTTTTAGAGATCACTACGATTTTGGGACACAAATTGGGTTGTTTTATTTGTTTCGCCCGCCAATATTTTTGATGAGCCAAAATGGCCCTCGGATCAAAAAAGGTTGGACGCCCCCTCTTTGTACAATCTCAATAAACAATGAACATTAAATTATTAATATAATGATATGGCTGATGACAACGAAATAATACAAAAAATGACAACGAAAAAAGTTAACAATTATTTAGAAACAACACTGATAATGGTCTGTTGTCAATCGTCAATTGCATAAAAGTACAAAAAGCAGTAAAGAAAGACATGGTAAATTTTCAAGTAAAGCTTAAGAAATTACAAATCAACAAAATTTATTCTGCGACTTTTCCTTCTGACTCCTGACAAGACCACGGAGAAAACATTCAAATTATTTAAAATATTAAAATATTCCATTTAAATTGTTTGGAAAACTTAAAACATTCCAAATACCACAGCCAGGTTTAAAATTTCAAGTTTGATAATTGAAATATAGACTACTAGTTAAAAGTTATAAACTACGTACCGTAAAGTTTTGTTCGATGACTTTTCAATGTGCACTTTAAGAACAGAAAACTTCACTTCAAGCACTTAATTTTCTGCTAATTCTAATTTTCTATTAGTTGTAAGCAAATTCCTTTTGTTTTCCCATTTTTTATCAATAACATCAAGAAAAAATCGATTGAAAATAACGTTTTGAAATGCTGTTTGAAGTAAAAGAAAATTCAATGAAGACTACTTGAAATAAAAATTGAGCATAGAAAAATAAATTTTAACGCTTTTGTGGCAAACTACGTACAATGAAACAAACTATACGCAAAATGTTTTAAATGGTATTGAAAAAGCAAATAAATATTTGTAAAAAGTGAACAGAATCATTGCATGATTGAATAACTGCTTGATTTAAAATAAATTGAACAAAGCGCGTCATGCCTTTTTCTGCAAAAAGTTTTACCGTACTAAAAGCCCAAACTATAAAGTCGACTTGAATGAAAAGTCAACAAGCCGTCAGTAAACCAGATGAAGTAATATTTATTTACAATTAATTTAAACAACGTTAGGAATTTTTTGAAATTAAGATCTTTTCAGTGATTGGTTGTTTCACAAATGGCAATATAACAGCTTTTTTTGTTCTACAAATTACTAGGTTGATAAAAAAATGTTCTGAAGAAAAATCAAGATATTGAATCGTAACATAGTTAAGTAGAAAGCAAGCGAATGAATCTTATGTTTAAAAGTGAAATCCAAGTAATTTCATCTAGTAAAAATATTGCAGAATAAATGTATAATTTTACTGCTTTTAAATTTTAAAAAAGCGGTCTTATAGTAATAAAAGAAGCATAAAGAAAAAAACTTTATGAAAATTCTTTACTTGCAGATCTTATGACGTACCAGACCGGTTTCATACGGGGTCATATTTCAGTGGGATTCCAGTAACATCCAGGAGAATGACCCCTCAGAATCAAGCTAAAATTTACCATCAAAGCCGAAGCAGAATGCTCAGCAGCGACGAGAAAGAGAAAACCACTCAAAGGTTTGGAACAAATTATCAAAAACTTGTCAAACAACTTCCGGCTGATCTTCCTTCTTCGCTAATGCGGGGAATCACCGGAATAGATGAAAAGAAAAAAGACAATCCTGGTGTGGGAAAAGTAAGTCGAAGCATGTTCCTGTTTTTATTGGTTTAAGTACCTAAAATAGACCAAGTGTGAAATTAAACTAATATTGAGGACATATTTTTTGGTCTTGCCCTGGAATCGCATTGAGTCTTCAAATCAAATTCTGGCTGCAATAATGCTGAATAAATGTCGATTGTTGCCAACAAAAAGTATTCTAACCACTTCGGTTATTGTTTCAAGTTCTCGATTTAGGGGAAATGCAGATATAACATTGTTCAAGGTTTGTCCCGAAGCGCAACCCTAGAAATTTTTGCGGTTCATTCAAAAGCGCCTTACCCAGAGTAAGCTGTTATTCTAGAAATTCCTGCTTGACAACTCATTTGATAGTAGCAAATTATTCAATAACATGCTCAATCAAATTTTGAAGAAATTAGGGAACTCTTTTTGTTTTGTTGTTCAACGACCAGACACTGGTTGGTTTGCTTAACTTTTGATATTGGTTTGGGTAGTTTTAATATTTTTTTAAACAAACATTAGGTTTTTTAAAAGTTTTTGACTATGAATTTAAATTTTTGGCCAAAAAAACTTTTTTGCTAGAAATTTTTAGTGTTGTTTTGACATGCTTTCTCAATTCAACAAACAGTTGATAATTTTGGGAGGAGAGATAGACTTATAATACATAAGATTAGTTTTCACATTTCTCTATAGCCTACTTTAGTGTTTAGCTGAATCTTTTTGAAAAACATGTTTTGAGTAAATACATAAAAAACGATCTTATATTTCTTCAAGAGCAGCAAGTCTTGTTAAGCCGCTTTTCAAACAGATGCGATGACGCTCCCGAGGGAGGAGTCACAGATAGGATAGTGTTTAAGCCGAAATGGCTCAAAGTGCCATTCACTCAAGCGAGATCACGTGTTTTTTTATAAAAGGATTTGAAAACATTGAATGGCAGATGGTTTATAATTAGAAACAATTTTCATTCATCAAAGTTGTCTTTTTTTATTGGAATTATCTGTTTCGATGACGAACGTCTTTTATTTTGAAGTGACCCTTTTAAAAAAGTTTTGTTTTTCGTCATTTTTTTTGTCATATATTTTTTCTGAGATTAATATTGATACAGTATTTATTTTTATTAAAATTAAGACTGATAAACTTAAATGCATGTACATTACCTAAATCAATCAAAAAATAAAGGGGAACTCCTTGGTATAAAATAAAATTATATTTGTCTGCATTAATAAGAATCTTTTCTTCTTATTATTATGCAGCTAAAATGATTGTAATGTAATTTAATGAATATAAGATACTTTTTGCCCGACCATCTAATCGATCATAAAGTTAATTTATATTTTAATTGATTTATTTTAGTCATATCAAACAACCTTTTTGTGGATAGCCTAAATGTGAAAAACAGCAATGGTTTCTAAAGCGAAAATAAAGTTATTTAATTGTTTTTAAGAGAAATTATATTTAAAAAAATAACAACAAAAGCATTTGATTTTATCCAGTTTCTTGGATACATTTAAAATAGCCGTGGGTCGTGAGTTTTCATTTCAATTTGCTATCACCCCAACTAGGGAGATAATTTTTTGATTAACGCAAGAAAGCTATCTGTTGATCCTTGAAAAGGTTTTTATAATTTTAAATTAGCAATGTACTTTTATAGGGTACTTTGAAAATATTCTCAATTTTTTTGTAAAAAGCCATATATTGTACTTTTGATTTTTCGCAAATCTAGATTTCAAATAATGCTAAACAAGCAAAAACTTATTCTTTCGATCATGCAAAAGTTCGAGGAAATTAGAAACTTTTTATTGTAATTTTGAAGTTTAATATGATTTTATAAAACAACGATTTCTCATTTCATGATTTTGACCCAAATTTTTTTCATAGTCAGATTTTGTTTTGCGCTTTTGGCAAACCTACCTTGAATCCAAATTAAGTCATAAAAATTTTATTTCTTATAAATAATTTATTACTTTCACATCAAGTGTTGTCATATTTTTTTATTTGTGTTAAATTAATATAAAACAAAACAAAAAATCAATACAAAACTGAAAGGATAGGACTTGCTTATAGCACAACGCAGTAAGTTACGAAACAAGGGGAATGAAGTAAATAAGTTAGTTTTGGGTGGCTGTTTTGTATTGATCATATTTTTCAACCTTAATAAATTATGCATGACTGGTTAGCTCTGAAAATAAACAAGTTCAACAGAATTAGTAGTTTTTTTATAAAAAATCAGTTTTACTTTAGAACTGCTTTGAAAAACCGTGTTAAGTTTGGGTTAGTGATCGTTTCGGGATCACCTTTGAAACTTTTAGTCAGATTTGGCCCAAAAAACATTTTCCTGTGTCCATTCCGCAAGCTGTACTATTTGGTTTCACTTTTTGTAATAAGGGTTGGGTTTTTCCGCTTACAAATCTGTAAAAACTCCCTAAATATTACAGTAACTCACAAAATCACTTTCGAAATTTCAAATTTTATTTACCCGTAATCTCAACAAAGTAGATGATTTGCTGTATTCATCAATATTGCCAAACGTTTGAAAAATATTCGAATCATTGAAAAAATTTTTCAACACACTTACTCAGTTAAGTATATCTTTTCAATACTGCTGGTGATTGCGAACAGATTTCAAGAAAAATTGACTTGATTTCGATCTCACGAGAGATTTTAAATGACTTAGTTACTTAAATTTCTTTGTTTGGGGCAGTTTAAATTTCTAATTGTAGTTGTATATTATGCGGTTATATTTCAACGACAGAAAAATTAAAAAGCTTTGTTTTTGTTGAGAATAGGCTTTGTTTCAACAGAAGTCTATTAAAAGTGTTAAAAAATGAAATGCAACAATATGTTTTTAAGGATTTCAATCAAGTATTTTTGTTCTCAGCCACAGTATAATCAGCATGAGCCATACAAATGCGCATATCAAAATGAAATTTCGAAACATTCAGATACAAGCTCTGCCGATATCCGGTTAATTTTTTGAAAGTCATTAATTGTGTTTTTACCGAAGGCGATTTTTTTTTTTTTTTTTTTTTGAAAAGCGAGTAGGTACACTTTTTTTGGAGACTAAATTAAAAAGCATGTTTAATGTTCGCACATGACTGTTAGTTTTTCTATTTCTAACAGCTTGAAAAAAGAGAAAAAAATCTTTGTTGTCGATAAAAACGATTAAATATTTATTAAACTCTTTCTTCGATTAAAAAAAAAAGAGTAAATTACGTAACACATTCGCAACAATGCATCAACAAACAGCGAGTAAATAGATTTATAATAATTGTATCACTCAATAAGATCTATCTGATATTTTATATTTTCACCCAAAGTAAAGGCATAATGAACGGAATTTGCGTGGCCCAATCCAATTGATTAAAGTTTAATTTGTTGTCAGGACAACCTGCTTTATGATGTGTATATATATTTTTAATTCCTTGTTAGATAGGCTGTTAAAAAAACCTTTGATTTGAAAGTGAAACACAAAACTAGATTGCTTTCTTTTTAAAATTATGTGTGCTTTAATTTGAATATGAAACACAAAAGTTTTTTTTTTTAAATATAAATCCAATCTTGATTCAAGTTTATAAAAATTATAGAGTAAAAGAGTTACAGAAAAAGAGCGCGTTTTTTTAGGCAAATCGATGTAGCATTCATCTATGTACTTGCTAATAAAAGTAAAATTCTAAAAATACTGAAGTTTTTCACAATTCCAGTGAATCATCGTTTTGGCATCTGGCAACCATAAAAAGGAAACTGAAGTCGCGATTTCAATTTTGTAAAAAAATGCAGATTAACAGACATAGTTGATTTAATGCATATCTTTTCCGAAAAAGTTTTTTATTAGAAAGAGTAAACAGTGTAATAACTTATTAAAAAATTTTCAATGATCGCCCGCTTAAGGCTTGCGTTCAGCAATCGTGTCCCACTATTCAGCATGCTATTAACTTACAAAAATGTTTCGTTTTCACGTTGGCTGCTGCGTGTATCACCGGTGATACATTTCCACTGGTGGAATGTTTGACTGGTGATACACGCGGCAGCCAACGTGTTAAGTGCAGTTGAATATTGCTAAATAAACTTCTCTATGAATCATGCTAAATGCCAAAAGATCTTGACAAGAAAAAGTTTTTTATGAATTATCTTTGTTATTTTGAAGTGGGTTTTTTATCTAAAGAAAGAAATGACCAGAAGGCAATTTTTGATTTCGACGGGATTTTTTACCGTTCTAACCAGCCAATCAGAAATTTATATCGCATTTAACTCTACGGATTTCCTCTCTGTACAAATAAGCTATAGAAAAATCAAAAAAACATGGCTATACGTTTAAAGGCTAAGTTTACTGATTTTAAAGGCTATCAGACTATCTAAAATGTATTTTCTCAAAAAGAACGCGTTTTTTAAAGCAGTTTTTTTTTAGATAAAGATAATGTTGCGCGTTAGCGTTGACCGCACGTTGTCGCAAATGAGCACCCAAGAATTTTTAAGAGTCGAAGAGAACAAGAAACACGTAAGTGTCTTTGTCCCCAGCCATCCCCAAGAACGAAATCACGCTTTAGCACCGAAGGTTTACGCTTTTGACGCAGTTTTTACCGAGAAAACGACGCAGGTATTTTATCCGGGTTCATGTGTACGTTTACCCGTTAATTTAATGTTTTAAAAGAAATATAGATTATAAATTTGAAATTTCTTTTATGAAAAAGTTTTAAAGCAATAAAAATAATTTCTTGTCTTTCTCGTTCGTATTAATTCTCTCCGATAACAAGCTTGAGTAGAAATCCTAAGAGTCGTTGAAGTGCAACATCTTCACCAGAGATTACGAGTCGCAAACGCAATCGATCGGTTTGAGAAAAGTAAAATCTCAAAAACTTGGATAACAAGTCGAACACAAACAATGACTTATTTTAAGAGTGAAATCTGCGTCAGTACACTCCCGGATGTAATTCAAGCTGTTCTGCAAGGTGCGGACGGCGCAGTGTTTTGCTACGGTCAATCGAACCTAGGTGGGTGGCCATGCTATAGCGGATGAAATCATCGAAAAATTTCAAGACGATATGTTTACGAACGTGACGTAATTTCTATGACGTAGAAAAAGTTGTTCAAGTTATACTTTTTAGTTTGAAAAACGGTTTTGAAACACCGAGTTTTGACCCCGCATTTTTAGCATGATCTGACCAATGGTGTCAAATTTCTACGAGCGGTTTATAGATTTATAAAATGTTACAATTTCGTCAACAAGCGCAAGTTTTAAGAAGTCTGTTTCAAGCTTCCTAACATTTCAAATAAAATATACTTTAGTTGGTATGTAAAAACGTTCGATTAGTTTGTAGTAGAATCATCAGTGAATATCAAACTCTTTCAATTTAAAAAAAATCAACTTGTTACTTTTTGTGTTTAGGCAAAACAACCACTTTATTCGGAAGTGACACTTCAGCTGGTGGCATTGGCATTGTTCCTTGCGCCATAAACTGGTTGTACAGATGTGTCAATGAACTGAAAGACATTCAACGATCTCGAATCTTTGTCCGGGTGTCGGCAATCGAAATTCATGGGAGATCGGAAAAACTTGTTGATTTATTGGCATCGTACAGCGAAAGTATGTTTGGCAAGCATCGACATAAAAATTAGTTTTCAAGTTTTGACAAAATACAATTACAATAAAAATGGTTGGATTATTTCTACTAATAAAGTTTTCATATTTTAAGTTCTTGATCTTCATTGAATGGTCCTGATTTGATTCTAGTATTTTATATTTGCTTCTTCTTAAAAAAAGTATCTGATGGTGCACGTCGGCCCATTGTTAACGTAAAGTGTTATTTTCTATTTTCTTTAAAGATAAAATTACAAAATTTAAAAGCAAAGCATATTACAGATGCTATTTTTAGACAGACCGAAATCGCCTCTTTCTATAAATGAAGATCCTCTAACGGGTGCCCAGGTAATAGCAAATCATTTAAAAACCAAACAAAAAACTTGATATGTTCGCTTTTTGTTGCCAACCTAATGGCTGATCAAATGCTGTTGTTTTGTTTTTAATTAGCTTCAAAATCAATGTGAAATTGCTGCACCCACTGCTGACGTTGCAGCGTTTTTGCTGGATGCCGCGGTGGCAGCTCGAAGTTATTCTAGAATAAAGAGCAAGCAAGAAGCAAGGCGTCGTTCACACATGGTGTTTACTTTACACGTTTATCAACATAGGTTGGAAACATTTGGAGACAACGGAGGTTTGTACGGTATTGATTGGATTTTTTTACTGGTTCAGATTTTTACGATTTACTGCCTTTAAAGAGCTTGATTAAATTGACGATTGTCTCTGTAAAATTGGGTTGGAACTTGAATTATTGCATTAAGTTAAATTCTTTATAAAAAAATTAATAAGTAATGTCTTAAGAAGTTTATTTACCTGTTGCATACTACGTGAAAGAAATTATATAAAAACTTATTTTGTCAAAAATAAGCTTTTTCACAAACGTTAACTGATTTAATATCAAACAAAATAAAATTGATTAAGATCGAGAATGTTCTTTACAGGCAGCAGCGGACGCAGCAGACTTCACTTCATAGATCTTGGTAGCTGCGAAAAGACTTTGGTGAAGACGACAAAGTCTCTCGCTCTCTCGCACTCCTCGCTCGGTCACGTGATTACGTCAATCTTGAACAATTCAAAGCACGTTCCGTTTAAGTGCGTTCCTAGCCGCGTTAAAACTCGTTCGTTATTACTGTATTGATGAATTTTCAACCTGGTAACCATTCATCTGCCAATTTTCAAAAGACTTTGCTGCTACAGATCTTTTCAAATCGCGTATTACCAGTTAGTTTAAAAGTCAGCGGTCTGAGTTTGATTCTCAGGCAGGCCAAATCGCTGTTGTCAACCGCCTAAACTATGCGGTGCGGCCCAAGCGGGACTTCAGGAAAATGTGCATCGCGAATTTGACTGCCTTTTTTCCGCGGTATTTGAAAATTAATTTAACAGATTCGGTGAAAATTTGAAAATTTGTTGTTTTGCATAATTTACTTAATTTTTACTTTGGAAAAGTTTTTTTGTAACATAGCGCGATATTTTTTTGTTCAACATAATTTTTGCTGTTTATTGGGGGAAAAAATGCCAATATCTGACTTTTGCAAGGAAACAGTCCGGTATAAACATTGAGAACCACTTTTATAAATTTATCAAGCCAAATGGATAATTATTTCTGCTAATATGCCAAAATATGTTTTAGAAAACCACAATCTTATTTGGCATCCAACAATTCTGGATTAATTGTTTTTTTCAAAATTTCCAACAATTTTTCAAAAGAATTATCAACTCTTTATTTGAAATTAGCCGAGTTCATACAAAAAACATTTATTATTTTTGAAATATTTTATTTCAAATTTTAGTTTTTCTTAAAGAAAAGCAACAGATAATAAATTTTTTACAGAGAAAGCAAATTGACCGGGGTTTTACGCGAACATCTTGGAAACATCAACTGCCGAGCGGTCATGTTAGCTCATGTCTCAAGCGACGTAGTTCATTATTCAGATACACTTTCGACGATTCAAACTGCCTCAAGAATACATCGTGTTTTGAAAAAGAAAAACAAAGTATTTTAATTTTAAATTTCTAAAAAGAGACAGCTGTAGTCTTTTATTTCAATTCAAAGCAGTGGTCATTAACAAGTATGTCCAGCAGGCCAGATCTAGCCCTCAAATTTAATTTGCCCGGCCTATCGAACTTTGCCGCAAATAAAGCGAAAATGAAAGTATAAATCAAGCGTCATCAACTGACCTTTGACCATTGACTTTTCAAACATAATGTTTATTATATTAAAGGGAAGAACTTTTTTAGTTTTTAGTTTATTTTGAAGAAATAATGTTGCCATGCAATAACAAATATTTTGAAGACGAGTTATTCGTAATGTCATCTTTAAAAAAATGTCGTAATTCTTTGTTTAAGACTTACTTATTTATAAGCGTTTGCGGCCGCGGTTTTTCAAAACAGCTACGGTAAATAACCTGCAGAAGCAACCGTTTCGTAAAATTTTCCAAACAAATTGTAATTTTCCACCAAAGCAGGTTAAAAAGTTTTTTCGTTGTTTAGATGTCTGGTGATGTGCTAACTAAAACAAGCGGGCATTATTTACACCAAAAAAAACTTTTTCGAAATCATTTCAAAGACGACGAAAGTCTGGGATCAAGGTAAAACTTTTTCCAGTCACGGTTCGAAGCTAATTCGTAACTTTTCAAGCTTTTCTTTTTTAAATAACTTTTTTTAGCTCCGGGATTGATTGCACTTCCGGAAGTGAGCTTTCCTGCGATACTGTGATTTATGTTAACAAAAACGGAGTTTCCATGAGCGACCACGAGCTGACGGACAACGAAGGTCCGCCGGAAATAAATCCAATTCCAAAATATATTCTAACGTCAAATTCCATCCCAGCAACCAATCCTTCTGAAAACGAAGCGATGATTTACAATCTTTCTCAAGCTGCAATTCACAAATTCAATGCTGCTTTGTCTGGCAAATGCGAACCTTCATCCGACCTTGATCGCGCTGCTGATTGGTTAAGATCAAGTCGCAGTAATTGCTTTGATTCAATTGAAGCCAAAGCTGAATCGAGAGATGTAAAGGTTTCCGAATTAGATGACAAGCATGGCTGTACAGTGGATAAGTTTTTTCTGGATCCGAATACAAACAGGAGCGATTGGAGCATTGAAGAAACATCATTTGCTCGTAGCCGAAAACAGAGTGTAAATTACACCAGTAAAATGTCGTTTATTCCGTCGTTGTCTTCAACAAAACATTTTCATCAAAAGCTGCAAAGCGATGAATCAAAACCAAGCGAAAATTTAAAAGTCTTCTATTCTCGTTTACAATCAACTGAAAATCTTGGCTTTTCTCCGAAATTGAACAACCAAACAAGAAACGTTTCAAAACCAGCAAAGCCACCACGTCACTTGCAAGCAACCGATCAAGAAAATTCTAACTTGTCTGAAAAAAAATTTTCAAGAATTCCTTGTAGACAAAGCCCCTTGCGGTACGTTCAAAAACGTACTTCTCGGGTATCAATTCTCAAACCTGAAGAATCGTTTCAAGTAAAGAGGTCAGATAAAAATGAAAAAAAATTGCAGAAAAGCGACAATCAGTTCCCTTGGTACAGGAATAAAGAAGCAGCTAAAAACACAAGCGAGCACAATGGAATTGTCAAGCAATTGATAACATTACCGGAAGAAACACACGAAGTGAATTTAACAAAGGATTCCAGTGCAGTGCGTACAAAAAACGAAATACCTTTATTTCAAGAAAGACCTGATCCTGTCGGCTGCTCGTTTGAACCGACAACCTTGCACGCAAACGCGTCAAATTCATTCTTGGGTCGTCAAAATCAAAACACAGGATTAATTAAAAAAGTAAATACTAACGAAGATTCTGAAGGTAGGGCGTTACACAACAACAAGGATGGCTTGTTTTTGGAAGAAAGCGCACATGAAAATAAAGAGGTAGACGACATAAATTTTTTTTGCCTTGCTTTTGCCACTCGAAATCCTTTAGTTCCACTATCAAAGCGCGATTTCAGGCAACAAATTACGAATAACCTTCAGCAAAAACTAAGTGTTGAAAGCAGTGATCAAAATCTTTACCATAATTTAAATGCTTTTAAAGAAAACCTAAGTGATTTGAAGATTTTGGGCAATGGGAGCAGTAAATTGGACCAAAATGCGATTACTCCATTAAGGCAAAAAAGTAATTTTGTAGATCAAAAATATCATGAAAAAGAAAATTCTTCCTCACTGGCAAATGATACAGTTTGTTCCAAAAAGTTTTTTTCGCTTTTGGATAGCAAAGAAAACGAAGCAGAAAGAGCAACTAAGTCCGAATATTACGTTATCGAACAAACTTCTGAAGACGACGAGGAACAACACGAAATATCGGAAATTAAAAAAATGCCAAAATTAAATTGTTCTTACACTTTGAACACACCATCAAACAAATTCAAAAAAGAACTTTTTCATTCTTCTGCAAAAAGCAACTTGGCTTCCGCCAAAAATTCGAATTGCGATTCATTTGCTCAAGAAGTTTGCTTATATGACACAGATTCTCTAGCAATGAGCTATGTCAACACAAAGCAAAAGTCATGTTCTTCTCAAAGCGTTTCTTTGCTATCAAGTAATTCAACTTTTGGTAAACGCAATGAATCCACTAGAACAAACAACGCTTATAAGACAAGTTGTCGTCCTGTGATTATGACAAAATCAACTTCTAAAGAAGGAACTACGCTGACCCTAGTAAAGAAAGAAAAAAGCACTGGATCCACTCTTGAACTTTTAATTACAAACGAAATCGAGGAAAATCAGCAACTTTCTACCATAGAGAAAGCAAAAGACAAAAACTTTAAAAAACTACCTCACCAAGCTGACTCCTCGTCTTCGATTAAGAGTAAAAAGGTGTTACAAACTCTTTCGCAGCTAAGCCCTAAAAGAGCAAATTGGTCAGGAATTACTTGTTTGGCCCACAAAAAGAACCCGAAATGGAATAAATCCTACAATAAACAATCAAAGTTGCAGAAACCAAAGGCAAACTTATTTAAAAAGGTTTTATCAACTAAAACTAAAACAAGTGATTTGGGCACCAAACTTGAGAGTTCAATTAAAAAAAAAACAAATTTATATGTGACCGAAAAGCCTAATAGTACCGGTAAAGAAAGTACAAATTCTTGCAATTCTGTTTTAAACAATTCCAAGTAAGAAATTTGTTTTTCTATTCCGCCTGATCTACTGTAACTCAATGTTTTGCTATAGCTTACATCCTATAGCGTCGCCTTTTAAATTTTTCAATGATTTTGAAAAAGAATGGTTTACTTCTCGTTACTATTATCACGATTAGATTTTTCATTGACTTGTCGCCAGCGTCTACGCAAAGCGTTAACATTGAACCTCAAGAAGCAATAAACATCGAGCGATATCGGCCGTACTCAAAATATGGATTTAGCCAAATTCTAACACCAGTAGTTCTTAATCTTTTTTGCTTATTTTATCTTATTATAAACTAAAATTATCGGTTTACTCCCAGTCGGAGGTTATTGCAAGTATAATCCAAATCCGCAATGTTAAATTTACAAATTTAAATAAATCTCGTTAAATCTCGTTAAATTCTACAGTTTAAATAAATCTCGAAAAAATATCGGCAGTCGGCAGCGTGGTCGAGTGGTTAAAGCGCCGTGCTTATGATCAACATGGTCGTGGTTCAAAACCCACTCGGGTCATTCTGTTGTATTCTTGGAAAAGAAACTTTATGGCACTTTCCCCTGCTTGGTAGTCTTGGCAAGCAGTTTTAAATTAAAGTTATATCTCTATTAAATTACAAGCGGACAGCAATATATTGGCATCTCCGGAAGCGAATCGGGGTAATTGCCTACCCTACGTATTAGCGCCTCCGTCGCTTTCCTGCGAGTCAGGAGGATAAATATAGAGAGAGAAAAAATATATATGTATGTTTTGTTAAAGATTACATAGGGACTTGAGTACTTTTGCAGTTAGTTGCTGCAAACGGAGTATGGTTTAGCCTTAAAAAAATCATTCATCATGTTAATGCACCTTAGTTAAGACATTATTTCTTAAATAGTTTAAATAAGTTTTTCAAACTACATAAATTTGTTAACAATCACTTTCCGAGGGCAAAGCTACTTATCATTATCTATATATTTATCCTCCTAACTCTGTATACGATGTATGTAACTTTGGGCAACCCTCAAACAATTACCCCTTATCTGTTTTTGCAGATGCTAAGGTTATTGCTATGTGTTTGAAATTTTTTATTTGTTTTTTAGTTTTTGTTCAGAGATATAAATGAAATTTAGAGCGGCGTGCCTACACCGCTAATCAGGGGAAAGTGCCAAAAAGTGTTTTTTCAAAAACGCAACAAAATGACGAGAGTAGGTTTCAAATCGCCATCATATCTCGTTGATACAGCGCTCTTAACCACTTGGTGTCGCTGCTGACAATGAAATTAAAAATTTTATAAAGGGTAGTGAGTATCAATAATACTTTTCACCAGGATGTCTCAATCCTCGCTTACAAACACGAGTCCTGATCATCGAACAGAGTTTAGTAAAAATATGAATCCGTGTGAATACAATTGTCCTTCTACTTCTTCTTCAGCATCCTGCAGATTTAGATTTTCAAAAAAAATGAAATTGCGTTGAACTTAATATTATGTTGAACTTTTTAATTTAAAGTCGTTTTTTGATTTATTTTATTTAAAGTTTTATGTGAATTCCAAGTCTTCGAATTCGATCTTTCTCAATTGAATGATTATAATTAAAAATTTCGAATCTATATAATTCTTTATTATCATCATATGCAAAAAGCAAATTTTTTGATAAATCCAGTTTTTGATATTTTGCAGTTACCAAAATTCAAGATTATGAATTTTTATGATGCATGGTGTTGTACTGCAATTTGCCTATCTACAACTATGTTGGCTTTTTGCCTTTGTTAACTTGCTTTTTAATAACTATTTACTTTTTTACTAACTTATTTCCAATGCTTGGTGAATTTTATAATACAGTATTTTGTATTTAAGATTGTGATTTGTCAACGTATCACACTATAATTAATGTCTTTAAGCAGCTCGAAGGATAATTTTATTTTGCAAAAGCACGTGAAACTTGTTCTAGATTTTTAGTTCATTCTAGAACAGCGTGTAGTTTTGAAAATTGCATAGTTCTGCATTATCAATAACTTTATGCGTCCCTAATAATGTTATTGGCATTTCCAAATTAAGTTGCTTTGCTCAATCAAGTAAACTGGCTGCTGTGATGTGAAGTATGGAATCTATTGCTTAATTGCTCTAATTTTGTTCAATTACTTCTTTTTTACTACCTCTGGTGCGTCATATAAAAGTACAGGTATAAAACTAAAACGATAAGCTTATCCTCTCTTGCTTGCAGTGGCGTATGCAGAAAGTTTCCGAGGGGGCCAAAGGTTTGTCACAATTGTGTGACGTCACAAATCAACTTGGGGAGTGCCGAAGGCATGACCGCTACAGGGTGGTCCGGGAGCGTGTTCCGGAAAATTTTTGCAAAATTACACCTAAAAATACACATTTTCGTGCATTTTGGAAGAAAGTTTTAATATACTGTAATGCTTTTACCAGACTAATTGGAAGAATGAAATCGTAAAATGAAAATCAAGCATAAAACAAAGTCAATTTATTTTAAATTAAGGCGACGGTTTCCTTTCGCAAATTGGTCATTCACTTGACTATAATCAAATTTAATGTCGTTGTTTATATACAAAAGAGTCAATGCATTGAGCCGATTTTCTTGCATGCTCTTACGTAAGTACGTTTTGATCAGCTTTAGGGCGCTAATTGACCGTTCGCCCGTTGCCGTTGTAACTGGCAACGTTTCGAAAATTTACAGCAGTGTTTCAGTGATCGAATACGTCGCAAGTTGTCTCGCAACTTTAAGAGCGTTAAGGACATTCCCTAGACGGCAATCTAACGGTGTCATGCCCAGTAAGCTTTCCATTGCATCGGCTCGGCTTCGAAGCACTTGGCGCCTTCCGGGAGAAAGCATTCGTACGTTTCAGCTGCGGCTCTCAAGTTGTTTATATCAGCGTCGATGACGTAAGCAGGTAGCAAGCTGCTTAGGCCATAAACAGTCGCAGGGTGCGCAGTGGACCTCTCGCGTAGTTGCTCTAAACAAACGTCCAAGTATGGAAAGTACATCGACCGTCGGTAATACTCTTCAGCGCCATCAGCTCGATGGTTTTCACGGTTTCGTTGGCGAGCGTTGATTCTTGGCATCTCGACGGTTGCACAATGTTGTTGTTCAGCATTTTTAAAGATTTTCTGGAAATATTTATCAGTGCGAATTCCCTGCAGTGTAGTAATGCAGTCACAAACGCTTTCACTCATGTTGTGAATGTCCTGAGTTGCTCCTTGTAATCGGACAGATAGGGGTTTCGTGACTTCCCAATCCGACACGAGAACTTTAAGAGCCGCTGAGAAAATTTTATGAGTTTCAATGCCTCATTACACTATTTCAGCTAAAAATAAAACCAAAAATATACTTTCAAATCCGAGCGTTTCTTTTGTTTGTTTTAGAAATGCTGGTGTATAGTGCCTAGTGATACTGGTAGCTCTCTATTCTCATACAAATTGTACAATTCTCTTTAAAAACGTGGCTGCCACTAACCACTCTGCAGAAAGCTGATATTTCGCATAAGCAGCAGAGTTAATTGATCAAATATCGTTTTTAAAATAGTGGTTTGTGCGGCTATATGTCTTCCCTCTACAACTCTTATTCACTTTCAAGAGCATAACAAATTTTGATAGCTGTTTTACTTTAACCAGATAGTCCAGTCCAGATTTCTACCAGTAAGGTTTGAGCGACGAGTGGTTTTTCACAGGAAAACCGAAATCCAGGCCGAACCCCGAATACTCGCGAAAAACCAGCTTTGCTTTTGCTTTACAGTTTTTCATTGTTAGGGTCTGAGGGGGGCATGGCACAGTGGCCTCCCCCTCGGTACGGTAGTGCTTGCTTGTGTAACTTTGTTCATTCAGCCAAAAAATGTATTACTTTTAAAAAGTGATAGGTTTAAGACTATACAAGAAACTCGTTTAAACAGTTTTTCATTGTTAGGGTCTGAGGGGGCATGGCGCAGTGGCCTCCCCCTCGGTACGGTAGTGCTTGCTTGTGTAAATTCTGTTCATTTAGCCAAAAAAAGTATTACTTTTAAAAAGTGATAGGTTTAAGACTATACAAGAAACTCGTTTAATGAGAATTTAAAAAGTAAAAACCAATAAAAACAAAAGATTGTTTTTTATTTCTCCGCCTCAGTGATATTTTGGATGAATCCAAAAATATTTGGGTCCAAGTGAGATTTTTTAAAACAATTTTAGAAGCAGTCAGCGGCAGCCAGTTGTCCCATTCCGGCATTTTTGTGCAATTAAGATTTCAACAGATGAGCAAATTTTTTTGCAACCAAACAAATAAACTGGAAAGCACAGATACAGAAAAACAATACGGTGCGAGTACCAACTAGACCTATTTTAAACTTGCACTGTTCTAGATTAAAGTTCACTAGCAAAAAATTCATTTAACATTTGTTAACAAACGTATGTGACGGTTGGTAGTTAGTCGTTTGCGGTAATTTTTTTGTGATTGAAGTTTTACTTCTTCTTGCTACTGTTTACTTCTTGCTCCACGAGGTTAAAAAAAAACTTGACAAAACGAATCGTATTAGACACGCGAGGAAATGTGGGAGGATGTAAAGATACAGAGCTAGTGTAACATAAGAAAATATTTTTTTTGATACTGATAGTTTAACTGCTATAGTTCAGGGATTCTCAACCGCGGACATGGAAAATTTCAGGGGGTACACGACAAAAACATTTGATTAAGGATTTATAATACTATTTTGGTGCTCTACAGGACAATGCAGTCAACCAAAGATTTTGATTTTGCCTTCTTGACAAGTATAATTACAACCTCAAATTTAATTGAAGATAAAAAAATTTTTTCCGCCCGAAAATGCCAGTTGGACTTTCTTTTTTGGTCTTGAAGTAAATTAAGATTTGAATTCCAGTTGTCAAGGAGATGAAATCAAAACGAAGACTTGGCTATAAAAGTTCGGCAAATTAAATTTAAAGCAAAAGGAGTCCATGACTTAAGAAAAATGTTGAGAACCTATGCTCTAGCTAGACGATTTATAAACTTGACTGAACGAGGTCAATTATAGTTTTTTTTATTTCATGTGTTCAAGATTTATTCTTCCACGCAAGTCCAAAAATAAATAGCGCAACAATAAAAACAATAAATTTATGAAAAGAATGCCGTGCGTAATAAAAAAAACAAAAAACATTCACTAAAAGCATCGAATTCATCTAAATAATAATAAGAAAGAAAGAATAACTAAATCCAGTTCATCCGGGTTTGTCATCTTTTTTTATTTCATCCGGGAATCCCAGAAATCCGGTTCATCCGGGTTTGTCGTCTTTTTTTATTTGAAATCCTTTGGGAACCTCGCCGCGCTTCAAAGGTTTCGGTTGGGATTGATGAGGCTTCCAGCCAATCATAAAGTAAAGCTGGAAGGTCGCCGGAACGGAGTCGACTTCTTTGTCGCCGTACATGGCTGAATTTTTTTAAATAGTTTTTTAAAATATCCTTTACTGAAAGACAAAATTTCCTTTCGCTACACGAGAAAACAGACCGTTTAATGGATTTTAGGCGTAGCACTTCAAAAATTATTTAAAAAAAATTGGAAACCCTCTTGCCAAGAGATAGCATCATTATGAAAATACAAGAGCATATTTGTAATTACGACAAAAAATTGTTTATAAAGAAATCCACAGATTTTTGAAAACACGTTAAAAATTAACCACCTTAATGTGCACCTTGAAATCATAGTGAAGAGCAAAAAACCGTGCACTAAAATTGACTGAGTTTTTATTAATCGCACAAGCTTTCGTGAACTACTGCTTATTTTGTCTGGTGCAATGGAATGAAATTATGACCTGACAAAGTGAGCAGTAGTTCATGAAAGTTTGTGTGATTGATATAAACTCAGTCAACTTCAGTGTACAATTTTTAGTTCTTTTCTGACCGATTTCAATAGTTGACACGGCTTTCCCAATTTTTATTCCTTCCAATCCTTTGATGAAATCACGGTCTTACAAATAATATATAATTTATATGAAAGTCCAAACTCAGAAGCATCAATTTTTATTTCGTCGAATAAGAAAAGTGTATAGCAATTATCTAGATTTATATGTTATTCATAAATTTTCTTTTCGGTTTTTTGAGTACTGTAGAGCTATCTGTCAAACGATCGACAAAAAGAAATTGACCCAAAGCATCTTTTAAAATCACAGAAAAGGAAAAAAACTCTTTTAATAGGAAATCTTAAACAGCATCGTAACTAATTACATTATATTTTTATAACATTGCGTAATACAGTACCAGTCGAAAGTATTTTACAACACTATTTTTTTGAAATTCTAAACATATCCTATTTTAATATAAAAAAATAAACCTAATTACGCATTTTAAAATTTTTATTTAATCAATTTAATAACAAAAAATTTATTCAATTACCTTTTTGCTCTAAATCAGGGGTTGTGAAACTTTGGGGGCTTATGACCTCTTTTTCAGAGATTTTCTAACACCCGTGGCCCCTTGCTTAAAATATTGAGCAGATCAAAAATAAAAAAGGTCTGAGTACCGGTTAAAAATATTAGGACAAATTTAATGTTTGATACAAAAATATTTTGCTATGTAAGTCTATTTTGCTATACAAAATATTAGAGCACGAGTTCTTAAAAGAGCCATGGGGCTTTTACCGGGAGGCACAAGCAGAATCCTTTTTTTGGTCTTCACTTGACTTTCGGGATGAAAAGAAAAAAATAAGAAACATTTTTAAAGTGAACATTTTTAAACTTTTTTTATTTTTGATCTGCTCAATATTCTAAGCAAGGGGCCACGGGTGTTAGAAAATCTCTGAAAAAGAGTGATCTAGAGTAAAAATGTAATTGAATAAATTTTTTGTTATTAAATTGATTAAATAAAAATTTTAAAACACGTAATTAGGTTTATTTATTTTTTTATTAAAATAGAATATGTTTAGAATTTCAAAAAAATAATCTTGTCCTAATACTTTTGACCGGTATTGAATATTCGTTGCTTATTGCTAAAAAAATAGATTTGTTGTGGTTTAGCAAGCAAATGTATTAGTTTTCTTTTTTCAAATTATTAAACAAAAAGACAATCAGGTAATTTGAGCTTCACAATTACATTCTGTACCTTTGTATATAGCGGCGGCTGCCATAAGCGTATCCCGATGCAGCATCTTTCGATTGAGCAGCGCGCTATTCTCGGCCATCCCCTGCAAGTCGAACATCAGTTCGAACATGCTGGGGTAGTTGACGATAATTTCGTCAAAGTCCTTTAATATCAAGATGAGTCAAGCTTCGTTCAAATTAAAAGGTTTTATCGCGAAACAAAATTAACTTGCTACTTCGAGTGGAAGAGCGGCTGTTTTGATCTCGGTTACTTAAACAGGTGACACTGGACGTCACTCGTCTATGACAATTTGCTTTGAAAACTGGGCGAACGAAAAGTCGGCGCTTGACCATCGATTTCTACTGATGTAAATGTAAAATTGGTTTATATTTACTGGTTAAGATTTAAACATGACCAAACAATAACAAGAAATCAAATAATTAAATAGTAGCTTTTAATTGTTCAACGATTTTCTTGCCGATGGCTAATAATTGTCGTGTGCGTTGATGACGTTGACAATTTGCAAAAAGCATCACAGGGCGGATGAACATATTATCAAAACAATTTACGGGTAGTTTACAGGCATATAATTGCACAATACCAACCCAAACGATGCGAGGTTTCTTCACGGTATCGGCCATAATCTCGAAAATTAATCAAATTAACAAAACAAATAAATTTTAGATTTGCATGAGCAACCAAACGCCGAATTCTCGCGACCCAGATGTCACACGGAGCACACACGCCTCGTTGACAGTGACTTTAGCAATTAATCAAAAAATTAAGCAAGTTTATTTGCAAGACAAAGCAACCACAAAAGGATAAAACACCGAGACAATACACAGCGTAAAATTTGTTACGTCAAAGCCGACACTCAGCGAGGAGATATTGAAGAGGTTGAAATGGTTCGGAAAACCAAGTTTTAATAAAATAAGAAAACAATTATATACCTCCCCTCAACAAAAATAGAAAAGTATTTAAATAACAAGAAGGTTTACTAAAAATTTAATGCAAGCATCTACACATATTTTACAGTAAAGCTGTGAAACTAGAGATTTGATGAAATTACTAAAATGATAGTCGAGTTATTTTATGAAATCCCTAGCATTTTCAGGAATTTCATGAAATCTCTAGTCGCACAATTTTGTTGTAACATATACGCATCAAAATATTTTCCTGGAGAAAAGCATGAAAACATTACAATTTAATTCAACACAATCGAAAAAGCACTTTTGCAATGCCGCATAATTTAAGAAGTTTCAAATAATTAAAATTTAAGAAAACCAAACAAAGGTTACTAACCAAGGTAACAAGGTTGAAACCAGCTCCAGTAAGGACATTTGCTAAATGATGACCCTGCATCATGGGTGAAACGTGTGCAGCAATTCCCTTCAAAAAAGTATTTCATTATTAACCACTGTAGAATTGCACTGCAAAGCAAATTAGATTCAATTGCAAAAATTATTTGATGAGAGTAAAATAAAAAACAATGTTTGTTATCAGATCAAGGGCATTGGACAATTAGTTATTTTGCCCGTCTTAAACCCTAAACTTTCAGGAATAAGCACTCTTAAAAAAATATATCAGTGAACTATTTCAAAAAGCATATCTTGCACATTGCTACACGCACTCCTTCACGTTCGGTTTCAGCCAATTGCATGGAACACCTCAATTCGAAAAGTGTGTCTCCACCAAACATGACGCCTATAAAGCAACCATCTGGCTTCAGAACACGACAAATCTAAAAAAATAAACGTAGTTTTGGTATTGAAACGAAGGTTTGCGAGAGAACCACTAAAACAAACCTCTGAAAAACAACCTGGGACGTCGTTGATCCAGTGAAGGCTGAAAAATAAGCTTCATGCAATCACTACTTTTTAATGTCGTTGGGCACTTATGCAAAGAAAGCCGCAATCTTTATATTGTTTGATGTTATGAAGAGAACAAGTAAATATTTAATCAAAGTATTTTTGACAACAGCAAAGACAAAACAGAGGTCTTTACTTCAATTATGAGACTGAAAAGCACTTTTATACTGCTTTTACTTCTATATAAGTCAGGCCAAGAACAAAAAAGATATTATAATTTTTTTGTAAAAATAAACAATATCTCATTAGTTCAGTCCAACTCGAAGAAAACAGTCAGAATTAACGGAAGTTGCACTGAATTAATCCCAACATTTTATTATCAATCATAAGAGACACTCAATTAAATTGGCTAAACAAAAAATTTATTAGCTAAAAAATACACAATGAAACGTGCTCAATGTGTAAACCACATTTCTGGTATTTTTTTTAGTTGGTTTACAATTAGATTTATTTGCATAATCTGGAGTGGTAGTTGAAGAGCCCGGTAAACAGTACTTTCAAATATTATCAGATTTAAACTAGCAGTCAATTAACTTAATGAGTATAAATTAGAAAAAAATCAATGGTGAATCGCAAAAATATTAAATAAAATTTAAAAGTATTGTTCGTAATTTAAAATAAAAAATTACTCTAATACAAACCTCTTGAAATTTGTTTACAACAAAAACTTCACCGCTTTGGAATGGAAATAGATATACATAATGTTGAGTATAACTTATAATATTAAAATTAAGATAAAATGCAAATACAAAATTATTTAAATTTTTCGTCATTTTAAAAGAATTACAGGAAATACAATTACCTCAAATTACTTAAAGCAATATCAAAAGAATTGGACCGAAATGGTAATTGCTCTTCATCAAAAACAATTGAACATGTTGGATGTTTAATAGAAAAAGACTTGTTTAATGTTTCTTGGCTCATATCACCCTGCAATATGGCATTGAATGCATCCTAAATGAAAAATAGATTAAGTACAGAAAACTTCCATTTTATAATATAGAAAACAGAGAAAAGTACATATGTTAAACGTTTTTAAAAGCAATTATGACCTTATTTGTGTGTTGTGCAACCACCTAATACAATTTACATAATTAAAGTTAAAAGTAACTAATCTAAAATATGCAATATGGACGGGTAGGTCGTTTCACCGGAACCCACGGAAACTCACCGAAACTCACCGGAACCAACATTAATTTAATTATTAAAACAAAAACTTTTGTTTTTAAAATTTAGCAAGGCCTATGCAAAATGAATTTATGCCAAAAAATATCTCTTAATATAATACAGACTTTTAAAAATAAGCGATTTTCGGTAAAACGACTCTTCAAAAAGTCGTTTTACCGAAACTACTTATTTTTAAAGTCTGCCTAAACATTGCAAAAAACATAAGACATCAAGGTTCGAGGAAAAAATTAATGCACTCTTTTACATCTATATAACTTCTTGATACATACTAGATGCAATCTGCTTCTAGATGTTTTTAGCAAATATGTTATAATTACCTTTTTGACTAAATATAATTAAAAAATAAACTTTACGTACTGGAACTTCATCTGAAAGACTTTTGGAAATAAAACCACGGCTACAACCTATATCCAACACTAATGGAAATGAACGCTTCACATCCGCCACACGATCACTTAAGCGATATGCAACCTAAAAATAAAATTTTATTAAAAATCAATATGATTAACCTATCACTATGATACAAAAATAATCAATAAACAATGTATGATATAGTATTGTAAATTTTTGAACTTGAATAAATTTATAACTGTTTTAAATAAAAAACGTAAGTTCATTCAAACAATAATTAAGTTTTTCTGCGAGAAATTTCAATTAAAATGCATATTTAGGCTAGCTTTATAAACACTTACATAACTGACAGAAAAAATTAAGGCTGCAATGTCTGCATTAGCAGTAGCAGTTTTCGATGTTCTTAGCAAACTTAGGCTAGTGTTGACATTTTAAATTCTTTTCAGTGTTTGATATATTTTTCTTTAAAATTCAACACACAAAAAAGTTCTTATTTGATATAACTTTCACTAAAGATGACATTTGTTACAGCTGTCATAGTCCACATCAAATTTCTTTGTTGTGTTGGCTCATATACATAGATATATAAATATATTTTTTTGACATGCAAGACTTGATTAAAATAAACATTTAGTTTCAAAATGTTGAGGTTTTTTTACAAACCTCTTCTTTTAAATATTCATATATTGATATATTCGGTGATATTGCTGCTCGACATTTTTGCAATTGCTTGCTTTTTCTGTCAAATACAGGACGAGGCTTACTTTTTGTATATAAATTACTTGCAACAGAAAAACTTTTTTTGGGAATAGATTTTACAGATTGTTTTTGAAAAATCAATTTTATTACAATGTTATACATTGAATAAATTAAATATCTGCAAAAATCTAAATTTGATTCAATATTGTAAAACCATTTTTAGTAAAAACATATCTGCAAAACAGTAACCAGTAATTGATGAAATATCACAATGGATGACTACATGACTCATTTTCCACTGCTCTAAAATTTAACGTTTAGAACTTTGTATAAGTAGCAATAGAAAATTCCTAATATACTTGTAAAATGGGGTGACTAATACCACTGGTCAAAAAATGATTTTCTCGACTTTCAAGATAAAAATTAGCTTCATTCTATTTTCAATTCTATGTTTTTTAAATTTCAAAGTTGAATATAATTCTTCTAGATCCCTTTGTAAAAAAATAGCATTTCAGTAATTGTTTTGCATCTGACTACAATAGATTTAAAAACAGTTGGCTCAAATTCGAAGTTTTTAGGAAATTTGACCCTTGAAAACTTTGATTTGTAAATGTGACCCTTAGGGGTCATTTATGTGGTGGGTTTTTTCACCCCAAACTGCATGAGTAAAAATGGGGTGACAAAAACCACCAATAAATTGATGTAATTTTTTTCTCTTTATCATATTACAATATTTTTTCAGTTTAGTGATTCTCATCATGTTGGTGTTGGAATTGCCTGTACTCTCATCATGCCAAGATTGTATAAAACAAAACCTGGTGCTCAGCCATACTTAGCAGGGCAACCTGATACCAGGATCGTGGAGTCAGAGTCAAAGAGTAGATAGTTTTAGCACCAGCACCCCATCCCGAGCCCACAAGTCGCCTCAGCAGTGTGACGTGTGAGGATAGTTTTTTGCGCAATGCCACTAAGTACTGACGAAACAAGAGCGATCTGTCCAGTTTTACCCCAAGATAAGTAGGGGTTGGACAGAATGATAAAAGTCCACCATTGTTGTAGACCTTTAGCTCACATTTGAGTTACGTTTAACTTAAATCACCTCTCGGTTACTTAAGTAAAATAAGACACAGAGCAGAGATATCGGTCAATAACTCTTTGGGTCCCCCACGGGCTTTCCTGGTTTTGGGATTGTGACCACAAGTGCTCTTCTCCAGATCTTGGGAATTTTGAGTTGGCACAAACAGGAAGGAAGTCACGAAACCAGGACTTCAAAGCAGCTCCAGCATGGAGAATAAGCTTGGGGCAGATGGAATCAGGTCCCGGAACTTTACCTGGTCTTAAATGTTGAAGGGCAGCAG
The DNA here is from genome assembly GCA_963680785.1 of Diplosoma virens. Taxonomy (NCBI): domain Eukaryota; kingdom Metazoa; phylum Chordata; class Ascidiacea; order Aplousobranchia; family Didemnidae; genus Diplosoma; species Diplosoma virens. The sequence goes on from OY796894.1 coordinate 26,539,405, forward strand.
TAAATTCTCTCTGTAAAAAATTGTCAGAAATATTTACTGCGTCTGGTGTTGTGGCCCTCCAAAGGTCAGACACTTCTTGAAAGACAAGTTGAGATGACTTGTGGTCAACAGCCTCATATTTCCAGCAGCAGTCAGGGGTAAAAGGATAAACCCTCAGCCCTAGTCCTGTTTGTGTCTGACCTGGAGTGGATACCCTTCAAAAGATGATGACAACGAGTAGGTAGTTTAAGGGTGAGGTGAAGTCAGAGTCAGAGTTGGAAGGTTTTCATTTACTGGAGTCAGAGCCCAGTTAAAAGAAAATCTCATAGATGTCACGGATACAAAAATTCTGTGTTTTGTGACACCCACTGCGCTGCACTGCAAAATTACTACTCAAAGTTTACACTGCATTGCAATAACATATATTTAAATAGAAAATTTTTACATTTCTTTTCCTCCTTTTAAAATGGTGTTTTATTAAGCAATACTCACTGTTGAAGTCATCAAAGTAAGCCTTTATATGTCAGCTTTAGCAATTCAAAACCTATTTGCATGATTTTGTTACATTGTGGAAAGACACTATAAGCACTTTACTCTACTTGACATCCCAGCAAGCAGCCTTAAATTTTAGTAATATTTCCAAAACTAAAAAACAAATAAAATTTTTTTAACCCAACAGCAATATCTTGGCAATTTTGAAAGCAGGTAAAGATTATTGCAAGATAGTTGCTCTTAGTATAATGCCACCCAATGTTTTCCTTCAAATTAAAAAAGATTAATAGAGATAAAAATATAATATTTTTTTGACAAACACAAACCTTGCTCACTATCATGTTTGGTTTTAAAAAAAGTCTGCTAAAAATTTAGAAAAACAAACCACTAAAGCATGTTGGCATAAATTACTTTGTTTTTTTAAACATAAAATCTCACCAAAACCCTTGGTATTTATTCTTGGGCAAAGCAATAGTTGTTATCATGCTAATTTGTACAGTTATAACAGTACATCAAATTCTTACAATTAACCTTTATCAAACTATATTCAATAAGTACATTCAATTTAAGGTTTAGTCAACTACCATTAAAATTACAATTCTGAAACAAATCACAAAATTAGATAGACGTTAATTAAACCAATTAATCAGTTCAGTTAAATTATTGAAGTATTGAAGTAAGAATTTTTATTGAATTTATTTGATTTTAAATAGGGCTGCCAAACTAGCCATTACAACTAAAGAGTCTTTTCAAAATTAAGTCTGGTAAGAGTTTGTTAAAGTATGTAGAATAATAGCTTAATATGCAATTACTATATAAAAAGAAATTGACAAATATAACTGAATAAGGTAATTTTGGCAAATATCTTTATTTCTTCACTTTCTTACACAAAAATAGGTCTTAAACTGTCACTACAGCTACAAGATAGGCAACTTATTTTCTAACTCTTTTCTTCTGTTGTTTGTAAACATTTACTCATTGATCCTTTGGTTTTTTACATTTTATAAGATGTTTTGCCAAATGCAACATGCCAATACTGTGGTTTATTAATTTAATAATAATAATAATAATAATAATACATTTCTTGTATTCTGCTTAACATTAACAGCAATTATGCAAGCTAGGGCAGTAATCAACTGTTTGCTCAAAGCGGATTAAACTTTAAGCAGCAATTTATACACTTACGAAAAAATAAGTAACAGTTAGGTAATAGTAAAACGAAAAATAACACAAATAATCTGGGTCAATAGAACAAAATCAAACTGGTTGTAAAAAAATACAGTTTGAAAGAAAAAAGTTCAACAGACAGATTTATCGTTTACAATATATGCTTCTCTGAAATAATATGTTTTGAGATTTTTTTTTAACACAGCATAAGCAGAAATACTACAAATTTCATATGGCAATGAATTCCAATTTTGGGTTAATTTACTAAGATTATTATTTAGCTGATTATGTACAGAGTTTTTGTAGACTAACATCAACATATCTCTTCCACTACCAATTCTAAGGTTTTGAGTAGTTGTCGGTTGATATAAGTTGAAAGAATTAGAAAGATATATAAGAGCTGTATTATTGACAACTTTATAACCTATAATGGAAAGTTTAAAAAGTATGCAATAATTAATGGGTAAAAAGTGCAATTTGATTAAATAAGGTGTTACATGTTCATTCCAGTTTAAGTTATAAATAAAACGTACAGAGTTATGAAGAATTTTCTGTAGTGGTTTTAACTTGTTTTTGGTCGCGTTGGCAAGAATAGCATTACAGTAATTCAGCTGAGATAGTATCAAATTGTTTACTAGCATGATTCGACAATACAAAGCAATTTTTTTATATGATACAAATTACGCAGATGAAACATGCATATCTGACATTTTTTGCAATAGAAGTGACAAGTTTACTGTTAGAGGAATACCTAAGATTTTGACACAATTGCTAATCGAAATTGAGAAATTATTAAAAGTTACATTTAAAAAGATATTTTGTTTCTGAGAGAAATTTTGTTTGGTTCAAAACCAATAACTGCAGTTTTTTCTTCGTTCAATTTTAAAAAGTTAGCTGACATCCACAATTTAATTTCATAAAGACAGCATTCAACTTGTTTTTGAACTTCCACCGTTCGATCTGGATGAAAAGAGCTATATATTTGAATGTCATCTGCATACAAATTTACTGACAGACCATGCTTTAAAACAATATATTCTATTTCTTTGGTACATAGAATATATAAAAGAGGTCCCAATAATGAGCCTTGGAATACTCCAAAGTGCAGTTTGTTAGTTTTACCTAATTTTCTGTTTACACATATGCTAAAGGTTCTGTTGTAAGATATGAATTAAACGACCTCAAAACTTTGTTACAAATTCTAAAATCTGAGTTTAGTTGCTGCAAAAGCAAGGTATGGTCAACTGTATCAAATGCTGAAGTCCAATGATACTAGAATTGCTTGTTCTTTTTCAAGAATAACAGACTGAATGTCATTTGTCACTTTTCGCATTGCTGTTTCACATGAGTGATTAGTTCTGTACTCATGTGAAACAGCAATGTGATTTAATTAACTTTACGTAATTTAAACTATTTTAAACATTTTCACATGTTATAAAAAGGATTTTTATCTCCATAAACACATTTTGTATAACCCCAAATTAAAATTTGGCTTCTTTTACCTGCTTTTAATTTTTTGTGTAATTTATTAAGCATGCATTACACTTTATCATAACTATGCTTAAATAATACTATAATGTTATTTAATGCTTTACTGAAATGAGAATTTAAATAGTAATTTGATGTAGCATTTAAAAGTTTAATGATATACAAAGTAAAAAAGTATGGTAACTATTGAAAGTTTAAAGATATTGAGACACCACCAGACCAACTTTAAAAAACTAATTTAAAAGATATTTGCAACAGAATACTTTTTGATAAACTTCAAAAAACACAAAAAAACTAAGCAATATCTGTCAGTTTTTAAAATTAATTATTGAAATTTAATTAACTATTAATGGTTGGCAAATTCAATTTTACTTAGACTAAGAGTTTTCTACAATTTATTCTTCAGTATATCTGATTTTATAACCTGCTTTTTTATTTTGTTTAAATTAGTATTTCCTAAATAAAAAAAAACAATGGCGTTTAAAGTATTGAGAGTTTTTTCACTAAGTAACAAAGTAGGCTAATTTGTAAAGAAAGTTTAGTAGTCAAAATAACAATAAATGGCTCTCATTCATTATTTGCCAAGTTTAGTTCATAACCTTTAAAATTTTAGGAAATTCCCAAAGCCTGCAAATAGTGATGTCGTGGATATAAAATTTTGTGTCTGCAGCCCGCAAGTATTTTTTATTTGTGGCACCGCACTGCACTACACTGCAAAGTTGTTAACAAAAACTTACACTGCACCGTGCTGCACCGCAAATCATATATTTAAATAGAAAATTTTTAGACATATTTTCCTTTTTTTAAAAAGGTGTTTGTTCAAACAATACTCACTGTTGTAGTCATCAAAGTAAGCCCTTATATTTCAGATTCTATAGCTATTGGCTATTGGTATAATAGCTATTGGCATTAGCAATTCAATAGCTATTTACATAATCTTGCTATATCATTGGAAGCACTTTAAGCACATTACTCTGCTTGGCATCCCAGCAAGCAGCCTAATTCAGTAATGTCTCTATAGCTAAAAAAAAACAAAAAATTTCGACCCAACAGCAATATCTTGGCATCTTCAAAAGCTGATAAGATAATTAAGGTCTTTTCAAGAAGTCACCGTATGCAATTTTTGTATGTGAAACTAACTCCAAATCCTCAATGGTTACTGTCGCTTTTTGAAAGGCCTTTTTTTCTCTTAATTTTCTTTTTTATTCCATCCTGGTGCTGAATGGAGATTCCCAGTAGGTTTTACTGAAAAAAATTGCTTATGGTGACTTTTTGAAGAGAGCCAATAATTGCTCTTAGTATAATGCCCCTCAATGTTTTCCTACAAGTTAAAAAGATATATAAAGAAAATATAATTATCTCTTTTTTGCAAACACAAACCTTGCTTACTATCAAGTTTTTTTTTTTTTAATGTTTTTAGCTAGGAATTTGAAAAAATAATTGCTTGAACATATTGCTTAAATTACTTAAATTTTTTAACCATAAAACCTTACCAAAACCCTTGATATGCATTTATGGTCAAAGCAATAGTTGTTGTCATGCTAAGCTATTTTTGACAGCTATAACAGTATATCAAATCCTAACAAATAACCTTTATTAAACTATATTTAATAAGTAGGCTACATTCAATTTAAGGCATAGTTAACTACTATTAAAAATTACATTCTGAAAGAAATCACGAAAAATTAGACACAAGTAAATTAAATTAATTCAGTTAAGATCAATTTTTGTTCAATTCATTTGATTTTAAATAATACCAATTTTTCACACAGTTCACCTCTCTCTCTATTTATTTTAGTTTCTCTCATATTTCTTTTTTCTTTTTGGCCGCTTTACGCGCTATTTACATTATAAATTACCGGCATTATGCAAAAAGGCTATTCAGATTCAGTTGATTATGCTCCTGACACTTTGTTTTCTGTGATTAGATTAATGAAAAGGAACAACTAAATCGACAACCCAAGCAATAGCATTATGCAAAATAGGATTTGCTTAAAATTTAAATGTAAACTTTTCATAATTTGCACGCGGCGCGGCGCGGTACGCGGCAAGATCCACCAAAAAAGATTACTACGCTGCACTGCGTGGCCGCGTAAGCTGCATGGTTGACATCACTACCTGCAAAGTTAATAACGGCGAACAGTGAATGAAACCCCAATAAATAATAATAAAAATGTTAAGACATTGTTTTGATATTTAATAATACGATTAATAAAAAACGCGAAATTTAAGTTTATCTTTAAAAATCACATTGGTTATTTTTTCTTAATAACACTTCTTTTCTGTATTGTACAAACAGTTTTGGTGGTAGTGGTGGTGGGTTTACCCGACCCATTCCTGGGGATGGGGGTGACGATCAACTTCGCGTATCAACTTCGCGCCAGGGTGGCGACTCCCCACAAACGGGACCAGAGGTCCAGAAGTGATAGGGTATGGCCCACGCAGATGGTCCAGTACAGGCATAGCCTTACCTGCTGGGGGGCAGTGGGGCAATTGCCCCATAAGTTTCAAAGATTTGGGCAAAAATTCAAATTTTTCGGGCAGTGACAAGAAAATATTTGGGCAAGAGCATAATTTTTCGGGCAGCGATATGAAAAATTTGGGCATAGTTAGGAGTTTCAGGGTATTTACATTGATCAACTGCAAAAATTAGTTACCAAATTTAGGTGAAGACTTTTTTTTTTTTAGAGAACACCTTGATTTTGGGACAAAAATTGAAAAATATGTGACTGAATTCAAGTGAAGACCTTTTTTTTTAGAGATCACCATGATTTCAGGACGAAATTTCTTCTCCGTCCAAGAATCTCAGACAATTTTTTTGTCCTATCCATAAAATACTGGAAAATCGTGATTTGGGCAAACGTCACAAGATTTGGGCAAAACTTCATTGCCCCCCAAAAATTTTTTGGGCTGGTACGCCTATGAGTACAGAGCAGTTAAGCATGAGATGTGAGAGGTCCTGTGATTCAAAACCACAGTTGCTGCATGAAGGAGTCTCGGCTCGACCAACCCTGTGGAGATAAGAGTTAAGAAGAGTGCTGTGCCCGTTGCAGCATAAACGGGAAAGAGTGTAGCGGTCAGTGGTTTATATATATCTAGCTACATACAAATTCCACAAAATTTTACAGATCTTCTTTTTATTATTATTAAACCAACAATCATCCAAACTTTTCGACATATCCCTTTTTGCTTCACAAAGACTCTCTCGTTTTTTATCCAAAAAGAAAAAAATGAATAAACGAACTAAAAAATACAAATATGTCAAGCATAAAAACGTGGCGATCGCCACATATCTCCCCCCAAGTAATATGGCTGCAATAAGGCAAATACCACTGAAAGAAAAAAATAATATTTTTTTTTTTTTTTAAGCGATCTCAATAGAAAATACAACAAAATTCTACACGCACCGACAGAGGCAAAAAAAAAATTACACAATACAAGCAAACGCGCAAAATTGCAACGCGTAATTAAAACGCCGAACCATACAAGACATCAAAAAAATAAAAATAAAAATAAAAACTAGTCGCAATAGCGTATATTTTGTTATTAGTCTGCCTCTGCGGGAGTAAACGCGATTAGAGGGGAGTTCGTCTAAATCTCCCGCAAAAATGTCCTCATTCTCACTCGAAGATGAGGACGAAAAAGATAGAGTCTCGGCAGATTCCTCCTCGACTGAGGAGCCAGTGGGAGACATAGGCTCAACAAGGGCCGGTTTTAAACGATCAATTGTTACGGTGTCAATGTGACCGTCTTTTTCGATGACAAAATATTTATCATGTCGTTCAAGTACAAAATGAGGTTCCGAATAAGGTCGTTGCAAAGGAGATTTTACACTGTCAATACGAACAAATACTTGGGAACACCGGAAACGAAATGGGTCGACATAAGTTTGTTGTTTAATAGGATGACGCGGTATAGTGGTGCACAGCTGCGGCACCTTAAATCAAGACACCCATTTGTGCCTACCGCATTGAAACTGCTGAACAACCCCGCCCATTAAGGCACCAGTATAGCACGATAGGCGGAATATAATAGAGCATGGAGTGGCAAGAAAACTCCTCAACACTCCTTACATAGTGATGGCTTTAGTAGGGTGGGAGTGGTGCAGCCGTACCAGCCCCCTTTAAAAACGTCAAAAAGTGAACCCCCTAAGCAAGATATTGTTATATTTTTTTAAAGTAGCACCATGACGGTGGCACCCCTAAAACGATGACCTTTTTTCTGAGATCCTTTTGCTTGGGAACAGTAAAAAGTGAGATCACTCTGTTTCGGAACACTAAAAAGTGCTCCCCCTATTTTTCTCAAATTCGTCCCCGTTTTGTAAGGCATCACTGTTCGTACATTTATTAAAGATATTGGCCCAACACTACCGGGATTTAAGTTTTCCAGAGCTGCATGGGTCAGGCTTAATCGCCTCCGAAGCGGCGTATTTTATTGCATTCAGGAACGCGGAAATGGGCTATGGTTTCTACGGAGGCCTAAGTGTGGCACAAAGGAGTAGACAGCTTAGCACGTAATAACATCTTGCCCCATTTATCACCATCCAAATGGAGCTCGTATTCCCTTAGACGTCAACAAAAACCTGGCGACTTGCCTGATGGAAACATTTACACCATTTAGAGGAATATCCAGCTACCATCCATCTCTCCGAAACGAAGAAGAAGAAAAATAAATGTTCCAAGATTTTTTTTTGGAATCGATTTATTGTATTTCCATGCGAAAACAAAAGCATTTAAAGGGTTTAAAACACAACTATTTAAAAAAGTTTATTACTTTTAGGCTACTTTGTTTGGATCGTGTAAATGTTTGTCATTCCGGCTTTATAAGCTTTTTACAAATTGGGGAATTCCCAAATTCTGCGATGTCAGTGATAGCAAATAAGAGGTAAAAAAATTTAAAGGAATTTAGCAGGATATCAGCTACTACTGCAGTAAACGACACCCCTTTAGTTTTGAGTGCAAGATGTTTTTTCAATAGAAACCATCCGTTTAACCATTGCATTTAACAATAGAATTCTTCCTTTTCTTAATCTTTTTTAGTATTTATGATTTTTTTGTATGAATTATTTATCTTCTTCTTCTCCTTTCAGCCTTTCCCTTCAGTCAGGGGTGGCCACAGCGTATCATCATTCTTTACATCTTTCTGTCTTCAACATCCGTCTCCTTTACACCAACTTCCTGCATATCTTCCTTTACTGCATCTAAAAATCTTCTCTTTGGTCTCCCTCTTCTCCTCTTTCCCGGTAACTCCATTTCCATCATTTTTCTTCCTATATACTCTTGGTCTCTCTTCATGACATGTCCATACCACCTCAGCCTGCCCTCCCTCATCTTCATTCCTAACTGTTCAACCTTAACAGTACTCCTGATGTGCTCGTTTCTAATCTTGTCTTTTCTCGTCACTCCCATAGCAAACCTCAACATTTTCATCTCTGCGACTTCCATCTCTTCTACTTGTTTTTTTGTGACTGCTACTGTCTCAAGTCCATACATCATTGCTGGTCTTACCATTGAACTGTACACTTTTCCTTTTACTCTAGCTGGTAACCTCCTGTCGCAGATTACTCCTGATACTCTTCTCCATCCGTTCCATCCTGCCTGTACTCTCTTCTTTACCTCCCTCTCACAACCACCACTTTCTTGCACCGTTGATCCCAAATACTTAAATTCCTTTACTCTTGGCACTTTTGCATCCTCCATCTTTACTGTTTCGTCATCATTTCCTCCATTTATGCAAAGATATTCGGTCTTTGACCTACTTACTTTCATCCCTCTTCTTTCCAATGCATACTTCCAGGATTCTAATCTTCGCTCCACTTCTTCCCTGGTCTCTTCACAAATCACAATATCATCAGCAAACAGCATCGCCATGGTGCTTCCCTCCTTACTTCATCCGTTAGCCTGTCCATTATCACTGCAAACAGGAATGGACTTAATGCTGATCCCTGGTGCAGTCCAACCTTAACCTTGAAACTTTCTGTGGTACCTACTGCACACCTCACCACTGTTTCGCTTCCCTCATACATATCCTGTACTAGTTGTACATACTTTTCCACTATTCCAGATTTTCTCATACAGTACCACAGCTCTTCCCGTGGAACCCTGTCATAAGCCTTCTCTAGGTCCACGAATACACAATGTAGCTCTTTTTGACCTTCCCTGTATTTTTCCATTAACATTCTTAGAGCAAACATGGCATCGGTGGTTCCCTTTCCTGGCATAAATCCATATTGCTGTTTGCTGATCTCCACTCTATCTCTTAACCTTGCTTCAATAATCCTTTCCCATACCTTCATTGTATGGCTCATTAGCTTTATTCCTCTGTAGTTTCCACAACACTGTGCGTCCCCTTTGTTTTTATAGATTGGGATAAGCACACTCCTTCTCCATTCTTCAGGCATCCGTTCACCCATTAATAGTCTGTTGTACAGTCTGGTCAAAAACTTTATCCCCATCTCTCCCATGCACTTCCAAACTTCTACTGGCAACTCATCTGGCCCAACTGCTTTACCTTTTTTCATCCTTCTTAGTGCATTTTTTACTTCTTCTCTACTGACACAATTTACCTCTTCGTTAACCACTTCTGTTTCCTCTGTCCTAGGTTCTCTGTTATTTTCCTCGTTCATCAGTTTCTCAAAGTACTCCTTCCATCTCTTTAACACTGCTTCCGAATTTATCATCACATTACCATTTTCATCCTTTATAACCCTCACATGCTGTACATCTTTCCCTGCTCTGTTTCTCTGCCTAGCCAATTTGTACAACTCCTTTTCACCTTCTTTTGTTTTCAATCTAGCATACAAATTGTCATATGCACGTCCCTTTGCCATTGCAACTGCCTTCTTTGCCTTACTCTTCTTTTCTTTGTATATCTTTTTAGTATTTTCATCTCTTGTTTTGTCCCATGCTTTCTTTGCCTCTTTCTTTTCTTTTATGCTTTTTTGAACTTCCTCATTCCACCACCAAGTCTCCTTGTCTCCTTTTCGTTTTCCAAATGTCACTCCCAGTATAGTTTCAGCTGTTTTTCTTAGCATTTCTGCCGTTTTGTCCCACTCATCAGGTAACCCATCCTTGCCTCCCAAAATCCTGGTCATCTCTTGTCTAAACGCTTCTTGACAGCTTGTCTCTTTTAGTTTCCACCATCGTATCTTTGGCTTTATTTTCTCTGCCTTTTTCTTTTTCACCATAAGAACCATTTTGCATACCACCATACGGTGCTGCTTTGCGACACACTCATTCAATATTACCTTACAATCGCACATTTCCTTCAAGTTTCTCCTTCTGCACATCACATAATCTACTTGGGTACTTTTTCCTCCACTCTTATATGTCACTCTGTGTTCATCTTTTTTCTTGAAATAAGTATTGACAATCGCCAAATCCATCCTTTTCCCAAAATCCACAACCATTGATCCTTCCTTATTTCTTGTTCCAGCACCGTACCTCCCCATTATTTCCTCATCCCCTATGTTTCCTTCGCCCACATGTCCATTAAGATCTGCACCAAGAACTATCCTCTCTTCTTTTGATATACTTTCAATCAATCCATCCAGGTCTTCCCAAAAATCATTTTTCTCCTCCATGCTGTTGTTAACCTGTGGAGCATATGCGCTTACTATATTTAGGATGGACCCATTTACCTCCAGCTTCATGGCCATCAGTCTGTCTGACACCCTCTTCACTTCCAAGACACTTTCAACCAGCTCCTCCCTCAGCACTATCCCTATCCCATTTTTTCTTCCGTCAGCTCCGTTGTAGAATATTTTGCATCCACCTCCAATGTTCCTTGCTTTACTCCCTTTCCACCTTGTTTCCTGTAGACACAATATGTCTACATTTCTTCGTTCCATCATATCTGCCAGCTCTCTTCCCCTTCCAGTCATCGTTCCAATATTTAAAGTACCCACCCTAATGAGTGAGCATCTTCCTTTCCATGCTTCTCGCTGCTTCTTCACTCGCTTTCCTCCTCTTTTTTTGCTTTTATTTTCACAATGTTTAGCAGTAGTATAATTTCCACAGGTGCCCTGCTGTGCGACACCTGAGGCGGTCGTTGGTAACCCGGGCCTCGACCGATCCGGTATGGATTGATGATGATTTCGCATTTGTCTGTTTTGGCAAAAAATTTTTACGCCGGATGCCCTTCCTGCCGCAACCCTCCCCATTTATCCGGGCTTGGGACCGGCATCAAGAGACACAAAAAAGTGCCTCCGATGGCTGGGTTGTATGAATTATTTATAATGATCAAAAATAAAAAAATAGATAAATGAAAGAATGAATAGTAAATCTGATGTAAATGATTACCAGTAATCAAAGAATTTAGTTTAAGTTCACTTAAACAAAAAACTTAGTGATTTAGTTAATCTAAAATAATAAACACCTCTGAGGCAGCTGGACTTGGTGATCAAATGATCTTTCGCTGTTTCAATTGTTTGACACTTATGTCATATCTTTTTTGATTGTTTTCTTTTCTTTTTTTGTCAAATCAACAAATGTGACATGTGTTTATTGAACTTATAAAGCGTTGGAAGAATAAATAAACTTGAAATTTGAAACTTGATTTGTTTCACAAATGATAATTTATCAATACACAAAATGCTATGTTAAAACGATAATATGGTGTAGGATTAACAGGGTCTCTTGAAAAAGTCATTGTAAGCAATTTTGTCTGTGAAACTAACCCGGTATATTCCCCTACAGCACCAGGATGGAATAAAAAAGAAATCAAGAGGAAAAGATCTTTTCAAAATGCAATAGTAAGCACAGGGGGATTTGAGTTAGTTTCACAAACAAAAATCACTTACAGTGTCTCTTCAAGACACCTGATTACAGCGTATCCATATTGTAAGGAAGGTAGCAAAAGACCAGAGGGTCACTAGAATCAGCTGGTCTCTTCAAGAAGCGACTCTGAGCAATTTTTGTTGGTGAAAGTAACCTGGAATCCCCCTGTAGTTACTATGGCTTTTTGAAAATAAGGTTTCATTCACCCTTCACCATAACTAACCCAGCAAGCTTTAGGAATTTAAAAGTTTATAAAGTAGGCAGGGCAAATAGTGAACAAGACCACCCCTTATTTTTTTTGGTTTTATTTTTATTTCTTCCTGGTGCTGAAAGAGATTCTCAGTTAGTTTAAACAACAAAAATTGCTTATGATGACTTTTTAAAGTTCCATTTGAAAGATTGCTAGAATAAATGGCTTGTTTTGTTTGCTGTTTTTTACATAATTGGTAAAAAATTGAATTGTTTTGCCTAACTTTAACAATTGAATAATTTAGTAAAAAGGATTGTTTTGATTGTAATTACCACAGATGAATTTAATGTAAAGTCTAATATATATTTCCCAATATTTTAATTTGAAGGTTTATAAAATTTATGTGTAAATGAATGTTAAATAGCTTATGCTACAAAGAGCACAATTTGTACTTATCTAAAAAACATTGGTAAATTTATGGAAAAAGACTTATCTCTTTTAACAGTTGTTTTTATGGTTTTCCCTTGTGTTCTGATGTGTTTTACACAAATTTCTTCTTGAAAACCATTGCAAATTACTCCTTTTTTAGTTACTTAAGGGGGTGCAAGCCTTTATACCCTCCAATTTATGCCAACTTTACATTAGCTTTTTTTGATTTTGAGGTAATTTTTGTGCTAATTATGGGGACAAGCTCTCCTAAAAAAAAAACAATTTTGTGTTTTACAATCAATTGTTTAATCAAATTTATTTAGAAAATATTGTGTGTTCGACTGGTAAATGTTGCAAAGGTCACAAAATAATGAACCTATTTAAGACAAGTTTTTTTGTATGAATGCTTTATTTGCAACAATTATCAATGATATTTTTATGTACAATGCATCAGAAAACATGGGAGAACCATGAAAAACAGCTGGTTAAGGAGATAGATCCTTTTCCATAAAAATACCAAAACATTTAGTATTAAATTTTTTCTGAAACCACGATGCCAATTTGCTAAATTATATTAGAGACTAGCAATATGAGTTGGTTGCTTTGTTTGGTATTTGTTTTATACTATGTATGAAAATAATAATTGTAGTCTAATCTTTATAAAAACATTAATTATTAAAGCAAAAACATTAAAAAAATTTCTTAATGTTTCTATTGATCAGTTATCAGTTTTCACTGTCTAGTTTATGATACTTGTATTAGTTACAAATGACTGATACCAAAAGCAAATGTGTTGCATATTGGTTTAGCCAAAAAAAGAAGAAGAAACTGAATGTAGAACAACTTCGAGTTTTATTCAAGTGAGTTGTTTTGTGTTATGATAGCTAGTATTCATTTTTAAATATTATTATTTATTTCAGAAATCACAACATTGAACTGAGTGAAGTAAGTCAATTCTTTTAATTCTATTGCTAATTTTTTATATTTTATTTTATAGTAGGTAATTAACTTGGTTTGTAGTAATTTTTTGGTTCATAATTATTAATTGAACAATTAGATGTTATTCATATAGATTCAAAGTATTTTAGCTGCAACTTTGTGTATTGTTTAAAATATTCTGAAAAAAAAAGTTAAGAAACAATTTTGGTTAAATAGTAATGCATTAAATATTTAAAAAATAAATTACTTTAATGATTTATGATGACAATTTAGTAAGATATAATTTTCAAAACTGCTATACTTAGTTGAAACATAAATTCAATCCACAGTAAAACTTTTCAAAAAACAAACATTGCACCAGGAATCTGCTGCTAAACATGTATTACACCCAAAAAGTAACTTTGTTTCAAATGCAAGTCATGTAGTTTTACTTATAGCCAATTTTCAGTCAAAGCATCTTACAAGGTTTTTTACCTTTTAACTGATATAAGAATTTGATTGTAAAATAAAATGACAATGATTCATAATGATGTCACAAATATCTAAAAATTAGAATTATAATGCCTCAACAAAAGTGCTTTTGTTACATTACAATCACAATCATGTTTCACATATATACTGCTGGTCCTTTAAAGATTAATTAGCACTAATAAAAAATAGCAGTAGAACTTAAAATACATGGGCATTTTGTAAAACATTAGGTTTATTAAATGCCCTACACCAGAGGTGAGAAACCTTTTTTTATTGGAGGCCATATTTTAAAACTTTGAAGAAAAGAGACTGTATATGTTGAAGTACCTAAGAAAATTGCATAATCACGTTGAATCCATCTCAATTTTCTTGATTTCTGTTGCCAAATAGTAGTAATCTCTAAAAAACAGGCTTCACTTTGAATTTGACAGAAATTTCTCAATTTTTGTTTCCAAAATGAAGTGATCTCCAAAAAACGTCATTGCTTTGGATCTGATTTGGGTTTCTCAAGTTTTGTCCTTAATAAAAAGTGATTAAAACAAAAAAGGTTTTCTCTTATCAACAGTAGTCATTGACACATAATTCTCTTGTCATTAGAGGCTGCACAAAAAACTCAAAAGGCCCCAGGTTTCCCACCTCTGTCCTTTACAAAACTTGAAAATCCTATACAAAATCTGGACAAATTGCCATAAATTAATTAATAAAATCAGTCAAAATGACTGACACTTTTACAAAATAATTTTTTAAGTTCTACTGCTATTTTTTATTAGTAATAATTAAGAACCTTTTAAAATGCTTTGACTGAAAACTGGCACTTATGAGCAGTATAGCTAGATGACAATCCAAGTTCAATATTAATTTCTTTCCACTGCTACCATTTATCATCTTGTGGTTATATTAAAAAACATGTATAATGATTTCCTCTGAATGTCAGTTTCTTGGGAATTTTTAAATTGTAGTTACTCTTTTTTAATGGTAAAAAATTTTAATTGCAAATCATTATTTGAAGCTTTTGCTGCTAGGTCAAAGTAATCATTTGACAATTGTTTCTGAGTTGATAAATTAATTATTTTTCCTGAACTTCAATACTTATAAATTTTAAAAACAATCAATTACCTTTTAAACTATGAAGTCTTTAACCAAAATTAATATGCAAACTTATTAAGTTAAAAAAATCATTTGCATGTTTATATTTTTTTTTTAAGATCAACTTTGATGAAAACTTTGAGGATCAAGGTTGTTTTGATGCAGTTATTCACAAACTGACAGACATGATGATTGATGCTATGGATGGAAATGAAAAATCTGCAAAAAATTTGCATCGATTTCAGGTAGTTTTCTACTCCAATGGTTTTTTACTTTAAATTACTTCAAATATTTATGAGTAACAAAATATTACTGTGCATTTGATTTTAAAGTACAAGGTGCCCATAAAGTCGCGCACCAAGGTAAATACCAAAATTTCAAAGATACCAAAATAATGGAATCATTTGATCTTGATACATCTTTTTCTCTGACTCACTATAATAACCTTATTTTTGGGGACACCTTAAACAGTTAGTGTACGCAGTAAGATAATTAGAGGGAATCGATCATTTGCGAAGTAGAATTCGTGATGCCTGCCAGAAAATTAATGGTGATCGACAACTACTAAATCGTGTTTACAATAACTTCCACCATCAAATCAACTTATGTATGACTTCTTCAGGTGAACATTTTGTACATCTGTAAGTTATCTGTCTTGTGTTGTTTTTAGTAAATCGACTTGTTAAATTAGTAAATGGTCTTCGAAAAAAATTAATAGATTGTGAGTTTTAACCTGGTGCGCGACTGTATTGCCACCCTGTATAATGACATTTCTTTTGATTGGTTGAATTTTATTTTGTGTTATGGTCATTGGTAAAGGATGTCGGTTTTTTTTATCATTGTGTTTATCATGCCAGGTGAAGTCAATACCAACTAAAAAACTATTCTTTTCAATATTACTCTCTGTTTAAGTCAAAAGTTGTTTGTAAATGTATTAAATCACTATAGAGTGTCACCACGAGGAGATTTTGGTCTGCGTTTTTTCGAAAACCACCACCTATGCAATTTGATAAGGAATCAAGATGCCTTTTGTGTAATAAGCTAGGGTATATTTTACTTTTTCCGATGTGTTGTTAGTACTGCATTTTTTGTAAATATTCTTGGTTTTGCTTCCAGCAATATCTTGAAAAATATCCACACATTATTCAAATTGACCCCCTCCCTAGTGTGCGGAAGCTTCTAGATCGTTTCGAAACATATAAACTGATTCAGTCTACCAACATCTGCCGCCAAGGTATTTAAAGGATTTGTGTTTTGTTGAAAAACTAATCTACAGTTGTACGAGTATATTTTGTAGTATATTCGTACGAATAATTGTTGTATGTTTTGTAACCACTGACGGTTATTTTTTTTTGACAGAAATAATTATTCATGTGCCTAATTTTACTCTCATACTGTCCAAAGACAAGAAAAAAATTTTACACCAAATGCAAGAAGCAGGCGTTCAATTTCCTTTTAGTGAGTTGTACTTTGAATTTATCGTATTTCAGTTTGGTATTCAGTTACTTGACTATAGCGGATTTTATTTTTCAGTGAAAATAAAATAAATTTTCTGTTTATTCGTAAATGTTTATGACCAATTTTCTTTTTTTGTGTTCAAAATACTTTCATGATAAAAATAACACATAGTAGATTTTAAGTGTTGGCTCATTGTAGTACTTATACGCTATATTAGTACAGTTTTTAAGTCATAGCATCCGCAGTTGAATGTTTTACGAAAGTAACGCTTTAATTGTTCAGATGTAACAACTTTTTTTCTTGTTTGTTTTAAATTGCTTCTTGATTTTGCAATCGAAAAATGCAATAGTCTACATTAATCAGATCTTTCTGTTATTTTAGTAATTGATATTAACTTTTTTTTCAGTGTGTAAGAAGAATATTGCACATGGAAAAGCTTCTCATAAAGTAATTCTACTTAGTGTTTTGACATAATTTGTTTTTTTAATTTAACCAATAAAGTCTTAGATAAGTAATCGCGTAACAATGCAGGATCAACATATCAGCTTTTTACTATTAGTATAAAAGAAACTCTTCGAATTTCAGTTCAAATTGCATTTATTGCAAAGCGTTTATTAAAATAATTTACGTATTTTAGTCTGGTTTGGTGGCGTTTGGTTATTGATTTCTTTGCTTTTGTAAGAAACTGAGTTTTGCTTTGATCCACGAATGGTTGGCGGGATTATGCTTTGTTTGTTTGTTGATTTTTTTACGCTTAAGCGTTGAGAAAAGTAAAAAAATTGGATCATTTAAAAACTGCACCCCCAAAATAAACTTAATAAATTATAACAAAAAGATGTTTTCTAACGAAGCTCTTCTTGAGTCCAAATCATTTCTTCTTCGCAATAACTACATTTCATTACTGATTGTAATATGCCTTTTGATTCAAAAAAGGCAATCAATTCTGTGACATCGGCATTTAATAGACTTCTAAGCCTTTGTTCATAAAAGGTACCTGGCATGGGTAAAAATTCTTTTGAAGGAATAAACTATGTATATTTAGAAAACCTACCCGACATCTTTAAAAAATTTTCTAAAATTAAACAATGTAAATTATAACTAATGTTAAAATTTTTAAATATCTTTTATATCACACATTTATACATGTAAAAATTACACCAAGTTACACATGTAAAAACTACACCCCCAAAATTACCCCCAAAATTACACACATAAAAAATCGATAAACAAACAAAGAATAACCTCGCCCGGGCTTTTATGTCTGAATAAGGTTGCGATTGACCTTCAACCGCGTTTTTTCAGTTAACCAGAACCTCTTTGTAGCTGTGCTGCAAACCACCTCATTCATAAGAAAAACAAATAAATTTATTTCGACACATTAAGCTGACGTAGTTGGTTTTTTCGCTCGTATTCAATTTATTTGATGCGCATTAATTGGTTTGATTGGAATGTAAAAGCATGAAAACCCCATCGACATATTTGCTTTTTTGTAACGAATATTTACGTGTTCTATATTGTGTAAATGTTTTTACAAACATCCTCAAGCTTTCTGTTGAATTTAAAATCATGTTTTTTATTTATTTATTCAATATCAGTCACCAATTTTTAAAGATATGTTCTATTATCTAATGCCTTTTTATAAAAAAAGTTGAAAAGTTTCCAATGTAAGTTTGACAATAAAATTTTCAAACTTTTTAAAAATCTGCTAAATCATGTAATCATTTTTCGTTCTAATAACCTTATTGGTCAAGTTTAGGGATGTCGATTTTGCAACCTAATGTTTTTATGCTTACTCAAATTTTTAAGTTATATTTTTATAACTGTATACAGCGTTTCTCAAACTGTGTTCCGCGAGCTTACTTAAAGTCTTCAACGAAACACGTAGAAGTTTTTTTTAGAGATCACCACATTTTTGAGACGAAAATCGAGAAATTTGATCAGATTCAAAATAGAGAGACCTTTTCATGGCCTGTCGACAATAACTTAATTTATAATTTGGCCCATTATGAAAAATAGTGGGGCATCCTTGGTTTAGTTGCTACTTTCTGTTTAAGCAGAGTCACCATTGCAGATAAGCAGCGTGACGCAATCCAGCAATTGTCGTAAAATGCTTTTCCTGAAGGCACAACAAGGTAGACTGCAACGTATGAAACTCGCTACAATGTATGAAACTCATATAATAAAAGGTTTTGTTGACTGATAGATTCTGACTGTGTCTTTACTGATGAGCGCTTTTGTGTGTTGCTGACCTATGTCGACACAAGAAGTTTTTGTTAAATATGTTGCTGGTAATGTTTTAGGTACGATGCCCTTTACGCAATATATGTTTCTATAAGTAAAAGCGCTTCGCTAACTAATGTTGAGTAGTTTCTGATTTATTTTGAAACTTTAGTTCAATTTGTTGTTAAGTTCCTGCTTTTGGTGCTAATTTTTAAGAATATTTAATTTTCGAAATATTGCTTTCAATTATATTTTTCCTAGTGATGGGACGATGACATTTTTTTTGATTCCGATGCCGATTCCAACAAAAATTTTCGATTTCGATGCTAATTTCAATTCCATTTGCCGATTCTTGTTGTCTAAACTTCACTTTGTTTTTTGCAATAGACTAACAAAATGTTTTTTAAAGCATCTTTTTAATCAGTAGGATAATTGATGTACAGGGCCTCTATCCTAATTGTCAATTAAAGACTATTTATATATTGAAAAAGTGAATTGATCTTCCTTGCAGAATGCTCAATGAAAGGATCAGAGCAATATTTTTATACAAAATTTATTTAATGACTGTTTAAAAACTATACTACAAAAATAAAATTAAAGTATTTTCTAGAATTAGTTATAGTGGTGAAAAAGTGGTTACTAGAAAAATAAAGTGTATAATCATTAATGGCTCGTGAGCCGAACATCGAGGCGCGGTTCGTAAGCCAAAATATTCGTAAGCAGAAACAATCCTATCCCAAAGTTCCACTGTATGAAAATTAAGAGAAAAAAAGTAATCGATGTGTTTTGGTAGAGTGCTCAATGAAATTCAGAACATACAGTATACTGTATATTAATTTTTTATTTATTAAGAAAAAACAGCGCTACAGCCTGTTTTATTTGTTTCATTAATTTCTTAATCAGATAAAACAGGCTGTAGGGATGTTTTTGTCTAAATAAATGAAAAAAAGTACTCATGTATATATATATATATATATATATACATATATATATAGAAGTACTGATTTTCATACGGTGTTATACATATATATATATATATATATATACTACAAAATTTATTTTATCAATGCTTGTCAGGTGGTTACTTATTCAAATAAAGCAACCACCTGATGATTTGGTTTGAATAAGTATTTCTATTTAAATAAGCAACCACCTGTGATTCAAAAATGAAACATACTGTTGTGGTTTTTTAAACATTGTTAAATTGCTCTGATCTTTTCATTAAGCACTCTGCAAGAAAGATTAATTTACTCTATACGGTATATACGGATGGGACCATTTGCTGCCACCAATTTGCCGCCGACGTTCAGCCACTGCCAGTTTGGGTTAGAGTTAGTGACAATAGAGTTGTTAAGGTTAGTAACAGTTGGTGATAATTTGCCACGGGCGATTCGCCGCCAACCCATGATTGTAATCATATATGTATATTACTCTAAAAAAGAAATGTCTTTTCATATGTATGTGCATGCTGAATGATAGTGAGGTATATAAAAAAGGGCAGTTACATAAATAAAATTAGAATCGAAATTTTCGTAAAAAATTTATCGATTCTCAATTCCTATTAATCGTCCCATCACTAATTTTTTTTTTAGTTGAATTCTTTAACTGGGTATTTTACAATCACGTATGCTTTGTATGAATTAAAACTCCCCATTTTGTTTGCAAATTTATTTGCTGTAGTTGGTGCAATAATTAAACCGTTCGATTTAATCGAATTAAATTATCGTGATCAATTCATTCTTAAATCCATATTTTATTGTCAATGCTAATCGGCAATCAACCAAATCGTATAAGAAGAAGCGTGACTTATTCTATTGCGCAGATGTCAATAATTTTCAACAAGTCTGGCCTCGCTGATGTCGATCCGCCTTGTGTTGCGCAGACGTTCATCGATCATAACGCGTTGCTGTACAAGGTGAGATACAGCTTCTTCTAGTGCACTGCCCTTTTGATCTTGATGAGAATCTGGTTGTTTATGTTGTTGGGCGAGACCGGCTATGGTTATGCTCCGATGCGAATTGTTCTTTTATGCTTCTATTTGTATTTGGAAGCTGCAATTGGTGTGTTGGCTTGGGTGTACCTAAATGCCTTTGTTCAATAAGCCGTTTAATTTTGAATTGCTTCGTTTTTGCCTTTTATCCAAGTCAAACGATTTATCTGGTTTTGTGTATTTTAGATGCGTTTGCTTAAAACTTTTCAGCAGTACTATTGGCAATAGCTTTCTTCTGTTTAAAAGACAGAAAATGATAAATTCACGTTTAAGTTGGATCATAAAAGTTTTTTTGGATTTTTTAAATTAAAGTGAATGTTAAACAACAAATGCACAAATTCCACTTTTTACTGTTTCTGTTAAGACGCATAGCTACCTTATCTCTAGTGTACTCAACAGCTTGAGTACTGTGTGCCAGTCTGGTGTCGCAGTGCTCAAGCTGTTGAGTACACTAGAGATACTCAACAGCTTGAGTATTGTGCGCCAGTCTGGTGTCGCAGTGCTCACAGTCGCCTCATCGACAGTGTCTTGAACGACGCCTTGCGCATAGTTACTGGATGCCTGCGTCCCACTCAAACGGACCACCTACCTGTACTCTCAGGCATCCAGCCAGCTGAGCTTCGCCGACTGGGAGCGACACTCTCCTTGGCTTACCGTGGATCTCCGGACCCCGATCATATCTTGTATGGTCTTTTAAGTGGGTCCTCAGATACTCGCCAAATGAGACTAAGATCCAGACGCCCGTTTGTGCCAGCTGCGCGGAATCTCTTGGACAATCTTGCCAGACTTGGCATCCGCGCTTCTGAATGGACAAACCACAAATGGAAAACGGAGTATTGTGAAAATGCTTCCAGGCTCCGTGCTTTTGTGCCCGAGACCAGTGCCAGGCCTGTTGGGATGGGCTTACCCCGAGCAGCTTGGGTTAAGCTCAACTACCTGCGGACTGGTGTTGGGCGATTCCATTCGTCCATGCACAAATGGGGTCTCGCTCCTTCACCGAATTGCGAGTGTGGCGCCTCTGAGCAAACCGCAGACCATTTTTTAACAGTGTGCCCTATACATCGGGCACCACATGGAGCACGAGGTCTGACGGTTTTGGATGACGAAACTCGATGCTGGCTTAATAACATCACTGCCAGCATCTGATTCAGGCAGTGCAACAGTCTGGGGTAGTAAAAGGATAAACCCTCGGCCCCAGTCCTCTTTGTGTCTGACCTGGAATGGATACCCTTCAAACGACGACGACGACTGTTCTTTAATGTTTTTTTTATTAATATTTAGAGACAATCGCGTCTGCATCATCGGTAAGTGATAGATACCTTTCAAAAACCACTTCCTCAAAAAGTTTTTGTTTAATATTTAATTGATTTTTTTTTATTTTCAACATTTTACTTATGTAAGACACTTTTTTCCATCCATATCATTCTTTTTAGCGAAGATAAACATTGAAAAAAGGAAAGGTTGTTATAAAAATAAGGAAACAAAATATAAACTAAAAATTATTAATTTAATTAAACGTACGCCATTTTATTTAAAATTCTTTTTTATTCTCAAAAGATTACACATTGTTATGATAGCTAAAGCTCTTACACAGTTTTCAAGCGTTTCCTCAGGAAAAATTGTCGCCTGCGATTGGTCGAAACAGCTTATGTTCACATGTTGCCGCATTAAGTGTATTTAGCAGACAACCAATCTTCACTGCATAATTGACTCAGCGGCTAAGCGCGTATTTATATTTTTTGATGAGCCGCAATATACCGCCGATTTATCATCGCTTTGGGCGTGGTTCGGGATAGTTCAAGCGTCGAATGTTCTTAAATTTTTTAACATTTTCACTCTACTTTCAATTTAGCTTTTGCGAGTCGAAAAATGCGACAGGTTAACAGTGTTTATCGTAGAGCCGGTAAGTACATAAAACAAATAACGCCGTAATGCGTTGAGCAAATAGTAACCACGAACTCCATATTTGAATTGCGTCGTTTCTCCTAATGTCTAGTTTTAATTATATTTGCTTGACAAACTCTTCCGGACAATTGAAATATCGTACATCATTTAGAACGCAGCAGACTGAGATAATGTGCCGTGTGCGATGTCACGTCAAACTGTGTAGCTCGGTAATACGTTGTCGTTATTAAATATCCATTAAGCTGTCCATTTATGCTGGGAGATATCCATAACGCTGTGCTATCTGTAGGAATTCCCTTTTTATCAAGGCCAGCTTTGTGCTAACAAACTGTTTCTGACAAGGGTTCAAGTCGCGAAAACATGATTAGGCAGTGCGCTCATAAAGAGCGTGTGCAACTGTGCTTTATAAAAACGACGTATTTTTAATGAATCAGAAAACGCGCGTTGTTTCTTACAAAGTATTCCGTCGTGATTTACGAAATGACTTGTAACTGGTTGTCACCTCATATTCCAATTTATTTCAACTTATCATCGAACTCTCCATCTTGCTTTTTACCCCGTCTAACGGGAACGTGAAACTTTAAACTTCGAGATCAAATACGCGTGACAGGATTCGAACAAGACGACAAACACTAATTGGAATGGTATTTGAATCACCTTGATAATATTGTGCAAACGATCTTCAGCGCATAGTTACAATTGCCCAGGAATTTTTAAAAACTATTTTACTAATAAGATGATCCATCAAAGAGAGATTTAATTTAAGTTTCTTTGGTATAACTGGTACTCTTCGACAATAGCAAAAACCTTATCAAAACATGAAAAAGTTTTTTTGCCAACTTTTCTTTTTTAAATCAAAAACAGAAATAAAAATAAACTCTTTTTTAATGGCGTTTGGGAAAATAACAATTTTTCACTATATCGGTTCAGTAAATTTCGTAAAGCAACGACGCCAAACCATAATAACAGTCGCTACCGTATCTCACTCAAAACTTTCGACTTAAAATTCTGGCAGATTGGTATTAACAAGTCGTGACTAATTTTAAGTCATTAAAAAATATATCCTCGGGAGAGAGGTTACTTTCTTATATCATAAAATTGGAAAGCAGCCATGGCATAATGGCTAATATGGCTGCTTTCCATAGCAATTTCATGGTATTAAAAAATATGTTTTAACCAAGTCGCTTCAATCGCATATATGGGTGTATTTGTTTGATTTGATCAATGGATGTGTTTCAGTACTTTGATTAAATTGTTTCTTTAAAAACGAATTTTCGAAGTATAGGAGTCATCAGGCAGGCCCACTTTGAATTTAATTTTTTCTCTGTGGATTGATTGCCTTTCAACTTTCATTTTTCTTTTACTTAGTCTCATTTAATGCCTATAATTCAAGTTTACTTTGATCGAGTTAACAACAGATTTAACGAACTGGTTCTGTACTACAGGTTTACGTCATTAAGGACAACTTTCACGTGGTGGAACGACCGTCCTTGAAAAATTTCTCGAACGTTCGATGGCAGAATAACAACACTATTTTCTTCGATTCCCACGAGATATCCAGCGGAGATTGCACTCGGTCTAAGTTAACAACGGTAATTCGATCCCATTCTTCCGTTCGAGTGTTTTGTTAGAACATCCTTAAATGCACAATCACTAGTTTACGCAGTTTATGCTGTGCTATGCTGTGCGCAGTTTTCCTTGGCAGTTGCAGTGTTTCAGGTTTTTTTTTCATAAATAACTGATATGTTTTTTGCCACTTGTTTTCTGTCACTTATAAACAAAACTGACCATTCAATCTTGTTGAAGTACCTTTCTGGTGAAAAAGGTAGCTGTTTTGGCAATTAATTTTATTTTTCTCTTTATTTCTACTAGTTCCGTTAAAAACAGGACTTGGCTTTTATTTATTAAAAAAATTTTTCATTACTTTTTGCTCTGAGCTAATGTTTGTTCTAGTCTTTTTATTAACATTATCAATCATCCATATTGCCGCAACGTTCTTTCAGTATGACGTGCGTTCGATTGAAAAATTATTGACAATAAAGCGGATGAATTTTTTCATTCGAACAGCCGTGAAACTATCGATTTTCGATAATTGAATTCGAGCCTGCTTGGTTTAGAAACGTTATAGGGAAGCAGTAGCCTGCCATAACTACTTTAAAAGGCTGTGAAATCGCGCGATTGTTTGTTAAGAAGTTCTTCGATTTTATGGTTTTGAATTTGCTTTTCCTGGGATAAATAGAAAGGTTTGAAAAAAAGTTGAATACAGGCTGTTCCAAAAGTCTTGGGCACAATTTGACGTTGAATATTTCAAAACTATCAAGGATATAACAACGCATCGGATGTATTCTGAAAGCTTGCAATCTCAAGTTTTTCATGGAATGTTCAAAAATGTCAATGTAAGCACCGTTGGTCACACAGCACACATCAAGCCGATAGTCAAATTCTTGCCAAACGCACTCGCTCAACTGTATCATGTGAAGTTGAGGGTCGTCCAGAGTTGCCAGGCGGTTAGAAAAATTTTCGGATGGAAGTAGTCTGAAATTCGGACATTTTAGGACAAATTTAAAAATATGGTTTATTTATGGTGCGATTTACAAATTCATTTCGCAGGATGTAATTTTCATGTTTTAAGAAAAATAATAATTAGCAAAAAACAGTCTCCCATATACAGTAGCAATTAGATAAAACAGGAAAAACGAACAAACGAACAAGAAAAACATATATCAAGCAAAAAACAGTTAGCAAGGCGCAGCATAGGCTTAATGGCTACAATTTAGTTTTTAGTACAAAATTTTAATGTATGTCATTAATTCTTCGGTTTGTAATTGGCTAGAGTAGATTTTTCGCGTGCAAAACTTTGCCAACATTTTTTTAGTACAAACAAAATTGACACAGCATTTTTAAGCAAAAAAAAGTTTGCTTTTGATGCGCAGTATCGAATCTAGAAGACAGTTTCATTCGGTTTCTGGTTTTCGCCTTTGTAAATGAAACCATGGAAAAAAATGAGTCAATACTGTATAATATCATGGGGAACTTTACTGTCAAACCCACTAAGAAAAGTTTGGGTACTTTTGATTTAGATAAAGCTACTTTAATTAGCCAATTTTTTGTTGAAGATACAGCGGCTAACAGGAAAGGCCAACTACGAATATAAAGGCCGAACAGTTGATTCTCTTTTATACTTAAATTTAAGAAATATCTATTGTCTATGTTGAAAGCAATAGACCAGCGGTCACGTAACAATTGTTAATCAGGAAGTAGACACAAAAACTGCTTAGGGCTGACAATACCACGCTGGAGTACTGACAAAATCAATATCTTAAAGTAGGCATACCATATTTTCGAAGAGGTAAACCGGGACGTTCGTTAAAAGAAAATATTCGTCCCTAAAAAGCAGGGTTCTCTAAAAAAAAGATCTTTGCTTTGAATCTGTCTTGGATTTCTTAATTTTCGTCCCATAAAAGTAGTGTTCTCCAAAAAAAAAAAAAGTTTTCACTTTAAATCAGTCTCCGATTTTTTAATTGTTATCCCTGAAAACCAGTATTTTCCAAAAAAAAGGTCTTCACTTAAATCTGGAAATATCGGGACTTGATGTTAATTGGGCGGGACGACGAGACAAAACCATAAAAATCGGGAATAAATCGGGATGTATGACAAGCCTATCTAAAAGAGGCAAATAAAAATGGGCCAAATTAGGACAAAATACCAAGTGCAAATGGTTTGCTGACTGTCGGACACAGTTGTTAAAATTAGGACAATTTATTGTTTTATGTCCGAGTTTTAAGCCACCTGGCAACCCTGGGAGCGTCCCGTTTTTTTAGCTGGGCACAAACACCCATCTTTTATGAATTTACCATGCCATCTTTCTGGCTCTTCTTTTTGGAATTTTGTGCAAAATGCACGTTGAACAAGTGTTCACGATTCAGTTTTTGCAAATTCAAGGAGGCAAAACGCCTTTTCTGATTGAGTGAACGGCATTAGTGGATCTTAGTTATTTTAGTTATTTAAGCTAGATGAAAATATGAAAAATCATTGGCATGACAAAAAATTTAATAAATTTAGCTATAAAAAGATACCAGTTTCATCCTACTATTCATAGTTCAGTAGGATATGTGCCCAAGACTTGATATAAAAACTTGAAATGTGCCCAAAACTTTTGGAACACGCTGTATTCGAATGCTACACGTCAAACAGCACTGATTTTAAATCTTTTAAAACTTAGCGGTTTATATTTGTTTTCGTCTATTCTTTCATAACTGTATTGTTAATGTCTACCTGCAAAAGACTTCGTCTCGAAGTGTATTTGTCACAAGGTACAACTACGAGCTTCTAAACCAGAGATTCTTCACCTTTTTTAACACCGTATCGCTAAAAGCTTGAAATGCAATTGTTGTTAGTCTTCATTTTCATTCCATTCAGTCTTTTTTCATTCAGTCTTCATTTTCAAACCATCTCTGTGTGGCCCACTGGTTGAGAAACCCTGCTCTAAACCTAAAGAATCTTTCAATTCATCCACTTTTCCGGATTTTTTTTTTTTTTTTTTTTTTTGTTCGTTCTCACAAGAACTTTTTGCTTTCTTCGAACATCTCGTCGAATTTCTTCGATCTAAACCAGTGGTTCCCAACGTGGAGCATGAGGTTTAAGGCGTTACGAATTAATTTTAGTGGTAAAATACAAAATGAAAATGCACTTGTTTGCAATCAAACCGATAGGGTAGATATACCGAGCTAGTCCACTTTCTTCGGGGTTTCCCAGGCGGGGCCCTCGGTCCCCCAAAGTTTCAAAGTGATGACTTTTTTTAGTTTTCACTTATTTTTTTGGATTATGGCTATGTATCACCACATGGGGACATCAGAATTTTAAAAGTGATTAGGTAGAGCATTGCCAAAAAAAGGTTGGGAAACACTGGTCTAAACCAAATCACTTACTCACTACTTACCAAGCGGGATTGCGATTCCTGCTGCATTTTTTACTAGTTTGTTATTGTCCAGCAGCTATACGTAAACATATCAATAATGTTTGAATAAAACTATAACTTGACTCGTAAATAATTTTAAGAAATTGTATAATTAATATTTTTTACTTGGAGATTCAGTTTTGAATCACGTTATTTACGCTCATGATTTTCTAGAATCTAGGTAAAATCTGTCACATGTAAAACTTCCAGTGATTAATTGTTATGAATAGATGTTTATATGATTAAAAAAATGATTAGTGAGCTATCAAAAAATATTTCCAACGGCAACATCTAAAATAAAACCGCATCTCTCTTGTTCAGCTTGAAAACGCCGTCCACGTGACCCCGCAATTGGACCCGTCAATCGTCTCGCGACTGGCTCGTCATCTGCATCGCGAAATTGACATGACCATGTTCGGGGTCGACATCATCGTCTGCCCCAAGACCCTCAAGCATTACGTCATCGACGTCAACGTCTTTCCCGGTAATTCATTGCTAGTTTATTTGCTCGCGTAACGTTGAATTGAACGCCGCGCCGTGGAAACGTGACGAGATAGTCCGTTTGTTCAAACCCAACCGTTACCGCTTGGTTTTACGTTTGCGACGAGAAATAGAAAATAATTCAAGAAAGCTTTAAAGGCTTGCTTTTAAATGAAATTTTTTCGTCTTCAGTAAACTATATTTTGCCGTCTCTGTCTGCGCAACATGAGCAAAATCATTTCAACTTAAATTTCAGTCTACGCAAGTAAGATTTATTTTCGTACAAAACCAATACAAAACCACCCGATATATGTGCAGCGCAAACGATAAACGATGTCGCGTGTATTGGGTTTGCAGTTTTTTTAAGCAAATCCTCGACGCTTGTGTCACGAACAAACTAACTTGATCGAACTTTCGTCGGCAAACAAGCGCTCAAGTCTTTGAACCTTTGGCGCGAACCGATTTGGCTAAAGTCGGTATGAGCGACCGAGTGCCGTGCTCGGTTTGAAATTTGCTTCCTATTGGTTGAAAAGCAAGCTTTGCGGTCGCATTGCAGCGCTACGATATTGAAGTTCTGAATTAGAATGTGACTGCGTTTTTGTTTGGTTTTTCAAGGTGATTTTCACCAAAATTTTCTATTCGATGTTGTTTAGCTCATTAAAGCAACGCTTTTGTTTTCAACAAAAAATTTCGCATGGTTTATCACTTTTTATTTATTTTCAGGTTATTTTTACTGTCTATTAATCAGGTTGTAGCCGAATTTATTCACGAATAAATAAAATAAAACCAGAGTTCTGCTTACGTTATATACAACTACTTGTGTTATTTTCGCATTTTCCAAGCTGCCTTGCCACGGAGCAATATCGTATTTTTATGACATCGCCTCAATGACCACGAGACTTTAAAAT
The DNA here is from genome assembly GCA_963680785.1 of Diplosoma virens. NCBI lineage: Eukaryota > Metazoa > Chordata > Ascidiacea > Aplousobranchia > Didemnidae > Diplosoma > Diplosoma virens. The sequence continues at coordinate 26,568,341 of OY796894.1, forward strand.
TCTTTCAAGCAACCGGCACATTCTAAGGAAGTTTTAACTTTCGTAGTGAGCAATTTACTTTACATTGCAGGTTACGACGGCGTCGACAATTACCTGAGTCGACTTGTTGACGTTGTTTTGGATCGAATCGATGCCAAAGCCGACCCAATGCCAAACGGCGTCAATGGTCATTCTCATGCAAACGGCTTGAACTCGATAAAGAACTCTCGCGTTATCGTCAATGGCGTTTGATCGACGTCTCTTGCAAGCTTTGATGTTCCATTTCTATCTTGCTCGGGTTATAGGCGCTTCAAAATATATGAAGAGCGGCTTTATTCGAGAAAATTCTATGGAAATGCTTTGCAAAGAATATTTCTGTAACTATGATCACCATTTTGTTCTCTTCAATACTGTTCCTGACAATTAATTGCCTTTTTTCTATCAAATCAAGATGGGTGCCCATTTATCTGTCTAAAACTGTTTATTCTTTTGTCCTTTTGCTTTCTTTTTTTTTTTTTTTTTGTCATTTCAAGGCAGTTAAACATTTATGTTATTTGCAAAGGTTTTCTCACAAGGTTTTTGTAATTTTTTCCTTTTTCAAAGTTTTATCTAGGTTGTAAATTGCGGATTTAGCGCTTTCTAGAAAGCCGAAATACAGCTTTTTGAAATAGACATTATTACTCTTGTACAAACTGTGAGAAATAAGTTTACAACACTGCAAATTTTTTTTTTTTTTTTGAGAAGATGAAGCTGCTTTGTGTTTAAATGATGTTACAGGAATGTGTTTAAATGATCATAAAATCTAGGAGCTATTCATGTTTTATCGATAACCTAACTTCTTCAGCCTTTTTCTTGTCGACAATACCCTGGTTACACTTGCACTAAGTTTTTTTTCATATTTTTTTATATCTACAAACATTACGCCCTGTAATTTTCTTTTTTTTCTGGGACCAGATTTTGAGCGTTTACATCTACAAGTGCTAATTTTAATTATTTGTTACAATTTTCTTTGAAAATATTTGTTTTTGAGCTTTTATACTTCCGAGGCGCTTTGGAATTTACTGGTCGCTTATTAACTTCGAATATCCAAGACTGCTTAGAAACAATTGCGACACTCACATTAGCTGCTGCGATTGCCGGGCGAAAGTTGTTTTTTTTTTTGCTTTGGCCGCATCGAGAATAATTTTTTTTGCTACGTTTTATATTTGCTTTTCTCCTATTGCTATAGTTATCGTTTGTGAGTGTGGTTTCATTTTATTTCAACGCAATTTGCATGACTAAACTTTGCTGCGTTCGTGCATTCGTTTTTCCAAGTGAAAGCAATCGTCTTGTATTTGTATATGTAAGCAAATCAATGCAGCCGAAAGATAATGTTAAGCCATTGCTAATGAAACATCAAAATAGATTGTGAGTAGCGTGCATCTGGCAATTTGTTTGAAAATTTTAACGCATTGTATTCGCGCATCTTTTTAAACTTTTTTTTATAAAACTCAATTGACGAATTGTAATTTGATATCGTTTTTTTTTATGCGGAAACGGTATTATTGTTACCGCACAATAAAACAAAATCCGATACTTTTTATCGTAAATTGTTTGTGAAGTACAGTAATGGCTAATTACAGTAAAGTTGTATAAATACAGGAATCCTTTGATAAAAAAAATTTGAAGTTACTACCAGAGTGCGAATTCGATACATTTTTAATCGAGTTTGAGTTCTTGTTCGAACAATTGAAAGTGCAACCCACTAATCGAACAATTTGCAAGTTCGATTTCGAATTCGATTTCGAATTTCGAATAGCAACCGACTAAGATTTGTTGAAACTGCGGCAGTCAGAAATACACAGAATTATGCCATAAAAAAACTTATATCGCCAAATTTTTTTTTAAAGTTTAAAAATCAAAAGCTACGCCGGTTTAACTATCATTCCTGTAAATATCCTTGATTATATATTTGCTATTTAACAGTACTTTTTTTATTTTTTGTATGTTTCGGTACATGAAGTGAAAATAATCAAGTGCATGGGTTCCCTTCATTAAAAGATTTTGCTTCAAGAAACGATGATTTTACTATACTGTTTTTTTTTTAGTGTTTCATTGAGCCGTTTTATCCGCTATTCCGTTATCAGCTTTTGCGTGCAGTACTGTCCTAAACCAATAGCCGTCGGGGTATTGTTTCATATTAGTTTTGTCATAACGCAATTATCGAAGTGCGACTTTTTTAACTTTCAACACTGCGTACGGTCGATTCGTTAATGTTGGAATTTATATCTCATATGGTGCCGAATATTCGTTATGGTTATCCTGGAAATTTATATCTTTTTCGTATTGTCTTGAAAATTGTTAGGTAATGCGTTTGTTTGATTATATTTTATTGCATACATCCTACGTATATATTATGTAATCGCAGCTTTGCTATTAGTCTTTTTACAACGATTGTGTTTCAGTTGACGGTATTACAGTGTAATGTAATGCAACTTTTCCGACTTGAATAGTTTTTTTGTGCTATTACAGTCGCGCAGAATTGTTTTTTCTTTGAATTGACGTTGACGTTTTTTCATTTGAAAGGATTTTAATAAATATTATTAAGGAATCTGACGGTTCTTACTGTTTAAACGTTATAGTTAGAATATACCGGGTGCCCACTTCTAGAGCGACTTACATTTGCGCGACCCTCATGTTAGCGACCTCTTTAGAGTAAAGATATTTTTAGCGATGTCTGTAAGCGATTATGATTTGAGTGACTTTTGAAGCAAGACAAAATGTAGTTTTAGGCTAATTGAATTTATTCGAAATGTAGTTGTAATAAGCTAATACTCCAACACAAGTATGACGGAGAAATAACTACAGACATTGTTAGCAGTGCATGCCGGGCCAGTGAAATGATTGCAGTGGACTCCGGTTAAGACATCCACCATGGGCCAACCGATTTTGGATGTAACAAGCGGTGGCTTTAATAACCGAATTTCCTAAACAGCAACTGAACCAGCCTCCCCCCTTGGGGGTAAAAATGCACTCATTTTGAAGTATTTTCAGCATTTATTCAACGCATAAAAAATCTGAGCAATAATGTTTGTCTAGGTAGAAATCGACCTCTTCATCTTTTCCTGACCCTTTACGTTTCACCCTACTAGCAGAGCGGCTCTGCAGTAGCAACTGTAGCACCTATGACAGCTTTGTTTTTTATTAAGCCTTGTAAAATCCTCCAGTAATTCCAAGTCGCTCAGCTGTTTCACGCGGACTCAAGAAGGAAAAGGTTTCGTAGCAGTCAAGCAACTCGAGCTTTTCGGCTGTTCTATCTTGTCTTACTCTCTTCATTCTGCAATGGATCCAGAAAACTTTAGCTGCAACTACGAAATGTTATAAATTTCTCGTGACTGATGTTCTAAATTGTCTGTTCTAAATTTTTCGTAACTGATATTCTAAATTGTCTGTCTAACAGATAACCGGATCTTTCTCATTGTCATTTATTTGCACATAGTGAGAAACAATTATGTATAAAGGTAGTGAAAACTGGATGCATTAACAGAAGTTTTTCAGTAGAAAAGGATTAGAAAAATCCCGTTCCAAGCAATTTGGATGCAATAAGCAGCTGGTTGTATTAACCGTGAATGCATTATCCGAAGATCACTGTATTTTGAAAATTCACATGTTAAAAAGCTCTCTAATTGCTCCACGGAGCTTCGCGTTAAAAACATTCGCTTCGTGTAATCGATCAAAAGATGTCGCTCAAACGTATGGCCGCCGAATATAACACAATCAACTAAAGAAAACAGATAGATAACTTATTCTATTTAATTAAGCATTGTTATCTTAAATAATGATAAAATCTAAGTTGAATTAGGATAATTATATGCATGTTGAAATATCTACTTTATTGCTTCTACCAGCTCAGGGGTTCCCAAACTGGGGTACATGTACCCCCAGGAGTGCATTTCGACTTTTCAAGGGGTACATTAGATTAAGTATAAGGATATTCTTTTATAACTTGTAATCTGGATTAAAATATTTTTTATCACCTGATGTTAATAATTTGAAGACCTGAGTTTAAGAGCTCTTGAGGAAGACAGATTTTCACCCCAGTAAAAACTTTAACTACAACTACAGTAACTAGCAAGTCCACTTTCGCAGTTCACATGACTTCTTTTATCCAATGACGGCACGGAAGACAAAACAGCTGATGACTTCTTTTGTCCAATGACGGCACGGAAGACAAAACAGCTGATTGATTGCTACAAGAATTGTAGTTACAAGACTAGAAAGCAAATACAGTCGACCGGGCTTATTTTAAACAACATTTACGTCTCTTCGCCATTTTAAAAACAAAATACTCTGAGAATCATTTGTATCGCATGGTTTTATATTAATGCTAAGTCAACATAAGAAATATTTGGAATTGTGATTGATACATTCATTTACTGGTGACGTAATAATGTTAATTATTTTGTCTTGTTATTTTTCTAGTAAATTCTCATTGTTTCTCCTTTAATTTAGAGAGAATTTTCTAGCTTTCTCTCGTTTTTACTCGTATAAGAAAAAAAGTTCTAGAATGTTATGAGAATTGTATAAAAGGCGATAATTTTGAAGTTATTCGAGAATGTAAATGCAAAATTCAAAATTTGTGATTCAGTGTAAAGTTGCAATTGTGAATTAGTGATTAGTTGTAATTGCTGCTGGATAGAAGTTGGAGTTTTCTTCATTGCTTAGCAATAAAGTTGAGATTTTATCTCTCTGTCTGTGAGTTTAGACAACGGTTGAATTTGCTAAGTTAGCATAACAGAAATTGGATAGCCTGCTATCACTATTATTTGGCAAGATTAATCGTCGTAGCAAGGTTGAAGATTTGTTCGATCCACTGCTTTAAACTATTCGAATTGAATACGCGACAGTAGTAATTCTGAACCGGACAGTTTTGGGCTTGTTAAGTGGGTGAGCTTGTTAACCGTGGGCTTAATAAGGGGGGACTACTGTACTGATAATAATTGCAAAAAATGAAAAGAAAGCCTTAAGAGCGAACTGGAAAAAACTTGAAGACTGCATGAGTTTCAGGTGTAGCCTAAGCCTGCTTAGGATAAGACTGAAAAGATTTAACATGAGATTGAAGTAAGTTTGCGATGTTTTTCAAAACTTCAATTTTCTTTTTTTTAAAAACTTTATTTTGTGATTTATGTAGTTCTTTAATTCAGGTCTTCATTTGCTTTTAGGTTCACTGTGCAATGTAAATTCGCTTAACGATTAGCTCATCGCGCTGCTCAGTTCAAAAACTTCTATAGTTTTACTTAAAATTTTTATCTATTTTCGGACTTTATAAAAAGCTATGCAATGAGTCTCAAAAAAAAAAAAAATATTCAGAAATCTACTTAAAGTTCGGGTTTACATTTACGATAAACAATGGTTTGGATATACCAGTAAGTGTACTTTGTCAAAAATCATTAAGAAATGATTTGATGAAACCAAGCCTTCTCACTCGACATTTGGAAAGAGCTCATCCGGAATTCAAAGACAAAGAACTTGACTTTTTCAAGCATAGAGAATCAGTGTTTAAGAAACAATGCTTGGATAAAGGTGGTATGTTTTTCCAACAAACCAATGCTTCATTAAAGGCATCTTATGAAGTTTCTCTCATGATCGCCAAGCAAAAAAAAACACATACCATTGGGGAAAATTTGGTCCTACCTGCTGCAAAAGTAATGGTACGTTGTGTCTTTGGAGATGAATCAGTGAAAAAACTTAACTCTATCTCCCTGTCTAATAATACAGTCCAACGAAGAATTGAGGAAATATCAGTGGATATTTTCCATAAAGTGATTAGTGGTATTTTTAGATCGAAAAGTGGATTCGCAATTCAACTTGACGAGTCTACAGATGTAACAAACTGTGCTCAGCTACTAATTTTTGTTCGATATGTTGGAAAAGAAGGCGTTAAAGAAGAGTTCTTGATGAATGCGGCATTAGAAGCAACAACTAAAGGAGATGATATTTTTCAAATGGTGAATTCTTTTCTCCAGCAACATGGTTTAAAATGGGAAAATCTAAGGGGCTGCACAATGGATGGGACCCCAGCTATATTAGGACGAAAGTCTGGTTTTAGAGCTCGTGTCATGGAAATAGCTCCTCATGTGAAATTTTTGCACTGCATGATTCACCGGTTTGCATTGTCATGCAAAGTCCTTCCTGCTGAATTCTTTGACTTTTAATCACTGGTGATTAAGATGGTCAGCAATGTAAAAGGGAGTGCGCTAAACAGCCGGTTGTTTAAAATTCTCTGTGAAGATTTAGATGCCAATCACAGTGTACTTCTATTTCACAGTAATGTGCGTTGGATTTCCAGAGGAAATGTTACTAAACGTGTATATGAGCTTCGTGAAGAATTACTGGGATTTTTCCAACAATCCAACAAATGTGAAACTCTTGTCACTTCCTTGAGAAATGATTTTTTTATTTTGATCCTTGCCTACCTCGTTGATATTTTTGATGCTCAGAATATGCTAAACAAGAATCTCCAAGGAAAAGGCCTAACAGTGTGTGAATTCATAGCTAAAGTCAAAGCATTTCTTGCCAAACTTCGGTTGTGGAGGGGAAATATTTGCTCTGGCACCTTTCCATGTTTAGTACAGTAACAGAATTTCTGTGTCAAAATCCCCAAATTGAGACCACAAGGTTCTCGGAATTGGTCATGAACATCTCATTAAGTTGGAAAAGGAAACTGACGGCTATTTTCCAAGTCTTGGTGAAGACAAAGTTGCATATCTTAGGAATCCTTTCACCGCGAACGCTCAGACACTGCAGGCTGGGACAGATATGCAAGAGGAACTGATGAACTTCAACATGATGGGTTTGCACGCGATGTGTACTCTGAGAAAAATTTGGGAGATTTTTGGTTTACGATGTGCAAGTCGTATAAAAGGATTGCGGAACCTGCTATTCAAGCATTGTTGTTGTTTCCATCAACATGGTTGTGTGAATCGACATTTTCAGTGATGCTTGGAATCAAATCAAAGTACTGATCACAGCTCAAAATACCTGAACATAATCTTCCTTGTGCTGTTGCTAATGTTTCACCGCGTATTAATGATCTTGTTGCTAAAAAGCAGGTTTATCCATCACATTAGCTAGGATTGCTGGGCTTATTCAGCCGATATATTGTTAGTTGGATTGTAGTGTTTGTTTAAGCTTAGATTTCATTGTTATGAATAACTTTGTGTGCTTTGATTAGTACTAATCATGCAGCTTTTTCGTTTAAAACTAAAATAATCAATTTTAAAGATTTAGCAAATTTAGAGGGAATGTAATGGGTTGCCCAGTTATAGAAAATAAGTTGTGCGTTAGAGCAAGTTGAGCTTTGCAGCTAAAAATATGAGAAAATTTTGGGGGTACACGAGCGAATCTATAATTGTCCAAAGGGTACCCATGAACAGAAAGCCTTGGGAAACCCTGTACTAGCTCATAATTACGGTTGAAAGGAAATAGTGTAGTAGTAGGCTATAGTTAAATTTCTACCAAAAATTTTTAGTTTTTTAGGATTAAAAGATCGTTAGTTTTTAAAGTCGTTTTAGACTCCTTGAAACAGGAACCCACCAAGTGAAAATCCCTGGCCTCAGAAGTTAGCGCAGCCAAAAAGTTCAATTTTGAGGGCTGGGTTTGAAACCAATAAGTTTGACCATAGCCGTACCAGGCTAAAACATTTTGGGGAGCAAAACAATTTTGCTCAATTTTTTTTGGACTACAAGCCAAATCATGATTTCCCATCATTCCAAGGAGATATAGACACTCACTCAGATTTAATGTGAAGACCTTTTTTTGGTCTTCATTTTATTAATTGTAGATGAAACAGAAACGCTGGATTTTGCCAAAATAAACTTTTTTCACATTAAATCTTAGTTGTTTTTGGGCACTGATTTAGATCGTTCTAAATTAAGTAACTTTTGTTTCTGTTCTATTTGCGACTAAAAAAAGGAACACCAAAAAAAACGTTTTCACATTAAATCTATGTAAGATTGGGGCATCTTTATGAAATAATGTAAAACCATTATTCAGATTAACCTCCCACCATCCGACCATATAAAGCAGGGGTTCTTAAACTTTTTGAGACGCGCCCCCTTTTATCATGCATACAAAACTAGCGCATCCTTGTATGATACAAAGAAAACTCTTCATCTTAAAAAATCTAACAGCATTAAACAGAACAACAATAACTAAATTTTATTAATAAGAAGCCTGTAACTATTTTTTGGAAACCAAAAATTTAATTTGTAAATTTGCAGCAGATAATTTTAGGATGAAGACCAAAACAAAAAAAAAAGAAAGGTCTTCACTTGGAACCAGTCTCAGATTTCTCGACTTCCGCCCTAAAAAAAGTTCTTCGCCTATAATTATTTTTTGCAATTGTTCATTGTCGCTGTCAAAAATTTCTGATATTCCCCAAATTTTTAATATCCCTGCCTGAAAAATTCTGGTTTTGCCCAAGTATTTTCTTGTCACTGTCCGAAAAATTATGATTTTGCCCAAACTTTGGAAACAGGTACGGCTATGATTTAGTTTGCAGCCAGTTACTCGCGCTTCCCTTATGAACCTTTCACGTGCCCCCCAGTTAAGAACCTAGGAATAGGATATGGAGGCTCGTAGGTATCGAATAATGATATTTTGACCGGAGCACAATTTTTCATTTCATTTCGTTTCTATATTTATCTTCCTGACTCGCAGGAAAGCGTCGTAGCTTAAGCGCTATACATAGAGTAGGCAATTACCTCAACCTGTTTCCAGAGAGGCCAAAATATTGCTGTCCAGTTGGATTTTTTTTTTTTGGTTTTTTAGTTTTACAGAGATATGAATAAAATTTAGAATTGCTTGTCAAGACCACCAAGCAGGAGAAAGTGCCATAAAATGTCTTTTCTAATAATAGGGGAGACCGGGGTTAGTTAGAACAAAATTTAGAAAAATTGAAATTGTAGGGTTTGAAATTGATGAGAAAGATTTTAAGCTAGTCTGGCATAATGACCATTATATTGCACAATTTATTATAAAAGATTGACCAAAAATTGTAAGAGGTTTATTTACAAATTATTTTCGAATAAACGTGCGTTACTTGTCCCAACTAACCCCTTATGCGGGGCTTGTTGAAACACAGCATGGGGTTAGTTGAAACACAAATCATTTGTCCGTATGCAGAGTTTAAAATTCTTTTATTATGGTGTAAGTCAACCTATTGAGGGTTGTAACTTGATAAATGAACAGGAAAGTCAAACTTCGGCCGACAAAGTTTGGTTCCCCTTTTTTCAATGGAACTGGCAGTTTAAAGACAATGTCTTCTAAATTGTGTGTGAATTCCGATACATCATTAGTGTCTTCTGGAAAAATAAAGGTGGGACGTTCACTCACCAATGCAGAGTGATAGGATCGCTTTGAAAATTTGAAAGTTACATCACCATCTTCAAAAACATTAATCACTTGCCCGACATAATATCGTACACTTTTTTTTGCACACAATCGGACCAGGGCAAATTTTTCTTTGATTTTGCTAGGTTCGGTGACCTTTGACAATTCTTTGTCCTCGGTTGTGCTATTATCCAAACAATTCTTCTCTTCTGATAAAAGTAGTGATGATGCTTCTTCAGAGCCAGACTCAATCGACGCAGTTATTATGCGTTTACAGATTTTTTGGGTGATTTTCTTTTTTTCAGCGTTTGTTATAATTTGATTTTTTTCAGGAGTGTCAGTTAGAATTCTAGTTTTCTCTATTTGTACAGCTCTTCCTTTTTCTTGGAGCTGCTTTGGTGAATGGTCGAATGTTTTTGGGAGTAACATTTAAAAGAGATTGATTTGTAGATGATGAAGATCTTTCCGAAACTTGAGGCTGCTCGTTAAATAATTGTTGGTGTTTTAATTGGTAAAATTGTCAGTACCTGCACTAGGAACAAACCTATCAGTAACATCTGATGGCAAGAATTCTAAATCACTAAAAATGTCACCGTCAAAAGGAAAAATTCCAGCCACTTTAAAGCCTGATTGAATATTAACAGGTGTGAATGCTCTAGGAAAAGCCCTTCCAACCATATCAGGAATGTCATAAATAGTCATTGTTTTTCCTCTATTTTCTTTCATCCAACAATCACAAGCGCTATTGTAATAACGCTTGAAAGGCCCATAAACTGCTGTATCAAGTGGCTGCAGCTTATGGGAGCAATGGGGTGGAAATGAAAGCAAGATAATACCATGCTCTTTAGCATAGTCAATGGTTTCCAGAGTGATGTGGCTGTGGTGGTTGTCCAATAGCAACAGCACTTTATCTTTATTACTCGGTCTAACATGTGACACAAAATGTTTCATCCAGGAAAAAAGTTTTCCGAAGTCATCCAGCCACTCGGATGAGCTCTTACAATGGAACCAGTTGGAGCACCCTTGACAAAATGTTCTTTACAGTGTACTCTGGGAAATATAAGCATAGGTGGGATCATGTTTCCAGTTGCATAAACCGCACAACAAAGTGTAACAAGTTGACCTCTCTCTGCCCAAACAACAGCACCGACTTGCTTAACACCGGTTGCAGCAATAATTTTTCTTGGTTTAAGGACTGTGATACAGCAACGTTCCAAATCTTGTCTGGTGTAAATCCATCCCTTTGCAAAACCGGTTTATATTTGTCATAAAAAGCATTAACATTATGTCTGTTGCAACTAGTAGCACAACTAAGTGATGTGCTTTCTGGCGTCCTCAACGTTAAGTTGGGATGGCGTTTCATAAAACCAGAGAGCCAATCGCTTCCAGCCTTTTTTGCTGCAACCCATGAGTTTGGAATTTTCAAGCCAAGTTTAGAAGTATATTCATATGCTAAAGATTTGACTTCATTGGTAGAAAGTCCATAATATAAAGCGGATGCTTCGAGCAAATATTTCACAAGAAGATACTCTTGGCTAATATTAAATACTGACCGATTATTGAAATATCCATATTTTCTCAACGATACTTCTGTTATATCATCATCTTCCACAATAGCGGCTTCTTTGCAATAATTCAAACAGTATCTTTGCATATTCACATGTGGAATATCATATTTATTTGCCACTGTACGGCAAAACTTTTTATCAATCAGCACCTCTTTCATGGCTTTTTGCATGACATTTTTTGTTGTCAATCCCAGTTGAGTTTTACGTTTGTACTGAGTACTGACGCATACTTTTAGCTAAGAAATACATTTATTACTTACTAAATATAATAAAATGACTACAATTAACTGACTTAACAAAAAAGCATAAAGATATGAATGCTAAATAGCAATGATTTAAACTGATACAAAGAATAACATCTTAAAGCAATTGTTAAATATAAGTTATTCTTAGAAGTGTTACGTAAAACATGTTCCAACTAACCCCCTGTGCAAAGTTTCAACTAACCCCAATAGTGTCAGAGAAATACAATTTTACTTTTCATGTAATCATAACTAAGAAATTTAACTACCTCTGTTTTTTATTGTAGCATTATATCTACTGTCAACATATGGTAAATAACTTTTGCGTATCTTTCTCAAGCATATTTCTACATTAAATTATCTAAGACAATCTAATTTTACTTCAAGATGTAAAATTTTAAAAATCTTAAACCTTACTTACGTTTTTGTTTCAAGCCATTTGAAATTAGCATGGCGGATGTAAATCAATGTTAGACATCACTAGGTAGCAGTAAATATTTTAGAAAATGTTGAGGGAGCAAAAAAACAGCAATGTTTCAACTAACCCCGTGGTCTAACTGGCTCCGGTCTCCCCTACAGCATAGTGACGCGAGTAGGTTTTGAACCGCGACTATGTTGATTACAATCAAGGCGCTTTGAAATCACTCGACCTCTTTGCTGACTCTGTGATTTTTCGTCAAAAACTCTGCGATCATCAAACAGTAGGTAGGGGAAGGGAACATGAGTTGAGACACTTTTTACATTTTTGTCCACCGATTCAAAACGGTTTGTGATAGCAATTTGATTGATGGCGCAAATAAAACAAGGTTCTTTTGCCCACTTTTTAAAAAAAACTACAATGTTCTATCACTTTTACTTTTTCCTCAATTACTAATTAAAAAATAATGCCCAAACGTATCAATTCACCTTCCTAGGAAGGTCATTTGATACGGCATTTTAAAAAACTTCTATTTTGAGGTTTTTTTGCTTTACTATGCTTTTACATTTCATAGTTGAGTGTTTTTCCGCTAAATTTTTAATTTTTATTTAAGAAAAATGGTTCGAATCCAATCATAATTGGCCAAGTTTCCACATCAAGAATTTTGTGGTAGACTTAAAGCAATAACACACTTCTAGGGGAAAATCAACTTGTAATGAATTTTGCAACAAATACATACACCAAAAATCCAACATTTTAATGAGAACAACTGGTACGAGATTCAAAAATTAAAAAAAAATCCCAAAAAAGTGACAGAAAAGCAATTTTGTATAGTATTAAAAAATGCTTGCACCTTTAATTAACATAAGTCAATTAGAAATATAGGCCTACACACTTATATACATTACTGTAAATAAATTTTGTTATGATTAAAATTAACTGGCACAGAATTGAGAAACTTCAAGCCAGGTCCAATTTGCTTAAGTCAATATCGAACCGTACTTGATTATTTCTTCTTTCTGATCCACCAACAACAATAGGAGCAGGAAGTATTTGCACAATGTCATCCGAAGCAAAAGAAGCACCATCTTCTTCATTTACAACAAAAGTCAGTCCTTTAGTTTCCATCCCAGACTTAATTTTTCTGTTGACTTTTTGGAGAAACACTCCTTCATATTCACAATCATCTTCATCATAGTCGTCGATCCGAGCTATGTATTTCAATGATCTTGATTTTCCAGCTACCAAAACAACTACATAATCACCCAACTTAATTTCAATTCTCTTGTCTAAATTGCCATCACTATTATCATTGTATGTAAGCTCAGTGTTTTCTTCATCAGAAGAGGATGAGCTAATCACTAATGATGCTTTCTTTCTTTGGAAAAATAATCTTCTTTTTGCATTTTTTTCTTCTGCTGACTTTTGGGCTCATTTTTGTGCTTGCCGTTTTGCTATTTCATCGCGAACAGGAGTGTCAGTGTAGATTTTTGTTTTACCTCTTCTCCTGTTTGAATTTTTTCTTGATGCTGTTTTAGGAAGAGGCAAAACTTCTTGAGGAGATACAAAATTAGAAGCTGTGTCAAGAACTGATGAAGTTGGAGTTGCTTTTGCAAGAAAATTAGCTGACTGATTAGCAGCAGCTGATCCTTGGTGGTAGTGGTTAGTATTTAAACAAGCACTGTAAGTTTGTTCATTAATCAAATTACTTTGAAAAGCTTGAGAATTTAAAGAACTGTTACTAGAACCTTGAATAATGTCATGATCAGTTACAAAAGCAGGTGGAAAATCAGCTTCAGCAAAAATTTGAGGATCATATGGCCAGTTTCCTGTTGAACAAAATCCAGAAAGAATATTTCGTGGAGTCATTGCAACCATTTGGGCTTCTGTAACTAACGACGGAACCTCATATATTGTCACACTCCTTCCTGGGTTAGTTCTCATCCAGTTGTCCATTGCCTTGTTGTATCCGCTTTTAAATGGCCCATAAACAGATACATCTAAAGGCTGTAATTTATGTGACGTTTTTGGAGGTATTAATAGAAGAACAATACCTAAATCTCTTGCTTTGTCAATTGCAGCAATGGACAAATGTGATTCATGATTGTCCATAATAACTAAAATCTTGCGATCTGGTGAGCAGCCAGTAAGTTTACTAATGTGCATTAAAAAATCAACAAAAAGATCTGCATTGATCCAACCAGATCTGGTTGCTCTTCCGATACACCCAGGTGGACCACCACAAATAAAATGTTGCCTGTATCGCACTCGTGGGAAGATCAGCATAGGAGCCAAAGCATGCCCTGAAGCACACACTGCATAAAGCACAGCGACAAGCTCGCCTCTTTCACTGGATGTTATAGAACCCACACTCTTGGTTCCACTGGCAGTGACAACCTTTTTTGATTTTGAACGGTGGTTACACCAGTTTCATCAAAATTAAAAATTTGATCTGGAGTAAAATGATATGTATCTAACACAACACCAAGGTTTTGTCAAAATATTCCTTAACATTGTGATAATTAAAGGCCACTGCACGTCCAATAGATGTGGCTTCTGGAGTTCTAATTGAAAGTTTATGTCTGTTTGAATCCTTTCCACCACTGTTTTCCAGCTTTCTTACTTATTTCCTAAGAATGGGGAACAGATAATTTATTTGCAGCAGCAAATTGGAAAGCAAGTTCTTTGCATTTTTCAACTGATAACCCAAAGAACATATCAGCCAAATGCACAATGTGAGACGATAACTGTTGCTCCGTTTTCAGAGCAAAAATTTGATGTTTTAAAGCTGTTGCTTGATATCCAACTACACAATTTGGGTCTGCCTTTTTTTTTTTACATACCTTATTAATGTCATTTTGTCAACATTAAAATTGGCAGCAGCTTCTTGATAAGAACTACCTTCTTCTGTCACACATTTAGCTGCTCTTTTTAACACATCCAGCGAAGATCGAAAACATCGATTAGTTTTTTTTTTATGCTTAAACGGCGTACTGTACATATACAGGTATAGTTGTAAAATTACTGTAAAGAGTTAAATTAAAAAGAGTTTTATGTTGATAAAGAAAATATAAACAAAATGTCTAAAATCAAATGAAAAATTTGTTAGTTTATAGCTGCTATCAGCAACATACAATAATCACTGTAGAATTATACCAGAAGATAAAACCAGTAAATGAATTCTATTATGAGGCATACAACCACTAATTAAATGCTTTATACATTTTTTATAATTTTCCATGTTTCAAACACCAAAAAAGTTTAACATCTAATTCTCACCATGTTTTTATAATATTAAAGGAGATTTGATACACTGTATTAAATCTCCTTCCATAGACTGTATCAAATCTCCTTATTAGCACTTTTTATAAAAATTTGACAACCAACATTCTAACAAAAGTAATTTTAAAAGAACAACTTTGCTGATTAACAACTTAATCTAGCAACAATTATTCAAACATATTGTCAGCTTTCTTACCTTTTTCTTTAGTTCAGCAGTCAAGCTGAAATTTAGGACACAAATTTTACAAAAAATTTATAAAAACAAATTTTCTTTATTTTTGTTTAGTAGTTCAATCTAATTATTTTTACTTGTAGCCCGGATGAACTTTTTTGACATTCTTTTTCATGTGGTGACGCTAATTAGCTAAAGTTTATTTTATAGAATCCAGTAGGGGGGTGTATCAAATCACCTGCCGTATCAAACCACCCTCCTTTCCCCTATCTTTGCCTGGCGGAATGGTTTGATAGGGTATCATTTAAAGAGCTTATGGGCAGTAGCAAAGAGAGATGAGACAAAAAACCAGATGCTTCAAATGGTTTTAGTGTAGTGATGTTGCAAATACAAAATTTTGTATCCGCAGCTCGCAGCTATTTTCTATTTGTGACCCCACAGCGGACTATTGTTACCAAAAGTTTACACCACACAGTACTGCACCGCAACATCATCAATTTAAATTGAAATTCTGGATCTCTTTTACTATCGGCCGTCACCTTATTTTTTAAACTTTTTTCTTCTCTCGTTTCTAAAACGCTCTCTCGTTTTCGCTACTCTCACTCACTTTTCTCTTTTCTTTCTCTTTTAACTAAAACATAATCGATCATAAAACCAAGTCAAATTTTGTAATAAACACACTTTAAACATTTTGTTTATATTTTTTATCACATTATTTTGAATTAGTAAACATGGACAACGTAATTTTAAACCAAAATATTCAATTTAAATGCAGTTTTCGTTTTGATTTGTGCATAGCCGTACCTGCCGGGGGTGCAGGGGGGGCAATTGCCCCCCCAAGTTTCGAAGATTTGGGCAAAATTAAGATTTTTCGGGCAGTGAGAAGAAAATATTTGGGCAAAACCATAGTTTTTCGGGCAGCGATATGAAAAAATTGGGCAAAGTCAGGAAATTTAGAGAGGTGATGATGAGGAACTGCAAGAAATAATAACCCAAATTTAGGTGAAGACCTTTTTTTTTTTTTTTTTTAGAGAACACCTTGATTTTGGGACGAAAATCGAAAATTAGGAGACTGAATTTAAGTGAAGACCTTTTTTTTTTTTTTAGAGATCACCATGATTTTAGGACAAAATTGGTTTTTGTCTGAGAAACTCAGACAATTTTTTTGTCATATCCGAAATTTACTCTAAAATCATGATTTGGGCAAACGTCACAAAATTCGGGCAAAACTTCATTGCCCCCCCAAAATTTTTTGGGCTGGTACGGGTATGGATTTGTGCGACGGCTTACAGTAAAACAAATGATAATCGGTGATCTGGGCAAGCTAAGCTTTGTTAAATAAAATACTTCAAACGTCTTTTTTATATTTTTTATCACATTATTTTAAATTAGTAAACATGGACAACGCGATTTTAAACCAAAATATTCAATTTAAATGCAGTTTTAGTATTGATTTGTGCGACGGCTTACAGTAAAACAAATGATAATCGGTGATCTGGACAAGCTAAGCTTTGTTAAATAAAATACTTCAAACGTCTTTTTTATATTTTTTATCGCATTATTTTAAATTAGTAAACATGGACAAAGCTATTTTTAAATCAAAATATTCAATTTAAATGCAGTTTTAGTATTGATTTGTGTGACGGCTTACAGTAAAATAAATGATAATCGGTGATCTGGGCAAAGCTTTGTTAAATAAAATACTTCAAACGTCTTTTTTATATTTTTTATCACATTATTTTAAATTAGTAAACATGGACAACGCGATTTTAAATCAAAATATTCAATTTAAATGCAGTTTTAGTATTGATTTGTGCGACGGCTTACAGTAAAACAGATGATAATCGGTGATCTGGGCAAGCTAAACTTTGTTAAATAAAATACTTCAAACGTCTTTTTTATATTTTTTATCACATTATTTTGAATTAGTAAACATGGAAAAAGCTATTTTAAACCAAAATATTCAATTTAAATGCAGTTTTCGTTTTGATTTGTGTGACGGCTTACAGTAAAATAAATGATAATCGGTGATCTGGGCAAGCTAAGCTTTGTTAAATAAAATACTTCAAACGTCTTTTTTATATTTTTTATCACTTTATTTTTAATTACTAAACATGGACAAAGCAATTTTAAACCAAAATATTCAATTTAAATGCAGTTTTAGTATTGATTTGTGCGACGGCTTACAGTAAAACAGATGATAATCGGTGATCTGGACAAGCTAAGCTTTGTTAAATAAAATACTTCAAACGTCTTTTTTATATTTTTTATTACATTATTTTAAATTAGTAAACATGGACAACGTAATTTTAAACCAAAATATTCAATTTAAATGCAGTTTTAGTTTTGATTTGTGCGACGGCTTACAGTAAAACAGATGATAATCGGTGATCTGGGCAAGCTAAGCTTTGTTAAATAAAATACTTCAAACGTCTTTTTTATATTTTTTATTACTTTATTTTGAATTAGTAAACATGGACAAAGCTATTTTAAACCAAAATCTTCAATTTAAATGCAGTTTTAGTTTTGATTTGTGTGACGGCTTACAGTAAAACAAATGATAATCGGTGATCTGGACAAGCTAAGCTTTGTTAAATAAAATACTTCAAACGTCTTTTTTATATTTTTTATCACTTTATTTTATATTAGTAAACATGGACAAAGCTATTTTTAAATCAAAATATTCAATTTAAATGCAGTTTTCGTTTTGATTTGTGCGACGGCTTACAGTAAAACAAATGATAATCGGTAATCTGGACAAGCTAAGCTTTGTTAAATAAAATACTTCAAACGTCTTTTTTATATTTTTTATTACATTATTTTAAATTACTAAACATGGACAACGTGATTTTAAACCAAAATATTCAATTTAAATGCAATTTTCGTTTTGATTTGTGCGACCGCTTACAGTAAAACAGATGATAATCGGTGATCTTGGCAAGCTAAGCTTTGTTAAATAAAATACTTCAAACGTCTTTTTTATATTTTTTATTACATTATTTTAAATTAGTAAACATGGACAAAGCTATTTTAAATCAAAATATTCAATTTAAATGCAGTTTTAGTATTGATTTGTGCGACGGCTTACAGTAAAATAAATGATAATCGGTGATCTGGACAAGCTAAGCTTTGTTAAATAAAATACTTCAAACGTCTTTTTTATATTTTTTATTACATTATTTTAAATTACTAAACATGGACAAAGCTATTTTTAAATCAAAATATTCAATTTAAATGCAGTTTTCGTTTTGATTTGTGCGACGGCTTACAGTAAAACAGATGGTAATCGGTGATCTGGGCAAGCTAAGCTTTGTTAAATAAAATACTTCAAACGTCTTTTTTATATTTTTTATCGCATTATTTTTAATTAGTAAACATGGACAACGTGATTTTAAACCAAAATATTCAATTTAAATGCAGTTTTAGTTTTGATTTGTGCGACGGCTTACAGTAAAATAAATGATAATCGGTGATCTGGGCAAGCTAAGCTTTGTTAAATAAAATACTTCAAACGTCTTTTTTATATTTTTTATTACATTATTTTATATTAGTAAACATGGACAAAGCCATTTTAGACCAAAATATTCAATTTAAATGCAGTTTTAGTATTGATTTGTGTGACGGCTTACAGTAAAACAAATGATAATCGGTGATCTTGGCAAGCTAAGCTTTGTTAAATAAAATACTTCAAACGTCTTGTTTATATTTTTTATCACATTATTTTAAATTACTAAACATGGACAAAGCCATTTTAAACCAAAATATTCAGTTTAAATGCAATTTTTGTTTTGATTTGTGCGACCGCTTACAGTAAAACAGATGATAATCGGTGATCTGGACAAGCTAAGCTTTGTTAAATAAAATACTTCAAACGTCTTTTTTATATTTTTTATTACATTATTTTTAATTAGTAAACATGGACAAAGCTATTTTAAACCAAAATATTCAATTTAAATGCAGTTTTAATTTTGATTTGTGCGACGGCTTACAGTAAAAGAGATATTTAAACAGTGATACTTGAGCGACGGCTTGGAGTAAAAGAGATATTAATGGATCATACAACCAAGCCAAACTTTGTAATAAAAACACTTTAAACGTTTTGTTTATATTTTTTATCACATTATTTTAAAGTAGTAAACATGGACAACGTGATTTTAAACCAAAATATTCAATTTAAATGCAGTTTTCGTTTTGATTTGTGCGACGGCTTACAGTAAAAGAGATATTTAAACAGTGATACTTGAGCGACGGCTTGGAGTAAAAGAGATATTAATGGATCATACAACCAAGCCAAACTTTGTAATAAAAGTCACTTTAAACATTTTGTTTATATTTTTTATCATTTTATTTTAAATTAGTAAACATGGACAACGTGATTTTAAATCAAAATATTTAATTTAAATGCAGTTTTAGTTTTGATTTGTGCCAAATGGAGTCACTACATTGCTTTGACAAATAAGTGCGCAAAGACTTTGTTGCCGCCTGATTCACTTGATGTGGAGCTTACCACGACTTCTGTAACATCAGCAAGAAAGCAGCCAAAAAAAGACTATCCCACGCGGGTATCACGTATACAATCCTCTCACGTATACAACCCTCTCTGCAGATTCTTGACACCCCTCTCAAATTCAACCCTCGTCCAACCTTTCTCGGTGTAACCTTCGACCGCACTCTCTCTTTCAAATATCACGTCTTATCCTTACGGAAAAAGTTTCACAGCCGATTCCGTGCTTTCCGTTCTATTGCCTCTGCCTCCTGGGGTCCATCAAAAGAATGTACCCTAAACAAAGCCTTTATTCGCCCCATCCTCACCTATGCTTCCCTTCTCATCTCCTACTCACATCACCTCCGTGGAGAGGACGCATAGATCTTCCTGTAGAGTAATCACAGGTTGTTTATCATCCACTCCCATTCCTCTACTTCATATAGAAGCACTTCTACCTCCACTACGAGTCACCCTAACCCACCAATCCCTCTCCTTCTTTGAACGAGTCCTCCGTCTACCTCCCACCTTTCCCATATCCTCTCTTGCGAAATCTAACCCCCGTACACGTCTCAAGAAGAGCTCATGGAGATCCTTCTCCAGATCACATAACCTTACCCCTAACCTACATCTTACCCGTGAACCACTAATCCTCTGCCCTCCTAAACCCCCCTGGTCTGCCCCATCTAATTACACAATCTCACTCCACCTCTCATCCCCATGCTCTCGCAAAGCCCCCTCTCCCTTTGCAACACCGCAGCTACCTCCCATCTTTCCACTCTATCTCACGGCGATATCTCTGCCTGGACTGACGGTTCGGTGCCTGGCGGGCTGGGACAGGGTGGTGCAGGGATACACATCAAGTGTACAAAGTGTGTCACTGCTACCTCGCTTTCCTTCTCGACTGGTCTCTGGGCTACCAGTTATAGTGCTGAAACCTTCGCTCTCCTACATGCTCTTGAATGGTGTATCTCTCACTCCAAGACATGTAATTTCGAATCTATCACCTTCTTTTCCGACTCTTTATCTGTCCTATCAACTCTCTCTAACCCCCTACCATATTTAACCCCCAAATCCCTATCCAATACTCAATCTCTTCTTAACTCTCTATCTCAATCCAAGGTTGTCCATCTTCAATGGATACCTGGTCACTCTTCCCTCCCAGGTAACGACTTAGCTGACTCTCTAGCTAAAGCCGGTGCCTCTCTCGATCCCTCCAGTATATCAGTGTCCCTCGCACCCCTTATCTCCTCCCAACGACTATCCCTCTACACCAGTTGAAGACACAGTGTCCAATCTGGTTTCTTTCAACACCAAATCCCTTCAGTATCTCCCGAGGAGCTTACTCTCCCTCGCTCCGCTCGCTGTGCTCTCTCCCGTTTACGCTGCAACGGGCATAGCACTCTCCTTAACTCTTATCTACACAGGGTTGGTCGAGCCGAGATTCCTTCTTGCAGCAACTGTGGTTCTGAACCACAGGATCTATCACATCTCGTGCTCGACTGCCCTGTACTAGACCCTCTGTGTCGGGCCATTTTCGGCCACACCCCTTCTCTTCTGGACCTCTGATCCCGTCCGTGGAGAGTCGCCCGATTATTGGGATTCCGCGGAATTGATCCGCGCCCCCATCCCTAGGAATGGGTCGGGTAAAACCACCACCACCACCACTCCAATACTCGGCTGTTGAATAACTAAAAATAAGAGAGCTGTATCTGATGTTTTGCAACAAATCAAAACTAAAACAGCATTTAAAGTGAATATTTTGGTTTAAAATCACGTTATCAATGTTTAGTAATTTAAAATAATGTGATAAAAATTATAAAAAAGACGTTTGAAGTATTTTATTTAACAAAGCTTAGCTTGCCCAGATCACCCATAATCATCTGTTTTACTGTAAGCCGTCGCATAAATCAAAACTAAAACAGCATTTAAAGTGAATATTTTGGTTTAAAATCACATTGTACATGTTTAGTAAATCAAAATAATGTGATAAAATTAAAAAAAAGAAGTTTGAAGTATTTTATATAACAAACCTTAGCTTGCCCGAATGACCAATTATCATCTGTTTTACTGTAAGCTATCGCACAAATCAAAACTAAAAAGCATTTAAAGTGACTTTTTCGGTTTAAAATCACGTTGTCCATGTTTACTAATTTAAAATAATGTGATGAAAAGTTAAAAAAAGGTGTTTAAAGTATTTAGTTAGCAAAGTTTGAAGTATTTTAGCAAAGTTTAGCTTGCCCAGATCACCGATTATCATCTGTTTTACTGTAAGCCGTCGCACAAATCAAAACTAAAACTGCATTTAAATTGAATATTTTGGTTTAAAATCACGTTGTCCATGTTTACTAATTTAAAATAATGCGATAAAAAATATAAAAAAGACGTTTGAAGTATTTTATTTAACAAAGCTTAGCTTGCCCAGATCACCGATTATCATCTGTTTTACTGTAAGCCGTCGCACAAATCAAAACTAAAACTGCATTTAAATTGAATATTTTGGTTTAAAATCACGTTGTCCATGTTTACTAATTTAAAATAATGCGATAAAAAATATAAAAAAGACGTTTGAAGTATTTTATTTAACAAAGCTTAGCTTGTCCAGATCACCGATTATCATCTGTTTTACTGTAAGCCGTCACACAAATCAAAACTAAAACTGCATTTAAACTGAATATTTTGGTTTAAAATCACGTTGTCCATGTTTACTAATTTAAAATAAAATGATAAAAAATATAAACAAAACGTTTAAAGTGTTTCTATTACAAAGTTTGGCTTGGTTGTATGATTCATTAATATCTCTTTTACTCCAAGCCGTCGCTCAAGTATCACTGTTTAAATATCTCTTTTACTGTAAGCCGTCGCACAAATCAAAACGAAAACTGCATTTAAATTGAATATTTTGGTTTAAAATCACGTTGTCCATGTTTACTACTTTAAAAGAAAATGATAAAAAATATAAAAAAGACGTTTGAAGTATTTTATTTAACAAAGCTTAGCTTGCCAAGATCACCGATTATCATTTGTTTTACTGTAAGCCGTCGCACAAATCAATACTAAAACTGCATTTAAATTGAATATTTTGGTTTAAAATCACGTTGTTCATGTTTACTAATATAAAATAATGTGATAAAAAATATAAAAAAGATGTTTTAAGTATTTTATCTAACAAAGCTTAGCTTGCCAAGATCACCGATTATCATTTATTTTACTGTAAGCCGTCGCACAAATCAATACTAAAACTGCATTTAAATTGAATATTTTGGTCTAAAATGGCTTTGTCCATGTTTACTACTTTAAAATAAAGTAATAAAAAATATAAAAAAGACGTTTGAAGTATTTTATTTAACAAAGCTTAGCTTGTCCAGATCACCGATTATCATTTATTTTACTGTAAGCCGTCGCACAAATCAAAACTAAAACTGCATTTAAATTGAATATTTTGGTTTAAAATCACGTTGTCCATGTTTACTAATTTAAAATAATGCGATAAAAAATATAAAAAAGACGTTTGAAGTATTTTATTTAACAAAGCTTAGCTTGTCCAGATCACCGATTATCATCTGTTTTACTGTAAGCCGTCACACAAATCAAAACTAAAACTGCATTTAAATTGAATATTTTGGTTTAAAATCACGTTGTCCATGTTTACTAATTTAAAATAAAATGATAAAAAATATAAACAAAACGTTTAAAGTGTTTCTATTACAAAGTTTGGCTTGGTTGTATGATTCATTAATATCTCTTTTACTCCAAGCCGTCGCTCAAGTATCACTGTTTAAATATCTCTTTTACTGTAAGCCGTCGCACAAATCAAAACGAAAACTGCATTTAAATTGAATATTTTGGTTTAAAATCACGTTGTCCATGTTTACTACTTTAAAAGAAAATGATAAAAAATATAAAAAAGACGTTTGAAGTATTTTATTTAACAAAGCTTAGCTTGCCAAGATCACCGATTATCATTTGTTTTACTGTAAGCCGTCGCACAAATCAATACTAAAACTGCATTTAAATTGAATATTTTGGTTTAAAATCACGTTGTTCATGTTTACTAATATAAAATAATGTGATAAAAAATATAAAAAAGATGTTTTAAGTATTTTATCTAACAAAGCTTAGCTTGCCAAGATCACCGATTATCATTTATTTTACTGTAAGCCGTCGCACAAATCAATACTAAAACTGCATTTAAATTGAATATTTTGGTCTAAAATGGCTTTGTCCATGTTTACTACTTTAAAATAAAGTAATAAAAAATATAAAAAAGACGTTTGAAGTATTTTATTTAACAAAGCTTAGCTTGCCCAGATCACCGATTATCATCTGTTTTACTCTAAGCCGTCGTACAAATCAAAACGAAAACTGCATTTAAATTGAATATTTTGGTTTAAAATCACGTTGTCCATGTTTACTAATTAAAAATAATGTGATAAAAAATATAAAAAAGACGTTTGAAGTATTTTATTTAACAAAGCTTAGCTTGCCCAGATCACCGATTATCATTTATTTTACTGTAAGCCGTCGCACAAATCAATACTAAAACTGCATTTAAATTGAATATTTTGGTTTAAAATCACGTTGTCCATGTTTACTAATTTAAAATAATGTGATAAAAAATATAAAAAAGACGTTTGAAGTATTTTATTTAACAAAGCTTAGCTTGCCCAGATCACCGATTATCATTTGTTTTACTCTAAGCCGTCGCACAAATCAATACTAAAACTGCATTTAAATTGAATATTTTGATTTAAAATCGCGTTGTCCATGTTTACTAATTCAAAATAATGTGATAAAGAATATAAAAAAGACGTTTGAAGTATTTTATTTAACAAAGCTTAGCTTGTCCAGATCACCGATTTATCATCTGTTTTACTCTAAGCCGTCACACAAATCAAAACTAAAACTGCATTTAAATTGAATATTTTGGTTTAAAATCACGTTGTCCATGTTTACTAATTCAAAATAAAGTGATAAAAAATATAAACAAAATGTTTAAAGTGTTTTTATTACAAAGTTTGGCTTGGTTGTATGATCCATTAATATCTCGTTTACTCCAAGCCGTCGCTCAAGTATCACTGTTTAAATATCTCTTTTACTGTAAGCCGTCGCACAAATCAATACTAAAACTGCATTTAAATTGAATATTTCGGTTTAAAATCACGTTGTCCATCTTTACTAATTAAAAATAATGTGATAAAAAATATAAAAAAGACGTTTGAAGTATTTTATTTAGCAAAGTTTAGCTTGCCCAGATCACCGATTATCATCTGTTTTACTGTAAGCCGTCGCACAAATCAAAACTAAAACAGCATTTAAATTGAATATTTTGGTTTAAAATCACGTTGTCCATGTTTACTAATTAAAAATAATGTGATAAAAAATATAAACAAAATGTTTAAAGTGTGTTTATTACAAAATTTGACTTGGTTTTATGATCGATTATGTTTTAGTTAAAAGAGAAAGAAAAGAGAAAAGTGAGTGAGAGTAGCGAAAACGAGAGAGCGTTTTAGAAACGAGAGAAAAAAAAAGTTTTAAAAATGAAGGTGACGGCCGATAGTAAAAGAGATCCGAAATTCTTAGACTTCTTTTCCTCGTTTTAAAAAGGTGTTTGATCAAGCAATATTGTTGTAAGCATCAAATTAGTTACCCCTTTATATTTCAGATTCAGCAACTTAAATCTAATTGCATAATTTTGCTATATCTTAGAAAGACACTTTAAGCAATTTACTCTACTTGGCATCCCAGCAAGCAACCTTAAGTTTCAGTAATATCTCCAGAACTAAAAAAAAGAACAAGTAAAAAATTTCAAACCAACACCGATATCTTGGTATCTTTAAAAGCAGGCAAAGATTAGTATATTGTCTCCCTATATTTTCCTGCAAGTTAAATGGATAAATTGAGATTAAAAATATTATATCTTTTTTGATAAACCTAAATCTTGCTCACTATCAAGTTTGTTTGTTTTTTTTTTTTTGCTAAGAATTTGAAGAACTAACCACTAGAGCATGTTGGCATAAATTACAAAGATAGTCACTTCACCTTTGAAGCGTCCATAGATTAGGGATGAAGAAAACAAAAACTATCCAGGAAATGCCGATATAGCCATGAATGCGGACAGGATTGCGAACTCGGTTGATTTTTTTATCGATTTTAAGTTCGAGTTCAGATTGTGTTTACAAGTTCGCGTTCAAGTTTGAGTTCAGCATTTTCATTTTTGCGAGTTCAAGTTCGAGTTCGAATCCTATAGAAATTTATTAAGTTACTTCAAGTTCAGAAAATAAAGTGATAGCAAGTTTGCTGTAGAATTACGCATTTAAACTTATGTTCAAACATCTGCTATAAAGCAAATATCGTTGCTCGTTGCCATAAAAAAAGCCAGGCAATATGTGTATTGTGAATTTGCATTGAAATTTGAAAGCATTACGAAAATTGAAAAGCAACTTACAATTGAGTAATTGTAGGTTCTTGTGTCAAACCACTAAAAATAAGAAAAACCGAAAAGAAAAATTAAAAAAAATTCACAATGGTACGGGTACGGCGAGTCTTATCATGCCTACTTTATGGGCATACAATATTTCTAAAGGGCAAAGCGGGACGCTCGTTAACAGAAAAAAATTCGTTCCTAAAAAGTAGTAAAAGATCTTCACTTTGAATCAGTCTCGGATTTTATGATTTTCGTCCCACAAAAGAAGTGTTCTCTAAAAAAAAAGGTCTTCACTTTGAATTTGTTTCGGATTTCATAATTTTCGTCTCTAAAAACTAGTGTTCTCTGAAAAAAACAAAAAAATGAGCCCTGCTCTTAGAATTTATCTTAGATTCTGGCGAGATTTCTGCCAAAATGGCCGGGACAAAGCCCTTAAAGTTGGGGCTGTCCCGCCAAAATTGGGACGTATGTTAAGTCTGCTGATCTACGCAAATTAGCAGTAACATTTCGTACAGCAGTTGTATGAACGTTTAAAGTTTGATTTATTGGTAAATATTAGCACGCAAAAACAATATAGTCTCCAGCAACTCTTAAGTCATCAATGATCTTTGATCATTTAAAACAAATTTCAATGAAGAAAACAATCACTCCACGGCAAGGACCTAGTTTGCTAGAAAATTTTGGGGGGTAAAATTTTGTGTGACTGCGACATATTTAATATTTGATTACTAATAAATTCAGTGCAAGATTAAGCACCCTGGAGCATATAGGCAGTCAAACTTTTGGGGCCCCAGGCATTTTTCTCTATTTTTCTTCATTCGATTTCACTATTTTTCTCCCAAAATCATGGTGGTCTCTAAAAAAAAAAGGTCTTCGCTTCACTTTGTCTCCGATTTCACCATTTTTCTCTCAAAATCATGATGATCTCTAAAAAACAAGGTATTCACCTTGAATCGATCTTCTATTTACCACTTTTTGTCCCAACTAAATGATAATCTCTGAAAAAACATCTGCAGCAAACTCAAATAATAAGGACAATGTCCTTGAGTTTGCCATAACTCAAATAATAAGGACAATGTCCTTGAGTTGCCAAAACAAAAGGTATTTTATCCCCCCCTTCCCCGATATTGGAGGGACATGTCCCCCCATCCCCCCCATAAAATAGGTCTCTGCTCCACGAACACTTGGGTAACCGGCATGGAACTTAAGTTTTTGCTTGTAGTGAGAAGTGGTTCTTTCAACCGTGTAATAACAACCCAAACAGTTTCTGTTTTAAGTCGTCCAATTTGAATCACTTCCTCTATATTTTTGTATAGGCCTAATGCTTGTTTCATTTTATTTAATTCATCATTGATGTGAGTGCGCATGCCGGATGATCTTCGTTGTTCAATCAAGTCAAGCTCTCTCTCAAATTCATACTCTTCTAATGTTAACGATGAATTGTCGTTTGCAAGTCAGTCAGGCGATTTCTCAGATTCAATCTTTATGAAGTTGAATTCGATACAGATTTAGAATAATAATAATTTTTAGAGTAACTTCATCTAGCAATCTTCGCATTTTCCATTTGCTCTGTTGTTAGCAAAATTCGGTATCCGCAGTCGACAAACACTCCAGCAAGAAAAAGTCTGTTCCGCAATAAGTTGCTGGGTTTTTCCATTGATGTGACAAATTCTTGCGCGAGTCTTGTTTCTCTTTTCTGCAGGATTCGTTTAAGTGCCACCACTTCTTTAAAAAGTTCCAGGTGTTAAAGATTCGGTCTGCAAGTTTACGGTTACAGAATAAAACATTTCAAGCACAGAGCAAATATCTTCTAAGCTTGACCATATTGTTGACCATAACGCGGATCGTACAACCGTCTACTATTCCATCATAGCCTTCAGACTTATCGGCTTTTTTATCTTGTGAGATGTCTGGATTTGCTTCTGGGTCATCATCGTTTAAGCGTTCTATCATTTTAGTCATATTGCTAGCATTGTCAACGACCAAATACAGACATTTTCTTTCGCAATGCCAAATTGTTGCATGGTTACATTTAAGGATGGTATAACTAAACTGGTTTGGTTTAGTTATACCATCCAGTTACAGTACTAGTGCTTAGGATTGTTTATCACAAACATCTAGATTTATCTAGAAGTCTGTATGCAATTTGAGAATTGCATACCGGAGCGAATATAAAAATGTGCTTAAAATGACTTCACAATAGCATACAATTTATACAAGTAGAGTAATGCAATTTTGTTGGTGCATGTCATGTTTAATTAAACGTTTTTATTGAGTTTATGACTTGGAATATGCATTCCTAAGAATTCACAATGTACTAAATTTAGTATGTAATGAATTTGCTTAATAAATATATATTTATATAATACATATAAATATTTTTTTGTATTTAAGCAAGTTCGTTGATCATGCATTGCATGACTTGCAAGCCCTGACTGCATGGCACTGCAGTACAGTACAGTAATAAATAAGTAAATAAAATAAATTAAAGGAAGTTTAGCTTAACTTTGGAAGAGGTACTTGAAGGCTTGAGGAGATGATGATAGATGATGAGTTGGAAGAGGTTGAGTGAGGAGTCACAGCATGGGTAAAGGGTTGTCAGCATCATTGTCATCATCATTACTAACATGTTGGGAGATTTTTCTTCTTCCTCCTGCTGTTCTTCAATGAAGGAAAATGTAGTGCGTTGAGGTGCAGCTTCCTTGGAGGTTGAGGGTATTGGCCAAAAGAACCAATCTAGGATAATTGGACGGTTTTTCTTTTTTTTTCAACATAAATGATGTGGTAGCACTGTATTGCATTATTAATTTGGTTTGCAACTTTTGTACAACGCTCAACATTTGGGTCCTGTTGTTCAAAGATTGTAAGGGCTTTGTCAAAAAGAGAGAACCTAAAATAAAAAATAGAAAAATAATTCAGTTTCAAGATACTTTAGGTGGCAATGGAGCAATGGGGGCCTTGCAAAACTTAGCTTTGGCTCTACCCTCACACTATCGCTGGTTTGTAAATAAGTGTGTTCTTTTAGCCAATTTTGATAAATTGAAACACAATAATTATTCAATGATGACTTTGATAAGAAATTGGAAAAAGATAATGCAGCTGTTAATTAAATGAAAGACGATTTCAATTTATCAGAATACAGTCCCAAAGCAGAAAATTTAATCATGGCAAGAAAAAAACAAGCCCTAACATCATGCAGTATTATGATGTAATTGTTATGAATGATGACTCAGCAAATTGGCCAGTAGATATAAATAAAATAGAGATTATTTAACAATGAAAGGTCCCCTTAATATTCCTTGCAACAGCTTTTTAAGAAATAGAAAGGACTTGTGTTTTTCAAATTTCATTTTGCTAAGTATTTGATGTTTATTAGTTTTTTGTTGGCTTTTCTCTGTGTGTGTGTTTTTAGGTGAAATATAAACATTTACAAACTTACTAAATAGAGCAGGGGTGTCCAACCCATGGCCCACATAACGGTTTTGAGTAATCCATGCAGTATTTTTGAAGCCCTCTGTCCCATCAATTTTGGCAGAAGTCAAAGACAGATTTGATGTGAAGACCCTTTTTTTCTTGTTTTTTTTCAAGTTTTAGAGATCAGTATGATTCGGGGACAAAAAGTGGGAAATCTAAGATGGATTTCAGGTGAGGACCTTTTTTTTTAGAAATCACTATGGCCTTTGGCCCTCGGGTCAAAAAGGTTGGACACCTTTGAAGTAGAGTAAGGGGCCTTGCTATCAGTTTTCTAATTGAGCCCTGCAATTCCTAACACCAGCCCTGGCCCTGGTCCACTCTACTGCTGAGTTCTGCACATTGTCTGGTATTGTAGTGCTCATACCTACTTGATTAATTCCACCATTAGCAATGCTTTGCACATTGCCTACATCCAACTCCAACAAAAAATTTACCTGTCTTGGCTGGCATCCAACCTGCTGGACTTCACTGCAAAGTAGCAACTCTAGCACTTGCCCATTGTGCTTTGAAGCCCTGCTCTATCCCAACTGACATGCTTTTCCACTGATACCCAACAGCAATTTAAATCTAGACACCCATTTGTGCCTGCCACACAAAATCTGCTAAAAAATATAACAATGGTTTCAACATCAGTGCAGCACACTGGTTGAACCATGCATGGAACAAGGAGTGGCAAGATAATATCACCAGACTCCACACATATATTACAGACATCTTCCCTACAACATTGGGAACTAAGCTATTAGGATCAGCTTGGGCAGGATTAACTGCCTGCAAACTGGCATTGGACAATTTTGCTCCAATATGTACAAACGGGGTTTAGCTTCTTTTTCGATTGTGGCAAAAAGCAGACTGCAGACCATATCATGAACAACTTTCCCATCTACAATCCTCTGAATAGGGATGCAGTCTTGTGATCTTGGATGAAAATGAAACCCTGGTTGCTCACCATTTGCTCTGACATCTAGCTCTGGAGTGAGGAAACATCAACAACAACATTTCGCTCAAACAAAGAAGAAGAATAATTACTTACTTTTGACAAATACTGTAAAGTTTATTAGTAAGCCTACTTTTTTAAAGTTCAATTTATTACTTTTATTGGTATTTCAATAAAATTGTGAAACCAATTATCAGATGCATATTTTTTTTATACAGGCACTGATCTTTCTCAGTCTTCCATTATTTTAGTTTTAAATATTTTTTGGAGCTTTACATTGATATAAAATGAAAGTAATAGTTGCTGGCTTATCGAAAACCGGAACTAAATCTATGCAATTTGCTTTAAAAGAATTGGGATACAATGTTTATGATTTCATGGAAAATTATATGTATTATGGAAAAAAATGGGAAAAAATTTTTGCTTTTGGTGGAACTACTGATGATTTCTATGAAATGTACAAGGATGTAGATGCTGTTACAGATTGCCCAGCAGCATATTTTTGGGATGAAATTCACAAAGCATTTCCTAATGCCAAAGTAAGGATTGGTAATTTGATAAAATCTGATTTGCTTGTGAGAATCTATTTTACTAAAATGATAGCACATGACTTAAGATTTAAATATATTTCATCTTATTTGTTCATTAATATGCAAACAAATGTGTAATTGGTTCTTTACAGAATTGAAATGAAACATCTGTTATTATAAATTTGTAAAACCAACTGTGTCAACTATTTGTGTATCCTCATTTACTTAACATATTATTTTAAAACACTTTTTGAAAATTACATCATTTTAGTTTTTTAAAGGAAAAAAAATTTAACGCACCAAAGTTTTGGTTTTGTATTGCAAATCTTTAATATTCAAGCTTTTACATTAAACTGTGGTGATTTTGATCATTTTAGACCTATCTTGATTACTCCTACCAAAACTCAAAGTATAAACTTTCCAATACAAATTGGCTGAAACAGTTTATGTCTCAACTTCTTTATACAATATTGCTTTTTTGATCTGACACTATGTGTTAAGAGCAAAGTGCCATTTAATATCTCATCAAAGTCACCCTGGGTTTGGGGTGACTTGGATCACTCACATCAATTCATTATTTGATCAAAATATTTCATTCCAAGGGTCAAGTTTAATCATTTTATGACTTAATAAAGTTGTATGAGGCACAAAGCATTTTTTATGAGGATGAAGATTATTTATTGATTGATAATTATAACTTCAGCTAAAATAACTATTACTATTACATTTTTTTGTTATGTTTTTAGTAAAGAAATGTCAGGGAAACATCTGTAAATAAAAAATTTTTGGCACAGTTTGATTCTTAGATTCTAGTTTAAAGAACTCTTTACATTTTGTGTATGGGTGCAGGACGAAAAGGTTTGCGGACCTACTGGATGCAATGTTCCTTTTTAGTTTTGTTGCTAAATGTATAGTTTTGTTTGATTAAAATATGTTAAAAAACTATTAAAAAATGGATATGCTAAGACGTTGTTTCACCAAATTAAAGAATGCATGACTTTATAGCAATACTTGCAATTAATAGGTAGAAATGTTTTGTGCATGTTAAAGTTTATATTTGATCAAGCTTTTCTTTTATAAATGGTGAAAATCTATATAAAAATCTGCTTAAAAACAAAACAATTGTAAAAAATCCAAATTCCACTTTATTCTAACACACAACCATTTTTTTCATTTCTCAAGCTATATCAAAAATAATCAAAGTTATTCTTTATGATCAAAGTCACCCCAGTTTACTTGACCTTAATTTTGTTGGTAGATGCTTACATTTCATTTTATTTCTATATTTATCCTCCTGACTCACAGGAAATCGTCAGAGCGTTATACATAGGGCAAGCAATTACCCTAACCTGATTTTGGTGATGCCAAGATATTGCTGTCTGGTTGAATTTTTTTTACTTTTTTTTTAGTTTTATAGGGATATGACTGAAATTTTGAACTGCTTGCCAATTCTGCCAAGCAGGGGAGAGTGCCATAATGTGTCTTTCCCAAGGACAAACACAGAATGGTGCAAGTAGGTTTGAACTGAGGTTAATGTTGCTAGCAGTTTTGCTCTTGTGTGTTTAGAAAAAAATTTTTAAAAACTTTTTCTTAGAGCTCTTGTAAAGTTTAAAAAAGTTGTTTAAATTCTATAAGTATAAGTATAATATAAATACTGTTGTTTTTTCATTTGACTATTGATCCTTAATTCCAACTTACACATCAAATTTATTTAATCACTGTTTAAAATCACAACAGTTTGTTTTGTCTTACAGGTAGAACAGTGGTTTCCAATCTTTTTTCATAAATTTCTCCATTAACTAAAAAAGTAGAGTAGAGGCAACAGGCTTATAGTTGATGAAAAAAGTTAGACAGTAAATTGGTAATTGTTTGCTTGGAACACCTGCCCATATTGATTTAAACTTCCAATATTTTTATAGTGTAACATATAGAGATAGTGCCAGCAGGAGAGGAGAGAAAACGAAAAGTTATGTTTTGGAGTTACTTTGTGAAAATAGCAGAATCTTCAAGTCAAGTGATGTAGGAACCAAGCTATCGGTTCAGATGGTGATGACAATATATTCAAAAGATTGAAGGTCTTGATATTGGCATATTTGCGGTGGTTATGCTTCCGTGCACAATGCCATGGTTGGTTTAGTAAAATGTTGTTTAGATTTTATGGGAAGAAAGGAAGCATAAAAGAAGAGGTTCTCTGGATGAGCTGAAAGAGTGTCTGAGTTTATTAATACAAAGATCTACAAGACTGGTGCTCGTGGCAGTCGTTAATTAATGTTTTTTCTTACTTTTAGGTTCAATATGGTTGCATTAATATTTTCCTTTTAATATAACATTATTACACTTAAAAAATAGAAAATTTGATCACAAAATTTGTAAAAGTAAAATTCTGATTTCGTGAAATTATCACTTGATTGGGAACTACTGCTATGGAATTATCAGGTGGTTACTAGAAATATAAAGAATATACCAGTAGTTATTAGTGGTGAAAAATGGTGCATATGCATTATGTAATACGTAGTTAAATTACCTCAAGCAAGTAATACAATTCCTGTGAGAACTTATTAAAAAAACTCTAAAAATATAGTTAATGCAAATGTAGAGGTTTGCATTTATTTTAAGGTATTTAAGGCAAGTAGGCATGTTGTAAAAGACATAAAAGAAAAGTAAATAATTGACAAAGCAGTCAAAAAAAACAAGAAAAATTATATGAAGTGAAAAAGTAACGTTCGTGGAAAATAGTTTTCCACTGTTTTCTTTTGATACTTTTATTTACTTTTTTTGAGTTATTTTTCATGATGCCAAAGAAATTATATTATTTGCTGGATTAATTATTTATTCCACAAGTATTATTTTTTCACCATTAATAACTATATTCTTTACTTTTTAGTAACCAAGATTGTCGTCAGCATGGTCGAGTGGTTAGAGCACCATGAGGATGATCGGCATGGACTTGGTTTAAAACCCACTCACACCATTCTGTTGTGTTCTTGGGAAAGACACTTTACGACACTCTCCCCTGCTTGGCGGTCTTGCCAAGCAGTTCTAAATAAAAGTAATATCTTTTTAAAATTACAAGTGGACAGCAATATCTTGGCATCTGTTTAATGTATGTATTAGTGCTTCCATCACTTTCCTATGATTCAGAAGAATAAATATAGAGATAAAATAAATAATGACTCTATAGGATGAAAGAGATTATTGTGGTTTTTAAACAGTGATTAAATAAATTTTGTGTTAAATTGCTCTGATCTTTTCATTGAGTAGTCTGCAAAAAAGATCGATTCACGCTTGCAATATACACTTTTTTGTATAGATAATACTAACAATTCGAGATAGTGAAGATATTTGGTCTAAAAGTATGGAGAAGCAACTGCAATCTGAATCAACACCTTATGGTTTACTGACTACTTACTTTTCACCAACCATGAGAAAGTTTTGGAAATGGAATCTTATGGCTCGTATGTCTTAACACTTCTTGAACTTACTATTTATTACTTAACACTTATTGAACTTATTAAACTACTAATTGATTGTAAGATTGTAACTAAACGATTTTAATTTGATCATGAAAGAAGTTTTTGAAAGTTCTTGAATTGTTTGAGGAATGGAGTTTCATATTTTAACGCCTTGATATTTAATACTTCTTTGCATTCTATTAGTACGATATATTGGTTTGTACCAATTATACGGGTTTACTGAGGTTCTTGTTAAACAGTTGGACACATCACATGATTTGTTAAAATAATCGGAGAAGGAAAGGAAGCTTACCATTTATATAGTCATGGACTAGTTTAGCAGTTTCAAATTTATATAAATCAAAAAGTTGTAATATTTTGAGTTTTGCGTAGAATTGTGTTGAACTCTCTAAAAAATGCCCTTCGCTTATCAGTTTCACCGCTTTATTTTGAATAGAAGCAAGTTTATGCAAGTAAGTGAGAAATGTGGAATTCCACGCCATCAATTCGTAAAGCAAATGAAGATGAACAAATGAATAATACAATTTGAGAAGAGTATCTAAGGGTTGAACATGCTTTATTTATGCAGGATACCAACGGCTCTGGATAAGTTATTTGCTACAAGATTTAGCTAAAAATGAAAATGTAATTTTGAGTCAATAAATACACTAAAGTATCTAACGTGGTTTTTTTTTAACGTAGTTTGTAAGTTGTTAAGCATTACAAAGAAATCCATTACATTTGAATTGATTTCAGGTGAAATGATTATGACATGACATTTTTGCGGATTTATAGTTAATTTATTTCAGTTACACCAATTACACAGTAGAGACACTTCTTAATTTAGTTTTAAAGAATTATGGGGTTCGGGTGAGAGAGCAGAAGACAAGTATCATCAGCAAATAGTCGTGAAAAATAGTTGTTATCCCTAATGTCCAGACCAAAAAAAAGGTCTTCTGTTGTCAAATAGTTAAAAAAAATTCAACATTTCTAGCGTTTTTGGTAGTTCTAGACATTCAAAACGTTCAATCAAATGGTTTATTAGTCAATTAAAGTAGATAACGCTCATAATGAGAACACCCGATTAACGTGAATTCGATGAACGCGTTATTATTTTTTGTACTTGAATACCGATTAGCGCGAACTTGAAATTCAATCAACGCGCTGACGAAAACTGGTTTGCAAAAGAAGTATGCCGAAATTTTTCGAACTCTAGGAAACTTGAAGCAGCAATGCATTGACGCCGATTCAAATCGAGACCGCAGTGCACAAATTTGTAGAAATTTAGATTTAACCTTGGCACTTAAAATGCTATCCAGACAATGCTCACAAAGTATTTTATGAAAAAGAATTGAATTTATCGACTCTGGCAACATAATTATTATATTTTGTACGTAATTTCTATTTACGTACATTTCTTTCGCTTAGATAAAACTTTTAAAACTACATATGTAAATATATACAAAATAAAATTCTATGGCGTCTTGTTTTTGGTATGAGCTTTTCAAATAATTTAAGCTGTAAAACATGTTATATTTTTTTTCCATTAACTTTTTTGCGATTTTAATTAGCGCGCACTATTTAAGGGATAAATTAATTGCGTTAATCGGAGCTTTTCTGTAATTTAAAAAAGAAAGAAAATCAAATCATTATAATGTCAGAAATTTTGAAACGACAGATGGTTCGTTAAATTTCAAGAGTTTGACTACGCTTTGACCTGCAGTTTACCGATATGCTAGCCCTGTTCTATAAGATTGTTTCAGTCAATTCTTGTTTTTTGAATTGTAGGCCTTCAAGTTGTTTAAAAGAGTTTGTTTTTACCTCTTCTTAACCAAAAAATCTTTGGATTTGAAGGGGCCTAAACAATGAATAACAAATAAAAAAATATTTTCACTTTTATCACTAACGTTTTTTTACAGTTAATGGAATGTACGGTCACTCTGGAAATTATTACGTCTTCAATTCAAGTTCTTTTAACATGCTTTTGATGCGCATGGCTTATCGTAGACATAATTCTCATGTCTTACAAGTAAGTGCTAGATACAATATTGCATACAAGAAGCGCTTGCATTCCAAAATCAAATATTAACTTTTATTTTTTTTAAAGGTTTTGTATTTATTTAAATTTTTTTTTGTGCTTCAATTAATATTTTTTTCGGTTGTTTACTACAAATTTCTTGCTCTGATTGTATCGAACCTAAAAACTCTTTTCAAAAGTAGAAGTAGAGTTATTTTTCTTGCTGTAACGCTAATAGAATGTAAGAAACAGAAAAAAATCAAAACTATATATTAAATAATAGGCATGTTTAGACCATTGAAAATCAATATTGCTAACAGAAAGTAACAGCTTGTTTTTAAAGTCAGAATCCAAGTTTACTGAAATTAAAAGTTACAAGTCCAGGTTCAAGTTCTCAAAAAGACTTTGTCAAACTCGAATCGTTTCGAACTCTCAAAGCAAGTTAAACCTTTTTTGTCTGCATTTGTTAAATTTGGCCAGCAGCCGACATTTTTGGGAATAAAATGCAACACTTGGCGTAAGTTAACCAACATCTCTAAGAAATGTTAAACATGCAGATCTTAAAATCAAACAAAAAAAGTTGCGTGAACACAAAAAATATTCAGTGCTTAAAGCCCCAAACGCTCGATACAGGCGCTCGGGTAACATGCAATGCAATCGCAATCAGTGATGGCCTTACAGAAAATGGGGGGGCTGTGCAAGAAAAATAGAAGAGCTGCTTTTTCGTGTTCCAAATTTTTGTGGGTTCAAAAAAAGTGATCTTTAAAAAAAGTCATTACTTTAGGGTGACATCATCTTAGTTTTACTATGATGAAATAGCGCAATGTTTTGCTGAGGGGGGCACTTTGTAGTATTTCAAAACGAAGTAATTTCTAAAAAAGATCCTCATTTTAGGGGGGCCACCGTCATGATGCTACTATGAAGAAATAGAGCAATATTTTGCTTAGGGGGGGGGCCACTATTTGACTTTCTTAGGGGGACCCCGGTGCGGTCGCTCCGTACTAAAGCCATCACTGATCGCAATCTTATTTTTTACACAGTCCGCATTTTTTAATGTTTCGACAAACAAAAGAGTTATCGGATTAACTTTGCTCTCTGATTTTAGAAAATAGAACACTCGCTTAAAGTAAAAATGAATAAATAAACGAAGATCGAGCGCCGAACTCAGTGGGCACCGAAATCTTGCGACTCAATTTGATTGTCATCGATTACAGCTTGTTCAATGCTCAATTAAAATTGTTATGCTGCTCAATTAAAAATTGTAACTTAAAGTTCCTAACAAATAACCAGCAACTCCTTATATAGCACACATATGATAAAAGAAATGTTAATCAAGAAAGAAGTTTTGAACCTTACCAAACAACATCAGCGAATTTTTTAAAAATTATTGTTTATCAAAAATTTAAAACGTTATATTTATGTAGCAGGCAGAGTAATTTATAATTCCACGAGCGTAAGATCTCGACAAACAAAAAGTCCATTTTCGGATTAGCTTTATCTGTCCGATCCTAAAAAATAAGAATACTCACTTGAATGAGTAAATAAATAAAGATTGAACGCTGAAATCTTTACATCGCTCAACTCAGTGCACGCCAAAACCTCACAACCCCTCTACCTGCAAATCTTTCTAATAGCTTTCCCTAACAGTAGAGTCAAAATCTCCGGCCAATACAGCTTTGCTCATTAAGACAGGCAAACTTTCCCATTACGGTATGTAGTTTTACTCTTTGTTCTGCTTTCTTTTAAAATGAATACTTTTTCGTCCGAAAAATTTTTATTATTTGAACTTCTCGTTTTTTATTTGTAACGAACTGCTCAATATAAATTCATTTGTTGATTTCTGTTATAGCGAACGATAAACGGAGAGTAGCTTTTTTTTTTGCAAAAAATGACAAACAACCAATTATCTTGGAAATTAATATACAATTAACTCAAATATGCTGTAAAACAATAATTTTATTTTTTGATCAGATTTATATTTTAGAATTTTTTTTAATTTTTAATTTACGAACTGTATTCACCAGTGAGATTCCCCTCGAATCCAAATATAATAATTAAATTTCCAAATCTTTCGTGGTCGAAAATTGCCGAGTCTAATAGTGTTACTCTATCATCCTGTGCTTTCTCGTTATAGACTGCTCCTAAAGACAAATTGCTTGTTTTCAACGTAAAAGAAGGTTGGGAACCGCTATGCCGCTTTCTGGACGTACCTGTTCCGGATAAACCGTTTCCCCATAAAAATATTCAAGCGCAGCTTGTGGATCAAATGAATGAGGAAGACAAGCTATTTTTGCGAGCTCAAAGAGAATTTAAGTTTGTTATGTTGTTGCTAACTATTAGTTCAGCATTTGGAATATATAAAATTGCTACCTCTTCCGTTTTTTCGTCTGTGAAAGAAGTTTTGACGCGCTCAATTAATTGCCTTCCATTTAATTAGTTCAATTTTCATCCGTTGGAACGCATTTACAAAAGTTCTATTTCAACAATTAGATTTTTTTCGTTTGCTTAATTATCTTTCGTATTCACTAGCCTATGATGAAACAGAAGAATCATGTCGAGATGTTGTTAAGATTTGAGGCAGAAATATTTACGTTTGGGCATTTACAAGCCGACACCGTTCATTCTTATTTGTGCAATAAAGAATTTCTTACGTTTAATAAAGTTCTACGTCTTGTGAAGTCTTGCAAATTTTGTGTTTTATGCTACAATATTTAACTTTAAGAGTTACCATATTTGCAAATGCTACAATTTTTTTTAAAGGCACTTTTTCGGGGCTAAAAGAAACAGACTAGACTTCATTAACTCTTTCTCAAATTTAAGCTAAATTCTCATTCTTATCCATGTAACCTTTTTATTGTGGTTGATTTCATTCATCACAAGCCATTGCTATTTATTTATTTTATCTCTAGATTTATCTTCCTGACTCGCAGGAAAGCGACGGAAGCGCTAATACATAGGGCAAGCTATTATTCCGACCTGCTTCCGGAGATGCCAAGATATTGCTGTCCGATTGAAATTTTTTTTGGTTTTTTAGTTTTATAGAGATATGACTGAAATTTAAAACTGCTTGCAGAAACCGTCAAGCAGGGGAAAGTGCCGTAACGTGTCTTTTCCAAGGACAAAACAGAATGGCGCGAGTAGGTTTTGAACCGAAACCAAGTTGATCACAACCACGGTGCTTTAACTACTTGACCTCGCTGTAGACTGATACTATCAAAGCTGTTATGAGCAGTGGCGGACGGTAAGCTGTTTTTGAGGGGTGCGCTTAAACTAAAATATATAATATCATTTGTTAGAAGTTTTTTTGATCGGTGTTCATCAGGAAAGTGCTCATTGACGTCGAGTTCGGGAATGGGAAAGTTAACTCAGGCAGGCGAAACAGTCTATTGGGGCAAATAAAATTAATGTTAAATTAAAAAATTTTGTAGTGTGAAATGTAATTATATAATAAATATCGTTTGTTACATGGGTTGTAACAAATTAAAGTTATTTTATTGGTTTTGAATATTTTAGTTTAAGCGCACGCCTTATAAGCAACTCACCGTCCGCCACTGCTTACAAGAGACGATTTTGTTTAATATTTTACCCGGTTCGGAACGAGAAAGTAAAATCAAAAGTTGCTCACTTTTTTAAGTTCATGTAAAACCTGTTTTGAATGCTGCTGCGTATTTTTTAACAGTAATTTTTTCTCTGCAATGTAGACTAATTGATTTTTATATTTTCATCTGTCAGTTTTGTTGCAATTTATCGTATTGACAATTTTTATTTTAAAGAATGATTCACACAAGTACCTTGTTTAAATTGCTGTTGTGATAAACAAGATGAATTGCTTGAGATGAGGAAACTTGTTTTCATAGAGATATAACAGTAAATTGCAGAACCGTTTTAGCAGTTATACAAACTTCATTGAGCATTTAATTTTGAAGAAATGATAATTTTTTCTTTAGGCTGCAAAAAAATCAAACTCGTGTTGTTGCTTAGTTTTTTCTGATTTTGACACTATCTTCTACATCCAGGAACCAATCGTTTGATTAACTGGAAAACAATTGTATGACTAGAAAGGTTGAAATAATGAAAGAATAATTATATTAAGCCAAATTTTGTTTTGCTTGGCGTGACGTTAGTAAAGATCAAAAGTGGGCACTTTGGGCGCAATAATTGCTGGCCAAGCTTTCGCAGCAGGTAATTTTATTGCGTTTGCGGCAAAAGTTCAACTTTTACATATCTTTATAAGAACTTACAAAAAAGTTTGATGTGTCACCAAAGTGCCACTTTTATTGTTTTTTTTAAAGCAATTCTTTTTAATCGCGCACATCATATAAATTAATTCGAGGCAGTACAGCTATAGCCTACATTGAAGAGAAATGTGAAAATCGCAAACTTGCTTGTTATTGAACATTTTATCATTTAGTCTTGACATTTTTTTAGGGGAGGGGGCGAGCGTACAAAGAAATTAAATTTATAAGACTCCGCTTGTGTTAATTTTTTGGACAGGCAAATCGCGATTTTTACCAATTTTTTTAATCTGTAGCTACTTAGTTTACCAAAATATTTAAATAAAATTACTAATCGATAAATGGAATACCCGGATTACAATTAAAGCAATTGGCATACTTCAGGGCACTTTTTTTACTTGGCTGTTTGAGCAAGTAGCTTTAAATTTCAGTCATATCACTTTATAAAAAAAACAAGAGTTTGAATCGAATAGATGTATCTTGGCATCTCCAAAGGTAGCCCGACTGGCTTGATGCCTGAAAAAATTGTTTATGGGAATGGGGTGCAGGCATCCAGTGACAACGTTCAAGGCGTCGTTTAAGGCACTATCCATCTGTACTCCGCTTTCGAGCAGACCAAAGATAGGGCAGCTACGCACTACGCTGTGCTTTTGCACCAATACTTTATCGCGAGCCCTTCAGTTGCCTCAGCAACCTGAGGAGGGAAGACATTTTTTGCGCATACCACAAAGTGGTGACGAAACTTGAGCGATCTGTTCAGTTTTACTCCAAGATAAGCAGGGACCGGACAGACTCGTAAAGTACATCGTTGTTGTAAACTTTTAGCTCACGTTTGGCCGCTCGGTTATATAAATGAAAGGTTGCCGTCATCAATGTTGACTTTCATACAGAGCGGCCGCACCTGACTTCTCAAAAAACGTCGTAAAAATGGCAACCCTAAGCAAAATATTGCTCCATCTCTTCATAGTTGCACCATCACAGCGGTCCCCTCTTCCTCCCAGTTCCGGAAATTACGGAAAACGAGAGATAACTAATTAACTTTGCTTTTGGAACGAAAATGGAGATTTTGGACATGGATTGAGATCGAGTGATAACCTTTAACTGCCCACCATATTTGAATAAAAATATAGCTCGAAAAAAGTAAAATAAAAAATTTTTTTTACTTTGAACTGAGCTAATCTTTTTTATTATCATTACAAAATAAATTTAAAAATGTGGTTCCACTTTTTTCTTGCCCCAGCCCTCCCTTTTTTCATAAGACAATTAATCATTGGCCGTCATCGTCTTTGTGTGATTGAGCTTTAACCTCCCAGTCTGGGATACGCTGCAGGTGTGGCTACGTCTTGACTTAACATCCCCTCCAAGGCCTTCCATTTTCCAGAAGAGTGCAACATTGCCAGATAACTTACATATGCAAACTTTCTAAGATTGTGAGGCCTACATAAAATTTTCAAAAAGGAACTAAGCCAAAACTGATCTTTAAGGAACGTCGTTTCTTGGACATTGGAGTTTGCTTTGCTTGTTACAAGTAGAAAGGATAAAATTTTGGGTCCAAAAAAGTTTCATGACCATTCCAGCCATGTGCTTATTTAAACGTCTCAGCAACTTGCTGATAAGGTCGCAGGCGGTCATAGACAAGTGTTAAATTAACAAATACGGCACCGTCCTTCTTAGCCTGAAAGAAATCTTCAATGTTCTGTATTAAATAACAGAACATTCTGGCCCTCCAAAAATTAGATACCTTTTGGGAGACAGTCGGGTAAACTTGCGGTCAACAACCTCGTATCTCCCGTTTCTATATAGCTAAGATGCGATACCATCAACTGATATTGGACAAGGTCTTTTTACCTGCAATTAACAGTAGAATAAAATCAAAAATTTTTTTCATTCTTACTCTGGTTATACTCAACTGCTAACCAAAGCACTTTTTTCTGTTAGGTCAATGCATAGGTATATTATAGATCTTGGAGGTGATACCAGATTACAGGCGATACGTGTAGACAAGGATCCACAATTCTTAACCCTTTAATTACAGAATTATTTTTTTGACGATAAAAATTTGTAAACCATGTTTTGTGAGTGACAATAAGTTAGTTAGACATGAAACATTAATTTTTTTCTTGTCTCTCTCATTTCAGTTTTTTTTTATATATTATGATTCTGTAGCGACCCAGAGTTTTGAACCTTCGCGTTACTTTTTTGTTCGGAATTATCGTCAGTTTTCTTTCGCCGTGTTATTTATTTTGTTGCGCCTTCCTTTTTTTGCCCTAAAACCTTCGGTTGCAGTTTTTATGTTTGTATAAAATGGTAATTAGACAGATAGACCTGAAAGAGATGCGATTACAAGCTTGAAATTTAACATTGACTATTTTGTTTGAAATATAAGAAAAATAAAGCACGCTAAAGGTAGTAGCGGCCTTTTTACGCTACAACTCCAATCAAAGCTTATAGGAATCAAAGACCGCATTGACTCCAATTGGCATCATTTAGGAAAGTAGCAAAGCGTTGATCATGTTAATTATTTCTACTACAGAATAGTTTCAGTAATATTGAAATATTACTGCGAATAAATAAATTGAAAAACGTTTTCCCAATGCCATACGCCGCTGCTAAAATAGGTTATAAGCCTAGTTTACTGCAAGGTATGATATGACACAAAGCAGTTCTTGTTGCATTATATAGAATTTATGCGTAGCCTGCATATAAGAATCTCCGAAATGGCGCTTTAATCCATTCAGATTAGTGCAAAATAAATTTCTTGCCACCTGTACAATGTGATCAATTAGCTTATGCATAAAAAAACTGCCTAAAATAATATTTAAATTGGCCCCTTTGGATTACTTAATGACCTTTTTCACATCATGTCAGTTACTGCGGGTGTTGATAAACTTTTTTTACCACTTAACGCCTGTGTTTTTGTTTGGCAGCACTGCCCAGCTTAGCTACTCTCTCTAAATGCGTTTCGTTGTCGTCATCATTATCATCATCAGATAGTCACTAGCATTCACCTTACTTTCAAAATTTGATTGGCTTGGTTTATAGTCCCTATCTCAGGGTTTTTCAACCTTTTTTGCTGGCCGCACCCCTTTATAAAGTTGGAACGTTCTTCGCACCCCCAACAGTCCGATGAAATTTTTCTGCAAATGGTTTATTCACACTGTTTTTAGCTTGTTTTTCCTAGCAACAAAATTAAAAAAAAAGCAAATTAAATGTTAGCAAAATTTTAATGCTGTTCATTTATCAATAGTTTCATGGTTTAATTTAGCCAGACTTTTGTTGTCGCGTCATCTTCAATATTCTTTTAAGTGATGGTTTAGTTTTGCTCCATACAATCCGTAAATCATCTTCCAGTTGCAAACGATTCCTATACTTATTCTTGATATACATCATTGTCGAAAACCCACTTTCACAAAAATAGGTTGTTGAAAAAGAAAATACCACTGTCACCTCTAACTTTAATTTGTTAAATAACAGATGTAATCTTGGGCGGCTTTTCATTTCGATGAGGTCTTCCTTCAAATTATTATCATCAGGCATTTTCAATAAATCAAAAATATATGAGTTTATAATATATTGCTTGGATCAATTCA
Source organism: Diplosoma virens (assembly GCA_963680785.1). Classification (NCBI taxonomy): domain Eukaryota; kingdom Metazoa; phylum Chordata; class Ascidiacea; order Aplousobranchia; family Didemnidae; genus Diplosoma; species Diplosoma virens. The sequence goes on from OY796894.1 coordinate 26,612,519, forward strand.
GTTCACCAGCTGAAAAGTATTCATCAAAATACTTGGCCAACTTTGTTAAATGAAAAATAATATCATTTTTGACATTTTGCTACAGACAATTATTTGCAATTCAGTCAAGAGAATAAAAATTAGCAAAGTTTTATTTCCAATTCTACGAAACCACAGAGATAATTTTAGCTTGAAAGCTTTCAGTTTTTCACAAGCTATAGTCACGCTCGTTTGTTGATATAGAAATAGCAAATTTAGCTGGCAAGTGATGCATAACATCGGCAATATAGGCCGCGTTTCGAATGAATTCATTGTTTTTGAGTGAGGCAGCCAGATCAGAAGTTCGGTGTTGTAAATATAAATACAACTTCAGTGTATCTCGGAAGTTCAAAAAAATCGTACCATTACTCGACCTCGAGAAAGCCACCTTACATCAGTATGGTACAGCAGAATGTCGTGATTATTTGCGACTGCGGCACAAAAAGACTGGAAAATCCTGTGACTCATATAATTTTTTCTAATATAATTAACTATCCAAGCACATGTGCCAAAAACATTTTTCAAAGTTTTTGGCATACATTTTGAGCCAAGATCTTGGCTGTAAATCCTGCAAGGCGTAACTTTTAGTGTTGGTCTTCCTTCTTCAAAAGAGCAGCAAAGCCAGAACGATTACCTCACATAGCGGGTGCTGCGTCAGTACAGATAGAACCAATCAAACTCAAATGTAAGTCATGTTTGATGAAAAAATCTTTCACCAAATTAAAGATATTGCTTGCAATTGTTGTTGTTTGTAGTGGCTTGCAGAACGGAGATTCTTCACGGATTATTTCATCTTTTACATACCTAACCATAGTTAAGAGCTGAAAGCATTTCAAAGTATCTGTGGATTCATCCAATTGAATTGAGATTTTTGTTGGGCTGTTCTTTGTGTCAATAATTACCTGATTTAGAATGTAATTACTCATTTGCGAAACCCAGCTCAATATTACGTTCTCAGAAAGAGGCACTTGCTGTAATTTTTGTTTTGCTTCTTTTCCCAAAGTTATGCTAGCCATTTCCACAGCACACGGTTTTATAGCATTTTCAGCAATGTTATGGCTTTTTTTTGTTTTTGGCGATTTTATATGTTATTTTGTAGCAGGCAAGTAGGAGCGGCTTATCTGCAGATACAAATCCCATCTTTTGAAGAGTTCCACTCGAATCGAAACGAAGACTTAGATACATTGCATTGTCAGAAAAGTACAAAACGTGTATAGCCTACTCTTCTCTCCACTCTCTTTTCTTAGTTACTGAAGATTTAGCCATAGGCTTACCTGATATTGATTAAAAAAACTTTTTCGAAAAATTTTTACTTAAAAAACTATCAAATTAAAATTTATTCGAACTAACAAAGATTAGTTGGTTCTATCTAACTTTAGAGCTTGATTTAGGGCCTAAATTAGAAAAAGAGTGTTGTGATATTGTGCAATAGATGACGTAGTGTTTTTCTTAAACGCTCTAATCTTAATCAGCGCCTTCTGCTCAAACAACTATGCCTGGAGACGCGCGCGTCCAATAATTGTTCGAACTAAACAAACGCTATCGACATCATCTTCCATCTCCTCCCCATCAAAACTTGTGTCAGCTAAGTGATCAGTTAAGTTGGTGAGTTTCAACTTCATCATCGCCAGACGACCTAGTAAATTTAAATTGGGCACCTTAGTGACAATTACAGGAAAGGTCACGTCAGGTGATTTTCCATCAATACTTGCAGTTGATTGGAATTGTCCCACGACGGGTAGCGGGCTACCTTCAGCAACTTGATACTGAACAGATACAGGTTGTAGAGTGGGTTTACCCAGCGTTTGCCACGTCGCTTCACAGCAAAATGTGTCACTGGCTCCGCTATCAATTTCAAACTTAATTCTGTGGTCATTAAGTCTAATAGTTTGATAGATGGGTGAAACAGAACATTGGATTTTGTGCACCAATTTCATCTGTTGTTTCACAAGCTTATTATCTCTTAGTCGAGACATGCATACAGATTGCAGATGACCTGTTTTCTTGCAGAAGCTGCAAATAGCTTTGATGTGGGGACAAGCTTTGCTAAAATGTCCAGAATTTCCACACCTGAAGCAGGCGGTTTTCTTTTCTTGCGTTTTGGAAGTTTTGGACTTTGCGTGATAAACTTTCTGCACCGACGTAGAAGGTTGACCGTGTACGGTTTCCTTTGCTACCTTGGCTGCTTCTTCCACTTCTTGAGCCACTCGGATGGCGTTGCTAAACTTCAGTTCATCGTCCTTGAGCTTGAAGAGTGTCTTCAAAACTGCTTCGTTGTCTACTGAACAGATGAATTTAGTTCGCAAGGCTTCATCTAAAGGATCTTTAATGGATTGAAAATCACATGTAGCTGCATCTTGTCGTATTCTGCTTGCCAGTTCAGGAATAGTTTCGCCAGGTTTGCGTTTCATGTCAGACCAAAACTTGAAACGTTCTCTGACAACAAATCGTTTTGGGTCGAACTGCTCTGCCATAAACGTCTGAATATCATTCATGGTTAGCTCATGTATGCTTTTGACAGGTTGTTGCTGAGCCGCTAAGTTGCTAAGCATTTTGTAAACGGAGTTAGATTGGTTGGTAAGAAAAATTTGTGCTTGCTTGTTGTCGGGAATAGAGTTAGCAGTGACGAATGTTCGGAACCTTGCCAAATAATCAGTCCATAACTCAGATGTGGAATCGAATGGTTGAAAACTTGCCATCGGTGTTGAAACATTTTCTCGCGGGTTGTTCAAGCTGCTTTGTAGAATTTTCAGCTGCTCTTGAAGCATTGTCATTTGCTCTTGGTGTCGCTTGTTCTGCTCTTGGTGTTGCTTATTCTGCTCGCGATGCTCGTCGCGTAAGACTGCCATTTGCTCTTGGTGTTGCTTATTTAACAACAAAATCAGTTCAGAAATTTCACTCATTGTCGACAATTCAAGCTGTAATGCAAATTCAACAAATTTTCTTTTTTCTTTCTTGACGCAGTTGAGTTCCTTGAATCCTCGTCGCCACTTTTGCCTGTTGTATCTTTGCACGAATACACAGGTTTATTAAAAAAACAATAGTAAATATTCACAAAAGTACTTAGCCAAAAAACAACCGTATTGAAATATAATGCTATTAGTCAGTTCAAAGCTATCAAGCTACTACAGCAAACTAACTAATAGCATTATATTTCAATACGGTTGTTTTTTGGCTAAGTACTTTTGTGAATATTTACTATTGTTTTTTAAATAAACCTGTGTATTCGTGCAAAGATACAACAAAGAGTCTTGCTATGACAGTCTAAATTTTAGGAAGCTTTACATGTACTACAATTTGAAGTCTAAACTATCAGTCTGTAACACAGTCCAGGTAAAACTTTAATTATTAAGAGACAATGACGTTTCTTGCTAAATAATTAATATTTGCATATAATCATTTTTTTAAAACATTGCAAATTTTTTAACAAAACCGTTCAAATAGCTGCTCTGTGGCAAATGACCTTCGTACCACTTGACATCTAATTTCGTCTCCCTGGTTGGAAACCTCTGCCCTATCTGAATCGTTTTCTAGTTTAGATACATCAGTATTTGGTGTGAAATCACTGCGTATCCTGACCCCCTTTTTGTAGACCTACAAATTTTACTTCGCTTTAAATCACAGTCAATCATTTTATTAATAAACCAATCAAACTAATTACGTCAGCACACATCACCTAATCTTGTGAGTTTCTTTAAGTTTAATTCAGCAATTTTTTCTTAAGCTAAGAATTTTTTGTTTCGGTTTGGAAACTCCGAGTAGGGGCGAAGGTTTTTTAGATACTTTTGGTTAGTTGTTTGGAGGAATAGACAGGATTGCGGAGATATTTGCATAATTTAGTTTCATTTGTGACAGAATATAAACTAACCTTTTAGCAATTACAAAACCTTGATTTTGGGGATGCCACGATTTTGTTGCCAGTTGAAGTTTTTATCTAAAACCACCATAATTTTGACCTGCATTGTTTAGACGGCCAGCTGATGAAAGCGTTTTTTCGGTGAGCACAATAATACGATAAAAAAGAGTTGAAGCGAAATTATGTTTATTGGAGACGCCAGTAGGCTATAACGACGCTTTTCACCATTCGGAAAACTTTCCTGCAAATTCTTTGTTTTATTAATCTCGCCAGTAGCTTTTGATTTTTTAATAGGTTATTTTCATGATTGACAAATTTTGCCATATTATTAAATTACCGGTATATGATGATGATGATGATGATATTTTATTCATGCTTAGTAACAATATTTAAGTATATGCAATGTACATTAAGCAAAGCATGAAAAGGAAACGCGACACAACGACGAACGTTAAACATGCAGAAAGTATAGAGAGGGGGTAAGAAAGAGAAAAAATAAGAAGCACGGCCGCGTTACCTAATTCAATATATGTTAAAATAACCTAATATATGTTATAATTACGAAAACTGTGAGCAGACGCAGACCTTGGAGCGTTTGAGTTTAGCAGTCACCAAACCGTCCAAAGGGTTTGATTATTTTTATATTAAATGTTAATGTTAATGAACTCAACAACTTTGGTCAAACTTTTTATACCAGGTTCTTAAAAAAACAAAACAAATACAATTTCGACAATTTTATACTCTTTAAGTAACAAGTATAAGATGTTTTCCTACAGCATTATTAGACGAGAGCAGGATTTGAATCAAAACGCTATTGATCATAGCCAGCAGAAAAACCGCGCTCAACAAGTAATTAAAAATTCTTGTAACTTTAAAATGGGTTTTGAATCGGACTAAGACTTTAAGGTTGACGGAGTCTTACTTTTAGTTACCTTACAATGGTTTCCTTTTAAGTGTCGCATACGCATAGCCGTACCTGCCGGGGGTGCAGGGGGGGCAATTGCCCCCCCAAGTTTCGAAGATTTGGGCAAAATTAAGATTTTTCGGGCAATGAGAAGAAAATATTTGGGCAAAACCATAGTTTTTCGGGCAGCGATATGAAAAATTTGGGCAAAGTCAGGAAATTTAGAGAGGTGATGATGAGGAACTGCAAGAAATAATAACCCAAATTTAGGTGAAGACCTTTTTTTTTTTTTTTTTTTTAGAGAACACCTTGATTTTGGGACGAAAATCGAAAATTAGGAGACTGAATTTAAGTGAAGACCTTTTTTTTTTTTTTTTTTTTTTTTTTAGAGATCACCATGATTTTAGGACAAAATTGGTTTTTGTCTGAGAAACTCAGACAATTTTTTTGTCATATCCGAAATGTAGTCTAAAATCATGATTTGGGCAAACGTCACAAAATTCGGGCAAAACTTCATTGCCCCCCAAAATTTTTTGGGCTGGTACGGGTATGCGCATACGCAAATGTCCCACGAGAGCAAGAAGTTTTCGATAAGCTTATTGAATGGCATTGATTGAGTGATCATATTAAATTTCCAATGACTTAATCAATACCGTGATCAGGTTTGAAAAGCAAAGCAGCGGACTCACCCTTAATGAAAAAACTTTCTGCTATATAAAAACGTGAATACCTCCTCCTTAGCAGGGGCGGTAAAAAATTTTTTGACGGGGGAACAAAATTTTAAAGAAGCAACTTTTTTATTTTTGTAGTCGAGGTTCATAGCGGTACCAGCCAAAAAAGTTTGGGGTCAGTGCAAGTTTGCCTAAATTTTATTAACGTTCAAGTACTCCAAAATTTTGTTCTTATTTACAGGGTTGCAATTTTCAATCCCGATCGTTTGCAACGCAAAAATTTAGTAAAAACTAAAAAAAGTGTCTTTTCGAGCTCTCACCCACAATGTTGAAAAGTCATCACTTCCAATAAGTGTCCAGAATCTCCATTTTTGTCCCAAGTATAAGGTGAACTCAAAAAACGTCATCTCTTTCAATAGAGTCCATGATCCCTACTTTATCCTGAATTTTAGGTGAAGACGAAAACCAAAAAAAAAGCCTTCACCTTCAATCGATCTTAATATTTTGATCAATTTTACATGGTTGTAGGATGAAATATAACCTAATGTTTCTATATCTGCCCACCAGGAGGGGAAAATTCGAAAAGAACAAAAAAGCAAAGGGGTAATTCCCCTCCCCCCAGCTTTCGGCGTTCCTGTTCATTAGATATGCTCGAATAAACAATTTGAGAATCAGTGACATGGCATGATAAAAAAACAAATTGATGATCGCAATTACCTATAAAAATTATTTTTTTGTACAGTGTTGAGATATCGAATAAGTAAAATAGAACAAATACAATGTACTTCGGTGTAACAGGCTTTTCTGCCCAAGTCAAGACAAGGCTATAGTATTTCAATGAATCCTAATTAGGACGAAATTTTCACAAAAGCAAACAAAGCTCGATTCAGGCTTAAAAGAACTTATTGTTTCATTGAATAAAGCAGGAAGTGCATTCACCAAATCATTCAAGCGGCATCCCGACCGCAAGCAAACGCTTCGCTGTAAGGCGTGAACAGATCACAAGACCGGTCACGCGCTTGAACGTAATTACCAAGTCATATGACTCAAACGCTAATAAGCAGCGTACGTGCTGCGGTATTTCGATTCGCTGGTTTTTTCATCATCTCGATTAAGCAAACATCAGATAAAGTTCGAATTGAAACAAAATCAAATATTTAAGGAGTTTTCTTTTTATTACTGCAGCATTAACAGTTTAACACGCTGAAAACAAAAAACATTGATTAAACAACAAGACGAATAAGTTTACAAAACACGTGGCTGGTCCGGCTTATGCTAATTTAACGAGTTTGCTTTTCTCTTTCAAACTAGATAACAATTTAGTTTCTGAACTGATTGTGCCACTATCACAAAAAGTCAGCCCGAGATTTAGCGTAAAAAGTCGAAGCACAAGACTAGCAAAGGTATGTGCTTTTAATTAGAACTTGCGCATAAATAAAATCAAATCAAGAAGTGAAAACGAAAGCGAAAAAAATTAAGATCACGTAGTATTCTATTAAAAATCACGTGATCGTCGCCAGTTTACACACGAAAAAATATCGGCCCTAAAACTTTGCGAACAATAATGAAATCTTTTGAAAACAACGAACAAAAATGTGACTTTTCGTTTTGCTCTTTTTAAGAGAACCTTTTGGTTATATTACTTTCGTCAAAGCCAACGAAGAACAAAAAGTCTTCACTTTACATTTCAAGTGCTCAGGATGAAGACTGACAAAATCGAAAAAAAAGCAGGAAGAATTTAAAAAAAGCAGTTATAGTTGACTCAAAAAAGAACACTATTACGCACCGCTGCATATGTAGGACTATTTCAAGAAAGCCTGAAAGAGACAATATGTTAAAACTATTTCAATCTCAAGTCGACATGTGACGCTTAAAAGAAAACAAGCCTTATTGAATACAGAAAATATAAAACAAGTAGGCATTGTCGAAAGTTGCCATTTCTTTAAAAAAAGAAGCTAACTTATACCACAAACAGGACTGGCAAAGACCGCACAACAATTATCGACTGACTGAAATGACACGCAAAAACACTAAATCATTGCACCGTAATAATTACGAAATCAAAACTAAGTAACCTTAAGATGTAGGAAATAAAATGAATCATTAACAAGAATTTAAAATTTCGCCCATGACATTATATAAATATTAATTCCACATAGTTTTGCATTTATGGGCTATTTAAAAAACTCTACGATTATACTCGTCAGTCAGTAATTAAAACAATCAAATGCAAAATTAAACGTGGAAAAATAAGCGGTAAGTGCTTGTTTGACTCTTCGACAAAGTCCAGCCTGCATTGAAAAACGACATAAAAGAGAATCGAAATCTTCACAAGCGGTAAAAAAACTGAACCGACACGCACGACGGTCGGACGATTTGTTTTTATTTACAACGCAAAGGACGGAAGCACGGAGCGTTGTCAGCGAAAACTCAATCACGATAAAATACAGCAATCCGATTACGCTTCGATACTGTTCTCATATTCTTCCTCGCGCAACTGCTCGCAATCGTGGTAAAGATGGTCCTGGTGAAGATGGGTGTTCGCTTTTAAGGTTATTTGCTGAAAGTCTCGTATAAAAGTATAGAAATATGCAAAGAAAGTGGCAGCTAAGCACCATTCCAAAATTGTACTTGCCAGATGTGCAGCGTACCCCTGAAAATCAGCATTAAACGTTACATAAAGACAAAGTCAGATTAATATAATCGCACATATAACTGACTAAAACGCAGAAAATTCAGGTTCGAATTCCAGGATCGGCTCATCCGAAGCAGTGTTGCCACTGGTGCTTTTCCAATTTGGGTTTTCCCGAACCCGAAATCCGTTCTTTTGCCATTTCTTACGACCCGAAATTCGGGTTTTAACAATAAAATAATTTGTGCAAAATTGCGGTTTTTGTTGTTCTAAAGATTTGTTGAACCGGGTGTGCGTTTGTTGAACCGGGTGTGCGTTTGTTGAACCGGGTGTGCGTTTGTTGAACCGGGTGTGCGTTTGTTGAACCGGGTGTGCATTTGTTGAACCGGGTGTGCGTTTGTTGAACCGGGTGTGCGTTTGTTGAACCGGGTGTGCCTTTGTTGAACCGGGTGTGCGTTTGTTGAACCGGGTGTGCGTTTGTTGAACCGGGTGTGCGTTTGTTGAACCGGGTGTGCGTTTGGTGAACCGGGTGTGCGTTTGTTGAAATTTAGTTTTATTCTACATTTGTAAATTTTGGCAGTCTGTTGTATGATTGGATGTCGGTTGACTTTGAAAACTGTATTATAGACATATTGCCGTCTCTTTTTTATTATAATTCTGCGCCCCATAGAACTGATGATACGCTGATAAGTTTATACGCATTGAATAACAGAAGTAGTTTCAAATAATAATGGGTTCTAAATTACAGTCATATCTCTATTACAGTAAATTACAAGCGGACAGGAATATCTTGGCATCTCCGGAAGCAGATCGAGGGAATTGCTTACCCTAAGTATAGCGCCTCCGTCGCTTTCCTGCGAGTCAGGAGGATAAATATAAAGATAAAATAAAAAGTTTATTTTTGTGTAAAACCTCTCTTTTATTAAAATCCAAAAAAACCCGGGTTTTAAAATTTTGTCCAGAATTGGAAACATTAGTTGCCACCGTTCGTCGGTCGAGTCGAATTCGAAGAAAAACCGATTGGAGTAAGTGTTAGTTTTAGAAAGAAAGTAGTTAATTCAAAAGAAACTAAGTTCTTCTTGAGCATCTTAACAAATTTTTTAAAAATTCAGAAAATTTTGGGCCCGCAAGAACAATTCGCGCGGCGTTTTTTCTCTTTATCTCTTAGTGTAACTAGTTTTGTTTCTTTTTTCCTCTCATTCCATTCGGTTTTTCTTCGAATTGGACTTGACCCCGCTTGTCGCAGTTTCTCAAAGCCACCGTGACCAGGCGCAGTCGGCGCATGCGCTTTGGCGAATGATGCGCGTAATCAAAAGTTCGCTTTGGCTTAGGCTAAGAAAAAAATCGCTAACACAAGCCGAAAATCAAGAATTAACTTTACCGGGTCTTCAGGTTTCCAATGGAATTTTATGATCGAATTTTCGTCGACTTTGGTTGTGCATGAGCTTGCAATGACATCTTAAAAAATTAAGCGAGGATTATTTGATTTTTCAAAATTTCAATTATGCAACAATAAATATGAAAATAACCAAATATGAAAATCCACAATTTAACAAAAAAAAAAAAAAAGAAAAAAAAAAGAAAAATGGATTAAAAGGGGCAATGTATTTCTCAACACAATAAGTGGCTTTTAAAAAATCTTTCAATAACAATTTAAAATACAGTTGGAAGTTTAAATAACATTTATATTCAATTTGTAAAACGATTCGTTTTGACAAGATGATATATTTCCAATAAACAAAAGATTTTTGAATGATATTCAACTTGAATCAATTTGCACAATTTGTTCTACGTTTTAATAGTCAATCAAATAACAATTATACGTAAACTTATCAAGTCACAGCAATGCTCTCGACTAAGGGGAAGCTTATGTAGTCTGTTATTTTGCAATCAATAGAAAATGTGCATTACACTTTGACAGAGTTGCTACTTTTGAAACAAGATTATAACACCGATCAACAAAAAATTTTTTTTATGTAACATAGCTTTTTTTTTGATCTTGACTACATTTTGAGCGCTAAATTTAAATCTGTATTTAGCTTTTTTCTATCATGTCGGGTTTTTGAGATAAAACGATACGAGTTGTGGCATAAACATAGTTTTTGCTTATCAGTTCAGTTAAGGTTGAATGAATAAATAGGAAAAATTTATTAACACAAGGTAAAAGTTCGCTGCCGCTTAAAAAACAATACACGCTTTGCACTACAATAATATTTTGTTTTACTCTGTTTCTACAAGAACCAACATTAGTCTACCATCTAGCTAGCATTACTTTTTCCTTTGCAGTGTTTTCCACAACTGCAATCTTTTGTTGAAATCTTTCAACGTGTTTATCATTCACAACATCTAAATTCTCTGGAAAGCGAAGTGTGAATGCAAGAAACGTAACTTTAAACTCTGTCTAACACAAACTTATATGAAAGTTTTTATCATATTCCCCACAATTTTGATTTAATTATTATCTCGATTAATTATGGTTTCAAAGAAACCTTACTGTAACCAATGTAAATGTGTTTCAAGTTTCAATTTTTTTACATTAAGATGTTTGGAAAATTTTCATCAGCAAAAAGTTTTTGAACTTCTGGACCAATGAAAAGCAAGAACTTAATTAAGCATCACTTTTGTAAGATCCAAACTTTTTCTAAAATAAGGGATAGTGCTCAACGACTGGTTCAGTTAAACGACTGAGGCATTTAGTTGTACTGAATGTGCTACAGATATGAACTGGTGAGTAATATCATTTTGCAAAAGCCCTGCTCTGCTATAATCAATGAATAATCTCCAATCAACACTTTTCTTCATACCTTAACTTCAACATTAAGCCATCAACATCTTTACAGAAGCACAAGCCATTGTAGAATTCAAAGAATGAAGTGAGTTTTTATGGAGATGACAAAATTATGAAATTTTAGTTTCTTTTTTAGGAAGTTTCATTGTTTAAAGCATGATCTCGAAATTTCAGTTGGGTGTTTTGGCAATGCCAGGTTTTTTATGAAAACTGAAGTGTTTGAACTAGTTGCAACAAGTTCTTGATGTAGTCTCACTGGAACTGTTTGGTTGAGATGAACACTCTGGATGTTCAAAAATTTTTGGAGTAGGAGCTTTAGGAATTGAAATACAGTAGAACGCTGATTATCCGAACGCTACTAAGATGGTGTGGTACAACGTCATAGCATAGTGTCAACAACAGAGTGAGTTTCGAGCAACACAGCTCTGCTTCTGAAGATGATGAGAGACTTGGCAGCGACAAAAAGAGTAACAAACTTAAAAAAATGAGTGATCAATATACTGCTCATAAAGTACCATAAATGACCATATGTTTACATGATGCTTTTTTGCAAGATTGTATTTTGTTCAATTATCCGAAAAAATCAGTTATCCGAACCACCCTTGGTCTTAATTAGTTTGGATAATCGGCGTTCTACTGTACCAGTATTTCGCAGATATAATTCCAAGGAAGACTGGCAACTTGGATAAACAATTTTAGACTTGTATTTTTTAGAAAATTCTTTAATTTTATTTAAACAAAAATAACAATCATGAAAACTGCAAAAGGCATCTTTATTTGTTTACCAATAGCCCACTGGTGCAACTGAGTGTGGCAAAAAGAGGTGCTCATTTTTTTGTTCTGATCAGCAACTTTGCAACCAAAGTAATACTTATATGCAGTTATCATTTCATTTTCAATATTTTGTTGATGTGCTGGCAATGTATACTTTTTATCAATATAGCAAAAGCTATTGAGATTAGTTTTACACTTTCTTTCAACCACCATTGTGCAAAAAATAAAAAAAATAGTAGTTTGTTTTCAAAGTAAAAGCATGTTTAAGAATTTCTGTTTTAGCATGCAGCTCACTAAAACTAAGAAATGCCCTAGAATTGTATCTAATAATGCAGACAAAGAGCATCAATACTCTTTCACATCCAACTAACAAAATGCTGAGTTAGCATTTGAAGATTTTTAAGCTTTATAATTTATGGTTGCACAAACAGATATCTCAATTTTCACCTGCTATGTTCATAACTCAAAAATTGAATGTAGTGGAAAACTGCTTGTGGATTTGGATTCAGCACACCAAATTTACCCCAAAATCATTCTTAACTTATCAACTACAAAAATTTTGTTGAACAGTGTAATCACAGCTAAAAAGCATATTTAATTGGTTGTATCATAATTACATACAGTTTTAAAATAATAGCGCTTTTTTAACATTATAGCAAAATACTATGCTAATTATTAATGCAATTTCACATAAAAAATTATGCTAATAAGATTGAAAAAACAAGATTAAAAAAAATCAAAATGATATCTAAAGCAGATCAATTTTTGTACAAGTTACTCTTACCGCCAATTAATATTGCAAGACTGAGAATTGCTATAGTAAGACGAACATGAAAAATATATTTTCCGTTGACTTCAGGATACATTTTGTATGTAATATATGCTTGAATAAACTCATATATTGTACCAACCCCAAATGCTAGCATTGCACCAATAAGGTGAACAGTTAAGACACTTGTCTCCTGATAAGCAAAGGCGTAATGTTAAAATAACAATACTATTTGATACTGAATCATTTAAATTTATATTCTTTGTATGGCCATATTGGCTCTTTTTATTTTAAGTAAAGTCATTATTGTAAGTAAGCAACTGTGACCCAATTGAGGAATTTATCATTAAGTGCATTTTTATGTGCACTACAGAAACCAATTGGGTATTGAACTTTGAACTCACGTTTGTCTGCTAACAAGTCAGAGTGTTGTCACATGGAGCTATCCCACCAACAATAATATAATGGTGTTGCCAAATAATACTTAGGTTTTAGTTAAAATAATCATTGTTACTAAAAGCAAAACAAACACGTAATACTTTTATTTGGTTACTGTGATTTGTATAAAAAATAATGCAATATCAATAATGTTTGCATATTTATAAAATTCATTTAAAACCATAACCTATTTTACTATGAAAAATAAGTTTTTATATGTTGCTAAATTTTACAACATAAAATTCATATTTTGAAAAAAGCTTATAAATCCTAAAATATATGCTTATACAAGGTGATCTGAAAGTAGATGAACGATATCGGTTTGAACACCTGTGTTGATAAAATTTAAAAGTTTTTGTATTATTGTTCACAATAATATTTAATTGTCAATGTAATGATTGTGTTAGTAAATACTGTAAATGTATATGTAATTTCAAAATAAATGTTATCATTTACTGTTTACCTACTTTTGGACCACCTTGTATTTTTCATCATAATTTTTATTTATCATCCTGAATCACGGGATTTCCTGTTAAGTAAGCTGATATCTGCTATAGAGTTTTATTAATAGAAACCAAACTGCTTAAAATGAGAAGCACCAGACTTGAGTTTCGCTCTTATTATATAGACTCGTTTATAATATAGAGTTTTACTTTAAGGCAATCATCAATTAATTACCTCTAACTGCTTTCAGTGATGCCAAGATATTGTTGTTTGGTTGACAGTTTTTATTTGATTTTTTTTATTCACTGATCATCAATACAATCACCAATTGGGCTTACATTATAAATGGAAAATAAAGTGATTGAAGAATTATGTATTAGAACAAATTAGTCTATTTAAAGTCCACAAACATTTAAGAAAAAGAAGTCTAAATGTCTACAGTATATAAAAAAATGTTGATTTAGATATGTGTTTTCAATATAGCTATATTTAAATAAAAAAATTAACTACAGTATGAAACTTGACATACTTGAAAATTTGCAACCAATGACATTCCCAGACAAACAAGAAATGCAAAAAACAATCCAATTTTATTGAAAATATTTACAATTCTATACTTTGTAGTTTCAATTTGTTCCAAATAGCCTTGAACTTGTTTATACCGCACATATAAAGTTGCTAAACCTGCAATTACAAAACTACTTTAGTTTTTATTTAGATTATTTTATAAAGTAATCTATCTAGGCATTACAATAAGAAAATAACTGATAGAGACCAGCAACAATACAAAATATCTAATTCCCTCAATAAAACAAGTATAAAAGTGAACAGTAAAAGCCATATATTCAGCTTGCTGCTTCACTATGAGTTAAGGTTTCAGATCTATTTATGGATAGTTTACTCAGGGATTCAACATCCTGAACAGATAATAAAAAGAACAAAAAACTTAAAACATGTGGTTTGTTAATTTATTTTTCGACAAGGTATGCAATTCTTTTGAATAAGTTGACCTAAAAGACATAAATTTGAACATGCTATAAAATTTTGAAGTGCAAGTATTTCACTATAAACTGTAATTATATAATTGATTCAGTTTAATGGTAAAACTACTTAAACATTAAATGCTTATAAGTCATGCAATCACAATTTCTTTAAAGTTTGGCATAATTATTTTTTAGACATTCCATGAAGTACAAGATCAATTAAAAACAAAAAATTTTGAGTTTTTTTTACCCTTTGCCATTACTAACCTAGCAGGCTTTAAGGATTTCCCCAAATTTAAAAGTTTATAAAGTAAGCACAATAAATAATGAACAAGAGTTAACCAAAATTTTAGTCATAACTATTGATAATTATAAATGTATTAGTAATAAGTATTCAATTTAAATATTAAATTATTATATAAAACAGTTTATGTGCTAGAGGTTACAAACAAAAGATAGCATATCACAAAATAAACTTTTAAGCTACAGGTATAATTCATGTCTCAAACAAAAGGAATGTTACAATTTTCTGAAGTAAAGTTTTTTGAAAAGACAATGAATGAAAAGAGTGGGAAAATGATATTTTATTTATGAAAAATTGTTTAATTTGATTAAATGTTCAGTTGCTTATTAAAAATTATAAGGCTTAACATTATTAAGCCAAACTAATTTTTCAACATTATTTTAACAGCAAAAATTATTAACAATAACTAAAATAAAACATAGCAGCACAGCTACCTAACATTACTATCTTTAAATCAATCATAATACCTGGTTAGGGGTATTGAAGGTAAACCTATTTAAGATTCATAATATGCTAAGCAATTAAAAATTACAGCAATTGTATTAAAATAATAGATAAAATCAACAGGAATAAAATTATTAACCTATAGTTTATAAAAAAACAAACATTTTGAAACTACATACTATAAACAACTACTCTGCTACACCCACCTGCTATTGCAGAGATATTTAGCATTTGCCCAAAGATTGAACTTTCTGGTCTACGAGCACCAGTGTCAGAAATATATGGAAATCCAGGGTCCACATCACCTCTTCCAACAGCTATGATATATGAAATGGTAAATGTTAGGTAGGACCAAATAACTACAAATATTGGCAAAAATGCCATTCCTTTGTAAAACCAAAATGAAAACATTCTCCTCTGCTAACTGCTCCCACCTACACGCTACACTAAACTTATACCAGCCTACAACAAGCAAACAATAATTATTTCCAAGATCATACTAAATTAGAAAAAGTCTATTTAATACTGCTGTAAAAGCTATGGTTAATATAACAAAAGCGGTCTCTTCAAGAAGATACCGCAAGCATTTATTTTTTGTTTGTGAAATGTTTTGTTTGTTTGTGAGTTACCGCAAACCTTCTATGGTTACTATCGTTTTTTAAAAAGATTCTTTTTCTCTTGGCTTCTTTTTATTTCCATCCTGGTGCGTCATGGTAATTATCGTGGTAAGGGTAAGGGGATTTCGGATTAGTTTTACAGAAAAAAAATCGCTTACGGTGACTTCTTGAAAAGACCCAAAAACTGAAGGTAAGAAGGTTACATTTTAGCATAGCCATACCTGCCGGGGGGGAAGGGGGGAAATTGCCCCCCCAAGTTTCTAAGATTTGGGCAAAATTAAAATTTTTCGGGCAGTGAGAAGAAAATATTTGGGCAAAACTATAATTTTCGGGCAGCGATACGAAAAATTTGGCAAAGTCAGGAAATTTAGGGAGGTGACGATGACCAAATTTAGGTGAAGACCTTTTTTTTTTTAGAGAACACCTTGATTTTGGGACAAAAATAGAAAATTATGAGACTGAATTCAAGTGAAGACCTTTTTTTTAGAGATGACCATGATTTTAGGACAAAATTGGTTTTTCGTCTGAGAACCCCAGACAATTTTTTGGTTATATCCGTAATGTAGCCTACTATAAAATCATGATTTGGGCAAACGTCACAAAATTTGGGCAAAACTTTATTGCCCCCCAAAATTTTTTGGGCTGGTACGGCTATGCATTTTAGATTATCCACTATAGCTCACCTTCTTCTAAAATTTTGTGAAAAATTTGCAAATTGCAAAAAAAAAATTGGCTAAACACTTCAGGCTAACTATTTTTTGTAGATTTTTTGATCGGGCAACTACAACCATAGGCGTACCAGCCCAAAAAAATTTGGGGGGGCAATGAAGTTTTGCCCAAATCTTGTGACGTTTGCCCAAATTATGATTTTTTAGTACTTCATGGATAGGAGAAAAAATTTGTCTGAGATTTTCGGACGAAGAAGAAATTTCGTCCTGAAATCATGGCAATCTCTAAAAAAAAAAGGTCTTCACCTAAATTTGGTAAATAATTTTTGCAGTTGTTCAATGTCAATGCCTTAAAACTCTTGACTTTGCCCAAATATTTTCCTATCATTGCCCGAAAAATTTTGCCCAAATCTTGGAAACTTGGGGGGCAATTGCCCCTGTCCCCCCAGCAGGTACGGCTATGACTACAACTCTATATCGGTTCATTAAAACGCAAAAAAAAGGACGGAGATCATTGTATTTATTAAAGTAACACACACAGACAGCGAGAGAGACAGAGAGGGAGAGAAAGAGAGAGAGAGAGAGATATTTTATTTTTTCGTCTTGCCCTCATTTGAAAAACAATATTGGACAAGTACAGAAAATTATGTAATGTTTACAAACTATGTATTCACCATGCAAAGGTCAGGAAGCATTGAAGAACCTTCAAGGTTATGAAATCAAGATGCTTCCTAATAAAAGTAAATTATCACTACCGACAATAAAAAACAAAAAACAAAAAAAAACGAAATCAAACAAAGAAATGAACAATAATTCCAAAGCGTATAATAACTAAGAAAAAAAAGAAAGCCTATTAACTATTTCACAAAGAAAAGCAAAACACAGAACAAAAACATAGCAACGAGAAATATGCGAGATCATTTGCGAGAAACAAGAAACAATTCCTTATAAAATAAAACTTGTAAACTCAGTAAAGGTTTTTTATAATTTTTTTTGAATGAAACCCACTGCATACCCTTAAATTCAGCATCTATTTGACCACATAATATACAATCTCTAAAGGAAAAATAATTTTTACTAAAGTTTTTATAAATAAGAGGTATAAAATATGTAAGAAGTTTTGTATTTCTTGTATTGTGATTATGAATTTCAGTCATTTACTAATTAAACCATAAAAATTTTGAGGTAATTTCCCATTGTTGATAAGACGTTGCTCAGAGGGTTTTTGATAAAAAAACTTATGCATCTTAGAGAAAGTACTTTTTAATTTTTGTAATTAGTTTGACTTAATTACTTGATAAATAATAAACTGAACTGAACTAATTAGTTTGAAATACGTCACTTCCAGTTGAGGTCCTCATTACAAGAAGCTTTTAAAGTGGACCCCTTTATCTAGAAAGTTTAGAAGGTCATCACAGCTTACATAAAACAATTTACAGGCTGATATTTGGATAAAAGAAAATCTAGGTTAAGGACATAGTGTCAAAAAAATTTTGTGTTTGGAAAATTAAAAATACAATTTTTATGAAGATTTTACTTAAGGGGTGCATAATACTCGACTTTCCCCTATTTTCAACAACTTATTACCATTATGTAACACAATCAGGTCTAAAATTACGAAGATATTGTTTATGTTATTCTCAAGCAAGAACCGTGTTTACTGTTAGCCCTGCTGGATATTTTCTCATAAAAATGTCTCCAGGGACTTCTTACGCACTTCAAAACCCTTGGGGTACAACAGGTTTAAATGACTGGAGGCATTTATCGCAGCGAATTCGAAGCCATGAAAGCTCCGCTCATCATGCGGAGGCGTGTGTCATATATGAGCAATGGAGAAACAAGGGGACAATAGAAAAAGCGTTGCACGAGTCTTTGCTGAAAAAAACAAATTTTTGGCAAAATGTTTTGGAAAGACTAGTGAATGTTACATTGATGTTAGCAAAGTGCAACTTACTCTTTCGCGGATCCAGAGAAGAATTTTCGAAGGATAACAAGGGCAATTTTCTCTCTTTCATACAGCTTCTTGCCAAATACGACACTTTTAGACAAGCTTTTACAACTACCTAAAGGTTTTCCAAAATATTTAAGTCCTTTGATACAAAGTGAACTAATATCAATACTAGCTAAAGAAGTTTTCCATGATATAAAAAGCGAACAACAAAGCGCTCTGTTTTTTGCCATTATTCTTGATACCACTCAAAATGTGAGCAAAAAAGACCAGTTAAGTGAAGTATTTCGTTACGTCAAAATCGATTGCCACGATGATGGAACGCCATCAGAACTGAAAGTTGTTGAAGCGTTTACCTCATTTATCGAAGTTGAGGATTCATCTGCTATTGGATTGCACAAACTGATAACGAATTCCATTTAGCAGAAGAGGCTTGACATAAAAACTGCCATGGACAAGGATATGATGACGCTGCAATGATAAGCGGGAAGTGCTCCGGCTTGCATAAGAAGATTCAAGTTGTTGCTCCGCATGCTTACTACGTGCATTGTGCTTCACATAATTTAAATTTGGTGTTAAAAGATGCCATGGAAGCCGTGACCGAGACCTTTCAATTTTACGACACCAGAGTCAGTATATAGTTTTTTGGACTTATTGACAAAAAGTCTAGTGTAAAAAAAATTTCTCAATAATGAACCTATCAATACTTTAGTATATGATTGCTGACCACATGCATAAGGCTTGTTATGAAAGTGCAACCTTTTATCGCCATTTTAAAGAGGGAAGCATTTTCAGAAAAAGATTTAGAATTTCTGAAAAGCTAGTAGAAACGTTTGAAAAAGGTAAGATTACGAAGCAGTTAAAGTATAAAACATCTAAAAATTTAGCGCTTTAACATCAAAACTTCATCCATCCTTTTATCACACGCTGCTAGTAGTAGCTTACCAGATTTTGAAAGATTTTGAATTCAACTATCGTACAGTACTATTTCTGCCAACGTATACTCATTCGTAGGTACACAAACGTACACTCGTAGGTACAATTGTGCCAAAAACACAAGAAACTAGCAAAAATATTTTCAAATAGCTTTTTAAATAGCTCTCATAGCTTTTCAAAAATAATACTTATTAAAAATATCGCTTTAAACAATGTCGATTTTTTCGGAGCCATAAGCTTTTCGTGACGCTCTCATCAGTGGCAATCGCGTCAAAATGGGACGAACCAGAGAAAATCAAGGTATTTATAGTCTCAACAGTTAGGAGAAAGGTGCTGCAGTTTCGGAAAGGAGAAAGGCACAATTGCACAGTGTGGTGCAATACAGTGTAATCTCGGAAAGGAGAAACGCACTATGTGCAATTACCCAGGAGAAACACTGTTACTCGCAACTTAGGTTATTTGAAAAGTTTCAATGTGTAAACAAATTCCTTTTGCTTACATAAAACCGGATGTTTGGTTTTGATAAAAGTTGCCTCGAGTAGACACAGATGGAACGAGTTGCGTGCCACAGCAAGAATTTTAAAACGTTTGTCGTTATAATTTGCAGCACATTGCTCGTTGTCAAGCAAGTGTTGTCCTATGGCAGAGTCACAATCTGGATTGTTACGTTTTAGCTTACAGGATTTGCCAGGTTGAGATCGTGTAGGGCGCTTCGCTTGCTGTTGTAGCCATTTAGGAACATGCTGCTTGATTCTATCTTGTAGTCGCTGTGATGTTCGTCCTACGTACCTACTGTCACAGTGGCACGAATATTCATAAACAACGGAGCTTTTCAGCGTGGTAGGTAAAACATCTTTGCGGGCTACAGGCAACATGCGTTTCGACGTAAATACAACTCTGGTGGTAACGGAGCCATAGCAACTTTCAACAGCCGTTTTGACGTTTTTATCAAGACCAATGGATGCTTTCCCTATCCAAGGAACTCTCAAATATACGGGACACTTCTCAGGACCAAATCGTTTGGGCATAGAAAACTGAGCAATTTTCTTGGAAATGTTGCAGTCAATAATAGATTCAGGATAACCATTGTCCAATAGAATGTTCTTGATATGCTTACTTTGCTTCGTTTCTAAACGAAGAAATTAAGCATATCAAGAACATTCTATTGGACAATGGTTATCCTGAATCTATTATTGACTGCAACATTTCCAAGAAAATTGCTCAGTTTTCTATGCCCAAACGATTTGGTCCTGAGAAGTGTCCCGTATATTTGAGAGTTCCTTGGATAGGGAAAGCATCCATTGGTCTTGATAAAAACGTCAAAACGGCTGTTGAAAGTTGCTATGGCTCCGTTACCACCAGAGTTGTATTTACGTCGAAACGCATGTTGCCTGTAGCCCGCAAAGATGTTTTACCTACCACGCTGAAAAGCTCCGTTGTTTATGAATATTCGTGCCACTGTGACAGTAGGTACGTAGGACGAACATCACAGCGACTACAAGATAGAATCAAGCAGCATGTTCCTAAATGGCTACAACAGCAAGCGAAGCGCCCTACACGATCTCAACCTGGCAAATCCTGTAAGCTAAAACGTAACAATCCAGATTGTGACTCTGCCATAGGACAACACTTGCTTGACAACGAGCAATGTGCTGCAAATTATAACGACAAACGTTTTAAAATTCTTGCTGTGGCACGCAACTCGTTCCATCTGTGTCTACTCGAGGCAACTTTTATCAAAACCAAACATCCGGTTTTATGTAAGCAAAAGGAATTTGTTTACACATTGAAACTTTTCAAATAACCTAAGTTGCGAGTAACAGTGTTTCTCCTGGGTAATTGCACATAGTGCGTTTCTCCTTTCCGAGATTACACTGTATTGCACCACACTGTGCAATTGTGCCTTTCTCCTTTCCGAGACTGCAGCATCTTTCTCCTAACTGTTGAGACTATAAATACCTTGATTTTCTCTGGTTCGTCCCATTTTGACGCGATTGCCACTGATGAGAGCGTCACGAAAAGCTTATGGCTCCGAAAAAATCGACATTGTTTAAAGCGATATTAAAATTTTGTACCACAAAGAAGCTCTTTACTTATTAAAAAGCTATAAAATAGAAGTTTTAAAAATTTAGGGGGGATTGAGTTCCCTTAGTCCCCTTGGATCTGCTACTGAGACTACCCAAACGTCAAAAACATCATTATTTTGGGAAATTTAGGTGTATCATGCATTGATGCACGTTTTGAAGCAGAAATTTGACATATTTATTTGGTAAAATTACTTTCTTAAACTTACTTCGGTAAAACACTAACTTGAACTTCACTTGAAATAGTTTTAAGCACGCTTTTATTTTATTTTTTTTATTTTATCTCTATATTTATCCTCCTGACTTGCAGGAAAGCGACGGAGGCGCTCATACGTAGGATAGGCAATTACCCCGACCTGCTTGCGGAGATGCCAAGATATTGCTGTCCGCTTGTAATTTAATAGAGATATGACTTTAATTTAGAACTGCTTGCCAGGACCACCAAGCAGGGGAATGTGCCGTAAAGTGTCTTTCCCAAAGACACAACAGCATGGCGCGAGTGGGTTTTGAACCGAGACCGTGTTGGTCACGACCCCGGCACTTAACCACTCGACCACGCTGACGACAAAGCTTCCGGAGGTACCTCATTTTCTATAAAACACTTTCTTTTTCTTTTGAAAAAACTGTGGATAGTAGAATGGCGTTTTTATGTCATTATCTAGCCTTTGACTTACAAATAAGGTCGACTTGAACACTGAAGACAGCCTGTTGTATGACAAGACAAGACAAGACAAGAAGTTTGTTTTTGTTTGTTCAACAAAAAAAAATTTTTTTTTTTCAGTAAACACAGTCCGTGACACATTTGAAGAAGAATATTAAGAAAAAGTCTGATCGAATATAAATGCGCCACAATGACCTTAACATATTGATTATTTTCTTTGATCATGTTAAAGGGGTAGCTAAACTTTTTTTTCTTTTTTTGCTACGTCCAAGTTATGCAGATGTATGTTGGAAAACAGAGTTAAGAGAAATTACTTTCCATAAAATTTCATATTTCAGTAACAAAATGCGAAAGAAAATATATTTTGCTTTTTGCTAGTAAACAGTGATGGCTTTAGTACGGTGCCACACCGGTCCCGCTCCTAAAAAACTTTAAAAAGTGGCCCCTCTAAGCAAAATATTTCTCTATTTCTTCATAGTAGCACTATGACGGTGGCCCCCTGTCTGCAACTTAACTTTAGGACAAAAGTAAAGATATTGTTCCAATGACTCTAGAATTATGCAATGAAATCATCGTTCTCGAAGCAGCTGCAATGCTGCATGATACCGATGCGGAGTTTCCAAATATTGACTTCGCTCACGAAGCTAAAAATAGGCACAAGTACCGCGGTACCGGTACTAAAAAATATCATGGTACAGTACCGCAGTACTTTAGTACACGGTACTGCCCACCTCTGGGCATAGGTTCCAAGAAGTTAAAGTTTGAAACAACATCTTACCGAAATTCAAAAAACATCTATCAATCTATTCAAAACAAATCTAAAAGATTTTTCATTGACAACCTAAAAAGTTAAGTCAGTCAGTGGTTTTTATTTCCGCCAACTTGTCAAACAAAATACTTAAAATATGTTGATGTAACTATTTTGCTTGACAAGTTAGCAGAAATAAAAAAAAGACTGACTAACTAACTGACTCTACTTTTAAGTTATCTATGAAAAATTTTTTAGCTTTGTTTTTTTTATTATTATTTTGTGTTATCTCTATATTTATCCTCCTGATTCGCAGGAAAGCGACGAGGCGCTAATACAAAGGGTAAGCAATTACCCCGACCTGCTTGCGGAGATGCCAAGATATTGCTGTCCGCTAGTAATTTAATGAAGATATTACTTTAATTTAAAACTGCTTGCCAAGACTACCAAGACTACCAAGCAGGGAAAAGTACCATAAAGTGTCTTTTCAAAGGACAGAACAGAATGGCGCGAGTGTGTTTTGAACCGGGACCATGTTGATCATAAGCACGACGCTTTAACCATTCGACCACACTGCCGACAATACTAGCTTACATTGTAAGAAATAATCACTAGCGATGCTTCAAGACTATTTAATTGGTAGACTATAGCTATTTTAGAAACGTAACACAATCAATTTTTTTGAGTTTAAAATGGTTGTAAAAAGAAAGATGGTGATAATTATTAAACTTTAAACTTAAATTTAAGCGTCAAAGTCATTGTTTTTATCTTCGTCCTCAATAATTGCGTTTCTTTGAACAATAGGTGGAAACTGAAAAATATTGATTTGTTGTTGCTGTTCGTGAACTTCTTCTCCCGGCTTGTAAATTAAATCCGGAGAACCAAACAATGCAATTCGGGCGGCTTCGCCGTAGACCCCATCCAATTTTCGGAGAGTTTCTTCTTCCCAATCAATCCAGGTGGGATCAAGCTCCTTGTTGCGGTATAAACTTCCGGTATGTAAGTGAAGAAAAAAATTGTCGCTGATATTCATCCGTTTTAGTGTTGTTCCGAACCTACTGTCGTAAGAAACATATGGATTTGGTCGATTCATCGACGACTCTTCGATATGCACTTTGACCTACAAATTACTGATTTGTGAATCATGTTAAGATAATAAAAAAAAAAATAATTTTCAGCTGTTTGTAAAATCTAATGGCGTAAGTTTTGAAACGTCGTTGCATTTTCTGAAGTTAATATCGAGAAAATAAGTGCTTTTAAATTGAAAAAAAATTTACATAATTTAGAATCTTTAACTTAGGAAACTGTTTAATGGACGACTTCCTTATTAATTTTGCTTCCTTTGAATTTTAAAAATTTAATCCAAAACTGGGTTCTTGAAATTTATTTCAAAAAATATATATAAAATAGGCTAATCATTTTATCTATAAAAACACTCTTTGACTAAAAAAAGCATCTTGCTTAGTAAAATATTTGAAAAAGAAACAAGCCAGGATCGCACAAATGCTTTTAAAAACATAACAATCTTTTATTCAATTTACCAGAGTATCTTGAACGAATTCTCCCAAAAAACGTGTAAAAAGCTGTAAAAGAGCACTATCTTTTTCGGGCAGATTTAAGATGATATGCTTGTAGTATTCACGAATGAAAACTGAGTTTTTCCTCGCCATCGCAATGCAAATGCACACATTTTCACGAGTCGCCCTAGATAAAAGAAAAAAGATTGTCATTCCGCGATACAAAGAAGTCGTTAAAATTTCTCTCTTAGCTAGGTTTGCCATAAGTTCCGTTTTAGCCGGGACAGTCTTAATTTTTAGGCCATATCCCGGTGTCTAGCACGGTTAACCTTTATGTCCGAGAATTCTCAATTTTAAGTGAAGTTTTTTTTAGAGATTACTATTTTTTAGGGTCGTAAATCAGAAATCCAAGACAGATTCAAAGTGAAGACCTTTTTCTTAGAGATCATTACTTTAATACGAATTTTTTCTTTTAACGAGCGTCCTGATTTTTCAATTCGAAAAATTTGCCTTTCTTAGCTCAATGGAAAATATTTTATACTTATTTTGATTGTTCTGATTGACAACGCCACAAGTGTCAAAGCCATAGCACTTACTGGAACATCTTTCAACCCGTCATGAAACACCAACTTACCACTCATTTGTTGTTGTTGTTTTATTTACTTTCTTTAAAAACCGTTTCCAAATTTAATGTTTTATGAACGCCAGTACGTTAAATATTGGTTTAAGTAGATGGTTAACAATTGCCTGGACAAATTAAAAATTGTAAATAAAAAATTTTCACGCGTCCAAAAAGTCAGAAAATATTTAAACCAACAGGGTACGGTATGCCGCAATCCATACAGTGATAAATCTTAAATAAATGCTATCTGAAACAGGGGCATATTCTCCATGCATGCAAGGCATGCATTGCATGTCTAGAAATTTTATAAAAAAATAATTATATAAAAAAAATAAAAAAATAATCTTGAAAAAAATTCTCAAAGTATAAAAATTTTGATGATATTATGTTGATTATTTTTTTGATATAACAGCATAAATACGTTTTATCGATTGCAACTCGGATCATTCAGTACAGCTTCAGCTAGAGCTTATCACTAAAATACAAAATAAAATTGGAAACACGCATGCAAAATCTAAGTTGCATTTTTTGACTCTGTTGCTAGAAGGAATTACGAGACCTACCGGTAGTTCTAAGAAATATTATAGATGCATATTCCATTGCAGACATTGTTTTATCCGAATATTTCTTTTCTTTTGCGAAATTTTTCTTAAATTAAAATCTAAATCTCCGATTATTCAGCAGTTTGATATCGTATCTATGCATGCAGTTTTGATATTGCATGCACGCTCATGTTTATAGAGCGTGACGTTGTTGAAGAACTGATTTACTGTAGTATCGCTTGCTACAAACTGCTTACGTTTACTCAGTACTCACATTCAGATGCAAATTATAGAAATTATAGAAAAAAGCAAACTTACTCAGCACTTTTGCCTACTTCTATAGACAACTTCAATACAGGAAAAACATTTTATATTTGTGATTATTGAGAAACCCTAGAAAGTAGAAACTATTGTTTTTACCTTTCATTAACTAATGAAAAAACTTCGTGTATTTATTAGGACTATAAATCGCAAAATTTTAAAAATTGCTTGTTTTATCAAATATTAAAATTGAGCTAAATTTTGAGACTGATGACGTCATCATTTCATCATTGCATGCCTGACCTGAAAAGTCACGGTACGCCACTGATCTGAAACAATTTATGTATAATTAATCAATCATTTAACGCAGATTTTTCTGGCCTATCGAGTAAATAACATATCAAAAAACAGTAGGCCTATATTTTTTTTGGTGAATCATACATTAAATAAACTTTTTCATTTTTGTTTGCATAAAACGTTAAAATCAAATATGCAGTAATGCTGTATCAAGAAAGATGCTTAAAGCATTTTAAGGATTAATTGGAAAGTAAAAGTAAGTTTATATAATTACGTAAAAGCAAAATCCGGCTTTTAAAAATAGTTCATTTACGGAATAAAATAATCTAATACTATGGAGACCGTAAAAGTTATTTTGATTACCTTCCAATTGTGGCTGGATAAATTCGTAATGGGTCTAAACTTTTTAAAGTAATTGCGTCCCCATCTACATAAATCCCGCCGTATTTCATGAGTATTCGCAGACGAGCGACATCCGTTCGTTGAACTGCGTGTGGAATCTATGTAAAATGAAACGTTAGTATGAAATCCGTCCTTATCAGAGTCAGCGTAGCCTTATTTTTCTTAACACCAGATTTGGGCCAAAAAAACGAGATAAAAACAAAAAAATTCTTTACAGCCTGAATGTACTTTCTAAACAAAGAAGATTTTTTTGGTCTAAATTCAATTTTCTGGCTCTATTTCCAGGCTTTTAGGAGCAAGCTTTATTAAAAAACCAGGTGTTATATATAAAAGGTATTTTTACACAGCCTTATAAAACATTTTAACGCCAACAATATTAGTCTTGGCCGTGACTTACAAGTCATAATGGTAAATAATACGATCAGGTATATGTAACTTATCTGGCTGATTTATTTTATATCTGCTCGTAGTACAATTGCTATTATTTTTGATTTTTTAAAAAGATTTTTTTCTTGAGTTGTAACAACTAGTCATTCATTAATTTACTTTCATTTTTAATTTGTAAATGTATAAAATACATAATTTAATTTTAAAAACTGCATAAAGCGCAAAAATCTATAATTGCTGAAGTATCATTATAAGTATTGATTGAAAATACAAGTAGGCCTATCAAAAGTCACTTTAAAGTTTAAAAAATAATTAAAAAATTTTTTTGAAAATAACAATTTTTCACGCCAGACGATGTTTTTTGAGAACTGCAGTGATCCGCAGACAGAGGGGTGAAGTATTTTGCGATTGATAGACCCCATCAATTAAATTAATATAAGGGCAAAATAGGTCTAAAACCTTGCGTCCAGCTAATGTTTGCGGTTCCAAAATTCGTACTAAATTGATGCAGGGAATTTCTGCTAATGTTCTTTCCCAGTGCTTTCCTGTCAAAATTAAAAATAATTTTAATGTTTTAGCAAATTACTATGTCGGCGCACTAGCGGCTTTAGATCAATTGAAAATAATAACCTTGCCACAAGGAAAAAGGCGAACTTGAATACTGTAGGCAACTTTACAAACGATATTATACTGTATATTGTAGGCTACTTTACATGTATATATATTTCGAAAATAAACTTTATTCTTTTGCTTGATGCAACAATTATGATTTAAAAATTTTTTAAAATAAGCAAACAAAAGCAAATCTACAACTTTTATTTTTTTGAATAATTATTTTTTAGCAAGGGTAGATCCAACATTTTCACTAAGGGGTTATTTAAAAAAAAGACCCTAAAACACATTTTTACATAAGTCCACAAAAGCAAGGATATTCAAATAGTGCCGTGTTTAAACAAGCTGCAAAATAAAATAATTAGAGTAAAGTTTCTTCTATTTCAGTGCGTCAACGTTGCACTGCGATGCTCGATATAGTGAATGGCAGAGAAAAATGAAATTAAATAAAAAAAAAAGCTTGCCAGACTGCACTCTGCTGCCCTTTCGGGTAAATTACCTTTAAATCTTGGCACTCTTGCATTGTTTTGCATTAATCCAAACATTTAAAGAACAAAAAAGGAGCATGGGCAAGTCCAAACTCTGGTTTCTATAAATTATAAATTCTTGCTCTTTTCATAAATTTATTTGCGCCCCCTTGCCCGCCTCGATCGGTCCTTGCTTGATTGTAAGTCAGTTCAAAGCAGTTAGCTTTTTTAAGAAAACAGTTTCTTAAAACTTTTTTTACATTATTTTTTTCATTTACAAGAGCTAGGGTATTGTATAGGTAGGAATATTCTAAAGAAAAAATTGCATCTTTGAAACGCCAAGATTGTGTTGTAGAAGTTTAATTGTTCAAAATCTTTATCGCTTTAAAAAACCTTTTTCCTTTTATCCATCGCAAGCCCATTCATAGATGCACAAAATTCTGCGTAGAAACTTAACCATATTATTAATTTACTTTTTTCTTAGTACTTACCAATTGGTAAAGAAATGCTGAAGTAGAAATCGATTCGTTCGGGTTGGTGAATAGCTGCAGCCGAACGAAGTGCCAAATAGTTGAAAAAATTGAATTTTAGGCTGTCGCCAAACCAAACGAAAAATACAACATCCGGAACCAAAAACGACTCGTTTAGTTTTTTTTTGTTGCGTGAATATTTGGGTCCGCAATTTATTTTACTGAATGGCAGTTCCGTACACACCTTGTAAGTTTGATTCGGGCGTTTTTTGGAGCAGCCCTTTTCATAAGTTATTGTTGTAGTTTGAGGTTGTAAGCTCAATCTGTCAGTCATTCGTTTTTGATGTCTTTTTGCTTTACGAATAAGTCTTTCTCCTTTTCTTAGAAAAATAAGAGCCGATAGAAAGATATACAAACCTATAAGAAGAACGGATATTTGCTTAATAAGAGATGGTTTGCGGCGTTTCATTTTCTTACTTTGTTGTTACAACATTTCATTTAAAATAAAGATGTAAAGTAAAATCTATTTAGGCTAAATCCCAAAATAAATGTTAAACTATCTTTTGAAATATTTTTTTCACTCAATGCTTTCATATATTTCAGTAGGAGTTGTTTATTTACACTTTCTTTGCTAAAAGATTTTCTACCGTATATAACGTTGTACTTCAATTGAAATAATAATAAAGTAATTTTAGTGAAAATTACCACTTTTTTCTCATTTTAATTTTGCAGTGTCAATTTTAGTTTTGAAAAAGAACAAACATGAGAAAGCAATATTATAGTTGTCAATCCCGGAAATGATTTTGACATGGTTTCTGCCGAGAGAATCATAAACACATTAAATTTAATCTTATTTCCTGTTTTTTTGTTTTTTTTTGTTGTACGGTCAAGAGTTACGTCAATTATGCTGAAGCATTTTTACACATTCACTCCAGCAGGAAGAGTAGTAATTTTAAAAAATTTACGATCAATCATTGCACCATAGATTATTTTGTCCCAGATGACAGATCCTTTTTCTTAGACCGGGATATAAGCAGGTTTATACTTTTCGCCCTACAAAAGAAACCGAATTCGCCCAAAAGAAAAATATCTTTTCATTCTGATATTCAGCCAGGGTTTGCTAAATGCCAAATGAGGCAATGTATGGAAAAACCTGTCCTTATCAGGGCATATTGTTGTTAAGTTTCAAAGGCTCAACATTCTCTAAATAAACATTGAAGGCCTTAATGCATGCAAGAAAAAACGTTCTTTATCATCTTAATTGTTCTCTAGTTTTAAGTAATCATTACCCTACTACAGGAGATCCACTGAAATAGTGCAGAAAAGCTAGTACTTTTTGCATTTTTTGCAAAAGTTTTGCATTTGCTGGGTCTTTTATAAAGAGGAAGCACGGCCTTGCAACGTTTCTTCATGAGTGACTAAAGTGTACTTTTCTGGACCAATCGATTCATCAAAGATTGAGTGGTTGTGCGTGGATTTCGATGATTAGAAAACATCTACAAACCTACATCAAACGAGATTGAACCTGATCGCCTAGTGTTTTTATGCTGATAAATTCAACTGCATGCACGTAGATTACAAAACTAACAGAGAGGATAAAGAATGCTTGACTGGATGGGTGAGAATTAACAGCCTCAATGTCCTACAAAATCCTAAGGGTGCTGCCAGCTTTTACTCTGGCTGCAAATTAAAATTTTGCAATTGCGTTTTTTGCGCTTCAGAGTTGCTTACTCGCTCACCTCACAGTTGTAAAGAAGTTTGCCCGTCACGATATCGATCATTGTTTAAATAACCAAGATTGTCTGTTAAGTGATGAAAATTATGCAAAGCCATGTGCAGTCATTACATTTCTTTTTATGGGGACAAACAAACTTGCAAGAAAGACCTGTCCGGGTAAGCCCGTCATACCCTATCCAACCTGGCCCATCGGAAGGTTGGTGGGCTGATTTATTACATATAACTGATGGGAGGGGACGGACAGGAGAAATCGATTTTAAAAACAAAGTAAGTGCTTGTTTTGCAAGTTTTCGATCTTGACTCCTGCTGAAATAATTATTTTCTTTTAAAAATAGATTTTCTATGTTTCATATTTTGATAATTTTTGATGATAGTACTTGTAATTGTAATTGTAATTGTGCGTGGTCAAGCTCGAAGCACGTTCTTGATTGAGTTGTTGTACTGTGCGTTTTATCTCTCTCGTGGTTACTGCAGAACGCTATCAGAGCGACGCGTGGTTGTTTAGGTGTGTTGTTCTTTAAGTTGTGTTGCTTGTTCCTCTGTTAACGTGCATTTCTGTTTAGGTAACTACGTTTCTTAGTTGATTAAAACCTAAATTCGTTGTGTTTTGGGTAATTTCAGAACAGTACTTAAAAGATGTAATGTTACTGGCCAGAAACGAGCATGAAAACATGCTTTTAATGTCATAGGTTAATTGTAGGCATAACATATTTCCGATAGGGTATACTGGGAAGTTTGTTAAAAAAAGAAAATTTGTTCCTAAAAAAACAGTATTCTTTAAAAAAAGTTTTCACTTGGAATCTGTCTCGGATTTCTTAATTTTCGACCCTTAAAAGTAGTGTTCTCTATAAAAAAAGTCTTCACATAAATTTGGAAATATTGGAACATAATGTTAACTGGGCGGAACGACGGGGACAAAACCTTAAAAATCGGAATGTATGGTAAGCCTAGTTAATTGTAGAGCAGATCTAAAAAATATTTCTGTAATACGAATTTCAGAGGGCACAATCTGTTTCCCTCCGCCCCGCGTTTTAGGAATATCAAAAAACAGGAAAGGAAATTGCCCCTGCCCCCGCTTCCGGCGCTCCTGGGAATACCAGATCAATTATTTAATTTTGCCAAAATTTTGACTACGATTGTCCAAATTACAGTTTTGCACGATTTCACCCACAAGCCTGAACATAACAAATATAACTTAGCAGAATATACTAGCTTTGTTATTTACCCGAAAATCTTTTTAGCTATCACTTTACATGTTTTATTTGTTGAAATAATCAATTTTACCTTCGAAAAGTCAATTTTATAATAAAATCTGGTGTGCAACACATTGAAACATAACTAAGTATTTGGGCGTAAAATAACTTCCTTTCCGCCAAGAAATATTTTTAGTGGGCATTTTATGTCTTGGGAAACATACTCAAGGGTCAAAAAATTTTCCCGATTATTGTTCTCAAATGTATTGGCGGTGAACTAGCTGAGATAACGACGATAGCCCTATTGCTCTCCAATTTTAAAAAGCTATATATGTAGTCGCATGTTATTTAGTTATAGGCGTCAACTCGCATCTTTTTTGGAGGGCATAGTAAACACTGTTGCATACTCAGAAATTTTAAAAGTGGAAGCCATTTCTGGTGCAAGTTTTAAGACAAATACCCAATCTATTCACCCCTGGCTATTTTTAGATCTCAATTGTAAAACTAACCTTGTATACTTTAACAATGTTGAATAAATGTAGGATAGCATAATAATGATTTCGTGGGCCTCAAAGTACAAAAAAATTTTTTTAATGTTATTTTTGAGGTCAAGTTTTTGAAGTTACTTAATTTATATTAGTGAAAAGATCTTAAAACTTCTTTATATCGGTGAGTGTATGCATTTATTAGATCCTTTTTAGGCTCGCAACTTATATTGGGATGGCACGCAAATGGGTTATATGACAAATAAAACGTAGCAATCATGCAAGTTTTTCTATTAAGTATTTCTTTGTACTTTCATGAAAAAATGAGTGGATTTGAGCGTCAATAAAACAAACAAAGATCACGCTGAAAAAAAAAGTACTATAAACGGCTGTAAACGCGCCTATAAGGGTTTTGTTGGCTTTTCTTTTTTAGTTCTGTTCGCATGTTTTGCGTACGTAACGCACTTAACTCATTACAAAATTAAATCAGGCGAATTAAATTTTTCCCTTTTTTGAAGCAATTAAAACTACGCTGCTTAGGTTCACTTTTAGTACAAATTGTCGACCATATAATTGCGTGTAGGCTGATTGATTTTGCAAGTTTATCTGAGAGCATGCAAGATCGAAGAAATGATAAATAAATTGTTTTATGGATTGTACTTGAACAAATTCGATCGTTTAACAAGTGTGGCGTTTTGTTACATTACAATGGCCATTAGTAGAGTAAATGGCGTAAAGCATAATATTTTATAGGCCTAATAGATAATTTTGTTTACGTACTGTAACTCATTATTTCAGCCGCTAGTTAAAACCTACTCTGTAATATGCATTGGTCATCGAATTCTGATCCTTTGCTTAGAAAAAACAAAATTTTAAAATTAGAAGACTTTGTCAAGCTTGAAACTTTAAAATTAATGTTTAACACGTTTCTTGCAATGCGTACCATATGTGACTCGCAATTACTTCTGTTGTAATTACTTCTGCTGTACTTCAATTACTTCTGTACCACATGTGGCTCGCAATTACTCAGGGTCAGCGACCATACATTTTTAAATAATTACTCTTGTAACCTTGAATTGGCGCATGTTTCAACGTATATCGTTTTGTCGCTGATTCTTTTTTTTTCGACCACATGTGTGCATTTTAATATGATTATCAGCTGTGTAACGGACAAAAAAATAAAACTTTGATTGATTAATTGATACTTTTTAAAATATTTATATTTTAAATAACCCGCAGTAGAGAAAAATGCTGTTGCTACGTTTTGCAAGAAATGTGTTAATTTTGACAGATGTAAATTACCGAATTCTTTCACTAAGTATTTCAAAAAGGTATCTCAAATTCATTCCCGTGTAACCCGTTCATCCGACAATAATATGTTATACTTACCAAGATACCGATCCAATCGTCTGCAAAGATCTCTTAAATATAGAGAAGTTGAAGTTTGGAATGATGTTCCATGTAATTTAAAAAAATTGCTACTCTTTATATAATTTTGGCTATATGTACAAACGTTATATTTTAAATTTTTATTCTTAAATCCATTAATATTTTAAATTAAACTTATATCTGCAGTGGTCCCTTTTTTATCTTATTGCTCTTTATTTTCATAATTTTAATTCATCGATGGTTGCTCGACTTGAAGACCAATTTATTATTTTTTTGGTTACTTCGCAGTCTCCGCCTACGTTTGATATTATTATTACTTTTTACGTATAATAAATTACGTCAGTAAAATGAATTCTTTTTCTTCTTTATTGTTATTTTTACTATTATTGTTTTGTGAGCATTGTTGTATTTATATTGAATCGTATAAAATAAATTTGTCTGTTCTGTTCTGTTTCTGTAATGCTGCCAGCAACAGCAAAAAAGTTGTAGGCTACATCCCAGCACTTTATATAACAAAGTTTAAAACATTCATCGTTATAATTGTCCTTAATTAACAAAATTTAAAATATCGAGAAAAAATCGTAGTCAGACCTAAATATGTTTAAATAAGTTTGTTTTGTTGCTTTGGTTGGTTTCTATTTCAATAAACCTTTCACTTTTCCGCCTTAGCATACTATTTACTTGAAACTGCGGTTTTTTATTTAGTCTACACGACCAATTTTTCGCTTTAACTTTATTGTCTGTAAAATCGTTTATTATGACGTCTCTGTTTTGGCACCCAGCGAGTAGATGATTGAACAAATTGCAGCAGCTTTAAACGCAAAATTGCGATTCGTTTAGGCCAGGGGTAAAGAACCTGATTACGCTCGTTGGGCCCCATACAAAATTAAAAAATTAGGAACGGTCTGCATTAAACTTTTTGTTGATTTAAAAAAAGGTAGTTTCTTGACAGACCACGCTTCTTCATCTGGTTCGTCATGCCATTTTTTTTTATCTTAATCCCAAACATTTATTTAAATTTTACGGAAAATTGGAAAATAAGAACAAAAAAAGCGCTGCACATCGGTTTTTCCGACCAGCCGCAAGCTACATTAAAATATCTTGCCGGCTGCAGGTTTTCCATCCCTGTTCGATCTAGGCTTATAAATAAATTAAAAATTAAAGCGTCGAATCGGAACCATTTAAAATATTATTCCGGTTCAGATTCGGGTTCAGCAAATATTATTTTTACGGGTTCTGTTCGAGTTCAGCTTCAAAGAATAATAACCATTAATACTTGGTTCTGGTTCGAGTCCGCTTCGACGCCTCGTATAAAACCCCGCACTTCTCGTCCTTGGGCAATCAACGTGAGTAGCTCTTTTACCCAGTAGCGGCTCGCTCATTGGAGCTGCGTAGCTGTAGCACCCTGAACCTAAATATCAATGCAGCAGTTGTAAATAATATCAGATATTATCAGCAACGCTTAAAAAATTAATAATTACAACTTTTTCAGCGTTGCTGATAATATTTACAACCGCAACAGAGATATTTAAGGTGCTGCAGCTCTGCAGCTCCAATGCGCAAACCTCCACTGCTTTTACCCTCATAATAATTTAGAATTAAGCAGCGGTGATATTCAGCCGGTTCGCACAGTTTCGAACAAATCTGTTCTTAACATTTTGTCATTCCAGCAAAGCAGTAAACTATTTGCTCAAATCGAAATTATTAGAGGCGAAAGTGAAACCGAAAGATAAAAATTCTTAATCTGGCTTTGGAAAGAACCTATTCTTCACCTTTTCAAATCCCACCATTGGAATTACGAGTAACTAGGCTAATGCTATATTCGAAAGGTAGCCGAAAACCTACAACTTACAAGTGATTGTAGCTAACATACATACAAGTGATTCTAGCCAACAACCATTGTAACATACAAGTGATTCTAGCCTAAACTTACAACATACAAGTGCTAATGTTACTACGTAGGCTGCTAATGTTACTTTGTCGGCAGCGTGGTCGAGTGGTTAAAGCGCGTGATTATGATCAACATGGTCTCGGTTCAAAAGCCACTCGCGCCATTCTGTGGTGTCCTTCGGAAAGACTTTACTTTACGACACTTTCTGACACTTTCCCCTGCTTGGTGGTCTTGGAAAGCAGTTTTAAGTTACAGTCCTATCTCCATTAAATTACAAGCGGACAGCAATATTTTGGCATCTCCGGAAGCAGGTTGGGGTAATTGCTTACCCTATGTATTAGCGCCTCCGTCGCTTTCCTTCCAGTCAGGAGGATAAATAGGGGAGACTGGGGTAAATCGGGACAAATTTATGAGCTATTTTACAAAATAAAACTTTGGATAGAAAACTTTAAAAACTAATAAATTAACATGAGCAGTACCATTTGTTTTTAAAATTGGGAAACAGCCGAAAACAGGGTTTGAAATGACGCACTCAAATGTCCTGACTTACCCCATGCATGGGGTAAGTCGGACGAGCTATGGGGAAAATTGGGAAAGCTACAACATTTATCACACACACACGCATAAAGGCAATTTTATTAGAAAAAGAAGAATTTAAAAGCAGTCAACTGTACATTCAACTGTAGGCTACTACGATACATACATGCAACTGTGCATTGCGGACAAGAACAAGCCTCTTTTTCCCAGTGACCAATTTTCAGCAAAAAATTAATTCAACCATGTGTTATATCAACAAGAAACACCAATTGATTACATTTTCTGATGCTTCCAGTGTTCTTTACTGGTTCCGGTAACTTTGCAATCACATCATTCCATTGAAATGCTGCGACCTGAGACACGAAAGCCATTCTGAATATTTCGAATAGTAAGTGAATGAAGCTGAGCTTCAGCAACTGGGGATGGTACGTCATATATTGTAACAATACAACCTGAGTGAGAGCGCATCCACCCATCTATTGCCACACCAAAGGCAGTTTTAAAGGGTTCATAACATGTTTGATCTAACGGTTGGAAGTAATACGAGGTGTGTGGAGGTATAGTCAACATAACTACACCTTTTTCACGTGCCAGATCAATTGCTGTAGGACTTATATGTGTATCTACGTTGTCCAAAATCAGAAGCACAGGTCGCTCTTTGCTGCTACGCACATGATGAATAAAGTGCTCAATGAAGTTGACATACAAGTCTTCATTCATCCAGCCTGACTTGTTAGCACCTCCTATACGTCCTGATAACCACCAACAATAAAATTATTCCGAAAATTAACCCTGGGAAAGACAAACATTGGTGGCACTGCAAATCCAGATGCTCCCATTGCGTATAAGACAATGACCAGTTCTCCACGTTCAGCACATGGTCACTGACCCAATGCGCTTTTTTCCTGTGGGTGCAACCACGCCCCCCGGTTGTTGCGAAGTTGTGGAACCCGTTTCGTTTAAGTTGTAAATATCGTGCATTTCAAATTTGTAGCGATCATACAGATCGCCTAATTGATCAAAAAATTTGCCAACAGTGTGGCGATTGAACGCTGTTGCACGTGCCAGAGATGTTGCTTCAGGCTTTCGCACCGACAGTCCATTTTTAAACTTAAATGATAAGAACCAGTCAATTCCTTCTATTCTCTTTTTTTCCCAGTTGTCCGGTATCGTGATATTAGTTTGTATTGCGAATTCGAAAGCTAGTCGGCGACATTTGTATGTTGAGAGTCCATAAAACATGTTGCTTAATGATTTGATATGGTTTGCAAGGTCTTCTTCCATTTTCGTAGAAAAAATGCGATGCCTGTCACCCACACGCTCGTAGCCTGACTTTTGTTGCTGTATCCTCGTTATCTGATCGACAAAGCGCTTTAGTGTGGTTCTACTCACGTTAAACTCTCGAGCAGACTGCCGCAGTTTACCACTTTGCGGTAAGGCACCTGCTGCCCTTTTCAGGACATCTGTTGGAGTCTGTCCTCTGTTGGTCTTCCTTGTATATTTTCGAGGCATAGGCTATCACTCTTCCCCCTAGAAAAGACGATATAAGCAATTTAAAATGAGCATTATTTTTATTATTTGTTTTGGTTCTACTTGTAGATAACATCATAATTAATAGCTTTTTACCGGTAGTTTATATTTCTTGCTTTTAATAAGA
Source organism: Diplosoma virens (assembly GCA_963680785.1). Classification (NCBI taxonomy): domain Eukaryota; kingdom Metazoa; phylum Chordata; class Ascidiacea; order Aplousobranchia; family Didemnidae; genus Diplosoma; species Diplosoma virens. The sequence continues at coordinate 26,649,672 of OY796894.1, forward strand.
CTTGAACACGTGAACTTTCTGATTAGCTAGATTGAAAGGTATATTATCACATAAACTTACATGTAAATAGCTCAAGGTTATTGAATATTTTTCTTTATTACGCAGCCGACATTAGAAATGCTTACCACTTGGAAGTTAAATGTAATGGGGTAAGTTGGGACAGTGGTCCACTTGCCCCCATGACAATGTCCCAACTTACCCCAAAGGCACCATTTTGAAACTAAGTGTTATATCTTTACTTCACTTCAAGATCTAGGTCAGCTATAGATTTTTAATTACCACATTATTCTATCGTAATCAGCATTGTTGTCATTGAGGCATTAAACCATACACATACAGAAATAGTAAGCTACATACATGCTTCATAACTTTTTTTGCAAAAAAATTGAATTTTTTCTTATCAGCTTAAATAAGTAATTGCTAACGACCGTATCGCATAACTAGTATTGTTGCTACAGCAAGATGTAGCCAATGTTAACGCAACAGATTATTTCAACCAATAGTATAAGCAGTACATGTTGGACCAACTTACCCCATGTCCCAATTTGCCCCAGTCTTCCCTATAGAGATAAAATAAAAAAATAAAAAATAAGAATAGGCTGCTGTACCATTTTCAGCAGTATAGCCTACTCAATGTTTACTTGCTAGGGTGCCAATTATTTTTTATTTCTTGTAATCTAACCCAAGGGCATGGAACCTTTAGCGCTGCCGGGCCAATTCTGAAGTGTAAGATAAACCGCGGGAAGGACTTGCATTATTTGTTTTTATTTTATCTATTTATTTTATCTCTATATTTATCCTCGTGACTTGCAGGAAAGCGACGAGGCGCTAATACATAGGGTAAGCAATTACCACGACCTGCTTCTGGAGATGCCAATGCTGTCCGCTTGTAATTTAATAGAGATATAACTGTAATTTAGAACTACTTGCCAAGACTACAAAGCAAGGGAATGTGCCGCAAAATGTCTTTCTCAAGGACACAACAGAATGGCGCATTACTTATTGTCCGATTAATTATCCGTTTGTTACTACCAAAAGCGATTTAACTCTAATAAAATCCTACACAAAGTTTTTTTTGTGATTTCCCTATCACTCTATTTACACTAGAAATTTTAGATATCCTTATATTTATTTACATTAAGTAAGTAAAGCTGTTAGGCCATACAGTTATTCGACAATGATTTTGGTGGCGAGGCTCATCACTGTATTTTAAAGCTACAGATCTCTGCGAGTCATATAATTTGCTTCGCGGTCCGCATTTATCCGGCAAACCGCTGGTTGTAGCAAGTCTAACCAATGTGCTGACCGCACATGAATAAAATTCGAGGTAGCTCATATAACATTTTAGAAATTTGTTCTTTTACTTAGTGCTTCTACGGTTATGATTAGATTTTGCTGGCACAAAAAAGAATTAGTTTAGTTTGTTATTGGATTTGAATTTCTCACAAGAGTCTCAAACATGGTGACACATGCAGGTTGGCAGCCAAGCTGCATATGGTTTGTTCATGTCTAGTATTTGTTCAACATATTTTTGCAAGTTTACAATGACGTTTTTTGAGATAGCATAGCAAGTGGTTAAGATTAGCTTTTGATATATGTAATAATCGTATTAGATTCTGGTTAAATTATATATTTTTTAATGCTTGATTGAATTTATAATGCAATTACTGATGCAAATTTGAAATAAATAAAATATAAAGCTTAAGGTTAGTACATTTTAATAAGTTGTTTATAATTTTGAAATGTCTTCAAATAAAATGCATCTTTCTGATGATGCATGTTCTAAAATAATGTGGACTCCATCATCAAAGAATGATACTAATATGGATGATTTTAGGTGTCATGTGAACAAAACATATGGGTTTAAAATTGGTTAGTATTTTTTAAACAACTAATTTATTTCTAATGCTTAATGTTTTTTCATACTTTAACTTTTGTACATTATTATTCAAAGTATTAAATGTGTTCAAAGAATTATTTCAACTTTGATTAAAATGATTTTGAATCAATTATCTAACGGTTATATTATTATGTAGTTACCCATTAAACAACTTACAATTTTTTTTTGATTGTTTGGCAAATTGACAACAATACTGTCATAGTATTAATAAATAAAATTAAAAAGTAATTGGTATCAATCTGATACATATATTTTTATAATTTTTAAAGCCAATTTGAAGTGAATGCTTGTTGGTTGCTTAAATTAAAATCTTTTTTATTTTATAAATTTGCAAATGAAAACCTGAATCAATTAGCCATCAGCAACATTTTTATGGTGGCCCAAGTCTTTCCTTTAAAGGTTAACTATTTTCAACTTTAACTATTATTAAAAAACAGAAAAATTAAACCAAAATATTGATTTTTAGTATTACACACTATTTTTCTGCAAATACTCTTGTATTTTCTCAAAGTGTCAAGCTATTGGTTCTGACTGCTGACTGACTATTGCTTATAAAGATAGCAGTTTTACAACAGCTTTTAACTTATTTAAGTGCAACTTTCTTAGTTCTTGGTTAAGTCAACTACCTTCATAGAAATTGACATAATATTGCAAAATTACTAATTAGTTGCTAACATCATTGCTAGCAATTGTCAGGCTAATTGAAGTTTACTTGTTTTTTTTCCATTATTAGTTGTATTATTTTTGTTGGTTTTGGCTTGGTGGACTTTGTCTGTAAAAAAAGAGTCATCTCTGGTTTTCCTGAAAGTCAATTTGACTTGCAAAAAGTTACTGACAATCCACCATTTGTACTATAGCCTAAAGTTTTTCAATCTTTAGGAAAAATAAAAAATGTGATAGTGAAATAATTTTTCATTTTATGTGAAGCAGTTTTAAAGCATAGTAGTTTTTTCAATCTGCCTGTTTAACAGGCAATGTTTTTTAATTTTAAGTTGCTAGAATAAGTTTTGTCTTGAGTTCTAATAAAGGTTATTTGATATACCTGTTTTTGTTTTCTATTCAAAGATTCCTATAGAGAGCTATGGAAATGGTCTGTTGAAAACTATTCTGATTTTTGGAAGGAGATGTGGAATTTTGGTGGAATAATTTCATCTCAATCTTATGATGAAGTGGTTGATGTTACAAAAACTATTACAGATAACCCAGAGTGGTTTCATGGTGCTTCTATAAACTATGCTGAGAACATACTAAAATATAATGATGACAAAATTGCTTTGATTGGTGTAGGTATGTTTTCAGTAGCCTTGGCATAGAATGATTATACTTAAACTTTATATTTGTGGCTTATTAGAATCTACTAATTTCGACATGACAACAACTATGCATGACCATTAAAGAAGCGTATTATGATATTATTTAAAGTAGTTCACTGGAATTTGGCAAATGGGATTTCTGTGCTTTTTTGTTAAATCACCTAAACTAGGGATATGTTCTTAGAAAGGAATGAAAGACTGTCTTATTGTTCTTAAAAAATATATTAAGACCAATAATATAGATGATTTTTTGAACATATCTGTGCATATTTTGTGATAATAGTCACGTTAAAACACTGCCATGGTTGATTACATTAAAATGTTAGTTTGGTTGATTTTCAGAAGTTCAAAGTATAAAGAACTGTTTGCTTTTGTTCAAACGAATTTTCGTTTGCCGAAATCTCGGAAATCTATATAAACTAATTGTTGTAATCATTTTTAACAACTGTATGCAAAAGATTTTTAAGATATTTGACCATTGCTGATAAAAATTTTAAAATGTTACAACATAATAGGTGAAGGTCAGACTGTGAAAAAGGTTTCTTACAAGGAACTTAACTCTCTGGTTGCATTGTATGCTTCTGCTTTAGAAGAACTCGGAGTTAAAACTGGCGATCGTGTTGTCGGTATGTAAGATTGTTTGTATCAATATCTATTGATTAAAGCTGATGAGCTTAGTAAAATAAATACGATTTTTGTACCAAGGTATTTTTAATTTGATATGGCTTCGTTTGTGGCCAGAGACTATGCCCGATCCTACGTACTTAGGCTTGCCATATGTCCCGATTTTTTAGGGTTTGATTCCGCCCGGTCAACATTATGCTCCGACATTTCCAAATTTAAGTAAAGACTTTTTTTTGGAGAACACTAGTTTTTAGGGAAAAAATTAATTCTTTTAACCAACGTCTCGGTTTACCCCTTCAAAAATATGGTATGCCTAGATCTTACTAAAGTTTTATTTCTTGACATACAAAAATCCAATAATTATCAACTCTGCAAAAATTTCAAGTATAATTGTTTTAATAGTTTAGCGGAAATTCTTACTGTACTTTTGTTGCTCTTGAGAGTTGCCAGGTTATTTTCAGTTGTTTGTGAATGAGCACGTACAGTATAAAACTGTTAAGTTTTACATTCATTGAGCAAAAAGATTATTTTACGAAAATGCAAAATGACCATTGTTAATACGGCTTTATATGCAATATCCAACTCAACAATGCAATTCCATATACAACTCTGGTTGATTTACTGTTTTTAAACTGGAGTCCGTTTGATTATTTAGCACAGTGTTTCTCAAGCCTTTTTTTCTGCTACCCAAAATCGCTAAAAACAACGATTTGCAAAGATGACCGCGACCCGAATAAATTTAACTGAGCGTAGTGAAAAAGTAGTGATTTCTAAAAAAAAAAAAAGGTCTTCACCTTGAATCTGATTTCGATTTCGTTATTTTTTGATTTAAATTCGTAATGACATCTCAAGAAGGTTTTTCCCTTCTCAAATCTTTTGCGCGCAGATTTTTTTCTTTTACGGTAATTTACAAGCCTTCGCGACCCATCCGCATACTCTTGGCGACCCATGGTTTGAGAAACACTGATTTAGCACAAGTAAGATTTACCGATAACCGAACTAAAGCCTGCAATCAACGAGTCGTTTTGCGAATTTCATTCGGTTGGACTAATAGCTGTCGTGAAATTTATCATGCCTAAATTGCTCTATTTCCAGTTGCTTTGTGATTTAAAATTTACTACTGAGCTACTTCATGGCGTATTGATAAGATTTGTGCTCATGAACTGAATGTGCCCGCACTGGCTGTTTAATTTCAGCTTAAGTTAATCAATATGTTCGCGATTTTAGTATTTTGACGGAGTTGAAAAAATTGCTCAGGGCTTTGGGCTTGCTTGTTTAAGATGTATTTAATGAATATTAATCGCTTTGGTTTTTGATTACTTGGGCTAAGGTAGTTTTTGGTTTTCTCTTCTGAAAGTACCCTATAAAGTGCCATCGAAAGACAATCGCCGAATTCTCTTAAATATTGCCAACCAGCGAAGGCAAATTTTTACATTCGCATCTGTAAACAATCAAAGGTCAGCTGCAAATTTTGTGCACCAGAGAGGTTTCCAATTAGTGCGTCCCGACGCCCTTGTGCATAATTTTAGAACTGCGCGGCCTCTGAATATAGAAGATAAATATACGAGTCGGAATATAGAATATAGAAGATAAATATACGAGTCGGAATATAGAATATAGAAGATAAATATACGAGTCGGAATATAGAAGGAATTAGAACTCGTATAATGTACCCGCTGTCATCAAATCTTTTTTACAAAAAGATGACTTTTACAGATAAAAATATTTTTATATTTAATTCAAAAAGTCAACTAAAGACTAAAAATAAAGGTTTTCACTGGACTTCCGGAAAAATATTATGTTTCCACGTTCAACGAAGACCTTTTTTTGGTCTTCACTGGACTTTTGGTAAAAAGTTGTTCGAGTTTAGTGCGTCGTGAATTTATATAAATTGGGATTCTCAGCTGTACACCGTCAAATTCTAACGCTCCCTTTTGATTTTGCGTGCCTATGCATTGAACTTGAATTTAATTCAATTTAATAGTGTGACGCAGCACGGATAACATAACGCGATTGACAACTTGTTGGCATTGGATGTTTTGGCTTGGGCTCAAGTCGTGATATTTATGACCTATTGCTATTCATGTCACGGTTAACGTTGCTTTATTATTTATTGCACTTTACACATTTTAGTATTTTTTAATGACGTAGGGCAAACGGTCAAAACCTATGTGTACTTTACTGTGGTTGCGTGTTAAATACTCGTTTAGAGCATTTTTCCTTTGTTCGTTTGTCAAGATTCTAGAAAACAAAATTGATAAAAAGTACTTTATAAATTTGATATTTTGTTCACAATTAATTTCGGATCGAAAATCTACACTATTATAGTATTTGTAGTAGTTATTTATGGGGTGAGTTTGACTAGTTTGGAAACCATTATCAAACCTGATCAGAACAAAGTTTTCTTATTTTTTATTTATTTTGTATTTATCCTCGTGACTTGCAAGAAAGCGACTGAAGCGCCAATGCATAGCTATTACCCTGACCTGCTTTCGGAGATACCAAGATATTGCTGTTCGTTTGAAATTTTTTAGTTTGTTTTTTTGGTTTTATAGAGGTATGAGTGAAAGTTAGAACTGCTTACCAATTCTGCCAGGCAGGGGAAAGTGCCGTAAAGTGTTTTTTTCACGGACACAACAGAATGGCGCAAGTAGGTTTTGAACCGATATCATGTCGATCACAATTACGGCGCTCTTAACCACTCGACAACCACGTTGCCGACATTTCATTTCCAGTCTGAGTTGTAATCTATTTGTTTTTCCTAAAACATTTTTTTCGTATTTCCGTGGGTTTCGGATTAGATTTAAGTTTATTTTTCGTCACTAAACGAAAAACAAGAAATAGGCGCAAATACCTAAGGCAGAATACGAAAGAAATTGTTTCAACTAACGGCAGGGAGGCTGTAAAGAGATTGTGAGCTCATCTAGTCCAGGGGTGGCGAATCTATTTTTGTTTGTTTGCTTGCAGAGTTTTTGTTGGCACAGCCATAGTCGTTTTTTTCTGGCAGCGACAAGGAATTATTTGGGCAAAATCTTTTTTTTCAGGCGCCGACAACGAACTACTTGCACAGGATAAAGTTTCCAAATATAGAACGATCCAGATTATTAAGCAAATAATAATTAAGATTTGTTTTGGAGTGAAAGAATTTTTTCCAACTCCGACTATTTATAGTTTTTCGACTACAGAACATCTAAAAAAAACGACTCCGACTTCGACACCAGCATGTCTGAAAAAACGATTCCGAGTTCACCCTAAAACGTGCGACTCGGAAACCGTGGTGGCTAATTTAGCCTAAAACCGAGTCTCCAAAAACAAAACTCCGACTCCAGCACACCTAAAAAATGACTCCGACTCCCTCAATTTTTAAAAAGCGACTCCGAATGCTCCTTGAAACATGCGACTTCGGCGACTCCAACTCCATACCCTGGTAAAGACTTTTTTTAGTCTACATTAGTTTTTTGGCCCGAAAATGGAGACTTTTTTTGGTCATCATCAGATTTTTGCGACGAATATTTCTTTGCACTTTGTTCAAAATAACTGGCACAGTATTAACTTGATAAACAAATTTTTTAATGTTTTGGCACGTTTGCCAAAAAAAATTCGCCGCTCCTGATCTTGTCTACAGCCACAATATGTGGAACGCTCACGGTAGCAAGTAAAAGGTTATCGTTTCCTTCCAGGTTACATGCCGAATTGCATTGAGACGGTCGTAGCCATGTTGGCCACTGCCAGTTTAGGAGCGATCTGGAGCAGCACCTCCCCGGACTTCGGCGTCACAGTAGGTGGCTTGCTGCCGCTTTAAGTTTCATTTTGCGATGCGTTTTTTTGTTCCAAGGGCGTCCTCGATCGGTTCCAGCAAATTAATCCCAAAGTTATCTTTTCCGTCAATGCCGTCCACTATAATTCCAAAGTTCACAATCACCTTGACAAGCTCAAGCAAGTTGTGCATGGTCTTTCTCTTATCCAACACGTTGTTGTCGTTCCGTTTGTACTAAAACACCCTGAAGAATTAAATGTATCGTCTATTCCAAAGAGGTTGGTTGTGTAACTTGCATGTACTTTTTTTCGAAGTTTTTCTTTTCTTGTGAGCCAGTAGGATAAATATATGATGATGGTAATAAATAGGGTCTTTATTGAAACTGTTGTCAAATGTTTTGTTTTTTACTAACTACATAACTGTGATTTAAATTAATCATCTTTTTAATTTGTTTAAAGTCAATAAAAAGCTAGTGTGATTTAAAAACTCAGTCAACTTTAGTGCACATTTGTCCTTTTTTGATTTGTTCGAAGTCAATCATAGAAAGTAGTGGAATTTTTTAGAAGTAAAACAATTTTACAGCTATCAAACTGGTTTGTCAGTTCTTTTTACGTTTAAAAAAGTTTTTCATTTTATAGAAATTTTTTTATTAAATACTATTTAGCAATCCTACATATGTAATTATTTACGTGTATGCAATTGCAAACGTATACTTATTTAAAGAAGTGTCTGATTAAAATATATTAAGTTTTACATACCTAACTAATTATCAATTTACAGCTCTGTGCTTGTTACATTTATTGCTTTCATTCAACAGTTGCTATTCAAAAACGTCATGTTTAAATTTATGGTGCATATAATTTACACATTATAAGTATCCACAATAATTTACCATAAATGTTTGATGGATTTTTTTTGTTGATTTAATCATTTTGATTTTTTTACACGATCAAATCGACCTACCTGTATATTTCGTATTAAAAAATTAATGAAAATTATGTAAAGCCGTCGTCATAGTTTTGCTTGCCATTTCAGTTGACGATTATACCTTTTTTTGCTAGCATTTAAATTTGGTGGTTTATCATTCGGAACTAACGTATTCTGTATATATTTTTAATTTACACGAAGTGTCACACTGTAGCAACAGTGTGCTTATGTATAGTTTTAATATAATTGCGACCTGGCTTTGAGTTCGTATGCTTTCTGCATTTATTAACAAGCGGGTTTTTGCTGTTTTTGCATTTGTTAATGGAGTGTGATAGATTCGAGTTTTTTTTGTTTCGTTAAAGTGATAATTGAATATTTACTTAAAACAAACTTTTACTAAATAATTCGGCTTAGTGAGAGAATCTTATCTCATTTTGCTTCAATTGCCGCATAGAAAATTTCGAACTGAAAATCATCAATAAAGAAACAGAAAACTTTTCAAATCTTCCGAGCGAAGTGCATCGCGGTGCTGAGCTGTAGCGTAGCCTGTTATTAAGTCCTTGTTTTACGTCAGCATGACTCTCGAAGACTTCCTGAAGCGCGGGTCGCCGTCCCAGCCGTTGGAATTCAAACAGCTTCCCTTCAACCACCCCCTCTTTGTCATGTACTCATCCGGAACAACCGGGCGGCCGAAGTGCATGGTCCACTCCGCCGGGGTGATTGTTTTTTATTTTGCAATTAACTTTTTTTAGTTGGAAGCGTGGTTGAGTGGTTGAGAGCGCCGTGATTGATGGCAAGTGTGATCAACACGGTTGCAAGTTCAAAACCTACTCGCGCTATTGTTTTGTGCCCTTAGGAAAGACACTTTAGGTGCTTTTCTCTGCTTGGCAGTCTTAGCAAGCAGCTCTAAAATTTCGGTTATATTTAAAAAAAAAAACGTAACTATCACTGCGTTTCGCTTGACAATGGAAAACTCGAAACATTTACTGCTATGCAATATGCCAGGTCATAATGACACACCCGTTCTGTTTAGTTCTTATGCAGTAAAACTTTTTCTATAAACAAAGCAATTCTAGAAAAAGTGCTATATTTAGTCAAACTGGAGTTATTTATTGAAGTGGGAAATTTTGATATCCAGCAGGTTATACGAGGGTCAGTCAAAAAATAATGAGCCTCTAGTCTCTCCTGGCCATATTTGTTGCAATAAAATCAAAAGTCATACATCAAAAGAAAGCCCAGGGATAGGAGATCTCAGTTCTACTTTTCAATGTAATCTCCGCACTTTTCAATTCCAACTGTCCATCGATGAACAAGGGACACTATGCCAGCCTTGTAAAAGTCAGCAGGCTGCATTTTTAACCAGTTTCTTACAGCGTGCTTGACTTCTTGATCACTAGTGAAGTGCTGCCCCCTAACTCCTTCTTTCAATGGTCCAAAAAGATGATAGTCAGATGGTGCCAGGTCGGGTGAGTATGGGGGATGGGTTACCGTCGTCCATCCAAAAGAAGCAATCACTTCACGAGTTTTGAGACTGGTATGGGGCTTGGCGTTATCGTGTTGCAGCAAGACCTTAGACATGTCCAGGTGAGGTCGTACTCTTCTCAGTTTCGCTTTCAGTTTGCGTAAAGTGTCAATGTAAGCATCTGAGTTGATGGTAGTACCTTTAGGCATAAAATCTACCAATATCACTCCTTCAATGTCCCAAAACACAGTCGCCATAATTTTTCCAGCTGAACGTTGACTTTTGAATTTCTTGGCTCTTGGGGACGTGGGGTGACGCCATTCCATGGATGATCTTTTCGACAGAGGTTCATAGTGATGAACCCAGGTTTCATCTCCTGTCACTATACGGCTGAGAAAAGTTTTGTCACTTCTGTGACATTCAATAAGCTCCGAACAAGCTTCAAAACGGGCTTGCTTGTGAAAATCCAAAAGTTGCCTCGGAACCCATCTGGCGCAAACCTTTGCAAAGCCTAGCTCATTAACAATATTCACAGCACTTCCATGGCTAACTCCAACACGTTCAGCAATGTCATCAATAGTGATTCTGCGATCATCTCTAATCAATTTCTCAACCTTATCATTGTTTCCAGGATTGACTGCAGAAGATGGTCTTCCACTTCTTGGTCTGTCCTGGAGGCTACTCAAACTTGGATCATCTTCTTCGTGTTTAATCCTGGATACCCACTTTTTCACAGTGCTGTAGGCTAATGAAGCATCTCCATAAACATTTACCAATCTTTCGAAAATTTGTTTTGGTGGCTCCCCTTCCGAAACAAGAAATTCAATCACAGCTCTCTGCTTCTGACGGACATCCAGTGATGACGTCATTTCCAAAACACAATACCAAAAGTGGACACGTTGAAACAATTTTTTTTTACAATTTATCTTTAAAGCAGTAAATTTACTAAACACCCTTAAAATTTCTAGAAAAAATATGAAGGTTAAAGCGGTTAAAGTTAACAGGGCTCATTACTTTTTGACTGACCCTCGTATTTATATGACAGAGAATTGTGTTGGTTTTCTAAGAAAAAACATGATTGTTGTTGAAACTGATAGTGCAGGCAGTAAAGGGGATACCGAAAAAAATAGTCCAAAGTTCGAGACGTAAAGTTTTTCACTAAGTTTGTTTTTTTCATAGCACTTCTAAAAATTATATTCTATAAAGCAGGGGTGCCCAACTTCAGATCGTTCGAGATCAAATACAAAATTTCTTACAAGCTCGCGATCGACCGGTCAATGATGCGTTGCAAAAAAGCCAAAACTTTTCTTTGACTTTTTCGATACTCTACTTCATATCTTTAATGCATATTACTGCTGTCAACAGAAATAAATTATTGATAAAAATCGTTTATTATAATAATTGGTCACTTCGGTTTAATGAATAAACCAGCAAGTTAATTATGAATCAATAAAACACAAAACGAATGATACACAGTTCATTTAGTGAGATGTTTGAGTCATCATATTGTTGACCAGCTTTTCATAATCAGGAGTATATCCCGTCAAAGACAACTTCAAACAATCGGCCAAGTGGGAATTGGTTAGTACAGAACGTTGTTTAATTTTAATAGCATTCATAAATGAAAACGCGGATTAACATAAATACGTTGACCCAAAACAAAAATGGATATATTCCGCACATTTTTTCAAGTTGCTGTATTTCAAACCAACAAACCTTCATAAGTCTGGTTCGGATGCTCGAGCCTTGAGGAACACGTCTACTTTCAGTGCTAACATTTCCATTTCAAGGTCACCTCTTTCCAATGCAAATACGTCACTTACGAGTTTACGTATTTACAACGCAAATACGTATATGTTGAGAAACAGATGACACGTTTAAATCCGACTTGAATGGGTATGATACAAATTCAACTATTTCTTCTATCTTTCGAAAATCACTGAACCGATCTTTAAATTCATCTGAAATCAAATTTATTTCATGAATATATTTCTCATGGTCCCAAATACCACCAGAATGCTTTTCCAAATGGTGTTTAATGTTTGGAAAAAATTTGAACTGCTTTTCTTTTAGATCGGAGATCAGTGCAGGAATTCGAATTTTAAAGGCACTAATAGCACTGATCATTTTACTAATTGGTTTGTCCTTTCCTTGCAACTGTAGATTTAAGGCCACTAATCTACCAGTGATATCAGCCAGGAAAGCCAGGTCGCTCAGCCAATCCAAATTGTTCAACTTGGCGTCGTTATCACCTCTGTTTTGAAGAAAAACACGAATTTCCTCCAATAGATCACGGAATCTTTGAAGAAATTTGCCGCTACTTAACCACCTTACATCCGTGTGTAAAATAAGCTGCTTTCCCTCAAATTCCTGCGTGAAAAGACGTCGTTGAAGGGCTTTTGCTCTTATGGAGTTTGAAATTTTGAATGCGACATCCATTATCTCTTTTGTGTTTAGTCGCTTGCTGCATAGAACTTGCTGGTGGATTATGCAGTGGTATTGCAAAAAATCTGGAAAATCATCGTCTCTTCGGCACAAGGCAACAAAGCCGTTTACACTGCCTACCATTGACTTTGCTCCATCTGTTGTAATTGCAACCAACTTCCATAAAGGCAATCCTATTTCTGTGCAATACTTTTTAAATGAAGTGTAAATATCTGTCCCCCTCGTCCTTTCTTTCAAAGTTATAACACCAAACACTTTCTCTTTAACTGTCCAATCATTAAATACCATTCTAATGAACACAACAATTTGAGCCGCATCTCTGATATCCGTCGAGACATCAAGCTGTAATGAAAAACACTCGCATTTGGTAAAATCATTTCTAAGCTGGTCTGCCACATTTTCACTCATCTTTTCTATTCTCCTCATCACAATGTTTCTTGATAATTGTAGGTCTTTAATTGCATTTTTAATTTCACTCTTATTATGAATATTCTGAAAAAGACTATCTGAAATTCCTAGAAAACATTCCTTCAGCAATTCTCCATCTGAAAATGCCTTGCCTTTCTTTGCTAAGAAACAACTGGCTTTGAATGAAGCTAAAGTAGTTGCCTTTGACGATGTGCAAAATAGTTTTAGGCTTCTTTGCTGTCCATGTAGATTACTTTTAAGATCATTAAATTTTATCTTTCTCACTTCACTTCTGAGGGGAAAATCGTCGTTATAGTTTGCATGGCGTGTCATAAAATGTCTTTCAATATTTCCTTTTTTAGGCAAAGCAAGAGCTAAATTACAAATCAGACAGGTACAGTTGTTGTTTACCATTAGGCAGAAGTAAGCCAGCTCCCATTCTTCATTAAAGTGGTACGTTTTCATCCTCTTTACAGCACTCATTGTAAAAATTAGACTAGACTACGACTGAAATACAACAAACACACCGTAACTGAAACAATGAATTAACACTTTGTTACTGTTAGGGCTAATCGGCAAACATTCTTTCCATTTTTACTTCTAACACGTCACAAATGATATCTATCATATGTGACGATACGTCACAAATGATATTTTGGCGATCTATCACTTCATAGCTCGCGATCGACCGGTCGATCGCGATCGACTTGTTGGCCACCCCTGCTATAAAGTAAGCAATCATTGCAAAAAATGTAATGCTCTTATCTGCAATGCGCTTTAGCCCGATCGCTACAACAGCGAGATGGAAACCGATTATTATCAACTTTTTGCAACTAGAATAAAGTTAATTTGGTTGTAATTATCCGAATTATCAGACTATGCACAACCCATGTAATAATACGAAATTTTTCTCCGAATGTTGAAGCAATATTTTTTATATTGTTGCGATCAATTATTATTGGATTATTTGCAATAAAAGGGTTCTCCTAGTAGGATCAGTCGCTAAAACTTGATGTTACAGCTTGTAAAGATTGGAGGAAAGCTTGCGTTTTGAAAAAAGATAAATGCAGCAGTGAAGAATGGAAAGACCGACCGTTGTAGATGCATAGATGTGTGCCTTGCCTTGTTCGGACAATATTTGCTAATCCGCCAACATTGTAAAAAAAAACATCATGTGTAAATGCTGAAATGGTTACTAGAAAGTGACAGGAAAGTGACTTTTATAATTTACAGTGTTCTGCGATTCTTTTGTTTTTATGTGTCAACATATGTGGTCTAATATAAATTAGCGTGGCTAAAATGTTGTATGAAGCAAAAACAGAAATCTTAAGGATCCCATGCCCATCGCTTCAACTTTTTAGGATAACACGCATACAAAACAATGGTTTCGTTGCAGGCATTGTCGCAACATTTCTTTGTACGTGCGGCAAGCGACATATTTTGTATCTGAGACTCTCAAAAATGCTAAAAAATATTCAATTCGACGGTCGTTTTGTCGCTGTAAATCATATCAAGAAAGCTTTTTAGAGGAGCCGAAAGGTTTTTTTTAATTTTTGGAAAGAGGTTGAAAATTGTATGAGGAGGAGCTACAGCCTCTTAATTTTACACAGATTGGATCGATTTTCATTTCATCGGGGCTTGATATATGTTTTTTGCGGGAGTTGTGTCAAACGAACAAATTACATTCAGTTATTATGTCGTCATTTCTGTCAAAAGTAGATAAAATTTTACCTCCAAAAAAAAGACTGCTTTTTTTATGAAGTCCCTCTCACTGACTTGTTTTTTTCAACAGGGCACACTTATTCAACATATGAAAGAGCACATTCTCCATGGCAATATGCGACGAAAAGACATTATGTTTTATTACACAACTGTAAGTTTCCTATTTTACATATCCAACTTTGTTGATCTATTACGTAGACCTATAAACACATGATTTAATGATGTTATACAGAGTGCACCATAATGATGGGACACATTTTAATTGCTATTTTCTTAGATAATAAAAACGACACTGACTAGTAAATATATTTATTACATAACTGATACACAGATATTTTACGTGCAATCTAAGATTTGAGTTTCACATCCTTGAGATAGTTATCATCGCGATGAAAACATTCGAGAGCTCTATCTCATAGCACGCAAAGTATGATTTAGCATTTCAGCTACCTCTCCACAGATGCTTTCTTTTAGTTCCGTGTAATATTCAAATTTTCGATAACATGTCGTTATGTAATACAAATAGTTGGTACTTTGTGTAATTTTTGTAATCTAAAAATAGCTTTTAAAATGCGTTTCATCATCATTATGGTTCGCCCTGTATGTTACGAGAAAAGTATGGTAATTGACTTTTTCAAGTGTCGTTTTTTATTTGAGAAGTTGTTTTTGACACGATAAATGAACACGAATTTAAAAACTTGAGGTTTTGCTTTCGATCATGGTATTGATAGACACTTAGCTCGTTCTCCCACCGTTCGATGTGCCAACTTTCGTTTACGTTGCACTCTTCGATTACGATTTCGTTTACGAGCACAGAACTCTTCTCGCTTCATAACTTTGCATGATTAATCGAATTCCATTCGTCCATGCACAAACGGGGTCTCGCTCCTTCACCGAATTGCGAGTGTGGCGCCTCTGAGCAAACCGCAGACCATGTACTAACAGCGTGCCCTATATATCGGGCACCACATGGAGCACGAGGTCTGACGGTTTTGGATGACGAAACTCGATGCTGGCTTAATTGACATCACTACCAGCATCTGATTCAGGCAGTGCAGCATTCTGGGGTAGTAAAAGGATAAACCCTCGGCCCCAGTCCTGTTTGTGTCTGACCTGGAGTGAATACCCACCAAACGACGACGACGATTAGTCGAATCGCAACTTTTTCATGCAGCCACTTTCGAATCGCAAGACATCTTTCGTCTCGTGCCAGACTGTCCTCTCGACTCTCTGCGCCTAGCCACCTTTGGTTATTCCGTCTCCGTTCTGAACCTTTTGTGCCCGTCCGTGATCAGTTGCTTCATTACTACTCCCCCGTGGAACCGTCCGTGATCAGTTGCTTCATTGCTACTCCCCCGTGGAACCGTCCGTGATCAGTTGCTTCATTACTACTCCCCCGTGGACCCGGTCCTTCGAATAAGTCTGGTAAATCAATCACCACCACAAAGACACTTAGATAATTTCTGTTCCTTTTGTTTCGCTTCCAAATTCTTTAATTTTAGCACGTGCAGGTAGTGTATACTTGAGCATGTTTCTGAAATCGCTTTATTTAAACATGAGTGACGCATTTGACGTCACATTTGGTTCCATGTTACGACCTTCATACAATCAATTATTATTGTTAGATCTTAAAAATGCAATGCTGCTAATTTTGTTTCAACTTATGTTATTTGCTTGGTTATGCATAGACTGGGTGGATGATGTGGAATTGGCTTGTTGGAGCTTTAACATCGGGTGGCGCAATTGTGCTATATGACGGTTCCCCGTTTCATCCTAATTCTACTGTAGTCTTCGATCTGGTGGACAGCCTGGGGTGAGTACGACAGCGCTGTTATCCGCAGTAAATTGTAAAAAATGAATTTTTTTAAAGTGTGTTAAAAAACAAAGAAATCCATGATATTGCCCACACGTCAAATGCATCGCTTGACGAAAAAACTTGCCAGCAGTGACACCACTTTGCGGAAGCAATTTCCTTACTTAATATTCCATCGCCGAGTGCACTTTGCAGCGGATCGTTCGACTTTGTTTCATTGTTTCATTGTCGAAAGCCAGTGTAATTTCAAAAAAACTTTCTTCGAAAAAAATGCCGCATTGCACGAATGTTTGGTGCACGCTATTGCGCATGCGCACGGCATCCCTTGAACTCAATGCTTAAGGCGGTTTTCTTTTATTTTCACCCTTTAGCAGTGACAGTTTTTTCATGCAAAACATGTGGTGCGGGCCCGCGTGATGCCGAATCGTGCGCTTGTAATGTCGGTAACGCTTTTTACAGTTACATTAAGGATCCTTGTTTGCTTAGAATTTCCATTCTCGGCACCAGCGCCAAGTGCCTCGATCTGATGCAAGCGAAAGGATTAAAACCGCGCGAAACTCACAAGCTCGATCGACTCCACACGCTCCTGTCTACCGGATCTCCGTTGACTCCTACCCAATACGATTACGTATACAAGCACGTGAAAGCGGACGTCTTGCTCGGCTCTATCACCGGTATTGTGACGCAAATACGATGGTTTGATTGTTGTTTGAAGATTATTAATGGAAACTTTTTGGATTTTGCTGATCTAATTGCTATTCGGCTTTGAAGCAGCTGTGTCATCAATGATCGTTGTTTAAAGTTACACAAATGACCTTATGAAAATATTAAAGGATTTTATGAAAATAAAAAATATTGTACACCAGAAATGATATTAGTAACATTCCTCCGAGCCGCAAGTGATTTCCTACCTACTTTTCCTTAATAATTCAAAATTTATGTTTGAAGAAATTAGATGAACAGTCAAAGCAATTTTCAGGTGGTACAGACATAATTTCTTGCTTCATGGGGCAAAACCCTAGCGTCCCCGTTCATCGTGGAGAATTGCAGTCGGCGAACCTTGGCATGGCGATGAGTTGCTACGAAGAGGACGATCTTGGTTGCGGAAAGCCGGTGTTCGACCGCCCAGGGGAGCTCGTTTGTACAAAGCCATTTCCTTGCATGCCTGTTTATTTCTGGAATGATGATGGTGGCATTCTTTATAAGAAAGCGTATTTTTCCAAATTTCCCGGTAACATTTTTGTTTCTAAAAAAAAATTTTTTCAAAGTTTTTACTTAATGATTTTTTCTAATTATTATTAATTGATATATAGGGATGTTAATTAATTTTTTTTCAAAATTTGAATATTGCTCCCGAATCGCTCAGTTATTTGTAAAAAGTTAAATTTCTGTTCTTTTTGAGGATGGATTCAACAAAACAAGATTGAAAAGCATTGATTTACCGTGCCAAGAAACGTCAAATGCTCAAATGCTCACTTAGGGTGGTCAGTTTCCCTTTTTTTCCCTATCACTTGATTTATAGAGAACAAATCAGCATCAAAATACGATGCAAAAATTTTTTTTTTATTTTGTCATCTTTATATTGTTCCGTAAAAGCAAGAGACATACGAATTTTGTGTCGTGAGAGGGAGAGGCATACGAATTTTATGCCGTGAGAAGGAGAGGCATACGAATTTTGTGCCGTGAGAAGGAGAGGCATACGAATTTTGTGCCGTGAGAGGGAGAGGCATGCGAATTTTCTGTCGGAAGAGGGAGAGGCATTATCTAAAAAATGCCTCTCCCGCTCCTCTCCTAACTCTAACCCTATAAGCTTCTCAATTATTCCAAGAAAAAGGGATTCGTTGATAACCATTCTTTTTTTTCTTGTTGATGAGACAATAGCATTTGATGAATTGTTATTATCGCTTGAACCTTGATTAGACATTGTGAAAACATTAAATTATTTATATTAAAAAACACAGTTTTTTATACCGAAAAATGCTTTTTTAATTATACCAAATTTTTAATTACATTTATTTTTTGTTTCTTTATTGTCATAAATTCTTAATTCTAGATAATGTCTCTGTGGTTCTGTATAGATTGATAAAAAACCGTTACCTTAGGTGCTGTATTTTTTGAGATATAAAGAATTAGTGTTTTTTTCTCCACCCTCCCCCCAAAAAAACTTTTATTGCTCTCCCGGAGTTAAAGATGACAAAATTTGGTAAAAAATCATAAAGTCAACCGATTTAGGTAAAAAAACTCTTATTGCTCCTTTCACTTTCTGCAAACAGGAGTCTGGTCACACGGCGACTTCTGCATTGAGAAAGAAGACACTCACGGATTCATCATGCTTGGCAGAAGTGACGCAACGCTTAATCCTAACGGTGTTCGTTTCGGATCTTCAGAGTTGTACACCATCAGTAAGTCGGTTTGTTCTCTTTATGTGATGCAGTGTATCCTGAATTTAACCGATAAGAAACTGCTCGAAATTCTCAGCATCAGTGAGCTTGTCAGTTAAATCGTTTGGGTGCAGACGTTTTAACAGCCATTACTCGTATTTCTAAACGCTCTTTAGGGTTTGTTATCATTCGAACCAGCTTGCATTGCAAGAAAACTGAATGCCTCGCGCTTAAGAGTTCGATGTTTTTTAGTCGAAAGCGAATTTCGCAAGGAAATCAGCGACTCCCTAGCAGTGGCTCAACGACCCAGCCTGAGTGGGAAGAGTTGCGACCGAAACACGAATGAACGAGTCGTCCTCTTCGTGAAGATGATGCCTGGCGTCGAGTTCAACCAGCAACTAGAGGTTGCCATCCGAAGGAAAATCAGATCCCTTCTCTCTCCTCGTCACGTGCCGGAAGTGATTTTGGAAACTGAAGATATACCGGTGAGTTTCAATGCTTGCGAAAAACTTTGAGACAGTTGAATAGAATGTTGTAATTGCAATGGTTTAGAATTTTTTATTTGTTAGAAAATTTACCTTTTCTTGCTTATTTATAAGAAAGTCTTATCTCATCTCAGTCTGCCGCTGGTTGTTCAAAGAAAGAAAAAGCAGCATTAAGTTCAAAAGAAAACTGTTGTCGAACCAAATTTTTTACTCAAATTTCTTGATCGCATCAGCTCTCTTTAATTTTAGCTTTTTAAAAACAAGTTAATTTCTACAATTTTGTTTCTCGCCGCGAAATGGCACCGAATTTTCGATGAACAACAATTGAGGTCGCCTCTGATCCGCCGATTGTTTCCTTAGTACACAATCAGCGGCAAGAAGGTGGAGATCGCGGTGACGAAGATTTTGGCCGGGATTCAAATCGAACATCGTGGCGCGTTTCGAAACCCGGAGTCGCTCGATTTCTTCGCCGACATCTCCGCTTTGAAATGCTATTGACCTGCAGTGCTCGCTGCTTGATGACGAGCACGCGTAGTTGCGCTTTGCCGTGTAGTTGTTTTTGGCTCGACTGTGCTGTGTTTATTTATTGGTGTTTCTTTTTTGTTCATGCAACGCCTCTTAAACGATTCTTAATAAGTTTTGTTTTTAATTAGCAAACTAGAAATTTATAATTACCTTTCATTTGCCTTTTGTTGCAGCCGATCAAAATTGTCTTCTTTATTGATTTACTTTGTTCGTCAACATATTTTGTTAAGGAGGTGCCTATGTTTCGTGCGTTTCATAATATTTTTAGTTGATTTGCAGAAGATGGTTGTACGTTGTGTTTGTATTTGTTTATTGTTTCAGTGTAATCAACGTTTTATAAAAGGAATTTTTATGTGATTGCAGCTTAAGCAAGGCATTGTGCTTGTTTTTAGTGTACACAAGCAATTGTATATATGTACAGTTTTAACAGTTTTACCAAATGTACACAAAATGTGGAGTTTTGTGTATCACGGTGATTAGTTGTTTGTTTTACCTCAGAGCGATCTCAGCTTCCATCCTTTTTAGCTTTTATTTGATGTTTTTCAGATAGACTCGACACAAACTTACTTTTTTATGGTTACTTGCACTTTAACACTCGCTTCTACCTTCGTTCGTGATCATTTCACTATTTTACTAATTTTATTCGTTTGCAAAATTTTACCGTCGAAGACTTATTGATGTGTTTACGATCATCAAATAAAAAGTTATAATTTGCCTCATTTAGATTTTCGAGCACGATATTGCATGAAACTTTTGTTGGTTTGCTCACCAAGCATTAATCTTTGAATTATTCTGGATGCTCTTTCGGTTTGATGATATTACTGGTAGAGGATTCAGAATAATTAAGATAATAACGCTTTAATCTTAACCTTAAAATTTTTGCTTCTGAACTCGTGTAGCTTTTTGCTAAATCTTTTCTAAATTTTTTATTGCTTACAAAGAATTGTTGGAAAAAATCAATTCTTTATATTGTTTCTAAGCTTCTGTAAATATTGTAGGTTACTCAGTTGCGTTGCGAATAATTAAAATAAAGTTGTTATCAAAACATTGCTGTAAATTGCCCTGCTGCTTAACTCGTGTACGTAAGTGGCCTTAAGTTTGATATAAGTGTAGTTGGACCAATGTAGAAATTTTGCTTAAAGCGAATTTTCTGCTAATCGTAGTATATTTTCGTTGATTTGCAGAAAATGGTTGTACGACTGGGTTCGTGTTTTTTCAATACCATTTGATAACCGATCTTGTTAGTTTGCTTGACGTTGTTACGCGCAGGTTCAAGAGCTATCAATACAGTTAGCTAAATATTAATGGCCGTTGGATACATCTTTTTTCTATGAGCTGTATCCACCAAAAGCTTTTCTAATTTATGCAAATGATTTATTAAACATCTTAATGCAATCATGCGCCACCTTTGTTTTACTTTAAAAAAAAACTTTTAAAGAAATAATCTTTTTGTTAACTATGTCTAAATTCAGTGATCACATTTAGCCGGTTCGAACGAACCTGTTCTTAACATATCGTCTCAACAAATCCGAAAACTAATTGCTCAAATTGAAATAATTAGGTATGCAAAAGTGATACTAAATAACAAAAATTCTCAATCTGACTCTGGAAAAAACCGGTTAACTTTTTCGAATCACACTACTAAATATCTTGTTACTTCACTTATAGTATGGGGCTTTCCCGCTTTAAACGGGGTGGTCCGAATTTTTCGCTTTTGCTTGCTACGTTTTTTGAATTGAAAAAACAAATTGGAAGCACTTTTGGAATTTTTTAACAGAAAAACCGAATCCTACCTCTGCTTAAAACAAATTGATAGTAATACAGTAACTAATATGCATAATTTTTTATACGCTAGTAAGTGTCAGGCTTATCTTTTTTTTCTTTGTGGGCCTATGCAATGTTAATTGATGTTCGTAAATCTTCGAGTTAATTTGTTAACCTTTTTGTCATTTTTCTTGGCAGAAACATAAGTCTCATTATTTTGTAGCACAAACATAAGCATCGAATTAAGATTCCAGGGGTGAGTTAATTTAAACAAATAGGGCAAGCATACTCTTTATAGCCCGCCTATCTCCTTTTAGGTTACCGACGTTTAAACCGCCTTCTTACGGTGCTTCAGAAACCGCGGCTAACTTTGATTGGATACGGTATCTTATTAAGTTTAGATAATTCCTATGATTTCTTTTTAAATCTGAACATGCTTGTTCCGGCCAGTAGTTAACTTTTATCACCCTCAAACAAGGCCGAAGCTATAGATATGTAAGACGATGCAACTACAAAGAGCCTCGCCCGACACTCCCATTAAAAACAACTCATTTCCCAATTTCTATTAATTGATTAATTTTATGTTTCTCGCCAATTTATAAAACAAAAAACCTACTTGTTAATAAAGGAATTAATAGCTTCGGCCACTAATGCCAAAGTTGCCGTTTAATTTGGTTGGGTCGCGGGCAATTGTAGCTGTTTAAAATTTATCTTATTTTTGTTGTTGTGCTTTGACTGATTTTTTATTGCGTCATTGGCAGTGATTGGATTTAGGGGGTTCGCGAGAACAGGTTCTTGGAAATTCAGCACGTTCAGCGAACCCACTCTCAACATATCGTTATCGATGTACCTTTATATTGCTGTATAGTGGGAAACCTGTTGTTACTAAGTTCTATGCAAAAGAAAACCTGTTTTTAAAATTTTAAATCCCAACATTGGTCATAGGTCCGTGTTTCTCGTAGAACAGTACGGAGTTAAAAGCATGGTACAGTTTCAAGATAATTTAGGTGGCAATAGAGGCCCGTAAAATTGAGCATCGGCTCTGCCCTCATACTATCGCTGGTTTATAAACGAGTGTATTCTTTTAGCCAATTTTGATAAATTGACACACAAATAATTTGCTACCGAAGCAGTTTAAAGAGAAAGAACCAATGATATGTGTTATTTTAAATCAGGAGTGCCCAACCTTTTACTCGTCGCGAGCCAAATATTCGTCCGTAAGTTTACCTTGGGCACTGCGGCCCAAGGTAAGTCGCTGCAGTAATCAAAGTGATGTTCTCATGCAAGTTTGTTCAAAATTTTACGTTAAAGTTAAAGGGATGACTTTTTTTTTGGTCTTTTTTGGTCACATTGATTTTAACGTTTATTTTAAATCAACTTTTATGAAAAATATAATTTGAAGTTTTGAACCGTAATTTAGTTGAAGACGAAGAAAGGAACATCACTCTCTACATGTTGTTTTTCTAAACAAAGCAAAGAACCTCTTACTGATATAAAAATAATCGCATTCCAAATTATCTGTGCACTATTGGATTGGTTTAGAGCAGTGGTTTAAAAACTTTTTCCGCCTGCTGCACATTTTGGGACTTTTTCGAAATTCGCACCGCACTCTGACCAGATTTTTTGATTTCCATCTCCAAAACAGGTGTTCTCTGAATAAACAGTCTTCACTCAGAATCAGGCTCTGATTTGTTAATTTTCGTCTCCAAAATCAGGTGTTCTTCTTAAAAAAAAAGAAGGCTTTCACTCTGATTCAGGCTTTACTTTGTCGATTAAATGTTTGCTAAACGCAGTTGAACATCGCTGGACTAAAGTTTTTCAAAAAGTTTTGCGGCACACAGGTTGAGAAGCATTGGTTTAGAGACACTGCGATAATTCAAAGTGAATCAGCATCTGATTAAAAATTTCTTGGTGGGCCGCGGGTTAGGCAGCCTTGTTTTAAATCAACAATTGATTGTAGGATAGCCACAAAGCGGTGTATGAGACATTTTTAAAAATCGAGGAAAACGTGATCAACTTGTAGATCCCCCAATTTGCCTACTGGCATATGGGCCACACTGACAAAAGCAAGAAAAATTTAAAAACTACATTCGTGTGAGCGCGGTATGCTACTATGTACCAGAGATGATCACGAGCGGATCCAGGATCAAATACAGATCACGACCCAAGAATTATTAACAATAACAGGATCGGAATATATCTCTTTTTTAAAATTTACTGGATCCGGATCTTTTTTCTCGATTGATCACTTTAATCACGGGCCACTCTGTTGGAGTGGTTGTGACGTCACACAAAAAGGGCTGCAATTAAAGCAAACGGGTTCCTCTAATCTTGCATTGCGGTTTGTAGTAACGTTTTATTAAGCCTAAACTCTTTGCTAAGCTCATAAAACTAAGTCATTTTTATTTTCTTAACATTTTCGTAAATATTTTAATAACTTCCACATGCTAACATTTAAATTAAATCATAGCTTATGGTAATTTGTTTCTATCCAATAAAAATGATTATTGCTAAAGTTCAATCACCAAAATTTAAAAGAATACTATAATCGGATACCATAAAACAAAATTTCATTTTAAAAGTTTTATGAGGAACAAAATATTGTATTGCTTCATTAATCCACATGTCCCCTAACTTATATTTCACTTCATATTATACTGTTTGAAATTATACGTTTTATTTTTTTAGGATTAATACATTATTCCAGATATATCATATATAATAGGCAACATTTATTGAGTAAAAAAAAAAACTTGTTTTGCAAAACTAACTCAAGTAAACAAAGTAAACGTACAAAAACGTCTTTTTCTACGCTTTTTATTAGCCGTGACGATTCTCAAAAGCGCACACGAGCACACGCACTTCCTAGAAACAAGACGAAGCGGTTCGAGTAAATAATATGCCGTTGACGTGTCAATCAATCAACCTTTTATTTTTTTTGTCCAGTACGCAGCAGATCTTCATATTAAAATTCACACATGTGGTCGAAAAAAAAGGAATCAATGACAAAACGATATACGTTGAAACATGCGCCAATAAAAGGTTACCAAAGTAATTATTCAAAAATGGATGGTCGCTGACCCTTAACATCCACGCTTAAACACACAAAATATACACAAAACAAGCAGTAAATAATCATAAACAAAAAAACAAAACATGAAAGTAATGCTAATCGAATATACGTAGAAATGAAGCAATATGCCATGATGTGATCTTGCTATGTTTGTGTATATTGCTTATTATTTATTACAAATTTTTTTAACCAATTTTTAAAAAATTTATTCAATTGTAATCGCAAATAAATTACATTTTTAATAATATAAAACTTAAAGGGCTTTTTTTTACAGTTATAGCGCAAATTGTAGTTTAATTGTTTTTAATTTATAAACTTCTTACCGCTAGGAGTGCAAAAACATTTTTTGCGCTACTAGCGGCAAAAATACCCGTAGGTAAAAAGAGAAAAAACCGCAAAAAAGTAATTAAAGCTAAAGTTCTTGAATAAAATCAAAATCTCAAATTAAAGCTATGATATTTTCTGTTTAAAAAGAAGTTGTTGGACGATGACTTGTGCAGACTTATTGCAGTATATCTATGCATTTGTGTTGTAAAAGGTTGTAAAAAGTAATTTTTTTCTCGTTTATTGTTTACTACCGCCATTAACATGGCTTATGGAAAAGTTGTTAGTCGATTGAAGTTAGAAAAAGAGGTCATGCATATCCTGTAAATCAATTGCAACATTTTTTGCGCAGGTGAAAAGATGCTTTTTCAAATACCCTAATCATAATATGTAAAAAGTTAATTTACCAATTGTCTTTATTATAATTGATAAACTAGGCCAATTTTAAATTCTACCTATTGGCTTATTCTGTTTGCAAAATTTTTTCATTTATAAGTGCTTTTGTTAGGTCCCAACATACAATGTCCTTACTGAGTATTTTATTTTGATTATAAGACAATATGTAAAATATGGTAGTTGCTTTGCCAATTAACATGTTACTGCAAATGTAATGGTTGTAATTTTGTAATGCATTTTGTGCAATCAAAATTTGGGTCTCTTAAAGAAGTCACCATAAAGCAATTTTTTGGTGTAACTAACCCAGATTTCCTCTGTGGTTAGTGCTACCGCTTCAAAGGATTCTTTTTCACTTGTTTTCTTTTTTATTTTATCCTGGTGCTGAAGGGGGATTCTGGGTTAGTTTCATAAAAAAAATTTCCTATGGTGATTTTTTGAAGAAACCCAAAAATTCTTATATCTCTTCGAGAAGTCACTGTAAGCAATTTTTTTTGATAAAACTAACCAGGAACCCTCTTATAACGCCTTGAGGAAATAAAAAAACAAGAAGAAAAGGATCTCTAAGAAGCTACAGTAACTATGGGGGGATTCTGGGTTAGTTTCAAAAACAGAAATCGCTCATGGTTGCTTCTTGAAGAGACCCAATATTTTAACTTGATTAAGTATGATTATTTGTTCACTGATTTAGTGCTTACTGTAAAGATGCCATTGTAGT
This sequence comes from Diplosoma virens, assembly GCA_963680785.1. Lineage (NCBI taxonomy): Eukaryota > Metazoa > Chordata > Ascidiacea > Aplousobranchia > Didemnidae > Diplosoma > Diplosoma virens. Next base: position 26,675,706 of record OY796894.1, read on the forward strand.
AATAAGCATTGAAACATTAAGTTACTAGTAATGTAATTTAAATGTAAAAAGTCAGAACTTAAATACATCAGGCAGTACATGAAAATTTTGGGTTGCTTAAAGAAGCAACTATGAGTGGTTTTTATTACTGAGACTAACCTGGAATCCCCTTTGATTAATATTGCTTTTTGAAGATTTTTGAAAGAACCTGAGTTTAGTTGATATTGATTGTGTTTTAAATTTTGGATAATCTCCAAAGTCTGCAAGGTTAGTAATTGCAAACAATCAATGAAACTTGAAAGATTAGCTAACAATTTAGTTTCAGATAAGACTAGCTTTAATTATTTTTGATTGTATAATACAGTAATAGTTAAAATAAACATTGAACAAAATTTTTAAACTGTTGCTTGTCAAAAATAATAGCTGTAGCAAAAACCTTAAAAATTAAAAAACTTTATTAGAATTAAAATTGCAACTATTTTTAAAATTTGTCTTTAACTACCATGTTAAGTTCATACAAGTATTTTCTTTTAATGGTTAAAAATTTAAACATTTTAGAAGCAGAAAATTATTAGTTTGATTTTTTATTAAAATCTTTTATTTACCTATAAATTTTTTAGTTTTGCTGCTTCTTCATTAAATCAATCTTCTTCTCCTTTCAGCCTTTCCATTTAGTCAGGGGTGGCCACAGCGTATCATCTTTCTTCAAAGCATCCTGTTTTCAACATCCGTCTCCTTCACACCAACTTCCCCCATATCTTCTGTCACTACATCTAAAAATCTTCTCCTTGGTCTCCCTCTTCTCTTTCCTGGTAACTCCATTTCCATTATCTTTCTTCCTACATACTCTTGGTCTCTCTTCATGACATGTCCATACCACATCAGCCTGCCCTCCCTCATCTTCATTCCTAACTGTTTTACCTTAACAGTACTCCTGATGTACTCGTTTCTAATCTTATCTTTTCTCATCACTCTCATAGCAAACCTCAACATTTTCATCTCTGCAACTTCCATCTCTTCTACTTGTTTCTTTGTGACTGCCACTGTCTCAAGTCCATACACCATTGCTGGCCTTACCACTGAACTGCACACTTTTCCTTTTACTCTAGCTGGTAAACTCCTGTCACAGATTATTCCCGATACTCTTCTTGAATTTTATTTTGATTATTTTTATTTTATTTTGATCTTCATTTTGATCTTCGTTAAATCAATGACTGCTCTAAAAATATTTTTAGCTTTTAAGCTGAAAAATTTACAATCTCTGTCTCATTTGTATATTGATTACTAAATCTAATATGTTGTATCAAAAATAAACATAAATTTATGATTTAGACCTACACAGCATACAAAGAAAAAGTTTAGTGTAAGATAATATTTTAAAATTTGTTTTATACCTTTACAAACTATTTTTTTGCTTGCTAATTAAACAGAACACAAATATTTAAAAAAACATTTTATTAAAATAATCCCAACAGATTGTTTCACCTGTGCAACTCATCTCAGGACACAACATCTTATTTAAATAGAACATTCTATTTCAACAAGATATTGTGTCTCTGATGAGCTACACAGGCAAAACAGTCTGTTGAGACTATGTTTTTTTAAATATTTGTGTTCTGTTTAATTGGAATAATCAGTCTGACTATTGAAGTCATTGAGCACTTTTCTGAAGAGCACCAACGATTTGTAGTTGTTTTTTGCTTGCTACATATTCATTTATGCCATATAATTTGTAGATGAGATTTTTGTAATTTCCACAAATAATAACATTGTTGTTTTAGATTTTTAAATATTGATGTGATATGATACTTGGCTATGTTGCAAAAAGATTGTTAACCGCCAGTGTGTTCTACAACATTAATCCTGGTGTATTTCCAGTATTGCAGAAAACAATTCAGCTATCGTGTGAAAATAATATTACCTCAATTTTTGGAAAAATACAAGCAAAAACTTTGACATTTTCCCACATGCCTGCAGTTAATCCATTAAAGTTTCTTGGGCAAAAAGAAGCGCAAGATATAGACAATGAGTTGTTTAATGATTACGGCTTCAGTGTCGACCAATTAATGGAACTTGCTGGACTCAGCTGTGCTCATGCTATTTTTAAAGCTTATCCTTTGACTTCGCAAAATTCAAATGCCAATGTGCTTATAATATGTGGTCCTGGTAACAATGGTGGTGATGGTTTAGTTTGTGCTCGCCATTTGTCTTTGTTTGGTTATACTCCGACGATTCTTTATCCTAAACGTACCAATCGACCATTGTTTAATAACCTGGTCAGGCAGTGCGATAAAATGGGAATTCGTTTTATATCAGAAATGCCAAAAGAGGATGAAATCGAATCTACTTACAGTTGTATTGTTGATGCAATATTCGGGTTTAGTTTCAAATCTGGATCCGGCATTCGGCCGCCATTTGATACGATAATGAACATTCTTACCAAAGTAAAAGAAACACCTATTTGCAGCGTTGACATACCCTCTGGATGGGATGTTGAAAAAGGTGATGCTGAAGATAAGTTTATCAAACCAGATTGTTTAGTGTCTTTGACCGCGCCTAAGCGTTGCGCTGCTTTTTTTCAAGGCCGTTATCATTTTCTTGGTGGAAGATTCGTCCCCAAAGAACTTGAAGAAAAATATCAGTTAAATCTTCCTAAATACCCAGGCGCGGATTGTGTGTTACAGTTATGACCTTCAGAACGCAAAAGCGAACAATGAAGAGCAAATCATTTCATTTGAAGAGCTTGGCAATTCTGCAGAAAAAACATATTTTTACGTGTAAATTCAATCATCAACTGAGCAATATTGATTTATTTAGATTTATTGATAACAAAAAATGATTTAAAATCAACATTTGCTCGTGATACTTAATGGAATGTGGGTGTCATTCAGTACCGACAATTGTACGAATAATTATTCATAGCCAATGCAAACATCGTATACTTTTTTGCGTTTTTTCAATTTTAACTGCTATAAATTAGTTGAAAGTGGGATCATTATTTAATGTTTGTTTTGACTGGATGCGATTTCTTGTATGTAATCCTGTTTCAGTAACTTTTTATTAAAACTTAAGTATTCTAAGTGTTTTAAATTGAACAATAAAGTCATTTGATTTCTTCAATGATCTTATTGAAATTTTATAGTTATTTTTCTTGGCAAACTTTGAATCATTTAACTGATAAGCACTACAAAAGCTGTGTCAATTTTTTAATACGGTGATTTAATGTCTGCAGCGCAGTTATGACGTTGTGGTTTAAGAGTTTGTTCTGATAGCAATTAGGTCAGGTTTCGAATCCCGGCATGATTGAGTAAACTGCTGAAGTCTTGAGAATCGTGTTGTTTTGAACGTATATTACATGATTTGAACAAGTGGTTTGTAGTACAGAATTTGAATATAGCCAGCAAAAACACATCTCTAAGCTTTTCGTATGACACTCGCCAGGAGATAAACGTCGGTATAAAGGAAAAAATTTCAATTGATTGTATAATAAATTAAAAGCTGAACGAAGATGATTGGATGTGTGGATTTTTTTATCACTGTAATTTTTGGGCGCATATAGGATTATCTAAAAAGTGTTGACCAATCGCGGATTCACTAAACATGACTGGGGTTGAAGATTTACAAAAACGAGTGGAGGTGTTGCGGGAGTTAAGAATTTGACCAGTTCGAATAAATTTTGGCACGTCTTTACCAATTCTGTCCTGTAATCATTGAGATGTGCGGCCTACGTACCGACTGTCACAGTGGCACGAAAAATTATAAACTAAATTGCTTAAAAGCGAAGCAGGCAACACGTTTTTTTGATGGCAGGAAGAAGGAAAGCAGAAGAGGGTAAATCAAACTAATTACTCGAGTAAAACTATCGGAATTTTGAATGTAGTTAGCAGAATATAAGAGTAGAACAGGGTCCATTAGGACCTATAAAAAAGATTTGTTATTACGACAGATTCTATCCATGACTGGCTCAGCTTAGCACTCTTTAGCAGTGGCTTACGTCTATTCTTGACCCCGTCCTACTCTTATATTCTGCTAACTGCATTCAAGATTCCTTTGCTTAAGTAATTAGACAGTTTGATTTACCCCCGTCTGCTTTTCTTTGCTATTTTAATTTATCCAATCTTTTCACTAATGCTTCCCTGGAAGAGACTATTGGTATTTGTTCTGATTCTTCTGCGTGAAGTTTTTATTGAACTCAAGCAAACAGTAACTAAATCTGTTGAATTCAGTTTTAACAACGTCATGTACCGACAAATAGATAATGTAGCTATGAGCTTCCACTTTGATCCTACGTCTGCCAACATTTTTGCCGGTTGTTATGAATCTTTATTGTTTGGGAAGAGTGAAGAAATCATCGATGTACCAGCGCTACGTGGACGATACTTTTGCTGTTTTTGATAGCGAAAATGATTTCAATGAATTTCTTCATCTACGACTATGTAGGCTACATAGCCATACCTGCCAGGGGGTAGGGGGAGCAAAATCAGAAATTTTAGGGCAGCGACAAGGGATTATTTGGGCATAACAAATTTTTTGTTAAACGAAAATTAACACTTATAATGCAGAAAAAAGTTTCAAGATTTAAGGTGAAGAACTTTTTTTTAGAGATCACAATGACTTTATGATGAAAATTGAAAAATCAGAGACAGAAACAAAATGAAGACTTTTTTTTGGTTTTCACCCAAAATTCTGGACAGAATTTTTTTTTGATTTCATAAAATACTAAAAAATGAAGGTAGGAGGAAACGTCACAAAATTTGGGCAAAACCGAATTATCCACAAATTTTTTCAGCTGTACGCTATGATTATGTATTTTTCTAACATTGCAGCCGCGTTTACAAGCTTGCTTCACAATCTTTTGTAGAGTACTTTGTCTAGCAGTAATAGTTTTGATTTTTTTATAGATTACTGTTGCGATTTAATGAAGACTCACGGGCTGCTTTCGTCTTTTTCCGTCTAAAAAACACTTTCTAAATTATTGCAATTTTGGATTTTTTTGATTATTATAAAAATTATTGTAATTTTGAATAAGTATAGAAAATTTTGATACTGGTTAAGTATGCAGTTTATTAACAAACTCCTTGTTAAATATGCGGTCTGCCATCTGTGAAAATGCCTGCTGACTGACTTCTAGTTAAGAATGCGTTCTACGATTCATCAAATCTGGTAATTGGTTTTAAAATTCAAAACTCTTACCTAATTAGAATTCAATTGTAGAATGCATACTCAACCAGATGGTAAACCACATATGCCAGGTAGACTACGGTACATATTTAACCAGTATCGAAACTTTAATACAAAAAAAGTATATTTAAAAAGTTTCACTCGTTGCTTAACATTTTCTTGGTAAACAAAAAATCTAATCCAATTTTTAATTTTTTTAATTTATACACAAAATTATAAAGCTACAATTATTTTCAAATCATGCAAGTTTATTGATATAAAAAAAATTAAAATTTTTTAAAAATTTTTTTATTTTTAAATACCTATTGAAAAAACTCGACAATATAATGTTGAAATAATCACAACAAAAGAACGTTTTTTAAAACCTTCAAACATGAAAACAACAAATTTTAATGTTTCAAATACTGCATATCAGAAACTATATTTCCACCTTAAAATAGAAGAATTCTTTGTATCAAATCAGCCGACTGATATCAGTTACATCAGTGCTTTTTCAACTACTGTAATTGTGGCAGAAAAAAATCCTATTTTGGATAAAAAGAAAAAATGCCGCGGCAACACATTACGTATTTGATGCACGGAATAAAAGATCCTTTTAAAGCAACTTTTAACTGAATTTGGATGAGCTGTTTAACGCAGTTTCGCCGGACACAAAATGTCATGTTAATTATAATTTCATTAGAAATTTCAAAATATTTTCAAAAATTAGTTAAAATAACAAGTTTATGATTAAAACACGATAAACTTTTCCTACCAAAGAAAGCCTCTACGAAATTATACCAAAACTATATACTATTATAAAAAACTTAAATGAAACTAACTTCCCGACCGATATTAATGCAATGTCAGACGTCATTTTGAAGCAAATTTTATACACATCAAAATTCCGTTTTCATTGTATGACAACACCATAATCACTTTTAAAGTAATTGGCCTTGTTTGACATCTACTCAATACAGTGGCGTACGCAGAAATTTGTAAAGGAGGGGGTTTTGGAGCCGAAAATGTGATTGCTCTCAGTAGTCCTGGTAATGGGTAAAAACTTCCAAAATTAGGCCTACATTCAAAAATAAAGTGTTTTGGTTTTAAGAACATCTTGCAGTAGCATGAATTTCTTTTTACCAAACCGTAAAACTAACTATTGAAAAGGTATGTGCGAGTAATTCAATCATGACAAGAAACTTTTCAAATTAAAAGCAACTCCTGTAAATGATGAGAACAATAGGTGGAAAATCAAACGAACAAAAAAATAACCTTACTTAACAAATATTTAAAATTTTTTTAAAGGCTTATATTCAAACGCCTGTTTTTTTCACTTAATCTGTTAATTACATCATCAGGGCAAGGCACGCGTGTGGCTCCTATAAATGTTTAGTAATGCAGATCCATTCATTCGAGTGGTAGGCCTACCACTTGTGTTTCGTAAGCACGTTTTTAGTCTGCGTAATGTGGAAAGCTTTACAATTGTTCACTAGTGCATGTTATCACTGGAAGAGTTAACAAAATGGTCATCAATGTAAATATGTTCGGAACAGCATCGGAAGTGCATTCCTTGATGCTGCTCAACGCATCAGTTGGTCTTTCTGCTGCGTTCAACCGAAAAAGTTTCCTGTAACATAATATCAGTTCAGGCACTAATTCTCCCCAGGATTTCGTTAAATCATTTTCGTAAAATTTTTCCAAAACTTGAATACTTTTAATTTGTTGAGGAGTTGGTGCACTAGTTTGATCAGCAGAAATTAAACACTGAAATTCACCAATAATCGATTTGTGGGCTGTAAATCTTGCTTTGAGAGTGACAATAAAGTTATCAAGAAATAGAATAAAAATCCCTAGTCTAAAATGTTCTTCATCTGTTACAGCAGCAATATTGCATCGATTGGTCTATCTTCAAGAGGGCATGGTATTTTCAAAATAAAATCTTCGGCTTTGGCCGTTTCTTACGCAAAAATATAGAGCTGGGGAAATTCATATTCGGTTTTTTCTCTAAGACACTTCAACTCATTTGCAATATCCTGTGCAATGTTGACGGCCTCAAGAAGGTTTATCGACTTTTTTTGCTTAACTTTACACAAAACAACGCTGTATCCAAAAACGTATTTTAAAACTAAGAGAGCAATGCAAAATTCACTTTGCGTAATTGTCGATAGCAACTGCAGAGCTCGTGATGAGGTTTCTCTGTCTGGCCATGCTGAAATTTCTGCCAAAGCTTCTACAACGGTAAATTGTAAATTTGAAAAAGTACTAACACTCTCGTGTCGATCGACCCATCTGATAGCACAACTTTGAACAAGTTTTTAAGCATTTGTTGTTGACGAAATCGTGTTAATGGACTTGCGCAAAATGTTTTGAAGTTTTGGAGCATTAAAAAATTGTGAACTGAAGCTATTGTTCCCATGCAGTTTATTTCCATTCTCATGCTTAACTTTCAATATTTTACAAGTTTGAAAGTCTTCTTCACAGTGGCAATGTACAGTACATGAGCTAACTTTGAAGCAATTTAAACGATAGCAAAAATTGATGCGCAAGCAGTAATTAAGTTTAAAAATTGCGGTAAACAATAGAAACCAAAATCCGATTATTAAAGCCTATTTATTACAATGTACTGTATATATGACTAAACACCATTCTTCAAGGGGGGTTTTGACCCCTGAAACCCCCCCCTTGTGTACGCCTATGACTCAATAGCCGAAATCAAAAACAATGACGAAAAATTTAAAGTAACGCGCGACTTTTGATTGGTCGAATTCAAGCTTAACTTAAACTAACTTCCGAATCGATATTAATGCAATGTCAGACGTCATTTTGAAGCAAATTTCATACACATCGAAATTCCGTTTTCATTATATGACAACACCATAATCACTTTTAAAGTAATTGGCCTTGTTTGACATCTACTCAATAGCCGAAATCAAAAACAATGACGAAAAATTTAAAGTAACGCGCGACTTTTGATTGGTCGAATTCAAGCTTAACTTAAACTAACTTCCAAATCGATATTATGCAATGTCAGACGTCATTTTGAAGCAAATTTCATACTCATCAAAATTCCGTTTTCATTATATGACAACACTTTTGATTTTTTTTTTTTTTTTTTGGTAACATTAAATTTTTATTTTTTTTCTTATTTCTTATGTTTAATGTAATTAAGGTGTTTCGCCCATGCTTTCTATGGTTTTGTACTTCTTATACATGTGTTATCGTCTGACGTTGTGCTGCATCTTCGTTTTTTTGATCTTTTTAATCTTTAAGTTTATTTTTTAAAAACTGTTTAATATTAATCGAGAATAAAATGAAATGACTTAATGAATGAATAATGGCAGCAGTAGCACTTTGCTTTGTGTCATGTAGCTCTTTCAATCGTATTAACCTCTGTTATTTTAATTGAAGTTGCAACTTTTACAGCTGAATAATATTTGTTCTGCCACATTCCAATCCACCCATGAAGTTGTGGCATAGGATCGTTAGGTTTTTTTAGCAGAACCTTCACCGGTAGTCTTATTATACCTGCATAGTTTAGATTAATTTTTACCTATAAAGTATGGAACCCCTGCTATCTTATTACTTTCTTTGAAAAAGATATGTTTTGCTCTTTTGTTTTTACGCTTGTTGTTTTTATAGGGAGCAACTGTACGATAGAGCTTATATGATAATATATATTATTATAACAAAAATTTGCGAATTGTCTGCAGGGGTGCGGACTTGTCAAGATTTAGAAGCAAGTCCAAGTCCGGGATAAAATGACGAGTCTGAGTCCGCATCCGGGCAATTGCTTCCTTGCTTTCGGACCCATTTAAATTTCCCTCCGGCTCTTTTCAAAAAGGTGGGTACAGGTGCGCAGATACAAAACATTGGAATTAGATTTTCCCTTACAAGCATAGAAACTGGACCACAATGTCAGATCGCTTGAAGGTGAATGCTATTATTTTGATAATGGTCTGCACCTTAAATTTTAGACAAAAGTAAATTCAAGGGACTCGATTAAAAGTAATGATCCTTTTTTTAGTCTTTACCTAAAATTTGGGACACAAATGGAGATTTTAGACACTGATTGGAAGTGATGACTTTTTGTTAGTAATCGGTGAAAACGGTCGCGGTACAAAATGGCAACTCTGTAAAACCTTATTTTGTAAAAAAGGTGCCTTTTAAAAAATAGGGTGTTTCGGGTTTAATCAATGAGTTTAATCAAATCAAATGACCGGACAAGACCAGTACACATTTTTTTTCGCGTTTACCAATTTTCAGAAAGAAAGAAAAGTTGTCCGAAAAAGTAATCGTTCGCCATGCAAAATAACTTAAAAAACATTAAACATTCACAATGCTTTATTAAAAAGGAGTTTTTAAAAACAATTACAATGCACTTCAGCATAAACAATAACAAAAAACAATATTACTAATAATAAAATCAAAATATTATAATACTAATGATAATATTAAAATAATATTTAAAGAAGTTAACTAATTACTAAGTTTCTTGCCCAAAAGTGCATTTCGGAAGTCTGGTTTTTCGAAAAAAAAAGGTAAACAGCATGATTTAAAGTGTGGAGTGTGAAAATCAAAAATACCTGGGCAGCTGGGTAAACTCTTTGGCATGTTTTGATTTGTTCAATCAAATCTTCAATCAAACAATGTTTTGCTTTAATAAAAGTTCACCAAAGAATGAGTCCCAAACTATTATAACTATAATCCAAACACATCATTATAAAACAAGACTGGCAACGAAACAAAATTATTTTGAACCTAGAAAGAAAACAGAATTAGGTAAAAGATATTTTTTTACATTGGACCTAAAATATGGCAAGCAGTACCCTTTGAATTAAATTCACTTTCTTATAATCAATTTTAGAAGAAATTTAAATTTTTTTAACTAATTAATATTAGATAAGATGCCACAACAATTTGATGAAGTCAGCTGGCACGTGGAAAGTTGTTTACACAACTAATATTGCGATTAATTCTTTATTGTTTTTCTAAATGTACTGTGTTTTTGTAAGTGTACGGTACTGTTGTATTTTTCGATAAAAAATTATTTTTTTTGTCCCACTGTTTAGAGGGAGGCAGTTGACTAGAAGACCGTATGGTCATTTCGCTGCCTTCCTGTCCTTTCGAAAATTTTTTTTGTCACATATATAGGGTGTATTTTTCGTTTTGAAGCACAAAACAAATAAACTGAACTGAACTGAACTGAACTGAACTCTTCCTTAATTTTTTCCTCAAAAAATTTTCCGTTCTTTTGAATATCGTTTGTTCCCATTGCCGAAATCAAAAAAGCTATGTTTCTAAAAAAATTGCCGTACTTGATTTCCGTAGTGGCATCGTTAATGGCATCGTTAATGACACCAGACATTGACATTGCGGAAAACAAAAAATAGTTTTCGCTAGATGGTTTTACAACCTACAGATAGAAGTTATTTTGATATAAATAACTTATTATTGAGATCTTACACATAAGCAGTTGCTGACTTTTAACCAAGTATTTATAAAAACTCACCTACTTAAAAAAGCAAAACACGGGCAGTGGTTTACTAAAAACTTTGTTTTTATTTAGTGACATAATGTTTGGTTGTCAATTAGGCTTACAAGTTAAAATGAAATCATAATTCTTTTGTTATTTGCATTCTAGCAAGTCAGTTACTTTAAATACATAAATATGCTTGATTTAAACATAACTATACAATGTTTAATTTTTTCATTGCTTTGGTCATAACATTGCGGGTTTAAAAGCATTGAATCAACGAGACCGCAATATTGCTTGCCGGATGCCACATTTTTCCCGGTTAACTTTACAATTTAAAACCTTACACTTTTTAGTAAACCACTCACCTGAGGCTTGACAAGGTAGCGAGCATTGCTGTCACTGATGAAAAGTAATTTTGGTTTAGCTTTTTTATTTTTTGCGATTAAGTTTTCTTCTTTTTTGCCACAAATACCTCTATTATATTTTACTGCAGGAGTCCTCCAACCCAACATAATTACTAACTAAAAATTGCACAATCTTGAACTTAAAAGTTAATCAACAAAGTATGCTTAAAAGATAAATCAACTTCACAACTCTGCAACATAATTTTTGTTGAAAGCAATAACAGTGAAACTGTACAGGAAATTTTAGTAAAATTTCATTGTAAAAGCATATAATAGTTTCTACGTAAATCGGCAAATTAACTTTATTCAAATAAAGCACTAAAAATTATATTAACGCCTTTGTACAAAGTCGGTATCGTTGACTTCAGTAGTAACAGTTTGTAACAAATCCGGCCACTATCTGACAATGGGCAAGGCTTTACCACAGATTGCATCAGCAATACAAACTTTTTTCCTGTCCGAATGCGAGTCCCAATTTTGGAATACGAGTCGGAGAATTTCACGACCTGAAATTGTTTCTGCGTAAAACCACATTGTTCTCTGATTTTTTTGTTTGGAAAAAGGTATCTTAACAGAAAAATTGTTAATTAGAATTATATCACTGCATAAATAGCAAGATAAAGTAAATAAAAAATTTCAACGGAAAATCAAAATTTCTCTATTTTGCTGCTGCAAAAAAAAAAAAACGAATTCTCTACTCACTGTCGTTTGGGACCAAAATGGAAAAATCGGAAACTTTTTTTATTTTCTGTAAATCTTTCAGACAAAATTGTTTAACATTTTTCCAATTCCGTGGTATACTTTGCAAAATCAGGATCCCGGGATTTACGAGGAAATTATATTTTTTCCCCAAAAATCCGGGATAATAATAAATAATCCTGCAAAACATAAATCCTACACTCACGCGTGTAAAACAAAAATTCTTTCTCTCGACAGATTTTCACAACGGTCCCAATTACTTCAGAAAAAAAATTATTAGTTCAGAATTACAAGTAGTAATTAGTTCAGAATTTCAGAATAATTCAATAAAATAAAATTGTAACAATTTTGTTTTGTTGTAAATAAGCGTCTCAAATTCCTTACAGGGGACACAAAGCAAACACATTTGTCAACAATTTTTTGGGTCTTTTACTGCCTTTTCGTCTTTATGATTGCGCCTAGAAGCGCTTTTCTCTGGGTTTTGGAAATTTGGAGTTTACGCAATTAGGAAAAGAGAAAGTTATGTAACCAAAACTTCAAAGCTGCTCTAACATGGATTAGCCCTGGACCGATAAAATTAGCGCCGGTTGCTTTATTTGGCTTTTCGCGAAAAAACCCTTGCAAACAGCCCAGGTCATCCATAAGTAGAAGTTTGAGTTGATTTTATTCAAATGTTCCTAACTAATGGGTCATTATAAAACTACAAAGACATTGGAATGTAACGGAATAAACATATGAGACCAAGGGTCATTAAACTTTTTAAAAATATTATTTTTACGTTGAAACAACCCAGCCATCGGAGGCACATTCCTGTGTTTGTTGATGCCGGTCCCAAGCCCGGATAAATGGGGAGGGTTGCAGAAAGGGCATTCAGCATAAAAATTTTTTCCCAAAACAAACAATATGTTATAATCATGAATCTATACCGGATTGGTCGCGGCCCGGGTTACCCACGACCACATCAGGTGTCGCAGAGCAGGGCTCTAGTGGAAATTATGCTTCTGTTGAATATAGCGAAAACAAGAGGATAAAGAGAGGAGGAAGGCGAGTGAAGAGGCAGCAGGAAGTGTGGAAAGGGAGACGCTCACTCGTAAGGGTGGGTACCTTAAATATTGGAACAATGACTGGAATGGGAAGAGAGCTGCCAGACTTGATGGAGCGAAGGAATGTAGACATATTGTGCCTACAGGAAACAAAGTGGAAAGGAAGTAAAGCAAGGAACATTGGAGGTGGATGCAAACTATTTTACAACGAAGCTAATGGAAGAAGAAATGGGATAGAGATAGTGGTGAGAGTGGAGATGGCTGAAAGTGTCCTGGAGGTGAAGAGGGTGTTAGACAGACTAATGGCCATAAAGCTGGAGGTAAAAGGGTTCATCCTAAATATAGTCAGCGCGTATGGTCCACAGGTTAACAACAGCATGGAGGAGAAAAATGATTTTTGGGAAGAGCTCGATGGGTTGATAGAAAGTATATCAAAACAGGAGAAGATAGTTCTAGGTGCAGACCTAAATGGATATGTGGGTGAAGGAAACATAGGGGATGAGGAAATAATGGGGAGGTACGGTGCTGGAACAAGAAATAAGGAAGGATGAATGGTTGCGGATTTTGGGAAAAGGGATTTGGCGATTGTCAATACTTATTTTAAGAAGAAAGATGAAGACAGGGTAACGTATAAAAGTGGAGGAAAAAGTAACCAAGTAGATTATATGATGTGCAGAAGGAAGAACTTGAAAGAACAGAACAGAACAGAACAGAATTTATTGTTTTGCCTTTAAGATAAAAATAACACAGCGAGAAACAAGAAATCGACAAATTAAGGCATGGAAGCATCGAATAACCGTGAGGTTTTCTAGTCAAGATGCTCCCTTGTCGGATTATTAATTGATCAATTTCATTTTATGATTTGTTGGTTATTCAGATTAATTGACATATTAGTAGTGATGATATAACAAAAGATCACCAGGAATACAAATAGTTACGGTACATAGTATGACAATATAAACACATGAATTGTAAAGTAATACTATATACGATAACATAAACACAATACGATAATACGATAACACGATTTATATAAATTGTAAATATTATGTAAATATAAAAATGACAACATTTTGCACATAATCTTGCTGCTGCATAGGCAACAAATTAGACTTTACTGTATATCATCAATTTTTATAATTGTTGATTAGATGTTGTTTTAACAATTTGGTAAATGCATGTATATGATGTGATGATTTAATAGAATTTGGTAAATCATTCCAATATTTTGCACCCCTATATTGTAATGTCCTCTGACCAACTGCTCTTTGTTTTCTCTGTATGAAGTAATTATTTTGGATAGCATTCCTAGTGTTGTATGTATGGATTGCATTGATTTTACAAAATTTGTTTAGGAAAAAATTTGGGAGTAGATTATGCTTATACCGGAACATAAATTTACATAGTTCAAGTACATAAATGTCATGTACTTTGAGTACATTTGACAATATATATAATTCTGATACATAGATTTGCCGTAATCCTATCATATTTATACATCGCAATATTCTGTTTTGTATGATTTGAATAGGCTGAAAAGCAGTTTTGGAGCAACTACCCCAGCAAGTTATGCCATAAAGTAAATTTGGATAAATTAGGGTATAATAAACTTGCATAAGAATTTGCTTATTCACAAATGGTCTTAATTTATATAATAGTCTGCACAATTTTGACAGTTTTGAAGTAATAATCATTATATGAGGTTTCCATGATAAATTTTCGTCTATGATTACACCTAAATATTTGTGATTTTCTGTTTTACTCAGCAAATTTTCTTTAAGTTTAATTTGATAAATGTGTTTCTCTGTAAAATGAGGAGATATTATCATATATTTGGTTTTTGAAATATTGAGAGACAATTTGTTGACATCAAGCCATTGCTGTACCTTACTTAGCTCAGCATTAACATTTTTTTCAAGAGTCTGAGAGTCTTTATCAGATAAATATAGTAGAGTGTCATCTGCAAATAATCTTACTTCAAAATTTGTGACATTTTGTATGTCATTTACATAGAGTAGAAAAAGAGTTGGCCCAAGTACACTACCTTGTGGGACACCACACATAATTGTTTTATTTATTCATTCATTCATTCATTTTTATTTTATTCTTGACCACCAACATGATCAGTAAATTTTACACATTTAAAGGTAGTCCGAGAGTCAAGAAAAGGTAGACGCAGGAAAACGTCAGACGTTAAAACATGCAATAAAACGGTACGGAAAAAAGTAAGAGAAAAGAAAAACTGGAGCAAGCCTGCGTCACCAAAAGAATAAAAGAAAAAGAAAAGAAAAAAAAATTCAAATTAAATTGTACACAAGTGTAGACATCCGAGCCATATGAAGAGAATGTTGTATAATCATGGGTGGGAGAAACAACAAACTCTGTGACCAAAGGGGTCAAGACCCAAAAGGGGGTCTGGCAGGCAAAGAAACCCACCAAAAGAAATCCTGCCGCGGGTCAAAAGGACCATTTCAATGTATATGGTCGGCAAAAAAAAAAAACCAAAAAAAAAAACGAAAAATAATTTTAAACTACTAATTTAAATTGCTGTTAAACTTTGGGATTGGAGTGTCATCTGTAATCATTGCTTGACCGATAGGTGACAACTGGTTGCTTGTTTTCATTTGAGCTATCTAACAAAAACAAAAGACAAAAACCAAAACCAAAAGACTTATTAAAAATAATTAGTTACTATTTAGCATTTAATTTCTAAAATATCGCTTAATATTTAAATTAGCTCCGACATTAATAAAGAAATAATCGATTACTCAGTGTATTTGCACGCAAATTTGTGAAGGTTTTTGCAAAAGGACCCCAAACTTTGTTTTTTATTTTTCAATGAGTTTGGAACTTTATGCCAAAACATAGGACCACGATAAGATATCGACTGTTGACACAACGAATTAAAATACAACTTCGGTATATATTTAGATTTATTTCGAGTATTATAATTAGACGTTGCTTTTGTAAATACATCTAGAAATACAATTGGATTTTTACCAATGTTTTGTTTAAACATCAACACATTTATCTCTTTAAATAGCATTTGATTTATGTTTAATATCTCATATTTTGACATGATGTCATTAACGTTGTAATTTCTTTTTAAACCAAACGTCATCCTAATAAACTTATTACATAACTGTTGTAGTTTGTTGACGAAAGTTTTATTACTGTAGCACCAGTTTGTTATACAATATTGAAGATGGCTGTTAAAAAAAGAGTGATATAAAGTAAGAAGAGATTTTTGGTTTAAAAAAGACCTGATCCTTCTTGTTGCTCCGAGACAACCGCGAAGTTTAGACAATAAATATTTCATGTGTGGACACCAAGAAAGATATTCATCTATGTAGACACCAAGAAATTTTAAAGAGCTGACTTGTTCTATTTTATTATTTCTGATAAACAGATTTAGGTTTATATGTTGTGTGTTGGAATGTTTGGAACGAAACAGCATGCATTTTGTTTTTGATGTATTTATTGACAGTTTGTTGGCAATTAACCATTGATCAATGCGACTAAGCTCGTTATTGCCCTTTTTGAAGAGTTTGTGAATGTTTTTTTCTTTAATAAATACACTTGTGTCATCAGCAAACATAATTTGTTCACTATTTTTGAGACATAATCTAAAATCATTAATGTACAGTAAGAAAAGCAAGGGACCCAGAATAGAACCTTGAGGTACTCCATGAGTTATTTGGTTAATGTTTGAAGAAAGAACACCATTGCATACAACTTGTTGAGTTCTTCCAGCAAGATAACTCGTAAACCATTTCAGGGCAATTCCTCTAACACCAAAATGTTCAAGCTTAGATAGTAAAATAGCATGGTCGATAGTGTCAAAGGCTTTTGACAAGTCCAGAAATATACCTAGGGTAGATTGTTTAGATGCAAGTGATCGAGTAATTATATCCACCAGCACTGAAACTGCATGTGAAGTAGAGTGATTTTTCCTAAAACCAAATTGTTTATCATAAAAAAATTGTTGTTGGTTTAAAAAAGCATTTAGTCTCTTATACATAAATTTTTTCCAAGATTTTTGAAAAGTTGGATAATAAACTGATGGGTCTATAGTTGTTAATTTCACAGGGATCACCTTTTTTAAAAACAGGACAGATTTTGGCAACTTTCAAGCACTCAATAAATTCACCATTGCTGATAGAAAGATTGAAAATATGACTAAGTGCTAATAATATATTATCTGGAGAAAGTTTTAAGATTTTTGAGGGAACTTGATCAAATCCAGCACTGAAATTACATTTCATTTCTTTTAAAATATTAGTTATTTCTAGAGGACATGTGGGCCAGATAAATATAGAGTTTGGGGTTGCAGAAGGAAGAAAATCAGAATAATGAGCATTACATGTAGGAAGACAGTCAACCAATCTTTTTGATACATTAGAAAAATGATCATTAAAGTGGTTAGATATTAGAAGTGGGTCAGATATGTTATTACCATCTATTGTGAGGCACTTAGAGTTGAATTTTTTCTGCTTACCTAACAATGTGTTTATCAATTGCCAGGTGCGTTTAATATCATATTTACAACTATTAAATTTATTTAAATAAAATGCCTTTTTTTTAAGTTCTACTGTGTGAAAATAAAGGTTTCTTGCTTTGGCAAAAGTCTCTTTGGTTTCAGAGTTTTTTTGTTTTAAAAATGCTTTGAATAGTTTTTCTTTTTTTAACAATAAATTCTTCAATTCTTTATCAAACCATTCTTTGTTCTGCTTTATTTTTTGTGGCTTTTGCAAGGGAAAAGATTTATCAAAAATTTTAAAGTATTTATCATAAAATATTTGGTAACAAACATTAGCATCAGATTCATTAAGAATAGATGATATATCGAGTAATTTGAGAGATTCTAGAAAACATGCAATGCTATTTTTAGTGTAAAAACGTTGGTATTTGTTGTTTGGGACTTTTAGTTTTTCGATAGACGTAGACAAAATTACAGGAAGATGATCTGAAACACAGTAGGTAAGAATAGCACAATTTAAATTCAATGTTGTTTTACTGTTAGTCCAAATGTGGTCTAACAAAGAAGCACTATTTAAAGAAATTCTTGTTGGTTTATTTATCAAAGGTATAAACCCATTTCCAAACATTTCATCAACAAAATTAGAAATGTGAGGTTTTTCACAATCTAAAATGTTGTAATTATAATCACCAAAAAGAAAACAATCTCTTTTATTTACTTTTTTCATTGTTAAGTCTAAATAATTCAAAAAATTACAATGTGAGTTATTATCATTAAATGGGGCTCTGTAAATTGTTCCACAAGTAATAACTTTATTTTTAAATCTAATATCAACAAAGATAGATTCAAAAATTTTTTCTTCCATGATATTAAGATCTAATCGAAGTGAATAAGTTAGATTGTCTTTGAGGTAAAAAGCAACACCACCTCCTTTGTATTTAGTTCTAGAATTGGAAATAAAGATGTAACCTGGCAAGTTGGCAAAAGATCCAAGTTGATTTGGTCTAAGCCATGTTTCAGTTAATGCAATTAAGCTTGGTTGAACAGGCAGGGAAGATACAAGAGATTCAAGTTTTGTAAAATTGTTTGAATTGATTATGGAACGAATGTTTAAGCTTAAAACAGTAAAATTAGCATCTGGGTCATTCTTATTAGGAAGTAAGTCAGCTACATCATTGCAAGAAATGTAATGATCATTAAAGTTAAAGATGTGATTTTCATCAGTTTCAAGGGTATTCTTTAAACCAGAATTTTCTTTTTCATCATTGTTCATGGATGCAAATAAGTTGTTTAATGTTGTAGAGTCAAGAGCATTTACATTAATTGGGGAATCACAAAATAAATCTAAAAATTCAGAATCTGAGCAGGTACTAAATGGAAAACTATAAGAATGACAAAAAATGCATTTGAAATTTAATCCATCAAAATCCATTGCGGAAAACAGTTTTTTTGGACAAGTAAGGTGCATAAATTTATTACATTGAAAGCAATTAACAAACTTTTGGTTTTTACGTATTGTGGTAAAGCAATGGCAGCAGGTTGTTTTGTTTTGACTATTCATAATTTAACAGCAAAATGAATGAAATAAAGTAAAAATAAATAAAAGCAAACTGAGTTAGACAAGTTAAGGAAAATTTGAATAAGAGAAGATTGATTTCTAAGCAGATGGCTTTATAGGCTAATAAAAATTTAATATTTATAAGTGTTATTTTTTCTTGTAGGTTTTATACTTAAAAAAATAAATAAATAAATAAAAAATAAAAGTAACAATAAACAGAAAAATAAGGTAATAGATAATAATAAATGTTATAAAAATTATTACCATGTTATAAAAAATTATTACCTGTACAAAACAAATAATAAAATTTACAATTTAAGAATATCATTAATGCTAGTAATATCATTAATGACTTGCCTTTTTCCACTGAAATAACAATAGATACTACCATTATAGGACCAAACATTTGAATACCCAAAAGCTTTTTTTGCTTCCATCAATAGATTTAATCTTCTTTTGGTGAGAGATTCAGTGATTGAGAGTTTTTCGGAGTTGTCATCAACTTTTAGTTTTTTTTTATTTATGAACACAAGCTCTCTCACTGATCTTCTGACAAATTTTATGATAATAGGAACTGGTTTGGATCTCTTCGTTGGCAATACATGGCAGGTATCTATGTCGCTGGAGCTGATTTTGTAATCTAAATTTAATCTAGAGTTCAGCTTATTTAGTACATACAATTCAAATTCAGAATAACTCCCTGTGGATGGTATGTCTTTGTTTCCATGAAGAATCAAGCAGTTGCGACGACTGTATTGTTCGATATCATCTACTTTCTTTTCATTGTCTCGAACAGTTGTGGCCAGTTCTTTAACCATTTTTTCCAAGTTTTGTATGGAAGCCTCCATTTTTTCCAAGTGTTGCCTTTGGTCTGTAGCATCTGCAACAAAATTACAAGCAGCAGCAGCATCGTTTGATTTTGACAAAAACTGCTCCTCATACCTTTTTTGTGTATTTTTGATGGATTTTATTTCTGCCATAATGGAGTCAAGTGAAGATTTCGTGGATTTAGTGGATGACATTATCTTATTTTGTACAGTAGTAGTAATTATAATATAAAATAAATTATTTAAAACACTAATAATCAACCTATGTTACCAACACCAAGTTGCTTAAGCAAACATCTGAAACTTATTCAAATAGAATGCTTATTCAAATAGAATTATAGATACATGATTGCTTATCTGTACAAACTGAACTCTATTTTCTAGGTAAGATTGGATTAAGTGAAGAGCATTTCCCCTTATACCATAATGATCTAGTTTTGTAAGTAATATAGAGTGATTCACTGTATCGAAAGCCTTTGCTAAATCCATGAACACCCCACATGTAATTTTACCATCATCTAAATTATTTTGAAATTGATCATATATATCTGTTAAAGCAAGGGTTGTGGACATTCTTTCACGAAAACCAAATTGGTAGTCAGAAATTATGTTGTATTTGTTCAGAAAATTATTTAGTCGGTTGTTTAGTATTTTTTCATATATTTTTGATAGACTTGAAAGAATAGAAATTGGTCGATAATTATTTATCACATCAGTTTTACCACCTTTATGTAGTGGAATTGCTTTTGCTATTTTTAATTTATCAGGAAATATTCCAAGTTGCATCGATTTATTAAAAATATTTGATAGTATTGGGCTTATAACATATCCTAATGTTTGTAATATTTTAGTGGATATTCCATCATACCCCACTGCTTTTTTGGGGTTTAATGAAGATATGATTTGTAATATTTCTTATGGATCAGTATCCTTTAAAAAAATTGAATTACTACTTCTATTGCAAAGAAAAGTAGAGGTTAAATTTTTATAATCTGGAATAGAATTAGCTAAAGTAGTACCAATATTAACAAAATAATTATTTAGTATGTTACATATATCATCCAAATTAGTGATCAATGTATTATGATAGGTGACACTGTTGGGAAGTTTTGGCTCAGTATTTTTATGGTTTATGATTTCATTTATCAATCTCCAAGTGTGTGTTGGATTATTTTTACTACTGTCAAATAATTGTCTATAATAACATATTTTTGCTTTACATTGTACACGATTCAAAAGATTTCTGTAACGCTTATACTTTTGTTGTAGTGCCTTATTTTGAAACTTTACTTTACATAATGCACTAAACATTTTATTTTTATTTTTTATTGATTTCAACAAACCCGAGGTTAACCATGGTTTTTCATAGAGTTTTGTCTGCTTTCTGGATAATTTACGTAGAGGCATATGTTGATTCATAGCGGTATGTGTTATATGTAGAATATGTTTATTTGTTCATTAATAGATTGTGATGAATTAATATTTTGTATGCAAGCTTCTTCTACATCATCACAAAATTTATCTTTATCAAAGCTTTTAAGACTTTTAAGAAAGAAATGTGCGATTGTAAGGTAGTAATATTGAATGAGTGCGTCGCAAAACAGCACCGTATGGTGGTATGCAAAATGGCTCTTACAGTGGAAAAGAAGAAAACAGAGAAAGTACATCCAAAGATAAGATGGTGGAAACTGAAGGAGACAAGCTGTCAAGAAGCGTTTAGACAAGAGGTGACCAGTATTTTGGGAGGCAAGGATGGGTTACCCCATGAGTGGGACAAAGCAGCGGGAATGGTAAGAAAGACAGCTGAAACTGTACTGGGAGTGACATATGGGAAACGAAAAGGAGACAGGGACACATGGTGGTGGAATGAGGAAGTTCAGGAGAGCATAAAACAAAAGAAAGAGGCAAAGAAAGTATGGGACAAAATAAGAGATAAAAATAGTAAAAAGATCTACAAAGAAAAGAAGAGTAAGGCAAAGAAGGCAGTTGCGATGGCGAAGGGATGTGCGTATGATAATTTGTTTGCGAGATTGGAAACAAAAGAAGGTAAAAAGGAGTTGTACAGATTGGCTAAGCAGAGAGACAGAGCAGGGAAAGATGTACAGCACGTGAGGGTTATAAGGATGAAAACGGTAATGTTATGGTAAATTCGAAGGCAGTGTTAAAGAGATGGAAGGAGTACTTTGAGAAACTGATGAACGAGGAAAATAACAGAGAGCCTAGGACAGAGGAAGCAGAAATGTTTAACGAAGAGGTAAATTGCGTCAATAGAGAAGAAGTAAAGAATGCACTGAGAAGGATGAAAAAAGGTAAAGGGTTAGATGGTTGGGTTGGGCCAGATGAGTTACCAATAGAAGTTTAGAAGTGCATGGGAGAGATGGGGATAAAATTTTTGACCAGACTGTTTAGCAGACTATTAATAGGTGAACGGATGCCAGAAAAATGGAGAAGCAGTGTACTTATCCCAATCTATAAAAACAAAGGGGATGCACAGTGCTGTGGAAACTACAGAGAAATAAAGCTAATGAGCCAAACAATCAAAGTATGGGAAAGAATTATTGAAGTCAAGCTAAGGAATAGAGTGGAGATCAGTAAACAGCAATATGGATTATAAACACGACTAAAAAGCCAATTCTTGAATAGCTAATAATACGTATAAAAATTTAACATGTCTTTGAAATAAATAATGTTTTGCATCGAAAATTCTGATTTTAAAGTAAATATTTTTATTCAAAACACGCATAAAGAAGACGTTTATTTTTGTTATAAAAATTTATTACAGATTATAAAACAGATTGCACTAAAGAGCACCAGCATTTTATCGTTTCTACAAGTGCAATCTTGCATTTGGTAGAAGTCACAAGTTTTAAAAATTTATTTATTTGTTTATTTTAAAACAATGCTTTTTTTCCAATTTCGATCGAGTCGATTTAGCTTTCTTTAACTTTCTTTCTATAATGCACCATACAGTACACTGCGTGATTTTTAGTTTTTATTGTAATAGTTTTAATCAGTTCCAAACCTTTTTTGTCACAGACTTGTTACTAAGTGCAACTTTATTTAAAACTTTTGTTACTTTATGTAATTAAATGTGGTTCAGTAGCTTGATGACCAGATTTAGTTCTAGTTTATCTACTAATCCACGGTGTTACTCTTTTTACTTTTAAATTGTTGTTGTTGTTATTATATTTCGCTCAAAAAATAAAAAAATAAATAAATTTTAACTTGAACTGAAACAAACCGCTTTCGAAAAATTATCAAGCCAATGGACTACTAAAGTTTTAATTTAAATTTGACCTTGACCAATAATTTTGCACAATTTTTAAAATTCTGTACAACTTTCAGTACACTCGAATACCCCCTACAATCTTTCCACGAACTCCTGGTTGGGAACCACTGGCTTTGATAATAATTTTTACCACAGGCGTGATGGTAAAAGAAAGCTGCCTTATCGTTTCGTTTAAGTTCCTACCTGAACAAGTTTGTGAACATTTTTCAAAGGCTTGTTCCGATACTTTACACTGAGGATTATTTTCATATGTACAAGTCCTATATATTTTATCTTGATAAATAAAAAAAAAATAAATTCGTTTCTATTGGTGCTTTTGCAATAACCGCGGTCCTTTTCTAAAAAACAACTTGTATATGTTATAGATGCTTCAGTATGGTGCTTATTGCTTTGGCTTAGCTTGACAGAGCGCAACGTTGGTGAAAACTGTTAAGATTTAAAATTGCAACAAAAAAAACAGGCTTAAAACACTAATTGTTTTTAATCGTCATTCTTTCTATGTATTATTCGGTACCTGCAACTTTTTTTTGAAACATTTTCGACAGGACCTACCAAAAACATTTTTAAAAAAAAAATTTAGGGTTTATGATTTTGTAACTTCTTGAAATGACCGTTAAAGTGTCTGTCACGGTTTTTAAAATAAATCGCTTTAATTTACTTAGATGAAATTATTTGCAGCAAGTATCACTTAACAACACGATTTGAGTTTGCAGCCTACCTTAAAAGTCTTACGTTCAGCTTTTATACAATTGGTGACTACTAGAGACACTGGTTTTTTACAAATGGTTTGACCGAGCGCGCAAAAACCTATTTCTAGACTTTTAAATATCGCTGGTGTAGAAAAGTGTGTTTAACCCAATTGCACTTGGGTCGTCATCGTACCCTAGGGAATTCACTTCGGGTAGGAAATGCACAAGATTGGGACTGAAACTTTAGGCTGCTGTACTGCTTAGATCAAATTCTGGCAGCAATAGGCTTGAACCAGCAGCAGGCTTTGTCATCTAAAATTGTCAGACCTCTTGGTTTACAGTATGTGATGGTCGATGTTAGGGGACGCTGATAACGACGTGGTCTACAGTTTGTTCAGTAGCGCTGTACTTGCAATTCGATGTAGAGCTAAACCCCATTTGTGCATAGACAAATGAAACCACCCAACAGCAATTCTTGACCGAAGCTATTCTTTAAGACTTTTTTCTGAATGGCTTAACTTAGTACGTCTTGGGAATAAAAGCACAAACCATAAATCTTTTCTTACAATACTCCTGTGTTCCATTTATAATTCATTCACTGGGCATTGAAGATGCCAAGCTTAGCGAGGTTGTCCAGTAGTTTCCACGCAGCTGGTACAAACAGGCGTTCAGATTTTAGTTTTTCTTGGCAGGCACCTAAAACAGGGCTTCTCAAACTGTAGGTCGCGTAAAAAATTTTGGGGTCGCAAAATAAATTGACTTTTTGTGCTTTTGAAATTGTTTTTTTTACAATAATATTTATTGACAATAAAAAACTAGAAAAAGTAAAGTGTCATTACACCATTGTTGCGTCATAAAGTAGTAAGGTGGCGTGATCAGAAGGTGAGTCGTATGGCGTAATCAAAAGAACAGCAAGAAACAAAAGTAAAAAATTACTTACTGAGTCTAAAGCCAAGATTGATTTTTATAGATAAATGCAAAAAAACTAAATTATTTGTTTGTCTTTATAAGGTGGCTGTGAAAGAATACAAAGTAATTTTTCCATCGTATTAAATGTGCTTGATAATGTTTATAAAATAAAGTCTGTTTTTGTAATTTTGTTAATTCGCTTTATGTTACTATTTTTATTTCTCGTTGTTATTACATGATTTTCCATAGGAAAAAAATTAACGTAAAATTAGCCTACACATATTGGGGTCGCAAAAAAATTTATTTTTTAAAATGGGGTCGCAGAACAAAAAAGTTTGAGAATCCCTGACCTAAAAGACTCGCTTAAGAGACCGTATAGGATATGATTAGGGTCAAGAGTACCACAATTAGCCAAGAAGAGTCTCATTTCTAATGGGCTACGCGAGACTCTTACGTTGCTTAAAAGAATTGGTAAATGGTCTCGATCGTTGTATAAAGGGCAGCAGGAATTCAGAACTATGCACAGACGAAAGCAGCTTGGTGCAAAGTACTTAATTGTCGACTAATCCACATATAATGAGCTATTTATTTATTAAAGTTTTTTGGTATCAGAACCCATCCTAATCTTGCACTCAAGGGTGTGACGCGCAAAAGTATTTTTTGCGCTACGTCACAAGATGGTGACAGAATGTGAGCGATATGTTCGGTTCCTCAGACAAGTGGGATTTGGATAGAGGCAAAATTTTATCATTTGTGAAAACTTTTCACTCACGTTTTTCGTCTTAGTTGTTTAAATTAAGTAAAAAGACTGGTGTCAAAGTCTTAGCATGACTGAGCTTTAAAGTCCAAGTCCGAAGTTGCGCTGAAAGTGTAGAGCTAATAATATCCGTAAAAGTATCGCACCTCAGGTGATAACACTCTAACTCTCGAGTACGATGTTCAGTCAAAGTGAGTGATTTCTATTGCGACTTTGAAAAAGGCATTGTACGACAAATTATCAAATAGAGTCACGCTGCTTGCTACAATGGTGACTTCGCTTAAAGTAGAAACTAGCAAATGAGTCACATGAAAGCTAAAATCTTTTACAAGGACTTCCAGTATCTAAAAGAACATAATAAGGGCAGGTCGTCAACATAGATAAACTTTTTGGAGATTGTGGAAGAGAGCAGATCGTACGTATAGATGTTGAAAAGGATGGAAGCGAAGACCGATCTTCGTTTCGTTGGCAGTAGAGCCTACTAGGCTTTCTACCACCATAAGAAAGATGAAATTTTTGTTTCGTAGAAGTCTAATGATTATTCGGACTCTGTACTGATCCGGAAGAGGAAGTAAGGTCACGGTGCAAGACATAGATGTTAGATCAACGATTATGGGTGCAGTTGTTAGATCTACGATTATGGGTCTAACCTTCATTTTAGTTTCGAAAAAATCCTCGATCTTTGTTTTAAAGAACGATTTGATTCAAGGTTGACTTTGCACGTTTAAACTGAATCTATAATTGGTTCGATGGGGGCGTAGATAAGCTTATTTAGTTTAGTTCAATTTATTTTTTGTCTCAATTAAACGGATTGACAAAATAATAAGAATTAGTAAATTCCGACTGGTAAATTTGCTTGATTGTTTGAAAAGGTTTTGTGTATACTAATATTTTGTTTTTTAATTGTACGACTTATTAGAGTATACACAAAACCTTTTCAAACAATCAAACAAATTTTACCCAACTTAAAAGATTCAATTGAACCAAAACAACAGCCAGGAGTAATTTATAAAATTCCGTGTTTACATTGTGTTGGCATTTATATTGGTGAAACTGGTAGGATGTTTCGTACAAGATGTAAAGAACACATGCGTGATGTGAATCCAAAAAATTTAGCACGATTAGAAAATAATGATATAAACAAAAATCTGCTCTGGTGAAACATGTATATTCGGAAAATCATCATATGGATTGGAATAATTAAAAAATTTTGGAAAAAGAAACAGATTATACAAAAAGAAGATTTTTGGAGTCCTTTTTTATTCATTTCAATAATGATGCTTTTAATGATAAAACCAATTGTTTTTATCCAACTGCTTATTATAATTTAAAATTTTAAATCCGTTAGATGTCGTTTTAGATGACAAATGTACTTTTAATATTTTCTCTTTTTTTGCACCACTGTGGTTTTATTGCGGATGATATTTGGGTTTTGCTTAATCTCCTGATAAAAGTTTACTAAATCATAGTACGCCGAAACGTTGAGTTTTTGTTATTGTTTTTACTTTTTAGTAAAGAATTAACAGCAATTTAACTCAGATTTTACCAAAAGAGCATGAATAAAGATTTTAATAATATACCTGGCATCAAGAAAAGCGAAATTTATTTTATTTAAATCGCATTTTTTTGAGCTTTTGGCGATTGCTTGAAAACATTTTACATATATACATTCCGTTATATAAAACAATTGCTGTTGAACTCCTTAAATACCAACCAAGCGAACACAATTCAATCTTTACACTAAGCATTTTTTATAAAACTTTCTTACAGCTATTCATTCGTGGAAAAAAATTAAATTAACTGGTTCACATTTTAGCTCTTATGCTGACGCCTTCAGAAAATCAAACAACACCTGACTTTCTATTATTGCATTTCACTTTGCATTTGAAGTAACCGGCCGTTTTTATGTTGAAATTTTTCTTACAATAAAAAATCCGACGTATTTTTTATGTATAATTTTACTTGCTTGAAAAAGTTTTGTTAAAAGTTTATATCTTTTGGATGTGGGTTTTATAAGCAGAAAACATAAAATAAAAACAAGACGTTTGACGATTGAATTTCAATTCATGACGGTTCTAAAGTCTGAGATTTACACAAATGACTTCTTTCCTCCAAAAAATTTTCAAGCCAAAGTTTAAAAAAATCGATCCTTATTTATAGCAAACTGTTTGATAAATTTATTTCGAAAGTTAAATGAAAACCAAAAAAGCTCCACTCTGCAAATTTGAAAAGAATTTTTTATGTAACCGTAAAGGCCATTTTTGGTCTTCATTTGCCTTTCGCAATTAATTTTATGTTTGAACTCAAAATGTCATTAAAAAAAATTTTGATATGACTCCTGGTCTAATATGATTATCCTATTATATTTCGACGTCTTTATAGTTTTAAAATGACTCGCTAATTGGAAACCTCTAAATAAAATAACCTTAGATTCTAAGTTACGGATGACCTGGGCTGTTTACAAAATTTTTTCGACGTAAAACCAGATAAAGCTCCGGGCCCGAATTTTATGTGCACAGAGCTCATACTCCATGTTAGATATGCTTTGAATTCTTGATTACATAACTTTCTCTTTTCCTGCTTACGTCAACTCCAATTTCAAAAAGTACAGAAGAGCGCTTGTAGTCGCGATTTGAAAGACAAAAAAGATTGTTGAAGACTCAAAAAGTTATTGAGAAATTTATCAACTTTACATTCCCTGAAAAAATTTTAAGACGCTTACCTACGTCCGCAACGAGTTAATTGATGGCTTTGATGCAAAAAGTCAATCGTGTATCAAGTCGTTCTGTTAATACAAATCATCGACGATTTTCTCGAGACTAAGAAGAAGGCCAGTGCCAATTGTCAATCTGAGTGTATGTGACACTGTTATTTCATACAAACTTGGCTTTAATTACAATTAAGCTGCTAAGGTTTCTGTTGGATAAATGCATAGTTTGAATTATTATAAAACTTGTTCGCAACTAAAGTTTCAGTCTATCATCGACAGTAAGCAAAATAGTCTCGGGTGTCAGAGAAACAATGTTTCTCCAAAATCAATCACAACTTTTTTAACATCTAGATGCATAATCTGCTTTTCACAATCTCTAGATTAAGAAAAAACATGAGTTACAAGTTTACAATAACCAACGTTCACCATTACGTTAAATTCCAATTTATCTTCAAGTAAAACTAGACAAATCACTCAAGTTTCGTCACCACCGTTTCGCATTGCACAAAAAATTTTGTTTGCGTGTCCCGCTGTTGAAGTAACTTGCGGCCTCAGGGTGGGTGCTGGTGCCAAAACATCGGATACAACTCTCTTATTTTTAGTTTATTCAACAGCCGAGTACTGGAGTCTCGGTTTGTTCTCGCAGTACTTGTTTTATATATAGTGTTTTGAATGACGCTTTGCGCGTAGTCACTGAATGCCTCGGTATCTCTCTAACGGACCACTTAGCAGTTTTTTCAAACTTCCAGCCATCTGAGCTTTACAACTAGGAGCGACTCTTGTTTTCACTGAAGGTGGTACTCTACACCTGTGCTTTGCTTCTTTTTCAACCTGCGGCACATTTTGAAAGATTTCAAAAATTAGCACACAGCTGGACCAGGTGAAGACTTAAATTTTGAACGCTTTCTGTTACCTGAAGTTTCTTTTATCTTTTTAAAAAAAACTTGAAAATTTCAATTTAAACTCTAAAAATATAGTGATAGCTTTTTTCATCTGAAGTCACCAATTTGCGCATATCGTGCACAATCGAGTCTAGGTGAAAATTGTTCAAAAAAGTTATCTGTTTATTTGTGGAGAGTTTTCATGTTCACTAAAAATCTTCATATGAAGAAAAGCGTTGGAAATTTAGTAAAGAAAAAACAGGTCTTGATCTTACACAATGAGATGTAGGCCTACTGTATAATGAATTTTTTAAGTTTTTCGGTTGCTACTTCAGAGAAATATAACTGTATCTTTATTTTAAAAAGTACGTTTGTCATTTTTCCGCAGCACACAAATTTCAGAGCACTGCTCTTGACCCTGATTATGGTTTATTTATCGGTTATCAAATGCCTGCCGATAAACACGAAGGACTAAACGCTTGTTTGTGCCTGCTGCGCAAAAACTTGAACAATCTTGCTGAATTAGGCATCCTTTCTGTATCCAATACATAAATCACAGATCCAATACATGAGTCAGTACATAAATTATAGATCGAAATCAATTAGATATCGAAACTTACTAGTTTCGATATCTAATTGATAACTTAACTACATCAATTAGGCATCCAGTACATGAATTATAAATCGAACATAGAGTATTGTGAAAGTACATCCGGCCTTGTGCTTTCACTATCAGCGCCTGATCTTACTCATTCGAAATAGCGTGCTCAGAACAGTTTGAATTATGCTTAAACGCCTTCAGACGGGTTAAGGACAACTGGCCGCAGCTAAATTAACCAGTTGGCTGCGTCTAGTTGGTGCGCCCAGTCGGATGCGGCCAGTTGGCCCATTCTGCCTGCAAACTGTAGTTTCGCGTTTTCTTTTGTGCATGGACAAATGGGGTCTCGTTTCTTTCTCTCATTGCAAATGCGCGCCATTGCATAAACCGGAGATATATTGTTGTATTGCAGTATCACATGCATTGGGGATTACAAAAACCATGATGTTGGACAGTTTTGGATGAAAAAATAAACGGTTGTGTCTTGGTACATTGCTAACAGCATTTAATCCATCCAATACAATAGCAATTTGCAGTAAAAACATCAAGCACGAGAGCCAGTCCTATTTATGTGTTTTACTTGAAGTGGCTGCTTTTACATGCTACAACAATTTTGGTATAGATTTGCCCTGCTTTACGTTATGTTGAAAAAGAGCCTTTACAGCTTAACATCTCCTTTTCGAAGTTATCTTGGACAGACCTTGTGGTAATCAATATCTTCTGAAGATGATCAATCTAATCTTTCACTGTATAAAACAAAAAAACGCACTTTTCAATTAAACATATTTGAGCCAAAGTGTGTTACTTTATCTAATATTCCATTCGACACTTTTCATATAGCAAAATAAAAAAATCTATCTATTTTTATTAGCTAGATTTGCTTATTTTTGAGTTTTGCTTTTAGGTTTTTACTTGTTAATTACTTTTTTGCCTTATTGTTGCTTGTTTCTCAAACTATTATTTTATTATAATATTTTTGCCATTTTTAATGCCACAATAAAAGTAACTGCTTGACTTGGACACCTTGCGGTTATTTCCCAGTCATGTTGTCCTACATTTAATCTCAACTATAGTGTATATTACACTTTTGGCGAATATTTATAAATGTTTAGTGACAAATAAACAAATGTGAATCTTCACAAATGTTAGAATATTGTTGTTCAAGAAATCTTTTATTGGGCACTTTAGTTTTTATAAACTGTAATTTAGAGTTGCTGATATAGACTTTCAAGTAGAGAAAATGCCGTAAAATGTTTTTCTTAATAGAACAATAAAATGTGAAAAGAAACAAACATATACGATTTTAATCTGTTTCCATCAAAATTACACTTCCAATCTCTCTCCAGCCTTAATTCAACTGCACGATAAAAGAAAGGCTTTGACGGGCTTACAGTTTGATGTTGAACAAAAAATTAAATTGAACTTGCGCGAAGGTCATTTCCGTGCGAGTGATTCTAGTGCTGTAACTTTTACACCTTGAATTTATGCTTCAAAGTCTAATTTTAGGAAACGTTGTTGTCTCTGCCATGATAATGAAATTGGACCAGGCCAGAAAATGCAAAAAAACACATGAACAAATCATGAAATCAGTATCAATCTTCAACGTGTTTTCGGCAATGCTTACAAATTTGCGCTTCATGCTTTGAACGATGCCGAGTTATGTTCTACAGCTAACAGTAATAATTATATAGAGTAATATCGTTTTTCTCAAATGTTTGTTTTAAGTAATGCAATGGCATAGTTTTACTTCCATTCCGGTAATTAAAAAACTCTTTTTATGACGGTGAAATAGATTGCGATAAAACGAAACGATGTGCATATAAACGATGATATATAAAATATAAAGTGTTTTTGGTATTATAATATGTGTAAGTCGATATCTTAGCACTGCAAAATATCAAAACATAGCCAATTTCAAATTGTTTTATGTAAAAAAAATATATTTATATATCTTCGTTTTTTTTGGAAAAAACATGTAAACAAGTAATTGAAACTAGTCTAAAATAATTTCCATACTTCGACCGAAACAATGAAGCAAGCTTCTATTACCTTCTTCATTGTTTGTAATTGTCGTGCGCGTTGACGTCACTCTTTACGTGCAATTTTTATCAAATTCTTTTATGTAAAAAAAATATATTTATATATCTTCGTTTTTTATCCTTTTTTTAAAAAGGCAGCAATAACTACAAAAACATGTGGAAAAAACATGTAAACTAGTAATTGAAACTAGTCTAAAATAATTTCCATACTTCGACCGAAACAAGGAAGCAAGCTTCTCTTAGCTTCTTCATTGTTTGTAATTGTCGTGTGCGTTGACATCACTCTTTACGTGCAATTTTTAATTAAGTTTACAACTGCTACCACATCGAATCCATTACAATCGCATTTCACGCTAGTTAAATGAGTGTCTAAATGTAAAAATTGAAGCGACCCTGCTAAATTACAATTTTGCGTACTTTATCAAATGAATTTAAAAAAACTTTTTTGCTCTAACAAAAGTTAAATAAATGATCTTTACTTTGCTAAAACTTCATAAAGATAGCTTATATAGTTTTGGAGTTGTAAATCGTAACTTTGGTGGGCTTCTGAAGCCCGGCCGTTGAGGAGTCAATAGCTCGAAAAAGGTTGAGGAGAATAGGGCTAATCCGGATTCGATTGATGCGAAATTTTGCTTAACTCGGATAAAACTGAAAATAAAAATAATTTTTTATAGACTGTAATTCTTTATAAAAAGCTTCGGATTATCCGGATCATCGCCTAATTTGGATGATTTTGTCTGTCAAATCGAATCTGGATTAACCGAGGCCTATTTCGCTTTTTAAGCTGTTCATCAAACGCTTTCGCAATCCCTAGAAAAAAGCTAAACGACCCATGGGTTGAAAACCACTGTTACATGCTTTGCGTTCATAAACATTATTATGTTTGCGAATGCTTAAATAAATTTGATTTTGCGATGACAAAACCAAAATCACGTAGAAGTGCCAGCGTTATTACTGTTGCTGGTTGTATATGTATTGTCAGCACTAATTTTGTGGCTAAACATTAAAACTGTGCTCAATATTATTTTTTTAAGCCTAATTAATATTTTTTAAACGATGCCCTCAAAAAAGCTGGCTGATGGTTAAAATTAAATAACTTCTATTTTTTGCAACAGCTGTCAAATCTCTATAGCTAAAAAAAAAAGAAAATCTTTACGTCATGAAGAGCTTTAATTTGTACATAAATTTTGGCGTCGTTTTTTCTTTATTTAGCAACTAAATTTACTTTATTACAATACGCAATCTCGGAGTCAAGATCGTTTATAGACGACGAAGTAAACACTTAATCGTGGAATTTGATCTAATTCAAATAGACGTTTTATATTAAAAAATAAAAAAAAACGTGTTGAAATCTATGTTTAGAAAACGCATTTATCGGCATGTAAGTTCAAATAAGGCGCATTTCATAATTTGTAGGTTCATAAACGGCAACATTAATTTTGAATAGTTTTTATTATCAGTTCAAGACAAAGCGCAATAAGGAAACTTTTTTCGCGTAAACTCTTGGAGTCACGCTTTTTTTGATAACCGCTATTAATATTAATCGATCGATCAAAATACGTCTGCTGCATTACCAGTCAGAAAAAAATAAAAAATTTTCTCAAGAATGGAAAAAGCAAAAGATTTTTAAAAAATTTGTGCTATTTTTGTTGTTTGCCACAATAACGTGAATTTTTGTCTGCGTAATCAAAAATTTGAATGAAGCATTTTTGATTATGTTTGATGACTTTATTAAAAGCTGAGCGATTTAATTGACCACGAGCATCATGTTTATGATAATAGGAAAAAACAAAAACTAAAAAATCAAAATCCCTTCCTTCTTTCTCACTTACTAAACTGTTGGAGGTAATTTCGTTGGTTAGATTTTCACATCATTCAAAGAATCTCTTTACTTAGAATGTTCATAGGAAAAAAATTGAGTTTGCCCATCGAAAGGAGATTTGAATGCATTAACAGAGTTTAAAATTCTTGCCTCCGAGCAATTGCACGTGTTTCAGATTCTTATCTGACGTTTATCGATGCTAATATTAGCAAAAGGATACAGTGAACGTTAAAAAAGATAGATTATAAAGAATTGAGCACAAGTCCCGTGCATAATAAAAGTCCAACACGTCAGATCATTGTGCAGATTTGGAATGTATTTAAATAAAAAATCGAGAAATTTTATGTAAATTTTCCAACTTACCTAATAGTTAGTAAATAAATGACCTTGACAGTCTTTCGCTAGCATCTAATCAGGGTAACCAAGTGTTTTTTCATATTTTGTATTGCTTCGAGTTTTCCATATTGTGGTTGTCGACAAAAAAAAAAAAATGCTACTACAACTTACCTAATGTATGCAAATAGAAGTAAAATTATTGTTTAAGTTCTATAATCAAGCCTTACAACTATTGGTTTGAAAAAAGTAATAATTGTTAGAAATTAAAAAAATTATTTAGCAAGATCATTAACTAGCCAAAGTTTTGCCTCTAATCTGGTCATAAACTAGCACACTGACTACATAGTGACAACTATACCCAAAGTACAAATTAACAACTTTTGCAAAATTGCTAGTCTGGATTTATTTTTAAATCACTTATCGCGTTACCAGTCACATTTTAAATAACGCTTGTTTTAGGCAAAAGCAAATAATTAAAGACCGGTTTCCATAGGACAATAATTTACAATCGCGTGCCAAAACTACAATTCTTGCCGTTTTGCTACTACGAATTTTTCGTTGTGCGTTCGAGTAACGTCAGAAGTCGCTTTTTTGCACCATTTACTCACCGACTGGTTATGACGTCAACTTACATGGACACTTTGGGTCGTGCCCACTGGTAGACAATGACGTATCGCAGTGTGCTATGATGAAATTTCGAAATAGAAGCTGAGTAAGCAAGCATGCCATATATGGCACGAGAATCGATCTTGTGCAAATGTTTTTTTCGGTCTTTTACGGATTCTTTATAAAAGAGAGAGTTTTATAGTGGATCTGCAACAGAAGATTTTAAACCTGATTGAAAAATAGTTTGCAATCTCGGAAATGTAAAGAGACCCAGACGAAGCATAGAAATAAATTATTCCTAAAACTGAAGTTTTTTGTAATTCAAGCATTTCTTAAACATAAGTTTAAAAATACCCCGCTAGTTGGTTGCATTTGAATTTAATAAAGTTTGTATTTTGCAGAGATTAACTTTGTAACTTTTTGCTTTTAAGTTGATTAAATTAAAAAACATCTTAATGTTTTCGTTTTACATTTTTCCCTTCTTCTTCATCTGCTTTGTTCGAGCTGAACAAACTAATGGTGAGTACAAACCAACAAAAGCAAATTGATACTAAAATAAATAAGTCTAATTATTATACTCTCGCTCTCTATATTTTATGGAAAAATTCAATTTTTTTAGATCTACAATGCGAGCGATCTACTGTTGCTATGACATTTTACAACCGAAAAGAAATCCGTTGTCAAGGATCCTTGAATCCTATTGTTCTTACCACCGATGTTGTGCAATCGATTTTAGACAATAAAAACGGTGAATACAAAGTAATGTTGAAATAGCGAAACAAACTTCATTACGATTCATAAGTTGTTTTTTTTTCAAATTAGCGGGATAACTTAAATTTTAGCATATCGCAGTATTGCTCTTTTCAAAGGTAAAAAATAAAGTAAAACATTTGAACCGGAAAGAAAGATCTAAATACATTACAAAAACAGGTAAACGCTTGAAAAACGCAGTAAATTTCATGCTTCCGCTGTTGTAAAGAGATTAATAGTGAATATACTGTATTATGATGTATGTAACCGATTTTATAAAAAAATTTAGTTTTTTCTGTTTGCTTTGTAGAAATAACAGATAAAGGAAAACTTTCTTCGTATTTACCGACTTGGGTGACTTTGCATCTTGCACAAGCTAATGTCAAGAAAATCAACGATGGAGTCTTTGAACATCAAACAAATGTTAAAGTAAGAATTTATTTTCTGGCTTTTTATATTAACCTGTGGTATAAGAAGAAAAATTTTCTTAACAGAACAATCTTGATACTGTATAATTGGTCAGCGATTAGATGACCAAATTAATAATTTTTACCTTATCGAAACGTCGTGTGTACAGAAACTGTCAGGGAAACGACATACTGAACCGTTCTGTAAAAAAAAGAAATATTTGAATAATAGTTTTTAAGTCCGTTTTATTTTGTCTCGCTTTATATCGTATGCAATATTTTCAGACTCTCGACTTGAATAGAAACCAAATATCGGAGATTCAGCAGCGTTCATTTGCTGGTTTGATCAACTTGGAAACACTGCGTTTAACCGACAATTACATTAACACAATTAAACCTTTGTCGTTTTTGGACGCAACAAACTTAAAATTTCTGGATCTTTCTGTGAACAACTTAAAAGACATAAACCTTGAATCATTTATCGGTCTTCGAATGGTAAGTTTGGACTTTCATAAATTCATGATTTAAATATGGATGTTTATATTATTTTTATTATACATTTTTAAAAATTAAACACTTCTTGCTTCTTAAAATATGAGAAATATATTGAAAAACTTAAAATATGCAAAATCGGTTTCTCACCGGTCTAAATAAAGATTATAAAAATAAATTTAGAGGCAATATAGATTAACGAAATGATATGGGCCGATTTGATGATTAACGCGATTCACACGGTCGCAGTTCGAAACCTACCCTTGTCATTATGCTGTGAGTTTAGAAAGACATTCTACCGCACTTTCCTCTGCTTCGCGGCTTTTGAAAATATTTCTAAATTTCATTTATATATTTAAATAAAAAACTTAAAACAAATTAAAATTATTGATCGGACAAATCCGAAAGAAATCCGAAAGAAGGTTGAGGTAATCACTTGATGGTTGCCCCAAATTTAAGGCCTCCAATGTTTTCCTATGATTTGGAAAGATAAATATAGATGACAACAAATTAAAAAAAACTATTTTAGGCCGTAAGAATAATTGATTTTATAAACAAAAAGTGAAAAGCCATACGTATTATCGACATTTTTTTAAAAATTTTATTAGTTGGAAACACTGGTATTGGAAAACAACGTCATTGAAGAACTGGCAAGTGGAAGTTTTGTTCTCTTGCACAATCTGAAAAATCTTAACCTCAGATACAATCTTATTACGACAATCGACGGTGGCAAACTAGCTGGATTGAATAACTTGCAATATTTAACATTTGAAGGCAATTTGATTCAAAAAATCGAATCAGGCACTTTCGGTGGAATGTCTCGCCTTCAACAACTCGACCTTTCTTGTAAGTTTTTGATAAAATTATTGTATGATCAGCTTTTTCAAGTTAAAAATAAAATATGTTTTTTTTAGGCAATACGTGGTAGCTGTAGAAATTTTACGTCGCTTTTGTGACTGCTATGAATTAATTCTTTAGGAAAGACCAACGTGAAAGTGTCAATTACATTTTCACGTCTTAAATATATTAAAAATTATTTTTTATCATAAAGTAGTTTTGGAATAGCGGATGTTAACCTTAAACATTCTGCAATTCTTTTACAACCTTTTGGCTGAAAAACATTCAAAGCAATATCATGTTTTAATAACTCTTTTAATAAAAGATTTTATTGAAATTTTCGAAAACTTTTAATGAATTTTGCTATTTTTGCTAAACTCTTTTCAATTTCCTAAAAAAATAGACGTAATTTTGTTAAGCTTTTCATTCTTCTAATATTGCAAGATGCATTATCAAAATTATACTATGCAAATGTGTTGCAAAATTGCGTAAGAAATGGCTTGTGCATGAGACATTACACAAAAAAATCAAAACTTCTCATTGTTTTCTATTTGCAGCAAACGAACTAACTTCAGTCACATCGGGAATGTTTCGCGGACTTAGTTCACTGAAGATTCTGAAATTACAAAACAACATCATTCAAAATATCGAGTCTGGATCATTCGCACACATGCCTCGGTTACTCGAACTCGACTTATCACACAACGGTAGGAATTGTTTGTTGCTAGAAAACTTTTCTTGTGACATTGTGATAACATTCACTGATTGACAAGATTTCTTCTTACAGGACTCCGAACTTTACGTCGTGATATGTTCCTCGGTTTAATTAACTTGAGCTGGATCAACTTTCAATATAACTGGATGCACTCAGTCACACTTTCAAACGACAAATATGAAAATAAAGATAGAGATTACTTAGTAGGTTGATCGTGATTTTTTGGTTTTTTTACATAATTTTTACATACAATTTATTTACAGATTGAAACGATAGGTTTAATTTGCCGCAAACGTGGATTACATTTCGCCGATTTCAAAGGAAACGGAATTGAAACTTTATTAAACGTAAGTAAAGTAAAATATTTACAAGTTGTTTGCTTGAGTTTGTTTTTCAAGGTAAAAAGATGAATTTTTCATAAATAGTTGCAGTAGATCACTCTGATCATTTTGTGGTCACGTGTTTACGCTAATTGCTTTTCGCAGAAAACTTCCACCTTAATCGTTGGATTCGATTACAAAGATCCGGTTCAACATCACTGTTTGTTTTGAAAACATATTTATTGTATTTTTATTATTTGTAAGAACGTGAGAGTTTTGTAACTTCTATTTACTTTTTGTTTTTATACTATTTTGAGAGTTCGATGGGTCTGTTGTTTATGTTGTTATGTGCTATATTTTGATTCAATAAAATAAAGTGTTTTTAAATTTACAGTATATTATTGTGCTTTATGTTGCCTTTCATTTCCTGCGGTAATTCCCTTCCAACTGTGCTATTTGATTTGGGAAATACAACTAATTTTAATTAGAAACAATGTCAACGGTTTATTTCAACTTGTTTTTAAACATTTTTTCTTTTTCTCAATCATTTTCAAATTTTTAATTCAGTTTTTTTAATTAAAAAGTACGAAATTAAACAAAATAAGAAAATCTACGGATATTTGATTAAAACATTCTCTACCTTTAAAAAATACGGAGCCATTAATTACTAAAATAGGTTTTACCCATGTTAAAACAAATAATGTTTGATTCATTAATGCTAATTTATAGTTAGTTAAGATTCATTCAAAAACATTGCCATGGGTTGGTTTCAATTGTTCTGAGAAGTTTTTAAACGAGCAACTTTAAACACTAAATTAAAACAAACTACTTCTATCGGCAAAAATTGGAGTGATGTCCGAATTATTCTTTGACGTCTAACTGTTTAGCAAAATAATAGGCCTATAAACTTTTGCCAAAAGTCGATTCTTTGAGAGCTTTGAGCACCTTGTGACCAAAGAATAGCTTTTTTTGTGATGCTGAAAAAGGCATTTCCATAATTAAAGATTTTGGCTGAACATCAAACTATGCGAATTCTTCTCTGCTTTGACATTAATAGCTTTGGCTTGGACTTGCACAATTATAGAACAGATCTACTCATCCTTTTTCGTCATTGAAAACCGTTTGTTTGGATACAATGCACTAACGTGTATTAATTTCTTTAAAAAAATACAAGTGTGGACCCTTAAAACAGACCACTGACCAGGTTTTTGCCTGGGCCAATCTTCATTCCGGCACGTAGAAAAATAACAGGTTTGGATGTTTTGAATTTTGAATAGCGCCTCAGACATTTTCCTGCGAGTCAGGAGAATGAATATAGAGATGAAAATTTGAAAAAATCTGTGTGAACCAGAGGAAAAAATTTTTCGCAGCAATCCTAATCTTGTCTTGTTCCTAAACGTAGGTGGACATCCATCCAAAGAAAAACAGTAAACGTATTTTTGTGGCATTCTTATTTAAATTAGAAAACTGAGATAAAAAATCTACTCAATTAAAATAATAATTTAAAGTTTAATTTTTCAGTATAGATTGTATGAGTTGTGTGCACTAGCGTATTTAGGGGAAAGCATTGTGCCGTGGCCCCCTTGGAGACCATTAATACTTTAGAGCAGAAATCCTTCCAGAAAACGAAGACAGATTCCATGTACAAACCCCCTTTTTTGGTTTTTTCAGAGATCACTTGTCTCAGAGACGATAATCATGAAATCCGGGATAGATTCAAAGTGAAGACCTTTTATTTAGCTACCACTTAAACAAATTTCTTCACCAATTATATTTAATTGGGGTCGTATGCCACCTCCCTTTAGCCCTTTTAAAATTCCTCGGTGCGCCACTGTTCGTGTGATTAAATCAGATTAAAGATAAAGAGAATATAAAAAGAAGTTTGCAGAGGCTCCTCTTTGGCAGCGAAATAAATGTTTTCAGTAAGTAAGATTTGCGAAACTAACCCTTATAATTATTTTTACATTATAGTTTAGAACTTTTTGTATGTTAGGCTATAAAACCGGCAATCTATACGTCTATTTAACATCTATACGTACGATCTTCCTTCCATGATTTCCAGAAAGTTTGCTTATGCTGATGATTTAGCATTGTTGCACTCTTCTGGAAACTGGAAGGACTTGGAGGGGACATTAAGCCAAGACATGTCCACACTGTCAGCGTATCTCCAGACTTGGAGGTTGAAGCTCAGTCACACTAAGACGGTGACGGCAGCCTTTCACTTAAACAACCGAGAGGCCAAACGTGAGCTAAAGGTCTACAACAATAGTAGACTTTTACCGTTCTGTCCAACCTCTACATACCTTGGGGTAAAACTGGACAGATCGCTCACGTTTCGTCACCATTTAGTGGCATTTCGCAAAAAACTATCCTCGCGCGTCACACTGTTGAGGCGACTCGTGGGCTCGGGATGGGGTGCTGGTGCTAAAACACTACGCATAGCCACCTTGTCTCTAGTCTACTCAACAGCTGAGTACTGTGCGCCAGTCTGGTGTCGCAGTGCTCACACTCGCCTCATCGACAGTGTCTTGAATGACGCCTTGCGCATAGTTACTGGATGCCTGCGTCCCACTCCAACGGATTACCTACCTGTACTTTCAGGCATCCAGCCAGCTGAGCTTCGCCGACTGGGAGCGACACTCTCCTTGGCTTACCGTGGATCTCTGGACCCCGATCATATCTTGCATGGTCTGTTAAATGGGTCCTCAGATACTGGCCAAGTGAGACTAAGATCCAGACGCCCGTTGTGCCAGGTGCGCGGAATCTCTTGGACAATCTTTCCAGACTTGGCATCCGCGCCTCTGAATGGACAAATCACAAATGGAACGCGGAGTACTGTGAAAGTGCTTCCAGGCTCCGTGCTTTTGTGCCCGGGACCAGTGTCAGGCCTGTTGGGATGGGCTTACCCCGAGCAGCTTGGGTTAAGCTCAACCGCCTGCGGACTGGTGTTGGGCGATTCCATTCGTCCATGCACAAATGGGGTCTCGCTCCTTCACCGAATTGCGAGTGTGGCGCCTCAGAGCAAACCGCAGACCATGTACTAACAATGTGCCCCATACATCGGGCACCACATGGAGCACGCGGTCTGACGGTTTTGGATGACGAAACTCGATGCTGGCTTAATAACATCACTGCCAGCATCTGATCCAGGCAGTGCAGCAGTCTGGGGTAGTAAAAGGATAAACCCTCGGCCCCAGTTCTGTTTGTGTCTGGCCTGGAGTGGATGCCCTTCAAACGATGACGACGACGACGAAACCGGCAAAATCTTTTTGAAACCCATATATTTTATTTGTAAAGATCTACAATATATAACTACAGTCTTGAGATATATACAGCTTTAAAAAAAATTCTGTCAGTGAGTAAGCCCACTGCAAACTTGTGACATGCTTCTGTCTATTAAAAGAGTATAATGAAATGTTATTTTTGTTCTTTTTTTGTAGAAATGTAGGATGTTTTCTTATATCTGCTTTTAATATTAAGGATTGAGAACAAGATTTGTCTACGTTAAAATTAGTCGAACTACAACCATCGTGCAATTATGACGTCAACCTCAAATAATTAAATGTTACGTCTACAGAAACTTGTTTGGGTATAATGACTGATAATACGATTTTATTCGCTAGAAACAGCTTATTAAGCTCAATAAATTCGTTTTCTTAATATGTCAAAGAAGCGAAGAAAGTTATTATTTAAAATTAAAAGTTGACATTGTGATATAGGATTGTTAATTTTTCTACATCTAAACTCTAAAAACATTTTTTAACGAGATTTATGAAGTAAATATTGTATCGTACATAGGCATTAGATATTTGGTTTTGGTTAATAAACTCAAAAACATGATCCATTAACAGTGATTAGTGCTGAAATTTTGAAGTAAACACAAATCTTAAACAAATGGTGAAGATCTCAATTGAATTTTTTGACAAAACGAGCTGAGACAGAGACAGAGAACGCATTTTATTGTAAATATTCGTATGATTAACAAAAGTTTCGTGAGGTTTATTGCTTCTAATAAATTACAGTTTCGTGTTATTTTTCGTTTAAAGTAATAAAATGTTACTTGGAGAGAATGTTTTAATTTTGCAACAGCAGTTTGTAAATAAAAAATAAAAAAGTTTCAAAATAGCGAACCTTTGACTAATTATCGAAAAGAAAGTTCGAGTTTGAATTTGAATCAATGAGAATGGTTAAGTCAATGAAGCGTGTTAGCAGGTCCATCAATTTTTTTTTTTTACTTATTTTAACATTATAGCTTAGTGTTGACTGCGGTTGAGTAAATTGAAATCATTTGCGGTTTGTGGTTTGCGTTTTAATGACGACAAAATCATAACAGCGACCAAAAGTCAGTTACAAATTAAAATACATAAAACTAATATTGTCGGAAGCAATTACATTGTAATGCTAATGCTGAATGTTTTAAATTAACTGTCGAAGTTGAGTTAGTTCTTGTACATCAGCATTTAAATAAAAATGTTTACAAGAACCCAGCTTTTATCTTTTATTTTTAAATTATCACCACCTGCCGGCCGTGTTGTTGTTTTGAAGATCAAATTAGTTTAATAAATTTAAATAATTTTGTGAAAGTAAAATAAATAAAAGTTGTATGAAATAAAAAAATACCACTGTATAAATAAAAGCTGAAAACTTTTTTTACGTAATTTTGGTGCAATCTACTTTAAGTAATTCTTAATAAAAAAGGAATCACGTCAATCAATGCAATAATGACATTATACGACTTGTTAAATAATATTTTTCTAAAATAATAAGTACATTTCTCTAATCAGTCACTTTAATGAGACAAAAAATAGTGAAGAATTGGGCAAATTAAAGTATTAAAAAAATGGGTAAAAACCACCACGACTTTCATGTTAGCTATGTAAAACTAAAGATAGCTCAGTGCGGTAATATTCAGGCTTGCAAGCAGAAGGACATGGGTTCGATGCTCAGTCTAACTGAGTGATTTCTACTAAACTCTTAGGAAAGGCCTTTACGACAAATTCCTCAAAGATGGCGGTTTCACTGAAAACAAAAAGCAGCCAGATCAATACGACCATACGTCGAAGAAGAACGGCTTGTTGTTCGCCTTCATGGGCTATTAACGAATTTTGGATAGGAAAGTTTAATGTTGAATAGGCGCATTTGCACTTAACACAATTTATGCTGTGCAGTTTACACTGCAGCGTGCAGTCGACAGAGGACACAGAGAAAGACACAAAATTTGAAGAACCAGAATTGTTAACTCAAAAAGCGTATATTTGTTTTAACAGCTTTTCTTGCCATTAAATCCTATTGCATTTAGAACTTGCAAAAGAGCATTACATGATTGCGTTCTAAAACAGAAAACTATAGCAATTTTTGATTCTCGTGATCTGCTAAAAGTTCTAGAACATGCAAATTATTGAAGATTTATACTTACGCTTTTGTACACAGGTTGTAAATTGTAGTACATGACATTACAACTCTACTATCTCAACGGTTTTCTAAATGGGGGCAAACCAATACTGCTCCACGAATCGGGTCCAAATTCATTTCTCAAAAACTTGAACGTCAAAATAAAATTTGTATATCAAAATTAAGTGGACACATTTTTTTAAAGATAAAAAGTGATCAATTAAATAAATAAAAGGAAATAAAAGGAATTAAATAATAAAAGAAATAAATAAAAGGAACTCAGCCAGGAATAAATTTATTTCTGGGGCGCAAATTTTCCTAGTTAGAAATTTTCCAACTTTTTCTCTATTAACCTTGAATTTTTTTAAATTTTAACAGCTATAATTTTCTAAATCTTTTTCCACTAAAAGTTTTTGAAGATGTGGCTAAGTCTGTCGAAGGCTGTGCAAAAATATCTGAAATTTTGGTTCAAAATTTCGAAGTCAATGATGTCTCATCGTTTCGCGTTTCGTTTAGTTCAATAGAACTTTTTTCCACATCTTTATTTTGAAAGAGAAAAAGTAAAGTTTGGCTTTCATTTTTTAAAATTTTTTATTCTTATTTTTGGAAAGTTTTTTTAAAATCGTATATAAAAAACTTAGGGGTGAATTTTAGTATTAAAAGTTGTCACGACGTAAATGAACAAAAAAGGTTGAAAATGTTGTAATTAAACGAAGTGAGGTAGGCTACACAAGAGATAAAAATTTTGCTAAAACTGATAAAAATCTGGCAATTAGCAGCGAATTGACGAATTAAACATTTGAGAAATTAAACAAAATAGACAGTGAATGAGGACTTGAGACTTGAGTAAATGTCAATAACATTTGGTTAAAACAGGCTGCTGGTAGCGCTTTGTTGCTTTACAAATTTGTGCATGTACTATGCATACAATTACTTTAGATCAGTGGTTCTCAACATTTTTTGGCCCACCAAAACCATTTTTTTAAAATATCCAATGGTTCCTTTTTCTATCCTGACTTTTCGTTCCCGTTGTAAAATATTGTTTTAAGTTTGTTCTTGCCTTTACCTGGGTTTGAGCTTTCATTTAATTTCTTGTTGCAAATTTTCATTTATAGCGCGTCTGTGTTAGAAACTTCTTTGGATCGCCTTTGTTGTAATCAGAATTAATCATTCGTTGCGTTATTTGTTCAAGTATGTTCTTTTTTTCACTTTGAAGAGTGATTTGTGTCAGGTGAATGTCGACTCCGTTTTAAAAGTGACGATAATAATTTTTGAAACTTGCGTCGAAAAATAACCAAATAAAAGTTGTATGGAATTTATTTTTTATTACGTTAAAGATCTTTTCGTAGAAACCGTTTAGCTGCCGCCCCTGTGGCAGCCGTGAACTTGGTCTTTGTTCCGCTTTCTCTAAGAACACCAAATAAAATTTACTGTTGTGGAACGTTGGTGTGAGAACTGACATAAGGAGAAAAACGTTTGTCGGATTGCGAGAAACAAGTTTCGGATTTTCCCACTGTGAGAGAGGCCGCTGTTTCACAAGTTTGTCCGATTATGGATATCTTACACACGCCACTATCAAAACTATATTGCCCACATGTCTGTAAATTTAAGATTATGCTCAATCTTTGGACCCTTACAAATACCCCTGGTTGATTTAAATTTAGTTTTAAATTTAGTTTTAATTTTACGGACTTACTGTAGCAGA
The DNA here is from genome assembly GCA_963680785.1 of Diplosoma virens. Taxonomy (NCBI): domain Eukaryota; kingdom Metazoa; phylum Chordata; class Ascidiacea; order Aplousobranchia; family Didemnidae; genus Diplosoma; species Diplosoma virens. Next base: position 26,720,588 of record OY796894.1, read on the forward strand.
AGGACGCAGTGTGTCAATTGACTTTATTTTAATTTTTCACTTGTTTACAACATTAAAACGTTTTGTAAAACAATTGTGCTCGCTTATGTCTTTATCTCAATTTTTGCTGTGTAGCTGACAAACGACTTAAAAGCTGTTCTAGTCGCAGAAAAAAATAAAGTGGCAACTAACTAGAACAGTGGTTCTCAAAAGTTTTTGCTACATTCCTCCCTTTTAGGGCTTGAGTATCATCATTTCCTCCTTCTAAAAAAGAGAGTATTTCGATGATCAAAGTGAAAAATTTTTTTGTCTTTATCCAAATTTGTGACCCAAATTCCAGTTATCCCAGAAAGTTCAAAAATTAACATTCAATTTTGAATCTTTCTCAGATATTTCAATTTTTATTTATTTTATTTCATCTCTATATATATCTTCCTGACTCGCAGAAGGCATCACAACACAATAGATAGGGCAAGCAATTAACCCAACCTGCTTCTGGAGATGCCCAGATATTGCTGTTTGGTTGAAATTTTTTTATTTTGTTTTTTTTAGTTATACAAAGATATGACTGAAATTTGGAATTGCTTGCCAAGACTGCCAAGCAAAGGAAAGTGCCGTAAAGTGTCTTTTCCAAGAACGCAAGGAAATGGAGCGAGTAGGTTTTGAACTGAGACCATGTTGATCACAATCACAGTGCTCTAACCACTGGACCACACTGCTGATATTTTTATCCCTAAAAAGTAGTAGTTCCAAAAAAACTTTTCACTTTGAAGTACCAATTTTTTTGCCTCACTTACATTGTAGTTAAATTTTCAAATTCCTTTCTGATTCCTCCCCTAGTGATTTTTCCTCCGTGAATATTTCAAATTCCTCCTTAGGGAGCCAAGTAGTTAATTTTGAGAAACACTGAGCTAGAAGGACAGCATGATTATTGACACAATTTCACTTTGACGTACACAAAGCAGCTCTTTAAAAGCAAGCCTTGTTTTTTTCTGTTACTACGAAGTGTAAATCACCAAATTTTTTACAATGAGCAGTTGCTACAGTTGCAAACTTATTTAATTTTGTTCCAGTCCAACCCTGTTTTGAACTCACTTACGACCACGTCCAATTTTTGATTTTAATTTTTTAAGTTCACGTTCAAGTTTACACGCAATAATTAGTTGCCTTTGCTAATGAGTGAGAGATACTTCCAGCTTTTATTTTCATAAGATGAGTTGTTTGGTTTGAAATGTTGATAAAATGAAAACTTCTAAAAGTTTGCGATTAAAATGCGATATGTTAAAGCACTTTTGAAAGCTAAGAAGTCAATAAACTATTTAGAGATACCTGAAAGTTAACAGCATTTTCTAATTTTTGAGTTGACTAGTGTGAGTAGAATATCTCGGTGGCCTAAGACTCCAACTTGCCAGCTGAAGGACGCAATTTGCTGCTTAATCTAGTGCAAGGGTTTCTCTTGTGCCCTTGTAAAAAACTTTACGTCAAATATGAATTCGTGCTGCTTACATACAGTGGTTACCAGGCTTAAAAAAGAAAGCAGTTATTAGGGTAATTTAAGTCAATAATCTTGACCATACAAAGAAAAAACTTACCACAATCTAAGAATACGCGCATTTTGTAGTTAGTGCACATTGCACGGAAATCTCTGAAAGAATAACGACAAAGTTTTTAATAGCTATACAACTATTACTATTTTAGTATGCTTTATTATACAACATACGCAAAAACTTTGATAAAAACATTCGATTATATGGAGAGTAAGTTTATAATTAAACATGTTTATTTTTTTACTAATTCAAAGTATTGCATCAATTGACGCACTTTGTCTATCAAAGTTCTCAACCGGTGGGCCACACAAAGATGGTGTAAAAAGTGTTAAGACCATAATGCTTAGAGCTGTTTTTGCTGTCAAAAAAATAATTTGGTGAAATCGGGTACAGAAAGAAAGTGAAGACGAGACACATTGAGCCTCAACAATTGCGTTTCAAATTTTTGGGCCACGGTTTTAAGAGAACCCCTGACCTAGGTAAATAAAACGTCCTTCTATTGTCAACTGGTTGGTTTAACCTAACGCAACTTTCATTTTTAATTCAAATTAATTATTTGTATATTACTATGTTAAATATACTTTTTAATGCCTTTTATGTTATTTTCATTTGTATACAAGATTTTGATGTTGTTTTTTTGGTTCGCCAAGATCTGCTTCGGAAACGTGAATATCTCCTGCTTTAGCGGTACCAGTGGCGTACGCAGAAATTTGTCTAGTGGGGATTTGCAAGTCAAAAACACAATTATTAAAAGTGGTCCTGGTCATGGGACAAAAACTTTTCCTAACTTACATTCCAAATTAGTTAAATCTATTACGCTTTTTTGAGCCCCTTGCAGTTGCATGAGTTTTTTTGCTTAACCCTAAACAACTATTAAATATCAATAAAATTTTTCACAAGTTTAGTTCACTGATACAATTGAATTAATTCAGCTTAAACCAAATTCAGTTTTAATAATGGCTGCAATGACAAAGCATTGCTACAAAAATATAAGGATAATTCATCTGGTATGTATTGAATTCTAGTATTTGAATTTTGAATAAAATAGTGATCGCACTATGGTGAAACAGAGTGTTGGGTTTTTTAATAAATTATCTTTTTATGCGTGATGGTTAGATTCAGAAATATTCAGCTCTAACTGCTTTATCGAGCACTTGTATTGCAATTAAAATCAACTATATCTAGATCGGTGTTTCTCAAAGTGAGCCTAGAAGTAAGGAATTTGTAACCTGTAGAAAAAAATATTTTTTGGGGAAGGAATTTGAATAAAATGCAAGTTGATTCTAAATTATTAACTGATAACATAAACTAGCTCGTCCTTTATAGTTACACCTTGACAATTCATAAAAATTGCTTCAGTAAAATGGAAACCGAAAAAAAGTTGTTGTTGTCGTAGTATGGAAGGCCATCAATTTTGGGTCAAACACAAACAGGGATGGGCCCAAAGGTTTATCCTTGTACTGCCCCAGATTATTGCACTGCCCGGACAGGTGCTAGTGGCGATGGTGTTGAACCAGCATCGGGTTTTGTTACCAAAAACCTTCAAACCACGTACACCATGTCATGCTGATTGCAAATTGTGGGGCACGTTGTTAAGACGTGGTCTGCAGTTTGTTTAATGGCGCCGCACTAGCAGTCCCATAAAGGTGTAAAACCCTATTGTATATGAGCAAATGGAATCACCCAACACCATTCTGCAGACGATTGAGCTTAACCCAAGCTCTTCAAAACAAGTCCATTCTAACAGGCCTGGCATTGATCATGGGTATAAAAGCACAAAGCCTTGATGTATTTCCACATTACTCCGTGTTCCATCTATGATTCATTTACTGGGCAACATCAGACTGGCGCGCAGTATTCAGCTGTCAAGTAGGCCAGGGATAGGATAGCTGTACACAATGTTTTGGTCCAGCATAACATCTTTGCTAGTTGCCTCAGCAGTGTGACACAAGAGGACACGATTTTTTACAAAATGCCGCAAAATAGTGATGGAATGTGAGCGATCTGTTTAGTTTTACCCCAAAATAAGTCGGTACCCAACAAAATGGTAAGAGTTTATTGCTGTTATAAGCCTTTAGCTCATGTTTGGTTTCTCGGTTATTTAAATGAAAGGCTGCTCTCACCGTCTTTGAAAGACTGAGTTTCAAATTTCTAGGTTTGGAGATACGCAGGAACTGTATTCATATCTTCACTTCAAAGTTCTTTCAATTTCCTAAAGTTCGACAATGCTAGATTAACGGCAAAAGCAAACTTTCTGAAGATTGTGGAAGGCAGATCACCCATATAGATATTAAAAGGAAAAAGAGGAGCCAATACCGACCTCAGAGCAACGCCATTTCTTTGACGGCGGAGCTTGCTTCGCTTGTTGTCAAGCAGTAGGAGTAAAACGGATAAACTCCATGATCATTCTACGAGTAATCATGAGCTAATTTGAAAGTAGTTTCAGCAGCTTGCAGGTAAAGACCAGGGTACTTCATATTAACTTGTGTTTTACCGCAGTATGTTACAAAGCTGCAATTTGTTTGATTCTTACAGAACTAGTTTGGTTATTGTGAATTAGATGAAAAATAAAAAAAAACATTTTGTTGAATAAAATATTTTTTAAAAAATGAACATGTTCCCATACTAGAACATAAGAGGGTTACCGGTAAATAACCAGACATTTATAAAATAGAAAACTTTTATTTGTTTATCCAATTTGCAATTCACTTATATGTTTGATCGTGGTACAAGTCCCAGCACACAACAGCTCTGCTTTGGTGTAACCGGAGATTACACTTTGTGTAATACACACGAATGTTTTTGTGGCAAATCTTACATCGAACTTAGATGATGGATGCGGAAAGTGATGAAATTCGTCAAATCGATTTCACAATGCATGACACGTGTGTGTTTTTTCATTTGTGGACAAGAAACTCTCACAGATTTAAATAAACACGTGATTTTGCGACGGAAATTTAGATGAGACATTTTGTCGCCATGACGTTCTCCTTAAATACGTCAACTTGCGAATACACTTGTGTTGAGAATGTTGTTAAACAGCGAGTCGTACCACTTCTTTCCTGAAATTCGTGGTCGATAGCTACCGAGAAGGTTGTCATAAACATCTACACTTTCCATATCTTCAATAATAGAAATAAAAATACTTCTATCTGGCTTGACTATAAAAGATAATTCATAAAATTATTTTACCCCAGAAAGCTTTCTACCTTTTGTTATAGGATTACACAAGATGAGGCTGGGTAACACTAACATTCGATGCATTTTGTACTCGTCGATACAAAGGCTCATCTGTAAAAAAACTGCTGGTGATTTCAACAACAGAGTTATCTTGCTACTTGCACTTGTAATGTTTTCCATCGCAGGAATAACAAAATCTACCAATGGAATGCTTTAGGATCCTTCATTGTAACAAATTAGTCAAAATTATACTGCCTATATTACATCAGAATTTAGTTCATTCTAAATTAGATCCAAAAATAAGTTTAAAACAATGTAATATACTGTTTATAACCAAAACAGTTATTCTTTTAATTATTTCTCTTAGTTTTTACTTAGTATCAAAATTCAGCAACAGTTAGCGGGAAACCTCCAATATATTTCAATATTGTTTATAGCCAAAACAGTTAAAATAAATGTACTATACGAGTACAACTAAATCTTTAGGTTAAAAACATTGATTTAATGCCTAAGCTTTAAAAAAGTCTCAATTTTACAGTAACGATTCTCTTTGCAAATGTCTAGCTTACATTAAATGTAGCCAACTTTACAAACTTATAAAATCAATTTTTTGTCTATTTTCTCGCCAAAACAATTGGCAGAAAAGTACAATAGTTCAAAAAAAAATTTTTTTGCATTACATATTAATATTAACATCAATATGAGAAAGCTTGAAAAAAACAGAAAAACACAATCTTGTTTAAAGATATACATTAACTTATATCATGTTCTCATATAGGAACATTGGTAAAAAGCAGGTGAAAACAAAAATCAAAAAAAGTTTTTACTTAATAACAAAAAGAAACTTTTCTCAAAAAAGTTTTGTGATATACTTTTGATGATTCGCGAAGCTTTGAAAGGGAAGTATACGACTTAAACTTTGAGAACTACTGATCTACCTGCATATTGAAGTAATTTTTGTAAAAATAAAGAACCATCTTTTGTTATATTTGCGTATATCTTTAATTTTTTAGCGTGCTTTCCAGAGTAGCCTATAATCGAGTTTCTCTTAGAGATCCTCCTTCGATACTTAGCACTTGTTAAGTTTCTCATAGCAATGTATCTTACAACAAAGTAAAATAGGCTCGCATCTCAGGCGAAAACATTGTAATAAAGCAATAAACATCCAGTAAAACAATAGTAATTAAAAGTGAAGCATAGAAGACCTGATTTTATGTTAAAATATTTTTTGATTTTGAAAGTTTTACTCAGATTAGCAAACTGACGCAATTGTGGCGAAAAAACGATCTTAAATAAAATTACTAATACACTTGAAAAGGAACAAAGCGCATAAATGATAAAAACTTATACCATGCTATTGTAGTCTATTTGTCGTTAATATGTTTTTTTATGTATAAGTGTATATCTTTGATCATTTTTCTTTAAAGAAGGTTGACCCCCAAAACCCTTCCTCCGTTCGTACGCCTATGACGCTACCGATGATGATAAGTACTAAAAATAATTTGTAGTTTTAGGTTCCTGTTAAACGCATTTATTTTTAATTAACGGCTAATAAAAATGAAAATCAGCAACGTTCTGTTACGGATGAGTCATGTTGCATAATATATCAAATCGAGAATGTACTTTTTTAGGGTCACTCTGTCAGTTAACTGGCAAAGATCCCAAACCAAGAGTTTTTGATCGATTGTCTTGCATGAGAAAAGTACAAACCAAATTCTGCTTTTCTGTTTTTTCCATGAGTTCAATGTAGTAATTGAATCAGATATAGTTGTACAGTATAACTTATCGTATTTTCGCAAAAACAAAGCATTAAGCTCGATTTAAAAAACTTATTTTATTATAGCAAAGCGATGATATAGGCTACAGTCGGTTGGATTTAACCAAGTTTCCAGAAGAAACATTGTATTTGTTCAACTTTTTTTCTTCACTGTTTTTTAGGACTCTGATATAAATTCGATTCTGGAAACTCCTTTAAACCATATTACAACACATTTAATTTCTTTTTGAGACCGAATCAAATTTTTTTCAAAGTCATTTCTAATTTACATCAATATTTGGAAAAATTGTTATTTTTTAAACGTAAATTAAATTTAAAAATAACAAGCCTTTCGAAGAGATTTTTCTTAAAACGTTTCAACGTTTTTGTAAAATAAAAGCACTGATTAACTATAAGAAGCGTCTAAAAAAACTTACAAACTTTTCATACAAGTTATCAAGATGATATTTATTCTACGGCAGTTCAACTAAATTCAAAATTAGGAGAAATATTTCTAAATCGGAAATAGTTTTGAAACAAGAAATGTAACAGAACAAGCCAATTTAGTTTTGTTTTCTAGCAGCTTCACATACTGTAATTCAGATCATTATTGGACTTTGTCGAAACTAATCAGGTGGAATGTGAAAATGAAATGATAGCAAAATATTTCTTCAGATATTTAGAAATGACCATGTTTGCAAATGCTCAAAATATAAGAAATTTTAATTCCAGGTTATTTATACGCTTTGTTATGTACTATATGCGTAATTCAAAAATTTGCTCAACATAAAGCAAAATTACTGAGATATACAAAATTTCCATACTTGTGCATATTACTCAAGTCGTGAGATATAAATTGCTGATTTTTAATGTTAACATATGCTTGACAGTTCCCACTTGAATGTTAAAAAACAAATTAATCTTTTTGAGATGTTTTTAAATTAGCTTTATTGTTAATTGATCCAGTATCCATATTTAAATTATGAAAAGTTTTTTTCTTTAATCATTCTTGTAAAGGTCATTTTTAAACATTTACGAAAGTTCGTTGCTTTTCTTGTCTGGCTTTTTTAAATCAATTTATTTTTGCTCAGTTAAACGTTGCATGACGTTGTAATGATACTACAAAAATAACACTGTTATAATTCCAAATGATTAAAATCTTTCCATAATGATTAATATTTTTTGTTTTAATTTACGAGACAAGCGTCGATTTTAAATTTTTAATTTCCGCTTCAAACCTCCAACCTCATCTATGTCGTGGATTTGTCGCTTCGTGCGCTTTTCGTTTAAAATGTAAAAGCTCTCTTTCACAATATTAGCAATTGCGAATGCAGCACCAATTCAAAATGACTTAACAACGTAACTATCTTAGGGCGAGTGCAAACTCGGAATACAATGACGTCATTCTTGCTCATGGAGGCAGAAGTTAACCAAAAAAATTATTATTCAGCATTTCTGCCAAATTTGGTATGAAAAACTAATTTTAATTTTTTTTTTGCATTTGCAAGTTCGGTATAAAAACGGCAGTTTGCCTCACTTGATAGAGCAGAGAAGTTTAATACTTGCACTAGAACATTGGTTGCCTTTTAAAAAGTATCAAATTCAAAATTTCTTTGCAAGTTTGTTTAAGGCAATTCTATAAGTTGGTTAGAATTTACTTAATAAAATGGATTTTTTTGCAGAGAATATTAACCTGATTTTTGTATTAATTGTGCAAATATACAAAAAATGTTTTCGTTTTATATGTTTTCCTTCTTCATCATCTGCTTTGTTCGAGCTGAACAAACTAATGGTGAGTGCAAACCCACAAAAGCAAATATTATTGATACTAAATAAACAAGTCTATTATTATTAACGAATTCTCTCGCTCTCTATTATACCGTATTATTGAAAAATTTTGGTTTTTGCAGATCTGCAATGCAACCAATCTACTGTTTCCCTGACATTTTACAACCGAAAAGAAATCCGCTGTCAAGGATCCTTGTATCCTATTGTTCTTACCACCGATGATGTGGAATCGATTTTAGACAATAAAAAGGGTAAATACAAAATACTCGAAAAATCAGTAATCATAACTATGTTTAACATTTTCACAAATTGCAAATCATGTTATCAAAAACAAATTAAATTTTGTTTATAGTTTTTGCCATGACCATAACAAAAGTTGAATAGATTAATAATTGAAAATGCTTGTACAAAAGTATAAGCAAATCAGCAGGCTTGTCCATGGGACACATTTTTTTGTTCCTTCCCATCCCATCCCATCCCATCCCATGGCAATTTATGCCTGTCCCATCTATGGGATTCCCATTATAATATTAATATGAAATATAGCTCAATTAAAATTATTAAATTTATGAAAGTCACAAAAATAACCAGGAAATAGACTATGACGTCACTGCCGCGAATGTCCATCAAGTTAAAACCGCGCCACTTTTTCATAAATTTCCAACAACAGGTAAAGACATAATGTTAATTTTGGTGACGCACCAAAGCGTAACCTTAATAAAAAAAGGCTATCTATATTTATTTATTTATCCGGTTTCCCACCACAAAATAAATAATAGATTCAAGTAAATAAAGAAAAAAGGAGAGTAAAAAGCTCTTAAAAGGTAAAAAGTATAAAAACTAAGGGTAGCTCTGACGTAATCAAATTGCTATAACATGGCTACTGTCTCATGGGAAATATTAATGTGTGCTGTCCCATCCCATCCCATCCCATGGGACGTTTCCCATGGGAATTGCATGGGAATCCATTCCCATGGACAAGCCTGCAAGTCAGTGTTTGCATTAAAAATACGTAAACAGAAAAAGTAATTAAGTTTTATTTCAAAACACAGGAAAACTTTTTTCGGATCTACCGACTTGGGTAACTTTGTCTTTTGCACGAGTTAATGTCAAAAAAATTAACGATGGAGTCTTTGAACATCAATCAAATGTTACAGTAAGAATTTAAAATAATCAAAACTTTATATTGTGATCAAAACATATTGCGATCAAATCACACTTTTTAACACATTTGAGTATAGAAAGAAAAACTTATAAAGAATAATGATGAATTTTTAAAACTATTTAAGTTTGAACTTTTGTAATCATAGTTGTTCGTTTTTTTGCAAAACTAATGTTTTGTTTCTAAAATATTGCTTGTCATTGATGGATATATTGTTATCTAAAAAATTACTTAACAAAACAAAACATTATAAAATCCTTAAAGAAAGTTTGTAACATGATTTTATCATAAAATTCCTAGCGCAACAATGATGCTCTGACATAATAGCTATTATATAAAAATAAAATATTTTAATAATTTAGGCTATTGATTTAAATGAAAACAAAATATTCGAGATTGAGCAACGTTCATTTGCTGGCTTAATCAACTTGGAAATTCTACGTTTAAAAAACAATCGAATTCGTTCAATTAAGCCTTTATCATTCCTGGACACAAGAAACTTGAAATACTTGGATCTTTCCATAAACAAATTAACGAACATAAGCTTTGAATCGTTCATAGGCCTACAAAAAGTAAGTTTTTGTTTTGACGAAATAATCTTTTACCTTAAACAATTCTATTTTAAAACTGATTAAAACTTAATTGTTCCGAATATTATTTAAAGACATCGTAATTATTCCGTTTGTTTTTACTTATTTTGCAAAAAACTTTGCATAACCAGAGTCACCAACCAATTTGACTGTTTGTATTATAAACATCAGGTGTATAACCAAGAAAAAAAGTCTTAAAGTGAATTATACCCCCCCAAAAACCAACTCCTTGCTTTAAACGTTGAAGATTTTTCAGAGGATGTTTCTTTGATGTTGCCAGAAAAATAAGCACATGTTTAGAATGCTGTTAAAAATTAAAACAATATTAATGAAAATTAAAGACTTGACTTCAAAATAAGCAGTGTCTTATAGAAATAAGCACATAAAAATTCTACAAGACATGACTCAAAAAAATAACAACAAATTTTACAAATAGGCAAGAAATAGTAACACTGCGCATAATCAAATGCGGTTTAAACATTCAAAATTTACCACTTTCTATCAAATACATTTTGATTGATTCTGTGGCAATCGTACTTGTAATGTTAACTAAAATGTTTATGTACAATTGACCACAAACTAAAGGAAAACAAAAAGTTGACTGCTTTTTTGTATGTTTCAGTTGGAAGTTTTGACATTGGAAAATAACAACATTCAAGGACTGTCAAACGGAAACTTTGCTCTTTTTAACAATCTTAAAAATCTCAATCTCAGATATAATCGAATTTCTTCACTCGACGGTGGAAAATTGATTGGATTGAATAATCTACGATATTTGTCTTTTCAAGGAAATTCGATTTATTCAATTCATTCTAGTACATTCGCTGGAATGTCTCATCTTCAACAACTTGATCTTTCTTGTAAGTTAAATCTTCAAAGCAAAGTTTAAAATAGATAAAATTTAAAGTAAGATTTAACATACATATGAATAATTTTATAAAATAGTAATTTAAATTTCCATATAAAAAAACATTGAATTGAAATTCAATTATTCGTTGAAACTATTATAAAGTAAAGATAAACTATCAAAATAATTTGCAAGATTGATTTTAAAACTTAATATTTTGCAGCTAACGGATTAACTTTAATCACATCGGGAATGTTTCGCGGACTTAATTCACTGAAGATTTTGAAATTACAAAACAACATCATTCAAAATATCGAGTCTGGATCGTTCGCACACATGCCTCAGTTACTCGAACTCGATTTATCACACAACGGTAGGAATTGTTTGTTGCTAGAAAACTTTTCTTGTGACATTGTGATAACATTCACTGATTGACAAGATTTCTTCTCACAGGACTCCGAACTCTACGTCGTGATATGTTTGTTGATTTAATCAACTTGAGCTGGATCAACTTTCAATATAACTGGATGCACTCAGTCACACTTTCAAACGACAAATATGAAAATAAAGATAGAGATTACTTGGTGGGTTGAGTAGATTGACAAATAAATTTTTCGACAATTTATGATTTATGATATAAGCAGATTTTGTTTTTCAATTGTATTTTTATTTTATGTTTGCTGTTTACAGATTGAAACGATCAAGTTCATTTGTCAAAAACCAAGTTTATATTTTGCCGATTTTAAAGGAAACGGAATTAAAACTTTATTAAACGTAAGTAATACCGATGTAATACAAAATTTTCTGCGTAAGCACATTATTTGAAGTCTAAAAAGAAAAATATCAACAAGTTTAATGCAAACCTATTTATCTTACGATTATTGTATTTTTAACAGAAAACTTCCGCCTTAATCGTCGGATTCGATTATAAAGATCCGGTTCAACATCACTGTTTGTTTTGAAAACGCTGTTTATTGTATTTTTATTATTTTTAATACGTGCGCTTTGTAATTTGTGTTGTTTTTTAATCTTTATGCCGTCATTGTGTAATAGCTTAGTTTGTTTGTTATTTATGCAATTTTAGTATTATTTTGTGATTGAACAAAATAAAATATTTTCAATTTATATTGATTTTCGTTTTGCAAGTCCTTACAACCTTTGTTTCAAGGTATTTTTAACAGAAAGATTCTATAGAATTCTGTAGATCTAAATTCACGTTAGTTGTAGTAGTTAAAGCATTTTGATTAGCTGTAATGCTATTTGAATTTTAAACTTTTTTAGGAAAAAGAATAGCAATGTAAAGTGCTTGGCAATTTTTTTTTTTGAAGTATTACTGAGTAAAAAAAAGTTTTTATCTGATGCAAGAACATTATTTTGCAGACGTAATTACAGGTAGATCAAATTTTAATCTTGATTTTTGATGTAGCTGTATAGTCTTTTGAAATCTGTTTATTCTATTATGTTGATTTTCATTGTTGAATCCTTACTAACTTAATAGCCTACACCTTTTTTTTAAATAAATAATTTCTTTAATTTTGAATTTAGCGTTTGCTTGTTTTTACTTAGTTAAAAAATATTTTTGATTTTTAAATTGATTTTTGTCGAAGCACATTCAGTATATAATTGAAAGCAAACAAATACTATACGCAGTGCACTAAAAACTTTTTTTTTTATTTATATTAAAATTGACGCAAAACTTAATCACAACTAAAAATTAATCGACTGAAAAGATACGCTAAACATTTAGATTGACGACTGTAAACTTTTTTACAATTTACCAGTTTATAATAATCTTAATAAACATAAAAATGTTAAAAGTCTTTTATCATCTATAACCCTTTTTCCAGTGAAGTCACATTGACGATTTTATTCAGTTGATCAAATTGCGATGCATGAATTTATTAATAAAATCGGTCAAATTTCAATTTAATATAGAAAATAAAAGTTAAAAATTTAAAACCAACCATATCATTAGGAAAAATTGATTTCGACCTTTAAAGGTCATCATCAGTTTCTTATTCAAATAGAATAGATACAAAATAGATTCTATTTGAATAAGAAACTGATGATGACCTTTAAAGGTCGAAATCGATTTTTCGTAATGATATAGTTGGTTTTAAATTTTTAACTTGTATTGTCTATGTTAATTTGAAATTTGACCGATTTTAGTAATAAATTCATGCATCGTAAACATAAAAATGTTTTTCAACAATGTAATTTCGATTATAAAGTTTAACAAACAAACAACAAAACAAAAAGAGGTGTCAAATTAATTTTTTTCACTTTTTTTGTACAGCATGTAAAAGCTTTAAATCGTTTTCGCAAACGCTAAAAATAAATTATTTTGTAGGCAGTAATACCTTTGATGTGCGGCAGTAACATTATGCATCTGTAGAAATTTTTGAAGATTTTCTGAGTAAAACTTTTGTGTTTGATACTGAAAAAGACATTTCCTATTTAAAGGTCGAGTGGTTAAAATTAAAGTCCTATTTAAAGTTAAAGTCGGCAGTGTGGTCGAGTGGTTAAAGCACCGTACTGATGATCAACATGGTCTCGGTTCAAAACCCACTTGTGCCATTCTGTTGTGTTCTTGGGAAAGACACTTTACGGCACTTTCCCCTGCTTGGTGGTCTTGACAAGCAGTTCTAAATTACATTTATATCTCTACTAAATTACTAGCGGACAGCAATATCTTGGCATCTCCGGAAGCAGGTCGGGGTAATTGCTTACCTTATGTCAGTGGTTCCCAACCTTTTTAATGTCATGGACCCTTTTGAGGATTTTCCTGAAAGTTGTGGACCCCTTAAATGAAAAAGAAATCCACTCTTTTCTCCCAAAAACACGGTGATCTCTAAAAAAAAAAAAAAAAAAGGTCTTCACTTCAATTTTATTTCCAATTTTGCTGTTTTTTCTCCCAGAAACATGGTGATCTCTAAAAAAAAAAAAAAAAGGTCTTCACCTTGAATCGATCTTTTATTTTCCTAGGCAACTGCCTAATTCGCCTCCCCTAATATTCACCACTGCTTTAACTATGACATATTCTTTCATTTTTTCCATAAAAAGGCTCATGGACCCCCAAAAATCACTCTGTGGTCCCCCGGTTGGGAACCACTGATAATTCCCCCCTTGAAAATACAAAATTCCCCCCCCTGTTGAGAACCACTGCCTTATGTATAGCGCCTTTGTCGCTTTCCTGCAAGTCAGGAGGATAAATATAGAGATAAAAATAAAAAAAAGGCTCTGGCAAGCTCTTGAGATGAGTAAATCCTTTTTTGTCTTGAAATTGTCTCAAACTGTCTTTGCAAAATTGCAAAATAGACACGTATTTACACTGTGTGCTATTGAAAGCGTCTGTTGTTCCCAACACTATACAGACAAGTCTCGATTTTTTTTATACGAATACGGGTGTGGAGCCTTACAACTAAACCACTGACAAATTAATTGGGCGTGCTGTTCTTGGTTACCTTGAAAAATACGGGTATTGACTTTTTTGAATAATTTGTTAAATTTGTTAAATTTGAAAAATACGGGTATTATCAAATATATAGATATATACTGTAATATAGAGTCTCTGTATTAGATCACCACAGTATTAGGTCTCCAGAATTAGGTCTCCACGATGTATATAGTCTCCATAATTAGGTTTCTATAATATAGTTTCCATAATATTAGGTCTCCAAAATTAGGTCTCCATAATTTAGTCTCTATAATAAATAAAATATTAGGTCTCCATGATATGGTCTCCATAATATAGTCCCCATAATATTGGGTCTCCATATAGGATCTCCGATAGGTATATATACCCATCTATATATACATTATGGAGACTATATTATAGAAACATAATTACAGAGACTATAGATTGTGGAGACCTAATACAGAGACCCAATATTATTTTTATATGTATATAGACCCTATCGGGAGACCCTATACAAAGATACTGTATATATATAAAAGTTTTTGCAAAACGAAATTGATTGCAAAAAAAACGAATTTGATTGCAAAAGGAACAAATTAGATCGAAAAACCCTATAAATTCTTTGAGATATTCTAGAAAATTATGATATTCTTACAGTATTTGTTTTTGAAAATGCAGTAGTTGTAAAACTTTAATTAAAAAAAAAATATAATAAAAAATATATCTCAAAATTGTTTACATGTATTTACCAATAAAAATAAAGTTTGTCCACATAACTATTTTTGGTCGGTACACGATTAAAATTGATCGACACAAGTTTAAATTTGATCGGCACATGACTAAAATTGGTCGACACAAAACTAAATTTGATCGGTAGTGACTAAAATTGATCGACACATGATTAAAATTGATCGGTAGAGGACTAAAGTAGATCGAAAAACACTGTAAATGTTTGAAATAAGCAAATAGTAAGATTCTATAAAGTCAAAAACAACCTTTCACGCGAGCATTTACATTTTTTACGCATCAAAACCTGCCAAATGTTTGTTTTTTTAAATGTAGGTCTTCTATTTATTTCACTTCCGCGGCTGGTGCTCATTCGCATTGGGATTAACTCGTCGGTCACGTGATCGTTGTAGGCAGTTTTTCGTCGAAATTTTGCAACGACATCGATATTTGTCTGGAGATAAGCCAGTGTGCTCACACTCCAACTTGCGACCCAAAAGATCGCAGCTAGGTGCTTCGTTTACCTGAGTAATATCTATTATGCTTTTGGAAAAAGTATCTTCACGACAAGCTCCTAAATAGCTTTACGTTGCTCACTGCAACAACTACCCCGCTTAATTCAAGAAGTATTTACAGCTACGAGCGCAAAACTTTTTCGCGCCACTAGCCGCAAAAACCAGTGAATTAAAAGTTAAAACAAAATCCACCATTGGGTCAAGAGATAGTACGAAGAAATATTTTGCAACTGGAAGAAACAAACGTAACATACGCCTTTTTACAAATACTTTTTATTTTTAATGAGAGCTGCAATTTATTTTAAGAAAATTTGTTCGGTCTCCACTGCTTGTTTTGAAGAAAAATAATCAAACTGTGGTTGCTAACCTTTTCTTGTATGTACGAAAATGTTTTTTGAGTTGCTAATAAATGGATTTCTCGCTAGAACCAATTGGTTTTTATGTGATCTTGTTAAACAAAGTGCAACCGAGCTGTTAATTGAAAATCTAAGAGCTGGTAAAGATCAGCATCCTTTTCGTTTTCTGGGTTGCTTGTATTTACCTGAAAAAAGTTGCGGTTGTTTATCTTTACCTGAGCTTAACACGTTTACCTAACTTACAAGTATTAACCTATGTAATACAGAGGTTTATATTTACTTAGACTGGAGTTAATTATATCGTTGAATTAACAACCCTAAACTTTAACCTTATATATGTATTTTTAATTTGAACAATAGCCAACAGAGTTGTTTATCTTTATCAGCTCCGAAATGTAGCTGTTTGTATCTAACTTTGCTTTTTCCAATTTTTTTTAAAACATCATAATCCTTTATCCAAACCAACTCATTCAGCATGATTGCAGCCTAAGTAAAATTTATTGGTAGCAATAGAAATATGGACAATTACATGTTTGTAGTATAACGTGAACAAAAACCAAAGCAGTAATATATAGAGAATGTGCCAGTGTTCCTTGAAAAGGAATAGGAAAAGCAGACAATAACCACCCGTTCAACTAATCCATAATTGTCCTGAAACCTTTTATCCTTTATGAAATAAATTCAAATGGTGTTACTGTACATTACGTGCAAATTGCGTTAATTACGCTAATTAAATAAGCTATATAGTTGGTTGGCCTATTCTTTTTTAATATCAAAAGAAAAAAATTTTGTTTTGTTAATTGTTTTAAACAGCTTGTTTGCATTTCTAAAGTAAAGTTTTTCTTTAACGTCGAAATTTTTTATGCCTCGATATTACAGTAATTTGAGTTTTATTAGAAATAATTGAGTTCTTTTACTACTGATTTTAGAATATTATAATTTTAGAATTTAGGAATATAGATTAAGAAAGAGGATCTATCAAACGGTATTACAAAGACAATGTTAATTATATGCATAATAACGACCCAAACAGTAAATTGCTTAAATGTTAACTAAATATCAAATCGGTAATGTTAACTTTAATTTTTTTTAATGTAAAGAAAATACCTAAATATTCTAAAAGTTTTGTTTATTGAAAGGATAAAAAAACATATTTAAAAAGAATCTTTAAAATGACTTCCTAATAAAAGTTCGTAGGCTATGATTCCTAATAAAATTCCTAATAAAGTGCGATAAAATTTCAAAACTTGAAAAGCATTGCTATTTTTATGAGTTGATGTGATTAAAAATTGTCATTACTTTGTAGCCTTAGTTAATTGAGAGAAAATATCTCTAATAGTACTTAATCTTAAAATTGATAATAGATGTTACAATGTACACTGAAATTATGAAAGACGTCAATAGCATTGGTTTTTAAAATGACTTAAGATTAACGAACTAGCTTAACCCGAGAGAATGGAAAATTCAGTTTATTATTAAATGAATCAAATGAAATAATTGTTCTGAAAATGTATGGAGTGCAATCTACACATTGCCATAGCCTATTTTAGTAAAAAATAAAACATAAAACTTGTTATACTCAGTACTGTATATCTCATTCTAATTAAATTGCATAGAATAGTAGTTAAAGCATAGCAAGAAACAAGAACTTTACCAATATCGCACGTGTTATGATTGGTTTTGTCAAGAAGTCGGCAAACTTAAACTTCATGGACCACCAGATGTACAATTTGTTAGTTGACCAACGACTAATGCGATTTTAGAAAAAAATAGTGAGAAGACTAAAAAAGTCTTCACTTTTATATTCCTAATTTTTTGTATCCGAATTGTAAAATTTGTTCAAAAATCGAGAAAAAAGCTAAAAAAAGAGCTTTTAAAATCAACTCTATGAAAAGTTAGTTATATGGGTATAACTCAATGGTTGTTGATTTCGGATTAATTTGAGTTCTTAAACTGCTGAACTTGTTATAATTCTGATTTTTTCTGCAGTACACCAAAATGTTTGCACGAACCACTGGTTGGCGACCATTAATTTAGACAACGATGCATGTATAAAAGACTCATCGAATTAAAGAAAATCCTTTTCTTATTTTAATTAAACGATTGTGGTACTCATTCCAATAAGCAATGACTGAATGCTAAGCTGTCTGCATGATTTTTAAGATCAGAAGCACACAAACAAATATAACTATCGGTATAGAATTTCCAGGTGTCATTCTAATTTATTTAACAAAACTTACTAGAAAATTAAAACGACAGTTGGCAAACCTGACTTTTTGAATTAATTTTTGAATGATTTAAGTTAGATTTGTTGCTTACTTTGTCAAGAAGAATTTATCATAAACAAATTTTTGTAAAATCTCGCGATCTTTAAAGAATTTACTTGGAACAACTAAAACCTTTTTGACATTTAAAAAAGCGGAAAACCTACGAAAAATATCTCTGTTTCGAAAATAAAACTATTTGAACATTTCATAGAAAGTTCTCAGGCGATTTATTTTAAGGCAGTACTACTAAATCAAAAGTTACCGACGATATTTTACAATCGAAAATAGTTTTAAAACTTGCATTTTTTCACACAATTAAGCTTTGCTTCCAGCAGTTTTATATGACTGGTCATTGTTTGACTTTATCGAAACTATGAAAATATGAAAATAAAATAAAAGAAGAATGCTTCTATAAAAGTAAAAGTGATTATAATTGCAAAACTTTTAAATAAGGAGAAATTAAATTTGTAAGTTGTATTATTGCCAAATACGTCATTTCAGAATTTGTGCTACCTTACGGCAAAACTATTAAGATGGACAAAAATGTCTCATGCAAATTCGACCATTTCTGTTCAGATAAAGCAATCAATGAAAAAAATATTGCTTATTTTTTAATATAAACGTTTTAAGTTTAACATTAAAATAATTCTTAAATATAAAAAACAGATTTAGGAAAAACGTTGTAAAATTTTCTGTCTATAGGAGATCTTATCACAATCAAAATAACGTTTTGCGAAACAATAAGTATCTGATTTTGTGTCAATTTTCGTAGGCTTATAGGTTATTCTTAAATATCTACGCAAGTTACTGTCTGGCTTTATCTAAATCAATTTGTGTTTCCTTAGTTAAACGTTGAATGACGCAGTGACAATGCAAAAAAAACTAATATGTTTAAAAATAGTTCCATAGTAATTAATTTTGTTTGTTACAATTTACGAGAAATGCCTTGATTTTATCTCTAATTTCCAATTCAAACCGCCAACCTCCTTTAGGCCGTGATTTATCTTTTATTCTCTTCGTTTGGTCTGTTTGTTTTTAGTAAAATATTTAAACTAACTTAATTTTACACAGTACTAAAAACAACTCAAAACCAGCTCAAAATGACGTAACAACGTCACTGTTCTACAACGCGTTCTCATTCGGAGGCGAGACGTCATCCCTGCTCAGGAGGGCAGAAGCTAACCGAAAAAATCTTATTCAGCATTTTTGCTAAATTTTGTATTAAAAATTTATTTCCAAGTTTTTTTGGCATTTGCAAGTCCTGTATAAAAACGAGGATTTACGTTATTTATCAAAGCAAAAAAGTTTAATACTTGGACTGGAACAAGGATTCCTTTCGAGAAAAATAACCTTGAAACTTTCTTAGCAAGTTCGTGCAATGTAGTACGCCTATTATTACAAATGCATGTTAAAAATGATCTTTAATAGACTTGATATTTTTTAGAGAAAACAATAACCTGATTTAGCTATTCGATAAACTATCTAAATTTACTGAAAATGTTTTCGTTTTGTATTTTTTCCTTCTTCATATGGTTTACTCGAGCTGAACAAACTAATGGTGAGTAATTTAAAAAAAAAACAAAATATCAAAATAAAATAAATTTTCTTTTAATTACATAATTGTAAACACTTGTAAAAATCTAGTTACTAAAAATAAAAAGAACATTTTTTTTCAGATCTGCAATGCAACCAACAATACTAAAATAAACAACTTTAATCATTATTTACGAATTCTCTCGCTCTCTATATATTATTGAAAAATTTTGTTTTTTGCAGATCTGCAATGCAACTAAATCTACTGTTTCCCTGACATTTTACAACCGAAAAGAAATCCGCTGTTAAGAATCCTTGAATCTTATTGTTCTTACCACCGATGATGTGAAATCGATTTTAGACAATAAAAACGATGAATGCAAAATAATAAAAGTTATGTTTAATGTTTTACAAATTTTAAGTTCTTCCTATGACAAAAATAAATGATTAATTAGAAATCAAATTTTACTAATGTTACTCATGAAAATGAAAGAAAACAAATTAACGAAATTTGCTTTAGAAATCGAAAAATTAAGAAATCCACAGCAAATAACAATTGAAGGAATTTGAAAAGGTTGCTGCTACTTTTATAAAATAATTTGTAATTTATAAAATAATTACAAATTTAATTTCTTAATCTATTGATTGACTTTCCGACTAGTAATTTCTGATACGAACCAAGAAATCACTACTCTATGTGTTCTTGAGCACAAAGTGACTTTTGGAATAAATTATCTTCACTTTTACTAAGTTAAATTAAAAAATACAAGAAAACTTTCTTCGAATTTATCGACCTGGGTGACCTTGTCTTTTGCACAAGCTAACGTCAATAAAATCAACAACGTGATCTTTGAAGATCAATCAAATGTAAAAGTAAGTGTTTTATAAATAATCAAGTTTTTCTGTTAATTAGAAGTTTTAATAAAAAAGTGTAAAGTGAAAATTTATTGTTTTTAAAACCTTTGAATTAGCACTATTGATAATGAAACAATTATAATGTTTACTATATTTTTTTTAAATATTGTTTTATTTTGACGATATTTGTTTTAATTGATGAAATCACTAACTAGTATTTAACAAACTAACCTTATCAATTATTACGAAAAGAATAATTTGTCCAAACTATTCTAAAATGCATTGACAAGACTTTATGTCGCAATACCGAAAAAAGATTTTTCGGTGCAATTATTCAACAATAACATAGTAATAATGAATATTTTAACCAGGTTGATTTTTCACGCTATTGATTTAAATCGAAACAAAATATTCGAGATTGAGCAACGTTCATTTGCTAACTTTAATCAACTTGGAAATTCTACGTTTAAAAAACAATCGAATTCGTTCAATTAAGCCTTTATCATTCATGGACACAAGAAACTTGAAATACTTGGATCTTTCCATAAACAAATTAGCGAACATAAGCTTTGAATCGTTCATAGGCCTACAAAAAGTAAGTTTGTGTTTTGACAAAATAATCTTTTACCTTAAACAATTCTATTTTAAAATTGATTAAAACTTAATTGCTCCGTATATTATTTGGGAGATTGTAATTATTCATTTGCTTTTATTTGCTTTACAAAAATGTTACATGACCAATGTTTGCGTAAATATTTCAAATTAACCAATCACCGTCAATGCGTTTTGATTGATTCCTTCACAATTTTTGTAGCAATTTAAAAGTTTCCAATATATGATAATAAACAAAAGGAAAATATCAAGTCAACTTATTTTTTATGTGTTTCAGTTGGAAGTTTTGACATTGGGAGACTACAAAATCCAAGGACTGGCAATCGGAAACGTTGTTCTTTTTAACAAATTTAAAATTCTGAATTTTAAATACAATTAAATTGCTTCCCTCGACGGTGGGAAATTAATTGGGTTGAATAACCTGCGATATTTGACTTTTCAAGGAAATTCAATTGATTCAATTCATTCTCGTACATTCGGTGGAATGACTAGTATTCAACAACAACTTGATCTTTCTTGTAAGTCGGTAGTCGCAGGAGAATTTTAAAATATGAAACATAAATTCCAAAATATAGCAATATTTTTTAAAGTACAATTTAATTCATTAAAAAAAAGTTCAAGTTTAATTCACTACTAATTATTTAAAATAAAATATTGCAGTTTTTTATAATAAGAGAATTGTCCGTTTTTTTATTTACTCAAATCGATCATGAAGAAAGTAAATTTGTATGAGTTATAGCACGATAACAGATAGAATCAAAGTTAGACTATAAAAATAATTTGCAAGGTTGATTGATTGAAGTTTAAAATAGATAAAACCTAACGTAAGACTCAATACACATATGCATAATTTTATAAAATAGTAATTTAAATTTCCTTATAAAAAAACATTGAATTGAAATTCAACTATTCGTTGAAACTATTATAAAGTAAAGATAAACTATCAAAATAATTTGCAAGATTGATATTAAAACTTAATATTTTGCAGCTAACGGATTAACTTTAGTCACATCGGGAATGTTTCGCGGACTTAATTCACTGACGATTTTGAAATTACAAAACAACATCATTCAAAATATCGAGTCTGGATCATTCGCACACATGCCTCAGTTACTCGAACTCGATTTATCACACAACGGTAGGAATTGTTTGTTGCTAGAAAACTTTTCTTGTGACATTATGATACATTCACTGATTGACAAGATTTCTTCTCACAGGACTCCGAACTCTACGTCGTGATATGTTTGTTGATTTAATCAACTTGAGCTGGATCAACTTTCAATATAACTGGATGCACTCAGTCACACTTTCAAACGACAAATATGAAAATAAAGATAGAGATTACTTGGTGGGTTGAGTAGATTGACAAATAAATTTTTCGACAATTTATGATTTATGACATAAACAGAATTTTGTTTTTCAATTGTATTTTTATTTTATGTTTGCTGTTTACAGATTGAAACGATCAAGTTCATTTGTCAAAAACCAAGTTTATATTTTGCCGATTTTAAAGGAAACGGAATTAAGACTTTATTAAACGTAGGTAATACCGATGCAATACAAAATTTCTGCGTAAGCATATTATTTGAAGTCTAAAAAGAAAAATATCAACAAGTTTAATGCAAACCTATTTATCTTACGATTATTGTATTTTTAACAGAAAACTTCCGCCTTAATCGTCGGATTCGATTATAAAGATCCGGTTCAACATCATTGTTTGTTTTGAAAACGTTGTTTATTGTATTTTTATTATTTTTAATACGTGAATTGTTAATAGTTAATTATTTTTATTGTATTTTTATTATTTTTAATACAAATCGTTTTCGCAAATGGTAAAACTAAATTATTTTGCAGGCAGTAGTGCCTTTGATGTGAGGTAGTAACATTATGCATCTGTAGAAAATATAATTTTTGAACCTTCAAAATTTCTACAGATGCTGATAAGAACACTTTTTTGTGTGATATTGAAAAGGACATTTCCTATCTAAAGGCTCTTGCTAGCTTCTGAAATGGGTAAATGCTTTTTTGTCTTGAAATTGTCTCAACCTGTCTTTGCAAAATTGCAGAGCAGACACGTACTTACACTGTATACTATTAAAAGCGTCTGTTGTTCCCAACACAATACAAATAAGTCTCAATTTTTTTTGTATACAATTACGGGTGTGGAGCCTTAAAACTAAACTTACGAAAGGCCCTTTACGACAAATTCCTCAAAGATGGCGGTTCCACTGAAAACCAAAAGCAGCAGATCAATACGACCATACGTCGAAGAAGAACGGCTTGTTGTTCGCCTTCATGGGCTAATAACGCATTTTGGATCGGAAAGTTTAATGTTGAATAGACTCACTTGAACTTAACACAATTTATGCTGTACAGTGTACAGTGTACAGAAATTGTCGGCAGCGTAGTAGAGTGGTTAAGACGCCGTGATCATGACCAACATTGTCTCCGTTTAAAACCCGCTCGCGGCATTCTGTTGTGTCC
Organism: Diplosoma virens; assembly: GCA_963680785.1. Taxonomy (NCBI): domain Eukaryota; kingdom Metazoa; phylum Chordata; class Ascidiacea; order Aplousobranchia; family Didemnidae; genus Diplosoma; species Diplosoma virens. Next base: position 26,744,203 of record OY796894.1, read on the forward strand.
TTGGGAATACACTTTACGGCGCTTTTCCCTGCTTGGTGGTCTTGGCAAGCAGTTCCAAATTAAAGTCATATCTCTATTAATGTACAAGCGGACAGCAATATCTTCGCATCTCCGGAAGCAGGTCAGGGTAATTGCCTACCATACGTTTTAGCGCCTCTGTCGCTTTCCTGCGAGTCAGGAGAATAACTGTAGAGATAAAATAAAATAAAAAAATAAAAAATAAAATAAATATACACGGCAGTGCAGTCAACAGTGAACACTGAAAAAGATACACAAAATTCGAAGAACCAAAATTTGTTTTAACAGCTTTTCTTGCCATTAGCATTTACGTAGAACTTGCAAAAGAGCATTACATGATTGCGTTCTAAAATAGAAAACTATAGCCATTTTTGATTTTCGTGTTTGCTAAAAGTTTTAGAACATGCAAATTATTGAAGATTTATACAGAACGCATTTATCCACAGGTTGTGAATTGTAATGCAAAACAGTACAAGTCTATTATCTCAACGGTTTTCTAGATAAGGGCGAACCAATACTGTTTCACAAATCAGGTCCAAACTGATTTCCCAAAATCTTGAACGTCAAAATAAAATTTGTATATGAAAAATAATTGCACTCAATTTTTTTTAAGTGAAAATTGATCAATTAAATAAATAAAAGGAATTAGACTAAATACTCTCAGCAAGGTATAAATTTATTTCTGGGGCGCGAATTTTCCTAGTTAGAAATTTTCCAACTTTTTCTCTATTAACCTTGTATTTTTTTTTTAATATTAACAGCTACAATTTTCTAAATCTTTTTGTACTAAAAAGTTTTTGAAGACTTAGTTAAGTCTGTCAAAAGTTGTGCCAAAATATTTGAAATTTTGGTTCAAACTTTCGAAGTAAATTATGTCTCATTGTTACGCGTATGCTTAAAATAAAGATTTCTTTTCCTCATTTTTATTTAAAAAAAAAAAGTAAAGTTTGGCTTTCATTTAAAAAATTTTTTTATTTTTTTGACAGTTTTTTTAAAATCATATATAAAAAACTTAGGGGTGAATTTTAGTATTAAAAACTGTCACGATGTAAATGAACAAAAAAGGTTGAAAATGTTGTAATTAAACGAAGTGAGGTAGGCTACACAAGAGATAAAAATTTTGCTAGAACTGATAAAAGTCTGGCATTTAGCAGCAAATTGACGAATTAAACATTTGAGAAATTAAACAAAATAGACAGTGAATGGGGACTTGAGACTTGAGTAAATGTCAATAACATTTGGTCAAAACAGGCTGCTGGTAGCGCTATTGTTGCTTTACAAATTCTTGCATGTACTATGCATATAATTACTTTAGATCAGTGGTTCTCAACATTTTTTGGCCCACCGAAACCGAAACCATTTTTTTAAAATATTCAATGAACCCTTATTCTATTCTGACTTTCCGAGCCTGTTGTAAAATATTGTTTTAAGTTTGTTCTTTCCTTTACCTGGGTTTGAACCCTTATTCTATTCTGACTTTTCGAGCCTGTTGTAAAATATTGTTTTAAGTTTGTTCTTGCCTTTACCTGGGTTTGAGCTTTCATTTAATTTCTTGTTGCAAATTTTCATTTATAGCGCGTCGGTGTTAGAAACTTCTTTGGATCGCCTTTGTTGTAATCAGAATTAATCATTCGTTGCGTTATTTGTTCAAGTATGTTCCTTTTTTCACTTTGGAGAGTGATTCGTGTCAGGTGAATGTCGACTCCGTTTTAAAAGTGACGATAATAATTTTTGAAACTTGCGTCGGAAAATAATCAGATAAAAGTCGTATGGAATTTATTTTTTATTACGTTAAAGATCTTTTCGTAGAAAGCGTTTAGCTGCCGGCCCCGTGGCCGACGTAAACTTGTGCTTTGTTCCGCTTTCTCTAAGAACACCAAATAAAGTTCATTGTTGTGGAATGTTGGTGTGAGAATTGGCATAAGGAGAAAAACGTTTGTCGGATTGCGAAAAACGAGTTTCGGATTTTCCCACTGTGAGAGAGGCCGCTGTTTCACAAGTTCGTCCGATAATGGATATTTTACACTCGCCACTATCAAAACTATGTTGCCCACATGTCTATAAATTTAAGATTATGCTTAATCTTTGGACCCTTACAAATACTCCTGGTTGATTATTATTGTTTTAGAATTATTTTTAATTTTACGGACTTACTCTAGCAAAAGGACGCGATGTGTCAATTGACTTTATTTTAAATTTCACTCCTTTACAACATTAAAACATTTTGTAAAACTGTTTCGGATAAACTCCATGATCATTCTACGAGTAATCATAAGTTAATTTGAAAGTAGTTTCAGCAGCTTGCAGGTAAAGACCAAGGTACTTCATATTAACTTGTGTTTTACCACAGTATGTTACAAAGCTGCAATTTGTTCGATTTTTACAGAACTAGTTTGGTTATTGTGAATTAGATGAAAAATAAAAAAAAAAATTTTCATAAATAAAATATTTTTTTAAAAAATGAACATGTTCTCATACAAAGAGATTAGAGGGTTACGGGGAAATAACCAGACATTCATAAAATAGAAAACTTTTATTTGTTTATCCAATTTGCAATTCACTTATATGTTTGATCGTGGTACAAGTCCCAGCACACAACAGCTCTGCTTTGGTGTAACCGGAGATTACACTTTGTGTAATACACAACGAATGTTTTTGTGGCAAATCTTACATCAAACTTGGATGATGGATGCGGAAAGTGATGAAATTCGTCAAATCGATTTCACAATGCATGACACGTGTGTGTTTTTTCATTTGTGGACAAGAAACTCTTACAGATTTAAATAAACACCTGATTTGGCGACGGAAATTTAGATGAGACATTTTGTCGCCATGACGTTCTCCCTAAATACGTCAACTTGCGATCACACTTGTGTTGAGAATGTTGTTAAACAGCGAGTCGTACCACTTCTTTCCTGAAATTCGTGGTCGATAGCTACCGAGAAGGTTGTCACAAACATCTACACTTTCCATATCTTCAATAATAGAAATAAAAATACTTCTATCTGGCTTCACTATAAAAGATAATTTATAAAATTATTTTACCACAGTAAGTTTTGTACTTCTTGTTATATAAATACACAAGATGAGGCTGGGTAACACTAACATTCGATGCATTTTGTACTCGTCGATACAAAGGCTCATCTTCCAAAAAACTGCTGGTGATTCCAACAACAGAGTTATCCTGCTACTTGCACTTGTAAAGTTTTCCATCGCAGGAATAATAAAACCTACCAATAGAACGCTTTAGAATCCATTATTGTAACAAATTAGTCAAAATTATACTGACTATATTACATCAGGATTCAGTTCATTCTAAATTAGATCCAAAAATAAGTTTAAAACAATGTAATATACCAGGGGTGCAAAAATTTTTCTTAACTTGGGTAGCGCGTAGAAATTTTTACTAGCACATACATCATTCATACGCCAAATGTAATAAAATGTAATTTGTTTTTTCCCTTTACAATTTTCATATTTACATAGAGAAATAATAAAGGTTATTCGCATTCATATATGTATTTTTTTCTGTCCACCTGATGAATGCCATAGTCTAATACTTTCATTTGGATCAAAGCTCTTAACTGAAACACCACTGAGACCAATAAGCATGAGTGAATCAAGGTTGCCCATTGTCAGTCTTGATCTAAGGTCTGTTTTGATGCAGTTCATTCTGCTAAACCCCTTTCACAACTTGCGGATGAACTTGGTAAAACCAAGACGATTGGCGTTATTTTAAATAAAACTGGAAATCTTTCAGGGCGTAGCATAGCCTGTTTGCAAAGGTGGGGGAAAGACTGATTTTTCACCAGTAATTTCATTCGAAACCACTCATCAAGCAGCATTTTTTTGCAAATGAAGCAGTTGGAACTTTCATGTTAGATAGAGGATCCTTGAAATGCTGCACCAGTAGCTCAAGTTCAGCATCCCCAAACTCTGACAATTTTTTCCCCTCTGGCCATCCCATTGTATCAAAAATAGACATGTTCTGTGCTACTGTATCATCGAGAGTCTTAAATCGCTCTATTAGAAAAGTTTTTCCAGCAGAGAGGATAAATTTTCTATAATTTTGGTAGTTTTTTCCCTTGCTTCTATTTTTTCGAACTGAACTTCTCCGAAGACACCAGTGGGAGACACTTCAGACAGAAAAAGACTCTCCATCTCTCCCGTTTTTTTACAGATTGCTTAGAAGAGAAATAGCATGGTTTACTGATAGTTTAATTTCTGTAAACATTAGATTATCTCTTTTAAATGTAGCAGAAAGTTATAAAAAAATGACAGTACTTTAAAAACCTAAAATTACAAATGGCTTTTAGAAAATGGCTTTTAGCAATATAGAGATAAAGTAAAATAAAAATAAATACTTTTGCTTTTGAGTATCAGAAGTTCCCACATTAAAGTTTTTCTGCAACTGGAAGACCACAGCTTGCCGACTTTTCAAAAATGCTTGGAGTGCTTGTTCTTTGCTAGCAACCCATCTTACAGCATTGATGTCTTTTAGTTTTAGCAACTGCATTTGTAAAGCTGCTGCAACTTCTTTTAACTGTGACGAGCGCTTTGGTGAAGAATGATAATATATGTATAATCCTCTGAGAGTCTTATCAACTTCTTGCATAAATGGTACAGCTTTTAATGAATCCAGAACTGTCAGTTGGAATCTATGGGCCACACAATGAATAACAACCAAATGGGGAATATCTTTCGTCAATTTAGCAGCAACACCACCATGACAACCCAACATTGTTCTTGCTCCATCGGTTGCAAAATCTACCACTTTTCCCTTGTCAAATCGGTTTATTCCCAGTCATTCTGAGAGAGAATTCTGAGAGAGAAGTAATATAGCCATCAGCACTTTCGTTGGGTAGCTCCTCCACACCAACATAAGACTCTGCAATAGTCCCTTCAGTGATATAGCGTATATACACAATAACAGATGCCATAACTGATATGTCAGTGGAACCATCAAGTAGAAGGCTGACGCAAGGAGATTTTGAAATGTCTTCCATAAGTTTCTTTCGAGTTGAAGAAGCGATGTAATGGATAAATTTCGTGCACGTTGTTCTGTTTACATATTTTTCTTTCACTGAAATCGCCAATTTCCTGATAAGTTCAATTTGCTTCTCTAAATCACTGTATGGCTTGTTCCAATATGCAATGAAATGTGCAGTAATGAAAAGTTTCTTGAGATTTTCCATCTCTTCCATGTCCATGTCCATTTTCATTTCACATTGAAATAAAGTTATATAAAATATTGGTGGTTGCAGTTGCAATACCTACAGAGACAAGTTGACAATTAACTTAATTGAACGTGAAATATGATCCAGCAGTATAGAAGCACTGTAAACGAGTAAAAACGTTCTTATGCGTTTAATATGAATTGGCAAAAATATACGGCCCTAGTGTGGCAGACCTAATGCCATTCGCTTATTTTACCTCTTATACATGGGTGGTCTGAACTAAATAATTAATTAATTAAAAAGTAGGTCAACTTCATCAGTTACTGAGCAAAGATTTCAAGTGCTATCTATCTATTCAATAGCAAATTTTCTGACAAATGAAAAAAGTTAAAAAGGTTTTTCTATTACATTTGAGTTATTTTACAATACGAATTAGGGCACGAGAACAGTTTGTTGTTTAGATTTGAGTTGTTTAGATTGTTGCGTAATAATGCGTTTTGTAATCGGTGTGCAGTGAAGTTTTATCGGCATTCACTAATGACAGTCAACAAAGCAGTACAACAAGTTTAAGCAGGCCTTACCGGCACGGTACGTCTGGCCATCCGTATGGCGCCAGAACTATCCATCGCTACATTTGTAAACTAATAATCTATTCATTTAATCTAATCCAAATTAGATGCACTTTGCCTGCCTTTCTTCTGATGAACTATACAGTTTTTTAAAAATAAGTTAAAGTAGCCACATTTAAGTCACATATTATTGCCATCTCGTCAAGTCATTTTTACAATGGTAAGGTAGGAGTGCAAAATTTTTGGTTAAGGGATAATTAGGTCAAAAATTTTTATGCCTTCGACATATTAATGTTATTCTGAATACATTGCAAGCTACGGTAGCACGGGCAAATCTTCTGGTCGCGCTGTGCGAGTGCGCGATCGGGTTTTTGCACTCCTGTAATATACTGTTTATAACCAAAACGGTTATTCTTTTAATTATCTCTCTTGGTTTTTACTTAATATCGAAACTCAGCAACAGTTGGTGGGAAACCTGCAATACTTCCATATGGGAACATCGTTTATAGCCAAAACAGTTAAAATAAATGTACTATACGAGTACAACTAAATCTTTAGGTTAAAAATATTGATTTATGTTAAATAAATGCCTAAGCTTTAAAAAAGTCTCAATTTTACAGCAAAGACTCTTTTTGCAAATGTCTAGCTTAAATTGAATGTAGCCAACTTTACAAATTTATAAAATCAATTTTTGTCTATTTTCTCGCCAAAAAAATTAGTAGAAAAGTACAATAGTTCAAAAAAATTTTTTTTACATTACGTATTAACATTAATATGGGAAATCTTGAAAAAAAACAGAAAAATACAATCTTCTTTAAAAATACGCATTAACTTATATCATGTTCCCATAGAGAAATGTTGGTAAAAAGCAGGTGAAAACAAAAATCAAAAAAAGTTTTTACTTAATAACAAAAAGAAACTTTTCTCAAAAAAGTTTTGTATTATACTTTTGGGGAAGCTTTGAAAGGGAAGTATACGACTTAAACTTTGAGAACTACTGATCTACCAGCATATTGAAGTAATTTTTGTAAAAATAAAGAACCATTTTCGTTATATTAGCGTATATCTTTAATTTTTTATCGTGCTTTCCAGAATAGGCTATAATCGAGTTTTTTTTAGAGATCCTCTATAGATGCTTAGCACTTGTTAAGTTTCTCATAGCAATGTATCTTACAACAAAGTAAAATAGGCTCGCATCTCAGGCGCAAACGTTGCGATAAACAATAGTAATCAAAAGTGAAGCATAGAAGACCTGCTTTTATGTTAAAATATTTTTCGATTTTGAAAGTTTTACTCAGATTAACAACTTTGACGCAATTGTGGTGAAAAAAAAACGATCTTTAATAAAATCACTAATATAGTTGAAAAAAACAAAGCGCATAAATGATAAAAACTTATACTATGCTATTGTAGTCTATTTGTCGTTAATATGTTTTTTTATAAATACTCGTAAGTGTATATCTTTGATCACTTTTCTTCAAGGGAGATTGTGACCCCCGAAACCCTCCTCCCCCCGTTCGTACGCCTATGACGGTACAAATGATAAGTACTAAAAATAATTTGTAGTTTTCAGGTTCCTGTTAAACGCATTTATTTTTAATTAACGGCTAATAAAAATGAAAATCAGCAACGTTCTGCCACGGATGAGTCATGTTGCATAATATATCAAATCGAGAATGTACTTTTTTAGGGTCACTCTGTCAGTTAACTGGCAAAGATCCCAAACCAAGAGTTTTTGATCGATTGTCTTGCATGAGAAAAGTACAAACCAAGTTCTGCTTTTCTGTTTTTTCTATAAGTCCAATGAAGTAATTGAATCAGATAGAGTTGTACAGTATTACTTATCGCATTCTTGCAAAAACAAAGCATTAACCTCGATTTAAAACCTTATTTTATTATAACAAAGCGATGATATAGGCTACAGTCGGTTGGATTTAACCAAGTTTCCAGAAGAAACATTGTATTTGTTCAACTTTTTTTCTTCACTGTTTTTAAGGACCCTGATATAAATTCGATACTGGAAAACGCTTTTAAACCATATTACAACACATTTAATTTTTTTTTAGAGCGAATAAAAATTTTTTTCAAAGTCGTTTCTAATTTACATCAACATTTGGAAAAATTGTTATTTTTTAAAACGTAAAAGTAAATTTAAAAATAACAAGCCTTTCGAAGAGATTTTTCTTAAAACGCTTCAACGTTTTTGTAAAATAAAAGCACTGATTAACTATAAGAAGCGTCTAAAAAAACTTACAAACTTTTCATACAAGTTATCAAGATGATATTTATTCTACGGCAGTTCTACTAAATTCAAAATTAGGAGAAATATTTCTAAATCGGAAATAGTTTTGAAACAAGAAATGAACCAGCAAAAGCCAATTTAGTTTAGTTTCCAAGCAGCTTCATATAATTCAGATCATTATTGGACTTTGTCGAAACTAATCAGGTGGAATGTGAAAATGAAATGATGGGAGAATATTTCTTCAGATATTTAGAAATCACCATGTTTGCAAATGCTCAAAATATAAGAAATTTTAATTCCAGGTTATTTATACGCTTTGTTATGTACTATATGCGTAATTCAAAAATTTGTTCAACATAAAGGCAAAATTATTGAAATGTATAAAATTATGCATATTACTCAAGTCGTAAGATATAAATTGCTGATTTTTAATGTTAACATATGCTTGACAGTTCCCACTTGAAAGTTAAAAAACAAATTAATCTTTTTGAGATGTTTTTAAATAAGCTTTATTGTCAATTAATCCACTACCATATTCAAATTATGAAAAGTTTTTTTCTTTAATCATTCTTGTAAAGGTCATTTTTAAACATTTACAAACGTTCGTCACTTTTCTTGTCTGGCTTTTTTAAATCAATTTGTTTTTGCTCAGTTAAACGTTGCATGACGTTGTAATGATACTACAAAAATAACACTTTTAAAATTCCAAATGATTAAAATCTTTCCATAATGATTAATATTTTTTGTTTTAATTTACGAGACAAGCGTCGATTTTAAATTTTTAATTTCCGCTTCAAACCTCCAACCTCATCTATGTCGTGGATTTGTCGCTTCGTGCGCTTTTCGTTTAAAATGTAAAAGCTCTCTTTCACAATATTAGCAATTGCGAATGCAGCACCAATTCAAAATGACTTAACAACGTAACTATCTTAGGGCGAGTGCAAACTCGGAATACAATGGCGTCATTCTTGCTCATGGAGGCAGAAGTTAACCAAAAAATTATTATTCAGCATTTCTGCCAAATTTGGTATGAAAAACTAATTTTAATTTTTTTTACATTTGCAAGTTCGGTATAAAAACGGCAGTTTGCCTCACTTGATAGAGCAGAGAAGTTTAATACTTGCACTAGAACATTGGTTGTCTTTTAAAAAGTCTCGAATTCAAAATTTCTTTGCAAGTTTGTTTGAGGCAATTTTACAAGTGGGTTAGAATTTACTTAATAAAATGGATTTTTTTGCAGAGTATATTAACTTGATTTTTGTATTAATTGTCCAAATATACAAAAAAATGTTTTCGTTTTATATGTTTTCCTTCTTCATCATCTGCTTTGTTCGAGCTGAACAAAACAATGGTGAGTGCAAACCCACAAAAGCAAATATTATTGATACTAAATAAACAGTCTATTATTATTAACGAATTCTCTCGCTCTCTATATACTGTATTATTGAAAAATTTTGTTTTTTGCAGATCTGCAATGCAACCAATCTACTGTTTCCCTGACATTTTACAACCGAAAAGAAATCCGTTGTCAAGGATCTTTGAATCCTATTGTTCTTACCACTGATGATGTGGAATCGATTTTAGACAATAAAAACGGTAAATACAAAATACTCGAAAAATCAGTAATCATAACTAAGTTTAACATTTTCACAAATTGCAAATCATGTTATCAAAAACAAATTAGTTTTTGTCTATAGTTTTTTTCATGACCATAACAAAAGTTGAATAGATTGATAATTGAAAATGCTTGTGCAATAGTATAAGCAAATCAGTGTTTGCATTAAAAATACGTAAATAAAAAAAGTAATTAAGTTTTATTTCAAAACACAGGAAAACTTTTTTCGGATCTACCGACTTGGGTAACTTTGTCTTTTGCACGAGTTAATGTCAAGAAAATTAACGATGGAGTCTTTGAACATCAATCAAATGTTACAGTAAGAATTTAAATTTATCAAAGCTTTATATTGTGATCAAAACATATTGCGATCAAATCACACTTTTTAACACATTTGAGTATAGAAAGAAAAACTTATAAAGAATAATGATGAATTTTTAAAACTATTTAAGTTTGAACTTTTGTAATTATAGTTGTTCGTTTTTTTGCAAAACTAATGTTTTGTTTCTAAAATATTGCTTGTCATTGATGGATATATTGTTATCTAAAAAATTACTTAACAAAACAAAACATTATAAAATCCTTAAAGAAAGTTTGTAACATGATTTTATCATAAAATTCCTAGCGCAACAATGATGCTCTGACATAATAGCTATTATATAAAAATAAAATATTTTAATAATTTAGGCTATTGATTTAAATGAAAACAAAATATTCGAGATTGAGCAACGTTCATTTGCTGGCTTAATCAACTTGGAAATTCTACGTTTAAAAAACAATCGAATTCGTTCAATTAAGCCTTTATCATTTTTGGACACAAGAAACTTGAAATACTTGGATCTTTCCATAAACAAATTAGCGAACATAAGCTTTGAATCGTTCATAGGCCTACAAAAAGTAAGTTTTTGTTTTGACAAAATAATCTTTTACCTTAAACAATTCTATTTTAAAACTGAATAAAACTTAATTGTTCCGAATATTATTTAAAGACATCGTAATTATTCCGTTTGTTTATACTTATTTTGCAAACACTTTTTATTTATTTTGCAAAAACCAGAGTTACCAATCAATTTGACTTAAAAATAAGCTCGGCTGATTACAAAGTGAGGAGGCACAAAAACCTAAGTTTCAATTGCTTAAATTGTTTGTATTGTAAACGTCAAGTCTAAACCAAGAAAAAAGTCTTAAAGTGAATTATAGCCCCCAAAAAACCAACTCCTTGCTTTAAACGTTAAAGAATTTTCGAAGGATGTTTCCTTGATATTGCCAGAAAAATAAGCACATGTTTAGAATGCTGTTAAAAATTAAAACAATATTAATAAAAATTAAAGACTTGACTTCAAAATAAGCAGTGTCTTATAGAAATAAGCACATAAAAATTTTACAAGACATGACTCAAAAAAATAACAAATTTTACAAATAGGCAAGAAATGGTAACACTGTGCATAATCAAATGCGGTTTAAACATTCAAAATTTACCACTTTCTATCAAATACATTTTGATTGATTCTGTGGCAATCGTACTTGTAATGTTAACTAAAAGTTTATGTACAATTGACCACAAACTAAAGGAAAACAAAAAGTTGACTGCTTTTTTGTATGTTTCAGTTGGAAGTTTTGACATTGGAAAATAACAACATTCAAGGACTGTCAAACGGAAACTTTGCTCTTTTTAACAATCTTAAAAATCTCAATCTCAGATACAATCGAATTTCTTCACTCGACGGTGGAAAATTGATCGGATTGAATAATCTACGATATTTGTCTTTTCAAGGAAATTCGATTTATTCAATTCATTATAGTACATTCGCTGGAATGTCTCATCTTCAACAACTTGATCTTTCTTGTAAGTTAAATCTTCAAAGCAAAGTTTAAAATAGATAAAATTTAAAGTAAGATTTAACATACATATGCATAATTTTATAAAATAGTAATTTAAATTTCCTTATAAAAAACATTGAATTGAAATTCAACTATTCGTTGAAACTACGTATTATAAAGTAAAGATAAACTATCAAAATAATTTGCAAGATTGATTTTAAAACTTAATATTTTGCAGCTAACGGATTAACTTCAATCACATCGGGAATGTTTCGCGGACTTAGTTCACTGAAGATTTTGAAATTACAAAACAACATCATTCAAAATATCGAGTCTGGATCATTCGCACACATGCCTCAGTTACTCGAACTCGATTTATCACACAACGGTAGGAATTGTTTGTTGCTAGAAAACTTTTCTTGCGACATTGTGATAACATTCACTGATTGACAAGATTTCTTCTTACAGGACTCCGAACTCTACGTCGTGATATGTTTGTTGATTTAATCAACTTGAGCTGGATCAACTTTCAATATAACTGGATGCACTCAGTCACACTTTCAAACGACAAATATGAAAATAAAGATAGAGATTACTTGGTGGGTTGAGTAGATTGACAAATAAATTTTTCGACAATTTATGATTTATGATATAAGCAGATTTTGTTTTTCAATTGTATTTTTATTTTATGTTTGCTGTTTACAGATTGAAACGATCAAGTTCATTTGTCAAAAACCAAGTTTATATTTTGCCGATTTTAAAGGAAACGGAATTAAAACTTTATTAAACGTAAGTAATACCGATGTAATACAAAATTTTCTGCGTAAGCATATTATTTGAAGTCTAAAAAGAAAAATTATAACAGTTTAATGCAAACCTATTTATCTTACGATTATTGTATTTTTAACAGAAAACTTCCGCCTTAATCGTTGGATTCGATTATAAAGATCTGGTTCAACATCACTGTTTGTTTTGAAAACGCTGTTTATTGTATTTTTATTATTTTTAATACGTGCGTTTTGTAATTTGTGTTGTTTTTTAATCTTTATGCCGTCATTGTGTAATAGCTCAGTTTGTTTGTTATTTATGCAATTTTAGTATTATTTTGTGATTGAACAAAATAAAATATTTTTAATTTATATTGATTTTCGTTTTGCAAGTCCTTACAACCTTTGTTTCAAGGTATTTTTAACAGAAAGATTCTATAGAATTCTGTAGATCTAAATTCAAATTAGTTGTAGTAGTTAAAGCATTTTGATTAGCTGTAATGCGATTTGAATTTTAAACTTTTTAGGAAAAAGAATAGCAATGTAAAGTGCTTGGCAATTTTTTTTTTTTAAGTATTACCGAGTAAAAAAAAGTTTTTATCTGATGCAAGAACATTATTTTGCAGACGTAATTACGGTAGATCAAATTTTAATCTTGATTTTTGAGGTAGCTGTATAGTCTTTTGAAATCTGTTTATTCTATTATGTTGATTTTCATTGTTGAATCCTTATTAACTTGATATATCTTTTTTTTAAATAAATAATTTTTTCAATTTTGAATCAAGCGTTTGCTTGTTTTTACTTAGTTAAAAAATATTTTTGATTTTTAAATTGATTTTTGTCGAAGCACATTCAGTATTTAATTGAAAGCAAACAAATACTATAATGCAGTGCACTAAAAAACTTTTTTTTTATTTGTATTAAAATTGACGCAAACTTAACCACAGCTAAAAATTAATCGGCTAAAAAAATACGCTAAACATTTAGATTGACGACTGTAAACTTTTTTACTATTGGTCAGTTTATGATAATCTTAATAAACATAAAAATGTTTTTCGACAATGAAATTTTGATTACAAAGTTTAACAAACAAACAACAAAACAAAAAGAGGTGTCAAATTTATTTTTTTCACTTTTTTTGTATAGAATGTAAAAGCTTTAAATCGTTTTGGGAAATGGTAAAAATAAATTATTTTGTAGGCAGTAATGCCTTTGATGTGCGGCAGTAAGATATTGCATCTGTAGAAATTTTTGAAGATATTCTAAAGAACACTTTTGTGTGTAATACTGAATTTTTCTATTTAAAGACATTGAAAGGCACTTCCTATTTAAAGGCTCTGGTTAGCTCTTGAGATGAGTAAATCTATTTTTGTGTTTAAATTGTCTCAACCTGTCTTTGCAAAATTGCAGAGTAGACACTTACAGTGGCGAGCAAAACAGTACGACTTTTTAATTTTATCAGATTTTTTAAAAATAACTTAGTTAAAATTGAATTATATTTCTCAAAAAAATTAATTAATATTGGATTTAATATAATTTTTTGTGCTCTCTTTAATGATATATTACTTGATAAATATAATGTATTTTAACAAAGTTATGTTTGAAAAATCTAAAAAAATAAAAAAAGTCCTACTTTTTTGCTCGCCACTGTACTTACACTTTGTACTATTAAAAGCGTCTGTTGTTCCCAACACAATACAAATAAGTCTCAATTTTTTTATACGATTACGGGTGTGGAGCCTTACAACTAAACCACTGACAAATTAATTGGGCCTGCTGTTCTTTGATGACCTTGAAAATACGGGTATTGACTTTTTTGAACAAATGCATTTAATGCAGACATCTGATCAGTCTAAAGATATAGAAAGCCAGATTATTTTATTTTTCGAATGCAGATCAATTACAAAAAAATATCTTTCTTTTAAATCCATAAACAGTTAGTTGACACACGTGATATGACTATGAGTTTTAACTTTTATAAGATAACAATATATTTTTCAGTTTAATTTGACTGAGTCTGCGAAAAATATTAAAATTCTTGCTTTTTTTCGATTTTTTAATTGTTTTTGCTTGTTCAGAACAAAATCTTATGTGTGAACTAACACAGAATATCTGCAGTTTAACGAGGAGGCTTTATAAAAACCATAAATGATTTAAAGAAATATTTTAATAAATGTTTGAAATAAGCAAATAGTAAGATTCTATAAAGTCAAAAACAATCTTTCACGCGAGCATTTACATTTTTTACGCATCAAAACCTGCCAAATGTTTGTTTTTTTTAATTTAAGTCTTCTATTTATTTCGCTTCCGCGGCTGGTGCTCATTCGCATCAGGATTAGCTCGTCGATCACGTGATCATTGCTAGCAGTTTTTTGTCGAAATTTTGCAACGACATCGATATTTGTCTGGAGATAAGCCAGTGAGCTCACACTCCAACTTGCGACCCAAAAGATCGCAGCTAGGTCCCCGGTTTATCTGGGTAATATCTATTATGCTTTTGGATAAAGCCAATCTGGAAACACTTTTTATGCTTTCAGAAAAAGTATCTTCACGACAAGCTCCTAAATAGCTTTACGTTGCTCTCTGCAACAACTACCCCGCTTAATTCAAGAAGTATTTACAGCTACGAGCGCAAAAAACTTTTTTGCGCCACTAGCCGCAAAAATACCCGTACATTAAAAGTTAAAACAAAAAGCTACCATGGGGTCAAGAGATAATACGAAGAAATATTTTGCAACTGGAAGAAACAAACGTAACGTACGTCTTTTTACAAATACTTTTTATTTTTAATGAGAACTGCAACAACTGCAACAAACGTGACAATGCAAGAAAAACTAATATATTTAAAAATAGTTCCATAGTAATTAATTTTGTTTGTTACAATTTACGAGAATTGCCTTGATTTTATCTCTAATTTCCGATTCAAACCGCCAACCTCCTTTAGGCCGTGATTTATCTTTTATTCTCTTTGTTTGGTCTGTTTGTTTTTAGTAAAATATTTAAACTAACTTAATTTTACACAGTACTAAAAACAACTGCAAAACCAGCTCAAAATGACGTAACAACGTCACTGTTCTACAACGCGTTCTCATTCGGAGGCGATGACGTCATCCCTGCTCAGGAGGGCAGAAGCTAACCGAAAAAATCTTATTCAGCATTTTTGCTAAATTTTGTATTAAAAATTCATTTCCAAGTTTTTTTGGCATTTGCAAGTCCTGCATAAAAACGAGGATTTACGTTATTTATCAGAGCAAAGAAGTTTAATACTTGCACTGGAACAAGGATTCCTTTCGAAAAAAATAACCTTGAAACTTTCTTATCAAGTTTGTACAATGCAGTAGGCCTATTATTACAAATGCATGTTAAGGAGGCAAGTGACGCTGTGCCTACTCAAAGGTCAACAACACCGAGAAATAAAAAGTAGTGTTGCTGCTGAACTACCACTGAATGTACACTTCGATGGAGTAAAACACTTCCTTGGACCTGTAACAATCCAAGGTCGACGTAAAGTGTGCAAAAAAAAATACAAGTATGTGCACAAAATGCAACATTCGTCTCCATGGGGAGTGTGGCAAGACTTGTTTCAAAACTTATCATACTCGTTGCAAATGCATAAACACAAATAAAGCATACTTTTCCCACAACTTGAATGTTTCTGCAACCTTTAACGGAAAAACGTAGTTCTAGATTAGTACATAAATACACAGTAAAAACTGAAAAAACTTGTACAGTAAACCGCCAATGTTCCACAAAGGGAACATGACGTAACTTCCGGTAAAAACTTGTTACTCGTACAAACCTAAAACTTTGCGAAAAGGTTATTTAACACAACAATGGAAAAATATGTAAAATTCGTAAAAATCCGATCAGCGGAACTATAAGCGGTAAAATACAGGTTAATGATTTTTTCTTGAAGTTTTTTTGATTGCTGTTTTCAACATTGTTTACCGCCGTGCCTTGTATATTTCGACTTTCTTTTGCTCTAGTTGAAAGAGTTTTTAAAGCTGATTGTTTAATGATGCAATTAAACCTGAGCAAAGCTCTTTTCAAGATGATCGAGATGCTTGTTCAATTAAAAAGTAATCTTAGATTGCTGTTTAGAAAATAGAAATTTATGCATCGACTATATTTTTCTAAAATTTTTCGGTCTCGATCTCGGTCTCGATTATTTCTGGTCTCGGTCTCGAACCTTAGGTCTCGAAATTTTCCGGTCTCGATCTCGGTCTTGGTCTCGGAAAAATTATCGGGTCTCGATCTCGGTCTCGACGTTTGTGGTCTCGACTACATCATTGCGAAAGGCATTTGGAGGATAAATTTTTATTTTGCAGTCCCCTCACCACAAGAACAACTGCTAAAGAAATTTTCAATTTTGTGAACAAGTTTTTCGGCGAACACAATCTGAAATGGAAACATGTTATCCGCGTTTGCACAGACGGTGCTCCAACTATGCTTGGCTGCCGTTCCGGTTTTCAGACTTTGGCTAAGGAAAAATCTCCTGGTTGCTGGTACGCATTGCACTATTCATCGCCAAGCACTCATGGCAAAAGCTTTGCCTGATCAGCTGAAAAATGTCCTTGACGATGTGGTTAAAACAGTGAACTTCGTCAAAGCAAATGCATTCAATTCTCGTCTATTTGCAGAATTGTGTAACGAAAGTGATTACGAATTTGTAGCTCTCTTGTTGCACTCTCATGTGAGATGGTTTGTCGAAGAGTAAAGTGCTCAAACGAGTTTTCATTTTGCGGCGAAAAATCAAAGATTTATTGCACCAGAAATTTTCTAATGATTGTTTTTTGATGCATTTGTCATTTTTGGTGGACATTTTTGAATCTGTTAATTTTGTCAATCTGGCGCTACAAGGAAAGGAGACTAATTTGATTTATTGTCCGGAAGAGTTGTTGGCATTCAATATGAAGCTGACCTTGTGGCATTCCAAATTGCAAAACAAAAACTTTGTTCCATTTCCGCATCTCAATACTTTTCTTGATGAAAATAAACTTCACGTCAACGAAGGTGTTCTCGAGGTCATGAAACGCCACATTTCCGTTCTTGGTGAAGAAATTCGGCACTACTTCCCTGACTTGGAAGATTTTCAAAAGTATTGTCGTTTTGTAAACAACCCTTTTAAAACGAGTGTTGGAGATCTGCCTTCACAAGATAATTTACTTCAAGAACAGTTTATTGATTTGGTGAATGTGGAAATGCGAGACGCTTATTTAGTGAAAAGTCTTGCAGTGACTTTTGGATTGAAATGGCACAAACCTACCCTGACATTTCGAAGATGGCCTTGAAAGTACTAATTCTATTCCCAATAAGATATGAGTGTGAATCTGCATTTTCAGCACTACTTGCCATCAAGCCAAAAACTCGAAACCGGTTGGATGCAATTCACGATATGAAGGTTGCGTTGTCCAAAACGGAACCAAACATAGCCAAACTGATAGTACAGAAGCAAGTGCACCCGTCACATTGATACCATAAAAGAAAGAACCAAAGTGTTGTTTCGTGTTTATTTTTGTTAATTTTTTAAGGGGACCGTGAGCCATTTAAAAAATTGCTAGGGGACCGTTGCATAATTTTTAAAAAAAGTTTGAGAACCACTGCTCTAGCAGAAAGACGCGGTATGTCAATTGACTTTATTTTAAATTTCACTCGTTTACAACATTAAAACGTTTTATAAAACTGTTCCGGATAAACTCCATGATCATTCTACGAGTAATCATGAGCTGATTTGAAAGTAGTTTCAGCAGCTTGCAGGTAAAGACCACGGTACTTCACATTAACCTGTGTTTTACCGCAGTGTGTTACAAAGTTGCAATTTGTTTGATTCTTACAGAACTAGTTTGGTTATTGTGAATTAGATGAAAAATTAAAAAAAAACATTTTGTTAAATAAAATATTTTTTAAAAAATGAACATGTTCCCATATTAGAATATTAGAGGGTCACCGGGAAATAACTAGACATTCATAAAATAGAAAACTTTTATTTGTTTATTCAATTTGCAATTCACTTATATGTTTGATCGTGGTACAAGTCCCAGCACACAACAGCTCTGCTTTGGTGTAACCGGAAATTACACTTTGTGTAATACACACGAATGTTTTTGTGGCAAATCTTACATCGAACTTAGATGATGGATGCCGGAAAGTGATGAAATTCATCAAAACGGATTTCACAATGCATGACACGTGTGTGTTTTTTCATTTGTGGACAAGGAAATCTCACAGATTTAAATAAACACCTGATTTTCCGACGGAAATTTAGATGAGACATTTATTCGCCATGACGTTCTCCTTAAATACGTCAACTTGCGATCACACTTGTGTTGAGAATGTTGTTAAACAGCGAGTCGTACCACTTCTTTCCTGAAATTCGTGGTCGATAGCTACCGAGAAGGTTGTCACAAACATCTACACTTTCCATATCTTCAATAATAGAAATAAAAATACTTCTATCTGGCTTGACTATAAAAGATAATTCATAAAATTATTTTACCCCAGAAAGCTTTCTACCTTTTGTTATAGGATTACACAAGATGAGGCTGGGTAACACTAACATTCGATGCATTTTGTACTCGTCGATACAAAGGCTCATCTGTAAAAAAACTGCTGGTGATTTCAACAACAGAGTTATCTTGCTACTTGCACTTGTAAAGTTTTCCATCGCAGGAATAACAAAATCTACCAATAGAATGCTTTGGGATCCATTATTGTAACAAATTAGTCAAAGTTATACTGCCTATATTACATCAGAATTCAGTTCATTCTAAATTAGATCCAAAAATAAGTTTAAAACAATGTAATATACTGTTTATAACCAAAACAGTTATTCTTTTAATTATTTCTCTTGGCTTTTACTTAGTATCGAAATTCAGCAACAGTTGGCGGGAAACCTCCAATATTTCAACATCGTTTATAGCCAAAACAGTTAAAATAAATGCACTAAACGAGTACAACTAACTCTTTAGGTTAAAAACATTGATTTATGTTAAGTAATGCCTAAGCTTTAAAAAAGTTTTAATTTTACAGCAACGACTCTTTTTGCAAATATCTAGCTTAAATTGAATGTAACCAACTTTATAAATTTATAAAATCGATTTTTTGTCTATTTTCTCGCCAAAAAAATTGGCAAAAAAGTACAATAGTTCAAAAAAAATTTTTTTACATTAATATGGGAATTATTAAGAGAATATTAATATTACGTTAATATTAATATGGGAAAGCTTGAAAAAAACAAAAAAACACAATCATCTTTAAAGATATACATTAACTCATATCATGTTTTCATCGTGACAGTTGATCAAAACGACACTTAATCGAAACGACAGTTAATCGAAACAACATTTGATCAAATAATGAAAGTAAAAATTTACAACTTTAAATCTGTCCCAAAAACATAGTGATTCCTGAAAAAAAGGTCTTCACTTTGAGTCTGTCCCGGTTTTGTCAATTTTTTGTCCCAAAAACATAGTAATCTCTAAAATAAATAAATCTTTTTGAATCTGTCACTAATTTCTGCAAGGGATCTGCAAGTGTGGGGCCATGGCACAATGCCCCCTCCTATAAAAAACTGACTACAATGTAAAAAGAATGCAAAAAATGGCAGCAATAGGCATCTAACGAAATCATGACAAGAAATCTATTGCAATGTTATGAGTTTTGAACTCGGCAATCGTTCTGATCAATTCAATTTATTATTTGTTTAAGCGCGCTTTTCAATTCATACTAATTGTTGTCATGATTGTTATTCGAATGAGTTTTCAGAAAGACATTTTCAGTTCTAACAAAGACATAATATTATTATGTGTGTTGTAATGTTTTTATTTATAATGTGTTATATTTTAGATGTCAATAAAATAGGCTTTTAAAGCCTTACTAAAGGTTAAATATTAGATGAAATGAATTAACATATTACAATTTAAAAGCCTATTTTTGTTATTCTGCTTTTTACACGATGGCTCAAGCAAACTTGAAATTCAGAAATTAGCTATTCACCCCCACAAAAATTAATGCCATGACGAGAAATTTAAAAGCATTGAAGGAAGCGGCCAAAAAAGATAACTTTACATTCAATGAAGAAAAATGCCTCTATAATTGTACTCAAATCAAACTTTTGGGACATCTAGTTGGAAATGGTGTAATTAAACCCAATCCCGAGCGCGTCGCAGCTTTGAATGATATACAACAACCTACAACAAAGAAAGAACTGCAGCGAATCTTAGGTTTGTTTAGTTATTACTCAAAATGGATTCCTAATTATTCTGCTCATATACGACCGCTTGTTCAAAGTGATTCGTTTCCATTATCAAAAGACGCATTGAACGCTTTCCACGTAATGAAAAATAAACTGTCTCAAGCTACTTTACAACCTATTGACGAAGATTTACCATTTACAGTCGAAACCGATGCTTCGGATTTTGCTATTGCTGCTACTCTGAATCAAAACAACAAGCCAGTGGCATTTCATGCAAGGACTCTCTCTAGTACTGAACAAAAGCATTCTTCTGTAGAGAAAGAAGCATACGCTATCGTTGAAGCTCTACGAAAATGGAAGCATTTGCTTATTGGGAAGCATTTTAATCTGGTCACTGACCAACGCAGCATTTCATTTATGCTTGACTTAAAGCATCCTTCAAAAATAAAAAACGATAAAATTCAACGATGGCGCTTAGAACTTACTCCATCGACCAGGTAACTAGAGCCGCTGAAGCATCAATATCGCTCCCTTCGCTAAAAACTTTGGACGAATTACACAAAGCATTGTGCCACCCAGGCATAACCACATTGTTTCATTACGTTAAAATAAAAAATTTGCCTTTTTCTTTTGATGATGTAAAAAATGTCGTGAAAGCATGCACCGACTGCAGTGAAGTTAAAGTTAAATTTTTAAAACCAAAAGACAACTTAAATTTAATCAAAGCAACCAAGCCGTTTGAGAGAATTAGTCTTGATTTTAAAGGGCCGCTCCCGACTACTTCAGGGAACAAATACATGCTTGTAATTGTTGATGAATATTCGCGTTTTCCTTTTGTATATGCATGCGAAAACTTAAAAGCGTCAACCATTATAGAAAAACTTAACGATTTGTTTTGTATGTTCGGTTTGCCAAGCAATGTACATACTGACCAGGGGACCAATTTTATGTCTTACGAATTTAAATCGTGGTTGCACAGCTTGGGTGATCCTACTAGCAGGACTACCAGGTATAATCCTAGAGGCAATGGACAAGTCGAACGTTATAACGGTATTATTTGGAAAACCATCGTTTTGGCTTTACGTGCACAAAAACTATCGCTTACGCACTGGGAGTATGTTTTACCTATTGTGTTACATTCTATTCGTTCATTATTATGCACTACTACAAATTGCACTCCTCACAAACGTATGTTTCGCCATGATAGAAAATCATTTAATGATGTATCGTTGCCATCTTGGGTAAAGCCGGGACCCATCTATGTAAAAAATCATAATCGAAACGATAAGTCTGATTTACTAGTGGAAGAAGCCGAACTACTAGAAGCTAATCCACAGTATGCCTACGTAAGGTTAGAAGATGGTAGAGAAACCACGGGTTCTCTTCAAGATTTGGCTCCAAAGGCTATCACATCCAGGAAAGAAAACCATGTCAATAACTATGATGCGACAACAGAACCTTCGTTGCATGAACAAAACGAAACTGTTAGCAATGATTTGCAAGATGACGTTAATATTTCTTTAAATCAATCTGACAGTAGTCACGAAGTCGAAAACGACGTAAATCAGAACCAACCCAAAACTCCTGAAAATAAAACGCAGTTACGTCGCTCATCTCGAGTTCGTCATGCTATTGAACGTTACGGCGATCCTGGATATTATTGATTATTTTTTGAAGTGTTTTGAATAATTTCTGTTATTGATTATTGTATATTATTGATTGTTTTTTGTAGTGTTTTCAATAATTTTGTGGGTTTGAATGTTATGAGTTTTGAACTCGGCAATCGTTCCGATCAATTCAATTTATTATTTGTTTAAGCGCGCTTTTCAATTCATACTAATTGTTGTCATGATTGTTATTCGAATGAGTTTTCAGAAAGACATTTTCAATTCTAACAAAGACATAATATTATTATGTGTGTTGTAATGTTTTTATTTATAATGTGTTATATTTTAGATGTCAATAAAATAGGCTTTTAAAGCCTTACTAAAGGTTAAATATTAGATGAAATGAATTAACATATTACACCCTCCCTTAAAATTGTTTGGTCAGATACATTGTTAAAAAACCCTGACCTTAACATTGACAAAAAATTCTTAAAAATAAAAACAAACTGTCTTCTTATTGATGGCCTCTGCTTTTTATAAAGCTAATTTACGATAACACAGAGATTGTTTTATCGCAGAAACATACAAAAGTCAATCCTTTTTTTTTCTTATCAACTATCATTCCGATCAAGTGTCGTTTCCATCAAGTGTCGTTCGATCAAGTGTCGTTCGATCAAGTATCGTTCGATCAAGTGTCGTTCGATCAAGTGTCGTTCGATCAAGTGTCGTTCGATCAAGTGTCGTTCGATCAAGTGTCGTTCGATCAAGTGTCGTTCGATCAAGTGTCATTCGATCAAGTGTCATTCGATCAAGTGTCGTTCGATCAACTGTCGTAGCACCTGTTTCCATATGGGAACATTGGTAGAAAACAGCTTAAAAGAAAAACCAGGAAAAGTTTTTACTTAATAACAAAAAGAAACTTTTCTCAGATAAATTTTGTGTATATATTTTTGGTGATTGGCGAAGCTTTGAAAGGGAAGTATACAACTTAAATTTTGAGAACTACTGATCTACCTGCATATTGAGGTAATTTTTGTAAAAATAAAGAACCATTTTTGTTATATTTGTGTATATCTTTAACTTTTTTATCGTACTTTCCAGAGTAGCCTATAATCGAGTTTCTCTTAGAGATCCTTCTTAGATGCTTATAGCACTTGTTTAGTTTCTCATAGCAATGTACCTTGCAGCAAAGTAAAATAGGCTCGCATCTCAGGCGAAAATATTGTAATAAAACCGTAAACATCCAGTAAAACAATAGTAATCAAAAGTGAAGCATAGAAGACCTGATTTTATGTTAAAATATTTTTCGATTTTGAAAGTTTTACTCAGATTAGCAATATTTGGCGCAATTGTAGGGAAAAAAAACGATCTTTAATAAAATTACTAATACAGTTGAAAAAGAACAAAGCGCATAAATGATAAAAACTTATACTATGCTATTGTAGTCTATTTGTCGTTAATATGTTTTTTATATATAAGTGTATATCTTTGATCACTTTTCTTCAAAGGAGGTTGACCCCCGAAACCCTCCTCCCCGTTCGTACGCCTATGACGGTACCAATGATGATAAGTACTAAAAATAATTTTTAGTTTTCAGGTTCCTGTTAAACGCATTTATTTTTAATTAGCGGCTAATAAAAATGAAAATCAGCAACGTTCTGCCACGGATGAGTCATGTTGCATAATATATCAAATCGAGAATAAACATTTTAGGGTCACTCTGTCAGTGAAACTGGCAAAGATCCCAAACCAAGAGTTTTTGATCAATTGTCTTGCAGGAGAAAAGTACAAACAAGTTCTGCTTTTCTGTTTTTTCCATGAGTTCAATGAAGTAATTAAATCAGATATAGTTGTACAGTATAACTTATCGCATTCTTGCAAAAACAAAGCATTAAGCTCGATTTAAAAAACTTATTTTATTATAGCAAAGCGATGATATAAGCTACCGTTGGTTCGATTTAATAAAGTTTCCAGAAGAAGCATTGCATTTGTTCAATTTTTTTTCTTCACTGTTTTTTATGACCCTGATATAAATCGATTCTGGGAAACGCCTTTTAAACCATATTACAACACATTTAATTTCTTTTTGAGACCGAATAAAAAATTTTTTTCAAAGTCGTTTTAAATTTACATCAATATTTGGAAAAATTGTTATTTTTTAAACATAAAAGTAAATTTAAAAATAACAAGCCTTTCGAAGAGATTTTTCTTAAAAAGTTTTAACCTTTTTGTAAAATAAAAGCACTGATTAAGTATAAGAACAACGCTCCTAAAAAAACTTACAAACTTTTCATGTAAGTTATCAAGATGATATTTATTCTACGGCAGTTCTACTAAATTCAAAATTAGGAGAAATATTTCTCAATCGAAAATAGTTTGAAACTAGAAATAAACCAGCACAAGCCAATTTAGTTTAGTTTCCAAGCAGCTTCATATAATTCAGATCATTATTGGACTTTGTTGATACTAATCAAGTGGAATGTGAAAATGAAATGATAGGAGAATATTTCTTCAGATATTTAGAAATCACCATGTTTGCAAATGCTAAAAATATAAGAAAATTTCAATTCCAGGTTATTTAAACACTTTGTTATGTACTATACGCGTAATTTAAAAATTTGTTCAACATAAAGCAAAGTTACTGAGATATACAAAATTTCCATACTTGTGCATATTACTCAAGTCGTGAGATATAAATTACTGATTTTTAATGTTAACATGCTTGACAGTTCCCACTTGAAAGTTAAAAAACAAATTAATCTTTTTGAGATGTTTTTATTTTAGCTTTATTGTTAATTGATCCAGTATCCATATTTAAATTATGAAAAGTTTTTTTCTTTAATCATTCTTGTAAAGGTCGTTTTTAAAAATTTACGAAAGTTCGTCGCTTTTCTTGTCTGGCTTTTTTAAATCAATTTGTTTTTCCTCAGTTAAACGTTGCATGACGTTGTAATGATACTACAAAAATAACACTGTTATAATTCCAAATGATTAAAATCTTTCCATAATAATTAATATTTTTTTTTTTAATTTACGAGACAAGCGTCGATTCTATTTTTAATTTCTGCTCCAAACCTCCAACCTAATCTATGCCGTGGATTTGTCGCTTCGTGCGGTTCGACTAGCCCAATTTGTCGTTTAAGATGTAAAAGCTCTCTTTCACAATATTAGGAATTGCGAATGCAGCATCAATTCAAAATGACGTAACAACGTAACTATCTTAGGGCGTGTGCAAACTCCGAGGGACGATGACGTCATTCTTGCTCACGGAGGCAGAACTTAACCAAAAAAATATTATTCAGAATTTCTGCCAAATTTGGTATGAAAAATTAATTTTAATTTTTTTGCATTTGCAAGTCCGGTATAAAAACGGCAGTTTGGCTCACTTGATAGAGCAGAGAAGTTTAATACTTGCACTAGAACATTGGTTTCCTTTTAAAAAGTAGCAAATTCAAAACTTCTTTGCAAGTTTGTTTAGGGCAATTCTATAAGTGGGTTAGAATTTACTTAATAAAATGGATTTTTTGCAGAGAATATTAACTTGATTTTTGTATTAATTGTCCAAATATACAAAAAATGTTTTTGTTTTATATGTTTTCCTTCTTCATCATCTGCTTTGTTCGAGCTGAACAAAACAATGGTGAATGTAAACCCACAAAAGCAAATATTATTGATACTAAATAAACAAATCTAATATTATTAACAAATTCTCTCGCTCTCTATATACTGTATTATTGAAAAATTTTGTTTTTTTCAGATCTGCAATGCAACCAATCTACTGTTTCCCTGACATTTTACAACCGAAAAGAAATCCGCTGTCAAGGATCTTTAAATCCTATTGTTCTTACCACCGATGATGTGGAATCGATTTTAGACAATAAAAACGGTAAATACAAAATAATCGAAAAATCAATAATCGTAACTAAGTTTAACATTTTCACAAATTGCAAATCATGTTATCAAAAACAAATTAGTTTTTGTCTATAGTTTTTTTCATGACCATAACAAAAGTTGAATAGATTGATAATTGAAAATGCTTGTGCAATAGTATAAGCAAATCAGTGTTTGCATTAAAAATATGTAAATAAAAAAAGTAATTAAGTTTTATCTCAAAACACAGGAAAACTTTTTTCGGATCTACCGACTTGGGTAACTTTGTCTTTTGCACAAGCTAATGTCAAGAAAATTAACGATGGAGTCTTTGAACATCAATCAAATGTTACAGTAAGCATTTAAAATAATCAAAGCTTTATATTGTGATCAAAACATATTGCGATCAAATCACACTTTTTAACAAATTTGAGTATACCGTAGAAAAAAACTTATAAAAGAATAATGATGAATTTTTAAAAGTATTTAGTGCAAATATTAGCGCAACAATGATGCTCTGATACAAAATAGCTATTACGTAAAATAAATATTTTAATAATTTAGGCTATTGATTTAAATGAAAACAAAATATTCGAGATTGAGCAACGTTCATTTGCTGGCTTAATCAACTTGGAAATTCTACGTTTAAAAAACAATCGAATTCGTTCAATTAAGCCTTTATCATTCCTGGACACAAGAAACTTGAAATACTTGGATCTTTCCATGAACAAATTAGCGAACATAAGCTTTGAATCGTTCATAGGCCTACAAAAAGTAAGTTTGTGTTTTGACAAAATAATCTTTTACCTTAAACAATACTATTTTAAAACTGAATAAAATTTAATTACTCCGAATATTATTTAAAGACATCGTAATTATTCCGTTTGTTTTTACTTATTTTGCAAAAACCAGAGTTACCAATCAATTTGACTTAAAAATAAGCTCGGCTGATTATAAAGTGAGGAGGCACAAAAACCTAAGTTTCAATTGCTTAAACTGTTTGTATTATAAACGTCAAGTGTAAATCAAGAAAAAAGTCTTCAATTGAATTATAGCCCCCCAAAAAAACAACTCCTTGCTTTAAACGTTGAAGAATTTCAGAGGGTGTTTCCTTGATGTTGCCAGAAAAATAAGCACATGTTTAGAATGCTGTTAAAACTTAAAACAATATTAATGAAAATTAAAGACTTGGCTTCAAAATAAGCAGTGTCATATAGAAATAAGAACATAAAAATTCTACAAGACATGACTCATAAAAATAATGACAAATTTTACAAATAGGCAAGAAATGGTAACACTGCGCATAACCAAATGCGATTTAAACATTCAAAATTTACCACTTTCTATCAAATACTTTTTGATTGTTTCTGTAGCAATTGTACTTGTAATGTTAACTAAAATGTTTATGTACAATTGACCACAAACTAAAGGAAAACAAAAAGTTGACTGCTTTTTTGTATGTTTCAGTTGGAAGTTTTGACATTGGAAAATAACAACATTCAAGGACTGTCAAACGGAAACTTTGCTCTTTTTAACAATCTTAAAAATCTCAATCTCAGATACAATCGAATTTCTTCACTCGACGGTGGAAAATTGATCGGATTGAATAATCTACGATATTTGTCTTTTCAAGGAAATTCGATTTATTCAATTCATTCTAGTACATTCGCTGGAATGTCTCATCTTCAACAACTTGATCTTTCTTGTAAGTTAAATCTTTAAATCCAATTTTAAAATAGATAAAATTTAAAGTAAGGTTTAACACACATATGCATAATTTTATAAAATAGTAATTTAAATTTCCATATAAAAAAACATTGAATTGAAATTCAATTATTCGTTGAAACTATTATAAAGTAAAGTTAAACTATCAAAATAATTTACAAGATTGATTTTGAAACTTAATATTTTGTAGCTAACGGATTAACTTCAATCACATCGGGAATGTTTCGCGGACTTAAGTCACTGAAGATTTTGAAATTACAAAACAACATCATTCAAAATATCGAGTCTGGATCATTCGCACACATGCCTCAGTTACTCGAACTCGACTTATCACACAACGGTAGGAGTTGTTTGTTGCTAGAAAACTTCTCTTGTGACATTGTGATAACATTCACTGATTGACAAGATTTCTTCTCACAGGACTCCGAACTCTACGTCGTGATATGTTTGTTGATTTAATCAACTTGAGCTGGATCAACTTTCAATATAACTGGATGCACTCAGTCACACTTTCAAACGACAAATATGAAAATAAAGATAGAGATTACTTGGTGGGTTGAGTAGATTGACAAATAAATTTTTTGACAATTTATGATTTATGATATAAACAGAATTTTGTTTTTCAATTGTATTTTTATTTTATGTTTGCTGTTTACAGATTGAAACGATCAAGTTCATTTGTCAAAAACCAAGTTTATATTTTGCCGATTTTAAAGGAAACGGAATTAAAACTTTATTAAACGTAAGTAATACCGATGCAATACAAATTTTCTGCGTAAGCATATTATTTGAAGTCTAAAAAGAAAAATATCAACAAGTTTATACAAACCAACTTATGTTTTGATTATTGTTTTTTTAACAGAAAACTTCCGCCTTAATCGTTGGATTCGATTATAAAGATCCGGTTCAACATCACTGTTTGTTTTGAAAACGTTGTTTATTGTATTTTTTTTAATTTTAATACGTGCGCTTTGTAATTTGTGTTGTTTTTTAATCTTTATGCCGTCATTGTGTAATAGCTCAATTTGTTTGTTATTTATGCAATTTTAGTGCTATTTTGTGATTGAACAAAATAAAACATTTTTAATTTACATTGATTTTCGTTTTGGAAGTCCTTACAACCTTTGTTTCAAGGTATTTTTAACAGAAAGATTCTACAGAATTCTGTAGATCTAAATTCATGTTAGTTGTAGTAGTTACCGTATATACTCGTGTATAAGTCGAGTTTCTGGGACACGATTTTAAGGTAAAATTTCTGGGATCGACTTATATACGAGTAATGTTTTTGGACATGTTGCTGCTGAGTCGAGTTGAATGTGGTATGAAAAGAAAACTCCATTATTACTTTATTACATCATTATTTCCGGTATACATGCAATATACAAACATGTTAAATGTTAAATTAAATGTAAATGGATGTCTGTGCATTGACAATGCAGGAATTGTTTTGTAAACGTTCATTCAGGCATTGCACGCGCTTTTCACGCGAAGAGGCACGCGCCTGATCAGGCATTGCTTTTTTCTTTGTTTACAACCACGGAGTAGCAAACACGTGATTGCTTATCGCACGTGTTTAAATGTCCGATCAGTTACCCGATTTGCGCTTCAAGTTACCGGTAATTATTCCAGAATATTCTCGTGTGGAGTCGACTTATACACGGGTAATACCTTTAATGATGCAATTTCTTGTCTTAAAATGCGTATCGACTTATACACGAGGTCGACTTATACACGAGTATATACGGTAAAGCATTTTGATTAGCTGTAATGCCATTTGAATTTTAAAACTTTTTTAAGAAAAAGAATAGCAATGTGAAGTGCTTGGCAATTTTCTTTTTTTTAAAGTATTACTGCTTAAAAAAAAAGTTTTTATCTGATGCAAGAACATTATTTTGCAGACGTAATTACGGTAAAGCAAATTTTAATCTTGATTTTTGATGTAGCTGTGTAGTCTTTTGAAATCTGTTTATTCTATTACGTTGATTTTCATTGTTGAATCCTTACTAACTTAATAGCCTACATTTTTTTTTAAATAAATAATTTTTTCAATTTTGAATCAAGCGTTTGCTTGTTTTTACTTAGTTCAAAAATATTTTTGATTTTTAAATTGCTTTTGTCGAAACACATTCAGTATCTAATTGAAAGCAAACAAATACTATAATGCAGTGCACTAAAAAACTTTTTTTTTATTTATATTAAAATTGAGCAAAACTTAACCACAGCTAAAAATTAATCGACTAAAAAGATACGCTAAACATTTAGATTAACGTCTATAAACTTTTTTACAATTTATCAGTTTATGATAATCTTAATAAACATAAAATGTTAAAAGTCTTCTATCAGAAATCTATTACTCTTTTTCCAGTGAAGTCACATTGACGATTTTATTCAATTGATCAAATTACGATGCATGAATTTATTAATAAAATCGGTTAAATGTCAATCTAATATAAAAAATACAAGTAAAAAATTTAAAACCAACTATATCACTACGAAAAATTGATTTCGACCTTTAAAGGTCATCATCAGTTTCTTATTCAAATAGAATCTATTTTGTATCTATTCTATTTGAATAAGAAACTGATGATGACCTTTAAACGCCGAAATCGATTTTTCGTAATGATATAATTGGTTTTAAATTTTTAACTGGTATTGTCTATATTAATTTGAAATTTGACCGATTTTATTAATAAATTCATGCATCGTAAACATAAAAATGTTTTTCAACAATGTAATTTCGATTATAAAGTTTAACAAACAAACAACAAAAGAAAAAGAGGTGTCAAATTAACTTTTTTCACTTTTTTTGTACAGCATGTAAAAGCTTTAAATCGTTTTCGCAAACGCTAAAAATAAATTATTTTGTAGGCAGTAATGCCTTTGATGTGCTGCAGTAACATTATGCATCTGTAAAAATGTTGAAGATTTTCTGAAGAACACTTTTGTGTGTGATACTGAAAAAGACATTTCCTATTTAAAGGCTCTGGCTAGCTCTTGAGATGGGTAAATCCTTTTTTGTCTTGAAATTGTTTCAACCTGTCTTTGCAAAATTGTAGAATAGACACGTACGAGCGTATTTACACTATGTGCTATTGAAAGCGTCTGTTGTTCCCAACACTATACAAACAAGTCTCGATTTTTTTTATACGAATACGGGTGTGGAGCCTTACAACTAAACCACTGACAAATAATTTGCGCCCAATTAATCAATACAGGTATCGAATTTTTTGAATGATTGCATTCAATACAGATATCTGATCAGTCTAAAGATATAGAAAAACAGATTATTTTATTTTTCGAATGCAGATCAATTACAAAAAAATATCTTTCTTTTAAATCCATAAACAGTTAGTTGACACACGTGATATGACTATATATTTTTGAGTTTAATTTGACTAAATTCTCAAAAAATATAAAAGTTCTTGCTTTTTTTCGATTTTTTAAATTGTGTTTGCTTGTTCAGAACAAAATTTTATGTGTGAACTAAGACAGAATATCTGCAGTTTAACGAGGAGGCTTTATAAAAACCATAAATGATTTAAAGAAATATTTTAATAAATGTTTGAAATAAGCAAATAGTAAGATTCTATAAAGTCAAAAACAACCTTTCACGCGAGCATTTACATTTTTTACCCATCAAAACCTGCCAAATGTTTGTTTTTTTAAATGTAGGTCTTCTATTTATTTCGCTTCCGCCGATCAGGATTATCTCGTCGGTCACGTGATCATTGTAGGCAGTTTTCGTCGAAATTTTGCAACGACATCGATATTTGTCTGGGGATAAGCCAGTGTGCTCACACTCCAACTTGCGACCCAAAAGATCGCAGCTAGGTGCTTGATTTATCTGAGTAATGTCTATTATGCTTTTGGAAAAAGCATTTTCACGACGAACTCCTAAATAGCTTTACGTTGCTCACTACAAAAATGACCCCGCTTAATTCAAGAAGTATTTACAGCTACGAGTGCAAAAACTTTTTCGCGCCACTAGCCGCAAAAAACCCGTACATTAAAAGTTAAAACAAAAAGCCACCATTGGGTCAAAAAATAGTACGAAGAAATATTTTCGAACTGGAAGAAACAAATGTAACGTACGTCTTTGTACAAATACTTTTTATTTTTAATGAGAACTGCAATCTATTTTAAGGAGAAAATTTGTTCGGTCTCCACCGCTTGTTTTGAAGAAAAATAATCAAACTGTGGTTGCTAACCTTTTCTTGTATGTACGAAAATGTTTTTTGAGTTGCTAATAAACGGATTTCTCGCTAGAACCAATTGGTTTTTATGTGATCTTGTTAAACAAAGTGCAACCGAGCTGTTAATTGAAAATCTAAGAGCTGGTTAAGATCAGCAACCCTTTCGTTTTCTGGGTTGCTTGCATTTACCTGAAAAAAGTTACGGTTGTTTATCTTTACCTGAACTTAATACGTTTACCCAACTTACAGGTATTAACCAATGTAATACAGAGGTTTATATTTACTTAGACTGGAGTTAATAATATCGTTGAATTAACAACTCTAAAGCCTAATCTCATATATGTATTTTTAATTTGAACAATAGCCAACAGAGTTGTTTATCTTTATCAGCTCCGAAATGTAGCTATTTGTATCTAGCTTTGCTTTTTCCAATTTTTTTAAAACATCATCGTCCTTTATTCAAACCAACTCATTCAGTACGAATATACGTAGTTGCAGCCTAAGTAAAATTCATTGGTAGCAATAGAAATATGGACAATTACATGTTTGTAGTATAACGTGAACAAAAACCAAAGCAGTAATTTATAGAGAATGTGCCAGTGTTCCTTGAAAAGGAATAGGAAAAGCCAGACAAATAGTTACCCGTTCAACTAATCCATAATTTTCCTGAAACCGTTTATCCTTCATGAAATAAATTCAAATCGTATTACATTACGTGTAAATTGCGTTAATTACGCTAATTAAATACGCTATATAGTTGGTTGGCCTATCTTTTTTTAATATCAAAAGAAAAATTGTTTTTTGTTAATTGTTTTCAACAGCTTGTTTGCATTTCTAAAGTAAAGTTTTTTTTAACGTCGAAATTTTTTATGCATCGATATTACAGTAATTTGAGTTTTATTAGAAATAATTGAG
Source organism: Diplosoma virens (assembly GCA_963680785.1). NCBI lineage: Eukaryota > Metazoa > Chordata > Ascidiacea > Aplousobranchia > Didemnidae > Diplosoma > Diplosoma virens. Next base: position 26,776,916 of record OY796894.1, read on the forward strand.
TTCTTTTACTATTGATTTTAGAATATTATAATTTTTAGAATTTAGGAATATAGATTAAGAAAGAGGATCTATCAAACGGTATTACAAAGATAATGTTAATTATATGCATAATAACGATCCAAGCAGTAAATTGCTTAAATGTTAACTAATTATCAAATCGGTAATGTTAACTTTAAATTTTTCTTAATGTAAAGAAAATGCCTAAATATTCTAAAATTATTGTTTATTGAAAGGATAAAAAACATATTCAAAGCGAATCTTTAAAATGACTTCCTAATAAAATTTCGTTGGCAATGATTAAGTGCGATAAAATTTCAAAACTTGAGAAGTATTATTATTTTTATGAGTTGATTTGATTTAAAAATTGTCATTACTTTGCAGCCTTAGTTAATTGAGAGAAAATATCTTTGATAGTACTTAATCTTAAAATTGATAATAGATGTTACAACGTGCACTGAAATTATGAAAGACGTCAATAGCATTGGTTTTTAAAATGACTTAAGATTAACGAACTAGCCTAGCCCGAGAGAATGGAAAATTCAGTTTATTATTAGATGAATCAAATGAAATAATTGTTCTGAAAATGTATGGAGTGCAATCTACACATTGCCATAGCCTATTTTAGTAAAAAATAAAACATAAAACTTGTTATACTCAGTACTGTATATCTCATTCTAATTAAATTGCATAGAATAGTAGTTAAAGCATAGCAAGAAACAAGAACTTTACCAATATCGCACGTATTATGATTGGTTTTGTCAAGAAGTCGGCAAACTTAAACTTCATGGACCACCAGATGTACAATTTGTTAGTTGACCAACGACTAATGCGATTTTAGAAAAAAATAGTGTGAAGACTAAAAAAATTCTTCATTTTTATATTCCTAATTTTTCATATCCGAATTGTAAATTTTGTTCAAAAATCAAGAAAAAAACTAAAAAAGAGCTTTTAAAATCAACCCTATGAAAACTTAGTTATGATATAACTCAATGGTTGTTGAATTCGGATTAATTTGAGTTCTTAAACTGCTGGACTTGTTATAATTCTGATTTTTTCTGCAGTACACCAAAATGTTTGCACGAACCACTGGTTGGCCACCATTAATTTAGACAACGATGCATGTATAAAAGACTCATCGAATCAAAGAAAATCCTTTTCTTATTTTAATTAAACAACTGTGCTACTCATTCCAATAAACAATGACTGAATGCTCAGCTATGTGCGTGATTTTTAAGATCAGAAGCACACAAACGAATAAAATTATCGGTATAAAATTTCCAGGTGTCATTCTGATTTATTTAAAAAAACTTACTAGAAAATTAAAACAACAGTTGGCAACCCTGACTTTTTGAATTAATTTTTGAATGATTTAAGGAAGATTTGTTGCTTACTTTGTCAAAAAGAATTTATCATGAACAAATTTTTGTAAAATCTCGCGATTTTTAAAGAATTTACTTGGAACAACTAAAACCTTTTTGACATTTAAAAAAGCGGAAAACCTACGAAAAATATCTTTGTTTCGAAAATAAAACTATTTGAACATTTCATAGAAAGTTCTCAGGCGATTTATTTTAAGGCAGTACTACTAAATCAAAAGTTACCGACGGTATTTTACAATCGAAAATAGTTTTAAAACTTGCATTTTTTCAAACAATTAAGCTTTGCTCCCAGCAGTTTTATATGACTCAGGCCATTGTTTGACTTTATCGAAACTATGAAAATATGAAAACAAAGTAAAAGGAGAATGTTTCTATAAAAGTAAAAGTGGTTATAATTGCAAAACTTTTAAATAAGGAGAAATTAAATTTGTAAGTTGTATTATTGCCAAATACGTCATTCCAGAATTTGTGCTACCTTACGGCAAAACTATTAAGATGGACAAAAATGTCTCATGCAAATTCGACCATTTCTGTTCAGATAAAGCAATCAATGAAAAAAATATTGCTTATTTTTTAATATAAACGTTTTAAATTTAACATTAAAATAGTTCTTAAATATAAAAAACAGATTTAGGAAAAACGTTGTAAAATTTTCTGTCTATAGGAGATCTTATCACAATCAAAATAACGTTTTACGAAACAATAAGTATATGATTTTGTGTCAAATTTCGTAGGCTTATAGGTTATTCTTAAATATCTACGCAAATTACTGTCTGGATTTATCTAAATCGATTTGTGTTTCCTTAGTTGAACGTTGAATGACGCAGTGACGATGCAAGAAAAACTAATATATTTAAAAATAGTTTCATAGTAATTGATTATTATGTTTCTTACAATTTACGAGAAATGCCTTGATTTTATCTCTAATTTCCGATTCAAACCGCCAACCTCCTTTAGGCTGTGATTTATCTTTTATTCTCTTCGTTTGGTCTGTTTGTTTTTGGTAAAATATTTAAACTAACTTAATTTTACACATTACTAAAAACAACTGCAAAACCAGCTCAAAATGACGTAACAACGTCACTGTTCTACAACGCGTTCTCATTCGGAGGCGAGACGTCATCCCTGCTCAGGAGGGCAGAAGCTAACCGAAAAAATCTTATTCAGCATTTTTGCTAAATTTTATATTAAAAATTCATTTCCATATTTTTTTTGGCATTTACAAGTCCTGTATAAAAACGAGGATTTACGTTATTTATCAAAGCAAAAAAGTTTAATACTTGCACTGGAACAAGGATTTCTTTAGAAAAAAATAACCTTGAAACTTTCTTATCAAGTTTGTACAATGCAGTAGGCCTATTATTACAAATGCATGTTAAAAATGATCTTTAATAGACTTGATATTTTTTAGAGAAAACAATAACCTGATTTAGCTATTCGATAAACTATCTAGATTTACTGAAAATGTTTTCGTTTTGTATTTTTGCCTTCTTCTTCATATGTTTTATTCGAGCTGAACAAACTAATGGTAAGTAATTTCAAAAAAAAAAAAAAAAACGAAATACCAAATTAAAATAAATTTTCTTTTAATTACATAATTCTAAGGACTTTAAAAATCTAGTTACTAAAAATAAAAAGAACATTTTTTTCAGATCTGCAATGCAACCAACAATACTAAAATAAACAAGTCTAATCATTATTTACGAATTCTCTCGCTCTCTATGTATTATTGAAAAATTTTGTTTTTTGCAGATCTGCAATGCAACCAATCTACTGTTTCCCTGACATTTTATAACCGAAAAGAAATCCGCTGTCACGGATCCTTGAATCCTATTGTTCTTACCACCGATGATGTGGAATCGATTTTAAACAATAAAAATGATGAATGCGAAATAATAAAGGCTATGTTTAATGTTTTACAAATTTCAAGTTTTCCCTATCACAAAAATAAATGATTAATTAGAAATCAAATATTACTAATGTTACATCATGAAAATGAAAGAAAACAAATTAACGAAATTTGCTCTAGAAATCGAAAAATTAAGAAATCCACAGCAAATAACAATTGAAGGAATTTGAAAAGATTGCTGCTACTTCTACAAAGTAATTTGTAATTAATTTCTTAATCTTTTGATTGACTTTTCGACTAGTAATTTCTGATACGAACCAAAAAATCACTACTCTATGTGTTCTTGAGCACAAAGTGACTTTTAGAATAAATTTTCTTCACTTTTATTAAGTTAAATTAAAAAACACAAGAAAACTTTCTTCGAATTTATCGACCTGGGCATATTTGTCTTTTGCACAAGCTAACGTCAATAAAATGAACAACGGGGTTTTTGAAGATCAATCAAATGTAAAAGTAAGTGTTTTATAAATAATCAAGTTTTTCTGTTAATTAGAATTGCTTAGAAGTTTTAATAAAACAGTGAAAAGTAAAATTTATTGTTTTTAAAACCTTTGAATTAGCACTATAATGAAACAATTATAAAGTTTACTATATTTTTAAAAACTATTGTTTTATTTTGACGATGTTTGTTTTAATTGATGTAATCACTAATTAGTATTTAACATACTAATTTATCAATTATTACTAAAAGTAGAATTTGTCCAAACTATTCTAAAATGCATTGACAAGACTTTCGGTGCAATTATTTAACAATAACGTTGTAATAATGAATATTTTAACCAGGTTGATTTTTTAGGCTATTGATTTAAATCGAAACAAAATATTCGAGATTGAGCAACGTTCATTTGCTGGCTTAATCAACTTGGAAATTCTACGTTTAAAAAACAATCGAATTCGTTCAATTGAGCCTTTATCATTCCTGGACATAAGAAACTTGAAATACTTGGATCTTTCCATGAACAAATTAACGAACATAAGCTTTGAATCGTTCATAGGCCTACAAAAAGAAAGTTTGTGTTTTGACAAAATAATCTTTTACCTTAAACAATACTATTTTAAAATTGATTAAAACTTAATTGTTCCGTATATTATTGGGAGATTGTAATTATTCATTTGCTTTTATTTGCTTTACAAAAATGTTACATGACCAATGTTTGCGTAAATATTTCAAATTAACCAATCATTATCAAAGCGTTTTGATTGATTCTGTCGCAATTTTTGTAGCAATTTAAAAGTTTCCAATATATAATTATAAATAACTGGAAAATATCAAGTCAACTTATTTTTTATGTGTTTCAGTTAGTAGTTTTGACATTAGGAGACTACAAAATCCAAGGACTGGCAATCGGAAACTTTGTTCTTTTTAACAATCGTAAAATTCTGTATCTCAGAGACAATTGAATTGCTTCCCTCGACGGTGGAAAATTAATTGGGTTGAATAACCTGCGATATTTGACTTTTCAAGGAAATTCAATTGATTCAATTCATTCTCGTACATTCGGTGGAATAATTAGTATTCAACAACTTGATCTTTCTTGTAAGTCGGTAGTCGCAGGAGAATTTTAAAAATATGAAAGATAAATTCCAAAACATAGCAATATTTTTTAAAGTACAATTTAATTCATTAAAAAAAAGTTCAAGTTTAATTCAATATTAATTATTTAAAAAAATTATCGCAGTTTTTTATAATAAGAGAATTGTCCGTTTTTTTATTTACTCAAACCAATCATGAAAAAAGTAAATTTGTATGAGTTATAGCACGATAACAGATAGAATCAAAGTTAGACTATCAAAATAATTTGAAAGATTGATATTAAAACTTAATATTTTACAGCAAACGAATTAACTTCAGTCACATCGGGAATGTTTCGTGGACTTAATTCATTGAAGATTTTGAAATTACAAAACAACATCATTCAAAATATCGAGTCTGGATGATTCGCACACATGCCTCAGTTACTCGAACTCGACTTATCACACAACGGTAGGAATTGTTTGTTGCTAGAAAACTTTTCTTGTGACATTGTGATAACATTTTTGATTGACAAGATTTCTTCTCACAGGACTCCGAACTCTACGTCGTGATATGTTCCTCGGTTTAATTAACTTGAGCTGGATCAACTTTCAATATAACTGGATGCACTCAGTCACACTTTCAAACGACAAATATGAAAATAAAGATAGAGATTACTTGGTGGGTTGAGTAGATTGACAAATAAATTTTTCGACAATTTATGATTTATGATATAAGCAGATTTTGTTTTTCAATTGTATTTTTATTTTATGTTTGTTTACAGATTGAAACGATCAAGTTCATTTGTCAAAAACCAAGTTTATATTTTGCCGATTTTAAAGGAAAAGGAAATTGAAACTTTATTAAACGTAAGTAATATGAATGCAATACAAATTTTCTGCGTAAGCATATTATTTGAAGTCTAAAAAGAAAAATTAAACAGTTTAATGAAAACTTATTTATGTTTCGATTATTGTTTTTTTAACAGAAAACTTCCGCCTTAATCGTTGAATTCGGTTATAAAGATCCGGTTCAACATCAATGTTTGTTTTGAAAACGTTGTTTATTGTATTTTTATTATTTTTAATATGTGAATCGTTAATAGTTAATTATTTTTATTGTATTTTTATTATTTTTAATACAAATCGTTTTCGCAAATGGTAAATATAAATTATTTTCTAGGCAGTAGTGCCTTTGATGTTAGGCAGTAACATTATGCATCTGTAGAAATTAAAATTTTTGATTAAAATTTTGGTTCAAACTTTCGAAATAAATTATGTCTCATTGTTACGCGTATGCTTAAAATAAAGACTTATTTTCCTCATTTTTATTTTCAAAAAAAAAAGTAAAGTTTGCCTTTCATTTAAAAAAAAATTTTTATTTTTTTGACAGTTTTTTTAAAATCGTATATAAAAAACTTAGGGGTGAATTTTAGTATTAAAAACTGTCACGATGTAAATGAATAAAAAAGGTTGAAAATGTTGTAATTAAACGAAGTGAGGTAGGCTACATAAGAGATAAAAATTTTTCTAAAACTGATAAAAATCTGGCAGTTAGCAGCGAATTAACGAATTAAACATTTGAGAAATTAAACAAAATAGACAGAAAATGGGACTTGAGACTTGTGTAAATGTCAGTACACTTGGTCAAAGGCTGCTGGTAGCGCTTTGTTGCTTTACAAATTTGTGCATGTGCTATGCATACAATTACTTTAAATCAGTGGTTCTCAACATTTTTTGGCCCACCGAAACCATTTTTTTTATATATCCAAAAAACCCTTATTCTATTCTGACTTTTCGAGTCCGTTGTAAAATATTGTTTTAAGTTTGTTTTTGTCTTTACGTGGGTTTGAGCTTTCATTTAATTTCTTGTTGCACATTTTCATTTATAGCGCGTCTGTGTAGAAACTTCTTTGGATCGCCTTTGTTGTAATTAGAATTTAATCATTCGTTGAGTTATTTGTTCGAGTACGTTCTTTTTTTCACTTTGGAGAGTGATTTGTGTCAGGTGAATGTCGACTCCGTTTTAAAAGTGACGATAATAATTTTTGGAACTTGCGTCGGAAAATAACCAGATAAAAGTTGTATGGAATTTATTTTTTATTATGTTAAAGATCTTTTTGTAGAAACCGTTTAGCTGCCGGCCCCGTGGCCGCGTGAACTTGGTCTTTGTTCCGCTTTCTCTAAAAACACCAAATAAAGTTCATTGTTGTGAAATGTTGGTGTGAGAATTGGCATAAGGAGAAAAACGTTTGTCGGATTGCGAGAAACTGCCCCCATGCCTTTTAATATTCTGAAAACACGGGGGCACAGGGGGGCAGATTGTGCCTTTTGAAATTTGTCTTACAGAAATATTTTTAGATCTGCTCTACATTTAACCTATGTAATCTCGATCACCGTCAAATGCAACGATGTTTCTAAAATTAAAGACCCCCGTAAATCATGGTACAATAATGAAAGTCGCGAAAATCGTAAGTTTTAGGTAGTGATGGATTTAGGTGAGGCTAATGAGGCAGATGCTTGTTTAGAGTGAAAGAACGATTTTGAATGAAGACCTTTGATTTTGGGACGAAATAGGAAAATCAGAGATCGACTACAAGTAAAGACCTTTTTTTTTTTTTTAGAGAACACTATGATTTTGGGGCGAAAACAGGAAAATTGGAGATCGACTACAAGTGAAGACCTTATTTTTTAGAGAATACGCTAATTTGAATGCAACATGGTTGCTATAAACGACTTTTGTTGGAGTGCCTTTTTAACAAAAAGTGCCCTTTTTTTGAAATTTGCCCCCCCCTGGAAAAAAAAACTCCGGCGCCCCTGCCCTCACCACAAGAACAACTGCTAAAGAAATTTTCAATTTTGTGAACAAGTTTTTCGGCGAACACAATCTGAAATGGAAACATGTTATCCGCGTTTGCACAGACGGTGCTCCAACTATGCTTGGCTGCCGTTCCGGTTTTCAGACTTTGGCTAAGGAAAAATCTCCTGATTGCTGGTACGCATTACACTATTCATCGCCAAGCACTCATGGGAAAAGCTTTGCCTGATCAGCTGAAAAATGTCCTTGGCGATGTGGTTAAAGCAGTGAACTTCGTCAAAGCAAATGCATTCAATTCTCGTCTATTTGCAGAATTGTGTAACGAAAGTGATTACGAATTTGTAGCTCTCTTGTTGCACTCTCATGTGAGATGGCAGTCGAAGGGTAAAGTGCTCAAACGAGTTTTATTTTGCGGCGAAAAATCAAAGATTTTGTGCAAGGCTCAAAACCAGAATTGCACCAGAAATTTTCTAATGATTGTTTTTTGATGTGTTTGTCATTTTTGGTGGACATTTTCGAATCTGTTAATTTTGTCAATCTGGCGCTACAAGGAAAGGAGGCTAATTTGATTTATTGTCCGGAAGAGTTGTTGGCATTCAATATGAAGCTGACCTTGTGGCATTCCAAATTGCAAAACAAAAACTTTGTTCCATTTCCGCATCTCAATACTTTTCTTGATGAAAATAAACTTCACGTCAACGAAGGTGTTCTCGAGGTCATGAAACGCCACATTTCCGTTCTTGGTGAAGAAATTCGGCACTACTTCCCTGACTTGGAAGATTTTCAAAAGTATTGTCGTTTTGTAAACAACCCTTTTAAAACGAGTGTTGGAGATCTGCCTTTACAAGATAATTTACTTCAAGAACAGTTTATTGATTTGGTGAATGTGGAAATGCGAGACGCTTATTTAGTGAAAAGTCTTGCAGTGACTTTTGGATTGAAATGGCACAAACCTACCCTGACATTTTGAAGATGGCCTTGAAAGTACTAATTCCATTCCCAATAACATATGAGTGTGAATCTGCATTTTCAGCACTACTTGCCATCAAGCCAAAAACTCGAAACCGGTTGGATGTAATTCACGATATGAGGATTGCGTTGTCCAAAACGGAACCAAACATAGCCAAACTGATAGCACAGAAGCAAGTGCACCCGTCACATTGATACCATAAAAGAAAGAACCAACGTGTTGTTTCGTGTTTATTTTTGTTAATTTTTTAAGGGGACCGTGAGCCATTTAAAAAATTGCTAGGGGACCGTTGCATAATTTTTAAAAAAAGTTTGAGAACCACTGCTCTAGCAGAAGGACGCGGTATGTCAATTGACTTTATTTTAAATTTCACTCGTTTACAACATTAAAGGCGCGTTTACAGGCGTTTACAGTACTTTTTTCTTTCAGCGCGATTTTGGTTTGTTTTATTGACGCTCAAATCCACTCATATTTTCGAGAAAAAATGAGTGGATTTGAGCGTCAATAAAACAAACCAAGATCGGGCTGAAAGAAAAAAGTACTGTAAAAGGCTGTAAACGCGCCTTAAAACGTTTCATAAAACTGTTCGGGATAATTAAACTCCATGATCATTCTAGGAGTAATCATGAGCTGATTTGAAAGTAGTTTCAGCAGCTTGCAGGTAAAAACCACGGTACTTCACATTAACTTGTGTTTTACCGCAGTATATTACAAAGCTGCAATTTGTTGATTCTTACAGAACTAGTTTGGTTATTGTCAATTAGATGAAAAATTAAAAAAAAAAACATTTTGTTAAATAAACTATTTTTTAAAATTGCCTGAAATGTCGCTGTAAACGTGGCCATCTATATAAACAAAACTCTTTGATAAAAGAGGGAGTAGCCTTGAAAAAGGCTGTTTAGGAAAACTCGAACGTTTTCGTGTAACTCTCATCAGAAGAAATCGATACAATTAGTAAAGAACTGAAAATTCGAAATTTTATTGCATAAGATATTGTCGTTTCGCCGAGTAAGAAATTATACAAAAGCGCAGTTGATTTAGAAGCACCAGCCATTAAGCGGTTGAAAAGTAAGAGTTGTCGTTTCGTCGAGTTAGAAATGGAACGATTTTTATTAGACGGAATTTGGATGTTTAACTTGGCAAAATTATAGTTGTAATTTGAAGTCTGAAAAAGAATAAAATTAAAACCAATATAGATAATAATGTTGATAATTTATGCCTGTAAACGAACTCTTTTTGACGGCACAATGCAGGTTTGCTTGAGGTTATGTGGATGGATACTAATACTGCAAGATGAAATTCAGATCTGGCTTTGGATAGAATTGAAAATTGATCATCATTGCAGTGAAGGGCACAATTTGGATGTTTCAGAGGATGAGTGCCAATAGCCGAATCACAAATAGGTGTGGAAGAGTTTATTTTACTTTTTCGCGTTGACTGAATTCTTGCTTGATTGGTTTTGTTGCGGATAGTTTTCGGGATATGTTGGCGGATTCTGTTTTGCAGGCGTTGAGAAGTTCTGCCCACGTACCGGCATTCGCAGCGGCACACGTATTGGTATACTGTACAAACAAACTTTGTTGAGAAGCAGGCAGAACGTCTTTGTGAATTGCAGGAAGAATTCGTTTGGTGGAGAAAATAACTCGCGGTTGAACTGTTGAAAAACAATTTAGAATGTTTCTCTTAACTTTCTTTTCAAATATAACAGAAATTTCACCAATCCACAGTAACTTTAAGTAAATGGGGCATCGTTAAGGACCTTCTACGGGATGTTTTTAAACCTGCAGGATTTTCTTTGAAATTCTTGCATTGATCACTGACTCTGGGTAACCGTTTTTAAGAAATAAAGATCGAATAGTGTCTAGTTCTTGTTGGAGGGAAGATTTTGGGCAGATTTTGAATGCACGGTGTGTTAGAGTTGCGATCAGGTTAGTTTTGCGTGCCTTAGGACCAAACGAGTTCCATCTAATATATTCACCAGTAAATGTAGCTTTCCTGTAAACAGATGTAGTAAAATTGTTGGTTGATTTGGTGACCAATACATCTAAAAACGGTAGTGATTGGTTAACTTCTTTTTCACTTGTAAATTTGAGCGAGGTATGCCAAGAATTCAAATTAGTTAAAAATGTTTCAGAATCCACTTCATCTTGGAAACGAGCAAATGTGTCGTCGACGTAACGGTAATAGATTTGAGGTTTGGAAATTTTGTCGAAAAGTTTCGATTCGTAAAATCCAACAAAAATATTTGCCAAGATCGGACCAAGCCGACTGCCCATAGCGACTCCGTCTATTTGCCTGTACATACAATTATTAAAACTAAATTCAACGGAAGATGTTGCAATTTTCATTAAATCAGTAAAAACGAGTTTTGGAATAATTGGTTCAGGAAGATTACCATTGTGGAAAGCTTGACTGCAAATTTCGATCGTTTCAGCTGAAGGAACATTGGTAAATAAACTGCAAATATCATATGAGCTAAGAAAACATTTTTTAGGATTGACGTTAAGTTTTTGTATTCTTTCAGCGAAGGTGAAAGAATCTTGAATGCAATTGATTGAGTAACGATTTAAAACAGGCTAAAGTAGAGCAGCAAGAAATTTAGCCAATTCATAGGTTTTAAAAACAATAAATTTTCACTTTTCACTTTTTTATCAAAACTTCTAGGCAATTCTAATTAACAGGAAAACTTAAATATTTGTAAAACACTTACTTTTACATTTGATTGATGTTCAAAGACCCCGTTGTTGGTTTTGTTGACGTTAGTTTGTGCAAAAGACAAGGTAACCCAGGTCGATAAATCCAAAGAAAATCTTCCTGTGTTTTTTAATTTAACTTAGTGAAAGTGAAAAAAAAATATTCTAAAAGTGAGTTTGTGCTCAAGAACACATAGAGTAGGGGAAGATGGGGTAAGTTGAGCCACTTTACGAAGAAATGCATATTGCAAAAAAACTTTTTACTTTTTGCGTAAAATTTTTAATTGTATAGTAAACTACTTTCGTTTCTCTTCAACATGGAAAAAGTTTCATTTACATATGTTGAAAAATCATCGAATTATGAGTGATTGCAATTAAGGTCTTAAATGGCTCAGCTTAACCACTCTGTGGGGTAAGTTGAGCCAAGCTATGGAGTAAGATGATCCATAATTTTAAACTCAGGTTTAAACAATAATATTCATAATACGCAACACAAATCAACAGTACAATGTTTATTTACAATATTTAAAAAGAAACAGCAACTGTTTTAAAGAGCTTTCCGTTGGCTTTTTTTTGACGTTCAGTATGTCTTAGTTGAATGATATCTTTTTCTGAAGTGTCAGAGAGTATGGCAGTTTTTTTGCGTTTTCTACTACATCTGATTTTTCGAGCTGGAGTCTTTGGAACAGGCAGTATTGCAGATGGAGGAATAAAGTTGACATTACTTTTTTGTTTGAGCAACTGGGTCACTGCAGCATGCTGGCTGGATCCCTAGGGTGCTCTGACCTATCACTGCTGGAAGTTGCTGGAGCTTCAAAATCTAAAGGTGGATCGGCATCAGCAGTAACAAGTGCAAGAACTTCAGGCATCGTTAAAAATGGTGTAGTATTTTGCACAGCTTGTGGTACTGTTGTTTTCATCTCCTCAGCAGCAGGTACAGGCCTATTAGTTTACTCACTGGAAACAAATTCTGCATCAGCAAAGATATCAACATTAAGCGGACATATTCGTGTTAATGTGAAACCTGAAATAATGTTGCTTGGTGTCACTGCCGATAAATATGCTTGATTTACCAAGGCCGGAATGTTTTCTAAATTGTTGCGCATCCAGCAATCGATGGCCCTATTGTGATATAATTTGAAAGATCCATCCACATAGGGCTCTATCAAGTGGTTGCAGACGATGTGACGTGTGTGGAATAGTTAATAAAACTATAGCATTTTCTCGTGTAATTGTAACTGCTTTCAACGATATGTGGGATTAATGGTTATCTAGTAGGTAGCACCTTTTTTTCAACGGAACATCTCACATTTTGAATAAAATGCTGAATGTAAGTAGGAAACAAAGATGTGTTCATTGATCCACCCAGACTTTGCTGCAGCACTCGTTGAACCGGCGGGAGCTCATGCAGTGGAATGGTCCTGGTATCTGGCTCCGGGAAAAATAAACAGTGGGGGAATGGCTTTCTCAGCTGCACTGATGGTGCAGATGAGAGATAAATACCTGAAATAAAATATTTAAATAAAGAACAAAGTCAAATTTTGTGTTAATTATTTTTCTCCTAAACAAAAACTACTAAATTTGAATGTAACCTTCCAGTTGGTGAGAAATTTACCTGTATAGACTGTCGTTAAATTTGTGAAGAAATCTAAAATGGTGTGCTTGTTAAAAGCGGTTGATTGGGTCGTTGATGTTGCTTCAGGTTTTCTATTCGAAATATGATTACGCTTCTTGAAGCCCATCATTCAATCTTTGCCTATACAAAAAAGATTTCGCGTTTACATAAAAATCTCATTTAGGTAAATTTATAGTTTAGGACTAGTGCGGTTTGTGGGAATCCCCTTGTAGTCAATACCACGCCTGAGATACGACCCCAGTGACCTCAACAATAACGTAATAGTGCACCGGTCTTAAACTATAGGTTAAGGGTCATTTGTTATGAACATATCATAAAATGTGCTTAAATATAAAGTAGACAAAACTTTATTGCTTCTTCGTTTTTCGCCCAACTGACTGGCACATTGACATTGTTTGCTACTGCAAACTCATATGCAAATTTTTAAAACTTTGCATTAGTCAACCCATGAAATCTATTTGCAAGGTTTTTCACATGGCTGGCCAATTTCTCTTCGACTTCTATTAAAAATACCCTCTGCTTGTTCGAAACATTTCCGTAGTCATAAAAACGATTTCCACTCTCTGAGCTTGACTTAATATATCGTTGCAGAGTCAGTCGATTAACACCATAATCTTTAGCTGCAGCTCTAATGAGTTTTCCATTTTCCACTTCTTTAGCAGCACTTTCCAATTCAATTTTATTTATTTTTCCTCGCGCCGTCTTTCCTATATAGGTTCAGGGCATGATAGTGGCAAAAACAGCCCAATGTAAATTCACAACTGATGAACTAAACTACGTTTACCGACTTTCTGTTGATAATATACACAGAAGTTAAATGGTTACACCAATACAAAGGTCTGAATAAACGTAGGCGTAGCCTAAACTTAACAAAAACGCTGGTAAAAGCAGTGGAGCAAGAAAGTTTTAAGTACTTCTAAATCCTCATTATTCTTCAAATATAAAATTCTTCCTTCGCTCGCCAAGCTCTAAGAGAGTAAGCGCGACGCTTAACGGTTGTCGGGTAAGTCCCGGTCATGAGGTACGGCCTTGGAATTACAACCTAGTGGATTCTATATATTCCTTGTTCAGTAAAGCCGGGAATAACTTATAGCTGCTTTGAGTCGATCTATCGTCCCGGTTGTGTGATCTAGTGGTATTGTCTCCTGCGTCGAAGACCACAGGTACTCGTTCGATTCGCAGTGAGATAAGCATCACTGACGAGGTCTAACCAGAGCGAAATTCCAGTCTGGGGCTTCTCTTCTTTTAAGCTGCTTGTTTTCAAGAAAGAACTGTAATCTCAATACCAAAGCTGTAATTTCGTTACCAGCAACAAACACGTGGCACTTAAATGTTGAATTTATTTTTATTTTAGGAATATAGGAGTGGCTCAACTTGGACACTGGCTCGACTTACCCCATTTTCCCCTAGTGATTTCTTGGTTCGTATCAAAAATTACTAGTCGGAAAGTCAATCAAAAGATTAAGAAATTAATTACAAATTATTTTATAAAAGTAGCAGCAATCTTTTCAAATTCCTTCAATTGTTACAGTATATGCTGTGGATTTCTTAATTTTTCGATTTCTAAAGCAAATTTTGTTAATTTGTTTTCTTTCATTTTCATGATGTAACATTAGTAATATTTGATTTTTAATTAATCATTTATTTTTGTGATAGGGAAAACTTGAAATTTGTAAAACATTAAACATAGCCTTTATTATTTCGCATTCATCATTTTTACTGTTTAAAATCGATTCCACATCATCGGTGGTAAGAACAATAGGATTCAAAGATTCTTAACAGCGGATTTCTTTTCGGTTGTAAAATGTCAGGGAAACAGTATAGATTGGTTGCATTCATAGCCGTACCTGCCGGGGGTGCAGGGGGGGCAATTGCCCCCCCAAGTTTCTAAGATTTGGGCAAAATTAAGGTTTTTCGGGCAGTGAGAAGAAAATATTTGGGCAAAACCATAATTTTTCGGGCAGTGATACGAAAAATTTGGGCAAAGTTAGGAAATTTAGAGAGGTGACACGATGATGAACTGCAAAAAATAATAACTCAAATTTAGGTGAAGACCTTTTTTTTTTTTTTTTTTTTAGAGATCACCTTAATTTTGGGACGAAAATGGAAAATTAGGAGAGTGAATTTAAGTGAAGACCTTTTATTTTTTTTTTTTAGAGATCACCATGATTTTAGGACAAAATTGGTTTTTCGTCTGAGAATCTCAGACAATTTTTTTGTCGTATCCGAAATGTACCATAAAATCATAATTTGGGCAAAACTTCATTGCCCCCCCAAAATTTTTTGGGCTGGTACGGCTATGGTTGCATTGCAGATCTGCAAAAACAAAATTTTTCAATAATATATAGAGAGCGAGAGAATTCGTAAATAATGATTAGACTTGTTTATTTTAGTATTGTTGGTTGCATTGCAGATCTGAAAAAAATGTTCTTTTTATTTTTAGTAACTAGATTTTTACAAGTGTTTACAATTATGTAATTAAAAGACATTTTTTTTTTTAAATTACTTACCATTAGTTTGTTCAGCTCGAATAAAACATATGAAGAAGAAGGCAAAAATACAAAACGAAAACATTTTCAGTAAATCTAGATAGTTTATCGAATAGCTAAATCAGGTTATTGTTTTCTCTAAAAAGCATCAAGTCTATTAAAGATCATTTTTAACATGCATTTGTAATAATAGGCCTACTGCATTGTACAAACTTGATAAGAAAGTTTCAAGGTTATTTTTTTTCTAAAGAAATCCTTGTTCCAGTACAAGTATTAAACTTTTTTGCTTTGATAAATAACGTAAATCCTAGTTTTTATGCAGGACTTGTAAATGCCAAAAAAACATGGAAATGAATTTTTAATATAAAATTTAGCAAAAATGCTGAATAAGATTTTTTCGGTTAGCTTCTGCCCTCCTGAGCAGGGATGACGTCTCGCCTCCGAATGAGAACGCGTTGTAGAACAGTGACGTTGTTACGTCATTTTGAGCTGGTTTTGCAGTTGTTTTTAGTAATGTGTAAAATTAAGTTAGTTTAAATATTTTACCAAAAACAAACAGACCAAATGAAGAGAATAAAAGATAAATCACAGCCTAAAGGAGGTTGGCGGTTTGAATCGGAAATTAGAGATAAAATCAAGGCATTTCTCGTAAATTGTAAGAAACATAATAATCAATTACTATGAAACTATTTTTAAATATATTAGTTTTTCTTGCATCGTCACTGCGTCATTCAACGTTCAACTAAGGAAACACAAATCGATTTAGATAAAACCAGACAGTAACTTGCGTAGATATTTAAGAATAGCTATAAGCCTACGAAATTCGACACAAAATCATATACTTATTGTTTAGTAAAACGTTATTTTGATTGTGATAAGATCTCCTATAGACAGAAAATTTTACAACGTTTTTCCTAAATCTGTTTTTTATATTTAAGAATTATTTTAATGTTAAACTTAAAACGTTTATATTAAAAAATAAGCAATATTTTTTTCATTGATTGCTTTATCTGAACAGAAATGGTCGAATTTGCATGAGACATTTTTGTCCATCTTAATAGTTTTGCCGTAAGGTAGCACAAATTCTGGAATGACGTATTTGGCAATAATACAACTTACAAATTTAATTTCTCCTTATTTAAAAGTTTTGCAATTATAACCACTTTTACTTTTATAGAAACATTCTCCTTTTACTTTGTTTTCATATTTTCATAGTTTCGATAAAGTCAAACAATGACCTGAGTCATATAAAACTGCTGGGAGCAAAGCTTAATTGTTTGAAAAAATGCAAGTTTTAAAACTATTTTCGATTGTAAAATATCGTCGGTAACTTTTGATTTAGTAGTACTGCCTTAAAATAAATCGCCTGAGAACTTTCTATGAAATGTTCAAATAGTTTTATTTTCGAAACAGAGATATTTTTCGTAGGTTTTCCTCTTTTTTAAATGTCAAAAAGGTTTTAGTTGTTCCAAGTAAATTCTTTAAAGATCGCGAGATTTTACAAAAATTTGTTTATGAAAAATTCTTCTTGACAAAGTAAGCAACAAATCTCCCTTAAATCATTCAAAAATTAATTCAAAAAGTCAGGTTTGCCAACTGTCGTTTTTATTTTCTAGTAAGTTTTGTTAAATAAATCAGAATGACACCTGGAAATTCTATACCGATAATTTTATTCGTTTGTGTGCTTCTGATCTTAAAAATCACGCAGACAGCTTAGCATTCAGTAAAGTTCTTGTTTCTTGCTATGCTTTAACTACTATTCTATGCAATTTAATTAGAATGATACAGTACTGAGTATAACAAGTTTTATGTTTTATTTTTTACTAAAATAGGCTATGGCAATGTATAGATTGCACTCCATACACTTTCAGAACAATTATTTCATTTAATTCATCTAATAATATACTGAATTTTCCATTCTCTCGGGCTAGGCTAGTTCGTTAATCTTAAGTCATTTTAAAAACCAATGCTATTGACGTCTTTCATAATTTCAGTGCACATTGTAACATCTATTATCAATTTTAAGATTAAGTACTATTAGAGATATTTTCTCTCAATTAACTAAGGCTACAAAGTAATGACAATTTTTAATCACATCAACTCATAAAAATAATAATGCTTCTCAAGTTTTGAAATTTTATCGCACTTAGTCATAGCCTACGAAATTTTATTAGGAAGTCATTTTAAAGATTTGTTTTAAATATGTTTTTTTATCCTTTCAATAAACAATAATTTTAGAATATTTAGGCATTTTCTTTACATTAAGAAAAATTTAAAGTTAACATTACCGATTTGATATTTAGTTAACATTTAAGCAATTTACTGCTTGAATCGTTATTATGCATATAATTAACATTGTCTTTGTAATACCGTTTGATAGATCCTCTTTCTTAATCTATATTCCTAAATTCTAAAATTATAATATTCTAAAATCAGTAGTAAAAGAACTCAATTATTTCTAATAAAACTCAAATTACTGTAATATCGATGCATAAAAAATTTCGACGTTAAAGAAAAACTTTACTTTAGAAATGCAAACAAGTTGTTTAAAACAATTAACAAACAACAATTTTTCTTTTGATATTAAAAAAAGATAGGCCAACAAACTATATAGCGTATTTAATTAGCGTAATTAACGCAATTTACACGTATTTGAATTTATTTCATGAAGGATAAACGGTTTCAGGAAAATTATGGTGTAGTTGAACGGGTGGCTATTTGTCTGGCTTTTCATAATAGAATGAACAGATTTCAAAAGACTACACAGCTACATCAAAAATTAAGATTAAAATTTGATCTACCTGTAATTACGTCTGCAAAATAATGTTCTTGCATCAGATAAAAACTTTTTTTTAAGAGTAATACTTTAAAAAAAAGAAAATTGCCAAGCACTTTACATTGCTATTCTTTTTCCTAAAAAAGTTTTAAAATTCAAATGGCATTACAGCTAATCAAAATGTTTAACTACTACAACTAACATGAATTTAGATCTACAGAATTCTATAGAATCTTTCTGTTAAAAATACTTTGAAACAAAGATTGTAAGGAATTGCAAAACGAAAATCAATATAAATTGAAAATATTTTATTTTATTCAATCATAAAATAGCACTGAAATTGCATAAATAACAAACAAACTAAGCTATTACACAATGGCGGCATAAAGATTAAAAAACAACACAAATTACAAAGCGCACGTATTAAAAGTAAAAAAAATACAATAAATAGCGTTTTCAAAACAAACAATGATGTTGAACCGGATCTTTATAATCGAATCCAACGATTAAAGCGGAAGTTTTCTGTTAAAAAAACAATAATCAAAACATAAATTGGTTTGTATTAAACTTGTTGATATTTTTCTTTTTAGACTTCAAATAATATGCTTACGCAGAAAATTTTGTATTACATCGGTATTACTTACGTTTAATAAAGTCTTAATTCCGTTTCCTTTAAAATCGGCAAAATATAAACTTGGTTTTTGACAAATGAACTTGATCGTTTCAATCTGTAAACAGCAAATATAAAACAAAAATACAATTGAAAAAAATTCTGCTTATATCATAAATCATAAATTGTCGAAAAATTTATTTGTCAATCTACTCAACCCACCAAGTAATCTCTATCTTTATTTTCATATTTGTCGTTTGAAAGTGTGACTGAGTGCATCCAGTTATATTGAAAGTTGATCCAGCTCAAGTTGATTAAATCAACAAACATATCACGACGTAGAGTTCGGAGTCCTGTGAGAAGAAATCTTGTCAATCAGTGAATGTTTATCACAATGTCACAAGAAAAGTTTTCTAGCAACAAACAACTCCTACCGTTATGTGATAAGTCGAGTTCGAGTAACTGAGGCATGTGTGTGAATGATCCAGACTCGATATTTTGAATGATGTTGTTTTGTAATTTCAAAATCTTCAGTGAATTAAGTCCGCGAAACATTCCCGATGTGACTGAAGTTAATCCGTTAGCTGCAAAATATTAAGTTTTAAAATCAACCTTGCAAATTTATTTTGATAGTTCAACTTTATTTTAGGATAGTTTCAAGGAATAGTTGAATTTCAATTCAATGTTTTTTATAAGGAAATTTAAATTACTATTTTATAAAATTATGCATATGTATGTTAAATCTTACTTTAAATTTTATCTATTTTAAAATTCGATTTAAAAATTTAACTTACAAGAAAGATCAAGTTGTTGAAGATGAGACATTCCAGCGAATGTGCTAGAATGAATTGAATAAATCGAATTTCCTTGAAAAGACAAATATCGTAGATTATTCAATCCGATCAATTTTCCACCGTCGAGTGAAGAAATTCGATTGTATCTGAGATTGAGATTTTTAAGATTGTTAAAAAGAGCAAAGTTTCCGTTTGACAGTCCTTGAATGTTGTTATTTTCCAATGTCAAAACTTCCAACTGAAACATTCAAAAAAGCAGTCAACTTTTTGTTTTCCTTTAGTTTGTGGTCAATTGTACATAAACATTTTAGTTAACATTACAAGTACGATTGCCACAGAATTAATCAAAAAGTATTAGATAGAAAGTGGTAAATCTTAAATGTTTAAATCGCATTTGATTATGCGCAGTGTTACCATTTCTTGCCTATTTGTAAAATTTGTCGTTATTTTTATGAGTCTACTTTAAGACTTTTTCTCTTGGTTTACACTTGACGTTTATAATACAAACAGTTTAAGCAATGGAACTCTTAGGTTTTTGTGCCTCCCCACTTTGTTATCAGCCGAGCTTATTTTTAAGTCAAATTGATTGGTAACTCTGGTTTTTGCAAAATAAATAAAAAGTGTTTGCAAAATAATTAAAAACAAACGGAATAATTACGATGTCTTTTAAATAATATTCGGAACAATTAAGTTTTATTCAGTTTTAAAATAGAATTGTTTAAGGTAAAAGATTATTTTGTCAAACCACAAACTTACTTTTTGTAGGCCTATGAACGATTCAAAGCTTATGTTCGTTAATTTGTTCATGGAAAGATCCAAGTATTTCAAGTTTCTTGTGTCCAGGAATGATAAAGGCTTAATTGAACCAATTCGATTGTTTTTTAAACGCAGAATTTCCAAGTTGATTAAGCCAGCAAATGAACGTTGCTCAATCTCGAATATTTTGTTTCCACTTAAATCAATAGCCTAAATTATTAAAATATTTTATTTTTATATAATAGCTATTATGTCAGAGCATCATTGTTGCGCTAGGAATTTTATGATAAAATCATGTTACAAACTTTCTTTAAGGATTTTATAATGTTTTGTTTTGTTAAGTAATTTTTTAGATAACAATATATCGATCAATGACAAGCAATATTTTAGAAACAAAACATTCATTTTGCAAAAAAACGAACAACTATAATTACAAAAATTCAAACTTAAATACTTTTAAAAATTCATCATTATTCTTTATAAGTTTTTCTTTCTATATTCAAATGTGTTAAAAAGTGTGATTTGATCGCAATATGTTTTGATCACAATATAAAGCTTTGATAAATTTAAATTCTTACTGTAACATTTGATTGATGTTCAAAGACTCCATCGTTAATTTTCTTGACATTAGCTTGTGCAAAAGACAAAGTTACCCAAGTCGGTAGATCCGAAAAAAGTTTTCCTGTGTTTTGAGATAAAACTTAATTACTTTTTTTAGTTACGTATTTTTAATGCAAACACTGATTTGCTTATACTATTGCACAAGCATTTTCAATTATCAATCTATTCAACTTTTGTTATGGTCATGAAAAAAACTATAGACAAAAACTAATTTGTTTTTGATAACATGATTTGCAATTTGTGAAAATGTTAAACTTAGTTACGATTATTGATTTTTCGAGTATTTTGTATTTACCCTTTTTATTGTCTAAAATCGATTCCACATCATCGGTGGTAAGAACAATAGGATTTAAAGATCCTTGACAGCGGATTTCTTTTCGGTTGTAAAATGTCAGGGAAACAGTAGATTGGTTGCATTGCAGATCTGCAAAAAACAACATTTTTCAATAATACAGTATATAGAGAGCGAGAGAATTTGTTAATAATATTAGATTTGTTTATTTAGTATCAATAATATTTGCTTTTGTGGGTTTGCACTCACCATTAGTTTGTTCAGCTCGAACAAAGCAGATGATGAAGAAGGAAAACATATAAAACGAAAACATTTTTTATATATTTGGACAATTAATACAAAAATCAAGTTACTATTCTCTGCAAAAAAATCCATTTTATTAAGTAAATTCTAACCCACTTATAGAATTGCCTTAAACAAACTTGCAAAGAAGTTTTGAATTCGCTACTTTTTAAAAGGCAACCAATGTTCTAGTGCAAGTATTAAACTTCTCTGCTCTATCAAGTGAGGCAAATTGTCGTTTTTATACCGGACTTGCAAATGAAAAAAAATTAAAATTAGTTTTTCATACCAAATTTGGCAGAAATGCTAAATAATAATTTTTTTGGTTAAGTTCTGCCTCCGTGAGCAAGAATGACGTCATCGTCCCTCGGAGTTTGCACACGCCCTAAGATAGTTACGTTGTTAAGTCATTTTGAATTGATGCTGCATTCGCAATTGCTAATATTGTGAAAGAGAGCTTTTACATCTTAAACGACAAATTGGCCCAGTCGAAGCGCACCACGACATAGATGAGGTTGGAGGTTTGGAGCGGAAATTAAAAATAAAATCGACGCTTGTCTCGTAAATTAAAACAAAAAATATTAATCATTATGGAAAGATTTTAAACATTTAGAATTATAACAGTGTTATTTTTGTAGTATCATCACAACGTCATGCAACATTTTACTGAGGAAAAACAAATTGATTTAAAAAAGCCAGACAAGAAAAGTGACAAACTTTCGTAAATGTTTAGAAATGACCTTTACAAGAATGAATAAAGAAAAATACTTTTCATAATTTAAATATGGATACTGGATCAATTAACAATAAAATTAATTTAAGAACATCTAAAAAGATTAATTTGTTTTTTAAGTTTCAAGTGGGAACTGTCAAGCATATATTAACATTAAAAATCAGCAATTTATATCTCACAACTTGAGTAATATGCACAAGTATGGAAATTTTGTATACCTCAGTAATTTTGCCTTTATGTTGGCAAATTTTTGAATTACGCATATAGTACATAACAAAGCGTATGTATAAAGAATCTGGAATTGAAATTTTCTTATATTTTGAGCATTTGCAAACATGGTCATTTCTAAATACCTGAAGAAATATTCTCCTATCATTTCATTTTCACATTCCACTTAATTAGTTTCGAAAAAGTCCAATAATGATCTGTATTACCGTATGTGAAGCTGCTTGGAAACAAAGCTAAATTGACTTGTGCTGTTACATTTCTGGTTTCAAAACTATTTCCGATTGAGAAATATTTCTAATTTTGAATTTAGTAGAATTTCCGTAGAATAAATATCATCTTGATAACTTGTATGAAAAGTTTGTAAGTTTTTTTAGGAGCGTTGTTCTTACACTTAATCAGTGCTTTTATTTTACAAAAAGGTTAAAACTTTTTAAGAAAAATCTCTTTGAAAGGCTTGTTATTTTTAAATTTACTTTTATGTTTTAAAAAATAACAATTTTTTCAAATGTTAATGTAAATTTGAAACGACTTTGAAAAAAAATTTTTATTCGGTCTCAAAAAGAAATTAAATGTGTTGTAATATGGTTTAAAAGGCGTTTCCAGAATCGATTTATATCAGAGTCCTAAAAAACAGTGAAGAAAAAAAGTTGAACAAATGCAATGTTTTTTCTCGAAACTTGGTTAAATCCAACCAATGGTAGCCTATATCATCGCTTTGTTACAATAAAATAAGTTTTTTAAATCGAGCTTAATGCTTTGTTTTTGCAAGAATGCAATAAGTAATACTGTGGGTACACTATATCTGATTTAATTACTTCATTGTACTTATAGAAAAAACAGAAAAGCAGAACTTGTTTGTACTTTTCTCCTGCAAGACAATTGATCAAAAACTCTTGGTTTGGGATCTTTGCCAGTTAACTGACAGAGTGACCCTAAAAAAGTACATTCTCGATTTGATATATTATGCAACATGACTCATCCGTGCCAGAACGTTGCTGATTTTCATTTTTATTAGCCGCTAATTAAAAATAAATGCGTTTAGCAGGAACCTGAAAACTAAAAATTATTTTTAGTACTTATCATCATTGGTACCGTCATAGGCGTAGGAACGGGGAGGAGGGTTTCGGGGGTCAACCTCCTTTGAAGAAAGGTGATCAAAGATATACACTTATACATAAAAAACATCTTAACGACAAATAGACTACAATAGCATGGTATAAGTTTTTATCATTTATGTGCTTTGTTCTTTTTCAAGTGTATTAGTAATTTTATTAAAGATCGTTTTTTTTTTTCGCCACAATTGCGTCAAAGTTGTTAATCTGAGTAAAACTTTCAAAATCGAAAAATATTTTGACATAAAATCAGGTTTCCTATGCTTCACTTTTGATTACTATTGTTTTACTGGATGTCTATGGTTTTATCACAATGTTTTCACCTGAGATGCGAGCCTATTTTACTTTGTTGTAAGATACATTGCTATGAGAAACTTAACAAGTGCTAAGCATCTAAGGAGGATCTCTAAAAGAAACTCGATTATAGGTTACTCTGGAAAGCATGATAAAAAAATTAAAGATATACACAAATATAACAAAAAATGGTTCTTTATTTTTACAAAAATTACTTGAATATGCTGGTAGATCAGTAGTTCTCAAAGTTTAAGTCGTATACTTCCCTTTCAAAGCTTCGCCAATCATCAAAAGTATATCACAAAACTTTTCTGAGAAAAGTTTCTTTTCGTTATTAAGTAAAAACTTTTCCTGGTTTTTCTTTTAAGCTGTTTTCTACCAATGTTCTCATATGCAAACAGGTGCTACGACGGTTGATCGAACGACACTTGATCGAAACGATACTTGATCGGAATGATAGTTGATAAGAAAAACAAGGATTGACTTTTGTATGTTTCTGCAATTAAGCAATCTCTGTGTTATCGTAAATTACGTAGCTTTATAAAAAGCAGAGCCCATCAATAAGAAGACAGTTTGTTTTTATTTTTAAGAATTTTTTGTCAATGTCAAGGTCAGGGTTTTTTAAAAAGGTATCTGACCAAACAATTTTAAGGGAGGGCAACAAGTAAATTTCTTGTCATGATTTCGTAAGATGCCTATTGCTGCCATTTTTTGCATTCTTTTTACGTTTTAGTCAGTTTTTTATGGGAGGGGGGAATTGTGCCATGGCCCCACACTTGCAGATCCCTTGCAGAAATTAGTGACAGATTTAAAAAGATCTATTTATTTTAGAGATTTCTATGTTTTTGAGACAAAAAATTGACAAAACCGGGACAGACTCAAAGTGAAGACCTTTTTTCAGGAATCACTATGTTTTTGGGACAGATTTAAAGTTGTAAATTTTTACTTTCATTATTTGATCAAATGTTGTTTCGATTAACTGTCGTTTCGATTAAGTGTCGTTTTGATCAACTGTCACGATGAAAACATGATATGTATATCTTTAAAGATGATTGTGTTTTTTTGTTTTTTTCAAGCTTTTCCATATTAATATTAACGTAATATTAATATCCTCTTAATAATTCCCATATTAATATAAAAAAATTTTTTTTGAACTATTGTACTTTTTTGCCAATTTTTTTGGCGAGAAAATAGACAAAAAATTGATTTTATAAATTTATAAAGTTGGTTACATTCAATTTAAGCTAGATATTTGCAAAAAGAGTCGTTGCTGTAAAATTGAAACTTTTTTAAAGCTTAGGCATTACTTAACATAAATCAATGTTTTTAACCTACAGATTTAGTTGTACTCGTTTAGTGCATTTATTTTAACTGTTTTGGCTATAAACGATGTTGAAATATTGGAGGTTTCCCGCCAACTGTTGCTGAATTTCGATACTAAGTAAAAGCCAAGAGAAATAATTAAAAGAATAACTGTTTTGGTTATAAACAGTATATTTTATTACATTGTTTTAAACTTATTTTTGGATCTAATTTAGAATGAACTGAATTCTGATGTAATATAGTCAGTATAACTTTGACTAATTTGTTACAATAATGGATCCCAAAGCATTCTATTGGTAGATTTTGTTATTCCTGCGATGGAAAACTTTACAAGTGCAAGTAGCAAGTTAACTCTGTTGTTGAAATCACCAGCAGTTTTTTTACAGATGAGCCTTTGTATCGACGAGTATAAAATGCATCGAATGTTAGTGTTACCCAGCCTCATCTTGTGTAATCCTATATATAACAAAGGGTAGAAAGATTTCTGGGGTAAAATAATTTTATGAATTATCTTTTATTGTCAAGCCAGATAGAAGTATTTTTATTTCTATTATTGAAGATATGGAAAGTGTAGATGTTTATGACAACCTTCTCGGTAGCTATCGACCACGAATTTCAGGAAAGAAGTGGTATGACTCGCTATTTGGCAATATTCTCAACACAAGTGTGATCGCAAGTTGACGTATTTAGGGAGAACGTCATGGCGACAAAATGTCTCATCTAAATTTCCGTCGGAAAATCAGGTGTTTATTTAAATCTGTAAGAGTTTCTTGTCCACAAATGAAAAAACACACACGTGTCATGCATTGTGAAATCCGTTTTGATGAATTTCATCACTTTCCGGCATCGATGTAAGATTTGCCACAAAAACATTCCTGTGTATTACATAAAGTGTAATTTCCGGTTACACCAAAGTAGAGCTGTTGTGTGCTGGGACTTGTACCACGATCAAACATATAAGTGAATTGCAAATTGGATAAACAAATAAAAGTTTTCTATTTTATGAATGTCTGGTTATTTCCCGGTGACCCTATAATGTTCTAATATGGGAACATGTTCATTTTTTAAAAAATATTTTTAAAAAGATTTTTTGTGGCACAAAATTTTAAAATTGCCTGAAATGTCGCTATAGACGTGGCCATCTATATAGACAAAACTCTTCGATAAAAGAGGAGTAGCCTTGAAAAAGGCTGTTTAGGAAAACTCGAACGTTTTCGTGTAGCTCTCATCAGGAGAAATCGATACAATTAGTAAAGAACTGAAAATTCGAAATTTTATTGCATAAGATATTGTCGTTTCGCCGAGTAAGAAATTATACGAAAACGCAGTTGATTTAGAAGCACCAGCCACCAAGCGGCTGGTCCAGCGCAGTAACCTTTGAATTGCCTAGAAATTTTAATAAAAAAATGAAAAGTGAAAATTTATTGTTTTTAAAACCTTTGAATTTGTACCATTGATAATGAAACAATTATAAAGTTTACAATATTTTTTTTAAATATTGTTTTATTTTGACGATGTTGGTTTAAATTGATGAAATCACCAACTAGTATTTAACAAACTAATTTATCAATTATTACGAAAAGTAGAATGTCCAAACTATTCTAAACTGCATTGGCAAGACTTTATGTCGCAATACCGAAAAAGGTTTTTCGGTGCAATTATTCAGCAATAACGTAGTAATAATGAATATTTTAACCAGGTTGATTTTTCAGGCTATTGATTTAAATCGAAACAAAATTTCCCCGATTGAACAACGTTCATTTGCTGGCTTAATCAACTTGGAAATTCTACGTTTAAAAAACAATCGAATTCGTTTAATTAAGCCTTTATCATTTCTGGACATAAGAAACTTAAAATACTTGGATCTTTCCATGAACAAATTAACGAACAAACATTTGGTGGTACAGAATTTGAAGATTGCTTGAAGTAAAAGATTTTGATTGAAAAATTAACGAACATAAGCTTTGAATCGTTCATAGGCCTACAAAAAGTAAGTTTGTGTTTTGACAAAATAACCTTTTACCTTAAACAATTCTATTTTAAAATTGAATAAAACTTAATTGCTTCGTATATTATTGGGAGATTGTAATTATTCATTTGCTTTTATTTGCTTTACAAAAATGTTACATGACCAATGTTTGCGTAAATATTTCAAATCAACCAAACACTGTCAAAGCGTTCTAATTGATTCTGTCGCAATTTTTGTAGCAATTTAAAAGTTTCCAATATATAATTATAAATAACTGGAAAATATCAAGTCAACTTATTTTTTATGTGTTTCAGTTAGTAGTTTTGACATTAGGAGACAACAAAATCCAAGGACTGGCAATCGAAAACTTTGTTCTTTTTAACTATCTTAAAATTCTGTATCTCAGAGACAATTGAATTGCTTCGCTGAACGGTGGAAAAATAATTGGGTTGAATAATCTGCGATATTTGACTTTTCAAGGAAATTCAATTAATTCAATTCATTCTCGTACATTCGGTGGAATAACTAGTATTCAACAACTTGATCTTTCTTGTAAGTCGGTAGTCACGGTAGAGTTTAAAACAGTGGTTCCCAAAGTGGGCGCCACCGCCCCCCTGTGGGCGCTGGCGCCTCTCAAGGGGGCGCTGGCTGCTAAATGGGCGATTGGGGGGCGCTGAGAAAAAAATGGGCAGTAACAAAACTAGTGTCCATATTAATTTCAGTACAGCAAAACTCTGTCTTTGCGCAAACTATGCTTGGAAGATTTATTTTTTGCTTCCTATACGTACGTTCATTGTGATCACACTGTAGCGGTTGGGGAGGCGTAGATATAGGTTTATTATATTAAATTGCTATATACTACCACCATTCACTTACTACATTGATCGAGAGTCCAAGGAATTAAATGTTTTAGTTTCTTCAAATACTTCCAGCGGTTTCACCATTTATTCAGTTTTATTACAGATTAATTCGGTAAACGATCAAACACGTCAACAGTTAATTTCTCAAAAAATACTAGCAAGCCAAAATCAAAATCCAGTAACCAAAAAGCAACAGAATTATAGCAATCGTTATCTCAATTCCTTCTCGCTTGCTTAACACGTCGCCAATTGAAAAGCAAAGCCCAAAATTTAAAACCAACGATGAATTGTTTTTTTTTCCACACTTCACTCCTTGCCAGTTAAAAAGATAATCTCAAATAAGCAATAAAAAACGCTTTTTATTTTTTTTCGCACGTTTTATCAGACAAAACTCGATTGTGACGTAGCTTTACGAGCTACAACACTACCTCCTATATGGCGTCACAAAGAGAAAATACTACTACTACAGTTAGCTCTCCACGTGGCCTCAGAAGCTCAGTTTTTTTGTACCTGTGCTGTGGTGATAAAGAAAGGAGTTGGCTACTCTAGTAGTAGCATAGCAGGTTGTGAAGATATGGCATTTGCAGTATTAAATTAAACTCTTCTAAAACAAGCACTTCTAAACTAAAAATAAAATGCGTTTTTTTATCTTACTATTCCTATTATTACGTTAATAGACTAATTGCCAACACTTTTTTAGATTATTTTTATAATAAATATTACAGTATTAAAATGAGTTCAGCCAAGCGAAAGTGCAGGCAATACAGTGCGAGTTATCTCCAGTATGGATTTATTCCAGCTCCTAATTCAGAATCACAGCCGATGTGTTTGCTATGCAAAAAAGTGTTTTCTAACGAAGCGATGAAGCCGTCCAGACTTTCAGAGCATTTAACAAAAATTCACCCAGATAAAGCAGAAGAAGGTGCATCATTTTTTCAAACAATCTGGGACAATTTTAAGAAACGGAAAACTGTTGACACGATGTTTTCCAATCTCTCACATCAAAATGATGATGGATTACGTGCGTCGTACAATTTGTCTTTGTTGATTGCAAAAAAGGGCAAGCCGCATTCGCTCGGCGAAGAAGTCATCTTACCAGCAGTCAAGGAAGTTTTGGACACCGTTTTGCATCACAAGTCCTCTTCTACAGTTATAAAATCTATTCCTCTGAGTAACAATACTGTGCAGAGGCGGGTGGATGAGATGGCTACTGATATAGAAGCTAGCTTATGTAGAATCATCAGGAATACAGAATTCAGTTTACAACTTGATGAGTCAACTTTGCCAGGAAATGAGTCTCTATTACTTGGGTATGTTCGTTTTGTGCATGATGGAGCTTTGCATGAAGAGTTGGCAATCGCTTTAACTCTCGATACAAATACTCGGGGTGAGACAGTATTTCAAGAAGTGAAAACATATTTCGAAAAAAATCAAATCCCACTTACCAATGTCTTATCGTGTGCAACTGACGGCGCCCCATCTATGGTCGGCCGTTACCGTGGCTTCATTGCATTCCTAAAAGCAGCAAATCCAAACGTGATTACCATTCATTGCGTGATTCATCGGCAGCATTTGGTGGCCAAGAATATTAGCGGTCGTCTTAACCATTCATTAGGTACTGTTATCAAGGCAGTAAACAAAATCAAAGTTTGTGCACTTAACACACGCTTGTTTAAGCAATTGTGTATAGAGAACGACGAAGCTTTTGAGCGCTTACTTCTCCATACAGAGGTAAGATGGCTCTCCAAGGGAAACTGCCTTACACGATTTTACACACTGATAGATACTGCTGTGGAATTCTTAGAAAGCTGTGACCCTGACCTTGCCAAAGAAATTATTGATATAAAAAATGATATCGCCTACTTGGCAGATATATTTGGCAAATTTAACGAATTGAATCTATCCCTTCAAGGCAACGAGGTAAATCTAATCAAGGTAAAATCAGTACTGTGTGCATTCAAAAATAAGCTTTTATTGTATGGGCAAAATTTAGCTAGACGCGAATTCTTCCAGTTTTCTAGCTTGCAGCAACTTGATAGCGGCGACAAAGGCATTTCCAATGTTGATGTTGAGACATACAGCAATCATCTTCAGAAATTGCATGAAGATATGGAAGTTCGGTTTCAGGATGTATTGCAGTTGGAGATTCCTGACTGGATAGTCGACCCATTTATTGATATTTCCGAGCAAGGGATTCTTGCAGAAGAACTTATAACCTTGCAAAATGATTTTGAACTCAAACCAAAATTCCGTATCTCATAGCAAGCATTTTGGCTGCAACGTGAAATCAAAGTGAAATATCGCCACGTGTGGGATCGGGTGAAATCCTTTTTCATTGCATTTCCCAGCTCGTACTTAGTAGAGCGCGCGTTCAGTGCCGTCACAACGCTTTTGGACAACAAAAGAAACCGCCTGGACATCGTGAGACGGGGAGATCTACGCCTTTTTCTAACAAAAATGGAACCGGATATTAAGAATTTAATGAAATTGCACCAAGCGCATCCTTCACACTGATTTAAATAAACCTTTGTATCACTTCGTTTGAATTCATGTTTACTTTTTTGTGAAGGGGGCGTTTAATAGTCAGTAAGTTATCTAGGGGGGCGCTATTGAAAAAAAGTTTGGGAAACACTGGTTTAAAAGATATGAAACATAAATTCCAAAACATAACAATATTTTTTAAAGTACAATTTAATTCATTAAAAAAAGTTCAAGTTTAATTCAATATTAATTATTAAAAAAATTATCGCAGTTTTTTATAATAAGAGAATTGTCCGTTTTTTTATTTATTCAAATCGATCATGAAAAAAGTAAATCTCCATGAGTTATAGCACGATAATAGATGGAATCAAAGTTAGACTATCAAAATAATTTGAAAGATTGATTTTGAAACTTAATATTTTGTAGCTAATGGATTAACTTTAGTCACATCGGGAATGTTTCGCGGACTTAGTTCACTAAAGATTTTGAAATTACAAAACAACATCATTCAAAATATCGAGTCTGGATCATTCGCACACATGCCTCAGTTACTCGAACTCGACTTATCACACAACGGTAGGAGTTGTTTGTTGCTAGAAAACTTTTCTTGTGACATTGTGATAAACATTCACTGATTGACAAGATTTCTTCTCACAGGACTCCGAACTCTACGTCGTGATATGTTTGTTGATTTAATCAACTTGAGCTGGATCAACTTTCAATATAACTGGATGCACTCAGTCACACTTTCAAACGACAAATATGAAAGTAAAGATAGAGATTACTTGGTGGGTTGAGTAGATTGACAAATAAATTTTTCGACAATTTATGATTTATGATATAAACAGAATTTTGTTTTTCAATTGTATTTTTATTTTATGTTTGCTGTTTACAGATTGAAACGATCAAGTTCATTTGTTTATATATTTTGCCAATTTTAAAGAAAGTTTATATTTTGCCGATTTTAAAGGAAACGGAATTAAAACTTTATTAAACGTAAGTAATATCAATGCAATAACAAAAATTCTACTCAACCATTTATTTTGAATTCTAAAAAGAAAAATGTTAACAAGTTTATCTATTTATCCTATTTATTTTTCGATTATTGTTTTTTTTTAACAAAAAACTTCCGCCTTAATCGTTGGATTCAATTATAAACATCCGGTTTAACATCACTGTTTGTTTTGAAAACGCTGTTTATTGTATTTTTTTTACTTTTAATACGTGCGTTTTGTAATTTGTGTTGTTGTTTTTTTCTTTATACGGTTATTGTGCAAAAACTCAGTTTGTTTGTTATTTATGCAATTTTAGTGCTAAAGTTTGATTACAAGAAATAAAACATTCTGAATTTATCTTCGGAATTATAGTGTTTGAAAATGAAATTTTCGAAACAATGATTTAGATTAAAAAACATTGAGTTTAAGACCAGTACTCAACAAATTTTACGACATCCATCCGGGATAACATGTTGTTTCTTGTTGTATCTAATGGAAAAACCAACAGGCTGTTTTGCATTAAGTGATATGAACAGGAACAGAATGCGTAGGTATAAAAGTTCACTGGCAAAGCAAATAAGAAATTTTATTCGGTTTGAAGTATTCCAGAGGTTGTTTAAAAAATCTTGTGAAATACTGAGCAAAAATACGATAAAACTGCGCATTTGCTGTAAAATTACCCCAGACATACACAAATGATTTGCTGATGTTCACATATGAGTAGTACTCAAAGTTGTATGAATGCATGCAAAATTCCCAAAGGAGCTGAAGAAGAAAAAGCACATAATCGTTTAATGGCACTCAACGTTTCTTTTTTTAGGTTTTCCACAGAGTGATTTTTTGTTAAATTATCGCAGAAACTAATCGCAGAAACAATTGGGTTCCATTGATGACGTATCAAGAATGACTAGTTTTAAGAGATTGCTTTAATTTGGGCTCGTCGTCCTATGAAAGCGCATCCACTTTGTGTCAGACACAGACAAGGACTGGTCCTGAGGGTTTGTTTGTTTTTTTTACTACCGCAGGCTGTTGTACTGCTCGGATCAAGGTGCTGGCGGTGATAGTGTTGAGGCAGCATCAGGTTTCATCATTCAAAACCGTCAGATCTTATGTTCCATGTTTTGCCCGATGTATGTATGAAGCATGCTGTCAGAAGATTATCTGCGGTTTGTTCAGGGGCGCCAAACACACATTCCGGTGAGAAAGCGAGACCCCATTTGCGCATGGCGGAATAGAACCACCAAACACCACTCCGCTGGCAATTGAGCTTAACCCAAGCTGTTTTGGAAACTCCATTTTAAGGAGACTGATACTGGTCCTGGAATAGAAGTACGAAGCCTGGATGTACTCTCACAATACTTTTGTTCAATCTGCAAATTGTCGACTGGGCAGTGCGGATGCCTAGTTTGGTGAGGTTAGTAAGTAGTTTCTACCCATGTGGCACAAGAGGCCGTCTAGATCTTAGTCTCAGAGCCAGGCATCTGAAGCCCCACTAAAAAGTCCAACCAAGTATATGGTCAGGGTAAAAGATGCTACGATTTTCGAAGGAGCGTGTCGCTCGTAATAGGTAAAACTCAGCTGGCTGGATGCCTAAAAGTGTATGTGGGTGGTTCGTTGGAATGGGACATAGGCATCCAGTAATAATGCGCAAGGCGTCATTCAAGACACTGTCTAATTTTTTTTAGTCTTTTTAAATAAAATAAAAGTTTTACGAACAGTTGATGTAAAAATATTTTTTAAACAAAGCTATGCAGAACTATCTAGATAATAATAAAAAGTAAATTCAGCTTTTTACATTTGAGCAATGTGACGTAATCTGAAAAAAAGTGATTACACTCCTTAGTGAATTCGTACGTTTTTTTCATTTCTTGTTCTGAGTCAATTACTGAGCTGAAGTGACGTGCCACATGGTGGCGCTTGTTTACGCTATAATAATACCAAGATAATTCTGTCATCTAGCGGATTCTGAAAATAAAATATGAAAAAGTATGTTTTAGGTATAGAAAATAAATGAATAAATTGCAAATCAGATTATACAATGTGTTTCTATAACTTTGGGCGTTAAACACGTTTCCGAAATAATTAATGCCAAAAAAAGACAAAAAAAAATTTTTGGTATTTAAAAAATTCTTCCTCATTAGTGTCACAACTTTACGCGGGGAATCCGAAAGGACCAATTGAATTAGGTAACCCAAATACCTACGCTGAAGCAAAGCTGTGTTAATTTTATTGTAAATCTTGATCAACTCTTGTAAAACTTGACTCTCAAGCTTCATAAAACTTCAAAATAATTCACAGCGCCAACAACTGCGAATAATCACTCAACAATTTTAAGAATAATTTAGCACCCCTGTTCTGATCGGCTAACTTTAAGAATAAATTAGCACCCCGATGTCTAATATTAAACTTAATAGTTCGTAACGATAACGCAGTGATTACGTAACAATGGAAAAGATGACGTGACCATTAAAGATTTTTAAAAATTACTGCAAAAGGCTGAAAATCAACTACAGGTATAAAAAGTTAAAATTAAAATTATGAATGAAGTCTGACAATTTGGAAACTAAATTTTTTTCTCTTTACCTTGTTTTCTGAGCCCCCAATTCTAGTTTTTAGAGGGGTTGTTATGCAGTCAAAGTTAGGCAGGTTGTAAATAAGAAATTAAACGATATACAGTACCGGTCAAAAGTATTAGCACAAGAAACTTTTTTTAATTTTAACTATATCCTAAATTTAACAGAAAAAAATTAACTTAAATTTTTTTAATTTTTATTTATTGAATTTAATAAAAAAATTATTTAATTTAAACTTTCACTCTAAATCAAGGATTGTCAAACTTTGGGGGTTTATGATCCCTTTTTGGGAAACTTTCTAACACCCATGGCTTTTTGCTTAGAATATTGTCCAGACCAAAAGTAATAAAAAAAAGTCCTCACTTTGAAACTGTCTCTTATTTTTTCTTCATCCAAAAGTCAAGTGAAGACCAAAAACGGATTCTGCTTGCGCCCCCTGGTAATTGTCCCATGGTCCCCTTAAGGGGTTACATGACCACTTTGAAAACCCCTGCTCTAAATTATTAATATTAATAATTTGGATAGCAAAATAGACTTACATAACTAAATATTTGAAACTCTTTAAGAAGTCACTGGAAGCGATTTTTGTTCGTAAAACTAACCCGGATCCTAATGCGCTTACAATCGCTTCTTAAGAGATCATTTTTGTCTTGGTTTCTTTTTTATTTCAACCTTGCGCCGAAAGGGGGATTCTGGGTTAGTTTCACCCAAAAAAATTGCTTACGGTGACTTCCTGAAGAACCAAATATTTTGTTAGAAAATAATAAATTTGTTCTTTTTGACTGGTACTGTATATGAAAAAATATAGTTACTAAAACGATTTTAAAATTTAATGTGCGTAAAAAAAAGCTTTGAAGTATTATAATGTCAATTTATATACACATTATTCATTCCAACTATTTAATTTGAATCATGTTGTTTAGAGACGATTCGCATAAGTAGGCCAATTATATTACTTCAATTTTTTGTCTGGCATTTCCTTGAATCTATTCTTCGATAGCTATCAATCAAGATTTCGGGGATAATTTCAAAATCAATACTTTATAATTGGAACTGCAAATGAATATAGGAGATTTCAGATCAATTAATCTTGTCAGCTTTCATTTGCGAGGAAACTTTGATAAATCGTGTCAAACGTACTGTTCATTTCCGCAGTGAAAAACAAATGGTTTTTATCATAATCACTTTTATAGTTTTTGGATTAATTCCAACATTATGCCATCCATATTGCTGTAAACAAAAGCAGAAGTGCTTTCAAAAAAGAATAAACAAAACTATGAAAATACACGTTTTGATTAATAAATCTTCCAAAACAAAATAACCAAAGCAATAGCAAATTAGACAGAACTGCTTTTATTCGTCCATAGAATCAGTTGATTGACTGTTTTCAAGGTCGATAAAGAAAACAACAGAAAACATTTTAAATAAAAACTTATTTTAATGAGTGATAGCACTGTTGTTACAAAGGTCAAAGTTGATTCACAAAAGCGTTTCTTTATTCTAAAATTACCGCTTCCTTTTTAAATAGTTTTGAGTACAACTAAAAAGTTTTTTGTGGTCCGTTTGATCCTAGCTTTGGTCAATTAGCACAACAAAAAATGTAATACTTTTAGTAACGCTGTATTCCGATGTTAACTTTTTAACGGCCAATGTGTACATGGGGAACATTGGATTGTTTCAAGTTTTTATGTGTAGTCATTAGGCGCAAAGTTCTTGTTTTGCAACCAACTTTCATAGGAATAAATGCTCTTTCAGCCGAACATAAAATATAATAAATTGTTATTTCTTTAGTTGTTTTATTTACTTTTAAAATTGGCCGTTTTCAGTGTTTTTGGCAGCACATTTGATAATGTCACCACGCAATGACCCCACAAAATATTTTTTTATATTTGTTCTTTTTAATTGCTTACAGTAGGGTTTCCAAACTCTTTAAACACGTGGATCCTTAGGCTAATTTGTGAAGTCCATAGACCTCGAGTCTAAATAGCTTGCAAGAGTCCAGCGAAGACAAAAAAAGACCATCGACTGAAGTTCTGGTGCGTTTTCCCTTTTGACCGTACTGTATGACCCTTTTTTGTTTCCATTCAGAAATAAGTAAAATTCAAAAACAACAAATCTAATTTTTTCCAGTCAAGACCAAAAAAATAATGTCAATAAGTCTTCACATCAGAATCAAAAGTGGAAATAAGCCACAACTTCAGTTAATAATCTTTTTTTGTCTTTACGGAAAAAATTAGACCTGATGTTTTTAAATGTGAGATATTTCTAAATGAAGAAGCAAAGAAATAAAATAAAATAAAATAAATTAGTTTATTTCCGAATAATTTGGTTTAAATAAACAGGAATGTAAATGGATTATTATTTTTTTAAAGAAAAACCCCATGAACCCCTAAATAATTTGCCTTGGACCCCTGGGGGTTTAGTGGACCTCAGTTTAGAAATCTTGACTTAAAATTTGCTTGTAAGATTAGAGGAGCTTTTGTTTTATAAAAAACATTGCGAAGTAATTAATTTTTTGTAATTTTCTGCATAATCCCACATGATAGTATGGGCCACCAGGAGCTCTATTTGATACAAATTGGTCAGGTGTAAATGTTCGAATAAGGGTCATTTCTTTTGTTTGATTCCTTTTGAGAAATACATAAGTTTTTAGTAGTTCGCACAAAGTTGTTTTATGTACAGCGCCATGCAAAGTGGCGGTTTCGGGCTGCCACGCCTCATCATTTTGCTCAAAAATATTAAAATGACGTCATTTTTGAAAAGTTATTGATTCGAAAATAAAATTTTTGCTCTTTTGGCAACATAAACTTTGAATAATTTTATTTCCAAGTTGTTTCTCTTATCTATAAAAGGACAATGCTCTGTTCTTGCTTTGTAGCAAAAGCTATTTAATTCTGTACAAAGATATTTCAATATACACATAAATCATGATTGGCGATGGTCGGACCTTATCATTAGGTTTAGTGTCAGAGTATCAACTACAAAGTATCAACGACCAACATATCAACAACCAAAACGAAATCTTGCCAGCACTACTCCGTCGAGGAGTGGCACTACTTCGTTGAGGGGTGGCACAGAGGCTTTTAAGTTCCAACTAACCTCCCACCATCCCCCCAAATAGAGGCTTCTAAATATCTTAGTTTTTTGGTCAGTTGATATTTTGGTCGTTGATATTTTGAAGTTAAATTTCGACCATCATTGTAACGAAATAATAGTGAAGATCAGAAACCAACACTATTAGGTTCTTTTTAGTAAGTATTTTTTTGTACTTTGGAATCGCGTTTTCAAATAAATGGTTTAAAAGTCCGGAAATTTCTTTATGTCTTTAACCTTTGCTTTTTCTGGGCAAATGAATATAACTTAATGTGAAAATCATTTGATATTTTTCTATTGTGAAAATTCAATGCTTTTCTAACATGGTACCAAGTAACGATTTACAGGAAATCCGTGACTACTTGGATTTTTTAAAATTGAGCTACGTAATTCTATTCACAATAATTTTCTAAACTTCTGGCTTAAATTCTTTGATTAGTTGTTAGCAGACAAAAAAAAGATATAGTCAAGAAGTTTCAGCTATTCAAGTTAAATGACGAATTTTCCATTTTTTAAGAAGGTTTTAGGCTTAATTGTGATAACACTGTGCAGATTGCATGGTTTTCAAAATGTATCCGTAATTAACGAATAATTGAGAAACACTTCTTAATTTGAACATTTTAAAGTTTTTTTGTTTTTTTTATCATTTTTTTCTGTTAACTAAAAAAGGAAAGCTAAGTGAAACACAATCTCATGACAAAGTAATATTTCATCTTTCTTGATCTCATTAATGACGAAGATGAATGGCAACCAATCATGAATTGGCTTTCCAGCAAATAATCAAGAACTTCAACTACGTCTTTTTAACATAGGATTTACATTAAAGTCGATAATTCTAGTTTAAAAGAGAAAAAGATTAATGAATTTGGGCTTAGTTGTTTTCAAGCAACTATATGCCACTCAATAACATTTAAGAGTCAAAAGTTGAAAGAGTAACCTAAACACCTTTCTGACTTTGCTAATTTTAACACAAACAACGTCATACTTGATCTTACAGGACAGTAAGCGATGACATCTTTAGTGTTCGAAGAAGAAGTTGATTTACAAAAAGTTGATGGAAGCAAAACGTCAAATGCGCCGTGAAAGGTCGATTTCTTTTTTTCTTTTTATTGCCCGGTGCTATTTATGAGAGGTCCTATATAAAAATGAAAGTTGACCAAAATCCTTTAAGGCCAACAGCGCTTTCTAGAACAAAGGTTACTTCCAAAAATGTTGATTTACAAAAAGTTGATGGAAGCAAAACGTCAAATGCGCCGTGAAAGGTCGATTTCTTTTTTTCTTTTTATTGCCCGGTGCTATGAGAGGTCCTATATAAAAATGAGAGTTGACCGAAATCCTTTAAGGCCAACAGCGCTTTCTAGAACAAAGGTTGCTTCCAAAAAGTGATAAACTAAACTTTTTCTTGCGAGTATTTTCAAATTATATCAGTTAAAATATTGTAAAAGATGTTTCGAATAGCTGTCCTAATTTATTTCAATTTAAAAATATTTTTAAATTAACTGAATTTATTTATTTTTTGCAGAGAGTATTTTTATTAGATTTGTTTTAGTTTGTATTGATTAAAGTGATAATTATAATGTTTTTACTTTACATTTCCTGTTTTATCTTCATCTCTTTTGTTCAAGCTCAGCAAGTTCAAGGTGAGTGTAAAGCTACCTAATACATAAGCTATAATTGTTGATGCTTAAGTATTGACATGCTATTGTGAATAAAACCACTGTATATTATTATGAATCTACTGTATATACAAACCACTGTATATTATTATGAATCTATATACATTACATTTTTTTAGATCTACTATGCAACCAATCAACCATTGGTTTGACATTTTGCAACCGAAAAGAAATCCGCTGTCAAGGATCCTCAAATTCTATTGTTCTTACCACCGAAGTTGTGGAATCGATTTTAATCAACAAAAACGGTGAATACAAAATAATTTAATCGAAAATCTACAATCTTCAAAAACATCAGTTGCTGCTACAAATTTGAAATGATTGATATATTGTAAACTGCGGTACAATCATGTATCAGATAGAATTAGAAAGTTTAAAAAAATTTTAAGTTTAATCTAATGATATTTATAATCTTTGATTCCAGGAATAAATTCTTCTAACCCAACGACCTGTGAATTTTTGTATCTTGAACAAGCAAACATACAAAAAATCAACAATGGAGCTTTTGAACATCAATCAAATGTTAAGGTAACGTTTTAAAGAGTAATCAAAACTTTTTGCTTCTTCTATTGAAAAAGTACTTTCAAGCAAACCAGGCATAACCGCCTTTCAAAAATCCCAATTTAAGGACCTCGAAGTACTTTTGGAAGGCCCCAAGAAGGAGTCCGGAAGAAAAATACACTATTCGGTTTGAAAAACGACCCTCAAACGCAAATGTATTCATAAAACCTGGTGAAGACCAAAGGAGTTCAAAATTACAATTAGACTAAAAAATCCATTTTTTTGGCTCTTCACTTAAGTTTTGCGGCCCGAAGTGCTGTTTTTGGAAGGTTTCTCAGATAAAGTTTTTCTGCTCTGTTTTCGAGCTATACATTTGCTTTTCAAAGTCTAATAAACGTTTGCACCTTTGATATGGATTTATGATAATGTGAATCTATGATTTGATTTAAGTTTTAATCCTTTTTTCTCAAAATACAGTTATAAAAAATGAATCTTATATTGTCAACATAGCTTAAATAAAAATCTGCAAATCTGAAGATCTGCGTCTTTTCCTGTAAAATTGTTTTGCCCAAACCTCAAAGTTTTTCCAACTTCTTCATCCCTATTTATAAAACCTTCTTTATTTGATTTTTAGTAAGAAAACGGCTTTTTTTAAGGACTTTTTTGAACATTATTTGAGTTTCCAATACAAAACATCGCCTCTGCTTTGCCCCCACTTATGCAAAATAAAGTGTTACATACAAAATTGTCAATACAACACGTTATTTACCTAATAAAGATTTTAATATGCTATTTATTCTTTTTTGACCCTTGACTGATAATTCATTGATTTTCCAGGCAATCGACTTTTATGGAAACAATATATCCGTGATTGAGCAACGTTCATTTGCTGGGTTAATTAATTTGGAAACATTGCGTTTAAAAAACTGTCGAATACGTTTAATTGATCCTTTATCATTCCTGGACACAAGAAACTTAAAGTATTTGGATCTTTCCATGAATGAATTAGTAAACATAAATTCTGGATTGTTCACTGGCCTCCTAAATGTAAGTTTAGAATTTATTAAAATGTTGTAAAATTCTTATTGTTGTATTCGCACCTAACGGACTCAAAACAAATTCAAAATGCTACAGCTACAGCTTGCGTGCGCCATATTTGGTCGACAGTGTTTACGGTTAAGAGCACTGGATTGATGGCAAACGTGATCGACATGGTCACGGTTCAAAACCTATTCGCGTCATCTTGTTGTGTTCTTAGGAGGCAGTCGTAGTAAGCAGCTCTAAATTTCAATCATTTTTCACCAAAAAGAAACAAAAAAAAATTTCAACAGGACAGCAATATCTTGGCATCTTCAAAAACAGGTCGTGATAATTGTTTGATAGTTGCCCAAGTGTTTATATTTCTTAACTCTGTCCGCGTTTTCCAACGAGTCAGAAGAATGAATTTTGTTTTGTTTTAGGTCGTGACCAAATAATAATTTTTCTTGGAAGACCAATCAATAAATGTCACTTCTCAATAGTTGTGCAATAAGAATATTTAAATTGTATGTAATTAAGTCAACCAAAATATAGCCAAAAATAGAACAAAAATGGTTGTTTTAGTAATTTTGCACGTTTACATTTGGTTCTCTTCAATAGGTTACGCTAAATTAAATTCTTAAATTGAAATTTAATTTTGTTTTTGACTGAAGAATCTATTTTATTTGAGATTGTCATAAATCATGATACTTGAAAAAAAGTTAACCAGTAAAAAAAAAATACGTTTCGTCAGCATAAAAACTATGAACAATTACGCACATAGATTTTGAAAGTTTTGAGTACTTTTTCGGTGGTGTATGTGTATAAAATTATAACCAATCGCTGAGTAACAAAATGGTATAAAGTTAATTAATAAACTTTCGTATCAAAAACGAAAACAACCAGAAAATGTCAAAGTAAATTAAGGAATTTTATATCTCTCATATTACAAATCAGTTTACTTAAATTCATTGATTTATAGCAAAAATTTATCAAAATTTTTCAAATTTTAAAACGTCTCCGAACGCTGAAATCACTGAATTAATTAAAAAGGAGCCAAACCGGAGCTGGAGCAGTGATATCCACGAGCTCCAGAGCCGGTGCCAGAGCCAAGTGATAATAGAAGAGAGCC
Source organism: Diplosoma virens (assembly GCA_963680785.1). Classification (NCBI taxonomy): domain Eukaryota; kingdom Metazoa; phylum Chordata; class Ascidiacea; order Aplousobranchia; family Didemnidae; genus Diplosoma; species Diplosoma virens. Next base: position 26,818,440 of record OY796894.1, read on the forward strand.
CTGGAGCTGGAACAGGAGTAGCTTCACGATATTGTAATGCTTGGTCTGAAATCCTGATTTAAACTAGCTAAGCTGCAGCAAACTACAAGCATTTGACGCCGGACTGTGCTCCTAAAACTAATCGTTTTTTGTTTCGATAATTAAAAACTTCTTTTAACTTGCCGAAATTACACTGAAGATTTATATCCTATAACAGAATTCTTTAAAAACTTTTTGTGGACTTTTCCAAAGCTTTTTTCATAAACCGATCGTTCTGACTTTACAACTAATCCCCGATCTTCAAAAACTAAAAAATACAGTAACTAATTAATTTCAATGCGAAGCTGATTTAAAGTTTACGACTTATTGATAGCGTAAATATCAAGTCGACGTTCAAAAGCATTTTACATGTGATTTATTGATTTTTTGTTTTAGTTGGAAACTTTGACATTGGAAAACAACAACATAGAAGAAACACCAAATGCAAGCTTTCGAGATCTTAACAACCTAAATAGTCTAAATCTCAGATATAATCGAATTTCTTCGCTCGACGGTGGGAAATTAATTGGATTGAATAATCTGCGATATTTAACTTTTCAAGGAAATTTAATTCATTCAATTCATTCTGGTACATTCGCTGGAATGTCTCATCTTCAACAACTTGACCTTTCCTGTAAGTAAAGTCTTTGAAGTGAAGTTTCAAACTCTTAAGCTTAAATTTATTTTAAACATAGGTACAATAGTATTTTTAAAAAATACTGGAGTAGGGCTAATCTAAATTTATTCCAAAAAAAAGTTAAATTTTATTCCAACTTCCTAATCAACTTAAATTAAAATTATTTTTTTGCTAAATAATATTTTTAGAAAAACCTATCACAATTTTGCATAACATGAGACGTTGATCGATTTTTATTGATTGAAATCGATCATAAAAAAAGTAAATTTGTATGAGTCATAGCACGATATTACATAGAATCACAGTTAGACTATCAAAATAATTTGAAAGATTGATTTTAAAACTTAATATTTTGCAGCTAACGGATTAACTTCAGTCACATCGGGAATGTTTCGCGGACTTAATTCACTGACGATTTTGAAATTACAAAACAACATCATTCAAAATATCGAGTCTGAATCATTCGCACACATGCCTCAGTTACTCGAACTCGACTTATCACATAACGGTAGGAGTTGTTTGTTGCTAGAAAACTTTTCTTGTGACATTGTGATAACATTCACTGATTGACAAGATTTCTTTTCACAGGACTCCGAACTCTACGTCGTGATATGTTCCTCGGTTTAATTAACTTGAGCTCCGCCAACTTTCAATATAACTGGATGCACTCAGTCACACTTTCAAGTATCAAATATCAAAAACAACAAAAAACAGATTTGGTGGGTTGGGTAGATTCAACCAAAAACTTATTACCAGCTTACAATCTATGTTTGAATTTTTTAATTCTTATTTTTTAATTTTGAATTCATTTTTTGTGTTTTGCTTACAGATAAAAGCGCTAAAGTTTATTTGTAAAAAACCCGGATTGTACTTTGCCAATTTTCAAGGAAACGGAATTAAAACTTTATTAAACGTAAGTAAGCTCTATCCAATTAAAAATATGTATAAAAAATATAATAATATATGATTGTGTAATGAACCATTAGTTATACTAGATATTTTTTTCTTTCAGAATAATCCAAGCTTGGTGGTGGGATTTGATTATAAAAATCTAACGAAAAATCACTGTCTATTTTAATTGGGTTGTTTTTTTATATATTTCTGATGACGTATTGTACCTTTTAAATTCCCAATTAATGTCTTGAAAAGGCTTTGTTGATGCATTTCATTGTATTTATTTCATGATAGTGCTATATAAATAAAAAGATGTCGCACGATTTTTGATTTAGTAATCATTTGGGGTTGAAAGGAAAAACTTTTTGCAGTACATTATAAAAAATGATAAGCTTTTTAAAAAACTTTCTACAGACAATTTTCACAAAAAATAATTTTTGGATTGTCAGAAAAAAAGAGTAAGTTGTTCAAAAACCAATCACACATCGATTATACAGGAAGCATTATGTTTTATTGACATCTTGTATAACAACTTTTCTTAAACTTTTATTCAATACTATTCAAGTATTAAAATAGTGATTAAAATAGCCTGGTCCATAAAACACTTCCAGTTTGCATGTGCTCAAGCGGTCTTAATTTTGTCTATCTAACTTTTTTAATTGTCATTAACGGTTTCCAGGGATTGCGAACTCGTCGGTTTCAAACCAATTTTTTGCTTTTGGTTTGAATTTACCACCACATTACACATATTAGTTTAAGCAGACACCTTAAAAAAGCTCATCACCTGCCTTTGTTTCTGGCGACCGGCTAACAAATGCAGTCCAAACTGACTTTGCGACGATTGATTTAAAATAAAGTCGTTTTGATCATCGGTGAGTTTATCAAACAGTTCGAGACGCTTTGCGGCCCAAAAGATCTAATATTTTTGGAAAGTGACTTTGAACATATTGATTTATATGACTAATATGTCAAATTATCAGTATAGCTAGCTCCTTGTCTAAGATTTTAATTTTTGTATCTTGCATTCAACCATTCAGGAAAACTGCTTACTGTCAAAAAAACTGTTTTTCATCTTTAAGCTGTGCGTAAATTAAATGCAAATTTCCATGTGATGTATTCATGCAACAAAAGCATTTAATTTAATTTTTTTCTTATTGTACGCGTGTAAAAAACAAAAACTCCAAAGAATCAGACAAAAAATAGGAGGCAGTAACACCTATAGTGCATAAGAACAAAATAACTTTCTTGAAAGTCACTTATAATAAGATATCGTTGTTTTAACATTCTTGAACAGAGAATGTTGTGATAACATTTTTTCATGATTTCAATTAACTAAAAGTTATAACTTTTTTTCCCATTACATGTATAATTTCTTGGGACAAACTTTTTGGGTGGCAAGGTAGTACGATGAGATGTACTGATAGCAAGTGCTCAGCTGTTTCGTTTCAATCTAGCTCCAGTTATGTTGTGATCCCCTTATGAATATATCGCTTTATTATACTCGACGGTGATAACAAATGGTTGCAAATTACACTCACATCAGTTTAAGCAAGACTAAAACCAAATAAAAATGTTTCAACCCAACCACACAGTTCTGGCATCTTCGAAACTAGGTTGAGATAATTGCTTGACGGTTGTTCCAAGCTAATACGATCAAGTGGTGGAAGACTCACTCGCAGCAGCTACCTCACTGTAGAAAATTACCAACGCCCGTGTTTGTTTTATTTCTTTGCGTTTCTAATCATAATATGCGCTTGCACTCGCTGCCGGTACCTTTTGTTTTTTACTTTTAATTTTTCCCCGAGCATAGTTTTTTTTTGCAGCTTGTTCATTTAGTGATGGCTCTTTTTGTGTTTTTTGTCACTCTTCAATTTGTGAGGTAACCAGCACCGTTTCGTTTTCCGTGAGTCAACACCTACGTTAGTTGCTGGGTATGAGGCAACCACGTGTTTTTCTTTTGTTCTTTTTACCGCTTCACTTCTCTTCGCATCATTTAGCTTAGCATTTTTTATTTATATTAAATATCCATGGTTATTTTGACTTTTCCTTTACCGAAGCCCGAAGCGCGTTATTCGACTATTCACTTTATGGTAATAGGTTAACCTTAGAGTCGTTTATCGTTACACTCACTCTCATTGAGTGCATGCATAAATGCCTTCTTTATTGACTTAGAAAGATTGTCAATCGTCCGAGGCAAAAATGCACAAAAGATAGTTTTTGGACTTTTTAAAGTGAAGGGCTTTTTCTGGTCTCGTTTTCTATTTCTAACTTGTTGCAATCTTTACGAAAGAAAATTATTTTACTTTAACATCTGTAATATTCTATAAAGGCATCTAAAAAATTTTCAAGTGCTTTCCCAATTTGTTTCTCCGCCTCTAAGCCTGCACCTTTCTTTTAAAACGGAGGATCACTAAGGAAGCAATTATTTAGCAGTCTTATAAAACCAAATAAATTGCAACAATTTTCGTCTAACGTCAAAACCGACTTTCAAAAGTATGACAGATTTCTGTCCCGCTGTTTTTTGTTCGTTTGTTATTTGCTTGTAAGACCTCCCACCGGTACTACTACCACGAGGACAAATGCAATTGTTGCTTAGGTTTGAGAACCAAACAATAAAAAACATGATTGATTACAATTAAAATGGATATTCTTAAATATTTCAGCATGCAAAGTAAAGCACAACCCAGCAATTGGAGGCACATTTCTGTGTTTCTTGATGCCGGTCCCAAGCCCGGATAAATGGAAAGGGTTGCGGCAGGAAGGGCATCCACGTAAAACTTTTTTGCCAGATTATACAAATGCGTTATCTTGATAAATTCATACCGGATCGGTCGCAGCCCAAGTTACCAACGACCGCTACAGGTGTCGCACAGCAGGGCACCTGTGGAAATTATGCTACTGCTAAATATAGTGAAAGCAAGAGCAGAAAGAGAGGAGGAAGGCGAGTGAAGAGGAAGCGGGAAGTGTGGAAAGGAAGACGCTTACTTGTAAGGGTGGGTACCTTAAATATTGGAACAATGACTGAAAGGGGAAAAGAGTTGGCAAACTTGATGGAGCGAAGGAATGTAGACATATTGTGCCTAGAGGAAACAAAGTGGAAAGGGAGTAAAGCAAGGAACATTGGAGGTGGATGCAAAATATTTTACAACGGAGCTGATGGAAGAAAAAATGGGATAGGGATAGTGGTGAGGGAGGAGCTGGCTGAAAGTGTCCTGGAGGTGAAGAGGGTGTTAGACAGAGTAATGGCCATGAAGCTGGAGGTAAAAGAATCCATCCTAAATATAGTAAGCGCGTATGGTCCACAGGTTAATAACAGCATGGAGGAGAAAAATGAGTTTTGGAAAGACCTAGATGGGTTGATAGAAAGCGTATCAAAAGAGGAGAGGATAGTTCTTGGTGCATGCCTTAATGAACATGTGGGCGAAGGAAACATAGAGGATGAGGAAATAATGGGGAGGTACGGTGCTGGAACAAGAAATAAGGAAGGATCAATGGTTGTGAATTTTGGGAAAAGGATGGATTTGGCGATTGTCATACTTATTTTAAGAAGAAAGATGAACACAGACTGACATATAAAAGTGGAGGAAAAAGTACCCAAGTAGATTATGTGATGTGCAGAAGGAGGAACTTGAAGGAAATGTGCGATTGTAAGGTAATATTGAATGAGTGTGTCGCAAAGCAGCACCGTATGGTGGTATGCAAAATTGGTCTTACGGTGAAAAAGAAAAAAGCAGAGAAAGTAAAGCCAAAGATACGATGGTGGAAATTGAAGGAGACAAGCTGTCAAGAAGCGTTTAGACAAGAGGTAAGCAGGACTCTGGGAGACAAGGATGGGTTACCTGATGAGTGGGACAAAACAGCAGAAATGCTAAGAAAAACAGCTGAAACTGTACTGGGAGTGACATTTGGGAAACGAAAAGGAGCCAGGGAGAGTTGGTGGTGGAATGAGGAAGTTCAAGAGAGCATAAAAGAAAAAAAGAGCCAAAAAAGCGTGGGACAAAATAAGAAATGAAAATACTAAAAAGATCTACAAAAAAAAGTATGGCAAAGAAGGCAGTTGCAAGGAAAAGGGACCTGCGTATGACAATTTGTATGAAAGATTAGAAACAAAAGAAGGTGAAAAGGAGTTGTACAGATTGTCTAGGCAGAGAGACAGAGCAGGGAAAGATGTACAGCACGTGGGGGTTATAAAGGATGAAAATGGTAATATTATAGTAAATTTGGCGGCAGTGTTAAATAGATGGAAAGAGAACTTTGAGAAATTGATGAATGAGGAAAATGACAGAGACCCTAGGACAGAGGAAGCAGAAGTGGTCAACAAAGAGGTAATTTGCGTCAATAGAGAAGAAGTAAAGAACTCACTAAGAAGGATGAAAAAAGGTAAAGCGGTTGGGCCAGGTGAGTTGTCAGTAGAAGTTTGGAAGTGCATGGGAGAGATGGGGATAGAGTTTTTGACCAGACTGTTCAACAGACTATTAATGGGTGAATGGATGCCAGAAGAATGGAGGAATGAGTGTGCTTATCACAATCTATAAAAACAAAGGGGACGCACAGTGCTGTGGAAACTACAGAGGAATAAAGCTAATGAGCCATACAATAAAGGTATGGGAAAGAATTGTTGAAGCCAGGCTAAGAGATAGTGTAGAGATCAGCAAACAGCAATATGGATTTATGCCAGGAAAGGGAAGCACCGATGCCATGTTTGCTTTAAGAATGTTGATGGAAAAGTACAGGAAAGGTCAAAGAGAGCTACATTGTGTATTCGTGGACCTGTCGAGAAAGCTTACGACAGGGTTCCGCGGGAAGAGCTGTGGTACTCTCTTTTTTTGGATGGCATCTCTATTTTGTTTGTCTAGTGTTACTAGTGCGATTGTCTTATGCATTATGAAACTTTATTCTGTTTACAAATCATAAAAACTTTTTCCCAACCCCAAACGTCCAATCTTATTTGGGGTCAAAATGCAGCAAGATAAATAAAAGACAAATGGAATATTGAAATCTATTTTTTCATATCTTATTTATCCTCCTGACTTGCATAAAAGCGTCGGAGGCGCTGTGCATAGAGCAACTGTGAAGCAATTACCCAGACCTGACCTGCTTTCGGAGATGCCAAGATATGGCTGTCTGGTTAAAAATTTTTATTTTAGTTTTTTAGGCTTTACTTAGAGATATGGCTGAAATTTAAAACTTGCCAAGACCGCCAAGCAGAGAGACGCCATAAAGTGTCTTTCCAAAGGACACAACAGTACAGCGCGAGTAGGTTTAGAGCCAGCAGCGCGTCGATTACTATTGCGGAGCTTGTAATCACTCGACCACGCTTCCGACAACAAAAGTTTGTCTCTTACAACGTCAAGTTATAAAACTCAAATTATTACCATTTGGCCTGAGCTTACTTCTGTTATTGTTGTTTTGATTTGGTATGCATAGAAAATACGTGCATTAATGTTTAAACTTATATTATTTTTTTAATCGATTTTTATTTATGACTGTCAAAAACTATTACTGTTTTTCAAACTTAATCATGAAACACTGAAATGTTTTTTCTGACTTAGCAGTATTTTTCTAACTTAGTCAAAGTTTTCTAGCTCTGTACGCGTAGCCAAATTCGTTTAAATCTTAATTCTGCTGTATTGCGACTAGTTGTTTTAATTTCCTTTTCAGCTCTTTTTATCTTCCTGACTTGCAGAAAAGCTTCAGAAGCGTCATATTTACTTAACCGTCAAACGATTTTTGAGATCGCCAAGATATTGCAGTCTGGTTAAAATACTTTTGTTTTTTTGATTTTTACCTAGGGATATAACCAAAACTTAGAACTGCTTGTTAATATTGCGAAGCAGAGGAAAGTGCCGTAAAATGCCTTTCAAAGGACGTAACAGAATGACCCAAGTTGGTTTTGAAACGAAACTGCATCGATCATGTCATCAATACGACGTTCTTGAACGGTCGAGTTTAAATCGAAGAAAAACTGATTGGAGTGAGAGTAAAAAAGAAACAAAACTAGTTGCTCTAAGAGATAAAAAAATGCCGCGCAATTGAACTCGTGGGCCCAAAGCGGGCGCAAAATCTTTTAAAAATTCGTTAAATTGTTTGAGAAGAACTTAGTTTCTTTTCAATCAACTAGTTTCCTCTTAAAACTATTTCTGTTTCTCTCTAAAACTAACTCTCCCTCCAATCAATTTTTTTTTTCGAATTAAACTTGACCCTTTTTAACCATTCAACCACGATGCCGACTTTAATCTTATGAAAAACACATAAAAACAAAAAAGAAAAAAGCTAATTTGCTGAATAAACATTTATTTTTATTTATTTAATACCAAATCGAGATCAAGCTAAACGAAACTCGTACACAACTCTACTGAATGCAAAGACGTAAAAGCTATTACGCATCGCAAGATACAATTATAGAATGGATCATCCGGCTTTAAATAAATCATTTTTTACAGCTCTGTGCGGCCTCCTCTCCTCTGCATAGCTTGGTAATACATTTGCTGCAAAAAAAGTTTCAAACCATTTAGTACCAAGCTATTAACGAGCATTTCAATTACACTTCGTATTCGGCCTACCGGCGGCAAAATACAATAAAATAACTTCTTGACAATGGTTATTTGTTTTTTACATTAAAGCTTGCTTGATTTGAATAAAATAAAGTTTGAATCAACGGTTAGTTTACGTGGCCGATTTTAAGTTTTTTCTGATATTAGTGTAACTTTTTCTTATGCGAACCTAAGACTAAAACATGAACATTCATGGGCCAATTTTTTATTGCTTAAATTTTAGGGTGATTGACCAGATCAATGCAATACTTACTCCAAGTCTTGACCAGTAATTTTGTTGCTGTTGTCTGGCAAGTTGAAGTTGTTGGTTTCTTCTCTGGATTGCCTGACGTTGACGTAGAGCCTGAACTTGGGCTTGATACTGTTGATTGGCGTAATTCTGACGTATTGCGGCGGTTGCTCCGACCTGCATGGCCGCCTTTGCCGTTTCGACGTCGATATTTTTTTCTAGGATCGATTAACAGACGTTTTATTTAAGATCAAAACAAACAGAATGTTAATAAGTAACTGCAATAAAGAGTAAAAGGAGTACAAATCATATCTCTATTTGTTTTTCCGACTCGCAGAATAACGTCAAAAGCGTTGATTTTCACCATAAAAATTTGTGTTGTAAACGAAAACATTTTTGGTTATTTTTTAGTTTTTTTATAACAAAAGGCTCGTAATTGCGGTTTGCTGTTTAGAACAATTGAATTAAATATTCTTGCATCTTAAAATAAAAGTGATTATCATTGTGACTTCATAAGTGAAAGTCCCATCGCTTTGTTTCCCAACCTTTTTTAACTTTTTTAAATGCAGATTCGTAACTTTTTTGAATGCACTGCCCCTTTTTTCATTTTGAAATTTTTCATTCCTCCTTTAATTCACCTGAAAACTTTTCATTCCTCCCTTCAATAAATCTTTTTTCAGTAAAGACATAGTAAAGACTTTTTTTTTTTTTTTTGTTTTTGCCTCTGGAAATGTTTTTTATCCCAACGTCAAATCAAAGCCGGCAATTTGAAACACTCGTTGTACAGTAAATTCTCGTAAGCATCAATTTCTCCTGAACTCATAAAATCCTTTAGGGGAAGAACTTCTTCCCGGTGGGGAACCATTGTCTTAAAATGTTTAGAACTTAAAAAAAGAAAAGCGCCCAAGCGTCAAGTCGTGAAGTTGATTTACCTTTAGCCCATTCTTCGATTGCGATATGTTCTTTCATTTGCTGAACAAAAGCTCGGGCCTGGGGTGAGTTTGAGAATCTGTTATAGGATTCGATATTAGTCTTGGAATAAAATCTTTAAAATCAACTAATTAATTTTTAAAACGGACTCACTATTTTTGAATAAAACATTATGTCGTGGTTTTTCGCCATGCAAAGCACAACTATAATTAAACATCAATGAAAGCTACAAAATTAAATGTTTACTTTTCATATTCGGCAACGGTGATTTTTCCGTCTCTATCCAAATCCATGTTTTTCCACAATTTTGTGTCATCCAGTTTCACATCTTTTTCTTCCTCTTCAGTTTCTTTTTCCCCTTCAACTTTTTTTTCCGTGTCTTCTTCTACAAAACAAACAAAAGTATTTTTTTGATTGACATGCTATTAAAATATTGCTATCTTTTTCAACCCTTTAGCCATTTTTTAACCCTATAGTTTTTCCGATTTATATTGTCCATTTTTACATAATTTTATCGCGAGATTGCTTCTTGTAAACCATCGACGAAGCACTAGCAGCTGCTTGTATTGTTGGATTAAAAATTTTTATATCTGATTTTTCTTGTTTCTTGGTTCAAGGAACAAGCGTTGAAGTTGTAAATCCATACATTACCCGTTTACATTTACTGGAATTTTTCAGTTCTTCTATGCGTTTCGCGTATAGATTTAACATGCTAATGTTGTTTGTTTGATAAATTGAAGTTTTAAACATACGAGTTAAGTGCAGCTATCAAGCCGACACAAATGACTAAAAAAGATGAGATTATGACCTAGGAATCGCTTGTGATGGCCAACAATCTTTCAAATGGTTTGTCTCAAGGCGACATCTGGCTAATTTCCATTCTGTTTATGGCGTATAGAAACATTCTCAATTGCACAAGCATGTTTTGACGATCATCAAAAGTTTAGAATTGACACCAATCGCATCTGACACATTTTCCAGCCAACTGTTCAAACATCGAAGATCAAGCACTTGTGAAGTAGCTTCTATTGTAGCCGAAAGTTTTTGAAAGATTCGATTGCGGCACTTTTCCCTAAGCCTACATCCGGGAGGTTAAAAGTGGTCGTCGGTCTTTTTATTTGTGTGACATTTCGCAAACATGATTCTTATGAGTTATGTCAAGAAGAGATAAATGTAAAAAAAATATTTTTCGATATGATATTTACTGTATATATAGAGTCTTATGAGTTTATAAAAAAATTCAAAAGTTTATATGCTTTTTTTGAGTGTATTGTCAAAAGATTACAAAGTTTTGTTTTTATTAAAAAATGTTATCTAAATTTTATGATTGTGATTAGCGAATCGGTTTTACCGATTAAAAATTTTTGTAAATTTTATGTTGGAAGCGCTGAGTTAGATTCGTTAACTACAAGCCGATTCTACATTCTCGCGTGAATATTTGATGATTTTGAAAAGCACATACAGCAGCTTTTTGATTGCATAATGAAGTAACGTCTACGCGTTCATTATTTGAAGAATGTTGAGCAATGCCGAAATAACTGATTTCGATGGATGAATTTTGTCGAATGAATTTAAGCAGCGCTTGAACTAAAACCTTACCAATGGTTACTTCGACATCATTCTCAGCTTCTTTGCTGCAAAAAGTTTTAATTTATTAACATCTTAATTTCCTTAGAATCAAATCTGTTCAAAAACAATTTAAAAAATTACGTAAATGATAACTTGTGTAAATTTATCCTTTGCGATGATATATTGTGCATAATGACAATAAATTATAAAGATTAATTTTTCTCTTAATCGAATGACTAAAAACGTGACCAATTTTTTTAATATTTTCAAGTTTTTGTAATAAAGTCTCTCATTTCTTAAACAATTATGAAATAAAAACCAAGTTAATAAAGTTGAAACCAGTTGGTCATTGTGGCGAGGAGGTCGCAAGGTATAAAGTGGTCAATTACTAGACGATATAGCCACAGTTCACTCCTACGTTTGCCCGCTTATTATGCATTTGGAAAAGCACAATATGTTTCTTTTCATTCCTTGACTGTCGTAGCAACCAGCTCTATAAATTTCCTTTATACCATTTAAAAAAATTACCCTGACAGCAATTTTTGGTATCTTTATTTTCGTTCAAACTAAGACTCATTTTTAAAAATTCAATATCTAAATATTCAACTTGAACAAAAAAAACTTACCTGTCTTCTGCTTTGATGAATTGAGGAGTGGCCAGTGCAAGAAAGAGAAGGAAATACAAGGTTAATTTCATATCGATTGCTGGGAAAATTTATATCACAAATTTTATATCAAATTGGTATTGAATATAATAACTGTAAAAATGAATTTTTTAATTTTAAATATTTTTTTTTGAACAAAACCGGAGAATTCTTATTAGATAAATATTGTTTAATTTGTTTTGCGACAAAAAAAATTTTATGTTGAAGATTTGCAAAATATAGTTGAAAATACGTAAAGCCTTTATCAAAAAACTTATTGAATTTTTCGAAATCGTCGACCGATAAAAAATATTTTAAAAAGTTTACTTACAAGTCAAGTGAAAAATTCAATGCTGTTTTTAGTTTTTTTAATTTTCGACTGACACGTTTTACGTTGGTCTCCTTGTAATGAAAGATTTTTTTCTGCTCACAGCCAATCGTTGGACTTTATATCTTCGACATCAACCAATCAGAATGAGCCATGCGGCTTTATTATTACGTTTGTTAATTGTCATAGATGTTCAGTTAAAAATCGATTTTTAGAAACCTTGTTTGTTTTGCTATCATTGAACAAGTTGAAAGTAATTTTGAGTTACGTTTGAAGCATCAATGACACGTTGCCTGTAACATAGCCAGCAATTATTTGCCACGATTATTTTAAATTTGAGTCATAGGTTACGACTTTTGTGTGTTATTGCACAATTGGCGTACATTTTTGGTTCCCTTTGACTTGATTTACAAACAACAGAAAAAGCCAAAAAAAAGAACAATCTATTTTTAAAAGTATTCTAGTTATACTACAATCTCATTGTATCTATTTATTTGTGGCACCACGAGAAGTTTCTAACAATACAATATTTATTTTTTAGTAGAAAATCTTAGAGTCTTTTAAAGTGAGTTTAGATGTACTTTTGGTGTTTTCATATATTTTTCATCTCACTTTTGACTGTTTTAAAAATCTTTAAGTGAATTTAGTAAGTTGCTCAGCAAACATTCATGGAGAAAACCTGACATTTTTTGTCAAATTAATTTTTGGAATTATAAAAAATAGCAATTATTTGTATTATTTGACAAATATCTTGACCAAAACTGTTGTTTAAACCTTATGTGCATATATTACTACTTTTTTAAACGAATAAGTACGACAACGCTTGAATACTTTTATATCAATTTTTATTGCTTTCTAAAAATCTTACAATTTTATTGCCAAAGCCCAGGTAAACTTAATCGAGGCCCCAAAAAAACTGAAATCAGGGCCCCAGAAAACCAGTAAAAACAAAAAAATTTCCACCAGTTTTTAGTAAATTTGCTTTTTGCTGAAAGTAGCTTTTTAACCCGGTTAATGCGCTTTTTCTGGCAAGTAAATGTTCCGCGGACTCCTGGAGAAGCGGAGATTTCGGAGGCCGATATATTGATACGGAACGATGCTACAATCAATTTCTCTTCAGCTTTTTTTTCAACTACAATGGAAAAGTGTGTTTTCGTCACCCGTGTGGCCGTATAGGCAAGTACGTCGTTTTGATGGCGACTCTGATTGACATAGTCTCATTTTAACTCTTACACTCGTCAATCGATTGTGTTCTTGGGAAGGACATTCTACGGCAGCCTCTCGGCTTGGCGTTCGGGCAAGCAGCTGTTAATTTCAGTCTTATAACTAAATATACAGTAAAAAACAAAATAAAAAATTTCATCGGACAGCAATATATTGGCATCTCCGGAAGTAGGTCGGGGAAATTACTTGCTGTTTGCCCAAAGTATCACGACGTCTCTAACGTTCTGCAAGCCAGCAGGATAAAAAATTCTCTCCGTTTGAGCCTTAATGACGCTGTGCTTTTATAACCAAGAATTGAGAATAAGTGCAGAATACGAAAGCTTCGAGAGAATTTCGACCCGTTTTTGAGGAATTCGCCGGTTAAATCGAAAGTGTAGAACCCCTTGTTACTAAGTTACATTATGGCGAGGAAGGAATTGAGCCAAGTGACCTAGACAGGAATCACGTGGTCGTCCTGGTCGCTGGTACTTCCTCTACAAGCACGAGTAAGTACTTAATTGAGGTTCACATTCAATGGATGGTGCTACCGCAGCAACTTGAAATAATATTTCAAAGAGCATTTCTAGCTTAACGATTAAAGTGACTATCTATCACACAGGACTTGCTCATTTTGTTGTAGTCAAAAGTTTGTCGAGAAAATTTAATTCAAAGTATAGAAGAGCATTTTGTACAAAAATACAGAGTAAATGTAAAAAAAAGTGATTAAAACCAGAAAAAAAAGCACACTGGGTTATTTTTGTACAAGGTTGCGACAGAAATAGCAGTGCCTTCCCAACCAAGCACAACAAAAACGAGCGATTTCAATTTCGGACTCTCACAGGATTTTGCGGACGGAAGAAACCGGATTTAGATTTCGATATCCGTTTCGGAGAGGTCTGGAAACACAATACAAGATATGACGCTGCAACACGAGCATTAAATTAGAGACACTACAAGCCTTTTCTTAAAATTCGAAAAGCCGAGAAGTATCCAGCAATTGCAAGTAAGAAAGCGGCATTGCAACAGGTTAAATAGAACACATTTTATCTTTATTAGCACACGACACGAGCTGGAAAGGAACTCGCAACTGCAATTCACCGGAACGAGACGAGCGCAATTTTGCGAAGCCGCGAATTTCGGACAACGTTTGATGTCACGTGATCTGTAAGACTCAAAAAGCGCGAAAATTGCGAAACTCGCCCGCTAAACTAGACAAAGAACAAGGCAGTAAAGTTCTAAACGCGTGATACGATCACGAGGACCTCTACTGACAATAAGCGTCGCAAACACGAATGAAAATTGGCGAGTCACCGATAATTTAAATTGAAGCGAATCCACGCACACTACTACGACAAAGCGATTTTTACAGCGACTGGAAAGTTGCTGCTACCGACCTTCGACTTTAAAAACGGCGACGGAATCGAAGCAAAGATGCAAAGCGAACGAAACAACCCGGGCAATCCGGTGGCATTGTCTTGCTTCATCTTTAGTTTGAGAGAAAGCTTCGAAAATCGAACAACTTTCATTTAGCAGAGGATTGAAACCACCGGTGGGCGATCAAATCTTAATTTCGACAACGTCAGCGCAAACTTGATTCGACAAAAATTAAAGTGATTTAGATAGCAACGTTTAAGCGAAATTGTGAGTAGAAATGATCTTAAAACTAACATTAAAAATTTTAAAAACATAGCAATAATAAGGCGTAAAAAAATTTATTTGATGATCGCAAGAACCCGATTTGAGAAAAGCAAATAAAATTCAAATTCACTTCGAAAAGCTTGAAGTTCGCTGGTTAAAAACGTTTCAAACACTACAGAGTTCAAAGTTCGCATCGCGACAAGGTCGAGCGCCGCCGCCAAGTGACGTGAGTGCAGCGCGCGCGAAAGCGAGCGAGCACCCGCTCAGCCAAGCGACAATAAATATGCTGTTGACGATTGGCACGGAATACTGAAACAGAATGGGCGACGCGGCCTCAATATTTGGGCAGCATGTGATGTTGAAGGTGCTGCTGGTGAAGCTGCTGCATCACGTGATTGGGGTACATGGGGTACTGAAAAATAAAGGAGAACTTGAATTTTCGAACTGCAACAAACCACCGAAATCGATCGCCCCTTTGATTGGCGATTGAAAGTTTCACTACCTGGCCGTGCATTCCTGCCGATTGCTGCATCAGGTGATAGACAGGGTCCATGTGATGGGGTGGAAGAAGGTTACTGGGGTAACCAGCTGCGGCGGAATTTGCAGCTGCAGCCTGAAAAACGGAAATGTTAAGAGGCTTAATCGACGAAATTAGACGCCGCGACGAACCTGGAGCCAGGGGCTGCTTAAATGGGCCGCTGTTTGATGCGGTGAGGTAGTCGAGACGTTTTGATGGTGAGGATGGTAGACGCCAGCTAGTGGATGAGCGTGCTGAGAAGTTGCGTGACGATGTGCTGTAAGCAAAAGTCAAACCTCGTTAACTTTTATCAGATTTGCTGGAATCGACAGAAGACGGGGAAAACTTTTCAACCGGGCCCTACCGGTGGCGGCTAGTCGACTGTACTGTTCATTCGCGACTTGATTTTGTTGGGCAGCAGCCGCGGCGTAATGGAGCATGCTGGCGGCCGCATGTGCAGGGCGGTCGGCTTTGTGTTGTTGTTGAAGCGCCCTGAAAAAGAATCGAATAGCTGAGATCGAAACCAACAATCGAAGAAAACGATTCTACAACGACCGACATCATCAAACGACTTGAAAAAACAGGTTGAATTTTTATTTCACCTCAGCGTGGCAGAAGCACTCAAGTCCTGATGCATGCCCGGCACAGTACCGGCGGCCGCAGCAGAAAGCAGCCCGTTTTGATGGTGGGGCGTGTACGAAGCGCGACCCTCGCGGGGGGCTGCTGTTGGTGACGGGGGCACGTGATAACCGCTTGGGTAGTCAGTCGAGGACTTTTGCTGAAAAAAGTACAAGATTGAGGCTGCTATTTCATCACAATCAGCTGCACACATGAGCAGTGAAAGTTCAGAGGCTGAGCGACAAACTTGACACCGACGTCAGCAGAAATCATCACCTGATATTGAGCGCCGCCGTGGCTTGACTGTCGTCGGGTGCTCGCCGGAGCCGAACCTGCAGCGGTTTGGGCGAGCTGTGTCGAAGAACCCGGGTTCGATTGACGCGCAAGGTGCTTGCTTCCGCCAGAGTTGGAGTTGCTACTTCCGCTGGTGCTCTGGCTCCGGTGCTTTGTCGTCGGATGTTGCGAGCCTGAAGAAGAGACGAGGATTTATCGGCGCTGTAACCGGAAAAAGGCGGTTAATTCGGACTTAACACGGACCAGCGGTTGAAGACATGCTAGAAGGCGGATTGTTGTGATACTGAGAACGCTGTTGCTGTTGTTGCTGTTGTTGTTGTTGTTGTTGTTGTTGTTGTTGTTGTTGTTGTTGCTGCTGTTGCTGCTGCTGTTGTTGTTGTAGGCTGTGCGCTTGCTGGGGATGATGGACAGAATGATTGGAGGATTTTGATCCTTGAAAATTATTTGATTGAGCTGGAAAAAAGTCAAGTTGAAAAACAACCACGGGATTGCTTCAGCATTATCTAAGTGAAAAATTAACCAATAAAAACATTCAAGCACCTGATGGCGCACTGCTTTTCCTTTGAACGGTTTGATTCGGTCCAGTAGGCCCACGGCCAGCTACATCTTCAAGCGGGGGCTGCGACAACGACTGGGGGGTCAGGCCAAAATTAGCCATAGTTGGGCTTTGTGAAATAACATTAACTGATGCGTTGGTCGACGTGCTTCCACCAGCTAAAATAAATATTTTTTAAATGAAGGACAAAAATCTTATCTTTAGAAAGGTAGGACATGATTTTTCGGGCCTTGCTTATATGAGAACTAACACTACATTTATGTGTAACAATAGATTTGACTACGAAAAGAACGAAAGTCGAAACAACTTCAACAAACCTCTGCCGTGATAGACCGACTTTTCACGAGACGACGAATTCGCCGATAAATTCTGATTGGATCCAGACGACGACGAGTTGAAGGCGTAAGACTGTTGCTGCTGCTGCTGCTGCTGCTGCATGGTGGCTGCGGTGCCTGCCGAACCTGGACTGCGGTAATTTTCCACGCTTCTGTTCGACAATCGACGCTCATAGTTGAGATTGGCCGCTTGCTGAGTGGCAGGGTTCGGCGTCTTGTTTAGTCTCGGCCCTGGATCAGAAGGAGGGAGGCCAGGTTGGGGTTGAGACGAATAAGAGGCTAGTCTTTGATTGGGTGCATGCTGAGAAGGCGGAGTAGGGGGCATTGCACCAGTCGGCGTTGAATGCTGACGCACAGTCGCCGGAGGGTTGTTCGGTTTTTGCGTGACAGACGACGCGGCAGCAGTTGATTGGTTGCTTTGCTGGTACGCAGGAGATTTGATGTTCGTAACGTTCCCAGTCATCGATTGCGAATGACGTCTAGCAGCCGAAGCGGCGGCAGGACTGGGGGGAATCGAACCCGCCGTGTTAGGTGGGTAAGGAGAGGTCTGCTGTTGCGACCATGGACTGTTTTTTGGGTTTCCCAAAGCGCGCTCTTCAGTCAGTGACTGGGAAGCAGACGATGGGTTTAAAGGTCGATGCACTGAAGTGTAACCATCTTTTGATAAGGAAGGCCCAGACGGGGGATAAGACTTGACACGCTGGATTTCGTCTTTTTCCTGACTAATGTGTGGATGAAGAACAGACGAGCCAGAAGGTTTTTCTTTGTCAAGTTGCCCCAATCTCGGTTGCTCGGGTTGAACAGGTTTGGGGGGACTCGGCTTCTCAACCGACTTCGACATCCCAACACTGTTGTCGCTGGCTGAATAAGGACTTGACGACATGTGGCCAATGTTAGATGAAGTGGCTCTCGCGCTGCTGTAACCGGAAGAGGGCGTCATCGGCGAGGAAAGCTGGTCGGAAGAAAAATGGCGATTTTTATTGCCCGGACCCAATCGATGTTCCGAGTTCGGTTCGGTGTGCTCACCGCCGATGGACGGTGGATCACTGGGTGACGACAAAGAAGTCGACTTGCGAGTTCCGTCGCAGAGGTAGGAAACAGTGGATGTCTTAATAGCACTCGGGGGGGCATTTGGTGTCGCAACTTTTTGCGAGTTTTTCGAAAACAAGCCCGCGGGACTGTCCTCGTCTTTGAAGTTGTAGATGTCGCCGCCGCGTTTTTGGTTTTCATCCGCGCATCTCTCGGTAATTTTTCCTGGCTTTCGCGGAGGTTCGTCACGGGGTGAAAGCGCTTGACGAATGGTGTCGTCAGGGTTGTTGGGCTTCCTCGCGTCTGTGCTTAAGTGACGCTGTAAAGGAGAAGATAACTGCTTCTGGTACTTCGAGTCATTATGAGATTTTTCGCTCGTCACCGAATTGGGACCCAGATTTGATTGCTTTCGGCTAAGGGGGAGATTTCCACCGCTAGATTCGTTCTGCTTGACTTGTTCGTCCAACACTCGAGCCTGAGAAGCGAGATAGTCGAGGGACCACAAATGCGGTTTCGCTTTCGCAGCATCGTCCGGTTTTTCGACCTTTTCCGGCGAATGCGATCGCGACGAGGCACGCGACGAAGACGACGACGTTTCGACGTCGCGCGTCGGCGACTTATTGGATTGAGATTTGTCCAGCTTTTCAAATTCATCTGACGATCTTTTGGCGCTTGGCGACAATTTGATGATCTCAGTCATTTCCTCTTGTGTGACGTCATTCTTGGCAACGTCACTGTCCTCAGTTTCGGAATTGTTTGCGCTTTCGTCGGATTCGGAACTACTATCGGAAGACTGCTGAGCACCAGAAACGGACAACAACTGACCACGGCCTCTCCCTTTTGGAGGTCTTCCGCGCCCCCTTCCACGGCCTCTTTTCGAGACCGGAACTGGAGAGCGTGATGCCGCAACATTATCGCTACTTTCTGAATCGCTGTGGTTTGAGGTTTGACTGCTTTTGCGTTTGTTGCTGACAAGAGGAGGCCTTCCTCGTTTTGGTTTAGTTCCCCTGCCTCTGCCCCTTCCCCTGCCACGTGCAGTTGGGATTTGAATTTTACTTTCTTTTGTTTTATTATCTTCTTCGTTAGGGTCACTCTCATCCATTGAGCTTTCATTAGAGCTTTCCTGCTTTGTTTTAAGCTCCGAGGGATTGGAGGAAAGTCTTCCTCTTCCTCTGCCTCTACCACGCCCTCTTCCGGGTGGTCTACCTCTTCCGAGCGACTCTAACCTACTAAGACGTAGTTTTCTCTTGGACACACCAGGAGGAGTGAACTCGTCAGAGGATTCTTCTTCACTTGGTTCTTCGTTTGATTCAAGATCAATATCAAGACGAGCGTCTTCAACCAGTGATTCTGCAGCAGGAGCAGGAGGAGGAGATCGAACAGTTGGAGAAACTTCTGAAAAAAAGTTAGATTTAAGTTCAAATGAATTTAGGCGGTGAACCTTTTAATTCTACCTTTCGAAGTCGTCTTTTTCGGCCTTCCCGGCTTTCGACGAACGGATTGAGATGCAGACTTTTTCTTCCGGATCAATGCGGATCGCAGCGACTTTTGAAAGAGCTTTTCGAGAACGTCAGCCAGGTCGGTGTATTCTGCATAAAGGTCGTGACGTGCGTAAAAGACAAAAATAAGTTGCTAACAAAACGTGACGTAAAGACAAAACTCGTTAGTAAAGCTTTGACAAAATGATCACTTAAAGCCAAAAACTGGGAACAAAACGACAAACCGCTGTCGGGACCGTTGTAGAGTCGACAGTTGTCAAACATTAGAATAATGTCGGATTGAAATTCAGCGACCGCTTTGTACTGACGCTCGATCAACTTCAACTCAATCGACGAGAGATCCATCGGATTCTAAACGGAATAAGGAATGTTTCCGAAGCAAGAATCCAATCGAAACGCTTCTGTGTGAGACCTACCTTGACTATTTCGTAATAGCCGGGGGCGTACCAATCTTCGACCGGTTTTTGAAAGGGCCACGCTTCGGTGTGATTGTCCAAGAGCTCCCAAATCTACGAAAAAACAATTGTTTTCGTTTCTCAACTAAAAAAAGTCGGTGACTTGGCTGGGGCAATGACTTAAAAATTTAGAAATATTTTCAATCAAATACGAAAACCAGGCTACGGGGAAGTTGATAGGAAGGATAGAAAAATTTTACTTTTTTCATAGCTTCGTATTCGTGATCCTCAGCAGCTTTAAGATAAAGTTCAGCAATAGGATCTTGGCTTTTCCTTTCCTCCTTGGATGCGTTTCTAACAGGTTCCGTACTCTTTTTTCGTTCCTTTGAGGTTTGATCTAGCAAGCTGAAAAATTAAAACAAAGTTTTGATTTAAAAAAGAAAATTGTACGCAAAACTTTCTCGGTTGTACTGATCAACTTCATTACAAGCTGTATTATCAATAATAAAACATAATTGGTGATGCTGTCCATTCTATTCAGGATTACTAAAGAAACGATGTTCAAAATACATTGCTTAGGGTTTGGCCGCTAAAAATCAATCGATTTTACTTTTAAATCAAACTTTCCAGCTAAACTCAAAGAATAAAAATCAAACGAAACAAAAGAAAATCATCAACAAACTTCGAAACAAGAACAATCAATGCAACCACGACCGACCTGCTTTCGTTCTCCTTTTTCAGCTTCGACGGCGGCCTGCCCCGGCGTTTCGGGGCAACAACAGTTGAAACTTCGTCGGGCGTCGCGGGCGTGGGCTGGGCGTCGATCGGCTTCGGGGATTTGGAGCGGTATTGGTCAGCTGGGGGGAATTTCAGTCTCGACAGCAAGAGGTCGTCGTCGGCGATCAAGCTGTCGTCCGAGCTCGATTCCGACTCGGCAGGAAGTCCCTCGACCAACCGCTTCCGCTTTCGTTCTTCGCGCTCTGCCACGCGTTATAAGGTTATTCGTTCGTGTGTCTCATTGAATTTGAACTAAAGTTTACCGAATAAAATCGAAAAAGCGCCACCGAACCCCCTTAAAGACAGCTGCTACGTTGATGACAGCGTTGAAAACAAAAACTAGTCGAGTAACACAGAGGCGCTTAAACTTTTACCTGTCGCGGGCTAAATTTTTGTCAGCAAGTCTATTGCGGGTCGCAATCGTTGCAGTAATCAAAGTAATGTCCTTTTTTACTTTCAATTTAATTTTTATTTAATTATTTATAATGAACCCCCATGATATCCGGTATTGGAATCACAAATTTAGTTGAAGACCAAAAAAAAAGTCTTCACTTTGATTCTACGAGTTTTTTCCAAAAGCAAAAAACATGTAAAGGGCCAAAAGTACTTTTGTTCCACGTTTTCTGCGTGCCATTTATAAGATCCGAAGCACTACAATAATTCAAGTTGATGAAACATCTCATTAAAAATTCCTTTGCTGCATGCGGGTTGGGCAGCCCAAAAATAAGGCTTAAAAAAATAAATACAACATAACAATGGCATGAAGGTTATTGTTTTAAGATGCTGGTAAATTTCCGTGACGAGTACCCCGGAAGAATGATTGATTGTTGTACGCAAAACAGTTTTTTTTATAGAGCATGATTTTGAAAAGATTTCAGTCAAAAGGGTTGAAACGGACATCACGTGACTAAAAGCGAAAATTACCTTTTTTCCATCGAGCGTAGGTTTCCTTTTTCTTTCTTTTCAACTCAACTTCAAGCATTCTCTCGAAATCGGTCTTCATTCTTTCATCGCGTTCTTTCATTTGCAATTCTTCGCGGACTTTTTGCTCTTTCTTTAATGCTTCCACATATTTGAGATTAGTCTACGCACGACCCAATGATTCAATAAAAATATTTATCTAAAAAAATGGTAGCTCTGGCTTACACTTCCATCTTCCTCTTCGTACAGCTTTTTGGCCAAAAGACGACAAGAAGATCTTCTTGGAAGTTGCTCCATTTGCTCCTTTTGCAGCTTTTGCTGTTCCTGAAAGTGACAAGAATAAACGATAAATGGTAAAGAATTGAATAATCCTAAGATGGGTGGAAAATGAAAAAAAATTCCACAACAGTTGAATTTAAAGGGCAGTGCGGAATCTTTTCACGGTCCGTTGAAGACCGGCAACTTCAATGTCGCCACCACAAGAGGTCTCACTCACCATGTCTTCGACTATTTTCGGCAGGTTCGGTAGGAAATTGTCCTTTATCAGTCGGTGAAGTGACGGCTCCCCCGAATACTCTCCCCCGTTTAGACTCTCGGCGAGGTCCTGCCAGTCCTCTACAGTGTAACACACCACCTCCCATCTGCTGCGACCAGGACTCGAACAACGAAATCCTGCAAAGTCCCTCCTTACTTTTTGCACTATTGATAAATCTAACGAGTTTCTTATGATTTTTCAAGTATTTCAACATAATATAAATGTGGCTACGTTAATATTGGAACTTTGTCTTAGCGAAATAACGATTTAAGGGAAGGTCGCGAAGTGTGCAGATTAATCTTGAACGATTTCAAAAGAAAAAATGGATGAAAATAGAAGAGGCATGAATGTATTACATAGTGCAATGTAGTACTCAAAAAGATCTTGTTTTTAAAGTATTGACATAAAAAATCTGACAATGCATCATTAGCTAACAAATTCTAAACACCTAAATAATTCAAATATTACATTTGTAAAAATTATGCAAATAAGAACACGTAAAGTTGAATAACAAAAAAAAACAGTTTGCAAAATGTATAAGTTTCCAAATCGAAAAAAAATTCAAGTTGAAATGATCCGCTTTTTGTTCGTAAAGCAAATGTCAGTTAAATACATTAGTTATACACGACAAATTAAAAATTATAATTCATCCCAAAATACAGTAGTTCCTTCGCAAATAGACTGCGCAACGCACTTTTTAATTTTACAAGGAAATAGCGCTTACAGATAGAAACAAACTAATCAGTGAATCACAGCAACAACTCACCTAAGCTCGTTGAGTTTGCCCTTTCGTGTTTTCGCTTTTTCTTCGATTTCTTTTTATTTTTCTTCTCCTTAAATCCGCAGCTTTGCTTGAAAAGATGAGACGGATCACATATTGTAGTGACGTCATTGCTTTCACCGCTAACAAGCTGAAAAAAGGACGAAAATCTTTGTTAGGGTTCATCGAACGAGTAGAGTTGCAACACTCGGTCGCGCACAAGAAGAAACAGCAAAGTGTTCAAATAGCGAGAAGGATCTAGATTTGAATCAAATGAATCTTGCGATAGCTGAAGAAAATCTTTCTCTTGCCAAGCGAAGGCGCGTGATCGTTTGCGATGTGATCAGCAGATCGGACAACCTACTTTACAGTCATATTTTACGTTTTTAACTTTTTGTATTTTATTATTAACATAAAGTATTTAGATAATATTTGTAAGAAACTGAGCCATTTGAAGCGAGAAGCACCAGACTCTAGTTAGAGCTCGTCAGTGATGCACATCTCACTAGGATTCAAACCGACTAGATTTTTTTCTCTTTGGTTGATAAAAATTCGGGTTAGAGAAGAGGATAGACGTTTGAGACTACAAGCAGGATTGCATTGTACTGTGACCGCATGGGAAATTAAATCGGATGCTACTGCATCGTGCTCACCGCTATGTTAAGTCAGTGGAAATGACTGCGTTGCATTGACCACTGTAAAATCAATATGGCGGTAGCTCTTTTTAGGGTTTGCAACTTCTGGAATTTTTTCACTCCTTTTAAATTTCTCCGTAATTTACGTTAATAAAAGCTATAATAACACTGACTTCAGTAATTTAAGAAAAAGAGGTTTTAAACACGAAAGAAAACCTTTTTGTCATGGCAGAATAAATTAAGATTTAAAATTGTTCTTTGAGTTTGGTTTTAAGTTTTAAGCAGAAATTTGACAACAGGTCGAGAACAAGGATATGAACCTTGGTGGGAAAGTTTGCGTGTCTCAGTGACCTGTAAAGATGTGTTGGCCGGAGATATATTTCTCCTGTTAGGAAAATCCATGCCAAAGAGGTTTGCAGATAGAGACCAGACAAAATGTAGCTCACAACATGGCGGCTTCAAACCTGGGCAGACTGTGCTCAAAAGCTGTGGCAAGCAAGCAGTGTAGAAGAATATCTCTTATATAAAAACCTCCTCGCAGTAGGGTTGCACTGCAAAATCATGATATGTCGCCTAAAACGCTTTTTCATGCTGCCTCGGGCTTCGCGCAGATTAAAAAGATCCGCGTTCAGGTATTTGGCATAGGTATCTGTTCAAAAAGTAATTTCCTAAATGAGTCAGCCTCGTTGAGGTTAGGACCCTGCTGGTTGATTTTCAACCGATACAAATTGACTCATTTCTGCTTCCTGTCTCATCTCTATTGGGTGAAGCACTTGCTCTATCCGGTGAGAAAAGACTCGTCTCTTGCTTCTCGGTACAGTCAATTTTTTAGTTTACTCACAAACTGGCTGATCAGATGGCTGCTTCTCGGGAGCGACATACACCCAAACTTTGGACCACAAACACACAAATGTGTCTGCGACATTTGTCTCAAACCTATCACTAAACATCAAACAGATATTTTATGTAACTACACAGAGCACTAGGTGTATTTGAAATGCTTCAAAATTACAACAAAGGACTACAACAACTCATGGTACTGCACACTTTACAGCACTTTTAAACACATAACACAAATGAACAAAACATCACCAAAGAACTTTTTCAAAATCCTACGACTTAATGTAAATGGCATCCGCAACAAAGGTTGTCAAGAAAGTTTTTCCGGTTTTTGACCTTTAAATTCAGATGCACATATCTCAGCTCAAACAAAAATTTTTAATCAAAATAAGCACCAATCTCTCTCAGGTGGTTAGAAATCGTCGTATATATTACTTCTAATTCAGAGGCAAGCTCTCGAATAGTTGTACATGTATTGGCTTTGACTAAGGCTCTTAATTGATCGTTGTCAACATCTGATGGCCGACCACTACGTTCATCATCTTCAAGACTCATCATCGGCACGAAATTTCTTAAACCACCACTGTGCTGTGCGTTCAGTAGTGCTTCCTATGCCAAACGCTTAGTTTATGTCGCGAGCTGTTTCTGCAGCTTTACGGCCTAATTTAAAGTAAAAAAGAAAAATGGCACGAATTTGTTTTTTTTCCATTTTTGGTTCAACGTTCTGAAAAAAACATAATTTCTTTAAAACGATTAAAATCATAACCATTAGATAGTGCAAAAAACGTTCTTTAAAATGATACATATACGTAGTACAAAAATACAACAAAAACTTGTTTAAAATACATAGTTTGAAATCAAAATTTGAAATACCGCAAAAACTTTTTTGACAACCTAATAGATGAAACAATTACTTATTGAAAATATACAAGCAGATGTTATAACAATACAAGAGACAAAACTCAATCAATCCCACAAAACACCAAATATTCCTCACTTCACACCTATCCAAACAGATCGCACTCACAAACAAGGAGGAGGCGTCCTAACTTACATTAAAAACAAAATCAGTTTTTCACAACTTAATACATCAAACATCTTTCCCGTTGAACTACATACAGGGTGTCCCACAAAAAAGTTTATTTTTAAAATTTTTGTAACGCAAAAACTTGTAAAGATAAAGCAATGAAAGTTTCACCGTGCATAAATAATGTGTTGGAGATTTGTTTGCCATCAAAATCGTCGTTATCCATTTTACTTAGCTGATGTTACTGGAGCATAAAAATAGTCATATATTTTGATGATGCTGCTTAAATAACATGCTCAATGTGATCGCCATGGCGCAGAAGGCATTCCCTTACTCTCACAGCAAAATTCTGAATTACTGCTTTGCATGTGTCAGCGGAAATGGCTCTCATGAACGTAGTTATTTCTTGTTTAAGTTCGGAAATAGAGGTAGGCTTATTTTTATAGACATTATCTTTTGCGTAGCCCCACAGAAAAAAGTCCAGTGGGCTAAGGTCAGGAGAGTGTGGAGCCCAGATGTGGGAAGCTTTCAAGGAAATCAGCCTGTCTTCAAATTTTTCAGACAATAATTTTCGTGTTTCCACTGCAGTGTGAGGTGCTGCCCCATCTTGCTGAAACCATAATTTTTTCAAGTCAAAGCGACGACCACGAAGACAAGCAGTAAACTTTTTGATGACGTGGCGATAGTTTTCTTGATTAACCGTCACCGCATTCTCAGCATTGTCTTCAAACCAGTAAGGCCCGATGATTCCGTCAGAGCTAAGCGCACACCAAGCTGTGCACTTCCTGCTGTGGAGTGATTTGGTGGTAACAACGTTTGGAGGTTCAGTGCCCAAATAGAACTTTACTATTTTTGATCGCTGCTCAATTGTGAAAGGCATGATTAAGATAAAGGCTTCAAAATTTCAGGTATAAAACTCCTATTACCATAGAATAAAACCTGAAAAAATAAAAGAGTCAAATGCTCTAAAACAAAAGTAGTTAAAAATTAAAAAATAAACTTTTTTGTGGGACACCCTGTATCATCAAAATTCACCTTTCTACATCGCAGCAATTACATATCGCAAACATGTACATTATACACAAACAATCCACTCAGCTATCACAAACAGAAGACTCAATTATATTCAGCATGCTTGAAACCATAACAAATCTTCCTAACACAATGTTAATGCTCACTCACCGTTATGGTACTTGCCAACCAATGACCTTGAGGAGAACTGATCGAAAACATCCTGCTTAACTTCCATCACATCACACGAAACACAAACACTCCAACACGTCCACCACCCAATCAAACATAACAACCTACTTTACCAGACATCATCACTGCTTCAACAGACTTGCATGACTGCATTAGCTGGCAGACCATCCACTCCCTCACATCCAGTCACTTACCTTTACTCAGTATACATCGCAAGACTAAAACAATAGCAAACTACCAAAAGGCCGATTGGACATCATTTAAAAACATGTTGAGAATCTCATCTCCTACAGAGCACACAGCACAAATGTTTACGAGGCAAACAAACATTTTATCAAGGCAATTTTGGATGCTGACAGATTATTCATCCCTAAAGGAAATCACAACAGCACAAATCACACTCACCCACGCATATCCACAAGCTTATCCATCACCATAACCATATTTGCAAACAAAACAGATCAGGCCCACAAATCATTACTCTCAACAATCAAATAAACAAACAAATACATGAACACAAACAAACACCTGTAAACAACATCTTGACAAAACTGATCACAAACACAATCCACACTCCCTGTGGGGCACCATAGCAAAATTATCCAACAAAAAACCACCTACACAACAGAACAGAAGCATTTGCTTCAGGACTAAAACAGCCATCACTGACATAGATAAAGCAAAAGCTTTTAATAAACAATTCATAAACGTCTCTCCATATAGCAGAAACAAAATCAACAGGCACATAGACCATACAATCAAGACCCTTCCCGCCAAGGAAATATGACTTACCACTAAACAAGTGCAATTAGCCGTCTCAAACAGTACAAACCACAACTTCACTGGACCTGATGGCATAAACATCAGACACCTTAAACACCTACGGCCATTTGCCATCAGATACCTCACAAACATGTACAACATTGCCCTCAACACTAACTCAGTACCCTATCTTTGGAAACATGCCACAATCCTCTCCGTTCCAAAACCAAACAAAGACCACAACAATGGCATAAACTACCAACGTATATCACTTCTATCACCCATTGCCAAAACACTAGAGAAAACACTATTACCATACATAACAGAAAACATTCCAATCATTTCTCATCAATATGGATTTAAACATAAACACTCAACACACACTGCTTTGCACAACATCTGCAACCAAATCATAAAAAGTTTCAACAATCCAAGGCCTCCAAAACGCACTGTAACTGTAGTTTTAGACATGAGCAAGGTGTTTGATACAGTGAACGTACACAAACTTATACACAAATTCACACTAACAAACATTCCTAATATCATCATCAAGCTCACAGTAAACTACATAAAAGGACAAGCATGCACTCAATATAATGGCACACTCTCAAAGCTCAAACGAATCAACAATGGAGTACCACAAGGTTGAATTCTGTCTCCAACATTATTCAACAACACCTCTGACATTCCACATCCCACAAAAGACGTACAAATCACAACATATGCTGATGACATAATAATCACTTCATCTCACACCAAACGCCATAAGGCCCAACAACTCATTCAGCCATATCTTCACAAAATATATGAATGGGCCACCACTAATAATCTTCATATAAACACAGATAAAAATACCACTAAACTTTTTACATTAGACTCAGGTAAATATGGCACAATTAAACAACGAAACATTACCAACAACAAAACACCTAAAAATTCTTGGAATCACTCTTGATCAAAACTGAAATTTTGACAACATATAAAAACGTCACCATCACTAAAGCAAAATAAAAGCTTAAAATTCTGAAAGTACTCACCTATATCAAATAGGGTAAACAAAAGGAATTAATAGTCTCCACATTCAAAGCCATTACTTGTCCCATTTTGGAATATGCAAACACTATTTAGAGCCCTATCATATCAAACACCAACATCAAATCATTCAAAATACAGCTTTGCAAATTGCTACTGGCTGCACTCAAGACACAATCACTCAACACCTACATGACAAAATCAAGGTCCTTCCAATGAACACTCATCTCAAACTTCATGCTACTCAACTTAAACAACTGATTCAAACACAAACACACCCTTTACATGGTCTTAATGTATACTCAGATCCGCCCAGAAACATAAAAGCCACAATCTTTCATAACAATGAGCACATTAACATGATCGTTTCAGAATCAGACATAACATCTGGAAAATGTAGAGAAAACCTCAAACACATTCACACCACTACCTCACAATACTTCAGTTCTAGAAAAAACAACAAAGTTACTAACACCACACCCTATGACATTCATTTATCAAAACAAACATTACCATATCATATGCGTACAAAACTGGTACAGCTCAGAGCCAACAAATCACCACTCTTGCAAAGTTACCTGCATATAGTGAATCCCGAAACTCACATGCCATAATACCCACTATGCTTGTCACACACACACATGACACTAATCACCTCTTTAACGGTAGCCAAGTATCAACGCAACACAACACCACTTATTCTGTGGAAAAACCCACAAGAAGCAGCAGAGGTCATCCAAGAGTGGAAATCTAGATTGGCTTCTTTGAGAAATTAAGAGATGGCTATTACAAGATATCCTTGGAGAAGGGGCGACAACAACAAAAAACAGTGACTCTTGAAAAGGTCGGAGCTGGGACGTCTCAAATTGAATGCTTGACTTAGTGTATTCACGATAAATGACTCAGAAAAAGCGCAATCTTAGATTAACCCATATTAACCCAAGGGTAGAACTAAAAAACTAAAAACTAAAAACTTTGATAGGCTGTACAATTCTATGGCACAACTTAAAACAGTGTTTGTAAAGATATTTTACAACTTTTATATATCTCAAAGCTATTCATAATCTAAAATAATAAAAAAACAGTTATTTTTAGTTAGAAAATGCATTTGAAATAATGACTACAAATGACTACAAATGTAGTCATTGGGATAATTCGGGTTAATTTGCCCAAGACAAAAACGGAACAAAATAAGTTAAAGCTGACCGTTGACTGAGCACTTTGATTTCAATTCCGAAAAACCTTTTAATCTTGCGTTTTGTTTGCATTCGTTTGCAGGCAACCGGTGAAGCAAAAGCGACTTGTTTTATTCGACATCAATTTTTTGGGCTTTTGAACACGATTCTACCTTAGATCAAACCGTAAGGCAAAAAGTACGATCAACGACGTTTGACTTGCTCGCTTTAATTTCGTATGTTTTTTTTTTTTTAATTTCGGCAAAGACCTAGATTTAAATTAAATTGAAAAGGATGAATGGCATGGTAAAGAGATTGAACGAGAGTTCTTCCTCGTATGGCGGTATTGACCTGCTTGCTGGTTTCTGTTTTAAGCGAATTCAACATTGCAGGTAAGCAGCGTGATCTCATTAAAGGATGTGTCGTGAAGTGCCTTTCCTAAAAGCGCAAAAATTACTCAGGTAAACTGAGCATCAAACTCGCATCCTTTTGCTCGCAGGTTAGAGTGTTATCATACTGAGCTATCCCGCCAAAGACGACACGAGCCAATGCTAATGCTGCAGTAAACACAATACTTGAACAAATGAGATTTGAAAGAACGGTATCGTGATTATGTCAAAAATGCATTAATTAAGACATTTAATAAATAGATGAGAAAAAAGACTTTTTTGCAAGTTGTATTTTAATCAATAAAATCAAATAATCGATGAACACATAAGAAGTAACCAAAAGCATCTTGTTCGTCAGCAAACAAACCGGCAACAGTTAAAAGTTGCTCTCTGGCTTCAGCTATTCGATACTAATATCAGACTTTGAATGTGTCAGTAGAGGCTGCTGTACATGACACTTCTGCTTTGCCACATTCGTCACAATCGTTTGTCAATGAAACTCGTCAAGAAAAACATCCATCGTTACTAGTCGTTACTTCACTTTGACAGGTTCATGAAAATGGTTTTATCGATATCACTTGCATGTAAGCGCGTATAGCAGGTCGCGATTGCTGATAGTTCAGGCGGCTGTGGTTTCATTGCAAAAGTTTAAAAAAAAGCGCCAAGTACGCGCCTGGAAGAGATCACAAATACAAGCAATCAACGCACACAGAGATCACAAATACAAGCAATCAACGGCCTTACCTTTAGAAAAGCTTGATTGATTGTTCCCGAGTGGAGCTTGGGCTGCTTTGATTCCTTCTTCTTTATCTTTCCAACGTGCTTCTTCTTTTTCGGCTTCTTTGCAACAGGAGGCGGAGTGTCTTTGTATAATCTGAACATCAACAAGTGAGCAGGCTTTGCAAACACTTGCTGTCAAAGACTGAAGGCTACTGGTGGAATAAATCCAAAAAATTCCTCAGCAGAGCGATTTAGTGCGTTTGAGAAATTGAGAAAATTTTACTTTTTTTAATAGTTATTTATGTTTCTTCACCTAAAACAATCAGCTTGAAATATGACAGTTTTATAGCAGTGATTTTAAACTTTTTTTGATTAAATCATCCTTAAGATGATTTGATGGAACTCAGAGACACAAAAAACTACAAATAAACAAATGCTGTCACAATCTCCATGATATGAAAAGGATATTAACCAACGGACAAGAAAATGATCAAATGGGCCCGACCAAACAAATTGGGCTAGGAGACATGGAACTGAAATTTCGTCGATCCCAGCGGATCGGACTCGTTATAGGCAGTGATGTAAAAAAATTATGACTTGCATTTAAAAATAAACTGAACATAAGCAAATAATTGAATGGTGCTCCACAAAAGACAAAGCAAATTGATTATTTCGTTTGGTCGAACGTGAGCTTTACAAAAAAAATGCAATTTTGATGAAAAAAAGACTGAATAATTAAAGGATTAAAGTAAAACTCGATTTTAAATTCAAGCTGCATTAATCCAAAACCAAAGTCAAAAAATTAAAACTAGATAGCAAGACAAAGAATGGTTTATAAAATGTTAAAATTAAAATGTTGTTCAAGGTTTATCCTTCGATATTACAGATAAAAAATTTTTTGACATTAAAAACTATTAATTCCTTTACTATTACAGTTACTAGACGGCACGTAAAAACGCCATAAAACAGGTGCACGATTCTCCAAGAAATCACGCCCGTAAGTTTCTGCTACATTAACGAATTATTGGACTCAACGCTCGAATTTGCTTTTCATCGAAAGAATAATAAATAAAACTTGAATACAAGTAACAACAAAAAGCACATTTGTACTTTCAACTAAGTTTAAGCACGCTACCAGCGACAATGAAGTTAGGAAATTTGGATTGCGCCGAAACTCACCTGACACCGAAAAAATACCAATATTTAGAACCGTTCCGATCAATGCCAAGTGGCTCCAAACGCAAGTCCGACGGATTCAAACCGCTCAGCTTGGTGTCGATATCCTGAGGAGAAAAAGTTTAAATCGTGCATTGAGAAGCGTCAAAGGTCTGAGTGTGAAACTTACATTGGCGTCGAGACGATATTCGGTCAAACGATGAATTATTTGCACTTTAAGTTGGGTCGGGAGTGAATGGAAGTCAGCGTTAATGGAGGAGAGCGGGTTCACTCTTCCTTCCTCTTCCTCCCACCGTGTCTTCATGATGTGAATCAATGACTCATGATAGGTCGCCATACTAAAAAGAGAAAACTCAACAACTCTGGCGCGATTTCAACCGAAAAAAAGCTTTTACTGCGAGCAATGAGACAGATACTATTAAAAACTTTTTTAAAAAAAGGAACAGTTTGCTTTTGAAAGCAAATTTTTAAGCAATTTGAAAAAAGAATTTTTCTTTTATGAATTTTAAATATCAGTACAAAAATATATAAGATTTATTATTAATAAAAAAGTATCATCAGCAACGTTTGTTTGTTTCAACAATGAGTTTATTGCAACATGGAAAATAAGCAATGCATGTATTAAAAAATCTTGCTTTGTTTCAGAGGTCATGAAAAAAACACCTAATAAAAATTGTAACATAATTGCAGAAATTATGATGTAACGTTGTCGTGAACAATGAATATAAGCGTGCTACATACGCCCACCAAAGCAAATCTTACAAAAGTCGCCTTACACACAAAACATCAATTTCGTGGCAGATTGTTATATTTAATTGATGACTATTAATTGAGTTGTAAGATGCTGTTGGTAATAATTCAAGTATATTTTTGGAATCTAAATCGCCTGTAAGTGCAACACAAGGTGGCGCCTGGAACGCTTTGATTGCGCATCAAAATGTGCACCTTGGTCACAGATCATTGTTGAAAATTCTTGGATTCCTCTGGACTAAAACTTTAAAATAGAAAAAGATGATGAAAGCAAATTAGTTTTAACGACAAAAAAACGGCCATTTTGGCTATTCTTTTAAAAAATATAGAACACTTAATGCAAAAATTTAAAAAACAAATGTTTTCAAATTAAAAACACGCATATCAAAAAACTCGTATATTTATATACATAATTTTGCATGTAACAGTCTGAAGCTGCTTTTAACATTTTGTATTAAAGGGTTTTAATTTAAGATATTCATGTAGAATAAGTAAAAGAGCTGTGTTGGTTTCAATCTAATTTTAGGTTTAGGTGAAATGAACTGAGCTCATTTACAAAAAAAAAGAGAAAATCATATTTTTGTTGGGTTTGAACATCACACTATTTATTTTGAATTCATTAATCCTTGCTTTTAAATTTATGCAATGTTTTATAGCTGCTTTTCTTTTGGCTGTTGCCTTTGAGGTATTTCAAGCTGACCATTTTTTCATTTATTTCAGTTTATTAAACTTCTTGGTCAATCCAATCATCCAATCATCATAATATTCGTCTCAATGCATCCATAAACTGTTTTTTTGCTTTTCTTCTTTTTTAGCATCATTCTATAACGTTTGTGTTCTCTTTTCAATACATACCAAAAAGCATTTCTTCAGTTTTATCTATCTGATCCTAGTCATAATCTTCCTTAGTCTAGATCTGCGTTTCTCAAACCATTTTTTCTGCAACCCAAAATCGTTAAAAAACAATGATCTACAAATATGACTGTGACCCAAATAAATTTGAGTGAGCGCATATTGAAACAAAACGAAATTGTTATGTAAGCCAACAATGGTCAATCATCCAATGTTTAGCTGTATATGTGTGGGCAAAAATTTGTTCAGAAGCAAACTTATTTCGATTTCTTGATTTTCGTCTTAAAAACATAGTGATCTCCAAAAAAAAAGAGGTCTTCATCTTGAATTTGACTCTGATTTCTTGATTTTTATTTTACAATCATAATGTTCTCTTAAAAAAGGGTCTGCACTTTTGAAATCTTGTGTGCGTAAATCTTTCTCTTTTATGTGTGGTAATTTACAAGCTTTTGCGACCCATCTGCATAGTCTTGGCGACTCACATTTGGGTTGCAACCCATCTGCATAGTCTTGGCGACTCACATTTGGGTTGCAACCCATGATTTGAGAAATGCTGGTCTAGATAGTTAGTCTTCCACATAGTCTTCCAACTTTTTTGTTCTTCAAACATATTACAATAGAAATTTTTCCAACTATAGTCAGTCTTACACCTACAGTATCTTATAGACTTTACCTTTATTGTGGCTTCTATCCTTCATCTCAGAAACATTTTCAAACTGCTCTAACTCACTAGGAATCTCTTACTCAACCCATGCCCAAATTGCTTGTACCCAACCAGTTGATCCTGGGTAATCAAACTCTGTTTTGTTTGTCAGTATTATACTTTGTAACAAGACTTTATTACTTTTCTCTCATTTATTCTTGTAGGTCTCAATATGTTCTCATTTATTCTGGCTAATTTTTTCTGGAAATTTTTTTGCAAGTCCTTTTCTTTAAAAGTTTTTTCCACTTTCTCGTGCTCTTTTCCCATAAAAAAAATAATCATCAACAAACATTATTAAGTTGATGGAAACTCTTTACTGATATCATCAATCATTTTAGCTTGAAACTGTGTTGTTGCTTAATCATAAAACGTATTGAGATTTCAAAAATGATGTCAAATTGAACTGTTTTACTTAACTTACAAAAAATAAAGTTGCAGTTATTGGTTGCTCTATTTATTGTTAAATTTTCTTTTATTTAACTTAATAATTTGATTAATGATCATGCTATAATTGCCAGTTTGCAAAAATCATCAGTATTCCAGTAAAATAATCATTCATCTTTTTCTTGTTTCTGACTGCAAAGAAAAACACAGGCTGCAGTTTTGCAAAACATAATTAAAATATAACCTACATCAGTGGTTTTCAACCTTTTTCATACCGTGACCCAATTTCCAACCCAAGATAAGTTAACAACCCCAACCAATTTTTCAATTTTCAGGGCAAAAAATCTGGTGATCTCTAAAAAAAAGTCTTCACATGGAATGTGTCTCCAAAGTGATCTTCAAAACAAAGTCTTTACTTTAAATCAAAAATTCTGTTTATCAAATACTCTGACAACCTCCATTTTGTGTAGTTACCAAAAAAAAAATCAACATTGTTTATTGAAACAAAAATACTAATTACTTACTGTTTGACTCATTTCATTGATTTCATATGCATTAACAATTTTTGTAGTGATTACTATTCCTACCATTGACATGAAAAGACTAGGCTTGATTTCTGGAGTAGCCAAATTCAAACACAGTATAGCCAATGGCTCACCACTGCTGCAACAGTATTAATCAAGTACTGTTTTGCCCAGTACAATTTTGCAAAGATGGACATGGAAAATTTAATTACATTTTGTGCACAAGTAAATGAAAGGCTTGGTTTAAGTTATAGTAAGAGAAATAGCACAGCTTTTCTTCACCATTTTTCATTAAAGACAATGTTATAAGCTATTTCTTGCACTTTGTACACAACAGCAAATTGACTATTGCTTAATCACTTTTCACTTTAAATAAGAGTATACCAAAATGTTTTTCATTGTATGATCTTCTTAATTTTTCATCAAGGATGCCTTAACTTTAGTTTTTCAACTTCTTGATAGGAACTAAATAATGAAATATATCTATACCAGTCTAAACTTGACCTTTTTTCACCTTAATCATGTTTAGTAAAAATAAAAATACCTAAAAAAATGAAATTGATTGATTTCTAAATTTTTAGCAGCATTAGCTATATATTGTTTATAAATACTTGTGTGTAAAATTGGTAATTGCTAATAAATGAGAATAAAAATCACAGCAAGTAAAAACTGGAATACTGCCAATTTTTAAAGTTCAAAATATTAGTGTAATGTATAGCAAAGTAATATATAACCTAATGTTCGGATTATCATAACATCCTTGCAGCAACTCTGTGAGAAGACGAGAAGTAAAAGCAGTAGCTTTGTCATCCTCACCATCACTCAATAGTGACTCTTCAAGCTCCTAAAAAAGCAACAAAATCAAAAATTTAACTGAAAAAAAAATGTTATGAAGTCAATTGATATAATCTAGATAAAAAAGCCAATATATTACACAAAAAACTACATTAAATATCAAATAAAACTATTAGATGATAGAAGTTAAAAAAATTATGCTGTAGGTTAACCATAACACTTTTTGTTTAATCAAAAATCAAAATAAATAAAAGCAAAACGTTCCAGCCTGATCTGCATCTGTAATGCAATCATTCTAAAAGAATAATAATTTTTAAAAAATATTACTAACATTGAAAAAAATATATAAATAAAAAAATTTAATCAATATCTATCTACATAAATATTAATGTAATAAAGTGCTAAAGTGAAAGTGAATGATGGTTTTAAGCATTTACAAATATTAAACTGAAATTTAAGGCTTGCTATAGCTTATTAGAAAAAACTTGTAATTTAATATGCTTTTTAAAAATATTATTTACATATCAATTAAAAATTTTCTTTTAACTAGTTCTGAACAAAAAATACAACTTTTAA
Organism: Diplosoma virens; assembly: GCA_963680785.1. Taxonomy (NCBI): domain Eukaryota; kingdom Metazoa; phylum Chordata; class Ascidiacea; order Aplousobranchia; family Didemnidae; genus Diplosoma; species Diplosoma virens. The sequence continues at coordinate 26,854,863 of OY796894.1, forward strand.
CAATGTAACAAATATTTTTGTTATGTTGCCAATTTCTACAGATTTTTTAAATCAATGCTTAATAAAATAATATAACTGCACAGCATCTTCATAAATGAAATTATTGATACTAAATTGGAAACAAATTAAAAAATTAAAACTTCAGAAATTATTAACTACTTGCAGAATTAATTCAATTATGACACCATTTAATAATTTAAGTGCTTTAAACATGCAGCACTTGAAAATGGACATAAAATTGCCATTTAATAAGAAACACTAATTTGAATATAAATAAAAATACATCACATTTCATTGACAGCAAAATATTTTTTCTTAAAATAGCAGTAAAAATTTAATAAAAAATATGAGTTATGTCATGTCACTACTATTATGTTAAGTAATTAACACACTTACATAGCTAAGCAGTTTATGCAAATGTTTAATTTGCACACAAAAAGGAATAGTGATTAATAATAATTACAATGGCAAACCATTCACAACAAAACTAAAAAAATTTTATAAAATCATTGAAAAAATTAGCAAATACACAATAAAATTGTTAAAATACAGCAATGCTATTTTTATAGATATCTTGTTTATACAAACAATTTAGATATCAAATGGCTGAACAAAACCAACAAGTCATATAAAAATACATAATTATGAAAAAATTGTCTGGCCACAATTAGCCTAAACAAAACATAATTTTTACACTTACTTCAATTGTAAAATCAGTCAATGAAAAGCAACTTTTAAACAAAGAGAAAAAATGAGCAATAGCAGGAACTTCCCACCAAGATTTCAGTTCATCAAGGGTGTACATTGTCAGAGCAAATATAAACAAAATATACAACTACTAAATTTAAGTAACATCACAGAATATTTTAATTGCTGTAACTTTTTTAATCTGAAAAAAGGCAATCAGTAAATTTAACATTTTGCTTTTGACTCTGTACTTCGTGCATAATTCTAAACTTTTAATATTATTTCTGTATTATGCAATATTAACTAAATTTTCAAAATAAATTTTGATGCACCTTATTAAGAAAACGTAAATGAATTTTTTGAATTAAACTTTCTGACAAAAAAAATCAATAGATCATTGCTAAAAAAATAACTAAAAAAAGAATCAATTTAAACTGATCAACTTTAAGTCAGTCCATGGATTATGTGAGTTTGAAAGTTGCATAATGGCTATTAATTTTAAGGCAATCATTCTGAATTGTTAAAAAAACTCATTAAAAAGTTGTATTTTTGTTTATTTAATTGATGGTTTGCAGATAAAGGATACTAGTATAGGATAAATGCATGAGTAATGTAATTAAACATTTTTGCAATAAGACTACAAATTAATTATGTAATTATTATAGTCGCTTCATAAACAGAATTCATGAGTTTACATTGGCACTGAGAACTCATCAATTTTTTGTATTTGATTATAAGTATTTTTTTTATAAAATATTTTTAAACATTATCTTACAATAGCATTCTGCATTTTTGCATATATGACAAGTTAATCTTTTACATCAATTTTTGTTTCAAACTGTTAGTTGAAAATAACTTATAATTGTTACACATTAAAATGCCCATCTCAAATTATAAAAATTTTTAGGTCTGATCAAAAATTCTAAACAAATTTAATTACATAATTGGGCAAAAATCTTCAAAATTTTATCATTCTTTCAATGCAGTTTTGGTCTCATAATGCATAACTTCTGAACACATGCATGAATTACATAAAAATTGAATACAATTTAGGTAATTGACAAAACTTAAGAAAAGATCAATAATGTGAGTCTCAGTAGTAGCAAAAAATACAGTCCAATGTAATAGTAATACAAACATATTTATTTTTTATTGGTTGCTTAGATTTTGTTAAATAACTACCTATGCCATTTGTCAAATTATTGCAAATAGAATAATACCACAGTGTGATCTGTTTATTCCTCTATTGACTACAAAATTTTTTGAGAATATACAAGGTGTAAACAATAAATTGGGACTGATTTTAACTATTGTTTTCATTTTCGAGGTGAAAGCTGTAAGTTTTTAATTGTAAAGTTGAAAATTTAATGTTTAAATTCTATAATTAACCAGTAAATAAACCTCGAAAATGGCTAAAGGTGAAGAATTCAATCATAGAAATGTAATTGCTAAATTGTACCACACTGGTAACTTTGCAACAGAGATAATTAAAGCCACTGGATATGCTAAAAATACCATTTATCATATTGTTTTGTGCTTGAAGGCTGGAAAAGAAGTTGAAAGCAAACTCATGATACAAGAAGGGACATTAAACGTAAACCTTATGATTCAAGAAATAACATTAAATGCACTCCTCGCTTTCTTGCAGGACTGAAACGCTCTATCAAGGCCAATCCATCGATGGCTTCAAAATCGAAATCGATGGCTTCATTGGCAAAAAAGCCATAATGTTAGCAAAATGACCATATCCAAAGCAATCACAGTTAATCTAAATATGAATTCTTATGTTAGAAGGCGTCGAAACATTCTAACAGCTCATTTGAAGGAAATTACAAAAGAAAGAAGTGCTTTTCTGCCAAACCATCTGAAGAATTGTGGAGGAGTTGTTCACTTCTTCATTGACAAGAAAAAATTTGTTGTTGGTAAGGTGGCTAATTGGAGAAACTTTAGAGTAATCGCCTTAAATCCATCTGAAGTTCTACCCATCATGCAGAGTAAAAATCCAGCTTCCATCATGGTTTTTGGAGCCATTGCAAGTGATGGTAACATCATACCCCCTCATTTTATTAAAGTTGGTTTAAAAATCAATACAGTGCAGTACATGAAAATTCTTGAGAGGGTTGTGTTAGCTTGGATTATAGAGAACTATGATCCCAAACATGTCCTGTTTGTTCAAGACTCAGCACCTGCACATGAACCCAAAACTGTTCGAGAGTTCCTCAAGAAACAACTGCCCTTGTTTGTACAGAAGAATGTTTTGCCATCTAGCTCGTCAACTCTAAATCTGTGTGACTATTCGCTATGGAGTGAAGTTGAAAAAGATGTCTATTAACAAATCTCACAACACAGTTGAATCATTAAAGTCAGATATTCAGTGAGCATTCCGATCACTTTGCAGGGAGCATTTCATCGATGCCTGTTGCTTTTTCAGAGGGCGTATAAAGCAGGACTTGATTGTGCTATGCTAGTGGAAGGACGTGTGTAATCTCTGTTGACAGAAAAGCAGAAACCTAATCAGCGTTTTTAAAAAAAACAGAGATAAAATTTCCGAGTTTTAAAACTACAATTGATTACCGAATAGTTACAATGGAAGAAAAACTAGATCGTATTTTGAAAGGAATAGAAAATTTAACGACAAGAATAGATAAACTAGATTCTAAATTTGAACTGTTTGAAACCAGACTATTCAATCTAGAAAAAACTTTTGACGATCAAATTTATAAGTTGGATAAAAAGCTTGAAACCAAAGTTGACTGTACAGTTTTAGAAAACTTTAATCTCAGATTACTAAATATTGAGCAGCAACAGATTACCCAACAAACGAAAGACATAATGCAAGAGTCTTATGACAAAAGATTAAATCTGTTGATTCATGGAATAGAAGAATCTGATGCTTGGGAAACGCTTGAACAAACCAAAAAACTAATCCATAATTTTATGAAAGATGGTCTTCTAATCGACGATCCATCAACGATTTCTCTTGCTGACTATCATCGACTACCACAACAACCGATTTCTAGAAACAATCATAAGGTACACCGACCAATTATAATTAAATTAGCTAACTCGACAGATAAAAAACTGATTTTTACCAAACTTAAAAATCTCAAAAAATATAATGAAATAAGAAAGTCCGTCGATAAGAAACCTCACTATGTTACCGAGCATTTGCCCAAACAGTTTCAACAAGAACGTAAAGCTTTGCTCCCTCAATTTAAAGAGGCCAAGCGTATGAAAAAAAAAGTAAGTTGGAGAGCCGAAAATGGTCATTATTGTTTATATGTTAATAATGTTAAAGTAGATTTTGTTAATAGCTCTTCCTCTTCTTTTACTAAATTGTAAATCTAAATACTGGGTCAATCGTTGTATAATTTATCTTGTTTTTAATATAGTTAATTAGTTTGTTGTATTATAATGTAAGTGGTTGTTACTTATTACTCTTTAGAAGAATCGAACCCTGTACAGTTCTTGCTTATTAATTTTCGGCGACAAAAAAAAATCTTTTTCCATTCGTGTCACTTTACTTGTTTCTCTGGTAAATTTAATAATTCTCAGTCTGGTTCTGTTTGTCAACAATTGCTTTGCGTATTCACTGTCGACTACTATTGATTGTTTAGATGATTTGAATTTATTTTTGGCTTCAGGTCGAGCAGATACAGATAATTTTCAGTATTCTGATGCAGATTTTAGAAATAATTTAAATGACAACTATATTAATCAGGTAATTTCGGCAAATTTGAAAAATTGCGTTTATACAGATTTCTTAAACTTTGACAGTAGAGTAGATGTATTCCATTCTTTATTTATGCTTCATTTTAACATTAGATCCCTTCAAAAAAATTTTGAGACTTTTTATGAATCTTTGCAGTTGCTTCCGACTCTTCCACAAATTATTGGAATTTCCGAGACAAAAATTAATGATACTCCTCTTACTAATATTTCTATACCTAATTATATATTTTTACATGCTAATTCTACTACTCGTGCAGGTGGTGTTGGTTTATATATTTTGAGTTCGATATCTTTTAAGTTACTTGGTAAAAATCAACTTAGTAATGTTGGCTGTGAGGATCTCTGGGTTTCTTTAAATTTTCCGGGAGTCCAGCGCACAGTCGTAATAGCTATCATATATCGTCATCCTAGATCTGATTCAAATGCTTTTATTGAAACCCTTAATAATAAACTGGTTGAAATTGACTGCAATAAGAACGATTTTTATTTAATGGGCGATATCAATTTAAACATTAGCGAAAGTGATTGTTCTTCATCTTCTATTAATTACTTATCTATGTTAGAGAGCAACGGTGTTTTTCAATTAATAACTAAACCAACCAGGGTCACCAAAAATTCAGCATCCTTAATTGATCATATTTTTACAAGCGCTTTATCTAATCCTATATTTCCGGGGATAATTCTTAATGATATCAGTGATCATTTTATTACTTACTGTGCAACTTCTCTAAAACGTAATCCTGAATCTGTTAAACACAAAAAATATTTTTGTAGAGACATTAAAAATCTCAATATAGAAAGTTATTTACTAGACCTTGATAAAAATATGAACGAATTCAAAAATTGTCTTAACTGTATAAATGCCAATAATTTTAATTCCATTTTTGATGATTTTATAAAAAGGGTAAGATTAATAATCGACTTTTACGCTCCCTTACGTCAAATCTCTCGCAGACAAAAGCGTCTTCGAGCTAAACCTTGGTTAACAAAAGGTCTTCTTGTTTCCATAAAGTATAAGCAAAAACTTTACCGTTCCCACTTTTTGTCGAATGATGTAGACAAAAAGACATATTATAAGCAATATTTAAATAAATTAAATAAAATTAAAACCAAAGCTAAAAAAACGTTTTACTATAATTTATTTAAAAATAACTGTAAAAATCCCCGTAAAACCTGGTCTACAATTAATTCAGTTCTCCATACTAAAGATGATAATAAGTCTACTCCATATAAACTTAATATTAACAATCGTACCATAATTGACCCTACTGTAATATCAAATTGTTTTAATAACTATTTTAGTGAAGTCGGACGAAGTGTTGTAAGTAATTTGTCGAATTGCTCTGCAACCTGCGTAAAGGATTTTTTGATTAATAGAGTCACATCTACTATATTTCTAGAGCCAGCTTCCGTCAATGAAATCCTTAATATTATTAATGAATTAAACATTAACAAAGCTGCAGGTTATGACAATATCTCATGTTATTTTATTAAACTTTCTTCCACAGTGCTTACCCCTGTACTTTCAACATTGGTTAATTCGGCTATGACTCTAGGTATTTTTCCTGAAAAATTAAAGTTATCCAAGGTAATTCCTTTATTTAAAAAAGGTGATAAACTTGATGTAAGCAACTATCGCCCTATATCTATATTAACATGTTTCACAAAAATTTTTGAAAAAGTCATTTTTAATCGTCTCTTAAATTTTTTTAATAAACATTCTGTTCTGGTTTCGAATCAATATGGCTTTCGAGAAAATTGCTCTACGTCTCACGCAATTCTAGATATAGTAACTTCAACTTATGATAATATTAATAATAACCAATATACAGGAATGGTTACACTTGATATTACTAAAGCCTTTGATACTGTATGCCACAAAAGACTCTTGATAAAACTTGACCATTATGGAATAAGAGGAACAGCCTTTAATCTGATACAATCTTATTTAAATAATAGATTGCAATATGTGCACGTAAATAATAATGAGTCCAATCGAAAAAGAGTTATAATGGGTGTACCTCAAGGATCTGTTTTAGGCCCGCTTCTCTTTCTAATTTATATCAATGACCTTCAAAATTGTTTGAAAAGTATCCCTAGACTCTTTGCTGATGACACTGCCTTGTTAATTAATGCTTCCAATATAACTGAACTTGAAATCAAAATAAACGATGAATTGTCTAGAGTTTCCCAGTGGATGAATAAAAATTGTCTTACTATTAATCCCTCCAAGTCGCAAGCTATAATAATACCGCCTTTGCTATCACAAGTAGTTTCGCCGAGTAATATTAATATTAAACTTAATTCTAGTATAATTGCGATTTCAAACAGTATTAATTATTTAGGCGTCCTAATTGATTCCAAATTATTGTTTCATGATCATATTCATAAAATTCGTAGCAAACTCTCTCGTGCAGTTGGTATTTTATGCAAACTAAAAAATTTATTTCCTTTTTGTATCTTAAAAAAACTTTACTTTGCTTTCTTTCATTCACACTTACTATACTGTCTTACAATATGGAGTGCTACATATAAAACTTATCTCGAACCATTAAGAAAATTACAAAATAAAGCTATGCGAGTCATCAATAATATGCAATGGTCATCAAATTCTGATCCTTTGTTTAGAAAAAACAAAATTTTAAAATTAGATGACTTAATCAAGCTTGAAACTTCAAAATTAATGTTTAATTTAGACAGATGTAAATTACCGACTTCTTTTACAAAATATTTCAAAAAGGTATCTCAAATTCATTTCCGTGTAACCCGTTCATCAGTCAATAATAAGTTATACTTACCAAGATATCGATCCAATCGTTTGCAAAGATCTCTTAAATATAGAGGAGTTAAAGTTTGGAATGATGTTCCTTGTAATTTAAAAAAAAATTGCTACTCCATATATAATTTTGGCTACATGTATAAACGTTATATCTTAAATTCTTATCCTTAAATCCATTAATATTTCAAATCAAACTTATATCTACAGTGGTCCATTTTTTATTTTTTTCCATAACATACGTTTATTTTTATAACTTTAATTAATAGGTGGCTGCTCGACTTGAAGACCAATTAATTATTTTTTGGTCACTTCGCAGTCTCCGCATACATTCGGTATAATTATATATCATCTTATTTTTTTATTTTTTTATTTTTTATTTTTTTATTTTTTCGTGTAACAAATTACGTCAATTAAATGCACTCATTTTCTTCATTATAATTATTTTTACTGTTATTGTTTTGTTTTGTGTGCGTTACATATTAATACGGAATTGTATGAAATAAACTTGTCTGTCTGTCTGTCTGTCTGTCAATAATCAAAAATTACATACCAGATTTATACATATTACATTCTACTGATCATTTTCTTGATGAAATAAATAACTTCAAATTAAAGCAGATCACAAACTTGTTAGCTTTGACATTCAATCTCTTTTCACAAATGTTCCTTTGGATGAAACCATTAATATCATTGCAGACTACATCTACTCAAAAGATAACCAGATTAAAAGACAATCTACCTTCAATAAAAAAAGAAGTATTCATAAAACTGCTGCATTTGGCCAACCAAGGAGTGTTTTTATATAAAGACAAATTATATCAACAACATGATGGTGTCAGTATGGGTTCTCCACTAGCTCCGACTTCAGCCAATCTTTTTCTTGCTCACATAGAAAATAAGTTATTAGGAAAACAATTAGACTTTCATCCAAAATTGTATTCAAGATATGTTGATGACATATTTGCTGTATTTGATAAATCTGATCACTGCACTAAATTTCTCGATTTGCTTAATTCTCAACATAATAATAATAATTTCATAGTGGAGTTCCCTTCTGATACCATACCATTTCTTGACGTTGAAATTAGGCTCAATGAAACAGGGATTGATACTTGGGTAGACAGAAAACCTACAAACACCAATTTAATTTTGAATTTTAATGCCCTGTGTCCCACTAAATGGAAGTCTAGATTAATTCTATGTTTCTTAAATCGAGCCAACCATATTTGTTCCTCCAACGTTTTGTTTGATAAAGAAGTTAGTAAGTTAAAAAAGATGTTTTTGAATAATGGTTATCCTTCATCATTTTTTAATAAAATTCTTGTAAGCTTTCAATCTTCTAACAAATTTTCTCAAAACATTAGCTTCAAAAATTGTTTTTGTATACCATATTTGGGTAAGGAATCACATCACTTTGCAAATCATCTTTCTGCATTAATAAAAAACAAGTACAATTTAAAAATATCTCCCATCTATAAAACTTTTGAAGTAGTCAATTATTTCCAGTTAAAATCCAAAACTCCTGTTGCTCTTTGCTCAAATGTTGTCTATAAATTCTTGTGTTCGTGTGATATGAACAAGACATACATCGGTATGTCTTCCAGACATTTGATCACTAGAGTCTGGGAGCATCTGAATTTCAAAAGTCTACAGGATAGTGCAATTAAAGATCATATTTTATCGTGTGGAAAATGTTCTAATAATCGGTTTAATGAAAACAATTTTATAATAATACGTAAATGCAAATCAGAATTTTGTTTCAAGATTAACGAAGCTCTACTTATGAAAAAGTCAAGTCCAAAATTAAATCGACAAATGTTTGCAAACAGAGCTTCATATTTATTGAATATATTCTGATTGTAATATATTTTCCTTTTTTTTTTCTTCGATGACATCATAATCTGGAATTGAATTTGTATCAATTTAGTCTCTCACTCCTTTTGATTTAAAAAATTTAGCCTGTTAGTCAAAAGTACAGCCTGTTTTATAAAAATATACATTGTTTTTTGCTGCTGTTGTTTTTTATGTGTGTGTGTGTAAATTTAAAGCTAATTAATATTGCTAAAATTGTAGAAACCTGATGAGGCCTGAAGTAAGCGGAAAACATTCGTCTTTATAAATATTTTTAATGTTTAATAAAATGAAGAATGCTAAATCCATTATGGCTGCTTTTCTCAATTGTTGTCTTTTATTATCTAAAAACTATAATATTTGTAACTTAAATTACATTGCCCTTAAAATAAGTCATGGAAATACAGTTAAGTTTTCCTTAAAAAATTTTTTCTGTTCATACTGCATAAAAAAAACTTGACTTGTTACAAAAACAATAGACAACAAAGGTCATTACTACTCATAGCAGATTGCCCTTGAAAAGGTTAAAAATTAACCAAATAAAAGTAAAGTCATTGCTTTAAATCAGGGGTGTCCAACCTTTTTGAGCCGAGGGCCATTTTGATGCATCAAAAATATTGGCGGGCCAAACAAACAAAACACCTCATTTTTTAACTCAAAATCATAGTGATCTCTAAAAAAAAAAATGTTTTCACCTGAAATCAGTCTCGGATTTGCCACTTTTTGAAATCATAGTGATCTTTAAAACTTGATAAAAAACAAGAAAAAAGGGGTCTTCACATCAAATCTGTCTTTGACTTCTGCCAAAATTCACAGGACAGAGGACTTCAAAAATACTGTGCAGGCCACTCAAAATCATATTTGGCTCGCAGGCCACGGGTTGGACACCCCTGCTTTAAATTAACCTTTTTTTCAAAAGCTTTATTTTGCAATTCAAAATAATTCAAACAGTGGCATGTGGTGACTTCTGAGACTGGTCGTGCAATTGGCATGCCAAAATTGGGTCATGCAATCAAGTATTTTATGGGCAGTCCATGAATAAGGCATGTAATATTTTATTGGTTGGAAAAAAATCCTGTATGAGATACTAATTTTTAGTCCTAATATCATGGTGTTCAAGACCAATTTTCATCCTAGATTCAAGGTGATCACTAAAAAAAAAAGGTCATCACCTGAAACTGTTGCCAAGTAATGCACTTTCAGTCTTAAAAATGCAGTGATCCCTGAAAAAAAAAAAAAAGTTTTTTGTCTTGGATTGGCCTCAGATTTCATCCTGAACAAACAATAATTTTCATTATAATCAACAATATCTACCTTATCACTCAAAAGTTCTCATGCAATCCCTAAAAATTTGATCATGCAATGCATGACTCGCATGCCCTGACCACATGGTACTGAATTCAAAACACATTTTAATCATAATTGTAACCAAAAAAGGTTGAGAGAGTAAACATAAAAGTCTTTTACCTTCATTTGTAAATGAAAAATATCTTTTAAATACCAGAATATCAAATGGATTAAGATTAACAAAAGAAGCTTTTGTTTCTTAAGTCTTTTATATATAAGACAAAGCTAAAACTGTATTTTAATTCTAATCCAAATTTAGGCCACAACCTAAGTTTTCAAAAACACATCTTTAAATATTTAATCAATAATACAAAATTAAAACAAACACTGAGCTATCAACAAAAACATATTAAACATTTTCAAAATATAAGACAACTTTACATTGAAATAATCAACAAATATTTATGAGTTAATATGTCTATTCATCAATTAATTTAATTAATTATTATTAAATATACTGTCCAATCTTTAAAGCTCTTTAAAAATGCATTAACAAACAATTATATAATCTTCAAAAAATTTTAAAAAATTGATTTTGTATTATTACAAGCTTGTAGTCAACCAAGTTAAAATATTAACACGCATATTTAGTAAAATATATACAACTTCATTATTGCAATAAATAATCAAACCTTAACATGCAATTAAGTCATAAAATTAATTAAGTCTAAAAACACACCAATTTTTAAAATGCAATAGTATTAATTTGATTAAGATAAACTTTGATTGAAAAAGTTCAGAGAGTACCACTTCTAATGATCAAATAATTTCTAATGAAAGATTTTAATGATAATCAAATACTAATGATCAGTTAAGAAAAAAATTGACTACTAAAACTGACTAATAACAAAATATGACTTTTAAAAATGCAAAATACAATTTCACCTTAACAAAGGTTTACTGAACTATTGGCTGACTAAACCTTTTAAAAACTAATTTTTTTACTTACATTTTTTTAAATTAATGATGTGCAGTGCAGCATTAAATTTTTTGTAAAGAATAGCTTTTACTGGTTTATATAATTTTAAGCAAAATTCATTAACTATCAACCACAGGTTTTTAAGACTAAAAAATTTTTTTTCAAAAAAATATAGGATAAACCATAACTTCAATCATAAAAAATTCTAACTTCCGATTAAGTCTTGAAATAATTACCAAACCCAAAATTAATTTTGTTAAGTTAAATTTGGTTCTGGCATATTACTAATTTACTACGTACCGCTGTTAAACTTTATGAGTTCATTCGAGTTTAGAACAACACCAAATAGGATTAGGAACTCTATTGTAAATTTACTTGTCTATGTTAGTAGATCCTAAAATTAAAAACGCAGTTTTGAATAAACAATTGTGGACGAGCTGGCTAATAGCAACGACCCTTCAACTGTCTACAGTAAGCCTAAAAAATTTTTAATCTTATAAAAATAGACAAAATAAAAACCCAGAAAGTAAATTCTTTTTTTACACAGACATACAAAGCTTATAAGCAGTACCACAGCTTATCATGAACTTTTTATCATCATGCTTTTATTCAAATCAACTTATCCAGCAGGAAAGTTAATTATCTATGAGTATAATCAATTCATGGACTAATCCAATTTAACTCTTGCGCTTTTACTTGTGAAAGTTGTTTCATACGTTGATAAAATATATCAGAGGAATGAGTTGATAACGATGGGAACCACCATAGTTACAAAAAATAATAAAAATAACAAAAGCCAAATACTATATCAACTTATTAAAAACCATATCTTATTCATAAGCTTAACAACTAACCTTACCTTCTTCAAATACAAAATGTACTGTAGCCTATTTAGCTAAATGCTTAAAATAGTTTAATAAAAATAGCGTTGAAAGTGTTATTAAGAAAACATTTTTAAGCTGAAGTTACAGCGAAAAATTAAAAACAGTAATGTGGCAAACCTAAAGCAAAATTTAGTTGGAAAACAAATTATAAAAGCAACGAAAAAGAAATTTTGCAACATTTTATAAACTATTATTTATTTATTTATTTTATTTTTATATTTATTATTCTGACTCGCAGGAAAGCAACAAAGCTGCTCATCCATAGAGCAACCAATTACCCCGATCTGCTTCTGGAGATGTCAAGATAGTGCTGTCTAGTTGAAATTTTTATTTTTTATTTTTTATAGAGATATGACGAAAATTTAGAACTGCTTGCCAAGACAGCCAAGCAGAGAAAAGTGCCGTAAAAATGTCTTTCCCAAGAACACAACAGAATGGCGTGAATAAGTTTTGAATCAAGACCGTGTCGATTACAATGACGGCGCTCTAACCACTTGACCACGCTGCCAGCAATCGACATACTTTTACTGAAAGAGACACCAAAACCATTCCAAATTATTTTATAGTAGACCTATCACAAAAGCAAAATGAAAGTTTACCTATTTTTTTTTTTTTTTTTTCGAAATGCATGTAAAAAAAGGTTAGAATAAAGTAAAGACTGTTTTTGGCTGCACTTTATAAAAAGACCAAAAACGATCTTCATTTTAATTATAACCCGCATTTTTTTATAAAATCAAGCGAAGACATATTGTTGGGCCACAATAATTATTTCTGAACTTTTTCATCCGCGACATTAAAAAGGTTGAGAAGCACTGGTTACCGATCATACACTTAAGTGACCAGCTAGCTTACATGCTAGATTAATTTTTTAAAGGTTATTTTTAATTGTATTTAAATCATCGCAAAGTCTCAGCTCAATCTGTTACATTTTTTTATTCCACCTTCTACTTTTCCGCAGAAATTTTTTTTTAATTTTAAATTTCTGTTATTGAATTATGTCATGATTGCTGTAGAAAAGTGTCTCACATTACCCTGTAGACCTACTATTTCGGTTAATCAGTCAACTATTCTCAAAGGGCTAGCGAATTTTTTAGAAAAAATTTTGCTTATATTTTTTCAATCGCCTTTGGTTTTATGTCTTCAGTATCATTGCTTCAGACCAGGGATGTCTAACCTTTTTCACAATGGGCCAAATTATAAATTTAAATATATTCGGCGGGCCGCAAACTTACTTGTGTACAAAATTTCTTTTTTTTAGGATTAGATGGGCTACCATGACCAAATTACGAGTATAAAAACTAAATTTAAAATTTATTAATTTATCAGAAATCTAAGTGAACTGTAAAACTATTGAAATTATTTCGTAATTAACATTAAAAATGTCCGTGCTGGAGCTGCTTTGAAGTCCTGGTTACTTGAGTTTATTCGTTCCTGCTTGCACCGACTCAAAATTCCCAAGATCTGGAGAAAAGCACTTGTAGTCGCGATCCCAAAGCTGATAAAGACAGTAGGGAACCCAAAGAGTTATTGGCCGATATCTCTGCTCTGTTTCTCCTATAAGATCCTTGAGAGGCTTATAAGTTATGTACGGCCGTGTCAAAACAGTTATTGATCTATTGCTACATAGAGAGCAGGCTGGGTTTTGACGCGGAAAGTCTACCGTGGATCAAGTCATTCTATTGATAGAAAACATCGTGGACTTTTTTGTCAATTTGTCAGCAGCACATGACACTGTCGGGCATTGCAATCTTACCTGCAAGCTGCTGCAACTTCTATCGGAGAAACACATGGTCAGAATGATCATGGAGCTTAATTGTCCGAAACCGAAGTTTCATCCTTACCACCGGTGACAGCAAGCACAGCTGGCTTTGCTGTCCAAAACACGGCGTTCCTCAGGAATCGGTTTTGGCTTCTCTCTATTTCAACATCTGTACGTACGATCTGCTCTTCAAAATTTCCATAAAGTGTATCTAAGAAGACAATCTAACATTGTTGCACTCCTTTGGAAACAGGAAGGCCTTTGACGAGACGTTAAGTCATATAGTTTTAGTGTATCTTTCATTTAAATAACGATTGGTCCAACAGGAACTAAATGTTTACTAGAGCATTAGACTTTTGCCATTTTGTCCAACCCCTTTTTATTTTGTGGTAACAGATCCCTCACGTTCCATCAACATCTAGTGGCATCGCGCAAAAACTATCTTTAGACGTCACACTGTTGAGGAAACTTGCAGGCTGAGAGTGGGGTGCTATTGCCAAACACACCGCGGACAGATGCTCTATTTCTGGTCTACTTAACAGCAAGGTACTGAGCACCAGCTTATACTTTGAGATACCCAATCACCTGATTTTTGCCGATTAAGAGCGACACTATCTTTGGCTAACGGTGGATCCCTGGACCCTAACCATATATTAAATTTCGAGATTGGACTTAGAATCTTTAAAAATATCTGATTCTTTTTCCACTTTTCTAATAAATCAACACGTTTTCTTTTTTTATTATTAGCAGCATCGCTGCTACTACTATAATTTTATTCCAAATCACTCCACATTTGTTAAAAGTTACTATTTTTACTACCACTAAAGTCATTAACCAATAATAGAAATAGATTTTGGAAGGGGTAAACCGGGACGCTCATTAATTGAAAAAAATTTGTCCCTAAAGAGTAGTATTCTCTAAAAAAAGGTCTTTACTTCAAATCTGTCTTGGATTTCTGGCAAACCGGCCAGGACAAAGTCCTGAAAATGGTATGGTAAGCCTAACTAACTACCACTTAATATTGTAAAAAGTGCTTGGAAATAACCAAAATTAATTCAATAGCAAAACAATGTAAATACTGCAAACGATGCTAGGGGGCAAGCATCAGTATGACGAACTCCTCTTCCAAAATTTTTCTTAAATCAATTCATTGAATGTCACTCAAGGCAGCAATCAAATGACGTATCCTATTTACTTTGCTTTTCTATAGTTTACCATGACCGCAGTGACATCAGATTCTACACATTTTAAAAAAATACTTTAAAAATTTCTATAAGCACTGGGCCGCAGGTTGGACATCCCTGCTTTAGATCACTATTATATCCAATATGGACTATTCTTCAAGAAATCCATGATTGGAAAAAAAAGCATTTTGCTACAGCTGACTAAAGAATTCACCTTGTTTAAATATTTTAAACTCAATTTCCTGTCAATGCAGATCCGGATTTAATGTTTTACCAAGCTTGCGGATCCGGATCCGAATTTTTGTTTAACAAGTCATGCAAAATATGAACACTTCACTTTTGATTTCCAAAATAAGGTGACAGTAGCTGGTTAGTAGTTTACAAAAATGGAATGTGTAAATTTTAGAATTAAGCACTAAGGGAAGTAAAAAATCAATGAACAAAGCAACAATACTCCAGCCAACACTCGTAGTGGAAACGGGCTCTTTTGATTCAGCGATTAGTCTTTAGTTTTGTTTTTGACATGGCAAAACACGGTAGTTCTCTCATTTAGGATCTTCTATATTTGTTGATCTACGGAAGTTACAAATGCATTGTGTCGAAGATTGATCAATTATCGTTTTTAAATGAATATGTAGTTTTTTTTTTTTTTGTGGTTAAGTAAATATGTAACTGTTACTTTGATGGAAATTTTGAAGTGTTGGGCAGTGGCGTGCGGTGACCTCTGAGACTGGTCATGCAATTGGCATACCAAAATCGGGTCATGCAAGCGAGTATTTTATGGGTAGTCAATGAGTAAAACATGCAATATTTTTCTGGTAGGCAAAAAAATTTGTGTGAGATTCAAATTTTTAGTCTTAATATTATAGTGTTCAAGACCAATTTTCGTCCTAGATTCAAGGTGATCTCTAAAAAAAAAAAGGTCATCACTTGAAATTGCTGCCAAATAATGCACTTTTAGTCCTAAAAATGAAGTGATGTCTAAAAAAAGGTTTTCATCTTGGATTGGCCTCAGATTTCACTCCAAATAAGTAATATTTCTCATTAAATTCAACAATATTTACCTCATCATGCAAACGTTCATCATGCAATTCTCAAAAATTTAATTATGCAACAGATGATTTGCATGCCCTGACCACACGCCACTGGTGTAGGGTCTGCTAAACTTTTGTAGTGTTTACTTGCAACCTCATTTTGCTTGATACCAATATATCTTGTAAAATTTGTCGTTTCCACTTTGTTGTTGTTACTTATTTTAAAAAATCATAAAAAATAATAATTAACTTCATTTAATTTTTTTTATTTCTACTCATAATAAAATCAAAATTACTCATAGTGCAAATAGAAATAAAGATTGTGAATGAGGAGGCTGTAACTAAACGAAATGCATTATTACATGCACAACGTTAATTGATAAAAAAGCTTTTATATAAAATAAATTAATATGTTTAATTGATGAAAAAGTTGTTGGTAATACAGAAAATACCAAACTCTTGTTGATGTATGGTAGTTTTAAATAAGTGCTGCTATTTATTTTGGTATTTACTGGAATGCCAGTATTAAAATCATTTTTTCACATTAAAATTCAGTTATTTTAAGCTTTTCTGTGTCAGTATAGTTGCTACAAACCAAAAGTTTGTTGGCAATATGGCTGAGTAAATAAAGCATTTTATTGATAGCAAATGTGCTCAACATAGTTTCTGTTCAAAACCTACTTTTTGGAAAACACAATTTTTAGGTATTGTTAAGTTTTCTATTTTAGGTATTGCTATAAAAAAACAAACTTAAATTAAGCTAAAAGGAGATACTAAAAAAGTCTATGATTAACCAAGACAAGATACTAGCGTTTCTTGAGTATGTTTGACTAGCTCAATATTTATCAATTAAGACAAATGCTTGTAGCTGGCTCATGTGTGTTTGTATTTGTTTGTATTTTAATTAATTTGATTAATTTTTTAGCAAGTAACAGTATTGCTGTACAAAGGACAGATTTCACTAATAAATTTTTATGTAGTTTTTTAGAGAATCTGATTGTCTAATTAACTTTGTGACTTATTAGTTTTTGTAAAGCAGTCAAATCAGCTTGAGGTGTGAGTTAAACTAGGATATACATATATATATATACAAGTGTATATATGTATGTACATCCTAGTTTATACATATATACAAGTATATAACTAGGATATACATATATACAAGTATACAAGTGTTGACCTTTTTTTTAATCCTCAGCTAAAATTTGGGAGAAAATTGGAGATTTTGAACACTGATTGGAAGTGCTGAATTTATTTTTTAGTCATCACTAGATTTTTGCACTAAAAACGGTCATGATAAAAAATGGCAACTCTGTAAAATAACTCTATAAAACCTTTTTTTTTGGAAAATAGGTGCCTTTTTCAAAATTTGCTTCCCCTGACAAAATAGCATTTTGGCACCTCTGTTAAACACTTGATATTACAGAAAAAGTGACAACCTTGAAAGCAACAGAGTAGGAAACAGTTTAAAAATTTAGAGTAGTGAAGAGAAATGACAAAAAGGAAATTATACTTTAACTTTCCTTTCATTTTTCATTCAAGGTTTAGCAATTTTTTTTCTTTTAACAATAATCTGTGAAACTTTTAAGTCGTTGATTCTGCATGCAATCCAGATGTCAGACTCGCTACTTCTTTGGTGAAACATGATAATCAACTAGCTGTTACTGATACTGAGAAAGCTGACACTTTAAACTCCATGTTTCATAATGTGTACAAAGTGGATGATGGCAATGATCTCAACCTCTCTTGCAAAGTTCTTCTCCAACAATGTATGAATGATGTGACAGTAGATGTTTATAATGTTGCTACGGCTATTCAAATGATTCCCAATAAGTTATCACAATCACCCGATGGTATTCCTGCTTATTTTCTAAAAAGGGTGGCCTCTCCTATCCTTGACATACTTTTACGCTTATTAAATCTTAGTTTAAATTTGGGTGTTATACCTTCACAATGGCATTCTGCCATCATTGTTCCCATACACAAGAAAGGTTCTCAAGACCTTCTTGTAACTACCGTCTATTTCTTTGTCTTGTGTTTTGTGCCATGTTCTGGAGCACATTACTGCTGAAATATATATTACATTCTCATCTTCACTCTTTCAATCTTTTTTCTTCAAATCAATTTGGCTTTCTTCCCAGTAGATCCACCTGCTCTCAACTACTCACTGTGTTGAATAACTGGTTCTGTAATTATGATTCTAACATTACAACTGTCATTGTGTATACTGACATTGCTAAAGCTTTCGACAGTGTTTCACATTCTAAGTTGATATCAATGCTAAACTCATATGGCATTCAGTGCAATGTGCTCATTTGGATTAGATCTTTTCTTAGTAATCATGTTCAAAAAGTGTGTGTTAACAGTAGTTTCTCTGATACCTTGCCAGTTATTAGTGGTGTTTCCCAAGGAAGCGTCCTTGGCCCATTGTTTTTTGTTGTATATATTGATGACATTGTTAATCTTGTATGTACATCTAGTTCTGCTAATACTAATGATGTGTTTTTATATGCTGATGATGCAAAGCTGTTTAGTCGCAATGCAGCTCAGTTGCAATGTGATCTCGACAATTTAACATCATAGCTACTTCATCGTTAACTTTCTTTATTGCCTTCTAAATGTCAACATCTGGCTATAGCTAAAAATTTGTGTAATGCACCAAGTAAGTTTTTTATAGGTATTGAGGATGTTTCTTGCACTGACACTCTAATTGACCTTGGCATTAATATTTCGCACAATTTAAAATGGTATCACCACATTTATCGCATTCAGCATACAGCTGCACTCTGTGCTTATCAAGTGTTACACTGCTTTTCTTCAAAAAATGTTTGGACCCTATTAAGAGCTTACTTATGTAAGGCCTAAGCTTGAATACAATACACCTGTTTGGTTTTCATACTTAAAGTTTTCATATTTAAAGAAATAAATATTATTACCATTGAATCTGTTCAGCGCCATTTTACTCGTCAAATTTGTACTTGTTGTAACATTTCTTTTTGTTCTTACTATGACCGCCTAGAAAAGCTTAACATAAAATCTTTAGAATATCGTAGAGTTGAATATGACCGTTTTTTGATGTACAAAATATGTCACAATTTGCCCGATTTAAATTTTCATAATTTTTTTCGTATCGAAACTCTGGTTATAATCTGCGTCAAAACGACTGGACCATTTAGTCTCTCACTCATCCTAAACACAATCAGTTCAAAAATTTCTTCACTAACCGTGTACCGGATGTTTGGAATAAACTTCCTCAAGATATTGTATCTGCTCCAAGCCTATCTAGTTTTAAAATCCGTGTTAAAAAATTTGACCTCCACAGTATTACTTCACTTGTCTACTGAGTATTACACTTTGTTTGTTGAATCTTTTTTTTTCTCACCTATTAGTGTGCTGGTGTGTGTACAGAGTACCATGGTGTTGTATTTTCATATAAAATAAGAATAAATAAATTTTTCGTTTCAGTAGCGTTGAGCTTGAAACAATAAGTGTCTATTTCGTCTGTGATTGGCGACGCCTTGTGACGTCGTTTCGATTGTTCAAAGGACGTCGCATACCTTATGAAATAGTTGTCTGCTCGTAGTTACGAGTTTTATGTAGTTTACTAAATAGCTGGTCTGGTTTGTCGCACAACTGGTCATAGACCAGGGGGAGGGGAGCAGTTGCACCCAAGTTTCAAAAATTTGGGCAAAATCAAAATCTTTTTGGGCTGTGACAAGGAAATGTTTGAGCAAAGCCAGAATTTTTTGTGCAGCGATAGAAAAAATTTGGGAAAAGTCAGACATTTTAGGGCAGTTGCAAAGAATCGTGTGGGCAAGATTTAAGGTGAAGACCTTTTATTTAGAAATCACTATTTTTCGCTACAAAAATCGAAAAATCATGGACAGTTCCAAAGCAAAGATCCTTTTATTTTTATTTTTTTGAAGACCTTTTTTTTTTATCCAGAAATTTTGGAAAAACCTTTTTTTTGCATTCGTAAAGTACTAGAAAATTATGACTCGGGGCAAACGTCAAAAAATTTGGCCAAAACTCCATCGTTCCCCTAAATTTTTTTGGCTGGTACGCCTCTCAGTAGACCTATAATAAAGCTTCAAAATTATGCTATTTTGATACATTTTTCTCAATCTAAACAACTTGAGAATAGCAGGTAGATCTATCTTATGATCAGAAACTTCATAAGACATCCAGAAATATTCCGATCTTATTAAAAAACAATTTTAGAAAAATTTTTAAAGATTTTTTTGATTATTTACTAATTAAAGACCAATTTGTATCATTTTTATTTTCCTTTGTTTATAATGTTGCCCAAGCTAATAAATGTAATCAAATGGAACTGCCAAAACTAGAGTAGAGTTCTTTGTTAAAAGTAAACTAAAATGAATTTGAAACACCCATGTTTATTTTTATCTGCAAACAATCAAAATTGCAACAATATTCACTAATTACCATTAAAAATCATGGCATGATTTGGGTGAAATTAAGTTTTTGAACCACCATTTCTAAAAAATTGGTAAAACTAGTCAGAAAACAAGGCTAACTGATACTCATCTATTTCTTCTGGTCAAAGTTAGGATTGTAGCTTGAGTGGTTTTGGCACACAGTTAACCTTTAAATTCCTTTTATTGAAAAGGGGCACAATTTAAAATGAACAGACAAAATAACACTAAAACTTCGGAATTAGAAAGTAAGCGGAATCTTCGCTTGATGATGTTGCAAGGATGAATTTCGAATTAAATTGCACAGCCGCTATATGCGTCTCTTTTTCTAGTTCGCTACGTCTCTGTTTGCTGTTTCGGTCTGTGCGGTCTGCGTGGCGATTCGGCCAGCGAGTGTATATATCGTCAGAGTAATTTTACAGATTTACTATTATGACGCCTGACCTTTTTTAGAGGTAAAATCACGAAGCGATAGATCACGTGGTCAGGCTATATCCTGTTCGCGGTGTGTTGATAACGATTACACAAAAGGCGGAATAATGATAATAATTACACAAATGGCATTGAGGCGCGATCAGCCAACGATCAGTTGGGGGTAACAACGGAAAGGCAGTACATAAAGAAAATACTAAAAAATGCGAAGTTGTTACATGCAGTTGTCCTAGGAGCAGGTAAGCGCTATGCAGCGAGCGGAAAAGCGCTGCAAGCTGAATCTGCAGCAAGCGAAATATAACGGGTGAAAATACATTTGCGGAAAACTTTGCAATATTCAAGCAAAGGCATGCACAAAAGACGGTTTGCGGTGATGAGTTCGCTACAGGATCACAAATACTTTTAACCGAGCATTAAAAAACCTAATCACAAAAAATCATGCCAAACATGAGGGCAGATTATTTGTACATAATCTAAAGTTAAATACCAAACAACAATCCTGATTATTTGCAGCCAATGAGTTTTGATTGGTAAAGATTTTTATTTTTATAACTGCAGAGGTGCGTAACCTCTTTAATTTAGTTTAGACGCTTTATTACACTAATGTCAAAAAATGTTTGGCGTCCCTGGATTTGCGACCCACAATCTCATAAATGCGGCTAGCATAAGTTGACGAGTTTACATACCTGTTTTACAACGCTTTTTTTACAGCTACTGGCAGAGCCCGCCCACAAGGAAGGTACCAAGCAGGGGCGCCGGAGATTTTTTGCCAGGGGGGCAAAATTTTTAAAAAGGGGCACTTTTTTATGTTGAAAAGGCACTGCCAACAAAAGCAAATTTTCGTAGTCATGTTGAAATTTGAAATTTTGGTTGACATGATAGAATTTCAATTTGCACAGGACAGACCGGTATCTCGGAAAAGTTTTATTTTGCTAATCTGTTATTTTGGTTTGATCAATTTTTCAGTCAATGTTAACTCTTTTTAATAAACCTAGGGTTTAAAACCTTAATCTTAAGGTGTGCTGCATCTTGCAAAAGCCTTTAAGTTGACTCTGCCATGACTTCTCACTGCAATAGCCGCAGCAATAGCCAATTTTACATAAGTTTTTTTCAATTAGGCTAGACATTAAAAAAATACAACTCTATTAACTGGTTACTAAACCAAAGGCTATCCAACATAAGCGACCCACAACTTAACTTTTGTCAAAAGCACACAAGCTAGTTTCGAAAACAGCATTCAACAATTGCGACGTCATGCAGGGCAGCCAAAAACAAATAGATAGAAATCGAAGGCATTTTGCTTGGGAATATCACAAAATGTTCTTCACAAGCTATTCAGTGAATAATCTTTCGTTACCAACAACACAACGCTGGCTCAAAACATTTACGCTATCAGGAATGCCAAAGGTTAAAATAGATAGAACAATAAAAAACTTAAAGAGCTATTAAGAATCGGGTAAAAGAAGAAACGTAATTACATGAGCATGAATGGCTCTTTAGATTGACGTTTGATGACAAATTATTAAACGCTTTACAATTAATGTAACTGTAATTCAAAATAATTTATTAGTGTTTCGCTTGCTTTTGCAAAATCATCTGCAACGGCTTGTAAATTGATATTATTTTAATTATTCTGTTTTATTTTGTCTCTATATTTATCCTCCTGACTCTCAGGAAAGCGACGGAGGCGCTAATACATAGGGTAGGCAATTACCCCGATCTGCTTCCGGAGATGCCAAGATATTGCTGTTCGCTTGTAATTTAATAGAGATATGACTGTAATTTAGAACTGCTAGCCAGGACCACCAAGCAGGGGAATGTGCCGTAAAGTGTCTTTCCCAAGGACACAACAGAATGGTGTGAGTGGGTTTTGAACCGAGACTGTGTTGGTCACGAGCTTAGCACTTTAACCACTTCACAACGCTGCCAATTCTGTTCATTGTTCAACAAGTTTTTATGAATGTTTGCGAATATTTGATTATTGAGACTGTTATCTCTCATATTGCTTCTAAGCCATGTTTTGATTCTTCTCATGACACTGAAGCACCTTTCCGCAAAAGCCGAAACAAGAGCTACGCCGCAGTAAATTTAAAGCAATTTATGTATTTCCAAAAAGCATTTCTTGCTTGTCAGCTTTTTGCTTAAAACTTTGCAAACTGTTGATATCTTTGTTACTTTTTTCAGAGGCGTGGTACTTTGTTAAATAACTTAATATGAGCATGTAGGTCTGCAAGTTCTTCTGTAAACCCATCAAAACGAACAAGACTCTTAAAATGTTACGTTATAATCACAATCATGGCACACATATGTACCACAGTCTTTTAAAAGGGCTAAGAATGTCACGCGTTTTGTCTTGGTGTTTTTATTTTTAAACTTTAATGTTGGCCATAAGTGAGTATTGAGTAGCCAAGTCAGATAGCTTGTGTTGCTTGTTAAAATTAAATTAACGCCACAATTTCTTTGCTTCTAAATGAAATTTTTTTTAATATTACTACGTAAAAACTTTTACTCTTTGTTAGCACTTAGAAATTTTCTGATGCTTTTTTTTTTGTTTTAGAACGCTTAGTATAATTGTTGTTAGGAATACCTAAACTCCCGGGAAGGTAGTTTAGGTATCCCTGATTATTGTATATGGCTATTTGCCATCAGTTAATGAATCAAAAATTGATTTTCGGCTAAGATATAATTCAGTTTACTGATTCAAGTAGAATAAGATGTTTACCAGAAGTTATAAGGTCACTTACGATATCAATGACTCTATATTGCATACATTAAAACTTTTATCTTGCTTTTATTACTGTTCTATGAGTCACGGTTGTCTTTGTAATTTTATAAACATTGTTGGATCTGATGGTGATCAAGATTATATAAGTTAATTGTAGAGCATAACTAAAAAAATGTATCTGAAATACTAATTTTAAAGAGCACAATCTGCCCCCTCTGCCCCCGCGTTTTAAGAAAATTAAAAGGCAGGGGGGCAATTGCCACTCCTGCCCCCCGCTTCCGGCGCCCCTGGTACCAAGGGAGAATATGCTCCGGACGGCAAATTATTTTATTACATAATAGGCCCACTAATGAAATTTAATGGGCCAAGATAGGTTAAACTGTTGTATCTTTGCACGAATACACAGGTTTATTAAATAACAATAATAAATATTCACAAAAAGTAATTAGCCAAAAACAACCGTATTGAAATAGAATGCTTTTTAGTTCGTTTGCTGTAGTAGCTTGATAACTTTGAACTGACTGATGAACCGAAATAGAGGCGCAGATTTAACTGGTTACAATTATGCTTGGAGATACGCGTGTCCAATAATTGATCGAGCAGAAGGCGCTGATTAAGATTAGAAGCGTTTAAGAAAACACTACGTCATCGATTGCACAATATCACAACACCTCCCCAAATAAACTACGACAAAAAATATATATACATATTAGCAACAATATTTTTTTGGAGGTCTCTTTGTTCTCGCTGATCGTCGTGGATTGTATCGCCCGTACTCGTCTCCGGTTGGTAATCTCGGATTGTTGCGTTGGTTCATCGAAGAAGAACTAGATGCGTGGTCAGTCCCGGCTGGAAGTGTTTCTGTAGACAAAACGCTCGTTGGGATTTCACAGGGATCATCATCTTGATCCGAACCGTATCGAGGTCGAAGTTGATCAAGATGTCTTCTCCAAGTTGGTCCTCGAGGAATGACTCGTACATTGACGCTTCGTGTACCATGGACTTTCGTAACTATCGCAGGCACCCATCGTGGGTCACGATCTCTTCTAGGGCCGAAGTACAGTGCGTAACAAGGGTCTCCTAGTGAGTAATGATGTTCGACTTTCGAAACCACTTCCGAGTCTTCAGCATTTGAATACTTGCTCGCTTGTTTTGACTGTCTTCCCTGCAGGAGATGCGGAATGGATGGAACCAAAGTGTCAATTTTGGTGCATATTCTTCTTCCATTCAACAATTCGCTTGGTGACAGTCCCGATGCAAAAGGAATTCTTCTATATTGCATTAGAAATTCTTGCAAAGCTTCCTTTGGAGGTAACGAGGATTTTCTCAATGCCTGTTTGAACGATTGTATCAAACGCTCGGCAGCACCGTTTGTTGCTGGATGATAAGGTGCTCCGGTGAGATGTACAATGCCTCGTTGTTTGCACCAAGCTTGGAACTCTTGAGACATGAATGTTGTGGCATTATCGGTCACCAACGTGTGGGGATATCCGAAATGAGCAAATTCTTGTTCAAGTATAGCAGTAGTACTTTTCGAAGACGTTGAGGTTGTTGGATGAATGCAAGGATATTTTGAATAAGCGTCTACAAGGACTAACCAGTTTCTTCCCAGAAAGTTGATCGCATGGTCCAAGTGGAGTCTTGACCATGGTTTTTCTGGCATCATCCACGGATGGATTGAAGGTTTATCCGGCTTATTTTGAAATTGGCCACAGGAAGTGCATTTGCGACATAAATCCTCAATGTCAAAGTCAATTCTAGGCCAATAGACAGTTGACCTGGCAAGTTGTTTCATCCGTTGCATGCCGAAATGTCCAAGGTGTAATAATTTAAGAATATGATTACGTAGGGTTGAAGGAATTATTACCCGTAAGCCGTAAAAAACGCAACCATTCTCTCTGTTGACAACGAATTTTCCAACTTTTTGAAGTCTTTAAGCTCTTCCGAAAATGCATGCGGCCATCCCTCCTTCACAAATCGCATTACTTGGGCAAGAATTGGATCCTTGGCAGTCTCTCTGACCACAAGCAATGGATTGTCAGGATTGATTTGACGACTGATTGTTCGAACTAAACAAACGCTATCGACATCATCTTCCATCTACTCCCCATCAAAACTTGTGTCATTTGAAAATGGCAAGCGACTAAGAGCATCGGCATTGCCATGGTCCTTGCTTCTACGGTATTCCACCGTGTAGTCATATTGATGGACTAGTAATGCCCATCGTGCAAGTCGATTCGCGGCCATTGCAGGAGTACCTTTATCAGGGGCAAACAAGGTCACTAAAGGTTTGTGATCGGTAACCACAATGAACTTACGACCGTAGAGAAACTGATGAAATTTCTTCAAAGCGTACACTAAGGATAGTGCTTCTTTCTGTATTTGGCTGTAGCGTCTTTGTGTCGCCGATAAGATTTTAGAAATATTGAGAATCGGACGCTCGCTTCCGTCTGCAAAGCGATGAAATAATACCGCTCTAATTCCGCATTCTGAGGCGTCACAAGATAAACCCAACGGAAGAGATGGGTCATAGTGCGCAAGTACAGTCTCTGTGCATAGTAACCGTTTGATCTTTTTGAAAGATGTCGCTTCTACTTCACCCCACTTCCACTGTTGTCCTTTGCGTGTAAGCTTGTACAACGGCTCGGTGATTTCCGAAAAATATGGAGGTAAGAATTTAGAATAAAACTGCACAGATGCTAAAAAAGATTTTAACGTAGAAATGTTCTTGGGTGTAGGCATTTCTAGTATGGCATCAACTTTGGACCCTTTTGCAATTCCTCGACTTGATAAAGTGTGACCCAGGTAATCAATTGATACTTGGGCGAAAACACATTTCTCACGGTTGCAGCGAAGACCTTTTTCTTCTAGTCTTTTGAACAAAGCTCGCAGGTTCATCAAATGATCTTTTGCGTTGTCACCACTTACCAAAATATCATCGAAATACACGGCAACTCCTCGCAAATTTTGCGTTAACTGTTCCATGATTTCTTGGAAATACCCTGGTGCGGATTTAATTCCGAAAGGAAGTCTTTTCTGAAGTAAAACTCCTTTGTGAGTGCTGAGAGCCAGCTTCTTCTGGCTGTCAGGAGAAAGACAGATTTGATTATATGCATTAGCTAGATCAATCTTACTAAAGCAGTAACCACGTCCTAGCTTGCGCATTAGATCTTCTGGGAGAGGGATTGGTTGACGATGGTCTTCCAGTTGCGAGTTTACAGTCACCGAATAATCTCCACAAACTCGGATGCTTGCTTTTGCTTGACCTGGCAAAGGAGACTTTCGAATAGGAACCACGGGGGTGCCGTACGAGTTAAAATCTGTAAGCTCCCATACACCTCTCTTAATTCCTGCTTCGTATGCTTCGTTTAAATCTTGTAGGATTGAGAACAGATTTGAGAACAGGTCTTGGCTTCTTGAAAATAGGTTTAGCTTCAGGTTTAAACCGTATATCCAGTGAAAAATCTTTTAGACAACCCAATGTAGATTCAAATAAAGTAGGAAACTCTCCACATAATTGAATACATGCCGCATCTAAAGAGTTTTCTGGACCAGTTGTACAGCACAACTTAGGTTTTCTCTGAAGTGATCAGTTAAGTTGGTGAGTTTCAACTTCATCATCGCCAGACGACCTAGTAAATTTAGATTGGGCACCTTAGTGACAATTACAGGAAAGGTCACGTCAGGTGATTTTCCATCAATACTTGCAGTTGATTGGAATTGTCCCACGACGGGTAGCGGGCTACCTTCAGCAACTTGATATTGAACTGATACAGGTTGTAGAATGGGTTTACCCAGCGTTTGCCACGTCGCTTGACAGCAAAATGTGTCACTGGCTCCGCTATCAATTTCAAACTTAATTCTGTGGTCATTAAGTCTAATAGTTTGATAGATGGGTGAAACAGAACAAGAAGCTGCAAATAGCTTTAATGTGGGGACAAGCTTTGCCAAAATGTCCAGAATTTCCACACCTGAAGCAGGCGGTTTTCTTTTCTTGCATTTTGGAAGTTTTGGACTTTGCGTGATAAACTTTCTGCACCGACGTAGAAGGTTGACCGTGTACGGTTTCCTTTGCTACCTTGGCTGCTTCTTCCACTTCTTGAGCCACTCTGATGGCGTTGCTAAACTTCAGTTCATCGTCCTTGAGCTTGAAGAGTGTCTTCAAAACTGCTTCGTTGTCTACTGAACAGATGAATTTAGTTCGCAAGGCTTCATCTAAAGGATCTTTAATGGATTGAAAATCACATGTAGCTGCATCTTGTCGTATTCTGCTTGCCAGTTCAGGAATAGTTTCGCCAGGTTTGCGTTTCATGTCAGACCAGAACTTGAAACGTTCTCTGACAACAAATCGTTTTGGGTCGAACTGCTCTGCCATAAACGTCTAAATATCATTCATGGTTAGCTCATGTATGCTTTTGACCGGTTGTTGCTGAGCCGCTAAGTTGCTAAGCATTTTGTAAACGGAGTTAGATTGGTTGGTGCTTGTTGTCGGGAATAGAGTTATCAGTGACGAATGTTCGGAACCTTGCCAAATAATCAGTCCATAACTCAGATGTGGAATCGAATGGTTAACTCAGATGTGGAATCGAATGGTTGAAAACTTGCCATCGGTGTTGGAACATTTTCTCGCGGGTTGTTCAAGCTGCTTTGTAAAGTTTTCAGCTGCTCTTGAAGCATTGTCATTTGCTCTTGGTGCGATGCTCGTCGCGTAAAACTGCCATTTGCTCTTGGTGTTGCTTATTTAACAACAAAATCAGTTCAGAAATTTCACTCATTTTGACAATTCAAGCTTTAATGCAGATTCAACAAATTTTCTTTAAAATTCTTGACGCAGATGAGTTACTTGAATCCTCGTCGCCACTTTTGCCTGTTGTATCTTTGCACGAATACACAGGTTTATTAAATAACAATAATAAATATTTACAAAAAGTACTTAGCCAAAAACAACCGTATTGAAATAGAATGCTTTTTAGTTCGTTTGCTGTAGTAGCTTGATAACTTTGAACTGACTGATGAACCGAAATAGAGGCGCAGATTTAACTGGTTACAATTATGCTTGGAGATACGCGTGTCCAATAATTGATCGAGCAGAAGGCGCTGATTAAGATTAGAAGCGTTTAAGAAAACACTACGTCATTGATTGCACAATATCACAACATAAACTTAGGCGGAATTTTGAATAAATTAAAACGGATACAAAAAATTTGTTGTCATAATAGGGGCGACACCGAAAAATTTGCCCTGGGGCGCCACATAGACTTGTGAGGCTCTGGCCTTTAGTATGTTTGTTGTTGCTCGAATTTTTGCGTCGGTCTACGCTATCATCGCCAGAACGGGTAAACTTTGCGTTTGGTATGACCATATTTCGAAATAAAACACTTTAAATAATGAGAGTTAGCTTGCTTTTTTATAAAATTATGGTTGTACAAATGTTTTTTTCATTATTTTTGGACAACAGGCTAAACAAAAATTTCAAAATAAACTCAACTATGTTGTGTATCGGTTGTAACATTTTTGTTTAAAAGTCGCAACCTTTAATGTTTTTTCGGGCGACAATTTAAGCTACTTGAAAAAAATTTGAAATTCCGCTTGCAATCACAGATTGTAATAGTGCAGTAGTTTATATGAAGACTGCAATTAAATTTGCTGAGGATAAATTAATCTTCTTCTTCTTCTTTCGGCTTCTCCGTATTCGGGGTCGCCAGAGCGCAACAATATTCTCCATTTCACTCGATCGACTTCACCGCCTTCCCTAGCTCCAACACTTTTCATGTCCTCTCTCACCAAATCCATCCACCTTCTCCTTGGTCTTTCTCTTTTCCTTCAGCCTAGTACCGCCATCTTCATCATCCTTTTTCTCACGTAGTCTCTTTCTCTCCTTTTTACGTGTCCATACCAGCATAGCCTTGCATTCCGAAGATTGTCTCCCAGGTTTGCAATTTTTGCGGTCCCTCTCACGTATTCGTTTCTTATCTTGTCCTTTCTTGTCACTCCCAGAGCCCATCTCACCATTTTTAACTCTGCAACTTTCATTTTTCCCACCTGTCTTTCCGTCACTGCCACCGTTTCCATTTTCATAAAGCAAGGCTGGTCTAACAACACTCTTGTACATTTTACCCTTAACCTTTGCTGATAACTTTCTGTCGCACAGTACACCAGACACCTTCCTCCAACTCATCAATCCTGCTTGGATCCTTCTCCTCACTTCTTCTTCACATCTTCCATCGCTACTAACTGTTGAACCCAGGTACAGTATTTGAAGTTTTTTGCTCTCTTTACCTTTTCTCCTTGCAGCTTCAACTCTTCTCCATCATCCACAACCCCAACCCTCAAATATTCGGTCTTGCTCCGGCTCACTTTCAAGCCTCTTCTCTCCAGTGCATTTCTCCAAATCTCCATATCCTCCTCTAGCTCCCTATGATTTTGCCGAGACAGCACTATGTCATCTGGAAACAGCATATCCCATGGTGCGTCCTTCCTGATGTCCTCCGTCAGCCTGTCTATGATGATGGCAAAAAGAAATGAACTGAGTGCTGAGCCTTGGTGGAGTCCAACACCTACCTTGAATTCTTCAGTCAACCCGCTGCACTTCTCACATTTGTTGTCGCTCCGTCATACATATCCTTGATAATCCTTATGTAGCACTCTGAAGTTTCAGCTAAACACAGGTATTCCCACAGTTCCTCTCTGGGTACCCTGTCTTATGCTTTCTCCAAGTCAATAAAGGCACAGTGCACTGCCTTCTGCCCTTCAGTCCACTTTTCCAATAGCATCCTTAGAAAAAAGATTGCGTTGGTACCCCTTCCTGGCATGAACCCAAATTGTTGCTCAGCAATTGTCACCTCCTTCCTTATCCTTGCTTCTATTATCCTCTCCCACAATTTCATAGTGTGGCTCATCAACTTGATCACCCGGTAGTTTCCACATTCCTTGATGTCGCCTTTACCTTTGTACAAAGGTACAAGCACGCTCCTCTTCCATTCATCTGGCATCTTCTCTCCTCGTAAGAGTCTGTTGAAGAAGTTCACTAGAAACTCCACACCTTTATTGCCTAGAGCAGCGGTTCCCAAACTGGGTGCCGCGGCGCCCTGGTGCGCCGCGAGACCTTGCCAGGGGAGCCGGAAAAACATGTGAAAGTTGTTAACAGCTTTTTACAATTCTACAGTGTGTGGTAAGCAGCAGCTGTGCGGAGCCGCTTATTAGTTGTTAGTTACAACAACTTATCTAGAAAACCACGCGAATTTTTTACTCGTAAGTTATCAGAAATGAATAAGCAGTTGTCGTATTTTCAAATTTTTTGAAGACATCTGCCAAAGCACAGCTTGCGTCTTTTAAAGTTGCGTACAGAATCGCGAAATGTAAAAAACTGCATACCATCGCGGAAGAACTTGTGTTTCCTGCTGCTCTTGACTTAATTTTGACAATGATGAGAATCAGCTGCTCAAAAACTAAAAGCTGTTCCACTCTCAAACAATACCATTAGTAGGAGGATCGATAAAATTTCGGATGATATTAATGATCAGCTAGTTGCAAAAATGCGTGGAAATGAATTAAGCTTACAGTTAGATGAGGTAACAATCAGTACCAGTAATAAAGATGCTTATTTGATTTGCTACGTACGCTTTATCGATAACGACGACAATATCGTTGAAGATTTGCTCTTTTGTAAACCCATTTTTAACAAATTGTAAAGCGCATGAATTGTTTGCAATACTGAACAATTTTTTTCAAGAAAGTAATCTCCAATGGAAATAATGCGTTGGTTTATGCACTGATGGCGCTCGAGCTATGTCTGGCCGCTTTGGCGGGCTGCGAACGTTAGTGCAGGGCGTTGTCGTTAACGCAAAATGGACCACTGCCTAATACAACGTGAGGCGCTGGCTTCGCAACAGTTCAGTGGTTACCTTAATGGAGTGCTTAAAGCTGTTGTCAAAACTGTGAATTTTATTAAAGCAAGGCCGCTTAAAGCTCGGCTTTTCCAACGTCTTTGCGATGAATTAGGAGCAGAGCACAACAATTCATTGTTTTATTGCAATGCAAGGTGGCTTTCCAAAGTGTGTACGAATTGAGAAATGAAATCTCCATATTTGGAAGGAAACCATGCACATGCTACTACCTTTGAGGATGAACTCAGTTGGCGTATCTCTGCGATATTTTTTTTAAATTAAATCAATTAAACATCTCCTTCCAAGAAAAAAAACTCACCTTGTGCAACTCCATGACAAAATTACAGCCTAAGAAAACTACAGTTGTGACCAATTGATCTGCTTATAAATAACGAGCAATGTGATAACTCTCCACTTTTGAATCCCATTTACACTCGCAATCTGGCAATCTCTCCCTGCAGAATACTGATGAGTGTGATATGAAGACTGAAATGTGTTCGCATTTAGATGCTCTAATCTCGCATTTTGAGAAATATTTTTCTGAAGACATGAAGAAGCACAATTGGAAAAGAAATCCTTTCGTTGATAATGCAAATGCCTCTCAGGTGTTTATATCTCTGGAAGCTGAACAATTTAATCGATCTTTCTTTTGACCTCACTTTGAAAAGCTTATACATGTACAACCTTAATTTGCTTATTTCATTCTGGCTTAAGGCTCGATCTGAGTTTTCACTTGTAGGCTGTAAAGCTCTCCGTGTTCTTGTGCCTTTTGCAACGTCATACTTGTGTAAGCCGGTTTTTCTGCGATAGTTGTAATCAAGCGGAAGTATCGCAATAAGATTGACATTGAACGCAACATGTGTGTTGCAATATCAAACATTGCACCGCGGCTTAATAAAATGTGCATAGAGCAACAAGCTCACTGCTCACATTAAATGTTTTTTAATATTTTGCGAATAATGCTGACATTTTTGTGCATTTTGAATAATGAACATGATTTAAATACAATTTCTTGGTAAAACTTATTATTTACAAATTTTGGCTTTATTAAGGCGCCGCGAGTATTGATAAGTTTTCGAAGGGCGCCATGAACAAAAAAAGCTTGGGAACCGCTGGCCTAGAGCAATCCATGTTTCCACTGGTATGTCATCAGGTCCTTGAGCCTTCCCCTTCTTCATCTTCCTCAACCCAGTCCTGACTTCTTCTCCAGAGATATCTTCGATGTCCCTTTCTCTCCCTTCTGTTCTCATTTCTCTTCTTTCTTTAGGGTTTTCCTGGTTGTGTAAGTTGTCGAAATACTCCTTCCATCTCTGTTTCATTTTCTCTTTTTCCATCAGAACCTCCCCAGCTTTACTCTTGATTACTCTAACTTGTTGAACATCCTTGCTTTGTCTGTTTCTCTGCTTTGCTATTTTGAACACCTCATTTTCCCCTTCCTTTGTTTCCAGTTTTTTGTACAGTTCCTCATATGCCTTGTTTCTTGCCTTTGTCACTTATCTCTTAGCTTGCTTTCTTGCAGTTTTATAGGCCAACTTGCTTGCATTATCTTATATGATATCCCATGCCTTTTTAGCTTTTTTCTTATCTTTTAGCTTCTCCTGGACTTCCTGGTTCCACCACCACGTTTCCCGTCTACCTGCCGTGCTAACTTTTCTCGATGTTTTACACAGTTCCCTTCTGGCAATGCTCCCCATCATCTCAGCTATACTTTGCCAGTCTTCCTGTCCAGCAAGTATTCCGCTTTCAATCACTTTTATTTTGAATTTATTGTTTACTTCCAAGTCCTTTAGTTTTCACCATTTTATTCTCTTCACTAGTTTTGATGCTTTCCTTCACTTTGTCCAGATAATTATCGCACTGACCATTATTCTGTGCTGTTTCGCTACACTTACACTGACAACTTTTGTATTCACCACCTTGATCCTTCGTCTTCTCACCATAATGTAATCCACCTGCGAACTGCGTCCGCCACTGCTGTAGCTGACTCGATGTGCTGGTTTCTTTACAAAATATGTGTTAATGATCGCTAGTTCCCTTCTCTTAGCAAAATCCACCACTTCTTGTCTTTCGTTAAATATAAATCAATACAGGTTTTAAAAAACGACTTCAAAAGCTTTTAATAGGAAACTATAACGCATTGCAAATCGAAGAATCGTCTAGAGAAAATCACAAATTCAAAAACTAAATAACCATTCGGTAAAAAGGTTTCTTCGACACAGCCGGCTTAGTCCTCATATCAGTGCAGCCTCGGTCGTGGACGATGGTTTGATGGAGCAGCAGCGAGACGACGCCAGCCCGGCTTGACATCGCGGTGCGAATGCGTCGTTCTTCGTCGAAAATCTCGTCGATCTTGAGCCACTGCCGAATGCGCTGGAGATCGACTTCAGCGCGGTACATGGTCTCCCATCTGCGAAAGGAACATCGTTAA
Source organism: Diplosoma virens (assembly GCA_963680785.1). Lineage (NCBI taxonomy): Eukaryota > Metazoa > Chordata > Ascidiacea > Aplousobranchia > Didemnidae > Diplosoma > Diplosoma virens. The sequence continues at coordinate 26,888,946 of OY796894.1, forward strand.
GGAAATAACTGCAACGCGTATTTTAACGTTATGAGAGCAAAAAAAGTCTATGGTCCTCTAATTATTACTTGAAAAAATCCCCACACGTTTTAAAGCGCTAAAAACCCTTTTAATTGCAATGAACGAAAAGCGAATGAACGAAAAGCGAACGAAAAACTCTCATTTTAACTAAAAAAAACTCTTGAAACATACTTGAAATGTTTTGTGCATTTTCTTTTGGCCTGTCGACAAAAATGGGAAGGTTTGTTGGGAGGCTTGGAATCGTAGATGTAGCAGCTGAGCGGACAACCGCAAACCTCATCCTCAGCGACTTTCGGTTCTTTCGTGTGTTCCGGACACAAAACCTGCAACAAGCCGATTGCAAATGATAACGAATCATAAAGAACGCTTCAATTAACATAAAAGTTCATCATAGATCAAGTTGGTATCTGTGTGAATATAAAATTTTGATTTCTAAAATTGGACTATAACAGGAAATTAACAGAAAATATTCTTTCTGTTGCAGATTTCAATCATGAGAAAAGACGTTTTAGTAAGTGATAATAAAAAGATTCAACAGGCGTAACAATTAATACAAGAGTTTTTATCAACAATCCAATTATTCTAAAACTTTTTTTAGTTGGCTTTTCCTTTTTTGGCATTAATCTATAATATACATCTTTAGGTCAAGAAAAGTCAAATTTCAACAAAAATAACATTTTAAAAAATGCGTTATTGAAGAAAAAACTAAAATCTTCACGTTAAATCTTCACCTGGAGTCTCTTGCAGTAGGTCTGCTGTTGCTCATTGAAAGCGTCACAAAACAATCGCTGTGAGCCTTCTATTCGCGTGGGATACACGGAACCGAAGGACATGAGGGATTCGATTTTAATGTAACATCTGAGTTCGAAGTTAAAAGATTGAGAGACTTATTTAGTGTCGTAAGAACTCTAATAAAGGTAGATAGGGCATTTTAAAAGAAACATTTTACGCGTAAAAAATTCTATTTACTTGTCCATATGCTTGACGGCATTTTTTAAACCGACAGAATGACCGCAGACGACGCAGTAAATGGCGTGATCCGATTCCGCTTCTCCGTCGTCGTCGACATCGGATCGCTTCTCTTCGATCGTTAAAGCTTTCCCGATTGCGATTATCGATTCCAATTTACGAAACTTAAGTTCTGTTAATCAGATTCCCGTTAAAAAATTTCTAGACAGCGAAGCAGGAAAAAAACGAACCAAGGGCTGTCAACTCCTCTTTGGCTTGTTCCATCCGAACTCGAATCCTTTCCAACTCCGCTCTTCCTTGCTGATTCGCGATCGATGGCGTGTTGTTCCACTCCTGTATGCGCTGGGGCAATATATGATGGAGCCTGGCACGGGCTAACTTCCTGCCGCATTCGTCACTACAATATCTAAAAATGCCCAGAAGGATGCTGATTATTACTTACAGCGTTTGCAACCGATTGAAGCCGAACAAGTTTAGTCGGGCAAATTAAACGTCAAACGAAACGTCAAACAAATTAAACGTCAAATTAAACGTCAAACGAAACGTCAATTAAACGTCAAACAAATTAAACGTCAAACGAAACCTTACTAATACACGAAAAACTCTTGCTGAAGCGGCCAATGCATGCTTTAAAGGCAAGGCTTACTCATTTAAGACTCACCGATGAGGCCAACTTACTTGGAAGATGGGCGTGCCGAATTGACGCAATCAAGGCCGAAGCATTGGCCGGTCGAAGTGAAATCAATCGCACAACTCAAGCTAGTTTGAACAAGATTCGGTGGAGTGTACGACTCGTACGAGCGACTTTCGATCGCTTTTCTTTTGTCTTTCACTTCCACCGTATCCCTGACCTGCAAGAATTTGCGACCATTATTACCTGCCTTGAACTTAAGTCTAATCTCGAAAAAACGCACGGGAGACGGCTTTCTCTTCATCGATTTTTCTTTCTTCTTGGACTTGCTGCTCTTTTTGTACAAGCATCGCCGGAGCCTGCACTTCTGTAACTTGCTTTCGTTTCCAAATCTTTCGCGGTCGTAACACACGTCACAGCGACCGCAGTTTTCTTTCCGCAAGCAGTTCTGGCAACTTCCACAGCGTTTTCTGAAATAATGCAAGGTTAAAATTAAAAATCATTGTGATTTAACTTGAAATGTTAGTCTGAAAAATTCGAGACATGGGCTTTGAATTAACTTTTCAAAGATATGACTAGTTGCTAAAGACATCGGTTACAAAATCTTTCGACTTTCAAATAACAAAAATTTGTGTAAATTAAGCCAAGATTTTTGAGCGAATTTGAATGAAGTTTTTATTAACCTGTTTCTTTTTCAACTAACTGGCGACTATCTAAATTCTAAATTGATTTGTAGTAAAATTTCAGCAAAGGAGAGAAAATTATCTTCCTTATAGATTGCATTTAGTAGAAGTCAGTAAAGATTCTTCACTTACGATTCTTTTTTTGTTTTTTTAAGAATGTCTTTTGTTGGCGACTTTTCATCTGGGGCAGCTTCTTTTTTTATTTTATTTGAAAATGCTTCCATTTCTTCTTGCTTGATATTTGACATACTTTGACTTTTTGGCATAGAAACTTCATCTAAAACCAACTCAATGTATTTAAAATTCTCTGACACAAGTTTAAAAATCTATTTAATTTTCAAATTGTTTTTTTAGATGTTAAGACTAAGTTTATAAAAAACTCAGCTCCAAAACAAAGGATTAATTTTCTAAAAATTTTTCTATTTCTCCAAGTGCTGTTGTTCACGTCCAGTCAATCTACTGACTGGTGAAACACCCGAGGGCTATATGCCAGATTAATACTGCAATAATTTTTTTTTTTTTGCTTTTACAGTTTTTTACTGTTACCATCTTAAAGTTTCTCTCTATATCTATCCTCCAGACTTGCAGGAGGATAAATATGAAGATAAAATAAACATATTCTAATGATCTTCTCAATAAATTGACCAAGAAAAAGTTATTAAAAAAGCTTTTTTTTTAAATATAAACAAAACTTTATTGAACAGCCAAATTATCTTAAAAACCGCATAATATTTCACCCATAACATAATCACTCAATTAACATATTTTATTTGTAAAAAAGATAAATGAACAATACAAAACAATAAATAATATATAAATTATGATATATTTATGGTAATTAAATTAACTGCATGAAGCTGCAAGTTGACCAATGACATGAGAAATTAAATCTTATCAAATTTCTCAGTTTAAGTTTAAAAAATAATCATTGAATAAAAATAGCGATTTTTTAAAAAATACTTTAATGTCCAAAAAAGTAGAAAAATAACAATATGTTTAAGATACATACTGGTATCCTGTTTTTGAGTTAATCTTGCAACTTCCTCATCACTATCAGAAATAGAATTCTTTAAATTGCTTTTTTTTTCATTAAAAGTAGGTTTCTTTACTGTTTCTGGTTTCCATAGATCATCTTTTTCATATTTTCCCACTTTATTATAAGATTCTGAAGCTAGTTGTGGAGCGGATGCCGACTTATGAATGTCATTTGATTCTATATTGTATTTTGCCACTTAATTAAAGCAAATGCAACAGAAAATCACAAATAATAAAAATTTTTGTAAAAATACTCTGAAATTATAAGAACTACAATATGAAAATACTGAAATTATACAACAGCAAAGAACCCTAGATTTCCCAATTATAACAAAATAATATTACAGTGCTATTCAATTCTTTTTTAAAAATTTATGAAAGGCAATTTTAATTTATAATTAAACAAACCCATTTTTTTCTTTTTCATTTTGAGTCTCTTCAGTTTTTCTTGTTTCTTTTCTAGTATTTCTTTTTCCTTTTTTTTGCTTTTTCGATACTTAATTTTCAAAAACTGATTTTTCATGCGGCATGCCTTACAATAAAAATATTTTATATATTTTGCTTCTTTTTCAGTGATATTGATGCAGTCACCATGGAACCTAAAAAAACAATCAGCTAATAAAATAAAAGTAAAAAGCTAAAGAACTTTTGCGCATAAAAATAAGTTATTAAATATACAAGAGACAGTTGTAACAACAAAATGAATCTTAATATTTTATTAGTATGGTTTATTTATCCAATCAAAAATACTGTAAGCATTTTAAAGAATGATGCTCACATCAACAAGAATGATATTTAAAGTATAGCTTTTGTTTGGGGCTTTTTGATAAAAATATCCGGTGAGAAAATAGAAACATAAAAATTAAAATTTGATTTAGTGAAATAATTTTTAACACAGACAGTATTACATAACCAGCATTTTAGAAATAAGTCAAATGTTACATTATAGTCTGCAAGGGCACCAGAGTAGTTAATATCTATGAACTTGTTTATGAAGTTTAACTGATTAATTGGTTTGAGATGAATAAAGACTGATAAATATTATATTTTATATTATTTTGAAGAACTTTTTTTCATTAAATTATGATTAAGTTTTAAATTTAAATTCAAAGTTTGAAATCGAAAATGTTATGCTGAAAAATATTTAAAAAATGAAAAGATAAAAAGAAAAAAATATTCAAGGCAAAATTAAATAAATATGCTTTTACATCGAAAAATTTTTTTAACATTAATCTACTACAACTAATTTAAATCCCAACAGAAAAAATGAAGTAATCTTTTTACAAAAAGAAATAACAGCTAACAATTAAAACGTTAAAAACACACACAAAAAAATTTGGCCCTAAAGTTTTCAAAAATTCATAATTCCAAATTATCTTTACACTGTTACAGTTACAACCTATTAATGCCTTATAAAGTTATAATACTTTCAATTTTTAAAAACAAAATACTGGTACTTTAACCAGACCTAGCCAAAAGATTTGGTTTTTTAAATAGTTAGGAATATAACAAATGTTTTTTAAAAGATTTAAAAAGCAAATTTTGTTAAATCATAATAGATAAATATATAATAAAGCTATCTTTAATAATATGCTAACTGCTTCAGGTTTTAGTTAAGAAATACAATTTTTTCTTAATTTAATGTATTATAAAAATTATTGGCTAGTACATTTAAATAAGATAGTTAGTAAGATATAAACTATTTAATAATTTATAGCATGGCCACATCACATACCATTCTTCACATTCATCACACATAATCATAAATCGCTCAATGTCTGGTGATTTGCAAATGCAATAAACAGGTAAATCTTCATTTGACTGATCCATTTCAATTGACTTCATCTAGCATCAATATAATTCAAATAAAATTTTTCCAATACTAATACAAGTACTTTAGATAGCTTGAATAAGATAACAGTTTTTTTTCTGGGAAAGTAATTAGCTATCAAATAATTAACAAAATGTTAAATAAACAGTGTTTAAACTTGCAAAAGTATTTATTTTATTATAAAATCATAGTAGGCTACTATGAATTCGGTCAGGAGCTAAAATGGGTACACAAAAAAATGATCAACAACTTTTTAAGATTTACGCAAAAACGAACTCCAAATTCTCGTACTGTTTGTTTTTCTATGTTTCTGGAGCTCACTCAAGAATAATTTGCGTTTAACAAATATTACTTGTTGAATTGAACGAATAAAAATACAGCCATTGATACTGCGATAAGGATAAAATGCTGTGATAGGAATAAAAACCTGAATCAATGTTTATGACTCAGGTTTTGTCATAGGATATCTATGGGTTTTGTGCGCAATTAGGCATTCGATTTTTCAAATACTAATAAATTAAAATACATAGGATACTTTTTTAATTTTACGTAAATACGAAATCAATTTGGCTCTCGAAAATTTAGAAACAGGTATAAAATGAATCATCATCTTTGTAGACTCAGGTGTCACAATTCTTGGAGATGAAGGTCTTTATTTAATTCGTGACAACAACGTATAGGCCTGTCGCAACAGTAGATATGGCTGGCTGTAATTCGCTTACCACTGGCATATATTATTTAATGCGATGTGATTGCAACTTGGGTGGCGGAACAGCAAAAGCGTTGGAAAACAGATCAATAAGCTAAGATTTAATTTCCAAAGGAACCATATCTCTTTTTTAAAAAAGTTGTTCAAGATAAAGGGAATATAAAGAAAAGATTTTCATTTTTTATCTAAACATAAAAACTCGTAGATACAAATTTAGTCATAAACTCAGACTAGAAAAGAATTAAGATTCGCTGAACTTGATTGGACCCAAAAATATTCAAACTTTTGTGGATTTGGACTCACAACAACTCCAGCATTTGTGGAATTTATTTTATTTTATATCTATATTTATTCTCTTGAATCGCAGGAAAGCAACGGGGGCGCTAATACATAGGCCAAGCATTTCACCCAGACTTGCTTCCGGAGATGCCAAGATATCGCTGTCCGGTTAACTTTTCTAAAGTTTATTTTATAGAAGTATGACTTGAAATTTAGAACTGTTTTCCAAGACTACCAAGCAGTAAAAAGTGTTCTAAAGTGTCCCAACAACACAACAGAATAATGCGAGTAGGTTTTGAACCAAGACCATGTCGATCACAATTGCGGCGCTCTAACCACTCGACTACGCTGCCGACCATTTACTTTTCATCAACTTAGTTGATTCAACTTGGACCAATTTAGACTTATTTATTCAGTTTTTATATTTGTAATCAAGTTACTAGATTTTTTGAATTGACATTGAGACTGTGATTGTGAATGAGAAGACTAAACGATATACAGTATTTTATTGCACGTTGTACGTGTTCGCTGTGCCTTTATAATTAACAAACAACTAAGTTGATGAAAAATAGGAAAAAGGATACATCTAATTTATGATTAGATTTGACTCAAATATCTTAAAAGAGACTTGGACTCGATTTGAGTCACGGCTCCCAAGGACTGGATTGATTTGAGATTTTCAATTTAGAACTCGTCACAACTTTGAGCAAAGTACAGTGTGGCCTTATACCGAGCTAGTGGAGCTACCCTTTGCGTCGGTTTTACATTCGAGTTTCATTAAATGAAATTAAATGTTAAATGTCATCAGTGTGTTCGAGTGGTTAAAGCGCCGTGCTTATGATCAACATGGTCACGGTTCAAAACCCACTCGCTCTATTCTGTTGTGTCCTTGGGAAAGACACTTTACGACGCTTTCTCACTTTCCCATGCTTGGTGGTCGGGGTAAGCAGTTCTAAATTACAGTCATATCTTTATTAAATTACAAGCGGATGTAGCGGTATATAGGTAGGTATGTATATGTATATGTTAGTATATACTTTTATACTACTACCACCACTTACTTATTAAGTTGATCAAAAGTCCAACGAATAATTCTAATTCGGGTCTCCTCAAGTAATTCGAGCAGTTTCACTTTTATTCAATTTTATTACAGAATAATTCGTTTAGCGGTCAATTATACGTTACCAGTTATCTTGTCAAAAACCAACAAAAGCCAAAAACTCAAAAGTCAAGAGCAACAGAATTAAAACAACGATTTTTTTAATTACTTTACTGATTTCCTCGCCAGTCAAAATAATAATAATTGCTTCTTAATTTTTACGCACGTTTTTTCAGACAAGGCTGGATTGTGACGTAGCTTTGAGAGGTACAAGGACAGCAATATCTTGGCATCTCCGAAAGCAGGTCAGGATAATTGCTTACCCTGTGTAATAGCGCTTCTGTCGCTTTTCTGCGAGTCAGGAGGAAAAATACAAAGGTAAAATAAACATAGCCGTACCTGGCGGGGGGTAGGGGGCAATTGCTCCCCTAAATTTTCCAGATTGGACAAAATTCAAATTTTTCGGACAGTGAATTCAAATTTTCAGATTGATTCGCAGTAAAGACTTTTTTTTCTAGAGAACACCATGATTTTAGGACAAAATTTGGTCTTCGTCCGAGAATCTCAGACAATATTTTTGTCCTATCCTTAAAGTACTAGAAAAGTATGATTTGGCCAAATGTCACAAAATTTGGGCAAAATTTTATTGCCCCCAAAGTTTTTTGGCTAGTATGCCTATGAAAATAAATATAAAAAAATAAGATGCTCAAAACCACATATAACTTCTTTACAACTTACGGAATTGATGTTTTGTCAGTAACGCTATGATTGAAATAGCAATTTGACACATAGGCCTAATATGTATTGTCATTTAAGAAATTGTTATATGGAGCTTTGTTTTTTGTAATCAAGTGATCAAGAGTTGAGACTTAATCTAACTTAGAGTAGCTTGTCTGTAGCTTGGTGTTGGGTGACCTAGGATGCTACAGCTTGGTATAGAACTGTATAACAGTGTAACTTTGGTTTCAAGTTGCAGTGAGCATGCAGATTATAATGGCATTTGTTATGCTGTAGAATGTATTATTTGCATGTCTTAACATATATCATTTTTATTGCTTCCGTTTTATCAGCTTTTAATGTGTTTTTGTACTTTGATTTGTGTTGCAACTGAGAAATAAAAAAACATACACATACAAACATATATTTTTAAGAATGTGTCAAAGACTTACTTAAAGCTAGTTGAGCACAAAAATATGTCACTCACTTAATTTACTTATTTTAGTTGAGAAATGTGCATAATAACAACATTTACTTTTTTTATCTTTTAAACTTAAATAGCTTTTCATAAGCTGTTTACTAGTTGTTGTATTAAATTTTTGAAGTTTTAACTTGCTTTATACTGTTAGAGTAAAGACACACAAAAAAGGAAAAAAATCCCTTTAAAAAACTAACAGGCTTGATAAGGTTTAGTTTTTTTATTAATAAGATTGGGGCAGTCCATGTTAAAGATCTGTGTAAAAACTTTAAAGGATACCAACCCTTGAAGGTTAAGAACCACTTTCTTTATCTATTTATTAATGTTTATACAGGCAGCAAATACAGTTTTGTATCTCGTGTCTAGGTTGGTCTTTAATTGTATCCTTCTGCCTTAACAAAAAATGATCTTTGGCCAATACATCTTATTGAGATGTTGAAGCTATATAATGATAATACAGGTCGACCGTCACTCATCTGGCAATCATTAATATGGAAAAATCAGTTATCCGGGATTATTTTCGCTACTGGCCACTAGCATTTGGTGGCAGTTGACCATTAATACAGCAACAACAATCAGTTATCTGGGATTATTTTCATTACTGGCCGCTAGCATTTGGCCTGGCCTGATCAGCTGATAAACTCTCTCTCTCTCACTGCTTACTTATGATTTTCATGTGTAGCCTATGTTGTAACCACTTACGGTTCTAGTGATGTCCTTTCTTGTGTAACATTACCATTTATTTTAATAGTACAGTACTCATATTACAATTGAATTCATTTGTTTTTTTTGTACGTAATCAATAACATTACTTTGGAAGTAGCAGTGATGAATTTCCCTGTGCAGCCTACATTAACCACTTATGTTTTTTGTATGTAAGGAACTATTTATTTTATTTTACTTGTACTGTACTTTATTTCAATAAAGTTTCACTTGAATTTATTTGATATTTGTCTTTTTTTATTAACCAACATGTGCTTATATAAGGGGTATTTTAAATTTAAAATGAAGTGATTAATTACTTGGTTTCCTGTATTCTTGGCTAATCAATCACTAATCCAGAAAAATGGATAATTTGGCACTCTCTTGGTTCCAAAGTTGCCAGATTAATGATAGTTGACCTGTATTGAATTATAAAAAAAAATAAAAGTATAAATTTTTTAGTGTGAGTGTTGAGTTGTAATTATAAAAAGTCTTTTATTCTGAAATTTTGTATTTCTAATTCTTTTAAAAAATTGCTTTGTGCTGTAGATGTCAGAAATTATGATTTTTGTTGATTTTAAAAACACTTGATTGTTGTAATGTCTGGACCATCCAATTGTTTTGTTTGTTCTGCAAAATTTAATTTATTTAAAAAACAAGTAAGTGTTATCTGCTGTTATATTTGTTGAGTTAATTGCCTCAAGTCATTTTGCAGACAATAATAAACTTGATATTTCCTGCTTCACTTGAAAGTAATTATTTTATCAGATTGGTGCAAAAGTCTCTTGAAAGTTATGCACATAGTTGAATTTGCTGTGTTTTCAGTTGTTCTTGATCACAGTTGGTTGATGCAGTGTCTTTTCAGTTGAATAAATTGTTGTAGACTAATGTATGCAAATAAACATTAGGTTTATTCAACTTAAAAAACATTGCATCAACCATCTGTGATCAAAAACAGCTGAAAACACAGGAAATTTAACTATGCACATAACATTCAACACAGCCATAAGCACACAACACATTGTAGAAAAAGGTGACATGATTAATACAGTGCATGCATGCATGCACAATGCAGGTTCAATTATATGACAACCTTTCAACAAGCTTGTAAATGCCTTGCTTGTAAAATTCTGTAGGTTTTGAATTGAAATATAAATTAAACTCTTTTTAAATCGCTTTTTAACTTAAGCCCATCAAAAAGGTTCTGTAGTCTTTAGAACAAAGGGAAATCACCTCAATTAACCACTTTCTTGGAAGAACTTGGCCCTGAAATACTGCCTATTCTCCATATTTACTTGACCTTGCTGTTTCTGATTTCAATTTTTTCAAGGACTACAGAACCATATTGATTGACTTAGCTCAACAACAAGAGAAGAGATTAAAAAAGATTTGAATTTATATTTCAATTCAAAACTTACAGAATTGTACAAGCGAGGCATTTATAAACTTGTTAAAAGATGGAATGAGATCATTAAAAGCAATAGAAAGTATGTTAATGAATAAATATTTCAATAGTCATTTGCTTATTTATTTTAACCAGAAATCTTTAAATTGGATGTGACTTTTGCATCAACCCAATGTATAAAATGGCATGAAAAAATTGTTTTCAAAGTATTTCATCAAAAGTTATTTTAATTGTCTTGTCAATTATTGGGTCTTATTTACCCTTTGGAATTACTAGCCTCACAGGCTTTGGGAATTCCTAAAAATTTAAAAGTTTATAAAGTAAGCACAGCAAATAGTAAAAGAGATCCCAATTATTTAGTATAAATAAAAAGTTTTTAAGAAATTTATATAGATGCTATCAGTTGCAGCTTTTTCAAAAAATTTTTTGTCTGTTTTGAAGTAATTGCTTTTGCATGTCTATTTTTTGCTTCTAAACATTTTCAAACCTTGAAAGCATTTTATAATGCAATTGAATCCAACATTTTAAATTGTGCATAAATTATATTAATTTAAACTTGCCCAAAGTGCTCATTTATTAAGCTGAAGTCATAACATAAATAAGTTATGTATTATTCAAAATTTAAAGAATTATTGTTAAGTGTGTTTTAATTTGTTATTTAAACTTTTGCACTAAATTTGAAAGATTGTAATATACAGTAGACTATAGTTAATCTGGATTTGGTTAATATGGAATTTTGCTTAACTTAATAAAACTGAAAGTACAAATTATTTCCTATATACTGTAATTCTTAATAAAAAGCTTCGGATTATTTGGATCTTTGGTTAATTTGGATGATTTTCTCTGTCAAATCAAATCTGGGTTAACCAAGGTCTACTGTAGTTTATTTTATACCCCTGAACAAAGGTTCCCCAACTTGGGTGTGCAAGAGAAATTTTGGGGTATGCATTTACACAAGCAAGTTTCTTTTAATCACTCTTCACAAACTGCATTTAGACAGTAATGTCATCATCATCATCATCATCATCATCATCATCACTTTTAAGATCTTCTTTTCCTTACAAATCAACATATCATTACAAAATAACTCAGCTTCCACTTACAAATTTTCAATGAAACTAATCTTGTGGGATGAAAAAATGAAATGCTGTCAATATGATATTTTCGAAAACATGAGTAAAAGCTTTGCCTTACTGCAAAAAGATGAAATTACTGATATTAACAAGTTGGTGCAAAACCACTTGCAGTCATTCATAGGCGTCGACTTTTTCTTGAAAGAGGCAAATAGCAGGGGGGCGAGAATTTTTATGTAAACTTTATTTTCTATGTTTAAAAAACGATTTTTCAAGGTACCAGTAGTATCGTAATTGATGTGTTTTTGCTTTTAATATTGTGTGGTTTTGTAGCATTATCTAAGTTGAAGTCTTTAATTTAATTTAACTTTCTTATTTTATCAATCGGCTGTTTGTCGTAAAGTTTAACGTAATTTACGCATCATTACCGTTTACCGCAGGTTCGTTTTGTGTAGAAATTTTATGAAATAACAATTAACCTTGCACCTGGTGCGAAGCGTAAATCATAACTACTATTTTCTGATACAATGACACATGACACTGCTTTCAAACACAACAAAAATGCTTTATGCTTAAATGATTGTTATTTTTACGATTATGACAAGAATTCGATATTAAAAATAACATTATCTTAATAAAATAAACAATATGGACGCATAAAGAGTAAAGACGCAGAATGTGATTGTGATATACAGAAAAACAAAATACACAAATGATAGTTTACGTTTACTGCAATAAAAATTACTCATAATTCAATCATAACTTAAACTTTTAAGAGTGCTCGATTATGAACTTAATCCAAATTTGTTGCCCCGGGTTTGAGATCGTGAAACAAATTCATCTACTGCTTCGGCAAGATCAAGGGCTTCAGCGTGCTCGCGGTGTGTGTTTAGAATGGCCAAATTATTCAAACGTTGCTGGGTTTGCGTAGATCGCAGGTACGTTTTCAACCTGCGAAGTGTAGAAAACGACCCTCTGCTTCACAAGCAGAGCTAGGAAGAATAATATATGTTTTTAATGCAGAAACAAAGTTAGGTGTCATGTCAACTAGAGCAGAATTTTGGCTCAATTCGTTGCTGATTTCTGCAACTGAAATTGAACGATTTTGCCTTCTCAGTCGTGCAAATAACAGCTGACGTTCTCTCGTAATATCAGCGTGACTCCAATCTCCATAGAACTCGCTCACTGTTTTTATGCAGTGAGTTGGCATACATTCATCTTCCAAAAGACAACGTAAAAAGTTTGCTATTTCTAGTGGCTGTGATTGATAGCGACGTAGCAGCGCACTTGCAGCTTTTTCAAAAACGTGCCTAAATAAATCGACGTAGTATTCTTCCACTTCTTCGTCAGTGAAAGCACGACGCACTGGAGGAATAAAAGGCAAATTTATTTTCATGTGCAGCGCTTGTTCTTTGCATTCCGCAAAAAGCTCTTTTCCAAACGTGTCTAGATCAGTTGTCAGAGCGCTGGCAAGTTCTTGAATCCAATCATTTAAATCTCCTGTGGTAGCTTGGCGTGACTGACATTTTACGTGATTGGATGGATAATCCCGAAAAGTCGTTGCAGCAGACGAAGAATAAAATAAAAGTCAAATTTTTCTCAGTTCAGTAAATGCGAAAAGGCTGATGATCTTACAGCTGCAGAAACACTGGTATCATTATTTATCTCCTCCATAAAATTCATTAAATTATTGTAATTTGCTAGAAAAGCATCAATGCAATCTTTTCGTAGAATCCAACGCGTGCTGCACAACGGTCGCAAATTCACTGTAGTTGATTCTGCAGACGAAGCTTGAATGGCAGCAAACCACCCACAACGTTTTGGCGACTCTTTTCACAAAGGTCACGATTTTATTCACACAGGTTATCGTGTCTAATACTTGAGAATATTCGGTGCAAGCGTCCTGACAAACCATGTTAAGCTGATGACCAATGCAATGAAAATATAACGCTTTCGGATTTTCCTTCAGCATTTTTTGTTGTAAGCCGTTTATTTTCCCAGCCATATTGGTACCACCATCATAACCTTGACCGCGAAGACCAGAAATATCCAATTCAAGCCTCATCAACCCATCTTTAATCAAGCAAAATAAAGTACTCGAATCTGTTTTGCAAGTTTCATAGAAACCAAGAAAAACCTCGTCACTTTGCAGTGTTTTTTACAATATCGAATACAAATGCTCACTTGTTCTTGATTACAAATATCCGAAGTTTCATCAGCAATTAGAGAGAAGACGTAACTGCTAATGACTCTCGTAAATCTGGTAAAATTCTGGACTCTGTTTTGATGGTACCAATTAGTTTCCGTAATATCATCTGAGATAATATTTTTAACATTTCGTTTTGAACGTCGGGAGACAAATATTTTGTGCTTGATTCAGAATTTAAGTACGTGTTTATGTCAGCGTTGTAACGTCCCAACAACCATAATAAATTCCAAATGTTTCCTGATTTTTTCTCGTTTTCATGGCCTCTCAAGGCTATCCCCTGCTTTCCACAGTGGCGAACACAATCAAAAATTGCAGTTAATGTTAGGCGATTTTTCCGTTGTTCTTCTTTAGTCTTGTTTCCAAAACAAACCTGAATTTCAAAATCATCAAGCGCAACCTAAAAACACGAAATAATTATTGCAGTTTCACATTTTAAATGCAAATTACGCTTTATTATTTTTTAACGGAGGCATTCACATTAGCCAGTGATAATACAGTAAATCGAAATAAAAATACACACCGACTTATCGATTGTGACGATTTCTAATCGCTATTTTTACTGCTTTTTTCAAGGCCACTTATTGAATAAACATGCCATTTTAGCAATGTTACTCGCTTAGAAAGATATAGGGCAGTCGGCAACTAAAAGGAAATGTGATAACAAAAATTCAAACTAATTAAGACACTAAATACATGTATATTTGCGAGCAAACAAAAAAATCAAATTACTTTATATTGCTCACTTTTATATCTGGATGTGCTCTGACCAAAATTTCAAAACATATTTTAAAAATGGTTTAAAATGAACTGCAATTTTTTTCAATAAAAAGATGGTTGATGCACTTTTAGCTGCATTGCAAAAAGCCTATAACATCCATGATATTTCAAAGTTCCAATTAATGTTTTAAAATTCGTTATACATACGTACTTGTAATGCATCGGTCGCAGCTTGGTGCCATGGAGAACGATAATGAGAACCCAATGCACTTTTTCCTTTACGATAATCTTGCCAACCATTAGTCTCCTTTGCCCATCTGCTTTTATGTATTCCTTAGTATTTTTCGCTGACAGCCGATTGTTTTTAGAGGCCCACAAACAGCATGAACAATGGCAGGTTCTATCCTGGTTGCAGCGAAGCCATGCAAACTCGATAAACCACTCTCGTTGCAAAGTACGGCCTTCATGCGACGGCATTTCTTTTGGCAAGGTACTGCTGTCGAATGACGCAGGAAGAGCGGTAGATCGATTACGATCTTTATCGTCTGTTTTCTAGAGCAGGATCGGTTACATTGGTAGAAGGCACAGAACTTTTGTTATCTATATTGCTAGAGTTGCAGCTTGCTGCATATCAATGCTATCCTCACTCGACTCTCCTGGAACATTTACTTCCAAAACTCTGTTTGAAACCGGTCTAAAAAATGCGCTGATAGCCGATTGACGCTTCATTTTGTTATTATCGGATTAGGAATATGAAAATAAAACAATACCACAATTTTTTTATATAGTTGCTTTCAAATTTGCGAAAAGTTTTTAATTTGATAGAAGCTATTTAATCTTCTGAAGCCGTTTGATAAAAAAAGTTGTTGATTTGAAATGTGTGTTTTTTTCATTTAGTTGCTTTGATGATAGCGCAAAACATGTGAAAATTACAATTCAAGTTTGCTTTTTGTTACGTATCACAAATTGCTTACAAGCACAAAACCGCAAAATCAACACAATGTGTGGTAATTGTTAACTCGATTGCTTTGATCGTAAAATCACGCCGCCGACACTGACCACACGCTGATGGAGTTTTGTTTTCGCTTTAAAGGCCCGTTTCCACTACGAGCGTGGAAAAAAGCATTCTTTGTTTGTTCTATTGATTTTTTTTGCGCTCGCTTCAATTTTAATCGCTCGCTTTAATCGAAGATCAATAAAAGAAACAAAGAATGCTCTTTTCCACGCTCGTAGTGGAAACAGGCCTTTAAGGCCCATTTCCACTACGAGCGTGGAAAAAAGCATTGTTTGTTTGTTTTATTGCTTTTTTTTTGCGCTCGCTTCAATCGAAGATCAATAAAAGAGAGAAAGAATGCTCTTTTCCACGCTCGTAGTGGAAACGGGCCTTAATATAGCGTGAGCGCAAAATTGCGAAAACAATACTACGATTTTGCTCTGTTATATTTCGGAACTGTTTTAGCTGCTGTGCATGCATTTAACTTTTAATATAGTTATCAAAACACCGCGGGGGCCAGACATATGTCGCCCCCTTCGGTGTTAGACCCGAGGGGGCGCCGCCCCCTGTCTCCGCCGGATCGACGCCTATGCGTGCCTGCTTTGGCGAAGCAAACAATAGCTCGTGAACAGAAACAATCCAAGGTTGAAGCTGTGAAGCTTCACAAATATGTTTCCATACTTGATGTTTTTGTATATACCGTTCAGTATATTTTTTTAACTGAAAATAAATATTTTTATACCTTAAATTTTGTAATGTACCTTACTAGTCAAAAATAAAATATATCATTTCAATTATATGTTCTGCTCAGGACAATGTCAAAAGATATGAAAAATAGAGCAATTGTTGAGCAACTCAATCTGCTATCAAAGATGCAAAAATATTGCTGTCCATTTGAACTTAATTTTTATCTATTAATAGGATTGAATTTAGAATTGCTTGTTTGGACACCCAACCAAATAAAAGTGCTGTCTAGTGTTTTGCCTAAGAACACAACATCTTGACAAGCTTAGGAGTTGAAATAAGACCCTGAGGATTGGAGACACCCTCGAACCCACTTGCGCCATTCTGTTGTATCCTTGGGAAAGACACTTTATGGCACATTTCCCTGCTTGATGGTCTTGGCAAGCAGTTCTAAATTACAGTCATATCTCTATTAAATTACAAGTGGACAGCAATGTTTTGGCATCTCTGGAAGCAGGTTGGGGTAATTGCTTACCCTATGTATTAGTGCCTCTGTTGCTTTCCTGCAAGTCAAGAGGATAAATATAGAGATAAATAAAAAATAAAACCAACACTCCGACTCAGGCCATGCTTCTGACTAAACTAATATTTGATACCAGTACTTGATCTGATACAATAGAATAGTAAGCAATTATGTTGATCAATTGACATTTTATTCAAGATACAATGCTTTATTTATTTACTCTTATCTAAGACTGTCAACATATTGGCTTCATGAAAACCTTTGTATCTTTCATCTTCTTCCAGAAACCGTTTTCTTATGGTGATTACTGCACAAGCAGGTATAAGACCGAACATCAGCACCTCAGTGTCCAGATATAGCTTGTTGAAGCTTGATGTGCTGGCAATGCAGTTTCCATTTATTAATTTTTCTTGGTTTATTTCAACTTTTCTGCAGCATTTGTTTTTAATTATTGATGGCATAATATAACAATGCTTGTAGGAACAGTAAAAATATTTTTCATTGCTTATAGGAAATTATTTGACATCGTATCAAACTATTGTGCTTGGTCTATTTTATTAAATTCTTTTGTAGGTTCATATAAAAATCCTTTACTCACAGTGTTTTCCATTTTTTTCTCTTTACCAGCTTTAGAACTGTACTTTCAGTAGTTGATAGCAGCTGCAGCTGTAGTTATCACTAATAGCAATTGTTGTCTCAGTTGTTTTGCCCGTCATTGACGTCATCACTCACGTGCAACATCAATGGCGATTTTTTCTTTTTGGGATAACTGGCATAATAGAGACCTTTGAGTAAAAATTTTTTCAGGGTTTATTATTAACTACTTCAAGAATATTTTAAGCTCAACTTGTATTTTGACTGGACTTCCCCTTTAAGTTTTGCCTAAAAATAGAGATTTGGATACCGATCAAAAACGAAGACTTTTTTTTAGTCTCCACCTTGAATTTTGGCTCTTAGCCAGTGGGCCCACTTAATGATAATTTTGATAAAATTATCAATTTTGACCTGTTCTATGAAAAAGGTTTGCCACCCCTGACCTAGAACAACTAAGCAATCAATTATTACATCAGAAGAATTTATCTTTGTCAAATCTATTCTGAGAAAAATTTTTGACAATTTTTTTTGTACAAGACTTAAGTTTTAGGGCTGGATTCAAGTAAGTAATTAGTTAATTACTTACTCAACCATTACTTGTTACTTATTTAAGTAATTTTTCCTTTACTTGATCTTTTCAAGTAAAATGCTTATAAAAAACTAAAACATTTAAGACAAAATCAGATGTTCAGACCCAGCGAAACTACAGAAGTAAGTATGGAAGAGACCCTGTGCACTGTTGAACATGGTAGGTCCAATTGCCCCAGCAGTACGGATGGACTTCATAGGAGAATTTTGAAAGGCTTGCCTTACACACTCAATGTTTTCTTTAGATGTTCTTAGTCACCCACTCCTCCTTGTATCAAACACTGTCCCTGTCTCCATTAATTTCTTGTGCCATAAATGAATTGAAGGACATGATGGTGGGTCTCTTCCATACTTACTTCTGTAGTTTTGCTGGGTCTGAACATCTGATTTTGTCTCAATGAACCAGGATACACATTGCGCTTTTTCTTGAGGAGTAGTCATTTTATGGGGGTTCAGTTCATATAACTCAATCATTAAACATAAGAAATTTTAATTAAGAAATTTTATCTGAAACAATAAATTTTAGTGTCAATAAAAACTTTTATGAAATACTGATTAACATAAAACAACCCTCATTGCGATATCTCATCATTTCACTTTGTTATAATTTTTTTAAATTGTAAAGAGACTTTATGGACACCCTTCATTATGAGAAAGACACTTTATGGCACTTTCTTCTGCTTGGCAGTTTTGGCAAGCAGCTTTAAATTTAATTTATATCTCTAAATAAGAACTAAAAAAACCAAAAAAAACTTGAACTGAACAGAAATATCTTATCATCTCTGTAACAGATCAGGGTAATTGCTCAATAATTACCATACATAATAGCGCTTCTGATGCTTTCCTTTGAGTTAGGGAAATAAAAAAGAGAAAAATTAAGTGGTAAATAAAGTTCAATTTATCTTTTAAAAAAAATTGTTGTACTGTGTGTACTTCTGTCATAGTTAAAAGTTTGAATATGAATAATGTTTATTTTTCAAAGCATGAATGCCAGAAGTGTCATTGTGCTGCTTGCAAATCATGCTTGTCAAATAGTGTCGTACTGCCTGGATTAGGAAGTTCCCCTCAACCAATATGCAAACTTTGTTATAACGCTTTGCAAAATAAGGTTTCAACAAGTGGACGTGTTTCTCCACCAGCAAATTTTAAAAGGTGAATTTTTTTTCATACTAAATGAATTTAAAAAAACTATTATAACTTAAACAAGATTAGTTGGTATGTAAATCAAAATAAACAAACAATTAAAAATATTTTTTTACTTTGTTATTAGCTGAGTCTTTAGGTTCTTTAACACTAACATGGTGTAACTGCTTTAATTTACTTTATCTTGCTTACAAAATTTTTTTGTCAAAAACTAAACAGAAAATTTTTGAGATTAACAGTTTCTTGTCATTATCTTGTATTATTTTTTGATTAATATATTAAATAATTTTTATACATAATATAGTAAACCAGGATTAGTTTTGAAAATTTCGGAAAACTGTTTAAATTGACTTTCACAAAGTATTCAGGATGAATTCTTTTAACAATTTTTTTCATTTAACGGATTGATGACTGGTATATTTTAGCCATGTTTAGTAACGAGCAGAATTTATTCAACCTTGTAACCTAATGCTGTAGTGCCCAAATAGTTCTCTTAGTTGGCAATCATTCAGGCACTTGGACAACATTTCAATGTAAATTAAGTTACTGTATTTGTTACCTGACTTTTTTTTTGAAAAAAGCAGAGGTTAATTTTATAAATTTTGTGAAAAGTTAGGCTTGAAGTAAAAATTACTTTTACTTCAAAACACAGATCAGTGAGCCAAATATTATATTTTGAAACTTTAATATATTTAAACGTTTCCACTCCGAGCGTGGAAAAGGGCATTGTTTCTTTTATTAATCTTTCCGTGCTTAAAATTGAAGCGAGCGCTAAGCAAAGCAAAAAAATCAATAAAGGCCCGTTTCCACTACGAGCGTGGAAAAGAGCATTCTTTGTTTGTTTTATTGATTTTTTTTTGCGCTTGCTTCAATTTTAACCGCTCGCTTCAATCGAAGATCAATAAAAGAAAACAAAAAAATGCTCTTTTCCACGCTCGCAGTGGAAACGGGCTTTTAGTTAATAACTTAAATTTCAAGGATTGGAAGCAATAAAGGCCCGTTTCCACTACGAGCGTGGAAAAGAGCATTCTTTGTCTCTTTTATTGATCTTCGATTAAAGCGAGCGCAAAAAAAAAGCAATAAAACAAACAAAGAATGCTTTTTTCCACGCTCGTAGTGGAAACGGGCCTTTAAGCTGGTGGAGTCGTGTCAACTATTCAAATCAAATGAGAAAAACAAAAAATTGTGCACTAAAGTTGACTAGTTTTTATTTGGGCACAAGCTTTCGTGGGCTACTGCTCAGTCAGGTGCAATGGAATTGCAACTGACTAGTCAACTTTAGTAATACTAATCAACTTTAGTCAACTTTAGTGCACAATTTTTGTTTTTCTCATTTGATTTTCAAGTTAATTTTTATACTTTTGTCCGTGGTTTTATTGTAATTTTTTTTTATCATTATCCAACTTGTTTAAATATTACCAGAGAGATAGCAAAAAAAAAAGAGAAAGAAAAACTTGATGCTGCAAATGCACCTGACCCACAAGATGAACTTATAACGGAAAGATTGCGAAAGCTTAAAGAATCCTATGATAGAAAAGGTTTGCTTAGTATTGCTTTGATTATATTTTACGTTTGTATTTGCACATTCTAGCGTGCCATAAAATAACTACTGTATGTACAGTTTTGTGATATCTGCAGTATTAACAGCCACAGTTTAAATTCTTCTAAAATAATCCAAACTATTATTTTGCTTTGTAAGAAAATTTACAAAGCTTTATTTATTTGAAATCGTTGTTCTGTCTTAATTTATCAATTGCTCAAAAATCGCTCGTCGTTTCTCGTAAACGTATTTTTGTTAGTGTAATTTAAGAAGAGAGGGAATTGCTATATTGTTGCCTGCTAATATTTCTAAATATACTTTTGGTAATAAACTTTGTTTTATTGGATTCGCTTTTCATTTCTTTTTGTTTCACCTGTAGTTTTGCGAATTTCAAATTTTTATAGCTTTCACAGATGAAAAAACGTAAAAATAAGGAAAAGTAAAATATTTGGTGAACAATTTAGATTATGAGGGCGGTGGGGTATTTTTGAAAAATTGTGTTGGATCTGATTTTTATTTTGGTTAAAGAGAGTTATCGAAGTCAAAATGTTTAACTTCTTATTATTTTATATTTTTTTAACTTATATCTTAATTAAAAAACTCAATGGATCAGTTGGTAGCCTTTCTAGATGAACATGTTGTGGACTGATTTTTAAGGAATCCTATGACAGAAAAAGATTTGTTTAGTATTACTTTGATTATAATTTACGTTTGTACCCGCAAACTCTAGCAGTGCCATAAGACAACTACTGTATATATCGGCTTGTGAAGAATAAGTCAGTACTAAGCCAACTTTTTCTAGTTTAGGATTCTTTAACAAGTTTTAAGGCCCGTTTTTACTACGAGCGTGGAAAAAAGCATTCTTTGTTTCTTTTATTGATCTTCGATTGAAGCGAGCGCAAAAAAAAATCAATAAAACAAACAAAGAATGCTCTTTTCCACGCTCGTAGTGGAAACGGGCCTTTACATTGATTTTAGTGTGCAAAAATTAAAAACTGAAATTGTATCTTATGAATTCATTAATGCTTATTAGTACGATTGCCATACAGGCGGGGACGGGGCGTCGAACCGTTTAAAATAATGTTCCGATTCAGGCTCAACAACTTCAAACCTCTCTTAAAAACTTTCAGCTCCCCCCATTCTGAGGTGCGCAATTTTTAGTATAAAAATCTTTATTTGAACTATGGTAAAAATGTTTAACAAATTAAAATTCGGCAAAACTAAGTGTTTTTCTCATGTAAGTGAATAGAATATGTGTCTCTAAGCATAATAATAATCCACTCATATTTTCATGAAAAAATGAGTGGATTTGAGCGTCAATAAAACAAACCAAGATCGCGCTGAAAGAAAAAAGTACTGTAAACGCGCCTTTAGTTTCGTTATCTTTGGTGCGCCTCCATTACAATAAATTCTTTATTTTATCACCAATATTTTGCTTTAAGTTATTGCCTGAAAACTCGTTTATGACGTCTCTGTTTTGCTACACAACAAGCAAGTGATTAAACGAATTGCGCCAACTTCAAATACAAAATTTCATTTATCTAGAGTAGGAATCAAAAATTAAAATCAGAGAATCGAACCGAAACTGTTTAAAATAAAGTTCCGGTTCAGGTTCGGCAAATTTTAATTTTAAACATTCGGTTCTGGTTCAGGTTCAAAGAAAAACAACGATTAATATGGGCTTACGGATCCGGTTCGGGTCCGGTTCGACGTCCTGTATGGGAATAATATAGTCTTCATACTTCAATTGATTAAAATGTAGATTGGAAATTTAAAATAAGCATTAGCCACTGCAAAAGAAGTTTTGTTGTAAAGTTTGCTGGACTTGTAGGCTGGTTTCTCTTTTTGTATTACAAGGAATACTTTGATGAGGGTATAACGGTTCCTTTGCATACTACATTAAACTTAACTTTGATTTTTATGTTCTTGCAGCATTAATTTAATTTTTTTTTATGAAATCAATCTCTGTTTTTCAAAAAAAGCCTTTTTTCTTGATTGCAGTTCTTCACGTTTTCTGTTTGTAGACATCAGTGTTGACGAAATTCAAAGTCGGCTTCAGAAGTTGTGTGCTTCTGAGCCGAGCGTGACTATGGAAGAGCTCGAATACCGATTAGCGAAGTTGAAAGGTTCAAGGCCCCCAGCCATCCGTGTTCACAGCATCAGGGTAGGTGTTCTGTCGCGGAACAGTTTTGTGGTTTTTGAAAACGTTATTCCGCGTTCTGTGCGATTTGTTTGCTAGTTCTAATTCTAAACGGTGTTTTTTCGTAATCGCACCTACGGCGAGCTACAACAACATTTTATATATCGAATATCAAAGACGAAAAGAAACTAAATAAAAAATTATATAAGCTGTGAAATTAATAACTGTAAAATAAAAAGAGACTCACTCTCATAGGACCTCTAAGTCGTTGCGTGGTACAGCCATTTTGTTAGATTAAAAAAAAATCCGTACTTTGGCCAGAAGAGATAAAGTTTAAAAAATACACATAAAAATAGTTTACAGTATATATATATACACAGAGTGTCCCAGAAGTCGCACACCATATCTTGAATTTTTTTTCATGTTTCAAATTAGATTTGATTTGATGAATTTGATTAACTAAAATTTTCTAAATATGAGTGAGAAACTCACAGTACAACAGTCAAATTAATATTTATGTTTGGAAGAAATTGCAAGATTTTATAAAACTGAAATGGTGCGCGACTTCTGGGACACCCTGTATATATATATATATATATATATTAAATTAATGCTCTGAGTTTTCATTGAGCTCTTTACTGACAGTCTTGCCACTTTTATTATTATTATACATATATATATATATTGCAGGAGTGAATCGATTTTCCCCGCAGAGTGCTCAATGAAAAAAATCAGAGCAATTTAATACAAAATTTATTTAATCACTGTTTAAAAACCACAACAGTCCGTTTCATCGTAAGATTCGTCAGGTGGTTACTTATTTAACTAGAATCTTAGGATGAAAACGGACTGTTGTGGTTTTTAAACAGTGATTAAATAAATTTTGTATATATATATATATAAAAACACACAAAAAACAATTAAGCAGTTCGAACAACAAAGGACCGTAGGCTCATAAGCTTGCATTTTGCAAATTCAATGACAATTTTATATTTTTTTCAAATTTGCCTTAGCAGTGTGTTCTCGTTTTGGAAATAAAGTTTTATTTTAAAAAGCCAGTATATTGTATGGTGCATTGCTCTCTATTAATGTCTAGTAAGGGGATAGCTTTATTGTCGAAGATTGCAAATTTGTGGAAGAATAATGCGAGTTTTTTTTCCAGTTCTAACTAAATGATTTCAGTAGTTATATAAGCAGACACTTTTTTTAAACTAGTTAAATTTTTTCAATTATATTAGAAAAAAGCATTACGTTTTTTATATAAAAAATATTCTGGAGTACCAGTTATTTTATTGTAATATTATTAATTTTGTAAGATACTAGGAATAATTGTGTTTTAAAACATCTGGCCATAATTTAAAATGCTACTTTAAATTGCTTCAAAACAATCAAAAGCTTTGACCGTTCAGTACATTTGGCATTTTTACTTGTTTGTTTATGTAATTTTGCATTAATTTTACTTTGGTTTATAAAGAATATTTGTTAACTCCAAACTTAGGTCGTGATTTAATAATTCATTTTATCGCATCTCTCTCCCCCCCCAAAAAAAAAGCGAGAAATGGTACTAATTTAGAAAAAACACCTTCGGTAATTTTTTTGTCTCGGATGACTCAAGTTCAAATTACTCGAACAAAAAGCTTTGGTTTTGTCTAAGCCAAGGGTCTCCAAAGTACGGCCCGCGGAGCTCTTTTAAAAAAACATATACACTTACTTTGAACCACAGTTGGATAGAATTATGTCGGAAATGTGCCCTAGTTTCTTGTTTCTCTAAAAAAAATGAAATCATGGTGATCTCTAAAAAAAAAAAGAAAAAAAGGTCTTCAAAAATAAACAGTGAAATTGATTTTTTTCTCAGAAACGTCCCAGCAGCACAGAAGCTCATTGTTCAAGCGACGCCAGCGACAGGATGCAAGTCAAGCGGCTCATACGTCAATACACCGATGAGATCGCCATGGAGACTGGCCGCACTGATTTGGGCCCCGAAAACTTCCAACCGAGCGAAGTCCCCACTAGTGAGTTTCCATATAAACAAACTCCGAATCTTTTACGTAGAATTTTCTAGAAGAGAGCCATGAAAGAGCGTATTCCTGCGTAAACTAAACAGTGTTCCCTCTAATTAAGCTGTGTACTGCCCAAATACTTTTTTTAGCGAGCATGAATTACAACAGTGCTTCTCAGCCGTTTTTTTTGGCTACCCAAATGCTAAGCGGAAATAAAAAAACAAAGATTTGGTGACCCAATCTTTTTACAGACTTTATTGCAAGCATAAAAAGTAAAGTAAACACAAGACAATTTAAACCTTCTTTCTCGAATTTTTTGTTTTTCGTTCCTAAAAGTGTTGATCTCTAAATCAGTAAAACCACTATTAAATCACAACAAAATTTACTGCGAAAATGGACTCGTGGCACTGCACATTACGCTCCTCAGAGGGAACACTGAAACTGAATGTTAGCTTTTCACCATATTGCTTCAGTTATTCAAAGATTGAGAAAACAAAGCAGTTACAAAAAAATTGAGAATGATATTAAATGTTTACTTCATTTCCGTCATTTTAATGTAGACCTTTGTTTAAAACTTGACATAGCAGCCGACAATTTTACTTAATTTGCCTTCTATGAAGTCTTGTTAACAAGACGACCAACATAAAATCAGCGTTTATTCAATCACTTATTATAATTGAAAATGGTACCAAAAAGCCAATTTTGCTGTATATTATTATACTGTACAATAGTTATGGTATCTAAATTGTTATTGAGTAACGGCAGTCAAAACTTTAAAATATTAAAAATAAAACAGTCGAAAAAGGTTATGCAAGTTCGATGTACAGTAGTATTCCGCCAAGAAAATGAATCACCTTAAAGAAAAGTATAATAAAACAATTTTTCCCCAGTAAATTTGTCAAGTTTTAGAAATTTACTTAATCTACTCAGACAGTACAATACCTAGATTCTAGAAGACCTCTCATACAACTGCAAGAAGGAATGCTCTCTTGAGGCAAATTGTTGTTCGGCATTCTCAAAGTTTAACCAAAAAAATATTAAACATGTCTATCAAAACTGAAAAGCGACCTTGAACCAAAAAGTTTTTGGAAGTCTCATAAACCAACCTAAGCCAGCATTGTTATAAAAGATATTGAACTTTGCCAAGAAGCGTGCCAAATGGACCAGTTAACAGTGACAGTGTTTAGTATGGTGCAATGGTTTTCAATTTTTTTATGCCGGTGGATCTGTAAAAATAGTAAGATCGGACTCTACGTATGTAATGTGCAATCTCGTTCCTTTCAATGCAACAATGTGAATTGCGAGAAGCAACAAAGTTGAAAAAGTAAAACCAAATTACTCTAACAAACTATTTTTCGCAGTACATTGGCTTCAGTTTTTATTTAACAGACTTAAGTTTCCTAGGTTTATAGTCGTAATATAAAAAATTATCAGAAAAATTAAGAAAAATGATAATTTTTAAGTTACTAGTTATGTTGAAAGTTACCAAGAAACAATGATGACAATGCTATTTAAGTTTATTGGGTTTCGTTCTATTTAACTCTACTGTATAGCTATTTATGCTGCCGAAAGACCCATATTGCGATAAAGAATCTTTATTGTTTCTTTTTGTTTTAGATCCTACAGCAGACGACCTCATTGAACTGGCACGTGTCGAACTGCGTAGATCAGAGGATTTAGAGAAGGAAGGAAAGTTACAAGAAGACGAGATAAGAAAAAGGTTATCTCAGCTCACTGACGCCCCCAAAGGTACAAAGCTCTTTTTATCAATCGTCAAATTTTCTGTCTTTTAGAAGTGTAAGCTTTAGAGTATTGTCGGCAGCATGGTCGAGTGGTTAAAGCGCCGGGCTCGTGACCAACACGGTCTCGGTTCAAAACCCACTCGCGCCATTCTGTTGTGTCCTTGGGAAAGACACTTTACGGCACATTCCCCTGCTTGGTGGTCTTGGCTAGCAGTTCTAAATTACAGTCATATCTCTATTAAATTACAAGCGGACAGCAATATCTTGTGATCTCCGGAAGCAGGTCGGGGTAATTGCCTACCCTATGTATTAGCGCCTCCGTCGCTTTCCTGCGAGTCAGGAGGATAAATATAGAGATAAAATAAAATAAATTTATTCTTTATTGTTAGGCTGTACCAATGGTACTATTTGTTTTGTCCATTGTTTTCATATGTTTGATCTTTCCAATTCGCACAGCGAGGAAAAGTTTCAACACAAACTAACGCACCAACCTAAGCGCGCGCATGCACTGCAATACACACACGTTTAAAAAATTTTAAAAACCTGACGCAGCGAGCGAAAAATTTGGTGGTGTTACGCGTTCTCTGATAAGTAGAAATCAATGAATTTCCAAGTCCGTTTCGCTCTGGTTCCAGACCATACAGCGACGATAATCGATGCTTTGTATTTTTTGACTTAGTACCGATTGCTGACGCAACACTCGGAATCCAGTCCAACGTTCATTTTGATGAGGAAGGGATGGATGAAGAGACTGCTAATTTGATCCGTCAGCTCCTTGAGGAAGATCGGATGGAGCAGAATTTGAGGGAAACCGGGGTTGTATTGCCCCAGCAGACCACGAACAACGTCAAAAGCGACTCCGGGTCAGTTCTATGATTTCCCGCGCGAACTACATCCGGGTCTAGACAAAAAATTACCTTGGGGATTTTTTACCTATCGCTCTCGGGCTTCGTTACAGGAAGAAAATAGACGATATGAAAGAGGAAGAGCTTCCCTGGTGCTTTATGTGCAACGACGATGCGACCATTCGCTGCCTTACTTGCGACGATCTCTTCTGTTACACGTGCTTTCGTCTTGTACATCGCGAACGGGGTATGAAGGGACACAAGACTAAAAAGTTCGTCAATGAAAACCCTGACAGCCCGTGATTTCCGCCCGCAACGCAGCGTGTCTGTTTACACTTCATGACACCGAAATCTCGTGTCGATATTGGAGCTGCTCAAGCGATTATATTGCCAACTGATGAGAATAGATGTTTAATCTGGTTCTGTGGACGCACATTTATTGGTTTCGTTGTTAACTTTTGACGATGTTCGAATGCTTTTTTCAAATATCATTGCTCTAGTATCATAGGTTTTAAGTAATATAGTTCTTAGTAATCTAGTTGGTAAATGCTAACGTAGGTCAAAATTGGTTTAATTCACTTAACACCACCTTTATTTACAAGTTGATGAATTTTTTGTCAGTATTCCATTTCTTTATTGAGTCTTGTTGTATTTCTGGTGCAATGCTTTATTGCTTATTCAGCGTGGGGCTCTGATCTCGCTTTTACTCGCGTATTCTACTAAAATTGACTTTTTTGATGCAAAAGGCCCGTGTTGTCTTCAATCCATTTGCAACTTGTTTTTGCATACAACTATTAAATTTACTCGTGGTCCTATTTTTTTATCGCTTTGCTTTAGAAAAATCGAAAGCAGAAAGTAATATAAAGCTCTTCTTCAAAATAACAATCGGAAAATTGAGGTAGTATCCGTTTGTTATTTTCTTAGTCATTAGTTACTTTTTTTTTGATGCATTGATCATTGGTTTAAGTTTTTTTTGTTATATGCAGTTGTTCGTATATCGAATTATTATTATTATTGACGTGCGTATAATGATATTCAATATACTTTGCCAGTATGAGGTATTGGTTGTGGGTGATCTTCGAAGTTTTTTTGTGTTGTAATTGTAAAATTAAGTTTTTGTGAAAGCTGCTAAAACCAACATCTATTTTAACAACTTTTTCAAAAATGTTACATTGTTTACCAGCATCCTTTTACACACTTTAGCGATATATTTGTTCTGTAAGGCTGGTTTTGGTCTCAAGTGATTCCTAAACTTTTTAATGTTTTGATGTATTCAGTTTTTGGCCATTTAGTATTTGGATTAAGTGAGAATAATCAAAATGTACCAGAAGTTTGCTTCATACCTTAATATTTCCAAAGGAAACACTTTGTCTTCATTTCATGTCTTGGGTAAAAACTTTGTTTACTACTTCATGAAGGCCAAGAGGGTTTCAAATTTATATAAACTTGCCTTAGGAATATTGAGGCATTAAAGTTTAAAGACTCTTAGAATATATCATATTCAGCAGGGTCTGATGTAAAAAAAAAACCTTTAGTTTTCTTTCGATATAATATTGCTAAGATTTGGTTGAATAAGTCGCTGGGCCTCACGGTGTGTGCTGTGAGGCGCTGTGGTTGTTCTGTCGTCGGCATATATGGCGATTTTCACGTCTTTTAGTTGGAAGTATAGTTGTTGAAAAAATGTAGAAGACAGAACTCGTATTATAGTACTAGATATTGTAGTAAACCAGTGTTGATGCGTTTAAATATGGAGAATATTGGGTTGTATTAGATGCGTGTTTGTCGTCCTTTTATGTTGCTTTTATCACGTTGATGATCATGTTTGAAATATTAGCGTGAATCAATTGTCTTGCTCTCATTTGAAGCTGCAGCGAGATTGCGTTGTAAAGGTCTTGAGTTGTTGAAGTTTCTACTACTTAAAGATGCAACGCAACCTTTTGCTATTTTCGGGTTTGTTCCGGATTCAATGCTATTTGTAAATAAGAATCACAGAAAGTTGCTAGAACGAAACAGTGTTTCGGACAAAAGACGCTGCCTCTGTTGCGATTGGTAATAGTGCAATGCAGGTGGAATCGAGCTGTTTGTGGATTTGGTGGAATCGAGTTGTTTGTGGATCTGGTGGAATCGAGTTATTTGTGGATCTGGTGGAATCGGAGTTGTTTGTGGATCTGGTAGAATCGGAGTTGTTTGTGGATTTGGTGAAATCGGAGTTGTTTGTGGATTGGTGGAATCGAGTTGTTTGTGGATCTGGTGAAATCGAGTTGTTTGTGGATCTGGTGGAATCGAGTTGTTTGTGGATCTGATGGAATCGGAGTTGTTTTTTCAGGTGTGCTGGACTATTTCTGGAGGCTTTGTTTTTGCTAGACTAGGCCTTTACGGTACCGTAGTTACCGGAGTCGCACATTTTAGGAGTCGGAGTCGTTTTTCAGACATGCTGAAGTCGTTTTTTTAGTTGCTTTGCAGTCGGAAAAATCTCCTACAATTTCGCAACCCTGCTAAAATTAGAATAAAAGTTTATAGTTTTTACCTTTTCGACAAGTGAAAACCTTTTGTGTATATGGGTTAGTTTGGACATTATAAAAGATAAAAAGCGTTCCAGCAAAGACCAAAAAAGCTGTTTGTTCATCGAAAAAATAAAAACTTTGCAACTCCTAACGTTTGGGTTGCTGGTTCGCCACCATTGTTAGAATTGTTAGAAGAAGTGGCCGCAGCGCCTAATTGACAACATTTGAAACGTGTAAAAATTGTTCACCGGGCCGCAGAAAATCAACTTCCGGCCTGCGATTGGGAGCATTCTGGGGTAGTTTGTTTGCTGCATATCAATGAACTATCATTGCGTCATAACTTCACAATGCTTGATGGAATGGTAAAACCACTAATAGTCGTGACACATCAGCAAGATGAATTAAAAAGTGTTTTAACGGACATGTTTCAAGTTAGCCTATTGCAGCTAATTTTTGTTTGATTCCAAATTTATATTCGGTAAAGCTCCCATTAATTGTTTATGATCTGAATGATGATCAGTAATACGCCTATAGGATATGTTAAGCTAAAATCATAGCTAAGAGTTGTGGATAGCGAGTAGCAATTCAAAAAAGTTTGCCTTATTGAACTTTTATATTGTCTAACTCCGTGGTTTTTTCCAAATCATCTGTATTTTGTTTTATCTCAAACCAACTCGAGATAAAACAAAACACAGATGGTAAAATAACTTGTGGTTCGAGAAATTTATTTAACGTGAACAATTAATTTTTGAAAAGAAATAAAGCTGTTTAAAAGTGCCAACGAAAATCTGCTAACGACAGCGTTGAGTGACAATGATAAAAAGATAAAAATCCGAAAGTGAGCATAGTGCTTTCAGTTTGTAAAGTGGTCATCAATTTAATTGCTCCATTGATAGTTATTTTATTGACAGTCACACTAAAGAATATTCTTTGCAAGTGAAGTTGCAAAAAACTACGATACTGCAGCAACTGTAGAGATGTTTTAATAGATTTATCAGCTTATTGCTCTACAACGAAAGTGGGGAACCTGCGGCCCGCCAGAGTTGTAAATGCAGGTGTGGTTGGGTGAAAGTAAAGCCAGCAGTAGTTTTTCGAGACGAAAATCGAGAAATGAGAGACAGGTTCTAAGCAAAGATCTTTCTTTTTGAGATCACTATGTTTTTAAGACGAAAAATTATATTGCTTCCGAAATATTTATGTCGCCCGCACTACTTTTTATTGGTGGATCTGGCCCGCGATTGCAAAAAGGTTCCTCAGCCCTGCTAACAAGATGGTGGACATGAATTTCTGTCATGAGCAGGTTCCAACAAATCCCCATTCAACGGAGTCGAATATACTGTAGAATAATTTGAGTAAAACTGATGATAGTTGTCTATGCCAGAACCTGTGTTGAGTCAAGTGTGAGTGTTGAACTGTTGATGTTATCAGATAGTAAGCCTATTCGTAACTAAGTAGGCTGATTATTTTTTTGTCTCTCAAACTGTGACCAGCACGTCGAAATGTGTGAGAATTTTTGCATCTTCGAACAGCGGTACATATTTATTTTTGCTCATTAAAATTTATTTTACAGTAGAAACTGGATATTACAACACCGGCTATAACGACAATTCGCTTTTAACAACGCATTTTTGTTGGTCCGGGCAGAATTTCCTTTGACCTCCGCTTTAGCGACACCTGCTTTTACGACAATTCGCTTTTAACGACGCCACTTTTCTTCATCCCCACGAGCAAAATTATCTTATTTTGCGACAGTTATTGCCTTCTGTTTAAATGCGTGACGGGAATTAGCAGCTCTAATCTCCTTTTAGGTGTCAAGCGTCTGCATCTAAAACAAAAGCGACGGCGTGCAGCGCGTATACAAGACCATTGTTGACCTAATAAAAAATCCGATTTTGCTCTATAGTGTGTGTGTACTGTACTTAAACAAAAAAGTACAGTATCGAATATACAGTAGCAGAAAGATGTCTAACAAAAGAAACATCATTACCGTTATGAAAAAAATATGACATCGTTAATGAGGTGAACAGGAGAAATGATACGCCAGTGTCAATGCTTGCTAAGGAACTTGAAATTTCAAGAACATCCTTAATCACAATTTTGAAGAATAAAGAAAAGATAATCGAAGACTTTGAGGCAGGTTGCAGCAGCAAAACGAAACGGAAGCGTAAGCATAATTTTGAAGCGGTGGATGAGCCTTTTGGCAAAATGGTTTCGTCAAGTAAGAGACAAAAAAATTCCAGTTATTGGGGAAATGTTGCTGTTGAAAACTCAAGAGTATGCAGAAGTTTGCGGTTGTGAAAATCCCAAGAAATTAAATATGAGTTGGATAAATCAATGGAAGGTGAGAAAGGACATTGTGTGCAAAAAATTACACGGTGAAGCAGAATCCGTTGATCAAAATGGCGTAGATGTGTGGCAAACAAACTGTCTTCCTTCTCTTTTAAAATAATTCAAGGCTGAAGACATTTTTAATGCAGACGAAACCGAGCTGTTTTATCGATGCTTACCAGATAGGACTCACGTTTTTAAAAATGACAAGTGTGCCGGTGGAAAAGTTTCGAAGGAAAGATTAACTGTGTTAGTGATAGCGAGCATGGCTAGGGAAAAGTTGCCCTTTTTGTTATTGGCAAATCAGCTAATCCAAGATGTTTCAAAAACATCAAGAAACTGCCTTTGTCATATGAATCGAACAAGAAAGCTTGGATGACTGCAGCAATTTTCGAAATGTGGGTAAAAAACTAGACTCGCAAATGCAAAAAAGCAACCAAAACATTGCACTGGTGCTTGACAACTGCACAGCTCATCCCAAAGTTAGAGCTCACGAATATCAAGCTAATCTTTTCGCCACATAACACAACAGCAAGAAACCAGCCAATGGTTGCTGTGGTTATTCGATTCAATGCCTCAAATCACATTATCGAAAAAAATCTAGCTAAAATGCACTTGGTAGACTTTGAAGAAAAGAGACTTTACGATTAATGTTTTAGAAGGAACAAAACTTCTCAGCAATGCCTGGAATGCGGTCAGTGAAGCAACAACAAAAAGCTGCTTCAAAAAAGTCAACTTCATCCAAGCAGAAGACAATCAAGTTTAAGAAGAACAAACCGAGGATGATGGTGATGATGAAGTTGTTGGAATATGGGAGACTTCAAGCGAGTGGATTAATTCCTGAAACACTTGGCTTTACCGATTATGCTACAAGCGACGATGGACTGTTAACACTTGATGCTCATTTGGATACGCTTGTAATCCCTGTTAGATTTTTAAATTGAACTAAAAACACTTTGTAGGAACAAAACACACCAATCCCGCTATAGCGAGAATTCGCTTTTAACGACACTTTTTTCACGGTCCGTTGAGATGTCGTAATAGCCGTATTCTACTGTATTTTTAAAATAATAAAAACTTTACCAAGGGATCGGATTACAACTCCCATCAAAGTAAACAGTTTTTGCAAACTTTTTTTTGCGAAACGATACAATAAAGTATAAGCGAGAACTTACTTAAAATATAATTCGTTATGAAAGGGTAAGCTATTGGATTCTTTCGATGTATTTTTGGAAAAAAAAGTTTTTATTTACAAAACAATATTTTCAAATTTTCGAGAATAAAAATTGCAACTTTTGGATCTCTCCGGCAACTATCGTACTTGACATAGTTCACTCCACCCTAGAAAGTATTCCTAATAAATGAGCGGGATGATTTTTGATTGCATGGCTAGGGTGAAATATGCTAATCATGGCTAGTTTTAATTCAAACGCTTTTAATCAGTCTTTGGTTACAATGATTTTCCAAAAAGCAAGGATTGGGTTGGTGGTGGGTTTAGCCGAACCATTCCTGAGGATGGGGGCGCGGATCAACTTCGTGGAGTCCCAATAATCGGGAAACTCCCCAGGGACGGGACAAGAGATCCAGAATAGAAAGTGGCTGAAGATGGCCAGACGCATAGGGTCAAGTAAAGGGCAGTCTAGCACAAGATGAAAAAGATCCTGTGATTTAGAACCATAGTTTCTGCATGAAGGAGTCTTGGCTCGACCAACCCTGTGTGTAGATAAGTGCCAAGGAGAGTGCTGTGCCCGTTGCAGCGTAAACGAGAGAGCACAGCGAGGGAGAGTAAGCTCTTCAGAAGACAATGAACGGATTTGATGTAAAGAGACCAGATTGGATACTACTGCGTCTCGAACTGGTGTAAAGGGATAGTCGTTGGGAGAAAATAAATGGTGAGACAGTGATATTGTCGAGGGGTCGAGAGAGGCTCCAACTTTAGAGTCTGCTAAGTCATTACCTGGAAGGGAAGAATGACCAGGTATCCATTGAAAATGGATCACCTTAAAGTTGGAAAAAAAAAACTTGGAGATTGAGTGTCGAAGAGGGATTTGAGAGTTAAGTAAAGGAGCTGAAGGGGTTGACAGAACAGATAGAGAATCAGAGAACAAGGTGACAGATTCAAACGCACACGACGTGGAGTGAGAGATACATCACTTAAGAGCATGTAGAATGGCATAGGTCTCGGCACTGTAGCTGGTGGCCGAGTCCAGCCGAGGAGAGGTGGCAGTGAGATACTTTGTATACTTAATGTGAATCCCTGCAACCCCCACTCCCAGCCCGCCAGAAACCGAGCCATCAGTCCAGGCAATGATATCGCCATGGGGTAGGGAAGATAGGTGGGAAGTAGAGGCGGCGTTGCGAAGGGAGGATCATTACGAGAGCATGGAGAAGAAAGTTGGTGTGAGATAGTGCGAGAAAGGGTAGACTGGGGAAGTTCAAGAGGACAAAGAATAAGGGGTTCGCGAGATAGTTTTAGGTTAGGGATAAGGTTATGAGATCGAGAGAAGAATCTCCATGATTCTTGAGACGTTGGGGGTTACAATTTGCGAGAGGCTAGAGGAAAGGTTGAAGGTACGACTGTTGAAGGGCTCGTTCGAAGAAAGAGTTCGAAGAAGTGACGCGAAGTGAAGGAAGCGCTTCTAGGCTAAGCAGGGGGTAGGAGTATACAATAGATAGCGTAGGATTACTCTAAGGATTGTGTTCGTGTATTATGTTGAAAGAAGTTCAGTAGGTGGGATCTGCTTAATTGCGAATTTGAT
Organism: Diplosoma virens; assembly: GCA_963680785.1. NCBI lineage: Eukaryota > Metazoa > Chordata > Ascidiacea > Aplousobranchia > Didemnidae > Diplosoma > Diplosoma virens. The sequence continues at coordinate 26,923,888 of OY796894.1, forward strand.
ACGGTCAGAGTAATTTCTGTCTGCATTCAAATTTTTTACCAAGTCTTCGCCTCACTTTACTAGAATATATGCGACCAGCATTAAGAAATTAGAAGCAGTAAAACGCCAGGTTGCATATTTGGTTTTATGTTGGCCTAAAGGCGCGTTTACAGCCGTTTACAGTACTTTTTTCTTTCAGCGCGATTTTGGTTTGTTTTATTGACGCTCAAATCCACTCATGTTTTCAAGAAAAAATGAGTGGATTTGAGCGTCAATAAAACAAACTAAGATCGCGCTGAAAGAAAAAAGTACTGTAAACGGCTGTAAACGCGCCTTAACAAACTTGCGTAAAATCGTAGAGACGGATATTAATCGAAAACAGCCGCAAAGTAAAAAACCAAAACATTAAATATTTGATTAACAGCTTTGATCGTCTATAGATGTTTGGCAGCTAGATTAAGCGCTACTATTTCTACGGAATAAGAAACCCTGGTGATTGATTGCGATGCGTAAAGACTAGATTCCAATAGTAATCGTAGGAAAATTGAAAATACAAGCAAGCATTGGTTAGACTTGTCAAGTGCCAAGATAAATTTTAATAAATAAAAAAAACATCGTTTACAGCTTCGTACACTAATCCGCGCCTCTGGACGCAAAGAAAAACCAATGAAAAAGAACGTTGATCAAAATCTAATAACAATGTACAAAACACAACCGCGAACGTCATCGGCTGGTGACGTCATGTCTCGCTTCACAGGCTCGATACCTCCGGCCTGGAAGAACACACATTAGTGGCTGGGTTGCAGCAGGGGCGCGAGAAACAGTCTGATATCAGTTGGAAAACCGGTTCCGACTCAGTCTTGCATTTCCTCTGTTACTTCATGCGGATTGACGATGCCAGGTACAGCCAATTGCTTTCGCTTTTTTTCTTCCTGAGCTTTCATCAGAGCTTGTTCTCGTTCTTCTAGGAAGAGGTCTGACGTATCCTCCCCCGCGAATTCCTGGTGAATATCGTGTTCAAAGCATCAAACAAGTGAAGCAAATTATTTTTAAAAAGCATATAAAATAGCATTAAGGTAACCCAAGCAGTTTTAAGGATTAATATGATAAACTAACTTTGATTTGCACGAGGAAATCACGCAGATGGTCTTTGAACAAACTGATGTCGTGGTTGAGGCTGAACAATCCGGTGACGAACAACTTGATCTGTGCGCTGCAATTCAAGTCAGATAAGCACACGACTGAAAACAAGAACCGAGTGGAAAAAGCGGGGCAACTCACTCTTGAAGATGTGGAAAAGCGGTTTTGAGCAGGTTGGCGACGTATTCCTGAACGAAAACCACGTTGTTCGGCTGATCGGGGTGCAGCGGGACGGTGATTTTGTTTGATTCGACTAGACTGAACATGTAGGCGAGGATGGAAGCATGCATTGTCAAGCCTGAAGTAGACGACAATATAAGTCGAATCAAGTCGTCGAAGATCGAAACGAAATACAAACGCGATCGGGTTTGTGTTTGCAGTTACCTGCGGTGTGAGACGTGTCGGTTCCCACGCTGAACACGTGCTGCAAGATGTCGGTGAAGTACATCTGATAAAAGCTTTGCGCAGCGTTCTCGACCATCGTGATGTTTTGAAGCAGCTGATACAAGATGCTCAATCCTGCAACAAGGGAAACGTCAAAACGAGCCAGTCAAACGCGAGCAATAAAGGTGATAAGCATGATAAACAAGGTATACTGCAATAGTTTTGTCCACAAAAATGCCAGTCCCTACAAAAGGGAAATAGCAGGGTCAAATGATTAGGGTTAGTGTTGGCTTTGCAGGAAGCAAGGTCACACTACAGATAGGTAATTAGAATTAGAATTAACAAAAATAGCTTGATCTTTTTTCGAAAAAATTTCAATCAATGTTTAACATCAATCAACTTACCAGTGTGGGCCACATTTCTCATTGTGTGCTTGAAAGCCCAAATAATCGAGTCGAGAACAAGCTTAAACTGCGGTTGCGAAATGTCGAGCAAGGCAGGAAAGCAGTGGTTGTTGACAGCCTGTGAGGGGCAGTGTTATCATTGCATTAAACCTGATTTCAAAAAAGGCGACTTTACTTGTAGAAGCAGAAAAAAGTTTGTTCTGTATTCTGGAAATTCTTCAAAGTCTTTGTTGATCATTTCGAGAGTACATTCAAACACAGCGTCAAAAATCTTCGGTATTTCCTTCGTTATTGCGCTCTGAAAAAAATTTTCATTAAAATTTCCATACACTGCGGTATATTTCCTTAAGATGACGTAGTCAATAGTAACAGTAAGAAACGCGTATCCGTGTTACAACGTAAACAAACGTATAATATTGTAAGTACGTACGAGCGGTACACTCACTTCAAGTTTGTTTACAATGGTAGCGATCGTGCTCAGTACTTCCGGTTCTCGAGCGGCAGGTGCGTTCGAACGATAATCAATCAAAACTGCTTCCAGCAGCGGAGGAACGAAATTCTCCGCGACCTAAATCGCAGCACAACGTCAAATCATGGTCGCGCTCGCGCGTTCACAGTTGGCACCGACCATGTCCGGGTCAGTGGCACGGCTGACCCAACCAGAGATCAGCTTGAGCGTTTCCTTTTTGACGGTTCGCATGCTCCGAATCAGCGGCTGCTTCATGACCGCTTCTCCGTTCTGGGTGATCGCGGCCGATATGTTTTCGCTCAGGCACTTGTACACGTTCAACATGTCGAGGTAAATGCGACCGAGCTGTTGAAAACAAATCAAAGTCACTTCTTGTTGATTTGTCGACTTTCAGGACGCGATAAAAGAATTTAAGTGCCATGAAAATATGGGGCAAAGTTACATTGCGCGTGGAGCTAGCAGCGGTAATTTTAAATCAAAATTAAAAAATTTGAACAATTTGCATACGGGATTAAAAATAGTAAAAACAAGTTTATTTGTCGTTAAAATTAAAAGCAAAAAAGTGAAGCAGCAGATGAAGAAAATTCATTCACCTGCTGTACAAACGGATGACCGACGGCTTTAACCGCTCTGACGTTGGTTTTCAGAATACTTCCGAGCTGCTTGACGGTCCCTGGGTCTTTCAGCACGTCGACGTCTTTCGTCGCTTTTTGAATGATGCTGTCCCAGACCTGAACGTACAAATCGTCAAGCAAAGTTGACTCAACAAGTCGTGCTCGAACTCACCTGATTGGGAAGCAGCATGTACTTGTCAATCAGATGTTCTTGAACGACTGGGTCGATCTGGGCACTGATCATAAAGCCAACCGCTTCGTAAAACGTGTGAACCTGACGTCAAAAGAAAAGTTGGAGGAATACAATCGGGTTAAAGGCTCGCGAAGGCGGGAATTTACCTGCTGTGGCTGCAAGTCACAGATGATCGTGCTGATGTTCGACAAGATTTCTTCAATAAAGGGCATCACCTCTCCCGCTTGCATCTGGACAAAGTGACGACGACACTTTTGCGCAATCTTTATGAAAGTGTCGCACGCCATGTCTTGCACGCCGTCGTGCGTCTCTACAAGGATCGGTTGGATGGATGAAAGGGCTTAACGCGATTTCGCGCGACGGAACATATGGGAGTAATGAAATAACGATGATTAACATGCAAAGGCGTCGTCAACATATGTTTGCAGCGGCGAGATTTAGTTTCTGTCCCAACAACCTTATGCGATTATCTTAGCGTTAATTGCAAACAAGAATCGAAACCGGTAACACAGCCCCCTTTTCATTACTTTAGCGGCAACTCGTTTCTTTGAAGAATTAGCAAACATCAATAGTTATCAAATCATCAATAGAAATTGATTAAGTTTACGCTGCAGTGGAATTCGCCAACTCACCGTGCATGAATTCAAACAACTTGTTGACCACAGTCTTCAGAAATCTCCAATGTGCGCGCAGAAAACGAGGATATTGTCCCACGACATACATGATGTTTGAAGCAATAATTGCTTTGTTGTCTTTGCCTCGCTTTTGCTCACACAAGCCGAGAAGATCTGTGCGCGACATGAAAAGGAACGTCGAATAAGAACTTATTTCGCGAGTTAGTAACAGATGGGTAATACCTCTTATAACTGTCACGAGAAATCGCTTTTCGTCTTCTTCATGCATTGCTCCACTGATGCTTCCGATCGCCCAGCAAAGCGTGTTCAAATTTTTCCATGACCACTCTGTACCGTTGACCTAATTTAAAAATGTTTGGCTTGAAAAATTCAAAGCATTTATTTCAAACACTGCTGCATCTCGAATCTCGTATTGTAATAAAATGTCACGAGAATATAAGTTTCCTTGCAATTAAGCAATGAAACAACTAGCGAAAATAACGAAAAATTGGGTTCAATTTACGATCAGTTAGTGTCTAAATCAGTGCTTTCCAAACTGTGTGTCGCTTTTAGTACAGTGGTGTGTTAACTGGACTTGAAGCAATATTTGACACTAGCTATTTACAATTCAACAAATATGTTATAGGGGCTTTTGACCAATAATATTTTTGAAAGCAACAAACAATATACAACTATTATTTTTAAGGTTTTTGCAAGCAAGTTCATATATCTCATTAAAATTGTAAGTTGAGAATTTGCTGTAAAAGCTTTTTGATTAAAATTAAATAAAGAGGTGGCGCCAACAACGTTCCCTTCTAAGAGCTTGATTAGTGTGCGCGGAATGAAAGGCCGTGTGAGCAGCGGCGGATATTCAAATTGAGGGACCCGAAGCAAGGATTTCATCTGTGATTTGCCTACTTTGTTCCCGAAATCGAGGTGCTCTCCGAAAAAAGAAAAAAAAGAGGTCTTCACTTCGATTTCATCTCTGAATTCCCTATTTTGCTCCCGAAATCGAAGTGTTCTCTAAAAAGAAAAGGTCTTCACCTAAAATCAATCTCTGCATTTCCCATATTTTGTCCCGACTTTTCGAAGTTTCGTTCTATTATCGAGGTGAAGACCTTTTTTTTCAAGAACACCTTGATTTCGGCAACAAAATAAGGATATCAGAGACGAAATCAAAGTGAAGACATTTTTTTTTTTTTTAGAGAATACCTTGAAAGAACGCGCAGCTTAGAGGGAACGTTGGTCGTCAATTTATTTCTGCTTTAAAAGTGTGTCATTTAACACAAAAAGTTTGGAAAGCACTGGTCTAAATGATAACAAAATTTTGAAATTTAAAACAAATTTCTTTATCTCTAATTTTAATGTCTTGCCACAAGCACACAAGAAAACCTGGGACACCACAGTTTTTGCAATATGCTGAAAAATCAAGCGTTCATAAACATATTCAGTACGTCTCGGATCACAAACAAAATAATAATGACTATGGAAACAGGGTGTTGATAATTTTATTTGCTGACATGCTTTGCTGCTATTATGGCGCAAAACTAGATGAAAACGTCTTGTTTTAACGATGTGTCGAGTTGATTATGTATCTACGAACAATATCAAATTAATTAACGTTGAGCAACAAAACGACAGTTCGATCGCGATCACCTGATTATGCAGTTTCTCAGTCATAATGCGTTCGGTGTCGATGTAATCCAAATGAGTCAAATAAACTAGAAAGAAACAGCGTTACTAAATTGCGAAATCGAGAACAACATGCCATAGGGGCTAGGCGACTCACCCAGAGTTTCCCTCATGTTTTTGTACAAATTAATCGAGTCTGTGTCTTTCATAAATTCTCGAACGACTTCGCCTTGCTCGTTCTCGACGACCAAAACTTCTTCCGGTTTGGCCATTCTGCTGATCATAACGAGGCGAACCTTCGAGAAGACTCCGTCACATAATTGTCAACTTTGTTGAATTAAACTGCTTCCCAAAACGCAATGCAACCTTTTTCTGTTTCGAGGCAAACTTACTTTGGTAAGGATAGGAAGATAAATTTGTCTTCGAGTAGGTACCATCGAGTCTGAATTCGAGGGTAATGGGACAGCTAAAAAGGGATTCTCTCGGTATAACTCGGCAGAAAGAGAATTCCAATACTCAAGGCAAATTTTAAAAATTTCAGTTTCATCAACTTCGGATATTTTGACGAGGTATTCTAGTGCCTGGCAAAGAAAGTTCACAAAATATCTTAGTTTTTTAAGTTTTTTTTTTCCAATGCAAAAAACTTACCAATAAAAGATCACTTCGCAAATCCTCTTTTTCAACTAGAGAACCGTGTTCTTTGAGATACGTGCAAAGAAACAACGCGAGGTTTTGAATGAAGTTCTGTTCAGTGTCGGCACCGTTCGCGTATGCAACTTTCATATTCACAACGGTAGGAAGCATCTTAACAATAATATATCAAAGGCGTAATATAATGTAAAAAGCTTTAAAATGACCAATGGTATTGACTCTTCTGATTTCGGCAGTCTTTAAAAATACTGTTTTTTTTGGAATTTCTTTCTAAGTGGGCCGAAAGAATTCGAAAGAAAACGGTCTTTTTAATTTGTACAACGTTTAACTTAAAAGTTTTGTACAACGAAAAATTTATTCATGTGAAAAGCATTGTCCGAAATCAAGAATTGCTTGGCACTAAGCTATGATGGTTGTAAAAAATAAAAACACAAAGTTTTCTCTGAATTACGACGATAGTTAACAAAATAGTTTACCTGCTTCAATTGCTGCATAGTATGACAGAAAAGCTTTAAGAATTGTTCGTCGTATTTACCAGCAACATTCACTCCGGCTGAAATAATAATATTGATGAAAAACAAAAACCCAAACTTTTATAAGCTCAGATTGATACCTATTTCAGTAAGGCACTTCAAGGTGACGTTGCGGAACATTGGCAAATTGAGGAACTTATAAATCAGTTGGGTTATGAGCTCCGTTTCAAATATATACCCCAGTGGAATCCAATTCAAGAAACAGAGTAAGGTACTTAATGTCGCATTAACTAAAGGCGCATTTTGAGAATTGTCCTGCAAAGCAAAACAAACTTTTCTAATTAAAATAAATAGCATTATGTAAATAGAAAAAAAGACTGCAACAAAACAGCTTAACGTAAGCCCTCAGATCTCATAATCACAACTGTCACAGAGAAAACACTACTCTTTAACAATTACGCAGTAAGCTGCAGAACAAAAATTTTAAATAATTTAGTATCGATTATAAAGATTTTTTTTATTTACTGCGTAACTGTCGAAATTTCATGTTACCACAACCCCTCCAGCATTGTTTCTCGTCACAGGGCAAGAAGGTGACTTAGAAAATCACACGAGTCTAATCTAGAGATTTCAAGATGGGATCATTTTGATAGCAAAATAATAAAAGATGGTTGTCCAGTTCAATGCAAAAAAATCTATCGTACTCGTAACTTACCATTACGAATTGACACAACTGAAAGATGTCGGAAAATTCATTGCACATACTGTCTTTTAAGTGCTTCGCTTTCACTTGAGTCATTTGATCTTGAGAAAAATCGAATACTTCTTCACTAAAATGCAAATCGACAAATTCTCATTAAATTTTAAAATTAAAAAATAAACAACTTCTAAATCACAAATCAATTAAAATCGAAAATTTTACTGAGAATGCCTAAACATAAGCAGGAAAAGCTTACCTTAAAAGTTTTAAGATAACCATGTTGTTTTGACATAAAGACTCGTTTGTTCGACTGGCACCAACGATATCGCTAATGAAAGTTGGCCAATTTTTAGGCCAATCTTGCTTAAGAATCTGCACTAAAATCATGTTCAGCTTCCCCAAATACGTTTTCTCTTTTTCGCTGAGGCTGGCATCTGACGAAGTTTTGATGATCAAGGCAACAATATATTTTTTTATTCCTAAAAAAAATTAGGATGTTAGATGAAAGCTGCAAAAAACTTTTTAGATCAATCGGCGACAAGAGGAACAAACTTATCCAGCTGTCGAAGTCTAAACACAAATTGATACATTGAAATCACGGAGCCCTCGGATCTCATAATCTCAACTATCACAGGGATAAAAACATTACTTTCTCGTAAACACACAATAATCACAAATTTCCGTTAACGGCAATTACTTAAAAAAAAAACAGGATCGTCGAAAAATTCAACTCAATTATTGTGTGATTAACAAGATTTCATATTTAACCACAGTCCCTCTAGCGCTATGTCTCGTCACAGGGCATTCATGTTTTTTTTTATTAGGACATAAAACAATACAACTTTGTATTGTACAATATACGGCGACTGATACCAAAAACGCATAGTAAACGGTAACTCTTGAAGAAACGGGTTTGCCACTTACCATCGCACTGGTTTCTGGGAAGAACTTTCCACCTGGTTTTTATTACATTTTCAAGGATTTGAAGAGCGTAATACTAAAAAAATATTTGCAAATGTATTAAAAATTCTTTGTAACTATGATAACTTCCGCACCTTTGTCTGCTGATTTTGCGAGTATTCCAGGATAGTGTCAACTCGCGTCCACGACTCTGGGTGTTCTTTTAAGGCAGTTAAAATGCTTTCAGCCACACGTTGCTACAAAAAAAAAACTTTTTTAAATTATGCCGCTATGACTAGCTTTGTATATGTAGTAAAGCAAAACACTGTCGAGCAGATTGAGCAGTGCGAAAAATAAAAAAACTTACAGACTGTCCTTCGCCATTGTACAAACATCCAACTACATTGTCTAACAATGTGATATCCAATTTCTGAGAAAAATCTAACAATTGTTGACCATGTTGTTGCGTAACCGTAGCTGACATTGCAACTGGCGGCATTATAAAATCTGCATATAAAAGCTCTTTTATAGAAGTTATCACGAAACTGATACCAGCAATTACAGCTTTTATACATTAATTTGATTACATCAAGTTGTATAAAAACAGAGTCAGTTTTATTATGAAGATTAAATAAAGGGTGGTCGCTGGAAGAGCGGAAAATTTGAGGTTGTAAGTTTTATTGTTGATGATTTGAAAGTGTTTGGCAAGAGCTTGAAGTGATATCCCACAAATTACTCTACAAAATGCCACGCTAGCTTGGATTTCTAGGTTAAGACGTTGCTATGAAGTGCACGCACGACATTTTGAGCATCTGTGAGTGTATTATAATATTAGTCTTAGAAAAACTTTATTAAAAGTTATTAAAAAAAATCATTGTTTGACAAATTTCCCGCTTTTCTAGTGACCACACTGTATTAATGTGGTTAAAATTTTTTTTAGAACTAAGATTCAATAATGTCGCCGGCGTGGTCTAGTGATTAAGAGCGTCGCGAATGTAATCAACATGATCACGCTTCAAAATTTACTTGCACCATTCTGTTATATTCTTGGGAAAGACACTTTACAGCTTTTTTCTCTGCTTAAAAAACAAAAACTAGTAGTTGGCTAAATCCTGAATTTATTATTCAAGTTCATTTGGATCATTAAACAGTTGCTTTAAACAAATCAAATTTGGTATTAATATTGAGTCGACAGAATAAAGGACCGCAAGCAAACCAAGAATATATTTTAAACATAGTTTTGGTTTCTAACTTTTTTTTAATCATGGTCCGTTTTTTCTTGTTTTTTTTACCTGTAATTCATTTGTTAATTGACCATATAAAACAAGGTAATTAACCCTGACAATCGCTTCTAATAGAGATTAAACAATGAAACAGTTTATCAGTAGCACAACCTTTTAGGCCCAGATGAACAAAATTCTAATTTTTAATGTAATTATTATTTTCATCAGTTCTAAAATTTTTGCCAACTTGTTAGAATTTTAAGACTTTGTACAGAAAGCTCAGGAAGGAATTTTTGTGTTAATGTCATACCAGGTTAATTTTATGCACCTATTTTTTTTTACTTTGTCAATGCACAGCTTATTGTCGCTCTTATGGCATACTTATATACAAAAACTGGTGCTTTTGCATAGTTCAGCATGCAAATGTAATTACCTACTTGTAACCAACAATACTAAGAATGCATCTGTCAAACAAAACTTTTGCTATTGTTTATCCAAAAGAATGGCTTACTATTATTGCTATTTCCACATCAAAGAAAACTATTGAAAGTTTTAAAACACAAAACGACATTCTTTTTTTCCAGAAATATGACTCGATTGTGTTTTAATATGGGGGATGTTTTAAAAGTGCAGGTAAAAAATGCATCATCAACAAAGCAATGCAAACGGCAATTTACACGAATATCATTAATAATAATGATAATAAACTACTTTGCAGTGATCACTATGGATTACTATTGTGCTGCAGATACCAATAAAATTATGTGTGAAAAACATAGAAAATTTAATGCCTTTTTGTAGAAAAGAAGTTGTTTGGTATTTTTAAAAAATAAGTTAATGCATCCAACCAAAGTTCAGATTTCTGGCCTTACTCATTAGTGGTGGACAAAGTTAGTTATGCATTTTTAAATAATTTACAATTGGATGAAAGTTGTGACATTGATGTGACATAGCACTCATGGATAATAAAAAAACCTACACAGTCTTTGGTCTATTTAATAATTGCAATTAATTTTTAAATGAAAAATGAAAATCAAATAAAAAGGCAAAATATGACAAGATGAGAACATTTTACAAAAAAAAAACTTCAATTAAAAAGTTGCAAAACTGTTAAATTTCAAGAATCATATAATCTTGCCTAAATTTTTTTAAACACAATTTGTGAGTTATACAAGAAAAACATGGCAGCTAGAATGTTACATACAGTGATGGCTTTAGTATGGGATAAATGGAGCAGCTGTACCTGGCCTCCCCTAAGAAAAATATTGCCCCTTCTCTTTTTGTAATAGCACCATGACAGCTTAAAAAAAGCATTTAAAATAAAGTGATGCTCTTGTAAATTTAAAACAATAGTAGCCTAACTTATAATTTATTTTTAAATATTGCACTCTAGCTGCATCATGTAAACTATTTTTAGCAGTTCTTAAATTGTTACAAAAGTTATCAAAAATTGATTGAAATTTAGCAGCAAAAATTTTACAACTAAAAATATGCTTTAACAAAAAAAAATTGTTTTAAATTCAATATTTTTAATTGATAAAAACACACCTTGTAATTAATAAAATTTATGTATAAGCTACCCATTAACCATTTTGTGTGAAATTTAAAAATATAATCACATATATAGCTAAAAATAACATACTAATGTCATTAAAAATACATTTTTTGTTATGCCAACAAATGCTTCATGTACAAAGAGACCATTAAAGCATTAAAATGCAGTCTGCATATATTCATCATAAACCAAAATTGAAATTTTTTTAGTCTAGTTGACTTGATTGCTGCTTTTTTTGTTTTAGGTTTAGAAAGTTTGAAAATGAAAATTTTCATAACTGGTTTGTAAGGTGAGCTGGTAAAAACAAATGCTAGTAAGAGTTCAAATATATTATATATTGCAATCCTGAAAAAAAATGAATTAAAACAGAAAAAAATCATTTGATTTTAAATATCAATTTAAAAGAGTAGCCTAAAGATGATTATGCTAAACAGCTTCTTACAATAGATTTTGATAACCAGGATGCTGTATTTTATGCAAAATAACTTGCAAACATGAAAATTGTTTTCAACAGTAATTCACCAAACTTTAGTTTTTAACCATTTCAGATTAAAGCTTTATTTCAACATTTTGCATTCTTTGTTTTGAACTATTTGGTTTTTGTTCATTATTTTCCAAGTTTACGTAATTACTTTTAAATGTTGGGAAATCCCTAAAGCCTGCAAGGTTAGTAATGGCAAACAGTAAACAAGATCAAATATTCTTCTATTCGAGTTTAAGCTTTTTTTCATTATTTCATTCTTGCTTAGCATATTTATGTTTATTGTGCTAAAAAATCTTCAAAAATATTTGATTACAGCAACATAAGCAGAAAATATTCAAAAGATAATTTGCTTTATAAAATACATTTACAATACTTTTCTTAATTTTATGGGTTACTATTTTTAGATTATTGTTTAAAAAACTTAATTTTCTTTTTGGCAACATTATTAAGTTGAATTAAATAGAAGCCTTTAAATTTTATATTTATTTTTTTTCATTCAAGTTAAAGTAGTGGTTCATATTTCACTAAGATTCATATCATCCACATTTCCCTAATCTTCTTTTGTGATAACAAAAATAAAAAAATTAAAACTTCTTTTTCTTTAAATGTTTAGAGCAGTGGTTCTTAAACTGGGTTCGATCAAACCCCTGGGGTTCAATGAGTCAGTATCAGGGGTTCGATGGAGATTAGGATAAGCATACACACATTATGTGTATGTTGTGGCAACCACAATGTCCTATTTACTTGAGCTGCGGTTCTTGCTCATTGTGACATAACACAATCTCTCCTTCTTTCTCTTGGAGACCATGCTGTATTTTGCTGAACACACCAGATCAAGTCTATCAAGTCTAGAGCACAAGTTTTATCGATTTATATATTGAGCAATTAGTTTTTGACATTATTTTGTCATAATTTTTCAGTTGTTGTATTATAATGCAAGGTTTTAATCTTCTGTAATTCTGTTTGAAATTAAACCAAGCACAATTAGGCACTAAATATACAATTATTTGTCTTTAATATTTAAATTTAATTTGTTCTAGGCATTTATCTTTTTATAGTATTGGAGTAGTCAGAAAAATATGTACAATATGGATTTACGTATATCACAGAAAGTGATGGGAGTTAGCGTCCTCAGTGCATGATTTGCTACACCAATTTGAGCAATTGTTGCTTAGCACCGGCAAAACTAAAAGAACAATTTTGCAAGGTGCATGGTGATAGAAAATATTGGAACACCATGCTCACTGAATTTAAAGTGAGGAGAGCCAGATTTGATGAAAATGCTACTCTGCCAGTTTTCGGCTTTGTACTCATTGACAAACCGATCCTCACAGCATCATTCGAAGTTGCATACTTGATTGCAAAACAAGGAAAACTACATACCATTGGTGAAAAACTTATATCATATCTGGAAAAGCAACCAAAAATAAGTCATCTCAAATTTCTCTTTCCAATGGCAGCATTAGCAACAAAATTGGTAAGTTTAAAATTCAATCGCTCTTCTGGTAAAAATCAGCAAGTTAAACTTTAACAAATAACTGAAGGCATAATATATTATCAAAGAAAAACGTAATATATTACGCCTTCTGTTATTTGTCAAAGTTTAACTTGGTGATTTTACCAGAAGAACGAATGAATTTTAAACTAAGTAATATCCCTGTTAACAGTGTTTACATTAAAATTGTTGATTCTTGGCTCGATTTTGTTGATTATTGATTCAGATAAACGATGACATCTTGGCTCAAATAGTTTCAGACTTAATTTCGAACACGGCAAAATTCAGTCTCCAATTCTACGAGACCACAAACGTTTCCAATCTAAGCCAGTTTACTGTATTCGTGCGCTATGGGAAAGAAGACATAAAAAAGAAAGATTATTTATTTTGTCAGCCCCTTATAATAACAACTAAGGCTGCCAAGGTTAAGAAATTTGTAGATAATTTCTTCAAAGACAGTAATCTTTTGTGGGATATTGCTTATGCAATTTGTTTAAACAAAGCTCAAGTCATGTTGGAAAGAAATTGTGGTTTTGGTATGCTACTGAAAGCCGATGCACCACACATAACTGTAACACATTGTCTTTTGCACAGGCATGCATTGGGAACAAAAACCTTCACTCCAAAACTGGCAGTTCTATTAAAAATTGTGGTAGAATATGTGAACTATGCGCGAAATAATGCTATGAAATACTGCATAATCAAAGAGCTGTGTAATGAAATGAGCTCTGAATTTGAGATACTTCTGTACTATTCTTATGTTTGGTGGTTATCCCGGGGAAAGATGCTGAACCGTGTTTTTACCTTGCGTGTGCAATTAGCCATGTTATTGCGAGAGCACCAACATCGTCATGCAGATTGCTTTGAAAATTCTGAGTTTATTCTCGTTTTGGCATACATGGTTGATATCTTTGATGCTCTCAATAATCTCAATCAACAGGTGCAGGGTGGTGGAGTCAACATTATCAAAGCAGAAGTACATCTGAAGGGTTTTTAAAAATGACTGAATGGAAACAACGAATGGACAATGATAACTTGACTAACTTTCCTCTGTTCGACGACTGTATAAGTAAGATCAAAGATGTGTCTGGAAATGGGAACATTTCCGTACCGAGAGAACTGAAGCAAGCAATTTCCATGCAATTAGATGATGAGCTTGCAAAGTCTCTCGATGGATACTTCCGACCGAGAGCCATATCCAGCATGGGTAAGATAGCCATTCACGTTTTAGTGCTGATAAAGAAGATGTCAATGATGAATGCCTCAATGAAATCATTGAACTTCAGCAGACCCAGTTTTAACAGCAACTCTTCAGAACAACAATGCTCTCAATGTTTTGGTGTCACCAAATTGTAGCTTACCTTTTTCTTGCTAAGAAAGCCCTTGAGATACTCATACAGTTTATCTTTGCAAGCAGTCCTTTTTGAAGATGGTTGACATAAAAACAAAAAAAAAGGAACACACTTTTTTGCCATGAGCCTTGCCAAAGTGAAGCTGCACATTTTTAGAATTGTTTCCAAAATGCAACAGCATAAGATGGATTGATTTGTCATAAATATTTATTGAGTGGTTTTTTGTGTGTAGTTCATGTTTTGTTGGTTTTGTTTCTTTAAATAATATAATTTTATGTGCAACAGATGCATAGTTTGCTTTGGGCTCAAGTTCGTTAATAGATATTTTCTGAATTTTAAGGAAGGGTTTGGTGAGTGCCTGCATGAAACTTGCTGGGTTCGGTACCTCCAACAAGTTTAAGAACCACTGGTTTAGAGCTTAGGCCATGGGTTCTGCAAATTGCTTGACAGACAAGGTTGTGACACTGTGGACTCGGCATAATTCTTGAAATTTATCTCATTTTGCTTAGTTAATTGTGTTGTGAAGATTGGGATAATCATCCTTTGGTGTTATTGTTTTTCAGATGTCCAGTAATAAAAATTATTGTTGTTGTTATGCAATTAATGCAAGTTTATTTGGGTCTTTTCAAGAAGTCACCGTAAGCAATTTTTGTTTGTGAAACTAACCTGGACCCCCTGTGATTCTATCACTTCTTGAGAGATCCTTTTTTCTTGTTTTTTTTCTTAATTTCATCCTGGTCCTGTAAGGGTGATTCCAGGTTAGTTTCACCAAAAAAATTGCTTCAGTGACCTCTTGTAGAGACCTGTTTATTTTTGCTGTTAAATAAAATGAAATTTTCATCTGCAATCAAGTCAATCAGTCCAATTTTCAGTTATTGAAATATATACCGTATAAACAAATTTACTGCTTTAATTATTAATATTTTTGGAGTCTATTAAGACTTTTGGCTTAAATTCCAATAGTAAAATGGTGGCAGTTTTTAAGATGTAACTCTAATAGAATGTGTACATGATAACATTTACACATCAAATTCATACATTAGGCTACTTTCAAGTCTAAGCTGAATCAAAAGTCCATTAAAAGTTGAGTTTTTGTAATCAAAACACAAAGTTGAGTCAGAGTCCATAAAATTTTGAATTTACAGTACAAAACTATATGCCCAAAGTGCTTTTTGCACTGCATATTACAAAAAGTAAAAACACATAAAAATACTGCAACTTTTAGGTTGCAACTTGATCTGTAAACTTAAATCAAGTCCTTGTTCTTTATAATGATTAATTTAAAATAAGTAACAAATAAAAAATATGGATTTAAGTTGTTTCAATTGAGGTGTCTGCATTAATTTTTTTAATATATGGTAGGCAACTTTTCATAACATTGTATCATTTTTGGGGGCTTAAATTAGGATTTTGCCTCAGGCCCCTAATTGTGAATATCCACCACTGCCCACCTCATTAAGGAAAATAAAGCCAGAAAAAAGGTAAAGTAAAATAAGTTTTCACTTTGTTTTGAACTAGGTAACTTTATTATTATTATTCCAAAATAAATTTTACCCACTTTTTTCTTGCACCCCCACCCACCCTTTTTGTGAAGACATCACTGGTCACATAACCTAATTTGGAAAGCAAATAATGTGCCCCTAAAGGTGGTGCACCACAAGCTTGTATTAAAGGCACAGTACTTGATTTTAACAAAAACAATGGTTCACAGCATAGTAAAAGATAGTAATTTGTTTTAAAGCTTATTCAAGTAGACCCCTACAGTTCTTCTTCAAGTTCCGTAAATGGATTGTTTTATTCAGAAAACTAATTTAGTAATCTTGTTTAATTTGAATCTTTGGCGATTATTATTTTGCCATTTCTGACTCGTTGCAATTTTAATAAATATTTTATAAGGCCATTGGAGCTTTAAAACTGCAAGCCGCTGAAGCATTTCCAGTTAAATATAGTTGAAATATTTGAAATTTTTATCATTTTGTAACAGAGGGAACCACTTAATTTTTAACAATTTCAAAAAAAAAAAAAAAAAAAACATAATTATTTTTTTTGGAATTGCTTAAAATACAAGCGATCTTTGTAAATAAAAATAACAGATTAAAATTTTACCGACTGTGCTATCGTTTTTGTCTTAAATCGTTTATAGTGGCATGATCGTAAAAATAAAATAAATCCTGTATTAAGCCTCTAAACAGGAATACTCCGGTTTAAACCGAACGAAATCACGCATTCTTAAATCGTCGAGTTTTATTCATATATACTTGCTTGTATTTCTCTAGCCAACTTACTACCAATCAAGAATCACGCACGTGCCCGAGTGTGGGAAAATTGTTGAAAATTTCCATGACGTCACAAAACAACAGCCGAATCACGACTGCGCGCGGTAAATGCAGTTATGCTTGATCTGGTTTCGACTGTTTTGATTGCATTCGCATTTTAAAACTGCCGAGATTTTAAAGGATTTTTGCTTGCTGGCAACTAGTATGCATTTATATGGAGAAAAACTATGGCAATTTTATTAGTCACACTTAAACGTTGTTAAACATGTACAGTCCATTTGAAACATTTACTACATCAGAAAAACATGCTTCTAAGAGGTAGCTTTAAACATGAAGCAATTGCAGTAAAGCCCAACCGAATTCTTGGCAATTGACAAATTATAAAAATTTTTATATAATTGGCTTGTCGGAGTTACATTTACCCAAGATCAAAAACGAAATAAACGAGTAACTGAGACCACTGTCAAAAAAAAAAATCAAAAAAATTAACCAAACATCGAAGAATAACAAGAAATCTATTTGAGTACCAGAAGACAGAAGTAGGCTATTATATATATTAAAGCTTTGTATTTTGCCCATTATTGCTTTATTGCACCTTGTCAAAATTTACCCAAGTTTTTCAATTTATACGTGAAGTAAAAAATATTTCATTTAGAACACAACAACCAAGGACACGGCTACAATGAAAAATATTGACATTTCTTCAATTGATGCAAAAATTAATTCAATATAAATTTTAGTGGCCTTATTTGATAAACCTATTGACATAATATAAAATAAAAACTTACCTGAAAACACTTAATTTTCTGGACGAGGTTTTAATGTTTTCTCAAATTTAAATTTTGAATTTTCGCGCCTCTTTTACAATGCCTTTTATTACTATAAACCTGACGAATTTAAACGTTGACTATTCTGACGAGCAAATTTTATATTATTAATTGCATTGCATTCTAACTTATACCACGACTCTTTCTCGACAATTGTCGCAGCGTACGAAATTTTTGCTGAAAATGCTGAGGTATAATCAAACACATAGTGATAAAGGCAGTTTTGGCATGACCGGTTTATACTGGTTCAGTCTTCTCTGATACAGACTGTGTCGCTTAAAATCGGATAGATTCGGAAAGTTACTCAAAATCACGTGACTTCGAACCAACCATGCTTGTCTTTTGTCAGCTGATATTTGTTTCGGAATTCGTAGTAATTTTCCATATTGTTTCGGTTACAGTTTATGTATTCTATAAAAGTTAATAGATATAAAAAAAATTTAATAAAATGCTTTTATTAAGCTTTTAAAATTAAAATCATTCGCGATTTAAATAAAAATTACATAAGTAAAACAAATTGTTATATGGCTTAAGTTTAATAGTTTATTTATTGTTATAAATTGAATCGCTTTACAAACTAAACCGCCAAACTCATTTTAAATTTACCAAACCTAAACATCTTCATTCACTTTTAAGGTCCGTTTCCACTACAAGCGTGAAATAGAGCATTCTTTGTTTATTTTATTGATGTTTTGACTTCTTTCCAAGCTTAAGCGCTTAGCGAAGTAAAAAAAATCAATAAAAAACAAAGAATGCTGGTTGTAGAAACGAGCCCTTCCGATGCCTATCGAAAGCAGCATGGGGTTTCGTCATTCAAAACCGTAAAACTTCGTACTCCACGTAGTACCTCATGCTTGTTGTTGCTATTGCATTGATTATCATCATTATTAACTGAGGCATAGCTGTACCAGCCCAAAAAATTTGGAGGAAATACAATTTTGCCCAAATTTTGTCGACGATTACCCAAATCATGATGATGATGATGATGATGATATTTTATTCACGCTTAGTAACAATATTTAAGTATATGCAATGTACATTAAGCAAAGCATGAAAAGGAAACGCGACACAACGACGAACGTTAAACATGCAGAAAGTATAGAGAGGGGGTGAGAAAGAGAAAAAGAAAGAAGCACGGCCGCGTTACCTAATTCAAACTAAATATTATTATTTAAAAAGACAAAAAGGACACAAAAAAATGACAAGACAAAAAAAATGACAAAAAATGTGCAGTGCAGGAACGGTTATGTAAATCATTGGGAGGCACAACCGTCCTATATAGCTAACTATAAATTTAGCTCAACTGAGCAAGGTGAGTAAAGAAAACCTCCCGAAAAGAAACCTCACCAGGTCCGGAAACCTTTTCTGGATGCACTGCAAATACAAACATAAAAATAAAACAAAATGTACTTATATATATATACATTATGAAGAGAGAATAAAGAAGTATAAAGTTTAGAAAAGAATAGAACATGCCAACTGTGTAAATTGATTTGAATAATCAGTTAAAAAAAATAAATAAATAAATAAATAAAAATAAGGTTGATTGTCCATTCAACGGTTTGAATTTGTTATATCAATTGATTCCAATTTTCTTACGTAGCATACACTCTTTCTTGATAGAGATTGAAAATGTTTTGAAGATTGTAGCCTGATTGAGAATTGATAAAAGAACCAATGTTGATGATTGTTCTTTAGAAAGACATGTGCTTGAATTTCCTGAATTCATTTTTATCTGAAATAAAAATGCTTTCCCGCAGTAAGTAGCTCACTGAAATCATTAAATTTAGATCTTATTGAATATTTAATTATACACTAATTCTAGTTTACAGATGTATAAAAGCAATACCTTCATGCACTGTCAAGTTATGGCGCCGAAAAGACAAAGCGCCATTAAGACGTGGTTATAGTTTTATAACTTAATTTGTAAAATCTTTTATTGATCCTTATTTATATTGATTCATGGAGTAGGAATTTTTTAACATTGTTTCTGAAACATTTGAAAATCTGGTTGCTAGTTTTTAAATTGGCTGGGAGAGAATTCCAAATGAAAGGGCCTTGATAAGAAAAAGATTGTTTTGCAACAGTTGTTTTACAATGATGTGTTATGTATTGAGCTTTGTTTCTTGTATTGTACTTGCATGGATTTAAATGCAAATTACAACTAAAAGCAGGAGATTTGTTTCCACCTTGTATTAGTTTGAACATAAGGGACGCCGTTTCCAATTTATATAATTGATTTATTTTTAAAATGTTGCATTGTTTCATAATGTCATTTATGTTGGAACAATAGGGCAATTTAAATATCATTCTCAAGAATTTGTTACAAATTTGCTGTAGCTTTGTAATTAGAGTTGAATTACCAAAACACCAGTTTGAAATGCAATATTGGAGGTGACTGTTAATTAGAGAATGATACAGAAGGAGTAGTGAATCCTTGTTTACAAGTGATTTTATTTTGCACACTACACCATAACAGCTTCTTAGCTTTGAAATCAAGTATTTCATGTGTAGACTCCAGGAAATCATGATCTTGTAACAATTTACGGTGATGACAAAATATCACATTTTCGTCTGATAAATCTTCTGAAGACTTTTAATCAGCGTGCCAATACGTCTTCACTTTTAAAAAACATCTTCACTTTTAATCAGCGTCCCAAATACTTCATTTTCGTCCCAATTTCTAAGCAAAGATAAAAAAGGGAGTCTTTACTTTGACCTGCATCATTTTAGGTTGGGATACTTTATCATACCTAAATACTTCGCAATTGGTGTTCGAAAAATTTGACTTTAGTCCAACTCGTATGACTATGATCTGAAGTTTATTCAGTGGCGCCGCCCATGCAGTGCGGTGAAGAAGCGAGATCCCTTTTGTGCGTCGACTAATGAAATCGACTCAACATCGGTCCGCAGGCAATTGAGATTGATTTTAGTTGTTATGGACAAGCAGTGATGGCCTTACAAAAGGTGGGCCTGGTTCAAGAAAAAAAGAGGGGGCCACTTTTTAAAATTTATTTTGCAATGATAATAAAAAAAAAGTAGCTTATAGTTAAAGCAAAGTGAAAACTTTTTTCGTCTCAAAAACGTGGAATTCTATAAAAAAAAAGGTCATTACTATCAATCAATGTTCAAAATTTTCTTTTTCGTCCCAAAAACATAAAAAAATAGTGATTTCTAAAAAAGAATCAAGTACATGATCCCTACTTTTGTTCTAAAGTTAAGGTGCAAGCAAAGAGCAAGAGGACAATTTCCGGAAGTGGGGAAACAGGGGACACCGTCATGGTACTACTATAAAGAGATAGAGCAATATTTTACTTAGGGGACCACTTTTCTATATTTTTAAAAGGGGACAGGTGCGGTTGCTGCGTTCGCTCCGTACTAAAGTCATCATTGTGGACAAGCCCGTTTCAACAGGCCTGGTCGGACTACTCGTCTTAAAAAAAAAGTACGGAGCCTGGATGTACTTTCATAGCAGTCCGTTTTCCATTTCAAAGCGCAATTCATGGAGTGGAAAGCTCGAATTCTTACTGTAGTTTGTCGAGGTGGCTTACCAGATTTGGCGAACCTGGCGCAAACGGGCGACTAAATCTTAATAAATATAGAGATACTATTAAAAAATAATAATGGAATAAAAAAATTGTATTGGCGATGTTTATAGTTGTCGTATCAACCGGGGGGTATGAGGGCAATTGCCACATTTAAAAAATTTGGGCAAAATCAGAATTTTTCGGACAGCGACAAGAAAATATTCGGGCAAAACAAATTTTTTGGAGCATCAAAAACAAACTACTTCTGCAGGATGAAGTTTCCAAATGCAGAAAAATGATCATGATATGAAGTGAAGACCTTTTTTGTAAAGATCATTTTTAGGAGGAAAATCGAAAAATCAGAGATAGATTTAAAATGAATACGTTTTTGTTTTGTTCTTTTTGTCTTTACCCTAAATTTTTGTACTGTCCTTGAAATGCTAGAAGATCATAATTCGGACAAACGTCAGTAAAATTTTAGAAAAACTCTATTGCCCCTCAACATTTTTTGGGCAGGTACGGCCATGATTATTATGTTTGTTTCAAAAGCTTTAAGGATTATTAAATTATTCAATAATTGATTACACAGAGGCGAGACTATTACTCACCAAACCACAACTTTTTTCCCTATAGCGCGCAACGTACAACCTGAAAAGAGTTCCAAAATGACTTTTATTCTTATGTCATAACATTGGTGGTGCTAGCCTTTCATAGCATTGCGAAAGTATCTCAAAGGATGTTTTTACCTGGGCTGAAAGTTAAGTAAAGGTAAAAATGGTCTTCACTTCAACTAGAAGACAAAAAAGTACTGTTGTTTTTAAAAAAGTAAATTGGAAAAATCATTGCTCTAATGCTGTGGTTTTCAACCTTTTTCATACCGTGGCTCACTTTCCAACCCAAGGTAACTTAACGACTCACTTCGGTGAACAGAATTTAATTTTGGTCGCAAAAATCTGGCTAGCTCTAAAAAAAAGTCTTCACTTGAAATTTGTTTCTGATTTCTCGATCATAATGACATCATTATACAAGTCTCACATTGCTTCCATTCTGATTTATGCTCTGTGGCCTACTGAAAACAGCGCCACAGTTCACCATTGGGCCATGGCCCACCTGTTGAAAACCACTGCTCTAATGCATTATTACAGTAGTTGAATTTCTGTGTCCGAGCAGTGAGGCGCTGCCTCTGACAAAGTGTCATAAGTAGGGCCAGTAACGTATTTAGATAGGAGGGGCATTGTGTTATGCCCCCGCCCTTGGAGATTAATAATACGAAAAATCAGAGACGGATTCACAGTGAAAACCTTTTGAGTGGAGACCATTTTTTAGCACTTGAAAATTTTTTTCTGCTAAACATATTTGATTGTGGTTGTTATGCCCTCTTGTTATGCCCCTGCCCCCTGCCCCTACCATTTCAAAAATCCTCGTTACACCACTGAGTAGGGTTTGCCAAAAACAATAAAAAATTTTTTTTCTGTGCTTTGGTACGTCTTGAAACTTACTTGAAGGAAAGTCTTGAAAAATCTTTTGCCTAAGTGTAGAGGTAGAAATTAAGTGAAAATTTATCGAAATTCTACTTCATTAAATTTTAAAAACCAAAATTTTTATTTTGCAATTTTTTAAGCAACCAAAAAAACTATAAATATTTTCTTTCTGCAATTGATACGAAGTAATTTGAAATTTTCGGGGCTACGCCCGCTCAGCACAGGGGTGGGCAAGCTTTTAAAGCTTGAGGACCGCATTCACAGCCGGACTAGTAGGCTATTTATAACGTGAATTCGTGCCTGAACTTACTCAAAGACAAGCAAAAAAAATTTTACTTTGATTGGTGACACCACTCTGGAAGGTGAAGACAAGAAAAAAATAGCAGCAGTTCTAGATATCACACTGAGTATTTGGCAAGACGCATTTGCCATGCGGGCCGTAGTTTGCCCACCATTGCCTTAGCGTCGCTCTTCGAACTTTTCTTAGTTCTTTTCTTTTTACGCTCTGAATCAGCAATATAAACTTTATATGTTTTAAAATATTTCTCCAACTTTGTACCTCTCCTGGAGACCTTAAGCGCCTCCCACCCCGAGTTGCGCAATTCTCAGTTCAAGAATTCTTGATTTATACGATCAAAATGTTTACCAATTTAAAATTGGATGGTTTAAAAATAAAGTATTTATATTTTTAAAACTTTAATCTTTATATTTATTCTCCTGGAAAGCTTCGAAGACGTTATGCTTAGGGAAACCGTTAAACATCAACCCCATCCTGTTTTCGGAAATGTTATTGCTGCCCAGTTGATATTTTTGTTTTAGTTTTTAGTTTTTGTACAGAAATATGAGTGAAATTTGGAGCTGCTTGCCAAGATGGCTCAGCGAAAAAAGTGTCGTAAAGTGTCTTTCTCTATAGCAGTGGTCAGTAGCAGTCTATAGCGCTATAGCAGTCTCTATAGCAGATAGTCAACCGCCGGTCCGGGGACCGGCAACGGTCCGCGTAATTTTTTTCCGGTCCGCAAAGTATTTTCTTTTTTGCCAGATTAATTTAGTACGAAATCGTAAGCATTGCAAAGTTGTTACTTCCAGTAAAACTTATTTTCCACTTGACCGATTCGCAGCAGTAAACTGGCGTATCTCGCCTTCATAAATAACGCAAAACTGTTTTTAATAATAAAAGTTAACCTTCCGATAACCTAAGTTTTGTGTCGTTTACGATTGTTCCATCATAAATTGCGTCTAGCTTTAAAAAATTTATAGCAATACTATTCTTCACTTTTGAGGTGCTGGCATAGCTATTTTTGTTGAACTGCAGAAAGATTAATATGGAGCCAATGAAAGAACAAGGTATTATGGTGTATTTAACAAGAAGAATAAAAGTAAGACTTCTGAACCAATAATCGTCAAAATGAAAATGAAGCAAGTATCAGTAGACTTATTGCAAGTGTGGAGCAAACAACAAAAAAGGACATACTCAGATAGGTGACCATATGAAAGGGAGGGGCACTTTCCGAAATATAGTGATCTCTAAAAAAAGAAGTCATTACTTTCAATCAATGTCCGAAATCTCCATTTTCATCCCAAAAGTAGTGATTTCTACAAAAAAAGGTCATCACTTTCAACCGAGTAGATTATCCCTGCTTTCGTCCTAAAGTTAAGAAGCAGACAGGGGGCCACCATCATAGCGCTACTATGAAGAAATAGAGCAATACTTTGCTTAGGGGGGACTTTTTCACGTTTTTTAGGGGGACCGATGCGACCGCTCCGTTCGCTCCATATTATAGCCATCACTGTTCTCAGATAAGTTGAGTGTCACAGGGGAAAGTAAGAAACAAAAAGGGAATTTATCAGACAATACGATAAAAAAGTAATTAAAGCTCGGTTTTACTATAGCTTTGTGTAGTGAACAATTGCCAATGCCTTTATGTTTGGTGTACCCCCAAAATTCTTTCAAATGACGCTATACAACCTTCCAAACATTCTTGTTACTTTCATTCAAAGCACAACAAAAAGAACTACATATTTCAAAAACTTGTTTTATGTCTCGCTTGTCTCCCATACTGAAAACGAAACAACAGCAAATTCCACACTAACATTGATTTGTAAATAGATTGACAGTTTGTTGTCTGAGTTGATTTGATTGCCACTTTGTTGTAAATTTTCGTCTACGACGAAATTTTGCATTATGTTACGCAACGACAATTTTAGTTTACAAAATTTTTTTAAAATCAGATCTATTCACTGTATGGTCTTTTGTTGTCGGTGGGGGCCAAGCATTTAAAAAAATTTTACCGTTCCGCTGGTGTAGAAAGGTTGGGAATCACTGCTCTATAGGACCTAACAGAATAAAGCGAGTACCTACAGTAGATCTCTGAACTGCTACGGTATGGCTTGCGTGCGCCATCAAAACCATATTTTTAACCAATCGACTACGGTGCCGAATTATTCTTATTATCCGACCAAGTAAGTGAAAAAAAATTGTGCCTTTACGTGTGTTCGTTTGAAAGCCATTTAGGCAATCTCAAAACCATGTGTTAAAATCATAAAAAAATAAAATAGAACTCGCAATTTAATTCGAAAAGTTAATTAACTGTATAAAAGTCTTTTGAAATCTCTTAATTAATTCTATTGTTTACGGTCTCTGTTTTATGGCGGTGTTCCCTATTAAAATAATTTGTGCTTATCAGCAGGTCTCGAGCAGTGATTCTAATAAAATTTGATTGGTTCACTTACACGTGGCGAGCACACTATAAATTAAGATCTTGGTGAATTTATTATCTTTCAGTCGTTTAGTTGTCCAGTAGTTCGGTGATTTGGTTCATTATTGTAGTTTGAAAAGTGAATTCGTAGATCGCAAGCGAAACCTGGGAAAATTTTTTTTGCGATTGCATCGTTTGGCTGCACCGTTTGGCGATATTGTCTGGCTGCATCGTTGAGTAAAGTAATTGTGGTTGTTGGCTTGTGGAAACCTGTGATAATTTCATATGTCAAAATTTCAACATTAATATATATATAGTATAAAAACCATAAGACATGTGTAAAGCCAGCGGTGTGATTGGGGAAAGCTCGGATAGCTTCCCTATAGTTCAAAAATTAAAAGAGAAAAAGAGAGGGAATCGCTGTCTACTTTCGGTCTACTTTAAGCTTTTTAAAATTAACACCATAATTGCCGATACATGAAATTATTTTTCTAAATATATGTTGAAGTTTTAAACAAATTACAGTAGAACGCCGATTATCCGAAATGCCAATTATCCGGACACTAATAAAATGGTGGTACAACGCCATAGCATGGTGTGAACAACAGAGTGAGTTCCGTGCAACACAGTTCTGCTTCTAAAAAGGATGAGAGACTTGGCAGCGACGAAAAGAGTAACAAACTTAAAACAAAAAATATGTGATCACTGTACTGCTCATAATGTACAATAAATGACTATACGTGTATATGATGCTTTTAATTGCAGGATTGTATTTTGTTCGATTATCCGAAAAAATCAGTAATACGAACGATCATTGGTCTTAATTAGTTCGGATAATTTGTGTTCCACCGTAATTGTTATGAAGAGGAACGCTTTGTAATAATGTTCGTAATTGTGAATCACTGATGAACGAGATAAACTAAAATTCTTATCTTACCACTCTGTTGACAAAAAAATACAATAATTTTTTTAGTTATCACGAATGAGGATTTAGAATTGCTTAAAAAACAAGAGTAGTCGGTTGTCGGTTTGATTCGCTGTGAGATAAGCATCACTGACGAGCTCTAATAAGAGCGAAGCTCGAGTCTTGTGCTTCTCGTCTTTTAAGCGGCTTGTTTTCTTAGTAATTCTAAACCGTCATTCATGTTAACTATAAAATTCTCACTTTGCTCGTCAAGCTCTAAGAGAGTAAGCGCGACGCTTAACGCTTGTCGGGTAAGTCCCGGTCATGAGGTACGGCCTTGGAATTACAACATAGTGGATTCTATGTATTCCTTGTTCAGTAAAGCCGGGAATAACTTATAATATTTTAAATCGAATGGTTGTCTGGCTAGTGTGGTCTATTGGTGTTCTCTCCTGCGTGGAAGATTACAGATAGTCGGCTCGATTCGCTGTGAGATAAGTATCACTGACGAGCTCTAACAAGAGCGAAACTTGAGTCTGGTGATTCTCGTCTTTTAAACGGCTTGTTTTCTAAATAATTTTTTTCTAAACTGATATAAATTAATAACTTCGGCAGCATTTTATTCCAAAACTTTTTCAAGAAACTTCTATAACAGTCCAATTATTTTAAGTCAAAATTAAGTAAAAATAAAAAAAAAATGGACCTAGTCATGAACAAAATGTAATGCACCAGCACTACGCAAAACGTCAAATTAAAACTAAAATTATTGCAGCAAATTTAGCTCTTTCTTTTATTTTAATTGTTGTAAAACAAAGAAGTGTGATTTTTCTCTTTTTTTTTTTATTGTGTACCTTATCGGGAAGTTTTCGAACGGGGCGTCGCAACGTCATTTCAATATTGGTAGCATGTTGCCGTTTGGATAAACGCGACGTGCTGTCACATGACCGAATTACATGTAAGGTTCGAGTCAAACTCGAGTTGGGAAAATTTAAAAAAAGTCCAAACCCTGTTTGAAAAGCAGGGCCAACTTATAACTCTGTGGCCTGCATTAAAAATATTTACGAGAATTCATATATGTCAAAAAAAGCTTTTCTACTTTCTTGGGGGTTTGAAACTTTTTGTCCATATCTAAAATAAACGTATTTAAGGAAAATAGCCTACGTATTGTTTTACTTTTGTTTCGGCTAAAAGTAGACTTTAATGAATGATGACTTGTGTGGTGAAGTGGAACCATGAAGGGGCTTTGCTATCTCGGCGATAGGTTGAATGCCAATGAAGGATGTGAAGCTGCAGTAACTGCAGGATCAAGAGTGGGATGGAAGAAATTTATAGTGTGGTGAGATACTGTTTGGAAAAAGATTTTATTTGCAGATGAAAGGAAAGGTATATAAAAGCTATCTTAGATCAGTTATGTTATACGGAAGCGAAACGTAGTGTTTGAGAAAAACTGAAGTAGCTATTTTGACAAGAGCAGAAAGATCTATGGTGAGGGCGATGTGTGGTGTAAAGTTTGTGGACAAGAGGAATACAGAGGAGCTAATGGACAT
This sequence comes from Diplosoma virens, assembly GCA_963680785.1. Classification (NCBI taxonomy): domain Eukaryota; kingdom Metazoa; phylum Chordata; class Ascidiacea; order Aplousobranchia; family Didemnidae; genus Diplosoma; species Diplosoma virens. Next base: position 26,951,408 of record OY796894.1, read on the forward strand.
GTTAGGATTGAAGAAAGCAGCAGATAACCTGGCAAGGGCGAATGGTATGAGGTGGTATGGTCATGTTTTGAGACGACTTGAGGAAGATGTTTTAATGAAGGCAATGGTACATGAAGTGGATGGAAACGTGAACAGGTTCAACCGAGGATGAAATGGAAGAAACAAGTCAAAGGAAATATGAGAAGGATTGGTTTAACCCTTTTAAGACTCCCGGACATATATGTCCCGCTCCATTTTTGGTATAGTTTTGTTTGCAAATAAAACAAAATGTCGTCTTGAAAGGGTTAAAGAAAGAAGATGCGGCAGATCGATGTAGATGGAGAGTAGGCGTAAGAAGAGTTGCAGAAGTAATGGGATGCATTCGGACACCTCCAGTCACTGCTCTTTGGGGATAAAACCGGATTAAAATTGGGTTGATGATGATGACTTTAAAAACACTAGTTTCTTTTTTTCATCTATGTATCAGTTGAAACAAACTCATTATAAACTAAAAAAAAATATAAAAAGTTTTTTGATTGTTTTTACCTAGAACAAAACTTGAAAACTTTTAAATTTTATTTAAACTTTATTTAAGATTCTTGAGGTCGCAAATACAAATCTAACAGCAGTCAGAACCCGTAAACATTTTTCATCTAGCCAACGTTGATGAAAGGCAGTTTTCCAGCAGCAGAAATGTTGGCAAGATGATGGCGTCCAAAGTTGGCCCAGATTCGAGTGCACCAAAATCACATTTTCCGCCTACACTGATAAACTGCGCTTTGCCAGCCTTTAGCCAACACTGAAATTCCAGACGCTGTAAAGAGTTGGCTAACTATGAATGACCAGCGCATGCTACTGCAGCTGCCCAACTACTTCAGCAATTTTACCAACGTTGGCAAAACGCTAATTGCCAACTTAAAAAACATTGGCAAGATGTTGGTGCTAAACATTGTCCCAGAGTTCTGTGAGGTGGATTCTATTATTTTGTACAATTATACCACCATGCATCATTACCACTGTACGGAACTTAAAGTACCAAACCATTGAAATGTTCCACTTGGCTTCGTGCTGTTCACGTGACGGTTCCTCGTTGCCTTGCTTATAAACGATTGAACACGTCCGGCAGTTGATTTTTATTATTATTTTTTTTATATTATATAACACATAAGCAATAAAAGAAACACATAAAAAAGACAAAGTTGTTGTTCAAATATGCAATTTTGTTTAAGGTCCTTTTTTTTTTTTAATTAGTAGAATAAAAAAGAAACACAGGATGTCAAATCATTTATTTTTGCAAACACAATGGGTCATTGCAGAGTGTAATAGATAACAGTATTGAAAGCATTATGTCCAATTGTGTTTAAAGTAATGAGTATATATAAGTTAAGGGTTATAAGAAATTTTTTTGGTGAATGATTTGAATTTACATTTGATTTTGTAGTGAGTTTCGTTTAGTAAAGTTGGTGATATTTGTGTGTTATATGTTTCAGTTAAATTACGAAGTTCAAGGGCATGCATTCGAATCAGAGAGGACATTTTAGTTATTATTATTTGGGGCAGTTTTTTTGTGCCATGTAATAGAAGAGAATGACATCTTTGGTTATAGAGATTTGTTTTTGAAGTGTTTCTGATAGTAGGGGTTCTAGGGATAGAGTTAATTGTTTGATTGGTGGGCATTTAGAGAATAGATGGTGAGGGTCATCAGTTTTAGACCGGCATATTTTGCATAAGAAATCGCTTTGCATAAGAAATCATTACGAGGTTTATGTTGCGTTTAATGAAAAAGCATCCCCATAAATAGCCTTTATAGATTGTTCTGAAGGCTATTTCTTTTTCGTAATTTGAGAAAAAAGAGGAGGATGGTCTGATGAATGTGAGTCGGAGCCAATTGTGAGTTGAGGGAGGATTAAAGTTTGTAGGAGGATTAGGTAAAGAATTTGTTTCAGGCTTTAATAGATGAAGATATACTGTAGTTGTTTGAAAGATAGTTTTGAAAGAATCTCAGGTTTAGCATTAATTTTGGCTAAGAGTGTAAGAATTTTTTTCCAGTGAGGATTTGGGTTTGGTCAATGGGATTGAGAATTTGCATATAAATCAGGTTGAAAAGGAATTATTTTAGTACCAAGGTTAGAAATTGCGTAAGTCATTCAAAATTGTGCTAAAGGACTTGGTATTTTATGTAAGTAGATAAATTGCCATAGATAAGCGGCAGAAGCTTTTGCACCGATGCACGGCAATGCAATTCCACCATCGGATTTAGGGAGATAAAGTGTTGATCGTTTAATAGGTTCAAAATTTGAAAAGTTCCATAAGAATTCAAAGAGAAGCAAATTTAGGGATTTTATTTGCTTGGAAGTGGGGGGTATGATTTTAGCATAGAAAAGGATCTTTGGTAAAAGGTGTTGGTTTATAGAGATAACTTTGGAGTAAAGGGAGTCATCTGGATTTAATAGGGGGAGGGTAGTGTGAGGAATTAATTGAATGAGATCATCCCAGTTTCTCGTCATTTCTTCATCCTGGAATGAAAAATGGATTCCAAGGATTTTAGTGGATGACACAATCTTACTATGTGGGAATGTGAACTTAGATGAAGAGAGGAAGTGGGGGCAGTTTGATAAAATTTTGGTCTTGCAATTATTTATTTTAAGACTTGAATAGAGTGAGAATTGATTCAATATAAAATTGATTCAATAATTGAAAGGAAGAGGGATGAGATACGAAAAGAGTTAAGTCATCAGTATAATGGCTGACTTTGAGAAAGGCTTTACCAAGTGAGAGTCCTTAGATTTGGGATGAGGATAGAATGTTTCTTGTTAGGGGTTTAATGCCAATTATGAAGAGGAGCATGCTAAGAGGACATCCTTGACGGATGCCGCAGTTAACTGAAATGGCATCAGAGAGATAGCCGTTAAGGTTTATTTTTACGGTGAGGTGAGATAGAAGTATGCGTATTCATCTGAGAAGAGACGATGGTATTCCGAGTTTGGAAGCAGTTTCAAGTATAAAGCGATGCGATATCGAATCCTAAGCTTTATAGAAATCTATTTGAATTATGGCTAGAGGTTGCGAAAAGTTCCTAGCAAAGTCTAAAGCGGTTTTTATGTTGAGATGGTTATTAAATATTCGGCGGTCAGGACGATCTTTTTTTTTTTTTTTTTATAACTTTTAATAAAAATTGTATGTACAACAAGCAATATACAGTACGACGAAAATATATATAAAAAAACTGTTATTAAGTTTAATTATATTTTAGTTTTGTTGTTTTGAGAGACTATTTGTCGTTTTAAATTTTTATTTTTAGTGAAGCATTGTAGTTAAGTTTTGAGATTAAGTGGCAACATTGAATATAGGGATGGATCACATGGGTTCAAAAGTTGCAAGGCACAGCAGTAAAACACATTTTAACCAATATCAGGATAGTGAAAGGAATGCATCAATAGCGACAATAACAATAAAAAAAAAAAAAAAAAAAAAAAAAAAAAAAAAAAGTGAGCTTGGAGAAATATACAACAATGAAAAATATAAACACATTTTTGTACAAAACATTATAGGTCGGAGAAGAGGCAATATTAACAAATAAGACGACAATTTTTGATGGAAGTGCGGAACAACAAAGGTGTTTTTATTGGTTGATTTGGATGGTTTCATTTTAGATTCATATTTCTAGTAGAATTTATTCAGTGCATTTTTGGGATAATGATGTGTTTTATATTGGATGGCGGAATAATAGTGATATAAAACAAAATTTTGGATTGGTTGATAATGAAAATGCAAGGAGGTATTAATTTATGAAACGCTCAACGGAATATCAATTTAAACATAAATACAGTGTTCATGCAGAAAAAAAACGAATTAAGTGAAACAAATACAACAATGAAGAAAAGAAACATTTACATGCCTATATGCAAATTATGATAGGGCGGAGAAAAGGCAATAATAACAAGTGAAAAAGACAATTGGTTGTGAAAAAAAAATACAGAACATTAAAAGTATTTTCGTTGGTTGATTTAGGTGGTTTTATATAATTTGAGTTGGCAACTTAGGTAAGTCTATGAGTTGAAGAAGAAAGGAAGCATTTATAGTTACTAGTGTGAGAAAGAGTATATATTTAAAGGTAGAAGAAAAATATTAGGGATTTATTGTATAAGATCAGGGAAGTTCTTCTCAAGAAAGGTTTTAAATTTTGTTTTTATTTTGTATTTTTCTTCGTTTAATAAAGAATTCGAGATGGGAGTGTTAGTAAGGGAAAGATAATTTCTTATGTGGTAAAGGGAAAGTCGAATTAGAGAGGCTAATTTGGTAGTGATGATGTGAGGTATGCCAGTTGTGTTTGTGTGGTTAAAGAGTAGTGTATTTTGTGAAAGGGGAGTGGGTTTTTTGAATAAGAAGGAAAGGTGCGATTCGAAATGTTCAATTAATTTTTGGGAGTAAGGGCAGAAAAAGAAAAGATGATGGGGATCATCAGAAGGGAAGGAACAGAGTTTACACCGGTAATCGTTAGGGTTTCGGGGCTTGATATTGTGTTTGGAAAAGAAACATCCCTAGGTAAAGCCTTTATATGCTGATCTGAAGGATATTTCCCTTTCCAGGTTGGAGAAAAGGGAGGGACGGGGTTTTACAAGGGTTAAACGTAGCCAATTATGAGGGGTTTCAGAATCTAAGATAGGTATGGGGTTAGGTTCAGGTTGTAATAGGGAAAGATAAAGGGTTTTAAAGGTTAGGTTTTCAATGTCTATGAGGGGAGTAGTTATTTTTTTATAGAGCGAAAGGGTTTTAGTCCAGAGTGGGTTGGGTTTAGGACAGTGGGGTTCAGAGTTGATGTATAGTTCAGGTTTTATTGGTAGGAGTTTGGTACCAATATTATATATAGCATAAGACATCCAAAAGAAAGAGTGAGGGTTAGGAGTTTTAAGGAGATAAAAGAATTTCCATAGAAAAGCAGTAGTTGTTTTAATTCCTATATTGGGGAGGGCAATGCCACCGTTTGATTTAGGTAAATAAAGGGTCGATCTTTTGATGGGTTCGAAAGGGGAGAAGTTCCATAGGAATTTGAAAAGAAGAGTGGTTAAGGATTTAATCTGTTTAGGAGTAGGAGGAATGATTCTTGAGAGAAAGAGGATTTTGGGTAAAAAGTGTTGGTTTAAGGAGATGGTTTTGGAGTAAAGAGAGTCTTTAGGATTTAGAATAGCCAAAGAGGTATGGGGGAGTGAACGGATGAGGTCATCCCAGTTTCTAGACAGATCTTCTTTATGAAAAGAGAAGGTTATTCCAAGGATTTTAGCAGAGGTAAGGGTTTTACCTTGGGGAAATGTGTTGCGAAAAGATGATAGTAAAGTTGGGGAATTAGAGATTATAGAGGTTTTGGCATGGTTGATTTTGAGACCAGAATAAGAGGAAAACTCTTCGATTATCTCACGAACTGCAGGAAAAGATTGGGGGGATGATATAAAAAGGGTCAGGTCATCGGCATAATGACTGACTTTAAGTGAGGAAGTTTCAATGGAGATCCCTTGGATTTTGGATGAAACTAGTATTTTTTTAGTTAAGGGTTCGATACCAATTAAGAATAGAAGCATGCTAAGAGGGCATCCTTGACGGATGCCACACTTGACAGAGATTGGATCAGAGAGAGAGCCATTTAGGTTTAGTTGGGCTGTTAAATCAGTGAGAAAGATTCGGATCCAGTTCAGAAGGGTAACTGGAATTCCTAATTTAGAGGCAGTAGAGAGAATGAATTCGTGAGATATAGTGTCGAAGGCTTTGTAAAAGTCGATTTGAAGTATAACTAAAGGTTGGGGAAAATCATTGGTAAAGTCGATAGCAGGAGGATATTTAGGTGATTATTAAATATCTGTCTGTTTGGGAGGCCACATTGTTGTTGTAAGGAAATTGTGGAGTTAAGGATAGGTTTAATTCTGGTAGAAATAATAGAAGAGAGGATTTTATAGTCTGTGTTTAGAAGAGAGATAGGGCGCCAGTCTTTGACAGAGGTTGGGTTGGGTTTTTTGGGGATTAATTTGATTAGGGCGTGAGATTGAGAACAAGTAAGATGTTTTTGAAGGTAGGAGTTGTTGAAGGTTTGACATAAAATTGGGATTAACAATGGAAAAGAATTGTAGAAACTTGGGGTTAATCCATCAAGGCCGGGTGCTGAGTGAGTATTTAGAGATTTTATAGCTTCACGGATTTCAGTTTGAGTTATCAATGGAGAGGTTGAGGGGTTTTGAGAGAGGATATTTGGGTTTGAAGTAAAAATTGGGTCGAGATAAGTAGAAGGGTTAGGATAAGAGGTTGTTGGGTTCCATAAATTATTAAAGAAAGGTAGAAAGGAGGAGAGGTTATTTGTAGTATTTTGTTCTGTAGGTGAAAGAGGGGAGGAATTTGGGTTGGAGGGAAGAAGGGATTTGGTTTGCATTAGATTTTCAGTTATAGAGGCAAGTGGAGAGGGGTTGTCAATGCTTATCATTGGGGGTAAGCGGGATCTAATTTGTGAGCCTAGTTTTGTGTATTGTTCCAGTTGTTCTAATTGAGTTGAGATATTATATATTTCTTCATATTGTTGAGATAGCTTTGCTTTAGATAAGTTTTGGCGTAAAATGTTTTGTTTTGTAATTGTTTTGTTATGAATTTGTTTAGATCGAAATATTAAAAGTTGTTTAATTTTAAATTTAATAAGGTCCCACCACTGTAGGGGTTGTTGGATAGGGTTTGTAGGAGGGAAGAGGTTTTTAATAAATAGGTTGGTAAAGAGGATAGTTGAAGGCGAGTCTAGGATAGAGTTGTTAAGTTTCCAGTGGGATGATTTGTATTTTGTTTTTGAGGGTATTTTAAGAGAGAGAAGGGGGGCTTTATTGTGATCGGAAAATGATATGTAGTAATAAGAAGAATGTGTTATTTGTGAAAGAAGAGGCGAAGAAATATATATACGGTCGAGTCTTGATATGGGACAGGTACGAGAAAAGGAGTATGTTTGGAAATTAGGATACAGGAATCGGTAAGAGTCGGTAAGGTCAAAATTTGTAAGAATATTTTGGAATAATATTTTGTCACTTGTGTTGGGGGTGTAATATCCGGTTCTGTCAATGGGGTTTAAAACTAGATTAAAATCACCTGCAATAATTAGGTATTTGTTTTTGAAGTCCAAGTTGTGAAGGTAGGAGGTTAGGGTTTTTATGGCTTTGATACGATTAGAAGTTTGGGTAGAGGTTTTCCCGGAGGGAAGGTAGCAATTTATAAGGGTATAATTTAAATTGGATAAGGTGAAGGAGATAGACTGGATATAGTTAGGAAGGATTATTTGTGATAAGATCGTTTGTGGGTTTAGGTGTAAGTGATTGTTATTTATAAGTATTAGTGTTCCTTGTTTATGTGCAATTGTAGGTGTAGGTGAGTTATCAGAGTTAGGATAGGCAAGAAGGGTGTGTTGGTGTAGAAAGTGTGATAATTGTTGGTGTTGTATCGTGTGAGTTTCCTGTATAAATGTGACGTGAATGTTGTGTTTAAAAATAAAGTGTGCAAGTTTATCTGTTGATTTATTAAAACCGTTAATATTTAAAGATCCGAAATTTATTTGCATAATAAGAGAATTTTTTTAAAAACATAAGAAGATAGTGCATGAGAAGTGGTTAAAAAATGAGATAAATGAGGGTATATGTAGGAAATGTGCATAAGTAAACAATAAAAAAGTGAAGAAAAGGGAAGTAAAAATAAAGTAAAAAAAAAAAATCCGAAACTTGTGTTTTAAAAAAAATGGGAAGAATGTAATTTGTAAATGAAGTGCGGAGAAAAAAAAGTAAATAGGAGGTTCTGAGAATCGATCTCGTGCTTTGGGGAAATATGTGAAGGGTGTAAGTGAATAGGAAATTGTAAATGGAAAAAAAGGCTGCATGTAAAAAAAAGAAAGGAGAGGAGATAGGGTTTTGAACGTGTGGATATGAATCATATGAAATATTGAGGTGAGATAAAGTGTGTGAAAAATGTTTGCGTGGAAACGACGTGTGTTGGAAATGTTATGTAATGTGATGATCAAGCATGATGTTGTTTTGAAACGAAAAACTAATGTTATTGTTGTGACCAAATATGATGTTTTAAATTTATAGTACAAAGGTAAGAAAAGAACTAACAAGGATTTAACAAGAAAAGAAGAAAGGGAAGACTTACCTTCATTGTCAACTTCATGAACAGCACAGGAAATATTAAGAGTACATATACAGAACATAATTACAATTTAATTTTTATACTACTAATAAAAAAAATAAATGCTATTTATCCGATATTTTCTTTTGCGTTTGCTTTCTTTTTTTTTTTTTTGGTTAGGAAGACAACAAAAAAAACCAAAAAAAAATATATATTTAAAAAAAATCGGTTTTAATGGTTACTCACTTTTATCTCTTTTTTTTTTTTTCTTCTCCTTTGTTGTTTTTTTTTCTTTGCGGTTTGAGGTCGATTGAAAGGCTTGAAGATTGGGATGATAGAGAGTGTCTTCTTTTTGGGTTTATGGATGTTTTGGGTGACGAGGTTATTTGGGAATTTTCTTCTTCTTTTTTGGTTGCTTGGGGGGGTTGCTTTGTTTGTGTATCTTCAAATGATTTGATAATTTCTTCTTGGTTATTGTTGGGGATAGTGGAATTAAGGTCAGTGTTTTCAATTTGTTCGCTTTGGGTATTGTTGGAATCTTGATTTAGGGATGGGAAGTTTTGGGTAGATTTTTGGAGGTTTTTTTGGGTTAATTTGAGCTTGGTTAGGGGGTGGAAGAAGGGGGTGTCATTTGTTTTGGGGGTGGATGTTATGGCTTTTGCATAAGTGGGTTTTGTTGGGTTTTTTGGGATGTTTTTGTCATTGGTTTGGTGGTTTTGTTGGGCTTTATGCGGGCAGTTTTCAATTAGATGGTCGGTGTCCTTACAATAATTACATCTAGGTTTAGGGGCCTCTCCATCAATATTGATTGATACAAATCGATTTCGGAAGTTTAAAGAATCCGGGATGGATTTTCTATTAAAATTTTCGAAGAACAAGTGCAGATATGGGTTTTTTATGAATGGGCATTTTTTATGTTTTCCAAATTCAAATGATTTGAGGGTTCCCCAATTTTTTGTGATTAGTTGGATATTTTGAATATTTATATCGAAGGGCATTGGGTAAAGTGTTACGAGCTGTCTGTAACCCGGTGGTCTGTTTACTTGGATGGTGAGGTCGAGTCCGTCACTGGTTGATATTTCTTGGGGGTTCTTGAAATTTTCATAAATGTCTTCAATAATTGTTTTGGGGGTGCTTTCTTTGAAGGTTACATTGTATATTTTAAGGTTGTAGTTATGGGTGGCGATTCCAAATATTTCGTCAAGGTATGACTCGAACAGGCCGCCTGTTAGAAAAAGGTCGATAAAATTGTTGACGTTGAAGTCAATCTTCTGGTCTTCGGGTTTAATTTTAAACAGGAGAGAATTTTTCTTGGTTGTCATTTTGGGCTTTGTTAGAGTTGAATTGAGGATTCAATAAAGAAGGTTAAAAACAATTTCTTAAATCCTTTAGAAGTATATATAAAAAAAAATGGAGTCAAACTTGTGGTTATTATTTGCGGTGGATAATATACTTGACCCAACTATTGATTCCAAAAGAAGTTCGCCTTGACAATTCGAAACCTCAACTAAGACTGACAAACTATCTCAATACAAAAATCAGATTAAATTGTACACTATGCTCAACTAACTCACCTTGTTTACCTTAGACGTCAAAGCAAAAGCAAGACGTCAACTTACCTTATTCAAATAGATCGATTAGTTAGAAGTTGTTTCCCGAATAATGTTAGTTGAGATTCGTACGTACGTATATTTATGTAGACTGCATAGAAATCTTTTATTTGTAGTTTTATTAGCGAATGTAGTTGTTATATTCGTCCTCGTTCTTCATGCTTTCGAGTGCATTGATGGCGTGTTGGTTGACGTTGTTTGAGCGACAATTGACGTTGGTGATGAAGCCAGCACACATGGGCGTCCCGTAACCAAATTCCAGGGGGGGACGGTAAAACTTCGGGGAGGGGCAGAATTTTGCGAAAATGCAGTTTATAAAGCAAAATTAAATATTTCATAATAAAAAGTCAATTTCCAGGAAGCATAATTGGGCTTTGCCCCCAGCGAACGCCCATGCCAGCATAAGTAATTAACTAAGAACTATTTTTAATTCAGCAAATAGAAACGCTTAAAAAACAAATTATTAATAAAAATTTTAACTATTGCAAATAAAATTATGTGCATATCAAATGGAGCATTGTGCAACACGCACTGGGCTCAGGCCGCTCAAATAAAATTGATTCATATAGACTTGAACAAAGGAGAACAAAGTTACATTGGCATTTTGTGGCAGAGTTGGCAAATAGTTGGCAGTTTTTCCGATTTTTTACTGTCATCCAAAAACTGTTCGAATTTTTTTCAACTATCAGACCATAGAGACTAACATTTTTTTTATTCTTTTTAAACGTTAAGGCATAACAAAAACATATAGGCTATCCCTCATCAGAAAATGTTCTATTACTTAACAATCAAAGCAATTGAAATTTCATCAAGCAAAGAACTGTAGCAGAAGTACATTACTTATTGTCGCTGTTTTGTAAAAAGCTTGCATTAATATTTAACACGAACAACTGGTAATGTCATTGAATAAAAAATTTTGACCAACTTCTTGCCAGCGTATCACCAACTTAGTCACAGGGGAGACAGCCAATGCTGCCTTCAACGTTGGCCCAACACATTACCAGAGCTGTGAACACCAATTTTACTAAGCAAAGAAATAGTGACACAAAAGCTTTTTTCAGCGTAAATTTAATTTTTTTCCACTTTAGTACTTAACAAAACAAATAGAACAAACCAGAATTCAAAAATAAATTATCGGCAGAAAGTTGGCATTGTTGGTTAAATGTTGGCAATTTTGCCAACTTTCTCCCAACTCAGCCGCGCTAAAGCCAACGTTTGCCCGATGATGAATATTTACTGGGAAGTTTTTAGTTTAGGAATTAGGACTATGTGGAGTTTCACAGCAATGTTATTTCTGAAAATATCAGCCCTGCCCCTCATCACTTGAATAGATAATCCAACTCATTCAGTTTGTTATTTTATTAAAATAATAAATATATCATAACCATAAACCATACCAAAAATAATTTTGCAAAAATTAAAATCTTAAATATGCCACAAGTTTCTCGTTTTTCCTAACTGCGAATGAATTTCATACTATACAAAGGACACTAAGTGGTGCAAAAGCTACGTCACAAAAAAAGCGAAATTGATGGCAGTTCTTTTTTGTTGTTGCTAACTCTTATACTTGGAGAAAATTTTTACAAGAGCCTGACGAAAGTTGAGATTTCGAATGCTGTAAATAATGCAATTCCAAAACGAATTGAAAAGAAACAAACGCACAAACACGTATTCCATCGAAGAGTAAACGAACATCGCTTCTTCGGAGAATTTTTTTGGGTTGCCAACTGGATGAATGTTTCTACAAGGTAAAAAGTTGTTATATTTCCAGTTTTAAAGAACTGCAAATCTTTATTTAATTTTGAAAAACATCTGACTATAAAAATTAAGTAGGCCCGAAGCAATCAACTGATTAAATAAAAAATTAACCAAGAAAGTCAATAAAAAAATTTACATCAAAGATTCTTTAAAAACTTGCTTGTTTTATTTTAGCTTCTTGCAATAATTAAGGTGGTGGTATTATTAATCAATCCCGTCTAAGGGATAAAGGCATAGGATAAAAGCAAAAAAATGAGGCTCGAAACCATCAGAATTTTAAGGTGTTATTTAGCTCCTCCAACAAAGCTCTTTTTACTTGGTTTTTAGAGACAAAACGGCTATCAAATTAAATAAAAAATAGGAATCTTTAATTACATTTCCAAAAAAAATTAGAACTTTTTTTAATTTGTGTTTGAGTTTTAATGTAAAAATGTAGAACTTTCTCGGCCTTCAAATTTTTACGCCTTTGGTCAAGGCACGGAAAATCAATGGCGCCCCCATAATTTGAACCTCACATCAAGATCTAAAAATCAAAGATTGGGCGAAGAAAAAGAGCGAATTAAGATGATAAAAAAACAAGTCGCTCTGCCCGTGGCAACTTCTTCAAAATCCAAATATTTTTTCTTATAGCCATAAGTAATTTACAATTAAAAAATCAAAAAAAAAAACCTGATTTTTCACTTTGTAAAATAATTCAGTCGTTTAAAAAATCAGGATTTTTTTAAGCAGGGAAAGCAAAAATTAAAATTAAGCTTTGACGTACGGCAGCAAATCCTGGGCGAACAGGAGCAGTATACACGGCAAGAGGGCGACTGTGTAAGTTCCGACCATGATTCCAACCGTCAAGGCTAATCGAATGTTCTCGTTCATCAATGCCGCCTTCATCATGCTGCTTCGGTTTCCAAACATATTCAAGTTTTTGCTCTTCTACAAACGTACAAAGGAAAGTTATGAGCTGGTTAGATTCTTTTTATTAATTAACCCTTATTGTATTAGACCAGCGTGGTCCAACTACGGGCCCGCGGGCCGCATGCGGTGTTGTCGATTACAAGCAGCGGCAACCTTTTTTTTTTTGGAGAACGCTATGATTTTGGGACGAAAATAGAAATTTCGGAGGTCGATTCCAATTGAAGACCTTTTTTTTTTTAGAGAACACCCTGAGTTTGGGACAAAAATAAGTGTTTTTAGCCGGTTGAGGCCCGAAAACTCGAATAATTTTGAAAAGTGGCCCACAAGAGTGGAGAAGTTGGAACGCTGTATTAGACTAACTGGTCAGTGACCGCGAAAAATTGACGTTGTGCCGTGCGTGTAACAACGTATATCGTTTAGCCCCTGCTATCTATTTCGCAATCACTTTGTCAATAACAACTTAGAAAACGTAATAACCTGATCGCAAATAAAATTAAATAAATGAATGAATGAATAAAAAAAAAACTTGATTCCGTTTTGCTTAATGACTAAATGTGTTGACGAACCTGAGCGAATATTGCGCTTTATCTCTGCAATTTTTTATAGAAAACATCATTAAAAATAGAAATGGTAAATGTTGGTGTAATGGATTATTGGAACACGTAAGGTAAAATATCCGTACAACAAAAATTCCTTTACAGGAAATTGTCAGCAATATTTTGCACGTCAACGATTTTAGTTTCTGTTTTTCAATTTCGTGCCAAATGGGGGGTTATATTTTCTTTTAATTAATTTTTTAAACAAAAGAATAACAGCAATTATTTTGGTTAGGGTGGTCCAGCTGTTTGCTCTTTCAAACCATTTTTCAAAATTGTAAAACCTTGTGAGTTGCAGTTCAGTGGAAATTGTTTCATAAGGCGAAAAACGGCTGTTGTTTACCCTTAAACCAGTACCGGGTTAAGGTGGAAGGTAATGGAGCTACAGTTTTAAGCCGACCAAACATAGGGCCACTGAATATAACTTACTAAGAGCAATTAAAGCAATTTCGTTTGCCGGAATTACTGCTTAGGATCGTCTTTGAAGAAGATTTTCATTTCTGACAGATTTTAATACCACGTTTAACCTAAAATTGCAGAGAGTGCTAACTTCACTTAATGAACACCAAAGTTCATGGTTAGGGTTCATTTTTACTGCGAGCTTGGATTGGAGTATTCTTTGTTTGTTTATTGATTTTTTTTGCTTCGCTTAGCACTCGCTTAGATTTTAAGCGCGGAAGATCAATAAGAGAAACAAAGAATGTTCCATTTCACGCTCCGAGCGGAAACGAACTCTTATCCAGATGATTTGGAAGACTCATTGACTGCCTGAAGAAAATGATTCATTCTTCCGCAATATTCAAACAACATCACTTTAACAGCGACTGCAGCAAAAAAAAAATTCAAATGTTTAGAATCATCAATGAAAACGAGTTCTTGCATGTATTATCGACGTATCAATTCTGTTAAAAATGTATCTTTTTGTCTGTTCATTTCTAATTGTTCAGGCAAGTGCTCATTTTCTGTGCTTAAAAGAGTTAAGAATCAACTGCCTTTATTGATGGGCCAGATAAGGATGAATTCCTTAACTCTACTCTGCATTGAAAACAAAATTTTGGAAAAGATATGAGTAGACACGAATGATGTTACGTATTAAGCATTTTTGCTTTCTCTAAGCCCAGATAACATGTCAATTGAATGTGTTTAACAAATAAATACCGTACTTCATGTATATCTGGTATTTTATTTTAATAGTTTTGATGCATTTAACCAAAAAAAATATAAGGCTGTGACTATAGCTAGAGTTCCATTTCCAGGTCTACAAAAACCTTAACCCGTCCTGCCTTAAGCATAAAGTGAAAATTAAAAAAAAAAGACCGCTTCATACTGTTTAAACGACTCTTTTTTACCTTGAACATCAAATAAAAACTTTTTTTGTCTTCACTCTTAAGCCTTAGCTTAAGCAATGGTTCTCAACTTGGTCCAGGTGGAATAAGGTGGTTCAACAGAAATTTCTAGTGGTCGACAGAGAGTTCCATAATTCTTTAATAAAATCGTAACCCTTCCAATATTAAATTGTTACTTAGAAATCAAGCTGCTTAAAAGACGAGAAAAGCACCAAACTTGAGTTTCGCTCTTGTTAGAGCTCGTCAGTGATGCTTATCTCACTTTGAATCGAACCGACTATCTGTGGTCTTCCACGCAGGAGACAACACCACTAGACCATACATGTCTGACAACAATTCGACTTAAAGCAGCTATAAGTAGTTCCCAGCTTTGCTACACAATGCGGATCCCATGACCGGGACCAACCCGACAAGCGGTTAAACAAGCGCTTACTCTCTTAGAACTTGATTGCGAAGGAGGATTTAGATGATTACTTAGAAATCAAGCCGCTTAAAAGACGAGAAGCACCAGACTCGAGTTTTGCTTTTGTTAGAGCTCGTCAATGATGCTTATCTCACTGCGAATCGAACCGATTACCTGTGGTCTTCCATGCAGGAGACAACACGACAACGCGCTTGATTTCTTCTAAGTAATCATCTAAATCCTCATGTTAGCTAATATTAAATTATGTTGAAAGAGCATATAAGTGAAATATGTAATAAGCTCTAGATCGCAACAGTGTTTTTTCTTTTGTGTTTGATTGGTGTCCAAATACGATAGCTAATTTTTTTTTATGTTTTTAGCCCGACACTATGCTTGACATTGCGCTTGGCACAGAGTACAAAAGCACGTTAGG
The DNA here is from genome assembly GCA_963680785.1 of Diplosoma virens. Taxonomy (NCBI): domain Eukaryota; kingdom Metazoa; phylum Chordata; class Ascidiacea; order Aplousobranchia; family Didemnidae; genus Diplosoma; species Diplosoma virens. Next base: position 26,966,578 of record OY796894.1, read on the forward strand.
CAATCACCTGTTCTTACTTGAAAACTTTAAAAATTTTCGGTTTTGTTTCTTTGAAGTAATTCTGGCATTATGATGTCATAAACAGAGGGGTAAACCTTTTTATTGTTAGAGCTTCACTAGATTAGGTGGTAACAAAGTAACAAAGAAAGCCGCATAAAGTTGAATTACTTAAAAAATAGCGTCATCACTATGAATTTGTCCCTGTTTTCTTGATTTTCGTTTCTAAATAAGCAGTGATGTCAAAAAAAGAAAAACAAGTCTTTACTTTGAATCTTTCCCGATTTTCTAGATTTTATTCTCTAAAATGTACTGATCTCCAAAATAAAAAAAAGGTTTTCTGTTATCAATGGCAGTCATTGATACGTAGTTTTATTACTTTTTAAATTGTCATGGAGGCAGCACAAAAAACTCTTAGGTCCCGCAGGTTTCCCATCTACGTCATAGACGTATTTTTGTTCTAAAAAAGAAGAGTAGGTCTACATGAGATGATATCGTAATGCAGTGTTTCTCAAACCATGGGTCGCGACCCAAAAGTGGGTCGCCAAGACTATGCGGATGGGTCGCGAAGGCTTGTAAATTACCGCACGTAAAAGAAAAAAGTCTGCGCGCACAAGATTTGAGAAGTGTAGAACCTCCTTGAAATATCATTACGAATTTAAGAGGAAAATGAAGGAATCAGAATCAGATTCAAGATGAAGACTTTTTTTTTCGGAGAACACTAGCTTTTTGAGCTGAAAATCAAGAATTCAAAAGTAGATTCAAGGTGAGGACCTTTTTTTTTAGAGAACACTACGTATTTCACTACGCTCACTCAAATTTATTTGGGTCGCAGTCACCTTTGCAAATCGTTGTTTTTAGCGATTTTGGGTCGCAGAATAAAAGGCTTGAGAAACACTGTCGTAATGTCAGCCTACCTATCAAGCCAGTAAGCTAACCTATCTAGTTACGGCTCGTTTCCACGACGAGCGTTGACTGGAATATTCTTTGCCTGTTTTGTTGGCTTTTTTTGCTTTTTGCTTAAGCGCGGAAAGAAGTAAAAAAATCAATGAAACAAAAAAACAAAAAATTCGCTCAAGCGCGGAACGAAAAATTAAACAAAAAATACTCCCGGCAACGCTCGAAGTGAAAACGAACTCTCACTTTCTTCTTTGCTTGGCCGAAGAAAACGGCTGCCAACAAGCAAGCTAGCCAAGTGAAAAAAAAGTGCAATAAATCATTATCACTGGCACCTTTAACTTCAACCTGACCTTTTTTCAAAATGAGATGTTGAATTAATGAAGCCTATGAACTATTACTGCTTTACACACAGCATGAAAACTAATCGTTGCTGCATTAAAATATCTTAAGTTAGCTCAGACTAAATTTTAAAAAATATTTCAATTTCATAATCAGACCATTTTTACTTTCTTTGGTGTTTTTTTAAAAAAAGTCTGCCATCATACGGGGAAAACATTTCATCTTTATTCAATAATTTTAATGCTTTGACGATTTTTTCAAATTCATTGTCAACAAGATTGCTCTAAAAATTAATTTTTAATAACGCTCTAAAACAAATTTTTTAAGCAGTCAGCAATTGGCTGAAAAAATGCCTTTATAATTTGCTTCATGGTATTTTGCGAAAACTACAAAACCAAAAATATTTAATTCCGAAATCTCAACGAGATAGACAAAAAATACGTCAACGTTTCGGTTTAAAGGCACACAAGGAAGTCTAGGCTAACGTGAAGTTACCTGATAGTGATTAAATATAGTCTAAACAAATCTCAACAATATCATGAAGGTAATTTTCTAACAGTAAAAAATCACCTTTATGATATTATTGAGATATTGAATGTATCAGATATCTTTTTTTTCAGTTTAGAGATGTATTGCTTTTGTGATGCTTTATGATTGTTGTTATTCTACCCAAACAGCGAATATTCCGATGGAACACCACCTTATAAACTTCCAAAAACTACCAACCTATCTAATTTCCCTCGAACAAGTTTTTGCTTTGACAGTCTTTCTACAAAAGTAAACAATCAAATAATAACGAGAGAATCGTATAGTAGATTGTTGATTTTACTGGAAAAACAGTTGTAAAAAAAGCATTCTGGTGCATTCAAAATTTCTGTTTAAGAAAACCTTTAACGTAAAAAATAAGACAATAAACACTGTAATTAATTTTCAGTTAAAGTAAATCAAGATTCTGGTTCATTCAAAATTTCTGGTTTAAATCAAGATTCTGGTGCATTCAAAATTTCTGGTTAAGAAAACCTTTAACGTAAAAAGTAAGACAATAAGCACTGTAATTAATTTTCAGTTGAAGTAAATCAAGTAAATCAAGTAAATCGAGTAATCTACTAGTTACTAGGAAAAAAACCTTTGTTACTTAAGAAAAAAAATATTGATCTAATTTGCAAATTTCACACATGGCTTTGCGACATTTTGCGACTCTATCTTCTTCTCCATTCAATTTTTTTTCAAAAAATTGCTAAATTATAAAATTTAATCAAAAAATGAGGCAATTATTCGTAAGCACTATACATTTGGCGATAAGTAAAAAATTACAATATACATGCTATTTGCTGTGACAAACACAAACTGCAGCTCCAAAAAAATTTATAGGTGGTGTTGCCATTTAAAAATCTGTTATCGACACCACAACAACTCGGCTTCAATTTTAAGCAGATTTAACTAGAGTTCTACTGTAGCTGTTATAAAAATGCTCTGACTTTTAAGAATTACGCTTATTGACAAGTAGAATGGACTTAACTAAAACAGCATAATGAAGTCTAACAACAACATCATTTAGGGAAATCAGTAAAAAAAAAAAAAAAATCAATGTGCAATTGTCATCTGTAACAACATGAAAACTCAATACAAACTTTGCATGCATTTTGCTTTTCCAAACAACACGAAAGTTTAGTTTTTTTGATTTATTGATAAAAAAGAAACGACCGTTGCCTCTTGGAAATAATTTTAATTACAAGCAGAATCCAGCGCTACAATTTAAAACAAGGGCTTGTTTCCACTACGAGCGTGTAATGGAGCATTCTTTGTTTGTGTTATTGATTTTTGCTTCGCTTAGCGCTCGCTTGAATGTTAAGGCGAAGAGATCAATAAAAGAAACAAAGAATGTTCCATTTCATGCTTGTAGTGGAAACGAGCCATAACGCTTTCATTTGCTAATCGTACAAAAAGGTCAAGGATGTTTAAAAATAGCTACTAGTCAATCATTACATAAGAAGTGCAGTATGATTTGGATTTACGTGAGTGACTCTGACACGTTTTCGTAAACTTTTCAAGGTTTATTTTTTTTCTTTTTTCAAGCGCCTACTGTTTTGATTTTTGCCTCGGGCTAGCAAATTATAGTAACTAAAGTGTGTAAAAGTTTTTTTTTACAAAGTGCTCAACTTTTATTTCTTTGACGTCTTTTCGCTATGGGACGTGTTTTTTACAGTAAAAATTTTTGAGCAAAAATATCAGTCACCTTCCAGTTGCAATTAATTACAAAAAACAAACTCAATGTCGTTTATTCGCTTTTTTATATTATGAGCTCATCAATCGAGAATCATTTCACAGATCTGAGCTCATCAATCGAAATTAAATTTTAAAAACTTTTTCTTAACTTTTTACAGATCATATTAAAAATACGCCCCCAGAATTACACAACTGAAAAATACGCCTTCAAAGGCTTATTTTAAAATTATGACCCCATAGTGTGACTTAAAATGAAAGAAAAGTAATAATTGACTTAAAAAATCAGGTTAAAAATACGCCTCAAGAATTATACAACTAAAAAATACGTAACCAGGGGCGTACTTTTAACATGATCCCTTTTTACAAACGTAGGTCATCATACTTTTTACTAATGGGGAAAAACTAAATTATTGTAAATGTCACATATTTAATTTGGAATCGCAATGATCAGTCGCACATTTGTTTCTGTATATTTCCCCCACCTTAAAAGAAAAATCGGTTTCGGCAGCGCGGCCGAGTGGTTGAGAGCGCCGTATTGATGTCGAACGTGATTGATGCAGAGGCGCTTTAAAACCTTCTCGCGTCATTCTGTTGTGTCTTTGGGAAAGACACTTCACGGTACTTTCCTCCGTTCAGCGGTTTTGGCAAGCAGCTCTAAGTTTCAGTCATACCCGAAAATAAAAAAACTAAAAAAAAACAAATAAAAATTGCAATTAGACAGCAATATCTTGGCATCTTCAAAAGCAGGCCAGGGTGATTACCTTAGGGTTGCCTTCAGTATTGCGCCTCTGACGCTTTCCTGCTAGTCAGGAGGATAAATAGAAATAAAAAGGAAAATGAAACAGTTTCAATCACAGGTCATTCTCATTTTTCTTATTCAAAAATTCTATTTTCTATTCAAATCAATTCTATTTGTATAAGATAACTGGACATTAGATATTGATCATAATTAATCTTCGATTGCTCAAATAAATAGGCAACTGATTCTCGAGCCAAAAAATGAAGCATAATTTGACAAAAATACTTCTTTTAAAAAGTGATTGTGACATAAAAAACCTGAACATTGTTTCTCTCTTAATTGTTCAAACAATATTGTTTTGTGTTTTCTGTGATTAAAAAATAAATAAATCAAAATATACCGGCACTTCATACAAGTAATTGCTTAAAAACACTGTTTCCCGATACTTGAAAACCGATCGTTTCCTTCCCAAAAAAATGTAGTAAACTACTAACCTGTATGCTGCTCGCCCTTTTTTTTTCGGGAGTTTCGTTCTGATTGCTTGGCTTTTCTTCTTCACTGCAAAAATATCTTGTTTAGTTTTACGGATCAAATTTGTTTGTTAAACGAAAAAAAATATTAACAAACGTTCGAAAATTTAGGTCTGCCATTTTATAAACAAGTTGTATTAAATCATTGAATTTAAAACTTTAAGTGTTATCAAATTTTTTGAAAAAACAGCAGACAAAAAGCGTATATGACGTTCAACAGAAACCAGACATTTCTTTCAGTAGTTTGCGAGATTTAAAGTTTGATAATCATCGATCGATCAACCGAGAATAAATACGATTTCATGCAAAAAGATAAAATCCAAAATGGTAGCATTTTTCATGTCAAATTAAAATCAAAAACTAATCTAATTCATAAACGATTTTTCCAAACAAATAAAGAATTCCTAATTTGTTTTCTAATCTTGCCACTTCTTGCGGTAACACAATTAAAAGTTGATATAAGTTTTGGATTTTGATTTTTTTTTATAGAAAAATTCAAACATAAATGTCGAACTTCTCTGCAAGACTAGACATACTCGTACACTAGTTTAACTTACAAATTTCGCTACTAAAAATATACTGAATAACAATAGCCTATCTGTTGAAGTGGAAAAAAGTTGAACGCAACATGCCGAAGAAACACACGGATTTGCCAGGTCAAGTTTTCAAAAGAGGCCTAATGGACTGTCAAAAGAAGCCAATTTTTTCTCTATTTTCGTCACAAATTCAAAGTAAAGACGTTTGGTGGTACCGAATTTGAAGATGGCGTGAAGTAAAAGATTTTTCTTTCCAAAGTTTTTCATCTAACACTCTTTAGGGAAAATCGTCAGAATACAGCAGAAATGAAACCGAACTGGATTATAAACAGGAAAGCAGAATTCTCATTAGCTGAAAAAGTAAGCCAATGGGAGAAAAGATTTGTCTACTAGTAAAGATACCAATTAATTTGTCTACTCTTAAAAATTTTCTTAATTTTTCTCTCATTGTCTAACTTTTTCAGCTAATGAGAACTCCGCTTTCCTCTTTATAATTCAGTTCGGTTTCATTTCTTCTTTATTCTGACGGTTTCCCCTGAAGAGTGTCAGATGAAAAGCTTTGGGAAGAAAAATCTTGTACTTCACGCCATCTTCAAAGTAAAGACAAAAAATAAAACATGATCACTTCCAATCAGTGTCCAAAATCTCTATTTCTTTGTTTGTTTTATTGATTTTTTTACTTCTTTCCGCGCTTAAGCGCTAAGCAAAGCACAAAAATCACTAAAAAAAACAAAGAATACTCCATTCCAGGCTCGTAGTGGAAGCAAATCTTAAATATAAAGAAATTTTTTGCTACATTTTTTTGTGAATTTTACAACGGAAAAAATAGGATCGAAAAATTTTTCGAATAAATTTCGAGCATCATGGGTGTGTTCATGAACGTTGTCTAAGTTCTCCACTCCTACTAGACACGTTTCAAAAATGTAAGATTTCGCAGGCCACAGGTGGTTTGAAACTTTTCAAGTAGTTGAATAATGACTTAACAAGGTAAAGTTTCGCCAAAGAGGTAGTTTTCTTCAATCACACAACAATTGCAAAAGCAGCCACGGTGGATTCAACATTGTTAATTTTTTGTTAATCATTTTAAAGTCCTTTAAAATGTTTAAAATTCCGACTTTAAAATGTTTGTTTAATAAAAAATGAAAAATGTTAAAACTACTATGGCTGCTTTTTGCCATTGTGTACTTAAATAGGTCTTGACTACAAAAAAATTGTCGAAAAGTACGTTTTGGTTACATCTTTGCCGTTAAAAACAACTAAAGATAAAAAAAAGCTTCACTTTTAATCGATTGTCAAATACCTAATATCTTATGACTGCATAGGTCAATCGGTAACGAGAAAAAAAACATTAATTGAGCCGCCTGTCTGAAATGCTTCGAAAAGGTTAATGATCAAAGAAATTGTATGGCCAAGATTAAGTGTTGGCTTCGCGATTTTCACAACTAGATTTCTTTGTGACGAAATCAATTATCAAGCGTTATGGTCGACTAAATATTGGTCCAGTAATTTGAGCAGGCGAAAATTTTTATTACAGTGCTGGTGAAGTGTATATTTATTTGAGTGTTTAGTCTCTACCACTGGTATATGTAATCAATCATTTTTCAATAACATTTAACTAAAAGTATAATTAATATTTGTACAGAATGCTTCTTTAAAAACTTAACAGTTTATAAGTTTGTTACTGTAGCGTCCCGACGACGCAAACCTGCTTAATAACACTTCTAAAAAGCTTAATTGAAAACCGTGGGAGGCGGGTTTATTAATACTCACCCTTTATTATTGTTCCCACTTTTGACATACTTCAAAGTGAAGTTTTGATTAATAGCAATAGTCTTAAATCGACAATCAAATGATATAGACCTTTTTTGGCCTGAATTTCAAATCTTTTAGTTTTTGTTGATATAATATATTGCCTTTGCAGACTTTGGTACGTTCGGTGAATGACCAAATATTTATTAAAACCTAATCATGTAAGTTCGAACTTTTTTATTCACTGAACACCTGAGTTTATCATTTTAGCTCAAAAAATACTTAATAAAAAAATTTCTAATCAAAAATTTGACGAGAATGTAAATAGAATTCAATTTTGCACAACAAAAACTGAAGTTGCTTGAGTTACTGTCGAAATAGAGCGTAACATATGAAAATAAGAATGTGAAATTTAAAAAAAAATATATAAAGGTTATGCAAGCTCATTATGACGTGTTTGCAAACCATCACGTTCATTGACCAATAGGACACTTAAATAAGCTTGCGGATCACAAGTATTCTGCGGAACCCGTTTTGAGAAATGCTAATCTATTGTTATCGAACTATTGAGCTAATTTGATCAAATACCAAGAACTGACTTGGTATTATAACTTAACTAATTTGGAATAATCAACTGATGACTGGCTCGAAATTTTATTGATTCGATTTGGTAAAATCGTATTGTTACCAACAAGTTGATAGAATTTTTTGGTTTCATCTTGGCTTGAGCTTCTTACTGCTGTCATTTGAACAGTATTTGAACAATTTTTTGTTGTGCTGATAGCATCCAGAAATTGAGACACTGATTTTTCGCAAAAATTGTATCCAAACAATACACCATCAGCAAGTAAAACAGAAGTCTAACTTGAACGCATGATACACTTTTGATTTGAAATCTCTGAACGCCAACTGTAGAAAAAATACTTAAGTTTAACATCGTGTGTGCACAACCCAGTGGTAGTGGTACACAACGAGTTTAACGTGCATGTTCGATGGCGCTTCGCGGTCCGCAGTTTGGGCCTCCTATATCGTGAATTGTTCTCAAATCCCGGAAATGCGGTGAGATAAATCGTTTGTCTTTCCCCAAGGACGCAACAGAACGGCGCGAGTAGGTTTTGAACCAAGACCATGTCGATCACAATCCCGGCGCTCTAACCACTCGACCATACATCCCTTAAATAGTGCGCTCTAATCGCATTAATCGAACTTATAAGTCTATTGAAAAAAATATAATTTGTTCTACAGCTCGAAATTATTTGAAAAGCTCATAGCAAAAACAAGACGCCATAGAATTTTATTTTGTACATATTTACGTATGTAATTTTAAAAGTTTTATCTAAGCCAAAGAAAAAATATGTAAATAGAAATTACGTACAAAAATTCATAATTGTGTTGCCATAGTCGATAAATTCAATTCTTTTTCATAAAATACTTTGTGAGAGTTGTCTGGATAGTATTTTCTTTTTTGTGTTTTTTGTAAATTCAAATACGTATAAGTCGCCAAGGCTGAATCTAAATCTCTACAAATTTGTGCACTGCGGTCCAGATCTGAATCGGCACCAATGCATTGCTACTTCAAGTTTTCTAGAATCTAAAGTTCAAAAAATTTCGGTAAACTTCTTTTGCAAGCCAGTTTTCGTCAGCGCGTTAATTAAATTCCAAGTTCGCGCTAATCGGTATTTAAGTACAAAAAATAATAACGCGTTCATCGAATTCATGTTAATCGGGAATTTCCTGCAGTTAAAATAGTTTGAAAATGAGCGTTGAAAGTATTATTTAAAAAAACATTAAGGAGAAATTATAGCGAAAAACTAGAAATAATAACTGTTTGAAAACCTAAACGAAAATTAATTTTGCAATAAATCATAAAAACAAGGAGAAAGAGCTATTGCAACATTTTATGATCAGCCTATTTTTATCGAAAGAGACACCAAAACTATTCGAAATTATTTTATAGTATAACGGTGGGCAAACTGCGACTCGCCGACCTTTCATTTGCGGCTCTTCTAGCTAAACAATAATAATAAAATCGGACAATGTGCAATTGTTATTCAGAGTTGAATTTGGGTCAAACAAAGATTTCTATTTAGGTGCTAAGTCGGATTATGGAGTGGAAATAAAACATTTCTTTTTCTTTTGTTAAGGACCATATACACTACAGCAAAAATTTGAGCAAAGCGAGCGCTATCTTTCTTTCATTTATTTCTCGCCCGCCTAGACTCGCTGCTAACATAGAATAAAAGAAACAAAGATAGTGCTCGCTTCTCAGATTCGCTTCTCTGTTATGAAACTTGTAAAATCATAATATCGTGCAAGTCTAACAAATGAAGATTTAAGAGAATTAATTCACACCGCTTTGTCTTGATATCGCCCGGATTTTCAAAAGCTAGTTAATAAAGTGGAAACCGACAGTAGATCTAATGCTGGTAAAATCTCGGAAAAATTGTAAATATTGTAACGTTGTATTTGTTTTTATTATTTGATTAAAATTTGCTTTGTTTACTGTATTCGCATTAACACCTCGAACAGAATTTGTGGCTCTCCTGTAGTTTTGAATTTTCTCATGTGGCTCTTTCATTGAAAACTTTGACCACCCCTGTTATAGTATCGCAAACAACATGTCTATACAGGTAAGAAATACCCTCGTAGATACTCGTCGCTTTCAAAACTTGAATTTTTCTATTTACAGTAGCACCTTAAATATAAAAAATACAAAAACCAAGTTTTCGAATGGTTCCCTTTTCGATTGTGTTCGCTTTGAAAATGAACTGCAGGCCCTATGTGCCATATCGATCCAATAAATTTGCTGGAAAGCATGTCTAACCACATTTATTGAACATAAAATGTTTAATCCGGATTTAGAGATACTGTATTAATGATTACTACTATACAGTGCTTCCTCAATTATCCGTACTCGTTTATCCGGCATTCGATTATTTGGTCACTCTGTTTTGCGACATTTTGATGTTAATTAGCTTTTCAATCATCTCTTTCGCAAATTGTTAGGCCTACCGGGGAACTTTACGTCAATTACCGTCAGAAAACAGTTAAAATATTCTAAAACACTTTAAATTAAAACAGCTAAAATACTGTATTGTTGTTAGTCGACATACATGGCAGCAACACAAAGCCACGATGTAATTTATTTCGTCATAATCAAAACAACCAAGGGCTGCTTTTCTGCAGAGAAGTCAGTTATCGTTTTTGTTCGTTACTCTTTCGGTGACTTAAATCAATACATGATTTCAATTATCCGTTTTTTCTGGTTATCCGTTTAGATTTTTAGAAATATTGTCCCAACTAGACCGGATAATCGAGGAAGCACTGTAGTCAGTAAAATTGCTTCCACTAAAAAATTATTTTCTGCTTGAAAGCAAATACTTGCTTTCGAAGAAGTCAAGATCTAGAATGTCGAAGCGGGCTTAATTTCAGAAAAACATTATTAAGGAATTAAAAAAAGTAAGATTTGCAATATGACATCATAATCGTCGACGTCGTCGCACGGCTGCATCGGCCTATACTGCTGCTTTCCGCTGTACGAGAAGACACCAACGTAGGTAAGTAGAGTGACCTGATTAAGCAATCCGTCTTAAAATGTCTTTCAAGAGCACAACAGAAATCAATAAGAAAGATTGAGCCTTAAAATCGGCGCTTTTTAACCAATGCGTGACCAAGCTCTTTCAAATGGGCCGTGTACTTTGCTGGTGGCTTGCAGCAAATAAGCTGCTACTATTTATATTTTTTGATTAACTTTTATCTTCATTAAATTGACGCTAACTGTAAAAAGCTATTCTTGACAACCACTCAGCTCTATAAGCTTTCGTTTATTGAAGTATTCTGATTGAATAAGCTAATTCAAGTGTTCTATTTGAATAAGTCGTTTGAAGAAGTTGAATAAAAGAAAGCTTATAGAGCTGAGTGGTATTTAACTGAGATTTTTTGTTAAGAATAATTTTTTTTAAATAATTTTTTTAGTCTATGTATCCTACAATAAATCTACCATTCATTGCAAGTTTGGACCTGTTTTATATAGTTTTCGACAGTTATGAATTATTTTTGTAAAAGCTATCTGGTTTTTTTCGAAACGCATGTAATAAAAGTGTAAAGTGAAGACCTTTCTTTTTTGGTCTTTCCTAAGTTTACGTTTTTTCGAAAATGAAGCAAAGACAAACTGCTGGGGGCAATAGTCGTTTTCCAAGTTTTCCAAGCGCGATGACAAAACGGTTGAAAATCACAGGGGTTATTGATCCGACGCTGAAACGGCTTGCTAGTTTATTATTTTTTTTATTGTCTTCAAATCACCCGAAGGCCGCAATTCAATGTTTTGAATTTTTAATACTTGTAATTTCTACCCACAATAACATATAATATTTGGCCTTTAAATTTTTGTTGCATTTACTTTGGTGTTGCAACGAAGGTTTCACTTGTCAAACTTACATTCCAACGTGTTGATTGATACATATACGCGTTACAGCTGCAATATCGCCCATGTAACAAAACTAAGTTATTCTTTTTGGTTTTGTTTTCAATTAATTTATTGAACCACGATAGAATTATTTCAGCTAAGCGCATACCTTAAAAAAAGGTCACCGTCCATCACCAACTACCACGTTTTTTATTTCGTCGAACCATAACATTTTTTTAAAAATAATGTCATTATGATTATATGGCGGTGGAGTCTCAAAATTATTTGAACCTCCGTGAATGTATGAGCAGTGGCGGACGGTGAGCTGTTTTAAGGGTGTGCGCATAAACTAAAATATATAATATCGTGATAAATTCAAACTAAAATCAAAAAAATAACATTAGTGTGTTTCAACAGTGCAACAAAAATAAGTTATTTTGTTTGGTTTTGGTTTGAATTTACCACGATATTATATATTTTAGTTTATGCACACACTTAAAAAACAGCTCAACGTCTGCCACTGTTTATGACATATATGATTTTGCATAATTAAAACATTTCCTAGCACGATTTCGCTTTACCGACCCCATTAATTTTCATCAGCCTAAATTTGTCATTTTAATGCAAAGGACAAACGCGGTTTATTGTCGAACCAACAAAAACTTAGCATAGACCAAATGTGTGACGTCAAACCAATTCGAACGTGCTATGTTGCAATAAGTTTTTCTAAGTAACTACCGAAAAATTTAGAACTAAAACTTTGACGGATTAGATAATAAAGAAATTGTGTGATAGATCAAATTATTATTTTTGCTAATTCAAGCAATGTGATTTTGAGTTGTTTTTTTAATTTGGCAAGTTATGAACTTTCGATCTGGCGGTTTGTATCAGGTAAACGAGCCAAAAAGCGAAAACAGATCGATATTATTATAATTTGTCTTCGTGATGGAGAGAGACCTTAGCCTAGTTATTAAAAGACCTGTGCGTTGCACGAGGTCAGGTTATTATTCATCCAATTCGCTGACTTGCTTCAAATCGAACTCACGATTTGTTCAGCCAAGGTGTCATGAAGAATAAACGCCGAAAGATTGATGAAGCCCTGTTAACTTCTTTTTTCAAAAATAGAGCAAATACTAGGTCACAAACGATGTAAACCAGTGGTTCTCAACTTTTTTAAGCCTGCGAACCCGGTAATATATCAAAAAAATTTGGCGGACGGGTAATCTTTTTAATGTCTGAAAAAATTTTAATAAACGCAATAAGTCGATAAAAAATTTTTTTATTAAAACAAAAGTAAGCATCTAGCATCAGAAGAACTCTATTTAATGTGAAGTTTGCTGTTGTCTTCCTGATATAATACGTAGTAGGCTAAACGTGGCTCTATTGAAGTTTTTGAATGGCAAAGTCATGGAAGCCAGAAGCGGCGAGGACACAGTGGGGTAGAAAATTTACAAGGAGGTACAAGGTACGTTTTGATATAATTTCTTCAAAACCAAGCTTTCGAAATTTTCTTTCTTGATTAGTACTGATTTTCGATTGCTTCTTTTATGACAATGCCGGTACTTTCCATCTTTACTACTCATATTTACGTTTGAAATTGTAGATTTTTGGTTACAATTCCAAATTTCCGAAAAAGTTACTCCATGGAATTCTTATCTTTTCCTGCTTAGTCTTTTCGGATGACTGTCTTAACTCAGTTGAAGGATAGTCTGGCACCATTCCTCTCAATAACTAGAGAGTGATTTCTTAATTCCTTTTCATACTTTTTCTTCACCATTTCTTTTGAAACCATTAGTTTTGTTGCACACTGTAAATATATTGATGCAATTACCTTAAAGAGAGCTATTAAAGTCATTGAAGCAGCTGAGTATATTCACTAAAAATTCAAGTTTACTTATGCACATTTTATCGGATAAAAATTCTTTTAATGGGAATTTTCATTTACGTAAAAATTGATTTGCTTCTTCCCTCAACCCAAAAAGACATGCAAGAACGCGTCCTTTCGAAAGCCATATTACTTCTGCATGAACGATGAGATGCCGATTTTGCGCAGCCATACTCGCACACAGTCCTCGAAAAGCCTTAAATGCAATACTCGGTCACGAGTAATTGATAATCTTAACTGGTCCGATCATAATGTCATTTAATTCAAGTAACAATTTCTGGGAAGCTATATGTTCACAGCGATATATGCAATGTGTAGACAGCAGATTTTTGCTTGCAACTTTTTTATTTTTGCGGTTGCACCCGAATGACAACCAGCCATGCTGGCAGCTTGGTCAGTACACAACCATACACATCTTCCCCAATCTAAGCCTTGATCTTGCATTTCGTTATTAAAGAAAATCAATAATTACTGTTAATATTCTTCTGACGTTCTTCTACTTCTGAACTTGTAAGGCCTCCTTAAAGAGTAAAATTGAAATAAATTCTTGCGGACCCACGCATAGCCGTACCTGCCAGGGGGAAGGGGGGCAAATGCCCCCCAAATTTCCAAGGTTTTGGAAAAATTTATATTTTTCGGGCAGTGACAAGAAAATATTTGGGCAAAACTATACTGCAAAAAGTGGTTATTAAATTTAGGTGAAGATCTTTTTTTTTTAGAGATCACCATGATTTTAGGACAAAATTTGTTCTTCGTCTAAGAATCTGAGACCATTTTTTTGTCCTATCCCTAATGTACTAGAAAGTCATGATTTGGGCAAACGTCACAAAATTGCCCCCAAATTTTTTTTTGCTGGTACGCTTATGGACCGGCGGTTGAGAACCACTGATGTAAGCAACAATGAAGAGGTCAACTGCTCTAGTTTGAATCAATAAATCAAGAACCACACTTCAAAACTGCGGTTGCGTTAAAAACACGTTTTCAACAGATATTTGCAGGGTGTTTCCGATATTACGCATCCAGGAAAATTGTTTTAGGTTTGTTACGCTGTTTTAGTAAATTAAGCTGGAATTGAACACCCTATGTGAGCTTTGTCAAAAGATGCTTTAAAGAATCATCAAAAATCAATGCTCGTATAAATAGCACGACGCAACCGATGAAAGAATTACAATAGCAAAATTGGAATTGAGTTTTTATACCTATTGCAAAGTACGAAATTGACCAAGGCCAAGGTATGGGTGTATGCGCATTGGTAAATTCTCTTGCATATGGAAGTCAAAGTTTGTAAAATTTTTTGAAAACTTCTCGCTATTCGAAAATTTTGGAGTTATTTTATGTTTAAAAAAACTCCTATAGTTTATCCTTGTCACATTAGGTAGAAATACTTAGGCCAACAAATTCTAATGTTCAGTTCAGTCCTATCCAAGTTTTTTGAGTCACGGCCCACCTTTAAATAACTACACATTACACCATCAGAGCAAACGTCACACAAAATCTGTAAATGATATAATATAATAAATCGACTACGTTACTGATGATCTATCCGTGCCTATGTTTGATAATAATTCCTATAAAATTTTGAAAGTAGATGTTTCATCGCTTTTTCGTTTGTTAAATGTTTTCTTATTCCGTGTTGTGCAAAACAGTAAATATGTAACTGCTGATAATAATTTGATACTGCACCCTGAAATAATTTACTAACTTTACAGACTTAGTGTAAATTCTACATTTGTTTAGTTTTATTCAAATTCAAATAATTTTAAAAAATAGTAAAGAGTCACAAACAAAAATCTTCTGTAGAGGCTCGTTTCCACTACGAGCATGGAATGGAGTGTATTCTTTGTTTGTTTTATTAATTTTTTGTATGAATTTCGAAAGTACATGTTTCATCGTTTTTCGTTTCTTAAATGTTTTCTTTTTATGTGTTGTGCAAAACAGTAAATATGTAACAGCTTATAATAATTCGATACAGCACGCGGAAATAATTTACTGACTTTACAGACTTGGCGTAAATTCTAGATTTGAAAAGTTTTTTGCTGCTACAAAATTTTAAAATAGCTCTTAAAACCAAGTGTTTCATTTACAACTCTTTTGTTAAATGAGTAGCCTTAAAAACGGCTGTTTTGAAAAACTCGAACGTTTTCGTTTAGTGCTCTTCAGGTGTTTATAGTCTTCGTTCTAGTTCTCTTCAGGTTCAACTGTTTATCTCTTTCGCTTTTAAGGCCCGTTTCCACTACTAGCGTGGAAAAGAGCATTCTTTGTTTTTTTATTGATCTTTCCACGCTTAAAATTAAAGCGAGCGCTAAGCAAAGCAAAAATTCAATAAAACAAACAAAGAATAGTCTTTTCCACGTTCGTAGTGGAAACGGGCCTTTACAGTCACGATAGAAAACTCCAACTTACGCTACCGTGAAATGATTTACTTAAACTATCAAAAAACAGAACGGAAAAGCTTAAGTTGAAATAAGTTTGAAAAAACGCGAATAGTTAGTTCTTTACGGTGCTACTCATGCGTCACTGTACATTGTGGAGAGACACTAATTTACTTTGATTAGACAAAATCTAAAATTCATTTAAAACAGGCAGTTTCCTTTTGACAAGTATCAAGTAATTGCACAAAGCAAGAGTACAAAAACCGAAACAACAGTTTTGAACACGGAATGCTTTAAAATGCTTTTATAGAAACCAAACTGCTTAAAATGAGAAGCACCAGATATAATATAATATAAAATGCTTTTAGTAATTCTTTCATCGTCAATCAGTGTTTTTCTGGTTTTGAATTTAAGGCAATATTAAAATACATTTGTTTATGGCAAATGACTTTGGACCAGTAGCGTATTTAGGAAGGGCATTGTGCATTGTGCCATGCCCCCCTTGGAGATTACTAATACGAAAAATCATAGACAGATTCTAAGTGAAGGACCTTTTTTTCTTTTTCTATAGAGAACACCACATTTTTGCGACAACAATCGAAAAATTTGAGACTAGAAAAAAAATTTTCCACTAAGCATAATTGATTGTGTTTGCAAGTCCCCCCCTTTTTAAAAGCCACAGTATTTTGGACCAATATTCAGAAATAGCTAAACAGACGGAAGAGTAGCTTTCCCAAATATAGTTGTACTGACATTGCTTTTTTTTAATCAATCAATTTTGCGGTCAATATAAAGGTTTTTTACTGTAAACAATCAAAACTAAAACTTATTAGACCTTTCATCTTATATATTAATATAATATTATACTTCCGTTTATTCTCTTTAGTCACTTGAACAACGTCGAGGCGTTAAAATTAAAGTAGCCATCAAGCATTTACATCGAGCTGTTTTTGGCCGCACAAATACATTGCTGTCCCAGATACTCGTATATACGTACTGTATATTTTTTATTTTGATTGCTTATGTTTTTTTAAAATTATTTAAAACTGCTAAAAACTTTCGTTCGAAATTGTAAAGCAGAGGAAAGTTCAAAAAAATGCTTTTTCCCACAAAATAAAAACAAACGGGCGATACTTCACACATAGCTACACTGTAAAAAAATTTTCGCATGCTCGCTAAATTAAAGAAATTTCGCAAAATTTTGCAAACATTAGATACGCCGACTAAAAGATGAAAGAAGCCGCTGCAGCTTTTACAGGGTAAATTTGATCAACTGGGTTTTCATTAACTTTTCACAATTCGATTTCTTACAAAATTTTTTAAACCTTTCCTATTTTGCCTATTTTAAGCCTTAGAAATATCTCAGAAAATTAATGAAAAACAATACTTAGAGAACCAATAAAAAGTCTTATTATTATCTGTTGGGACCGACAAAAACGTCGATGCTTTTATAGTATGCGATCTATAGCCAAAATCGATATCTACAAAAATGAGAATGCAGTCTACCAACATACCATTTAAAAAACTTGGAGGTAATTTTTCTAAAACTAGTTAACTCTAACTCTAACCTTATTTTTCTATTCATCCTTTTGAAAACTTCTTGTAGATCGCATACTATGAGGACACCTAAGCGTCCAGTCAGACGCATTAAAATTTTTTTGCATTGATAATAATTAGTTAAAAAGCAAGTAAAATGAGACGAACATAGTCTGTTTAACCGGATAGCAAAACGCACATTCCCTTAAAAGACAAAGTTGAAACAAGACCCTTTTTTTAATGCTTCAATCCTTGGTAGACAATTAATAAAAACATAACTTTTAGAGCATCAAATTTATTTTTAGAATACTCACATTGTTTTTTCGTATGAAAGAATATCGGAGGAATTGTTTGCATCCTTGCTATTTGACAAACTACTCGATTTGCGTCTTGGTCTTTTGTAAAACAGCATTGACTTGATGATAGATTTTTTTGAATGAGACTTTTGTCTTTGAGAACGCAAAATGAAAAGCATGGCGATGTTGATGACCCACATGGCCGCCAAAGCAAAACCTAACAGAGAAGAGTAAAGAACAATCGTATAGAATCCAGCCGCGATGGTCAAATCCACTCCGCTTAATGTATACGAGCTATAAAAAAGCGGAATAACGGAAAGAATAAATCCAAGAATCCAAACGCTTGCCACTGCAAGAATTGCTCTTTTCCTTGTGAAGTATTTACCTTTTTGATAACGAAAAGGGTGAATTACCGCCAAGTATCGATCAGCACTTGCAACACCGAGGGTATAAACTGACGTAAAAATAGAAACTGTCGTGACGATTCCAGTAAAATTAACGTAGGTTTGGGAAAAGTAATCAGTCACTTTCGGCTCCTGCCCCTCGTCACGATACGGCAGAGGCTGAAACAAGCAAACGTAGCGATTATAAATTGCGAAAGGCAGGACAAAAACGCCGATTAGCAAGTCGGCGACAGCCAGCGATGTTTTAAAGTAACCTGGAATGTTATTCATTACCGCACTGCGGAAAGCGACTAGCAAAACGAGAAAGTTTGCTGTCGTAATGAAGAAGGCCAGCACTCCGTCGACAACCATGTCAACTATCATGGCAATGTCACACTGCGTTGAATAGCAATCGTATGCGGTCAATGATAAGTTTTTGTAGTTTCTCAGCGAAACCCCACACGAGGCTGGATAGCAAAAGTCTCGATATGTCAGGAACCATTCCGTGTACTTGACGTTGTAAAATGGCAGATACGTTTGCTCCGAGTCGGATACTTTTACGGCGAAACCATCCGTCAGCAAAGAGTCAAAATATGACTCTATGGCTTTACAGTAAAGCTGGTCTTCCGCAGAATCTCTTTGTCCTGACGAAGCATCATCAATGGGGATGCTGATGTTATGGATTGTAAATATTGCGGAAGACAAGTTCTTTTCGTTAAATAAAGATGAGTTGATAACGAGATGATGTATGTGAGTGTGGCGCTGACAGAGCGAGGTATAGAGTTTCGGGTCACAGAATTTTGCGTAAACCAGGTCGTAATATCTTGAAAACGAAAACGTCCTTTGCGAACATTCTTCGCGAAGCCAAGAACGGTCGAACACTTTCTGGCAAAATCTCAAACGTAACAAGTAAGTGATTAACGGCCCGCTTTTAAGCCGAAAAGACGGTTTGTGCTCGCACAGCAAGGTCGTATAGTTTTTCTGGGAAACCACGTTGAAGTTATGGGCAGAAATTAAAGTCACTTTTGTTGTAGGTGTTGCTTTTTCGTTGTGAATAGTTTCGATTGTTGAAGAGTTGAAGGGAGAATTCCTTGGATTGAGCAACGTAGTGGAATTGCTCACGACGGAAGCTTGTGTTGTTTGAAGCACCAAAAACTTTGCGAGGAATAAATAATGAATGACACCTGAATTTTTCAAAATATGCATAATGGATTAAGTTTTAAAACAAATCTACAAAAGCAAAATAACGTATATTAGCTGCAGTCAACAGTGGTGCATAGTCATTCCAATGAGGGTAAACTCTATAAGAAACATAGTATTTAGTTTTCAAAAAAAGTTAAAAAAAAACGTTAGCACGTGTATAGATATAAAAAAATAAGAAAAAACGTACAATTCAAATTTTTTGGAATCTCTTTTTTTCCACATCTATTTTTTAAAAAATTGATTTTAGAAAAAAGAAATCGTTTGTTGCAAGCGATCAATTCTTTTTTTTTCCAAAGGTTTAAAAAACTTCAGCGCAAATAATTGAAAAAGATTTAATTTCGCAACTTGTAAGTCTTACATGTGTTTCATCTGGGGCAGGCGAAAACTTAAACAAGCCCCCAAAAACTGAAATTGGGGTCTTCACATTTTAAATTTTGTTTTCAAATGAGTAAAGACTTTTTTGGATCTTCAGCGAGCTCTCTAATAAAGTTTGAGTTGGTTGAGAGTGGCTTTTTAACTCTAATAAAGTTTGAGTTTGGTTGAGAGTGCCTTTTTAACCCGAAAAATACTTTAAGACTTAAGGCGCGTTTACAGCCGTTTACTGTACTTTTTTCTTTCAGCGCGATCTTGGTTTGTTTTATTTTTTCATGAAAAAATGAGTGGATTTGAGTGGATTTGAGTGGATTTGAACTTCAATAAAACAAACTAAGATCGCGCTGAAAGAAAAAAGTACTGTAAACGGCTGTAAACGCGCCTTTAAAGTAAAACCGAGACACCATGCAAAGTGAAGACTTTTTTTTTCTTTTTTTAGAGATCACTATTTTTTAGGGACGAAAATCAAGAAATCCGAGACAGATTCAAAGTGAAAATCTTTTTTTTAGAGATCACCTCTTTTCAGAATCGCATTTCGAAAGTGACCGATTGCGAGTTTCTAAACAAAGTTGATTTTACCAGCAGACAAGTTGGCCCCCCTTGCCATAGATTATTATCTAAATATATTATGGATTGTGTTCAGGTCCACTTTCTTGCTGCTTTGATATTTGCATGCCTTTTTTTGCTTTCAAAAAACTAAAGCTAAATGTTGTAGTATTCCAAAAAAGACTGTTAAAGGGTTACTTTGCTTACTTAATAACTAACATGGACAAACGACAGCCCGAAAAACAATTTATGTTAATTATGACGTCATTTGCCACCACTAAACAAATTTTAATGCTTTTCAGCGCCCATCCGGCCCATTGGTCAAAATTTTGAAAAAAATGGTACGCAAAATGAAAAGTTTGGCCATTTCTGCTTTTAAAACAATCAGAAAAATTGCTGTTCCTTTTGAATATTCCAGTCAGGCAGCCTTTTTAATTACAGTAGTTAACGATTGCACTTCTGAATAGTTAAAATTCCCAATCGATGATAAGATTTAGATTTATAGAACTAATCGTTATGTATCGGATACAGTAAAAATTCAAAAATAATTTGCTTTTGAAAAAGTCACAATGACCAGCGCTATGAAAATTTGCAAATCTATAGCAATTAGTTGCTCAGCAGGATCGTTTTGCAGGCCGCTGAAATACGCTTTTATAAACTGTTCAATGATCAAACAAAAAACATTTTTTTCAAACCCTGGTGATTAACGGCTTCGTTGATCAGTGATTTTTTTGTGCATTGTTTACAGCCAGCATTTGTAAAGTTCTTTACGATAAAAACCTAACAAAAGCCATTTTAATTTTTTAAGGTATCTTTATTTCCATTTTTGCTTTGAACTAGTATATCCACGACAATCAAATGCAATGTACAAGTTCTAAAAGAAAACACGTATATTGACTTTTTTAATTTTATTTTTGATAAATTACAATAATTGACACGGCTTTTACCTTTTAAAGGCCCGTTTCCACTACAAGCGTGGTAAAGAGCATTCTTTGTTTGTTTTATTGATTTTTTTTTGCGCTCGCTTCAATTTTAACCGCTTGCTTCAATCGAAGATCAATAAAAGAAACAAAGAATGCTTTTTTCCACGCTCGTAGTGGAAACGGGCCTTAATTCACTTTATGCTTTACAAAAAACAAAAAGTAGTTCAAAGAATTGCGTGTATTCAACAAATAATAGTACACAATACTGAATGTAAGAGTATTTAAAGCAAGGATTAAGTTGCTTTGTGCTTACTATACCATTTACAAGCCTATTTCGCAAAAATGAAATTTAAATGAGCACAATTTAAATGCGATTTACCCAGTGATAACCTTACAAAATCGGGGGCCCGGTGCAAGAAAAGTAAGGGAGGGGCCAATATTTAGTGTTTCAAAGCAAAGCAATCTGTAAAAAAGATCATTGTGATAGCGCAGGCTATTTTTAGTGTATGAAAACAAAGTGATATCTAAAAAAAAGGTATTTAATTTGGGGGGAATTGCTGAATGATCCAAAGCATTATGATCTCTGAAAAGAGTCGTCGTTTGATTGGGAGGGCCACTTTTTAGTGTCTCAAAACAAAATTATCTCCAAAAAAAAAGTAATAATCTTTTAATTTAATTTTGACATGCCATCGACGCCTTGGTGCTAATATAAAGAAATAGTGCAATATCTTGTGTAGGATGGGCAACTTTTTGATGTATTCTAGGGGGGCTCGGTGCGGGCGCACCGTTCGCACCCCTATTAAAGCCATCACTGAATTTAGCGCAATTGAAATTCAATTTCGCACAAATGCAATTCAATTTGCATATATGAAATTTAATTTAACACAAATAAAATTTAATTCCGCAAACATTTAATTTTGCTTTTTAATAAAAGGCATTAGTATAAAAATTAGACTCAATGCTTTTTTTATATTTACATTGAGAAAGGATATACAATATATAGTCAAAAAAATAATTTTATTTTATGTTTTATACAAACATATGTTAGCGTAATTTAGATAATAAATCCTAAAGTAAGCAAATCAAAATTGATTTGTATTTATACGCTCTTATGGCATAAAAAGTCTATACCATACATACATGTATATATAACATTGATATTATTTGTTACTAATAAAAGTATCGGTAGAAATATAAAAAAGAAAATTTCTTGGAAATTATGCCAAAATAAGAAAATAGGAAGTAAAGAAACAGGTTATAAAATATTTAGCTTTAATTTTATTCTTTCATATCCTCCTGTCGCATTACTGCAGGGTAGTACTTTTCAACCCGGTTGGCAAAGTTAGTCAGCATTTGTTCAGTAACGCTTCCAATGAGTATCCATTTCTCAAAGTACACATCGCGTCCGAAACCATTATGTAACAGTCCGACCACTTTTTTTGCGTACCTGTCCTAGACTGCAGAATCTGAGCGTTTGCAGTGAAAAGATTTCTAATATAGGCTATGCAAACTCATCTTTACCTAGACTTCAAAAATATTCATTAATTTCGTTCTCTAATTTTATAAGATGTTTAATGACCAGTTCTGTAAAGCTTTTGGTTTCAAAATGCGGATTTTAATTCAGAAATATTTCCATATAAGAACCTCTAGGTGGACACTTAGAATCCTATTAAGTTAGTCTATTCTAATTTTGGTAAATCTGAAAACTAGCCAGAATATATAAAATATACTCGATCCAAATTTAATCAATTACCATCACAACAAAAAAATTGTATAAAGATATTCTCTCACATATAATGTACCTCTTAAAAAGTCAAAATGAACCCCTGGGAATACATGCACCGCAGTTTGGGAACCCCTAGTATAGACGGAACCACCAACTTTTTAAATTTTGATAATGTTTAAAAAGATTTTTTTAAAGACTACCAAAATTGAAAGAGTTAATATTTCCGTCAATACTATTGGTTATTTTAAAGTTTTGTACAACCAAGAATTTATTTAAAGATATTGCTTTCGACTGCAAGTTTAATCTAAATTCTTTTAAATCAAATGCAACACTGATGCAGATCTAATAATAAATATAGGCTTTATGGTGCGCAAAATGTCTTTATCTCATTTTCTTAAAGTTGCATCAACTGCTTATGTAACAATCAAAATACAACAGATATTAAAACATAATTTCGATTAAACTTCAACCGAATTTTAAAATTTTTCAACAAATTTTTTCTTATCTTTACCCATTTTATGCGTTAGCAGTAACCAGCAAATAATATACAGCTTATAACAAAATTTTGTAAAGTAACATGAATCAACTTTCAATTTAAACGATTTAACTTGTCGACAAGTAAATAACGTATTAACTTTTAATGCTTAAGGCAATTATAAACGTTAAAAAATAATGTTGTTTTATTAGTAATGACAATCACACGAAAAAAGCTTAATATTTTTGCTAGGTTGTGAATATTTTTTATTTTTTAACTTGCATATAAGTTACAAACATAAAAATTGAAAAAGTTTTTCCAAAAGTTAACGTGTAAAATCTTCGAAAATGTTTTAGTTCTTCGTTTTTGCTTACTGATTTCGAAAGTGGTAGCCTACATTATTAATAATGGTTTAACTATACAATATAATTGCAAGTAAATAGTACTAGAATTAAAAAAAATTTTTAATTATTAACGTATACAGTAAAGTGCTTCTTTCTAAAGGTACAAACAACATTTTGACTAATGTTTGTATTTTAGAAGTAAAGTTTAGCTTTTTCTAATTCTTTTCCTGACTTTTTTAAATAGATTATTTTTTTGAAAATATGTACATTCTGCATAGTTTTTTAGGAATCCAAGTATCTAATTTAATTAACCAATTCTTCAGAATTAGATGCCTCACAAGGTACTGCCTGCCCTTTGTGGTTATAAATCAAAAGCGACAAAACGTCAATTTTCTTTTCTTTCTTTTTTTTGCACTGTAAGTGACGCTTTAAAAACACCAGCACGATCAACTAAGTGCAATGTAGATTGTTTAATATGAACATGACGTATTGCGCGCATGAGTTAAAGCAATTCCGCCTTTCACCGAATTTCAATGCTTTGAAACATTGGACCCTATACAGAAGAAATTTTTTAGTTTATTTCATGGATTTGAGTCTGTGCCAACACGATTTCAAAAGAAAAAAGTTTAACTGTATAAGAGAACATTTTTTGCTTCCTTTTTGAAAATTAAAAGAGTAAAAAGGCTTTTTTTGCGTCCATGAAAAAAAATGTTTTATAATTATTCAAAAAGGAGCAGAAGGCTAAAAGTTATACTACAGGGGTGCCCATAAGTAACCTTATACTTGATATGACCAAAGAGTAAAATTGATAATTTATAATTACGGTAATTATTATTGATTACGTCAATAGTTGCACTGTAAAAGTTCGGCATAATGCACAATGTAATGTTACTGCTGACTTCAATAAATCAAAATCGAAAGACTTTGTTCACTCGGTTTGCTATATAGGTACCGTATATATCCGTGTATTAGCCGCCCCCGTGTATAAGCCGCACCTTCTTTTGGATGTTTAAAACCTCCCTTTCAATAGTGACCCGTATATAAGACGCATCAGTTCTACGTAAGATGACTGAGTCAAAATGCCTTTCTACCTACAGCTGTGATTATGCTAGTGTCACAGTAATGTACGGTAATTTCTAACTGAAAGGACAAAGTGACAAAGAACAGGTGCTTAAAATGTATCGGTGAAGAAGGTAAACACTTCGAACATTTAATGTAATACAGTGATTATTATTGATTTTATTGTAACTGTTAATTCGAATGGATTGAAAATTGTGTAATTGTGAGATAAATAAGTAAATTCGTCATTGTAATTGTGTGATAAATAAATGAATTCATCATTGTGACAAGTGTAAGGTTACTTATGGACACCCCTGTATAACACGATTTATAAGAAATTAATTAAAAATTTAAATTATACAAACAAGAGTCATAGTTGCAAAAATTAAACGAAGCCAAGAATTTTTAGCTCCGATTAGCCACCTATAAATCACCAATGCAAACAATCATGCTATAATTAATTTTCTTTCCTTAGCTTTGTTTATTTCCCACTCTCAAGTTAAAATTTCAGACAAAAAAATGAACGCGAAATGTTAAGAATTGAGATTTGCATTTTTCTAATCGCCTTAAGCTGGATAAAGAATTTTAAACCTGAATGACTTATTTATGACAAGATTTTTGTAAAAAATAAAAAATCAGACTTGCACAACTGAAAACAGCAAAAAACCATAAAGCGACCAACTATTTTTTTCGGGCGGTACCAATAAATGAAGTAACAAATGCTTGTCAAAGATCAATTCGTGTTATTGTGATGTCATTGTTGTTATTATTAAAATTTTCTGATGTCATTGCAACCTGTACTTAGTTCGTGATCACGAGTATTTTACTGATCAAATGATTTGCATTGTTTATTCGAGAGCCACATTGAAAGGCTAATCATAGACCGTATGCTTTCCGCCAGCCGTATGTTATGTAGGCCTTATTTGAATATTTAATAAAGATAACATTGATTAACAAATTTTCACTTAAGTTTTTAATCAGAGATGCAAGTAAACTTTTCTAGATAAGTTTTTTGTGCTGATTCCAAATTTGTTCTTGTTTTTTTCTCTAGAACATGAGGTTTTTTAAATATTTGCATTTAAATAATTTTCTTTGTTTGATAATATTTTTGAATTAAATCAAGTTGTGTTTTAAGTAGTTTGTTTGAAATATCCTATAAATTCCCATTATAGCGCTTAATAATATTTTTTTTGTACCGTCGCAATGTTTTGAACAAAAAGAAATACAATTCTAACAATAAATAGTAAAAAATGTTTCGAATAAACATTAAGCAATTGTTTACATTGCTCTGGTTTTAAAGGTGACAGTAAACTTTTTGTATACACTGGCGCAACTCGTGAAACAATTGTTCTATGCAAACTCACTGAGCATTTTGAGTCCGCTTACCCACATACAATATCACATGCAGAGTTTCTTTGTTGTTTAAGAAGATTACTACAATCACCTAAACATTTGAATACAATTTTCGTTTTTAAGAATGGCTTTGATCATCATGGTACAGCATCCAGCAATAATCACCCATTATTCCTTCATTCCGAGAAATCTTGGCAGCGTGCCTCCATTGCTTGTACATCCTGGTGAAATTGCTCACCTTGCTCATCAATGAACCCACCTAGGTTTGTGGGGAAAAAATCTAGATGTTAGTATAAAAATGCACTTTTAGGGACATGCAACAACCCATCTCCTTGCATGTTTCAAGTAGGTTTTCAACTCTCTTCTAAAGCAAAGGTGACATTGTATTGCCCGAAAGTTTGCACACACCCACTCAAACGCTTTCCAAGCACGCCGTTCGACTGCAGTCAGCTCTTTTTCAAAATTTGGATCCTTCAAAATTTTCCGAGGTTTTGGACCAACAAAGATGCCTTCTTTCATTTTTGCTTAATTTATTTTGGAAAACCTGTTGCAAAAAATGCGAAGCCATTGCAATTGCTCTTCTCCAGTGCTTTTTCATTAATTTCGGTTTTATATGAAATGGTAGCATGAATACATCCTTCGGCTCAACTAAAGGAATATTTTGGATATTTGCAATTTTTAGATTGCATGAATCTCTTACTAGCCAGCGTCTTTTGACATAATGCTCTGCAATAGCACGATTATTTCATAAACAGAGAAAGCAGCAGTGTTTGGTAAATCCTCCTTCATTCGCATTCCCATTAGAATGCCGATGATTTTAAGGTCTCCATAAATCTTCTATTTATAACAACTATACTGAAGAGCATTGAAGAGGATTTCAATACTTTCGTGAAATTCCTTTAATGCCAGATTGAACTACTGTAACAAGTTCCTTTATATTACGATTATGAAGAAGAACCGCTTTAATATTTCTTTTAGAGGAGTCCAGGAAAAGACGCCACTCACTTGCTATGTGCTCCTCTTCCGATTTTTTAAAGTTTTAACATTATGACAGTGGCACAGCGGTTCATTCACTCTGAAGACGGTCGACAAGTCCTTGTTGCGCCTTTTCAAATGGGTAACAACCACATCTTTCTGAAGCAAGTTATTTTCTTGTAATCTCGATGCAAGCAGTTCTGCCTTTTGTTTTGAAAGTGCTAGGTCTCTTATAAGATCATTCAAGCGTTCCTAGGATAAGACAATAGAATTTCAACTTTCTTCTAGATCATACTCAAAATCAGCTGAAGTGCTAGGAGCAGGGATACTTTCTTTATCAAAATTCTCCTCAACTTCATCAGCAAAAGCTGCAAGCCCATCTTTAGGTGAAATTGGTACGGGCATCAATATTTCATCTGGAATAGGTCTTCCTGCTGAGTTAAAATTTGAGTATGTAGCCTGCATTCTCCGTCTCGCACTAACCTTTCCACATTTACAAGGCAGAAATAACAATCTTAAATGTGGTCCCTGGGCTCCCTCCATATCATGGGAACAGCGAAAGGCATTGCCTATGTTCATTTGTTCAGCCGGTTTCGCCAGCCACTTGGGCAAGAAATATACACTTGATGCGGTGCCAACTGCTTATGTTGGTTTCTCAACAGACAACCGAAATACAGTTTGTATATTTTTTTTCAGATCTGCCGTGATGGCTCGTCGTTAAGCTTTAATTGTAAAGCTGCCACATACAGTATATAGCAAAACAAGTTTGGATTTTTTTCACTTCTTGGCATGGTTATAAAACTTAGAGATAAACAGTAAACTAATCTTAAGCTCTGAAAAAAGGCAATCAATTGTTTTTTCTAAAAATTTTCAGTAATACCCTACTACAAAACAACTAAATCTACCTAACATTAAAGGCTTGAAATACACCACATAAGTTCTTAGCTGATAGATATATCACGTATTCAGTACAGCGCTTAGTATTATCAGTTACTACTTATCAGTATTAGTTTAGCCACAAATGGAATGCTTTCTAAAATATCATCGCTAAATTACAAAGCATGGTGAAATCCTTATTGCGGAAGTTTTTATAGGCCAAACTTAAAAAACAAAAAATAAAAATATTTCAAAAATTTCATGTTCTAGAAAAAAAGTTAAGACATTTTTGAAATCAGCGTCAAAAATACTTTTAAAAACACATAAAGCCATCTCTGATTAAAATTTGCTGTTGACCAGTGATAATCAATAAACTTACTGGAAAAATTAATCACTTTTTGATACTTAATTTTTCGTACTTTTCGGCAAATTAAAAGAAGAAATTGAAAGCAAGTGTCCTAGCAAAGCAATAATCCTATTTAGTGCATTGTTGTTGAAGACGGAAGAAGGCAACAATACTGTATAAAACAGCAATAGGCAAAAATATACCGGTAACCAAAGGTGGCCAGTGCCAAGATGAAGCGCAAAGCGCGACTTGCGCGATTGCAAAAGTTGCTTTGAGCTTTCATGCTTTTTTGGCGGCGTTGCACACTTTGTACTGCGCTAATGGTTAAAGAAATATAAGTTGCGCCTATGGCTCTGCGCACCAAGAAATAAAAAGGCTCTGTATTATTGTGCTATGGCCCTCCTTGGAAATCACTAGTACGAAAAATCAGGGACAGATTCAAAGTAAAGACCTTTTTTTTTAGAGATGCTATGTTTTTGGGACGAAAAATCGACAAAACCGAGACAGATTCAAAGTGAACCCCTCTTTTTACCACTTGAAAAAAAATTTTCCACTAAGCATGTTTGGTTGTGACTATATGGCTAGGCTTACCATATGTCCCGTTTTGGGACTTTGATCCGCTCATTTCGGCAGAAATCCCGCCAGAAATCGAAGATAAATTCGATATGAAGAGCCTTTCTTTTTTTTTTCAGACATCACTAGTTTTCAGAGACGAAAATCATGAAACCTGAGACGAATTCAAAATGAATAACATTACTTTTTAGGGACGAATTTTTTTCTGTTAACGAGCGTCCCGGTTTTCCCCTTCAAAAATATCCTATGCCTATGTCTGCCTCTCCTCCCTTTTCAAAAATCCTCTGTGGACTTCGGGACGGACTAATCACAGTTTAAGAGACGATATTAAAATCTAACTTTTATATTACGAAATCACTTGTACTATCTCAGTGTTTCCCAAACTTTTTCGGCCTGGCGCCCCCTTGGCTTCCAGATAAATTCCCAGCGCCCCCTTGATTTTCAGCTTGATTCCCAGCGCACCCTCGCTTCTTTTTTAAGTGAAAAGAATGTTCGACAGAGAATATTTATCTGTAATTTTGCTATTTTTCTCCCAAATTTTTGGTGATCTCTAAAAAAAAAAAAGGTCTTCACTTTGATTTCAACTGTAATTTTGCTATTTTTCTCCCAAATTCATTGTGATCTCTAAAAAAATAAAGGTCTTTACCCTGAATCGATCTTGTATAGAATACTTTGGGAAACACTGCTGCGAGATCACCTATAAAAGGTCTTTAATCGTCCTTCATGTATATTTCTTCTCATTGTTTCCTATTGCCCCCTTGTTCTCTTACCGCCCCCCAATCGCCCCCTTTCTTCTTACCGCCCCCCTAAATCTCGCCAACGCCCCTTGGGGGGCGGTAGCGCCCACTTTGGGAACCACTGTACTATCTAAACATGCAAATCAAATATAAACTTATTTAATTACAAAGGGTCTCTGCATGAAATAAAAAGCGCTTTCTTTAAAGATTTATTGCAAGACAGACTAAGAATAAAACTTCATCTTGTTGAACTTCTTTTCTTTGTTATTACTCAAATTATGTTTTCACTTGTTTTCCTCGTGCTCTGTCTCGTTCCTTCAAATTTTCATTTCATTCTTATCTCTACATTTATTCTCCTGACTCGCAGGAAAGCGCCAGAGGCGCTATACATAGGGAAAACAATTATCCCGACCTGCTTCCAAAGATACCAAGATTCGCTTGAAATTTTAATAGAGATATGACTTTAATTTAGAACTGCTTGCCAAGACCACCAAGCAGGGGAAAGTGCCGTAAAATTTCTTTCCCAAGGACACAACAGAATGGCGCGAGTAGGTTTTGAACCGAGATCGTGTCCATCACGATCCCGGCACTTTAACCACTCGACAACACTGCCGACTGTCAAAGTCAAGTTTTATATAGTTTCTTTTCACCACGGTGATTGTTTTGAGTAGTTTAAATTTTGATGTGGGTTTGATTCACCACGCCTCTGCACGCCACTAAACCAATAACTCTCCTGACTTGTGGGCACGTTAACAAATTTCAACAATTCCAGTTCTTAGCTTTTAAACGATCGATTTGATTTACAATACTCCTTTTATGAGTCTCTAACTTCCAATTTTAGACCTTGCCAATATTATAAACCAACCTCTAAATTGCCTTTAAAAATTTGCAATAAGCGTTTATTTATTTTGAATTTAAATATAAGAACATTACATAAAAATTTTGGAACCTTAAATCATGAGCTTATTCATTTACTTGATTATCATCTCGATGTTATTTGTCTATCTGAGACTAATTAAAAGACGTGCCCCTTTATCAAGCGTTTCATTTACTAGTTATGAACCTATAATATTAGGTCATTAAGAAAAAAATGTCCGATTCCATTAATCAGACTTTTGTCGAATTACAACGTTCTCATTTTTTTATTTTCGCTTCATAATTTCATACCGGGGGACCTTAACTTTATCATCTTACAGATGCAGTTCAGGGTAACACATAATTCCATGATTTATTTGATAAAGCTGCTTGACCTGGTCAGCAAAGTGCTTAATGATGTTGATCAGAGCAATTTATTACAGAATTCAATTGTTTAATAAAGTCCTTAAACAAGCGCTCGGAATTACTATCTAAATGTCGACATAAAACTACATTTAAACTGAAAAATTTTAATCCATTACATGTTCTTTGCTATTTGTGTATTTTTTCTTCGATTGTTGCTATAGTATTATTTTGTCACGCTTTCAGATACAAATTTTATTTTTCACCTTGCTGTACTACGCGCTCTTTTTCCTCTTTCTCTTTCTTGTTTCTTCTCTTTCTTCTTTCCCTTCCTTTTATCTTTTGTAAACCTATTTAAGTTGCAAAACGCTTTTGATTATTTGTTATTTTGTCTACATCTTAGCTGTCGGAGTTTAAACAGAGTTCTGTTTGTAGCTGATCTTAAATTTAATTTGGTTTTTTAAAGGTTTTTTGTTATTTTATTTTATTAAATTGTCTAGAAACCCCTGATGAACCGTGCAGGTGAAACAGTCTGTAGGGGAGTTTTTAATATGTTTTAATGTTTTGAATTTGAAAAAGTCTGCTGAATTCTGTAATAATTCCGTGATTTTGATATTTTAATTGAATATCTTGAAAGCCATGGATAAATCAAAAATTGGTGTTGCTTATGAATACGAATTCTGTCGTGAGACCAATACTTTTCAGACGGCTAGAAACATTAATGAGGTGTTTGGTGACAATGTGGCAAACGAGCAAACTGTGCGCCGATGTTTGAGAGGTTTCGGTCTGGTGATTTCAGTCTTGAAACTTAACCCCGTGGTAGGCCTGCAACCAAGATCGATAATGATGAGCTGAAAGCAGTAGTGAAAGAGGAAACATCTCAAACAACGTGTGCTTTACCAGAGAGATTTAATATTTGAATTTCTACTGTATTGGACCATCTAAATCGATAGGAAAGGTAAAGAAGCTGGGCAACCGCGTAGCACATTTATGAAAGAGCATCAAATGACACGTCGTCTTGAAACTTGTTGTTCCTTGGTGTCACGATAGAACACAGAACCATTTCTGCACCGTATCTTTACTTGTGACGAAAAATGGATTCTTGTCAACAATTGCAAACGTTCAACAAGATGGTTGGATAAAGATAAAATCCCAAAGCAGACGCCAAAACCGGAGTTCCATTAAAAGAAGTTAATGGTCTTGGTTTGGTGGTCCTCAACTGGTATCATTCATTACAGCTTCGTGAAATCTGGTACGGCAATAACAGCGGATGTATGCATCAATAAATTGAATGAAATGATGAGGAAACTCGCACATAAACAACCGAGGCTAGTGAATATGGATCAGCAAATCCTCTTGCAAGACAACGCTCGACCTCGTGTTGCACAAAGAACGTTACTCATAGTACAGCAATGGAACTTAGAAATACTCTCTTATCCACCTTATTCACCAGACTTAGCACCAACTGACTACCATTTTTTCCAGGCATTGTACAACTTTTTACAAGGAAAAACCTTTGCACTCGAAGAACAGGCAAAAACATCCTTCAGTGATTTTATCGCCTCTTGCTTTCCACAATTCTTTGTTGTTGGCATAAATAAGCTACAAATAAGATGGCAGAAATATATAGATATCTTGGGTGCATATTTTGATTAGACCTTTTCCTTTTTGTTTATGATATTGTAAAATAAAGTGTCAATTTTAAATCGGACAATTTATTCTTAATGACCTAATACATGTTATCTGTTGTTGTCGGGGTGTATGTTTCGAACAAGTTTTTTACTTCTGTATTTGAAAAAAACGATTTGCTTTTAAGATGTATGGCTCTAAATTTGTAATTCAATCACTGACGACACATTTATTCTGGGTGTTATATACCGTTATCCCAAAGGCAATGAAAATTTTTTTATTTCGCCTTTAAATGATAAATTAGTTAAACTAAATAATATGACACGCAAGTATTACATATTTATTATATATATGAAACGCAGTTTGACATTGAGCAATTTACATCTGATCTGTGTATTTTTCTAAGGTCGTCTGTAATTGAGCGAATATTTGATTCTTCTACTGAGGTTGATCAAAACTTTTCTAGCTTTGTCAATATATTCAATAAATGTGTCAACAAGCATGCTCCACTCAAAAAGCTTCTGGTAAAAAAATCAAATTATTAAAAAACCGTAAATAACTAAAGGAATTTTAAAATCTATTCGTCATAAGCAAAAAATGCATGTTTCAGAATATTTAAATGGTACAGATTTACAAAAAATGTACTGTAGACAATATGCTAATAAATAAACCAAAATTTAAAAAATCTCTAAAAAAATGTACTTAAAATGAGAAATAATAAATTCCAGAAATGATTCGCGTAAATTTTGGAGTCTCATGAACTCTTTGATGCCTAAAAGAAAAAAATCTTTCAGGCATCAAAGAGTTCATGAGACTCAAAAATTTACGCCATCTCCAAAATTTTTGAATGTCAATAATTGTAAAATAAGAGATTTAACTGAAATTGCAGAACATTTTAATAAACATTTTTGTAATTATTGATGCAGTTTAGAAACCACATCAAAAATAATGGTCTTATTATAAGATTCGTCAAAAATGATGTTTATTTGATGACCAGACGTCAATGATAGTGGTTCAAAAACAAACTTTTTCGTAAGTGTTTTTAATAAAGTTTATTATTCGCAGCGTTTGGGTTGTTTTCTAAAATCTGTAATCGAACGAACGAAAAAGAAAAGCGCCTCAGTTATTGCAGGGAATCAAAAATGAAAAAAAATGCACTGTTTGCTACTAGCAAAAGCTTTCATGCTTGTTTCTTCAGATGTAGCGGTATTAAGTTTTGATACACTTGAAGATGCGAGTAGAAGCTCACATAAGTTCGTTCTATACAAGCAAACTCCACTAAAGTGCATTTTTTCTTTTTTTATTGAAATTTGTAAATACAAAAATGTCCTTTTGTTTTACAAGACAATATAGTCTTTAAAACATTACACTTAAATTAAAAAATTGCTGTGCCCTTAATTTAAATGACCGTAGGCCTATATCTCCGAGTATAAGACGCGGTTTTGATCTACAAAAATGTCCTCTAATATTGACTGAGACTTACTTATACACGCGACATAGCTAAATGAACACTGATATAAGAAGTTTTGATGCCTTGTGGTGCATGTCCACCCAAAAGGTTGGATAGATGAGGAAGGTCTTCTACTTTGGCTAAGAAAGATGTGGGCTCGTCGGCCAGGCGGTAGATTGCTCAACAAACAAAGCTTACTAGTATGGGACATGTTCCGGGCCCACTTGGTAGACACGGTCAAGAATCGTACAAAGAATGGCTACAACAGGGATATTGCAATGATCATAGTTGGTTTAACATCTGTTCTGCAGCCTCTGAATGTCTGCTTGAACCATCCAGTAAAATGCATAGTTCGTGAACGATACATTTTCTGGGTGTCTAGCCACTCTGCTAAACGAACTACGCGAGGAAACTTCCAAAGACCGCCCTTTCTCTTGTGGCTACATGGGTAAAATCAGCACGGGATTGCTTGCCAACAGAAATGGTGCTAAAATCATTTAAATAGTATGGAATCTCTAATAGTATGAATGGAATGGAAGATGACATGCTCTGGTGTGATACTGAGCCAGAGGTAGAAGGACATGAAGATTTTGAAAATGGAGATGAAAGGTATAATGATTAAATGACAAGTGAGCAGTAAAACTTTTGACTGAGTCTGATTTAGATTCAGATGGGTTTTTTTATTAAATAGTGTCAATTTTGCAATGTATACTGAAAACAATTACCTGTAATTTTTATAAGGTGTAGTTAAATTTACGATAAATTTCTATAAAATCCTATCTGCCTCATTATGATGAATATGGTAGACTTTAGAATATATAAAACTATAGAAAGTCGATTGAAAACACAAGTTATGCCCCCGTCTTATACATGAACTATACGCTATTCCAATGGTTTCCAATCTTTTTTATATGGCGGCACACTATTAAGCTATTTAAATTTTTGCGGCGCACTCCAGATATTGGTTATTAGTAAAAATACGAAAAATTGAGAAATCATTGAAAAATCTTCACTGAAAATTTGTCAATGATTTCTCAATTTTCGTCCCAAAATCATGGTGACCTATAAAAAAAGGTTTTTACTGAAAATTTGTCAAGGATTTCTCAATTTTTGTTCCAAATTCATGGTGATCTCTAAAAAAAAAGATTTCCGCCTGAACTCACGCTCTTTTTTTCCTTCTGAATCTCATGTACAAAAACCGCAAAATTCGACGTCGCTAAACAGTTTTTTTTCCAAAATCTTTCGCGACACATCTGGAGAACTCCCACGGCACACTAGTATTGGAAATCACTGCGCTAATCTGATATACGGGGCTCAAAACGACCTGTGTCTTATACACGCGTGCGTCTTATACATGGAGATATACGGTAATAAACTCAATATGCTGCGCTGCAGCATTTTTTAAATTTAACTTCGCAATTGGCGTTGTGGTTCACTAATTTGAAAAACCTCTTTTGCTTTATTGCGCGCTTTGCTAATTTAAGAAAAAATGCCCATCTATGTCCAAAATAAAGATAATTCAACAATAAGAAAAAATGCTAAAACGAAAGCATTTACTTTTATAGACCTTATAACTCCATTGCAGCATTGACCATCAAGTATGCTTTTATAATACTTTACTACTTTTTTACTATTTCTATTGCGTAAGAAAGGCCAAGTGTTGGCGAATTTTCGAAAAGTAATGTATAATTCAGTGACCTAAAAAACTTTTTTTTAATGTTAAATTAATTGAATTTGTCTGGCTTCAGAGTATACCAAAGCTACAGGACTGATTACTGCTTTGTGTATTAGGCGGAGTCGCCGTTATACCGTGAGCAGCGAGAACCTATTTAGGATTCGTAGTTAAATGCTTTTTCCAATCAAAGGACACAACAAAGATCAGCCGGATAGACTGAGCATCCAACTCAGGTCCTTCTGCTCGCAAGTCAGTGTGTTAATATCACACTGAGATATTTTACCGCCTTACTAAACTTACATATTATAATATATAGCCTACATGCATATGAAAAGTTTCAGCTTATAATACTATAGACTTATATTATTATGACATGCATATGACAAGACTTTTGGCCCTAGTCCTGTTTCTACCTAACCCGTAGTGAATGCCTTCCAAACATCGAAAACAAGACTGAAAAATTGGATAGATTTTAGGAATTCGTAAAAATGTCTTTCAGAATATAGCCTTCAAAGCTGTTTCTTTTCTTTTTTTTTTTTTTTTTTTGCATATATGGTTCTGTGTATTAGCTGCTTTCACAACACTCTTCCAAGATTGTTTACTTTTAAATGAAGTAGAAGTTTTCAACTGGTGCGTAGCAACGCCCACGTGCGTCATTTTAAACTATGGAAAGCGTAACAATACTCTAAAGTAGGCTTACCATACGCCCCAATTTTTAGGAATTTGTCCCGTCTTCCCGCCCGGATAACATTATGTTCCGATATTTCAAAATTTAAATAAAGACGTTTTTTAGAGAACACTGGTTTTTACGGAGGAAAATCAAGAAATCTTAGACAGATCCAAAGTGAAGACTTTTTTTCTATTTTTAGGGAACAAAAAATAAAAAATTCGACTCAGATTCAAAGTAAAGACCTTTTTTTAAAGAACACTACTTTTTAGGGACGGATTAATTTCTTTTAACAAACGTCCCGTTTTATTCCTTCGGAAATTTGGTATGCCTACCCAAGGATAAAGCACTGTTTAACCCAGGCTACAGAGCTGGCGAACTTTTAAAAAAATAAAAACTAGGCAAAAATAAATTTTGGCTGTTTTTTCTTAAAATTTTGATCTTTAGTTAAGTCTTTTATGCTTTAAAAATATTCTACCTTTGGATTGAAAAGTTTTTTGGGGGAGAGACTATTTAAAAATTTATAATTTTGAACAATAATGAACATTTCAAAACTTGTTATGTTTATCATAAAAGCGTGAGGACTCGTTTCCACTACAAGCTTGAAATAGAGGATTTTCTTTTTCTTTTATTGATCTTACGACGCTTTAAATCTGAGCGAGCGTGGAATTTTTTTATTAATTATCTTTTTTTCTTATGTCATTGTCTTTTGATACATTCAATTTTTATATATCCACTACCACAAACAAATAAATCTATTGTGTCTACCCACAATCTATTATTACTTATCAACTAAGTGTTAAAAAAATCCTGAAAGTCTTACAACTCAAACATCTTTTCTAGGTTTATGGTTTTATAACATTAAATCTTTTTTATGTAAAACTTTATTTTTAAAGTTTACACTTAATTAATTTTACAAAATATTTATTTATTACACTTGGCAACACAAAAATTAAGTTAAAAGTTGCCACAAAAAATTTTTTTTTATGAAATAACATTGTTTAATCTTTTAGAACCGGAATGTTGTAATTCAAAATAGCAGATGGATGGATAAGTTTTTTGAGTTGAATCATAATGGCATTTCTCAGAAGTAAACTTGAATTGAAATTTTTTAAACAAACCGATATTTAAAATGAGAATAGCAAATTATTTAGAGACGGACTGGCTTTTTAAACTACAAGTTAATGTTAGTGAGCTTAAAATTAAGTTTCGCCGGCAAATAATATAATCTTTTTTGTAAAGCAGTGTTAAATTAAAAGTTGTTTTTATATTTTAAAAATTTTACAAAGCCTTTTAAGCCTCCGATTTCCTACCTTTGATTTAAATAAGTTGTTTTAAGTATACTATTATATACTTAGAATTTACTATAATCTATGCTTATGATGGAAGTCTAAATAAAGTTTTATGTTGCCGCCATTTTGATTTTGTCTTGTACGTTGCGATTTTTTTCTAATTATTTGTGATTTCGAAGAATATTAATAAAATTCAATGTTCTATCAATTGCTTGGTTTTGCCACGTTGTGTTTTTAGGTTCTTTTTGAACTAAACTAAATTACTTAAACTTAATCAATCAGATTGTGTTCTACCTCTGTACCGTGTGCTAAATTGATAAAGAAGTCTTTAAAAAAACAGAAATTTTAACCATTGCATGTCTAAATTACTAAAAAAGAACTAGATTTGTTATTATATCAATGGCTTACAGTTAATTGCTCTTATTATATGTTTCAAAAATTTTGTATTCAATTAAGTTTAAAGGAATTTAATTAGTATTAATTTGCATATTTTTAATTGATACTTTTATTTGTTTTTTGTTATTCAAGGACAAATATAATTAAAATTGAATTTTTTAAAAATTGATCTGTGTTATTTGGTAACAATATATAGTAATCACATTATTTTTTGCAATAGTAATTTTGATACAACTGCAACAATTGCTTTCTTGCATTCTTTTCAGCTCTAAAATTGCATTGCAAAAAAGTTATAAGATTTTGATTGGCTAGGTTTATTTTTATATCACTGGTTTCAATGTTTGTATTATTGATTTTGCCATGATTCATTAGCATATTCTTGGTATAATAATTAGATTATCAGTTACAGAAAAAGCAGTCCTTTATTCAATCCTCAGCTAAGCTTTAATTATTTAAAAATTAGCATGTTTTTATCTTTTAGTTAAAAAAGGGAATTAAGACTAGGGTTAGATAAGATTTTTAGCTTAAGGTTAGATTTCAGTTAATAAAGCTTTATTGATTTAGGTTGAGACTTAATCTGTCATATTGGAAAACTTTGATTAAATGATTTGCATAAAAATGGTCAGTATGAAACGTATTTTGATCTGACAACTTTAGCTAGGAAGTTTCAAAAACTTTTAAAAATTTTACTTGAGTATTTTTACCATATTGACATTAAACTAATGTTTTCTTTATAAGGCACTTGATATTTTGTAAATTGTAATAAATATTTTTCTGACTATTTATAAAAGTTATTTTTATCAAATTTTTTTATTATTAGTGTGGTGCAATGAGTAGAGTGTTTGAAATCAACCAGTTTCAATTAAGTTATTTTTTAATTTTATTTTTAGAGCATTATGTTAAAGCTAGG
The DNA here is from genome assembly GCA_963680785.1 of Diplosoma virens. Lineage (NCBI taxonomy): Eukaryota > Metazoa > Chordata > Ascidiacea > Aplousobranchia > Didemnidae > Diplosoma > Diplosoma virens. The sequence goes on from OY796894.1 coordinate 27,005,216, forward strand.
TAAAAGTCTAACAATAAATTATGGTAAAAGTCTAACAATATTATGGAAATCTAACAATGTAACAATAGATTGATAAAAGTCTAACAGGGTTGGAGTTGGGTTGCAGTATAAGAAACAAAAATTTGCTGGAACGGATTGTTGAAACAAGAATCTAATTATGTGAATCACATAACAATAACCAAATAAAAAGTTACTGTCAGGGCTGTGGAGTCAGAGTGGAGACCTTTTTTGGTGCTATAAGACTTAATGTTAGTGAAAACTATTTATTATGTTTATAATAGTCATGTCAACCATGCAGCTTTTCTGGGAGACAACAGAACAGTTGTAATTGTTTTATAATTTATTATCTAGCTATAGAACTTAACAAGTTGACCCTCACAGGAGCTTCAGAGTTTGAAAATAAAAATATTTTTTTATTACAATAATATAGCTTTATTAGGTAATACTAATGAAGTTGGAGTCAAAGGTTGAAGTCAAAGGTCACCAACTCCACAGCCCTGGTTATTATGGCTACTGTAAAATATACATTGCTTTATTTTAATGTAGTCCTAAAAGATTTTAGCAAGACTGAAAATTCGAAGGTTAAGCTTACTGGGACTACAAATCAGGCTTAAAATGTTTTTGAAATGCTTTTCAATTATTTATTGGTCGGTTAGTGCAAAAGTTTTAAAAAATTCAAGCTTAAGCTATAGGTGAGAAAACAGTCAATTAGCAATGTTAGTTTGTCACAACTCCTGCTGTTACTAGCACAGATATAGCAACTCTTTGTGATTTATAAAGAAATTCTTTTCTATCAATTCTTTTTATTATGTTTATCAACTTTTGGTTAGTTCTTTTTTGATTGTGAACAGCTGCAGACTGCAGTTCTTTTTCCATAGAATAATCGAATGCCATTTCAGGACTAGTATTAAAACTAGCTTTGATTATTGTGATCCCATCTTTGAGTATTTGTGATTGATTTTTTGAATTGATTGAAAATCTTTTTGCAATTGATTTTAAGTAAATTCTAAATTTTAAAAGTTTTTTGTTATATTTCATTACTATGTAATAAATGGTTGGTTTTAATGTTTATTTTCTTACAGATTCTTGATGGTGTTATTTGCTTATACTGTTTTAATAATGTTTAATTCAAAATAAGTATTATATTATATTTTTGTGTATTACATTCGCAACTAAAATTCATTAATAATGACTCGTGCTCCTCTTCGGTGCTATGATCTTGATTACACAACAGGACTTATGGAGGTAATCAGATTTTTTTTCATATTTCTGAGTTTCATAAAGACAATTTAATTAAAATCAGTTTATTGCATATTGTTTAAATATGTATAAAGGTTATGTATGATTAAGCAAAAATATTGGTGCAAGATTCAGTTCATAATACAATAATAATATTTAATAGTTTACATTTTCTCTGATAGGTCACAAATCAGTGAATAACAATTAAGCATAGAAAATAATTGACACAATCTAAAATTAATTAATAAAATAGTTTTAAACATTATTTACGTGGCAAAAAAGTTACATTTTCTGATTGCAACCAATAAAAAAATGAAGCAAATAATGTAACTTGTCTCATCTCAATACAAGGAGCTGCAGATTTGCAAGCTTCACACAAAATTAGGCAAGACAACTCATTGTGAAAACACTTTGACTTGTGGATAAAGAGGTGCCAATTTGATACTCAGTTTACCTGAGTCATTTCTGTTGTACCTTTTTTGGAAAGATACTACAAGACAAATTTTTAATGGGGTCACGCTGCTTACCAGGGCTATAAACTCAAACTCGAAGAACTTAACGTAGATGGTCTTTTTTTTATTACACTCAAACTAAATAAATTAGCAAGATTTCCAAACTTTAACTCAAACTAAAAAAAAAGAGAAAACCTTTTTTTGTCTTCATTTGATAGATAGGAAATTTTTGAACTTGAAAATTGAAAATGGTGAACTTGAACTCAGACTCGCAAAATTTTTATGAACTCAAACTTGGTTAAAATTGCATTGAGTTTGCAACCCTGCTGCTTACCAACAATGGTAACTTTGCTTTTAAAACAAAAAAGCAACCATTAGGCCAATATAAACATACAAAAAAAAGATAAACAAAAAAATTTTGAAAAAACAGTTTTAATAAATATAGTAATAAATATTAGTTTTTTTGATGCAGTCTTTATGTGTTTTCATTAGAAAATACAAGAATTGATAGCTCCTCCTGTCAGTGAAGCTGGAATTCGAGAAGAAAAGCGGCGGCGAGCTGCTGAGCGAGAAATGTGGAGGAAGCGATGCAACCATGAAACATGTGATGCTTGCGGTGAAGGAGGAGATTTGCTTTGTTGTGATTGTTGCCCTGCTGCATTCCATCTACAGTGCTCGTATGTCTATTAAATTTTGCAGCTACGATCTTAAATTTGTGTTTAGCTATTGCTCTCTGGAAGCATTCATTGTTTTGATCCAAATCATGTGCATACTTAAAGCTATATTTGAAACTGAATAATTTTATTGTCTTTAAAATGCTTTATTTATACTTTAACATCACAAATTCATTTTTTATATATGCGTTATGTGTCAGTAAATTCTTTTGATTATTTGCTCACAAATTTACTGATTGCATGCAGCAATCCTCCGTTAGATGAAGATAAGGTTCCAGATGGTGAATGGGTGTGTCATCGCTGTGTTGTTACTGGAAACTTTAAGGTAAGGCCTGTATAATCATGGAATATTATCTCAGTAATTAGGTCTTTGTTAAAATATTGGAATTTCATATACAGGGTGATTCAGCAAAGTGTGCACAAATAAAAACTCATCTTTCGGACTTATAATTAGGTCAAATGAAACAAGTTATATGCTGTGAAGATAGTAAATTTAATAAGCTTTCAGAAAATATACAAGTTATTCAATATAACCCCCTTTGTTTTTGATTACTTTCCGAAGTCGTGGCAGAACCTGGGCACATGTGGCACGCACCACTTCTGGGTCAATTTCGTCCCATGCCGATGTCAATTTTCGCTTTAGAGAGTCCAGATTTGGATGAGAAGTACGGCAGGCTTTTGTCTCTAAAATAGACCATAACCCAAAATCCATAGGGTTCAAGTCTGGTGAAGACGGCAGCCAAAGCTCTTTCTCCCAAAAACCTTTGAAATTGCATCGACACCAAGCTTGAACTGAGTTGGCTGTGTGGGAGGTTGCACCGTCCTGTTGAAGAGTAACTCCTTGTTCTCCGACTACTTCTTGGACCCAGGGAAGGACTTTCTCCTCCAGCATTCACCTATAGACGGTCTGGTTTATCTTGACCCCTTCTTCAATGAATATGAGAAGAGTTTTCAGCCCTTTTGATGTTGCGCCTGCCCATACCATTACGGAGGCGGGTTTTTGTCTTCTGAAAGAGCTGCGACGCTCAACTGGGACCATGTTTATGTCTGGAAGCCAAATCCTGTCATTTTGATGGTTATGGACAGCTTGAACAGTGAAAAGTTTTTCGTCTGTCCATAAAACTTGAGGCTGCGTGCCATTGACAAGTTTCTTGACCAAAACCTTTGCTCTATCGAGCCTTTTCTTCTTAGTGGCCTCCGACAAGAGATGTCTTTTGGTGAACTTGTATGGGTAGCTCTGGAGATCATCCTTGAGAATCCTTTGCATGCTGGACATGCTCACAGAGTAGTCTTTAGCAAGTTGTCTGGCACTTTTTGCAGGATTTCTCCTCAACTTCTCTCTGACCTTTTTGATCAGTTTCTTCGTCCTTACGGTTCTTTCAGGGTCACTCCTGATTCTTGGAGCACAAGTCCCAGTGTCCTTGAACCTTTTCACGGCTTTATAAACTCCTCTACGGCTTACAACCTCTTTCATCAACCGGAAAATTTCACTTGGTGGGAGCTTCTTCTTGCAATACTCTTCTATCACGTCATTGATCGTTTTACTCATCGTTTATTTTTACTTCAAATAATACCAAATTTTAAATTTTAACTCTTAAATAATAAGAAACTGAAATGTTAATAATTGAAAGTTAATAATGGACGAAATACATGTACATAAAACTAAGAAAAGTATTTGTGCACACTTCGCTGAATCACCCTGTATATTAAAGATGCTATATAGTGTTGTTTTAAAAAGTTAGGATTTTTTTACTTTAAAACAAAATTGTGTTCAATATCTATTGTGCTACAAGCAAGGCTGGGGTGTCAGCAAAAAATATTTATTTCTTTTATTTTATCTCTATATATATCCTCCTGACTCATAGTAAAGTGAGGGAGTTATGAAGGGCAAGCAATTACCCCAACCTGCTTCTAGAAATGCAAAGATATTGCTGTCTGGTTGAAATTTAACAGGGATATGACTGAAATGTAGAATTGCTTGCCAAGACACCAAGCAGGGGAAAGTGCCATAAAGTGTCTTTCCCAAGGACACAACAGAATGGTGTGAGTAGGATTTGAACGTAGAACATGTTGAGCACAATCACAGCGCTCTAAGCACTTGACTAATCTGCCCATAAAATGAAAAATATGCTGACACCGACATCTTTTGAATGATATCCCCATCTTATTAGTCATAATTCTGTTCCCATAAATAAAATTCCCATCTTATTAAGCCATAATTGTGTCCCCATAAATGAAATCCCCCTTTTATTAACCATTATTAGTCATAATAGTTGAGGAAAAAATTTTGCCGACACAAACACCCCACCTCCGGCTAATAGGTTTTGTTAAAATTGAAAGACAATGTGATTTATTCCAGAAGAAAACCATAGATAATTTTACTATTCAGCATGATATAATTTTTTTGGTAAAGTTAATGTTAAATCTGTGTAAAATGTGCTCAATGTCGGAATGAAAACGTCGGTTTTCATTTTAGAAACAAAATATTTTATTTTGATGAATTCAACACTTTTGGTTTATACCAGAGAAGCTTACACTGTGTTTTTAAGTTTTAGTTTTGTGAAAATGTTATGCTATTTTTTTGTTTTATTTGTCAACCTTTTGGTACAGCTTTGAAAACTTTCGTTTATGATTGTTACTGTGTTAATGAATGTTACAGTATGAGAAGTGTATTTGGCATAAAATGAAACTAATTAAATGCGAGTGGGAAGGGTCAAGTTATTTTGATTTTATTATCATTTACAAAAAATAAAATTGCTTTTGTTCTAACTATCTGTTATTACTTTACTCTGTTAACGAAAAAACGTATATCTGTACGAAATGCTTATGAAGTAGCTTATAAAGCATTTTTTTTATTTACGTATTTTGCAGAGTACAGATGGCAAGCATAAACACACGTTAACCAAGAGAGCTTTACAAATTTATGAAAAGAACAAAGAGATGCTAAGTAGAATTATGAATGCACAGGAGAACAAAAATAAACTTAAAGGAGATCTGCTGCAAGTCAAACCTTTACGAGATGGAGTAAAACCTATTGTTGTTGACGAAGATTTTGTTGAAAGGTGTAGTAATTCTTTGTTTTGGATGTCTTTAATCGCACGTGCCTATCAAGTTGATAGTATGAACTAGGAATGCACCGATATGGAAATTGGCCCATAACCGATATTATCGGCCGATACCGATATATCGCCGCTTTCGATCTGTCTTTAATTTCTCGATTTTCGTCAAAAAAAAGTTGATATCTAAAAAAAAACGTCTTTACCTTGAATCGGTCTCTGACTTTTCGGTTTTCATTCCAAAAAATAGTGATCCCTACAACGATATCGGCAAATTGCCCTATACTGATACCTTGCCAATAATATCGATGCATCCGTAGTAAGAACTGCAGTAATCATGGTTGTACTGGTTTTACAATCACTTGCTATGTGATTGTTGTAATAAAAACATTGGATTGTTATGAGTCTGTTTTGCAGATCCGAAGGACTATATGACAAAGAATCATCATCATCATCTTCCAGTCGCCGATCTTCCATAGAAGCATCGTTGACTGCTGATGATAAGCGTTTGGCTGATTTGAATCCTACTGAAAAAAATTGGAGAAAAAATGTCATTAAAGCAACAACTAGAGGACAAAAAGCCATTTTAGAAGTAATTGTATATTTTGTATTTTAAAGTGCTCATATATTTTGTCGCTAAAATCATAGATTTAATGCGGCCTACAGCGCACTTTAAATGGCCTTTAATGTAATATTGTATTGGTTTACACACAAATTAGCATTAACAGCTTTGTTACCTGCTTTTGAAAAACTGAGAGGCATTCCTCAATACAGCAGCATTCTCTAGCTTTCTATTACGCACTGTTTGGAGCATTCTATCTTGCTGTTCTGGCAAGCTTTTCGTTTCAAAAAACCTATGACTGGGACATGATAAGAAGCAATCAATGTAATTCAAGTGTGGGTGTGACTTTTTGAAAAAAATCGCCCTTATTATTGCTTCTCAAAACGCATTGTAAATGTTCATGTAAGCGATTTTATTGTTTAACCAGATTATAGTTTTAATGCTCTTCGACTTTTATTGCAGGTTGCTTCTAAAAAGCCTGAATCAGAAACTCCTACCGAAAACCCATTTTCCATGCTAATAGCCGCCGCTTGTTTAGACAATACAAGTTTGTTCGAACTACCTGCCCAGTACCGACTTCATACTCCTCTTCCCGGTTAGTCGTCAATTTTGCGTTCTTTCGTTTGAACATTCTAACCAATCAAAACATTTTTTTGATTTTACGTCATCCGGTGGTGTCAGCTACTTTTGATGACGAATGTGTTTCTCTCAGTTTGTATATTTCAATCTCGTGATTTTAGGAACGAAAAAGAAAAGAACGAGTGGCAGAAACAAAAAGCTAACATTGGAAGTAGATGCTAATGGTTTAGTGCCGCTTCCCGCCAAATTATGCTTTGTTTGCACCAAGTAAAAAGACTTTATTATTATTTTTTTAAGGCCCGTTTTCGACCCGTTTTTAGCAATGTTGTTATTGCATTTTGTTTTAGCTTAGCCTAATGATGCGGATCAATGCTGTAGACTTATTATTGATATTTTATTTACTTATAAAGCAAGGCTTGTTATTGGGGGTGATTTTAGCGATGGGCAAGCATTCCTTGTTTATAAGCGAGGTTTCAAAGCCGGTTCAAACCAAGCAGTCGCGGAAAAAGCAAGCGCATCTTTCCAATTGCCTTTTTCGACTTCACCCTTTTTCGCCAAGCACAAAAATTTTTGCGCTTCGGTCATTTTTTACGCTTTCCGCTTTGCTTTTTTCGCGTCCGCTTTTGTTTCACTCTAAACCGGCCTTTTCCATTATCGATAACTCCAGTGAAGAATTATTACTTCGTGGACGTAATGTAATATAAAGAATCAAGTTGTAAACAAACTTTTTAAGGGAAAATTTATTATGCGTGATAATCAAGATTTACGATCGTCGAAAACCATACATTACTTCTGTTAGAAACTGCTGCGGGAATTTTTATTGCGATACTGTACTATACAATGTACAGTACATGTAGACATTCTTGGCATATCCACAAGAACCCCACAAGAATAAGTTTTTATTTATGACAATATTTAGTTTTCATCTAAAATTACGACTAGGAAGAACACATCGTGACCCTAGCTCCGGGACAAAAAGTCAATCATGATCATTATATAGTTTTTGTCCAATTTCTAGACATCATGTATAAATAACGTACTTTTAGGTCATGTCGGGTTTCACCTCTTCTACAATGTGATTTTTGCCCCTTTGTTTTTCATCTTGACTGCCTTGATCCTCCACTAACGAATCCTCCCAGTGGGCGCTGGATGTGTCCGGCCCATGCTGAACGCAAACTGGTTAGTGGGCTACGTCGTACTTTTTGTCACAATTTGCTGTTTCATCGTTTAATTGCCGTTGTTGCAGATTCATCTTAAAATAAATAACCAAGTGTTAGCTTTTGCATTCATTGTCATTGTTTTGTGGATATACGGGGCAAATAAGTACAAAAAAATCTATGTCATAATAGAAAAAAATAAACAAAGAAGATTAGTTTTGATAATTACATGTGTTTGCATTCTACCAGTAAATGTTCTTTTTTCTAAATGTTTGACAAAAGTATATAATTTACTTTGATTAACTTATTACGTCACGCAGCTTAATCCTTACGGCCATACATTGTCGGAGCGAAGTAAGATTTATGATTTATTCTCGACCAAGATCGATCATAATGAAATCAAAATCAACTTCCTAAAGAAAGCGCACAGGTACGAAAATCTACTGCAAAACAACTATTAGTTGGTTTAGTCACTTGTGCCTGAGTGGTTTCAATCGATCCTGATGCTACAATGTTTGCACTTGCAGCGTCTAAACTTTTTTTTTATTGTGGTAACAATTGTTTAGGCACGTTTAAAGCTGTTGCTCACCGGAATAACGGCGACTGCTGAAGTGTAAAATCCTGACCCGATACTTCAAGTAAAACACTTATTTTACTGCAGAACTTTTCCCCCCAAGCCCAGCTATCCATCATGGCGACGCCCGACCGTGAAAGTCCCTCGTTCCATCAAGGATCACTATCGTAATCCCATCGGCCCACCGCCTCCTGCATCAACGAACGACCTTCGTCATTTCAATATCCCGGTGCCACCAAGTCAGCGCTTACAGGAGCAGTTAAAAAGCAACCATCCACCAACTCCTAATCAACGTCCACCATCTCCTAATCAACACCCACCAACTTCATCTTCAGACTTCTCGGATCAAGCTATCTGGCTTGCGGCGCTCGTTCGTCTTCATTCTGACATCGCCCTTCGGCTCGAAAAAGAGAAGACCAAGCACCTGATTCCTCCTCTTCCGGACACTACTTCCGACCAGAAGACCTTTAAATTTAAACCGAAGTCGTTAAAAGAACTGGCAAGTCGCGCGTGTGCCCTTGAACAAGCCAAGGAACTCGAGATTGACCAGAATTTCGACAGCTTTTCCAATTCAAATCCCATCGTTCCCCGCTTGATCGGGGATCGATCCCGTGTTCCTTCGCTGGACGCCATCAAACCACCAGCCCTCCAGCGTTTTGCCAACCTCCCGATGAAACGTCGGAATTCGGATCCGCAGCCGAACTCGTTCCTAAACACGAATGGGACTTCTTTGAAGCGCTCCAAATTAGCGGACCCCGTCAAAGTCTATCGCCCTGTCGTATTGCCCACTTCCAACGCCCCGTTCACTAAGCTGGAATTGCGGCCGAAGGACGAGAGGCCGTTATTGATTCGAACACTGTCCGACACTAAAATGGTCAACGGTGACGTGAAACCGTCCAGCAGAAAAGCTCTCTACGTTCCCAAGACGATGAAAACCGTTCCGTCTCACCCCGATCATTCTGACGAACCCGAACTCCTGACCAAACATTTAACTTGTGCGAAAGAAAAACACCCTTCGAGTGACGTCTATCCATTAACCAACGGAGTTCAGGATGAGTCGTCGACATACAGTGACGAGGAAATGCACAACAGCGGTAAGGTTGGATTTTCTACGCTTTTAGGTGGCACCGTCATAACGTGCACAGTTTGAAAATTGTACCTTTAACTAAGGTCACTTGAAGATTTCACTTGTACCGAACGACTTGTCAAAGCCTTCAAAGCATTCGTATGGCCGATATAGTTTTCTCTAATGTAGTCGTCTGTCTGCACAAATAACCTATTGCTTAACAACTTTGCCGTGGGAGGTTTTCGGTTTCATTACCGCTTCTGGCTTAGTGTTGCCGACGGCTCGCTATTGCTATGACAATATCACGTCAGTAACTTAACGTCCCAGGCGTAACGACGCGGAGACGAGCGCCTCCGACTTATTGCACGCTTCGATGTATTGACTTTGTTTTAGTTTTTGCTTCTCATAGTAGTAGAAGTTGTAGTTCATCCAGGTCTAATTCGGTTTGTTTCCTTTTTTCAAAAACGGCCGGATTCATTTCACCTCAACGACCCTACACACACTATTTCTTCATTTATCTTAACATCCTCTACTTGCAAAGCAATCCCTCTGAGATGCCCCTGTATCTAATGTTGTTGTTGTTGTTCTTGCCCCTTCTACAGGGATATCCTGGAGTAACATCCCTTAACCCTTAAAAAAATCAATCTAGACTTTCACTCTTGGATGACCTGTTCTGTTTCCAAAGGCTTTTTCCACAGACTAGTGGCGTGGTGCTGTGTTGGTACTTGGCTACATTAAAAGAGGTGATTAGAATCGTGTGTATGTCAAGCATAGTGGGCAATGTGGCATGTAAGTATCAGGGTTCACTGTGTGTAGGTAACTTTGCAAGAGTGGTGATTTGTTGGCACTGAGCTGTGCCAGTTTTGTACTCATGTGACGCCGTAATATTTGTTCTGCTTCTTGTGCTGTTTGGTGTGAGATGCTGTGCTTGTTATATCATCGTTGTGATTGCTGTGATTGTTTTTGGGTGGAGTGGAATGTCAGAGGTGTAAATGTTAAATAATCTTGGAGACACATCTCCAACTTGTGCTGCTCCAGTGTTCATTTGTTTAAGTTTCAAGAGTGTGTGGTTGTATTGAGTACATGCTTGTCCTTTTATAAAGTTTGATATGAACTTGATTATCATGTTTGGAATGTTTACTAGCTTGAGTTCGTCTGTGTTGCCAGTATCAAATCCCTTGCTCGTGTCCAAGCTACTGCTACAGTGCGTTGTGGAGCCTTTGGATTGTTACAGCCTCTTGTGATTTGGTGGCAGATGTTGTGCAAAGCAGTGTGTGTTGAGTATTTATGTTTGAATCCATATTAATGAGAAATGACTGAAATGGTTTCTGTTGTGAATGGTAATGCTGTTTTTTCTGGTGTTTTGGCAATTGGTGATAAAAGTGATATGGGTAGGTAGTTTGTGTGCCATTGTTGCGGTCTTTGTTTAGTTTTGGGATGAGGATAATTGTGGCACGTTTCTAAAGATGTGGTATTGTATTAGTGTTGAGGGCAGTGTTGTACATGTTTGTGCGGTATGTGATGTCAAGGGACTCTGGTGTTTCAGGTGTCTGATGTTTATGCTATTAGGACCAGTGGAATTGTTGTTTGTTTCTGAACCTTTATCTTCCGCATTTTCTTTGGGCGGCTCTATTTCTTCTTCCCATCCACTTTAAATGCCAATGCATTCCTTCATGATGTTTTCGAATTACAGATGAAAATCCTGAGTCTTCTCCCTTAATGATTCGTCATCGGCATATTTTGAAGACCGATCGCTTGGAGAGCAGTAGCATGTCATCGAGTAGGAACTCAACTGCAGGTAGAGTCTTGCTTCGCAGCGATTTTGCAACTAGGTTACGTTTGTTTCTACTTTGCTGTTGATTGGACAATTTAGTCGACGGAATGTTGTAATTGGTTGATTTCTTTTTTTTTTGTTTGTTTTCGACAGTAACGAGAAAAATAAAATGTTGCTTTTTTATCTATTTCATACATCGTTCAGTCAAAGCAATTATTTCTTGTTTTTATTCTTCTTAGCCTTTACCATTCTTTATATGAGTATTTCATCCCACCTAACGCGTACGTTGTCTAGGCACTGTTGTATCCGGCGATGACGACGACGAAACGACCAAGATCCTTTACCAACGGTTTGCGAAAAAGCTGAGCTTATCGAACGAAAGCCAACTATCGCAGTTCGATGACAAGCTTGTGCGTGCGCTGGCTTTGCAAAGGCTCCAACAGCTAATGGCTTTGCAAGTAAGAGAGCAGCCTGTTCGTCGTGTAAGCAATCTACAGCATTGGAAACCTGCGGGAACAGTTCTTCGTCAAAAAACGATTTTCATATTGATCATTTCAGCAAACCGACTCTGCCATGCCGGTTTCGCCGAACATCGATGCAGAATCGCGGTCTCGAGCTGGAGACCAGCCAGTCGTCGCTGCCAAGACGGAAAAACGAATTGACCTGCAATCTGGCGACGTCGTTTCAAATTTTGAGTCACGTGACCATGCTAAAAGTTTGGGTCGTCCAGCTCACGCCGTTTTTTATGACTTGAAGTCGAAGAAAAAAACGAACTTATATAAGAGGTGTGTTTTTGGAAATCAGGTTATAATATTCGTCGTAAACATTGATTTGTTCTTTCAGCTCGTCGTTCACGATTGGTTGCTCTCCGTCATGTGACGTTACGTTAACCAGGTGCAAAAAGATCAAACCAGTTCATGCCAGAATATTTTATGATAAGGTGAGTTTTTTGTTTTATGCAAAAAACTTTTGTTCGTATTGCAGTGTCCAAACTAATACGTCATGGTTACGTCGTGATGACGTGTTACAGGCTTCGTATCATTATGAGATGATGAGTTACGGCGAAACGATAGTGGACGGTGTTAAATATGGAGTCGACCTCTGGAAGATGGCTCGCATCCGTAAGAGGAGGAGGAGAGATTCCAATCTTAGATCCACATCACTTAGCAAAGGACTGAAGAAGATTGTCCACAGGATGGAAGGTGAGTGCATTTGACCCGTTCAAACGATGCGAAATGTTGGCTCGTGTTGGGGCTGACCCAAACTCGTATTGGAGCTGACGGCTTTGAGAAGCCCAATGAAGCGCATTTGACCACGCCCCAAAGCTTTAACGAGAGATCAAGAGCAGAGATACAGTGTGACCGGAGGTAGAGAGATGAGTTGAGCCCAGTCATGGCGTGGACATTCAGCTATTACAATTCGAGGTGGATATTCGATGCGTCTTTGGTCCCGCATTTTTTAAAAATAATCTTATCGTAATTGGATTTTCTAATTAAAATTCAAAAGAAAATCCAAGGCACAAATGAAAAACATGCAAGTCAAACGCTTAAACTTTCGCTTGAACATAAATGGAAGCTAAAAAGAAATCTGTTGTATCAGTCTCATCATTTTTCCTGATTTGTCAGTTACCGAAAATCAATTGCCCGAGCCGGCTTGTGATACGTCATCAGCGAATTGCGCAACCGAACCAGCTTGTCATTGCTCGGGCGCCACCGAGTGTCCGGCGGAAGTTGTTGCGGGCTGGGAAGGTGAGTGATTCAAACCCGGCGCATCTGTTAGTTCATGTTTGAATACTTTGCTTTCGGTCGTGTGATGTGATGTCACGAGTGATTTACCTGCTTGAAGTTGTTACTTACTGGCTTAGCTGTAATTATAAATATCTGCCTATCGTTACTCGTTTTAATTAATTGATTTTAGGCTCTGCCTTCTTACGTCACGGCTCGGTGATTCGTTTCGGTTGCCTAGAGTTTTTGTTCTGCATGAGTGAGTTTGCAAATCAACCGAAGTGCGTCGACGACGTAGCCGGTAATTGCTGCAATCGCCGTTGACGTCAGCTTATTATTTCACCGCGTCTTTATTTCAGATCGCGAACAGCCGAAGTTGTGGCACAAGACTCGGGCCGTCCTCGAGCGATCTCGGGCCGTAAACGAACTGAAACGAGAGTCGCTCGACGCGTATCGTTACATCGACAGCAGCGACGATTCCGTGCAGGAACGCTGTGAAAAAACGCGAAGAACGCTACGTAAGCAGGAAGTCGAGCGCGAAAGACCGGAAAAGGAACGGAAATTGGCCGCAATAAAGTCGTGCAAGTTCGGTGGAAAGCCATCAGCCAAGTCGAGTCTTATTTGCTCTAAAATCAAAGACAATCTTAAGAGTCTGAAGTACAACGAAAAACGGCACAATTTCCTTAAAGCTCAAAGCAAATCGATCAAGTCGAAAGGTTTGAAAGCTGAATGTCGCATCATGAAAAAGAATTCTCCTATTAAAAAAGCGTTAAAAAAGACGGAACAAAAAGGGTAAGAATTAATTTTGAGAACGATTTATCATAAATTAAGCTTAAGAAAATTCTTCCCGGTGAATTTTTAGTTTTACCACTTTGTTAATGCTGTTTGGTGAAGAAAAATTATTATTTCGACTTGTTTAATTTATACAAAAATTGTTCGGCTTGACAGTTCTTCTCCTGCTCGTCGTGAGCCTAACGATCCTCCAAGTCGATCCCGTCCCGGTGTGAACGCGGAAGATAACTTGACGTCACGAAGGTAAAGGTTTGAATTCTTCTCGATTGCTTAGTTTTTACTTTGCGTGCCGAAAAATCTATGTTAAGTTGCTTTTTTTTCAACCGCCACCCCCCTGTCGTGTCCTGCGCACCCCAATCAGTTATGCATGATGGGCCGGTAGTTCATCGCCTTTACGAACGAGCGAGTCTTTATTTTAGAAAGCGGATAAATATTTTGAAATCTTTTAGGTTTTCGAAGCGTCAGGTGGAGAGAAAAGCGCGACGTCTCCTTCGCGAAGAGAACGACAACGACGACAGCGACGGATCGCGCGGTAGAACTTCGATCCGCAGTTGCTCTCCTGCCTCGTCCAAGACCGTGATCGAAGCGGCGATTGCTCGGAAGAACAACGTCAACGACACCGACAAGTCGTGCGTCAAAAGCGTTAAGGCCGCTTCAAAAAGCAAAACGAAGACGAAGAAATCGTCGCGGAGCTCGTCTCCGAGCGAGAGGATTTCCGCTTCCGTCAAATCCCATCTTCGTCCGGTCGTCAGTTCTGTTAAAAAGAAGAAAGAAAAGACGCCTGACGCTTGCCTCGAATTTTCCGTCGCGTCCTTATCAAAGAAGCAGCAGTTGTCGCTAGATGTCGACGAAGATTCGCCGTGCAGCGAGAAAAGTTCCGTGCGATTAAATCGCAATCCATCGCTCGATTTGACGTGCAGCGAGACCATGTCCCTGGATATCGAGAACCTCTCTCCCTCTCCTGCTTCACATCCCGATCTCCCTTCTCCTATAATTTACGTACCTTCCCCGATCGTACCCAACGACAACGGCATTCAAGATGAGGTTGAAAGTCTTCTTCAGTCGTTGCTCGATAATATCAATGTCAGTTTCAACCCAAAGCGTCCGTCGGAAGCGACCGTTGTTAAGGGGTCGGTAGAAAAGCTCGATTTAGCCGAAACCGAACGAAATATTTCGGCGTGTAGCGAAGGCCCGCATCTTAACAGAACTACCGCGAGAATTTATAATAGCGCTGAAGTTACTTTTAGTGTGAAACCGTTGCCTGACGAAGAACATAATGAAATAGCTGGCGTACTCGATTCCATTGTTTCGGCCGTTGCTGAACGGCTAAAAATGTCTTAGAGATCGATTAAATCATCGACTGTGATTTTGCTGCTTCAAGACGCTTCAAAGATCTACTTTTACGTCAAGGCCTTGTCTTGAACACCATCCACCGCACTGCTACATGTTTTGTACTGCGAAGTTTTTATTTTCGTATTTTCACGCCATTTCATAGTCGCGCGTTTCGGAGAAATTAATTACGATTTTGAACCCCACAAGCGGGTCTCAAATTTTTCGTGCCGGGGTGCCAGGGCAGAGTCCCACTTTTCGGAAAAACCTCTAGTTTTCCTTTAAAGTCTGTAAATTCTCCGACGAAATCGTCATCTCCTTTTTTCACTTGTATATAGTTTTGCGTTTGTCAAGTTCGAACTTTTTGTTGGTTTATTTCTATTATGACGTTTTGATTGTTCGTGTTTCCAGTGAAAAAGGAGAGAATTGAGTCTTAGATTTTTTTACGCTTTCACACTTTTTAGGTCAGTGTCTGTTGTATTTTTCTTATCGGAAGTCCTTTAGCTTCTAATAAATACTATTGAATATCTCAGCACTCGTAACAGCTTGGTTTGTCGTTTCGAAAAGTGCATTTCAAGTTTGAATTTCGCAATAACCTTAAGGTTTCTTATCGAATGCAACTCATTAATAATTTAAATCTTAGCTTACAATTTACGATTTTTAACCATGATAATTTTAATTGTTTAAGGCTCTTAAATTATTGAGCCATGTTTTGCAGAATAGAAAATGAAACACATTTTGATGAAGTGATATGACTTGCAATGAAGAGGTAGATTGTGTTCATGACTAGGAATAAAGAAAAAGAAAATAGAGATAATGATTGTTTTGGAGTTTTTAAAAAAACAAGATATGCGACTTCTTCGGAGTGTAATGACTGGAAATTTTGAATATTGTTAAAATGAAACAAAGAGCCAATACTACGCTTATCATTTTATTAGTTTTATCATTTCGACTACAATACTCACGTGACTTCTCTATTTGCTTGCAAATCGAAAACAAAACTAAATGAAAATAACAAAGTTGTATTGTTATGAACTAAGAAAAACAAATAAATGTTTCAAAAAAAAATTTAATTTCGATTTTCATCTACCCCAGTGGTTAAACTTTTTGACCTTCGCCCCATTTATTAAACTCTTTAGAATTCCCCCCCCCCCCGACACACATTTAAATGATCAAATAAGATACAAGGCAATTTCTTCAAACTGCATCTACTTAATGCGAATGATGGAGTAGTTTTTTGGAAACCATATTGTTCAATTTGAGGTTTGGTTAATAATAACGCGCATCGTAAGCCAGCTTCACAGTTCGGTTTGTTTCGCAGTTTAGTTTTCCTTTTTTACTAACACTCATATTTTCTAGAAATGCAATATCAATTTAAGCTATAGGCTACGGTACTTTTTTATCTAATATTTTGCCTTACATTAAAATAATATGCTAAATATTATATTTAAACTTAACACTTAATAAAAAGTAAAATCTTGCTTAAAGAAATTTGGAAATTTATTACATCACAAATCTTCGGCTAAAAATTAAAATTATACCGTTGCAAGCGAAACCAAACTAACGATTTAAGGCTGTTTGATAACTAGAAAACTTTCTGGGATTAAAAACCTATTTTAGCATTTATCAACAGTTATTATACACGTAATTAAACCATGGGATAAATCAGTCTTCTCAAGCGGTAATCCACGGCTCATTGGTGGGCCACAAAAGTCTTTTTGGTGGGCTCATATTTTTTACTAAGCCACTTTAATTTAAAGAGTACAAGGCTAAGATATACAAAACCTTTTTTTGGTTTACATTAGTTTTTGCATTCGTAAATGAAGAAACCCGATGGAGAATTGAAGTAATGAGTTTCCTTTTTTAGTATACACTTATTTTGGGCTGCAAGTTGGGCAGCCCTGCTTTATATGTAGCGGTAGTGGGACGCAACGATTGCGTTGTAAGTTTATTGGGCCTCCACGATAAAAAGGTTAAAAGCACTGGGCACAGTAAACTTCAATACAAAAATGTTTGTGATATTCTCGGTATTTTAAGAGAAATTCTTCAAAATTCATGTAACTCACTGTGTCATTATTAGCAGCTTTGTTCCAACTTAACACTATATTACTTTTGACTAATTTCTTCGACTTAATTTTGACACGATGAAGGAGGCTGAACCCTTGCTATATTTATGCACAAAAATTAAATAAGAACAATTTTATCTTGAGCGACAAAAAAAAGTTTTTTGGTCTTCACTTGACGTCGAGAGCAAAAACATGGTTTAATAGGCGTCAAGAGCAAAAAAATCTTTACTTGTCGCTTGTGGATCCACCACTATAAGATGAGAGTGGTCGCAGAAACTGTTGTGACGGCTGCGAGGCTCGAACCACCTTTATTCATTTATCTTTATTTCGTTCATAATTATTTGCTCCCAATGTTTCCTTTCACGTCAATATTTTTGCCGCGTTTTTAATTTGCCTAAAGTGTTTTGTTTGGACTTTTATGCAACTGAAATACATGTAAGTTTGTAAAAAGGAGATGCAGTTACAAGCTTGTAAATTAACAGTTTTGTTTGAAACAGAAGAGAAGAAATAGAATACGCTAGGCAGTAGCAGCCTTCCCTTCTGATTAAAAAAATAAATTAAGAAATTGCCCTTCTGAATTCGATGAAATAAAATAAATAAAAATTAGCTACGCTACATTGGTAACCCTGACGTTAGACTTTGGTGACCCACGACAAAGCCTCATTTAAAGAAAAGTGAAGAAAGATTTTGAACGAAGCCTCATCAAGAGTGAAGAAGAACAAGCCTCATCTCTGGCCAGACGCGAATCTTGTAGAATTCGTCGGCTCTGTTTCAGTACGTCCTACCGATTGGATACTACTTGGAGCGGTTTTATTCTCTAGTAGTGGGGAAGTGCAATTTGCTTAAGAAGTGCACACAAAAAAGCAATTTCTGGCACTGCAGACCCCCAATCAAGCGCTATAGTTATCGCTTAGAGGCAGAACAAGGATGCTCCCGCAGAAATGGCGCAACAATAGGATGGAATATAGTCGCGAGCAACGGACCATTATCACCGATCTGACGAGCTGCAAGATGTTGCACTCGCAGCACGTCACGTTATTTTGGATCAACCTATCTCGACGGCTCTTCCAGCGCCCGTTTCATCTGGGCGCCGGCTAGAATGACGGCTGGGAGTTTTCAGTTTTTGTTTGAAACAGTAGAGAAGAAATAGAACACGCTAGGCAGTAGGGGCATTGCCCTTCTGATTATCACTGATAAACAGCAAAATGTTATGCCGCAAAAAAACAATCATTTCCCAGTGTTTTAGGTGTGCTGAGCCCAAATCTGCAGTCGGATTTTTTCTATCACGTCTAGAAATTGAGATATCTCCAATTTATTCCACTTCAACAATTGAAAAAAGCAGCCATAATGGATTCAACATTTATTAAACAAACATTAAAAAATTATTATTTAAAGACGAACGTAGCCCTCATCAGGTTTGTACAATTTTAGTAATATTAATTAACTTTAAATTAACAACAGCAAAAAACAATGTATATTTTAAAAAAACTGTACTTTTGACTAACAGGCTAAATTTTAAATCAAAACCAGAGAGAAACTAAATTGATAGAAATTAAATTTCAGATTAAGATGTCATTGAAGAAAAAAAGGAAAAATATTACAATCAAAATATATTTCAATAAATATGAAGCTCCGTTTGCGAACATTTGTCGATTTAATTTTGGACTTAACTTTTTTATGAGTAGAGCTTCGTGAATCTTGGAACAAAATTCTGATTTGCATTTACGTATTATTACAAAATTGTTTTCATAAACATTTGGTGGTACAGAATTTGAAGATTGCTTGAAGTAAAAGATTTTTCTTCCCAAAGCTTTTCATCTGACACTCTTCAGGGGAAATCGTCAGAATGAAGTAGAATTGAAACCGAACTAATTTATAAAGGATTCTTTATAAATTAGTTCGGTTTCAATTCTACTTCATTCTGACGATTTCCCCTGAAGAGTGTCAGATGAAAAGCTTTGGGAAGAAAAATCTTTTACTTCAAGCAATCTTAAAATTGTTTTCATCAAACTGATTATTAGAACACTTTTCACACGACAAAATATGATCTTTAATTGCGCTATCCTGTAGACTTTTGAAATTCAGATGCTCCCGGACTCTAGTGATCAAATGTCTGGAGGACATACCGATGTATGTCTTGTTCGTATCGCATGATTAAAGTAGTCAATTATTTTCAGTTAAAATCCAAAACTCCTGTGGCTCTTTGCTCAAATGTTGTCTATAAATTCTCGTGTTCGTAAAAGTGATGCAAAATTAAAAGCTGGAATTTTTGTGAGTCCTGAAATTAGAAAACTGATGCTGAATGAAGAGTTTGATTCACGACTCAATCCGGTAGAACTGGCTGCTTGGAATGCTTTGAAATCAGTTGTTGCTAACTTCTTGGGAAATCACCGTCATGAACAATATGCTGATATGGTTGATGACATGCTGAAAGCACATGAGCAATTAGGAGCTCGCATGTCTTTAAAAGTGCACTTTCTACATTCCCACTTGGATTTCTTTCCCCCTAACCTTAGCAAAGTAAGTGATGAACAAGGAGAGAGATTCCACCAGGATATATCCGTCATAGAAGGGCGGTACCAGGACCGTTTTGATGCCAATATAATGGGAGATTTCTGCTGGTACCTACAGTACAACGTGAAAGCAAAGGCCCGTCATATAAAAGAAAAGCCAAATGCATTAAATATTTCTAAAGCCATTTCACAAGTTATAGTGGGAAATAAACTACATTTGTTGTCTGTTGCAGTCGTCTCTTTACTGCGACATGAAAAATTTTGACTATGTGCATTGTATGGAATCAGAGAAAATTGGGATATGTGGTTATCTTAAAAACGTGACGTGATAGAAGAAAAGTACTATCATTTTTGAAATCAGGGAACCCAAATTTGTTAAAATCACTGTCTTGTTAGTTGCGTAACAGAAAAAAATTTTTTTTTGTTGTCCAGTGTTATATAACCAATTACCCTCCTAAATTTTATGAAATAAAATAAATAAAAAATTAGTTACGCTACACTGTTGTAAAAGTTCGCACGCAACCCTACTCGGCAGTGTGTGCTTCGAAGCACACTCTTTCTTGCAGTCAGATTGCATTCATTACATTGATTATGAAGTGTTTTTGTTAACCCTATTCGTAACTGCGCTACTTCAAAACTGGTTAAACGACCAACTCCTTATTGAAATCTTTTTATTTTGAGCTGCTTGCTAAAATCGTGAAGCAGAGGAAAGCGGCGTAAAGTGCTTTCCCAAGGATACGACAGCGTGACGCGAGTAAGTTTTGTACCGCGACCTTGACGATCACGCTCACTATCAATCACGGCGCTCTTAACCACTCGACCATGCTGACCGACGAAATTCACAATTATGTGAATTCTCATACATTCTCATACAACCTCTGCAGCATGCAAGAGGTTTTTTCTCCAAACAAATGGTGTGGTGTTTTGTGCTGGTAAAAGTGTCACTAACAGCTCTAAAACCGGTTTCCTCGATTTCTGCATTTTACCAGCATGAAAAACCTGCGAATTTTGTTGCATAACGTTGATTACATAATTAGAATAAATAAAGTACAGTTGCAACTTCTCAGGCGTAAAAATGAAAATGAACACCGGATTATCCTCGGCTCTGTACAAATTTAAACAAAACAAATTTCTCAACGTTTTAGGACTTGTTTTTACGAAATATCTAGTTTTTAAGATTCTTACAATTCTTACAACAATTTTCTTTTACTGTGACGATTGTTATTGACATGTTCTTGATTCAACTGTTTATTTTCGTATTGATGTGCTTTTGCGGAAATGCACTTTGTCTTTCCTACACTTTTACAAAATGACAGTTTTTCAAAATCCTTTGAATTAGACCTACAGGCAATAGCTTTGTATATAACTAAAAAGCAACTTGGTAGATAATTATTAGATAGCCGAACTTTAAACCCTGCAAAGAATTGCAGACAACCGCATAAGAACTGGCTCTGCCATGGCTCTACAAATAGAGAGACAAAAGCCTACGATACTTTTTATGCAGAAGTTTGATGAAGTGATCCAGGAGAATATTTTTTAGTGTCCCAAAGCAAAGTCGTTATTTTCGATATTTGATAAAAAAAAAAGGTATTTTTAGCACAAGTTAAATTTATTTGCTGTTTGGCTGTGTGCGTGCGTGCGTGCGTGTATATAAAATAGAGACTCTCAATGCCCAGTAGGGCAACACTAACTTAATAGCCTAACTTCCAAAATATGTCAAGTTGATCGCATGGCAGTTGTTTTCAGACGTTCCTGATCGGGACAATAAATAGGATAATTATTCCCGGTAGCTAAGTTTGTTGCAGGTCAAATATTGTTGTTGAGATGTATTATTTTTAAACAGTACTTTTAAAACATTTTAAAAATCTTTTCTTTGACAGGATGAAGGTTAAAAGTTTTATATCTTCGGAACCTAATTTTAAAGACAGACACACACACAAGATTGCATTAAAAAAAGCGATGATATTATTAGAAAATCATTTTGGACAAAATATCCATGCAAATGATTGTAAAAAAGATCCGAAAAAAGATCTGAGATTTGTCAAATATACGGGATAAGTATAAAAGCACCTTTACATTTATTTCAAAAAGTTTAAAGAAAAAAACTTGGACGTTGTTGATCAGTCAAATGGAGATAAAGTTAAAAGTTAGTATTTCAGCGTAAAGTTGATACTGCAACACACTTTGACACCAGAAAAAAGTATAAATAAGAAAAAAAACACAAAAAACACAGTGAAACATTTTGTTATAAAACGATAGCACCAACAACGTTACGATGTTGATGAAGCGAAGGTCGCTTGTTCAAATCCTCGCGTCCGTCGGATGACGATTCGCGACTCTTGCCCGATTTTTTGTCGGAGTCGTCAGAATATACATTTGCGAATTTGTCGTTTTCTTCGGGAAGATCGTTCAAGTTTGAAGCCGATCTTATGCTGGAGTAAGGCGAGGATGGATTGCAAAAACGATTTCCTTTTTTAAATCCGGGTCCCACTCGCCCATTAGCGCCGATTACCGGACTCGAAGACCCGCTATCAAGTCCGGACGAGTTGTTCTTTGACTTTCCGGGTTGAACAAGATTTTTCAGGTTTTGCCTCATTGTGCTGAGGCTGCTTCTTCTACGTTCGCGCTTGTGCGTCATCTGGTGGCGAAGTTGCGCCACTTCGCGGCAAAGTTCGTCGAACGCATAGCGGACACTGGCCTCCGAACCACAAGCGGAACAATCGACGTGGCATGCCGCCGACAGTTGGGTTGTTATTCGTTCGGCCTTTTCCCTTTCGACCTCACGAAAATGCTCAAGATCCGCTTTGTTTCCGACGACGACCATTACGAAAGGGTTCGACGATCGGACAAAGTCGATCTTCTTTCGCAGCTCCTTGACTCGATCAACGCTTTTCCTGTTTGTGATGTCATAGACGAACAAGAATCCTTCAGCCCACTGTATATGACTTTCGTCCTAAAATTAAAACTCACTTTTACGAAGTCAAAGTAGCAGGTTAATTGTTTTGAGTTAACTTTGAAGCGAATACCCAAGAATTAGTTGTTATCCAGATTTTGCAATTCTGTTGTATTTTGGTTAAAACAGAAGCCATCATGGGAGCCAATTAATTGGGGTGTCCGACCCGTGGCCCGCAAGATACTTTTCAAGCCGAATTGGCTTTTAATTGTCTCAAAAACGTTGTATGTTTCTGCTGTAAATGACCCTTTTACTTTTTTGTGTTCATTTTCCAATCATTCAGCAAAAGCGGAAAAATTCTATTCGACCGCATTGTTTACAGAATTGATTTTGGTACATGTTACAAAACCATATTATAAGACGATTTTATTTATAATCACAAATATCATTTGTTATCAATGTATCAATGTATCACAGATACATAATATCTATGATCAAAACTTTTATTTATAATCAAGATTCAAGAATTTTTTTTTGTAGTTTCGTTAACTTTGCTAAATTTGCTAAAAAGATTTTTAAGATTAATTGAAATACCAACATACCCAATTCATATTATGTTACAGGGCCGCAATCCAGTCGACACGAAATATTTAAACTAAACCATTTCAATTTTCAATTTACAAACTTCGTTTCAAAGCAAATCTCACCCCAAATTACCAAGCAAAGCGACTTCCAAAATGGGTTTCAAAATATTTAAAACCAAATCGACACTTCTTGTTTGGCGAAATATAAAGTAACGATTGCTAAAATTTTTTTATGAGTGCTTAGCTAAAATTTTTTTTATGAAGTTTTTATCTTAGCTAAAATTTTTTTATGAAATTTTTTAAGTAATTATCTAAAATTTTTTTATGAAGTTCTAAAAACTTGTAATATAATTACTGTAACGTTATATTAACTTTTAATCTAGTAATATTAATTGCAAATTCTTCATTCACCAACAATAATACACACACCATCGTTAGAGAATCTATGATTTCCATTTGAACTTGATTTCCATCAATGTTTGTCTCGTAGGAATACTTCCAATCTGAAAATAACCCGCGATCGTAAATTACAAACCGAGAATACAACCGTTTAAAGTTTACGAGAACAATTTGATCATACGAAGCTGGACGTCTAAAAAGAGCAACACTATAATTTATCATCAAAAATTAGTTTTTTGCTATAAAGGAGTTATACAGTCTATTTAAAAAGTAGGGGACCACAATTCCTGGAACGAACTATTTACTTGGAAAACTGCATTTACAAATACAGCACAATCAAAATTACAATATTAAAATTTGAAATATTTATTTTGCTACATTTGTTCAATTTAATGACTTATGAATGAATGATCTATTCAATTTACAAAACTCTTAACAAAATGACTATTACAAAAATTGTTAAGGGTTCTGTAAATGGGTAATTGAGTATTTTGTCAGAGCAAACGAGTGATTTGGCATTTATTTTTTGTTGTAACTTCCAAAACGCTTTTTTATTTTTCACGATTTGAAGATGAAGTCAATAATCACTGTACAATGTTTGTTCTAAAATTAACTTGTGAAAAAGCTAGGTAATGAGCTAATTAAAATGGTTGCAATATTACGAAATTCCAGAAAGTTTTAAACAACTATAAGCCACTCAAAAGCTTGAAATTCTATTCATAGCTTAAACTTCAATTAGCAAATATCTAAAAATAACAGCAATTAAATACTTGTTGATTTCAAAAAAGAAAAGCGATTGACGAACACCCACTTTCTTGTTTTATCAATTACTTGTCATCAGATTACGGTTTGTACAATGGCAGCCATAAGCTTAATTACATTCATAACTGAACATTTACTCTACGGTCGGCTATCAAAAGAAATAGTTTCAAAGCGCATTTTTTAAAGTAGCGTAAAATGTTCATTGTAACTTTGATCTTTACACAACCCGACTATTTCGTATCAAGGAGATTTGTACATTTAAAAATATTGACGTCATAAGAGCTAAGTAGCCCTCAATTAAGGACGCAGCTCAGATGGATAAGATTGGTTATAAAACTCTATTACGAAATGAATTCAAACAAAACAATATCCAAAAGCAAGAAAAGACGATTGCCAATAACAATTTTTAGTTTCTTATATTTTAACTGATACTAAAGCAGGAGTGAGCAAACTTTTTAGCTTGGGGGCCGCATTCACAAGTTAATTTTATTTGTGGGCCGCACTATAGTGATCTCTAAAAAAAGGTCAACATTTTTAACCAATGTCCAAAATCTCCTTTTTGGTCCCAAAAAAGATGTGATCCCAAATTTTGAACATTGATAAATAGTGATGACTTTTTTTTAGAGATCACCACGATTAAAAGCGAAGAAAGAGAAAAGTTATTTGCTTCAGGCTTTCGCGGGGCGCACAGGAGGTCGTGGCGGGCCGTAGTTTGCCCACTCAGACCTAAAGCTTTATAATTTTATTAAAAAGGTAGCATTGGCAAAATGAAGACAAAACATATAGTGCTCTTGTGGGACTCTTTCTATTAAAAAACGAAGTGTAACTGAGCAACTGTTTAGCCTTAGCGTGTTGATCGTTGATAATAAAAGCAAGGTTTTTACGCTCAAGCAATTTGGCTTCTTCGTTTTTGAATGGAATTTATTTGACGAAAAATAAAGGTTAAAGTTGAAGTGGATTTCGTTATGCCCTATTGCATCTTCGGATGTCACGTAACATAATCATTCCTTCAGTTGTATAACCACTGAAGTACAATCAATGAATCAATCGTTTTTATTTTCGTCACAACTCGGATAATTATTTAAATAATATCAAGAAAAAAGCAGCAATTGAAAAGAAAGGTGGCAGGGAAGATGCGAATAGACCCACGTCATCAAGCTAAGTAATTATTCAGGCAATCTAGAGTACAAAGTACAATCACTGAAAGTGAAGTGAGAATTACCGTTTGGAGTGACAAAAAATTAGCACGTGTAAATACAGTGCGGTTATAAGCCAATCGTTTAAACCAGGGGTTCTCAAACTTTTGGTTTTATAGAGCCCATGAAAAGGTTGGCCATTATTTACGGAGCCCACAATAAATTTATAAAAATAAAAACAAAAAAAACACATTGTTACTTGCCGATTGATGTTCCTGAGTAAATTGAAAGTGCTTTATTTAATGACTCGGATGTATTTGCTGTTTGTATTTAAACAATATGCCGTTATTGCTTCTTTGGACAGTTGCAAATTTAACCAATCCAGTATTTTAATAAGTAAACGAATAGATTGCGGAGCCCCTAGGTTTCTCTTGCGGAGCTCTGGGGCTCCGTACGGAGCACTTTGAGAACCTATGGCTTAAACCACTCAAACTTTTTACTAAACCAAGGTTTTTCACCTATTGCTGATAGGCGCCAAGGCAACATTTCTTGGCCTTGCTAATTTTTTCGACGTCCACTTTTGGAAGAAAAACTTTTTAAGTCTTCAGTTGACGTTCAAAGACCAAAAGGTGTATTTTGGCTTTTTATTTTAAAGCGAATGGTTTTGAAGGAAAATGAAAGTTTTATTTTAAAAAATTGTTTCAAAAAAGAGCACTATTGATAATAAATGAATTTGGCGATTTGAACAAGAAAATTTTACTCATGAAGAATACTTCTACTTGGCGAAGCAAAGTTTTGTGCTTGCTTGAATAAAAAGGTTGATGATCTTGCTTGAATAAAATCATAACAAAAAATTTTTTGTACTTGTTCGATGGTCCACCAAACATCGTTCGGGTCAGAGTGCAAACGTTCTACAGGATTTAGCGACAAACTTAGCAAATACTTGAAAAAGGTTGAGTTTCATTGCAAAACAGCAAAATTTGTTTCAATTGGCCGGCAAGTCCAACCTTTGCTCGAAAACAAGCGTGGGAAAAATATTGAAAGAAGAAAAAACAGAAATACAAAGCCACGGGTTTCAATTCAGCTGAATTTTTTACGAGTAACTTTGGCCGAAAACATTTGTCCTGACAAAATGTTCGCATTTTGACGTGTTTTACATGAAAAAAAACAAAAAGAACTATAGACTACGGGTTTATTCAATCGCGAATTAGTTAGGATTTGACAGGTATGCGAATTGTTTATGAGCAATTTTAAACTGTTTCCATATTGAAAAAAGCACAGGTGTACTAGCCGAAAAAAATTTAGGTGGACAGTAGAGTTTTGCCAAATGTTGTGACATTGCCCGAATTTTGATTTTCTAGAACTTTACGGGTATGTGAAAAAAATTTGTCTAAAATTTAGGGTGAAGACGAAAAAAAGGTCCTCACTTTGAATTTGTTTCATTTTTGTCGATTTTTCGTCCCAAAGCGTAGTGATCTCTCAAAAAAAGGTTTTCACCTAAATTTGTAAATTTTTTTCTGCAATTAATGCTCATTTTCAATGCACAAAAAAAAATCTTTTTGCCCAAACAATTCCTTATCACTGCCTTAAAATTCCTCATTTAACCCAGCTTTTTCTTATCGTTGCCCAAAAATTCTGGTTTTGTCCAAATATTTCCTTGTCGCAGCCCCAAACATTCTAATTTTGCTCATAGTTTTAGAAACTTGGGGAAATTGCCCCCTCCCCCCGCCAGGGACGGCTATGGAAAAAAAGCGGCCCTGGCTATTGTAAAGAAACAGCTTCCACTGCAAAATTTCTTAAATTTTCATAGTCGT
Source organism: Diplosoma virens (assembly GCA_963680785.1). Taxonomy (NCBI): domain Eukaryota; kingdom Metazoa; phylum Chordata; class Ascidiacea; order Aplousobranchia; family Didemnidae; genus Diplosoma; species Diplosoma virens. The sequence goes on from OY796894.1 coordinate 27,032,361, forward strand.
TTTGAGGCATTTTATCGAATTGACAAAGCAAACAGTTTCATCGATGAATTTACGTCAAAACTTAAATAATTCAGAAAATCGAAACGAAGTCAAAAGATGAATTACGACGAGAAATTTTCATTGCTTTTTTCTGACAGCTTAAAAGTTATTGCAGTTGTTCAAAATGGTTGTTCATCGTGCGCACAACAAACTGTTGTCTATCGCACGATTCACGTGAGAGCTAGGTCAGAATTTGTTTTGCATGGCTTCCAACAACGGGATTACTTTAGTGGTCGCCAAGCTTTTTTCATACATTTCTCCTCACATAACGCCTAGTTTTTTGTACATTTGTTTATAACCTTATTCGTCAAAGAATAAGACTATAAACAAATAAACAAAAAATTAAGCTCAGGAATAGACAAATGGCGAAAAAGATTTTTAAAGGCAGAAAAAAAAATTTTTGTTCTTGTTGGTTACTCGAACCGGTTCTGCGAATGGGGCAAGAAGAAATTTAACGGAGATTCTTTTATTTAGATGATATGGATTAGTTTAGTTAGATGATATTTGTTGTTCCTGGGTCACACTGTGCGGAAACAAACGCAATGGTGGCACTCCGTAAAAATAAATTTTATTGTAATGTTATTCCAGCTTTGAAATACAAAACAACAAATTCAAATAGGAATAGCTGCACCCGAATTTAACAAAAGCATTATTCACAAAAGCCATAACCGTTTGATTCCGTTTTAGTTATGGCGTCTTTCAGAAAATTCTGTTTGAGGTCAAAGTTAGGTTTAGGGTTTAATAGACCAAGCATTGTTATGAAACGTTTTTTCTAGCTTAGCCGACCGGTCTATTTATGGGAAATACTCCCCGCACTAAGTTGAAAACGACATAGTCACGCTTGATTAGTTAATTGAACTGGATTAGTAGCGCGACTTCTTTCCATTCTTTGAAACGTAGTTCAAAAGTATCAGTGCTTTAGAAAGCCGCTTTCACGTGTGTCGCAATGCACAATTTGTTTAAAGACCGTTTCACTGTACAAGTGTACAACTGTTTGAAATCTATTGCCACTACTACACCGCCGCTGATTTGATATAGATTTCCGCCTTTTATTCCACTGCAACCAACCGCTGTTTCTCTTGTTTTTTTCTTGTGAAGTTCTTAGTGGGGCAATCGAATTTTGATCTTAAAATAAGTAGTCGCCTAAGTCGCTTCAAACATAAATTCTACATATAATGCTACCGATTACAGTAGACTAATAAAAAATCTAAAACGCAGGAGCGAAGCATATCTTGAACTTTATGAATTTCGAACAAAAAAAATATTAAAATCGGGCTTTGGAAATAATTTTTGTTGCCACAAACCTTTCTTAAAATGTTCAATGTGAGTTTGTTTTTTTAATTTTGGGCCATGAAAACATTCTTCAAAAAAAGGAGGTGACAAAACATTTCTGCCATACGCTCACGTGATACTGACGTAATACGTAAACATATCAGTCAAAAAGATTTTAATCGAATTTTTTTCTAACTATTTTCAAATTTATAAGAAAAAATACAACTTATTATCATAGGTGAATTATTTTAACTATGTTTATTTTCTTTTAAATTTTACTCTTATATTTTTTTACCATTTATGATTAAAAAACGCAAAAAGATTAAAAAAAAGATATTCAATTATTTTGAGGGATAAAATAATATTTTTTGTATAAAACAATACCAAGCCTTGATCGTAAATAACTCCAGTAACAGCAGATTACGTGGAATCTTAAACTTATTGCTTTCGATCTAAATAGTTAACAACTTAAAATTGAGATGATTAAAAAATTTTTCAACGGCCTTGTTCATGAGTTAACACTTTTGCTTTCTGTCAAAAATACACCAGCAATATCAATAACAAACATCTGAAAGCATGTGAGAAAACAGGTTATAAACCAATCTCGAATAAGGCCTAAAGTGCGGTCGTTTTCTTTTTAAAACGTGGTTTTTTTCTCAATAAATTTAATTTGTCTGCATTGCCGCGCTCATGCAAAATTTCGCCGCGCGAAAACAGAGCCGTGTTGAAAATATCTTTATTTAACCTTTTTTCGGATAGTTTTTCGCCAAATAACGAAATTCACCTGCTCTTTTGCAATCTGATCTTTTTTTATTTCCGAGAAAACCAATACTTTACAAGATCTTTTTTTAACCAAATAAGTACAATTTGACACTTTGATAAATGAAAATCAATTTTGTTTTCAATTTTACACCTATAAATATCAACGAAGTGCTATAAAGTTTTTTAATAAAGTAAAAAATTTTTCTAAATAACCGTAAAATATTTGTTGAAATATGATAACAAATATCGTTCGAGTAGTTCAGAATTTTTTTTTGTTATGTTGCGCAGTTTTTTTTTTAAAGAGAAAATGTTCCGCAATCCGATTTTTTTAAAGAATTGATTAGTTGCGGAGCAATAAGGAGCAATAAGAAATCCAACTTTTTTTTAATTCTGCCACAGCAAAAAATGTAAAATGGACTCGATCTTTGAAATGTAACGAATCAGTTGATTGAGCACAGCAAATTAAAAATTTGCTTTTTTGTTAAATAAAGCAAACACAATCGAAACGTTACGAATTTGTTCCGTTGCTCAACATAAGTTTAAAACTGTCGCATACGATTTGCAGAAAAACTTCCAAAAACTTTTAATCCTTATTTAAGTTTAAAATTAGATTAAGAAAGTTTAAGCTCATATCCTGGGATCTTAATGTGTTAAAAAGGATAAAGAAGAAATATGTCTAAAGCATGTTAATACAGTCGAACGAACAGTCTGGGGCACCGAGATGTTTGCTTGTTTGAAGCTGCTAATTTAAATTTGTAAAAAAATATATAATAATAATAATAATAACGTTTTTATATACCGCTCTACAACCAAATCCTTGAAAAGAAATTTGTATGGTCTGAGTCGTACCAAGCTGAAGACGTTTTATTAAACAGGTTTTTGTACTGCATTAAAACAGAATAACAAATTTCTTTAATTGGCTTCTATGAGGTATCTGGTTCTGCGCCTGTGATCCAAGGCAGGTGAATGTATCTTAGCCAACAAAAAAATCATCTCTAACCTTTTCGTCCGACACTCTTCAGGAGATAAACGTCAGAATGAAGGAAAGAAAAACTTAATCGATTGTCTAATAAGCTGAACGAAGATGATTGGATGTTTGAGAAAGACTTCAAAACGCGTAGTCAACGCAAGATTTTCAAGTTGTAAACAAATTCTTTTTGATAGCAAAAATTTGGCTTGCATGATTTGACGTAAACGGCTTCTAAAGCAGATAAATGAAAAGACAAATGGACAAATGAAAGAATAGTAAATTTTTTATCACTGTAATTTTGGCGCACAGAGGGTTATCTTTCTTTCCTTCATTTCAACGTTTATCTTCTGAAGAGCGTCGGACGAAAAGCTTAAAGATGAGTCTTTTGTCGGCTATTTTCAAATTCTGTACCACAAACCCTTTGTTTGAATGTATGTTAATGTGTGTGTGTGGGTGTGTGTTTCTATATGGGCACTATCGTGCGTGCAATAAAGCATAGAACAGAATCAATGCAAAAAGAGTTTAAGGAAAAAAGTTTTTCTTAGCAAAATAAAATAACTCACCAAAGTCGGACTGGTATTCCCAAATAAATCTTCCTGTGAGATATTTTACAACCAGAGCTGAAAAATAAAAAAATAAAGTTTCATTTTATCTTCTCTATTTGATTTAGTGCTTATTGAATAAGCTTTACTCGACAAAGTGTCGATCAAATTCTTTCATGTTCAATGCTTTTTTTTCGAAGAATCATAAAAGGTAGTAAAACAATCTGAAATACGTCATAAATGTGAGTATCGTTACGCTTCGACGAGCTTATGCGTATTATAATGAAAAGGTCATTGCCAATGAAACAACGACAACAAAGAAAATCAAACAAAAAAGCTCGACCCCGCTAAAAAGCGGTTTTGATTAAAAGCGGAGTGAATCAGCCTTCTGGTGCGATGACACGTCGCGAGAAAGATTGACGAATATGACGTAACAGGTTGATCTGAGGTGTTTTTAAATACTCATAAAATTGAGCTGAATCAACAGGCCGATAAATTTCAAGGCCGACTTTTTGGGACATTAAGCAACCAGGCAACCTGGGATATTGGTTATATGTGGCTTTAAAACAGGTGTTAAATGTTTTTCTGTGTTGACTATTTCTTGTTTTGATGTTTTTAGTGAAGTACGAAACAAGTAGCGTTTATTCAATGACAAAACTTCAACAAACGTTTCTCCTTTACTCTGTCGTTTTGTTTAAAGTAGATACAGCATGTAGAAATACACAATTTCCAGATATAGCTTGTATTATAAAAATAATTAAGTGGCCGTCAGTTTTCTACAATGTCACTTTGTAAGTGCAAATTCTCGTAATTACTTAATAGGTTTTAAAATCTCCCAACTATTGTTATTCCAGCTAAAATAGAAATTTAACTCGTTCAATATTGCGTCTCTAAATCTTTGTTATCTTTCTATAACTTTACTACCTCATAAAAATCTTTTCTAGCTGCATCGAAAAAATTTTATTTTATCTCTATATTTAGCCTCCTGACTCGCAGGAAAGCGACGGAAGCGCTAATACGTAGGGTAGACAATTACCCCGACTTGAATCAGAAACAAAACCAGGCAATATCAACGATATACATTAAGGATGTTCGACAAGTCGATCGCGACGTCTTAGCTGGACGGTCGGTTCTGTATTTGAGTAAACTTTGAATGTTTTACTTTAAGACAAAACAGATTCAAAATAAAGACCTTTTTTAGAGATCACTCCTTTTTAGGGACGAAAATCATGAAATCCGAAACAGATTCAAAATGAAGGCCTTTTTTTTTAGAAATCACCACTTTTTCGGAAGGAAAATCTTTTTAGAAATCACTCCTTTTTAGGATCGCATTATTGCATTTCCGTAGTGGTCGATCGCGAGTTTATAAAAAATCCAAAGTCAAACTTATCAGCAGACAAGCTGACAACCCCTGATATATATGACGTCATCATTATTACTATTTTTCTCGAAGCCTTGCATTTATATCGCTGTCATTTTTAAATATGAATAAAGAATATTTAGCCACGAAGAGTTGACCGAGTTTTTAAATTCAATAAATTTTGCAGCAAAAAATAAATAATTTCAGAAAACGTTAAAAATCTACACTTTACCTAACATCATATCGTCTACTAAACTAGACATTAGAAAGTGAGTTGTTCTCTTAAGATCGATAAGATTTTTTTTGTTTTTGACAAAATCTCTAACCTAGATTGCTTTTTCAGTAATTTACAAAACACAGAAATACTGGCCCAAATTTAACTCCCAGTGAATTAATCCAAAAGTTGTTTTATCGTATTTCAAGCGCTTTAAACTGTTTTTAAACCTATATTCAAAGGTAAGTACAAGTAGGAGTCTGTTGTTAGGAGCTTGCCACCCCCTCAAGTTGCTTTTGATGGGGTGCAGCCAGCTTGGATCGCGACCCACTTATTTCAGACCCATGGCGTACTATAGCAAAATGCCTTCTACCACCATAGTTAAGATTGATTGGGCATTAAGTCAGGGGTCCAACTTTTTATCCGTCGTGGGCCAAATTTTTGTCTGCATGCTCATCGAGGGCTGCACTCGGTGTAATGATCAAAGTAATGACCTTTTTGCCCTCGAACTAAATTCGTGATACGAATTTTAGTTGCATGGGCGTTAATTTGTAAATTTCATGTTAAAGTCTATGTGATAATTTTTTTTGGTCTTCACATTGATTTTAACTATTATGTCGAATGAACTTTCACTATAACTCAAATTCAAACCACAAATACAGTTGAAGACAAAAAAAGTTATGCATTGTTCGAACGTATTTTTTTTCGTTAATAAGCAAAGAACTTCTTACAGAACCGAAAATAATTAATTGTTTAGCAAGTTTTCTGCTTGCCATTAGATTGGTTCACAGGCACTGCACTAATTCATGTTGATTGGACATCTGATTAAAAGTTCCTCAGTGGGCCGAAGCAAATGGGTTGGGCAATGGGCAGCCATGCATAAAGTTTTAATGGATTTCATGCAGGATAAGTTTCGAAGCTAGAAAATTTTGCTAGTGATTTTTAAAAACCAAAATTAGATAAATAGGAGGTCAGTCTATTTTGCGCGAGTGGCTCTACCATGTCAACTATACAGCCATATATGCGTATTAGAAATCTTTAATCTAACTCTATTCTTTAGTGGCTTTCAAGCGAAGAACGAAAGCATTTTGAAGCGCAACCAGACATACTGCGGTTTTGGTGTTTACTGTTTTTGGAGCAAAAATTTTCTAGTTTCTTGTAAGTGGATTTACGATGTTATTCCTAATATGTAGGCAGTCGGGAACATGTTTACTTCTATTGATGAACAAGTGCAATTTTTTTCAACGACCCAAATGCTTGAAGCTCTTCTATATAACGTCAATTAGTACAGCATGTGGTGTATTTTAGAAGGATTATTTTATTGTTTTTTTTATGTCTTTGCAAGAAGAAAGAAAAAAACTAAGCTGTCAATTTGTGGACAAATTCGCAACCTTCAAATCATAATTAAGCTGTTTAAGATGCTAAACTAGTCTGTCTTGTTGCAGCGCAAATTCTTGCATGAAAAACACCGAATGCGTGGATACGAAGTGTGAAAAAGATTTGTGAGCCAAGATAAACAGAGAAAACTTTTCAATTGTTGCCATATAAAATATTCAAAAATTACATTTTTTAAAGGATTTGTTGGAGGTTAAGTTGGGTAAAGTTTCAAAAGCAAACAAAATTCTTTTAGAAATATCTAAAAACTACTCAAGTCGCTGATCATATCAATCGAACGATATCCTTTGAGCTTGAAGAATATTCTCGAATTAAATGTTTTCTCTACAGAAAAATTTCTAAACTCCGATTAAATACTCATTTGAAAACCTATTACCACAAACGAGTATTCCTTCATTTTTGGTTTTTTTGTAATCAAATTAGTTCAGGCAACCTCTAGTTTCAGTGCTTTAAACTTTATAGTTATTAAAGAATCCCAGCACTGTCCAGAATGATAGTTGCCGATGTTTGTATGTTTATCCAAACCGCTTTATTATTACAGAAAATATTCGCTAAGCAAAGCCTTCTTCGACAGCATTTTCTCATTGATTGAACTCATGAACTAGATTGTACTTACATATTTTTGGCTGGCTGCACAGCTTTGCTTAATATAGAAACTACATAAACGTTAGAGACGAGCAGTTGTTAAGCTTGTAAGATTCTCTATTATTTAATTTGAACATAAATTTTTGTCGAGATTAAGGTTTTTTCCGTCTTTTGTTTGTAGTTTGTTCAGTATTGTAAATACTAAAGTTTTTGCATTTAAATACTAAAATTTTTTTATGCTTAGTATAGGACTATAAAGTAAAGAAAAAATTTGAAAAATAGATTAATTTTTCAAAAAATCCTAATTGAACAGCAAAAAAATAAACATGCTTTTCATTATTTTACCTGATTTTCCCACTTGCCCTTCTCCAATAACCATCAGCCGGAAACTGTTTTGAGGGGAAGGACGAAACATTCTTTTTAGTTATTCGCTGCGTAAGCTTTTTAAAGACAAGACTTCGTCGTTTTTTAAATGAACATAATTTGATACTCGCAACAAATAATGCAAACTTTGTTTCTAAGAAGTATAAATTTAAAAAATTATACAATCTAACTTTAGAGTTACTATAAAATACTCTTTTTAAACATTTCCTACTAATGCTAGAGATTCTAAAATACTTTGCAGTAATACTTTTTTTTAACTTTGATATACGATTTGATTTTATGTACACACCACAATGGTTTAAGCAAATTTTCTTTTTTCTCTAAAAGAAAGCTTTTTTCTTTTCTTTGTCGAAGTCTCTCTCAGTAGACTAATTGCCACTCTACAGCCAGCAAACGTGCTTTTTGCAACGTAAGACCATTAAAGCGACCTAAAGACTTAAACTTTTACTGGTTTATTGTTACCGGCCGCTGGGGTAAGAAAAATATTAACTCCTTTAGTTTCCTTTTAACAAAAAATATAAAAGCTGTTATTATTATTTAAACATTTTTCTTTTAGAAAAATATTTGCGGAAGTCCGAGCAGAAGAAATGCGGAAAATGGATTTTTTATACTTGAAGGCTTGATTTTTTTGAAGCTTCAGACAGGGTTTGGAAGCTATTCTTCAATTATAATGCTAAAAACAAAGACATTTATTTACTTGATCAAGGGTTTATCGTCCATTTTTTTTCACGTTGCTGTTAACATTGAATATTGAAAAAAGCAAAAATTATCAAAAAATTTCGCTGATTTTTTATTCTTACTTTTTTGTCACAACAATAAGATTCAACTTTAAACTTTTTAAACAGGTTAGACAAAAATACGTTTTTTTCAATATGTTAAATATTTCTAGCAATCATTATGTTAATAAAAAAAGTTTTACATTAACTAAGCAAGAAATGGAGTCAAGTAAAATCGCTAAGATTTTCGGAATTTACTGTTCTAAGAAAAAAACGAAAAAAAGTAAAAGTTAATTTTTTGCTTTTTTGGTCGTGCGAGCTTACAAATCATGGATTTTTAAAAAATTTTTTTTAAGTTTTCAAAATAAAATGACCTAAAGTAAAAAAAAGTAGAATTTTTACAGTAGTAACTGCATAGAAATGTGTTTGTTTTGGCTAAATGAATTGTTTATAGAGAAAATAGTAAATCTATTAGGGTCATGCAAGACAAGATATTTTAATGATGCAAAAGCACGGTAAGTGAAGATGAAAGCTACTTAATAATAGTTTTGTTTGACCAAAAGCTTGTTTTTTTCGTTCGGACTCTGCCAAGCTTATCGAATTTTTATGATGTTAAATAAAATCTTGTTCATCATGATAAAACATTGTTTTTTATTTCTAAAATCATAAGAGCAATAAATTCATATGACGTTCTCCAATACAGCAATAAAATTCAATGAGGGCTTTTATGAAGGTTATTATTTACCCTTTCTCTGGACAATGTCTCTTCTTGTAAAAGTTGAAATAATTTTAAGCATATACGCGCAGCTATCAGAAAGAGAATAAATATTTACGAGAGCACATACGACAAGATGTTGACAGGATTTGAAGCGGATTGATTAGTTTTTAAACATTGGTAAGATTTTTTCCGTACTTTTGTGGCAACAACTGCAGCTGATGATCTGTTAAAAGCAATCCTCGTAAACCAATTAAAGATTCTTTTTTGCCAAAAGCTTTATACGGTATTGTTTTGTAACAAAAACGAAATAGAGCTGTATTCATTTTTTATAGGGTTTGGCTTAATGCTTTTACTGAAAATAAGTCAGACCACGTCAATATTAAGCTAAAGTAGATTTTATTTTTAATAAAATTAATTTGAAAAAATGTAGATCTATTTCATGTCTTGATGTCAGCCAAAAGTCTATTTAACCAAAAGACTATATTGTTTGAAACTTTTTAATTACAATAAATTTTTTTGTTTCTGGTTTTACTTTAATTGTTAAGACTATCACGGCTATGTTATTTAAGCGCTCAGCGTAATCAAGCCTTAAGCACATTTCGTTTCAAATTCTTATTTGGTGCATTCTTTCTCTGGTTACTGCAGAGCGCCGTCGACGAGACGCGTCGCGCAGCTGTGTAAGTTGTGTTGATATGTCGAGTTGTGCTGTTCGTTTTTTTATCAACGTACATTTCTCTTTAAATGACTATGCTTTTTTAGTTGATTAAAAACCTATATTCAGATTGAATTTTCGCTCTATCTCATTGCAGTCACAAAAAAAACTCATTCAAAAATTTTTAATTCTAACTTCACAAAATTATTGGTCCCGATAAAGTTCACTTCAAACATTTTCATTTCGTTTTGTAAGCGATAAATAAAATTAAAAACGAAAATATTACCCAAGAAAAAATAATAAGTAATCTTTTTGCTTCTTAATTTTTCTTAGATCATATTTTTTTTTCTTAGACTCTCCTTCTTACCAGCCCTGGAAAATTTTAGGGACCTTATGATGCCTGCTTATGATTAATGCAATGAGACATTTAATTTGTTAGAGCCAAGTGTGATTTTTCTTTGGTTACGTGTTCTTTAGTTTATCAGATATTGCTACTGAGTAAATATCAGGTAGCTGACTTACTGTAATTGAAAAAGCGTTTTTGTTTGCGTTCATATCAACGATTTCTGCGCAGGTGTCCAGTATTATTTAAAGTTTATTGAAATGCAATCAGAATATACAAAAAGACTATAATAAAGTGTTGATATCGGCAAAAAATATATTGTCTTTATATAATATCACATAGATAAACTCTAGGTTTTTGTTTAATTACTGTAACTTACTTTGCAGAACGAAGAAATATTGTACGCAAAATAACAAAATAGATTCTGCAAAATACCGATATGAAGGTCTTGGGACCAATTTTTGTGGTCTCGTTCTTGTCTCCAGGTAATGTGGTCTCGGTCTTGTATTTTTGAAATTGTCTCGAGACAAGACTTATTTTTTGTTACTTGTTATAATTGTATTGATTACTGCAATTTTATTTTGAACCATACTCAATTAATTAGTTTTGTTGCAAATCGGAGCGCTTTATAATACAATTCCACTCCGCACAACTAATGCATTCATACCAAATAAACAAAAAACAATAAACTAATATAAATGCAAACGTTTTCGGCTTACATCATCTCTCATCAGACGAATAGTGACGCTGCTAATAAATTGAAGTAAAGCAAATTAAAGTGCTAATAAGGTACGATCCGAAACTTCTTTATCTGTTAGTTTTGCAGCTTTCTCACGTCTATTCCGATAAAGATTTTTATTGTTCAAACCCATTTGTGACACGCTAAGCCGATTATGAAGAAAGATATTTTTATTGTTTCTTTAGGCAAAAAAGAAGTGTAATAACTGTGAAAGTTTGTCCTCAGATACTCTTTTTTCTCACTCACTAAATTAATCCAGCATTTCTAAACCTAGGCATAGCATCCTTTGTTGAAAAATTTTTCAAAAATTTTCAAGTAAGTTTAGATTCAATAAGATAACGCTATGTTCAGGATAAAATTGCCCAAAACTTTGTAAATCGAGATATTACTTAAAACAGGGCCTGTAATAGAATACAATAGTTAGTTAATGAGTTTGAGAATTGGCGTTTAAACAAAGAACTATTGCATAATTTAATTTAGGAAGAGGTAATTTTTAGAATCCACTTGTATAGCAATCAATAGCCAATGTTTTATCATTTATAATTGCAAAGTTTTATTGAAAAAAAGCTGAACGTTTTTGACTTTCATAAGTTTGCAAGCAATTATAAATATAGGTTTTTCTAATAAAAATTTACAATTATAAATGATAAAATGTTGGCTGTTAAATAATTGTTAATGCTATTTTCTCTATTTATCCTCCGGACTTGTTGAAAAAGGTGGGAGGCGTTATATTTTGGGTAAGATCTAGCGATTACCCCAACTTGCATTCGGGGATGCCCAGGTATTGCTATCCCGTTACCAATTTTTATTTGGTTCTTAGTTTTACATTTAGAGTATGTCTGAAATTTAGAGCTGCTTTCCAAGACCGCCAAGGAGAATAAAGTAACATAAAATGTTTTTTTCAAAAACACAAGAGAATGACGCGAGTAAGTTTTGAACAGCCACCGTTCGATTAGAGTCGCCATAAATACGGCGCTCTTAACCACTCGGCCACGCTGCCAACAGATTAAAAATAATTGATGCCGAAATCTGTGAAGAGCAAAGTCAGTTCAGCAACAGCTTTTTCTCGCTTTCAGAAAAAACAGTAGAAATTGGATAAGGGGTGGCGAACCCATAGGTTGTCGCGGGCCGCTTTGTCAGTTCCAGTTGAGTAACCGGGCCGCACAATTTTTGAGTAATACATGAAACCTTTTTTTATATAATTTAAAAAGCTAAAACGGCCCTTATGGGTCATATCAAAAGCAGGGGTGCAAACTCGAACTCGAAGAACTCGGTCTTGTTTGCCGAACTTGAACTTGAACTCGAAAAATAAATTGTTAAACTTGAACTTAAACTCAAAAAATATATGATCGAATTTGAGTTCATTAATTTAAGAATTTTGAAAAGAGAATTTTATTTATTTTATTTTATCTCTATATTTATCCTCCTGACCCGCAGGAAAGCGACGGAGGCGCTAATACATAGGGTAAGCAATTACCTCGACCTGCTTCCGGAGATGCCAAGATGTTGCTGTCCGCTTGTAATTTAATAGAGATATGACTGTAATTTAGAACTGCTTGCCAAGACCACCAAGCAGAGGAATATGCCGTAAAGTGGCTTTCCCAAGGACACAACAGAATGGCTGGAGTGGGTTTTGAACCGAGACCGTGTTGGTCACGAGCCCGGCGCTTTAACCACTTGGCCACACTGCCGACGACTCGACCACGCTGCCGACAAATGAATGAATAGTATTTGGATTTTACTTTTGATATTAAATTAAATATTCTAAGCAGTACAATATTCTAATATATTCTAAGCAGGGGAGTGAGGGTCTCTGGAAAGGGGATACGAACCATTAAAGATTTGAAAGATAAGAGATAAAAGATAAGATTTGAAAGATAATATAAAAGAACCATAAGAACCTTTTGTTAAAGTTTTTATTAAGATTATTTTGTTTTGTCTTATGCCTTATTAATTTTAACCAGTGCTGCAAACTTAGTGGATTTTTATTCGAGTTCAAGTTCCAGTCGCTGACCTTTTCGCTTTGAGTCTTGGTAATTGAAGTGATGAAATCCTTCAGGAAAACAATTACGATACTGGAGAGCTTCAGAGGTGGTAAAAAGATAGACTACTAAGCAGAAGAGAAAAAATTGTTTAACACCAATAATAAACCACAAACAAAAATAATAAAAACTCAGTTTGTCACCTAAAAGGCCGTTTCCTCTACGTTCCTTGTTTGTTATATTGCTTCTCTTAGCGCTTAAGCGTGGTAAGAAGTAAAAAAAAATAAATAAAGAGTAATCCCGCCAACACTCGTAGTGGAAACGGGCCTTTAAACTGCCACTCTACGAAGACTCTGGCGTGGTATGTTAAAAATTTCCTTAAATAAAAGCAAGAAATTAAAAATAAAAAAGTATATACGGAATAATCAAAAAAATCAATGTGAACCATACAGCTGAAGTTATTTAACGTGGTATTGAAGCATAAATAATAAAAAGCAACAAAAAAATATTTAATCAAAAATTTAACTAGCTCTACCAATTAACCCTATTTTTGATTTTTGGAAACTTTTTTGCTTTACTAAGCGCCTAATATTAGGTCGAACCGACGGCGTGGCAACTCTCAATGCGATACTATAGGTTTTCGTCTGTCAATCTTGATCAGTAGCGATTTTTTAATGATTTTAAATTTAGAAAAGAATCGTTCGCATAAGTACGTGTTTTCGAAAACTAATGACTATTTGAAAACGTAAGCTTTCAAGTTTGGAAACTCTTCCTTCGATACTTAAACACGATAGAATTCAAGCAACCGCTTGTTCAGATTCATCGCTTTTAGCGAGTCGTGACTCTGTAGTATTATGAGTTCGAGTTGGAGCTCAGGAGTGCAGAAGTGGGGTAACATTCAAGGATATAGAAAAAAGTTAAGCTCCAGCTGCTTGCTTTTGACATCTTGAAGTTTAGGGGGTTGATTTTGCAAACCGATTTGCGGGCTGCACAAAATTCTTTCTCGTGCCATGGCATGTTCGTGACCTCTGTTAGTTACTGACCTAGTTAATATGAGCACGTCTGAAGTTGTTTAATTTTTCGCCAAACATGTGAACAAAAAAGTCCAACAAATCAATTAGGCCTAACTCCAATCCCGAGAGCCGATATAATAAGAAATATATGGACGAATCATCAAGTACAACCATGACTGTTCTTTCATAGATTTTTTACTTTTAAAAGGAAAAAAACTAAAGAATATTCTGTTCTTTTCGAATTTGCTGATCTTATCTTGTGCTTGCCTTTTCAAGCTGTTTTGCACTTGGACAAAGTTTTGCAGCTTTTGTAATGATGTAGCCGAACAACATAGAGCAAGACTTCTTTTAACATGCTAAGAGATACAATAAATAGCAGTAACGTGCCGTGAAGCTTGTGGTTAGTGAGGCACAAATTTTTCAATGTAATATTAGTACTGATTTTATTTAACAACAAACAAAATAGTGCTCTACTTAAATTTAAAAAAAACAATTTGAAACATTCTCTCATATTTAGCTAACTCTTTCAGAGTTAAAAAACAAATTTTCTATTTTATCTCTATATTTATCCTACTGACTCGCAGGACAGTGTCGGAGGCGTTTTACAAAGGTAGGCTTATCATACATCCCGATTTTGGGGAGACAGCCCAATTTTTATGGCTTTGTCCTGGCCGGTTTGCCAGAAATCCAAGACAGATTCGAAGTGAAGATCTTTTATTTTTAAAGAACGCTACTTTTAAGGGACGAAAGTTAAGAAATTGGAGGCTGATTTAAAATGAAAACCTTTTTGGGGACGCAATTTCTTCTATTTAACGAGCTCCCGGTTTTCCCCTCCGGAAGCATGGTATGCCCACACAATGCATATAGGGCAAGCAATGACTCAGACTTATTTCCGAAGATGCCAAGATATTGCTGTGCAGTTGAAATTTGTTATTTTGTTTTTTTAATTTTGTAGAAATATGACTAAAATTTAGAACTGCTTGCCATGACCACTAAGCAGGGATAGTGCCGTAAAGTGTCTTTCCCAAGGATAGAACAGAATGGCGCGTGTAGGTTTTGAACCGAGACCATGTCGATCACAATCCCGGTGTTTAACCACTCGACCCCACTGCCGACGAAAAAAATGTGTTGTTTGTAAAAAACTTGCAAAATTTTTAGTTTTCTTCAACATTAGAATTGCAAAATTTGTTTATTCAGAGACAAATCAGTTCTTCAAGTTTTATAGGTCTTACGGAATTTGATTTTGTATGAAAGCCTTTGATTTCACATGCCTGCTAAAGTTTCCATGATTGGATTCAGGGGGTAAAAGGGGCTTAAACCTTTAAATTTTTAGGCAAATAACCTACTTAAAAATATCTTTAAAAGGTCCCCAAAAACTTTTGATTGTTTGTTAACTCATGACCTCCTAAAGATTCAAAGGTTTTTGGTGTCTCCTAATAAATTTTTTTCGGTGAAGTAAAAAACAACATCGTAGTATAAAAATCAAAATCGCGGAGAGAGAACTAAAAAGTATTTTCTTGCAATGAAAAGACGAGACTTTAATTTTCATGCACACTTAATTGGAAATAAATAATATTTTTAAAGTTGGCAAAATATATGCATTGTTAAAAATGTGTTATTAAAACTGACCTCCCTGAATTTTTTAAAACTTCCTTCAAGAAAGGCGTGTCTTTTGTTAAAAATTATTGGCTTAAATTAACTTGAAACTTATGGTTCGTTTCCACTACGAGCGTGGAAGGTCAAGTCTAAAGGCCCGTTTCCACTACGAGCGTGAAAAAAAGCATTCTTTGTTTGTTTTATTGCTTTTTTTTTGCGCTCGCTTCAATTTTAACCGCTCGCTTCAATCGAAGATCAATAAAAGAGACAAAGAATGCTCTTTTCCACGCTCGTAGTGGAAACGGGCCTTAATCCGAAGAAAAATCAAGTGGAGTGAGAGTAAAAAGAAAGAAAACTAGTTGTTTTGAAAGATAAAAAGAAAAAAAACGCCGTGCAAATTGTTCTTGCAGGCCCAAAGTCGGTCCAACATTTTTTTAATTTTTTTTAATTTGTCAAGATGCTTAAGAAAAACTTAGTTTCTTTTGAACCAACTACTTTCTCTCAAAAACTAACCCTGTATCTCCCTCAAACTAACTCTCACTTCAATCGGTTTTTCTTCCACTTAGACTCGACCGCTAAAAGTTGGAAGAGGCTAGTGTCGTTGATAATGACAATTGTTTCATTAGTTTCAATTGTCTTCACATTGAAGCAAAAAATTTCGCAAACAGTTTTTGCAAGTTAAGGTATAGTTTATGAATTAGTGTTAGTTAGAAATGTATATTATAAATATAAAATAGCTACCAAAAATTGAGGTTCAAACATTGAATTATACATATCCCAAAATTAGATTGAAAGCTTAATGTAGAAAATTTTCTTAGCTTAGTTACTAAATCATCTTCCATTACTAAACCCTAAAATAATGTACTGCTTTGCAGTTGCACAATGCTTGTATTCCGACTTACGGAGAACAAACCGATTTATCTTGTTTTAGCAAATGTCGGGACTAAGAAAAACTTTTTTTTCTACGAAGTCACAATTGCGGCATGCCTCAAATCTCTCTCATTTCAACAGAGATTTTGACCAAAAGACAAAAAAGCCCTATATTGTTTCATTTTTGTTTCTTTTTTTTATCTGAAGGGAGGCAATCTTGAAGCTGCCACACTCGCGTGTATTAGCGATTTTGTTGACAAGAACGCTTGACGAAATGATTACAGTGCTGCAAATATCACAATTAAATCGTCCAAAATTAGGGTTAAAAAGCAAAAGTAATTAAGCAGCTACAAGTACGATATAATTTTTACTAATTTTTTCAACTCATAGCAAGTTGCATCTATTTCGCAAAGACTTTGACTTCAAATTTTTTTTTCTGCTTTATTTGATTTTCATAGGCGAGGCACTGCCTTACTTGCCTCCCCTGACGGCACGTCCCTGGTAAATAAGTACTTTTTTTTATAAGAGATACAATAAAATTTAATTTTGCTTTTTTAAAAAAATAGAAAATTATTGCTTTTGGAAAGCGCACTTTATTTTAGGCTATATAAAATTTTGCGGTCTCGGTCTCGGGTTTAACTGATGTTGGTCTAAGTTTCGAAGCATCTGGCCTCAACTAAGTCATTCAGTCAAAAAAAATCAAAATTTTGAATAGGGCAAAGCTTGCTCTCATTAAGTTTTGCTTACAAAAAAACTAATTTTTTGTTGATTTTCAGGATTTTTTAATAGCAACTATAAATAATTTATGGCAAAATTTACGAGGGGCGTACCAAAAGTTTTGCACAATAGCCATTAATGTTTTTATTATTTAATTTACATGTCATCTGTCATAGCTATTAAAGATCTTAGGCTTTTCACTAATTGTGCCTAAAATTATGTGCTAATATCTTTATTTTCACTGATTATTTTTTTAAATTTTAGATCATATAGTTTTTACAATGTGTGATTTTAAGAAAAATGAGTGGCGTGCTATTATAAACTTTTTGCAAAAAGAGGGATTATCACCAACTGAGGCAGGAAAGAAACTTAAATTGCATTATGGGGATTCTGCTCCTGACAGATCAACTGTTAGCCGCTGGATGAGACGCTTTACATCTGGCAGACAGTCCCTGGAAGATGACCCACGCAGTGGTGCTCCAACAACTGCAAAGACTTGCACAAACATCGATGTTGTGAAAGATCTTCTTAATGCAGATAGACGGGCTACATATGATGAGCTAGAGGAGCAATCAGGCTTAAGCCGTGGGACATTGCAAAGGATAATTCATGAGGAGTTAAAAATGAAGAAGGTTTGCGCAAGATGGGTTCCTCGCCTGCTGACAGAAGAACAACGACAAAGTCGCTATGATCTTTGTGTCATGAATTTGAATATGCTTGAGGAGCTTGGAGATAACTTTTGGTGTCGAATCATCACAGCTGATGAGACTCCTCTTCCTCACTTTATGCCTGAAACCAAACGCCAGTGCATGCAGTGGGTAGCCCCTGGAGAAAGCAGGCCTGTCCATGCCAAGTCAGCTCCATCAGTTGGAAAGTTTCAGCTTACTGTATTCTGGGACTGTGATGGAATAATCCATATGGACTACTGTCCTCCAAAGCAGACAATCAATGCTGCCTACTACTCTAGTCTACTTCAAACAGTCCACTCCAAACTGCCAAGAGTGAGACCTGGAAAGATTCACAAACGCCCACTTTTTCTGCAGGACAATGCACGGATTCACACTGCAAAAGTTTCAATGAATAAATTACGCGAACTAAAGTGGCAATTACTCCCTCATCCAGCTTATAGCCCAGATCTTGCCCCTAGTGACTTTCACCTATTTGGGCCACTGAAAGACCCTCTTCGCAGTAGAAGATTTGACAGTGAAAGTGAGCTGAAGTCTGCTGTGAATGCGGTGGTTAAGACTCTGTCAAAAGACTGGTTTGAAGAAGGAATGAAAAAGGTTGCAGAGCGATGGAGAAAGTGCATTGACTTACAGGGAGATTATGTCGAGAAATAAACTTTGTTTCATTATTCCATGATTGTTTGTTTTAAAAATATAACAGTTTGTGCAGAACTTTTGGTATGCCCTCGTACTTTAAATATACGTGCTCGTTAAGGGGCATCAACCTTTTTGAGCCAAGGGCAATTTTGGCTATTCGGAAATATTTGCGAACCTAGTAAATAGAACACCCAGGCCCAATTTTTCTGGCGCAAACATTATTTATTTTCATTCCGCATAAATTTCGGCAAAGAAGTTGTTTTCTTCAATCATACAAGGAATTGCAAAAAACATCCATAGTGGATTTACAAACTTTATTTTTTTTTAAACAAGCATTAAAAAAAGAATTACTAAACAAAAACAAAAAGTTTTGGCTTTCCTAAGACCTCATCAGATTTTTACAAGTTGTAACAATATTAGCTTTTAATTTATACACACAAAAACTTTTAAAACACAGGCTGTAATTAGGTTTATGACAAATTCGGCTAATTTTAAATAAAAACGAGCAAATGACTAAAATGGGTTTTCACTATGCAGTTACAAATAACAATGATAATAATTTATAATCTGGAATTTCATTTGTATCATTTTAGTCATTCACTCGTTTTAATTTAGAAGTAGCCTAGTCAGTCATGAGCAGTGACCAAGAAAACAATTAGTCATCGGACGACGAATGGGCCGACGTCGAATTGGTCACGGTCGATTTATAGTCATAAAACGACGTTCTTCCTACGCATATTCGGTAAATTTGTTTAAATTAAATAAAAAATTTCGTCAAAATACTATAAAATTATAGTGATTACCTAGAAATTTTTAAATAGAACTTTGAAATTTATTCATTTTATTAGCCAACCTTGTCCCAACGTCGTTGTTCTTTGTAATGATAAACTTAAATAGAGTTCAAGTCTTTTCATGATTTTTACAAGTTAAAAAATGGATTTAATTAAGGCATTTCAAGTTAGGTATTTGCATTAATTTTTTTAAATAATGGTCTGTTTTTAAAAACATTGTTAAAAAAGTGGTCGAAATCTTACTGCGACATTTTTTGAGGATGTTGCCTCAGGCTGCTAATTTTGAATATTTACCACTTACTTACCCCACTCTAAAAAAATAAAGCCCAAAAAAATGAAAATTTTTATTTTGTTTTGAACTAGGCTGCCTTTTTTATAGCAAAATAAAATTTTAAAGGAGCCCCCTTTTTTTCTTGCACTTGGCCCCCCTTTTGTAAAGCCATCACTGGTCATAAATGCAGCCTGGGCTTTATAATATAATTTTTGTGCGTGTTTAATTTAAAGTTAAAATTGCTAAAAATTGTAAAAACTTGATATCTTTTGTTTTTGTAAAGTATAAGCTAATTCTTTTTTAAATGTTTGTTTAATAAAAATGAAGAATGTTGAATCCGATATGAATGCTTTTCGCAATTATTATATCATTAACTTCTGCATGAACAAAAAAAAGAGAAATTCCAAACTACAGGTAGGTAATTTTTACGAAGAGCAAGAAATATCGATGGCCTACCCATATCCGTACCAGATTAAAACATTTTGGGGGGCAATACATTTTTCCCAAATTTTTTTGACGATTGCCCGAGTCATGATTCCCCAGTATTTTTTTTGATGTCCAAATGTGACACAAATTTAATGGGAAAAACTTTTTTTTGGTTTTTTTTTAGGTGTAAATGGAGCAGAAACGATTAGAAACTTTTAAAAACAAAAAAAGGTCTTCAAATTAAATATTAGTTGCATTTGCTCTTATCTGACTTGTTCTAAATCGGGTAAGTTTTTCCTGTCCAAATATTTTATTATCGGTGCCCGAAAAATTCTAACTTTTCCAAATTTTTTGCGCTAAGTGGTACAATAATAAGATGCCTTCTGCTGCCCGCCGGGTCTTACGACTATGATGATATTGGCTATTTTTTAAAAATATTTAGGCTACCTTTTTTATTGGAAAAGCGCCCGTATAGGCTTACAATTAAAAATTGCTTTAAGGCTATATTAGGCTATCTTTACTCTGCAAAGGGCAAGATGTGACGCAATACCAAAGTAAACCATTTTTTTTACAAATTTGAATTTTTTTAGAATTCAAATTAACTCAACTCTAACCTGCTCAGCCTATAGCCTTGGGGTTGCCACATTTTCAACGTCCAAAAGGAGATCACACAACTTAACAGCATATGGTTATCTAAAAATCAAACAAACAAAATGAGTAAAATAACCGTCTTTCAGTGTTTGGTTAAAACATGGCTTGCATCGAATATGTTTCTTTGCTGTCGACCATTTTGCCCAGCTGCGATCACTTATATTGCACCACCATTTAGAAACCGTCAATATGAATCAACAATAACACATATTAGAAAAAATAGCGCTGTAAACAGCTGCAATTATTCACTGCAAATGTTTAATGTAGACAGCGTCGTCGAGTGGTTAAGAGCGTCGTGATTATGATCGACACGGTCCCACTTGGTCTTTCCTTAAAATAACCCTTCGCATATTTCCTTCAACTTTTTCCCTCCATTTCATCTTCGGTCGGCCCCGTTTACGTTTTCCATTCGCTTCATGTAGACCTACCATTTTCTTCATCAAAACATCTTCCTCAGGTCGCCTCAAAGCATGACCATACCACCTCACACCATAACCATACCACCTCACAGCATGACCATACCACCTCACACCATTGCCTCTAGTATCCAATTTTAATACAAAATTGTTTGCAGATGACACAGTTCTCACACTGACAAACTCTTGTCCAAAACTGTTGAATAAAAATGTCAACTCTGAACTGGTCAAAATTGATGAATGGTTGAAACTAAACAAATTATCATTAAATACTAATAAAACAAAATTTATGGTATTAACCAAACAAAGATCAGCCTGGCATTTTGATATTAGAATAGGAAAGACAAATATAGAACAAGTAAATGAAATAAAATATTTGGGTGTAATTTTTAATGATAAGCTTTCTTGGAAGTCTCATATACAACATGTTTGCTCTAAGCCCTCCAATGGTTCCTGGGCACTGCTCAAACTGAGGAATTACGTTGACACTACAACACTAAAAACAGTATACTATGCTTTAATTTACTCTTATCTTCAATATTGTGTCTCAACATGGGGACTGGCTTCGACTACTGCCCTGGATCCACTGGTAAGAATACACAAACGCATAATAAGAATTATTACAAATAGTCCTTTTTTGTCACATACAAATCTTCTTTTTCAAAAATTGAATTTCTTAAAAATAAAAGATATTGTTAAACTTGAAATGGCAAAAACAATGTTTTGCTTTAATAAAAATTCAGCAAAAAATGAGTCCCAAACTATTGTAAGTATAACCCAAAAACATCATTATAAAACAAGACTGGCAGCGCAACAAAATTACTTTCAACCTAGAAAGAGAACAGAATTAGGTAAAAAGACATTTTCTTACATTGGACCTAAAATATGGCAAGAAGTACCTTTCGAATTAAAGTCGCTTTCTTATAATCAATTTAAGAAGAAATTTAAACTTTTTTTAACTTGTCAATATTAAATAAGATGCCACAACAGTTTGATGAAGTCAGCTGGCACATGGAAATTTATTTAATAACAACTAATATTGCTATTTAATCTTCATTGTTTTTCTAAATGTACTGTGTTTTTGTAAGTGTACTGCTGTGTTTTTCTGATAAAAAAAAAAAAAAAAAAAATTTTTTTTTTGTCCCACTATTTAGAGGGAGGCAGTTGACTAGAAGACCGTATGGTCATTTCGCTGCCTTCCTGTGCTTTTGAAAACTTTTTTTCACATATATTGGTGTATTTTTCGTTTTGAAGCACAAAACAAATAAATAGATTGATTGATTGATTGATTGATTCGCCCTTGCCAGATAATCTGCTGCTTCCTTCAATTCCAACATGTCCGTTAGCTCCTCTTTATTCCTCTTGTCCACTAACTTTACACTGCCCTCACCATTTTTGCTCTTCTTAAAATAGTTAGCCTACTTCATTTTCTCTCAAACACCGTACACTATAAAACTAAAAAACCAAAAAAAAATATAAAAACCCAACAGGACAGCAATATATTAGCATCTCCGGAAGCAATTCGGGATAATTGCTTACCCCAAACAGCGCCTCTGTCGCTTTCCCGCGAATTAGGGAGATAAACATTGAGATGAAATGAAATGAATTATCAATTATTTACACCGGCAACACAAGCTGCTGACGAGAATTCTCGTCTAACTTATTTAACTGTTTGTTATTGTAATTCTGACTTTTTGTTCCGATGGGAATCGAACCATCAGCGTTTGTTAACTATTGTATCGTGGTGCGGTAATCTGTGTTTGTTTCGTTTTTAGCCGTGCCTCGGGTAATTGTGCGTTTGTGTAGTGGTGGACAACAACAAAGTCATTATTCATTTATTCTGTTATGTGCTCGCATTGATAGTATCTTATTTTATTTGACTTTTTTGTAAATTAAGAAAAAGCAAGAAAAAAAAGAAACACTTTTCCCAATGTCCTCAGAGGATAACAAATTAAAAAAAAGAACGTATGGTCAGCCTAAGTGACCTTAAACTATTCCGTTCATCTGCCTTTCGATTTCTCTGTTTGAAAATAATTTGAAAATAACGACTCTGGTTTGGTCAAGGTTCACGCAAAATTAGCCAGAAACCGATTAATAAAATTTTGTTTGCGGTTCGGTTCGACTCCAATCAAAATTAACTAAAAAAGTTGAGCTTTATTAGCAACACAATTTTTTTTTTGTAAAAAACTAGGCATTAAATACACTGGCGAAAAAACACGCAAGGCACACAGTTTGGACGTAAAATCGAACTCAAAGTCTTTGGGAGTGGGAGATTTTTGATGTTGGAGTCGGACTTTCAAGAATACAGAAAATGCAAGTGAAAATTTTTATCCGACTTCCAACTTTCAGAACTTCCAGAACTTTTAGTATTTCAAATTTGTACTATTTTTTGGTCAATAGCAGAAAAAGAGTCATTAAACCACAATAACCACTCAAGAAGTTGGAGTCGGAGTTGTACTTGGCATTCTACTGTAGGAATCTTAGGAGATGAAGTTGTTATGTAGAGTTGACATCAGTAATCTCTGTTGGCGTCTTAGAAATAAGTAGTGTTGAAGTCAGAGTAGATATCTATTACTTGTCCACTACAACCTGCTGTAACCAATGCCATAACTCTAACTTGGCTCTCATTCTTATTCTATAAATTTAAACCTGGAAAAAAGTGGCTTAAATTGTTGATGTGGGTATAAGATTTCACGACGGAACATATTAACAGATCTACTTTGCTTTAACTTTAAAAAAAACAAAAACAACTTTAAGTACTTATAATACGATGTTTTATTGTATTTTATTTGTTAAGTTTTTGATCAGTATTGTACTTTGGTTTTAATGTGTATCTATATTTCATATATTTAATATATAAGCTGTACATTATAGTTGCTCAATGAGAAGATTTACTGTTATTGTGTGCATTCTTTTTTCCATAAGATCTTTCTTGATGCATAATGGAAATATTTAATTATGTATTTGCAATTGATAATTACATGTTGATACCGGTATTTTATATACGTCATTACTGAAAAAAGTTTTTAGCAAGGTATATGGTACCAATATAATATTTTTGGTACTTTCACTAGCCATAAACCAAAAACTGCTAATTTGCTACTGATTGTCAATGATTCCAAATAAAATGCAAAAAGTTTGAAAGTTATAGCAGTTATAAAAATTCTAATTTGTAAAAAAATCTGTTTTTTGCATTTGTCTTGTATCATTGTAATATCAATGTAATATCAATGTAATTAGGCACGCAATGATTATAACAAGTTGGTCTTAATCAAGTTCATCCATACAAAGTTGTATAAACAATACAAGTGTTAACTGAGTGTGATTGTAAAACAGATGTTTTTTACTTATACTTGTTTTAAATCAAAGGTCTGCAACCTTTGGTTATCCCAGGTCAAATTTGTACCACCAGATTAAACCATGGGCCAAATATATACAACAAAATTAAACTGCAGGCTAAACTTGCATTACTCAGCAATTAAGCTTTATTGCAAATCATGAAAGTGCTTTTGCATTTGGTTCCATGAAAGGTTTAAAGTTGACTTATTTTTCCAATCAGTAGAGCTATCAGGCTATAAAACTATTAAACAAGTATAATTTTAGTGGAGACAACCATCACTCTATTTTAAAGGTATAGAATAGATTTCTCTGAGCCACATAATTTTGCTTTGCAAGGTGCATTTGGCCTGTGGTTCACAGCTTTTACACTCCTGTTTTAACTTATAAGTTCTTTAAGGTTTAAAAACTGTAATGAGTATTATGTGACTCCAAAAATATAAGAAGCATTACTTTTGCATCAAGCTTAAATTTGAAATAATTTAGTATATTAAATTTCTACCAAAACTTTAAAAAAATTTTTATTGCAAATAAAATTATCAACCTCAGTATGTTTTGTGCA
The DNA here is from genome assembly GCA_963680785.1 of Diplosoma virens. Taxonomy (NCBI): domain Eukaryota; kingdom Metazoa; phylum Chordata; class Ascidiacea; order Aplousobranchia; family Didemnidae; genus Diplosoma; species Diplosoma virens. The sequence goes on from OY796894.1 coordinate 27,057,005, forward strand.
TTTTTGTTTTCAATGTACTTAATGTGAGAAGGTATAAGAAAGTTTAATATGTTTGATCACAATATTTTTCATGAAGTGTAAAGAACAAATGCTGCTAAATTATTTGATCTTAAATAAATATTTTGCTTTAGATTAGACTGATTACAATATTTCAACAAGATTTTTTAAAATTTTATGTGATAAGTTTTTTAGATAATTATAAATAGCAATAGAAAATATTTAATTTGTTATCTAAAAATTCACAAGTATTTGAAATTTTCAAGAAGTCTTTTAATGTTTTTATTGTGTGATATGACTGCAATTTAGATGTTATTGATAAGAGACATACCTAAACCAAGCCTAAAAATTGAACTTACAATACAATTGTATTGGTTGTAGCTGGCATTAAAGCAGTTCACTATGTGTCTGTTGGTCACACCACTGATGAATTTAAAAGAAAAAATTACTAAATATTTAAATATCAAATGATAGACAACTTGTATAAATTAAAACTTAAAAAACAAAAAAAAGATTTTAAGAATTGGTTTATAATAAATTTGATAAAGCAAATTTTTAAAAATAAAATTGAAGGTGTTGTTATTGTTTAGAAATTATGAGTGAAAGTTTTTCAATTTGTATTGTAGATGCTTTTACAGAAACACCGTTTTCTGGAAACCAAGCTGCAGTATGTCTAATTGGAAATAAATTTCCATCAGATGATGTTCTTCAAACTGTTGCTGCGGAAATGAATTTGGCTGAAACAGCATTTGTTGTACCAAAATTTAAAAGTTACAAAGAAAGTGACCATTTTGATCTTCGATGGTTTACACCAACGAATGAAGTGCCACTCTGTGGTCATGCAACATTAGCTTCAGCTGCTGCTCTTTTTAAAATGGTTGAAAATCAAAATTCATTAATTAAATTTTCAACTTTAAGTGGTGATTTATACGTATCTAAAGGAGAAAATGGTTTTTTAAATATGGATTTACCTTTAAATTCCCCAATTAAATGCGAAAATACCAAAGAATATAATGCTACTTGTGCTGCTGTACTGAATAATTTGCAATACCTCGACTTCATTAACGAAATCTGGTTATCCTTGTCTGCTAAGAAACTCGTTATTGTTATGAAAAGCAGCTTTTCTCGAACTAATTTGGAAAATTTAAAGCCAGACATAGATAAATTGATGGGTGCACACGATGGGTCACGTTATAAAGGAGTAATTGTAACTACTGACAACACAGAAGGAAAATTTGATTTTGTTTCTCGTTATTTCGCCCCTTGGAACGGAATACCAGAGGATCATGTAACAGGATCTGCTCATACAGTGCTTGGTCCACTTTGGGCATCTAAAACAAACAAAGTAGAGCTGCTTGCACGCCAATGCTCAAAACGGGGTGGAGACGTAAAAGTGAAAATAAAAGACGGTAGGGTTGATGTTTGCGGAAAGGCTTCTTTAGTATTGACAGGTAATATTAATATTCCAATGTAGTATTGTTTTTTAGGTGCATGCCTTTTTATTCATGTGCACTCAAGTTCGAGCTATGAGGTTAGAATTTTAAGGGGCTTGGTTTGCATGAAGCAATAGAAAAGTGTTGTGGTTTTGGTTAATTTTATTTGGTGCAGTTATACTAAAATTTTTGCACTAATTATCACTAAGGTTTCGCTAAAAAAAAGTAAAACAAACTTTAATGACAATTTAATGAAATTGACCGAAAAGATTTTCTTGTATGCGTGACTTGAAGAGTGTTAATATTTTACACTTCACCTCTTATTAGTGCAATAATTTTTTTTTGAAAATTATGTGTCAAAATAAACTTGAAAAAAATACATTACTTTTAACTGTTACAGCTTTAAATTTGTTATTTTCGTATTTAGAGAGTTTAGGCTACATAAATGTTTTTTCATTGCTATCGAGTATTTAATTCAGCAGCATCCAGTTAGACAATTTTAAAATGATGCTTTGCGCCATTTAGTGGCCAACCGCAGCTCGGGATTTTAGCTTGTCATGGCTCGGTTCAACTCAATTCTTGTCAATCTTTTGTGTCCTTAGAAAAGGTTTTTACGTACTTTTAGCTTTCAGTTGGTTTTAGCAAGAAGCTCTTAAGCTTTAGTTATGTTACTACACAAAAAACTAAAAAAGCATTTAAAAGCATGCAACCGGATAGCAATACTTTGGTATCACCGAAAGCAGGTCGGGAAATCGCTTTGTGATAGTCAAAAGTATAACATCTCCGACGTTTCCCTTCCAGTTAGGAAGATAACAAACAGAGCTGCACTTGAAACGCGGACCTTCGAGACCGTGACGAGATTCCAACACTTAAGACTGAGACGAGACTTTATCTAAGTTGCTTTAGTTTAAACAGTAAGTACAAAAATTATATGATCTTAAGAACTTTTTCCTACATTAAAAACATCTTCAAAAGCAATCATAAATACCGTACACTAAACCAGATAAATAAAATTTCCCATATTATGATTAGACGAAGTACGTATTTGCCATTAATAATTATTTGTAGCTCATAACAACAAAGGCCAATATTTAAAAAATAGAAACGCAACTCTCTATTATGCTATATTGACGTTTTGGAAAATTGATGTCCAAGAACTAAATTTTCCAAAAACCAGTGTTTTCAACCAGAATGGACAAAAGTATTCCCACAAATAGAAAATAAAAACCTTTTTATTGGACATCAACATCCACTTGGCGTCGTAAATCTTTTTTAAGTTTAAAACAGCGCAGTCTACGTTGTTTAGTTATTATTTTGTGCTACTGGTAGAAAAAGCGTTGAATTTACCTCTTCAAAAGTTATCACTAAATTTTAAAAACAATAGGATATAACGTTTTATTTTTTATAAATAACAAACTTTGGAAAATGTAGCCTTTATTGTATCTTTCTCAGTAATCTTGGTGTTAAAAAGTTTGGTCACACCTTTCGAAATTTTTAGTCTCGTTGGAAATTTTCAAACAACTAAAGGACAGTCGACTTAAACTCGGAGCTGGGATAACCTTAATTGTAATCTCTAAACTAGATTAAGACCCTAGAGAAACTAGGCGAAGGCCACAAAAATGAAAGGTCTTTATTTGTTGGCCATTGTTTAGTCAAGCTGTGAAGAATTTTTTCAGTCTCCATCTGGTTTTGTAGCAAAGTTTAAGTTTGTTGAGAGTGATCCAAATAAGCGCTCTCCGAACCTCTGTTGGGAATCTTTAACCATCGCACAGTATTGGCCTATCGAACAAAAAATTAACACACGCATCAAATTTCTGTTGCCTAGGACAACGCTTCCATAGCGGTACGAGCCGGGGGCAGGGGGCAAATGCTCCCCCAAACTAAAAAATTCGGGTAAAATTAGAATTTTTCGGGCATTGAGAATGAACCATTTGGATGTGATAAAGTATCCCAACTTAGAACAATTCAGATGAAAGTGATGACCTTTTTTTTGTCTTCACCTATAATTCGGATTAAACAGAGGCAAAAAAGATTAAACCAGAGACTGTGTTTTTCAAATTTATTTGAATTTCCTTTGATTAAAACATTTAAAAGCTTATTGAAACGTCCACGACCCAACCAAATTAAACGGCAACCCATGGGTTGAAACACACAGGCATTAGTGGCCTAACTCATTAACTTCTTACTAAAATAGGTTTTTTGTTTTATGAATTGGCGAGGAACATAAAATTGATTAATTACTAAAAATTGGAAAATGGGCAATTTTTTAATGAAAGTGTGGGGAGTGGGGCCACTTGCAACTGCATCGTCTGGCATGTCTATAGCTTCGCCCCTGCTTTAGTCAAGACAAAAAGGAGCTTTATTTGTCGCAAAAGATATGAATGTATGTTAAGTCTTTAAATGTATCACCTGGTTTGAACGGCTATATTCAAAACGGGCCACTTTAAAAGGGTTGGCGGACCGCGAATTGGACTTTCTTGCAGGCAATATCTTGCCTTGCCGAGAAAACTTGTTGCAAACTATTCAACACTATATGGAGCTAGTTGTACGAAACACTACAGAATTAGCGAAACACCACAAAGTCGTTTTTAAATTAATTCAAGATAAACCAGTAAATATCAACTATACAATATGTGCAAATCAAAAGTTACTTCAACTGCAAAGGGAAGTTTTTCCGGCCTATTTATGATTTTACACCATCATGTTTTGATCTCAGCAAATCGCAAATATTTTTCGCAATTGATCAAAGCGTATAGCTTACTCCAAAATATAAACTTTTACACTTAGTGTCAGTGATGTAATTCAGATTAAAACGCAAATTTCGAGACCTAAGGTTCGCGACTGAGACCAGAAATAATCGAGATCAAGACCGAGACAAACAATTTTTATAAAAATATAATCTTTTATAATTATTCCAAAAGCAATAAATTAGGAAAAAGATTAAAGATTACATTTTACGTAAACAAGCATCTCTAACATGTTAGAATGCGCTTTGCTTTGTGTGATTATTATTATCATCATTATTATTATCATTATTATCATTATCGCTTTGCTCTGATTATCATCATTAAACAATTTGCTTTAAAAAAACCTCAACTAGATCAGAAAAAAGCCAAAACACTTAAACATGCAGAAAGTATAGAGAGAGTTGAGAAGAGAAAAAATAAGAAGCACGGCGGCGTTACCTAATTCAAACTAAATATTATTATTTAAAAAGACAAAAAAGACAAAAAAATGACAAAAAAACTTCATTCAAATATTTGATCAGCTCGGCTATTGGTGTTGGCTTGTTGCAGATGTTGGATTTGTTGGCTATGTTTGACTTACATAGAATCGAATTCATCTAATTAATCTCCTCAAAAAGATTTAAAATAATTGCGAATTATGCAAAGTAAAAACTGTTTAACGACTTGTTGGTTTTCTTCAATATTAATAGAAAACTTTTTTTTATCTTTTGGGTAGATTATTCGGAATAATTTTTAGAATGTTGTCTTTTTCTACCTCGTCATATTAACAATTTTTTTAATTTAACTTTAAAGCAATTAGATTCATACAGTGCCTTAAGCAGAAATTTGTTACGAAGAGGATGGGGGCGGTTGAGAGCCAAAAACACGATCACTCTAATCCGTGATGTCTTTTACAAAAGAGTGGCCTGGTACAACAAAAAAAAATTGACTTTTAAAGAATCACTTTACAAAAAAATTCTTTATTTCTTTTTAATATTATTATTTTATCTTTAGCTTTATCCTCCTGACTCCCTGACTCACAGGAAATTGTCGGAGGCGCTATACTTCGAGCAACTGTCAAGCTGTTACGTTGACCGCTTTAGGAGAAGGCAAGATATTGCTGTCCGGTTGAAGTTTTTTATTTGTTTTTTAGTTTAAATTTAGAGGCATGAGTAACCTTTAGGACTGCTTACTAAGGCCGCCAAGCAAGGGAAAGTGCCGTAAAGTGTCTTTCCCAAGGACACAAGAGAATGGCGAGAGAAGGCTTTCAACCGCAACGGTGTCGATCACATTCTCCATCAATTAAAGCGCTCTTAACCTGGCCGGCGACGAATGTAAATAAAAGTGAAGACGTTTTTTACGCTTTTTTTCAAACCCTAATTTTCTTTTAAATAAAAAATCTTTGCTTTATTTTAACAATTTTTAAGCTGTTTTAGTGCTACTTTGAACCTTTTACTATCAATCTTCATGGAGGTTTTTTAACCTTCAACCCTCCCCCTGTGTGCATACCTCTATAGATTCATCGATCACAACTTTTTGACCAATGATTAAACGGGTTGTCCGAAGCGTAGTCGAGCGTTTAGAGCAGGGGTCGGCAATCTTTTGCATGTTACGAGCCAAAAACCAAATTTTAACTTTATTTCCAGCCGCATTTTTTTTCAGTTACCAAAAACTTTCTTACCTTGACCGAACGTCTCAACTTGTCCTAACACAGAGGCGTAAAAATCGATCAAAAACTTGCGTACGCGACTGTGTTTTGCAGCGACGTAATAGTTGTTGGTTGTTTTTTTTTTTTGGTTCATACTAGTTTTTTGGCATAAGTGGAGCAACGCAATTTCTAAAGCACATAAATTTGAAGGGAAGCCTTTTTTTTCTACACCAGATTATGTACTTGAAAACAAAGCATTTTTGCATCTTTGCTGTAACTAGATGTATCAATTTTAATACCGCATAGGTTGTTTGAAGTAGTTACTTATAAAAAAAGAATTGCAAACGAAACGGTGGGCCGTATTCTTTTAATATCTAATTAACACGTCACGGGCCGGGTGATTTTGTTTTGCGGTCAGTAGGTTGCCGACTACTAGTTTAGGGCGTCCTGATTGTGATCAAAATAGTTGCGGTGCAGAACCTACTCGCGCCGTTCTGCTGTGTCCTTTGGAAAGACATTTTACGGCACATTTTTCTTGATTGACGGTCTTCGCAAGCAGTTCTAAATGTCACACTTATCTCCTAAAAAAACTAAAAAATAAAAATAAAAAGTTTCAGCCAGACAACAATATCTTGGCATTTTTGGATCGGAGTAATTGCTCGTTTTAAGTATAGCGCCTCGACGCTTTTCTACGAGGCAGGAGGATAAATATAAAGATGAAAATAAAAGATAAACGCAAACAAACGTTGTGACTGAGAAGACCACCAACTCTACATTTTTATAAAAAATCGCGGGCTATAATTATTAAATATAGAAATATGGCGTTTAAATTATTGTTTACATAAATTTTGCTACAAGAATTTTTCACTTTAATTAGGAAAAAACACGTAGGATTAAAGTAATCGTTTTTCAGGGGAAAAGGGTTCGATCCAAGTTCACATAAAAGATAATACAAAATTATTAAATTCAAAGTAAAGACCAACGGTTTTATCACGGTAATACTGTACCGATTGCGGGCAAGAGTGTAAGTACAAACATTCAAAGTATTACCAGACTTGTTTGTTGCCAAAAGAAAAATTAAAAAAAGTTTTTTCGCAGTGATTGGATTATCTTGTAACAGATAGCCTTGATCACAGTAAAAATCTTCATTAGAATAAATGTAAGAAAGTTGCAAAATTATAGATTAGTTTAATTCCAACCTTTTTTTACTTCATATAGCGGCAAAACTGTCAATTGAGTGTCGTCTTAACCACATTTCAAAATTCATCACAGTAACATCAAGTAACAACCATATAAAAATGTCCGATCTAAAAACCAATTTAAAAGACACGAGACCGAGAGCACAAAAAATCGGTCTCGAGACCTTCATTACTGCTTAGTGTACAACAAACTAATGAGACCCAACCAGGACATAACACGAGCCTTCTTTTTTCAGTGCTTAAACAGTGGTTTTTTAATTTTTTTTATTGCATGGATCCTTTTACTCACTATTCAAAGGTGAATTCCCTAGCTTGAAAATCCAATTGTCTAAAGAGAAAATTTTTTCAAAAGTGTTTTAATTATTATTAAAATAGTGCCTTTATATTTTGATGAAATTTTTTTCTCATGGGAATTCTATTAAAAACTAACCCAGTCTGGAACAACGCGTAGGGAAGCTATCCAATTAATAGATAATTTTCAATCCCAATAAAATTCAAAAAAACTTTTTTAAGAGAACATTTTTAACCCAGTCACAGATAACTATGAAAAGAGAAATATGCAGTTATGGTCTTTCTCTTGCAAAGTTCAAAATAACTGAATAGAAAAATACGCAGATTAATTTGTCCATTTTTCTTGCATCCCTTTTGTGGCTGCGTTAAAAACTTTAATAGAATAAAGTGTTTAGCCGTTGAATCCAATAAAATTAATGTTCGAGATTAAATTCAATCAGATAAAATATTTTTCATGATTTTCTGTTTCATCACTGCGGTAGGAATGGGCATTTTTTTCAAAATAACCAACAAAAAAACCACGGCCTACTAATAAATAAGGCCGGACATGTTACATTGAAACAAAAAAATTACCAGGCCAATGCGGTAAAATATTTCTGAAAAATTGATGATGCTTTTTCCTGTTGAATATACGTTTCGATCGTTTTTCAACAATATTAGACAAGACAAATAACGAGTAAGGTTGTTATTGTAAAAATTTTTATATTTAACTCTCATTTGAGTCAGTTGGAATAAAAACAATTCAAGCTTACAAGATAAAGCACTTAGCATTGCAAGAAATACACTGTGTGAAAAAAATTCAATACTTTTAACATAAAACCAAAAATAATTGCAATGCATTTTGCCAAAACGTAATCAAATAAATAACGTACGGAAATAGTGTAATAATAAAACAACAAGAATACAGTAATGTGCGATTAGGTTATTTTTGCTCGTTACTGAAAAAAACCCCAATACTGTGATTACAAGAGTCATAAAAAATATTTAAAATGGTGTTCGCAGCAAATTTCATTTTATTTTGATGTGCCTGGCACAAAAAAAGCAATGTTTGAAGTGTTTGTGCTCAATGTACGAAGCTACATCTCCTACAGCCAATCTTTTCGTTGAACGCTAAATGGTCGTAATAATCTAGCAAAGTAAATGCAGAACAGGTCAATTCTGCCATAGCGTTAGAAGGCAAAATCAAGTTACCACGAGAAGCAAGTGAAAGTACGTGGCGGTTGTACATTGGCCAGTCAAAAACGACTTTTTCAAGTTACATTGCAAACGTTGTATAATTATTTTCGCAATATAACTGGTTACTTTCTTTGCATAAAGAAAGGCTTTCTGTTTCCTTTTAATTGAAAACTTTATAAAATCTTTGGGTAAAGTCTTTATTTTCCGACACCTTTTTTGAGCAAAGAAATTTTTCGTTAAAAATTTTCCCAAATGCACACATTTTTTTTGAGTAAAGATCAACCCCAAAGCATACTTTCACTGTCTATGACTTCCCTGAAGTTGACAAGAAAATTGTCACCGCTCATCTTTCGTTTTTCTACTCTGCTAATCGTTTTTCTACTGGGTCACTTAGAAATTTAGGTGGTAGGTGATATTGATGGTCTTATCAAGAAGATCGGATGCTAAATAGGCTTGAGCCCGAAGCGTTTTAACCATGCCATCAAGTGTTAGTTTTGATACGTAGAATGTGCTTCTCGACTTCACCACAAAGACAGCTACTCTGAAAAATTGATTAAAAACCCCCGCTTTTTATCAACTTTAATTAAAACGTTTCCAAGTGGATTGGAAGCAAATCGTGATTTCACATTAACAACCTTTCACCAAGTATGTAGTAAGATTAGGCAGCCATGCATATCATTTCGTGTTTCTGCGTTACAATTTACTAGCACCCAGAGTGGTTTCATGCAATATAGCCACAGACAGATCAACATTTTTTTTGTCATTTAATGGGTAAATAGACTTAAAGGTAAGTCTAAACCAGGAGTGTCCAACTCAAACTCACTAACGTGCCAATTTTTGTTTTATAATTTCCTCGCGTGCCAACGCTTGGTAAACTATCATTAATTTAATAATTTTTTCTATATTTAAAACAATGTTGCTTACAAAAAACTAAACACAACGAAAACTAAACACAACAAAGAACGAAAAACTAAACACAACAAAGAACGAAAATCAGTTATTTTAACATTTTATCAATAACACACAATTAACCAAAGCTACTTTTTTGCAAGCGTTTGTTCTGAGCCAAACTAGCAAAATTGGGCTTCAACGGCGTAATAGCAATACGCATTATTGCATTTAAGTGTCCGTCGGTTAGCTGACTGCGCAATTTAGATTTATTAAGTTTCATGACAGAAAATCCCTGTTCACACCGGTATGTGCTTCCAAATTGAGCTATCCAGAAACGAGCGTTTTTCAAAAGAACTGGATATGCTTCTTCCTGCAACTGAGAATAAAACTGAAGCAGCGATTGTTCCTTGTATACGTCTCTCAGACCTTCGTTTGATCTCAGATCCAAAAGTTCAAGTTCGCCGTCGTCGTTTGAAGGGCATCCACTCCAGGCCAGACACAAACAGAACTGGGGCCGAGGGTTTATCCTTTTACTACCCCAGACTGCTGCACTGTTTGGATCAGATGCTGGCAGTGATGTTATTAAGCCAGCATCGAGTTTCGTCATCCAAAACCGTCAGACCACGTGCTCCATGTGGTGCCCGATGTATGGGGCACATTGTTAGTACATGGTCTGCGGTTTGCTCAGAGGCGCCACACTCGCAATTCGGTGAAGGAGCGAGACCCCATTTGTGCATGGACGAATGGAATCGCCCAACACCAGTCCGCAGGCGGTTGAGCTTAACCCAAGCTGCTCGGGGTAAGCCCATCCCAACAGGCCTGACACTGGTCCCAGGCACAAAAGCACGGAGCCTGGAAGCACTTTCACAGTACTCCGCGTTCCATTTGTTATTTGTCCATTCAGAGGCGCGGATGCCAAGTCTGGCAAGATTGTCCAAGAGATTCCGCGCACCTGGCACAAACGGGCGTCTGGATCTTAGTCTCACTTTGCCAGTATCTGAGGACCCACTTAAAAGACCGTGCAAGATATGATCGGGGTCCAGAGATCCACGGTAAGCCAAGGAGAGTGTCGCTCCCATTCGGCGAAGCTCAGCTGGCTGAATGCCTGAAAGTATAGGTAGGTGGTCCGTTGGAGTGGGACGCAGGCATCCAGTAACTATGCGCAAGGCGTCATTCAAGACACTGTCAATGAGGCGAGTGTGAGCACTGCGACACCAGACTGGCGCACAGTACTCAGCTGTTGAGTAGACTAGAGACAAGGTGGCTATGCGTAGTGTTTTAGCACCAGCACCCCATCCCGAGCCCACGAGTCGCCTCAGCAGTGTGACGCGCGATGATAGTTTTTTGCACAATGCCACTAAATGGTGACGAAACGTGAGCGATCTGTCCAGTTTTACTCCAAGGTACGAGGCAGAACGGTAAAAGTCTACTATTGTTGTAGACCTTTAGCTCACGTTTGGCCTTTCGGTTATTTAAGTGAAAGGCTGCCGTCACCGTCTTAGTGTGATTGAGCTTCAACCTCCAAGTCTGGAGATACGCTGACAGTGTGGACATGTCTTGGCTTAAGATCCCCTCCAAGTTCTTCCAGTTTCCAGAAGAATGCAACAATGCTAAACCATCAGCATAAGCAAACTTTCTGGAAATCATGGAAGGAAGATTGTAAGTATAGATGTTAAATAGGAGGGGAGCCAAGACCGATCTTTGAGGAACGCCGTTTTTAAGACGGCGTAGCCTGCTTTGCTTGCTGTCACCGGTGGTAAGGGTGAAACTTCGATTTCGGACAAGCTCCATGATCATTTTGACCATGTGCTTATCCGGAAGTAGTCTCAGCAGCTTGCAGGTAACGCCACGGTGCCAGACAGTGTCATAAGCAGCTGTCAGATCGATAAATACAGCACCGGCCTTCTTTTTAGCCTCGAAAAAATCCTCGATGTTCTGGGTTATCAGAACAACTTGATCTACGGTTGACTTCCCGCGTCGGAACCCAGCCTGCTCTTTAGGGATCAGTGGATCGATTAATGGTTCAACGCGGGCGTAGATAAGCCTTTCGAGGATCTTGTAGGGGACACAGAGCAGAGATATCGGTCGATAACTCTTTGGATCCCCCACGGGCTTTCCTGGTTTTGGGATCGCGACCACAAGCGCTCTTCTCCAGATCTTGGGAATTTTGAGTCGGCGCAAACAGGAAGAAAGGAAGTCACGTAACCAGGACTTCAAAGCAGCTCCAGCATGGAGTATAAGCTCGGGGCAGATGGAATCAGGACCCGGAGCTTTACCTGGTTTTAAGTGTTGAAGGGCACCAGTAAATTCTCTCTGTGAAAAACTGTCAGAGATATTTACTGCGTCTGGTGTTGTGGCCCTCCAAAGGTCAGACACTTCTTGAAAAACAAGTCGAGATGACTTGCGATCAACAGCCTCGTATTTCCCATTTCTAACCAGCTGAGATGCAATAGCATCGGCTGAAACGGGACAGTGACGAGGAGAGTGTCGTGACCTACCAGTAAGGTTGTTCAAAATACTCCACGCTTTTCGACTAGAGTGTGAGAAGTCAATGCTCCGAACTGCTTCAGACCATCAATCCCTCCGCTTTCTGTCAAGCTTGGCAAGCAGAGCTGTAGCAGCCAAACTTGAGTCGTCTCCCTGAGGAGACTGCAGAAAGGTTTTATAGAGGGATTCACACTCTGCATCTCAACACGGAATATAGTTATTTCGATACCCGCGTGGGATAGTCTTTTTGGCTACTTTCTTAATGGTGTTACAGAAATCCTGGTAAGCCGCATCCACATCAAGTAAATCAGGCGGCAACAAAGTCTTTGCGAATTTATTTGTCAAAGCAATGTAGTGACTCCAATTGGCCTTGCGGAAGTTCCATCGCTTAACAGGCATGCTTGGCACTGCCATAGCAAACCTTGGTGGTGTAATAAGCGAGGGTCGATGTTGTGACCTGGGAAACTTTTCAAGGACACGTCTATCCGGTAAGCGACTGTTTGGGCCTACGCTAGCGAAAGCTAGGTCTGGATTGGTGCCAGTGTTCCAGCGGCCGGAATAAAAACTGGCAGCGTCCTTGGCATTATATAGCAGGGCAAGACAATTAATACTTGCCCAACCAGCCAAGCACTCACCGTCCGGACTGTTGTCATCATAACCCCAGTCAGCATGACGACAGTTAAAATCGCCAGCGTAAAGACAGGGGTGAGGATACACTGGGAGATCCAGGGTTCGCAATCGCGTTGGCGGTGGTTTGTAGACGTTGACTATTTTATAGCCATCAACGTCCACACACAGCCACTCGATCTCCGATGTCGGTGGAGATTGGTCCAAAAGCGTGTATCTCAGTCGCTCGTGGACAAACGTGGCAAGGCCATGCTTCCTGCTTAAAGAAGACCCAGCTAGTTGGTAGTGTGGTAGCACCAACTTCTCTGCATCAGTGCAGTGGGTCTCCTGCAGTAGGATGACGAGTGCCTCAGACTGCATAGCGAGGTGATGAAGAACATTCATCTTGCTTGCAGTGAGGCCTTCGATGTTCAGCTGAAGAATAGTGGGTCTTCGGAACTTGTTGGCAATGTGCCCTGAAAAGAGCAGTTTTATCCTGACATTGCCCCGTCCTAAAAAGGACGTTTGCCGATTAGCAGACCCACACTGAACATCGGAATGGGTGGATACCCTTCCGTTTTGGTAGGTTCGGTTTCGGTCTGTCATTTTAAAATCAATGAGCAGACTTACTCACGGGCCAGGCTGCGTGAAAGCACCTACCATTTGGGCCAAGTTCAAGTTGAAGCTCTGCGTTCTCAATCTCTTCTACTTTTACAGTAAATGGCCGTTCAAATAATGAAAGATTTTTCTCCGGGCCACTTAGATCATGAAAGCGTTTTTTAAAACTTTCATTGAGATCTTCGCAAATGTTAGCGTATTTCACAAAGTCTGGAACAAAATCAAGCTTTGTTTTAACCACAAATGAGGACATGGATTTAAACTGCATCATGTTTCCAGTTGACAGTTGCAACTGAAACAGATTCAATTTACTTTGAAAGGCTTTCACAGCATTGAACAATTCTGGGAGTAATTGTTCACGACCTTGCAGCTTCATGCATAAGTTATTTCAATGCTGTGTTATATCAACCAAAAAGGCAAGGTCTAACAACCAGTCATGATCTGATAACAGCTTTACAGCACTTGCACCATTCCTGGTTGATAATGTTGGGTTCTTCTCTTGCAAAAATTTTTCTATTTCTGCTACAAGAGCAAAAAAACGTTCCAACACCTTCCCTCGGCTTAACCATCGTACCTCCGAATGGTAAATCTGATCTTTATATTGTGCATTTACATTTTCCAGAAACAACTGAAACTACCGATGTTTTAACCCTTTTGCACCTATTTCGTTCACGCATTTCACGACTAATTCCATTACATGCGTCATTTTTAGAGTCTTAGCACAAAGTGCCTCTTGGTGGATGACACAATGAACAGTAAGAATATCTTGCTCAAACTTTGATTCTCGAAAATGCTTCTTAAAGAGCGACACTGCACCATTTTCTTTACCAGTCATTGAAGGCGCGCCATCTGTCGTCAAACCAACTAATTTTGACAGTGGCAAGTCAGGAACTCAATCGCGGAGCAGTTTCAGCACTGTTTCTTTAAGATCTAATCCACGTGCTGTGCTATGAAGAGAAACGAGTCCAAGAAGATTTTCATTTACAGACAGAGATTCTGTTACACCACGGATAAACACTAACATTTGCGCAGTGTCTGTCATGTCACTGCTTTCATCGAAAGCCAGAGAAAAACATTGAAACGCACTTGTTTTTGAAGATAATTGTCCTGATAAATCTTCACCAATGTCTTCTATTCTTCTTGCAATACTGTTTCTGTAGAGGCTGATGTCGTCAAACAGGCGTGATTTGTCTGGAAGCATGACCTTTGCAACCTCCTGCATACACTCTCTTACAAATTCGCCATCTGTAAAGGGTCTGGCAGAACGGGCAATTTTTTCTGCAATCACATATGACGCAATTACAGATTTTTCATTTTGCGCGACAAACTTAGTAAATGTATTTTGCTGCGCAGAAAGAGAGCTTTTTAATTTCGTTACCAAATTCTCCATTGACTTTCCAATAAACTCAGCATATTTTGCTTCATGCAATGTTTCGTAATGTCTCTTCACACTGAAAAGTTTTGACGCAGAAACATTTTTTCTACAGATCAAACACAATGGTTTCTCCTTCCATTCAATAAAAAAGTAGTCGTACGTCCATGAATCTTGAAACATTTGTGTTGGCTCATTTCTTTTTTTTTTGCTCATTGCTTCCGCACTCAAAAGGCTAAAAATAACCTACAAGCATGAATGCAAAGCTCAACTACAACAATCGTCTATCTATTCACCACAATTCTACACAACTGAAATGAAATGTACGGTGTTTTACAACTGCTAGCTAAGGTTTTTTGGCACCATGACCAAGTAATTACACAACGACTTCTGTAACTGTTTTTCGAACGTCTACTACACAACTATACATTACGTTTGTAATCTATATCATTCTAAAGCTGCGTTTACCAATCAGCGAAATTTTTAGCATTGTTACGATTATTTCGCAATAATTCAAAACAATGGTAAAATTTTTCGCCAAGGCAAATTCGCCAATCGGTAAATGCACCTTTATACATTTGTTATTTACAAAATCAAATTAACGCATTTTGAGCGTGGGACTTTCAGAGTATATTTTATAGCTGGCGCAAAACTAGTCTGTGGTCTCGCAGGTATCTCAGTTTCACACCTCACACGTCTTCAATCAGGATCAACGTGCAAAAACTGTGAAAACCAGAGACTAATTTTACTAGTACAGTACTATACTGCAGCAATAAAATATGTAACGATATTTAAAATTGCATTGTAGCATGTTTATGAAATATGGTAAGAGCTCGCGTGCCACTTTCAATGTTGTCGCGTACCACATTTGGCACGCGTGCCACGTGTTGGACACCCCTGGTCTAAACCTTTTAGTAAACTGCAATCCAACATGCTGTCCTGCTTAAAAATATAATCAAGATCTGAACATGCAAAATACCCAGCAGGTAATTCAATATTGGTTTGATAAAAGAAAAATATAAACGCAGGAAATAGAAACTTCTTTGAAATCAACAAGTTGTTCCGAATATTTTTTAACAAATGGACAGACAATAAGAACAATAGGCACAGATTTTTGCAATCCTTCGATCATAAACATGACAATGCCTATAAAGAATCTTTTTCCTTATTTGAGCCAGCTAAATTTCCTTTACAATATTAAACAGATTTTTTAATCTACATTATTTATAAATGCAATCCATTTATTCATTAACTTTGGTCGTTTAATCGAAAATTTAAAGTCTTACTGTATTACCCTTTTTCTTCAGTTGTTTTATATCCTAAAGCAGTGTGGTACAAGTTCTTCACTCTTGCGGGCCACTTTTCAAAATTGTTCGAGTTTGCGGGCCTCAGCCGTTTAGAAATTGTTCCAAATCATGATGTTCTCTAAAAAAAAAAGGTTTTCACTTCGAATCGGTCTCCGATTTTCCTATTTTCGTCCCAAAATCATAATGTTTTCCAAAAAAAAAGGTCTTCACTTGGAATCGGTCTCAAACCTAGACTCTGTCCCGAAAGCTCTCCATGCCTTGTTATAAAACAGGGTTTCCCAAACTTTTAGTTCATCAGTACCCTTTGGTCACTGTAGCAGGTTTGCATGTACCCCCAAAATTTTGTAACGTTTCTCTACAAAAAAGGCTTTCAGTTAGAATCAGCCACTAATTTTCCCCCTATTCATGCCCAACAAAGGCGTACCAGCCCAAAAAATTTTGGGGGCAATGAAGTTTTGCCCAAATCATGATTTTCTAGTACTTTATGGATAGGACGAAAAAGTTGTCTGAGATTCTTGGACGGAGAAGAAATTTCGTCCTGAAATCATGGTGATCTCTAAAAAAAAAAAGTATTCACATGGATTCAGTCACATATTTTTCAATTTTCGTCCCAAAATCAAGGTGTTCTCTAAATAAAAAAAATGGTCTTCACTTTGAATCAGACATTTGAGTCTATTATTTCTTCCGGACACGGAATTTAACTTAAATAAGGACATTCTGTCACATAATAATGTACCCCTTGAGAAGCCTAAATGTACCCCAGTTTGGGAACCCCTGTTATAGATGGTTGACGCTGCTCATGATCGACAAGACTTGAATTGTGTAAAATTGTTCAGCGGGCCGCAGAAATTCTATCCGCGGGCCTGTAGTTGGACCACGCTGTCCCAAACTATTTTCATATATATTATACATTTATTAACCGTAGTAATTTTTAAACAATTAATGTACAATTAGATCAGAGTAGATTGAATAGAATGACTATTAAATAAATGTTTGTTTTCATCTTTCAGAATGATAATTAAACTATTCTAACAGTCTACGTAGCTACATAAAATTTTAAGGTATTTAGCTATTGCTTAATATCGTCACTGTCGTGAATCGTGACAAAACATTTGTTCATCCAAAACTAATAGTTTCTTAATACTTATATCCGTTAGAGTAAATTCATTTGTAACATCTTGATCGCCTGGATACGATCACAAATTTTTCTCGCTTTGAGACTTTAAGCTTTCTATTAATACGTTGAACTGCATTCTTAGTTCTGTTTGTAACAACTAGTCTAGCCTAAATAGCTCTGTTTTTAAGTATGTAGATTTCATCTTGTTAAATTGTTATTCGGTACTAATAAACATAATAATTCAATTTTAATCTGTCACAGCTACGTCTAACCTTGAACTAATTCAGCAACATTTCCTTTGTTTATACCTTTTATTGGTCATTCGCTTTAGCTTAGCATGAATTCTAATACAAACTTTTACGCTTGGCATAATCATTGAAACGATTTGTATTTGATAAATGTGCTTAGTTTTAACTTGTACGGAATACTTATTTTTTTATTTTATGTCTATATTTGTATAACCCAGCCATCGGTGGCATTTTTTATTTATCTTTGGCATTTTTTATTTATCTTTATCTCTATATTTCTATAACCCAGCCATCGGTGGCACATTTCTGTGTCTCTTGATGCCGGTCCCAAGCCCGGATAAATGGGGAGGGTTGCGGCAGGAAGGGCATCCGGCGTAAAACTTTTTGCCAGATTTATACAAATGCGTAATCATTGTCAATCCATACCGGATCGGTCGCGGCCCGGGTTACCAACGACCGCCTCAGGTGTCGCACAGCAGGGCACCTGCGGAAATTATGCTACTGCTAAACAAAGTGAAAATAAGAGCAGAAAGAGAGGAGGAAGGCGAGTAAAGAAGCAGCAAGAAGCATGGAAAGGAAGATGCTCACTCATAAGGGTGGGTACTTTAAATATTGGAACGATGACTGGAAGGGGAAGAGAGCTGGCAGATATGATGGAGCGAAGGAATGTAGACATATTGTGCCTACAAGAAACAAAGTGGAAAGGTAGTAAAGCAAGGAACATTGGAGATGGATGTAAAATATTTTACAACGGAGCTGATAAAAGAAAAAATGGGATAGGGATAGTGCTGAGGGAGGAGCTGGCTGAAAGTGTCCTGGAGGTGAAGAAAGTGTCGGACAGACTGATAGCCATGAAGCTGGAGGTAAATGGGTCCATCCTAAATATAGTAAGTGCATATGCTCCACAGGTTAACTACAGCATGGAGGAGAAAAATGATTTTTAGGAAGACCTGGATGGATTGATAGAAAGTATATCAAAAGAAGAGAGGATAGTTCTTGGTGCAGACCTTAATGGACATGTGGGCGAAGGAAACATCGGGGATGAGGAAATAATGGGGAGGTACGGTGCTGGAACAAGAAATAAGGAAGGATCAATGGTTGTGGATTTTGGGAAAAGGATGGATTTGGCGATTGTCAATACTTATTTCAAGAAGAAAGATGAACACAGGGTGACGTATAAGAGTGGAGGAAAAAGTACCCAAGTAGATTATGTGATGTGCAGAAGGTGGAACCTGAAGGAAATGTGCGATTGTAAGGTAATATTGAATGAGTGTGTCGCAAAGCAGCACCGTATGGTGGTATGCAAAATGGCTCTTATGGTGAAAAAGAAAAAAGCAGAGAAAGTAAAGCCAAAGATACGATGGTGGAAACTGAAAGAGACAAGCTATCAAGAAGCGTTTAGACAAGAGGTGACCAGGATATTGGGAGGCGCGGATGGGTTGCCTGATGAGTGGGACAAAACGGCAGAAATGCTAAGAAAAACAGCTGAAACTGTACTGGGAGTGACATTTGGGAAACGAAAAGGAGACAAGGAGACATGGTGGTGGAATGAGGAAGTTCAAAAGAGCATAAAAGAAAAAAAAGAGGCAAAGAAAGCATGGGACAAAACAAGAAATGAAAATAATAAAAAGGTATACAAAGAAAAGAAGAGTAAGGCAAAGAAGGCAGTTGCAATGACAAAGGGGCGTGTGTATGATGATTTGTATGCTAGATTGGAAACAAAAGAAGGTGAAAAAGAGTTGTACAGATTGGCTAGGCAGAGAGACAGAGCAGGGAAAGATGTACAGCACGTGAGGGTTATAAAGGATGAAAACGGTAATGTTATGGTAAATTCAGAAGTAGTGTTAAAGAGATGAAAGGAGTACTTTGAGAAACTGATGAACGAGGAAAATAACAGAGACTCTAGGACAGAGGAACCAGAAGTGGTTAAGGAAGAGGTAAATTGTGTCAGTAGAGAAGAAGTAAAGAACGCACTAAGAAGGATGAAAAAAGGTAAAGCGGTTGGACCAGATGAGTTGCCAGTAGAAGTTTGGAAGTGCATGGGAAAGATGGGGATAGAGTTTTTGACCAGACTGTTCAACAGACTATTAATGGGTGAACGGATGCCAGAAGAATGGAGAAGGAGTGTGCTTATCCCAATCTATAAAAACAAAGGGGACGCACAGTGCTGTGGAAACTACAGAGGAATAAAGCTAATGAGCCACACAATGAAAGTATGGGAAAAAATTATTGAAACCAGGTTAAGGGATAGAGTGGAGATCAGCAAACAGCAATATGGATTTATGCCAGGAAAGGGAACCACCGATGCCATGTTTGCTTTAAGAATGTTAATGGAAAAATACAGGGAAGGTCAAAAAGAGCTACATTGTGTATTCGTGGACCTAGAGAAAGCTTACGACAGGGTTCCACGGGAAGAGCTGTGGTACTGCATGAGAAAATTCGAAATAGTGGAAAAGTATGTGCGACTAGTACAGGATATGTATGAGGGAAGCGAAACAGTGGTGAGGTGTGCAGTAGGAACTACAGAAAGTTTCAAGGTCAAGGTTGGACTGCACCAGGAATCAGCGTTAAGTCCATTCCTGTTTGCAGTGATAATGAACAGGCTAACGGATAAAGTAAGGAGAGGACCACCATGGACGATGCTGTTTGCTAATGATATTGTGATTTGCGAAGAGACCAGAAAAGAAGTGGAGCGGAGATTAGAATTCTGGAAGTATGCATTGGAAAGAAGAGGGATGAAAGTCAGTAGGTCAAAGACCGAATATCTTTGCATAAATGGAGGAAATGACGACGAAACAGTGAAGATGGAGGATACAAAAGTACCAAGAGTAAAGGAATTTAAGTATTTGGGATCAACGGTGCAAGAAAGTGGTGGTTGTGAGAGGGAGGTAAAGAAGAGAGTACAGGCAGGATGGAATGGATGGAGAAGAGTATCAGGAGTAATCTGCGACAAGAGGTTACCAGCTAGAGTAAAAGGAAAAGTGTACAGTTCAGTGGTAAGACCAGCAATGTTGTATGGACTTGAGACAGTAGCAGTCACAAAGAAACAAGTGGAAGAGATGGAAGTCGCAGAGATGAAAATGCTGAGGTTTACTATGGGAGTGACGAGAAAAGACAAGATTAGAAACGAGCACATCAGGAGTACTGTTAAGGTAGAACGGTTAGGAATGAAGATGAGGGAGGGCAGGCTGAGATGGTATGGACATGTCATGAGGAGAGACCAAGAGTATGTAGGAAGAAAGATGATGGAAATGGAGTTACCAGGAAAGAGGAGAAGAGGGCGACCAAAGAGAAGATTTTTAGATGTGGTAAAAGAAGATATGAAGGAAGTTGGTGTGAAGAAGATGGACATTGAAGACAGAAAGATGTGGAGAATGATGATACGCTGTGGCCACCCCTGACTAATGGGAAAGGCCGAAAGGAGAAGAAGAAGAAGATTTTATCTCTATATTTATCTCCCTGACTCGCAGGAAAGCAACGGAGGCGCTAATACATAGGGTAAGCAATTACCCCGACCTGCTTCCGGAGATACCAAGATATTGCTGTCCGCTTGTAATTTAATAGAGATATGACTGTAATTTAGAACTGCTTGCCAAGACCACCAAGCAGGGCAATGTGCCGTAAAGTGTCTTTCCCAAGGACACAACAGAATGGCGTGAGTGGGTTTTGAACCGAGACCATGTTGATCACGAGCCCGGCGCTTTAACCACTCGACGACGCGGAATAAATGCATTATGACGTGACACTACATTATTGTTTGAAAAAAACGAAAAGTAAAAGCGTACACATAATCCGCGTGCTTTAGTAAGAAGTCAAACACAGTTTTAGGTTAAAAAGCGAAAAAAATTTTAGAAATATTTTACCGCATCGGCCTGGTAATTTTTTCGCTTTAATGTAACATGTCCGGCCGTATTCATTAGCAGGTCGTGCAAAAAACTCATCTCTAAGCTTTTCGTCCGACACTCTTCAGAAGATAAATGTCGGAATAAATGAAAAAATTCAATTGATTCTCTAATAAAGCTGAACGAAGATGATTGCATGTTTGAGAAAAGTGTCAAAACGCGTAATCAACGCAAGATTTTCATGTTGTAAACAAATTCTTTTTGATGGCATAAATTTGGCTTGCATGATTTGATGTTTCGGCTTCTAAAGCAGGTAAATAAAAAGACGAACGGCCAAATGAAAGAAAAGTAAATTTTTTATCACTGTAATTCAGGGCGGACATGGGTTTCAAAAGGATCAAAAAGGTGATATCTGATGTTACCTAAAAGGTGTTCAACACCTTCAACGGAAATGTTCAAACAAGGTCAAGACCTTTATTCTCTTCAAGATGTTGAACACCTTTTACATAACCCGATGTGCCCCAAAAATTACAGTGATAAAAAATTTATTACTCTTTCATTTGGCCGTTCGTCTTTTCATTTATCTGATTTAAAAGCAGTTTGCAATTAATCATGCAAGCCAAATTTATGCCGCCAAAAAGAGTTTGCTTGCAACTTGAAAATCTTACGTTGATTACGCGTTTTGACGCCTTTCTCAAACATCCAATCATCTTCGTTCAGCATTATTAGAGAATCAGTTGAATTTTTCTTTCCTTTATTCCGACGTTTATCTTCTAACAAGTGTCGTACGAAAAGCTTAGAGGTGTTTTTTTTGGCTATATTCAAATTCTATACCACAAACCACATGTTTAAACAGTTTTTTCACGAAGTTTTTTAGGTGGAGAATGAACATTTTTTTTATCACTTTCGTAAATAAAATACTTACTGATTTTACGAGTTGATTCGGCTCATTTTCCAAAAACTTACTTTATCATCACCATCTTCGTTATACCATTCAATTTGACCAACGTACCGATAAATTTTACATTTTTGAAAATTTTATTCATATAAAAACTTCAGCAATGACTGTATTCAGTTTTTTCACTTGCAGAGATGTCGATTTCTTTACTTTGTCAGCTACCTGGTAAGTGGATGTGTGTCGGACATATGTATTATATCTTCAGGACCAGTTGCTAATGAACTTTCCAAATTAACCTCTAAGTTGGTCTTCGCAAGAATATGAACCCTACTTGTCATGAACTGACTCTATTTGAAATCTTGAGCTTTATATAACTTAATCAATCACAAACAAGAAAGATATTGAATCAATTAATTTGAAATGGGTTAATTCCGGTATAGTTGAGGCATCAGTAAACTATAAATAGGTTAAGGTAATGATGACTTCATTTGCAAATAATTTAATTAATAAATAGACAATACCAAAAAATGTTACCTTAATTAAAATTATCAATAAATTTTTACCAATGAATTTCTTTTCCACCTATACAGCCAAGCCCCTGTTTCAACATTTATTTTTATGCGCTCTACTAGTCATAAAACAGGTATGACGTACAAAGACAAAACGTATGTCTTCCAGGGTCAAGTCTAATTTGAAGAAAAACCGATCGGAGTTAGAGTAAAAAAGAAACAAAATTATTCGCTTTAAGAGATAAAGAGAGAAAAACACGCAGCAAAAATTGTTCTTGCGGGCCCAAAATAGGCCCGAAATTTTTTGAATTTTTAAAAATTTGTTAAGATGCTCAAGAAGAACTTAGAGCCTTTTGAACCAATTACTTTTTCTCTAAAACTAACTCTGTTTCTCCCAAAACTAACTCTTACTCCAATCGGTTTTTCTTCGAATTAGACTCGACCCCATCCAGCAGGCTATTTCTATACTGCAAAATCATAAAAATGCAGTTGCACACGCTATCCCATTGAATTCCAAGCAAGGTAGTCAAAGAAAAAGAGTAGAACAATTAAAAAAAGCGATTTACTTTGCAATCTTTTCCATTAAATTTTTTTGTTTGGTGTAATGAGTCAAAAAAGTTTATTTATTTATTTATTTTTTGAGTAAAAAATGAATATTGTTTTTGCATTTTTTACTTATTGTTTAAAATAAAAATTTAATCATTGTATTTCTCTTGTTTGATTTCTGTGGAACTGCTTTTGAAAAAGCGCAAATATCATAACGCTATACGTAATTTTTTTCGGTTTTAGAAAAGTCTGGAAAAAGACTGGATGAATGGCTGTCCAATTGTTTACTACTGAGAGAAATAAAAAGATGTGTTAGATTCACGGCTACTATAGGATCTGCATTGTGTTATACGACTCGTAGGCCAAGGTTAGGCTTATTGTAAAGACCAACAACATTTTCTTCCAAATCTCATCCAGTTACAAAAAAGCTCTTGGCATTTTCCGCACGAATTTCTGTATAAATTATTAAGTTTGAAGCTAATTCTGAATGAGAAAATACATCAAAATTTTAAAAGATCATCCGATATCCCAGTAGATCAAGGTTTCTAAACCAAGGTCTATAACAGCCTATCCAGGAGGTCCACAGTGTTTTTCTACAAAAGAATAATTTGCTATCTACATTTTACTTTATCCAAAACCATTCCTGAAACAGAAAAGACTTCCAATGATAAGCGCATTACGCAAAAAAGTGAAACATTTTTCAAACGCTTTTTCGAAAATAAAGTGAAGACCAAAACAAAGTTAACAATTGAAATTAATGTATGGTTTTCCGCAAACGGAAAATGAAAATTTTTTTTGTCTTCAGTTGACTTTTGGAAAAAAAGTTCAACTTGGGGTCTCTAAGAGTTTTTCAAAATTAGCAAAGGGTTTTGCGTGTTCCAACAAATTTAGAAACCATGCAGTGGATAAAAATCCAAATAAGACGTCAATTGCGGTTATGGAAAGCAAAAGTAAGTTTTTTGTTATTTCTGAAATTCTAAAACTATGACCATTTTTCAAGGTTTTTTAATATATTTGTCTATTGAACGCTATTGTATACCTAAAAAGCCCACAAGCAATCTTTTTGAAGTGATTGTAACTTATAAAATGGGCGTGGTGTAGTAAGTATGATAATATCTTGTTTTCTACACATTAGGCAACTTTTACAGCTGCATAGTTTTTTGAATAGCACCTTCATACCTTACTCCGCTTCCTTGTTAACAAAACTACGAGCGTAGCTTAGAAAAAAAGCCAATAAATACATATTTTTGATCTTAGCAGTACAAATTGGTGATAGGTATGCTGTCTAATAATGCCGAAGTGCAATTAACTTTATCAGCGTTCATAAATCAAATTTTTTTGTTATTGAAATTAACAAAGCAAGATAAAACCCAAAAATAGAAAATTCCTATCACATGTTACCTAGGAAAGAAACCAAGAACTTTATTTTATCGACATCATCTCTATTTATTTTTTTAGGCACACAGTACAAGGTTGGAGGCGTTAGTTTAGGGCAACTATCACCCGACTACCTTAAGGCTTTTTTAGAAATATAAAGGTGTTGCTGTCGGGATGAAGGTTTTTAATTTCTACTTAGAAATATGACTGTAATTTATAGCCGTTTGCTAGACTGCCCAGCAGAAAAAAGTTCAACCAAGTGTGTCTTCTGGAAGAGGAACAGTTGAAACAAAAGCGGGTTGATTGCATTTGCCACCAAAAAGCTGAGCGCTCCCATCTATTCGGCCAGGGTCCTGGTTAATTAATTAATTGTCGGTCTTTAAAGGGATTACTTCAAAAATATATTTGTAGCGTTAAAAATTTCTTGCGGTTGAGGTGAAGCAACCTTGTTTCTTGTAACGCAACCTCTGCATTTCATTGCTATCCTTGCGAGCCACAGCACGCGATCTTTTGGTTGCTTCTTTCTTTTCTGACACGGTCCTTTCATTATGCTTATTATTAAATAATTTATATAGTAAACATAAGGATTTAGATAATTACTTAGAGAACCAAGCCGCTTGAAACATGAGAAGCACCAGACTCAAGTTTTGCTCTTGTTAGAGCTCGTCAGTGATACATATCTCACATTGGGACTTACCCGACAAAGTCGAGTAAGCCCCAGTCACAGGTCCGTAACTTCGTCAGGTGGGACCCCCCTTTTTTTCTGTACTTAATATTCAGTGGGCTGCTTTCCTCAACACAGAAATCATTGACGACCCCGCGTTGTAGAAAGGTTTTGCAATTGAAATAATGAGTCAAAAAAAGCATTGAGGTGAACAAGTAAAAGGGGCTAAAGCTACAGTATGTTTATTGTGCCTGCAAATGAAAGGCTATAATTGGAATAAAATTTCACCAAGATTGCACGGTTCAACATATTTTTTGTGATTGCAATGTATTCGAATCGAAATAATGGCATAGCAAGGATTTCGTGGGGGCAGGCTGCAACAACAATTTCTTGATTGTTTAATAAAAGTTTAATCAAATAAACGTCGCAAACCAAAATCGTTTTATAATGACTAAAAAAATTATGTGCAATCTTTTGAGGCAAGGTGCTTTGTGAGCACTATTAAATAGGCAATCTTTTCTCTAAACGACGTTTTGATGGAGAGCATTTGGCTAGGAAACAACGGAGACGTTATCTAAAAATTTGTTAGAAAATTTTCTTGCTTCAACCTCAAGATCCAGATGAGAAGCATTTGATAGAAAACTTGGTTTCAAAACTTGATATGACGTCACCACTGATTTCATTCTTTCAAAGCGATTAATTAGTTGTAAAAAAGGTATGTCCGTTATCGGAAGAAACACAGTTAAGCAAAATTGCTTCTTAGGATCGCTTAACGTTATTCCTTCGAATATTTCATCGAATTAGGCTTTTTTTTTGCTCTGATGCTATATGGCAGGGTGGCCAAACTGCGGCTCTTCGGACCCTTGCTTGGGGCTCTTTGTACTTTTTGAAAAATTGAAAAATTATATGGGAAATTTGAGAAGCGACGACCTTTTTTTTTAGAGAGCACTATAATTTTGAAACGAGAATAGGGAAATACGAGATCCCCCCCCGACGTTTTTTTTAGAGAACACTATAAAAAAAAAGGTTCTCGCTTGAAATCATTTTTAGATTAGAGAGGACCTTTTTTTTTTATCAGTGAATGAATAAATAAATTCATGTTTTTAGATTTTTGTCTTGTGGCTCTTTAAAAGTTTGATTTTGTGATTTGCGCCTCAAACATGATATAGGATTGGCCATCCCTGCTATATGATTATTATAGCTTAAACTTATTTTATTAAACAGACTTGAGTGGAAGTAGCGTACCGATTGCGTCATGACTATGAAACTTTAAATATGTTAAGAAATACTTCAAATGAATTAGATGGTTAATTATAAATTAAAATTATTGACGAAGTGTGACATTTAATAATAATAAGTTTACTTGAGCTTTTAACAAAAATATCTTACAATAAAATGCAGTAATGCAAGGTGTGTTATGAGATGAAAATGAGATGTAGCAATGCATGGCGTAGCAATGGTGTATTGCACCGATTGCACCGGCGATAGTTACGGCCCTGCTCGGCATGAGGTGCCTTGATCTTGAAATATAGTAAATTTTATCTGTTCCCTGCGCGGTAAAGCCCGGAATAAGTTGTGAGCTGCTCAACGTCGAGTTGTTGTCCGGCTTGTGTGGTTTAGTCGTGTTGTCTCCTGCGTTGAAGACCACATGTAGTCGGTTCGATTTCCAGTGAGATAAGCATCACTGACGAACTCTAACAAGAGCGAAACTTGAGTCTGGTGCTTTTCATATTTTAAGCGGCTTGGTTTTCTAACTAAATAATTTATAGTTTGTGCTTTTATTATGTGACAAAAAAGAAAGGAAAAAGACTGAACTATTTTTAATATTGAAATGAGCAGTTGTACAACTTGTGACGGCTTTCCCCAAATTGTGTTTTTGTCTTGTTGCAATTGCTTTTCCTGTTTTTTAATGTTCTTTTGATTGAGTGCAAGTAAGATCATGATTTGGTTTTTTAATTGGGTTTTTCTAATTAGCCTGAATTTTGACATTAATTTTTCCTATGTCGTCGTCATCTTATGGCTGTGTAAATTTGGATACCACTTGTTTTACTAACATAAAAATTTTTTCTAAGTGCGTGGTAAAGCCCCTTTCATTTTCTGAGGGTTTTCACCTTTAGGAGTTAAAGAATTTTTCACCAAAAAACCCAAATCACTAATTATTTTTTGTGATTTATTTTCTTCCTGGAGAAAAAATATTTTATAAAAAGCTTTTTTTTCCGATGTTATTCAAGTTATTTAATTTAAAAAAATTGTTTCCAAAAAAAAATCTCCTACCTTTCAAAGTAGTTTAAAGCATTAAAACTTTAAATAAATATGTTGAAATGTCGCTACTAATGTAGTAATTGTTAATTATAGATCAACGGAAAGCCTTGTTGCACGGTAAAAACTTAAACCTTTCTGATTCTTCTTATCTGTTCAAATCTATAACGAGCACTCTTTATTCAAATTTCTTTGTTTATCTTAAATATTTTTGGAAAAAAAATTGTTGATAGTCGACTAAAACAATTTTTGTTCCGAGAGAGGCTTTGTAAAACAGCCAAGATACTTTCATGCTATTGTTGGTACACTTTTGTGATGTAATAACTGTTTATTCCACAAAAGGTTACTTGAATTCGTGTTGTTTCTCGCTGCCAGAAAGTGACAAACAATTGACCTCGACTCGAGCTCCATAAATAAGATTTACTTTGAACCTTTCTAATTTGCATATAGTTTGTCGATGATGTGAAAAGTTTTAAAAGACTTTGTTCGTGCTATTGTTAAATCTTCATTGCGATCCCCTTCACGCACTTTTACAAATTTTTGTCCATTATGTCGAAAAACTTTTCAAAACTTTTTTTGAGCTTTAAGTGTTGTCACAACGTAGTTATTGTCATTTTTTTGCTACTGTAAGGTTTTTGAGAAATCGCTTGTAATTACGCGAGTGTTTTTTGCTTTTACATTTATATTAAAAAAACGAATTAATTTCTTGATGAAAAACAAAAAGCTAATTTTTGCTAAATGGCAAAACATTCCCTAGTCTTTATTCTGGTCTTTTCGCAAAAAATCAGAAATAATTTTTGACGTAATTTTTTGACCAAATTGTATTGGACAAAGTGTTGATGAGTTTTTAGACTTAACAAAAATCACTTCGAGTCCAAATAGCTGACTAAACAAAAAACAAAACATAAAAAAGGATTGAAACAAAACGTAAAAAAAAGCAGCAGTTGTCATATCATTAAAAATCTCATTGCGTCAACTGACTACTGTGTGTTCAACAAAAGCTACTGTACGCGATCGAATTTCACCCCAAGCAGTTTCTGCAAAACGAATAACAAACTCCACGGTCGGCTTTCTCTTCGGGCGGATTGCAAGAATGAAAAACCAGCCGAAGTTTTATCGTACTTCTGACATTTCTTTGAAAATAAATTAAAATTTGCGAAAAAAATTGATCAATGTTTATTCAAAACGAACAAGTTCTTTTTTAAAATACATTTCAATTTACGTCAAACAAAGTACAGTACGATAGAATGACAATAAAAAGATGTTCTAAAGTTTTAATGACTAGACCGCTAAATTGCGGAATTGTTAGAAAAACTGAAGAAATGAGTTGAAAATTTTAATATAACGATTTCAGTTAAAAAGTGAAAGAAATAATGTAATTAGAGTTGAGAAAATTTATGTTATCATCATCATCATCGTCATCATCACCATCATCATTACCATTATTGTTATCACCACCAGTATCAGCATCATATTATCCATTTGACTTTCGACTTTATCTTAACCGAATGCATAATATTTCTTTAATGAAGCTGGCGTGAAATTTGATCAATTTGAACTTTGACTGATTCAATTGCGTCTGTTTAAGTGGAATGTAACACATAATAGAAAAGACATAAACCAAATGACAATTCTCGCTCAAAAAACCTTAAATTGAGACGCAAGAGTCGTTGGTAATCTTCATTTAATATTATCAGAAAACCAAGGAATGCTTGAAGAATATTAACTAATAATAAAGGATTAAAATATGGCAGCCAAAAGATTGATTAATAAAATAATTATTTAATTTATCGACTTATCGTTTCACTCTCTAGCTTAGTTTTGTGGAACGATCAAGGTTTTGATGGCGACTGTGATCGACATGGTTTGTGTTTAACTCCTGCTCTTGTCATGTTGATGTTTGCTCGAGTAAAGTACATCACGCCACCTCCATCTAATCGAGTTCTTAATACGTAATTCTAACCCTAGCCCAGTCATATTTTATACTTTAAAACCAATGATAAAGTTTCAGCTGGGCAACAGGTCCAACGGTTGGGTGATTACTAGGTAAGTTTTTGCAACTTTTGCAACTTTTTTTTACAGCTTTGGGCAGCTTCGTAAAACTCAGAATTTACTTTATGCGATGTTTTAAGCTGTTTCCAAGAATTTTATATTGTAACTTTTATCTTTTTTACATGCAACTTTTTACTGCAACTTTTATCAAATATTACGCAAAATGTACAGGTGTGATTTAAAAAATAGAAATACATTATTTAACTTGTATGTGGATGACCGATTCAAACTGACTAGTGATTTAAAAGCAATTGTAGAAATGACCAGACCGAACACCAGTCCAGAGCTGTATCCCAAATTGTTAAATTGCCAAGCAACTTCATGCCTGTGAAACGAAGTTTTAGCATGCTGTGTAAAGTGTTGGTAAAAAATTTTTCCAGCCAATGTTTGAAAATATTTAGGATTATGCAAATAAATCGCTTTAGTAGATCACTGTCATTTAAAATGCTTATGCATAAATGCAACTTTTTACTGCAACTTCTGTTAAAAATAAATGCAAATTTCTCACAATTTTATTGCAACAAAAACTTGCCTAGTGATTACTAACGGTTACTCTTAATTTAACGTCTATACCGTTGTCATGTTTGTCTAGAGAAAAATTGTTGATATTGTGAATTGAACACGATTAAAAAAATGATATTATCGTCAACCTATTTTATTTTTGACATCAAACTATACAGAACACATCATCTTCAAAGTAAAATAACATCACAAAGCGTATTAAAAAAAGTGCAATCAAACGTTATTTTTAAAGCCTGCACAGGTAACAATAAGATTAATTTAAGAAAATACAGTAAGGCACGGTGGCAACACTTTAGTAAAGTGATGAATGCAGTACATAAATAGAAAAAATAGTTATATAAAATTGTCAAACATAATATATACGAATATATACGAATCATTTAAAATAAATAAATTTTTTATTGCATTTTGACAATATGATCAAACAGCATGAAAAGCAGTAGCAAATATTAACATATTAAATCAAAAGTTTAGTGTGCAGTTAACACGTAATTTTTCTTTTAAATTAAATTTTTGATAAGAAAGAAAAAATAAAAGAAGAAAAAAGTTCCTTTTTAGTTTAAAAAATGCTGAAAAAGGACGATCGCTGACAAATTTTTGCCATTTTACTAAAATATTTTTATATCTTTAAAATTTCACTGTTACTTTAAAAAAAGCTTGAAGGTAAGATTGAAGAAAACAAAAAAATCTAAAACTGAGCGATTGAACAAAAAAGGCAAGTGTGAAAAAAGCTTTTAAGCAAGACTTAAATAAAACAAACACCGTCAACCCATTCACAGCTAATCAATTTTAAAAAATAAAATCAGTGGAACACACAGGCGCAAGAGACGGGGATTTCGTACCCCGCCTCCATCTCATAATAAATGGTCTCAACTCTTGTTCGTCTTTCTCCACAAGGGTCGCTACAAAACGTGGGGCAGCGAACCACCGGCAAGCGTTTCCTTATAAGTAAAGTGCGTCCCTGTTTTTTTATGAAGCAATTTTTAACGGAAAACCCTTCAAAAGTCATGCCCGGTCCTTGAAAAGTGTTTGTGGGAGTCTTTGAAATGCAACTGTAAAAAATTTTTTGGATTATATTATTGCTAACAGAAAACTATGTACTATAATCATAGGCAATACAGAACAAATCAGTGTAACAAAGTAAAGCAAACTGCTCTTGATAAATTAGTAAATACAAAATGGCTAACGGGTATTTGGTACCACTATGATTTGCATTGATTTTAAAACATTTCTTGGCACTAATTCAGTTGGTTTTTATGTTTTTCAGTTTTGAAACATTAAAAAAAAGTGCATTTAAATTTTTTTCCAATTTGCCACCAAAAAAATAGAAAACAAGATTTAGATCTAATTTAAAACTATAATTTTAAAAGTGTTTAGAACAAACAAATGGTGAAAGAAATAATTTAAGTTGAAAGAATCCAATAAATTCTTCCTTCAAAAAATTCTTGATGTTGCTTTTTCAACAACTTCACTTTTTAAAAATTTCCTAATAATAATACTTTTAATATTCTGTAACAATTATTGCGCTACAAGATCTTCGGAATTCATTTTAAAATTAACTAGATCGTTGACGCATAAAAGTTTTCTAGATTTAAAGCTAAATCATTGTAATTTTTAAATGTCTCTCTCACCGGCTTACTATTATTCTTGGGGGACTTGAACTTCGCTTGGGCCTTGGTCTGGCCTCCATTTCCATTAAACAATGTTCACAGAAGATAAAAATTGTGAGAAAAATTATTGGTTTCTATTAAACAAAACAGCTGAATAAAAATTACTGTAAAAGTTTTTAAAACAAAAAAGCAAATACTAATATTTAATTACATAACATCATAAATTATTTAATTAATTACCAAAAAAACTTTTTTTAGCCTAAGCCCTTTTTATACCATAATCTTAACAACTAGCCAAGTTTAAGCTGACAAAACTTTTCTCTATTTTTGTCATCAGCGGTGTGAAACATCCAGCCACAGATGACCGCCAAACACAAGATTGTCGTAGAATGGGCTGATTTTAATACAAGAAAATTTTGAAGTGCTGAGCAGCTCCAACATATCTGGATTCAATCGGGTTGTATGACCGCAGCTGTTTCAACAAGAAACATTTTTGTTTTTGTTTTTTCTATGCAAATTTTTTTGCTGTTAATAATATTCACACGGTTTGCTTTTCGTTTGATTAAAATATCTTTTTTAAAAATTTTTTATTCCTGACTTGTTTGGCAATATAAATGTAATTTTGCAGCAAAAAATTTGGAACGCTTAACTAATTTTAAAATTGAAAGTAAAGCCCGTAGAGTTTAACGTTGTTGATGGTGGAATGAGTTATAATTCCGAAACGTCCTGAATAAAACAATATTTCAAAATATATTGACTTTACTTTTTGTTTTGAAATTTAATTTTAATTATAAGTATTTTAATTAAAAGTTTTATTAATTATTTTACTTACCATTTTTATTTAATGAAAGTTTTAGTTTAAACTTTGAATATTTCTCTTCTTCGTGTAAAATTTGACAGGTATACCAACTTTGATTAGTCCAATGTAAAGACACTGATTCTACTGTATTTCAAACTTTATGTTTGATTTATATAAAGATTGACGATTACGTTTTTTACGTTATTTGTTGTACAGTAAACACCAATAACAGTGTTTAAAAAAAAAACCTCTCTTCAAACAGGAAAAAAGTTACATTTTAAAGCACCGTGCGAGACAAGTAAAAAATGTAAGAGCCCATTGTATTCTCTCATTCACTAAACGTGCCACATTGGGATGGAAAATAAACCTGGTAAATCCTAGTTGAAAAAAACACCGATAATTTAAAATAGGATTTATGTTCGCCAGGTCAAAAAATAGTTTCATTGAATTTCATTCGTATGTTTTTAAAGGTTTTTTGTTTCTAGCCTTGCCTATTTTTTCAAAATGTTTATGACCAATGGTAGCTTACTTTATATTTTTTTCGAAATCTCTCTTTTGTTGATAAATTTTGAGTACTTGGGGTAAAAGTGAATTAAAAATTGGTCGTATTTGTTACAATCATATTTGTCACATTGGCTACTAAAAAGGTTTTATAATATTCGTTACAATCAATCATTAAATGTAAAGATTTTTACAATTAAAAAAAAATATTACAAAATAAAAGACAACATGAACATAACTGTAACAGATCAAAAATTCGAGACCTCGAAACTATTTTACGGGAATTTTTCTAAAAATTCCAACGTTTGTATAAATAGTCAAGTGCATAGAAAAAAACTTACCAAGATACCAAAAGTTAAAAAATAACTTTTTTTTGTAAAAGTAAAAAAAAGCATAATAAAAGAGTTTATACTTTTGCATAAATTTTCCAAAAAAAAAGAAAATGTCAGAGATTTCTACGTTTTTGAACATGTAAGCTGGGAGCTAGTGGACTATAAACACGAGAAGTAATCATGTTTTTGTTAGTTGCCTCTCCTCCAAAGCAATCTTAGAAAAAACATTACTTAATCCTTTAAAAAAGCCAATCTTAACTCCCACTCTTGATAATCATCTACCGCTTGCATACGTTCAAGTACTTAGAAGAAGTATTTTTTCGAAATGTTTCTTTCAAAATAAGTCAGTTTTGTCGAGTTTAGGACACTGGTAATTGATTTTCACTCATTACAAATAGGCTAATTTCTGCTTTATGTCTGGTTTTTGCGTGGTAGAGCTTTTGCTTTATTTGGGAAGAAAAGACTACCTCTTGGTCAGGGTTTCTCATAGGGGGCCACAAGCAGAAGCTGGTGCCCCCGGTAAAGGTGGGACACAAACAGTAGCGTATTTAGGAGGGGACCATTGTGCCACGGCTCCTTGGATTTTTTTAAACATCACTATGTTTTTGGAACAAAAATTCGACAAAACCGAGACAGGTTCAAAGTGAAGACCTTTTTTTGGTCTTTGCTTAAATTTTTGGGACAAATATGACAACATCAGAGACAGTTTTAAAGTGATGACTTTTTTTAGAGATCACTTTGTTTTTTGGACAAAAATTGACAATACCGAGACAGATTTAAAACGAAGACGTTTTTTTGGTCTTCATTTGACCTTTGGGACAATATAATAACCAGGGGACCACGGTCAACCAAAGTTTGAGAACCATTGGTCAAGGTTCTCGAGTAATACTGTTATATTAAACATTACAATTTATTTTGTTACCCAGGGTTGCCATAGTATAACCTCGTTTGTGCATAAACGAATGGAATCGCCCAACACCAGTTTGCAGGCGATTGAGCTTAATCCAAGCTGTTCGGGGCAAGCTCACTACAATAGGCCTGGTTCTGGTCAAGGATATAAAAGCGCGCAGCCTGGATAACTCTCACAATATTCCATCTGCGATTCGTCCACTAAATGGCGCCGACGCCTAGTTCGGCGAGGTTGTTTGATAGTTTTTGCTTAGCTAGTACAAACGGGCATCTCGATCTTTACCTCTCTTGGCAAGCATTTGAGAATCCACTTAAAAAATCATGTTGTATATAATCAAGGTCCAGAGTTTTATGGTTAGCCGAAGGGAGTGTCGTTCTTAGTCGAAACTCTGCTGACTGATGCTTCAAAGTATGAATAGTTGTTGCTTTGGAGCGGAACGCAGGCATCCATGACTATGTGCAAGGCGTTATCTCAAATGTTGTCTTTGAGGCGATATTTAAAAAAAATTTTTTGAAACTTTACCAAAAAGCTTTTTTAAAAAGCAAAGTTGTTTCTCTACTCTATAAAAGGCCGTTACCGCGTCGGACATCATCCGACTTAATATTTAACGTTGTATCCTTTTGAGTACAACTTCTATTTGATCTCTGACTTATTTCAGACAAACCCATTGTTTTGCATTCAGATCGCATCCTTTTTTCAAAGCTAGAACTTTAGTGAGCCAATGCTAATGAATGATTGACCTATTCCATCTTGGCAAGAAGCGGCAACCCCCTTCAAAAAACTAGCAGAATATTTTTTGATGTGAAAAGCGATAGCGTTAGCGAAAGCGAAAGAGTTAACGTAATCACCTTTCAATTATTTGATTCTGCGCTACTGCATCTAAAAAAGCGAAAAAATTTTTTCGATATTTTTATTCAGGTGCTGTTTTCTATTTGCTTCGGGAAAGCATGAACTTGATGACCACCAACCAATAAAAAAGTTTGCTTGAGCTGAAAAAATTATTTCGAATTGTTTTTTGACAACTGGATAAAGCTCTATGATGGCAGATGAAGTTTTTTAAAAATATTACTTTCCATTATAAATAAAATAAATGATGCTTTTAAAGAAAAAAATCCCCTTCAAAAAAAGTCCGAAAATTGAAATTAAAAAAAGATTTTTAATTTTTTTATGAAAGAGAAAAGCAGGCTGACCGCGATGATTGAAACAACAGAAATAATTTAATATCAAAAGCAAAATTTTTTGTTTCTTCGATTTGTTTTGGGTGGAAGCGTGAACATGAAATTGGGTGGAAAAGCTTATGTTGGAAATTTCAAAGGTGTTCTTCACGCATGACTGCATAAGCTGCACGATGATAATGACATTTAGGTTGCACTTTTGATCTTTCAACCGCGGAGAATAAAACTCGCGCTTTATTTGGGAAAAGACGTAAAATAAAGGTGTACGATAAACGTCACAATTATTCTTATATCAAATGAGGTGGATAATGTCAATAAACCGATTATTTTAAGGGTTTTTCCCTAGATAGAAACTCTTTTCCGCACCTTGTTAAAAATGTCTTTGATGTTGCAAGATCGAAACGTCACTTCTATCACTAAAGTTATATTTTTACTTTATATCTTTTCGGTTTTCTTAAAGTAGTGTTACGTGAGACAAATTATAAGATATCCGTTTCTTTAAGTTTACTACAAAAACAAATTTAAGAATTTGAAGTCGTAGAATCTACACCTTTATATTGTTGATTTCGTTCTGGGTGGGCGAATTTAAATTTTGCTGGTCAATTTTTTTTCAAGATTTTGACAAGCGAACCGGATGCAGGCCCAAAATGCATTAAATCTTATCAATTTTTTGCAATCTAATTGAAAAAAATGCTACCAGTTTTTCTAATTAATTAAAATAAATTTTTTGGCCTGTTCATTTAATAAGTAAAAGATGTCAGATTTGGTCCGCTGGCTGTAGTTTGCCCATGTAAGGTATAAATTAATATCTAATCCGGTGTGGGGACCCAGTGTACAATAAACGGAACCTTTTTTTGGAATTAAATACAACTAATTACAAAGAAGAATTCGTGATTTTTTTTATAAACTTCAAAGCAAGCTTTTACGTAAACCGAGGGTCGGGAGTAGTTTTCGGTGAAAGGTAAAAAATACTTTTATGAGTTTTGGAAACCAAATATGCAGATAACTTTTCTTTTTTTTCTTCCAAAAGCTTTTCATGTGACACTCTTCAGGGGAAATCGTCAGAATAAAGCAGAATTGAAACCGAACTGAGTTATAAAGGGGAAAACAGAGTTCTCTTTCCTGATGCACTGCAATGAATTACGACCCCACTTTGGGACGCGATCCACTATTTGTAAACCTCGGTTGTAAACAACCCCACTATAAGAAAAATAGTTTCTTTGAGAGTAGCAATTGGTTTACAGAGATAGGTGTTATTTTAGTAGGAAAGCGTTCGAAAATTTTTTTAACTTTAAAATAACTTATTGGTAAAAAGAGCTTTTGAGCTTCAACATTATTTTTTTAAAATGTAACTTCGTTGTTACACTTCCTTCATAATTCTAATCTTAACCTTGTTACTTCATAGTAGGTTTTCAGTCCTTTGCGGTATTTTTTTAAAGCTTTGATTGTGACGGGATTTTCATCATCAGCTTTTCATCATCTTTTCCATGTCTTCTTTTCCATTGTTACGTAGTGATTCCGTAATCGGTACATTCTGTCCTTACTTAATTTATTTTGTTTACAAGTTGTTTTTATAAGTGTATTTTCAAAGTTGTTTTAATGTTTTATTCAAAGCACGTTGATTGACTAAAGTTTTAAGCCATTGCGACGTTTATTGCGGCAGCGATGACGTAATTTCGTCTAGATCAGGGATGTCCAACCTTTTTTCATCATCATCATCATCATCATCATTTTCAGGGAAAACATTGAATTAATTCAGTGTATTTCCCTTTGCCCGCTTGTCTTTTGGGGTTTGCCGGAGAGCAGCTCGAGTTGCGATCTCCCAGCATCCCAATCTCCTGCAACTATCAGCAATTTTACTGGTGGAATTCCAAGACGTGACCAGGCCAGGTCTTCAACATAATTCCGCCACCGAGTTCAGGGTCACCCTCTACGCCTTTTGCCACTCGGAAGAGTATCCATTAGTCGCTTTGCTGTTCGCTCGTGGGACAATCGTGTCACATTGGAATCCCGGACAGTTTTTAAATTTTTAATTTCCGGGATCCTAGACAAACATCCCGGAAAATTCCGGTTTATTGCATTTAAGTTGAAAGTAATGATTTAAAGCATGTGTGCTCAATACGTTGGCCGATTGCGACCGACGTATTGAGCAAAGGCCTGGGTTGCAGGTGAAAACCGTGTTTTGGGACAAAAATAAAAATATTCGATACTAATTATAAGTATAGATTTTTTTAAGAATCACCTGCCATTTGGGACGAAAATGGAGAAATTGGAAACTAATTGTAAATGAAGACCTTTTTTTAGTTTTCAGTAAAGTTTTCAGCCGAAATTGTGTGACATTTTGCAATCTCCGTTTCACAGTCAGCAATACCGGGATAACAAAGGGAAATTATTAATCCTAGGTCACATTCGCCTCATAGACAGTGTCCTGAATGACGCCTTGCGCTTAGTCACTGGATGCATGTGTCACGCTATTCCCACCTAGTATTTTCTTGCTAACCCGAATAACAATAAGATACTAGAGGAGAACCCTACGTAGATTTCGCAGATAACCATCTAGACTGTTGAATGGAGCTTTTACGAAATTTGAACTGGCGGGCCCTAGCGATCTAGGTAGTCAGACGGGTTTTATATTATAGAATAATTATATTAGAGAAATGATGATGTCAAAGACTAAACAAAAATTGAAACAGACGCCAAAATTATATAAACGATACTACGATGGCGATGCCTAATTAAGAAAATGGCGAATTTTCTATTTAAACGATTAATTTAGAAAGGTGCAATGACTCTATGTGGTAACTATTGAAACAGTAGCGTGACAGCATGCGTCCCACTCCAACGGACCACTTACCCATTCTTTCGAGCATCCAGCCGACTTAGCTTCGCCGACTAGGAGCAACACTTTTCTTGACTTACCGTGGATCCCTAAATCCTGGCCATATGTTAAATTCCTAAATTGAACCAAGAATCCATAAAAATGTTTGATTATTTCCCACTCTCTTGATAAATGAACACGTTTCCGGCTTTTATCACTAGCTGCTACTGCTGTAATCTTATCCCAAATCGCTCCGCAGTGGTCAAAGTTACTATCTTTACTAACACTAGAACTTATATCATTTTTATTGGGAAAACACAATTCATATTAGTTTAATAGCAAAATAATCTGAATGCTGAAAACGATGCTTGGAGCAAGCGTATTTATGACAGCTCTGCCCAAAAAACTTGTTTATTCAATTGGACGTCATTTTATACTCAATCAACGGACGTATTCACTTTGTTTCCCTATATGTTACCATGGCAGCATTAAATTCTATACAGTTATAAAAAATAACGAAACAATTTGAGTAAGTAGTGGGCCGCAGTGCAGTTGATTGCTGCGTCGAATGACGTCCATTAAACTGATCTATAAAAACTTTTGTTTGTGGAGGTTAATATACGTAATTTCTCATACGATTGCATTGTGACGTCATAAACTGTTTTAATCGATTGCTAAACCCGTATCACAAGTAATTTAAGATTTTTTGTTTTTTCCAATACCTTCGGTTTTTATCGGGTAGCTTTGGCTTATTTACATATATATAGCTCGCAGTTTGTTATTCATTCGTTTTAATTGATGTGGCTAAAATCGTTTTTGCTATTGTCGCTTTTGTGGTCGTGATTACGTTGTTAAGGGTCAAGGAGACGCCTTGGAAATTAATTTTATAGTGAGATAGAATTATTCGGACGTGCTATTAAATTAAATGTAATCATCAGGTGCTGATTTATTCTTGAAATTATTCAGAACAAAGTTGTTCTGTGATTATTTGCAGTTGCTGGCCCTGTGAATTGCATTGAAGTTGGGTGAAGCTTGAGAGTCAAGTTTTACGAGAGTTGTTCAAGGTGGTTTGGTTTTGTGAGTAATATATTCTTTAAAGTGTGGAACAGTAATTTTTTTCTGTCTGTTGAAAAAAGTTGATAGCGAGTCATTCGTACCAAGCCAAAACTAACTGTTATAATAGGGTTGCCATACGTCAGGATTTTAGGCCTTCGTCAGGGAGAAATATTAAAATTTGTTAAGATGTCAAGGATTTTCGAATTCTGGTCAGTGATGGCTTTAGTAGGGTCCGAACGGAGCGGACAATTTTTTTGTCCTATCCGTAAAATACTAGAAAAACATGATTCGGGTAAATGTCACAAAATTTGGCCAAAACTTTATCGCCCCTCCTAATGTTTTTTGGCTGGTACCCCTATGTCTGACAGGGATTGCGCCTATTCAGATATGGTAATC
This sequence comes from Diplosoma virens, assembly GCA_963680785.1. Taxonomy (NCBI): domain Eukaryota; kingdom Metazoa; phylum Chordata; class Ascidiacea; order Aplousobranchia; family Didemnidae; genus Diplosoma; species Diplosoma virens. The sequence continues at coordinate 27,096,387 of OY796894.1, forward strand.
CTATGTTATAAGAAACTTCAGTCTCGTGGCAAACTATTTCTAGAGCACGCATAAATAAAAATAAACACAGCTTTACTTCAGCGCAGGTATTTGAATTGCCTAAAGACCCGTTTCCACTAAGAGCGTGGAAAAGATTATTCTTTGTTTGTTTTATTGATTTTTTTGCTTTGGTTAACGCTCGCTTCAATTTTAAGCGCCGAAAGATCAATAAAAGAAACAAATATGTTCTATTCCACGCTCGTAGTGGAAACGAGCCTTAATTCAACTAGTCCTTTCGGATTTCTGAATAAAGTTGTGACAGTCGTATAATAAGATTTTACGTAATTTTGAGTGCTTTTGCATCTTGGTAAAATTTAATCCAAACCTCTTTGTTTAGGTTTAGTAAAGAATAGAATTATTGCCAAAAATTTTTGAAAAAGCGCTAATCAGGAACGATAAGAAAGTTTTCAATTTTCAATCGAAACAATACAGTCAAATTGTGGCGAAGACAAAAGTTACTTTGCTTTTCGTTAATGTCTTTGTATTTGATTTCAAACTTCATTGTGGAACAACGTCAGAGCGGTTAAATTAAAGTACAAATTAGATTTGAATCCGGTAAATAAAATTAATACTTGAATCTTATAATGATAGTAGCATTGTTTTTATCCTTTCTAGTATGGACTAAGTTTTTTTTAAACAGATTTTAATGTAAACGCCACCGAGTGCAAAGCTGAGCGAGCTTTAAGGCCCGTTTCCACTACGAGCGTGGAAAAGAGCATTCTTTGTCTCTTTTATTGATCTTCGATTGAAGCGAGCGGTTAAAATTGAAGCGAGCGCAAAAAAAAAGCAATAAAACAAACAAAGAATCCTTTTTTCCACGCTCGTAGTGGAAACGGGCCTTTATTCGTGTAACATCATATAAAAAACTTCTTTGAAAATCTTGGACAGTGCTAGATATCGATAAATTCGATGAGAAATAGTACTTGTTTCAAATGAAATCTGAGGCCGATCCGGGACGAGGGCTTAATATTTTGTGTTATTTTTGAGAATATTGTGAATTTAGAACGAAAAGTAAGAAATCGGAGACTGGTCAGAAGTGATAACCTTTTTTTTTTTAGAGATCACTGTATTTTCAGGAGAAAAAATGCATTACCAGGAACGATTTCAAGCGATGACCTGTTTTTTTCTTTAAAGATCACAGGATTTTGAGGACAAAAAGTGCATTACCCGGAACGATTTCAGGCGATGACGTTTTTCTTTTTTTAGAGATCACTGCATTTTCAGGAGAAAAAATGCATTACCAGGAAAAATTTCAAGCGAAGACCTGTTTATTTCTTCAAAGATCACAGGATTTTGAGGACGAAGAGTGCATTACCCGGAACGATTTCAGGCGATGACCTTTTTTTTTAGAGAACACTGTATTTTCAGGAAAAAAATGCATTGCCAAGAACGATTTTGTTTGGAGATCACTAGATTTTAAGGACGGAAACGGCATTATCTAAGAAGGATTTCAAGTGATGACCTTTTTTTAGAGATCACTGCATCTCTGGGACGAAAACTGCATTACCAGGAAATGACTTCAAGTAATGACTTTTTTTTTAGAGATTATCACGAATCTAGAACGAAAATTGGTCTTGAATAAACCTAATTTTATGACCCGGTTTTGGCATGCCAATTGCATGACTAGTCTCAAAGATCACCGCACGCCACTGCTTTCTAATTTAAAAATGGAAATTATTTTTGTTTCACATGACAAAGAGCTTCTAAAAATGAGATTCATTTCTGAAATAACTGAGTGACGCAATTAAAAAAACAAAAACAAAAACGATCTTTGAAAGAGAGGAATGTTAAAAGTATCGGTCCGGAAGTCAAGATTAACACCAACAAAGGAGAAGCCTGCGATTCACTTTTGCTATTTGAAAAATAATTCGAGACGAACAAAATTACCTTATATGTCTTTGATTTAAAAAAATCTGTTGTATCGTTTTGATATTTACGCGATGAAAACCGACTGAAGAAAAACCCTAAAAAATTCCTACGTAGTTCCCGTCGATATATAGTTCCTTTATTTATTTATTTTATTTATTCTTGAATAATTACTGTAACGTAGGTGTAGTGATTGTGTGTTTTTTTTTTTACTTTTCGCGTATTTGTTACTGGACTCGCGGTCACAAGATTACAATTTGGTAATGACTAGTGGCATAATTAGTTGCTCTTGTTGCCCTTGAAAAAGCTTTACTGAATCTTCAAAAATCCAAAGCCCCTTTAATCTAATTAACTTTATATTAATAGTAAATATGGTGGTAGTGTTTGCTGGAGTTTTATACCCTTAACGAATTCTTTTCTAGCTATTTCATGTTTTCGCATTCTATGCGCTTTCATGCAAATAACTTTCAAAAATATAGTTCACTTTTGGAAAGGCACTTGGTCCAAAGATTCTTTGAGATAGTCTTTAGTATTTCAAAATATTGCCATTATGGGGTGACTTACTTCATAAATTTAACAACATGTTTTTAATCTAAGAGTTGATAAAGAAATTTAATTAAAAAAAAAAAACTTTTATCCATTATGCTTGTCCATAAGTTATTTTTGATATTTAAATGTCGGCAAAAGGTAAATTCCGCTTTTATGCTTGAATTGAAAACTTTCACAATGAAAATTTTTCTTCGCCGCTGTATTTCCATAAACGTCACAATAAACATTTTATTTCGCCACGTATTTTTATAAACATCACTATTAACATTTTTTCGTCGCATATTTTTATTTAAATATTTTTCTTTTCGTCAACTCGTTTATTCTTTACCGCATATATTTTTAAGAACTTGTTTCCACTAGGAGAGTGGAATGAAGCATCCTTAGTTTCATTGATATTTTACTTCTTTCCGCGCTGAAGGCTCGTTTCCTCTACGAACGTGGAATGGAGTATTCTTTGTTTCTTTTATTGATTTTCCCGCGCTTAAAATTTAAGCGAGCGTTAAGCGAAGCAAAAAAATATCAATAAACAAAACCAAAAATACTCCATTTCACGTTCGTAGTGGAAACGAGCCCTAAGTCTGTAGCAACTTTAAAAGAATCGTAAGACTAGTTGGCGACAAAGCAGTGATTTATTTAACTCGGCGCTCTACTCAACTGGTACAATGCAACAGACAAGATTTAGTTGAACGAAAAATAATCATAATTCCAGATGATATACAGAAGATAATTGTAGCATTTTGAATCAAAAGCCTGAAACTTTTGTTTTAAAATTTCAGTGAAGACAAAACAAGGGCTTTACTGTAAAGTGAAAGAAAAAACTATGTCTTGACCTTTCAGAAGTAAGTCAAGACTGAAAAAGGGTCTTCATTTTACTTTCGAAAAGGAAAATATTTTTAACCTTTTTATATTTTCAGTCTACACTTTAGTATAAAGTTTAAAAAAATCTAAAAAGTTATTTGTTGGTACAAAACTTTAAAATAACTCTTAAAAGCAGATGTTTCATTTAAAGCTCTTTTGTTAATTAAGTAGCCTTAAAAAAGGCTATTTTGAAAAAGTCGAACGTTTTCGTCTAGCTCTCTTCAGGAGGTTTCGCTAGAATAAATTGCAGAACTGAATGTAAAATTTCAAAAGTATTACTATTAATTTTTAGCCAATCAGAATCAGTTTTAAAACTTTTGAAATTCTACATTCAGTTCTGCAATTTATTCTACCGAAACCTCCTGAAGAGAGCTAGACGAAAACGTTCGACTTTTTCAAAACAGCCTTTTTTAAGGCTACTTGATTAACAAAAGAGCTTTAAATAAAACATTTGCTTTTTAGAGCTATTTAAAAAAAAATCATTTATTGTCCTCAAAAAAGAAAAATCTGAAAAGCATTCCTACCGCATTGTGGCAGACAACACTAAAAAGTGCCATCTGTGGCACACTTTTTATGCTGTCTGTCCACAATCCATCACATTTTCAAGCATTTGGTCATCGGCGTGCGTGATCTCTAACGTGGCTCCTGTACGTGCAGCAATGCATTGGTTAGAAACCCACAAGTTTTAAGGTTTTTTAAAAAGCATTTTTACAAATATGTTGATTTTTAAACTTTTATACACGACAAACCAACCGACAAAATTGTCTTTATACAAGCATTGCACAAAAAATTTATTAGTTTTTCGTATGTCAAACTATAAGTTGTTTCTTCAATTTATTTGCCGGGCGTATTTCGTTTTGCAATATATACTTGTTAAACAATTATTTTTTTGATTTACACCCATGTAGGGTTACCAACTTTCTGTTTCGCCATTCCGGGACACCTTAATACAGGGGCGTCGAACCTTTTTAAGCCGTGGACCATTTTGCCTCATCAAAAGCATTGGCGGGCCAAACAAATAAAATACCTCGATTTTTGTCCCAAAATCATAGTGATCTCTAAAATAAAAAAAAAGTCCTCATTGAAATCAGTCTCGGATTTCTTTACTTTTGTCTCTGAAAACTAGCCATGTCGGGAAAAAACAAGAGAAAAAGGAGTTTTTACAGAGAATCTGTTTCTGGCGGAATTTTGCCAAAATGAGTAGGACAGAGCCCCCCAAAAAAATTCAAAGAGCTGTCAGTAAATTCCGGGACAAAAGTGACCCAGCCCGAGACACGGCACGTCAGACGTCAATTCCGGGACTGTCCCGGCCATTCCGGGACGGTTGGCAACCCTACACCCATGGTGTAGCGCTAGAGTGGAATTATCTTTTTTTTTCTTTTTTTTGGCATGCTGACCAAGTCCAACTTAAAAATGGAACGTTCATGTCGTAAGATATGACCGTGACACCCCTTCCCGAAAAACTCACCTGGTCATTAGATAATCTTTTTGCCGGTCAAAACCTTGCGGACCTTTCTTTAAAATTTCTTACCGCCCCTCCTCCTTTCTTTCGTGAAATTCTTCTCATGAAATATTTCATCTGCGGTCAAGCGTTTTGTAAATATCAGCTGAATTACCCTTTTTAGGACCTCCTTTTTAACTGTCCTATCCGTACCGTTTTGTCAAAGTTTGTTGTTTTATTCTTATCTTATTGTTTCAAAACATATTTGATCTTTTTATCCGGTGATCACTATTCTAACATGTATTACATTAGCGGTAGTGTGCTTTTACCCATTTTTTTCTTAATTATTCGCATTCTAGCTGAAGGTCCTTTCCCATGGTTACTCTTATGCAAAAGAGTCATAACTGATTCACTTATATTACTCGTGGATTCACCTTTGTAAATCTGGGAGCCAGGAGCAGAGCAAGATTCCAGTCATACCGGTATTTCTAACTCTTGTTTGTGTTGTTGTGCAGCAGGGACACATTATAAATGCGCTTAAGTTTTTCATGGAAAATGTCTAACTTTTAAATATGGGAGATGTTGATTGAAGCTATTGAGCATAGGTTTGATGATCAGGTAGTTCTTTTGCCCTCTAATTTTTTGTATGAAACCGAGAACACTGTTACAACCACACACATTCTTGTTTAAGATAAACTGTTACTAAATACTATCAATTAACAAGTTTTAAAAAAGAAACAAATTAAAAAGAAGGTTTATCCAACTCAACTGGAAATGTTTTTTAATAATATGCTTAGTCTTGAAGACAGGATAAGTATCAGAGAAACAGTAAAAGATAAGCATTTTTTAATCAATCCTCGCAAATTAAATTAAACGTAAAAAAACTGCGTAGAGCAATGACTGATTCCAAAGTTTCTAGGACAACAAAAAATTTGGTGCTATATTTGAGACTGCATAGTCTTGATCAGTGCTTTCAACAGGTGTTACGCAGAAGAAACACAGGTGTTGGGCCGAAAAACGGCAATGTATACACACTATTTGGAACTACAGTACACAGAAAAAAATATGCTTTTTTTGAAGTAACCAAGAGAAAGTTGAAAGTTTTGAAAGGTTTTTTTCGTCTGAAGCTTTATTTAGCGGACTAAAAGCCTTTTGTTCGTATAGAAAAGCGTTCAAAAATTAGTGAAGTGCAAAAAAAGTCTTCACTTTATTGGTAAAGGTACAAATTAAAAATTTCCAACTTTCATGCCCGACGACTTTAGTTGCGGGCATAAAAAAGTGTTCAAGGGTTGGTGAACACCAGAAAAAGGTCTTTTCTTTATTTGTAGAGGCATGAATCTCTTCACAACAGTTCGAAATGCCGCTAAATTTTGTGTGTGTTTCTAAGTGTGCCGCGGGCGTGAAAAAGTTACTAAGGATTGGTCAATCCATGGGACCAAGTTTGTTGCTCATTCGAACACTTTTCAAAATTTTGTTGAACCTGCGGGTCGTAGTTGGTTAAAAATTGTTTCCAAATGCAAACAACGGTTGTAAAGATCTATTGTTTTTGTCTCAACTTGATTGCAAAGATAAAGGATGTTTGGACGGGGTAGGAGCTTTTAGTTTTAACTTCGTTATTTTATTTTGGAATTGTTTTAAACGCTGATGCTGCTTTTGATTCAGAAGATATATTATAATTAAAGTTCATCAAATTCTGTCGAGGGCCACATGTGGTCCGCGGGCTTGAGTTTAGACCACTTTGGTCTAGATCTACGTACGCCACTGCGTATACCACTGTACGAGGTCTGTTCAAAAAGTATCCGACCTTTTTCCCTCTCGCCAATAAGGTATGAGCAAACTGCCCGTGCAAAGCGTGGCTGCACACACACACATTCACGCGTAATCGTGAAGCGTTTCAGGCCGATTCGTCATTCGTATCTCTCTGTGTAAAACATTTAGTGCAGGCGTGTAGTACGTGTTCATCGGTTTTTTGATTTTCAGAAAATTTTATTTCAATGACAGAACGCATCGAACAGAGGTATTGCATCAAGTTTTGTCAAAAACTTGGTGATACTCAAGTTGAAACAATTCGAAAGATTCAACAAGCTTTTGAAAATGAGGCCTTAAGCCCAACGCAGATAAAGCAATGGTTTAAACGCTTTAAAGATGGCCGTGCATCAGTGGAAAGTGATCCTCGCTCAGGAAGGCCATCCACAAGCCGAAACGAGGAGGCGATGGATCAGGTTCGTGAAAAAGTGTTGGAGGATCGTCGTTTAACAGTACGAGAGATTGCTGCAGAAATGGGAATAAGCACAGGCTCAGTTCATTCAATCCTAACTGAGGATTTGAACCTGCGGAGAGTGTCGGCTAAATTTGTCCCCAAGCTGCTGACGGAGCAACAGAAGGAACTCCGGAAGGAAATTTCGGAGGACATGCTGGATGTTGCAAATCATGACCCAGAATTTATCAAGACAATCATCACTGGTGATGAGACCTGGGTTTATGGTTATGACCCAGAAACCAAGTTTCAATCATCACAATGGAAGCATCCGGAATCACCACGCCCAAAAAAAGCTCGGCAAGTCCGCAGCAATGTGAAAGTTATGCTGACCTGTTTTTTTGATTCCCGTGGCATCGTGCATCATGAATACGCACCAGAAGGTCAAACAATCAACAAAGAGTACTACCTGGAGATTCTACGTCGCCTTCGTGATGCTGTGCGAAGAAAGCGGCCAAACATGTGGGCAGCAAAGAATTTTCAGCTTCACCACGACAATGCTCCCGCTCATTCTGCACATGTGGTCCAAGTTTTTCTAGCCAAAAACAGCATGCCACTTATTAGACAGGCTCCTTACTCTCCCGACTTAGCACCGTGTGATTTCTGGCTGTTCCCTAAGCTAAAAACAACTCTGAAAGGGAGGCGATTTCAGTCAAGAGAAGACATTATGAAAAAAGCGACGGAGGAGCTTCAGAGCATTCCGGGGGAGGAGTTTATAAAGTGTTTTGAGAAGTGGCAGAAGCGCTGGGATAAGTGTGTGAACCACCAAGGGGAATATTTTGAAGGAGATTGAATAAAACTTGCAAAATTTATTGTGTTGTGTGCTTTATACAAAAAAGTCGGATACTTTTTGAACAGACCTCGTATATCTGCGTATATCCATGGTATATCTGCGAATATCCACTGTATATCTGCGTATATCCACAGTATATCTGCGTACGCCACTGCTCAATACCAAACTTGAATGAATAAAAGTGGTTTTAATTGTTCTATAAGTTTGCAAATGGATGTCATAATAGGCTACCCGTTATTTTTTTGTTGTTATTTTTTGCAACTGAAAAAGTTAATTTTATTGAATTTGAATCGTTTTATTTATTATGAATATTTTGAGTGCAAATTTTTTAGTGGAAGAAAAATACAAATTTGAATAATTTTTTCTCTGCTTTCTTTGAGTGTTTAAGCTTTGTCTTTTATATGATCACCATAGATCTATAGCTAGCAGGCTGTATGAATAGAACTTCCCAATAGGCCTTCGATAGACAAATGCTCAGGTTTGGATACTATGCGCACGTTTGGACAAAATTTTTATAAAGTTATCATACACAGCGATGGCCTTACAAAAAGAGGATCCGGTGCAAGAAAAAGTAGGGCCACTTTTTAGTGTTCTAAAACAAAAGGATCTCTCTAAAAAAAAGGTCATCACTTTAAGGAAACCACCATCATGGTGCTGCTATGAAGAATTAGAGTAATATCTTGCTTAGGGAAGGGGGCTGGTGCGGGAGCTCCATTCGCTCTGTACCAAAGTCATCATTGGTCATATATATACCTACTCTTTGCTTGCAATACAACTTTTTCCGTAAGCCACTTGTCTAACTGAAAGTGAAAAAGTTTGCCAGTACTAAAAAATAACTGAATTATATTATAAGAAAGTTTTGTAAACACGAATGAACACTGCGAGAAGGCTTCAATGACTGGGTTTGTGCACTAGCAACACAATTAACCCCTTTTCTCTGATCGTGTTCACCAATGTATATAATTAAAAAAAACAACATATCGTCTCTACTGAAGGAAAACTAGGTCGGTACGAAACATCAGTTAATACACTGACCTTTCGAGAGTCTGAAAACAACAAAGAATAAAACAACAAGGAGAGAAATGTAAAAGTAAATTTGCATAGTTTGATTTTTCCGAAAAAAATTTTGAAAACCAAAAAATGTCTTCACATTAAATCTTTGTTTGATTTGAGTAGCCTACTAAACTGAATCGTTCTTTCAAAATCAGGCAATATAATTTTGCCCAAAAAAGCATGCTCATATAGTGCCTAAAAAAATCTGATTTTGCTCGTATTTTTTGCATCTTAAGGAAGAAATTGTGTTTTCTGCCACCCCCACATCGTACGGCTTTCACTCCTACCATTGCCCGAATCTAATTGAACAATAAAACTGCTTCCAATTCTACACGCGATTTTGTTGTGTCTTTGGAAAGACACTTTACGGCATATTTCTCTGCTTGGGGGTCTTAGCGAATAGCTTTAAATTTTGGCCATATCTCTATATCTAAAAGCTAAAAAACCGAAATAAAAAATTTCATTCGGACAGCGATATTTTGGCATCTCCGAAAGCAGGTCGAGGTAATTTTTTAACAGTTGCTAAGCGCCTCGATCAGACTCTTTCCTGCGAGTCAGGAGATTAAATATAGAGATAAAAATAAAATGCTAGTAAAAGACTATGTTGCCTCTGGGCGATCATTTACCAAAAAAACAAAAAATTATCTAAACACAAAATAAAATTTAATTCGTTTTTGTAAAAAAACCTAATATAGGCCTACATTTGTCTTTGCCTCACTAAAACAAAACTGCAACTAATTTTTCTAAAAAATTTAAAGTTTTAAACCAGCTCATCGAACCGGATTCGAAAACCCGTATTAACCAATATTAGTTTTTGAACCCGTACCGGAACTAAACCCGAAAAAAGAAATTTGCTGATCCTAAACCAGAACTGATCTCATTAAAATTATATTTACCGAATTTGAACCCGAATTTCATTTTAAACAAAGGGTGTCCAACCCACGGGGCAAATGCGGCCTGCGAACTGAAATTCTGTGGCCCGCAGAAAGCTTTGATCTTTAGCCTACTAGTTTGTTTAGATGTAAAATGGAGCAGAAACAATTTGTTGTTGAAAAAAGAACACAGATTTAATGTAAAGACCTTATATTTATTTATTTAATTTTGCCCTTCACTAGTTTTTTGAATGGAAACAGAGCAGAAAAGATCGGTTGCGGCCAAATGTCACACAGGTTGTGATCAACATCGTCTTGGTTCAAGACCTACTCACGCCATTCTGTTGGGTCCTTTGGAAAGACACTTTAAGACATTTTCCTCTGCTTGGTGGTCTTAGCAATTAAGCAGTTCTAAATTTCATTCATTGTTCTACAAAAACTGAAAAACCTAATAAAGAATTTCCACCTGACAACAATGTCTTCGCATATTAGGTTAGGGTAATTGGTAATTCCTTGCCCTATATATAGCGCTTCCGTCGCTTTCCTGCGAGTTGGGAGGATAAATGTAGAGATGAAATGAATGAAAAGTGAAAAACAAAACTTAATGTGAAGAGTTTTTATTTATTGATTTATTTAGTTATTTTGGTATTCCTAAGAGGAAACCAATTGTTTTTGCATCTTTTTCGACTAAAAATTTATGTGAAGGCCAAAAAAGTTTTTACTTTAAGTCTGTGTGACTTTTGGGCTAGTACGGCTTTGTGTACATTGTACAACACCTCCGGTCGGCATTTAAATTTTGTAATTGGCTTGTAACTTGCGGTTAATCAAATGTACGCTTCAAATTTAAACCTTAAATGTACGCAATTGTGTATCTTGTGGCCTCGGAAGGTAGTGAATTGATAGTCCCGTCTTTAGGACGGACACCCGGTTTTAAACGGTTCCGGTTCGACGCCCTATTTCAAACAATTTAAATATATCATGCATGACTTGTTTCTAAAGTTACAACCACCGCTACTTTTCATGGAAAGCGCAAAGTTGTTACAATGTAAAGGCTACTTTGGGATTTGGCAGTCACTCTACTCAGCTTTTGCTTGCAACATAAACTTAAAAAAAACCTTTAAGATAATTAAAAATTTAGAAATTGATAATTTTATTTTTAAATTTTTTTTAACAATTGTAAGAAGTTTTTCTGCTGATGATAAGAGCTGATACATAAGATATTTTAGTAGCCTACTAAGAAAATACTTAAAAAATATTTTAGTTTTAAACAGACAGACTAGACTAACGTATAAAATTTGGTTTAATTTTTGTGAGATATGTTTGTCTTTGAATATTCATTTTTAGTCTTACAATAAAAACTCTACATTAATTTTAATACTCTATGTTTCAAATAGACTTGAATAAATTTTAACAGTGTGACAGTTTTAATTAAAATTTGTGATAAGAATTAGAGTAAAACTTTGCCCGAAAAATTATCAAAAAGTAAAATTTTTTTGAAAAATGCAACAAATGTTGCTAAGGTAGTCTGAAAACAAAATTTAAATGCTGAAATATTGCAATAAACAGTAGCAATATTTTACAATATCGAAACAAATGAAATCATCTATTTTTTATTAAAGCTCAAATTTTGATTAGATTGCCTTTTTCAACTACAGTTTAACATTAGTAGTTTATTGGTTGTAAAACCAACTTATTTAGTGACACATTTGTGCAAGAAAAAAGCTGTGAAAGCACAATATGTTATAATCATATTTGACGGTAGCTTAAAAATATTACTCAGTTAGATTAAGTAAATTGATATTTGCCATGTTATAAACATGAAATAATTTTTTAAACTTTAACTGCAAAACTTATATAGCATGGAACCAATTATACATAATTTCTTCAGAAGCTATTAAAGCAAAAGCTGCAAGTCAATTTGTAAATGTATTTGTATAAAAAAATTAGCATCTGGCTGTGAAAAACAGTAAATATTACAAAAAAATATTTAAAATATAACTCTGTAGAAATTGACATTAAAAAAAGAAGATTAACAGATCAATGATTTAAGAGTTTATTTAGGTTATTTTTTAGATGTTGAGTAGTAGTTGTCACCTTATTTTTTCAAACTTAAGTTAAATCATAAAAATATTTAAAAAACTTTTATCTTTAATGAAAAAAAAATATTAGCTAATAGATGCAAAACTTTCAATACATTTAATAATAAAGGCATAGAGTAATTGATTAAGAAAACTTTATATCAATATTTAGTTATATAAAATTAATTTTAGTTTCATTAAATAGATTCACAAATTTATATATTTCCTATATATTCTATCCTATCTTTATTATAAAAAGATTTAAGGAGGTGATTTCAAGTTAAAATAGTTAAAAAAAACAAATTTTTGGTGTGTTTTATTATATTTAGTATTTTTTTTAAAAAGTAGCTTTGAGTATTGTAATGAAGTATTGAATCCAATTTTGAAGAGTTGAAAAGGTTATAGTAATTTTTGTACTTTCTAGTACAATATAATTTGGTGTATTTGATAGTTCTTTTTTTATTTCATAATAAATCTTGTATTTGCAGTTTCTAAAAGTGATTAAAATTTTTATGTTGAATAAAAGTATGATGAAAGTAAAATCATGAATTTATGTTTCTTGTTATCCATTAGCATTTTGCTAATGTTTTTTTTTAGTCATGCTTCAGGTAATTTGTTATCTATTTTTAGTAGTTTAATAAATTAAAGTAACATAAATTGGTTTTATGCTGATGTTTTTTATCTTATATTATTAGCTAATCTTTAAAGTTGGTTAGTGAAATATTTTTTCACAACTTGAATAATTATAATTCAAGTAAAAAAGTTTTTCCATTGCCAATAGGACCTGCTAAAGTAAAAAAAAATCCCAAAATTTTTTGGGTTTTGTTACATTATCAAGCATACATTAACTTTAGTTTAAATGCTCAGAAATCTTTTTAATAAATTTTATAGATTAAATTCAAATCAAAATTTGTCAAAAAAATTTTTTCAATGTTTCTTACAAAAACTAATTTTTGCTAATTTTTGCAATTTTGAGAAGCTACAAATATTTTTATTGTTTTGTTTCTACAATCTGTGCCAAAAATTCTTGATTTTTTAGGGATATGCTTAAAGAAGTTTAAATTCTTAAAGCATATAAATATGCTTTGATATGCTTTAAGCAGTTTAAGCTTTAATGACTTAAAACTTTAACCTTTTTCTTTATAGGTTCTAAATCACCCATACAAATTTTGCCATATTTCACAAACTGGTGCTTTTTCGGAAGACTTTCCCCATTTCTTGTTTAGGGCACACAATTTGGGTTTCTTCAAGAATTCACCACCAGTGATTTTTTGATGAAACTGACCCAAAATGCCCCTTTTAGCATCAGGTTGGAATAAAGAAGTAAACCATGAGAAAAAGGATCTCTCAAGAAATGATAGTAACCACATGGGATCTAGGTTAGTTTCACCAACAAAAATCGCTTATGGTGACTTCTTAAAGAGACCCACAATTTTTAGTTCAGAAATTCTTAATCTTTATAGCTTTAAGAAACTAGTGCCAATTTAAACTTTAATAAAGCTAAAAGCTTTATCCTTATGTTATTAAATCAAAAAAATGTCATTTTATGCATTTTGTTTTAAAAATGTTTACAGTAAAGTCAAAGCTCCTGATTCATGAAATTACTTTTGCAAATACTTGTTGCAATCTTATCTGTATTAATTTTTATAAAGAAGAATGCTTTTTCACAATTGTTTGTAATTATAAATCTCTAATTTAAAAAATAAATTAAGATTTTATTCAGGCCTGCAAGTTGATGACAAAATGCAGTTTTTCTTTTTAAACCAATCTAACTTTCTGTTTCTGCAACATTTTAAGCAAAATTGTTAAGTCAAAATATAGTAAAAATTTGACAAAAATAAAGTAAAAAAAAAGTTTTTAGGTCAAAAAAAATGGCCATAGTAAGAAAGCATTTTTTTTGCAAAATTATGGAACTTAATAAATTTTAAAATAATAAAAAAATTGTTTAGCCATTATCTTCTTAATCACAGTATTTGCTTTTCTATGCACTGGCAATTGATTGCAAATCAAAATCAAATAAACTGTTTCATTTTTTTAATAATAAGTAAAATCAAAATCAAATAAACTGTTTCATTTTTTTAATAATAAGTACAAATTAAAAGTCACAAATGAAAAATTAGTATGTCTTTCTATAGCACTTTATGAAAAAATTGACAAATAGCAGTCTCATTTTTTAATAATTAATATTCATGTTTTTTTGTTTATCCTCTTAAATTACCAAAAAACATTACTGTTATTATGGTTTGTGTAACTACCAAGTGATCTATACCTGGATTCAGATGTAATAAGATATTGCTATTTGTTTGAACATTTTTGCTTTTATGGTGTTTACTGAATAATATTAGTGAAATTTAGAGCTACTTGTTAACATTTTTAAATAATAATAAGTGGCATGAAATGTTTTTTTCAAGAGCATAAGCACATAATGGGGCAGAAGTTGAATTGAGACCACATTTATCATTGGTTGGAATTTATATCTTTTGTTTAGTTGGCAAATTAAAACTATGGTAAAAATTATCATGTTCCATTATTTTTTGCTTCATATTTACCCCGTTTTTTGTTTAATCAAAAAGATATAAAAGATCTTCCTTCATTTTTAGTATTTGCATGTTTGGATATGAAAAACTTTGGTGTGGTAATTGTTATTAAAAGATCTCATGCTACCAAAAAAACCTTTTGCTTTGCCAAAACTAGACATCTTTAAGCACCTTACAATTGTACTAGAAACTAACTATACTTAATTTATTTTTATCGAACTGTTTTTGTGCAGGTACTGATTGTTCACCTGGAACTTACATCAATGGAGCAATGTGTGTTGAATGTGAAGCTGGTTATTAGTAAGTATTTTGGTGTTAAATAATGTAGCAATCTTCTTATTGTAAGTCTACTTTGATTTAACTAATTTGCTCCTATGAATTTAAGCTAGAATGTATTTGTTTTTAGACATAATCTGTTGCAAAACCTTTTGTATAAGCACCTGAATAGGAATTTTTTTATAAACAATAATTGATATATTGTGAAATCAAAAAAATTTTTTTTTGAATTAAGTTAACACCATATTGATAGCAAACACAATCAACATAATTGCAGTTCAAAACCTGCTCAATGTTGTTCTGTTGAGTCTTTGTAGAAGACAATTTACAACAATTTTATCCAAATTGCAATATCTTTTCCACTCCAAAAACAGATGAAGTAATTGCTTGACAGTTTTCCTAAGTTTAATGCCTTCGACAATGTGCTAAAGTCAGGGGGAATAAATAAAAATAATAAATAAATTGACATCTTTGAAGATTTAGCACTAATTGTTCATAATTGTTGACTGTTAATAATGATGTTATTGAAAACATAAAAGACGCACGTTTTAAACAGCAATGAGCAAATTTAGAACATTTACTTGCCAAACTTGACAGGAGGCAAAGGAATCCATGATCTGCAGTAGTTCAGAGCATTGACTTTTTCACACTTGAGTCGAAAAGTATGGAGTATTTTGAACAACCTTGCTTATAGGTCACGACACTCTCCTTGTCACTGTCTCATTTTGGCTGATGCTATTGCATCTCGGCTACTCATAAATGGGAGGTATGAGGCTGTTGACCACAAGTCATTTAAACTTGTTTTTCAAGAAGTGTCTGACCTTTGGAGGACCATAATACCATACCTACTGAATATCTCTGATAAATTTTCACAGAGAGAACTCACAGGCTTTTACCGTTCTGTCCAACCCCTACTTATCTTGGAGTAAGACTGTACAGATTGCTGAAGTTTTGTCACCATCTAGTGGCATTGTGCGAAAAACTTTTCACACGAACCACTTACCCACACTTTTGGGGATTCAGCCAGCTGATCTTTGCAGACTAGGAGCGACACTCTTTTTGACTTACTGTGGATCTTTAAACCCCGTTCACACCCCTGCATGGTCTTTTAAGAAGGTCCTTAGATGCTCGCCAAGAGACACTAAGATCTAGGCGCCCGTTTGTGTCAACTGCGTGGAATCTATTAAACAAGCTTGCCAACTGGGCATCCGCGCTTCTCAGTGAACGAATTATAGATGGGATGCGGAGTACTGCGAGAATACATCCAGGCTTCGTGCTTTTATACCCAGGACCATTGCCAAGCCTGTTAGAATGAGCTTGCCCCGAACAGCTAGGTCAATCGCTTGTTTGGCAATTCCATTTGGGGGTCTCTCCTCTTCACCGAATTACAAGTGCAACGCCGTTGAAGGAACCGCAGACCACGTCCTAATAACGTGCCCCATACATCGGGCACCTTTATAATTTTACGTTGTGGAGTGTGGCATAATAGTTTTTAATTTAATGTTTTATTGAAAGGCTGAATAACTGCCAGAGACACAAATTGTTTTATCAACTCTTAAAATTCAGCTGAAAACAACGCATTTTATGTCACGACCAAAAATTAATAATTTCCAAGCTTTCTTGTCTAAAGCAAGTGGTTTCAAATATGTGCTTGAGACCGTGACAACTGAAAAAGTTCATTAATAAACTAATCCAAGTAAATAAATAATTTTTTAAATTAGGACTAAGAATCTTTAAAATGTTGGGTGAAATTTAAAGTTTAGACTGTTGACATTAAAATATGATTGCTCAAATTAATCTGTGTAGCGGGTCAATCTGGTCCATAACATTAGTTTGTTTAGGCCTATATTATAGAAATTATACTGTACATATAAACAAAAATTGAATTATTGGATTATAGAGGAACATAAAGTTTGTAGGAATTGATACTTTTTGTCATAGTGTAGCATATCATTCAAAATTTTATTGTTATTTTGAAAAAGATGTATTTATTTGGTGGAGGCAATTCGGTATCGCTCCTTTTTGTAGCCTTTACTGAAAAATTCAGAAGCTGAGAAAATATCTTAGTAGCGCAGTATTTTTCAAAGACGTAGTGCCATGACTAAATAACCGACCATTCAACGATGTAAGTCAATAAGAGTCTTCAATTCTTGACTCTTTTTTAAAAGCTTTTGGCGTTGTCTTAAAAAAAACTCAATAGCTTTTTCGAGTAAAGACTTGGGCAAACTGTGGAATAGCTTTTCCAAACGTGGCTCATTTTTAATCGGTGGTTTTCAACCATTTTTATACCATAACCCAATTTCCAACTCAAGATAACATAACCACCCCCTTTTGTGAACAAAATTTTATTTAGAAGTTTGCAAGCTATCTAATGCTATCGTCACCATATTTTCGAAGTTAATAGTAAATGAAAAAAAAGTCTTCACTTGGAATCTGTCTCTGATTTGTCGTATTAGTGTTTTCCAAAAAAAATCTTCACTTTAAATCAAAAATTCTGTTTATCAAATTCCCCTGCGATCCACAGGTTGAAAACCACTGCTTTAAATTGCACGTAGTTTGTAGTAAAAGTGTTATATTTTTGCAGAGAGGCTGGTTAAGTTTGTACAGTATAAGGTGATTAACTTTACTTATTCGTTGAATACTGCAATAATTAATATAAAACTTTAATTGCAGTTTACAATAAAAGTTTTTTCTAACCATTTCATTGTGTTTACAGCTTAAAATTTTTCTACTTGTCTTGAAAAGTTTTCTTAAATATTTTTTATTGTTAAATTTAAATCTTTAAATGGGTGAGAATGTGGGCATATCTTTACTTAACAACATGTGATTTGAATACGGTCATGAACTATCAAAATTTTGTATGTTATCTAAAGACTTTCGTACATAATAGGAACCTTGATCAAAATTAGCAATTTTATTATAATGATTTTCCGTGAATAATAGACGACATGACATGTCGTTAAACCAATCTATTTGCTTTGTCCAAATGGTAAATTCTTTTTCTTTGGCTATGAACGATCATTACTAAGACTACCATCTAAACACACACAAATAGCCCCTTATTTTTTTTCTATTGTTTGTTTTGTAGTGGTTGTTCTTGCGCCAAGACATCTTTTATTACGCTTTTATGTCGTGTTCGTGTACTTGGTCAAAGACAATACTTGTCACACCTGAATATTGTAAACTCACTTTTATGTTGTTTATGCGAAGTAATTTCAAAAATAACCTTCAGTTTTTTTGCATGAATTTAAACTAGTCGTGCAATTATTATTTTTTTTCATAATATTGTCAGATTTAGACTCAAAGTCTTAAATAGCATGGTTTTAAATAAATATTAAACTAAATTTAACAATGATTCTAAGGGAAAATAAAAGAAAAACCATCATCACCTCTATTTATTCTCTCGACTCGCAGAACAATGTTGGGCTCATATTATACGTGTCCCAAACTCAGGCGATAACTCCGATCTGCTTTCAAAGATGCTCAGAAATTTTTGTCCGGTTAAAATTTATTTATTTATTGATTTTTTATCTTACTACCGAACCGTAGAGCTTTTGACCAAAACCGCCCAGCAGAGTAAATTTTAATTTCTTTTTTTTTTTTTTTTTTTTTTTTAATTTTTTATACTTGTACATATATTTTTTCTCTAGGTGATGCAACCATGCAAGCCGTTACCTTTGCTAGTGCAGTTTATTGAGTTTTTGCATGTTACAACGTTGTTTCGTTTTGTTGCATGTCCCTTTTTCCGTAGTGTAATTACGTTGATGTAAATATTTTGTTTGACAAGTGGCGGAAATAAAAAACGACTGAACTGAACTGAACTGAAGTGCTTTTTCCAAGGACACAACAGAATAACGAGAGTAGTTTTTGAACCGCCACCATGCTGTACAGATTCGTCATCACTACGGCGTTGCTATTAGCCGACAACGCTACCGATAATACATCTGCCGAAAAAAATTGTTAAAAGTCAGCCAACGACTTAAAATATAATTAGTTTAATTTGACACTGAATGAATTTTTGATGGCTCTCTGTGTGTGATCATTTGAAGACTAAGCAAAAACGTCATCACTTCAAACCGAGAGTGAAAAGAATCTTTTACGTAAAAACAACTCAAATCAAACTCTTTCCCAGTCCGCTTTAAGCCCAAAATAATTTGGATTTCAGTCAAGTTGCTCTCTTCTAAAATCTACATGTAGATTCAAACTTTTTTTTAATATGGATTTGGTCTTGGAATAACCAGTTGATTGTTTCATTTAATTTTTTTTATTTAATTGTGATGTTAAAATGTATTGGCCAATGATAGAATTGATAGGAATATAAAAAAAATTTATCTTTATCGTTTCTTTTTCGTGTAATATTCACTCGAGTTTTGTTATATTTTATACATGCTATTTTTTATTCTTCTTAACATAATGCACTTTTGATCATTAAACTTCAAAACAGCCAAATAAAAAAATGTCTGGAAGATTCACATTCAAAGTTTGATTCCTTCTAATTTTTGGTCAATTATTATTTTGTAATAGTTTTATGCAAACAACAAGAAATATGCAAATCTTTCAAGTACCTACGTTAATTGCATTTATTTTTAGAAATTACACCACACAGTATTTGAATATTAAAATTAAGTTGTTATACTTAATAATAATAGAGTAGTCATTATTTTTGTTGCAAAAATTTGCATTTTCACGGATTACGTGTTTGCCTGTTAGCTGTCACCCATTTTTCATTGCGAAAGCTTAATAGAGCCAAATATTATAAAGCGCTTTTTAAACAAATAGCAAGATTTGTTCGTTCTTCTGTTCCATCGCGCTAGTTTTTATTAGACCCAATCAATTTTTTGGACAAATATTAGCTCTTCGGGAGACATCGGGTTGTGACGCAATTTATGCGCTATTTCTGATTTTGCTTTGGAAACATGACAAGTTTTGTTGGCAGCTTGAGCTGTGATATTAGTATTATGTTTGTTATTGAACGACAGGTTACAACTTGTCCATTGGCTTGGCTCTCGGGCTTTAGGTAAATTGACGTTATTGATCTTTATAGGTTATGGTGGAAGTTGAATTTTCGTTCCAATTCAATCGCACTCTTTCGTTAACTGCGTCACCGAAAATTAGTTGCATAATCACAACGTAACGAAACTTTGAAAACAGAGTTTAATGCAGCTGTATTTTCTACGTATTTTGACATTTTAAGTTATTGATGCATTTTTTTAAAAAAATGATATTTTCTTTCTTTTTAACCGGCTTTATTAAAAGAATGATTCTAAATTGAGATTAAATTACGTAAACATTTCGGTTTCTAAAAATTTGTGTCACTCTGGAAAGAAATTTTAAGATTCCATTGCTGTTACTGCGTTATTTCCTACGTTCATTTTAAAGTTTTTGCAGAAAATCTTAAAAAATTTTTTTTTAAGTTATAAAGGTATTTCTCCAGGTGCTGTTCCAACGTGTTTGTTTTTTACCCAAGAGAAACACTTTTATTTTCTTTAGCAACCTGATTATCTGTGCTGGGCAAGGCTTTTGGCATCTTTTATTTTTTGTTATTAGTGAACAGCTTAATATAGATGAACGTGTCACAAAGTGAAAGTCTTTATTATCTAGTGGCCCACCAGCATGCGTCTTCTTTTTTTTTTACAGTTTGTCAATGCCAGGTCTAAAAATGTTTTGAAATTTTACGGCCGTGTTTACAGTACATTTACTGATGCTGCCATGGGTAGAGATAAATATTTAAGTTTAAAAGATGGTCTGGTGTAAAACGTCAAATGAAGCTTCATTATTTTTTGCCTGATCAAGTTAACACACAATCATAATAAAAGGTTTTTTTGTGATGATCAATTTAATCTTCCGCTATTAAAAGTAAAAAAATGCAATTTTCAATAAATATATTGGTGCCGAAATATGGAATTTTTATCCAGTATTCAATCCGAGAGTTTTTATGTTCTAAATTAAGAAATGAATATAAGTTATTACTATTAACTAATACAACATAAATTTAGTTTGTCACCCGGAGGTTATTCTCTAGTTTTGTTTTAACTTTCAATTGATAATCAGCTTGCTTATCAGGCGTTTTTTGTTTTTTATTTTTTATCATTTTAAATGACGCAATAGATATAGTGGCTATTTGACCGGAAGGTTTTCCTGTCACTTAACAGCTACCTTGTCGCTTTATCTGATCTTATTACATGCTATGTGTATTTGTAAACGCCTAGTGACAAATACATAAATGCGAATTTTAATCTGAATATCTAGCCAGCATAGTAGTAACACGCATGAGATTTTTCTACTACATCGTCTTTATCATATTATTGGATAGAAAAACACTTTTTAACAAAGGGTTAGGGTTATTGTTAAAAGTTTTTAACGGAGAAAATGCCCTTAAGTGCTTTTTGCTTAAAGACAGCATGACTAGATTAGGAGATGAACTAAGACCACGTCAGTCGGTGACGTCATAAACAGAGACTATGTCTCACTCGACCGCGTTGCTGACTTCTGCCGGTAGTAACATAATATCTTGTCATTTGCTTAATTACTTTTGCTTAGTTTTTGTTAAAAAAAATTCGTGTTTATTATGAAATATTAAAAAAATTGTTTTAAAATTTTGATGGCCAGGTGTGAACGGATGATTTGTGTGTTTACAACTGATCATACTCATCGGACTTTTTTAAACTGGTTGAGCTCAGCTGCCTTCAAATAAAGATTTTATTTTTTTTTAGTTGCGAAGGTGGACAAAATGCTGCTCGAACTCCTTGTCAGAACGGAACCTTCAATGCTCAAACCAACCAATCAACAGCAGCATCGTGTGAAGTATGCACGACTAGTAATTCCTATTACTTCATTAATAAAACTGAAAAATTCTTTTTTATGGCTATCACTTGCCATTCTCGTAACCGATGTACGGCTATTACAATTTGAAAGAATGACAAAGCGTAATTGTAAACTATTTCAAGTTTTTTTATTGGGTTTTAACAGCGGTCCAACTGCTGAGATTAATATTTTTCAGTCTGTATTGTTGAATTTGTTTTAGATAGAACCACAGTTTCGATTAGAAGCGTAATTAGAAAAAAATCGTTTGTTTCTACGTCGCTGGAAATTCGATAGTTTAACTAAACCAGAATTTATCACCTTTGAGAAAAGTTTTCACCTAATCTTCACGCGTAACGGCACAAAAACCTTCTCAACAAAACAATCCGCTCGACCACTCGTTTGATCGCAAAGCTTTCGTTTCACAGCAATGTCCCGGAGGAAGTTACAGCAACAGAACAGCGTCGACATCCTGTTCACTCTGCTCTCCCGGGAATTTCTGTCCTATTGGCAGCACCCGCCAATATCCGTGTTCAATCGGATTCTACGCAAGCGAGGGCAGCGTGGCCTGTGAGCAATGTCCCCCCGGCCGTTATTGCCCTAATCCGGACCAAAACCTGCCTTGCGAAGATGGAACTTACAGCGTTGGCGGTGAGTACTGAGTAGCTCTGCTATGCTTGAATTGGATTTTTCATTTGTTTGTGCTCACTGTAGTATCGTTGTTTTTATGTTTTAAATTTTTTTATGTTTAGCTTTAAATTCATGAATTGCTGTCTGATATTATTATTGTAGTTGTTGTGGTAGTTTTTCTGGTTTATTGTGGTATTGTTATATTTGTATAGTGTTTTAAAGCATATTTTGGAAGTGAAACCAGCTATTCTTAAATACTATATAAAGAGAAGTCTTAATAAAAACGGGACTGCCTCCCTCAATCTCTCTCTCTCGCTCCTCTTTTTCTTACAGATTTCTTTTTTCAAATGTTTTGATAAATCGAAAAATCCGAACCCACATTTTAGTTGGGACAAGTCTGATTTATTTCAATTTTAAGAAAATATATTATCCATCATCCATTTTCGTCCCAAAATAAAAAACATGACGTGTTTTCCATGCTGCCAGGAGTTAGCCGTTGCTTGCAGCCGTGCGTCCACGCTTGTTTTTTCTTTGGGTGCTTTAGTCGCAAACCTTTTCTTCAACAACCTCCGTCCATCCATCAAAAATTTTAAGTCAATATGTTGTTAGTGGAAATTATAGATTAATGCATTTCTCGTTAAACGTTTCCCCAACAAGTGTTGATGAAATAATGAGTTAATGAAACTCTCTCGCCACTTGTGAACTGCCGCTCAGTTTACACTCCCAGCGAATAATTATTTTTTTGTCTTCAATTTCACAGGAGAAACGTTTTGTCCGCCGTGTCCCGCAGGAAGCAGCTGTCCCGACCGTGAAAGAACCGAACTGTGTCCCGTAGGAACGTACAGCGGCCTCAGACAAGAAGACTGCATCGCGTGTGCGTCCGGGTTTTACGCCACTTCAGAAGGCTTGAGTCAATGCGAAGCCTGCCCTGCTGGTAGGTTCATTGTGAGATGTGGGGTCGGTTAGTGTCGGTGTTAAGGAACGACTTTATGCTGACTGGAATGATTGCACGGGTGAATGCCGGTCACGTTCACGGCATTGCTCATCTAAAGAAGCAAAATTAGAATAAAAAGCGATGAAAGCCCAATCGTTTAAAGTTGTTTTTCCGTGCCACGTGAACAACTTGTACCGGCAGAATGTTCGAGAACGGCGTGAATGTGTTTCAGGCTCTTACTGCCCCAATCCCGTCACTGCACCTCGACCGTGTCCTCCTGGCGAAGTCTCTGGAACGATGGAGACGACGTGCACGCCTTGCAACAGCGACCAGGTCGCGTCGTCGGGTCAGGTCACTTGCGAACCCTGTCCTGCCGGGTTTGCTTGTTCGAACGTCACGTGAGCTCGAGTTTACCCGATTTTTTACTTTACCCGATCGCAATTAAAATATTTTATTTTAGTTCTCGTCCATGTTCTCTTGGGACGTACTCTCTATCCGGCGAAGCTGTCTGTACATCGTGCCCCCGCAATCACGAGTGCCCCACCGCTGACAGCGCTCCCCGGCCCTGCGACTCTGGTACGTCGTTCAATAAAACTGCGCTTTAATTTTTGAAAAGACTCTGATTCTGATAAAGGGCCGTTTTCGACGCGTTTTTGAATCGATTTTAATGTTTAAACTTCTTTCGTTTGTTTTGATTATATATTGCTGACAAACATTAACGCCCAAAAATGGGGCATTGAGGTTGGTTAAAACTTCCGGAATATTAATCTCACGGTTCTTTTCAAGTTGGCGCTCGTATATTCGGATGATTAAATTATGTTTGGATTGAAATGTCATTGAAAAGTTTCTAAAACAGAATAGAGCGATCTTTGCTTTTCGATTGTGTTTTACTTACATATGTTGAATTTAGCAACATACTTTATCGGCGTTATAATAACAAGTACTTGTAAAGTGTCGTGAGGAAAAACTATCGTTTCTTTAGAACCAGCAGCTAAGGCTTTATACTCTAAGAAATATCATGGTATTGCTGCCTGGTTGAATCTCAATTTTTTTATCGGTGTTGTTCATCTCTCGAGCATTGCACTTAGAGAAGCGTCACGCTTTTTTTAGGGAAGTATTCGGAGCCCGGTGCAAGTGTTTGCGTTCTGTGTCCAGCCGGTTATGCTTGTTATAGCGGATGTGATAATGCAACGGAAATCTGCACTGGAGGGACGTACAGTGCTGAGGGAGGTATGTGTTTACTTTATTGATTTCTCACGAATTACAAACATTTTACATGTAAGGTTTTGAGTTTTTTCTAATTCTCATTGTTGATTCACTACTAATT
The DNA here is from genome assembly GCA_963680785.1 of Diplosoma virens. NCBI lineage: Eukaryota > Metazoa > Chordata > Ascidiacea > Aplousobranchia > Didemnidae > Diplosoma > Diplosoma virens. The sequence continues at coordinate 27,120,698 of OY796894.1, forward strand.
TCATGCAATTCTTTTATTATTTGCAGTTTGCTTTATTTGCATTGATCTTTTCATTACACACTGCTTTGTGCATCTTTCAGCGTCAGTTTTTTTTCTGTTTGTTTTTTCTCTTTCGCAAGCTTCGTTATATTGTTTGTTGGTTTTGTGTTTTCTATTGTAAAACGAATTCTTTTTAGAAAGTTCCTGTTCTGACTGCCCAAGAGGATCGTTTTGCCCAGACAAATCATCGAGCCCTATTCCTTGTCCAGCTGGTAAATTTAATTCAAAATAAACATTAGTAATAGTTTTGCCATTTGGTTATTTATTATACTTCATATTTAACGTGTTATCTTTTAAGCTTGGACCTTACATTTAAATATAGAATTTACAACAAATTGTCATTAACTATCTCGATTACCCTGGTTTTGTACTTTTGTGCGTAAAAAAATTAATCAAATCAAATATTAAGAATGGCCATCGTAAATTTTAAAATGAAAATTTTTCATTTAGGAACTTTCAGCCTTGCAAAGGCGTCATTGTGTAGATCTTGTTCCGTCGGCCACTACTGTACAAATGGGATTGAGACTGAATGCGAGGCAGGAACATACAGCCCGTCCGGCGGCCTTCAAAGCTGCTTGGCTTGTCCTGATGGTAAAATAATAACTAATTAATGTTATTTAATCTGAAAAAACATTTGTTTTATTGACGAAACAGCTTTACAGTAAAACAAAAACTAAACTTTTTATAGTACAGTTTAATTTTTGCTTTCTTTGTGTTTAGCTTTCGTTTGTTCATTCAAGTTTTTGCCAATAAAAAAAAATTAATCGTTAACAGTTTCAACTTTCTTACTTGGTGATTTCAATTTTTTTGTTTTGTTTGTGATATTTGTCTTCAGTTTCTTAAACGAAAAAAAAATGCACCTGAATAAGCGGCTAATAGCTAACGAAGACTCGTAATGATGAAAAACAAAGTCAACTTGAGTGCATTTCTTTTCTTTTTTTTATTACAATAGTTGAGACGGCTGTACCCTGTTTATTCGTTCATTTTATTGATTATTGATTGATCAGAAGTTAAAGCTGTGAGCTTTGGTCGCAGGAAACGTTTTTCACTGCAACACTAATATTCTTCTTTTTTATTCAAGTTTTGAAAATCTAATTTGAATTTAACTCTTATTAAGCCCATTAAGTTTGTGAAAAACGTCTTTTTTGAAAATCTTATACAACTTCCACAAATGCCTCTCTATTATTTTCTTGTTACCAAGGTTCTTCTTGCACGAGATCGAGAATCGAAGCGTTCTCGACGGCCAATTGTACATCCGGGATGTACCTGGAGGGGAACACTTGCAAAGATTGCGAACCCAGCTATTACTGTGACGGTCGAACTAGGAACGTTTGCATCGTCGGTGGGTATATCGTCACGTGACTGTTGTTTTTCGAAGCGCATAAAAAACTTTTGAGCCGGCAATTTTTACCTGTTCGGTTTACTGATCAGTATATTTTTTAAATTTCGTTCGATGGCAATAGTATTTTCGGTTTTTTTATTGCAAAACTTTTCAGTACAGAGTGGCTTGTTCGATTTGCTTTCCAAAGCTATCGTAAAAACATTGATGTTTACAACAACCTTGCTTGATGTTTAGCTTTAAACGAAATAAGTATAATTCCATTATTTACGTCTATGTCATCTTGGAAACTATATGTATTTTTATTGCTTCTCATTACGTCCTGGAACTATTTTAAAATTAATTTACGTTTCATAAAAAGTTTTTTTGCAATAGGTAGCATTAAAAAATAATTTAAACGTACAGAATACAAAAAACAAATAAATATAAAATCGACTTGAGTGAACCAACTGCTTTAAAAAAAATAAATCAAAATTAAAAATTCAATGAGCTGTCATTGTGACGTTGTTCGAAGGTGAATACAGCGGCACCGGATTCTCTGCTTGTCTTCCTTGTCCGCCGGGCAAAAAATGTTTGAATAAGATTGAAGCTGATATAGTGGAATGCGAACGCGGAACTTATAACGCCGGCGGAAATTTAGACTGCAGCAATTGCCCAGCAGGATCTTACTGTCCATACACTACGTAATAATCTGCCTTAGTTTTTAATTTGTGATGTGCTTGTTAAAGTTCGAGTGGTTAACGCGCCGGACTGATGATCAACATGGTCTCGGTTCAAAACCCACTTGCGCCATTCTGTTGTGTCCTTGGGAAAGACACTTTACGGCACTTTCCCCTGCTTGGTGGTCTTGACAAGCAGTTCTAAATTACAATAATATCTCTACTAAAATTACTAGCGGACAGCAATATCTTGGCATCTCCGGAAGCAGGTCGGGGTAATTTCTTACCCTATGTATAGCGCCTCCGTCGCTTTCCTGCGAGTCAGGAGGATAAATATAGAGATAAAAATAAAATAAAAAATAAAAATTAAAAACCTGCTTTCAGCATAAAGTATTATGATTTTATATATGGCAACAGCACCTATTTTTTGTTGTTAAAAAGTTAGTTAATTTTAATTGGTCTGCTGCAAGGAAATGCTGCAACAGTTTTTCAAAATGTTATTAAGTCAATGCTGATAGGATAAAGCTAACGGAAGTTATAGAAGTTTATTTCTTTGTTTAAATTAAACAAGTATTTTTTCAGGCAAGCAACAGAAATCCCGTGTTCTCCTGGTACTTTTTCGCTTGGTGGCGCTGTCTACAATTGCACACCTTGTCCGGCTGGTCAATATTGCACAAATAATAATGAACTAGGTGAAGGATTTATTTGATTATCTTAAAGTAACAATAGTAATTTTCACAATTTTTTTATTGTGTTATTGTGAAACACCATACCAAACTTTTGACTCGTTTTTACGCTGAAACTTATAGTCAGTTGCGTTGCTCATCGTAAAACATAGGCATTTACGATTTGCAGTCATAACACCGGCAAGCCATTTGCAACAATGTATCAATTTTGGCGGATCTGACAATCGAATCCAGTTTTTTTCGGTTTTCCGTTGAGAAAACCGTGTAAGTTACTCGGTTTTGTTGTACAGTATGTATCGGTTTATCTTCTTGACTTAACGAGCTACGATGTGAGCTTTATTCCGAACAGCCGTCCAGTGATCATCGAGCATGTATCAGAAATTTAAACCTGTTTAATGGAATTGTATAAGGTTCAAATTTTTGATGCTTTTTATTGGTTTTAATCTAAAAACTCTTGTTGAAATGCCATGCTGATAGTTCTAGGTTAATTCTACCCGGGATATTTCACCATAAGTAAATTTCACTGCAGTATATTTTACCAAGGTTAATTCTAATAATCCTAACCCTAACCCTATAGCTCGTTTTTCGATAATTTCCGAGTGGAATTTCTACTAGAATTTAGCGTCTTGAAACATACCGGTCACCGAAAAACACATTTATAAAGTGGGCAATGTTTTTTCAAAAGCAAACTTTTCCAAATGACTGCACTTTGAACGTGCGTCCAACTCGCTCAGTTAGATTTTTAAATCCAAACAGCTACTTTCGTACTTCATATTCTATGTAAGTGATTAAAACATGCATCAGCGATTTGCCATGATTTTCTTTCAGGTAGGGATTGTGCTGAAGGTCATTACAGCCTTGGGTCGGCCTCAAGCTGCATAAGATGTCCACCTGGCTTTGCTTGTCCATCGAAGGACACCGTGACCGATCAAAAGGCATGCGCGCACGGCACGTTTTCTACCGGCGGTCAAATGATGTGTACCAATTGTACAGCTGGATAGTAAGTTTGTGGGTTTTTTATTTGATGGTTTTGTGTTTTCAACTCTCCAAGTCGCGTTTGGTTGTTTTGCCGATGAATATCCGCATCGTTCAACCACCTGCGCAAGTGTCGCTCATACTTGCGAACGTAATGTAATAATTAGGGTAAATTTGTTTTTGTTAAAAAAATTTTATGCATCAGGAATTGTAAATTTGTTGAAAATGTTTTTCATTTTTGTTTTTTTATCTTTGTTTATCCTCCTGACTCGCAAGAAATTGCCGGAGGCGCTGGACTTTGAGCAATTCTCGAGCGATCGCCCTAATCTACTTTCGGAGATGCCAAGATATTGCTGTCGGTTAAAATTTTTTATTTGGTTTTTATGTTTTTATTTAAAGATATCTACAGCTGCTTGGTAACACCGCCAAGCTGTTGAAAGTGCCCTGAAGTGTCTTTCTCAAAGACACAACGGAATGATGCAAGTAGGTTTTGAACCGAGACCATCCCGATCACTTTTGTCATCAATACGGAGTTTCTTATCCACTAAGCTACGCTGCCGACTTTTCTTTAACAAACACTCAAGCAAAGAGACACTTTTTCTTTTCTCTTACATGAGAATATAACTTTATTTTTACCCAATTTTAAATTGGTGAACATTCTATTAATCATATCAGGCGTAGAAAATCTTTTTCACTCGCGGGCCAGATCCGTAAATAAAAAAACTGGTGCTGGCCGTATAAGAGTTTTGAGAGCAATATGGTTTTTCCTCCCGAAAAGATAGTAGTAATCTCTAAAAAAACACTTAGAATCTGTCTCCGATTTTCCGATTTTCGCCACCAAAAACTACTATTGGTTTCACTTTCACCCAACCACACGTGGGCCGCATTGACAACTCTCGTGGGCCGCAGGTTCCCCACTTCTGTCATAGATCAAAGATTTTTAAATCAAAAATTGCGCATCCTTGTGCGGGAAGCGCTAAAAGTCTTCAGGAGAGGCCAAACATGGCGGAATGTTGTAAAACATATAAAACTTAGATGGCTGATTCAGAACTTATAAAAAGGAGTTTGAAAAGTTTTTAGGGTGGACGTTAAGGGGTCGAAGCCCCCGAATTTTTAAAATGCCTGTTGCAGCTGCTTGAAAAATTGCAAAATAAGCAAGAGTAAAAATTGAAGAAGTAAAATTTTGCCAAGTTTTGATTTGATTCAAAATTTTGACTTTATTTTGACATATTAAACTCAATATGAAGACTCCTGAGCAACCAAAACTAACGTTGTGTAAGTTTCATGATGTAACAAAGCCATGAAAAAATTTTGACTTTATTGACTTCAGCAGGCCCTAGTATTAAGATATAATAGTATCCAGTTTTTGTTTGTTATCTTTTATAGTGTACGAAAGTTTTTTAGAAGTACACTATATCACACTCACTTAAACGAGAAAGCAGATATATGAATTCACTACTACGTATGATAAGTGCATATGTGACTGTACGAAAAATTGATTTTTTATGTCAGGTAGTTTTTTCATGCTATCTTGAATGTTCTTGTTTTCTTTTTATGTTATTTCATCATGTTATCAAATGCCTTTTATTATAAACAAATGATCTATTGCATGAGTAATATAACAATATTTAAAAAAAAATTTACTTTTGGTCATATCAACTATTGCGGTATTTTCCTTCCTTAAAGCTCGTTTCCACTACTAGCGTTGGCAGGAGTATTCTTTGTTTGTTTTATTGATCTTTTTTTTCTCTTAGCGCGTAAATGCGGAAAGAAGTAAAAAAAATAAAACAAAGAATACTTCCACTAACGCCGTAGTAGAAACGAACTCTTATGCAGCGCAATGTCAAATAAATTTTTGATAAAACACGTTTTCGAGCCGCACACAAGCACCTGCACACGCACGCACACGCACGCATTCAAAGCGAGCGTCGAACCGAGCAACCTCTGCTTACAGAAATAGTCTCATTTAGAACAGAGCTACCCTTAAAAGCCATTGTTCAGATAAAAGTGAAAATGAAAGTTTTTTCCAGCGCCTGCCCGTCAACAACAAGCGATATTGAAAATTCATGTCCGGAAGGCACGATGTCCGCTGCTGGTGATGGTACATGCACTCGTTGTCAGGCAGGCTACTATTGCCCTGATACCAACCAAATAAACCAGTAAGTCTTTTTAATCTTGTCATTTTTACGTAATTCTTTAAAATCAATTACTTTGCCGAGGCTTAACACTCGTCTTCTTTTGTTAATATACAATATAAAGAGATTTACGAGTTCAATTATTTTCTACTCATTTTATTTATTAAAAAAGCCGGTTTCTGATACGTATAGAAAGATTGTTAACACAACTGAAAACATATTTAAGTGCTTTCTATCTGGTCCTTATCAAGAAAAATTTTTTCGAATCAAAGAGAAAGAGAGAACAGAATAAAGCGAGAAAAAAAGCAAATCTTATTAATATAAAATTAATAGAAGAATTGAAGAACGACAAACAAGAAAAATTGATGAAATAGTTTTAACCCAAAAAACTTTTTTGCTTAGATTCGATTTAGAACATAAGGTATAAACGAACGCTCGTTGTTTAAAAAAAGTTTTTTTTCAAAAGTGTACTAAAAAAAACAAAACAAAAAAGTTTGAAGATTTTTTAACTTATTGCTTTAATTGAAATCGAAAGACAAAAATTTAGAAAGTCACTTTACAAAACGTCAGTCCTAAAGCACAAGCTTCAGGATTACTTCAATGAAGAAAGGAATTTTAAACTTGTCAAAAGAGATGTAATAGCTATAACTATATGATTTAATACTTACGCCCTCTCAGACGGGGATAACCCCTTGTCAAGAATCACAGGTTTAAAAAGTTCACCATAATTTCGTCACTGTAGTGAGAACAACTATTTAATCCTTGCTCAAAGCTGATCTTTTCTGCTCATCCGCTTTTTAGTTAGAAGCTACTACTACTATGAACTTTTCTCAAACAAGTCTTGGGAAAAAAAGTAAATTTTTTTTAGCATAAAACTCTCATTAATTTTTTTTGTTTCACGTTTGTCAGTTTTTTGATCAAATTAATTGTATTTTGTTGTTTCATAACGCAATCCAGTTTAGTTTGTTATTCTTTGTAACATTTCTTCCGATGTGCAATAAATAAAAATATTAAAAATATCTCTTTTTTCCTTTTATCAATTTCTACTGACTTTATTTAAATTTTCGTCACATATCGAGATTTACAATGGAATGGAATTTATTTTATAAGTTGGATTATTTAAATTTTGAATTTAAAGTTTCGACAGAGGCCGCCATATAATTAAACCTTGCTTGTGTTTATTTCTTTACTATTTTTTAAGATTTGGACATCGCCTGTGCACCAGTGGTAATTATTAAAGATTGTTTTTTAGCGGTTTGTGTTGTGTCTGAGTTTTTTTTGTTTAAACTGTTTTTGTTCATTTAAACTGTAATTGCCCTGCTTGCTTTTTAATTTTTTTTTACTTTATTTGTTTTCGCATTTGAAGTTTTTTCTTTATTAGATTTTTTCCATCGACCCTATTTTGTTTTTTCTATTAACAATACTTTATCGAAATAATCGTAAAGAATTTGATTTAATTGAACAGAATCGAGTGTTCTACCGGTCAGTATTCGTTGGGTGGCGCTACGATTTGTTCTAATTGTGAAGTGGGATTTTATTGCCCCAGAAAAAATTCCAACCCCATTCCGTGCTCCCCAGGATGGTATGCCGATGCTGTGGTGAGTAGTGGGGTTCCGGGTCAATTCCTCCCTTTTAATTTGTTGCTGGGTTTTTCTTGCTGGCCGTGAACAAATACTTTGGTTAATTGGGTCAATAGCATGTTTAGCTTATCACCGAATCGGTCTATCTCATTTTTGGTGCTTAGTACTGTTCCCTCGGTAAAAGAAACGCTTTAACAGCTTTTTTTCATTTAAAGTTATTTGCGAGTTAAAAGTTATGTAAATTCAAAAAACAGCAAACTCTTAAAGTAAATGTTGTTGATTCAGAATTCATTAGCAAACCAAAACATAGAAATTTGTTTTAGTATTTTTGTATTTTATACCGACAACAACTATTAAAAAAGGATAAGCGGTGTTGGTGTTTTTACGGACAAATTTGAAACATGCCAAGTCATTTAAAACAAAGTAGATGATGATTTTAGCAACTTTTAAGAGTTTCTTAAAGTTCTAGTTTTAGTCAAAAATTTTTTTTAAGAACTCAGAAAACTGCACTATCTGCCCGCCCGGGTCCAAATGTAGCAACCCTAAAGCTTCCCCTGACCCGTGTGTTGCTGGTACCTGGTCACCCGAAGGTTCAATTCGATGTCTCCCATGCAATCCAGGATACGTTTGCGGGGTGAGGTTTTTGAATATTTAATGGATTTCTGAAAATATCAGTTTGCTCTTTAAAAAAGCTTTTAAAGGTAACGTCGTTTTTGCAAATTTAAATACTTCAATTAAAATTGCTTTTTATTTATTTCTTCAATAAACATTTCTCACTTTAAACATTCTATCTTTTGGCTCTTGCATAGCTAAAGGAATAACCGGAATCTGTTTTTCATTTTTAAACAAGAAAACTTTAGGCTGAATCAACATCGCCTTCTCCACCTAGCGGAATTTGTGACAAAGGAAAATATTGCGACGGGGAGCAGTCGTACGACTGTCCGAGCGGAACCTATAACCCCCGAAATGGCTCGGACTCATTGGCCGATTGCCTCTCGTGTAAACCGGGCTTTTGCTGCCCTGATGAAGCCACCATTGAACCTGATAACAACGCGCAGTGTCCCGTGGGTCATTACTGTCCCGCTGGTACTGGAGAATGCAACTCGCTGCCATGTCCAGGTATTTGGTTCATAGCATCAGTAATCAGCTGACTGTGTTATCTTGGTGAAAATTTCGGGTTTATTCGTTTGTGTGCCAAACAAAGCGACCATATTGAAACAACAACTTTTTTTATTTCGAATCGAGCCCATCAACGAAAAACTGCATTGAAATCAGAGAAATATATTACTTTTTGGTTGGTGTTATTTTTAGCGCATATAACCAGAAAATTGTGCAATAATCATTTTAGCAAAGACTTTTAAAAAAAGTTTTCCTTCAAACCTAGAGCTTTTATTTTTTACATGTGTTTTTATTTTTCCATTTAATATTTTATGATTACCTGTACAAAAAACATTAAACGATTGCTAAGTGCGCTTTGCGTAGATGACAGTTTTTGGAAGCTATTTAGATTGCGTTTGTCGCTTTGTAATTGAATCATTTCCTTAATTCGGTATTAACTGAGTTGAAAAAAGATTATATCAGTTCATATTATTTCTGTAGTAGAAAGGTTCGCACAAATATTTTGCGGCTTGCCCGATAAAGTAGGTTTTTAAGGGAAAACGAGCCAAAAATTGTTTTTGCATGCTCTGGAAGAGAATTACTAAATTAAAAAGCTATAAAAACTACAAGATGCATTAATTGAAAATTTTCTCAAAGGTGGGACTTTTAATAACGACCAAGGTCAATCTGACCTAACTGCGTGCACCAACAACGTTTGCCCTGCTGGGAGGTACTGTCCACCTGGGTCGGGTGCTTCAAGCGGGAGTCCCGGCGAGCTTTGCCCTCAAGGCTTCTATTGCGTCGAGGGACAAATGACGCAATATAGAAATCCTTGCCCAACCGGAACGTACGGAGACGGCACTGGGTTTCAAGGTAAGATTTGCTCAAGTTTTATTTTACTTTCTCCAACTTTTTACTTTAAAAAAGAACAAAAGCTACAATAACGACAACGTCAACTCGTTTCGTTTTTTTCTTTTTCCTTTTTTTGATCCCGTCTTTAAGTAACTCATAAACCTTTACATTTATATTAATATTGTATTATTAATATGAATATTTATATTAATAAACCTTTTTAATATTAATAATGAAAGAAAACTGAACTGAACTAAATTGGTGTTTCTCTTTGGCCATCTAGCAATTATCCTTTCACCACTTTATGCGAATTCTTTTTTAGCGGTGGCGCAAAGCGCTGTTTAAGTCGGCTAAAAGCTTTAGAAAAATGAAAACAATTCTAGACTTAAATTAAAACAATGTAATCAAATAAGAGAGACAATTCAACCCGATCAAAATGCAAATGGTACGTCATCACTTAGCTTTTCTTAACATGAAACAAAAGCTAACATCAAGTGCGTCAATAATGACTGACTGGACTCCATGTGATAGGAAATGCTTGAACGAGACTATCCAATTTACAAAAAGTTTCCGACACATCACCTTATGGTGGCCCCCAGTTTTACTTTAAAATTAACCCTAACTGACGCAAACTCTCACGAAAACAACAGTCAAATATTTTATAAGGCTCTAAACTCTTCAAAACATATTTTTATTTCAGCTTGCTCAAGCGTAAATGACAAATTTGATGTCAGCTTTTGGTCCGAGATAAGCTTTCCCAGAATCTCTGTAAACCTTTGAAGATTATACGATAAACGTTTGAAGATTTTGTTTTTATAATAACAAACATTTTTAACAATAAATTGCTACTAGCGCATACTTAAAACTCAAGTCACAGTCAGTCTCGAGAAGGACAAAGTTAAAACCTTCATTAGACAACAAACATTCACAGCATCGAATAACTGCATATGTTACTTTATTCGCAGCTTTGTTGTTGTTTTCGCCCCTCCTTCATGGCTGATCATAGAGAAGTCTTTCTTTAACTCTCTAAAAACCCAAGCTAGACCCTCACTCTGAGACGACCTCCATTGCTTGCAACGACTTTTTTCACAAAGTAGTTGTGTGGTGTTCTTTTGGTACTTTTATACTGTGAAAGAGTTATTATTTTGCTACAGCAAAGCATAAGAGGCATTGTGGTGTGTCAGTATCTTATTGTATGCATGCAACTTCTGCAGGAGTGGTGATTTGTTGGTTTTGATCAGTGCCACTTTTGTACGTACATGCATGTTCGTGACTTTGTCGTAATTACTACGTTGTAAAAAGTTTTGTTATCGTGCCAGATTTAATGACCCATGAATGTTGTTGTTTCAAAGCGCTAGAAGTTTCTTTCTAATGCTCATGAACAAAACAATAAAGGAAAATGCCGACGTGGGGATGATTATTGTTGCAGAACCCTCGCAGTGCACCGATTGTCCTGCTGGAAACTATTGCCCGTGGGGAACCCAAAGCACCCCTTCAATTGCACCCCACAAATGTCCTCAGGGAACGTACAACCCGGATGTGAATTCAACCGACTTACTGAGTTGCCGGCTCTGCGACAGAGGGAAGGCCTGCAACCAGACTGGCCTGGCTTCAGCGACGACCCCTTGTGATCCCGTACGTTAAGATTTCTCTGAAAAGAGACAATGAGTATCTCCTAACGCTGTATATCTCGGAAAACAGCTGAACAAAAATTTGATGGATGAAAAGAAATCAAGATTTAGCTTAAGTTTTTTTGGAGTAAATTTGTTTGCGGCGGTAAATTCCGTTATGCATAATTTACCTTGCATTTTAGTATTAAATCTGTTTATTTTTTTAGCATTCAACATCCTAACTTTTATTACACACTTTTCAGGGTCATTATTGCCCGCAAGGAACCATAAATCCCGATCAATTTGATTGTCCTCCTGGTACTTTCACGAGTTCGACCAATTTGTTCGATCCCGAACAATGTGACGTCTGCCCTGCCGGCTACTGGTGCTCGTACGGAACAAGTAAGTTTTTTAAAGGCAAGATCAAAGATGATTTACTTTGAAAACTGAGCTATTTTTGCTGGATTTTTAATGCATTAGATGTTTTATTTGTGTCTTAGATGTTTTATGCTTCTTGAAAACCCCGAAGTTTTTCATTCATTTCAATTTTTGCATCTTAACAATGTGGTTTATTTCTTTGATTAATTTGTTTGATGCTGAAACCTAATTACTTACAGCTGGTTTTGGACAAGATAGTCCCCCCAAAGAATGCAAAGTAGGTCACTACTGTCCCCCAGGAACAACACGCGGTGATCAGTACCCTTGTTTTCCCGGAACCTACTCTCCCAACACGAAAAATTCAATTCCGGAAAATTGCACAATTTGCGATGCCGGATTTTACTGCACAGGTGCGTCACGAAACGTCTGGTCAAAAGCTGCTGCTGTTTTTCCGAACGGATTCTTTTGAAAAATTTTGTTTCTTATACTTTGTTCAATTGTTGGGAATTTATATAATTTACTTTTTTCAACTTTTTTTCGTTTTTTAGCTCATACGATTTAAAGTCTTACGAACATGAGCTGTAGCGGACGAAAATTAAATTTCTTATAATAGAAAGTCGTTCAAGGCTTTGTTAGCTCTGTCATAATGTCTTGTTGGAATGAAATCCTCGAGCAAGAAAAACCTTGCCGTAATTCAATTTCAAATTTAAGTCTTGTAGAAAGTCAAGTAACTTTTCTCAGCGAACTTAAGAGTTGAATAAAGCTTCTCGAAACGTTGTTATTGGTTGCACAATCATATAAACAACGTTCCTCAAGAAGCCAGCATAGCAATCAGTGGCCAAATCGTGATGAACATATCCGAGTTTGGTACTTCATTCCAGTTTTTTACAATTTGTAACTGAATAAATTTATTTTCGACACATCCGTTCTAGGGGGCCAGGCCGCGGTAACGGAACCGTGCCCGCCCGGGTACTTTTGTCTGGAGGGAACCAAAACCAAAGAAGAATATCCATGTCGTCCTGGAACTTATAACAAACATTACCAGCAAGTTAATGACAGTTCATGCCTGGAATGTATTCAAGGTTAATATTAAGTCTTAAATTTAGATTTGAAATTTTAGTATCATACATTTGTACCGCTGCTTCAGCTGATTATGTACATGTCATAAAATCTACTTTGGTATGGTATCTAAAAAGGGTCTTTATATACATTCTACATAATCTTGTGAATTTCTCATTGTGTTAGGAGGGTCAATTTGCAGATAATTGAGTGTCTCTTAATTTTCTTGAAAGCTTAAGTAATCGGTAGTTGAATAACTAACGGGCGTCAAGAAGATAAGACATATCGTACGTTGTAGATGTTTCGCGGTGTAGATAATCAGCCGAAGCAACGCCTGACTGTATTGTTACTTTTTCCAGCCACCTTATGGACATAGCAACCGTTGCTAAGCCAAGCAACCTTTGGCTTTATTTAGTTTGTTTTGTGAAGCGGATAGATTATTTCCGTGATTTGAATTCAAGTTGGGAGTATAAAATTGGTTTAAATTTTACCATCTGTCAGCTAAGTAATGCAAATTAACTTCTTACATTTTTTATGCTTGTAGCCAGAACTGTATTTATTTTTAAAAAAAAATTTTTCTAAACATTTTTTACACTGCAGCTAGCAGTAATTTTGCTTTTAAAATTTGTTTAAGTACAATGTTACATATTTACGTAGATTAAAACCAAAATTAGGTAGACGAACAAACTATTTTGTAACTGTATTATGGTAAGCAGATTTTGTTAATTTAATTTACAAATATTAACGATTTATGCATCTGCGTCAACATTTTTTGTACCATACTTACATTTTTGCAATAATTTGGTTTTGTATTTAATACCATTTAACACTAGAAGGACGGGACGCGTCAATTGACGCATCTTTCACCTTTGCGCGTCTATAATTTGTAAACCCTACGGATTTCAAGACTCATATCCCCTGACTTTTTCTAATTTGGCCAAGCTCATTCGCCTTGAAATTTTCATGTTTCTATTTTATCAGTGAAGCAAAATGAAGTGGCAACTACCTAGAAGGACGGCGTGCGTCAATTGACGCGTCAATTAAATAAAACAGTACTGCGTCGATTGACGTAATTGACGTAATTGACGTACATAGGCGTCAATTGACGTACTGCGTCAATAAAACGTACGATAAAACGCAACGCCGGTTTTTACAGATTATATCCAACGAAAGATTAGAAAACAAGAGATAAACAGCTGCTTTCTGCATGCAGAAGCGTGAGAAAATTCACAACTTTTTATGTGAAAAAGCGGTGTGAGATACTTACTGTAACTTAAATGCAACTTACCATAACTGCAGTACAGAGCAAAAGTTTTCTAACACGCATATTATCAGATAAGTTTAGTAGTTTATTTTACTGTACTTTTTATAATGTATTTATTTTTAGGAATTACAGTACTTTCTAAAAGCCCAAACTGCTAAAAATGTCTAGACAGAGAATTGTAGCAAGTCGTGCTTTAGAAATTTTGCAAAAACTTTCCTTTGACTGTTCTGATAATGATGGCTCTGACAGTGAAATCGACCCAGTTGTAATGCAGCATTGACCAGTGTACCAGCGGCAGAATCTGACGAGTCAGATAGTAACAACAAAGCTGATGACCAAGTTACACATTCTGTCGTGCAAGGTGGACCAGGTCTAATTCAAGGTAGGGATGGGTCAAGAGGCGAAAGATTGCTGTGCCATCTGCTGCTCAGGGCCGCTTGCAATCTCACAAAATCCTGTAATTTCAGCCTGGACCTACATCATATTTCACAAGTCATGTTCATACTGACATCCCGGTTTCATTGTTCTGGATACTATTTGATGAACCAATGTTGAGAAACATAAAAAAATACACAGTTGAAGAAGGACGAAGGCGAACTGGTTGTTGGGTTGGTGGTTGCTTGTGGCGTGATTGGAAGACAAAACTTTCCTCTGAAGAGCTTTTGGTGAAAGTCGTGGGGTTGTCAAATGTTTTCGCAAACCATGCCAAGAGATAGATTTGTTGAAATTATGAGATTTCTTCACTTTGACCTGAAAACGGAAAGACGTAGAAATCTTTTGCAGGATAAATTTGCTCTTGTTTCACAACTTTGGAACAGCTTCATATCAAAATGCCAAAAAGCATTTATTCCACAATGGAACATCACAGTGGATGAGCAGCTGTTGCCATGTAAGCCACGTTGCAAATTCATCCAGTATATGGCCAATAAGCCTGACAAATTTAGCCTAAAGTTTTGGCTTGCAGTTGATGTAGAAAACAAATACTTATTTAACGGCTTTTCTTACGTAGGAAAAGACTATACAAGAAGCAGCGACATGCCTGTGCTCACAGATGTTGTGCTGAAGCTTTTCCAATGGGGTTACAATGTCACGTGTGACAATTATTTTACCTCACTTGGTCTTGCTTTGAAACAAGTAGAGAAAAAGTGCAGCCTTGTTGGGACATTGCGCCAGAATGGAAGAGAAGTCCCGGAGGAATGCAACAAGAAAAATAAATTGCATGAAACCGAAGCGTTTAGGTATGATGGCCAAACGGCAATCCATACACATTCTACCAGTGCAAAGCAGCAAAAAACGTGGCAGTTATGAGCAGCTAGCACCCGGATATCCTTTGTTTCAAGCGACGAAAATCTAAAAAAGAAACCTGATTCAGTATTGTACTACAATAAAACAAATGTGGGTGTGGACCTTTATGACCAAATAACAAGGCTTTACTCGGTAAAAGCAGCAAGTAGGCGTTGGTCTATGCATGTATTCTACAATGTAGTTGACATGGGTCTTATCAACAGTTGGATTCTTTGCAAGCAGGTCTGCCAAAGCAGTATCAGCCGTAGAGAATTCATACAAAGGGTAGCAGAAGAGCTGACTGGAAGTCCGCCAATCGTGTCTCGTAAACAGCGTGCTGAAGAAGTTTGTAGTCCCAATGACACAAACGCAAGTTCTATTGTAAAACGCCGCCTTACCTGCTCAACTTTAAAGTGCAGAAATCGAACCACTGACATGTGCTAAGAATGTAACAAACCAGTGTGGGAGATGTGCCACCAGAAAGTGTAAATTGTGTGCATAAATACTGTCAGGTGTTTCAGCAACAATAACTTAGCCTTTACTGGTTATCAAAAACGAATCCTTATTCTTTGAGAGGATTGCATTAATTCAATATAACATCAAAACTATCTTCTGGTTGAAAAGAGTTTTTAAAGTTAGGGTGCCTTTTATGAGCGAAGTACGTTATTTTTGCGGCTTTCTAAAATTTTGCGTCAATTGACGCACTCCGTCCTTCTAGGTAGGTGAAAATCCCTGTCCTTCTAGTGTTAAGAGCTTGAATGCTTACATACAAGCATAGTCTAAAACTTAAAATGGTACTTAATGCAAATTATTCCAAAAAAGAAAAGTATTGTACCAAAAACAATTATCACAGTATTAAATTTTTTTTTTTTAATTAATATCAGCCAGTAACTGTAGAAGATAAAGGCTACAAGAAGCTATACTTTATTAAAAAGCAATGAGGAAATATTTGTTATAAGCTATCTTAATTTTTCCTAAGTAATTGATTGAAAAACTGTCAGAACGTAGTAACAAAAATAACTGAAACTCATTATATTGTAATGTTTATATAATTACAAGTATACACATAAGTACTGGAAACAAATCAGATGCCACTATATTACTTACAACAACAAGAATGTAATTATTTTACTCATTTCTACAAAAAAATGTTGATGCAGATGCGTAAATCGTTAATATTTGTAAATTAAATTAACAAAATCTGCTTACCATAATACAGTTACAAAATAGTTTGTTCGTCTACCTAATTTTGGCTTTAATCTAAATATGCAACATTATACTTAAACAAATTTTAAAAGCAAAATTACTGCTAGCTGCAGTGTAAAAAATGTTTAGAAAAATTTCTTTAAAAAAATAACTACAGTTCTGGCTACAAGTAAAAAATGTAAGAAATTAGTTTTCACTAATAAGCTAACAGATGGTAAAATTTAAACTGATTTTATACTCCCAACTTGAATTCAAATCACGGAAATACGTAATCTATCCGCTTCACAAAACAAACTAAATAAAGCCAAAGGTTGCTCGGATTAGCAGTAATTGGAATGTCCACTAGGTGGCTGAAAAAAGGTCTAATGGGTTTTGGTTTGGACTCGTACCGCTGTAACAGAATCATTTTGTCAAAAGCATATCCTGTTTGCTATGCTGTGTAATTGCATGCAAATTGTTTTATAAATGAATAAGTTTTTAATTATTGACTTTTGATTGCGTTTATAAAGTAGTATCCGTAAAAATATGTATCATATCAAAATTTATGTAATTTTCAGTAACATATGTTTCACATGTTATGGGGAAATTTAATATTAATTATGTTTTTCTTCACACTGTAACTGTTCAAGGCAAACTTTCTAACATAAATTAAGCAGAAAAACTTTTTCAAAAGTCAGAAAAAATATGTGACCTAAATATTATGTCATATTTAAACTGTTTAAATAGCATCACTCCTATGTTATAGTCGCGTATTTGCCTTTTTTGTAGTTTTGAGATAAAGCTACTTTTATAAAAGTATGATTGTTTATAAATTTTTTGAAATTTTTGCTAAAAACATTCAAAATCTATTATTTGGTATATGCAACGTTTCAAAGACAACAAATACGATAAATTAGACTAACAGTGTTATTTGGTTTCAATTGAGGGTTTTTTTGTAGGCACATGACTATAGCGCAGGAACTTTTATAAATAAAAAATTTTCAATGCTATAATCGCGTGCCTACAATATTTAAAGAGATTTTAGTGCAGTTTGTGGCAAAATAAGTATGGAATGTCACAAAACGATAACAAAACAAATTAATCGGTTGAATAATAAAGACAAATGCAAAGTAGCGCGACCAAAAGACAAAAAACTGCATGAACTTGAATTAAAACTTGAAACCATACTAAAAGCTAAACACAAACATGAACCATAGTTTTTAACTCATAATTAGTTTTATTAAGTTAAAATCATCGTTTCCTCCAACACTGGATACTTTTTGTTGTCCTTCAATCAATTTGTAACAAAAATGATGATAGTTCTCTGGCACCACCAAACTTCCGCACAAATCCTTCAGATCGCCCATTTTTTTCACATAAGTTTACTTGATGCCAGTACGTAGGCTTAATTTCAAAAACTTACATCAACTTTTTTTTTGTCAGCAGCCTAATGTCATTGATACGCGCAGCTATTTGTGATTTTGTTTTTTTCTGAGAAATTTAAGTGATTTTAAAAAAGCTAAACAGACGAACAATGCTTCATCTACGTGGGCTGTTCGACTGCTATTTACTTCTTTAACATTTAACAAATTAAGATGAGCAATTGAGTCATTGAAGCATCAATTTTGCTCTCGTCTTCAATGATACAGAAAGAGTTATTAACTCGGTGTAAATATTAATAACTAGCTGCACTTTCGTGGGAAATAATATTTCTAACAGCAGCACCAGAAGTAATTTGACTTTGTTTTGGAATTGGAGAGCTTTTCTGATGCAGATATATTGTGGCGGAAAAGCTACGCAAGTCATTAACAGAAGACCCTTTTTTTGACAGTTTTAAGAAAATTTGAACTCTTGCCAAATTTATTATGAATTTTTTGACCAATAAAAACTTTTTCCTGCAATTGGTTGTTGCATTGCCTAATTTTTTGTCAGCCCAATTCAAAAACACAGTATTGCAAAATTAACCAACATATACAGTGTACTAGAGGCAGCGGCTGCGTACATATTCGATGAGGTTTGAAATAGTTTTGCGCAATAGAAAGGCAAAAAAATCAAATTATGACATCATTAACATCATTTTTTCAAATAATGCTGCTTTGATTTAAAAAAATGGCTAATTTTATGTTTTATTGTTGTTGTAGGGCTATCGAAGCATAAAAAACATGACACTAGAAGACCAACAAAATATATTTGGCATAGTTCAACTGTAGATACGGAACTAGAACATAGGAAAAATTTATTCATAAATGATACGCGAAAATGAAACAGTTGCAATATTTCAAAAAATACTCGGAATATTTAGTGCAGTTAGTTCAAAATGTGGGTCATCAAACAAGATTTTACCTGAGCTAAAAATCTCAGAATCGATAAAAAATCAGTTACGCAACTATGTCGTAGGAGCGACTATGTGAACCCTGAAAGAAAAAAACACAAAAAAAATTATCATTTAAAGATCATAGGTGCAGATTTAGTTTCGTGTGTTTTGTATTAGAATGAATTTCTTCAATTCATGTTTATTAAATAGTGGCTTCCCACCGCAAAAAAGAGTTGAAGGCTTGCTTGTAAAAGACTGCAAATAACAACAGAAAAATATGCCAATCACTTCTCTTAGGTCATTTTTGCGAAAGTGCAACTGTCAACCCTGTGCCGTGCCCGGTTGGGACCTACATGCCCAACGGGGCGGTCAACGAAACGTACGTTGTCGGGACTCCTGCTCGGAACCAAAGCGAGTGCTTACCGTGTCCGGGCGGATCGCGTTGTGAAAACGGATCCGTTGATCCTATCGGATGCGGAATCGGATTTTACACGAAGCCCGGAAACTCAATCTGCGAACCTTGTCTGGCGGGGTGAGACCATCTCGAGTCTATGAAACTTCATAATGAAAATAAAATTTTGAAATTGACCTGACGTGTTTCTGTCAGACGATAAATGATTTCGTTGATCAATCGTCAAGGTTATTTGATTACCTTTTGTCCGATAGTTTTTGGTTCGAATTTCAATTCAAATGTGTAGTAATTAAAGAGAGGCCTTCTTAGGCCTACTTTATTTTTAATGGTGACCCTGTTTTAAAAATAAAACAAAGCGTTTGCTAAACTTATTCAACAATTTAATATTTTTCAGCCCCTTTAACTCTTCGATTTTATTGAATACAAAATCTGTTTTTTCGTCCATAACTTGCATGTATTTGATGAGTGATTCTCACAGGCATTACTGCGACAATGCAACAACTTCATACGAGGACATGATCAATAATAAACTCTGCGATGCTGGTCAGTACTGCGACGAAGGGTTAAAGTCCCAAAGTGAAAGCCGGGATTGTCGCGCGGGGCACTACTGTCCGGAAGGAACCCCTGTCGAAGAAAAATGTCCCACTGGGACTTACAATAACTTCACAAGAAAAGAATCGATTAGAGATTGCTTGCCTTGTATTGCGGGGTAAGAAAGTGATGCAAATGAAACCTTTACATCAATATAAATGGAAGAGGTTTGCATAAGTATACTCAGTTTTTTCAAAGGTTTGATTTTAATCGCACGATTTAAAGGGCAGGATGTTGTTCGATTGCTTTGTTTTTGTTCGAATATTTTTAATATTAAATGTTACCAAAAAGATTTTCGATTGAAGAGTTTTGTTTCTCCATTGTAAATGCTTCCATAAACAAAGATAAGAAATATTTAAATACTCAAAAAAATTATTTTTAGTTTATTAAGTTTTGAAAAATCGTTTGCAGTACTCATAAAGAACAGTTAATTTCTAGAAAAACGCACAAGATAAAACAACTCTGTCACCATGAATTATATTTTAATTGTGTACTCATTTTGATTAATCAAAACAAAAGAAAAAATTTTTGCTAATTGGGAAAAATATCTTTTTTTCTTTATAACTATTCCGTTGCCGTAAAAAAGCATTTTCAAAAGAAGAGTTTTTTTGAGTCGACTAACTCGAACTTTTACTCATTCGAACACAAATCTTACAACGATTACACAAAATGCACATGGCGAAAATAGAAGTTAGTTCTAGTTCGCCAAATTTAGTTTTTATTACGAATTGCGGAGTTTATTTTTATAGTGAATTGATGTCTTGAAGTGTTTGCAACATAGTTCATTATAAAGTAAACCACAACCTTCGAACTTTTCTTTGCATATAATGTCATTACGCCACATACAATCATTGTAAATACGCCTTATTGTAGTCTACTCTTTAAGAAATTGCGTCGTAAAAACAGTCCAAAAGAAATAAACTTGTTAGTTGAGCTATATTTACTTAAATCAGTAGTTCTAAGCCTTTTCACTTTTGGCACACAAAAATAATATTTTTGGCTAATTTACTCTTAAATAAAAAACTTAAATTGAAGCAAAAGCTGTGAAGTTTAAAATGAAAATAAAACTTGAACTTTTTGCGACACCCTAGCAATGGAAAGCAACACACTAACGTAGCATAGCACCCTGGTTGAAAACCACTGGCTTAAATATTTATTTTGATGTTGAATTTCATTTATGCAAATAGACTAAATGTGCTTTCTCAGGTTGTGATTAATTTTCTTTTTTAACGATTTTAATAAAATATTGTCTTTTTTCAGTTACTACTGTTTGGAGGCTACGAATATTGTAACCAGCCAGTGCGAAAGTGGTTACTATTGCGAGACCAATATTCAAAACCCCTTTGTGCCAAGTGACTTAGCTTTGATCGGATCTTACGGCCCTAAACAGGTTTGAATTGTTTTTGATCGTCGGTCAGCTATGACGGGTCGATGATTTGTCAAACCTTTCTCAGCACGTTTACCAGCAAAAATTTCTGCTTCCTTGTGAACATGCTTTTAGTTAACTGTTTATTCTTTTATTTTTTTGCGGCTTTTGACTAGTTTATTTCCGCAGACTCCTTGCGCAGCTGGGTCTTTTCGTAACTCTTTGGGGGCCAGATTTCAGGACGATTGTGAGACTTGCCCGGCCGGAAGTTACTGCCCACTCGGCTCGAAATCTCCCACAGAATGCACCCAAGGTTATTACTGTGAAGAAGGAGTCGGAATACCCACTCCGTGTCCGAAGGGAACTTACGGAGAGAATGCTGGTGAGTCGGGGGCCACGTCGTTAGTTTTCAAGTTGGCGCTGTTTGAAATTAGTTCGAGTTAGTCTCGGTCTGTGCATGGCGTGTACGCTCGGCACACCTCTCTATGCACATTGGATTTCAGCGAAAGTTTACGGCCGAAGTTCAGTAAACTAAAAAAGTATTCTCAGCAATCGTGTATTAACCAGTTATACACCGGGCGTTGACCAAATCTGTAAAAGAGAAATTTCTTGAAGGCATTACTTGAATGTCGTTGCTATGGTGTTCTCATGTTATCAGTCGTTGAACCACGCGCCATTTTGTAACGTAATAGATTTTTCATACTTTTAATGTAAAGACTTATTTAGTAATTCTTGTTAAAAAATTGTAAATTTGATTTAAATTTTTTCTTCAAAAAACAAACAAAAATTATATGATTTTCAGGCTTACAAAGCGAAAGCAACTGCACAGAATGTGATCCTGGAAGCTACTGCAATGCCTTGGGACAGGTAGCTGTCTCAGGGAAGTGCGATCCCGGGTATTTGTGCTTCGGGGGCGCCAGCACCTCCAATCCTAACGACAACGTCACTGGAGTAGCTTGTCCCCCTGGGGGATATTGTCCTGAAGGTTGGATGAAAGCTCAATCAGAATTGAATTTCTTGTTTAATTTAATCAAATAATTTAATTTAAAGATCTGAATTAAGTTAATTGGATAGTTGTCTTATGCAAAAATACACACTTTAAGTTCATGTTTTTGAAACCAAATTATTTTTTATAATTTAGGAAGAAAATATATTTTTTTATTCATAAAATAATCACACTCGCCAAGTAGCACATTTATAACTAGAAAAAAGTAAAATTTATGCGAACGTTTTCAGCTTCTAGCAAATTCTTTTTATAGCACGGCAACGAGAACAGAGAAAATTATATTCAGCAAAGGCGAACACCAAAAAGTTTTTTCTTTCCAAGTTTTCTTCTATTTACTGCCGACCCAGATATTGCATATAACCCGCCGTTGTTTGCCAGGTTCGTACAACGCGACGAGCTGCAAGCGCGGCACTTTCAGCGACGCTTACTTCCAAGCCGACGAAAGCGATTGTAAACCGTGTACCCCCGGCTATTACTGCGATGGCACCGCCTTGCCGAGAGAAACCGGGCTTTGTCCTGCTGGCTACTTTTGCCCTGAAGGAACCGCTGGAATGTTCGACTGCAAATGCCCCGTTGGTAGGTCAAAGGTTGAACTGCATTTGAAAAGTGTGCGAGATGTTTTTCGTTATAAAAGAGCAATAAAACGTTACAAGCCATTAGCATTTATAGCAAACCTGAATTTGATCAAGTCCAAAGAAAAGCCTTTTTTGGTTTTTAGCACCTCTTTGCATTTCGTTTTAGAACTTTGCACATGAACCCAAGTTAATTTACGTTGCTTAAAAAAACGAATTTGAAAAAATTTGATTTGAAATACGCGTAAAGTAAACGATTTTTTGTGGCTACAATTCACTAGTTCTCTGAATCGAAAAAAAACTCAAGATTTATTTTTATTCAAGTTTTGCGGTTTTAGTTTGATTATCACATGCAGTGAACAGTTCAATTGAGGTTTTTCATTGAACCTTCACATGTTGGCTAGTCGTTGCCGAGACTCTTGTCAATTTTTTGGATTATTTACGAAATACTTTTGTTTCTTTTCAGGGCAATATTGCAAAAAGGGTGAATCTGAACCGTCTGACTGTCCGGTAGGGACTTTAAACGGAGGCCGGGGAAGAGAAAACTGCACTGCATGTCCACCGGGTCGTACTTGTCCTTTTGTTGGGATGAATGATTCCCTTCCGTGTCCTGCAGGTAAAATAATTTCAAGTTAAATATAGTTTCTAAATTTAATTAATTTTTCGTTTTGATTTATTATTTTTTTTTATAACTATACAAATATAATGTTATCAACTTAAAAGCGCCAATTGACCTGAAGTTTAATAAAAATAAACGGTTGCAGCTTAATGCTAGTTTCTGAGTACGTTAGACGTTGTTTATTCATTATTCACTTTTTTCTTTTCCTCATCAGGCACTTGCGCTTGTATCAGGGAAACTGTTGTTTCAGATTAATTTTATTTTCAGGAAGTTATTGTCCTTCCCCCAGTGCCGCCGTTAACAACCTTACTGACGTCGACTTACAAGCAAGTGAATCGTTCGGAACTTTTAGTCCCGGTGGTGAACCGTGTCCTCCTGGAACTTACAATCCTGTGTAAGCTTCTGTTTTTGTTGATTTCATGCATGGAAGTTTTATCGGATTGATTTGCTCTGACGGTTTCTTATTTTTTTAAGCTTTTTTCAGTTTTTGGCACCGTGGTCTGGTGATTAAGAGCTGTGATTGTGATCTACACGGTCGCAGTTCAAAAGCCTTTTGGTTGTGTTCTTAAAAAAACAGAGACTTAACGGCGATTTCTCCTGCTTGGCGGTCTTGGCAAATGACTGGTTGATCCATTGTACGATACATAGGGAAAATTAATTTAAAAAATTCTTTAAAATTCTCAACAAAAACTGTGTGATTGCAAATTGACATTTATACGTCAAACAAAAAATTCTTAACAAAAAATCCCCAATTGGATGATACGAGTATTTACCTGGGATTTTTTGTTAAGAATTAAAAAAAAAAAAAAAAAATTTTAACGGGACAGCAATATCTTGGCATCAACGGAAGCAGGTTGGGGTTAACTTCTTGACAGTTTTCCTGTGTATAACCCCCACGACGCTTACCTGTGAGACAGGAAGATAATATAGGGATGAAAATATAAAAAATAAATTTGCGTTTCTGAATGTGTATCAATTTTTTTGGTAGTGGTGATGAAATTTTTTTTACATTTTGTGACGTAAATCGTGTGTTAGAGTGCCTGCAGGGGTTTGCAAATTGCTAGATTTTCAGTTATACACCTCGTTTAAAAGGGTTTTGTCATTTTTTTTTGTAGAGGATTCATGCTAAGAAGGTTGGGGTAATTCATACGAGTAGAAGGTTAGAGTGATTAATAGAAGATTGGGGTGGTTGATCTAACGGTTGTTTTTGGTTTAACGTTTTTGCTTTCGGCCTTTGAATGGAGTCAATAAATAAGAAAAAAAAGCTATTAAAATGTTGATCGGTTGTTCAAACTATATCAAACTTTAAAAGTTCTCACTGAATCTGATCAAATCTATAATCTCTAGTTGAAACTCTTTTGTTTTTCACAGTGAGGATCGTCATTCATTGGAATCTTGTCTGGCTTGTCCGGTGGGCAGATACTGCGCGTCTGTTGCCGCTAAAGAGCCGGACGGAAACTGCTCGGCTGGATATATCTGCTACAACGGATCCACTGTGGCGGAGCCGACGCAGGATCCGGACTCCGGTAAGGACGGAGTTGATTTTGGAGATTTTGCAACACCCATGAAAAGCAAGCTTCTGCTCATTGAGTTTGTTGCCACGGTGTTGCGGTCATGCTTTCTATTGTATTGCTTCTGCTTTCTTCTTATTATCTTGTACTTGTTTTAACGTCTGTCGCTGTGTTGCTTCTTCTTTTTCTTGGTCTTTATTAAGTATTTATGATTTTTTGGTGTGACTTTGTCATTTAATAATAATAATCGAAAATAAAAATAATGAATGAAAAAAAATCTTTTGTGTAAGTTCAAATCAAACTAGGCTTCGGGACAGTTCCGATTTTTAGGGGCTTGTCCTGGCGTGTCGCCTGGTAACCATTGTGTCTCGATATTTCCAAATTTAAGTGAAGACCCCCTCTTTTTTTTAGAGAATACTTTCTTTTTGCGATGAAAATTTTCAAGAAATTTGATTCAGATTCAAAGTTAAGACTTTTTTTTTGAGAACAGTGCTTTTAAGGAACAAATTTTTTCTTTTAACGAAAGTCCCGGTTTACCACTTTGGAAATATAGTATGCTTAAATCAAGCAGCTTTGAAAAAGTTCTTGATTTATTAAAGGTCTATCTCAAGAAATCTAAAAATTTGTTTTTACGTTCATTTTATTTGTTTTTAGCAGTGTTTTACATTTAACATTTCAATGTTTTTACTTTTTATAATTAGAGGTCAGTTGATGTAGTGTTATTGCTTTTTAATGATTCGACAATTTGCCTACCTTGGAAAAGTCCCAAGTATGCGACTGTGTTATAATTTTAATTTACGGAGACAAATACATAACTCGTTTTTTTGTATAAAAATAGTTTAACAAAAAGTTAGCTTGTTTAATAATTATTTTTTTCTTGTTATTAGTTCGGTCTGGACGTAAAAAAAACTGACGTTAAAATGTAAAATGGCGATTCGGACTTTCACGTTGATTCTTTAACTATTCGATTTTGCACAGATTCTTTTGTAAGTGTGACCCAAGGAGAACAGTGCGCCAAGGGCCACTACTGCCCTGCCGCCACAACGTGGATGGTACCTTGTAGAGTTGGGACCTTTAATCCACAGCTGGGCGGTAGAAGTCCCGATGATTGTCAGTAAGTCGAAATTTAATTTTGGATTTTTTATGAGGGTTTACAATTAAACAAATGACCTTGCTATTGCTTTTTCGTTTAAGATGACAATACCAAAAAAAAGAATTTAATTCAATGTTTTAATTCGACCCAAGGTCTGAACCGAAAATCTGTATAGCTGCTCGAACAGTTACAGCTAGGAAACTGTCTAAAGCATCGTGCTTGTTGTTTGCATATTTTAATTAAAGTTTATTTAACTTTACACTTGGCTTTTTACAAACAAGGTGGCATGAAGCCATATTTTAAAAAAAGCAATAACAAACTGAACGCTTTTACGAATTCCAGACTTTGCACTGGTGGAATGTTCTGCAATGAAACTGGATTGTCCGAACCCACTGGAGAATGCTCTCCCGGATTTTTTTGTGAAGGAGGAGCAATCTCTCCGACACCAAGGGTGAGATGAAATCGGTGTTGTTTTATCATATTGTTCTCGAATAGATTTGCAAAATGTTTACGCTTACGGATCCATGAATGAAAAGATTTTTTTCTATTAGATTTAGTGTTGCAAGGATTTTAATGATGTTATTAGTAGAGGTGTAAATACGTAGACATTTTATTCCGCAAACTCTACCCTGTATGGCTGTACACATGGTCACAGTTATGGCTCTAACTTTTGTTTTTAATTTACTTATATTAAACAGTATATTTGTAAGTATCTCGTTCTCTGAGTTCTATCTTGATTTTTTAAATTTATTTTAGCGCTAGAAAAAGAAGAGATAACAAAGATATCTCTATGATCAACAAACTGGCTTTTGTACCGTAAAGTACTTTTTTATTTTGGTTTTCCTCCAAAATTTCTGTTGCTCTTGGTAGGTGAACCTTTCCAAAGCGTTACAAAACTTTTACTGCACTCATTTTAAGAAACAGTTTGATGAATTATCGCTTTATACAGTAAACTTGTAATGTAAACATTAAATCTTAAATAATGACTGTTAATGATAGGACAAATTCACTTTGAGTTTGTAATTGATTTTGTCCTTGATTCACATGTCTTAGCCAAGTTGCATATTGCAGGAATAGGCCTGAACTTATTTTAAAGGTTTGAAAAATAATATAAACCTTTAAACGCACAGCTCCTCTGGTCACGTTCTTTTTATAACTGCACATTTAATATGCTGCTGCTACACGCTCTGCTTTCTCATGTTTCCAACGCAAAAAAAAAGAATATTTCAACACTTAGATACAGCTTCGTGATATATTTCTCGATTTATAGTTAACTTTTACGATTCAGAACTCGAGCTTGGTGGATGCCGGGGGGGACGAGTGCCCACGACAGCACTTCTGCCCCACGTCTGGACTAGCCGAACCCGAACCATGCAAGACTGGGACATTTGCTAACCTCACCGGACAAACAAGTGTAAGTAGAGATCCGCTACTACACGAAAAGACTCCTTTATCGCAATAAAAATTTTCCTTCGTTGGAAATTGCAAACTTATAACTTTTTTAATAACTTTTTCGGAGCAAACTGAAAATTTAAAAAATAATTGCAAGATCAAAAGGCGTTCCTTTTGAACCTGGAATCCAAAAAATTCCAGTATTTCTAGTTCGAAAACAGTAATCTAAAAATAAAACAATCGGGAGTAGTCACAATATTCATTTAATTATTTACTACAATATGTCAGTCATGTGGCTGGTGACGTTTTAATCATGATTGTGACGCGATTTGCTGGAACTTTCGACGGCTTCAAAGAATCTTGTCGTTCTTTAACATACGTTACAATGACTCTTCATTGGACATGGGCCTGAGTAATAAAGGATCGAAGACACTAACTATTTGGTGATAATTAAACCGACGCATGTGAACTTTCATATGCGCAGTGTGAAACCTGTCCTGCCGGCTACTTCTGTGATGAAGGACAGGAACCGGTTTTGTGTGTGGTCGGTCATTATTGCGAAAGGGGGGTTGTCGCTCCCCAGAGGTGTCCCCCTGGAAGCTACTCAAACGCAACAGGACTGTCGAGCAAATTGAACTGCACTGTCTGTGATCCTGGGATGTATTGCCGTGAAGGAAGCATTAAACCGACCGGTACGTTATGGGTGCTTTTCTTTTTCCTTGACCAGTTTGTCCTTATTTTGTTGAGCTGCTAAGGTGCTCGGCGATCAAAGCGACCGTTGCCCAAACTAGGCTTTCTTCAATACCGAACAAGCATTGTAAAAATGTAATCGTTCGTTTGAAGCTCGGTTCATGTTGCCAGTAATTGCTAGTTTGCGTTGATTGTTTCTGACGTTTGTCTCGTGTTTCAAAAAGGTTCGACCACAGGCCTTATGAAACCATATGCTTTTAATTTAATTACGATTGCAATTTGAAATTACCTCCTTTTGAAGATCCCGTGTCACCGCGATATTACGCCGCGGCCGCTGCAAGCTCACCCTCCCCGGTTGTTGGACAGTGCAAAGGCCCTGATGGAACTTCGTACGATTGTGGACCGTGCGAACAAGGTTACTACTGCAGTGGCGGAAAAGGCTCTATGTCCGGTTGCAAGAGTGGAACCTACGGGGCCACCTCCCCACTTCAATACAGCACGGAATGCCGAGTTTGCGATGAGGGGTATTACTGTCAAGGCGTGGCTCGGACCACCTGGAACGGGCCTTGCTCTCCCGGTTATTACTGCACTGGAGGCTCACAAACGTCCACTCCCAACGGTACACAGGGATGGGGCGGGAAGTGCTCCCCCGGCCACTTCTGCGGTGAGGGCAGTGTAAAAGAAGAAACGTGCGACGCCGGGACTTTTGCTAACGTCTCGGGAAAGGCCAGATGCGACATTTGTCCGGCCGGTTATTACTGCGAGGAGGGGGCCACCAACCCGGAGGAGTGCCCGACCGGATATTTCTGTCCGAATCAAACTGGAAATTACGAAGCTCATCCTTGTCCATCAGGAACTTTTAACAACGATACCAAGGCCGACGAGAGAAATGATTGCCAAGAGTGCCCTGTTGGTAAATCATTCCAAGTTTTTTTTTCTTTACTATTTGATTGTACCAACAGATTCTTGAGTTACTAAAGCAATTGATGGTATTCTAACTTATTGTGTTGAGTATTAAAAACAAAATGAGTATAATTTTCTTTTATTGATATCAAAAAATAAGCCATTGAAAACATACCACGTTTTTCAAGTGTGTAAAAAAATAACTTTTTGCTTTTTGATCAAAACGTTGAATAAATTTTCGTCGCGTTAAAATAACTTTTTTCCTTTGGCAACCCTGTTTAAAGGTGTTTTTCATTACCAGGTAAATACTGCCAAGGTACTGGCAACAGCAAACCCACAGACGACTGTGCACCTGGGTACTACTGCACCGGCGGTTCAGACCAAAGACAACCATTTTTTGGTTCACCTAACGGGGGCGAGTGTACGGCTGGGGAATACTGCCCCGTTGGGTCATCTAGCCCAAAACCCTGCGATCCTGGATTATTTTGCAACGAGTCGGGTCTTGATGCTCCTATCGGAAATTGTAGCATCGGTTATTACTGTGCGAACGGAAGTAGATCCTTCAAACCAAACGGAAATGACCTCACAGGTTAGGATTTAATCTTTTAGTCCTTCTTGCTGGCGTCCTGTAAATCGTTTAATTCATTCAAAAACTTGCCGCTTTTTTGATGTCGGACTTTCTAGTAAGGGAAGGCAAAATTAAACTTTGCGTTGTTAGTTCTTGTTTTTTTTTTACGTTGAAAGAGCTGGGACACGTAGAGTTTGACGGTAAATTCCATTCAGAAAAATTCGCAACGCCATCACCACATCTGACAAAAAAGCTTTGGCGTTGAGGGATTTTTGCTTGTTTTTGTCTAACAGTCTGTAATTGTTAAACGAGTTGTTATATTTCAATCCGGCCTCCTCCAGTAACTGGGGATTAGACCGCATTAAAATTGGATTAATGATCACTTCTTTCACTTTCCCGATTTAATTATATTTAAAGGTATTTTGTTAACTGATCATGGTTCCGACTAAGAGTCTTTTTTTCTGTTTATTGGGCGTCCAAAGGTACTTTATTAAAAATTTTAAAAGAATTTTATGATTAAATGCTTTGTCTTGATTTCGCAACCTTGAAAAAAGTTGATGTCTTTGTTTGGGTTTCCTTAATGGCTTACTGACGCTGGCTACATAAAACCTGTCTTTACTCTGTTAAAGCTAAAACATTCTTACAGGTGGACCTTGTCGTCCGGGATTTTATTGTCCAGAAGGATCCCAGTTAGGCAAAAGATGCCCTATAGGAACATTTGTGTCCAGCTATGGAAGCGAAACAATTGATGATTGTTTAAACTGCACGGCTGGTTCTTACTGCAACGGCACTGGTTTGGATAAAGTCACTGGCGATTGTCAGGCGGGCTACTACTGTCCTCCTGGCCAGTCCGAAAAAGCACCCCAGGAATTTGTTTGTCCACAAGGTAATTTTGTTTTAGCTTTTTTCATTCGTTTTTTTGTGCAGCTAATCTGATCTTGATCTTGTTGTTATTGGAAAATGTCAAGCAAAAAGCAATTTAAGGATTAAGACGTATCGTCGTCGTTGTCGTTTGAAAAAGAAGCTACTCCGGGGCCGAGGGTTTATTATTTTACTACCTCAGGCTGCTGTACTGTCTGGATCAGATACTAGCAGTGATGGGTAGAGTCATTCAACCATCCAAAACCGTAAGACCTTGTGCTCCATGTGGTGCCCTATGTATGGGGCACGCTATTCGGACGTGGTCTGCGGTTTTTTTAGTGGCACCGCACTCGCGATTCGGTGAAGGAGCGAGACCCCATTTGTTGGTCGAATGAAATCGCCCAACACCAGTCCGCAGACGATTGACCTTACCCAAGCTGTTTGGAGCAAGTTCAATCCAACAGGCCTGGAACTGGTTATGGGTATGAACGCCCGGAGCCTGGATGTATTCTCACAGTACTCCATGTCCCATCTGTAATTCGTATACTGAGAAATGCGGATACCTTGTCCGGCAAGGTTATTTAGTAGAATCCGAACAGCTGGCACAAACGGGCGTCTAGATCTTAGTCTCTTTTGGTGAGGATCTTAGGACCCATTTAAAAGAACATACAGGGTATGAGCAGGGTCCAGAGAACCACGTGGGCCAACGAGAGTGTCGCTCCTAGTCGGCGAAGCTCAGCAGACTGGATATCTGAAAGTATGGGTAAGTGGTCCGTTGGAGTGGGACGCATGCATCCAGTGACTATGCGCAAGGCGTCATTCAGGATACTGTCTATGAGGCGAGTGTGAGCGCTGCGCAGTACTCAGCTGTTTAGTAGACCAGAGATAAGCCAGCTGTACGCAGTGTTTTGCACCACTACCCATCCTGAGCCTACAATTAAGTTGCCTCAGCAGTACCACGCGCGAAGATGGCTTTTTGCATAATGCCACTAGATGGTAACGAAACGTGAATGTGTCCAGTTTTACCCAAGATAAAAGGCCGTTGGACAGAACGGTAAAGTCTATTGCTGTTGTAGACTTTTAGCTCACTTTTGGCCTATCGGTTATTTGAATAAAAGGGTGCTGTCACCGTTTTAGTGTGACTGAGCTTCAACCTCCAAGTCTGGAGATGCGCTGAAAGTGTAATCATGTTTTGACTTAAAATTCTCTCCAGGTCCTTCCAGTTTCCAGAAGAGTGCAGCAATGCTAGGTTGTGTGCATAACAAACTTTCTGAAAATTGTGAAGAGCGGGTCGTACATATAGATGTTGAAAAGAAGGAGAGCCAAGACCGATCTCTGAGGAACGCCATTTTTATTTTATTTTTATTTTTTGAATTTTCATCTCTATATTTATCCTCCTGACTCGCAGGAAAGCGACGGAGGCGCTATACTTAGGGTAAGCAATTACCCCGATCTGCTTCCGGAGATGCCAAGATATTGCTGTCCGCTTGAAATTTAATAAAGATATGACTGTAATTTAGAACTGCTTGCCAAGACCACCAATCAGGGAAAAGTGCCGTAAAGTATCTTTTCCAAGGACACAACAGAATGGTGCGAGTAGGTTTACAGTAGGTTTTCATACGGCATACCCTGCTTTGCTTGCTGTCACCAGTAGTAAGAGTGAAACTTCGGTTTTCGGACAAGCTCCACAATCACTCTGACAATGTGCTTATCCAGCAGAAACCTGAGCAGCTTGTAGATAAGGCCATGGTGCTAGACAGTGTCATATTTCACTGTTAGATTGACAAATACGGCACCGACCTTCTTAGCTTCAAAAGAATCTTCGATGTTCTGGGTCAACAGAACGACTTAATCTACAGTTGATTTCCCACCTTGAAACCCAACCTGCTTTTTAGGGAGCAGTGGATTAATAATTGGTTTGACACGGGCGTAGAGAAGTTTTTCGAGGGTCTTGTAGGGGACGCAGAACAGTGATATGGATTGATAACTTTTTGAGTCTCCCACGGGCTTCATCGCATTTGGGATCGCGACTACAAGCGCTCTTCTCCAGATTTTGGAAATTTTCAGTCGTCGCGAGCAGAAAGAAAGGAAGTCACATAACTAAAACTTTAAAGCAGCTCCAGCATGAATTACGTGGGCAGATGGAATCAGGGCCCGGAGCTTTACCTGGTTTTAAGTGTTGTAGGGCAGCAGTTAATTCTCTCTTTGAGAAAGTGTCAGAGATATTCACTGGATTTAATGTATGTAAAGGGAGTATAATATATGTGTATAAAAATAGTCGTATAATAGCGTATAATGTATAAAAAAGACATTAGGACTTATAAAAAGCAATAAGAAAAAAACTCTAGCTTGGTGTTGCATTTTTTTCTATGGTAAACTTTAAACTCATCTACCTGTAGGTTTACATAATTTTGGCGTCTGATTTCTTGTTCCATTTCTGGGCTGGTCAAATTCGACACTGTATTGGTAAAAGCCCGCCACTGTTTCAAAGATCGCTTTATTACATTATAAATTTATTATACGCTTCGGAGTATAAAACAAGTATAACGAAAGGTAAGGTAAGCTTAATTTTTTGTTATATTTTGATTATTGCATTTGATGCATCTCGAAAAATTGTGACATACGAGTATGTATACTATGCCGTTTAAACGCTACATTATGTATTTTGTTTAAGTGAACTCTTTTAAAACTTATTGTCGCTTTAAGCTAAGCATATTTTCTTTAAAAAAAACTAGCTAGATTCAGGTTGTCAAAAGAGATTTGGCCTTTAAAACGAGTTTACCAATTTTAAGCGTCGTCGTTTTTTTTACTTTTGCTTTTTTCTCACATTCATGCTCTAAACTAGTAACCATTATTACGTGCAGGTCATTATTGCAAGGCAGGATCTCCGAGCCCGGTTCCCTGTGGTAACGGGACGTATCAGTTTGATATTAGGAAGTCTTCATGCGACGTTTGTCCCGCTGGCTACTACTGTGACGCATCTTCCGGTCCCGTGATCACCTACAACGATACGGAGTGCCCGAAAGGTAAGAAGTATCTTAAGACCGAGTCTTGTAAGAAATGCTCGTTTGTGCGATAATATAAGCCGAAAATTCAAGCAGCAGCAAGAAAATTTGGATTTTTTAATACTTCGCTGGTTTTGTCGTCTTTCAAACTGTTCGTCGTCGTCGTCGTCGTTTCAAACTGTTGATTTTGAAACATGACTTTTGTCAGATGTGTGTTTTTTTAACTAAGCTTGACAGATTTAAATGAATGCTTCTTAATTTCAAGGATATTATTGTCCCTCTGGAACTGTTTTACCTAATCAATATCCTTGCGATATCGGATTTTTTAATAATAAAACTGGAGGAAAAAGCAAAGACGACTGTACGCCTTGTCTCGGTGGTTACTACTGTCCCAGTCTTGCTTTAGATGAACCTTCGTTGTTTTGTGGAGCGGGGTAAGCATTTAAGAAATATATACGTTTAAGAAAAAAAACTTTTGCAAATCTAAATATCGCCGCACTTTTAGATTTTTTTGTAAGTCCGGTGCCAAAAATGCGACACCCCAAGACGGTATAAATGCAAACGAATGTCCACAAGGTTTTTATTGCCTGGAAGGTACCATTAACCCCCAGCCGTGCCCTCCTGGCTCTTACGGTGGTCAAGCGCAGCTGAGGAGTAGAGAAGAGTGCTCGGGTTGTGATCCTGGTGAGTCCGATGTCGCTCGGTTGTTTTAATTGCAAAATCCTGGTTGAATCCTGAAAGCGGAAGCGGAATAGCGAAGGATGCCAAGCGTTGTTTGAAATAAAATAAAAGCAAGCATCGACTCTTTACATTTTTACTAAGTTTCGAAATCGTTGTCGCTGACATTGTTTGATCATTGTCGTTTTTAATCGAACAAACGGCCAGCTTTCGCTTTTTTTCAAGCACAAGACAGAATTGTTCGAAATTGATCTTCAGGTTTTTACTGTTCTGAATTGAACGCGACTTCAACGACCGCGCCGTGCAGTGCCGGCTTTTATTGTCCGTACAACGCGTCACGACATGACGAAATACCTTGCGATCCCGGATGTTACTGCGAAGAACAATCGTGGGAGCCTGAGAAATGTCCCAAAGGTTAGACGCGAATTTGCGGCGCATCGCATCCTTATTTTCAATGTTACTCTTTTTTGTAATTACCTTTCCAAGCCTTTGGCATTTACAAAGTTGATAAAAAAACAATTTAGTCTCTCTCTTTAGGGCTGAATCAAGCAGCCGAACCTTGCTGCTCAAAGGATCCCTTATTCGTTTTAATGGTGCAATGGTGATACACTGTTTAAATATTTGTAGGAACATTCTCGAACGTAACTGGATTAAAAGACAAAGCGAACTGCACGGTCTGTACTGGGGGGATGTACTGTGAAGAAAAAGGACTCCTTGCTCCGACCGGAAACTGCTCCGCCGGATACTACTGTCCTCCCGGATCTATAAACCGGCAAAGTAACACCACCAGATGTGAGCCGGGATTTTATTGTCCTGGCGGAACCGAGGAACCATTTCCTTGTCTTGACGGAACTTTTGTACGTTTACTTGAAATCGAATCAATTCCGGATAAGCGGCTTTCTTTCAATAATAAACGGGCTTCCATGCAAAGATTGTATTTTATAAAGGGACTCGTAAAGGATTGAAAGCAAAGTCACGAAAAACTTTTTTTGTTTGTTTTGAGCGTAACTAATTTTACGATAATAAGTTTGATTTTTTACTTTTTTTCATAAGTGTCGGGAGAGTTTTTCATAAGTGTCGGGGGAGGATTGCAGTAAAGAAAAACATAATACTGATTTTTACTGGGTTATTTTCTTAAATAACTAAACGTATTTCAGCAAAATCAAAATGAGTTTACAATCAGAAGAACTTGATTTATTGCGCAGCAGGTGGTCCTCTACTTTGATTGATTGTTAAAACCATTAAATCGTATCCGACTGTGTTAATTTTTTGTGACTTTACCTTTCATCATGTGATTGAAGTAGTAAAACAATTCACGAACCGCGATATAATTGTGGTTTTGTATAATTCTTATATCTGTAGACATTCCTTTGCGATATGTTTAAAACGGCTTCGAATAAGTCTGTAGTAAATTAAGAAATTAAAAATGGTTCTCTGCCTTGAAAATGGAATTGTTTGTTTCAAAAAACGATCCCGGGAAAACGTGTTTTTTTATGACATCATTTATGTTTTCAGACCGATCAGCCGTACGCAAGTTTCTGTCTCGATTGTCCCGAAGGATCGACATGCACAAGCGCTGAAGGAATCCAGGAATGCCCGGCGGGTTACTACTGCCCAAACGGCACCGGACTTGACCCTTTACCTTGCCCTCGGGGCACTTTCAGCAACCTGACGGGGAGGACCAGCATCGACGACTGTCAGCCGTGCCCAGCTCGTTATTACTGCGGAACAGCAGGCCTCTCCAATGTCACTGGTGAGATTTGAACCCTATTTTTTTTAGTTTAGATCGAACTCTAGTGATTAGGGAATTTTTCTCGGGATTGCTGTTTTAAACCTTCTCTTTTTGAGGTTTTAATACGTTATTACCGTCAGATTTTTTGAATTTTGTAAGAAACCACGAAATTAGAATTTACATATTTCAATGCCGTAAATTTAAATATAGTAAATTTATTCTATTGAAACTAAATAAACTCAAAGAAAATTACAAAGTGTTTTTTGCACCATTGGGTTTTGAAACACAGCAGATTCTCTAACAACCGTAAACAATAAACCAACTTTTTCCCTTTAATCTATGCATTCGTTGAGATTAGAATGCAGAAGATGGTTTAAGTTAGAAAGAAAAAAGCGCTTCCTGTCTCAAATAACATCCGGGAAACTTGCACAGATCTCTGCGACGCTGGCTTTTATTGCGTCTCGGGCATGGACCGCGCACAGCCCGACGGCGACAACAGCACCAGCGACGAGTCGTGGTGCTACGACGGACGACAGACCGGATACGGTGGTCGCTGCCCGGCCGGCCACTACTGCGAAAGAGGAAGCTCGTTTCCGGTGCCTTGCAGAGCCGGAACGTACGCGATAAACGAAGGAAGTTTTTTCTGTGAGAAGTGCGAGCCAGGTTCGTGACGTCACTGTGTACGTACTTTGTCTCAAAGTAGAGCGCAGTCGTCGCGGAATCGATTCGCTAT
This sequence comes from Diplosoma virens, assembly GCA_963680785.1. Lineage (NCBI taxonomy): Eukaryota > Metazoa > Chordata > Ascidiacea > Aplousobranchia > Didemnidae > Diplosoma > Diplosoma virens. The sequence continues at coordinate 27,156,887 of OY796894.1, forward strand.
TTATGGCTTTGTTGCTTCGATTGCTTTAAACTTTTCGACTGTCGAGCTTCTTGCTGTAAATTGTGTTGTGTTCTGATGACATGGCCTCATGGTTTAGTTCTAATCCGTTGAATCTTGTCTTCTCGTGGCTTGACCCTCTTTGATTTATTTTAAGCATTCGCGTTGCTGTTGTTTTCCTTCCAGGTTACTACTGCGAGGAAGGCACAGCTAACTACACTCTGACGCCTTGCGATGCTGGTCACTGGTGTGAGGAAGGAACGGCATCTCGAATCGAAAACCCATGTCCACCCGGAACTTTTAACAACGGTTCCGGCAAGAGCAGTAAAAGAGACTGTATATCTTGCACTGGTACAAAAAGGTCGCTTTAACGATATTTTTCAACTCTTATTGTTGCAACGTAATTTAGGGGGTTGGTATTGCGAGTCATGGGGGTTGAAAGAACCAACAGCGCAGTGTCCAGAAGGCTTCTACTGTCCCAGAGGAACAAAGAACGGGACGGAAAACGTTTGCGGTGTCGGTTTTATTTGTGAATTCGGTTCGATAAGCGAACAGCCTTGCCCGGCTGGGTGAGTATGCTACTTACATCACATTTTTTTGTTTTGATCATTGTAAACGCTTTCAAAGTTTAAATTTAGATTTTTTATACTTTTGATATTTAGTAGGAAATTATTCTGATTTTAAAGACGAATTTGACTTTTTCTAGCATTTTCGTAGCAAGTTTTTCGAGTAATCAAAAACATTTGGTGAAGAAAAAAAATTGATCAAAAAAAATTTACTACCAATAAATTAAATAGAAAACACGCAATAAATTTGTTTGTTAGATATTGCTTCATTAAAAACTTTTTTTAATCGAACAATTCTTTTGTAGAGAAGTGAAAAATAGGTTTAAACGATAAAATGATCCTAAAAAAACATTTCTAACCAAAAAATTAATGTAACCATCAGGAGATTTTGTTCTAGATTGTTTTAGATACATTTTGCAAGCAAGAAAATTAGCGGGGTTTAAATCTCAACTGGTAGCCAGAAACTTCTTGCATTTTCCTGCTTTAAAGAGTTTGGTGGTGCTAGCGAAGAAAACGTTTATTTTTATTTTATTTTTATATTTATCATCCTGACTCGCAGGAAAGCGACGGAGGCGCTAATACATAGGGCAAGCAATTACCTCGACCTGCTTCCGGAGATGTCAAGATATTGCTGTCCGCTTGTAATTTAATAGAGATATGACTGAAATTTAGAAATTTAGAACTGCTTGCCAATACCACCAAGCAGGGAATGTGCTGTAAAGTGTCTTACCCAAGGACACAACAGAATGGCTGGAGTGGGTTTTGAACCGAGACCATGTCGATCACAATACTGGAGCTCTAACCACTCGACCATGCTGCCGACAAATCTCTAATTTCAAAAAAAATATCTGCGAATTAAACCATGTTTTTTAAAAAGCTTTTTTGATCTGTACAGAATTAAGGGCGCTATTGAGACAGTTTTATACGTATATCTCGCTGACTCTTTATTATTTTGTTTATAGTTAGTTAGTATTTCGTTTTGGTTTCAACGAATAATTAATATTTCGCTCCGTTCAATATTCAAGTCATGAAATTACATAGCCCAAAATACTTTGTTGGTATCTGGCTTGAGATCGTCAGTTCTCGGAGTTGTTGGACCCTTTATGAAAAAAGTTTAGTGGCCCCTGGTTTAAAAGGATAAAGTGATCTTTAAAAACCATTTTCAACGAAAGGTCATTTTAAACTATCAAGAGATTTTGTTCTAGATTTTTCTGCGACACCGAGCAAAGAAGCAACTCCAGCGGACCGTGTAAGGCTGGACATTATTGCACACTTGGGGCTTCCCGAGCAGATCCGCAAGATGGCGTTACGGGTAAATACTGTGATTCAAACCGAAGAGTAGAACATTCGAGATTGCTGTAAATTTAAGATTGGTCGTGCAAGTCCCAGCTTTAAACAAAAGCCTCTTCTTGGCCTGAACGCGACGTTTTACAGGAACGAGTTAGAAAAACCGGATCAGGTCTAATATCTGCTCGAAATATCGGCCGGGCAGTTATTAGACCTGATCCGAAAAACCTGAATGCAGATATTTTGCAGGGAACATTTGTCCCCTCGGCGCTTATTGCCCCGAAAATTCGGGGACCTTTTTTAATTGTCCCCCCGGCACCTACATGAACAAAACGGGGAACGAAAACGAGTCAACCTGTATCGAATGCGACCCCGGTACCTATTGCGAAGGAACTGGAAATATCGAGCCCACAGGTGAGATTTTGTTGGGTCAATTAGATATTGCAGATAAAGTTGATAATCAGCAAATACCGAGTTGTTTAAAAGTAAACGTTTGGTAAGGCAAATGGTTTCTCAGCTCTTTACAATTAATTCAATTTTCAGGCCCCTGCTCCGAGGGCTATTACTGCCCCGGCAGACCGGAGAAAATTGACACGTCTAAACCCTCCCAGTTCACCTGTCCTCAAGGACACCGCTGCCGGAATGGTTCGATTTCATTTGAACGTTGTCCTTCCGGAACCTACCAGGATCAAACGGGCCAGCCTGATTGCAAAACGGTAAGAGAAAGGGTTCCGGGGCGCCGCCTCGTTTTCTTGGGTCGCGTTATTAAATCAAATACTTGAACAACTTTCACTTTAAGTGTCCGGAATCTTACTTTTGTGACAACACGATGGAGCCCGTGGTCATCTACAACGAGTCTTCTCTTTGTCCGAGAGGTCATTTTTGTCCCCCGGGAACTACCCACGCGAACCAAAATCCCTGTCCGGAGGGGACCTTCTTAAATTTCACGGGGGCAGGAAACGAGTCTCAGTGCACATCTTGCACTGGAGGAATGTGAGTTGATTAAAAACTGTGTCAATTTTTTGATTGAAAAAAAAGTTGTGTTTGATGCCACCTTTGCAATTGTTCGCTTTCCAAGAGTATGCAGTAGCTCAGCTATTTTATGGAACTATCATTCAACACACTTTGGAAATTCACTAAAAAATCTAAATATCAAATTAGATTAAATTTTAATTTTTTGTGAAGTTATTTGCTGTCTCAAAAATCAAGCCAAATCTTCAATCCTTTACAGTTTTTATTTCTTCTTTGTAAATTTATTAATTTAAACGCTGGTTGGCTCAGAAAGCTTTACCGATCCCTTCGCATTATTCAGTCAAGATTGTGACGTATTTGGACGAGCTCTAACAAGAGCAAACTTAAATTGAGTGCTTTTTGTTTTAAGTAACTTTAGTTCTTCTAAAAATTTTTTTTTTCTTTGTGATATTAAGGTTGCAACTTCTGCGGGTTAAAGTGGTTCACTTTTCTGCAGCAAATAAAACAGGAAACAAATAAAAAGTCAGTACCTGATATATTTATTTTCAGGTACTGTGATACTCCAGGATTACCTACACCTGAAAAGAAGTGCAACGCCGGCTTTTTTTGTAAAAAAAATTCCATATCTGCTGCTCCATCTTTGAATGGGGATCTATATGGACCATGCCCTGCTGGTAACGCTTTCTGTTTGATACTTCAATTATCGCCTTTTCTCTCAAAATTAGTTTTTTATAACATCAGTATTTGTGTTTACGTGATGTTTGTAACGTAGCAAGACATCAGAACTTAGTTCATTTAACGGAAAGTGAGTTATGTTTTAATTCTGATAAGTTTCTAACATTTAGTAATTTATTTTTTTACCTGGGATATGTTTGTTGTAGTAGTTTTTTTTAAATCCACAGGGTTTTACTGTGAAGAGGGGACCACTTCTCCTTCTCCATGCGAGCCTGGTTTTTATAATCGGTACGAGAATGGGCCCAATGTGTCAGCTTGCGTTGCTTGCTCTATGGGGAGGTACTGCCCTTTCTACAATATGACCGAAGACGGATTGCCTTGCCCCGAAGGTGCTTTTCTGACCCTGCGTTTTTTAACTGCAAGAGATCTGTATCGAGCCTACGGTACTTTTTCAGGATTTTTTTGCCCGTCGGGATCTTCTAATCAAACTGAACAATGCCCGCGTGGCTTTTATTGCCCAGAAGGAATTGATGCCCCACAAGAATGTCCACCTGGAACGTGGAGTGACCAGTTGGGTTTGAACGACTCATCGTTTTGTTATCCATGTACAGGTTTGAAGCGTTGTTTTCCGATTTTGATTTTTAAGACTTTTTTTAAATTTACGTAGAGACTTTTGAATAATCCTGTTTTTCTCTCGACGTTAAAGTTTTTTCATGATATTGAATTTAAAAAAACTTCGAATTCTATTAAATTTAAGAAACGATTTTATAAAATTTTACTTTTTTATCTGCGAGACCCTAAAGGTGTCTCGTGAGAAATTTACGGTAAGAATCAGTTTTATCACTGCTACTGTTTGAAATAATTGTTGATGTTGTGTGGAGTACCAAAAAAGCAATGTCGATATGGATATTGTGTTTAAAATGTAGAAAACAAGCACCGGAAAGATTTTTAAAAATAAGTAAGCAGGTTCTTATTTGGCAAAGTGTTTTGTTTGCAAAATTTGCCGCGATTGTAGGAAGGTTAAAAGGTTATTGAAGATTCACAGTAAAAGCTTGAAACAGCGATAACTTTTTGCTATTCTGGATATAAAGTGAATGCTCGTGGTTGGGAAGGAAGCAGCAGAAGGACAAGAGTAGGAGTTGGTTGAATTATATTAGAGAATGTTGTGAAAAAGTTAGTTGCTTGGGATGAAAAGGTTAATACAAAGTTTTGTAAGATCTTTAATTTTACGTGGAAACGAGACTAGGCGTTTAAGTGAACGTAATATGACGATTTTGAGAAGAGCTGAGAGAGGGCTATGATATCAACTTTTTGTGGTGTTAATATATTGGAAAGAATCATGAGTATAGTATGTCAGGTTTGAAAGGTATAATAGTTCGCTTGGCAGAAGCTTATGAAATGCGATGGTTTGGGCATATCATGAGTAGGAGGCTGATGACGATGTTTTGAAAAAACATTAAATACAGTATTAAAGTGAATGGAAGAAAGAAGCATTAGAGGTGTCTCTGATGGATGATCTGAAAAAGATTGGCTTGCCAGTGAAGGAGGCTGAAGATAAATGAAATTGATAATGGTGTTCAGAGGGCCACCGAGGAATCGAAGTAAATCCGACCACCTTAGTGTAAAGGAAATAGACTGGATCCAAACTGGATGAATTAAAATTAAAGTAGTGTCGAGGGTTTCATTGCTTGATATTCAGTACATGCATTTGGAGATAGTATGAAGAAAATTCAAAAACCTCGTGATCTGAATGTTACTTGGTCAATTTACATCTGCCTCATAAAAGGGGGCGCAATGACAAAACAGAGTACAGGCATACACTGTAAAATATACAGGATATATTGTTTTCTTAATATGCTCACTATTATTACTCCAGAAAATTGCATCTGAATTCTTTGGCCCTTTACGAGAACCACTTTTTACCGTTAAAGAGATTGTAATGCAAATGCGCGTTCTATGATTTTTTTGTTTCTTTAGAGGGCTTCTACTGTCCGCGATCGGCGCAACAAAGTGTTACGGACCCATGTCAACAGGGGTATTACTGCCTCGCTGGTCAAAACCAAACAACAGACAACATCTGTCCAGCTGGACTAGTTTGCCCGAACGGGAGTGAAATTTATCAGCAGTGCGAAGCAGGAACATTTACAGAAATTGAAGGTCTGGTTATTTTTAAAGAAAAACCCAGATAAAGCTGCTGCAAAGTTTCCTTATTTTAGCAAATGATACAATTGTGTTTTAAAACCGCTTGAATCTTGTTCACACGCAAGCTATAGTCTAAATGGCATTTGTAAAATAGCCATCATTTGTCTTTATTATGTAAATTCAGGTCGCTGGGAGTGTGAGCCCTGCCGCGCCGGCTTCTACTGCCTGCCGGTGGATATCAACAATGCGAGTTTGAATCTCATCCCTTGCCCGGAAGGTTATTACTGCCCAGAAGGCACAGGTAATTTGGTGTGATGCTGCATGTCGAAAAAGAAGCAGTGCTTATTAGCATGTTCCGACTTTTTCACTTATAGAAATTTCTACTATTGTATACTTGCATAGTAACATCAAAAAAGAGTCAAAATTACTTATTATTGCTTGAACACACTCTTTTGATATACGGTAAAATCGCTAATATCCTGCTGCAAATTTTCATTTATGCCCAGACAAAAAAGTAGCGAAGACCCAAAGTTTTTTTTATATCTATCAAGGGTTTATCAGCTAAGTTTTTTATTTTTATTTTTTAGGTTCTAATTCGAATTGGCTGCAACCATGTCCACCTGGAACATTCAACAACGAAACCGGACTCTCCAACATCAGCCAGTGCACTCCGTGTGAAGAAGGTTTTTACTGCCAGGGATATGGTTTGAGCAACGTCACTGATTTATGTGAAGAAGGCAAGTTTTTTAAATGGGTTGTGATCGCTTAACTATTTTTTCGCTCACACTCTATACAGCTGTCGCAAGCAACTTTATTCCTTTTTATCAAATACAAGCTTTTTCATCTGTTGTGATGTTGTCTGTTGTGTGGTTTAGTTCTTACTTTAAAAGTTGGGCCGAAACCTTAGTTTTCGATACCTTTTAGTGCCTTGATAACTTATATTTCTTTTCTATCGTCCTCTTAGCCTATCATATTGCGCTTACTTTCCTCTGGTATTTATTTTTATTTTATATCTATATTTATCCTCCTGACTCGCAGGAAAGCGACGGAGGCGCTAATACATAGGGTAAGCAATTACCCCCACCTGCTTCCGGAGATGCCAAGATATTGCTGTCCGCTTGAAATTTAATAAACATATGACTGTAATTTAGAGCTGCTTTCCAAGACCACCAAGCAGAAAAATGTGCCGTAAAGTGTCTTACCCAAGGACACAACAGAATGGTGCGAGTGGGTTTTGAACCGAGACCGTGTTGGTCACGAGCCCGGCGCTTTAACCACTCGACCACTCTGGTAACTTGCACTCTATTCAAATGCCTTCGAATAATAATTGTATTCGCTCCTTTTCAACCGAGGTAATTTAATTTATCTTTGAATTTTACGAGTCACATCTCACCTCCAACTCTACGTTCACTACGACTGTGCAATCGTAAAAAGGATTTTTCATTTCATCTCGTCTATTCAAAATGTGCATCTGTTCAAAAAGAAGTCTTTCATACTTCCTTTCAATACCACCTTTATGGTTTTCTTGATACCTTTAATTCACAAATTGAGAAGACGATTTTTTCATTATAGTTTAACAAGTTACTGAATCTGTTCAGTCAGTGGCAGCTTTGTCAACTTTTGTTACAGGCTTTTACTGTACGAGAGGGGTAGATCGTCGTCGTCCTGGTAACGGAACGATCACTTATATCACCCCCAACGACCCTGACAACAACTGCACATGCTGTGGGGGTTCGAATACTGGGATAGGCGGTATCTGCCCCAAAGGTTCGTTTTGTCCCAGAGGAAGCCCAGCGCCTTTGAAGTGCGACCCAGGAACTTACTCGGACATTCAAGGCGCTCCCGCATGCTGGTCTTGTCCGGCCGGCTATTTTTGCTTGTCCGGAGCCGTTGATTTTACCAGCAATCCATGTCCGGCCGGACACTTTTGCCCAGCTGGTACTGAGTTCGGGACTCAAAATGCTTGTGAAGCGGGAACGTACAACCCCTCTGAGTACGGTGAGTCGAAGGATGACGCTTGCCTGCCTTGTCCTGCTGGGGAGTATTGTGCCGCTTCTGGAATGAATCAAACAAGTGGAAACTGTTCCGAGGGCTTTTATTGCATCATAAACAGCACAACCGCCACACCAGTTGATTCACCGATGGGTAGTAACTGCCCCCCTGGATTTTACTGTCCCGAAGGTCAGTTGTACTAGTAATCAAGGATAGTTAACTTTTAGCATAAGTTTGCAAAGCAATGTTGCCGTTAATAACTCTTTGTTTCACAAAGTACGATTGAAAACGACGTGTGAATGTCAAAGCTTGCGATAAATGTCAATAAGTCTTCTAGTAACAACACGATGTAATTGTTTGTATTTGATCAGGCTCTCATGCCCCAGTGTCATGTGACACCGGTTTCGCTTGCCCCTATTCGAACCTCTCCGCTCCTTATCTCCCATGCGATGCCGGTTTTTTTTGCTTCATGAACGCCACCACCACCTGTCCTGACGGAAGTGATGGGACTGGCTGGCCGTGTCCACCCGGGCGCTATTGCGAAGCCGGAACTCAGTCCATTCAAGAATGCCCGATCGGCACTTTCAGTCCAGATGAAAGAAACGTCAAGATTTCAGATTGTCAGAATTGCACTACTCGTATGTTCTGTTCCGCCAACGGCTTGTCGGAACCGAATGGAAATTGTTCCGCCGGATTCTACTGTCCTGGTGGCGATTATCGTGCCGACTCAATCGAGTGCCCGGCGGGACATTTTTGTCCTCCCCGGTCCGGGAGCCCGAGACCCTGCCCGTCCGGTCAGTACCAGAGCAGTTCCGGTATGTTCGACTGCGACATCTGTCCTGAAGGCTTGGTTTGCAATGCAACTTTTGAGCCTGTTATTTTTCCGTCTACTCCGTGTCCGACTGGTTACTTCTGTCCCAACGGAACGGAATACGGAGAACAGCATCCTTGTCCACAAGGTAAAATTGTTATCCGACATTCTTTCATTATAGTCAGAGTCACGTTTTGTATTTTAAAACCAATAACACTATTTTTAGATTAGTATTACACAATGAAATTAAGAATTCGAAATTAATTGTTCAGGAAAATATCTTCAAATATATTTTACGCTTTTTCACAGAGCTAAAAGATATTTTTTAAATAAATCATTTAGAAAGTTATTTAAATCTATTAGTTTTAATGTCTAATTTGGCGTGCCACCATTTTAGGCATATTAAAAAGTAATAAGATTATTTACGTTTGATTTTGCTCGCAAAAATTGATTTCATGATTTTATAGGTACTTTCAACAACAAAACTGGAGTCTCTCGTATGGAAAATTGCATTGACTGTCTCGCGAAATACGCTTGTGTCGAAAGAGGTCTTGACTATCCTTATCAGTTTTGTGCGGCTGGTTATTTCTGCAAGTGCGTTGCTCAATTCACTTGATTCGTTTTTCGGTGCCGTAAATTAGCAATAAGTTTGCTGTAAAAAAATTATCTGCGTTTATATTTTTTAAAAAAATCAGGTCCTTGTATTATTGATTTCTAATTTCAAATCGAAAACACATCAACTTGGCATTGGTGATTTTTTTGGACGATTTCCTGCTTAACTGCAACAAAAACTTAATGTTACAGCAATTTTTGCATTACCTTTGTGTCGTTAAATATAGATATGATGGCATCTATACTTAAAAAAACCTGCAGTTTGATTAGTTTCTCGACTTCTTCTTTGACTACAGACTACAGACTGCAGACGACCAGTTGACTACTACTTATACAAAGATTTTCATGTTTTGTCCTGCTCCGCGGCTTTTTTAATGTTATTTTCACTGATGAAAGCAAGCTTCATTGTTTTTTTTTATTGAACTTTATTGAAAAAATGGCTCTCATTGTCTTTGCCCAAAAATTTTCTACTGACTGGTTCTATTTTTAAGGCTTAAAAAGTTCTTCATAATTACTATTATAAACAAGGTAAAACTAAAAAAGGCTGAAATCTTTTACGTAATCAACTCTGATTTTTTTTGCTAGGTCATCTGCCAACACTTCTACTCCTGACTATGTATCTGATCAATCGGGGATATGCCCTGAAGGATTTTACTGTCCTGAAGGAACGGACGAGCCCATAGGCTGTCCTATAGGAACTTTCAGGTAAACCTTTTAGATTTTTGTTGATTTTAACTTCGATTATGCGTTTCTGCTCCGTTGCTGCAAAGACGCGTGATTGGTAAACTATTTCTTGTTGGTGCGTTTAAATTTTGTTGATTGAATTTTTGCTTGCAATTTCTGGTAAGCAAAATATCGTAAGAGCTTTCTTGTTTATTGTCAGAGTTATTGTGTCCAAGTTACATCAAAAGAATTTGTCAAGAATGCAATAAAATTTGTATTATTCTCGGAAACAATTTGAGTATAAGTTAAAAAACAACGAAGAGAACTGTGTTTTAAAATTGTTTTTGTTTGATTTTGGTTGAAAACTGTTAAAGCGTTTAAAACTAGTGATACAACACAATCTATTTGATTGACAGTTACGTTCGAACGCTCTGGTTTGTGTTGATCCAGCTGCTATATGAGCTAGCTTTTTCACGAAACGCTTAAAAGAAGCTATCATTTAATCGTATGGTTCGTCTAGAATATTTGGTTAAATTTTTTTTGTTTAAATTTAACTCTTTCACCTTTGCGAAGTCATAAACCCCTAGGATTTATATTTGACTCTTTTTGCGAAATACTTATTGCCCATAGGATCTTCTGCCAAGACCAGTTGCGATCCGGCAACTGTCATTTTTCGAAATGCTTTACTGTAAAGCTTTACTCGAGAGCACAATATTAACCCAATATACCTGTCGTTTGTCCGATTCTAGTTGATTCAAGTTGCTTTGCATTTAGCACCGACACAAAGCTGGCCAACGCGACCCAGTGCAGTAACTGTACGGCCGGATTTTATTGTAACAGCACCGGAAAAACCAGCGTCACTGGTGCGTGTGATCCCGGCTATTTTTGTCCTCCTCGGTCGTCCGACTCGAAAGAAGTAAGTCGCGATGCGCTTTTGATTCGGTCCGCGTTGAATTTGTGGGTTTAGTTTTATCTTTAGTTTCTGGAAAGTGTAATATCTATGTCGAAAAAAAAATATTTAGAGGTAATGTATGTGATAGTGATTTTATTGCTGGACCACTTAGGTGGAATGTCCTCCTGGGAGTTATTGCGAAGGTCAAACAGCTAGCCCTGAGCCGTGTCCAGAAGGGACTTTTTCAGACGCTCCTGGCCGCTTCAGTCGATCTCAGTGTCAAGACTGTCCAGCTGGTTATTATTGTGGAACTAAGGGGTTAACAAACTACACTGGAAGTTGCAAAGAAGGTGAAGTTTTGGTCTTGAAGCAAAAAAAATTTAAAGTGAAAGTCTACTCGATAAGTTTTATTGAAAAAGCGTTGTAGTTAGTTGAAACGTTCCAAGGTTTTATGCAATGTATTAGTTAAACCATTGAATGACAGGTTACTATTGTCCGAACGGTAGTTCTACCGAAACAGAAATCAACTGCCCAATCGGTTATTATTGTCCGCCCGGTTCCGCGATCTACCAAGCTTGCGACGACGGGTTTTATAGTCCGACTCCGACATCGGACGCCTGTCGGCCGTGCCCGGCGGGTTCCTACTGTGTCGCTAACATGACCGTGCCTGGGGATGCGTCGTCCCTCTTTCAACCGTGTCCTCCTGGATATTACTGCCCGAACGGAACAGGTGAGTTGAAGGGGACGTTTGCAATCGGCTTGTAAGTGAATTTTCCGAGTTGCTTTTGTCGGTTTACTGGAGGTAGATGACGCTGTTTACGTAGATATTGCGAGGTTTGCTACTCGTCAACATTTGATGCAGTTATATAATCAGTAAAGTCTCGATTTTTGAAAATACTTGATCAGGTTGGGATTGGATGCCTTGCCCCATCGGAACTTATGCCAGCTCTAATGGGACACAGTCGCTCGAAAACTGTGAACCCTGTCCGGCTCGATTCGCCTGCAACGATACTGCTTTGACTTCACCTGAACAGTTGTGTTTTCCCGGTTACTATTGCAAGTCAGGAGTTGCCGTACCCAATCCCGATTCTGGTGCAACTGGATGCCTAATCGAAGGGGGATCTCCGTTTCCGAGCATTGGAGATATTTGCCCCATGGGCTCTTACTGCCCCGAAGGAAGTGACGCACCCCTGGTATGAATTAATTATGCTCGAAAATTTTTTTACTTTTTATGATATGCAATGCTTTCTTTGTCGGTAGTTTAGCATGTTCGTAAAACAACTTTAATGAAAAGTTAAAAAATCATTTCCAGATTAAAAAAAAAATGATGACATTTTGAGTAACACGTGACCGCTTCCGAGTGCTAGGGACTAATTGATTTCGAAAATAAGTGTTGTTGGTTTTTGCGTTAACAAGTATTGGTATCTGAATGTTTTTCTTTCGTCCTTTGCTGAATAAATTTCATTGCGTTAAAGCTTTTTTAAACTGATCTATTCTTGATGTGATAATCGTTTTTGATAGTGAAATACAATTAATCGGGTCAGAGCGCTTGAGAAAATAACGATTTGAATTTGTTGACGTTGAAAATTTGTTTAGGGATGTGAGCCAGGTACTTATAACGATTTGGTTCAACAACCCTCTTGCTTCACTTGCCCTGCCGGCTACTACTGCCCAGCCAACACTACTTCTTATGACTCCTATCCTTGTCCAGCAGGTGAAAGCTTTTTTATATCAATTTTGTTCCTTGTTTGATTACCCATACCTGAGATTAATTTCAAGCAGACCTTCATTGAAAAATAAAGTTTTATTTCTAGTCAAACCGACTTTGAAATAAAATTGCTGCGAAATCTTTTTGAAACGATAGTTAAGATTTTGAATATTTTTTCTGCGTTGCGTGCCTTTACATAACCAGTCTAGTCAGCGCATAAACACTTGTATAAGCCGGTTGGACTACACTTATCGAATGGACAATCTTGATTTTTTTTCAAACTTCTATAATAGTACCCTCTTCAAGAGGTCGCCTGGTTTTTTTATCTTATTGTATCAAACGAGACTCTTGCTAGGTGGAGAGCTTATCGTACCAATATCACCAAACCCAATCTTAAATAGGGTAAAAAAACCTTGAAAATGCACTATAATTTTACTTAGTAGTCGCTGAAACCATTTTTTCTCAGACTATTTAGTTGTGCTACGCACCCTAAAAGAATTGTTAAAATCGTAACGCATCAGATTTGGACACAGAAATCGTACAAACGATCATTACGAAACAATAGTGTTGGGTAATTCTGTATTTTAAATATCGAAAAAACTGACTTGAATAGCTGAAAACACTTCTGCCAACCAAATCTTCGTACAGTTTTGAAATAAAATTGTCATTTGTAGTTCTTTTAAAATTAAAACAACACACAGTTGAAAACCATTCGTGTTAGAAATTACAAAAAAGCGTATTTTCATGGGAAGAAAAACATTTTTGAAGGCTTTTCAAACGCTTGTACGTTTTTAATAGTTTTAATTAAACGTTATATTGATTCATTTCAAACCATTTTAGGTCATTTTTGTCCCAACGGCACTCGTTTACCGCAAGAGAACCCTTGCTTAGAAGGTTCATACAATAATAAAACCAGAGCGACAAGCAGAGAATTTTGTGATGCCTGCCCTCCCGGAAATTATTGCCCAAATAAGGGCATGGTTTACGAAGGAGAACCCTGTGATCCCGGCTACTATTGCTCAGGTTTGTGATTGATCAGAAATTGAATAGAGTTAGGGTTAGATTGTGGGTTTTAACCTTTTGCTTGAAAAATATTTTTTGGTGTATTACTATGATTTTTTTCATTAAACTTTGTTTTGAAAATACTTTAAATGGTTTTTGCGCATTTCAGCCCTCGAATTGTGCTTTGACGTACGTTTTTTGTAAATTGGAGATTTGTTTGGCTTGTATCTAAATTTTGATTGTCCGTTGCGGTTTTAATGTCTCTTTACACGTTTCTTGTATTAATATAGACTCTTTATGTTTTTTTGTAGGAGGAGCTTTTGTCTCCACTGGAGGAAGCAAGGGCGGTGAATGCCTACCGGGTACTTATTGCCCCTTAGGATCCTCTGCCAGCATCGGTTGCGATCCTGGAATGTATTGTGATATTGATCGCATGGAAATGCCTCGTGGTAATTGTACGGGTGGCTATTGGTGTCCCGGTAATTCCACCACGGCGGATCACATCCCTTGCAACGATGGTGGGGCATACTGCCCAGAAGGCACTCCTACTCGGATACCATGTCCTGATGGTACCTTTGCGCCAGCTGGTGAACTTCTTCGGTCCGAAGACTCGTGTAGAAATTGCACTGCAGGCAGTTTTTGTTCAGGCGTCGGTAGAAAGAATGAAAGCGATGAATGCCTGGTTGGTTTTTACTGTCCAGGTGGGAGTAAGGTTCCAAATGATAAAACCTGTCCTGCTGGTTACAAGTGCCCCGCCGGGTCTGGCTCGCCGGATCCCTGCGACGGTGGCTTTTACCAAAATGAAACAGGCAAAGGAGAGTGCTTGTCCTGCCAGCCAGGCTTCTACTGCCCTGCAGGCAGCCCCGTTTCGAACCCCTTTCCGTGTCCAGCTGGGTATTACTGTCCGATTGAAACCGTTAATGGCAATGATAACGCATGTCCATCCGGTTATTTTAACAACTTGACCATGAGAACGTCGAAAGAAGACTGCTTAAAATGCCGAGCTGGTTTTTACTGCGACAATTCCGGCCAGAGTAGCGCTGAAGGTGACGGCCCTTGCCCCGCCGGCTTTTATTGCCCGACTGGTACCAGTGAAAGCGATCGAAATATTTGTCCAGCGGGTCACTACTGTCCCGAAAATAGCGCCAACGCTACCGCGTGTCCCAGTGGGACTTTCAGCCGCGTGGAGAAAAACACCAACCGAAGCGACTGTGAGACATGTGAAGCCGGAAAGTTTTGCATTTCGGGGTCCGTTGAAGGCGAGCCTTGTCACGACGGGTTTATTTGTACCGGAGGTTCGAACGTTCCTGAGCCCACTGACCCTTCTATGGGCTATCCTTGCCCAGCCGGGTACTTCTGTTTGTCCGGAGAAACAATCGAGCAGCCTTGTCCGACTAACTATTACCAAGAAGCCCCCGCCATGCACAGTTGCAATCCCTGTCCACCACGGTATCACTGTCCGAGCACAAACATGACCACGCCCATTCCTTGCCCCGCTGGATCGTATTGCGGTGTCCAAGGAGAAACTTCGATAGCTTTGGATTGTCCAAGGGGAACGTACTCGAATGCGACAATGAGAGAAAACGTGACGGAGTGCTTGGATTGCTCTGCCGGCAGGTAAATATCTTCCTCTTGTTTATCTTTATGAGTTCAAGTAAAAGTTCAAGTCAAAAACGGTTTGTGTTTTTATTTTTTCTTTCTGGCAACATTTGTTTGCTTCATGTTTATTTTCTCTTTTGATCTTTGACGCCATATAGTAAACTAGCAGTTCTGATTGCAGGTAGCGGCTTCGGGAACCGGAAAAGGAATATAAAAAATTTAAGCTTTTTGGTCAAATTCTTACCTGCCACTTTAGTATTAAAATTTTTATATGTCAAATTTTTAACTGTATGATTTAAAACCCACGAAATTCTAACATATAATTTTGCAATTAAGCTTCTTATACCATTAACAATATTTTATTGAAGTGCCTAGAAAAATTTAATCTGACTTCGGTATCACATCATCTTCAGAACTGGGTCAGGTTGATTGGCCATCAGTTGCATTAACTACAACGTTTCTGCCGTTTTTTCCCAACAGAAGATGATGATACAAAAAGCCGCTCATTAATTCGAGTTGGTTACTTTTGAATCATATTTTAAAATGTCGAACTAAATTTTTTCTATATGGGCCCCTTTTTTAGTTCTTAACAAAATAAAAAAATTAAATGAAATTCAAAAATGTCACAAAAGTGGTTTAATTCGACACTTGGCCACAAATTTCGTTCATGAATGCACGCCTGCCACTTGATCACCGGTCACACTAATGAAGAACCAAATGATTTTAAATAAACATAAATAACATTCAAACATAACATATTGCAGTCTATCTTGTGCCGATATTTCATTTCGATTTGGTCTAGTTTACAAAGCGCCGGAGCGAACACTGTCATTCGATTACGTTTTCTTTTTTCGCACTTTTGTTCGCGGCTTGAATAAAGACACTTTTGTCGTGCAGATACTGCGACGACCCGGGAGAAACAAATCCGTCCACTAAGCTCTGTGACGCTGGCTACATTTGCGTCGCTCATTCGGATCGTAGCGCACCTGCAAGACGTGACGAATACGGGAACGGACCTTGTCCGGCTGGCTTTTATTGTCCTCAAGGTACTTCGCGTGCTTGATAGGCCTTTTTTCTTGTATTTTTGAAGCCTAAATATTTTGTTTTCAATAATAACATAGACGTTGTTGAAAGCTGTGTTTTGCAATAAAAGTTCGGAAGTTTAATCTTCAACTCCAATTCGATTCTCAAACTACTTAATACTTAATTGAGTAACTTTGAAATATCTGTTAGAAAATGTACGTTGTGGGCTACGTGGTTAGCCGTTCACCTTTTATTAAAGTTAAGCCTTTTACATTCTTTTTTAATTTATATGTTATTGCAGAAAATAATATAGATTTTTTTGAAATTCTTTCATTGTTTTGCCGTTTCAATTTTTTATCCTGCGGAAAATATCAACCGTGTTAATTGAGCACTTTTTTCTAGGTACCACATCACCCATTGGGTGCGACCCTGGAACGTACCGCAATGTCGAAAGAGGAGCTTCTGAAAATGACTGCTTTCCGTGCCCTGCAGGATCTTTCTGTGAGGGGTCCAACAACACCGGTACCACCGGGCTCTGCTCCCCCGGCTACTATTGTCCAGACGATGCCATCATTTCAAGTCCGACTCCGGCAGGATACGAATGCCCTGCCGGGTTTTACTGCATAGGGGGGTCGACCCAGCCTGAGGGGTGTGAGCCGGGTATTTACTCGTTTTAAATTTTTCATCTTAATCATAGCGACTTGTGCTACTGTTTCTTGGTTGCTTTTTAAACAAGGATTACAGAGAATCGCTTTATGTTAAAACCCCCCACGGTCGCTTATAACTGAAAATGTTTTAAAATCCCTTTTCAACCAGGAATGTACCAACCTTCCTCTGGCCAGCCTTCATGCCTAACGTGTGAGGAGGGTTTCTATTGCCCGGGAAACTCGACCAAACTTCTCGAATGCCCGCTTTACTTCTATTGTCCGAGTGGATCACCAGCTGGAGAGCACTGTCTGAACGGCACTTACGGCAACTCCTCCGGCCTTGCTTCACCGAAGCAATGCGCTTCATGTCCAACTGGGTTTTACTGTGTCGACGGTGAAGTGACAGGTGCTCTTGATTTTTGTTGAACGTTCAAAATACTGTCGTTCCAGTTAATTTTTTGCTGTATCAAAAAAATTTTTTGATTTGTCGCTTCTAGGTTTATTGTTGTTGCATTTGTGATCCTTATCGCTTTCGTTTTTCAGCACCTTGCGCGCCGGGCTATTGGTGCATCAGTGGAAGCGGAACTCCGACTCCTGATGGATCCGATCCTACCTCTGGCCGGCCTTGTCCGTTCGGTTATTATTGCGAGGAAGGCACAATCGAGCCACAGCAATGTGACTCCGGTTTGGTGATTAGCGTTGAGGGTGCCAGCTCGAAAAGCAACTGCAGTGAGTGTCCCGAAGGATTTATTTGCACCAACAGCACTATTCCGATACCGTGCAATCCTGGATTTTATTGTCCTTATGGCGTCGACATGACTCCTTGCCCTCGTGGAACATTCTCGAATGTCACCGGCGCCAAAGACAGCACCGTCTGCACCGCATGTACCCCCGGGTACTGGTGCTTTGAAGAAGCCACTGCCAACCCCCTACAGAATCCCTGTCCCGTGGGCCATTATTGCCCTTTGGGTACCGGGGGGAACTCGTCAGCAAACTTTTCCATCGAGCCAGTTCCCTGTCCGGCTGGTACGTACCGCGACCAAGTGGGTGGCGCCAGCTTGTCTGACTGTTCTTTATGTCCGGCGGGATTTTACTGTCCAAACGCAACTACTGTTTGCTTTAACTGCACGGACGCTGCCGTTACAGGTTCGTTTAGTCACCACCCTTGTTTATGGTACCGATTAATGCGCGTTTATTTTTGCAGGCATCCCTTGCGAACCTGGATATTTTTGTTTAGAAGGTTCCACTGCTCCGTTTCCTTGCGATGCCGGCTACTATTGCCCTAGTGGTGCCGAGAAGTTTGAATGTCCTGCCGGTAAATGAACAAATTCATAAATGGTATCGTGTGATTTACGTGAAACTTATGTTTTTTAAAGCTTATTACTGCCCTCAAAACAGCAGCGCTCCAATACCTTGCCCACCTGGTCATTATTGTCCCTACATGTCAACAAGAGAATTTAAATGTCCACTAGGATATTACGAACAAGAAGGAGCAAATCAAACAACTTTTGAGGACACCTGCTATCCCTGCCCAGCAGGAACATACGGAGGGGATCTGAACAGACAGGTAAAAGTTGAGAAAATTTTGTTTTTTGGCTGTTACGAAATTGCATTTAAAATATTGAAAAATTACAATGAGAGCTTACTGGTTCAATTTTAAAATAAATACTTCGATGAGGAATTGTTTTAGTGAGTTGTCCGATCAACTTCCTACCAACTGTTTAGATTGGAAACCGCGGTCCCGAGTGTGGAAATTTTCTTTTTTCGAATTTTTATTTTACGAAAAAATTCTTGGTATTTAATTAAGTAATATAGTGTTAATAGCGTTCGGTTGTGAGCTCAAACCGTGATTGCCATAAAACACGATTATTTTGTCACTGAATTAATTGTTGTTTTTGTTGTTGTTGCCCCTCCTCCAAGGATATCTTTGAGTAGCCATCCCTTAATCCCTCAAAGAAGCCAATCCAGACCTCACCCTTGGATTACCACAAACGATTTAATAAAAAAAAAAAATTAACTAAGTAGCAAATTTACACATAAAAAGCTAGACTTGAATAAAGCAGTAAGGAAATTGCTTTTTTTGAGACAGCAAAGAGGGTGTGGAACCCCCAAAGTGATTATTTTTGTTTAAGGTCATGTGACCCTCCTGTTCCGACCGAAACTTCGATGGATGATTTCCATTTTTTATTTTTTTTGTAAATTAATGAAAAACAAATGAATTTCACTCAAGTATTTATCACACAGACGCACAATGTGAATTCACTTTCAAATCGTTTAAAAAATTTTTTTCTCAGGTTTGTATACCATGTAAAGCCGGTGTCGTATGTCTCGAAGCAGCCACAACCGACGAACCTCTCGCTGAAAACGCCACCGCCAATCAAACAAACTCGTTTCCATGTCCACCGGGATACTATTGTCCATCCCAGTCCACTACCCCCCTTCCTTGTCCCGCTGGAACGTACAACCCGTCTGAATTTGGCTCTGAATTGTTTTCGTGCATACCGTGCGCCATCGACTATTTCAACCACCAAGTTGTAAGTGAAGAAGAAGTTTCTTGATTTTTTTCTTGTTCCTGCTGTTTTTGTGTGTAAAGGCTGATAAGATAATAATCTTATCAAGAAGATAAAGATCTTTTCAACTTTGATAGAACTAATCTACATTTGCTGGTTTTTGTTTTCTGGCAATGTCTTTTAGCTTCTTAAAAGCAAGCAAGATTTAATTTACATAAATTCCGGTTCAACTTTCGCAAGATTTAATTTGTATACCTCGAAACAAAAGCTCGATTTCTAAGAACAAACAGGTTTTTGTTCAAACAAACTGATGGCTCTCGCATTTAACAGGGGCAGACCGCATGCCTGTCGTGCGGTGGGGAGGCAAACCAGCCCCGAACGGGGCAAGTCACGTGCCAGTGTGCGGGGTCCGGGAGGGATTTTCAACCGAGCGACGGACAGTGTCCATGTGCAACTGGCTATCAGGCGGATATCAACCGAGGAGGCGACTGTGTGAAGTGAGCCACGTCAGAATCTGTGCATTTCTCGACAAAATTTTACGGCTTTTAAATGCTGTTGTTTAATATCATATCGATTCAATAGCTGAGTTTTGCTGCTTGTTTTTGCTGGCTACGCATCGGCGATTTATTTCAATAGCCGCAGTTTCCAGATAATACTTTTCTCCAACTCTTATTCAACGTGTTTTAGATTCGTTTATCCGATTTGTGACGTGGGAACATCGCGGACTCAGAACGGCGAATGCTTCACCGATGAACAATGGACTGCTGAATGTCGGAGTGTTTGCGGCGCAAACGGATCTTTGGGTATTTTCTTGGTTTCAAATGAAACTTGCTTTTAAACGGTATCACAGAAAATCTGCAAAGAACTTAGGCGATTGAACACCCAAAAGAAAAAGAAAGTTACTTGTTGAAGGCGAACATATGTCTGCACACACAGTTAACTAGCAACTCGGTAGTTATAAATTCAAAGAGAAGCTATCGTTCGATGTTGTAATGCTGTCAGATTACCTCAATTAATTTTGCTGTTTTTCCAGGTTGGGATGAAACTCTCGGTCAATGTCGATGCAACGTGGAGGATTTAGACGCAGTGTGTGACTTGGAGTGTCGCTTACTTCAGCAAAGAACAATTGAGTTTGTGTGTCCGGATCTACTCTTGAACCAAACGTCATACATCAGGTGTTTCTCGAAACTTCGATTTTTTTTCTAATAAAAGATTTTAGTTAATATTTAAAAAACCAAAAGCAATGAGCTCTTTTTCTAAGCAACAAACTCGGAGTCAAACTAAGTTCATGAGCCACGACCCAACGTATAAGCGACGAACTCATCTTATCTGGACAATGTTCGCTTGTTTTCTTTAGAGTTACAATGAGCGACGGATCGACGGAGAATTACTTCAGCGACGAACTGTCCGGAATCGTCAATTCGCGGTTTGCTGTCAGCAGCGACCAGTGCAACAGCGGCTTGGCTAGCTCGCAGCCGATTTCACTGATTGAATCGAATGACAACGGTTTCTTGGGCGTGTATGAACCAGACCCTGTGTATGTCATGACGCAGTTAGAACTGAACAGCGAGGTCAGTATATCATTCGAACCTTATTTTCTTTCATCTGACATGTCGGCAGCGTAGTCGAGTGGTTAGAGCGCCGAAATTATGATCGACATGGTCTTGGTTCAAAACCTACTTGCGCCATTCTGTTGTGTCCTTGGGACAGATACTTTGCGGCACTTCCTTTTTAGTGGTCTTGGCGAACAGTTCTAAATTTCAGTTTATCTCTATTAAATTTCAAGCGGACAGCAATATCTTGGCATCTCCGGAAGCAGGTCGGGGTAATTACTTACCCTATTTATTAGCGCCTCCGTCGCTTTCCTGCAAGTCAGGCTGATAAATATAGAAAAAATAAAATAAAATAAAATAAAAAAAGCATATCGAAAGCTGGCACGTGAATCCAAAAATTGCTGAGGACATAAACCTTCTTAAAATTTCTTTGCTCTTTTTGAAAAAGCTTTTAAGCCCGAATGTGATTACAGTTCTTTATGATTCGCTTTCAGTTTTTGCGTTTTCTTCCTTTTCCTGGTTAAAAGTTCCCAGAAAATGATGTTAATTTTCAGTCACTATCTTTCACTGGTCTGCTTTGCCGATGTTTTATAGTTGTTAGATGGAAAAAAAATCAGTTGCAGATGTTCAGCCTGTAGTTTCAAATTTACTTTACAGAATTCAACCTCGTCTTCTCGGCGTCGAAGAAGCTTGTACGGTTTAGATTCTTATTACTATCGCTCGAATATCGCGGGTTCAAACCCCACCGGTCGCCGGCTGTTGGCAGACTCGCCGGTCTCGCCGAATTCCGGCATTGCCAATCCGGTCACGTGCTTGGAGTTCAACTCGATTATCATGTTCACGTGAGTTAGACGCTTCTTTATTAGCTGGAATTTTTGTGAATTTATTTCGCTTTTTCAGTGTTTTTTTGAATGAAAAAACGCCGAATGGAAACCTTGTTAATGACATTTCTAGGAATGTTTGGTATTTTTGCGATATTTTGATTATTCGATGTTGTTTTTTAAAGCATTACTAACCACATTTTCTATTTGAACGAGACAATACACTGTTTTCATTGTGCACTACTACTTAATTCGTCTTCACAAAACAAATGCATGACTGTATGGCGGTAACGAAGCCGATCGTTTATAAATCGTTGTTATGCTTCAATTTTTTCAGAGTTAACAACAACAACTATCCAGTGTACGATCTGGTTAACCTTTACAACACAAACGAAAACTTCGACTTTGGCGGTTTCCGCAAGCTTGAAGAAGACAAATCTCTCATCAGAACTGCGAGCACTCTCTTCATTTATCGATTTACGTCACCTGGTGTTTATGTCTTCACTCTCAGCAACAACCAATTTCAAAAACTCTACGTTCGAGGTTTTGACTTGACTTTTCTTCAACTTGCTACTTACCTTAGGTTTTAAAAGCATACTCAGTGAATTGCCATGTTGTGTGCGCTGTGTGGTTCCGTACCGTTTTAAAAGGATTTAACATGTTCCGGTAGAAGGTTTAACAATTTAGTCCTCATTAAGAAAATCAGAACTTCCCTAATTTTGATGTCGCTAATATGGAATTACCACTAATTAATTTCTAGTTTCCTAGCACCAGCCAAAAATAGTCAGTAAAAAATATCAATTGTTTTGAACTTTAACCTTTATTGATTTTTTATTTTAGTGATGGCCCCAGGCGGCACATGCTCCGATGTGGGTCCATTTTTTCCTCAAACTCCTTTGTACCTAATTCAAAATGGCGTCAGCCTTCGAACAGATATCCTTCTGGAACCGGATTGGGTTCTGATCGGGGTCCTTGTTGCGGCGAGCGTGGTCACAATTATTATTCTTTTGCTGGCACTCTATCTGTTCCGCGAGTACGGCTGGGCAAAGGACTTGTATTTGATTCCTTGGTACAGAAAATTGGCTCAGAAGTTTTCATTTGACGATTATTCTTCAAAGGTTTGTTTTAAAATTTTTAGAAATTTGCCTACATGCTGCGTTTCAGCAGTTAGTAAGTGATTTTGTTTCATTCGCATAGGGTTCCACTGTTCATTCGGTGAAAAAATTCCATCGAAATTTCGATTCTCTATCGAGCGAACAAACAAACGAACAGAATTTGTCTGGTGATTTGGTGACCGCCAGAGATGAGTTTTGGGATCACGAAAAACAAGTAAATTTACGAATAGCAAACTTCAGCTTATGCTAACCACCCTAAAATTTATTCCTTTACAAAAAGTTATGATATTGACGTTACTTATCGGAAACAAACGCTTTTAGGTTGATTTGGAATCGTTCAGCACCCAAGAGTTCTACAAGATTTTAAAGAAGCAATCGCACGGTGTTACCGCCACTATCAGTTCACAGAAAGATGAGGTCAAGTCGCTTTATCAGAAAGTGATTCAACAAGTCCAATCGTTGAAAGGTTTGGCAGCGAATGACGTTGTAATGACGTGTCGATTGTTTAGTAGTCACGTGGTGGGCGAATCTTAAGTAGTCAAATAGAATCGCTGTTGTCAAGCCCTTCTGGACTGGTTTATATGTAGTGTCCTCGGTCAACAAGAAAAGACAACTATTTTGGGTTGCATTGAAGAACATCATTACTTTCTATTTTTTACTGTGTTTAATTTTTAAATTGCGACACTTGAGCTTGTGATTCTTTTTGTTTTGTTGTGTTTTGGTGATTTCATTGCACTTTTAAGTGCAGCACTTATCGATGGTGTTTTGTGATTTTTAGATTTGTGGGCTGCCAAGTTGAACTTGAAAGGAAGATCTTCACTCGCTAGCCAAGAGGAACTGGCTGAATATGAAAGAAGAAAAGAACAAATGGACATTGAACTTGAAAGAAGAAAGGAGCTGGGAGAAAAATTTTCTGTAAGATATGCGTTATTGGTGCAGTTTCTTTACTTCATTTTTGCTTTGAATGCTTAAAGCAAATACTTTTTTGATTTTATTTTCTCTTTTTGTTATGAATTTTTAAGTTTTGTGTTTTGTGTGAAACCACGGTATTACGATTTCATTCAGATTCTACTTGTAGGCTGTTCTTCTGCAACAACGTTCCATCTTGAACGAAGACGAACTAGCTCGGCAACGACACCACGTGGACTACACTGCTGCGTTCAAAGCAGCCAGAAGACTGCTAGAAAAAGCTACAGACAGCTTGAAAGACGGTACAGCGATTTCGCACCACGCTCCTGTTTCTAGATTGTCAATGAAATCTTGCTTAGGTTTAATGACAGCTGAGGATATCAAAGGAGAATTTTCTGGCCGCGTGGGAGCGCTAATCAACAAGATGGCGAACGCAGTCAAGACAGAAAGTGAACGACTTGGGGCTTCCGTTGGAAACAACAAAGCGAGTGGGGGAAAGCTTGTGTATTCAGGTATTTCTTTATGGTTTACTTCACGAACAACAAATATGAGATTCCATGTTTTTTTGTTTTTTACGTTTAGGTTCCATCTGTTCATGTTTTATACGTTTATAAATCGAAACTTTGAGTGTGTGTTGACCAGTAGCGTGCAGTCAGGGCATGCAAGTCATGCAATGCATGACCAACGAACTTTCCTAAATACAAAAAAATAATTATAAACGTAATATAAATACAAAAATATGTGTTATCAATTTAGCTTTAACAGTGCTCAATGGTGAGGATCAGAGCAAAATTTAATTAAAAAATATTATATAAATATATATTTATTAAGCAGATTCATTACACATCGAATTTAATACATTGCAAATTCTGAGGAACGCATATTTCAAGTCATAAACTCAAAAGCAACGTTTAATTAAACATGATATGCACCAAAAAATTACTTTATTGTATAAATGAGCTCTATGGTGACGTCATTTTAAGCACCCTTTTATGCTCGCTTCAGCATGCAATTTTCAACTTGCATACAGACTTTTAGATAAATCTAGATACTTGTGATAAACCACCCTAAGTACTAGTGCTGTTTAACGAATAGCTATTCCCATGAACTGGCACGTGTTTCAACAAACTATATATATATATATATATATATATATTTCAGAGCTTAATTTTATATTTTTTGAACATATTATTTTAGGTTTTTTAGGTCCTAAACTTTAGGAGGAGTTAATACAGCATAGTTAGGGATGAGATGACTATTCTAGTAGAATTTTAAAAATGATGGTAGATATAAAAGGATCTTTACCATTTGCCTTGAAGCCATTTTACAATTTATGACTATTCTGGTAGAATTTTAAAAATGATGGTAGATATGAGAAAAGATCTTTACCATTTGCCTTGAAGCCATTTTATAATTTTTTTAATACATTCAATGAGTAGGCATATCAATTGCATTACCAGCCTCAGAGGTCACCGCACGCCACTGGTGTTAACGCAAACATTATCACTGTTTTCGCTATATTTCTAACGCTGAAAGGAAAAAAACTTCATTTAAGTTTTTAGGTTTTTGACGTGTTTCGTCCCGATTTTAGCGCCCCACAGTCATGAGGAAAGATAAGTAAAATATGCTTGTGGCCAAGTTTTGTTTTAAGGTACAAAAGATGCACTGTCAAAGGACGATTTGTTCGCGAACGACGGCTCTTTGAAAGCGACGGATCTTTGTCGAACCGAACCGATCACAGGTCTGATCGTACCGAACGAAGGCGGTGAAATGCTATTGGCTAACGGTCACGTGATGTCGATTCCGAACAACGAGTACTTCGTTCATCCGTCAACAGGTTTGAATGCTTTGCGCCGGCAGCAAAAGTTTTATTGGTTTTGTTGAAATTTGACTTAAATGACCTCTGACCTTTAGGTCACGTATTACCGATCGACGGCAACCTTTGCTACAACCCCATCGCGTCGAAGTTGGTTTACTCGAGCGACTGTGGCGACCTTGACCACATCAAGACAGAGGAGCCTTTTATTCCTTTCCTGCCGTATCCGGTCAATCCAAAAACCGGAAACCCACAGAATGCTTTACTCCCCACTGTTGACCGCAGAGGAGATCTCAGGTATAACGCCCCTGTTTTTGACCCCACTACGGGCCTCACGGTACCAATTTGCGCGGTCACAATTCACCCGGAAACAGGAGTTGTCCATCCATTGGGTGAGTAAACACGATCTTAAACGTTTCTTCGTCTTTTACCTTTTTTCGTTTTGGATTTCAGGTGGCACGTACAAAAGTCCAATCACCGGTTTGCCCACTCCAATTGAAATCGGTGGTTTCATGCTAGAGGCGCATTCTGATAGACCAGTACCCATAATTGGAATTAACATTGATGAGAATGGAAAAGTCATACCGGTAAGTTATAAGGTTACTTTATTTTCCATTTCTTTAGTATAACATTTAGAAACAATGTTCATACAATAAACCTAGCAGGCCCTAATTCTTTGATAAGGCTTTCAAGTAGAAACGTATTTGAACTCTTTGGTAATTTGCAAGAAGTCGGCGAGTTTAAGTTGATACGTAGTCGTACAAAGTGTTAAAGATGAGAATTATGAGAAAGGCTTTGCGTTTCGAGAAAGTTCTATCCTCTTGTCGTAATTTACGTTTTATACTCGTATATAGTGGTGCAAAATGTTATTTCTTTTTAAGACTTAACAGCTTTTTTCAATTCTTTTTTTAAACATTTTTCCTGTAAGGTCGGAGGCACCATGACGTCACCGAACTCGCCAAACTCCCGCCTCCAAGTTCCGATTGTTCTTGGCGACTCCTTTGTCGAGCCGCTGAGCGGCAAAGTGCTACGTGTGTCGTCATGCAGAACACTTTCACATCCGGGTCAGGAAAAGAGTTTAGTGCCGTGTGCAGGAGGTTATCAGACTTATCTTGACTCCTCCTTACTCGTGTCCGAGCAGAACGTTCTGGAAGCCATGAAGGAACTCCGAGACGCGGTCACAGGTCAGTTCTGGCGCTTTTCTATCTTTTTAGTTTTTTGTGTCGTTTCTGCGATTAAGCAAAATTAGATGAAGATAAAAGCTATAAAAATTTTATTTTCTGTCAATTTGAAATCTTTTTTTATTTTCTAATTAACTTATGATGTGTCATGTTTATTTTTGCAGGACCAGAAGCGCTGTCCCAGGGCGTGTCCTTCAATGCTCGTCATGAAACCGCCAAACTTGAAAACGCCCTTAAAGATATGACTGCTGCCAAGCGACAGTGCAGATCCCACATGCTCCGAACCTCACAAGATCTTTTAAGACGGGAAGAAAGAGCGGCGGTACTCTCCATGACTGGGGGTTCCGCCGGAATGATGGAGTTCTCTGCCACAGGTAGACTAGTCGTAGCTTGAAGTAAAAGCAAGTTTTTTATTTGAATTTTAAAAGACGAATTATCTGCATTTCCAGACGTTTTGTTGCTGAAATTCTGGACTGTTTTCAGTGTTAACTTTACTATTAGGTCAATTGCTTCCGATTCTTGTCGGAACAAAGATTCCCGACCCGACTGGAACGGATGAAGATGTTCCTATCCTCGGAATCGACAAAGATAAGTTTTCTGGATCTATTCGTCCGCTTGCTGGGACAATGGAAGATCCGAAAGGAAGAGGACTGATTCCTATCGTGATAGGAGTTGAAGGAATTGATACCGGATCAGGTGAAACTGAAAATCAAAACGATCGCTGTGCTTATAATATTCATTCAATTATAATAAAAAACCTTCGGACCTTGCTTTTGTATTGTTTGTCTCTGGTTACGTAATGCTACGTCACGTTTGCGTCATTTGTATTTATGTTCAGGCAAAGCGGGTAAGGTCGTGGGGGCGCGAATCAGCAGCGACACCAACACGGTGGTGCCCATCGTCCAGACGTCGCAACATCACCTCCGACAGAGGAAGCCTCCTATGGGATCAGTGAACATGCTTGAGGATGAGATTGCCGCCAGAAAGGGGATGTGGAGGAGGCAGAGGCAAAGAGAAGCGGACGTGGAGAAGAGAGTTTTAGACCTTCAGCAGGTCGGAGACTTTTTGAGGAGGTTTTTTCGCGAATATTCTTCAACGAAATTAATTAGCTTTATCTTGTGTTTGGTGCTGCGGTTAACTCAGTTGTAGAGCGGCACTCATGACTTATACCCTCACTGTTGCGTTTCGCTTGTAGGACGTCGTGAAGAACATCGATTCGTTGACTGTCGAGAAAGTCGAAGACAGTCTCGAAGCCATTAACGACGTCACGAATCAACTTGCGGACGCACTCAAGCGTGAAAAAGAGCGGAAAGATGTAAGGATGTAACTCGTTTCTTGTCGATCGCTATCCAACATTTTAAATTTTGGTCAGGTCGCTAATGCTGAGCTCAGTCCAGTGTTGCCACCCGATGTTTTGTCGATACTAACCGACAATGATGACGACGAAATGACCGAAGAAGAAAAGACTCACAGCAGCTACAACAAACTAGTGGAAGCCGTAAGTGAAACAATTTGCTCAGAGGCTAGTTTTGATTTTAAAATCTCATCGGTCTATACGACCGAAAATTGCTTCTACAACCTCGAATTAACAGCAAATTTGTCTTTAGGTTCGCTCTTTACTTCATAAGCTTCAACTCGAAGAGTCTCGCAGAGACGATCGCCTTAACGAGGTCATCGATACGAGCGACTCAGTCGCAACAGCAACGGCGCGACAGGCAGTTCTGTCCCGGTACGAGCAAGTCCGAAAGAAGATTCAGGTAATTTTCACCCATCCGCTGCGAAGCGATTATGACGTTCTCAATTAAAAAATATTCAGCTTGCAACTATTTGTCGATCTCGATGTTTCTGGGAGCGGTTCCAAGCTTGGGTTTCAAACATTTGTCTCGCAATGATCCGACATACTTTATTTTATGCCAAGCCACTATCAATTATCGCAGCATATAGCTTATATCTAAAAGTCAATTCAGTTTGCATTTGATCCATTGTGACATTATGCTTGTAGACCTTGTACAGTAATTTACAGCCAAGAGTCATTACAAAGTCCTTGTGCAATTTTAAAATGTAATGTAATAACCTTTAAACCTAATAGGCTTAGACTAATCGTTAAATACATTTAAACCGTAGTTTTTCTAGTGTTTTTTAAAATGTTATGTTGTTAAATTCTTAACTTTTTGCATCATCTCATCATTACGCACGTAAAGTAAAATATGAAGTTTAAGTTATGTTTTGATGCCTAACGCTTGGTCTTTCAATTTTTAACCTGTATTAGTATTCATCTAAGATTCTCTTTGTTTAAACTTTTCCATGCGATGAGATATTAAATTTAAAACCTTTATCCTCAGAGTGACTTGCAGTGGAAGGTTAAAGTTGACCTTGAGCAATTTTATTGCATCAAAAAGTGTCCAGTCGGCGAATGATTTACTTGAGTTATTGCTTGCATTGGGCGACTTTGAAGTGTTATTGTATCGATGCAATTATCTTTTTCCTACTTCACAAGGCAAATAGCGAATACGCCGTGCTTGTTAATTGAGTCTACTAATTTCCGCGACTGAACTTAACAGACTGTTGCAGTGCTTTTCAGTAAAATTCGCAGCCTTACTTGCTTTTTGATTCAGAGTGAACTACTCAGCCATATCGAGTCACGTGTTGAAACGATCGACAAGGACCTTTCCCAGCTCGAATACAGCCGAGTTTTGTCCGAACTTCTCAGCAACGAAGCTCGAAACGTCTTGAAGGGTTCTGCGCTTGTGGCTGGCGATTTTGAAACAGTCGTAACTGGAATCTACGGAGATGATGTTGAGGTTAGTGGATCAAGATTTTTGTTTGGAAAGAACAAGTATTTTGCACTCAAAATTTTTTTTGCTATTGTTTAGGTTTCCGGAAGAAACGAGTTGATTCCTTTGATGAAGCAACTGATTGCATTGCTCGAGAGCGGAATGCAGTTTCAATTATCACCGGAAATGATGTCAGCATTACGTCAGCCTCGCAGCGCGCAACAGCAGGTAAAGCGGAAAGCTGACGAAAGAAAACTTTGTTGTTGTTTTTTAACTCTTTATTTTGGATGTCTGAACGACCTTTAAGTGCATTTTAAAAAGCTTTTTTAAGGAGAAACAAGACTTTTAAGGAAAAAACAAAAGTCAAAAACAAAAATGTCTTTTACCTTTTACATATTGCGTGATTTTCTAAACTTTTCATTTGGCCTATCGCCCCAGATGCCCCAGACTTCATTAATGCGTTTGTAATGTCATAACTTTTTCTTTTCAAATTTTTTTTAAAAAATAACAAGCATCTGCATTGCTTTGATCTCATTGACACCACAAGCCTCGTATCAAAACATTAAGACGCCGGCGAACATACAGTATATTACCTTGTATTCATGGTTATCTAAATAGGCTCAAGCGCTTCAAATGATGCAAGCTGCAGTAATGCAGCAGCAACGCATGCAAATGATGAGGCAAGAAGCTGACGGTGCCCAAGCTGCGGTCATCGGAGGTCAGTCGAAGTTATTCGAAGGGAATTTGGGCAAGGCTGGTCAAAAGGTGAGCTTTACGTAAAACCTGCCGATTTGATTAATATGCTAGTTTACACCCTCATCGAGCAATGACGTTTATACGGCGGCGTCCTATTATCAAGCAAAGCATTATGCATTAGATTAATTGCATTATTAATCTTAATCTGTCCGTATTTAACTTTCAATGAGGCTTAAAATGTTATTTTATTAGAAGAACACGAAAGATCAAACCTTTTCGCAGTTTTTTCCTTTGTTATATGGAAACTGTTTTAATTTTTCTTTAAAAACTGGCTGTTACTTTTGCTTGTCTTAATATTGTCTAAAATAAAACGAAAAAGAAAGAAGTTACTAATTGTGAAAAACACGTATTCCTATTAACCTTTAGAAGACCGGAATCAACAATAGTTGATTAGCGACGCGAGACCAGTATCATTCCAGAAATATACCAGTTTCGCGTGACGCATGAATGTTGCGAGAGCGAGAATGTAGCGAGTGCGTGAATGTCATTAAAAAGATTAGAAGATAAATAAATAAAAGAGAAAAGAACTATTTGTTTTCACGCGCCTTGTGAAAACAATGACGTCACAATGAGAGCGAGCGAGTGACTCTATTTGTCTTACGTCACAGCGCGAGCTGCGAACATACGGTGTGATGTTGATAATTATGATAAATTTTGAAATAAGATAATTTTGAAAAAGTTTTTCTCAAGGAATTTAATTGAGCTTTATAGATTAAATGTTTTACTATAAATAGCGACTAAAAAGTTTGAACTTTATAACCGCACTAAGGCACTAAATCAAAAATAAGCGTTTTTTTCTGAAAAACTATAGTTAATATTTTTATCGATTACTCACCCATTTTTTATCACATTTAAACAAATTTTCTATTGTTTTAATCAAGAAAATATTATATTTTTAATGATACACAAATCAATTAACTTCTCTAAACAAAAAAAGCGCAATTATTTATTGAAAAACTTAATTTGTAAAAAAAAACAAATTTTGCTCTATTTGCGGTTTTGCTGCATCGTCGCAAAACGAGTCAGCGGTGCTTTAAGGGTTAATGATGTGTAGTTTTGCGTAGTTTTTTGAGCGTATTTCTTCACTTTCATGTTTTGTTATTGTTTTCTATAAGTTCAGCTTTTACTCGAATAGATTGCTGTTTAATCCTTCATGTTGAAGTACTCGGAACTGTGTTAGCGAAATCAACTATTTACAAACCTCAAATTTTATTGCTATATTGTTGTTTTTTATGTTTTTGTTTTATGTTGTTTATTATTTTATACCATTTATTCTTCTGACTCACACGTCCGAGATTTCATAGCTAGGGCAACCGTCAAGCAATGAGCTCGACCTGCTTTTGGAAATCCAGAGACAAACCACAGTGTCTGGTTAAATTTTTTTGTTTTTTCATTTTTTTATTCAGAGACATGGCTCAAATTTAGAAAAGCTTGCTGAAATCGGCAAGCAAAAAAGTTTGAAAAGTGTTTTTCCCAAAGACACAATAGAACGTTTTTTTTATGCCTATTTGTTTCAATGAACCGACCTACACATGGTTATGCGATGATATTGCACACGTTGATGTTTTACATTTGCCAACTGTGAGAAAAAATGAAAAAAATTTGTTTCAACTAACCTAAGTTAAAAAAGTAAAATATAAGTGTCAAATGCACTATATAATCAAACAACTTTGTTCTGTTAATTTTTTTTATGATTTTTCGTTTTTATTTTTTCCTGAATCGCAGGAAAGCGACGGAGGCGCTAATACATAGGGCAAGCAATTACCCCCACCTGCTTCCGGAGATGCCAAGATTTTGCTGTCTGTTTGAAGTTTTTTTTTTTTTTTTTTTTTTTAGTTTTATAGAGATATGGCTGAAGTTTAGAACTGCTTGCCAAGATCACCAAGCAGGGAAGAGTGCCATAAAGTGTCTTTTCCAAGGACACAACAGAATGGCGCGATTAAGTTTTAAACTGAGATCATGTCGATCAGAATCACGGCACTTTTAACCACTCGACCAACTGCCGACACTAAATTTATTACAATCAATTTTATTTGATGAAGTAAAATTGTCAAAATCTTTTTTTAACAATTTTAATTGGTAAGCTATTTCAACCACTTAAATCTATTAAATCCCCCAAAAATGTTCTGTTTTTGGGTCTACTGTTTTTTTCAGTTTAGTCTTACATAAAAATAATATTTGAATTTTTTCTCCTCAGGCATCAGCTGCAGTCGCAGGAGGAAGAGAAGTGTCAGGTGCCGTTGTTCAAGAGTCGCTCCAGACTCTAACTCCCGGAGCAGTGAAGACAATCAAGCTGCAGGAGCAGAGCGTCGGGTTGTCTTCCGACGGAAAGGTGACTTTCGGAGAAGGCATCCTGGCTCGAAAAGATGGACTGGAAAGCGCAGGTGAGAAGATGAAGATCGTGAAAAACTTCAAAAAATGACAGAGCAAATTTAAGAAAACTTCGGCATTAATATTTGTTTTTATCGAAGTACTTGGAGCAAAGTAGAATTTGATTTGCTCTTTGCTGTATGTAATGATCTTAGGTAGTTCGATTATTTGAACTATATCTTAAAGCCACATCGAAGGTTGATTGTTTTCTTTACTTTAAAAGACATTTCAATACATGTTCTCCATATGTATCGGCCTGAAAACAACAGGTCGCGATGTTAATAATGAATGTTTTCGGATGTGATGGCTTTTCATTTTGGTGTTGTTCTTCTTTTCTTCAAATGAGCTTTTCTTATATGCTAATTAGAGTGTGACTTGATAATATCATGACGTGTTGTTTTTTCGTAGACATTTGAAAACTTGCTTCTTAATTATATAAAGTGTTTTATAATTTTTGGCTTAAATTTCAAAAAGCAACGTCGTTATAGAAAAATCTTTAAAAAGTTTTTGATGTTGTAGTGTAAAATGAAATGTTATAGCACAAAAAGTAAACGCGATAAAAATGTTAATCCAAAAGTAAAACTACAAATTTATACTTTTGCAGAAGTTGCTGATTCTGCAGCTGCAAGGGCAGCTTTCATGAAACAACTGAGCAGTAAACAACTTTTGAACGGTGCTGTTGACATGGAAACCGAGTCGTCGTCAGCCATGCGTGAAATGATGGAGCGGCACGCCTTGGAGATCGCTCAGCTTGAGAATGAGTTGAGAAGCGAAGAAATTTCAAAAATAAACGAGGTCATAGTTCAAATCCAAATAATCTTTTGCTTTTACAAGAAACTATTTTTCACTTTTTTGTATTTTAAATTGCGTAGATTATTTCCGACATTGAATACAAGAAGGAGAAAGAAATCAATCGGCTAAAAGCGGAGCTAAAAGAAAAACTTAAACTGTGCAAAACGGACGAAGAAAAACAGCAGGTTTGTCTCCGAAAGCAAGAACAAATCAAGGCTCCTCAGCTCAGCACTTCAATTTGTTTTAAAATTTTGTTCCTTTTTTATTCGCCAGGTCATGCTTGAGTACGCCAGCAAGATTCGAGACGTGACGGACAATCTGGAAAAAGAGAAGCAGAGCCGCCTCGCCGAGCTCAGAAAAAATCTCGCGAGCGAACGCAAGAGGAGAAGGAGGGAACTGTACAAGAAGCACTGCAGGGAGGCCCAGCAGGCGGGTCTTGATCCTGAGAAGGTGAGGTTTTTCTTTTATCTTTTTGACTTGGGTTACTTTGGTAATCGCCCATCTTGGGTCTTATTTTTGTAACGTATAAGGTTTACTTTCCACTGTTGACCGCAGAGGAGATCTCAGGTATAACGCTCCTGTTTTTGACCCCACTACGCTTGTGACCAATTCATGTCGTCTAGTTGCTAAAGGCAAGAGCTAAGTGTTCTTGTGCGGTCACAAATGATAACTTGCTTGTATTCATCAGTTTAATGGCAAAACATGTTGAAGTTTTTTTATCAGAAATCTATTACCCTTCTTTCAGTAAAGTTACATTGACGATTTTATTTAACTGATCAAATTGCGATGCATGAATTTATTAATAAAATCGGTCAACTTTCAATTTATTATAGCAAATAAAAGTTAAAAATTTAAAAACCAACTGTATTATTATGAAAAATCGATTTCGACCTATAAAGGTCATCATCAGTTTCTGTAAAAAATTAATTGATTAAAATAGATTACCATATATTTGACAAGACATTTTGAAAATTCTACTCATACTATACGGGTCCTGACTCAATGACATAAAGTGAAGCTTTCGATAAAAATTGTGTCGTTTAGCTCTTAGTTTTTATCGAAAGCTTCACTTTATGTCATTGAGTCAGGACCCGTATAGTATGAGTAGAATTTTCAAAATGTCTTGTCAAATATATGGTAATCTATTTTAATTAATTAATTTTTTACAGAAACTGATGATGACCTTTATAGGTCGAAATCGATTTTTCATAATAATACAGTTGGTTTTTAAATTTTTAACTTTTATTTGCTATAATAAATTGAAAGTTTAATGGCAAAATTAAGAATTCCTTTTTTAGTATCCCTAAAAGCAGTTTAGAAATGAAAAATTTGTATCAGAGAAAAGAATTTTCTAATTACCACGAGCACTCCCACTGGCAATTCATCCCAAATTGTTCAATTTTGATGGTATCGCGATAAGAATTTTTTTACAAAGCCCTAGCTGTTATAAAAACTTTATCTTCCCGTTAACCATCACGTTGTTCCCAAAAATACTTTTCCCTTTTACAAACACCAGCGTCCTGTTGCTTACGTCCAGGTTGTCAGCGACGTGGCCGAGGAGAGTGATGATGAAGTGAACAAGGATCTCCTCCTGCTCGCCATGCAGCAGGAGAAGCTCCTCGCCGAACTGCGGCAAGCTTACGCTCAAGAGGAAGAGGAAGACACGGATGAGAGAAGAGCGAAGATCAATGCCGAGATGGAGGCGAAAATGAAGGCGATTAACGCCGGGCGACACGTGAGTCGTGACGCGATTATGAAAACGCGACGTTTGTTTGCGTCAAAAATTTTATCCTGTAATGTCATAGAGCTGTCTGATCGCGGATTCTGATCTTGATCGTCTCGTTGATGAGGAGGTCGGAGAAAGTGACAGGATGAGCGGAATTCGAGCCAACATCAAAGATCGAATGCGACAGAGAAGAGGGCAAAGAAAGAGCAGAAGGGAATCGATGACCGGAGAAGGTTTGTACCTTCATTAAAAATTTGGAATAAATTTTGAAAATAACGTCACGTGTTTGTTAAAATATCTGAGCAGAATAATCCGAGTTATTTGAAAATTACTTCAATGTCGCTTTTTGCTTGAATTTCATTAATATCTTACGTTTCAGCCACATCCGAAGAACTTAAAGCTTTGTCATCAGCAGAATTGCAATCAGTCGAAGCAAGTCTGGTGGAACAGGCTCAGCTTAACGACAATCACATCGACGCCATGCTTCTGTCTGCGTTCGACGAGGTTTGCTCCAATTTTTTGTAAACAATGCGCCGAGGTGTCTGTTATTTTGTACTTTCTTATTGTTGTTTTATTGGTAACAAAAGCACTTTGAAATTTGTTAAAAACCACAAATTAATAACTCGCACCAGATTCAAACTCACAAATGATTAATTCGCGTTAGGCGCTGCAATCCACACCCCACTGATTGTACTCCAGCGAGGCAAATTCAAACAGCTTTTGGTTTTTCGATTCTTTTTTTCAGTTTTAGATATATTCTACCTCGGTAAATTCCACACCGGTCACGTATATTTCGAACTTCAATCGAAAACTGTAGAGTTTCTCTTCGTCGGCGAAGACCACAATCCTGATCCTAATCCTAATCCTTTTTCCGAGTGGAATTTACCGGTGTGGAATTGACCAGGGTGGAATATATCGGTCACCCTTTTTCTTGTATCGTGTGTCGATGTCAATCGGATGCAATCAACAGGCCGAGCTGGAAATGAGTGAGGTTCGTCAGATGGACGCGTTGATGCTTTTGATGAAGGATTCAAACGTGGAAGAGGCGGAACGAGATCGAATCTTGAAGGAATTTCAGAGCAGCAATGATAATCTTAAGAAAAAGATTTCAAATCAGAAAGATCGACAGGTACAAAAACTGGTTTATATGGTTACCATTAGGTTATAACATGTGTTTTGTTTACTTTAAACTCTGTTAATAGTTAGAAGCCGGAGTTTGTAATAGCTTCAGATCTTCTAACATGGAGGAATTTTTATAATGTAAATGACCCTAGCTATAAATTTGGGATATTATGCTTTCAAACCACTTCGTATGTTTAATGTCTGACTGCTTTAAAAATTGTTTTAAAATAAGATCAGGCAAATGATAAAAATAACCTGATCACTGCAGAAAGAGAAATTGCTTGCCCGCCTGGAAGCCAGAAAAAAACTAGTCGAAGAAGTGTCAAAGGAGAAAGCTGTCGCCAAGCAGATGAAACGAATTGCCAAGAAGAACCAAGCAGCTTCGACGGGCGCGCAAAAAGCACTCAACCGAATTGAGCTGGCCGAAATTCAAAATACAGAAGCCGCAGAGAAACTTCTCGAAGCCCAAGTAAGTTGGTCTTCACTGGTTTCAAATTACGTTGTCATCAATAATTCCTTTGATAATACTATTGATTGCTGACTTATTCTAATTTTTTTAAGTAGAACTATTCCGAAAAGTTTTTATCATTAATGTTTCTAAATGCTTAGCTAATGACTGAGTAAAAATGAAACACTGGCTTGATTTAGATTGAGAAGCTCTCTGATTTGGAGAACAAGCATATACAAGAGCAGAAGCTGCTGATCAATGAATTTGAAGCCCAGACTAATGAAGGTGCGCACTTGCCAAATACAGAGTTGAAGTGAAAGTTTCGTTCTTCCGCTTATGAAAAATCGATGTTTTGTAAATCTACCCTTAAACTGAAGCGTCTCACGTCATTGGGTGTATCTACTTGCCGAAAAAAAATTAGATCCACCAGTTTAATCCTTCCTTCGGTTTTTTAAGTTGTTTTTCAATTTATTTATTTATTTTGGAAAATGTTGATTTTTTTCTTGGCGGTTTCTTTCGTTAAAATTAAAATATGCTTTGAAGTTAAAAAAAGATGAGTCTATTTTTTATACCCGACAGAAGAGAAACAGATTGCATCTCGCTTGGAGGAACAAGCCAAGCTTCAATTAGACGCAGCGACATCTCGTGCAGAAATGGAAGCCCGCGAAAAAGACTTGAGTGAAAAGCAAACCAAAAAATTGATCAAAGAATATCAAAAGCAGGTACGTTTGCTGTCTATCCGGGATAAAAATATTGAATTTATTTTGGAAGGCTTGGTTTAACATTAATTTTTGTTACTTGTGATTGCAATTGTTTACAAAACTTTAAACTGCATGCTTTGCACTAAATAAACTTAAAATGGCAGTCTTTTTTTCTCAAATAGTTTTTATGATTCACTCCTTTTTTTTCAGCTTCTCGAATTTTTCCATAATTAATGTAAAAACCGAGTTGTTGAGGATCACTGTTTTCATTTGTTTCTTATAAAACCTCAACAAAGTCAAAGGTTAAAGTGATTTAGAAGTTAATTGAAAAAGACTTCGAAACAAGAATGGTTATGACAGCTTGCTTAAGTAAAATAAAGCAAAAGAAATTAAATTGAGTAAGCCTAAAAAAAATAACACGACAGATTTGGGTTACCTTCGATAGACGTAAGTCGTTTGGCTGCTTAATGCCTAATTTTTCCCGTATGAATGCAATTGTAGAAATCACAAGTAAAACGAAACATCACTAAATCTGTAGACTAAAAGACTATACTAAATTAAGTAGTCTATACTAAACCAGAAGGAATTGCTATGGCGAAATCTGGTTATGGCGAAAGTGTAGTTAGTCTAAAAGTTGAAAAATAGTTTAAAAGTCGCGATAATCAATTCTAACTTGGGCACTTGCAAAGCAAATATTTGAACTGATGTTAAATTGCAGGCTGAAGCTCTTAACAATTCACTTGCGTCTGAAAAGAAGAGACAAATTGAAGCTTTG
Organism: Diplosoma virens; assembly: GCA_963680785.1. NCBI lineage: Eukaryota > Metazoa > Chordata > Ascidiacea > Aplousobranchia > Didemnidae > Diplosoma > Diplosoma virens. Next base: position 27,194,844 of record OY796894.1, read on the forward strand.
AAAGAAAAAATGAAGCTTAGAAAAGAAAAGCGTCTGCAAAATCTTAACGAAAAACAACAGGTAAAATCGAGAGTGCTTTTTTGCAATATTCTACTGACAAATTAAGAGAACATTCTTTTTTATATCTTCATGTTTCTTGCAAATTAATCAGAAATACCTGTTGAAGAAATTGTTTCACAATTTCATGTTTTTCAGGCTGAATCTGAACTCGAGCTGATAAATCTTAAATCGCAACGCGACGCAAATTCATCTGGTCGTTCACGCGACGCGGAGAAGAACGCAGCAGCGGTTGCAGCTGGTGATGAAGAGATGGGATCTCTTGAAAGCTTCGTTCGCAATATCTTGCTTCCGCGTCATTTGAATGAAATGGCCAATTTGACCGAGAGATTGAGAAGAGAAATTGAAGCTGCGAAGGCTGAAGCGAAAGCAAAGGTTTTTTTTGTTATTTGTTGATAGAACCGATTGCTTTTATTTGTCTTGCATGTTGCTTGAATTGTTTGAAATGGTTACATTTTGGATTATCCTGCTATAATCAAAATAAACATGAGATCTTTCTTATGCAGGTGGCAACCGAGCGTGACATGTCACGTGAAAACATGGCGGCTCGACAAGAAGAAGAAATCAAAGAACTTTTGCTGAAGCAAGCGGGAGATCCTGCAGGCAAACTAATGAAGATGAAGAGAAAGTTGCAATTGAAACACGAGAAAGGTTGTTTGTGTTTTATATGTCACTGCACGACCCAGAAACTTGATAGAATTGAAACTTGAATTTGCATAAGTTTTAAAACTGTCCCCATTTATTTTTAAAAAAATTGATTGTTTTATTTATTTTAATTTTGAACCACAAAGAAAAGCTTCAGAAATTGATAAAATTATTTGCAATTCAAACCAGTCTTCCAGCTAACTGTTCCAATCGCTGGAAAAACGGGTGAACAAGTGATTTTGTACTTGAGGTGTATTTGAAAAGCGGCCTAAAATTCTTTGATTGAAAGTTTTTAACTGTGCGTTTTTTTAGAACTGAAAGCATTTGATGAAGAAACAAGCAAATTGCTTGAAGCTGCTGAGAAAGCTGCATCCTCATCCTTGGCCATCCAGCACGCGGAAGAGCAGATGGCGTTAAAGGAGGCTCATCTCAAAGAGCTAGCTGACACAATGAGGAGCTTGGATCCCGAAGCTGTAAGTGGCTATCTTTTTCTGATTCTTACGTAGACTTGCATAATATTTAGACTTTTCTGGTTTTTTTAACCTTGCTTGAAACTTTACATTGCTCAGAATCGTTGTCGTTGAATTTAGCCATACTTTTGCTCTTTTATTTAAAACCGACAACTGTTTTTAGTCTGATTAAAGAGCAGATATTTAAAATTATGAATAGAACAGAATCTAATATTTTTGTTATTTAATCTAATCGAAGTTGCATAAAAAAGTTTTTTGCTTTAAATGGATTTTACTTCGTCTTAACTTTACTCCATTTTCTCTTTTTATAATGATATATAGCCAAATTTGCTTCGTTTAAAGGTGGCTTTTTGTTTTTATTTCGCCTTTCTATAAAAACTTAATGGTGCTAAATTTTCGTTTTGCTTCTGAGGACTTTTTTTAATTTATGCTTATATTTGCTGTTTATTGAGTTTCAAATTTCAGCTTTTGTCATTCATATTTCTTTGAGAAATTATCCAATTGCTTATTTCCTAAAATTTGTTTTTCAATAATTGCCGTGAAACGGTCCTCGTTAAATAACCACGTCGTCCACAAATTTGTCAAAAATGAAACAAGACTGGCATTCATTTTTAGTGAAAAGAAAAACACAAAAATTTACAAGTTATTTAATCGTTTTGCACTTGCAGGTTTTGGTTGACAAATTTGCTCAACAAACTGCCAAATCCGCGGAAGACGCGAGAATGTTCAGAGAAAGAAAGAAACAAGAAGTTGATGAGCAAATAGAGAAATTGAAGAAAGAGAGAAGAAAGAAAGAAATAAAAGGTAAATTGTAAAGAAACCAATTCGTTGTCGATTAAAAATTTTTATTCAATTATACAGTATATTTGTTGGCCATAAGAATAAATATTCCGTTTGCTTTTGGCTGATTTGCTTGTTGCGTTTTAAAAATCGATTAGAACTGTGTATTGACCAGAATTTTTCAAAGGGTTCCACGAGTAAAAGCTTTTTTTTTAGTTTTCATTTTGACTTTTGGGACAAAAATGAAGAAACCAGAAGGAATTTCAAAGTAATGACCTTTTTCTTTTTTTTGGCCTGCACTTGATTTTTGGAACAATATTGTAAGTAGGGGGCCACAGGTGTTTGAGAGTCTCTGAAAAGGGTCCATGGATCACCAAAGTTTGAGAACCAATAGTATTATAGACTTGCTCTACGTAGGATTGAAATAAATGTTATGAACAAAGTTTTAATCGTTTGTACGAATTTTTTAATCTTATAATTGTGTGATTTTTTTATTATAAATCACGCTAGATAGCATCGACAATCGTTTTTGCTATAGCCGCACACAAAGCATTGTTTAACAAACCGGTTAAAACCGGTCAAATCTAGTTTACAGTAACACATCTATCGCTTTTCAATGCATTGCTTCAGCCAACAAGCACATTGCCGACGAGATCCAAGCAATGGAACGCGAACTTTCTGTGACGTCAATGAAGTTGCGCAAGGACGAAGAAGAGAAAATGCAGCGAGAAGAAGAGAGGAAGCGAACCGAAGCCCTGCGACGCGAACAAGACATCATGGAATCCGATCTTGCTGATGACGAAAAAGAAAAGCTCCTCAAGGAGCACAAAGCTTACAAGAAGAAAATGGAGGTGAGAATTATGTAGATAAGCAGTGGCGACGTATTTAAAAAAAAAGTTTGTGGCAGTAAATATAAGTTGTTTTATTTCTTGTTTCTTTGATATTTTTTGTTTCAAGAAAAAATGGTGGTTTTGCGGATAAAAATAAAATACTTCACATTATTTTGCTTCTTATGATAAAATGTCATATACTCGTACATTACAGTAGCAAAATATTGATTTGTACGACTTTTGTTTCATTTAATCTTTTCTGTTTTTAATATCTATCATTGATTTTAGGAAACTCTTGCTGAGGACAAAAAGAAGAATCAGGAGAAGTTGAATAAGCGCCTTGAAGAGAGAAGAAGACGTAAAAAGGAAGAGAAGAAGCAAAAGCTGGAAGAAGAACTCAAAAATAAAATGGATCAAGAAGAGGCAGAAGCAATCAAGCGAATTACTGAGAAGGGCGCAAAAGACATGAAAGAAAGTGAAAAGTTACTCGTAACTCAGCACATACCACGGTAAGCATTACTTCATTTCGGATAGACTTGAACGTGTTACATAAGCTACTTCATTTGTTGTTATTTTTTCAACGTAAAGCCTTAATTGAATGTTTTGCTTGCGCTTTCTTCCTTTTTCGTCTTTCTAAATCGCATTTGCTCAGATTTGATGAGACCGATGCACCAGCACCAGAGCCAGTTTACAAGGCAGGACTCGACAACCTCGTCTATCCGGAAGCAAACCTCGTGACCGGGATTCCCCTGATGGCCGGTAGTTTTCCACCGCAGTGGAACGATATGCTGATGGGATCCGATTTCTTCAAGGTACCAATTCAAATAGATTGCTGTAGATCTGTTTACTTCAAACAGCTCGATTTTGCAGGAGCTGCTCGTTGTTGAAGAGAAACTCAAGTCTCATTTGAAGGATTCGGGAATGAAAGGAACAGTCAACAATCCATTCATGGATATTCAGGTATTGGCGACTTCAGTGTTGTGATTTAGCATTGAGATAGTTTTGCTTAAGCTTTTAGACTTTATTAAAAGGTTGTTAGTTCGGTTCTTTGGCAGAGCTCGCGTTGATGGTGGTTTTTAAAAGTGAAATTTTATTAAAATAATCTTGGCCAGCAATTACAAAAATATATTCTCTCACACCGAAACAATTTAATGATTTCTATGTTTATATATCAATTTATAAAATCGGAAAATTGCTGAATTGAGTAATCAATCTTTTGCAATGTATTTATTTATAAACTAGCAAAAATAAGTAATTTGTAGCTTGAAAAATCAAACATTATGTAAGCTTGCCAGTTCATAAATCAGCACAAGCCTCACTACTTCACGGCACAAGCAAATTCTGCCTTAAGCAAAGAGTGCAGTGAAGTTACGAACTAATTTCTTTGGCAGGATGCTCAATGGATGCTTCAAGGACAATTGAAGCCAAAAGACCTTCACTCGGTCACTCCCAGTCAGTTTGTAATTTACAGATTCGGAGTTTTTGTTTCAAGAATGCTGCAGCAAGTACTTGGTGTAAGTAGTCGAACTCAAGTTTAATGGTTTGTTGCTTACTTGGTGTGATGAGATTCACTTTTTTAGAATAAGGTAAGAAAATTCAAAATCAGTTTCGATTTTTCATTTCATCATGAAAATCGTTCGTACTCAGTTAAAAATAAGAACAAAACAAGCTACATCTTGGTGTCGTCATAATTGTCTTTACTAAATTTACCGGTTTGAATAAGACGACCTACCACGTTTTAGTAAGTACCGAAGGAAGTTTTAAAGCATGAAAAATTCGATTAACTTTTTGATTAGGGCTTCCTGCAATTCATCAACTGTTCGTACTCTTCACTTTCTCCTCAAAAGTTCTCTTTTTATTCTCTTTGTTCTCTTATTAACTCAGATGGAAGAAATCACTGTCCTACTCGCCGACAATCTTCCATCAAACAACTACGACCGCAACGCCTTCCGAAACTCTTTCTTCTATCAGCGAGCCAGACGAATCCTTTTCATCCGGTCCGAGCGTCTCTCGGCCGTCGGGGAATTCGTCATGGTGATCATCCACTGTATGGCGCACATTGCAGTTGGGCAGATGGAAGACGACTCGGACCCTTATTTCTTGAGGGCGTTCTACAAGGTCCAATTTATTCCCCATTTGTTCGTCACTCCTGCATCAAATTTATGATTTCGATTTTGTATTTTCACACAGCCATGAATGAAATTGGCATGTAAAGTGAGCGGCTGATTTGTGCCGTTAAATCCATATAATGCATTAGTTCCTTTGAACCGGCTTTAGCTTTGTGTTTTACTACTTAGCTTTGCCAACCTATAATGATATGACCACATGTCTGTTCATAAACCCTCCCAACCTTTCTTTTGTACTCGTATCAATTCAATGTTTGAAATCTAATAAGCGTCTCTCATCTTAACACTCGTATTTGCGGATTAGAGAGCAACTTTACTACATTCAATCAGTGTTGTATTTTTCCATAAATATAAAATTTTAGCTGTAAATTCATTCTTTCCTGTAAATTACAATGTTTTTTATATAATTTTTACCATTGTTTCTTTATAGTATTAAATCTACCTTAATTACACAAAGCCTATTTTGAAATAGGTTATAGATTAAAAAAGAATTTAAGCTTTAAAGAACAGTAGGAATTACAAAAAATAATGTGTTTACTGCCAACTATTACATTTTTCAGAGAAAATACAGCACTAATTAAATGTGTAAAACTTTCTCTAAAAAAGTACCTCCGCAATCGTTTAGTAATTGACGCGTTGGACATTACAGCAACTGGCTTTTACAAAAGCCATGCCAGTAAAGCCATTTTGAAATTTTGTACCGCCAACAAATTATTACAACAACTTGCATATCTATTTGGTCGCAAAGCAATTACCACTAAATCAGAGACAATAAATAAAATAAATAAAGATGTTTATTATAATGTGGCGGGAAAGTTGCGAACAGATCTACCGGTCATTGAAAACTTTCAGATGATTCAAAACAAAAGGTCTGCTTGCTGATAAACAAATGTAGGCATGCCGATTATACCACACAAAATGTGCAAAACTAAAAAGGTTAACAACGTTAAAAGTATAGCCGCTTAGAAAAACTAATTATGTTTTGAATTCAATGGCTCGAAAGTCTATCAAAAAATTGGTCCAAGATTTTTAAAAATTTGAAATTGCTGATCAATGATGAAAGTAAGATTTGACAAACACAAGAATTTGTGCATTTTTCGACATTTTTTTGAAAGTTTTCTTGAGTTTCTGATGCCTAATAAGACATACTTTTTGTTGTTTCCTAAAACTGGCATTAAAATCAAAAAAAAAACTTCTTTAAAAAGCTTTCTGCAGAATTTCTATTTGCTATTAAATTTTTTTTCTGGTCACCAATTACTTTGACCAGAACAAAACGCGGTGAAACATATTGAAACAATTCTTTTTGTTATCAGGCTTTGAAAATAACTTGTGAAGATCTTTTCTTTGCTCGTGCTCGTAATCCATCTACAGCGACAAGCAACGGCAGCGGTGCTCTTGATGTAGCTCCGCTTGAGAGCGCAAGTGGTCTAGATGCTAAGCTTAGCGTTCTTGACGAGTTGATTGATGTAAATGTGCTTACGCCTTCTTCTGTTCGATTTTCGCCAGATGTAAGTTATAAATTTATGACGTCATATGCATTGCATTTGACCGGTGTTGAACTAAATAACTCGAAATGATAAAACATTTACTTGGTTATTTTAAATTGCTTTTTTAACTGAAATAAAAAAGTAAAGATATTTACAAAATAAGTTTTAGTAAATGATAGTAAGTACAACTCTTATAGAATTGTTTTGCAAACACCTTAAAAACAATTTTTATGTCACTTTATCATGTTAAATTTGGCGAGCTTTTCTATTGTTGCCGCGAAGTTTGCTTGTTTGATACACTTTTTAAACTTTGTTACATTCAAATTTTATTCTACTCTATCGCAATCTAATATCATGCCTTGATATGTGCTTTCGTAGAAGCCATCGACTTGACGTGTCGTATCAACCCGTATCAACGGCGTCGTATCAACGGCGTCGTATCAACCCGTGCCGCTCGGCAATCTACGAACGACGTTGATGTTTTTATTTTAACTCGATGCTCTTCGCAGTTCATGGAAGGTCGCATGTCATCGTACGGAAACTTCGAGAAGCGGAATTTGATGCGATTTATGATTACCGGTCGGATGTCACGTGACATGAGCGCGGAAGACCGTTTCACGCTATCCAGGCTGCGACAGTTGAGAAGCTCTGAAGGTTTAGCGGGAAGGTAGGATTTGAATTTGCTGCAACCACTGCCTTTAACATGTTTTCTTCATACCCCCGAAATTTACAGTTTTCATTTTACTTGAGCGAAAGTAGTTTTTCATTTTATGATTTTATGACTTTTGATGAGACACGATTGAAAACAAACCAAGATCGAACTGTAGCTTACTTGACGTCGTTCTATTTCAGCACTTTGTCACCTGCTCGGCTTGTCCAATCACCTGCTGACGCGAAGCTAATTATTCGCGCTCAAGTCGCTCGCTTGCAAGAAAGGCTCGACTCGGTCAACCGTGACTTAGTCACGTGCATCAAATCTAGATCGGACGTTAACGAAGCCCTAAAGAACAGTGAAATTGGTGAGATAATGCAGTAGTTTTGTTGGATATATTCATAAGCTTATTATTTTATCTTATCCAATCCAGCTTGGTTTAATTGTTAAAATTATCTCTTCAAGCCCTGAATTAATTTTAAACAGTAAAAAAATTTTTTTGACTATTTTTCATTTAAATGCTATCAAACTATGACAAAGAACCTAATTTTAAAAAAAAATATTTTCTAAAAAAATTTTTTTAAGAGAACGAATTCCTCCTCTCAGGCCTACTAGCTGAAAATTCGCATTGATGAAAATCAGGACAATCTGTAAAAAATATATTTTCATAAGAAAATACAATTGCATATGCATAAGTACACAAGAAGTGGGCCTAATACAACTTACAGCAATTTCTTTAAACAAATTTTCGGGTATGTACATAGCCACACAAACCAGGGGTGGGGGGCATGGGACAATCGCCCCCAAGTCTCAAAATTTGGAAAAAATCAGAATTTTTCAGGAAGCGACAAGGTAATATTTGAGCGAAATCAGAATTTTTAAGCAGCCACAAGAAATATTTAGCCAAAATCAGAGTTTCGGAGCAGCAGCAAGAACCTATCTTGGAAAAACAAAGTTTTTTCTGCCCCGAAAACGATTAAGATTTGAAGTGAAGATTTTTTTAAATTACCACTATTTTGGGGCAAAAATTGAGAAATCAGAGACCGATCTATACATGGAAACCTTTTTTTTGTCTTCATCTAAATTTGGCAACGAAAAAGGAGAAATTAAGCACAATTTCAAAATGATAAACTCTTTTTTGGTTTTCACCCTAAATTTTAGATAAAATTTTATCTCATATTCGTGAAGTGCTAGAAAATCATGATTCGTTCGGGCAAATGTCAATAATATTTGGGAAAAACTGTGTTGCCCCTAACATTTTTTTAGATGGTTTGGCTATGTGTATGAAAAATTAAAAAGCAATTTTGTTTGTTTTGCAACATATTTATTACGGCATTTGACGTCGTTTGGAAGGACATCCAATCCGAATCAGACAGAAGCAGTACTGCGCCGAGGGTTTCTGCGTTTACTATCCCAGGTTGCTGTACTGACCGGATCAGATGCTGGCAGTGATGGTGTTGAGCCAACATTGAGTGTCGTTACCCAAAACCGTCAGACCTCGTGCTCCATGTAATGCCCGATGTATGGGGCACGCTATTAAAACGTGGTTTGCGGTTTTTTCAGGGGCGCCACACTCGCAATTTGGCGAAGGAGCAAGACCCCATTGTTCGGGGTTCTGTAAGCTATTCAAGGCAAACTCATTCCAACAGGCTGGTACAGGTCATGGGTATGAAAGCATCCAGCCTGGATGTACTCTCATAGTACTCCGTGTCCCCTCTATTTTTTGTCCACTGGGCAGCGCGGACGCTTAGTTTTCAAGGTCGGTTGGCATTTTCGTTCAGCCATCAAAAACCAGGTTCCAAATCTTAGTCTCAATTGATGGTCACCTGAAGACTTACTTAAAAACCATATAGTTTATGGTCACGATCCAAACTGCAACGGTCAGGCAAGACGAATGTTGCTCTTAGTCGGCAAAGCTCAGCTGGCTGGATGCCTGAAAGTATGGGTAAAGCGGTCCGATGGAGTGGGACGCAGGAATTCATTGACAATACGCAAGTTATCAATTGGCGATGTTTATAAACATATGATGAAAAAATAATTTACTTTACCTTTGCAATCGAGCAATTCAAGCATTTAAAATTTATACGACTTCTTCAAATAATAAGCTTCTTATTTATTTTTATTAAGTAGATTGTAGTATTTTTTTGCATTAAAAACTACTTTGGATATAAATTTTAATGAAATATGTTTATTAATATTTTAAATTTATTATTTGGAAACATAATTTTATTAATTTATCAATTAAAATAACACATTTAGCATTTTTATAACTTCTTATATATATTTTTTTGCATATAGAACCAAAAACTTTTTAAATATTGTCCATAAATATTTTACCATTAATTAAAAAAACAAATTATTTTTTCATGACATGGGTGCAGCTGGACGAATTCGTCTCCTTAGGTTAATTAACTTTTATATTGTTTGTATTTGAAAATTAAAGAAGTAATTCGTTTTCTATGAAGGAAAATACTACTTTGCTACTAAAGAATTTGCTATTAAAGATTTGCTATTAAAGAAAAAAATGCTTACATTTCGAAGAAGTCGTATAAATTTTAGCTAAAATATGATCTTCTCATCAATTGCGTAAAAATTTAAAATGAATCACGCGGCAAACAAAAAAATTATTCAATCTTTTATCACAGTTGCAAAAAAAATTTTTTTTTTCAGCTATGAAAAGAACAGAATCGTGACTTAGAAATGAAAATTTTGTCATATTAAATACGTAATAACGTGTTTTTTCTATCAGGACGTATTTGTCTTCTCAGGCCTTAAAAGGTTATAGTGATTAAAAATTGTTTTTATTATTGTATTTAACGAAAGTTATTTTCGTTTTACAAATTCTGAATTCTCATTGTCGTCACGTGATCACATCTGCTCTTTATTTCTTGGCTTGTTGAAAATCCCTGAAAGCGTTACTGGTTCACGAACAAACAAGCGATTAATTATTTCAACTAGCCGTGTAAGAAGCCAAAATATTGCTGTCCAATTAAAAGTGTTTTTTTGCATTTTCATTTTTTTATAAAAAGGTGTGAATATAATTTAGAAGTGCTTGTTAAGAGTCCCAACCAGAGGAAAATTTCTTAAAATGCTTTTCCCAAACAATACGAGAGCAGAAATTGAACAAGGACTATATCGATCATTTAAACCGTGTTCCACTGCCCCTATTCCTCAGTCCGATTAAGAACAATTACAAAAAAGATTATAATTTGTAGAAATTTCCTGTTAATAGTGACTGTAATTTATTTCAATACAAGTAACTTATAGCTGAGAGTATATTTTAAAGCAGAGGTGGGCAAACTTTTTAGCTCACGGGCTGAATTCGGAAGTTGAATTTGTTTGTGGGCCGCATTTTAGTGATCTCTGAAAAAAGGTCTTTTCAGTGATCACTAAAAGCAATAACCGAGAATTTGGTTGAAGACAAAAAGAAATTACTAGTTTTTTTAATTGAGAAACTAATAAAGACAAAAAGAAACTAATAATTTATTTGAATCCTTCGCCTATTTTGTTTACTTCATAATAAGTTTTCAGACTTTTTTCTTTTCTTACGTTTCGGTTTCTTTCTAGACCAAGATTCGAACCGGGCCGATTTGTATCGAAGCCATGAAGAAACTTTGAATCAAAAGAAGCAGCATCTTATGGCCGTTGCAAACCATACTAAGAGAGAAATTGACTCAAAAGCAAACCTGCTGCAATAAATTTTCCCATGACAACCCACTCTCATTCATTCCAAAGCAACTTGCAATTTTAATCTCCATTAGATTTGCTTCTGCAGTAACTTGCGTGTTCATTCCAGAAAGTTCCATTGTGCAGTTCTTTCGCCGGATAGTTTGTCTGACAAAGTCGTTGTCAGCCATTTCTGCTTTTTCACGAATTTTTGTAGACTTTAAAAAACGTTTTGAATGAAATCGGTCCCGCTAGTATTTTTTGGCGGCCGACAATCTTTTTGTAATTACTTAAATTCTTTCTAGCAGCGATTCGGCTTCAATTTGCAAATTTAGAGTTAATTTTCAGGTTTGCTTCATTGGACGCAAGTTAGAAATAGCTTGACTTTGTTACTGTGACGCTTGATTGATAAACGTGAAAAGGTGCTTTTTTATGGAATTTGTAGATTTTTATTGTTTTTTGTTTTTGTCAAGTTTAGTTAAAGTGTTTTATCGTTTGTGAGGATTTAATTATTTTACTGTGTGTGAGAAGTAGCAAAACTGTGTTTAAATAGAATAGAAACAACACTTTATTCTAGTGTTCGATCAGCCATTGTTGTAGCAGTCATACACTGTTAATATTATTCTGTTATCAATATTAATTGCCTTTAGTGACGTTCTTTTGTTAATTCTCGACCTTCTTTTTGCACTTGTTTATAGTAAAAAAAATCACAAAAGTAAATAAAGATAGCATTTGTCATTCAATCATTTGTTTATTGTACTTATTTTTTTGTAGACGAAATCAGATTCAAAGCTTGTTGACAGTGTGACTGAGCAGGCAGGAGCACTATTTTGGTGGTAACCCCTATAAACATGAATTTTTAATATTACTTTAGCCATGTTTATGTGTTCTTTGGAAATGCATCGGGTCGTAAACGAGCCGGAAAGAATCGAAAAAAGGGCGTTATGTGTTGAAAAAATTTATAAGCATCGACACAAAGGTTCAAGGGCACCTTTGGACCCAGACCCAGAAATTTTAAGGAAATCCAGATATGAGTAAATACGTTTTTTAACCTTCACTTGATTTACAAGAGCGAAAAACATTTTTAGGTCTTACTTTTGGATTAAAAACCTTTTTTACATTTTTTTTAAACTTTACTTAACTTTCAAAAGTTAAAAAAATATTTTTTGGCCTTTATTTTTAAGTTAGTTTAAGTGGCTCAGGTCTTAATTTAGTGCCCAGCCCAAATTTTCTAACAAAAGTCCTTAAAATGGAGTTAAATGCCTGTTGAGTTCATCAGCTACAGACAGAAATTTATTTGCATAAATTTTGTGAGAAAATGAGCTTAGACAAAGTGGTGAGTTTGTGGCAACTTGATTAGTTATAAGTTAATCACTTCTTACCAAATGCACGATGAGGCAAATCTGCTGGGGCCAACACAATTCCATCAAAAATATTATCCTTTAGTTAATGTTATCACCAGAGAACTTCGAAATTTTACTTATATTTACACCCATCAGGGGCAAGGCTCTTAGCGATAAATCTTATAAAAACCCATACTGCATAAGAAAAAACTCAGATTCCTTTAAAAAAAAACAGATGTTATATTTTTCTCAAAAAATATATTAAATTTGATACGATTTAGTTTATTAATGCTAAATAAAATATTTAAAAAAAATACTATTTAAAATATTTGTTAAAGAGTCGAGAAAACTTAGAAAAGTTACAAACACCGCTCTTTAATCCATTTCAAAGTACGTTGCAATTTTTCCCTACAAATCAAGGATGCTCTTTTGCTAACAAAATTATTTCTTACCATTTATTAATTAAATATTTATTTATATTAGATTTGTGAAAAAATTTGTGTCTCGTTTACTGTTCTTTGTTACTAACCCCGCTTGGAGATTTCCTACATATTAAAAGGTAATTAATTAAAATTGGCGAATACTGAACGAGAACCGATACTTTTTTTGTCAAAAATATTAATACTACGCAAAACGGGACCTTTTTCATATAATTTTTATAAAAGTTTGATAAATATAAGAAAATAAAGAGGTTAGTAATAATTAATCATTTATTTTCTCAAAAAAAAAAAAAACAAACCTAGAAACCCAGATGAAACAAGAAAAATCAAGATCTAGGGGAAAAAGCCGGAACTGGTAGCCTAACAATGGGTATGCAAGTCTTACAAAAAATAATAAAACGCTTGGCTGGTCTTTAACTAAGAATTAACTGTTTTAGTCAGCAGACAGCTCATTGTGATAAGAGTCTGACTTGCGAGCAGAAAGACGCGAGTTCGATGCTCAGTCTACTTGAGTGATTTCTATTGAGCCCTGAAGAAAAGAACTTCCCGACCAATTCCAGAATAGGATCACGCTCCTGAACTGCAATGTTGGCTCCGCTTAAAACGAAAAGCAGCATATAGACCAGGGGTTGGCAACCTTTTTGGGTAAGAGAGCCATAAAGGCTACATATTTTTAAATGTATTTCCATGAAAGCCAACAATGTACCTCTAATTTTTAGCTGTATGTCTGTGGGCAGAAATTTGTTCGTGAGCAAACTTATTTTGATTTCTTGATTTTCGGCTCAAAAACGTAGTGGTCTCTTAAACAAAAAAAAGGTCTTCACCTTCAATCTGACTCTGAATTCTGGATTTTCGTTTTAAAATCGTAATGATCTCTTAAAAAAGGGTCTTCACTTTTGGAATCTTGTGTGCGCAGATCTTTCTTTTTATGTGCAATAATTTATGCTTGGTAACAAAAGAGCCACATCTGGCTCGCGAGCAATAGATGCCTGACCCCTGGTATCAACCAAGATAAACGACCATACGACGACGAGTTATGGTTTGTTGTAAAAACTTTAGTTATTTCCTGATAAAGCAGAAATTTTTCTTCTTTTTTAGAAATCTTATTTTTATGGTTTCCCCATTTAACAGTCCACTACATTTTAAAATTTAGTTAACAGCGTTTTTTAAAATTTGCAAAATTGTAATACTTTCTGACCAAGTTAATTTTTTAAATTAATTCTAAACTGATCGGTGTTATTAAATTTTATTTATATTCAAAAAGAAACATTAAACACCTTTTTCAAGTTTTTACATTTTGAAAGACTCTAAAAATAAACTGTAAGATTTTGCGTAATTATAATTAAGTGCCCAAAATTATTGGTAGGTAATATTGTAAGGTAATATTGAATAAGTGTCTCGCAAAGCAGCACCGTATGGTGGTATGCAAAATGGCTCTTATGGTGAAAAAGAAAAAAGCAGAGAAAGTAAAGCCAAAGATACGATGGTGGAAACTAAAAGAGACAAGCTATCGAGAAGCGTTTAGACAAGAGGTGACCAGGATTTTGGGAGGCAAGGATGGGTTGCCTGATGAGTGGGACAAAACGGCAGAAATGCTAAGAAAAACAGCTGAGACTGTACTGGGAGTGACATTCGGAAAACGAAAACGAGACAGGGAGACTTGGTAGTGGAATAAGGAAGTTTAAAAGAGCATAAAAGAAAAGAAAGAGGCAAAGAAAGCATGGGACAAAATAAGAAATGAAAATACTAAAAAGATATGCAAAGAAAAGAAGAGTAAGGCAAAGAAGGCAGTTGCAATGGCAAAGGGACGTGCATATGACAATTTGTATGCTAGATTGAAAACAAAAGAAGGTGAAAAGGAGTTGTACAAATTGGCTAGGCAGAGAAACAGAGCAGGGAAAGATGTACAGCACGTGAGGGTGATAAAGGATGAAAATGGTAATGTGATGGTAAATTCGGAAGCAGTGTTAAAGAGATAGAAGGAGTACTTTGAGAAACTGATGAACGAGGGAAATAACAGAGACCCTAGGACAGAGGAACCAGAAGTGGTTAACGAAGAGGTAAATTGTGTCAGTAGAGAAGAAGTAAAAAATGCACTAAGAAGGATGAAAAAAGGTAAAGCGGTTGGGTCAGATGAGTTGTCAGTAGAAGTTTGGAAGTGCATGGGAGAGATGGGGATAAAGGTTTTGACCAGACTGTTCAACAGACTATTAATGGGTGAACGGATGCCAGAAGAATGGAGAAGGAGTGTGCTTATCCCAATCTATAAAAACAAAGGGGACGCACAGTGCTGTGGAAACTACAGAGGAATAAAGCTATTGAGCCACACAATGAAGGTATGGGAAAGAATTATTGAAACCAGGTTAACAGATAGAGTGGAGATTAGCAAACAGCAATATGGATTTATGCCAGGAAAGGGAACCACCGATGCCATGTTTGCTCTAAAAATGTTGATGGAAAAGTACAGGAAGGTCAAAGAGAGCTACATTGTGTATTCGTGGACCTAGAGAAGGCTTACGACAGGGTTCCACGGGAAGAGCTGTGGTACTGTATGAGAAAATCCGGAATAGTGGAAAAGTATGTACAACTAGTACAGGATATGTATGAGGGAAGCGAAACAGTGGTGAGGTGTGCAGTAGGAACTACAGAAAGTTTCAAGGTTAAGGTTGGACTGCACCAGGGATCAGCATTAAGTCCATTTTTTGCAGTGATAATGGACAGGCTAACGGATGAAGTAAGGAGAGAACCACCATGGACGATGCTGTTTGCTGATGATATTGTGATTTGTGAAGAGACCAGGGAAGAAGTGGAGCGGAGATTAGAATCCTGGAATATATTGGAATGCATTGGAAAGAAGAGGGATGAAAGTAAGTAGGTCAAAGACCGAATATCTTTGCATAAATGGAGGAAACGATGATGAAACAGTAAAGATGGAGGATGCAAAAGTGCCAAGAGTAAAGGAATTTAAGTATTTGGGATCAACGGTGCAAGAAAGTGGTGGTTGTGAGAGGAAAGTAAAGAAGAGAGTACAGGCAGGATGGAATGGATAGAGAAGAGTATCGGGAGTAATCTGCGACAGGAGGTTACCAGCTAGAGTAAAAGGAAAAGTGTACAGTTCAATGGTAAGACCAGCAATGGTGTATGAACTTGAGACAGTGGCAGTCACAAAGAAACAAGTAGAAGAGATGGAAGTCGCAGAGATGAAAATGTTGAGGTTTGCTATGGGAGTGACGAGAAAAGACAAGATTAGAAACGAGCACATCAGGAGTACCGTTAAGGTTGAACAGTTAGGAATGAAGATGAGGGAGGGCAGGCTGAGGTGGTATGGACATGTCATGAGGAGAGACCAAGAGTATGTAGGAAGAAAAATAATGGAAATGGAGTTACCGGGAAAGAGGAAAAGAGGGAGACCAAAGAGAACATTTTTAGATGGAGTAAAGGAAGATATGCGGGAAGTTGGTGTGAAGGAGACGGATGTTGAAGACAGAAAGATGTGGAGAATGATGATACGCTGTGGCCACCCCTGACTAAAGGGAAAGGCCGAAAGGAGAAGAAGAAGAAGATAATTAAGGGCCCAAAACTGTCTCTTTTTAAAAATCTGGTTTCGATGAAGGCTACTCCATGTACAAAAAGTATTAAGGGACATAATAAAGTGCATTAGAAAAACGTTTTAAAAAAGTTAATAAAAAGGTTAATGATATGACTAAATGTTTTAATAATTAAATAAACAATGCAAAAAATGACTCAAATAAATAGAATTTTAGATTGCTTTAATATCAGCCAGTTAAATTTTTTTTCAATTTTAAATGTTTTTTGCAATTTCTTTAAACACTTTTTATCGACTGGTTAACTCACGCACATGAATCGTAAAAAGTCAAATTTAAGTAAAACCGCAATCTAGTTTTTCGACAAATTCTAAGATATACTTCAGACTTAAAACTTTTTTAGTTTTCACTTGACTTTCACATGTCAGAGGTCATGTTTGAACAAAGAAACTTTTCATTTCCGTAGCACTTTAAAAAAAGTTTAAAAAACACTGTTTCGGATCAGGGGGTTGTCAATCTTTTTGAAACCATGGACCACTTTTGCTCAAAAACAAAAGCGATAACCGCTTTTTTAGTTTTCACCTTTCTGACAGTTAATGAAAATTGTTACACAAATCAAAGTGCTGAACTTTTTTTAGTCTTCAAGTAAATTTTGAATACTAGTTAGTACTAAGAAAGGGGAAATCAAAAATATTTTGCAAAAAGGCTGTCCCATGGGCCATTGAAAATCTGTTTTTCTGTGGAATCCCTGAAATTTTTTGTAGATCCCGGGAAACCCTGCTTCAGATCAACGACTTCCAGACATTGAAAGACAAGGCCTACTTTTTTAAATTAAGGTTTTAGGCGGGCCAGAGAAGTTGGTATAAAATTTACTTCAAAAGTAAAGTAAAAGTCTTTTTTGTCTGTAGTTTTAATGCAGCTGGAAAAAGTTTGCTTGAAATTTAGGTGAAGACCAAAAAAAGTTTTTACTTTACTTTCAAAGCAAATTTATCAAAAAAAGTCATTTTTTACAGTATATTTAAGACGGACGTTCTTGTACGTTCTTATTCATAGTTCAAAACATTTTCCATTAACTAAATTTGCTCTGGGTTTACAGCGTGTTGTGCGACAGTGGCCCGTATAAAATAGTTTCGTGGGCCTTAAATGGCCCTTGGACCGTGTTTGGAAACCCTGCTTTGGAAGATAACGTTCTAAAAATTGCAAGCATAATAGGATATATGTAAACGATGTCGCTATATAAAGCGATAAATGCCAAATCACAGCTGAGTACTGCGATTTGCGGCAGCAATACGCTTTGCTCATATTTTGTTCTTTCATAGCTTGCTTCTGATTATCGATCGGTTTTTAACTTTTGTGCCATTGAAAGAGGCCTACATTAGTTTAAACATTGACAAAACTTCACAAATTTAAAAAGTATTTTCGTGAAAAGTGAATGACATTATTTTAAAACAAAGGTTTCCAATTTTCTTGTTTTTTCCGACGGTTGTGTAAAAAATAGTTTAGTAGTAATCTCAGCATGAGAAAGTCTAAATTTGTTAAAATTCTCTTTTAAAGGTGTTTTATTAAATAGTTAGTCGTTTTAAAATTACATTTAAATGCGTAAGAGTTCGACGAAAGGAACTTATAAGTAAATAACAGCTTTTACGATGGTTTTTGAGTTCTTTTTGGAGGGTCGAACAAACTCTAACCTTTGCAAAGTTTTTACTATCAATTAACAAACAACATTTCTGCAGGAATTAAGGTTATTGGGTTCGTTTCTTGTATTAAAGCGATTTTTTCATGATTAAAAAAATGCTAAAACCATAATTAAACTTACTTTTTATTGCCCATAAAATGCGGTATATCGTCTATTTGAGTCGAGAACAAAGGCAATTGTTCTTTATCAAAGAAACGTAATTCATCAAATTATTTACGTAATCCTCGATGACTTATACGTTTGACAAATATAGTAACATTTAGGGACATGGAAATGAATTTTGTATTATAATTTAATATGTTACCTTCCGTTTAACCTTTCATTGGTTTAATATCTGTGATTGATAATGAAATGTGATTTCCGAGATTTTGTTCATTGATTTTTGTATATGACTAAATGATCATATCATATAAAGGTGTATTTATAAGCATTTTCCATTGCTTTTTGATAGACAAAAAAACATTATCAAAATATCCTGAGGATGTGTTGATTGTCACTGAAAATTGGACTTTGCCCGAATTTTTCAGTTTTTATATTTAATGTAGAGAATATCAATTTCTATGTTTACTAGTAAAGATTTTCTTATTAGAAGTTTTACTAGTAAAGGGATTTTATTCATTTTAAACAGATAATACAAATGATTACGTCATGATGCTGATTGAATCTCATTACATGCAACCTACGGCGCCATCTAAAAAGCGCCGAACAATAAGATTGTCTTTATAATTAATGAATAACTGTGGCATAGTCGTACCAGCCAAAAAATCTTTCGGGGCCGTTACAGTTGACCCAAATTTTATCACGATTGCCCGAATCATGATCTTGTAACATTGCAATAGATGTGACAAAATGTCACACGTTTTCGTCTCAAAAATCTGATGATCACTAAAAAAAAGCCTTTACATCAAATCTTGATCATATTTGTTCAATAATCTGGTTCGTTTTATATTTGGAAACTTTATCCTGCGCAAGTGGTTCGTGTTCGGCGCGCATAAAAATTTGATTTTGCCCATATAATTCCATGCCGCTGCAACAAATTCCAATTTTGCCCAAATTTTTGAGACTTGGAAGGTCCCCTCCCGGCTCGTACGGCTATGACTGTGGCAATACAGTTTGCGTTTGGTTAAAGTACTTAATTTGCAAATTTGCCAACGACTTGCAATATCTTTTAATTAATTTTAGGCTTTTTTATCGTTTAATCTACTCGTCATATCTGCTGTTAAATCATAAAAGAACTTATTAATTGCAAACTGAGTTGTGCAAATAAAGCCGACAATGGAATTTAGCTACGGTAAAGAGTCGTTCAAAACTCCTGATTTTACGCTAAAATATACGAGCGTATTTGCATCTTAGTTTTCGTATTTATTTCCAAATAAACTACAGGTATGTACCAATAAGATAAAAATAATAATTAATTAAAAGCTTGAATATTTTTTACACCACTACTTGAATATTCTTTATCACGTTGATGTTGGAAAAACTAAAATTTCTAGTTTAGAGGGATCTAACTCTAGCCTATGACTTGTTTATTTGAAGTTTTTTCAAATTTTTAATCAAAAATTTAAAACATTCTAAATATTTGTGGTTGTTTAATCAAGGTCCTTTCTAGAAAAACATTGCCCTTCTCGCCCTCTTTACAAGGAGGTATTGATAGGAGGTTCAGTCCTTAGATACTCGTAAGAAGCAGCCCAACAATACGAACAATCCCAGAGCAAACAGATTGTCGCTTATAAAGATTTAAAACCCTAATTCATGGTCAAGCAGTGAACTCAAAGTCGAAATCCGTGAAGTGTATTGCCGTAGATTGCTATCTCCAATGTGATGTGCCGTCAGCAAGCTCTTAAGATGGTTTATTTAAGTTGGTCATTATGTACGTTTATTTTTTGTTCGCTATTGACCTAATTTGACCGTTTTATATCAAACGTTGCAGGTAAATTCGCTACTTTACAGAAAAATGGTTAAAAGGGTAAAAACTCGGGACCAAACTTTGTCAAAATTTTTAAAATTTTGAAATATACAGGTGACCCAAAAAAACAGAACCCATGCAAATTTTATTAAATCTTATCAACATCAATAGAATTTCAAGAAACTTGGCCAATTTAAATATCAATTTTTGTGCCATCATTTCTCAAAGTTTCAGTTATTTTGGTTGCTTTACAATAAAGTTATGTATTGTTTAAAATATGCTCCAAATGGGCGCAACAGCATTGGAGGCAAACTTGCAAAAGTCACTCAAAATTGTCAATCATTCCAACACATTTCTCTTTTAGGATTTCGCAAATTTTTGCTGTATTTAATGCCTTTAGTTCATTAATGTTTTAAACTATTGGCACTAAACACAGCAAAAATTTCAGAAATCTCAAAAGAGAGGTCAGTTTGAGTGAGTGACAATTTTGCGTGACGTCTGCAAGTTTGCCTCCAATGCTGTTTCGCCCATTTGGAGCATATTTTAAACAATAAATAACTTTTATTGTAAAGCAACCAAAATAACTGAAACTTTGAGGAATGATGGTACAAAGATTGATATTTAAGTCGACCAAGTTTCTTGAAATTCTATTGATGTTGATAAGATTTAATAAAATTTGTATGGGTTCTGTTTTTTTTTTTTGGGTCATACTGTATAATGAATAGAATGGGAGATTATACATATTATATTCGACTATAGTTTACAATCTAAAATCAGCTCTACGAATTATTAGGAAATAGATATAAATATATAATGCAAAACCATTTTCAGAATTCAGAATTTCCATCAAAACTTAGGATCTTTTAATTCATTTTTGATAAAATCGACTAATCATCTTTATATTATATTTTTTTGAAATTGTGTAAACTGTAACATAAAGAATTTTTAATGAGGTTTGTTGTTGATTTTTGTATTATGATGCATTTGGTTGCGATAAAGTCAAGTTATTCAAAGCTTATTTCTACCAAGATGCGAAAATAATTAAGTCAAGCGTAACAATTAAATAGAAAAAAATAGAAATAGAAACGTAACAATTATCACCTTGACACTTTTTCAACCTGAGCAAAGATTTATCGAATTGGATTTTGTTGTTATAATTTTTTTCTGTTCATTGCTTATTTTTATTTTTATTAAGTTAATGATCACGATCTATTTTCTTGTTAGTGTGTCTCTTGCTTTATTTCACGTAATTACGTCATGTAGCAACGTGACGAGACAAATTCTTAATTTAGCAAGAGCAAATTTTTTGAGTCGATTTTTTGTAAAAGTATATTGGCTATTTTGCTGTCGCATTAATTTTTGTTTTAGTTACTTTGAAACAAAGTACATGTAACTATGAAAATGAACTTGACATTTCTATATTTTCGATAAAGCAGTGTGCCAAAATTACTTCGTTTATAACAAGAATTAAAGTGAATATCTGTTACGGAAAAAATAACTTTAAACTGAATTCTCCCATGTTCGGAACTGGATATAAACCGCTAGTTAACGTTTAGATTGTCCGAAAAATTTTTAAGTTTTAAGAATTATTATCATAGTAACTATTTTTTCCGACTTTAAGGTGATGGACATTAAACAAGGAAAATTAAAAAAAAGTGTGTCAAGGTAAAAAGTCAAAGTTTTTTGGATGAATAACTTTGTAACATTGCTTTTCAACTAAACTTTGTTGAATAAATGCGGTGCTTATTACGTGGCGTTTGTTAATTTGCTGCGTTCCAAAAATTTCAAAAAGAAGCAGTAAAGTGTAAAGACCGATTATTTTTAGAATATTTAAATTAAGAATTGAAATTTACTGACTGTAATTAGGTCAAATAGAGGGCAGCATGGGTCAGTAGGGATGAAGCATATTTTATTCAATGTTGTCAAAAGGTCATACCGCCAGAATTATTGTTCCTAAAAAAGCCAATGATTAGTTTTTTTATAAATTAGTTGCTGACAAGTGGAAGCAAATAAGTAGCAGCAAGCAATTTAAAAATAGATTCAATTGTATTGCTGTTCTTTGGAACAATGATTTTAAGTACCAGGTCATTTAAAATGCTAATGCGGTTATAGATGGTATGCGTTATTCTTTGTTTTATTAATATAATGACAAGTGGTTTGTTATGTCATACAATCTTACTTGACACTTTATTGGCTTTGTAACAAAGCATCACGTGAATTGCATTTTTAACATTTTCACACGTGAAAGTTATATTATATTAAGTCGGCAGCGTGGTCAAGTGGTTAAAGTGCCGTGATTGTGATTAACATGGTTGTGGTTCAAAACCTACTCGCGCGATTTTGTTGTGTCCTTGGGAAGGACACTTAACGGCACTTTCCCTTACTTGGCGGTCTTAGCCAGAAGTTGTAAATTTCATTGATATTTCTACAGAAACTAAAAAACAAAATAAAAAAATTCAACCCCACAGTAATATCTTGGCATTTCTGGAAGCAGGTTGAAGCAATTGCTTGCTCTATGTATAGCGGTTCCGTCGCTTTCCCGTAAGTCAAGAAGATAAATAAAGAGATAAAATGACAAATAAATAAAATAAAGTTCTCGGATTTAACGTCTGGAAACCAAAAATTTTTCCGTAGTCTTTAAAGCTTTTAAAAAAAAATTTTATCAAAAATCTTTACGATGTTTTTAACGAAAAACTTTAATAAAAAGTTTATGGACCGAAAACTAATATATTATTGAAAAGGCTGACTTTATTAAATAAAACGAGTCAATTATTTTCTAACTTAAGTTTTTTGAAAGGAGTTTTGCCGTAAAAAGACTCGTCGCGCTTTGAGCCAACCGCGTTAAACCAAAAGACGTATTCCTGGATGTCAAACTATGCTTTCGCTAAGCATTACACTCAACAGCTTCATAATCACTAGCTGCATTCACAATCAATGTCTGCATTCACTTGAAATTGCAATTAAAGATTACTTAACGAAAACTCTGCCCTAAAACAGAAATTAGAATGCTTTCTCCTTAACAGTTCACAAGTGGCAAGTACAAATACGTCAGTCAATGACAATAAAATGAAGGCCAATTGATGAAGACTAGACAGCGTAGTGGACTGATTAATCGATAATGTTTCTTATATTTTGTGTATTTTTAAAGAACTTTTAAAGTCGACTGTAATTCAGACGCATGTCTATTCTGATGACGTCATTGAATTCAAGTCCTGTTTTAAGTCAAAGACAACAAATAAAAGAAAGGACAATTTAAAAAACAAAAGTTTTAAATTTAAATTTTTACAAAAGCAATTCGAAAACGATGCTATTGGTAATAACTTTTTTGGGTTGTTTGGTTATTGAGACAGCGGCTTATTCATTTGATGACAATTTCGGCACGTCTATGACGTCGTTGCAGCTGGTGCTATCAGGCGGCAGAAAAGAATGCTTTCTTGCGATTGCAAAAAAAACTTGAAAACAAAATATCTGTATTAAAAAGCGTGTGTCAATTTTTAGATTCGGATTAAGTTTGCACAAAGTTGTATTTGGCAAATCAGATTTTTTCCTGTGGCAACTCACATAGCATAATAGCAAACACTTTTGTATATGGAAAGTGGTGAAATAAGTTTTTGTATTCAGCATGCATATAAATTGTAAAAATCTCATTGCAAAACAAACTCTTAATCTATTCAGTTTTAATAAGTCTTATATTGCACCGAAAATAAAATAAATAAAAAGCAAATACGTTTATTATGTTTTTCATAACTATATAGTAACGCGTGAATAGGGTTCGAGGAGGGTCCGTATCGGAAACATTGTCTTGGGCAATCCAGCCACTCACATGGTATGGTTGGAGCTGTGGCCGTTCATGACACGTTTGTGTCAATTTGGCCCAAAAGGGAATCGAAATCCAGAATTGAAAAGACAAATCTAATAAGATAATCACTAATACTTCGTTAATTGGTTTAGTTTTGAATCTTTTATATATCATAGAATGTACGCATTTACAATATTCATATACAACATATAAATCATTATACACTTAAAAGACTCAAAACTGTACAAAAGAATAAAAACCAAGCCAAGAAAGTTAAATAGTTTGATAAGTCTTCCAATTGTCTCACTTCAGCAAATTAGAAGAGTAATTGAAACTGAACTAAATTATAAATTAACTAATGTTACTTGGTCAAAATCCAAATAGGTTTTTAAAGCCGGAGACGAGTCTATGTCTGGTACTGAAGTTTAATAATAAAACTAAGTCTCATTTGGTTTGATGTTTTCTTTACTTAAGGGAAACATTAACTTTAAAGAATTTCATTTAAACTATGGAATTCCCTAATATCAAAAACTCCATTTAGTTTTTCAACAGTAAATAAATTGCCAAATTTAGTTTTTCAACATTTAGTTTTTCAACATTAAATAAATTTTAATAATCACCAAAAAAATTGCCAAATTAAGAGTGTGCTAATTTGTGTGGATACTGATAACAATTATAGTATTTAAAAAAGTTTATATCAATTTGATACTTTCATATTACATATAGAACAATAAACTTTCACTCGTCAAAACTTTTCTCAAATTAAGTCGTTGAAGAATAAATGAACCAAGAGAGTTAACGAATTATTAAACGGTTTTATTTTGCTCAAAGTAAATTATATTTAAATAAAAATAAAAAAATGTATTAAACAGAGTTTCGTAAATTGAATTAGTACCTATCGTAAAAAAAAAAAAAAAAGTGCCTTTGGTCAGATCAAAAATGTCATGCAAAATAGAAAATTTTCATTTGTTCCACAATCTTGTTTCTTTTTATTTGAAATGAAATTATTTGGGAAAGAGTATAAAATTGTACTGACCACGACCTCTGCATTCATAAACCAAAAATTAATTAAAAAAAAGCTAAAAAATAATAACACGAGCAAGCATTTTTGGCTTCCATAAGCTTTTTTTATACAAAATGAAAGTAATAACAAACAAAGTTTGCAGAAATTTTAGTGTTCATAGTGTTTTACCAAAAAATTCTCATTTATGAAAAAAATTGAAACTAAAAAGATTTGGCGAACTACTATTTACTATAAATAATAAGGTCAATGCCTATAGTTAAATTTTTTTACTACATGTTTTTGTTCTGTAAATTTTGTTACAAGAGGGGTTAAAAACGTCAAAAGCTCTTTTGTTTTTTGTTTAATTTTTAGATTTTTTACAAATTAGATTTTTATTTTTGAAAGCATTGTCACTGCTTAGTAAGATTGTAAAAAATAAAAACAACAATAACAACTGACGGGCAATGTTTGATCAATACAAAGTACATTTCGTACTTTGCGTACGTGGAAATTGTTGACAAGTTGCCAAAAAAATTTAAAACTTTATAATTTGGAATTATTCAAAGCTTTTCAATCTTTCGCCAGTACTCAAAGCTGAAAATCAAAACCAGAAAAAAAGAAAAACTACTTCTACGTAGTTTGGTATCACTAAAGCAGGACTTTTTAAACTTTTTAAGGCGCGCTTCTTTTTCTTCATGCAAACAAAACTTGTGCCTTCATTTTTCTTCGGAAATTAAATGTAAAGGCTTAAATTAAAAAAAGATAAAAATTTTTACTTTTGTTCAGAGTTTAAACTCTTCATTTTTGTCCAGAATTAAAAATGAAGACTAAAAAAAGGTCTTTACTTTGATCTGAAACTTTCTAAGTCGGGATAATTTACTAATCTATCGTTTTCCCTCGATTGGTACGACTTATACCTATCATATTAAAATATGTAACTGCGTTGAACAAAATAACTTATTTATAAAACAATACTTTAACTTTAATAATCACTGTCACAGCTTTTCTTTTTTCCATATATTTTATATCATTTTTATTCTACTCAGTTTGCAACCAGTTGCTGGTGAGGTCCTTTATTAACCTTTTACGACCGCAAGTTTCAGAAACTTTCCACTAAAGTAACCCAAAATTAAACAATAGTATTTTATATTTTTGCAGTAATTAATTTTTTACGTGATAGTATCCTAACGTAAAAAAGAATATTTTTGGCAGGTTGTAATTTAAAATTTAGCTTGATTCTTTTTATTGAAACATGATGGAAGGGTTAGAAAGAGTTAAAAAGATTTAAAAAATTAAAAAACTTGTAAACAATTTATGTCTTTTTAAATCCATTTAGTGCTTGGAAAAAATTTATCTTTTATTGCTGTAGGCCAAGGCTGCCCAACCCGCGCCCCGCGAAGCCTTTTGGTGGGGCCCGCCAAGAAATTTTTAATCAGATGCTCAATCATCTTAAATTATCGCACTTCTCAACCTGTGTGCCCCGAAACTTTGTGAAAAACATTAGTCCAGCGATGTCCAACCTGCGGTTATTAGACACTTAATCGACAAAATAAAGCCTGATTCTGAGTGAGGACCGTTTTCTTTTGGAGAACACCTGTTTGGAGACGGAAATCAAAAAATTATCCCTTTGACTTTTAAGTAAAATTTTTGAACTAACTTGCATGAAAGCATCACTTTGATTACTGCAGCAATTGTGGCCCAAGTTAAACTTGCCGACGATCATTTGGCCCGCGAAGAGTAAAAAGTTGGGTACACCTGCTGTAGGCCTTAAACATAAAATCAGAAACACATACATAAACTTCACAATAGCAGATAGATTTCTTCTTTTGCATTTAAAATAATGTAGTGTGTTTATCAAAGCGATGCAGAAATGACGTATTGGATTTAACAAACCAAAAACTATACATCGACAGTAAATATTGCGGATACTGGAAAATAAGACTTAGGCCTAATTCGAGTTTTTAATAAACTTATTTTATGAAGCATTTTTTAAATTCCCGAATAGTATTCTACAAAGATTAATTTGTTGTGATATTTTAGCTTACATGCCTAAATTAAAACTTTTTTTGTTTTTAATTTGTTGTACGTACTGCAAAATCAAAAATAATAATTTGAAACTTTAATAACATAGAAAACAAACATAAAAAAAAGCAAAATCAAATAACTGTCGAAAATTCGAATTATAATATGTCTAAAAAATATTTTTAAAAATTTTCTATGGAATTATTAATTCATAGTGAAAACTGTTCAACTAGGACTGTCATTCAAAAACAGCAATAAATAAATTTTATTGCTTTCCAAAACTATTGATTTAAGTTTTTCTATATTTATTTGAGTTTATTAAAATATATCTTTAATTGTTTAATCTTTAATAAAACATCTTTAATAAAACATAAAATAAATGATTTTATGTAATGAGTTTTGAATGAATTTTAAAGTAATGCAGTAAAAACATTTAATTTTGCAAAGCATCGCTGCAAATTATCAAATTGAAATTGTTTTTCTTCAAGAATTTAAAATCCTGAAACATAACTGAAAGAAGAATTTTCAAAAGTTTTTACTGTAATTTTGTACCCTTGAAATAATTTCAACTTTTAAAAGAACAATATTTTTTTTCAAGTGAATGTCTTGATGTCGTCGAAAATAAGACGGGGTGCCTAAGCAAGATGCCTTTGTCGCTCTCGTCCAAGACGGAAGGTTATTATGAGATTTGTTAAGATGTTTGAAACAAATCAACCAATTAATAAAAAGTTTATAGTTTTTGTTTTGTACATCAAAGAACTCGTATGTGGCGAGCAATCTGATAGCATGTAATCAACTGAGCAATGCTGGATGCCAAACTAGATTTTTGAGTAATAAAAGCGTCAGGTTTGATTTACGAGAAGTGACAACGATCTTTGGAAATAGTGATTAAATAACTTTCTGTTCCACTCTAATTTGCAACCCATAGCCGTACCAGCCGAGGATAGGCTTTTTTTAGTCTTTACTCCAAATTTGGGATGAATTTCTTATCATATCGGTAAAGTGCTTGAAAATCATGATTCAGCAAAATGTTAATAAAATTTGAGCAAAAATCTGTTGTGCCCCAATGTTTTTTCGGCTGGTATGGCTGTGTCGCACTCTATTCTAAAATTACCACTCACTTTTTCTAGTATTGTATAAAATAATCTGTTCTTTTTATTTGCTTTTAAAATTATCTTTGTTCTTTTTTTAAATATTTTGTTGCTACTCAGCGTTTTGAAAAAATGAGATCCAAATAAACAATATCTTGCATAAATAAGGTTAACTTCCATATGTTTGACCCTCTGTAGTTTGCAGAAAATATATTCAAAAGAACAACTCCTGTTAGAAGTCATTTTTGTTTATGATTTGAAAAAAAAAAAATGCAAAATCTTAAATTGATCTTGGCTTAATGTAGATTGCACCGCTTATGCGAATCGAAATAAACAAGTAACTTGCAAAATAATTAAGAAGGTAGAAAATATTGCATTTAATGCCTTTTCCCATACTGCCGTTTGACTTCAAGCTGATCATTATAGCCATACCTGCCGGGGACTGGGGGCAATTGGTCTCCATATTTTTTTTCGGTTGCTCATCATTGATATCATCAACAAAACATTATTTGCAATATTCACGCTTTTTCGTTTTTTCTTTCTACAAATCTAAGGATTTACAGATCAAAATTTTTGGTGTGCCAACTATTTCGATTTTCATAACTAAAACTGCGGATATTTACTTGAGTGTTTGCATGAGAGAATCAACTTAAGAGCGAAAACCACTTGTACAGTAATTTATTGGTTTGAACCGAATCAATAAAAACCATTTGTAGCTTGGCAAAATTTTATAAATCTTCACTATAAAGTTGTGTTTAGTTGGTTCAGATATTTATTGAAATTAAAATTTGAAATTTTTTTCAATTTAGGCCTAATAATATATGGTAAAATAAGTCACTATGTAATGTTGCGTAATTAAAAAAAATCTTTTAAATGATTAAAATTAGAGTTTTTTAGAAATAATCGAACATTTCTTTTCTATAGTCGAAAGTTAACTTTATGTCCGCATCATCAATGAACTATATTTTTGAAGTTTAAATTTCTATTAATTGCTTAAATAGTAAATGGATTTTTTCGGCACAAATCATTGCACATATTTTTATTTCAATAATACAACGATTTCAATAAAAAGATGGTTTAACAATTGCAATATTTCTGCATTGCTTGTATCAGTATTAAGATTACAGAAAATGTTTAAATCAGAAATAGTAATTAGAGAAACTATAGGCTTGCATTTTCAGAAACACATTAACTCATTTTCGGATAAGTTTTTTAACGAAAACATCAAACAAGTTACTTCAACACCATCATCAACGGAAATACATTGACAAAGAAATAATAAATAAAAAATAATAGCAAAAAATGTACAGGAATAGCAAGCACATTTACAGAAACACTACAATTTCGCTTTGCAAAAAAGAAATGAGATACAGCAGATTAAGCTACTAACAACGCACAAAAATGGCACAGTGTCAAAAAAATTAAACTGAATATTATAAATAAGTAGATTGGGTATCTGCAGCAATTATAAAAAAAATAACTTTATAAGTTTTTAAGCTTTGAACAACCATTAACGACTAATTCTTAAAAGCAAAGCTTATGCAGTACAAAACTGATTTGGAATGTATAAGTTGAAAATAAATAAAGCTTTGATAAAATAGTTACCAAAACTTGTTAATACTGAAAAATATCGAATGCTTCTTTCAAACCTAACACAAATACTGCAAAAAGTGTTTTAATTCTTTACAACTTTTTTTATCCAGTCTATTAGTTCTTATTTTTTTACCACATTAAAAGCTGTGGCAGTAAATAGTATGTTTTATGATTTCCCGCAATAGAAACTTCAAAAATCATTCAAAAGAAATCAAAGTGTTTCACACAAAGATCTTACGCCACTTCATGAATTCTATGGAATAGCCACGGGGTGGCATGTTCTCTTATTGTAAAGTTAATTTCCTTGGTGGTTCGGTTTACTTGCAGGTATTTGTTCGATTCTATGTGCTTTAATAACAAATAATTTTCATTGTCAAAGTTTTCCACTCGGAAGTAGCGAATATCCGTTGTATTCGGATTAATGGCGCATCCCGAGAAGTTCCTGTGCGACAACAGCAAATCATTTCTCAACTTTACGGCAAAACGAATCCTGTTGTTTTTCTTTAACCGGAGTCCCAGCATGACGACGTTTGCTCGCTGACAAACAATCCACTTGTGCTGCTTTATGTCGTTTACGGTTAAGATCTGCATCAGGCTTCTTGTGTTCTTTGCCGACCATTTTAAACCGCTTCCGGTATTTTCGATTTCCGATATTATCATTCGTGTTTCGGTGTCGGAAACACTGGAACTACCCGAACGAATGATTCTTTTTAATAGCCCGAAACCATTTTGGCGATATTGGTCGAAAAAGAATCCGTTCGGTTTTCCGAGAGTATATCTGCTCTGTAATAAAACAATCAAAATAAATTTCAGAAGCCATCCTTTCACGTGAAGTGCGTTGTTGATTTTTGCTGAGAAACAATCGGTCGTCATTATATTTTCTTGTTCGAAGGTTTATTGGTTTGGAGTCTGAAGAACGTCTGTGAAGCATTTGCAAGAGAGCTCGCTTATAAACCCGGCGTCCCAATTTTGACATTTATAATAAAAGATTTTTTTTCAACAAAATGAAACGTGTGTTTGCAGCAAGTGACGTCAGAGTCATTTTCCCTTTTTTCTTTTGTGTGATTTCTCTCTTAAACTTTGCTTTAAGTGAGCTTGATAAAGCCAGCGAGGTAGGGTAAACGATGATGTAAAAACCAACAACATTCGCTTGTGGCAAGAAAAAGGTATTCGAAAAGGTAACGTAACAAGGCCTATAGCTTTTGTATTCAGCTAAATGATGTCATATTGTTGATTCAAAATTCAAAACGCTCGATTTAGTCGAGTCATAGTCATTTATTGTAGTGTGTCATAAGTAAAATCATAGCTGGTAATCATACGTGATTTTTATAACGTTTCTTGTCAGATCACCAAATTCTTTTTCACACTGGCAATATTTTGACCAACAATATCTAAGCAAAATGAAGACTGTAGATTTGCACTAAGTTTTCAAATTCCATTAGTGAAATATTTTTAAAACCGATAAATTGATTTTTAGCAATAGCAATTTTTTGTTTTTTAATTAAGGATGTAATTAAGTACAAAAAAAAAAAATTTCAAAATGATCGTTTTGAACAAAATATTTAAAGTGTTAAATGCAACTGTTGAAATATTTAAAAAATCTATTTTCTGAACAAGTTGTATTCTCAGACTATTAATTACGTATTAAATACTGATCGTTATTAAATTGAAACTCATGAGCTATATATAGTATTTGACCAGTTTATAACAAAAATATTTCATTTTGTTGATGGAACGGCCTATTGAATGAAAAGCAACAATAAAATGGACGTTTATTATTTCGTTAGCCCAGAAAATGAAGTGTTTTTGCTCCGTTAAATTTTTGGTTTTCGAAAAATAAAGCTTCTTTTTTAGAGTTTAGATAAGCTTAAAGAAAAATCATTTGTTTAAATAACAATCATCTCTTCATATATTTCAATAAAAAGCAAAGTTCACACTGGCATTGTTTAGACATTTGTATGAAAAATTTAACAAAGTATCTTGTTTTTGTTGGGGCATCAAGTGTCTTCTACAAGAGATGATACACTTAATGATCGGAGTCTGGACATGATCAACCTGCCCAGGCAAATTGAGAAAATGTATGTTGCAGAGCGTATTCTGGTCGAATCAAAGGGAAAAAGAAATTGTAGTATAAGCGACACCAGTAAAACAAAAAAAAAACATTTCCAAAATTAAAAATACCATACTTTTGCTATTTTTGATAATGAAAATAATTGCGATAAATTTCTTTATCAATTAAATTCCTTTCACCCTTCCTTGCAGTTTACATTTGAAAAAGAAGTTAATCAATCAACAACAACAACAATTTATTTATTGGTCAACATAGCAAAACAAGAAAATGCAAGACAATTAAAAACAGAGTGCATATCACATTTAAGCTATGTGACTGGGGGGCCGTGAAGGGACAATTATATCTTTGTGTCAGAACGGCTCCCCAAAAAGCAACGACACATGAAAATGAAAGGCTAAGTTAACAATAGTTGCTTCTTCTTCTCCTTTCGGCCTTTCCCTTCAGTCAGGGGTGGCTACAGCGTATCATCATTCTCCAAACCTTTCTGTCTTCAACATCCGTCTCCTTTGCACCAACTTCCCCATATCTTTTTTTACTACATCTAAAAATGTTCTCTTTGGTCTCCTCTTCTCCTCTTTCCCTGTAACTGCATTTCCATCATCTTTCTTCCTACATACTCTTGGTCTCTCCTCATGACATGGCCATACCATCTCAGCCTGCCCTCCCTCATCTTTATTCCTAACCGTTCTACCTCAAAGGTACTCCTGATGTGCTCGTTTCTGATCTTGTCTTTTCTCGTCACTCCCATAGCAAACCTCAACATTTTCATCTCTGCGACTTCCATCTTTTCCACTTGTTTCTTTGTGACTGCCACTGTCTCAAGTCCATACAACATTGCTGGTCTTACCATTGAATTGTAGACTTTTCCTTTTACTCTAGCTGGTAACCTCCTGTCGCAGATTACTCCTGATACTCTTCTCCATCCATTCCATCCTGCCTGTACTCTCTTCTTTACCTCCATCTCATAATCACCACTTTCTTGCACTGTTGATCCCAAATACTTAAATTCCTATTCTTAAAACCCAAAGTACTTAAAACATAAATGCTTAAAACGTTAAAACTAATAAATACATAAACATAAATACAAGATCCCAAATACTTAAAACCCAGCCATCGGAGGCACATTTCTGTGTCTCTTGATGCCGGTCCCAAGCCCGGATAAATGGGGAGGGTTGCGGCAGGAAGGGCATCCGGCGTAAAACTTTTTTGCCAAAACAGATAAATGCGTAATCATTATCAACAATAGTTGATATTAAATGAATATCAATTTATGACGTAATAATAAGCAAATATGGCTGAAATTGATAGCCTAATTTTTATGGTTACTAAACTGATTTGAGTAAGTTAATAATGGAAAAATTATAGAAATTGCTGAATTGCTTGTTCTTGCAAACTTAGGTCTTTGAAAGTTAGCTCGTTTAAGTTTACTATTGAAAAATCACGTACCCGGTAGATTTCTTCTTTGAGCAGATTTACTTCGTTGAAAGATTTGTTACTTCTTGCTGCTGCTTTTACTTTCTTAATTTACTGACTTTTTTTGAAGAAAGAATTAGTAATTGTTTTTTCGATAGTAGTTCAAATCTTTAGTAAACGTGAAATATTGTTAATAAAAAAAATTTTTTTCTGTCTTTTTATTAGAGTTAATTCAAATAATAATTCTTTTCTTAATAATTAGTATATAAAATTAAATAGCTACAAAAACACGTCCTTTTCTTGATGTACAGGTGGAAAAGGTCGGCCCTAAACTGATAACATCTCTTTACCGTAAACTCACATTTACAAGACAATACCTGAACTGGAAATATTTTAGCTCTGGAAAAAGAAAAATCAGCTTAATTTAAAATTCAGCAAAAATTAAACTGCAAACTAAACTTAGAAAAAAAATTTCAATACTATTCATGAATGGCTACCCCATCACGTCATTGAGAAAACAACTGCCCGGAAGTTAAAACATTTTACATCACCTACTTCACATACGGTAAAGAAATGCCTATTTGCTTTTATTTACCCTGATTGGGAGCTTTTTCGGTTAGACATGAAAGTAAAATCAAAACCAGGGTGAAAAATGCTTTTTTGCAATAGAACAACGTTTTGGTGGTTTTACCCGACCCATTCCTAGGGATGGGGGCAGAACAACGTTTTCGTTTTACGTCTCGCCCACTTCTTCCTGCAATCAAAAAGGATCTGTTGCCTGCTTTGTTTTAAGCAATGTAGTTTATAATTTGTTGCGCAACTGTTCTAATCGGTAGGTAGGCCGCACATCTCAATGGATTACAGGACAGAATTAGTCAACACGTACCAAAATTTATTAGAACTAGCCAAATTCCGAATTCTCGCAACACCTTCGCTCTTTTTGGAAAATCTTCAACCCCGGTCATGTTTAGTAAATCCGTGACTGGTCAACAGCTTTTAGGTAACCCTATGTGCGCCAAAAATTATAATGATAAAAAATTTACTATTTTCTCAATTGGCCGTTTGTCTTTTCATTTATCTGCTTTAGAAGCCGTTTATATCACATCGTGTAAGCCAAATTCATGCCGCCCAAAAGAGTCTGTTTACAACTTGAAGATCTTGCGCTGACTATGTTTTTTTACGCCTTTTTCAAACATTCAATTATCTTCGTTTAGCTCTATTAGACAATCAATTGAAGTTTTCTTTCCTTCATTTCGGCGTTTATCTCCTGACGAGTGTCGGACGAAAAGCTTAGAGATGAGTTTTTTGCTGCCAATATTAATCTCTCCATCAAAAGAGTCGCCTTTAAAATAAATGAAATCTCATAACGCTGATACTTTAAATTGACAATTATTACGGTCAATGTGTTTAATGAAAAATCTTCATCTGGCCGTAGGTAAATCGGAGATTTAGTTTAAAATTTATTTTTTAACACGCATTTTTATGCACTTACTCGAGTACAACTAAAACGTTAATAAAATAAAATCAACAGTAAATTTCAATTAAATAAAGAAAATGAACTCGTAAATTTTTCAATAATTGTGTTTAGAAATTAAAGAAGGTTGAGCAACATACTTTTTTCGACAAGGAATAAACTTTTTAAAACCATAATGTAGAAACACCTAGACCCACAAGAATTACACAGTTTCCTTACAATGATGGATCCGCTTTAAAACAAAAACAGCGACTTGGCCAATAAGGTTACAAGATGAAGAGAAACACAATTAAATTTTCATGATTATTAATTTTTTTATTTTTATGAATTTACTTGTGCTGTTTAGTATTAAAATATTACGGTTAAAACTTGCTTTTTAATTGTTAAGAAATAACCTAAGCCACGTAAAATCTAGTCCAGATATGTGCAGTCCCTGGCGGGCCATAATATTTAATCCTCCCTTGGGGCATGCAATGAATTTGGAGGACCAAACTCCCTTGAAAAGCCTGTTATAAAAAAGTGGGTACCTAAGAGCCGTTTCAACTACGAAAATGGAATGGAGTATTTTTTGTTTGTTTTATTGATTTTTTTACTTCTTTCCGCACTTAAGCACCAACCGAAGCAAAAAAATTAATAAAAGAAACAAAGAATACTTCATTCCACGCTCGTAGTGGGAACGAGCCTTTACGTAATGATTTATCTGAGTTTATCATTGCGCAATTAATTTTGTTTTTTTCAAAGTTATTTCGACCGACTACGCACGATTGCTCGTTGTCGCCAAAAATTAAATAGACTAATGAAATATAGACCAGCAAAAAATATGTTTGAATGTCAGATAAGTTTCGAAAAAATAAAATTAATACTATTATGAAGATATTGGAGCTAAAACCATTTATCAAAATCCCAGAAGAAAAATAGCAACATAATGATTTTTTTTCTAAATTTAGTGAGAATTAATCGAAAAAAGATGACAACAAAGTATACATAACAAGCCAAAATATTAATTTTTTTTGTTTAATAATAAATACTGTTTTTTTGTAATTTTGATATCTTCTAGTTTAGATTCAAAAATGTTTTTAAGCAGTTACTGTCTGGACAAAGTTCATTTTGCTTGAAGGTCTTTTGTATAAAAAAACTTTGCAGGAATAATTTATAACAAGTGATCAATATTTTCGTGTCTAAGATTCTTTTTTCTTTGCTTGTTTCAACGTACAATAAATCATAAAACTTGCCCCGTCATTTTTTAATCAAAACATCAAAATCAAACAACCAAAAAACTGTAAGCGAAAATGATTTGATGGATTCCAATTATTTATTAAATTCTGTCCATTGCATTTCGAATATGCACTGTCTCGCCTTAAAAATAAATCAATTGCAAAAACAATAAACTTTAGCTCAAAGTTTTGTGCTAGTCAGTTGTCATTGACCATCTGTCTGTATCTTTCAGATGTTTTTCTGCAATTAAAAATTTTTATTGAAACTTAATTTAAATTCAATTTTTTCTTTCGTTTCATTTATTCGTAATGTCTATAACTACTTACAAGTTGTTAAATTAAACCAGAAATGGATTTTAATTACGTTAGTTGCTATAAATTTCAAAAAATCCAGAAAAATTTTGATCAAAAGTGATGATGCAGTAAAATTAAATATGTGGTAAACTTCATAGCTTAGGGTGTATAATTTTAGACGTCGACCAAATGTAATCGCCGTCACGTGATGATGTTTTGGTGTAAAGCTTCAGTGTGTGTGTGTCTGAAAATATAGGGTGTTCATAAATTATCACTTCAACTTCAAAAATTTGCCATAAATTTATTTTTGACGTTATTTCAGTACAGTTTGTGCAAAAAAAAGACAAAAACTTTGAGTTTTTATTTAATTATGCTTTTTTTGCATTTTTGCTGTTTTGCTGTATTTATTCAATTATTTACTCTTTTGCAGATTCTTGAATTCCTTAAAAGGAGCACTCCCCGGGAAAAGGTCCAGTGCGTGTCTTGGTTTACAGAGACAAAATCAGACAGTTAGCTCAGAAGTTTCTCTGGACTTGGGTGTCTGATTTTGTGTCTATAAACCAAGACACGTATTGGGCCTTTACCTGGCGAGTGCTCCTTTTTAAGGAATTCAAGAATCTGCAAAAAGACAAAAAATAAGTAAATAATTAAATAAATACAGCAAAAAGCAAAAAGGCAAAAAAAGCATAATTAGATGAAAAGTCGAAGTATTTGTCTTTTTTTTGCACAAACTGTACTAAAATACTGACAAGGATAGATTTATGGCAAAATTTTTGAAGTTGTAGTGATAATTTATGGACACCCTGTATATTGTCATAATTTTGTTTTTTGCAAGCTAAATTATAAGCATTTTTATAAAATCATCCCAAAGGACTTTTGGAATGAATATCCTTTAAAATCATTTGTCATAAGCTTATAAATAGACTGTATATATTAATAATAATAAAATAGCCGCAATGCCAGCTCAAATGACGGCAGAAATTTTAATTTATTGAGGAATAAAATACGTTCCAAACAATATTTGGTGTTAAATATTAGTGTCGCCTGTTTAACGCAGAATGAAGGCAAAATACAAGCGTGAAAACCACTTCTGTGTTAGTTATGCATACAATTTTATATGGATATCCAAGTCTACCTACCTCGCATTACTAAACTGGATGATTCTGTATGTCATCAAAATAACGATACCATTTTTATTTAAGGTGCTTTTGTACCATTATTGCATAAAGAAAAAAACACTAAAAGAGACAAAACAACAAATATTTATTTGTTTTGACTTTGAAATAGTTAAGATTGCTTTTTAGGATAGTTAAATGTGTTGCTGTTAGTTAAATGTGTAGTGACGGCTTTAATAGGGTGCAAACGGTGCGCCTGCACCAAGCCCTCCCTAAAATACAACAAAAATTGGCCCCCTAAACAAGAAATTTTTCTATTTTTTCATAGTAGTAGCAGGACGTTGATGGCATGTCAAAAAAACGTTAGATTGTCAAATGTGCTTCTTAAAGTAAAGACTTTTTTTGAGATCACTTTGTTTTGAGACACTAAAAAGTGGCTTTGTATGCTTTGGATCACTCAGAGTGGCCCCCCTAAATTGAAAACCTTTTTTTTTTTTTAGAAATCACTTTATTTTCATACATTAAAAATGGCTGCCACTACCTCTTTTTTAGTATACTGAATAGTGGCTCCCCTTACGTTTTTTTCACTGGGCCCCCTTTTAGTAAATCCGTCACTGGCTGTTACGGTTTAAAATCTTTATACAAATGTGCTATAGAAGATTTTGGATCAAGTTGTCTGTTTATAACTATTATTAAACAAAAATAGTTTTGATTTAAATGCTATTTTGCTTTGTTTAAACAAGCTGTTTTACGTAGAATAGTTATCCGTAAAACATTAAATTAATTAAAAATTTGTTTAAGCTTCAAATTTTTTTATTCCCAATCGAAACTGTCGAGTGGCCTGCTGTTGAAATGCAATTACCACCGTTAATTTGCAAGAACTATTTTGGATTGAGACACTCAAACACAAGCACGCCATCGTCATATTAATTGAATTCTTGAAGTCCTTTTTGAGATGTTGATATTATTATTGCTTTTTATTGTCCCTGATTGGTTTGTTAATAGCTTCAGAATTATGGAATCCGACTAAATAAGCAAAAAGTAATTTTTTTAAAGCATGGAAAAATTTCAAAGTGATCTTTGATACCAACCCAAGTTAATACGACGAAATTTTTCTTGGAAAAAGCAACTATTGGTCATTTACAATTAGTAGTCTGCAATTTTTTTGCAAAAAAAAGTCTAAAATCAATTTATATCTTATCAAGTGCAGTTGAGAACTTCTAACAACAGGCTACTTTTTCTTAGCAAAAGAAATTAAAAAATTCCAAATTGAATTAGCTACTAATAAAAATTGACCTTACTCTAAACAGAGATGGGCCAACACGTCAATCGTGACGTCTCAGCAGGTCGATCGCATCTCATTTTGAGTGAAAGATCACTATGTTTTTGGAAAGAAAATTGAGAAATAAAATTGATATTCAAAGAGAAGACTCTTTGTTTTAGAGATCACTACTTTTTAAATTTGTATTTTTCTAGTCAAGTTTTTGAATTTAAAGTCGATCAAACAGCCAGACAGTTAGCCACCCCTGTTCTAAACCAAATAAGACTTTCATGTTTTGATTACGTTAAAAAGTACTTTTTTAAGGGTTTTGTTTTATATTAATTTAAAGTACTTTAGATCATGCTAAAAAAAAACAGAACAGATGGATTAAGTCCAAAAGACGCTTAAAAAATTACCCAAGTATAAACGACTGCCCAGGAGCGAATTTTAAATCTGATCTTAACCTTTTTATTTTAACTATATACGTACATTAAAAATGTTCACTATATTTTTCAAACAGTTTTAAGTAGCTACAGCGTCCAACCTTTTTGAATGGCCATAGCGACATCAAACATTATAAAAAGCAAACAAAAGTACAATTTATTGACAGCACGATTCAAACATTAATGCGATAACTGGCACTGCTTATCACGAACAAGTCTCAGAATATTCGGCTCAAATGTTATGTAATAGCAATACGCAAAGAATCCTCCAAGTGACTGTGGGAGAGGAGTGATCTCCTGGCACATTAGATATGTTTTATAATAGAGAAAGCTTTCCCACACAAGCATGTGCTTCCAAATAGCGATATCACAAACATCGCATGCATGCAAATATCAGGATATTTTTTTTGTGAGACATAGTTTTTGTAAAAATCTATTAATAAACTATTGTTGAATTTTTCCTTTAAGGTAGAATCACACTGAAAGTTAACCAATTCCATTTAAAGATTTTCAAGGACATCATTTGGCTTGACCAAAAAAGGACATGAAAAATCTTAAAGCTTGATGTATTTTTTTTGATATCTTAAAATCTTTTATTAAATTATTTTATCAGTTCCGAAATGAGTGTTGCGTACTTTTAAATATTTTGATGTTTACAGCTTAGAAAAGTAGGAAAATAATAAAAGTTTTTGTTGTTTATCTGTTTTTTCCAAAGAGATAGTTTGACCAAAAAGGCTTTGACATGATCAAACATGAACTAATTAGTTGTTCCTTCCTTTGAAGACAAAAATTAAGTTCATTTAAATGGGAAGTTATATTAACAAAAAAGGCGAGGTCGCATATCCACTGCGCATCATCAAATTCAAAAACGGGGTTACCTTTTTCT
Source organism: Diplosoma virens (assembly GCA_963680785.1). NCBI lineage: Eukaryota > Metazoa > Chordata > Ascidiacea > Aplousobranchia > Didemnidae > Diplosoma > Diplosoma virens. Next base: position 27,234,166 of record OY796894.1, read on the forward strand.
TCCATAAATAGTTGTATATCGTCTTTAAGCTTAAAGAAATCGCTGTAACATTTCGCCACAGCCAAGCCAACGTACTTCGCATAAGTTTAGTATATCTTCAAAATCTGCTTCCGAGTTGCGTAGTAAATCCTGAAATTGTCTATGACGCTGACGCAAACCTTTAAAGCGGATGAAATCGACTGTTTTTGTAATTCAAAAACGGGGTTATCTTTTTCTTCCATAAATAGTTGTATATCGTCTTTAAGCTTAAAGAAATCGCTCTAACATTTCGCTACAGCCAAGCCAACGTACTTCGCATTAGTATAGTATATCTTCAAAATCTGCTTCCGAGTTGCGTAGTAAATCCTGAAATTGTCAATGACGCTGACGCAAACCTTTAGAACGGATGAAATCGACTGTTTTTATAACAACAGACATTATATTATTTATCTTCAAGGACTTTGCTCAAAGATTTTCTTGATGAATTACACTATGAACTTCATCAAAGATTTATTTCCGGCTTTGCTTGCTTAATTTCGCAATAACTTAACTAACCCTTGTTGACTACCACGCAGAGAAGGGGTTCCATCTGTAGTTACACCTGACATGTTGTTCAAATGTAATACCAGAAGGTTCAGCGTTGTCTTTACAGCTTACAGCTTCCAATATATCACTAACTTTGGTTTTGCCTTTAAGTGGGACTACAGAAGCTAGTTCTCACCCAAACTTTTATCAACTTCACGCACAAAAACGACCACTTAAGCAATGTCTTTAATGTTTGTGCTTTCGTCAAGGGTTAATGAATAAAATGCAAAATCTCCAGCTTTTGATGCCAGACTCTCTAATATGAAAACTGCTAACTCTTCAGTACGACGTGCAATGGTTTATCTCGAAAGACTTATTTTTTCAAATAGTTTTTTCTTTTCGGGACACATGACATCTGCAAAGCAATCGTTTACAAATTCTCCGTCCGAAAAAGGTTTGAATCTTTTTGCAATCACTTTTGCTACTGCATAGCTAGCTGCTACAACTAATTCCTGTTGAAAGGAAAGATTTGTAAGAACAAACTGTTGTCTAACGAACACCTTTTTCAATTCCGCATGCACTCTCGTCTCTTCCAAATTGATCTTTAAATTCGTCATACTTCGGTGCATGATTGGTTATATATTGCCGCTAAATGTTATAATCTTTAAATTTCGATACTGCTCTATTGCATATTAAGCATATGGGCTTGTTATTGACTTGGACAAAAACGTATTTTTTGGTTCATCTGCATGAAATTTTTGGCCACCATCACCGATTTTTCGTTTCTTACTCCCAATACTAAGGCGAAACTTTAAATGTATTTAAATGCCAGGCATAAAGCTAATTTAAAACTAAACTTTTCAACCTCATGCAGGCGCTCACTCGCTTTTACAGCTACACAATGCTGAGCAGAGCGGTGAGCTACCTTTAGCCAAGAGCCACTGCTTTCTGAACTTTGTCCGAGTGTGTGTACTCGCGCGCCATTGTTTGAATTTTTGCGTGCTTGACATTGGTAAAAAAAAAGTTTGTGCTTTTTTTGGTAACAATTAAAGAAAAAAAGCAAAACTCTTTGCTTGTTTAGGAAAGTAACGCAAATTAGCAGCTTTTTTAGACATCTATGGTAAGGTTGTAAAATACAGTGCGCCTGCTTAAGGGTTAAGCGGCCTGGTAACAACATACTATAAAAAGCTATAGCTGGACAGTGACTCGGCATAACTTAGTTTCCTTCAAAATTTTTAAGCTGTAACTGACCTTGGTATTGCTTAAGTGCGTGAGCCGGCCACTTGTGGGCCGCGGGCCGCGGGTTGGAGGCCCCTGGCTTAAGCAATAGCCTACAAAAATTGATTTTGCCATTCTCATCAGTTGTTAAGAATCACAAATCGCAATCCGATAAACCGATACCGACAAAGACTATTTACTAAGCTAAATAAAAATTAGACTTTTGATTATGAAATTCTAGCATTTGGAAATTTTTGATAGCTCAAAGCACTCGCCCTATTTTCATTGTCTCAACATTACAGTTAGTAATCTTTCATGATCATCATCATCATCATCATCTTTATTTATCCTTCCGACTAACAAAACAACGTCGGATTAACTTTGGCAACTTTAAAGGGATTTCCCCGACTTTTTTCAGAGATGCAAGGATATTGCTGTCCAGTTGAACTTTTTTATTTTTTGTTATATTATTGAAATTTAGAGCTGCTTGCTAAGACCAATATCTCGGAAAACTGCTCAAAAATAAGTGTCTCATCCCTGGAAAAACAGAATGAGGAGAGTAAGGGTTGAACTACAAAGATGTCGATTACTGTCGCCACCAATATGGCGCTCTTAGCTTCTCGACTACGCGGCCAACTATATCTTTATACTATTTAAAAATAAGGATATTTATTGGTAAGAGATTTTCAAGAGCCTACGCATGCTTGTATGAACCACAAAAATTTGACCTACTGCTGAACAAGTAACCTTAAAATGTACAACACAATTTTTTAGTTCTTGCAATTGGTCCATTTTAAGTCTATTTGACTTCTGATGTAAACAACAAATGTTTCTTTTTTATTAAAACACAATGAGTAAATAAACCTTATTAGTATTTTACCACACATCAAGTATTTTAAAGGTTCTAAAACGAAAACGCTTTATAGTTTTAATTTTACCAACACATTTTGACATTTTTCATGACTAATAAGCAAAAAACATGTAAGTTTTTTTATTGAGCAACAAATCTGAGATATGAAAGCATAAGTTGTGCGTAAGAAAAAAAGAAAAGGAATATAATATCCTGCTCGAAATATACTGCAAAAAGTTTATCATTGTTTTAAATTTGTTTTCATTTAATTTCTTTTGATACAGCAAAAAAATTACAGAAGCGACATTAATAAAAAACTAGTAAATAAAATTCTTAATTTTCTTCTAAACATTCGCAGACTACATCTTCTTTATATCTTAATCAGAAATCTAAAATTAATCTTGCTTAATAAGCAATTAAAAGCATTTTACAATACTACAGTCAGGATATAACTTAAAACTAATTTTAAAAACGAAATTTCGGCGCCACAGAAATAAGGAAATAAGTAATGCGCGTTGAGCGATATTTAGTTTGATTGTTCGATTTTAAAAGTTTTTGCATTCAAAGACGTCGGAATTTTTTCTAATCTGAAAAAAATATGATAAAATTAATTTCTCAAAGTTGGTTTTTTTAAAAATCAGTTTATAAATTTTTCAAGTTTTTCTTTTCGTAATTTAAAATCTAATTTAACGACTATTAGAGATCACCGATTGACAAAATAAACTGTGATTTCTAACAAATATATTCAGTGAGTGTGATAGCACTCTGACTTGTGAGCAGAAGGATATAAGTTTGATGCTCAGTGTGCCCGTGCGATTTTTGTTGTGCCCTAAGGAAAAGTATTTTTTACTTACAATGGCTTACCGCTTAAAAAAGCATACAAGCCAACATACAGTTCACAAAGAAAAAAAGAGAAGCTTGACAAAAAAGGTTTTTAATCCATTTATTATTCAAAAACAACTTTAAATCAAAATTTAATGATGTTTTGTAACTCACCAATTGATTGCGATAAATTTAGAAACAAATAAACTAGACCAAGGATGGCGAACCCTTGACCCGCGGGTCACCATGCGACCCACTAGTTGAAATTCAATAATCCATTTTATGTTTCAAAATTTCTGGCATTTTCGAAACAATTTCGGAAAAATTCTGGCAATTTACAACGGATTGGATGTGAAGACGTTTTATTTTTGTTTTCTTAGTCTTTGCCTTGAACTTTGGCCGAAATTAGAGACAACGGCCCACTTAATGATAAATTTGATAAAATTGTCAATTTTTGACCCGTTGTATGAAAAAGCTTTGCCATCCCTGAACTGGACAAACAAGCTAAAATTTTTTGCTTTAAATTCTTGAAACTTAAAAAATGTTTTTTATGTTTCTAAGCTATTTATTTTTGATTTTCGCAATCTAAAATCATTTTATATCATCGCTTGTTGAATGAATTTTAACAAAAAACAACTACATCGGTTTGGTCCAAATAAAGATTCCTAATTAGTTTTTTGCCGCCCGCCAAACAATCTCGAATGTTTGATTAATGTTAATTTAAATTTTGATCGTCACCAATACTTTAATCTAGGAGTCGACAACCTGCGATTGGTAAATGAACGGAATGAATAGAAATCTAATTCAAGTTGAGACTTTTTCTCTTTTCTGTTCTGTAATGCACATAAAAGTAGGCAAAACATATTTTTTAAACATCAATTTAAAGTACAGATCTTTTCCAGTCATTGCTAACACTAAGAAATCGGACAATTCCAAATAAGCTGCAGTTTGCAATTTCTTAAATTTTAGAAAAAACATTATCCTTAAACCTCTTAATGAAAGTCTTCGGTACATGATTTTTATCAAGTAAAAAGCGAATGACAAGCCAAATGGCAAACCGTTTATATGTTGATCTATGAACTTTGAAGTTTGAATGCAATTAATGAACAAACTTTTTTTTGAGATTTCTTTTTGGACTTATTTATTGAAGCTGACACCTTCTTGCCCCTTGAACATCGGGATAACAAATTTTAAGAAAACTTATTTTGTACCAAAAACTTGTTTATGTTTTCTCTCTTTTGCACTTGAAATCTCCTTGAAATTTCAGTTCTATCTAAGGCCTTCTTTGACCACCACTCAAAAGTGACTTTTTGCTCAGATCATTTAACAGCTAATCAAGTAAATGCTGATCTGAACAAAGTCTATTTATCTTAATGTTGTCAGATAAATTTCAGTGGTGTTTAAACAAAGATCGAATATTTTAAGACGAGCGCAGTGATTAGTTAACAATACAGATGTCCAGTGATCGCCTTACAAAAAGAAGGTCCGATGCAAGAAAAGTAGGCGGGGCACTTTTTAGTGTTTCGAAGCAAAGTAAAAAAGTGATCTCTATAAAAAGGTTATTGTTTCAGGAGAGGCCACTTTTTAGGTAACGAAATAAAGCAATCTTTAAAAAAAGGTTTTTATTTTAGGGGGCCACTCTTTAGTGCACCAAAACATTATGATCTCCAAAAAAAAGGTCATTGTTTTAAGGGAGGCCACTTTTTAGTGTATTAAAACAAAGTAATCTGAAAAAAAAAATTATTATTTTAGGATTCCACCATCCTGGTGCTACTATGAAGAAATAGAGCAATATCTTGTGTAGGGGGCCACTTTTCAATTTTTTTAAGGGGGTGCGGTGTGGCCACTCCATTCGCACCCTATTAAAGACATTACTGCAGATGTCCCATTTCACTAAAACATCCTAAGCAGTATAAACAAATCAGTCGATACAATGCGCACCCTTTTTCCTAATATTCTTAACGCACGTATATTAATGAGCATCCTTGTGCTGGATTAATGTATTCATACTGTAAAATCCCTTATAGCAGCAAAGCTACATGTGGTTTTATTGTGCTGCTCTGTTCTGCCTCTTCGAGAGTGTAACAAGTACATAGAACTACCTGTATGACTTAATGAAGATGAAGGTTGTTGCTTACTTTATGAATATATTTTTGCCTAAAGCATGATTGCGGACCTTTTTATGGCGAGTTGCCCTAGATTCTACAATGACTTTATCGTATTCTGCCGTCATTTAAAAGATGCAGTTGATCCAATTTCAAGGTGATTCTTTATTGTAGTTTTCTTTTAGAAAGTTGTTCGCTTGCCATAGTGAGCAAACACAACTTACACTGGTTTATAGTTTTCTTTTTTTTATATTAACTAGATTTTTTCAAATCACGTAGTTTAAGCCTCCTTAAAGGGGAACTTAAACACTGGTAGATATTGAAATTTGGGCCTGACGCAAAATCTTAATCAGGAGCCCAATAATGGTCTAGCAAGAATTGACAATTATTTCAATAATGTTATCTTAAAGGTACCGAACATTGAAAAAATTGAATCAGATACCAAACTTGAACATGCTTTGAACCGACTCTAATACATTTTTACTTGTGAAAATCTGGGAAGGACTTGAACTCGGTTTGAGTTTTCCAAGTAAGCCTAACTTGAGTTCTAGTAACTACTACAATTAGTAACAAAAAAATAACCCGAAATCAACTCGTGTCCTTAAATAAACTAGTCATTCGTAGTTATTTTTTTGTGTGCTTTAACTTAATAACGTAAACATGCATTGCATAAGAAAGAACGTGGACAGATGGGTATGTAAATTTGACCTTTTGTTGTTCAAATTTAAGCTTTGGTGGACTTAGATTGAAAAAAACCCAATTTTTAATGGAGTTAAACTCGGAATTAGCTTGAGCATCTCAGCAAGGGACTCTAAGTTGGCTCGGACTTGAAAATCGTTGAATTTGGACTGCATAAATATCATCAGGCTTAAAACCTATCAGTAATACATATTTAAAACTCTGTCACCACTTTACTATTGACTGCAGATGGGAAATTTTTTTATTATTGGAGGAACCACATATATATTACGCAGTAACAAAGGAGGTCGCATAAGTTAAAATATCTATAAATTCGACTTTTGAGAAAAAAATTTTGAACGCTTGTTATATTGGGCGATGGAGCAAAGGCGGCAACGTTTGTAAGTGTCTCCTTCTTCTGGTAAACGACAACCAAAAACAGTACATTGTATTTCAAGAGCCACTCCAATAGCTTTTATTCCAGACTCATAACCTTTTTTATAAATTTTTAAAAAGTAGCCCCCTCTTTTTTTCTTGCACCAGCCCTCCCCTTTTTGTAAAGCCATTGTAAAGCCATTGTAAAGCCATTTTTGTAAAGCCAGCTAGACTGGGTACAATGTACAATTTCTCAGAATCGTATTTTTTAATATTGGTAATATTTTTTATTTTTGTTTCACTGATGTTGCTTATACTACAATCTCTTTTTCCCTTTCATTCGGCCAGAATACGCTCTACAATATACATTTTCTCAATGTGCCTGGGCAGGTTGATCATGTCCAGACTCCAATCATTAAGTGTATCATCTCTTGTAGAAGAGACTTGTTGCCCCAATAAAAAATAAGATATTTTGTTAAATTTTTCATACAAATGTCTAAACAATGCCAGTGTGAACTTTGCTTTTTATTGAAATAAATAAAGAGATAATTGTTGTTTAAACAAATGATTTTCCTTTAAAGCTTATTTAAATTCTAGAAAAGAAGCTTTACTTTCAGACAAACTAAAAATTTAATGGAGCAAAAACACTCCATTTTCTGGGCTAACGAAATAATAAACGTCCATTTTATTGTTGCTTTTCATTCAATAGGCCGTTCCATCAACAAAATGAAATATTTTTGTTATAAACTGGTCAAATACTATATATAGCTCATGAGTTTCAATTTAATAACGATCAGTATTTGATACGTAATTAATAGTCTGAGAATACAACTTGTTCAGAAAATAGATTTTTTAAATATTTCAACAGTTGCATTTAACACTTTAAATATTTTGTTCAAAACGATCATTTTGAAATTTTTTTTTTTTTGTACTTAATTACATCCTTAATTAAAAAACAAAAAATTGCTATTGCTAAAAATCAATTTATCGGTTTTAAAAATATTTCACTAATGGAATTTGAAAACTTAGTGCAAATCTACAGTCTTCATTTTGCTTAGATATTGCTGGTCAAAATATTGCCAGTGTGAAAAAGAATTTGGTGATCTGACAAGAAACGTTATAAAAATCACGTATGATTACCAGCTGTGATTTTACTTATGACACACTACAATAAATGACTATGACTCGACTAAATCGAGCGTTTTGAATTTTGAATCAACAATATGACATCATTTAGCTGAATACAAAAGTTATAGGCCTTGTTACGTTACCTTTTCGAATACCTTTTTCTTGCCACAAGCGAATGTTGTTGGTTTTTACATCATCGTTTACCCTACCTCGCTGGCTTTATCAAGTTTACTTAAGCAAAGTTTAAGAGAGAAATCACACAAAAGAAAAAAGGGAAAATGACTCTGACGTCACTTGCTGCAAACACGCATTTCATTTTGTTGAAAAAAATCATCCTTTTTTTGAAAAAAAATCTTTTATTAAAAACGCCAAAATTGGGACGCCGGGTTTATAAGCGAGCTCTCTTGCAAATGCTTCACAGACGTTCTTCAGACTCCAAACCAATAAACCTTCGAACAAGAAAATATAATGACGATCAATTGTTTCTCAGCAAAATTCAACAACGCACTTCACGTGAAAGGATGGCTTCTGAAATTTATTTTGATTGTTTTATTACAGAGCAGATATACTCTCGGAAAACCGAACGGATTCTTTTTCGACCAATATCGCCAAAATGGTTTCAGGCTATTAAAAAGAATCATTCGTTCGGGTAGTTCCAGTGTTTCCGACACCGAAACACGAATGACAATATCGGAAATCGAAAATACCAGAAGCGGTTTAAAATGGTCGGCAAAGAACACAAGAAGCCTGATGCAGATCTTAACTGTAAACGACATAAAGCAGCACAAGTGGATTGTTTGTCAGCGAGCAAACATCGTCATGCTGGGACTCCGGTTAAAGAAAAACAACGGGATTCGTTTTGCCGTAAAGTTGAGAAATGATTTGCTGTTGTCGCACAGGAACTTCTCGGGATGCGCCATTAATCCGAATACAACGGATCTTCGCTACTTCCAGATGGAAAACTCTGGCAGTGAATATTATACGTTTTTAAAGCACATAGAATCGAACAAATACCTGCAAGTAAACCAAACTAGCAAGGAAATCAACTTTACAATAAGAGAACACGCATCTCTGTGGTTGCTCAATGGAATTCATGAAGTGGCATAAGATCTTTGTGTGAAACACTTTGATTTCTTTTGAATGATTTTTGAAGTTTCTATTGCGGGAAATCATAAAACATACTATTTACTGCCACAGCTTTTAATGTGCTAAAAAAATAAGAACTAATAGACTGGATAAAAAAAGTTGTAAAGAATTAAAACACTTTTTGCAGTGTTTGTGTTAGATTGAAAAGAAGCATTCGATATTTTTCAGTATTAACAAGTTTTGGTAACTATTTTATCAAAGCTTTATTTATTTTCAACTTATACATTCCAAATCAGTTTTGTACTGCATAAGCTTTGCTTTTAAGAATTAGTCGTTAATGGTTGTTCAAAGCTTAAAAACTTATAAAGTTATTTTTTTAGAATTGCTGCAGATACCCAATCTACTTATTTATAATATTCAGTTTAATTTTTTTGACACTGTGCCATTTTTGTGCGTTGTTAGTAGCTTAATCTGCTGTATCTCATTTCTTTTTTGCAAAGCGAGAGTTATAGTGTTTCTGTAAATGTGCTTGCGATTGTTATTCCTGTACATTTTTTGCTATTATTTTTTATTTATTATTTCTTTGTCAATGTATTTCCGTTGATGATGGTGTTGAAGTAACTTGTTTGATGTTTTCGTTAAAAAACTTATCCGAAAATGAGTTAATGTGTTTCTGAAAATGCAAGCCTTTAGTTTCTCTAATTACTATTTCTGATTTGAACATTTTCCTTAATCTTAATACTGATACAAACAATGCAGAAATATTGCAATTGTTAAACCATCTTTTTATTGAAATCGTTGTATCATTGAAATAAAAAATATGTGCAAGGAAAGACATAACAGTGATTATTTAAGATAGGGTTTTATAGATTCCACGGTGAATAGTCAAATGGTATTACAATGCGTGACATGCTAGGAAAATCTCAGCAATTACGCAATGTGGCCAAGTCGTTTAAAGCGTCATCTTCAGACAAAACACTTTGGGCCATAAAGATAAGCCTTTAACTTTTTTCAAAGTAAGAAAGACTGTCTGAAAAAATTAAAAATTGCAAGTAAGCGAGAGCTTTCCCATTCCTTGTTTGCAAAAATGGTTAAAACATCTTTTGAAGTCGCTCACATGATAGCTGAAAAAAGAAGAAACCTCACAACATAAGGTGAAATATTGATTAAACAGTTTTTGGTGAAAAGCAGCTGGTCTTGCGTTGAGAAAAACATGTAGCAAGGATATGGCAGAATTTCACTCTCGGATTTTACGATCCAAACATCCATTTATGAGCTGGCAAAGAACATCGAATGTCAAATAGTCAAAAAATTAGAATCTTCACTTTTTTAGAACTTAAGAGGTGAAACAGATGATATTTCTTAATTGTCGCAGTTGTTAGTCTACATTCGTTTTAATTGAAGAAGATGAATTGTTTTGCAGACCTCTAGAGATCAGATATAACACAAAAGATGTTTTAAAGTTGTCTATACGTTTATTGCAGCAATAGTATACCTTGGAAAAAATTTGTTGGTGCCTGCATTGATTGTGGTCTGACAATATTTGGGTCTCAAAGTGAGTTTATTGCGAAGATAAAGGAGAAAATCCTTAATGGATCTCATTACATGATTTACCAAGAGATTCTGGGTTCCAGCACTTTACCTATTGCCATGAGAGATAAGCATGCAACAATCATACGAGCCGTCAAATATGTTAAAGCAAGTGCTGTCGATACAAAACTGTTTACCAAGCTTAAAAAGGACATGAATTCCAATCATTAGACTTTGCTTTTTCGTACATCCGTTTCATGGTTATCAAAAGATAACATGTAAGCCCTCGTGTATGAAATGAAAGATAAACTTATAGTATGTTGTTTTTGAAGCTTATGGGAAACAAGATCTTCTTTTGTCAATCAAAATAAAAGAGTTTTATCTTAGGTTGGCAAACCTCGTGGATATTTTCGAAGCGTTAAATTATTTAAATTAGATTTTGCAGGACAAGAATATCAATTTTATCAATAACTATGATGCCATCAATGCTTTCATTGAAAACTGGGGCTAAGCATCGTCGAATTTAAAAAAGAAAATGCTGCTTCCTTTCCTAAACTAGATATTGTCCTCGAGAAAAATCAAGTTGAATTTAAGGGAGAGCTCAAAGTCGAGATGGAGGGTCACATGAGACTTTTAGAACAAGAATTTTAACGCTACTCCCAAGGTTTGAGCGACACTAAGCTTCCAGAATTAAAGATGACAAAGAATGGTTTTTTCCTGAACAAAGATATTCTTTCCCAAGATTTGCCGGAGAATGCCATTTTTGGAAATGAAATGTAACTCCACTGCAAAAAACAAATTTGAAGCTATGTCATTGACTGATATCTGGGAGAAATATGTACATATACCTCGTACACAAGAGTGTAGGTATTGTAGCTATACGTATACTCCTTCCGTTTTTATCGACTTATCGGCGAAATCGGCTTTGTTTAATAAATAGGTTTTTAATTGAAATAGAAATCAAAATAGGTTTTTAATATGTCACATTACATGAATGACCTACTCTTCTGTATTTTTGAAAAATCTGTAAATTTGAAAAAAATTTTAATAAATACCTGAACCAAACAAACTCTACTATATTTCAAAGGCGTGAAACCTAATTGCAGTTGCGGGCTGCATGGCATAGATAAAACATTACGAATGGGCCATAACAAACTTAAATAATATAACTTATCTGAGACGAGGATTTTTTTCAAATATTAGGCTCGATGGCTGAAGAATATTGTCGTTGCTAAAGCGCAATTTTATCGCTTTGATTTGAGGTTAGCATGCTCCTTTTTAACAATAAGCGAGTCTTCAATTTTTTGCGTTTTTCATGTTTTCTTACCCAACTGTAAAAGTAGGAATAGATATTTATTTTATTTCTTTTTGTTAATTTTGGTTTAGTATAAAATTTGCCATGTTCACGTTTTCTTTGTAAGACTTTTTTTTAGAAAATTGAATTATTTTCTAACTTTTCATAACCTTTTTGGAAAAAAATTGACGAATTGCAATTAACATTATATAATCTTTGATACGCAAATAAACTGTACATAGCGAATACTTGGGTACAGGTGGCTGACAAACATTTAAGTAACAAAGAAATCAAAGTTATTTTCTGTTCTGCAAAAGCTTAACGTTTTCTTTCGTTAAAATGTTTTTTTACAGACCATATTTGGAATTTTTTCAATTATTACCGGGATTCTAACTTTATTCTACCCGGAAACATTAAAAATCGACTTGCTTTCCACAATGGATAAAGCAGAAAAATATAACAAAGAAGAAATGGCAATAACCAATTGCCTAAAAAGGTAACTCTTAAAATCTTGTTTTATGGCATTATATACCAAAACTGTTAATATTTTTATGTGGCATTTTTTACTTATTTTAAAAGTGATTTAAACAAAATAGCTAAAAGTTGTTTTCTCGTGTATTTATCAAATAATTTCATTTCTTATTGTTATCGAAAGGTCTATTTACGAAAGTGATCAATTTTTTCTCATTTGTTGCCTCGGTGATAAGCGATCTAATTATCTTTGTTCTTTGTCTTTTCTCAATCGATTAATTTAATAAAACAAACACTAAAAGTGATAATGTTTACATCCTTTTACACGTAGCATTTAAAAATAACTCACTGCTCATTTTTTCTGTATTAATATGTTGCTTGTTAGAAAACTTAACAATATTATTTACAAATGTTCAAAGTCTTTCGAATATTGATTCTATTAATTTTACAACACATAACGGTTAGTCAGAGCTTACAACAATTTCTTTCAAATAACAGACAAAAGAAGAATAAAAGCTACAAGAAAAACAAACCTGAAACCGAAGTTATGTTTATGAACAAAGTTGCTTAACAAATGGAAACTTATCAAGAAATGTTGTATTACAATATTATAGATCCAACCAAATTGATGCTTTTAATTACACGATAAAGCAGAATAATTGTATTTTTTTCTGCTTGTTTATTCAGTATAAAAAAAAATAAAATCGCAATTATAAACTTCCTGGTGTTCGCTATGGAGTTTCAAGTTTTACTTAAAGTTTAAGATTTGTTTTTGACATTTATTCTTGATGGATAAATCCTTATATAAAAATTTATCAGTTTCAAAGACCTTTTTTGCAGTTTATAATAACCATGGCCGTATAAGCCGAAAACATTTATGGGGCAATTCAATTTTTTTTCAATTTTTATCAACCATTGCTCGAATCATGGTCTTGTAGCACTTCACGGTGATGATAAAATGTTACAGATTTTCGTCTGAAAACCTAGTGAATACTAAAAAAAGATCTTCACATCAATTCTTAATTGTGTTTGCTCAATGATTTGAATCATTCCAAATCAAGAAACTTTATGATGTCCAAATAGTTTGTTGTTGATTCTCTACAAAAATCTGATTTGGCCCAAAATGTTTGAGTCGTTTGTGATTCAATTCCTCTCTTCCCTTCCCCCACGGCTTAAACGGCTACGATAGTAACCTGCTGTATTTTGTTGTTGTCATATTTCAAGAGCTTATCACAAACGCAATGCCGAGGTTTGATTTTATTTGCAATCGAACCTTTCATTTGCTTTAAAATAATCACTAAATCTTGCTTTGAAGTAACTTTTATTAAAATTGCTTGCCAGCATTGTTTAACTGTCGAGGTTCCTGTCTTCAATGAGCTCGATTATCAAGCTGACCGGTTGTTTCTGATAATTTCGTGAAACCAGGTTTAATACAAAAAACACCGTTGTTTTTGCTTTTAAACCTTTGTCCAGGATTGTTCATATCATTATTTAAAAGTTGTATTGAAAGAATTTATTTGAACTCTTTTTCAAATTGGTGGCACTAGCAGTTTATCCATTCCTTGAAATTACGGTTTTTTCTTTAACTTTAAATTTTTGTTTTCCCTTTTGCTTTTTACCGTTTGCTCATTTAAACATTTTCATCAAAATATAGGTTTTGTTTCGGACATGTACAAAGATGTTTCAGAAGAGGTTGATATGATTACTGTGGTGACGCAATATCCGTTAAAATTTTTTAATAGAATCCGTGTGCAATATGACAAAGGTATAGAAATCGTGAATGTGCTGGCTTTGGATTTAATATAAATCAAAACACCAAATGTTAATTTTTCAAAGTTGACATAAGTTCAATATTTGTTTAATAGGTTTATGCGTTTGGCTCCACAGATCAATTTTGCAAAAATAGAAACTAAAAAAGTGAAATGGTAAAAGAATGCGAAAAATACGCATGAAGTCTGAAATCGGGAAAATCAATCGAAGTTTTTGCATTCCACTATTTTTTAATTGCAGAAAAGATTATGTAACGTATAACTTGAATTATTAAAAAATTTCGATCTTTTACAAATTATCACTTTTCATTTTTTATTATTAAACTTGTAGAACGAAGACATCGAAATAATACATAGGTCGGTTTTTTTATTTTTTTTTTATTTTTAATTAGTGCCACGAATTTTGTCGTGGTAAGAGCGCGTTTTAATTCCCAACTTTCATTGTGGTATACCTCGTACTAGAAATTACAACATCAGCTTTATTTAAGTAAAAAATTTCGTTACCTTATCATCATTTTCAAGAATTTACGTGGCTGTACTTCATGAAAATCATTTCCGTTAATTCATGTTTCAAATAAAATTACTGGAAACATTTATGTTTACTCATAGTTATGCTGTATTAAGTTGTAAAACGCCTGAGAATCAAAAAAAGCATTTTGATCACGAAATTTCAAATTTTTGTTTCATTGAAAAACTAATATCCTAAGCTTATCTATCCTATACAATTCTATTTTGGCTATTACAAATTTATGATTGTATCTCAATTAAAATATCGGAAGCGATTCTTCTAGAAACAGAAAAATAAAAGCCGGAACATGCAATTTGCTACTAAAAAGCCTTTACAGAAAGCTGCTGGGTAGCGGATTGCCCAATCCCTCTGCAATCAACAAAAGTGTCATCACTGTCGGGCTATATTTAGTTGTATTCAATAGATTAAACAATTCTTCTTACAAAGCTCAAATACTGTAAGTATTTGAGAGTAAAATCATTTTCTTTCGGAAAAAGAAACTAATTAAATCGCAAGTGGAGCGGTTTTTCGTTTTAATTCAGATCAGCTGCATTTTCAAGATGGTTTAATTGGATTGGATTGGATCATGTTTCGACTAGGAGACGACGTCTCTAAAATTGTCGAGTGCTTTTTATTAATTTTTTCGGCTCATGCAGACAAAACATTTTGTCTTTATGAAACTGTTCATTGATTTGAGAAAATTGCAAAACAATATTCCTTCTTCTTTGTTTTTTCTATTCATCGTACTGCACTAACAAGTTAGCACTGATATTGACTTTCGCTTACTAAATCAAAATTCATTACAAAAGTTATAAAATTATTATCAATACGATAAAAGAACTGATTGTTTAGCAGTTTGTTTAAAGAAAATTTATTGCATTTTTATATGAAAAGACAAGAAAAAATGAGGAAAACTAAGCTTTAGTTTTAGAACTACCAAACATTGAAATTTTTAAAATTCTATTGTATTTCATTTGTCATAATTATTGTTTTCATTAGCTTATCAGTGTAGTTTTTTACAAATTTTATCCGTAATATACTTAAAATGGGGTATTTACATTTTATAAATTAAGTACATCATGTAAACCATTTTGGTTCACTTTAAAAAAGCTATATTCATTTTGTTAAAGGTTTTTTGATAAATATGCAAATACGTAAACAAAAGTCAACTTTGATAAATTAAAAAACAACTTTTTGAAATATTAAAGGAAAAAAAAAATAGTTGACTACAAAAGTATATCCTTCCTAAAGCTACAACAATCGTAACAAAATTTTTTTAATTATTAAAAGTGATTGCACAATAGCTTTGGAATTTATTCAACAGCACTCGAAATTTCTATCATTTGTCATTCTGTTGTCGCTAAACTTTATCTTTTTTTTAATTGGTGATGACTGTAGTCTAAACATTTTTAAAATTGTTTTTGTTTTTTTAAATATAAGGAAAGCTTAATTATTTTTTAAATTTTTTGCTATATGATAATACTGCTTTTTGTTTATTGGGTGTTTTTGGAAAAACCCACAAATTTAGGCTTTTCAGCAGACAATAGACGGAAAAAGATATTCAAAAAAATTTTGGGAACATCAATTATTATCTTTTTATATCATTTGTCTTATAATCTAGACATTGTTTGAATTTTAGTTTTTGAATTTATTCAAACTATGTTTGATTTTCTGCTTTTATAATTTTTTTAAAAGGAACTTCACGCATTTCAACTAATGCAACTGTGAGAAAGCAAAATCAAAATTTATATTTAAAGAATTATGAGGAATTTAGAATTAATTTTAAACAAGCTGCTTAAAGATGAGAAACACCGGACTCGAGTTTCGCTCTTATTAGAGCTCGTCAGTGATTCGCGGTGAGATAAACATCACTGACGAGCTCTAATAAGAGCGAAACTCGAGCCTGGTGTTTCTCATCTTTAAGCAGCTTGTTTAAAAAAAAATAAAATCAAAATCTTTGTTTATGCTCATTTTATAAATACTGTAGAAACTTCTGGTAGTTTTGTTGAATGGTGCTCATAATCGTGCAAAAGAATTCTCAATCTCGAACAACATTGAAATGGTGAAATAAGTTCTTCATAAAACTCTTTGAACCCCTTTAATTTCAAGACATGAAAAACTAAATATTCTATAAAAAAAGTTTGAGAGAAACAGTAGGCTGAAACGTGCAAAATATGAACATTATTGTGTCAAGATCAAATATATAGGCCTAACACAAGTCAAATACCTTCGCATCAATATAAGTGTTGTATCACCACATCAGTAACATACCGAGGATTTTGAAAAGGAGGGCCATAACAACCGCAATCAAATATGTTTAGCAGAAAAATTTTTTCCAGTGGTAAAAAATGGTCTTCATTTTGAATCTGTCTTTGATTTCTCGTATTAGTGATCTTCAAGGATGGGCCATGGAACAATGCTTCCCCTAAATATGCTACTTATCACCACTAAACCTGCTGCCCTACTATCCAAAAGGGTGACCTAACGTGAAATGAATGAAAGATACTCTACATATACATTGTTGCTTACAATAAAACATTCTGTACATACTCGTATACATACTCTACATATACATATTTATGCATTGACGGGTTACAGATTTGCCGATTGTTTCCACAGAAAACTTATCATTTTAACAGACAACTGAACAAAAGTTTAGAATTTTTTGAAAAAGTCGGAACAAAACAATTTTTAATAAAAAATCTAAAAACTAAAGAACAATTAAGTTTTGCGCGTAATTTTTCAAATTTTCAATTAAAAGAAAACATGCTCTATTTATTCTACCACAAAATTCTCTTGAATGTTTTTCTCATAGCAAGCGTCTACGATTAATTAAAAATCATCGATAACACTATTATGATGATAACGTCATCTTGTCACCGTTCATCAAAGAAGTTGTTGATAAGTATTACTTATCCGATTCCTTATCAACAGTTTTGAATTGAAAGTATTGGAAAACGTAATTAAAAAGTTTTGAAAAATTCCCAAATGTGCTAAATTATTTTACCCGAATACAAAACAAACTGTTGACTATTTTTATATACTTTTTTTATTTCTACATCTATTCTCCTGATTCGCAGGAAAGCGAGCATATTTGAACCCAGACCATATTGGTCACCATCACAGCGCTCTAACCACTCGATCGCGCTGTCGACTAACTTTGATTAGGAAGCTCCTCACAAAAGTGTCAAGTTCAGTATTTTTTATTACTGGTGAATCAATTGAAAAAGGCAAATGAGAGATGAACAAAATTATTATCAGAAGTGAATGAAGTATAGGCCTGGTGAATTTTCCAAAGTAAGGAAGCCCAATCTTTCAATAACATATAACGATCTTGAGAATTTTAGCAACTCCAAGGAAAGACAAAAAATTCATCACTTGAAGTTCAAAAAAACTGTTGATTAAACTTTAAATGAAAATCTATTTTTTGTCTTGACGTTATTAGTACTTATTGTAGGTACCCTCGTTACTTGTTTATATATTTTTTTGGGAATAGTAATGGTATATTCTGGGTTTTGTAGACACTTGCTATTGTAAGAGTCATAGTTGTGCAAGCCGGGAGGCTGAGAAAAAATTACTCGAAATATTAAAAATTTGGCCAAAATCGAAGTTTTCGGACAATGTGGAAACTATTTGGGCAAGAAAAATTTTTTGTGCACCAAAATCGAAATACTTGCGCAGGACAAAGTTTCCAGATCTAGAAAAAGGAATAAACTTTGAGGTGAAAACTTAACTAGTATTTTGGCCGCTATATATGAACATTGTATTTTTAATCATAAGCATTTTGGGACCAAAATATAGAAATCGAATGTAGTTTCAAATGATGAGCTTGTTTTAGTCTTCATCAAAAATTTGGGACAAAAATGTGTAACATGTTGTTTTAACTTTTGCTAAGCAACAAGGTCGTGATTTCGGCAAAGGTCAATAAAAGTTAGGAAAAACTGTATTACTCCCCAAAATCTTTTCAGCTGCTACGGCACAATAGGGCTGTAAAATGAGTCTGAAAATTACTGACTAAAGTTCATAAACAAACTTGATGTACTTGTAATGTCGAGTATAAAAATTTTTTTCTCATAAACTATTACCTCTCTGGCTGAAGATTAATCTTTCTGTTCAGTAGTGGATTTTGACTAAGGCAAGTGAATTAATCGACTGGGATTGTTCTTTTTTGACTTATCAAGGGTCCCCGTTTTTACAATTCTGTATGTAATTTTCATTTGTGGTATTTTACAAATGTTTACTGATGTTAACAACTCTAAAAATTATGCGGTTTTTAGCACATAAGGGAAATTTGGGTAATATGCACAGATCCCTTAAACTTGAGACAGTAGTGCATAAAATCTATTCAGTTTTTAAATAGTGCACATCAGCTACGTAATGTTGACTATTTTTTAACAGTAATCAAAATGTTATAAAAATTCTCTAACAATGAATAAAACTCAGCAGCAACATCTCTACAACTAAAAATATGCTTACCAAAGAAAAATTATGTTTTGAGCTGAAATTTTTCAATTGATAAAAACATTTCTTGTAATTAGTACTATATATATGTATACGCTATTAACCTTTTGGGTAATTGCAGCAAAATTTGAAAAATCACATACATATCAAGTCAGTTCAGTCCGACTCTCTATTTAATCATATTATTTATTAACAAACCTATTTTTTAATCAGTATTTTTTGAGACTGATAAGATTTTTGTCTAGGATTTCTTTAGCACAGGTAGGAAACATGCAGCCTCCGTAGAAGCTAGCTCTTGTATTAATTTATTAATTAATATATCACTACATAGATTTTGACAATTTAAAAATTAATAGAACTAAATAAAGAACGGTATGAATGTATGTGTTAAAGTTTACTGGTGATAAAAGCCAATTGTAAAACGCCATCTACATATTGCAGCTCGGTGGCGCTCTACAATTGACTGTTGCAACCGAATCCAAGTAAATGATTTTGTCGGCAACGTGGTCGAGTGGTTAAAGCGCCGTACTTGTGATCAACATAATCTCGGTTCGAGACCCACTTGCGTCATTCTGTTGTGTCCTTGGGAAAGACACTTAACGGCACTTTCCCCCTGCTTGGTGGTTTGGCAAGCAGTTCTAAATTACAGTCATATCTCTATTAAATTACAAGCGGACAGCAATATTTTGGCATCTCCGGAAGCAGGTCGGGGTAATTGCCTACCCTATATATTAGTGCCTCCGTCGCTTTCCTGCAAGTCAGGAGGATAAAAATAGAGATAAAATAAAATACATTGCTCGAAATCAATTGCTCAAAAGACAGATTGCTTCGATGACACTGGAAATGTCGAAGAACATTTGAGAAGTGTTGCTCACAATATTTCATGTTACCTCATACGCGTAAATATTTGCGACGTGGGTAATCGCTAGTGGGTTTCGAACCAATGCGCTTTTTGTGTTAGCGCTGCTTAATAACGCTGCTTTTTAGTGCTTGCTCACGCGGCTGTTTGGCATCTAGTGACGCCATGTTGTATTTGGCAAGTGTTGCTTGCCACTTTATATTTTGGACATAGCTCTTCCTTTGGAACTAGTCAAAGGATTCGACTATATTATCGTGGAGATAGATTGAATTTTAATACCAGAACTTTATACCTATTTGGCTGCTATCTATTTTTAGTCCCTTTGGACATTGGCTACATTTGATAGCACTTTGGTATCGTATTGATAATTTGATTTGCTCGTCCACCCAACATTGTCGGTGAGTGAGTGGGAAGTGTATTTGCGCGTTTAAGTTAATTTATGCAATATTTTGTTTGTAGAAAACCGTTTCCGACTAGCGTCGCAATTATTGTTTTGTTTTAATAAAATAAAACCATAAAGTCTGGTGCTGGTCGCGAAGCGCGTTTGTGCGGAGCTGGAAGGACGAGGCAATTTTGCGACTCCGTCACATTTCATATTAATAAAATAGCGAATAAATATAGTAGATCCACCCTAATCCTAACCATGATATAATCATTCATTTTACTTAACAATTTCTTTTGAGCAATTGATAGTTCGAGAATTTATTTTTCAAGCAATTTACCGGATACCGTTTTAACCAGGGCGTCAAACCGAACCCTAACCGGATCCGTAAACCGGTATTAACCGTTAACCGGAACTGAACCTTCAAAAAGAGAATTTGTTCAACCTAAACCGCAACTTTATTTTAAACGGTTTCGGTTCGACGCTTTGATTTTAATTTTCGATTTATTTATATGGGCCTAGATCAGGGTTGAGAAACATGTAGCTAGCGAGCCAAATGCGGGCCGCAAGATGTTTCAATGCAGCCCGCTTGTGGTTGGGAAAAGCATATCAATTTCTTCATAAAAAAGAAAAACCTATAGAACAAACCAGTGCTTTGAAACCGGTGAGTCTTGTTTGTTTAGTCGCCACTAGTTTTGAAACCGGTGAGTCTTGTTTGTTTAGTCGCCACTAGTTTTGAAATCGATGAGTCTTGTTTGTTTAGTCGCCACTAGTTTTGAAACCGGTGAGTCTTGTTTGTTTAGTCGCCACTAGTTTTGAAACCGATGAGTCTTGTTTGTTTAGTCGCCACTAGTTTTGAAACCGGTGAGTCTTGTTTGTTTAGTCGCCACTAGTTTTGAAACCGGTGAGTCTTGTTTGTTTAGTCGCCACTAGTTTTGAAATCGGTGAGTCTTGTTTGTTTAGTCGCCACTAGTTTTGAAACCGGTGAGTCTTGTTTGTTTAGTCGCCACTAGTTTTGAAACCGGTGAGTCTTGTTTGTTTAGTCGCCACTAGTTTTGAAACCGGTGAGTCTTGTTTGTTTAGTCGCCACTAGTTTTGAAACCGGTGAGTCTTGTTTGTTTAGTCGCCACAAGTTTTGAAACCGGTGAGTCTTGTTTGTTTAGTCGCCACTAGTTTTGAAACCGGTGAGTCTTGTTTGTTTAGTCGCCACTAGTTTTGAAACCGGTGAGTCTTGTTTGTTTAGTCGCCACTAGTTTTGAAACCGGTGAGTCTTGTTTGTTTAGTCGCCACTAGTTTTGAAACCGGTGAGTCTTGTTTGTTTAGTCGCCACTAGTTTTGAAACCGGTGAGTCTTGTTTGTTTAGTCGCCACTAGTTTTGAAACCGGTGAGTCTTGTTTGTTTAGTCGCCACTAGTTTTGAAACCGGTGAGTCTTGTTTGTTTAGTCGCCACTAGTTTTGAAATCGGTGAGTCTTGTTTGTTTAGTCGCCACTAGTTTTGAAATCGGTGAGTCTTGTTTGTTTAGTCGCCACTAGTTTTGAAATCGGTGAGTCTTGTTTGTTTAGTCGCCACTAGTTTTGAAATCGGTGAGTCTTGTTTGTTTAGTCGCCACTAGTTTTGAAACCGGTGAGTCTTGTTTGTTTAGTCGCCACTAGTTTTGAAACCGGTGAGTCTTGTTTGTTTAGTCGCCACTAGTTTTGAAACCGGTGAGTCTTGTTTGTTTAGTCGCCACTAGTTTTGAAATCGATGAGTCTTGTTTGTTTAGTCGCCACTAGTTTTGAAACCGGTGAGTCTTGTTTGTTTAGTCGCCACTAGTTTTGAAATCGATGAGTCTTGTTTGTTTAGTCGCCACTAGTTTTGAAACCGATGAGTCTTGTTTGTTTAGTCGCCACTAGTTTTGAAACCGGTGAGTCTTGTTTGTTTAGTCGCCACTAGTTTTAAAACCGGTGAGTCTTGTTTGTTTAGTCGCCACTAGTTTTGAAATCGGTGAGTCTTGTTTGTTTAGTCGCCACTAGTTTTGAAACCGGTGAGTCTTGTTTGTTTAGTCGCCACTAGTTTTGAAATCGGTGAGTCTTGTTTGTTTAGTCGCCACTAGTTTTGAAACCGGTGAGTCTTGTTTGTTTAGTCGCCACTAGTTTTGAAACCGGTGAGTCTTGTTTGTTTAGTCGCCACTAGTTTTGAAATCGGTGAGTCTTGTTTGTTTAGTCGCCACTAGTTTTGAAACCGGTGAGTCTTGTTTGTTTAGTCGCCACTAGTTTTGAAACCGGTGAGTCTTGTTTGTTTAGTCGCCACTAGTTTTGAAACCGGTGAGTCTTGTTTGTTTAGTCGCCACTAGTTTTGAAACCGGTGAGTCTTGTTTGTTTAGTCGCCACTAGTTTTGAAACCGGTGAGTCTTGTTTGTTTAGTCGCCACTAGTTTTGAAACCGGTGAGTCTTGTTTGTTTAGTCGCCACTAGTTTTGAAACCGGTGAGTCTTGTTTGTTTAGTCGCCACTAGTTTTTCGGAAATAAAACGGGGAATTTAACGATGGTTTCAAATTGATGATTTTTTTTTAGTCATCGGTTTTTTGAAACCAAATTGTGTCGGATTGTGTCATCACTTCAACAATGCAACATGATCAGACTTTGGGCAAAACTGTATTGCTTCCAAATTTTTATGCAACCCACACCTAATTTTTTAATTTTGGGATGCGGCCCGGGAATGCAAGCTTTTCTGCAATTAAAAAATAGTGGAATGCAAAAAATTCGATTGAGTTTTCCCAATTTTAAACTTCAGGCTGGTTTTTCGCAACCTTTTAACATTTCGTTTTATTAGTTTCTTTTTTTACAGAATCGATGTGTGGAGCCAAACGCATAAACCTATTAAGCAAATATTGAACTTATGTCAACTTTGAAAAATTGACATTTGGTGTTTTGATTTATATTAAATCCTAAGCCAGCAAATGAAAGGTTTAATTGCAAATAAAATCAAACCTCGGCATTGCGTTTGTGATAAGCTTTTAAAACATGACAACAAAATACAGTAGGTTACTATCGTAGCCGTCCGAGCAGAAGGGGGGGGGAGAATTGAATCACACACGACTCAAAAAATTAGGTCAAATCAGATTTTTTTAGAGAACCAACAACAAACTATTTGGACATCATAAAGTTTCTTGATTTGGAATGATTCAAATCATTGAGCAAACACAATTAAGAATTGATGTGAAGACCTTTTTTTAGTATTCACTAGATTTTCAGACAAAAATCTGTGACATTTTATCATCCAAGACCATGATTCGAGCAATGGTTGATAAAAATTGGGAAAAAATTGAATTGCCCCATAAATGTTTTCGGCTTATACGGCCATGGTTATTGTGAAATGCAAAAAAGGTCTTTGAAACTGATAAATTTTTATATAAGGATTTATCCATCAAGAATCCTTCCATCCATCAAAAACAAATCTTAAACTTGAAACTTGAAACTCCATAGCGAACACCAGGAAGTTTATAATTGCGATTTTACTTTTTTTTTATACTGAATAAACAAGCAGAAAAAAATACAATTATTCTACTTTATCGTGTAATTAAAAGCATCAATTTGGTTGGATCTATAATATTGTAATACAACATTTCTTGATAAGTTTCCATTTGTTAAGCAACTTTGTTCATAAACATAACTTCGGTTTCAGGTTTGTTTTTCTTGTAGCTTTTATTCTTCTTTTGTCTGTTATTTGAAAGAAATTGTTGTAAGCTCTGACTAACCGTTATGTGTTGTAAAATTAATAGAATCAATACTCGAAAGACTTTGAACATTTGTAAATAATATTGTTAAGTTTTCTAACAAGCAACATATTAATACAGAAAAAATGAGCAGAGAGTTATTTTTAAATGCTACGTGTAAAAGGATGTAAACATTATCACTTTTAGTGTTTGTTTTATTAAATTAATCGATTGCGAAAAGACAGAGAACAAAGATAATTAGATCACTTATTACCGAGGCAACAAATGACAAAAAATTGATCACTTTTGTAAATTGTAAAAAAAAAAAAAAAAAAAAATAGATGTTTGTTACCAATAAGGAATGAATTAATTTGATGAATACACGAGAAAACAACTTTTAGCTATTTTATTTAAATCATTTTCAAAATAAGTAGAAAATGCTACATAAAAATATTAACAGTTTTTGTATATAATGCCATAAAACAAGATTGAAAAAACAAGTTTGCGAAACTAAGTTAAATCAATCGTAGTCGTGTACAAGATGGTACCTTATAAGTTAAGTGATTAGCGCTGTCGCATTCACGATCAATTTGTTACTCAAAGAGCTTTTTAATAAGCGCCATCTGTTCAAAAAGAAACTCCAAAACTAAAGATAACATATATAGTACAATTGTGAATTTTGTAATAACAACACGACAAGGCCCTGTTTCGACCTAATTAGGTCTCATCAGGTGTGTATAATTACGTACATTTACAAGACAAAGAGCTCGACGCTAGAGTTTTGTAGTTTCTTTTTGAACAGATGGCGCTCATTAAAAAGCTCTTTGAGTAACAAATTGGTTGATAAAACAAGATTTTAAGAGTTACCTTTTTAGGCAATTGGTTATTGCCATTTTTTCTTTGTAATATTTTTCTGCTTCATCCATTGTGGAAAGCAAGTCGATTTTTAATGTTTCCGGGTAGAACAAAGTTAGAATCCCGGTAATAATCGAAAAAATTCCAAATATGGTCTGTAAAAAAACATTTTAACGAAAGAGAACGTTAAGCTTTTGCAGAACAGAAAATAACTTTGATTTCTTCGTTACTTGAATGTTTGTCAGCCACCTGTACCCAAGTATTCATTATGAACAGTTTACTTGCGTATCAAAGATTACATAATGTTAATTGCAATTCGTCAATTTTTTTCCAAAAAGGTTATGAAAAGTTAGAAAATAATTCAATTTTCTAAAAAAAAGTCTTACAAAGTAAACGTGAACATGGAAAATTTTATACTAAACCAAAATTAACAAAAAGAAATAAAATAAATATCTAGGCCTACTTTTACAGTTGGGTTAGAAAACATGAGAAACTCAATAAATTGAAGACTCGCTTATTGTTAAAAAGAAGCATGCTAACCTCAAATCAAAGTGATAAAATTGCGCTTTAGCAACGACAATATTCTTCAGCCATCGAGCCTAATATTTGAAAAAATCCTCGTCTCAGATAAGTTATATTATTTAAGTTTGTTATGGCCCATTCGTAATGTTTTATCTATGCCATGCACCCCGCAACTGCAATTAGGTTTCACGCCTTTGCAATATAACCTGAAAACTGTTTTTTGAACTGTTCTTTAAACTGAAAAACTGTTCTCGCAAAAGCAAGACTTAATTCATCGTAGCAAAATGATTTTAAGTTCATCTTTTTTCAATTTCAATCAACAAAAAATCGACTCACGGGTGCCAGCCAGGAAATCTTTCTTTGAATTTCGACCATTAAAGGCGCAAGCATCCCACCGACCCTTGCCGACATTGAACCTAAACTTAAGCCGGTTGTTCTGCAGAGAAGCTGTTTTAAAAACAAGTCGAAATAAAGAGTCAGTAACGTTTTAACCTTGCCTGAGTCGGAAACACTTCGGATGTAACGATATACAGAGTAGAAAAGCAAATCATACCAAAGAATTTTCCAGTTATGGCGAACACTGTGCTGGTAATAAATAAGGCTAAAAACAATCAAAATCAATTAATATTATTGTCACTTATTTATTTTAGCATGCAGGTGATACAAAGACTTGAATATTGTACAATAAATAGTAGAATCACAAGTTAGAAGCTTTAGCAGCCTGTTAACATCAACTTTTTTTTAAATAGCTCATAATCTAAAAAATTATTTTGTTCAAGTTTAATTTGTTCAATTTTTTCTCTTTTGTTTTCCTTTTGTTTTATTTTGACATAATTGCTGCAATTAAAAATGCAATACGCAAAATCTAAAAATCTTTGACAGAAAGCTACGTCAGAAAAAAATATAATTCACCTTTTTATCCCATCTTGT
Source organism: Diplosoma virens (assembly GCA_963680785.1). Lineage (NCBI taxonomy): Eukaryota > Metazoa > Chordata > Ascidiacea > Aplousobranchia > Didemnidae > Diplosoma > Diplosoma virens. The sequence continues at coordinate 27,260,207 of OY796894.1, forward strand.
GAAAAAAACATGAAAAATTTTATTCAATCCTTGTTTATTAATTGAGAACAAATTGAAGAGTACACCAAAAATGTATAAATAAACACAAAGTATTATAAATAGAAAAAAAAATCAAATAATCAAATTGAAAAATGTTTTTGTCAAAGCTTGATTCAAAAATTTTCACTTAGTCTTGATTTAAATAATAAAACTAGCAAATATGGCTTTAAGACTACACTGAAATTAACTATTTTTAAGATTACCTTTTCTGCCAAATGCATATTGCTGCGAAACCATTGAGCAGAGACAACAAACACCAGCAGACACAAAACTAACTGCAAGAACTAGTCTTCTTCCAGTGAACAACGACAAGTACACAATTAAAATGGCCAAAATTTCGACAAAACCATTCAACAACGTGTTGACATAAGGATCACCTGAGCGTTGCGAGCAAAACAATTGAACAGATACTATTAATCATCCTCATTTTTTTTGAATAGTTAAGTTTGATCTCTTATAGTTGAAAATAGAGCTATGTTGCAGCTAACCAGCAAGTTTTTTTATAAGATTTTTTAAATACCCACGGCAGCGTGGTCGAGTGGTTAAAGCGCCGTACTTATGACCAACATGGTCTCGGTTAAAAACACACTCGCGCCATTCCGTTGTGTCCTTGGGAAAGACACTTTACAGCATTTTCCCCTGCTTGGTGGTCTTGGCAAGCATTTCTAAATTACAGTCATATCTCTATTGAATTACTAGCGGACAGCAGTATCTTGGCATCTCCGGAAGCAGGTCGGGGTAATTGCCTACCCTATGTATAGCGCCTCCGTCGCTTTCCTGCGAGCCAGGAGGATAAAAATAGAGATAAAATAAAAAATAAAGAAATAAGCGTCTTTTATGCAAATATATTTTAAGTGCTAGCGATTGTTAGATTGTTAACTTAAAACATATACAATTTATTATAAAACAAACGCTTTTTTGCCCATGTAGTATAACTATGACATCAACTTGGGTAATTGCATATAATATGACCCTGCTCAAAACCGATCGCTATCAAAATCATAAAAAATCAATTGAATGCCTCATTCAATAGCGTAAATTTAGTTTACCTGCTAAATTTCCTCCGTTTAGGGTTAGTCCATAATACACCAGGCTAACCGTGAACCAAGAAATCATGACGATGAAGCATAAAATTCTCATGCACGGTCGATAAAACAAATCAAATAAACGTATTTTTGCTTCGGATTTCAAATGCTTCTTTACACATTCTGATCTCTGAGAATTTTAAAATCTGTTATTATGAATATGTGTAGTCTACTTTGTGTTTTTCTTACAAAGCTTGAATTTAAGGCTAGCAACGTCTGTCTACGGCGGCGTACGTTTTTTTGTTGAATTTCGTACGTCAAGGTGAACGCTAAGCGTTGGAATGTTAAAAAACAAACAAATATACGTATTACGCAAGGTTACCAAATTGTGATGCTTGCTAAGATTTGGGGGTTCTTCTATAAACATTGTCTTGATGAATTTTAATGTTCTTATTTTCGAGAAATCCATTTATTTAGAGTGAAGTGCTTAGTTTTCATCAAAATAATTAAAACGTTTTAGTTTTTAATAGCATTTCCTGAAAACGTGCTTTTTTGTCAGCCATGTCAACTAAAAACCAAAAAAAATTGTTTATATTTTAAGTTAGTTTTTGGTTGAATAATAACTTAAGACCTGTTTTGGTCAAGTGAGGATATTTTTGTTCTTTACTTGACGTTCAAGTGAAAACAATTTTTAAACAACTACAATGAAAGCATCGAAGTTTTAATGCTCTCTCATTTTGGATAATTGCAATTGCTTATTTTCGGTCAGTTCGGATGATAACCCTAAATATACGCTAAGCATGTTAGCTTTATTTGCACCAAATGTACACCAGAAATTAGATGTATTTTTGGTAGATTTTTTTGGTTATCTGCTATTGCAGAAAACTTTATTTTTAAATATTAAAACTTTTAAAGTTAATCAGAAAAATTGTAACAAAGGAGTTGCTAACGTTAAACCTTCCGAATTTAATGTATAGAATTTAATGTACAGACATAGAAACACTAAAAATCTTGGAAGAATTTTTGTAATAAATTTTATTTTTACTTTTTTATTTTCAGTTTGGACAATCAATTTCCACGTTTGGTCGTCCAAAATTTTTCTTTTACTTGCGGCAAAATTACCCACAATTTTTTTTGCTTTTTTCGTTTTTCCATTCGCCAAAAGCCATCTATAGACAAAAAAACCTTTCAAAATTGATTAACATATTTTTTACAAAACCTGTTCCCTGTTTGCAACCATCGCTATGCTAAAATAGGAAATATAATAGTAAGCCTCAACAGTTCCAACGTCGAGGAAATAAAATAAACACATGTGATCTATTGACAGACAGACAGACAAAAGTAGTTTATTTTGTCAAAAATTATTTCGCACTTTAAAGGTAATAAATAAAAAATAAACACAGAAAACATATCAAAATAGTACAACACAGATTATATACAACTACAGTGATAAAATAATAAACAATCTCGACAGGAGACTGCGAAGTGACCGATAAAGGTCTTTTAGCTAAGCAGTCACCCAGAAATTATATTACCGCAGAAATTATAGAAATTATTCAATTTCAAAAATTAATAAATTAGGAGATGGCGATCTATGGCAAGATAACTTTCTGATTCATATATAGGAATTTAGTAACTGATTTATAATATTACGTTTTAATGTATTAAATGATTGGTTTTGAATGGGAGGAGAGATATTTTTTTTAGATATTTTTTCTTGAAATTTAATTGATCTTTGACAGCGAGACAATAAGAAGTGAGATAGGTATAAATCAGGGATGTCCAATCTTTTTTCATATTGGGCTAAAATATAAATATAAGTACATTCAGCGGGCCGCAAAATTAAATGAATACGAAATTTTATCTTTTTAATAGTACATGCCATGACTAAATGACGAGTATTAAAACATAAAATTAAAATTAATTAACTAATTAGGAATCTAAGTGAAATGTGAAACTATTAAAATAATTACGTAATTAATGTTAAAAATGTCCATGCTGGAGATGCTTTGAAGTTCTGATTACGTGAGTTCCTTTCTTCCTGGTTGCACTGACTCAAAATTCTCAAGATCTGGAGAAGAGCGGTTGTAATCCCAATATCAAAGCTGATGAAGCCAGAAGGGGACTTAAAAAGTTATCGACCAATATTTTTGCTCTGTGTCTCCTACAAGATCTTCAAGAGGCTCATTTATGCCGGCATCGAACCAATTATAGATGCATTGCTTCCTCGAGAGCAGGCTCAGTTTCGACGCGAAAAGTCAACCGTAAATCCAGTCATTTTATTGATAGAAAACATCAAGAATTTTTTTGTTGATTTGTCAATTTGACAGCGGCATATGACTTTGTATGGCATCTTGGCTGCCGCTTGTGACTTTTGCCAGAGAGGCACATGGTTAGAATGATTATGGAGCTTGTCGAAAATCTCGGTTTCGGACAAGTTTCACCCTTACTACCGGTGACTGTAAGCAAAGCAAGATTCTCCGTTTGAAAAACGGCTTTCTTCAGGGATCGGTCTGGCCTCCCCTCCTTTTCAATTTCTTTATATTTACGTCTGCATCTGCCCTATCCAATTTCCTAAAAGTTTACCTACGCAGATAATCTAGCATTTTTTAACTTTTCTGAAAACTGGTAGGCCTTTTAGGGATTTAGTCACACTAAGACAGTGACGGCAGCCTTTTATTTAAATAACGAAGTTTTCCGTCACCGATTGCTCACATTCCGTCACCGTCTCGTGGCATTGAGCAAAAAACTGTATTAGCGCGTCACACTGCTGAGGAAACTGGCAGGCTAGGTTAGGGTGCTGGTGCCAAAACACTGCGCGCAGCTGTCTTATCTCTGTTGTACTTAACAAGTGAGTACTACGCACCAGTCTGATGTTGTAGCACTTACACTCGCTTCATAGACAATGCCCTGTAGGACGTTTTGCGCATTGTTACTGAATGCTTGCGTCCCAGTCCAATTGACAACCTACCAATGCTTTCAAGCATCCAGCCTGCTGGGCTTTGCCGACGAGAAGCGACACTCTTCTTGGCTAACGGTGCAATCCTGGACCCTGACCATATGTTAAATTCTAAGATTGGACTTAGAATCTTAAAAAATGTTTGATCCTCTTTTCACCCTCCTAATAAATCTATATGATTCTCTTTTTTACCACAAGCAGCATCGCTGCTACTAAAGTACTCTTATACCAAACCACTTTGCATTTTCTCAAAGTTACTATCTTTAATACCACTAAAGTCATTAACGACTATAACTTGATAGTGTAAAAAATATTTTGAATAACATATTCAATGTTAATTTAATCGCAAAACAATGTGAATACTAAAAATGTTGTTTGGGGCAAGCCTCTTTATAATAAATTCTGCTCACAAAACTTTTTGTTGATCAGTTTGTTGGACGTCACTCGACGCAGCAATCAACTGACATATTTACTTGTTTCTTTATACGTTACTATGATAGCAGTGACATCGAACTCAATAAAGTTATGAAAATATAACTAAAAAAACGACAAATAACAAATAAAAAATAAAAAATAGTCAACTTTAGTGCACAATTTTCTGTTTTACTCATCTTTTTAAATTTGAGTAAGCAGTGGGCCGCAGGTTGGACATCCCTGGTACAAAACGTTTCGAATATTTGATCTAGGAGAGCAAAGTTTTTGTAGGTATGTTGGGAAAGTACTATGGTATGTAAGCGAGGGTGGACAAAAGCGAAGTAAATAAGAGCTGAGAAAGGGAAAACAGGTCGCAACTTATTTAAAATTCCCAACGATTGGGCTATTTTAGATTCAACTAAGTTGAATATGTTGTTTAAAATTTAGCTTGTTTTCAAATAAGAATTAAAGGTATTTACGAGTATTACAAACACTGTTAACTATGAAAGAATTATCATAAGAAATTAGACAGGTTGAAGGTGTGGTATTTGGTTTAGAAGGAATGTGTAGAATATATGATTTATTCTGGTTGATTTGGATCTGGTTAGCATCACACCAATCTTTGAGCTGTACTAAATCATCTGAACAAACTTCCTCTAAGGGGGACAGGGACGAATGTCGTAGTATAAGGCAGGTGTCACCAGCAAATAGACGGGGTGTACTGTTCAAGGCGTTTGGTAAGTGGTTTATATATATATACATATTAGGAAAAGTAGAGGACCAAGTATTGAGCCTTGTGGAACACAAATATTGATGTGTTTAGTAGAGAAAGAAATATTATTAAAAATTACAAATTAGCTTTTAGAGATAAGATAATTTTTGATTAAAGCATATGCCGGTTCACGAATGCCGTAATGGTGCAACTTGTGCAATGGGACTTTGTGTGACACTGTGTCAAACGCCTTGCGAAGATCCATAAACAACAACGCTGTGTTGTGAACAATGCAAGGCGTCGTAACAGCCAATGACAACGTCTAGTAAAGCATGATTAACGCTGTATTTGTTTCTAAAACCACATTGACTTGAGTATAAAACTTTATTTTTTGAAAGAAATTTATCAAATCGGGTTTTGATAAGTTTTTCCAGTATTTTTAACAGGGTTAAAGTAAGGCTATTGATTGATAATTACTTAATATTTTCCTACTACCGGATTTAAATATAAGGATTACTTTAGCAGTTTTGAAAGTTTGGAGAAAAATACCGAGGTCGAATGACCATTAAACGTATATTGATAATATAGGAGCTAAAACTACTGCTTCTAAACGCAAAAAGAAAGGGTTGATGTTGTCTGCTCCACTACCTTTGTTAGGATTGATTGAGTTAAATAGATAAAAGATTTCATTGCGTTGAGGGCATCTAGAACTGTGGAATGTAAAATTGGGTTTTTTAAATAGGTAGTTCAGTCTGCGTGAAGAGTTTACTGACATTTTTTGTAATGGAGTGACCAATTTCAACAAAAAATTGATTAAAGCAATCAACAATTTTTGACGGGTCACCATTGACGGGATTTTCCGTATTGATTTTAGTGAGAGGGAAATTAACATGTTTAGTAGAAATAGCAGAGTTAATAATTTCCCACATTTTTTTGGGATTAGATTATTTTTTTAAATAAACTCGGTATCATACATTTTTTTGATAAATTTTTTACTCGTGTTAGTTTATTAGCATACGTTTCATAGAAGTTCAAAATTGTTTAAAATTTTTCCACAAACACTTTCAAACATTTTGCTAAACAATTTCAGTATAGCCTACTTTTTAATACTTTTTAAGTATAAAACTAATGCTAAAGATAAATGCAAAAAATTAATTAGCTTGTATTCATGTAGCAATTACTAGAGGACAGTGTGATTGATCATAGATAGGAGTGCTATATTGTATAGCAAATTGTCTTTCCCAAAGATATTCAGAATGACAATATTAGAATTTGAATCGCTGCCGTGCCGATGGCGCTCATCATCAATACACGTTTCGTCTATTTGACTGTATTCCAATAGCAATGACAAGACGGCAACGTTTGTAAGTTAGTAGAGTCATCTCTTTATCTTTACCATCTCTGGCATCTACCCATCTATCATTTTTAATATTATCATTTTCAGGGGAAATAGTAAATTAGTTCAGTGTATTTTCCTTTGCTTACTTGTCCTTTTGGGGTTCCGGGAGCAGCATCAGAAGTTGAGATCTTTACCATACCGATCTTATGCAACTAGCGGCAATTCCATCGATGGAATCTCCCCATTCATCCACCCCATATTCTTGAAGTGATCTACGTCATCTCTGTTTTAAAGTCGCTCTTTCACACCTTTTTTTCCCTCTCACTCAATGACATTATCATGGACTGATGGTTTGGTTTTCGAAGGGTTGGGAAGGGAAGAGCAGGAATTCATGTACTCTGCGCAAACGGTTATAATACTAAAACCTATGCCACTATTCATGCCATAAACTTTCCTAATCATTTCTTACTTCTTGTTCAGTTACTCTCAATCTTTCACTCTGTACTCCGATTCATTAATTTCTTCTGTCAACTCTCTCTGCCTTTTATTAAATCTATGGTTCAAATCTTTTTTTGAACTCCTTCACTGCTTCAGAAGTAGCTCATCTTCAATTAATACCTAGTCACTTTTCTCTCAATGGCAATAACTTAGCGGATACTCTCGCTAAAGCCGGCGCCCCATATGATTCCCCCACAATGCCACTCTTTCTTCCCCTTCTTAATTCTTACAATACTTATTTATTTACAACAGTCGGAGACACGGTACTGTATTTTTTTGATGAACTTTTCTTGCTCAATTTGCTCTCTAGAGGTTTGCCCACCGAACAGAGCATCTCTTTTTGCTTCATATCTTTACAGGATTGGTGGATCCAAAAATTCTTCCTGAAACAACTGTGCTTGTGAATTACAGAACATTTTTCATCTTGTCTAAATTGCCCTAATCTTTACTGTTTTTGCCTGGTTATTTCTTTTTCTAATCTAGTTTCTTTTTCTTTTTCTAATTCTAGTCTATTTTCTAACCATTTTGGACCTTTTTTTCCAGTTCGTGAAATATTGCTCGATAATTGGGATTCCACGGATGGTTTGCACAACTATCTTTAGAAACGGGTTGCGTAAATTCACAACACCACCACCATCAACAGCGAACGAAATCGACATGGCAATTTCTTGAATTTGTTCCAAGTTTAAAACCTGCGAAGTTGCTTTGGGAGTCAAGACGATAAATAAAAACAATAAGATGTATTTTTTTCTTCTTGTTAATGCTGTATTAGTCTTGTTTCTCTTTCCTCTATTAAACGGAGTCGTTCTTTTGCCTAACCCTATTTAAAAATTTGTTATGAAGTGTCGTTTCAAAGCGCACAACGATAATCACCCATGTTGACTAAGCATCAAATTGGCATCCTTTTGTCAGCAAGTCAGGGTGTTGTTCCGCCATTATGATAATGAAAATAGAGTTTAAAGGTGCCTGTTGAACAAACTAGTTTTTCAATATAACCGTTTTGTTTTGAGCTGTCTTAAAATTTTTATTAAGAAAAAAATCGTTTAAAATAAGCTGAAAAAAATTGTGCTTATAATCACCTTGGACTTTCGGGCAAGAAAGTAAAAATGCTTAAGGAAGGGATTACCAAAAGTCCTAGAGCTAATTGTATTGGACGCCAATCTCTTAAACCTAAAGCAATCAATGGATATATCGTGTGAGAAATGCCTGACACCATGTTTGTCCAAGAACCAACTTCCGTTCTTCTAGTTGTGTCCGCAATTTCAAGAGCTGCAAAAAAACTGTGTTATTAAATTAAGATTTGTTTAACTTACGGTAGATAAACGGCAAAACTTTTTTTCGTAACGTCGATTTTATTAAACGTAAGACTCAAGATCTGAAATAAAAAAATGGTGCGTTGCATAAAAGAGATACCTACAAAATTCTTTAAAATTATTTTTGTATTTTATAGCGCGAAGCATCGTATCAGCAAACTAGCTTTTAATAAGTCTCTCATGGTCTGCTGAATGGCAAACTGATATCCATGTAATTACACATTGGTCGCTAATTAGGTAAATCAATAAGGCTATTCTTATTTATTTGTGTAATTTTGTTTGTTGATGTGATCAAAAGTCAAAAAATATAATGTTTTTTTCTGCCGACAAAATTTGAATTTTGTCGAATGAGTGCCAAAAGAAGTGCAAAAAGTTTTTTGTATTTTTTATAGCTTAGAAAGTAAAATATTTATTTTATTTAATAGATTATATAGATACTAAATAATGCTAATTGGTGATACTAACCTTAATCATGCCACTGTGAACAGTTTAGACTATTGAATTTACAATTGAAAAGCTGATATTATATTATAGTTAATAGCGTGTTGTGGATTGCAAAATTGAATATAAACTGATAAATAAGGCATTGCACTCTAAAGCAGTGGTTCTCGACCGCCGGTCCGTGGACCTGTGCCGGTCCACATTAGCTTTACTGCAGGTCCGCAACAATTTATTCCAATTTTATAATTTAAAGAGGCCGCACGAGTTCAAAAGTAGAACAGTTTCAGAAGAATATTAACAGTAATTAATGTTTTTCCGTAATAACTAAATGCAATATTAAGGTTTAGATTGGGAAAATGTGTAAGGGTGTGACTGACCAAGCTGCCAGCATAATTGATTGTCATTCGGGTGCAGCCGTAAAAAAAAAGCAGCAAACAAAAATCTCCCGTCTCACACATTGCATAATTTGCCGTGAACATTTTGCTGTACCAGAAACTATCACCTGAATTAAATAACGTTATGAACCGAGCAATTAAGAATATTAATTACTTGTGACCGAGTATTGCATTTAAGGCTTTTCGAGGACTGTGTGTGAGTATGGCTGCGCAAAAATCGCCATCTAATCTTTCCTGCAGAAGTGATATGACTTTTGAAAAGACGCGTTCTTGCACGTCTTTTTGAATTGAGGGAAGAAGCAAATTAATTTTTACGTAAATGAATATTCTCCATTAAAAGAATTTTTATCCAATAAAATGTGGAAAAGCAAACTTGCGGATCTATTCAGCCGCTTGAATGACCTTAATGATTCTCTTCAAGGTTATTGCATCAATATATTTCCAGTGCGCAACAAAATCAATGCTTTCAAAAGAACAAAAAAATTAATCCTTCAACTGAATGAAGACAGTCATCGGGAAAGACTAAGCAGGAAAAGATAAGAATTCCATGAAGTAACTTCTTTGTAAATTTGGAATTTTAACCAAACCTCTACAATTTTAAACTTAAATAAGAGTAGTGAACATGGAAAAACCGGCATTGTCATAAAAGAAAGAATCAGAAATAAGCATTAATCAAGAAAGAAAATTTTGAAAATCTTGAAAATAAATAATTGAATAAATAATAAATAATATCGATTTACATGGCCTTGAATAAACTAGCATAGATTGCATCAAAAGTACCGGCATTGTTACAAAAGAACCAATCAGAAATCAGTACTAATCAAGACAGAAAGTTTCGAAAGCTTGGTTTTAAAGAAATTATATTGAAAAATACCTTGTACTTTCTCATAAATTATTGCTACACTGTGCTCCCTCCCCGGTTCCGGCGTCCCTGACTTTTCCATTCAAAAATTTCTATAGAGCCACGTTTACTACGTATATTGTATCAAGAAGACAGCAGCAATTTTCACATTAAATAGAGTTGTTCTGATGCTAAATGCTTATTTTTGCTTTAATAAAAAACTTTTTCATTATATTCTGCTGCTCTGCTGCTCTATACCAAAAGAGCAGCAGAATATAATGAATAATACACCTGGTAGCGAGAAAAATAGCAAAAAACTTTTTTATTGATTAATTGCGTTTATTTCAATTTTTTCAGACATTAGAAAGATTACCGGGCGGCAAAATTTTTTTGATATAGTGCTGGTCCGCAAGCTTATAAAGGTTGAGAACTACTGCTCAAGATTATAATGCCAAGAAAGTTGCTGCTGTGATAGTTGGCTACTTTGTCGAAAAGACTGTAGGAAGACTACAATTTACCGGTTGACATCACTTATTTACCGTGTCGAGTTTACAACCTTTATAGTATAACTATCTTTGAAAGCTACTTTATCTCGTGATGGCTTGATCATTTTTTTTGTAGATTGAATACGATCAATTTATCTGTGGAAGTACTGTAATAAAATGTTTTGCCTGGCTAGTTAAAAGATATGGTTTTCTGAGAGACAAGCTTGTGATTAATGTTTATCAATGCCATATCATTAATATTTATCAACGCTTGAAAAAGTTAAAAAATATAATTTTCTGAGAGACAAGCTCGTGATTAATGTTTATCAATGTCATATTATTTGCATTATTTTTTCTAAATAACGTTCATAAATTGTGATCCTGCAAAAACCGAGATACTTTGCAACAGTTTTAGCCAAAACGTAATAGACATTTAAAAGAATTATGTTTTTTTAATACATGAAATATCATAACATTTTGTCGTTCTTGCAAAAAAATTTATTGCTCCTTTTAATATCAATTTTAAACCGTTCAGTTTTTTCTTATTTATGCTTGGCCATATGCAAGTTCAAACTTAATCATGTAACAATACACATTATGGAGGGTACGGGTTGCATCAAGGAGGAAGTGACGAAACAAGTGTACCTTGTGACTTTTAAAAATAATAATTAAATGTTATCTATTGTGTTACAAAAACTAACATGACTTCACAGCAATACTGTATATTACAAAAAAGTAAGCCTATATTGTCATTTTCAAACAATTATTTTCACTGAAACAATGCTGTCATTGCAGTGGCGTACCAAAGATTTTTGAAAGGGGGAGGGGGCATGAAGCACAATAAATTATGGTTAGTGGAAAAATTTTTTTCAAGTCTCCAATTTTTTGATTTTCGTCGCAAAAATTTGGTGTTCTCTAAAAAAAAGTCTTCAATTAAAATCTGGGCCCGATTTTTTGTATTAGTGATATCCAAGGACGAGGGCATGCCACAGTTGCCCTCTCCTAAATACGTTACTGTGTCATTGAAACTTTAATTCACTCACATGTATTTAAAAAATTTTTTTCAAATATTGCACTAGTTTTTTTATGATTAGATTTAGTTATGCGTTTTAAGATGGTGGCTTTTTCAAATATTTGCATGTTTTGTTGCATAACGTTCGTTGATGCTTTTTGTGAGTCATAGTTTGTGTTTCTGTATGTACTTTTTTGGCATTATATGCTTTTTTCATCCTGAAATAAATCAATAATAATAATACCAAAAAACTTAAACCTATTAATTATAATATTCGTCGCAGAAAAACATGCGCTGCTGTTGCGTGGGACAAGAAAAAGATGACCCTTTTAATTTTTTTCTCTAAAGCAGACTGTTCAGCCATGTTGTTAAGTAGGCTATGGTTTCCAGAAGAGTGCAACAATTCTAGATTGTCTGCTTAGTCAAACTTTTTGGATATTGTGGAAGGTAGGTTGTACGTAAAAAGGTTAACAACAAAGGAAATCAAAAATGATCCCTGAGGAATGTCGTTTCTTAGACAATGAAGACTGCTTCGCTTGCTGTCACCAGTAGTAAAGGTAAGCATGTTTCGGGAAAAGCTTCATAATCATTTTAACCATGTACTAATCTGGAAAAAGTCTCAATAGCTTGCAAGTAAGGCCACAATACCAAGCAGTGTCATATGCCGCTGTCAGATAGACAAATACGGCACCAGCCTTCTTCATGGCCTCGAAAGAATCTTCAATGCTCTGTGTTAACAGAACAACTTAATGCATAGTTGACTTTACTCATCCTGTTCCTTGGGAAGCAATGGATCAGTCCAATGACTGATCCAGTTCGATGCGGGCGTAGATAAACCTTTCAAAGATCTTGTAGGAAGCACAGAGCAAAGATTTTAGTAGATAACTCTTTGGGTCCAAAAAGTTAGTGCCATCACTTTGGTTTTACAAAGTTCAGGCAATTACGATCGAAACAGAAAAAGAATTACAAGAATAATGGATCAAACTTATAGAATTATCAAAAGCTACGGTATAGAAAAAAAACGGGAAAAATATTAAGTTAATAAAGTTGTATGATTTTCTGTCATGGTACAAATCACTGTGGATGAGGAAGTGGTTTAATAGGTGGAAGAATTCCAAAAGTTTTCTCAAATGAATGCTGAGAGTATTTTGTCTTTGGATCCATTCATTGTCTTGGAATTAAAATTAGAATTCGTTATATGGAGAGAATGCTCAAACTCACTGTATGTATTAACCGCAATGAAGGTTGCTATATTAAAAGCTCCGACCAATACACGCAAAACTGTATATACTTCATAAGAAGGACTGAGCGCTGTTGCGCAACTTGTGACGATCAGTCCTGACGTCATAATAAGAGTTGCTGTTTTTCTTCCATACCTAAACAAACAATTTAAATGCACATCATCATTACAATTTCTAATAAGTTTTTTAAATCTTACGTCATAATATTATGTAAGCCCCTATTTGTTTTCTTACAAGATAATTAAAAAAAAAGAAAAACAAATAAATATTTTGTAAATCTAAAACTTTTATACAATCATAAAAAAGTATTATCTTAAACTTTTTATAGTTTTAAAAACGTTTTTAAAAAATTGCTTCTCACCAATCTGAAATAGGACCCACAATTGCTGATCCCAGAAAAAATCCGAAATAGAAAAGAGTCTGGGAGATGGTGTCTAAGTACCGCCGCCCACACACAAGACCAAACTGAAACATTAGAACACAAAAGGTTGCATATGGTAAACTACTGTTTATCATTTATTTTTGTTTTTATTTTTTATTTGAAATTATTTTAAATTTGATGGTACACTGAGAGAAGCAATGATTAAGAAAAAAGCTTCAACCGTTATACAACACAAGCTATTTCAAACCACTTTATGTTTCTATTTGCTCAACAAATTAAACTCAAACACAATTGAAAAAATGATTACTGATAATTTTGTCAGCTGTGCATAATCTCTTTGGCTTACATAAATTTGACTAAGGCTGTTCTTTTCAACCTTTTTCCGGTTGCGTCACATTTTTAAACTTTTTTGAAATTTGCGGCGCATTTAGACCACGTTTCTTGATTTTCGTCCCCAAAATCAGTTATCCTCTAAAAAAGAACAAAAAAGAAAAGGTCTTCACCAACAATCACGCTCTGATGAGTTGATTACTTGTCGAATGACCGCAGAGTTTTCCGAAAACTTTTGCGGCTCACAGGTTGAGAAACATTGGACTAAGGTTTCTTGATTTTTAGCTAGGTCACTTAAAACATATGGAAAAATATAGCTGTTATGTGGTTTTGAACCAAGAGTTAAGAATTATCTCTAATTTTGAAATTAAAATGATATATTCTAAATGTTATTGAAATCAAATTATTACTACTCATTCAACTAACTAATTTTTTCTATGGGCAACTAATTCCATGATTGTGTAAGTTTTATTCTCTTGTAAATGTTTGGCATGTTTAAAAGTTGTTTATACTGTTACAGTGTCCATAAATCAAATATCTTAAATTGGTAATTTTGAATATTGCTTGGCTAATTTTTTTTATTATATCCAAGCGTTTGTGATCCCCAGGAAAAAGCAAAACAACCCATCTGAGGGTCACGATCCCCAGATTGGAAATAACGTTACTAATAGAATGGCCTAAAACTGAAATCTAATTCAACGATCTAATAAAAAAATTACTTTATATGCAAAAAGAGCTTATGTAGCGAAAACAAAAACATTACAACCTTTGTAGCTACTGTTTCACCAAATACATCTTTACTATAAATATATCCACGGTTACAGCTTGTTGTTGTCGCATCTTGTTTATTTGCCAAGCAATGCAAGACGTCGCAGCCACTTTGTGCACAATTCGTTAGGTTGTACTCAAGTCTACTGCATGAAAAATCCCCCTAAAAATACAAGCTATGTTTTCAAGAAAATCTGCAAATAAAGCAAAATAATTTGGTCAAACCAAAAAAGGTCGTTCTTTTGGGTAAATTTCGGGTTTTTTTTCGAGTTTTTTTCTGATTTGATGTACCGTGTACCTACGCGCTTCGTTTCAACTCAGCCTAAGGCGTTGCTTTAACTCTGGTACAACAAAAAAACCTCAATCAATTTACAACTAATAATAAATAGTTTGTTAAAGACATCTTCCCTAACACAATCAAAGGCAATTTTTGTAAAATACATGTAATAGAGATGTAGGCTTAATTTGTTAAAAAATTCAGTGAATCAGTTGGCCCAGGATGAAGATTTTAGGACAATTCTCGTAAAACTCATCTCAATTTAAATTCTTCACTTTGGCCTACGAGAATCAGTCCAAAACTTGTTAAAATTCACATTTATTATTTTAATTTAAAATCGATTTTGACATTAAGTCATCTTCGGTTAAATCTATAAATTGTAAGAATAAAAATTCTAAAAGCCATAGAAAATTATTAATTAATGATTAAACTTGATTTAATATAAATCATAGAATAAAATATACTCATTTGACAAAAATGAAACGTAAAATTTAAATATTAAAGTAACAAATCCTATCGAAAAACTTAAGAAAACTGTCAAAACTATTAAACTACTAAACTGCTCGTGCAAATTAAATTAAATACATATACTATTCGATAATAAACATCCAGAAAAACAGCTGATTGCATGTTCATGAAGGCGATTGTGAGGTGTCAAGGGTCAAAAATTGAAATAGAAAATTTTAATTTAAAAGTTCAAACAGAAAATTAAAATTAAAATTTTCTATTTCAACTTTCGACCCTTGACATCTCACAATCGCCTTCATGAACATGCAATCAGCTGTTTTTCTGGATGTTTATTATCGAATAGTATATGTATTTAATTTAATTTGCACGAGCAGTTTAGAAGTTTAATAGTTTTGACAGTTTTCTTAAGTTTTTCGATAGGATTTGTTACTTTAATATTTAAATTTTACGTTTTATTTTTGTCAAATGAGTATATTTTATTCTATGATTTATATTAAATCAAGTTTAATCATTAATTAATAATTTTCTATGGCTTTTAGAATTTTTATTCTTACAATTTATAGATTTAACTGAAGATGACTTAATGTCAAAATCGATTTTAAATTAAAATAATAAATGTGAATTTTAACAAGTTTTGGACTGATTCTCGTAGGCCAAAGTAAAGAATTTTAATTATAGAGATGTTGTACTAAAAACTACATTTTTCTAATGAAACCAACGGTTACTTGGATTAAAGAACAAAAGTAGAGTTAGGCCGATACACAGAGCTTGAGGCGAGTGTTTAGTTTTACGCAACAAAAACAAGAGCACGGTCGAGTATGGAAATTCGAGTGTGGCGCTTCTGTCAAATTACAGATTATGGAAAGCCTCCATTGCAGATGCAGAAGAAAAAACATTCAAAAAAAGGTCAGCAAATTTCACCTTAACCGTGACCTTTTACAGTTTTCTAAGGCTTTTATGGAAAACACAAAAACAAATTTACTGTTTTGGGCAAAGCAGTCAAATTTTTTGGTGTCAGTTATCCCTCCCTTAACAAAGTTCTGATTTCCATGAGTCGCCTAAGGGTAGTAAAATGGTAAACTCTCGACCTCAGTTCAATTTCATGTTGACCCCAAACTTAATTGTTCTTCGCAGTTAACTTAGTTTTATAAGCACGTGATGTCATGTGAGTAATTTGACCTGGTACTTAATAATTTTAAGTGAATCGTTTTTCCGAATACAAACAATGGTCACAAAAAGCGATTTTTCATTACAAATGCAAGAATAATTTGTGCGATTTAGTACACAGCAATAATATTCTCTTCAGACAAACCTCGTTGTGTTGGGTTAAATTTTCAAGTACCTCATGGGTTATATTGCATGATACAGTTAAATTGTCCAGAATTGGATCAGCACATCTGTGAAAAAAAATCAAAACAAAATTCCTGAAACATTTGTATTAGTTTATTTCATTATAAATGATTCAGGGAGGCTGTCAAGCATGCTGTATTTTTTTAAAAACCAGTTTCAAAAAAATTTGTTTTTTGTGAAATTTTGAATAAAAAACTAGCAGCATTTGAAACTTTTTTAGCATTTCTCATAAAAGCGTTTGTTAGATAGTGTACTGCAAGGATGTCAAACTCGTAGGCCAAGCTTATTCTGGCCGTATTTTTGGCAGCATAGGCTGGTCTGGGTTGGGGAGGAACCTCCCACTTAATGCATGTACGCAGATCAAATATAAGAAAATTAAGATTTGAATAAAGCAAAGATCAAAAAAGGTCTTCAGTTAGCAATTGTGTTTTCCGCTCGCAAACCTCCTCTGCATCACAAATTTCTGCATGGGATCTGTGAGCTTTGCGTGGGCAATAACAAATTTCTGCATACGCCACTGCAACGCAGGAATTAGATGGGAGCCGCAAACTTTGGGACTCTAACACATTTTTGACATTTGGTGTAATATTATAGTGTCTAATGTTTACTTCTGCATTTAAACATGATTGTTGAAAAGTTACGCTCCTTTGCAGTTATAATTTTTTAAAAATAAATTAAAACTGTAGATATTTTTAAAAGTAAAATATTTACAAATCAAAATCCACTTGGTCACAAATAATCATGAAGGGTTGTTGGCTCGTTACTTAACACTTAATTATGTTTTGCTCCGACGCTTAAAACATTGTTTTGTATAGACAAAATTTTTAAAGCTTGTTTAAAAAAATATTGGCAATCCCAACTTTGACCAGAAAAGATAAATGATTTTTATTAGAACTGATTATTTGAACATAATCTGACCCAAATAATTTTTTAATAGTAATTCGCAAATGTTGCTGCAATCTCGATTGTTAGGTGATAAGAATAAAACACGACTATTCCAACTTCATTATACTTTAATTGTTTTGAATTCTGCTAAAAGAGTTAAAAATAAGATTAGCATACTTTTAAGGCCCTATGAAAATTCTAAAGTAATAGATTTACTGTTTTCAATTGAGAAAAATTCGCCAAAATTGCATGATTCTGTTGAAACCTTTTGGTTTTGTCTTGCCACTTTCGCAATATATTTCAAAAGATAAAAAAACTTTAAAAAATGATATCGTTTTACATACCTGCTATACAATACTACTGGATGGTACTGACTTCAAAAATTAAACTTTTCTCGTTTCATAGGCCGAAGCGTGTCACGCGGTTACCTTCCTGTTTCCGCAACACTCCGTTACTCAGGCACTTCCTCGGTAAAAACTGTATTAGACTGGGTAGAGCTTCAAATCGAGCAATGATCACCAGCGTCATAAGCAGAATTCACTCCTTTTCTTGCTATATTTTTATTTTGTTCAACAGGTTTCATTAAATTTTTGAAGTGCTTGTTTGATTTGCCATTATAACATGCACACATAAAAATTTTCGATTAAGCTGAAGCTTTAAATAATGTTTTTTTGTCTTTGTTTGTATTTTTAAGAAAACCTTTATTACAGTGATTAAAATCTTAGTAATACATTCCTTCTCTTTCTCGTTTTGAAACTTTTTATTTCTCATTTTGATAAATCAAATAACGCGTTTTGAGTGGAACCATGACCTAGGTACAGGACTTCCGAACTGGAGGTCTAAACTTGACGTTTAAAAATTTTTTTTCAAGAAAGTCAAGTGACGAACAAAAAAGCGTCATCAATTGGGGTTAGAGTGTAAATTTTTGGTAAACCTTTTTTGTCTTCATTAGACTTTAAGAAAAAAACTAATGTTTTAAGTTCAAGTTAAGATCTTTTTTTTTGATTAAAAGGCTTATCATTAAAAAGTTGTTGCAATTTAAAAAATGCTTTTGGCTAAAGTAAAATGTTGATGACAAAGTATTATTTTATAAAAAAATTCCTGGGAGTCTCTTGATGGGTAACTATGGAGCCCCAGTTTAGAGACCTGTTGTATAGTATGTCATTGTCATCTTAAGAGTAAATTCCTCCTCCTGAACTCATTCCACCTAGAAAAGAATTCTTTGGAAATTACGGCTGTGCCATCTAATAAAAACAACGTAAATTACAAAGTAAAATCAATGTCTTAAATTAATTGCTGCGTGTTGCATTAAACAAATATTAACAAACAAAAACAACCTATGCTTGGGAAGACCGTGCATAAAAATTGTTGAATTTGACGTCATAGATTGCATCAAAGGAACCATGGAAGCGGCTAATATAACCAGGATTTGATATCTACTAATTCCACCAATTTCACTTTGGAATTCATCAAGATCCAGACTTTTCATTTTGAAAAAAGTATATTGAATTATGCCAACTTAAGCTAATTAGGATAAATTTTTTTGTATTATTTAATTCACTTGTTATAGCCTATATAGGTCAGAAATTGAAAAAAATTAATTTATATGTAAATGTGTAAAAGTGACTACATAGGCTTAAGATATAGAGTTAATAGTAAAATTAATGCTCACATTAAATTTTCGCAAAAATTCATCTTAAATTTTAATTTGATCTTTGATTTGTAGGTTAAAAAATGAGCTTTTTAATAGCTTTGAATTAGACCACGCCATTTGTTGTGCTAAAAGCTGGTTGCTTAATTGTTAAATTGAATCAATTTGTAGATTTTTTACCTTAATAATATTCTGATGTATTGCTCAGTGTTACTGAAACAATAGCTAAAAGTGTTTGTTCATTACTAATATTTCATGAAGCTAAGAAGAAAAAATGTCACCGCATGCTGAAAAAAAAAAAAAAGTTTCGATTTGAATGGACTTTAGAAGAAATGCAACTTGCAATTCCTGACATGCAGCAAGGCAAATTCAGAAAAAAAGCTACTGCATATTATGGTGTGCCTGAAACAACATTATTTTCAATTTTAGTTGAGCTGTTTTTGGTTGGGAAAAATTCAAATCTGTAGTAATTTAATATGAAGACAAATGCCATTTTTGCATAATTTTTATTGGTCAAATTATATATAGAATTTTTGAGTCTCTTCAGGATTGGGTTGTTGACAAACTAGATTGATGCCAATTGATTACATATTTTGTATTTTAGCATCACATTTTTCGTCGCACAATAGGACGTTGTTTTGAGCGTTTTTAATAAATAAATTCATGAATCTTAAAAATAACTTTTAATTTTTTATTTTTATAATTAGTTTCAAATTACGTCGCTTCCGGTTGGGGTCTTTATTACAAGCAAAGCTTTTAATGTAGACCCCTTCATCTAAAAAAATTAGAGGGTCATCACAGCTTACAAAAACAATTTAAAATAGCTGGTATTTGTATAAAAGAAAGAATAAGTTAAGGACATTGTATCAAAATAATTTTGTGTTTAGAAAATTGAAAGTGAAGTTTTTATGGGGATTTTGCTTAAGGGGTGCATAATACCCAATTTTCCTCTATTGTGTTTGCAGCCCGGAAATAGGCTAAACTTAAAAATTCGAACTAATATCATGTATGCTACTTGGTGCATATAATTTCTTATTGGTCATTTGTATTCTAAGCAAAAAAAGAGAAATCTATAATAATCAACAAAGCTTCAACGTTTAATTCTAAACAATAAAAAAAAACCCGATAATTTTAATCTGAATTGTTCGTCTTTTCAAACGTTAATTGACATTGCAATTCGTGACAACATACCTTTAGTAGCATCATGTATAGCCTTTTTCTAATTGTGATTTTTAAATTTCCAAACACCCAAAAAAACAACAACTTTCTGAATAAAATGTAAAATAAATATATTTGCAAACATAGTTTATTTAGAACAGGCGTTCTTAAACTTTTTGAGACGCGCCCCCCTTGCATGCAAACAAGCAAACAAAACTCGCGCCCCCCTTGATGGTACCAACAAAACTTAAGCCCTATCATATTAAAAAAATCTAACACCATTGAACAGAACGCAATAACTATACTTTGTTAATAAGAAGGATGTAACTGTTTTTTGGAAACCAAAATTTTAATTGACGACTTTGTAGCAGATAATGCACTTCAGATGGGCTTCACAGTCAAGTTTGTTTCTATGTTTTGTCTTTATATTTTGGAAGAAAAGCCACTTTTGCACATGTAAGTCGATGAAAACGAAGGAGTGTACGTATAGTAACAGCACCTACACTTGTATATGTACACATATTTTGTCCAAAAATCAATCAGTGACATAGCTTTAAAATTGTTTTTTGCAGTAAAGTTACATTTCATTTCCGAAAATACCTCCTGCTAATCTTCAAAAAGAATATTGTTATTTAGACGAAAAACATTTTTGGTCATCTTCCATTTTAAAAGTTCGGTGTTGCTTAAATCTGGAAAGTAGCGTTCAAATTCTTGTTGTAAAAATTGTAGGTCACCCTTTGCCTCGACGTTAAGCTCGCCCTTAAGTTTAATTTGATTTTTCTCAAAAGCGACATCTAGTTTTGGAAAGAAAGCTGCGTTTTTTTTTTTGAATTCGTCAATACTGCAGCCCCAGTTTTGCCACGAAAGCGTGCGTCGAGTCATTGATACAGTTGATATTCGTGTCGTGCAAAATCAAGTTTATAATCATTTAACGCTTCAAAATTATTTACAAAGTTTGCCGACGTCAGACAAAACTCTTTTAATTCAATTGACGAAAGAAGATCTTGTTCCCCATGACCTTCAAAACACAGGTTAAGTTCATCTTTTATTTTATACGCGCGGGCTAACAAGTTAACTTTTGACAGCCACCAAAAGGATGTAGGAAAAAGCAGAGCCTCTTGTTTGGAATCCATGTCCTTGCAAAACCTAGTAAAAAGTTTTGTATTGACATCACTTGCTTTAACGTAGTTTTCGCCTTATACGATTGTTGCAAGTTATATTTCATGGGAATAGGCAAAGTCCTAAAGTTCAGGGCCTCTCGATGAATGACGCAATGAAATCCAACTGCATTGGAAGTTTTTTCCTTTTTCTTTGCAATGAATTCACAATGTGAACCCAACATTGTCTGACCACCATTAATGCAGACACCCAAAATTTTTTCCAAGGTACTATTTTGAAGCATTTTTAAGAACTTGGCACTCAATGTTTTTGCGAGCTCATCAATGGGTGATTTGATCGCAGAATCCAAGACTGAAATCTTCACCATTTCTTGCTGTATGTTTTTCTCAAAACACGACTAGCTGTTTTTAATAAGCATGGTTTAATCAATGTTTCACCAATGTTGTGAGATTTCTTCTCTTTAGCAATTATATGAGCAATTTTGAATAACGCTTCAACTATTTCCGCAGACGAAGATTGGCGAAAGCATTTACTTCTAATTTTCAATTTTTTCAGATAGTCCTTCTTGCTTTGAAAGAAAGACAGCTTCTCTTTCTAGCCAGGGTATTTTTGTATGAAGATGACGCTGCAAACAACTTGGTCACATTGCGTGATTACTTATTGCGCATTGTGGTACCACTTGACTATTTACCGTGGAATCTATATAACCATATTTTATATAATCTCTGTCAGACTTTCTCTTTTTTCATTTATTTTTTTTCAATGCAATTATTTATTCAGTTTGCAGGCAGTTGCTCGCGCCACCCTTATGAACCTTTTACACCCCAAAAAAGGGCGCGCCCCCCAGTTTAAGAACCCCGGGTTTAGGACGTTTCGGAATTACAACTCATTCCATTATCAAATGCTTTAAACTGATTAATTAATTGCAGATACAAATATTTTAATTTAGATAATTTATGATGAAAGAGAATAAAGTATTGCAAAAATATACGTATATATAGTTAACATGAGGATTTAGAAATCAAGCCGCTTAATAAGTGTTTCTCGTCTTTTAAGCGGATTGATTTTTAAGTAATCAACTAAATCCTCATGTTAAGACCTGAAAACACCAACATCATGATTTTTTTGCGAATGCAAAATCCACCTTCGAGGAGTGCGTTAGGACAATTGCCACCTATTGTGTACTAGGTTTATACCCTTTCGCTATTGTATAAAGCGCTTGTTTCCATTGCTTTATGCCAAGTTCTCTATCTTGGGCCATAAGCAATTCACTGGTATCCGGTTCTCTATCCGGTAATATGTGTTTATCAGTTTGCATTAACCGTTTACAATCGTCCCTCGTCGCAATGACTGCATGCGTTTATGTACTATTCATGCTCCTGATGAGCCCCATAAGGGCGAAACAGGGCCTTGTCGACCGTTATGTCATATTCGTATATTGCAAAATACAAGGCTTTCTATTGTAGCTGATTCGGACAATTAGACGGTAACCAGGCTTTGTCCAATCCGAAATTGTAATATATATATATATATATATATATATATAAAATTCTTCTTTTGCAATCAAGTTCTAAGAGAGTAAGCGCTTGCTTAACCGCTTGTCGGGTTGGTCCCGGTCATGGAATGCGCCCTGTGCAGCAAAGCTGGGAACTACTTATAGCTGCTTTAAGTCGAATTGTTGTCCGACTTGTGTGGTCTAGTGGTTTTGTCTCCTATCTGGAAGACCGCAGGTAGTCCGTCCGATTCGCAGTGAGATAAGCATCACTGACGAGCTCTAACAAGAGCGAAACTCAAGTCTGGTGCTTCTCGTCTTTTAAGCGGCTTGATTTATAAGTAAAAATACAGTATACGTATTACATAAAACGGAATTATCTGCGCGTAATTTTAAAATCAAATTGATACAACAGCATGCTGAAATTATCTAAATTTAAATATTTCTATTTGCAATAAGTTAATCAGTTTACGTATATTATAATGGAATGAGTTATAATTCCGAAACGTCCTAAATAAACTATGTTTCCAAATATATTGGCTTTACTTTTTATTTTGAAATTAGTTACACGTTCCAAATTTTATGCTCCGAGTAACTTTCTATTTTTTGATTCTTTTCTTAACCAGAACAAAACGAAAACGTTTCCCTGCCGAAGACAAATGCCTCCCTGCTTTATCAAAGACAAATGCTTTTTAAACTAAGCGACCCAGCTAATTAAGACCAAAAACGAAAGACTTTGTTCAATATACTTTGAGCATGTTTACTCCGCATTGCATCGAAGTATCTGCAATCCAAAAAAATTATATAACTTATATTAAACTTCTTTTCAAACTAAAATCAATACGAGCTTTTGTTTACGTTAACATATAATATTGCATACAGTTTATTTACAATTCTGCATTAATCCAAGTGGCAAAAGTAATTTTAAGCCTTTCATCGTGTCATAAGTTTCGAAACCCTGACAAATCACTTTAACACATTGACTGCCAGCACGATTTTAAAATTTTTTACTCCAGACCAAAGAGTTTTTTTGCGTATTTGATTCAAGTTTGAGCTAGATAAGAATTTTTTTCTCTAACCAATAATGCTTTGACAAAGCTTTGAAACGAATCATCACTGTCACCAAAAAATAGGTGCCAAAACTATTTGAAAATTCCATGTCAACATATATATTGTTGACACGGCAGTCAAAGTGTTAAAAATATAGTAATCTTGTACGTCATTCACCGCTGTCATTTAAAACCGCAGTATCTTCAGTTAGTTTCTGTTTAACATTTTAGTTCAACTGCCAATTACTGTATATGTTGTGTTTGCTTGGTATGTTAATTTATTTTGTTATTTAGAGTACTGCGGTTTTAAGCTAATTAAAGCTAACCTTGTTAGAAGTGTAAATTCATGACAATTTAATTAACTTAAAAATTGATCGTCTACTGGGCCAGCCAAGTTAGAAGCTGATCCGAATGCTCCTGACTCTAAACAAGTCTTTAAGGATTGGCGAAAAACCTTCGAGAGGTTTGTCGCAGCCGTTGAGAATGGTCGCGATGTAAATGAGTCTGAGATAGATAAATACGGGCTATTAATTAATTACGTTTAGCTCTTCCGTATATATTTATTATATATTGAAGAAATTAACAATTGCGGACAAGCAATAACCTTGCTTGAGAGAGCCTACATAAAATCTTTTAATAAAATTATGGCCAGGCATTTACTGTCAACGCGAACTGAACTGCCTGGGGAAAGCATCAACGAATTTTTCGACGACCTACGTCGACTGGCCAAAAACTGCGACTTCGAGGCTGTGGATGCTCAGACGCACCAGCAAAACATGACTCGAGATGCATTTATTAAAGGGTTAGAATCTGCAAGTATTCGTCAACGATTGCTTGAACAAGACGACATCACACTTCAGAGATCTTTGGACCTAGCCTTGTCCCTCAATCAAGCTCAGGAACATACCACACAACTTAATCGTGCCGAACACTTGGCGACTACACAAAATATCGGGCACGACATTACTCAACAAGAATACCAAATCCCTCCTACTTCCAAGTCGGCTGCAATGAAAAGAAAATTTCACAAAAAAACATGTCTCTTTTGTGGAGGTCTTTTTCACAATCGACATAGATGCGCTGCAAAAGATATACAGTGCTTTGAAAACAATGTTCCACCAGCGCAACTGCAAAATACACCGCTAAACCGCAAGGGTATACTGGCGGCGGTTCCGATATGCTAACCACAGCGAGTTAGCTAACACGGAGACGGGTTAAGACAAGCAAAACCCTGCAGTTCCCATTACAAACATTGTTTGTAATGGTTTGTAATGGGAACTGCAGGGTTTTGCTTGTCTTAACCCGTCTCCGTGTTAGCTAACTCGCTGTGGTTAGCATATCGGAACCGCCGCCAGTATACCCTTGCGGTTTAGCGGTGTATTTTGCAGTTGCGCTGGTGGAACATTGTTTTCATTGTACTACCTACCCAGCGTTCAGGTCCACAACTGGATGTTTGAGGTGTAAAAACCACAAACAGAAAGTTGTGCCAGCTGTTTAAGTTTTCAACTTTTTCAGCTGGGGTCAACAACAAGCTGTAGTGTCCTGACGAGTCCTAATAAGGACGAAACAGGTCTGTCGACACTTGCTTGTTGATTGACTTGACCATTCTTACTATATATACAATGCTTTTTGTGCGCTAAAATTGGACACTTTTTACTAGTATGTTGCTCCAAGAAAAGGATCAAAACTAGCGCCTCAACGTACGATCCTATTGCTTCAAGCATCTTTGCGGGGTTTCCCCAAGTGCCTCCAGGCTTCTGTTGTCGAAGGAATTCTTAATGGAGTTGTTGTCCAAATACTTATGGATACAGGTTCCTCCGAAAGTAATATCGATCACCGGTTGTTAAAAGGACTTAAACTTTCTCTAGAACGGGAGCCTTCTGCTATTACTATGGCGTCTACTGCACATCCTGCGCAGGTCAAAGGAGCAGTTTTTGTAAACCTTAAAGTATTCAACAATAACAATAACTTGGGGTTATGGAAGAACTTTGCGCAGACGTAATCTTAGGAATAGACTTTATTAAACTGCATAGCAAAATCGAATTTAAAATGCATGGTCTTCAAGAAGCTATCTTTGTTAATAGTCCCTTAAATAATCCTTGCAACGTGATAGCTGTTAAAATTGAACCACCGCGAATTTTTCGATCTATTTCCCCTGATTTTGTTCCTGTCGCCACTAAATGTAGACGGTATAGTAAATCTGACAAGAAATTCATTAAAGAAGAAATTTTAAGACTTCTTGAAGAAGGCATCATCGAACCATCTCATTCTTCATGGCGCTCACAAGTACTTATTACTAAAGAAGAAAATTATAAAAAGCGTGTGGTCATTGATTATTCCCAAATAATTAACCGTTTTACGCATTTGGACGCATATCCGCTTCCGCGCATAGATGAACTAATAAATGAAATTGCGAAATCAAAGTATTACAGTACTGTCGATTTAAAATCCGCGTATTATCAAGTCCTATTGGCAACGGAAGACCAAAAATTTACTGTTTTTGAAGCTAATAGAAACTATACCAGTACTGTCGCATGCCTTTTGGGGTAACTAACGGGGTATCAACCTTCCAACGAATTATTGACAATCTAATCGAAAAATACAAACTGAAGAAAACCTACGCTTATGTAGATAATGTTACAATTACAGGGAGTGACAAAGATGAACATAACCACAATTTAAAAGCGCTTATAAATGCTGCAAATTGCGAAGGGTTCCCGTTAAACGAAAAAAATGTTTATTCTGCTACCGAATTAGACGTGCTAGGTTATAGAGTAGGGGTTGGGAACCTATGGCTCGCGAGCCAGATGTGGCTCTTATGATAACAGCATCTGGCTCTTTTGTTGCCAAACACAAATTACCGCACATAAAAGAAAAAGATCTGTGCACACAAGATTTCAAAAGTGAAGATCCTTTTTTAAGAGATCATTACAATTTTAAGACGAAAATCCGGAAATCAGAGTCAGATTGAAGGAGAAGATTTTTTTTAGAGATCACTTAGTTTTTGAGACGAAAATCGAGTTTTCAAAGTCAGATTCAAGGTGAAGACCCTTTTTTCTTTTAGAGACCACTACGTTTTTGAGCCGAAAATCAAGAAATCGAAATAAGTTTGCTCACAAACAAATTTCTGCCCAGACACAACTGCCTACCCAGCTAAAAATTAGAGAAATATTGGTGGCTCGCATGGAAATACATTTAAAAATATGTAGCCTTTATGGCTCTCTTACCCAAAAAGTTTCTCACAACACCATAAAGCCAGATCCTGCACGACTTCAGCCCCTAATAAATCTTCCAGTCCTTCAACAAAAAAGAAACTTAAGCGTTGCTTGGAAATGTTCACTTATTACGCTCGCTGGATCAAAAATTTCTGTACAAAAATTGCACCGCTCACTAGAATTGAAACGTTTCCACTAACCAATAAAGCGGTACCGCCTTCGAAATGTTACGTAGTAACTTAAGTTCCGCTTGTTTGCATTGCATCAACGATGAAGAACCCTTCGCAGTCGAGTACGATGCCTCTGATTTAGCTATTGGGGCAACACTTAACCAAAACGGCCGCCCGGTTGCGTTTATGTCACGTACACTTACTAAAAGCGAACGACGCTATTCAGCTATCGGAAAGTAGACTACTGCAATAATCGAAGCGGTACAAAAATGGGCGCATTTTTTACATGCACGAACTTTTACGTTTGTTAGAGATCAACAATCTATAGCATTTATGTTAGATTACCGAAAAAGAAGCAAAATCAAAAACGCCAAGATCCAGCAGTGGCGTTATACTATTCACTACAGACCAGGATTGAACAATTATGCGGCTGATCTTTTTTCTCAAATTTGTAGCTTACTTACTTTGGCGTCAACTAATAAAAATCTTTATTATATTCACGAAACTTTAGGACACCTGGGAATTACGAGACTTTGGCACTTCATAAGAAGTAAAAACTTGCCCTATTCGCTTTCTGATGTTAAGAAAACTTGTCAAAACTGTAACACGTGTTTAGAGATAAAACCTCGCTTTTAATCAAGATGCTTAATTTAAAACTGCGTAATGCTATCAAATCCACCAACCAGTGGCAACTATTAAACCGAATCTACTACAACTCAGTTGTGACCTTTCATAAGATTGACTTGCAATCTGTTAAAAATTTCAAGTAATTTCGCATAACTAATTTTGTTGGCTGGTCTATTTCTATTATAATCTAAATATTCGATTTAATAGGCTTTTATCAGTTGAAAATGCTGATAAAAATACATCGATAACAACCGACATTGTTGCATACGGCAGATTGAAAATTTACGATGATAAATTAAGCATTGATAACTATAAAAGATATTTTAAATAATTTGATAAAAGCTATTTTAAAGTGGTACAAATTGTTCTTGATCAATATGAACAACAAGTTGAAAAAAACAGATCGTGGGCCGTTTAAAAAAATTTGAGGCGAGATCTTTTTTAGGTCTACCATAAAGATTTCTAAAACAGATGCACAGTCACATGGATAAAATAGGCTACCAATTTGATAACTAGACAAAAGGGTTTTTATTTCGATTTAGAGTCTCAACTTTTCTTTTGATGAATTACGGGTTCCACTATTAAAGGCCATGGACTCTTAAAAACCCTTAAAGGCGTTTTTACTTCATCTGACTCGTCGTGGCTAAAACAGATCGATTATAGTGAATAAGGGTGGTGTAACAAACTGAACCCTTATTTTAACTTGTTTAAAAAGACAAGCAAATTTATTAAAACATTTTTTTTATGTCAGTATTTGCTTTAACCACATGTCACTTGATTTCATGAAGTAATGAAAAAGTAATTTAAAAAAACTATATTTTACACAAATCTTCTTCATTTAAATCTCTTTTTTTTTCTATTAAAAGTTTAGATTATACTATTTTTTTCTAGTCTCCAAATATCTTTAAATAGTTTTTAAATTCAAATTGATCATTTTTTCCTTTCAAGTGTTTTTGTCACAATCGAACTAAAAAAAAACATTCAATTTACTAAGAGTTTTCACTTTTTTCCTTTTAACTGGAACGAAAACAACAGCTTTCTCCTGTCAGATGGTTCTGTCGTAGAAAATGCTCAGTTGTTTCCTGTATGAGGAAATCACTTATCGGTGCATGTCGTGCTGTAGTAAAATGGCGTGATCATATTTTCAACGCCCCAAAGGAGAACACACAACTTCACAGCATAAGCCTACAGTAAAAATCAAACAAACTAAAATAAGTAAAACAATTGTTTCTCAGTGTTTGCTAAAGATATTTATACTTCTTTTATTTGTTTGTATTTCCATATTATCGATCAAAGCAGCAAATTTGGGGAGTCTATACAGTGAAGAAAAACTGTTGTATAGATAAATTGAATAATTAAGACATAGTTTTTGTCGCTTCACACTGCGCTGTTTATTGTTCAGGTGTTTCATAACGACAACTGCATGATCATAATTTGAGTAGAAAATGTCTGACTGTTGTTGAAAGTGCAAGTCTATTGTTAACGTGTTTTGCTATATTTGGAAAAAATTTTTACTCCTTCAAAACAACGACAAATTATCGCAGATGTAGTGAAATAATCCTATCATACATATTTTGGAATGAATTGAAATTATTTAGGGACTAGGACAAGCAATGGGCTGCACTGAAAGTTTTTTCTATTTGTTCCACAACACTTAGAAAGTGGTCAAAAGAAAGTTTTGCCATTTCTATGGTGTGGAAGGAGCCCCTAAATCATTATAATGACTATTACTTTTGATTGATCGACACTAAAGGTATGAATTCTGGAGTAAACAGTAAATTTGATTACGTAAATCTACTATTAGACATGTTCGTCATTCTGATGAATGCCCTGTGTTAGTTTTTAATTCTCAGGGAAACAAAAATTTACTCAATTCTTTTAGTGATGAGAACAAAGCATCTTTCACAAATGATGATTCCGTGGATTGTACTCCTCAACAGCCACAGTAATTTAATCAAAATGAATTAAATGATTTAGTTCATAATCTTGACTTTCCAAAAATATCTGCAGAGTTA
Source organism: Diplosoma virens (assembly GCA_963680785.1). Classification (NCBI taxonomy): domain Eukaryota; kingdom Metazoa; phylum Chordata; class Ascidiacea; order Aplousobranchia; family Didemnidae; genus Diplosoma; species Diplosoma virens. Next base: position 27,289,877 of record OY796894.1, read on the forward strand.
CTGGAATCAAGATTAAAAAAAAGCATTTATTGCAACCAGGAACAATATTTTTTATGGTCAACGAGAAAAGGAATTTTTATAATTTGAAGCAGTATTTGTCTTCGCTTTTTCTGTTCTTGGATGTAACTATGCAATTCAGATTGAAGACTTTTTATTGACAGCTCCAAGCAAACTCTAAAATGTTTCCTTTTGCATAATGGTAACAAATTTCAGTCACTTCCCATCGGTTACTCTGTTAATCCTAAAAAAATTTATAACACGATAAAGGTGATGTTGCAAAAAGATCTCTAAAAAAAAAGGTCTTCACTTCGATTTGATCTCCCTTCTCGCTTTTTTTCTCCCAAAAGCATGGTGATCTCTAAAAAAAAAGTCTTCACTTCGAATCGATCTCCTATTTCCCAATTTTCGTCCCAATTTCGTAATGATCTCTAAAAAACCTTATACAGCAAAATGAAACTATATGCGGTATCTTCGAGGGGGGCCCAAGGCAACTGCCTCATTCGCCTCACCCAATATCCACCACTGCATACCACCTAAAAAGGTCTCACGTACCACTAGTGGTAAGCGTACCACAGGTTGAGAACCACTGGACTAAAGTGTTAAACCATGGCGGTGTTTTTGCGGCGTTTTGCGGCGATGACATAATTTTGACTACAGTATTTAAGATCAATATCTTCTACTACTGTTAAGCAAATTTGGTTGTATAAGTTACATAACGTGTTTATTACTTTATCACATAATTGTATTGTGACGTCATAAAATGCTTTGTCCAATTGTTAAACTTTATATAATAATTAATCTAAAAATTCTTGTCCGTTTTATGATTTATATACATGTATATATATATTGCAGGAGTGAATCGATCTTCCCCGCAGAGTGCTCAATGAAAAAAATCAGAGCAATTTAATACAAAATTTATTTAATCACTGTTTAAAAACCACAACGGTCCGTTTCATCCTAAGATTCGTCAGGTGGTTACTAGAAAAATAAAAAAATAAAAAATATAGTTATTAGTGATAAGAAAATGCGTCCATACGCATTTTCTTACCATATGCATATTCTTACCATTTTCTTACCATATGCATACGCATTTTCTTACCACTAATAACTATATTTTTTATTTTTTTTATTTTTCTAGTAACCACCTGACGAATCTTAGGATGAAACGGACCGTTATGGTTTTTAAACAGTGATTAAATAAATTTTGTATTACATGTATATATATATATATATATATATATATATATATATATATATAGCGTTGTAAATTTTAACATTCTATTTTAATTGAATTTTTCTAGTTAAAGTCTTTAGGAGCTGTTTGTGTTACTGTCTCCTGCGTGGTTTGTTCAAGTGTTTAAGTAATCAAATCAGTGTGGCGCCTTGGAAGTTAAATATATAGTGAGATAGAATTGTTTAGCTTGTGTGGTGGACGAACTATTAAATTTAATATTAGGAATTAGGATATTAATTCATTTTTATAGTTTTAATAAAAAGTTGTGAGTGATTATTTGTAGTTGTTGGCCCTGTAAATTACTTTGAAGTTTTGTGAGCTTGAGAGTTAAATTTTACGAGAGTTGATGTAGTTCGTTTGAATTTGTGAATAACATATTCTTTCTATCTGTTTTTATAATCGTTTTACACACACAGGATTTTTTTGAAAACCAACTTACTGGACCACATGGTGAAAAGTTATTTCTATCAAATACTTATTCCCCTAACCCGTAGGCAACCTAAGAGGTGTTGTAATTGAGACAAAACAATCTGCTTTCAAAAATGCCTGGATTATAGTTTATTTCGATTTAGTTTTCATACAATAATAACAGAAAAAAGTGTCTTTTAAGAGGTGAGAATGACTTGAGTAGGTTTCCAATCGTTACCGTGACGTGGCGATTGCGTTCGCTATTTATACATTGTTCCTATCGGTCGAGTCTAATTTGAAGAAAAACCAATTGGAGTGAGAGTAAAAAAAGTAGTGATTGCGACGATTACGCAATGTATCGAAAGGGTGTTCTCCTCATATTAAAACCTCAAATTTTTTAAGACAATTTATGCAGGTCTGAAAAAAGTAACACAATTTTAGTTTTATACCTGTAGGGTTTTACATTTATAGATGAAGTGAAAGTAGATGGTAGTCAATCCAATTATATAAATGAGTGATAAATTTATAATTAAATTTAATCTTTTGTTATTCGGTTCCAAGTTGAAATTTTGATATAATTACTGGTATAATTATGTGAGTGCACTGATAATTTTAATTCTTGGTTTTTCTATGTTTGAACATCCGAATACGTTTTTTTTTTATTGTGCTGCAAATACGCTATGAACACAATTTTTTAATTGCTTTTGTGATGTAAAAAACGTGTCATTTCGTATGTCATGTGTAAAAATTTATTTAAATTTATATAAAGACAATACACTCTTTAAGCAAAATTGCTTTTGATTGGCCAATAATGATAATATGTATACAAAAAAAAATACAAAAATACGCCTTCAGTTTTTTAACGTTTAAGAAATAATAATCGGTTTTCTAATTTTTTAAAAAAAGAAAAAGTTTAATACAAAAATCACTCGCCAATTTTTCAAACTTTTCAAAACTGGATATAAAAAAAAGATTTCATAGTTATACCAGGTATATACAAAAAATCAGTCGGCAGCATTACTAGGTTATTGATTTTAGAATGCATTCATATGTACTTAGATTTTTAAACGTTTTATTATTTTGATCTTGATATACTTTTAAAAGCATTATGCTAATCTGCAAAGGAATTTAAAAAACTTGCATGATGCGTGATGTGACTTTTTCTCTTATACAACTTTTAAATTAGAATAAGCTGCAAATAAGGCTAGCTTTGTTCCATTGAATAAAGCAAGGTAGTTTTAAAAAAAACTAGTAGGTTGTAACGAAACTAAGTTTTTTCTAGCATCTTAACAAATTAAAAGAAACTAAAACAATTTTGCGCCGCGAGTACAATTTGTGCGGCGTTTATTTTTTTTTCTACTTTGGAACTGATTTCTTATTGGAATAAGGGATAGAGTAGAGGTCAGTAAACAGTAATATGGATTTTTTCCAGGAAAGGGAACTACCCATATTAGCCTTAAGTATGTTGCTGTAAAAGTACAGGAAGGTCAAAGAGAGCTACATTGTATATCTGTGGACCTAGAGAAAGCTTACGACATGGTTCCGATAGAAGAGCTGTGGTACTGTATGAGAAAATCAGGAATGGCGGAAAAGTATGTGCAACTTGTACAGGATATGTATGGGGGAAGCGAAACAGTGGTGAGATGTACAATAGAAACTACAGAAAGTTTCAAGGTCAAAGTCGGACTGCACTAGGGATCAGCATTAACTCCGTTTCTCTTTGCTATGATTATGGATAGGCTAACGGAAGAAGTAAGGAGAGAACCACCATGGACGATGTTGTTTTCTGATGTTATTGTGATTTGCGAAAAGACCAGGGAAGAAGTAGAGCGGAGACTAGAATGCTGGAGGTATGCGTTGGAAAAAGGAGGGGTGAAAGTAAGTAGGTCAAAGACCAAATATCTGTGCATAAATGGAGGAAATGACAAAAAAACAGTAAAGATGGAGGATAAAAAAGTGCCAAGAGTAAAGTAATTTAAGTATTTGGGATCAACGGTGCAAGAAAGTAGTAGTTGTGAGAGGGAGGTAAAGAGGAGAGTGTAGGCAGGATGGAATGGATGGAGAAGAGTATTGGGAGTAATCTGTGACAGGAGGTTACCAGCTAGAGTAAAAGGGAAAGTGTACAGTTCAGTGATGAGACCAGCAATGGTGTATGGACTTGAGACGGGGCGGTTACAAAAAAACAAGTAGAACAGATGGAAGTTGCAGAGATGAAAATGTTGAGGTTTGCTATGGGAGTGACGAGAAAAGGTAAGGTTAGAAATGAGTACATTAGGGGTACAATTAAGGTAGAACGGTTAGGAATGAAGATGAGGGAGGGCTGGCTGAGATGGTATGGACATGTCATGTCGAGAGACCAGGAGTATGTAGGAAGAAGGGTGGTGGAAATGGAGTTACCGGGAAAGAGGAAAAGAGGGAGGCCAAAGAGAAGATTTCCGGATATAGTGAAGGAGGATATGGGGGAAATTGGTGCGAGGGAGGAGTACATGGGAAACAAAACGCTGTGGAGAAGCATCATATGCTGTGGCAACCCCTCATTAATGGGAAAGGTTGAAAGAAGAAGATTTCTTAATAGAACTAATTTTTTTTATTTTTCACTCTTACACCAATCTGTTTTTCTTCAAATTAAGGCTCGTTTCCACTACGAGCGTGAAGTAGAACATTTTTTTTCTTTTATCATCTTTCCGCGCTTAAAATCTAAGCGACCGCCAAACGCAGCAAAAAAATCAATCAAACAAACAAACAAAGAATGCACCATTCCACGCTTGTAATGGAAAAGAGCGCTTAGACTCGACCGCTCTCACCAACTAAGCCGTGTTGCCGACGAGCATGTCTTTCCAGCAGATGGAGTAACTCTAGTGACTCTAGCGACATGTAGCGATTTAAAAATATGAATTAACTTGCTACTAATTGTAATTATAAGAGAAAAAGGAATTTTTTTGCAAAAGTGGTTTCTTTTATTTTGTTTATTGCAAACTTGTTTTCCAACAAATTTTAAAAAATTTTATATCGTGGTATTCACGAAAAAATTATCTTTTCAATGATACAAAATTTAAACAGTTTTTTTTATAGCTAATGGGGAAATTGTTATTAAATATTGCTTAATTCTTAAAAACTCATTTTATAGCGCCGTTAGAGGACAAATCCCAGTAGAAAAAAGTTAAAACTACTCTCATTTTCAACACATGCCCAATCTATCTAAGCAGTCTCAAATTTAAAGCTCGTATTTTCACTTTTTTAATCACACGTTAAACCAGTGAAAGACTCTTTGACTAACTCTCAATGAGGTTTTTGACACAAAGTATTTCAATTTATTATACAATTTAAATCTCCACGTTTTTGCTTTGGCTAAACAGCTTAGTAAAATATTTCGAATCAACCAAGGCAATCTAGATTAAAATAACAACAATCGTATCACGTGTTTGCCTGGCAAATTATAGAGGTCAATTTTCAATTATCGCCTATATAAGATTACAAAAACCGTAAATTTTTAGCACCATCCTAAATTTATCATTTAAAATGAATATGTTTTTGTTTGATTTTTGTGCAAAATCCTGCATCGGATGGTCAAAATTTGAAATTTATATTTATCAAGGGGTATTGAATGGAAAACCAAATGACAATTTATTTTTCTAAAGCTAAAATAATATTTAATAGTAATGACCAACGAAGTCAAATACATGACAGAATTGGTCACAATGAGGTTGCAATTGTTGACTTGCTGTCCTCGTATTCGTAGCTTTCACTTGAAGACGAAAGTCTAAATATAATAAATGTTTTAAAATTAACTGTTTATATTTCCAATTGAGTGTTGCTTTAATATTGCTTTAAAATAATAAAGCTTGGACAACATTAATACGTACATAATACAGCGTTTTTTTACGGTTTTTAATTAGTAAATTACTTTATCCTTTTCTATTACTTTAGACGTGTAACTGATTTTTGATTTGAATATACATTCACGTTCATTATTAATAGAAGCATTTAAAAATGTAATAAAAAATAATTTTTTGCTTTACGCTACTCTTCTTGCAATTACGTAAAAAATTAATTTTTCCTCTTGTTAAAAGAAAATACTGCAGGTAGAATTTTCACAAAACCTATTATGTTGTCCAGTTTAGTTCAGTTAAGTGAAATGGTTTCAGCCATTTTATCAGCAGACTATTTTAATTGCAATTTAAAATTAACGTTTTCTCATAACCCAAAATTACCGGTTTTCCACGTTAAATCTCTAACACTTCCTTTAAATCAACGGTGCACAACCTTTTTGTTATTGCCGGCCGCAATGCAAAGTTAGTTTTAACTTACGGCAGCCATCGAGTCAAGAAAAATTCGGTACTTTCCTTTTACACCAAAATTATAGTGATCTCTAAAAAAAGAAAAAATAAAAATAAAAATAAAGATCTTCACCTGAAATCAGCCTCCGATTTGCTACTTTTTGCACCAAAATCAAGATCATAGTGACAGAGGGCTTCAAAAAACGCAGGTTGTGCACCCCTGATGTATGCTCATACGGCCGCCAAGCTATATATTTTGAATTATGTTTGACGGCCGCATTATTTCACACCGAAGGCCGCAGGTTGTGCACCGTTGCTTTAAATCAATACTTTAAATTTTAAGTGTAATTACCGCACATCACGCAAAAAAGTCTTTGTAATTGACGCATATAAATTTGTATTCAATGCGCACATATCAATATGTTGTCAAAATAGCTTAACTCAGACTTTCCCAAACTTTTTTGTTCACGGAACACCTACCTAAATCATATTAGCTTACGTAAGGCTTAGTCTTATATTTTCTGAATTCCCGATTTTCGTTCCAAATACAAAGTGATCTCTAAAAAAAGTCTTCCCCTTCGAAAAGTATGTTAACCATAACCATCATTTTTCATAGATCAGCGGTGCATTTTAAATTAGTAACAATTGAAAAGTCGATTGGCAGTACAAAACTTAAGGCGTGTTTGTTCCTCGAAGCCTTATCTGACACTCGTCGGGAGGAATCGTCAGATGAACTAAGAGCGATTCGATTGTGGTTATATAGAAAATGAAAGCACTTCTGATTGGTCAAGAAAACAACCAATCAAAGAAAACGAGAGTGTGTCTGATGGGTCGGAAAAAATAACAATCAGAAGCGAAAAAAGAGTGTTAGTAAACGAGTTTTAGACTGTAAAGAAACTCATAAAAACTCATTCGTTAACGCTTTTTTCTTTCGCTTATGATTGGTCACTTTTCTCGACTAGTCATGATTGGTCACTTTTCTCGACGCACTCTCGTTTTCTTTTATTTTATTTTTTAATTAGTTGCTTTTTTGACCAATCAGACGCGCTCTCGTTTTCTATATAAACACGATCAGATTACTCTTAGTTCATTCTAACCATTCCTTCCAACGAGTTCCAGATAAAATGCCTTCGAAAAATAAACACGCTTTTTAAAGCTATCTTAGTAACAATTGCTTCGCGCAACACTTTAAGTACGCTCGTGGAACATAGTTTGAGAAACACTGGCTTGATTCACAGTCTGTCTCAGTGATAGACTACTTTTGCAAAAGCACTTTACGACAAATTTCTTTATAGAGCCAAGCTGCTCACCTACGACAGTGACACTTTGCCACGAAAATGACAGAACAACTACACTTCGCATAAAAGCAGTAAAAGGGCAATATGAATCTGCCATAAAGAAAAAGACCTATATTTGTAACATGTCTTCTTTTCGTTAACGTTTTCGACCTATATTTATGGTGCATTCTTTTCGTTAACATTGCCGTTTTGTAAATTTTTAACAAATTAAACCAATTTTTTGAAGTCGATCCTAATTATATTTCCATAATAAGATGGTTTGATTTTTAAACAAATGTACACAATTGTTTTTTTTAAATGTGACCTAAAAGTAGGATTAACTGAACGGCAAGTACAGGCTTTCTAATTTTGTTGGAATTCGTGGACCATCGTTTCTAATTCTGTTTTAGCTATTTTTAGACGTTACAAGTACATTCGAACATTAAGTAGAACTTAAAGGATATCAAACAGTGATTACCACGTTTCGATAAATCCAAGAATATGATCAAAACTTTAAAAATAAGAAGCGTTTGCTCCGTTAACGCAATAATTATTTTCTATAGATTTTTTATAGATTGATAGCGAAATGTTGAAATAGATTTTCTATAAATTGATAGATAGCACAATACGATTTTTTATAGATTGATAACAAAGTATTGCACCGACCCTATGGTATGGGGTACACCCCAGCACAATACATCCTATTAAAGTAGTAAACCTTTTAGAAGTTTGAGTGCACCTTGGGCTGTACACTATAACCAGTTGAAAAGCATGGGATAAGACGTCCACTGGTGTAGAGTCACGTTAAGAATTTTACAACTTACGCTGCCATTCACAAGGTTTAGATGGTGCCCCTCTTTAGTGCTGTCTGCTTATTCAACTAGAAAACATTATTTTGAATCAAAGGCAGAGTTTTTGCCTTTTAAAAGCCATAAAAACTAAATTATTTAATCAAATTACGTCTTATAAATAAAAACAAAAGGTTGTTCAATTGACGCAGCAAAACTTAAAATCTAGCATTTGGAAAATTTTATCTGACAATTTAGTATAAAAATTTTTTGTGTAAAAGAAATGAAAAGTGTTTCACACAAGAGTTACACAATTAGAAATCATTTAATTTTTTCTTAATTAGCCAATAAGTTACAAAAAAAAGGAGGAAAAATGTTAAATCTTGTTAATAACCGAACCAATTACTTTAAACGGAGATTTCGAAAACAGTAAAATAAAAATTCTTATTTTTTGATACAAAAAGGTGATTATTAGGAAAGCACTCATGAGTTAGCATTTAGTTTTCTTTGTCTAATTGTATAAATTACGAACAATCAAAAAATAATTACAGAATATTATTAAAGCAAGCTACATATCATGCAACCTTTGTTTATTTTTGCACAGTGTAAGAATGGTCATGTTTTCTTTGTAATATTGTTCAGCCTCATCCATTGTAGAAATGTAATCAATTTTTGATGTTTCTGGATACATTAAAGAGAGCAGCCCAGCAATAACCGAAAGAATTCCAAACACGGTCCAAATATTGTATTTGTTTCATTCACTATCCAACCAAAAATATCAAATTAACTTGTGCCAGCAGCAGGGTAGTTGGAAGTTTTGTGACAAAGGGGCAAAATTTGAAAAAAGGGCACTCGAAGGGCATTCGATTGAAAAAACATTCTTAAGGCAAATTTTATCGTATTGGAGAAAATTCTATAAGAAGACTAGTTAAGTCAATAAAAAAAAAAAAAGTTCTTTATTTACGCCAAGGGGAACAACCTTTATGCGCCTGGTGTAACTAAAATATTTGCGAGCCAAAGAAATAGAACACAGCGCCGAAATTTAAAAATAAAAAAATTTTTCTGGTGTTTACTTTTGTCACCAAAAAAGATTTTCACCTTCAAACCCAAGGGAAAATTATTTTGCTTCACATAGGCCTGCTAACTTATTTATTTTTTTGGGGAAAAACTCGATCAGCCTATTTAGCATACGCCATTTTAAAAAAATAACCCGCGTGCCACTTAAAATCTCTTGGCGCGTCGCGAATCGGACATCTCCAACGTAAGACCACGGCTGGAATTTAATTTTTGAACTGGCAAACTCAAGTGAAAATTTTTTTGGTCTTAACCAAGTTATCTGGTAAAAATTTTCCAACACTGATGTATAAAAAGAGTAACTTTGTCTAAAATACTGTAAGCGGAGATCCAGATTGTTAGAAGCTTTTTATAAAAAAATATCAGAAATCATTTGTAGTTTTAGTTTTATACGAAAAGGCTAAAATTTTTGTTTATTGATTTTGTCATTTCACCCAAAATGCATTTAAAAAAATTTGTGCCTCTCCTGCCAAATTTGTTGCTGTGGTTCTCTATGTGGTAGCTCTTTTCAAAAAAAGTTTGATGACTTTTCGTTCAAGTGAAATTTTACAAACATTGTTGGATTTAATTTTGGTCGAGATTATAATTGCAGAGACAGATCTAATCTTATAATTGGATCTTCTGTCATGCGAATTCCAAAAGTCACTATCTGGACTTCTATGCCCCGTGTTTTAAAAATATTTCAGGGCAGAGACAGTCCAATTGCTTCCGACTTGCAAGGTTTGTGGCCAGCAGTTAGTTATCAAGATTTAATTTATTTCTTATAATTAATTGTATTTCAAAATTACTCCTTTATTTCTAAAAATTGCTAGATCATTACCTGAGTAAACCATGGTACAGAAACTTGAATTTGTAGCATTAGGGGGGAGAGCATTCCTCCGACCCGAGCTGCCATTGACCCCAAACTTATTCCTGTTGCTCTAAAAATATAAATTTTGTTTGCTGAAAATTTCGTTGGAAACTTTGTAAAGTCGGTTTTATTACCTCGCGTTGGTTGGGAAAATCTCAGAAGTTGCAATGTAGATTAATGCAAATGCATTTGAAGCAAAAAACTTTCCAATAATTGCAAACACGGTGCTGGTGGTGAGCAGTGCTGCATAAAAAATATTATAAATAGTCATGCCGTAGAACAATTTCTTTTATTGAGAAAAAAATTTCAACTATCATAGATTCTTACTTATTTTGTTTCCAACGGGGAAACCTATTCCAACAGGGAAACCTAATAGTTTCAGTAAAAAACTGCTTGAAATAATGTAGATCTAATAAAATAGGCCTACCCCAATTTCCGTTGGAGAACCAATCGCACAACATTGAAGAAATGCAAAATAAGCCAGCGAGAATGCAGCCAAGTGCTAAAATTATTCTTCGTCCAAACACAGCGGCGAAGTACAAGCACATGTAAGCAAATATCTCCACTAAAGCGTTTAAAGCATTATTCAAATAGGGATCACCTAAACAATTAATTTATTTAAAAAATGACCATAAATATTAAACTTTTCAGACAACTAAAATATGACCTGACATTGGATTAGCACCAATACTACATCAGATTTTTTTTTAGAATTGCATATGAAATTTTACTGACATTACAATTTTAACAAAATTACTTTTAAAATAATAAAGCGAATTTTAGTAACAGGGTTATGTTCTGCAAAGAAAGAGTATGAAAAAACTTTGATTAGTTTTGAAAGAAAAGTTCTGGTTGAGTTTTCCAGCCTTCAAGGTTATTCACCTCACTTCTTTACTAAAGCAATCACTATACAGAAAACTGAAAAAAAATTGCTAATTGGTTGACCCAAACACACAAAAACACCTGCTAAATTCCCGCCGTTCAATGCAAGTCCATAAAACACCATACTAATTGTGAACCAAGAAAACATGACGTTGAAGCATAAAATTCTCATCAAGGGTCGTCGAAATAAATCCCAAATGCTGACCTTTTCCGTTGTATCCCCTTCCAGTTTGTCCTGTTCACTCTGTTTATGTACCAATGTAATTTAAGCTTAATAGTCAATGATTATAAAATACCAAAAAGGCATTATTATACCAATAATTGCAAATCGCCAAAAGCTTGCTTGATATACTATGATTTTGCATAGAGATGTTGTAAAAGTCCATGATACTACCACCCAATTAGGAGAGTAGCAGCTGATCAAAGCGGCACAGCATTCCTGGCTCAATCTGAGTATTTGACATAATACAATGCTCACAAGTAACCAAATGTTTTGTAATCATCACATAAAAATTGCGACGTTTTTTAAAAGTAATCAGTGCTATTTTGACAACATGAAAATGTCGCGGTAATCGTTTACTCTGTAACTCTGTCATACGGAATTAGCTCACAGGCCCGCGTAAAAAGTTCAATGGTTCTGACAACCACAAATGAAATTTTTTAAAAAATTTCTTTTCTAACTTGATTACAAGGACTACAAGCAAAACAACGTTTCTCCAAGTTAACAACTCTAATGCACGTTGATACTTCTTCAAAACACGGCTAAAACCAACAAGTTTTTCCAGGTTATTTTAAGCGGGGCAGCAGTTTTGTTGAAGACAATTGAATTCCACTAAAAGATCTGTGTGTGAAATTCATTTCTATTTACTTTATTTTGTTTCATCGAATTTAGAAGGGTAATTTCTTATTCTTTTTTATTTTTATTCTAAGCAAAAGGGTAAGGCCGTTACTACCTTTTAGCGTGCTCTATTCGTCATCTTCTCTATTGTTTAAACTCAAACTGTTAATTCACAAGCTTGTAATTGCAACTTTTTCTTACAAAATTACTTCAGTTGCATAAAAATTCAAACAAAACACTTAAAAAAAAATACGGTACAAATAATTACAGTATGATAAAGAAAAAAAGGTGGTTTGAGCCTCGCAGTCGTTACACTCTATTGTCACACATAGTCACACTTTTCTCCTTGCTGTCGGCGAGATAGCTCCGAGGATAACATTCTGACTTGAAGCAAAAGGATGCGAGTTTGATACTAAGTGGCTGAGAGATTTCCGTTGTACACTTGGGAAAAGAGAAAAGTATTTACCGACCTATTCTTCAACGGGTTACGCTGCTTACCTGAAATGATGACTCGAATTAAAAAAAAAGCAGTAACCTGACCATACCAAGAAGTTTTTCATTTGACTAAAGTATCTAGTTCAAAATTTAAAGTAAGTTTTACTTCGTCTTGAATGTAAACGTTCTGAAACCGTTTACATTTTTTCACAAAGTAGGCCCAACTGATTTTTTTATCTGTTAGTATTTTATTTAATATACAGTCAAAACACAATACCACAATTAACTTTAACAATCAAAAAGCTCTTGATACTGCTCTTTAACAGAATTAGGGAGTCGTAAAAACTTTTTTTGATTCCAACTCCGACTCTGACTCCGACTCCGACTCCACCTATTCAAAATTTTTCAACTCCAATTCAGACTCTGACTCCATCAAATTTAAAAACAACTCTGACTTCGACTCTACAACCCTGCTTTTTAATAAGAATTGTCTGTATACTTTCTTTACACGTCTATTTATAAAGGTGCTTTTGGTTTTGAAATCTCTTTAGTTAGTTGTAAAGTTGCATTGCAATCTGCTAACAATTTTTTATTACAAGTAATACAAAATAAACGTTAATTTCACGTGTACTTGTAAAGCAAATCTTTTGATTTTCAGTTTTTAATATTAGATCCCAATCTTCATCTGACAACGTTGCATTTTTACTTTTTGCATACCGACCAACAACTTTTCTTGCTTCTTTTATTTTCTTGTTTGTTAACAACCACCTGAAGAAGTTAAAATTTTAGTGGATAAAAAAATAAATCATATAAAATAATTAATGAGCAAAAACTTTTTTTGACCACACGGAAATGAAAGGAAAACTAAAAAAACTTTACTCTAAATCCGAGCCGAAAAGTATCTTTGGAGGTGTATAGTGTATTTTCGATATAATAACTCGATTTCGTAAACTGAGAAAGCGGTTTATTCGTACCCTCTTGGAAGGGCGAACAGTACACAATAAGAATTACTTAGAGACGGCTGTTTTCTCGAAACATAGCGTTTGTCAGTTTATAAAAACTTATATTTGAGATCATAGAAGTAATTAAAGGAAAGGTTTCTAAGCTTTACATTCCTTTTGTATCAAAAGCAAATACATATATAAGATAACACAGCAAGTATCCACCAATCCAGATGTTTAGCAAGGGTCTGCTAATCGGTAAACGTCCTTTTCAAAACGAGGCAAAGCCTGGAAAAAAATCCCCTTTTCATGCACATTGCCAACAAGTTCCAAAGGCCCGCTATTTTCCAGTTGAACATCAAAGGTCTTACTGCAAGCAAGACAAACATTCTTTATTATCTTACTCTACAGTCTGAGGCACTCATCATCCTACTACAGGAGACCCACTGCACTAATGCAGAGAAGCTAGCACTTCCAAGCTTCAAACAAGCATGGTCTTGCCAAGTTTGTCCACGAGAGACTAAGGTATACACTTTTGGACCAATCTCAACCGACATCGGAGATTGAGTAGTTGTCTCTCGACGTTGATGGTTGTAAAATAGTCAACGTTTACAAACATCTCCCAACGCGACTGCGATCCTTAAATCTCCCAGTGTTTCCTCAAACCTGTCTCAATGCCAATGATTTCAACTATTGCCACGATGATTGGGATTACGATGATAATAGCCTGGACGGCAAGTGCATGGCTCGCTCGACAAGCATTAATAGTCTTTCTCTCCTCTACCATGCCAAGGATGCCGCCAGCTTTTACTCCAGCCGCTGGAACACTGGCACTAAACCAGCTCTAACTTTCGCTAGCGTAGATATTCATAGTCGCTTATCGGATAGACCAATTTTTGAAAACTTCCCCTGGTCAAAACATCGACCTTCGCTTATTGCACCACCAAGTTTGCTTTGTCAGTGCCATGCATGCTTGTTAAACGATGAAACTTCCGCAAGGCTAAATGGAATTAATACATTGCTTTGAAGAACAAATTAGAAAAGGCTTTGTTACTGCCTGATTCACTTAATATGGACGCGGCTTACCAGGAATTTTGTAACATCATTATAGGAAAGCAGCCAAAAAAACTATCCCACGCAGTCATTGAAACAACTATATTCTGTGTTGGTATGCGGAGTTTAAATACCTCTACAGTACACAACATTCTTACAGTCTCCTCAGGGAGAAGACGACTCAAATTGGTTGCTACAGCTTTACTTGCCAAACTTGACAGGAAGCGGAGGGACTGATGGTCCGACTGAGTTTTGAAGTTTCAATATCACTTCGATTTGCTTTTACAGATGCCATGATATTGCTTTTTGCTTGAATTTTTTTGATTGTTTTTGAATGTGAATAACTAAAATTCAAAACTGCACTTGTAAAGTGTCTTTCCAAAACCACAAAGCTTCCAAAAGCCGAAGTCGTGTTAGTTAGAATCGCCATTGTAACTACTGTTTTAACTGTCGAACAAGTTGCAAGAAAGCGAAAATTTTCAATTTGACGTCGCTATTTTTTACTTTATTTTCTGTCTCTTTCACCTGCAGCTTTCCGCATTATTTCATGATTGACAAAATTAATTACTTTCTTGTAGTGAAAGTAATTTGGCGGCTGTAAATTGTCGTGCCATTGTCATTGTTGTCGTTCCAAGTCATCAACTCCGGATCGGACAAAAACAGGACCGGGACCGAGGATTTATATTTTTACTATCCCAGGCTAACGAGCTGCCTGCATCAGATGCTGGGAGTGATGGTGTTGAGCCAGCAACGGGTTTCTTCGTTCAAAATTGTCAGACCTCGTGCTCCATGTGGCTCCCGATGTGTGGGTACGCTAGTAGGACGTGGTCTACGGTTTGTTCAGACGCACCATACTCGCGATTTGATGAAGGAGCGAGACCTGTATTTGTGCGTGGATGAATGGAATCGCTGAACACCAGTCCGCAGGCGATTGAACTTAACCCAAGCTGGTTGGGACAAACTCATTCCAACAGGCCTGATACTGGTCATAGGTATGAAAGCATGCAGTCTACAGTCGATCTATTTTCACAGTATTTTGTTTTCCATCTATAATTTGTCCACTGAAAAGCGCGGATGCCTAATCCAGCAAGGCTATTGAGTAGATTCCGCGCAGCTTACACAAACGGGCGTCTAGATCTTAGTCTCTCTTGGCCAGCATCTGAAGACCATAATTACACATTTTTCTAAAAACTGAATCATTCTTTCGAAATGAGTAAAATAATTCTCCTCAAAAATACATGCTTAGTGCTCGGAAAAATCTGACTTTGCTCAAATATTTTGCGTCTTGGGAAAGTAATGCCTACTCCCCGCTTTGTATCGCTATGCTTTAAGTAAAAATTGTATTGTTTACAGTCAGGCAGGAATAGTTATAGTTCAAATAAAGGTATTGCACACAACTTTTCTCCCAACAACATTTGCTATTTTGACAACTCCTATACAGTACCCCGACCTGCTTTCGGAAATGCAAGATATTACTGTCCGGTTAAAATTTTTATTTGTTTTTTATCTTCTATATAGTGATATGATTGAAATTTTTCATCTTCAGAAAAGAAGAGTTTTTTGAAAAATTAAATTCATTAAAAATAATTTTGATAAAAAAACAAAGAAGAAAAGCTATTCGTTAAAAGTATTTTTGGAAAAATTACAAATTTCTACATTAAAATGTTTGAAAAAAATCTTTCCTTCTTAACATGTTTTCTATATGTTAAAACTAAAAGTAATTTTCAAAAAAGCATCGACATTACTTCAGATTTTTTAGAGCCATTTAGGGCAGACTTCAAGTTTTAGAACAGAAATTTAAAAAAAAATTTATTGGAAATAAATTTTTTTCTTTACTGTAGTTACATTTAATTAAAAAATTATGCTGTAATATTTAAATATAGCTTAATACAAACTCGACCTGGGGGTCTCAGGAAGAAGAAAATACAAGAAAACTATAGGCAGGGGTGCCAAACCGATGATGAGTTGTAGATACCTCCAGCCACGCACAAAGTAAGCTATTCCTGGATATGCCGTGTGTGCGAACCCAGAAGACAAGTTTACCAAAGTTCCTGCCTCTGTTCGACGCTTTGTGCTTGAAATTTCTGTGGCTGTTAATGATTGCAAGTGGTTTTTAAGGTTCGAATTAAAAATTAAAAAGTATGCTTTTTTATTTATACAGTAATGAGGTTATGGTTGTTTGCTATGCGTCACACTTCATCGGCCATAATTTTAATTTCACAAAACTATAGTTATTTTCTATTTTAGAATAATTTTAGATTTTATTGTGAGGTAATACTCTCATGGTCAAATTATAATCACATATTCGGTAAAGCTCCCACTTGTCTTACTTAACTTTTTCGTAAGCCGCTTCACGATTATTCGAAATGTTCAGTGCCAGATAGTTATGACGTAATGTGCTTTTTTATTCTATTGGTTCTGTTACCAGGTAATTTATTCATACTTTCTATGCTCTTCTGGTAAATAGACTAAACTTAAAATCTTCAGTTTATTAAACTAAAAACTTTAAAAAACAGTCAACGTTTCAAGCGTTATTGCAGACGCTCTTCGTCAGGCCTTAGCTTAAAATAATACTGATAAAAACAATGCACAAAAATGAATACTATTGTATGATATACAATACAAAAATGAATTACAAAAATACATACAACTGTTTTAAATTTGAGAATGGAAAAAGAAAAAGGCAAGTCATGTGATACATAGGTGGTCAAGGATATAAACAAAAGCGAACAATCAATCAAAAAAGCAACGTTAATGAGTCAATCAAAAAACGAGTTAAAATAAACCCGTTGCTTTTTTGATTGATCGTTCGCTTTTGTTTATATCCTTGACCACTTATGTATCCCATGACTTGGATTTTTCTTTTTCCATTTTCAAATTTAAAACAGTTGTGTGTATTTTCGTTCATCGCTTTTATCAGTATTGTTTTAAGCTAAGTCCTGACGAAGAGCGTCTGCAATAACGCTTGAAACGTTGACTGTTTTTTAAAGTTTTTAGTTTAATAAACTGAAGATTTTAAGTTTAGTCTATTTACCAGAAGAGCGTCACACGCTGAGGCAACTAGTGGGCTCGCGATGGGGTGCTGGTGCTAAAACACTACGCATAGCCACCTTGTCTCTAGTCTACTCAGCAGCTGAGTACTGTGCGCCAGTCTGGTGTCGCAGTGCTCACACTCGCCTCATCGACAGTGTCTTAAATGACGCCTTGCGCATAGTTACTGAATGCCTGCGTCCCACTCCAACGGACCACCTACCTATACTCTCAGGCATCCAGCCAGCTGATCTTCGGCGAATGGGAGCGACACTTTCTTTGGCTCACCGTGGATCTATGGACCCCGGTCATATCTTGTATGGTCTTTTAAGTGGATCCTCAGATACTCGCCAAGTGAGACTAAGGTCCAGACGTCCGTTTGTGCCAGCTGCACGGAATCTTTTGGACAACCTTGCCAGACTTGGCATTCGCGCTTCTAAATGGACAAATCACAAATGGAACGCGGAGTACTGTGAAAATGCTTCCAGGCTCCATGCTTTTGTGCCCGAGACCGGTGCCAGGCCTGTTGGGATGGGCTTACCCCAAGCAGCTTGGGTTAAGCTCAACCGCCTGCGGACTGGTGTTGGGCAATTCCATTCGTCCATGCACTAATGGGGTCTCGCTCCTTCACCGAATTGCGAGTGTGGCGCCTCTGAGCAAACCGCAGACCATGTACTAACAGCGTGTCCTATACATCGGGCACCACATGGAGCACGAGGTCTGACGGTTTTGGATGAAGAAACTCGATGCTGGCTTAATGACACCACTGCCAGCATCTGATTCAGGTAGTGCAGCAGTCTGGGGTAGTAAAAGGATAAACCCTCGGCCCCAGTCCTGTTTGTGTCTGACCTGGAGTGGATACCTTTTTAAACGACGACGACGACCAGAAGAGCATAGAAAATAGTAATGCGCTTTTGTCGCGACTCTCCTATTGGTCGTTTTTTTATAGCGCATGC
The DNA here is from genome assembly GCA_963680785.1 of Diplosoma virens. NCBI lineage: Eukaryota > Metazoa > Chordata > Ascidiacea > Aplousobranchia > Didemnidae > Diplosoma > Diplosoma virens. The sequence goes on from OY796894.1 coordinate 27,307,920, forward strand.
ACGACCGAGTGTAAACTTTGTCGTAGCGGATAGTCGAAGATTCGGGCATTCGCTACTGTGAAGGAGCGTCACGTGACGCTTTTCTATATAACCGAATTGAAGTCAAGTCAATTCAATCTGATTCGAGATTCAATTCCAGTGTTGGTCCGAGCGCAGAGTTTCCAATGTGTAAGTTCGAGGGCAGTGGGCCCAGCCGTTATGGTGTGTTGATTAATAAGTGTTGGAATTGTTTTGTTCCAGTGTTTTCGGAGATTAATTCTAAAGCGAATGAATTATTTTGCGCGTCCGACGAATTTGAGTGGCAGCGCTGAAATCGCTTTGCAGTTTGGCAGAGCGTGGGAGAGGATTTTCGTCGATTGTGAGTTTGTGGTTTTCGTAATAATTCTTTCTAGTTAGAGACAGTGATCTCTGTCTGTTTGCGGAGAGAGGTTTTCAAACGAATCAACTCGAACTTAATTGAAGTCAACTGTATAAAAAAGCTTCAGTCTCGCTGCAAACTACTTCTTGAGCCGGAATAAATAAAAATAGACACAGCTTTATTTCGGCGCAGGTATATTCGGGTTACCTTGTTCAACTGGTCCTCTAGGATTCCAAAGTAAAGTCGGTGACACTATGTCACCTTGGTTAATTTTAAATTAAAACTCTTATCATTAGTTAGCTTGAAGGGAGCAAGTTGGAATATTATACGGGCATATTTTTACCAATTTTTGGAAAAATTATTGTTTTATTCTAACAGGATAAAAAACAACCACTAGTTTTTGTTGGTCACCTAAGTAATTCTTTTTTTGTTTCTATTGATGATGTTTTTAAAGAACCATCCCAAGCAAAGCCGAGCAAAATTGCAATTTGATTTGTAATATCACCGTGGGAGTGAGTTGTTGACGGGCCGTACATTTTACGGGCCCTTGAATCAAAACTAGACTTCCGGTACCGAAGCGCTTCTACGGTTGCAAACGTCTGTCATATTTGTTTAACCGCTGCAAACAAACCCGGACGAAAGCATTTGTGGTGCACGTCATCGTCGCCGCATCAACTGTAACCAATATTGTTTCTTGTTTGATCAAAAACTATTTTTTAAATAAAGCCAAAGTACTGTTTATGGAAAAAAATAAATCAACTTCTTGAATGCATTTATTTTTCAACAGCAGCTTGGCTTCAAATTTATGTTTGACTTCTTAAATATTTAATTTTCAATAAAAATTTTTATTTATTAATATTTTTTGTTGATCAGGAAAAACAAATTAAAATCTTTTTTTTACTACGAACTTAACTTTGCACTGGGAGATCTTGCAAATAATTCAAAGAAAAAAAGAAAGAATGGTCAAAAATTAAAAGAATTTTTCTAAGATTTACCGTAAGTAAACACAGCTATAAAAGTGGACACTGAAAACGTTCCAACCAGCACCCGAAACACAGCGTAGAGTTCATAGGATGGTAAAAACGCAGAGGAAACACTGGTAATCATGTATCCAGTCGATATAACTAATACTGCAGTTTTTCTTCCAGTCCTGAAATAAATAAAGACAACGACAATATTATTTTTTATATCGATTGGGTATTACACTTGTTTTGGTCATTTTGTGGTTTTGGCAAAAATGTGCGTTGAAACTTTATATTCCAATTGTGTCCATCGGGTGTCCTAATCTATTCACCATAAAGTATATAAGTTAGAAAGAAGGACGCCAGAGTCAACGAAAAAATCCTTCTTTTAAGTAAATATCAAAATCCATAATCTCAATGAAATCTTTCATCTTGGCAACATGAAAATATTAAGTTTTAAATTATCAATTGATTTTGTAAGCAGTCAATATCTCACCAATCACACAGCGGCCCAACGATTGCCGAGCCGATGAAAAATCCGAGAAAGAAGAGAGTTTGAGCAATAGTGTCCAAGTATCGTCGATCGCAAACCAGGTCAAACTGCAATGTTACAAGTTTTGCTTGTTTTTTCATCATTAATTTTGATTTGCTTGTATACGTCACATCTTAAACGTTCTGCATTATTTATTGACTTGACTTTTCAAACAATAATTCATTTAGCGTTTATTTAATTGCTTATTTGTATGTTTGTATCAATCAATAAATCAATAAACCAAAACATAATTAAATAATAGATTGATTTGATTGATCGGACATGTATGCGAAGAACATAGGCTGCTAGTTTATTAATGTTTTAAAGTTTATAAGTTCTAATGAATGAAAACTTACCGTTTTCAAAAAAAATTTTTAGCATTTTTGATTTGAGTATTTTTTATTTCTTTTTTGAGGTTCTATAAACGCAACGAAATAAAAATTAAAAAGAAACAGCGGTAAAAAGCTTCAATAACAACTGGCTCTTTTTACTTTTATCAAAACAATAAATCTGGAAGAATTACAGTTACTTTTTTTGGTTTTCACTGGATTTTATCTCTTATTTTTGTATATTACAATAGTAATAATTATCGCCTATCTCTGTGTATATTACTGTATCACACCGACTGTTAAAGTGGGTTTCATTTAAATTACTAAAGGTTTCGATAAACTTCGACTGATTATATATGCACTAGCGCAAAAGGAAAGGTTTAGATAAAAAAAACTGTGTAATCAATAATTATCTCAATTGTACGATAAATTAATCTTCAGTATGTTATAACGTCAATGTTTTGTTTTTCATGCTTGAGTAGTGGCAATTGGCATGCTTCTCGCTCGTGTAACCAGTACAATTTTTCGTTCAACGTTTCGTTTCATAGAACTACGATACTTTTTATCTTAGGTTTAGCTGGTAAAGAGGGTGTTTTTTAAACTTTTACATTTATATTTACTGTAATGCACAAAATAAAGCAATAGATGGAATTCTGTCCCGGCAAAACAAGAAAAGTAACCAAAAAAAAAACAAAAAAACTATTGAATCGGAATCATTTGATCACAAAAACAGCGAAGTACCATATCTACTTCTGTACGAGTTGCACAAAAAAGGTGAAAAACGTGTTAATTTGTTTCGTGTAATAAGGTTCCTTTTCGACTTTAAAACCCTTGCAGTGTTTTATAGAAAAAAAGTTTGGGAAACGCTGCTATATCAAACAGTGATAAACATGAGCAATATACAGTAACACCATAAAAATTTACTTTTTTAACTGAGTTTACCTGAGTTATTGTAGTTTCTCCATATACATCAGTATCGTAAACAAATCCGTAGTCACATTCTGCGTCATCAACTTTTGTTTGATTTTCTATGCACTTGATGTCGCACTCACTCATACAATTTGTAAAATTGTAATCATATCTATAACATGATGAATATTCCTAAAAATAATATTTTAGTTTTTCTCAAATTTTCTAACACAACAAGATTTTTTACTTGGTTAGAAGTATCATAGGAAATGAACAACAAGTCGATTTCTTCATTCGTCAAATTGCAAGAATTAGGATTGTTATCAACAATCGGTATCAAACATCTGCAAAATGTATGAATAGATACATCGGTTTATGGCAAAGATTGTTTGAAAATTTGATATAAATCTGGTAAAACAATTGAATTTGCTTTTCAAACTTACAGTGTAATCAACGAACATTTCTTTTAGCAACAAACCATTGTATGCAATTGTAACTGATTTTTATATAAAAGTTGTTTAAATCATCTAACGGTATTTCAGGTTTTTCAGGATTTTCAGAAATTTTTCTAAAGGTTTTTCAGGAATTATTACTTTTAATTAAGGCTTTTGCGACAAAATTTGATTTAATTTAAATAAATTAAATTGCTCAACTAATTTTCTAAAATCAATGTATTTAATTGAACAATGAAATTATCGAAAAATTATTTTAATTTGCTCTACCCTTCATGCTTTCTGTTTTCTGTTACTCACAAATTTTTTGAGAGTGAAAACAATAAGAACCTTTCAGAGCAAGTTGCAAACAGGCGCCTCTCTTATAATCAAACTAAACAATACAGTTTCCCCAGTTCAATAAATTTGCTCTATGACCAAAGAAAAAACCGAAAAGGATAAACAGAAAATCTCGTTTTCAATATAAAAATTTCTTAAATTTTTTGAAACTTTAATAAAACTTTTTTTAACGCTTCAATTGATTACAGTATTACTTTTTGTTTGATTAAAAGCACGTTAGGCTCAGCGTTCAACGTCAAGCAATAAATCATCAGGCAAAATTACTATTTGACTTCACTCACCTATGTTCTGGAGTCGCACTGATAAAAATAGCTGCTTGCGAACTAAATGCCGCTCCAAATGAAATCCAACCAACTGAAACAATAATTGCGATTTGATACTTACTTATTCCTCCAATCTTCTCCTGATACGCGTCTAAATCCATTTTCTCAACTTTTGCTTGCAAATGCCTGACCAGTATTTGAAAGTAATATCGATGTCAAGGTATTTTAATAATTCACCAAATAATGTGCTATATAAAAGATTACTTGCATGTCAAATATTTACAATGAATCAAAGAACACATAAAGCAAGTGCAACCGAGTTTGTTCAAAAAAAAAAAAAACAAAGACGAAGCGAGTTAACAACCTTGTGCAGATATTTTTCAAGCAGAATTAAACACCATTCTTCTTACCACTCTGGCATTTGAAACCCACACATACAAAAACTTGCAATTATATATTTATTTTTAATCAAATCTAGGAAGTTATTAACTTTTTCTTATTTGAGATGCTGAATATGTCAATAATAATTTTATATGGAACAGCATATATAGGTTGGCGCTAAAATCGATATTTGTCAGCAAAGTTGTAAATTTCGATTGGTATTCACAAATTCAGTGTTTTTAGTTAATGATTTAAATTGAAAATTGAATTGACTTTTGCAAATAGTAAATTTGAATGGTTTTAAACGTATTTAAAAAAAAGTTCTTGCAGTAGAAATTTAAATAATTGATCTTTACTCTAAATAAGCTGCGAAACAACAACTAAAGTAGTTTTTGAGTTGTAAACCATCAAATTTGGCAATTCGAAGTACAAATTAAAAAGTCAGAGCTCGAAAAAAGTTCAGTATCTTAATTTTGTTTTCGGTCTTTTGAAATTTTGTATAAAGTTAAAAAAAGTTTCCATGTGAATTGATTCTCCGTAATTTCTATCTCAAAAAATCCCCACACAAAAATTTATCACTCCACAAAACTTTCTTTCTATGCCTTTTTCAACCCGCCAGCTATTCACCCCATAAATATTAGACCAACTAATTTGACCTGAAAAACCAAAACTTATTCTAGCCTAACTAAATCTAAGCCAAGTATGTTGAAAAATTGACGTTAAAAAAGTTTGGTGAGGTAGAATTTTTGTAATAGGATTTTTAGGGGTTCAAGTTTTGGTATGGAAAATTACCTATTCGTAGCAAAGTTTTCTTGGTTATAAAAGCTAAAAGAAATATTTAGTTAATATTTTTTATATTTTGTTATGAATAGACCGTTAAACCACTTTAATACACTTGCAAGTGGAACTGTTTTTTTAATGCTAATTTGAGTAAATAAGTGATCTATAGATCTGCAGTGAACAAGAGCAGGTTTACAGATTAGTTGACATTGCCTGTAGTCGTTTCATTATATTCAGTTTAACAATTCTCGTCATTGTTAAAACTAAACAAAACAAAACTTTCAGTAGCGTCTAGTCCCTTTATACCCCGAACGGGGGAATGAGGAGTTTACAAAAACCACCATAACAAATTATTTCTTCTATAGGCCTTGCAACTATTTACGTCAGTGGTTCTCAAACTCGTAAAGACCGCAGCATTGTTGTTTTTTTTTAGATCTCAAAATATTCTGATAAAAAATTTTCTGTAGCGATCAATTTAGTGCAAACATAACAGCAGTGCATTCAAGAACATAATACAAAATTAGTTATCATTTTAATAAAAATAATAATATTTTAACTTTGATTTTTGTCAGTAAGAATCTGCGTCATGATCTATGGCAGGGTTTCCCAAACTGGTGTACATGTACTCCAGGGGTACATTTTGGCTTCTTAAAAGATACATTATCATGTGAGAAAATATCCTTATTTATGTTAAATTCCATGTCTGGAAGAAATTTTAAAATAGACTCAAATATCTGGAATTTTAGAATCCAGTAAATTATTATTAAGTTAAACAGAAGAATTAAGAGTGAAGACTTTCTTTTTAGACATCACCTTGATTTTGGCCTCGAAATTGTGACTGATGATCAAAGTAAAGACTTTATTTAGAGGTCACCTTGATTTTGGGCCGGAATTCGTAAATTTGTAAAATCTGAGACAGATTCTAACAGAAGGCCTTTTGTTCTTAGAGAAACGTAACAAAATTTTGGGAGTACATGCAAACCTGTTAAGTGTCCAAAGGGTACCGATGAACTAAAAGTTTGGGAAACCCTGATCTATGGTACACAAAGTTCTATTTGAAGACTTTTTCGTTGACGTATAATATTGCATGTATTCAGGGATTATTTACGACTCTGCATTAGTTAAAGTGGCAAAAGCGATTAGCTTTGAGTCGCCAAATTACAAGATGCTTGTCAAATTCACAAATCAGTGGCAACTATTAAACCTGATTAACGTACAACTCAGTTGCGACCTTTCATATGATTGACTTGCAATCTGTTAAAGGTTTCAAGCAATTTCTCACAACTAATTTTGTTGGCTGGTCTTTTTCTTTCATGCTCTAAATATTTGATGTAACAGGCTTGTATCAGTTGGAACTGCTGAGTGATAACAACCGACTTCGTTACGAAAGGTGCTTAGAAAATTTATGCTGATAAAAAAACATTAATAACGATAAAATAGATCTAAACATTTTGATAAAAGCTATTTTAAAATTGTTCATATCAATTTGAATTAAACTGAACAACAAAAGTAAAAGAAGCAGATCATGGCTGAGAGTAGTATATAATGTGTCATTTGGTAACGTTTGTGACATCATCAGAGAAAGTGAGGAGGAAGAAGGTGAGGAGGGTAGAGGTGAGGAAGTGAGGGGAGGAGGAAGACCCTAACCCTTATCCTAATCCTAACCCTAACTCTAACCCTAGCCCTAACCCTAGCCCTAAGAAGGGTAGTGGTCCTGAGTTCAATTCTTGACCAAGACAGTTGACAGCAAAGCTGTCAAACTGAAAGAAAATTTAACCCTATGAAGGGTAGTGGTCCTGAGTTTGATTCCTGTCCAAGACAGTGAAGTTGTAAATCCTAACCTTATGAAAGTCAGTGGTCTTGAGTTTGATTCCCACCCAAGACAGCGAAGCTGTAAATCCTAACCCTAAGAAAGACAGTGGTCCTAAGTTTGATTTCTGCCCAAGACAAAACCAAAACTTTAAACATGATATAAGACTATTTCAAAACATTTTGCAAGATTTTAAAGCAATAAAGTTAACCAGTTTTCTGTTTTAGACACGCATAAAACGAATTTGTCAAGCCACTTCTTGCTTTTAAGCGCACGCGAAACAAACCTGTCAAACCTTTTCCTGATTTTAGGTACACAATAGAAAAGTCTTTTAAACCGTTTGCTGTTTTTAAGCGCACGCGAAACGAATCTGTCAAATCATTTCCTGCTTTTAGGCACTCAATAGAAAATTCTTTCAGGTTAGTTTCCTGTTTTTAAGCACTCAATAGAAAAAACCTGTCAAAATATTTCCTGCGAAGGGCAAGTTTGGACACGTCAGGTTTGTTACGCAATATCCAGTTTTCCCATTGGAAATTCCCTAGATTTTTACAGGAATCTTTGTATAGGTTTCTTTGTGGGTATATTGCGAAACTTTATCTTGATTATTGTTATATTTATGTTTAATTTCTCAATTTTTTTCTTAAGAAAGTTTGGTTTTTTAAATACTTTTATTTAATTTTAAAACTTTTTTCTTTAAACAACCTTGATTTTTATTGTAACTTTGTTTAATTTTTTCTAAGCAATTTTGATTTTTTATAACTATCTTCAATTTTTTCTAGACAAATTTGATTTTTGTTATACGTACCTTTGTTTAATTTTTTTTGGCAACCTTGTTTTTTGTCATAACTATTTTTAATTTTTTCTAAACAAGTTTGATTTTTTGTTACATCATTGTTGAATTTTTTGAATTTTTCTTTGTCAACCACGATTTTATTATACCTTTGTTGAATTTTTAAAAGTTTTCTTTAAGCAATCTTGGTTTTTAGATATCTATCTTCAGTTTTTTCTAGGTAAGCTTGATTTTTGCTATACTTATGTTCAATTTTTCAAAAATCTTTCTTAGTCAACCTTGGTTTTTGTTATACCTATCTTCAATTTTTTTCTAGATAATTCGATTTTTGTTATACCTTTGTTCAATTTAAAACTTTTTCTCTAAGCAACCTTGTTTCTTGTTATACTTATCATTCCTATCTTGATTTTTATCATTCCTATCTTCGATTTTCTCCTAAACAAGCTCGATTTTTGCTACACATTTGTTCAATTTTTCAAAAGTTTCTTATTAGTCAACCTTGATTTTTAGATATCTATCTTCAATTTTTTTCTCGAAATCCTCAATTTTTATTATACCTAACCTTAACTTTTTCTTGGCAACCTTGATTTTTGTCATATCTATGTTTAATTTTTCTTAACAATCTTGACTTTTGTCGCACCTACCTTCAATTTTTTTCTAAACAACCTTGGTTTTCGTCATACTTTGGTTTAATTTTTTTGGTTGACCTTGATTTTTGTCATACCTAACCTCAATTTTTTCTAGACAAACTTGATTTTGTTATATCTATGCTTTTTCTTGGTAACCTTGATTTTTGTCATACCTTTATTTAAGTTTTTTCTTGACAACCTTAATTTTTGTTGTACTTATGTTCAATTTTTCAAAACTTTTTCTTAGTCAACCTTAATTTTTAGATAACTGCATTTAATTTTTCCCTACGAAAGCGTGACTTTTAGGCACCTTTATTCAATTTTAAAACTTTTTCTCTAAGCAGCCTTGATTTTTGTTATACCTAACCTCAATTTTTTCTCTAACAACCTTGATTTTTGTTATAAGCTTTGTTCAATTTTAAAAAAATTTTCTACTCAACCTTGATTTTGTTATATCTTTGTTTAATTTTTCTTGCAACCTTGATTTTTATTATACTTATATTCAAATTTTTTTTCTAAGCAACCTTGATTTTTGTTATACCTAAGTTGAATTTTTTTTTGGCAACCTTGATTTTTATTTATAGTCAATTTTAAATTAATTATTAAAAGTTTTAAACAAAAATTTTATTGATAGGATTGTTAAAATCATAAAAATAGAACTGGCACTGAAATTGAAAAAGTTAATTAACTGAATAGAAGTCTTTTTTGAAACCTCGTAATTAATTCTATTGTTTGCGTTCACTGCTTTATAGGCAGATCACGTACAGTGATTTTAATGAAGTCTGATTGGTTCACTTACACGTGGCGAGCACACTTTTGGCATCTTGTTTGTTTAGTTTGTTTAGTCACCACTAGTTTTGAAACCGGTGAGTCTTGTTTGTTTAGTCACCACTAGTTTTGAAACCGGTGAGTCTTGTTTGTTTAGTCACCACTAGTTTTGAAACCGGTGAGTCTTGTTTGTTTAGTCACCACTAGTTTTGAAACCGGTGAGTCTTGTTTGTTTAGTCGCCACTAGTTTTGAAACCGGTGAGTCTTGTTTGTTTAGTCACCACTAGTTTTGAAACCGATGAGTCTTGTTTGTTTAGTCACCACTAGTTTTGAAACCGGTGAGTCTTGTTTGTTTAGTCACCACTAGTTTTGAAACCAGTGAGTCTTGTTTGTTTAGTCACCACTAGTTTTGAAACCGGTGAGTCTTGTTTGTTTAGTCACCACTAGTTTTGAAACCGGTGAGTCTTGTTTGTTTAGTCGCCACTAGTTTTGAAACCAGTGAGTCTTGTTTGTTTAGTCACCACTAGTTTTGAAACCGGTGAGTCTTGTTTGTTTAGTCACCACTAGTTTTGAAACCGGTGAGTCTTGTTTGTTTAGTCACCACTAGTTTTGAAACCGGTGAGTCTTGTTTGTTTAGTCACCACTAGTTTTGAACCGGTGAGTCTTGTTTGTTTAGTCGCCACTAGTTTTGAAACCGGTGAGTCTTGTTTGTTTAGTCGCCACTAGTTTTGAAACCGGTGAGTCTTGTTTGTTTAGCCGCCACTAGTTTTGAAACCGGTGAGTCTTGTTTGTTTAGTCACCACTAGTTTTGAAACCGGTGAGTCTTGTTTGTTTAGTCACCACTAGTTTTGAAACCGGTGAGTCTTGCTTGTTTAGTCACCACTAGTTTTGAACCGGTGAGTCTTGTTTGTTTAGTCGCCACTAGTTTTGAAACCGGTGAGTCTTGTTTGTTTAGTCACCACTAGTTTTGAAACCGGTGAGTCTTGTTTGTTTAGTCGCCACTAGTTTTGAAACCGGTGAGTCTTGTTTGTTTAGTCGCCACTAGTTTTGAAACCGGTGAGTCTTGTTTGTTTAGTCGCCACTAGTTTTGAAACCGGTGAGTCTTGTTTGTTTAGTCACCACTAGTTTTGAAACCGGTGAGTCTTGTTTGTTTAGTCACCACTAGTTTTGAAACCGGTGAGTCTTGTTTGTTTAGTCGCCACTAGTTTTGAAACCGGTGAGTCTTGTTTGTTTAGTCGCCACTAGTTTTGAACCGGTGAGTCTTGTTTGTTTAGTCACCACTAGTTTTGAAACCGGTGAGTCTTGTTTGTTTAGTCACCACTAGTTTTGAAACCGGTGAGTCTTGTTTGTTTAGTCGCCACTAGTTTTGAAACCGGTGAGTCTTGTTTGTTTAGTCGCCACTAGTTTTGAAACCGGTGAGTCTTGTTTGTTTAGTCACCACTAGTTTTGAAACCGGTGAGTCTTGTTTGTTTAGTCGCCACTAGTTTTGAAACCGGTGAGTCTTGTTTGTTTAGTCACCACTAGTTTTGAAACTGGTGAGTCTTGTTTGTTTAGTCGCCACTAGTTTTGAAACCAGTGAGTCTTGTTTGTTTAGTCGCCACTAGTTTTGAAACCGGTGAGTCTTGTTTGTTTAGTTGCCACTAGTTTTGAAACCAGTGAGTCTTGTTTGTTTAGTCACCACTAGTTTTGAAACTGGTGAGTCTTGTTTGTTTAGTCACCACTAGTTTTGAAACCGGTGAGTCTTGTTTGTTTAGTCGCCACTAGTTTTGAAACCGGTGAGTCTTGTTTGTTTAGTCACCACTAGTTTTGAAACCGGTGAGTCTTGTTTGTTTAGTCACCACTAGTTTTGAAACCGGTGAGTCTTGTTTGTTTAGTCGCCACTAGTTTTGAAACCGGTGAGTCTTGTTTGTTTAGTCGCCACTAGTTTTGAAATCGGTGAGTCTTGTTTGTTTAGTCGCCACTAGTTTTGAAACCGGTGAGTCTTGTTTGTTTAGTCACCACTAGTTTTGAAACCGGTGAGTCTTGTTTGTTTAGTCACCACTAGTTTTGAAACCGGTGAGTCTTGTTTGTTTAGTTGCCACTAGTTTTGAAACCGGTGAGTCTTGTTTGTTTAGTCGCCACTAGTTTTGAAACCGGTGAGTCTTGTTTGTTTAGTCGCCACTAGTTTTGAAACCAGTGAGTTTTGTTTGTTTAGTCACCACTAGTTTTGAAACCGGTGAGTCTTGAGTCTTGTTTGTTTAGTCGCCACTAGTTTTGAAACCGGTGAGTCTTGTTTGTTTAGTCACCACTAGTTTTGAAACCGGTGAGTCTTGTTTGTTTAGTCGCCACTAGTTTTGAAACCGGTGAGTCTTGTTTGTTTAGTCACCACTAGTTTTGAAACCGGTGAGTCTTGTTTGTTTAGTCACCACTAGTTTTGAAACCGATGAGTCTTGTTTGTTTAGTCGCCACTAGTTTTGAAACCGGTGAGTCTTGTTTGTTTAGTCGCCACTAGTTTTGAAACCGGTGAGTCTTGTTTGTTTAGTCGCCACTAGTTTTGAAACCGGTGAGTCTTGTTTGTTTAGTCGCCACTAGTTTTGAAACCAGTGAGTCTTGTTTGTTTAGTCACCACTAGTTTTGAAACTGGTGAGTCTTGTTTGTTTAGTTGCCACTAGTTTTGAAACCAGTGAGTCTTGTTTGTTTAGTCGCCACTAGTTTTGAAACCGGTGAGTCTTGTTTGTTTAGTCACCACTAGTTTTGAAACCGGTGAGTCTTGTTTGTTTAGTCACCACTAGTTTTGAAACTGGTGAGTCTTGTTTGTTTAGTCGCCACTAGTTTTGAAACCGGTGAGTCTTGTTTGTTTAGTCGCCACTAGTTTTGAAATCGGTGAGTCTTGTTTGTTTAGTCGCCACTAGTTTTGAAACCGGTGAGTCTTGTTTGTTTAGTCACCACTAGTTTTGAAACCGGTGAGTCTTGTTTGTTTAGTCACCACTAGTTTTGAAACCGGTGAGTCTTGTTTGTTTAGTTGCCACTAGTTTTGAAACCGGTGAGTCTTGTTTGTTTAGTCGCCACTAGTTTTGAAACCGGTGAGTCTTGTTTGTTTAGTCGCCACTAGTTTTGAAACCAGTGAGTTTTGTTTGTTTAGTCACCACTAGTTTTGAAACCGGTGAGTCTTGAGTCTTGTTTGTTTAGTCGCCACTAGTTTTGAAACCGGTGAGTCTTGTTTGTTTAGTCACCACTAGTTTTGAAACCGGTGAGTCTTGTTTGTTTAGTCGCCACTAGTTTTGAAACCGGTGAGTCTTGTTTGTTTAGTCACCACTAGTTTTGAAACCGGTGAGTCTTGTTTGTTTAGTCACCACTAGTTTTGAAACCGATGAGTCTTGTTTGTTTAGTCGCCACTAGTTTTGAAACCGGTGAGTCTTGTTTGTTTAGTCGCCACTAGTTTTGAAACCGGTGAGTCTTGTTTGTTTAGTCACCACTAGTTTTGAAACCGGTGAGTCTTGTTTGTTTAGTCACCACTAGTTTTGAAACCGGTGAGTCTTGTTTGTTTAGTCGCCACTAGTTTTGAAACCGGTGAGTCTTGTTTGTTTAGTCACCACTAGTTTTGAAACCGGTGAGTCTTGTTTGTTTAGTCGCCACTAGTTTTGAAACCGATGAGTCTTGTTTGTTTAGTCGCCACTAGTTTTGAAACCGGTGAGTCTTGTTTGTTTAGTTGCCACTAGTTTTGAAACCGGTGAGTCTTGTTTGTTTAGTCGCCACTAGTTTTGAAACCGGTGAGTCTTGAGTCTTGTTTGTAACCGGTGAGTCTTGTTTGTTTAGTCGCCACTAGTTTTGAAACCGGTGAGTCTTGTTTGTTTAGTCGCCACTAGTTTTGAAACCGGTGAGTCTTGTTTGTTTAGTCGCCACTAGTTTTGAAACCGGTGAGTCTTGTTTGTTTAGTCGCCACTAGTTTTGAAACCGGTGAGTATTGTTTGTTTAGTCGCCACTAGTTAGTCTTGTTTGTTTAGTCGCCACTAGTTTTGAAACCGGTGAGTCTTGTTTGTTTAGTCGCCACTAGTTTTGAAACCGGTGAGTCTTGTTTGTTTAGTCACCACTAGTTTTGAAACCGGTGAGTCTTGTTTGTTTAGTCGCCACTAGTTTTGAAACCGGTGAGTCTTGTTTGTTTAGTCGCCACTAGTTTTGAAACCGGTGAGTCTTGTTTGTTTAGTCGCCACTAGTTTTGAAACCGGTGAGTCTTGTTTGTTTAGTCACCACTAGTTTTGAAACCGGTGAGTCTTGTTTGTTTAGTCGCCACTAGTTTTGAAACCGGTGAGTCTTGTTTGTTTAGTCGCCACTAGTTTTGAAACCGGTGAGTCTTGTTTGTTTAGTCGCCACTAGTTTTGAAACCGGTGAGTCTTGTTTGTTTAGTCACCACTAGTTTTGAAACCGGTGAGTCTTGTTTGTTTAGTCACCACTAGTTTTGAAACCGGTGAGTCTTGTTTGTTGTCTTGTTTGTTTAGTTGCCACTAGTTTTGTGTTTGTTTAGTTGCCACTAGTTTTGTGTTTGTTTAGTTGCCACTAGTTTTGAAACCGGTGAGTCTTGTTTGTTTAGTCGCCACTAGTTTTGAAACCGATGAGTCTTGTTTGTTTAGTCGCCACTAGTTTTGAAACCGGTGAGTCTTGTTTGTTTAGTCGCCACTAGTTTTGAACCGGTGAGTCTTGTTTGTTTAGTCGCCACTAGTTTTGAAACCGGTGAGTCTCGTTTGTTTAGTCGCCACTAGTTTTGAAACCGGTGAGTCTTGTTTGTTTAGTCGCCACTAGTTTTGAAACCGGTGAGTCTTGTTTGTTTAGTCGCCACAAGTTTTGAAACCGGTGAGTCTTGTTTGTTTAGTCGCCACTAGTTTTGAAACCGGTGAGTCTTGTTTGTTTAGTCGCCACTAGTTTTGAAACCGGTGAGTCTTGTTTGTTTAGTCGCCACTAGTTTTGAAACCGGTGAGTCTTGTTTGTTTAGTCGCCACTAGTTTTGAAACCGGTGAGTCTTGTTTGTTTAGTCACCACTAGTTTTGAAACCGGTGAGTCTTGAGTCTTGTTTGTTTAGTCACCACTAGTTTTGAAACTGGTGAGTCTTGTTTGTTTAGTCGCCACTAGTTTTGAAACCGGTGAGTCTTGTTTGTTTAGTCACCACTAGTTTTGAAACCGGTGAGTCTTGTTTGTTTAGTCGCCACTAGTTTTGAAACCGGTGAGTCTTGTTTGTTTAGTCGCCACTAGTTTTGAAACCGGTGAGTCTTGTTTGTTTAGTCGCCACTAGTTTTGAAACCGGTGAGTCTTGTTTGTTTAGTCGCCACTAGTTTTGAAACCGGTGAGTCTTGTTTGTTTAGTCGCCACTAGTTTTGAAACCGGTGAGTCTTGTTTGTTTAGTCGCCACTAGTTTTGAAACCGGTGAGTCTTGTTTGTTTAGTCGCCACTAGTTTTGAAACCGGTGAGTCTTGTTTGTTTAGTCGCCACTAGTTTTGAAACCGGTGAGTCTTGTTTGTTTAGTCGCCACTAGTTTTGAAACCGGTGAGTCTTGTTTGTTTAGTCGCCATTAGTTTTGAAACCGGTGAGTCTTGTTTGTTTAGTCACCACTAGTTTTTCGGAAATGAAACGGAGAATTTATAGATAGTTTCAGATTGATGATTTTTTTTTAGTCATCAGTTTTTTGAAACCAAATTGTGTCGGATTGTGTCATCACTTCAACAATGCAATATGATCAGACTTTGGGCAAAACTGTATTGCTCCCAAATTTTTATGCAACCCACACCTAATTTTGGGATGCGGCCCGGGAATGCAAGCTTTTCTGCAATAAAAAAATAGTGGAATGCAAAAACTTCGATTGAGTTTTCCCAATTTTAAACTTCAGGCTGGTTTTTCGCAACCTTTTAACATTTCGTTTTATTAGTTTCTTTTTTTACTGAATCGATCTGTGGAGCCAAACGCATAAACCTATAAAACAAATATTGAACTTATGTCAACTTTAAAAAATTGACATTTGGTGTTTTGATTTATATTAAATCCAAAGCCAGCACATTTACGATTTCTACACCTTTGTCATATTGTACACGGATTCTATTAAAAAATTTTAACGGATATTGCGTCAAAAATTTTAACGGATACACTAATCATATCACCCTCTTCTGAAACATCTTTGTACATGTCCGAAACAAAACCTATATTTTGATGAAAATGTTTAAATGAGCAAACGGTAAAAAGCAAAAGGGAAAACAAAAATTTAAAGTTAAAGAAAAAACCGTAATTTTAAGGAATAGATAAACTGCTAGTGCCACCAATTTGAAAAAGAGTTCAAATAAATTCTTTCAATACAACTTTTAAATAATGATATGAACAACCCTGGACAAACGTTTAAAAGCAAAAACAACGGTGTTTTTTGTATTAAACCTGGTTTCACGAAATTATCAGAAACAACCGGTCAGCTTGATAATCGAGCTCATTGAAGACAGGAACCTCGACAGTTAAACTATGCTGGCAAGCAATTTTAATAAAAGTTACTTCAAAGCAAGATTTAGTGATTATTTTAAAGCAAATGAAAGGTTCGATTGCAAATAAAATCAAACCTCGGCATTGCGTTTGTGATAAGCTTTTAAAACATGACAACAAAATACAGTAGGTTACTATCGTAGCAGTCCGAGCAGAAGGGGGAGGGAATTGAATCACAAACGACTCAAAAATTTAGGTCAAATCAGATTTTTTTGGAGAACCAACAACAAACTATTTGGACATCATAAAGTTTCCTGATTTGGAATGATTCAAATCATTGAGCAAACACAATTAAGAATTGATGTGAAGACCTTTTTTTAGTATTCACTAGGTTTTCAGACGAAAATCTGTGACATTTTATCATCCAAGACCATGATTCGAGCAATCATCGATAAAAGTAGGAAAAAATTGAATTGCCCCATAAATGTTTTCGGCTTATACGGCCATGGTTATTATAAACTGCAAAAAAGGTCTTTGAAACTGATAAATTTTTATATAAGGATTTATCCATCAAGAATAAATGTCAAAAACAAATCTTAAACTTTAAGTAAAACTTGAAACTCCATAGCGAACACCAGGAAGTTTATAATTGCGATTTTACTTTTTTTTTTATACTGAATAAACAAGCAGAAAAAAATACAATTATTCTGCTTTATCGTGTAATTAAAAGCATCAATTTGGTTGGATCTATAATATTGTAATACAACATTTCTTGATAAGTTTCCATTTGTTAAGCAACTTTGTTCATAAACATAACTTCGGTTTCAGGTTTGTTTTTCTTGTAGCTTTTATTCTTCTTTTGTCTGTTATTTGAAAGAAATTGTTGTAAGCTCTGACTAATCGTTATGTGTTGTAAAATTAATAAAATCAATATTCGAAAGACTTTGAACATTTGTAAATAATATTGTTAAGTTTTCTAACAAGCAACGTATTAATACAGAAAAAATGAGCAGATAGTTATTTTTAAATGCTACGTGTAAAAGGATGTAAACATTATCACTTTTAGTGTTTGTTTTATTAAATTAATCGATTGCAAAAAGACAGAGAACAAAGATAATTAGATCGCTTATTACCGAGGCAACAAATGACAAAAAATTGATCACTTTTGTAAATTGTAAAAAAAAAAAAAAAAAAAAAAAAAAAAAATAGATCTTTTGTTACCAATAAGGAATGAATTAATTTAATGAATACACGAGAAAACAACTTTTAGCTATTTTATTTAAATCATTTTCAAAATAAGTAGAAAATGCTACATAAAAATATTAACAGTTTTTGTATATAATGCCATAAAACAAAATTGAAAAAACAAGTTTGCGAAACTAAGTTGAATCAATCGTAGTCGTGTACAAGATGGTACCTTATAAGTTAAGTGATTAGCGCTGCCGCATTCACGATCAATTTGTTACTCAAAGAGCTTTTTAATGAGCGCCATCTGTTCAAAAAGAACTAAAGATAACATGTATAGTACAATTGTGAATTTTGTAATAACAACACGACAAGGCCCTGTTTCGACCTAATTAGGTCTCATCAGGTGTGTATAATTACGTACATTTACAAGACAAAGAGCTCGACACTAGAGTTTTGGAGTTTCTTTTTGAACAGATGGCGCTCATTAAAAAGCTCTTTGAGTAACAAATTGGTTGATAAAACAAGATTTTAAGAGTTACCTTTTTAGGCATTTGGTTATTGCCATTTCTTCTTTGTAATATTTTTCTGCTTCATCCATTGTTGAAAGCAAGTCGATTTTTAATGTTTCCGGGTAGAACAAAGTTAGAATCCCGGTAATAATTGAAAAAATTCCAAATATGGTCTGTAAAAAGCATTTCAACGAAAGAAAACGTTAAGCTTTTGCAGAACAGAAAATAACTTTGATTTCTTCGTTACTTGAATGTTTGTCAGCCACCTGTACCCAAGTATTCATTATGTACAGTTTACTTGCGTATCAAAGATTACATAATGTTAATTGCAATTCGTCAATTTTTTTCCAAAAAGGTTATGAAAAGTTAGAAAATAATTCAATTTTCTAAAAAAAAGTCTTACAAAGAAAACGTGAACATGGAAAATTTTATACTAAACCAAAATTAACAAAAAGAAATAAAATAAATATCTAGGCCTACTTTTACAGTTGGGTTAGAAAACATGAGAAACTCAATAAATTGAAGACTCGCTTATTGTTAAAAAGAAGCATGCTAACCTCAAATCAAAGTGATAAAATTGCGCTTTAGCAACGACAATATTCTTCAGCCATCAAGCCTAATATTTGAAAAAAATCCTCGTCTCAGATAAGTTATATTATTTAAGTTTGTTATGGCCCATTCGTAATGTTTTATCTATGCCATGCAGCCCGCAACTGCAATTAGGTTTCCCGCCTTTGCAATACAACCTGAAAACTGTTTTTTGAACTGTTCTTTAACTGAAAAACTGTTCTCGCAAAAGCAAGACTTAATTCATCGTAGCAAAATAATTTTAAGTTCATCTTTTTTCAATTTCAATCAACAAAAAATCGACTCACGGGTGCCAGCCAGGAAATCTTTCTTTGAATTTCGACCATTAAAGGCGCAAGCATCCCACCGACCCTTGCCGACATTGAACCTAAACTTAAGCCGGTTGTTCTGCAGAGAAACTGTTTTAAAAACAAGTCGAAATAAAGAGTCAGTAACGTTTTAACCTTGCATGAGTCGGAAACACTTCGGATGTAACGATATACAGAGTAGAAAAGCAAATCATACCAAAGAATTTTCCAGTTATGGCGAACACTGTGCTGGTAATAAATAAGGCTAAAAACAATCAAAATCAATTAATATTATTGTCACTTATTTAACTTAAAAAATCTTTTGGCATGCAGGTGATACATAGACTTGAATATTGTACAATAAATAGTAGAATCACAAGTTAGAAGCTTTAGCAGAAACATCAACTTTTTTTTAAATAGCTCATAATCTAAAAAATTATTTTGTTCAAGTTTAATTTGTTCAATTTTTTCTCTTTTGTTTTCCTTTTTTTTTATTTTGACATAATTGCTGCAATTAAAAATGCAATACGCAAAATCTAAAAATCTTTGACAGAAAGCTAGCGTCAGAAAAAAATATAATTTACCTTTTTATCCCATCTTGTGAAAAAAAACATGAAAAATTTTATTCAATCCTTGTTTATTAATGGAGAACAAATTGAAGAGTACACCAAAAATGTATAAATAAACACAATGTATTATAAATAGAAAAAAAATCAAATAATCAAATTGAAAAATGTTTTTGTCAAAGCTTGGTTCAAAAATTTTCACTTAGTCTTGATTTAAATAATAAAACTAGCAAATATGGCTTTAAGACTACACTGAAATTAACTATTTTTAAGATTACCTTTTCTGCCAAATGCATATTGCTGCGAAACCATTGAGCAGAGACAACAAACACCAGCAGACACAAAACTAACTGCAAGAACTAGTCTTCTTCCAGTGAACAACGACAAGTACACAACTAAAATGGCCAAAATTTCGACAAAACCATTCAACAACGTGTTGACATAAGGATCACCTGAGCGTTGCGAGCAAAACAATTGAACAGATATTATTAATCATCCTCATTTTTTTTGAATAGTTAAGTTTGATCTGTTATAGTTGAAAATAGAGGTATGTTGCAGCTAACCAGCAAGTTTTTTTATAAGATTTTTTAAATACCCACGGCAGCGTGGTCGAGTGGTTAAAGCGCCGTACTTATGATCAACATGGTCTCGGTTAAAAACACACTCGCGCCATTCCGTTGTGTCCTTGGGAAAGACACTTTACGGCACTTTCCCCTGCTTGGTGGTCTTGGCAAGCATTTCTAAATTACAGTCATATCTCTATTGAATTACTAGCGGACAGCAGTATCTTGGCATCTTCGGAAGCAGGTCGGGGTAATTGCCTACCCTATGTATAGCGCCTCCGTCGCTTTTCTGCGAGCCAGGAGGATAAAAATAGAGATAAAATAAAAAATAAAGAAATAAGCGTCTTTTATGCAAATATATTTTAAGTGTTAGCGATTGTTAGATTGTTAACTTAAAACATGTACAATTTATTATGAAACAAACGCTTTTTTGCCCATGTAGTATAACTATGACATCAACTTGGGTAATTGCGTATAATATGACCCTGCTCAAAACCGATCGCTATCAAAATCATAAAAAATCAATTGAATGCCTCATTCAATAGCGTAAATTTAGTTTACCTGCTAAATTTCCTCCGTTTAGGGTTAGTCCATAATAAACCAGGCTAACCGTGAACCAAGAAATCATGACGATGAAGCATAAAATTCTCATGCACGGTCGATAAAACAAATCAAATAAACGTATTTTTGCTTCGGATTTCAAATGCTTCTTTACACATTCTGATCTCTGAGAATTTTAAAATCTGTTATTATGAATATGTGTAGTCTACTTTGTGTTTTTCTTACAAAGCTTGAATTTAAGGCTAACAACGTCTGTCTACGCCGGCGTACGTTTTTTTGTTGAATTTCGTACGTCAAGGTGAACGCTAAGCGTTGGAATGTTAAAAAACAAACAAATATACGTATTACGCAAGGTTACCAATTTGTGATGCTTGCTAAGATTTGGGGGTTCTTCTATAAACATTGTCTTGATGAATTTTAATGTTCTTATTTTCGAGAAATCCATTTATTTAGAGTGAAGTGCTTAGTTTTCATCAAAATAATTAAAATGTTTTAGTTTTTAATAGCATTTCCTGAAAACGTGCTTTTTTGTCAGCCATGTCAACTAAAAACTAAAAAAAATTGTTTATATTTTAAGTTCGTTTTTGGTTGAATAATAACTTAAGACCTGTTTTGGTCAAGTGAGGATATTTTTGTTCTTTAGTTGACGTTCAAGTGAAAACAATTTTTAAACAACTACAATGAAAGCATCGAAGTTTCAATGCTCTCTCATTTTGGATAATTGCAATTGCTTATTTTCGGTCAGTTCGGATGATAACCCTAAATATACGCTGAGCATGTTAGCTTTATTTGCACCAAATGTACACCAGAAATTAGATGTATTTTTGGTTATCTGCTATTGCAGAAAACTTTATTTTTAAATATTAAAACTTTTAAAGTTAATCAGAAAAATTGTAACAAAGGAGTTGCTAACGTTAAACCTTCCGAATTTAATGTATAGAATTTAATGTACAGACATAGAAACACTAAAAATCTTGGAAGAATTTTTGTAATAAATTTTATTTTTACTTTTTTATTTTCAGTTTGGACAATCAATTTCCACGTTTGGTCGTCCAAAATTTTTCTTTTACTTGCTGCAAAATTACCCACAATTTTTTTTGCTTTTTTTGTTTTTCCATTCGCCAAAAGCCATCTATAGACAAAAAAAAACCTTTCAAAATTGATTAACATATTTTTTACAAAACCTGTTCCCTGTTTGCAACCATCGCTATGCTAAAATAGGAAATATAATAGTAAGCCTCAACAGTTCCAACGTCGAGGAAATAAAATAAACACATGCAAGGCCTTCTATAACTTCCAGGCCTGGAATCGAATTCAAAATGGCGGCACTACCAGGCTGATTAATAGAAACTAAAATTTTTCCAAATTTCATATGAAATTGTTATACTATCTAAATTAACTCAACAAAGCCCTATAACATTTTGTTGGAAAATAATGTATTTAAATTAAAATAATATGATAATAACAAACTAATATGTCAAATATTAAATAAATATTAACGAAATTTTAAATTTAAAAAATTAAGCAAAATGCTTTATGATGCAATATTTAAAAAGTATATTACTTTAAAACATTACTATTTGAAAATAATTTAAATCTCACTCAAAAAAATTAATATTTAACAACATAATGTACAATACGCCAAAAAAATATGGTTTGAATTACTTTTAAAATTTTGAAGCTTTTGCCGCAAAAGCAGCAGCGTAAGTTGTTTTGTCATTTTTACTTTTTGAATAGTTATTAAGTAAAATGTTGGAAAATATATTGACACAAATTTTTAAAATATCGGATTGTTCTTTGCCACATGTGGGATTAGAGCACATACTATTTATTTGTAGATAATCGGAGAATTTTCAGAAATTACTGTTTAAATCTAATAATACGGCCTTTTGGTTTTTCAAGTTTAAAAATTTCTCTTCTAAGTTGCTTGAAATACAAGTGTTGAAAATGCTGTACGAAGCCTGGAAGGTATGAAGTAAAATTGAAGATGGATAAGTTAGGCCACCTCTATTCAAATTGTTAAAATATTCATTCAGTGAAGAATCAATTTCGGCATTAATCACATTTTTTCCTGGTGACAAAATTTTTTTACAGTTACTGCAATTCAGCTTGCTCATCACCTTTGAAGCATCAAAGCCAGCCACATACACAAGAACGGGCAAGTTTTCCGTTGCAAAACTTACGGTGATGTATGGAAATTCTTCTACAAAACGTTGATCTAAATTGCACAGGTTTTTGTCAAGGTCACCAACACTTGAAAGATCAAAAAGAAAGTCTTTTATAGTTATCTCTCCATCTGCTGCACAAAGTTTCAACATGCTGTTAATTTTTATTTTCTTTTCGCTTTCAAGTATTTCTTGAATAGAAACAAGTCTGTTTCCACCACTCATTTGTCAGTAGTGACCAAATCTACTTTCTAAGTCGTCG
Source organism: Diplosoma virens (assembly GCA_963680785.1). Lineage (NCBI taxonomy): Eukaryota > Metazoa > Chordata > Ascidiacea > Aplousobranchia > Didemnidae > Diplosoma > Diplosoma virens. Next base: position 27,330,340 of record OY796894.1, read on the forward strand.
GTTTGAAATTTTCCCGTAAGAACAAAGTCGACATTCATTGTCACCAATAAATGTTTTAACAGTTCAATCAGGCTTTTCACTGTATGTCTGAAAGCAAAGTATGTGTCAGATGTTAAAAAACCTTCTTTAGTTTGTTTATCACACAATGCCCAGCAATCTAGCCATTCTACCAATTGCTCCAAAAAACGAAAACGTATATCATCAACATTACAAAAAGGTTCAGCATTGCTATTATGCGTATTTCTGCCTTTAAATGGGTGGTGAATATTCACCATATTCCACCACTTACAGATTATTGATATAAAAAGTGACGTTCCTTTCCAATTCTCAAGGTTTTCATGATCTGGCCCATAGCATTTCAATGCAGCAATGTTGGAATCATTAAAAATTTTTAATGCTAATTTTACATTCTGTCTCTCTAATGAGTGTGGATGCAAGGCTTTCCAAGTTAGTTGGGGTGCTTTTTTCAAAATCTTACTCATTTCCAGGTTATGAATTACCTCTAAGTCAACAAATGATGCTTGCAGCATATTTCCCAAATTATCTATTTCAGGAAATGTCAGTGTCTTTCTATAGTTTTTGAGATTAATCCAGTTATTTCGAATGCATTTAAAAATATGAACCGAGTCAAATAACAAAAATATTTTGCGAGTAGAGTCAACAAGATCAGGAATAAATAAAGGCAATTCATTTTTGTGTGCTACACCAGACAATAATTTAAACAATTTTTTGTTGATGCGATTACCATCAGTAATGATGCTTACCACACGGTAATCAGCTTTTCGGACCACTAATAGCACATTCTTTAAGTGAATAAGCAATTCTTCAGCTGGCATTTTTTTTGCAGGAACAAATCTAACAATATCTTTGTTACTTGAGAATAATGAAGTTATCATAAAACAGTGTATAGTTGTTGCTATATCTTTTTCAGTACTACCAATCAATTTGCCGTTTTTGTAGGTGAGCAGTGATTTTACATGTATTTCATCAAGTAACAAATTTACAAACAGTTCTTTGTCTTCTAATCTTTGAGCTTTCTTTTTTAAATATGAATTAGCATCTGAATCTTCAAAGTGTGGCGATATATTACCAGGCAATTTTCTTAATAGTCTTGCACTTGGAAGAATTAAAATAGAGTTACGAAGAAATTCATAAACATTAGGTGACTTGAAATGTAGTGAAAAGGCCATAATTAAACTATCAGAAGAAAATCGTCTCTGTTTTGGTTTTGTATTTAATAATTCTAACTGCTGTATGAGGAAATACCTGATTTCTTGGTTTTCTTCTGCTGACATTTTTTTCAGTAAAGTTATTGCATTTTTAAGTAATGAATTATCACTAAAAGCAGTATCATGGTTTGTTCTACGTTGAATCAGCAAGTTTTCTAGTTGACTCCAATGATTTAATAACCCACACTGCAAATTTAACCAAGACAACTCTGAAGGAGTAATCATGATGTTGTTTTTCCAGACTAAAATGTGTAGAGAGGAATCAATTTTAACACAAAAAGGAAGGGAGGGGCATATATCAAAGTTTAAAGAATCAAATTTTGAAATTTCATATAATAAAACTTACTCACTTTTAACTTGTATGTTTATATCTGGAAACTGTTTAATCCAGTTTGAAATTTTGTAAAATCTTGATATGATTTAATTGAATCTAAATTAATCCACTTGTCTTGTTTAGCATTTTGGTATTCCTCAAAACATCTTTTTCTTTTTGAAGGACTAGTTCGGGATGCCAATTTTTTAGAGTCAGACAGATAATTTGGTAGATTTGAAAATATTAATGGAACAGCATCTGCTTTTAATTTGATTCTTTTACACTGAATAACAATATCTGGATCACCATTTTTTCCAGGCTGAATATCATTTCTAATAATGTCCTCTTCTTTGAAATGTTTTACACAAACAACTGTATGTTTAGAAATTATAAGATTCTCACAAGAAATTTTTTTTTTCCACTTTTTCTTTAATTCTTCTTTGGAAGGAAAAGTAAAACAAGTAACAAAACCAGCTTCCTTTTTGCTGTCATAGTTAGAAGTACAATTGGGTACACAGCACTTATTAACCATTCTAAATTATTATATATCACACAATTCTTATTAATCACTATTCACAATCACTGTGTTAATGCAAATTTTAAAAAATGTATTAATTTGATTGCAAACAAAAATAAGTAAATATATAAATGTTGCTGCAAAACTCTACACTTTTCAATAATCTAACACAGGGGTGGGAAACCTGCAGCCTCCGCATACCCGAACTGAAGACCTTTTTTTTTTTAGAGATCATTATGTTTTTCAAATTAAAAACTATATCAAACTTCTTTGTGGCCTACACCAATTTTTTTTCTTGATCTTACTGTACCTGAGATTTTATGTTATGTATTTGTGTCAAGTATGCCAACAAGTTTGGTAGGGTTAAATAAAACTTTTCTTTTTTAAGAAAGAATTTAACACTTAATAGTAAAAAAATGGGTCTTTTTAAAAAGTCACCGTAAGCAATTTCTTTCAATGCAAAATCTCCTTTTCAGCATCAACATGGAATAAAAAAGAAAACAAGAAAAAATGGATTTCTCAAAAAGTGCTATTAACCACAAGGGTATTTGGGTTAGTTTCACAAACAAAAATCAATTACAGAGACTCAAAAAAACAAAGTAAATTGTTTTACAGTGTCTTAAATTTTACAATAAGAAACCACACAGCAGAGTTGGAGTAATTTTAATTTATAATTAAATTGAATATTATTAAGTATATCTTTTTCAGTTATTGCAATTAAATTTTTTTCTGTGTTTAAAACTTTTGACATAAGTAAAAAATTAAATTTATGGGATCTTTATTTTAATTGAGTACATGTCAAACATACTGGACAAAACTATATAATTTTATAATTTGCAATCAGAATCTGTAGCTAATTAAAAGTTTAAAAATATTTGTAATATATCATAATTTAAATAAGTTCTTGGTTGCACTGAATTTAAAAATAATAAAATTAATTATTTTTAAATTCTAATTAGCATTTTTAAACAAAACTAATAGTAATTAACACAAATTTTGAAGTAGTTGTATTTATAATTACAATTGAAAAGCAATTATATAACTGATTTGATTTTATTATATTATAGTGTGTACAAAATAAACTAATTATAGCAAGGGTAGTAACAATGTATTGGTTTAAAAATAAAAATTTTCTTTAATTTAAAATGAAAATCAAGTGATCATAATTTTAAACAAAAAAATTTTCAATTTAAGAAATTTTTTGTTAACAGTTTATTTGGTTTGCATTGACTAATGGATTCATATTTTTTATTTGAAACCAAAAAATAAAAATTAATTATTATTTGTTATTTGTTGATTTCACATAAAAAATATGAATCCATTAGCCTATGCAAATCAATGATTTATGTTTTAAAGTTAGCTGAAATTTAATTTTTTAAACATCACTATACCATCATTTTTTGAACACTAAAATAATCTTTACACTATTGTAATAAATGCTGAATACAGGTAAGTTAAAAAAAATTTGTCATGGGATAAATGACTAAAATATTCTAATTAATTTCTAAATTAATAAAAAAGCTAAGATATTGAGAACAAAGCCAACATTTTGCAGTAATTAGATTTTAATAAAACCATAAAATATTTTTCACTGATTAAAAAGAACTTAATCAAAAGTACATTTTCTTCCAATATGCTGTTAGTTTAAACACTAAATACCTTAATTTGAAAAAATATAATAATCAAAATAACAATCTTAAAACTCAGCAAGCTCTTTAATGAAAAATTTAATTTTGCAATCTCAAAACTTTTTCCAGCTTTATCAAACTCAGTCAGCCTGGTATGATGACGTCATCGACGCCATCGTGCGTCGATTCCAGGCCTGGAAGTTATAGAAGGCCTTGACACATGTGATCTATTGACAGACAGACAGACAAAAGTAGTTTATTTTGTCAAAAATTATTTCGCACTTTAAAGGTAATAAATAAAAAATAAACACAGAAAACATATCAAAATAGTACAACACAGACTATATACAACTACAGTGATAAAATAATAAACAATCTCGACAGGAGACTGCGAAGTGACCGATAAAGGTCTTTTAGCTAAGCAGTCACCCAGAAATTATATTACCGCAGAAATTATAGAAATTATTCAATTTCAAAAATTAATAAATTAGGAGATGGCGATCTATGGCAAGATAACTTTCTGATTCATATATAGGAATTTAGTAACTGATTTATAATATTACGTTTTAATGTATTAAATGATTGGTTGTGAATGGGAGGAGAGATATTTTTTTTAGATATTTTTTCTTGAAATTTAATTGATCTTTGACAGCGAGACGATAAGAAGTGAGATAGGTATAAATCAGGGATGTCCAATCTTTTTTCATATTGGGCCAAAATATAAATATGAGTACATTCAGCGGGCCGCAAAATTAAATGAATACGAAATTTTATCTTTTTAATAGTACATGCCACGACTAAATGACGAGTATTAAAACATAAAATTAAAATTAATTAACTAATTAGGAATCTAAGTGAAATGTGAAACTATTAAAATAATTACGTAATTAATGTTAAAAATGTCCATGCTGGAGATGCTTTGAAGTTCTGGTTACGTGAGTTCCTTTCTTCCTGGTTGCACTGACTCAAAATTCTCAAGATCTGGAGAAGAGCGGTTGTAATCCCAATATCAAAGCTGATGAAGCCAGAAGGGGACTTAAAAAGTTATCGACCAATATTTTTGCTCTGTGTCTCCTACAAGATCTTCAAGAGGCTCATTTATGCCGGCATCGAACCAATTATAGATGCATTGTTTCCTCGAGAGCAGGCTCAGTTTCGACGCGAAAAGTCAACCGTAAATCCAGTCATTTTATTGATAGAAAACATCAAGAATTTTTTTGTTGATTTGTCAATTTGACAGCGGCATATGACTTTGTATGGCATCTTGGCTGCCGCTTGTGACTTTTGCCAGAGAGGCACATGGTTAGAATGATTATGGAGCTTGTCGAAAATCTCGGTTTCGGACAAGTTTCACCCTTACTACGGGTGACTGTAAGCAAAGCAAGATTCTCCGTTTGAAAAACAGCTTTCTTCAGGGATCGGTCTGGCCTCCCCTCCTTTTCAATTTCTTTATATTTACGTCTGCATCTGCCCTATCCAATTTCCTAAAAGTTTACCTACGCAGATAATCTAGCATTTTTTAACTTTTCTGAAAACTGGTAGGCCTTTTAGGGATTTAGTCACACTAAGACAGTGACGGCAGCCTTTTATTTAAATAACGAAGTTTTCCGTCACCGATTGCTCACATTCCGTCACCGTCTCGTGGCATTGAGCAAAAAACTGTATTAGCGCGTCACACTGCTGAGGAAACTGGCAGGCTAGGTTAGGGTGCTGGTGCCAAAACACTGCGCGCAGCTGTCTTATCTCTGTTGTACTTAACAAGTGAGTACTACGCACCAGTCTGATGTTGTAGCACTTACACTCGCTTCATAGACAATGCCCTGTAGAACGTTTTGCGCATTGTTACTGAATGCTTGCGTCCCAGTCCAATTGACAACCTACCAATGCTTTCAAGCATCCAGCCTGCTGGGCTTTGCCGACGAGAAGCGACACTCTTCTTGGTTAACGGTGCAATCCTGGACCCTGACCATATGTTAAATTCTAAGATTGGACCTAGAATCTTAAAAAATGTTTGATCCTCTTTTCACCCTCCTAATAAATCTATATGATTCTCTTTTTTACCACAAGCAGCATCGCTGCTACTAAAGTACTCTTATACCAAACCACTTTGCATTTTCTCAAAGTTACTATCTTTAATACCACTAAAGTCATTAACGACTATAACTTGATAGTGTAAAAAATATTTTGAATAACATATTCAATGTTAATTTAATCGCAAAACAATGTGAATACTAAAAATGTTGTTTGGGGCAAGCCTCTTTATAATAAATTCTGCTCACAAAACTTTTTGTTGATCAGTTTGTTGGACGTCACTCGACGCAGCAATCAACTGACATATTTACTTGTTTCTTTATACGTTACTATGATAGCAGTGACATCGAACTCAATGAAGTTATGAAAATATAACTAAAAAAACGACAAATAACAAATAAAAAATAAAAAATAGTCAACTTTAGTGCACAATTTTCTGTTTTACTCATCTTTTTAAATTTGAGTAAGCAGTGGGCCGCAGGTTGGACATCCCTGGTGCAATACGTTTCGAATATTTGATCTAGGAGAGCAAAGTTTTTGTAGGTATGTTGGGAAAGTACTATGGTATGTAAGCGAGGGTGGACAAAAGCGAAGTAAATAAGAGCTGAGAAAGGGAAAACAGGTCGCAACTTATTTAAAATTCCCAACGATTGGGCTATTTTAGATTCAACTAAGTTGAATATGTTGTTTAAATTTAGCTTGTTTTCAAATAAGAATTAAAGGTATTTATTACAAACACTGTTAACTATGAAAGAATTATCATAAGAAATTAGACAGGTTGAAGGTGTGGTATTTGGTTTAGAAGGAATGTATAGAATATATGATTTATTCTTGTTGATTTGGATCTGGTTAACATCACACCAATCTTTGAGCTGTACTAAATCATCTGAACAAACTTCCTCTAAGGGGGACAGGGACGAATGTCGTAGTATAAGGCAGGTGTCACCAGCAAATAGACGGGGTGTACTGTTCAAGGCGTTTGGTAAGTCGTTTATATATATATACATATTAGGAAAAGTAGAGGACCAAGTATTGAGCCTTGTGGAACACAAATATTGATGTGTTTAGTAGAGAAAGAAATATTATTAAAAATTACAAATTAGCTTTTAGAGATAAGATAATTTTTGATTAAAGCATATGCCGGTTCACGAATGCCGTAATGGTGCAACTTGTGCAATGGGACTTTGTGTGATACTGTGTCAAACGCCTTGCGAAGATCCATAAACAACAACGCTGTGTTGTGAACAATGCAAGGCGTCGTAACAGCCAATGACAACGTCTAGTAAAGCATGATTAACGCTGTATTTGTTTCTAAAACCACATTGACTTGAGTATAAAACTTTATTTTTTGAAAGAAATTTATCAAATCGGGTTTTGATAAGTTTTTCCAGTATTTTTAACAGGGTTAAAGTAAGGCTATTGATTGATAATTACTTAATATTTTCCTACTACCGGATTTAAATATAGGGATTACTTTAGCAGTTTTGAAAGTTTGGAGAAAAATACCGAGGTCGAATGACCATTAAACGTATATTGATAATATAGGAGCTAAAACTACTGCTCCTAAACGCAAAAAGAAAGGGTTGATGTTGTCTGCTCCACTACCTTTGTTAGGATTGATTGAGTTAAATAGATAAAAGATTTCATTGCGTTGAGTGCATCTAGAACTGTGGAATGTAAAATTGGGTTTTTTAAATAGGTAGTTCAGTCTGCGTGAAGGGTTTACTGACATTTTTTGTAATGGAGTGACCAATTTCAACAAAAAATTGATTAAAGCAATCAACAATTTTTGACGGGTCATCATTGACGGGATTTTCCGTATTGATTTTAGTGAGAGGGAAATTAACATGTTTAGTAGAAATAGCAGAGTTAATAATTTCCCACATTTTTTTGGGATTAGATTATTTTTTAAAATAAATTCGGTATCATACATTTTTTTGATAAATTTTTTACTCGTGTTAGTTTATTAGCATACGTTTCATAGAAGTTCAAAATTGTTTAAAATTTTTCCACAAACACTTTCAAACATTTTGCTAAACAATTTCAGTATAGCCTACTTTTTAATACTTTTTAAGTATAAAACTAATGCTAAAGATAAATGCAAAAAATGAATTAGCTTGTATTCATGTAGCAATTACTAGAGGACAGTGTGATCGATCATAGATAGGAGTGCTATATTGTATAGCAAATTGTCTTTCCCAAAGATATTCAGAATGACAATATTAGAATTTGAATCGCTGCCGTGCCGATGGCGCTCATCATCAATACACGTTTCGTCTATTTGACTGTATTCCAATAGCAATGACAAGACGGCAACGTTTGTAAGTTAGTAGAGTCATCTCTTTATCTTTACCATCTCTGGCATCTACCCATCCATCATTTTTATTATTATCATTTTCAGGGGAAATAGTAAATTAGTTCAGTGTATTTTCCTTTGCTTACTTGTCCTTTTGGGGTTCCGGGAGCAGCATCAGAAGTTGAGATCTTTACCATACCGATCTTATGCAACTAGCGGGAATTCCATCTGTGGAATCTCCCCATTCATCCACCCCATATTCTTGAAGTGATCTACGTCATCTCTGTTTTAAAGTCGCTCTTTCACACCTTTTTTTCCCCTCTCACTCAATGACATTATCATGGACTGATGGTTTGGTTTTCGAAGGGTTGGGAAGGGAAGAGCAGGAATTCATGTACTCTGCGCAAACGGTTATAATACTAAAACCTATACCACTATTCATGCCATAAACTTTCCTAATCATTTCTTACTTCTTGTTCAGTTACTCTCAATCTTTCACTCTGTACTCCGATTCATTAATTTCTTCTGTCAACTCTCTCTGCCTTTTATTAAATCTATGGTTCAAATCTTTTTTTGAACTCCTTCATTGCTTCAGAAATAGCTCATCTTCAATTAATACCTAATCACTTTTCTCTCAATGGCAATAACTTAGCGGATACTCTCGCTAAAGCCGGCGCCCCATATGATTCCCCCACAATGCCACTCTTTCTTCCCCTTCTTAATTCTTACAATACTTATTTATTTACAACAGTCGGAGACACGGTACTGTATTTTTTTGATGAACTTTTCTTGCTCAATTTGCTCTCTAGAGGTTTGCCCACCGAACAGAGCATCTCTTTTTGCTTCATATCTTTACAGGATTGGTGGATCAAAAATTCTTCCTGAAACAACTGTGCTTGTGAATTACAGAACATTTTTCATCTTGTCTAAATTGCCCTAATCTTTACTGTTTTTGCCTGGTTATTTCTTTTTCTAATCTAGTTTCTTTTTCTTTTTCTAATTCTAGTCTATTTTCTAACCATTTTGGACCTTTTTTTCCAGTTCGTGAAATATTGCTCGATAATTGGGATTCCGCGGATGGTTTGCACAACTATCTTTAGAAACGGGTTGCGTAAATTCACAACACCACCACCATCAACAGCGAACGAAATCGACATGGCAATTTCTTGAATTTGTTCCAAGTTTAACACCTGCGAAGTTGTTTTGGGAGTCAAGACGATAAATAAAAACAATAAGATGTATTTTTTTCTTCTTGTTAATGCTGTATTAGTCTTGTTTCTCTTTCCTCTATTAAACGGAGTCGTTCTTTTGCCTAACCCTATTTAAAAATTTGTTATGAAGTGTCGTTTCAAAGCGCACAACGATAATCACCCATGTTGACTAAGCATCAAATTGGCATCCTTTTGTCAGCAAGTCAGGGTGTTGTTCCGCCATTATGATAATGAAAATAGAGTTTAAAGGTGCCTGTTGAACAAACTAGTTTTTCAATATAACCGTTTTGTTTTGAGCTGTCTTAAAATTTTTATTAAGAAAAAAATCGTTTAAAATAAGCTGAAAAAAATTGTGCTTATAATCACCTTGGACTTTCGGGCAAGAAAGTAAAAATGCTTAAGGAAGGGATTACCAAAAGTCCTAGAGCTAATTGTATTGGACGCCAATCTCTTAAACCTAAAGCAATCAATGGATATATCGTGTGAGAAATGCCTGACACCATGTTTGTCCAAGAACCAACTTCCGTTCTTCTAGTTGTGTCCGCAATTTCAAGAGCTGCAAAAAAACTGTGTTATTAAATTAAGATTTGTTTAACTTACGGTAGATAAACGGCAAAACTTTTTTTCGTAACGTCGATTTTATTAAACGTAAGACTCAAGATCTGAAATAAAAAAATGGTGCGTTGCATAAAAGAGATACCTACAAAATTTTTTTAAAATTATTTTTGTATTTTATAGCGCGAAGCATCGTATCAGCAAACTAGCTTTTAATAAGTCTCTCATAGTCTGCTGAATGGCAAACTGATATCCATGTAATTACACATTGGTCGCTAATTAGGTAAATCAATAAGGCTATTCTTATTTATTTGTATAATTTTGATTGTTGATGTGATCAAAAGTCAAAAAATATAATGTTTTTTCTGCCGACAAAATTTGAATTTTGTCGAATGAGTGCCAAAAGAAGTGCAAAAAGTTTTTTGTATTTTTTATAGCTTAGAAAGTAAAATATTTATTTTATTTAATAGATTATATAGATACTAAATAATGCTAATTGGTGATACTAACCTTAATCATGCCACTGTGAACAGTTTAGACTATTGAATTTACAATTGAAAAGCTGATATTATATTATAGTTAATAGCGTGTTGTGGATTGCAAAATTGAATATAAACTGATAAATAAGGCATTGCACTCTAAAGCAATGGTTCTCAACCGCCGGTCCGTGGACCTGTGCCGGTCCACATTAGCTTTACTGCAGGTCCGCAACAATTTATTCCAATTTTATAATTTAAAGAGGCCGCACGAGTTCAAAAGTAGAACAGTTTCAGAAGAATATTAACAGTAATTAATGTTTTTCCGTAATAACTAAATGCAATATTAAGGTTTAGATTGGGAAAATGTGTAAGGGTGTGACTAACCAAGCTGCCAGCATAATTGATTGTCATTCGGGTGCAGCCGTAAAAAAAAAGCAGCAAACAAAAATCTCCCGTCTCACACATTGCATAATTTGCCGTGAACATTTTGCTGTACCAGAAACTATCACCTGAATTAAATAACGTTATGAACCGAGCAATTAAGAATATTAATTACTTGTGACCGAGTATTGCATTTAAGGCTTTTCGAGGACTGTGTGCGAGTATGGCTGCGCAAAAATCGCCATCTAATCTTTCCTGCAGAAGTGATATGACTTTTGAAAAGACGCGTTCTTGCACGTCTTTTTGAATTGAGGGAAGAAGCAAATTAATTTTTACGTAAATGAATATTCTCCATTAAAAGAATTTTTATCCAATAAAATGTGGAAAAGCAAACTTGCGGATCTATTCAGCCGCTTGAATGACCTTAATGATTCTCTTCAAGGTTATTGCATCAATATATTTCCAGTGCGCAACAAAATCAATGCTTTCAAAAGAACAAAAAAATTAATCCTTCAACTGAATGAAGACAGTCATCGGGAAAGACTAAGCAGGAAAAGATAAGAATTCCATGAAGTAACTTCTTTGTAAATTTGGAATTTTAACCAAACCTCTACAATTTTAAACTTAAATAAGAGTAGTGAACATGGAAAAACCGGCATTGTCATAAAAGAAAGAATCAGAAATAAGCATTAATCAAGAAAGAAAATTTTGAAAATCTTGAAAATAAATAATTGAATAAATAATAAATAATATCGATTTACATGGCCTTGAATAAATTAGCATAGATTGCATCAAAAGTACTGGCATTGTTACAAAAGAACCAATCAGAAATCAGTACTAATCAAGACAGAAAGTTTCGAAAGCTTGGTTTTAAAGAAATTATATTGAAAAATACCTTGTACTTTCTCATAAATTATTGCCACACTGTGCCCCCTCCCCGGTTCCGGCGTCCCTGACTTTTCCATTCAAAAATTTCTATAGAGCCACGTTTACTACGTATATTGTATCAAGAAGACAGCAGCAATTTTTACATTAAATAGAGTTGTTCTGATGCTAAATGCTTATTTTTGCTTTAATAAAAAACTTTTTCATTATATTCTGCTGCTCTGCTGCTCTATACCAAAAGAGCAGCAGAATATAATGAATAATACACCTGGTAGCGAGAAAAATAGCAAAAAACTTTTTTATTGATTAATTGCGTTTATTTCAATTTTTTCAGACATTAGAAAGATTACCGGGCGGCAAAATTTTTTTGATATAGTGCTGGTCCGCAAGCTTATAAAGGTTGAGAACTACTGCTCAAGATTATAATGCCAAGAAAGTTGCTGCTGTGATAGTTGGCTACTTTGTCGAAAAGACTGTAGGAAGACTACAATTTACCGGTTGACATCACTTATTTACCGTGTCGAGTTTACAACCTTTATAGTATAACTATCTTTGAAAGCTACTTTATCTCGTGATGGCTTGATCATTTTTTTTGTAGATTGAATACGATCAATTTATCTGTGGAAGTACTGTAATAAAATGTTTTGCCTGGCTAGTTAAAAGATATGGTTTTCTGAGAGACAAGCTTGTGATTAATGTTTATCAATGCCATATCATTAATATTTATCAACGCTTGAAAAAGTTAAAAAATATAATTTTCTGAGAGACAAGCTCGTGATTAATGTTTATCAATGTCATATTATTTGCATTATTTTTTCTAAATAACGTTCATAAATTGTGATCCTGCAAAAACCGAGATACTTTGCAACAGTTTTAGCCAAAACGTAATAGACATTTAAAAGAATTATGTTTTTTTAATACATGAAATATCATAACATTTTGTCGTTCTTGCAAAAAAATTTATTGCTCCTTTTAATATCAATTTTAAACCGTTCAGTTTTTTCTTATTTATGCTTGGCCATATGCAAGTTCAAACTTAATCATGTAACAATACACATTATGAAGGGTACGGGTTGCATCAAGGAGGAAGTGACGAAACAAGTGTACCTTGTGACTTTTAAAAATAATAATTAAATGTTATCTATTGTGTTACAAAAACTAACATGACTTCACAGCAATACTGTATATTACAAAAAAGTAAGCCTATATTGTCATTTTCAAACAATTATTTTCACTGAAACAATGCTGTCATTGCAGTGGCGTACCAAAGATTTTTGAAAGGGGGAGAGGGCATGAAGCACAATAAATTATGGTTAGTGGAAAAATTTTTTTCAAGTCTCCAATTTTTTGATTTTCGTCGCAAAAATTTGGTGTTCTCTAAAAAAAAGTCTTCAATTAAAATCTGGGCCCGATTTTTTGTATTAGTGATATCCAAGGACGAGGGCATGCCACAGTTGCCCTCTCCTAAATACGTTACTGTGTCATTGAAACTTTAATTCACTCACATGTATTTAAAAAATTTTTTTCAAATATTGCACTAGTTTTTTTATGATTAGATTTAGTTATGCGTTTTAAGATGGTGGCTTTTTCAAATATTTGCATGTTTTGTTGCATAACGTTCGTTGATGCTTTTTGTGAGTCATAGTTTGTGTTTCTGTATGTACTTTTTTGGCATTATATGCTTTTTTCATCCTGAAATAAATCAATAATAATAATACCAAAAAACTTAAACCTATTAATTATAATATTTGTCGCAGAAAAACATGCGCTGCTGTTGCGTGGGACAAGAAAAAGATGACCCTTCTAATTTTTTTTCTCTAAAGCAGACTGTTCAGCCATGTTGTTAAGTAGGCTATGGTTTCCAGAAGAGTGCAACAATGCTAGATTGTCTGCTTAGTCAAACTTTTTGGATATTGTGGAAGGTAGGTTGTACGTAAAAAGGTTAACAACAAAGGAAATCAAAAATGATCCCTGAGGAATGTCGTTTCTTAGACAATGAAGACTGCTTCGCTTGCTGTCACCAGTAGTAAAGGTAAGCATGTTTCGGGAAAAGCTTCATAATCATTTTAACCATGTACTAATCTGGAAAAAGTCTCAATAGCTTGCAAGTAAGGCCACAATACCAAGCAGTGTCATATGCCGCTGTCAGATAGACAAATACGGCACCAGCCTTCTTCATGGCCTCGAAAGAATCTTCAATGCTCTGTGTTAACAGAACAACTTAATGCATAGTTGACTTTACTCATCCTGTTCCTTGGGAAGCAATGGATCAGTCCAATGACTGATCCAGTTCGATGCGGGCGTAGATAAACCTTTCAAAGATCTTGTAGGAAGCACAGAGCAAAGATTTTAGTAGATAACTCTTTGGGTCCAAAAAGTTAGTGCCATCACTTTGGTTTTACAAAGTTCAGGCAATTACGATCGAAACAGAAAAAGAATTACAAGAATAATGGATCAAACTTATAGAATTATCAAAAGCTACGGTATAGAAAAAAAACGGGAAAAATATTAAGTTAATAAAGTTGTATGATTTTCTGTCATGGTACAAATCACTGTGGATGAGGAAGTGGTTTAATAGGTGGAAGAATTCCAAAAGTTTTCTCAAATGAATGCTAAGAGTATTTTGTCTTTGGATCCATTCATTGTCTTGGAATTAAAATTAGAATTCGTTATATGGAGAGAATGCTCAAACTCACTGTATGTATTAACCGCAATGAAGGTTGCTATATTAAAAGCTCCGACCAATACACGCAAAACTGTATATACTTCATAAGAAGGACTGAGCGCTGTTGCGCAACTTGTGACGATCAGTCCTGACGTCATAATAAGAGTTGCTGTTTTTCTTCCATACCTAAACAAACAATTTAAATGCACATCATCATTACAATTTCTAATAAGTTTTTTAAATCTTACGTCATAATATTATGTAAGCCCCTGTTTGTTTTCTTACAAGATAATTAAAAAAAAAGAAAAACAAATAAATATTTTGTAAATCTAAAACTTTTATACAATCATAAAAAAGTATTATCTTAAACTTTTTATAGTTTTAAAAACGTTTTTAAAAAATTGCTTCTCACCAATCTGAAATAGGACCCACAATTGCTGATCCCAGAAAAAATCCGAAATAGAAAAGAGTCTGGGAGATGGTGTCTAAGTACCGCCGCCCACACACAAGACCAAACTGAAACATTAGAACACAAAAGGTTGCATATGGTAAACTACTGTTTATCATTTATTTTTGTTTTTATTTTTTATTTGAAATTATTTTAAATTTGATGGTACACTGAGAGAAGCAATGATTAAGAAAAAAGCTTCAACCGTTATACAACACAAGCTATTTCAAACCACTTTATGTTTCTATTTGCTCAACAAATTAAACTCAAACACAATTGAAAAAATGATTACTGATCATTTTGTCAGCTGTGCATAATCTCTTTGGCTTACATAAATTTGACTAAGGCAGTTCTTTTCAACCTTTTTCCGGTTGCGTCACATTTTTAAACTTTTTTGAAATTTGCGGCGCATTTAGACCACGTTTCTTGATTTTCGTCCCCAAAATCAGTTATCCTCTAAAAAAAAACAAAAAAGAAAAGGTCTTCACCCACAATCACGCTCTGATGAGTTGATTACTTGTCGAATGACCGCAGAGTTTTCCGAAAACTTTTGCGGCTCACAGGTTGAGAAACATTGGACTAAGGTTTCTTGATTTTTAGCTAGGTCACTTAAAACATATGGAAAAATATAGCTGTTATGTGGTTTTGAACCAAGAGTTAAGAATTATCTCTAATTTTGAAATTAAAATGATATATTCTAAATGTTATTGAAATCAAATTATTACTACTCATTCAACTAACTAATTTTTTCTATGGGCAACTAATTCCATGATTGTGTAAGTTTTATTCTCTTGTAAATGTTTGGCATGTTTAAAAGTTGTTTATACTGTTACAGTGTCCATAAATCAAATATTTTAAATTGGTAATTTTGAATATTGCTTGGCTAATTTTTTTTTTTATATCCAAGCGTTTGTGATCCCCAGGAAAAAGCAAAACAACCCATCTGAGGGTCACGATCCCCAGATTGGAAATAACGTTACTAATAGAATGGCCTAAAACTGAAATCTAATTCAACGATCTAATAAAAAAATTACTTTATATGCAAAAAGAGCTTATGTAGCGAAAACAAAAACATTACAACCTTTGTAGCTACTGTTTCACCAAATACATCTTTACTATAAATATATCCACGGTTACAGCTTGTTGTTGTCGCATCTTGTTTATTTGCCAAGCAATGCAAGACGTCGCACCCACTTTGTGCACAATTCGTTAGGTTGTACTCAAGTCTACTGCATGAAAAATCCCCCTAAAAATACAAGCTATGTTTTCAAGAAAATCTGCAAATAAAGCAAACTAATTTGGTCAAACCAAAAAAGGTCGTTCTTTTGGGTAAATTTCGGGTTTTTTTTTCGAGTTTTTTTCTGATTTGATGCACCGTGTACCTACGCGCTTCGTTTGAACTCAGCCTAAGGCGTTGCTTTAACTCTGGTACAACAAAAAAACCTCAATCAATTTACAACTAATAATAAATAGTTTGTTAAAGACATCTTCCCTAAC
This sequence comes from Diplosoma virens, assembly GCA_963680785.1. Classification (NCBI taxonomy): domain Eukaryota; kingdom Metazoa; phylum Chordata; class Ascidiacea; order Aplousobranchia; family Didemnidae; genus Diplosoma; species Diplosoma virens. The sequence goes on from OY796894.1 coordinate 27,346,475, forward strand.
ACAATCAAAGGCAATTTTTGTAAAATAATAGAGATGTAGGCTTAATTTGTTAAAAAATTCAGTGAATCAGTTGGCCCAGGATGAAGATTTTAGGACAATTCTCGTAAAACTCATCTCAATTTAAATTCTTCACTTTGGCCTACGAGAATCAGTCCAAAACTTGTTAAAATTCACATTTATTATTTTAATTTAAAATCGATTTTGACATTAAGTCATCTTCGGTTAAATCTATAAATTGTAAGAATAAAAATTCTAAAAGCCATAGAAAATTATTAATTAATGATTAAACTTGATTTAATATAAATCATAGAATAAAATATACTCATTTGACAAAAATGAAGCGTAAAATTTAAATATTAAAGTAACAAATCCTATCGAAAAACTTAAGAAAACTGTCAAAACTATTAAACTACTAAACTGCTCGTGCAAATTAAATTAAATACATATACTATTCGATAATAAACATCCAGAAAAACAGCTGATTGCATGTTCATGAAGGCGATTGTGAGGTGTCAAGGGTCAAAAATTGAAATAGAAAATTTTAATTTAAAAGTTCAAACAGAAAATTAAAATTAAAATTTTCTATTTCAACTTTCGACCCTTGACATCTCACAATCGCCTTCATGAACATGCAATCAGCTGTTTTTCTGGATGTTTATTATCGAATAGTATATGTATTTAATTTAATTTGCACGAGCAGTTTAGAAGTTTAATAGTTTTGACAGTTTTCTTAAGTTTTTCGATAGGATTTTTTACTTTAATATTTAAATTTTACGTTTTATTTTTGTCAAATGAGTATATTTTATTCTATGATTTATATTAAATCAAGTTTAATCATTAATTAATAATTTTCTATGGCTTTTAGAATTTTTATTCTTACAATTTATAGATTTAACTGAAGATGACTTAATGTCAAAATCGATTTTAAATTAAAATAATAAATGTGAATTTTAACAAGTTTTGGACTGATTCTCGTAGGCCAAAGTAAAGAATTTTAATTATAGAGATGTTGTACTAAAAACTACATTTTTCTAGTGAAACCAACGGTTACTTGGATTAAAGAACAAAAGTAGAGTTAGGCCGATACACAGAGCTTGAGGCGAGTGTTTAGTTTTACGCAACAAAAACAAGAGCACGGTCGAGTATCGAACTTCGAGTGTGGCGCTTCTGTCAAATTACAGATTATGGAAAGCCTCCATTGCAGATGCAGAAGAAAAAACATTCAAAAAAAGGTCAGCAAATTTCACCTTAACCGTGACCTTTTACAGTTTTCTAAGGCTTTTATGGAAAACACAAAAACAAATTTACTGTTTTGGGCAAAGCAGTCAAATTTTTTGGTGTCAGTTATCCCTCCCTTAACAAAGTTCTGATTTCCATGAGTCGCCTAAGGGTAGTAAAATGGTAAACTCTCGACCTCAGTTCAATTTCATGTTGACCCCAAACTTAATTGTTCTTCGCAGTTAACTTAGTTTTATAAGCACGTGATGTCATGTAAGTAATTTGACCTGGTACTTAATAATTTTAAGTGAATCGTTTTTCCGAATACAAACAATGGTCACAAAAAGCGATTTTTCATTACAAATGCAAGAATAATTTGTGCGATTTAGTACACAGCAATAATATTCTCTTCAGACAAACCTCGTTGTGTTGGGTTAAATTTTCAAGTACCTCATGGGTTATATTGCATGATACAGTTAAATTGTCCAGAATTGGATCAGCACATCTGTGAAAAAAAATCAAAACAAAATTCCTGAAACATTTGTATTAGTTTATTTCATTATAAATGATTCAGGGAGGCTGTCAAGCATGCTGTATTTTTTAAAAACCAGTTTCAAAAAAATTTGTTTTCTGTGAAATTTTGAATAAAAAACTAGCAGCATTTGAAACTTTTTTAGCATTTCTCATAAAAGCGTTTGTTAGATAGTGTACTGCAAGGATGTCAAACTCGTAGGCCAAGCTTATTCTGGCCGTATTTTTGGCAGCATAGGCTGGTCTGGGTTGGGGAGGAACCTCCCACTTAATGCATGTACGCAGATCAAATATAAGAAAATTAAGATTTGAATAAAGCAAAGATCAAAAAAGGTCTTCAGTTAGCAATTGTGTTTTCCGCTCGCAAACCTCCTCTGCATCACAAATTTCTGCATGGGATCTGTGAGCTTTGCGTGGGCAATAACAAATTTCTGCATACGCCACTGCAACGCAGGAATTAGATGGGAGCCGCAAACTTTGGGACTCTAACACATTTTTGACATTTGGTGTAATATTATAGTGTCTAATGTTTACTTCTGGATTTAAACATGATTGTTGAAAAGTTACGCTCCTTTGCAGTTATAATTTTTTAAAAATAAATTAAAACTGTAGATATTTTTAAAAGTAAAATATTTACAAATCAAAATCCACTTGGTCACAAATAATCATGAAGGGTTGTTGGCTCGGTACTTAACACTTAATTATGTTTTGCTCCGACGCTTAAAACATTGTTTTGTATAGACAAAATTTTTAAAGCTTGTTTAAAAAAATATTGGCAATCCCAACTTTGACCAGAAAAGATAAATGATTTTTATTAGAACTGATTATTTGAACATAATCTGACCCAAATAATTTTTTAATAGTAATTCGCAAATGTTGCTGCAATCTCGATTGTTAGGTGATAAGAATAAAACACGACTATTCCAACTTCATTATACTTTAATTGTTTTGAATTCTGCTAAAAGAGTTAAAAATAAGATTAGCATACTTTTAAGGCCCTATGAAAATTCTAAAGTAATAGATTTACTGTTTTCAATTGAGAAAAATTCGCCAAAATTGCATGATTCTGTTGAAACCTTTTGGTTTTGTCTTGCCACTTTCGCAATATATTTCAAAAGATAAAAAAACTTTAAAAATGATATCGTTTTACATACCTGCTATACAATACTACTGGATGGTACTGACTTCAAAAATTAAACTTTTCTCGTTTCATAGGCCGAAACGTGTCATGCGGTTACCTTCCTGTTTCCGCAACACTCCATTACTCAGGCACCTCCTCGGTAAAAACTGTATTAGACTGGGTAGAGCTTCAAATCGAGCAATGATCACCAGCGTCATAAGCAGAATTCACTCCTTTTCTTGCTATATTTTTATTTTGTTCAACAGGTTTCATTAAATTTTTGAAGTGCTTGTTTGATTTGCCATTATAACATGCACACATAAAAATTTTCGATTAAGCTGAAGCTTTAAATAATGTTTTTTTGTCTTTGTTTGTATTTTTAAGAAAACCTTTATTACAGTGATTACAATCTTAGTAAATACATTCCTTCCTTTTCTCGTTTTGAAATTTTATATTTCTCATTTTGATAAATCAAATAACGCGTTTTGAGTGGAACCATGACCTAGGTATAGGACTTCCGAACTGGAGGTCTAAACCTTGACGTTTAAAAATTTTTTTTCAAGAAAGTCAAGTGACGAACAAAAAAGCGTCATCAATTGGGGTTAGAGTGTAAATTTTTGGTAAACCTTTTTTGTCTTCATTAGATTTTTGAAAAAAACTTATGTTTTAAGCTCAAGTTAAGATCTTTTTTTTTTGAGTAAAACGCTTATCATTGAAAAGTTGTTGCAATTTAAAAAATGCTTTTGGCTAAAGTAAAATGTTGATGACAAAGTATTATTTTATAAAAAAATTCCTGGGAGTCTCTTGATGGGTGACTATGGAGCCCCAGTTTAGAAACCTGTTGTATAGTATGTCATTGTCATCTTAAGACTAAATTCCTCCTCCTGAACTCATTGCATTTCTCCCTAGAAAAGAATTCTTTGGAAATTACGGCTGTGCCATCTAATAAAAACAACGTAAATTACAAAGTAAAATCAATGTCTTAAATTAATTGCTGCGTGTTACATTAAACAAATATTAACAAACAAAAACAACCTATGCTTGGGAAGACCGTGCATAAAAATTGCTGATTGTGACGTCATAGGTTGCATCAAAGGAACCATGGAAGCGGCTAATATAACCAGGATTTGATATCTACTAATTCCACCAATTTCACTTTGGAATTCATCAAGATCCAGACTTTTCATTTTGAAAAAAGTATCTTGAGTTATGCCAACTTAAGCTAATTAAGCCAATTTTTTTGTATTATTTAATTCACTTGCTATACCCTGTATAGGTCAGGAATTGAAAAAAATTAATTTATATGTAAATGTGTAAAAGTGACTATATAGGCTTAAGATATAGAGTTAGTAGTAAAATTAATGCTCACATTAAATTTTCGCAAAAATTCATCTTAAATTTTAATCTGATCTTTGATTTGTAGGTTAAAAAATGAGCTTTTTAATAGCTTTGAATTAGACCACGCCAATTGTTGTCCCAAAAGTTGGTTGCTTAATTATTAAATTGAATCAATTTGTAGATTTTTTACCTTAGTAATATTCTGATGTATTGCTCAGTGTTACTGAAACAATAGCTAAAAGTGTTTGTTCATTACTAATATTTCATGAAGCTAAGAAGCAAAAATGTCACCACATGCTGGAAAAAAAAACAAAAAAGTTTTGATTTGAATGGACTTTAGAAGAAATGCAACGTGCAATTCCTGACATGCAGCAAGGCAAATTCAGAAAAAAAGCTACTGCATATTATGGTGTGCCTGAAACAACATTATTTTCAATTTTAGTTGAGCTGTTTTTGGCTGGAAAAAATTCAAATCTGTAGTAATTTAATATGAAGACAAATGCCATTTTTGCATAATTTTTATTGGTCAAGTTATATATAGAATTTTTGAGTCTCTTCAGGATTGGGTTGTTGACAAACTAGATTGATGCCAATTGATTACATATTTTGTATTTTAGCATCACATTTTTCGTCGCACAATAGGACGTTGTTTGGAGCGTTTTTAATAAATAAATTTATGAATCTTAAAGACAGTACTTTTAATTTTTTATTTTTATAATTAGTTTCAAATTACGTCGCTTCCCGTTGGGGTCTTTATTACACGCACAGCTTTTAATGTAGACCCCTTCATCTAAAAAAATTAGAGGGTCATCACAGCTTACAAAACAATTTAATAGCTGGTATTTGTATAAAAGAAAGAATAAGTTAAGGACATTGTATCAAAATAATTTTGTGTTTAGAAAATTGAAAGTGAAGTTTTTATGGCGATTTTGCTTAAGGGGTGCATAATACCCAACTTTCCTCTATTGTGTTTGCAGCCCGGAAATAGGCTAAACTTAAAGATTCGAACTAATATCATGTACGTATGCTACTTGGTGCATATAATTTCTTATTGGTCATTTGTATTCTAAGCAAAAAAAGAGAAATCTATAATAATCAACAAAGCTTCAACGTTTAATTCTAAACAATAAAAAAAAACCGCCGATAATTTTAATCTGAATTGTTCGTCTTTTCAAACGTTAATTGACATTGCAATTCGTGACAACATACCTTTAGTAGCATCATGTATAGCCTTTTTCTAATTGTGATTTTTAAATTTCCAAACACCCAAAAAAACAGCAACTTTCTGAATAAAAAGTAAAACAAATATATTTGCAAACATAATTTATTTAGAACAGGCGTTCTTAAACTTTTTGAGACGCGCCCCCCTTGCATGCAAACAAGCAAACAAAACTCGCGCCCCCTTTGATGGTACCAAAAAAACTTAAGCCCTATCATATTAAAAAATCTAACACCATTGAACAGAACGCAATAACTATATTTTGTTAATAAGAAGGATGTAACTGTTTTTTGGAAACCAAAATTTTAATTGACGACTTTGTAGCAGATAATGCACTTCAGATGGGGCTTCACAGTCAAGTTTGTTCCTATGTTTTGTCTTTATATTTTGGAAGAAAAGCCACTTTTGCATATGTAAGTCGATGAAAACGAAGGAGTGTACGTATAGCAACAGTACCTACACTCCTGTATATGTACACATATTTTGTCCAAAAATCAATCAGTGACATAGCTTTCAAATTGTTTTTTGCAGTAAAGTTACATTTCATTTCCGAAAATACCTCCTGCTAATCTTCAAAAAGAATATTGTTGTTTAGACGAAAAACATTTTTGGTCATCTTCCATTTTAAAAGTTTGGTGTTGCTCAAATCTGGAAAGTAGCGTTCAAATTCTTGTTTTAAAAATTGTAGGTGACCCTTTGCCTCGACGTTAAGCTCGCCCTTAAGTTTAATTTGATTTTTCTCAAAAGCGACATTTAGTTTTGAAAAGAAAGCTGCGTTTTTTTTTTGAATTCGTCAATACTGCAGCCCCAGTTTTGCCACGAAAGCGTGCGTCGAGTCATTGATACAGTTGATATTCCTGTCGTGCAAAATCAAGTTTATAATCATTTAACGCTTCAAAATTATTTACAAAGTTTACCGACGTCAGACAAAACTCTTTTAATTCAATTGACGAAAGAAGATCTTGTTCCCCATGACCTTCAAAACACAGGTTAAGTTCATCTTTTATTTTATACGCGCGGGCTAACAAGTTAACTTTTGACAGCCACCAAAAGGATGTAGGAAAAGCAGAGCCTCCTGTTTCGAATCCATGTCCTTGCAAAACTTAGTAAAAAGTTCCTGAAGTTCAGTGGGAAAAGTCCTGAAGTTCAGGGCCTCTCGGTGAATGACGCAATGAAATCCAACTGCATTGGAAGTTTTCTCCTTTTTCTTTGCAATGAATTCACAATGTGACCCCAACATTATCTGACCACCATTAATGCAGACACCCAAAATTTTTTCCAAGGTACTATTGTGAAGCATTTTTAAGAACTTGGCACTCAATGTTTTTGCGAGCTCATCAATGGGTGATTTGATCGCAGAATGAAATCTTCACCATTACTTGCTGTATGTTTTTCTCAAAACACGACTAGCTGTTTTTAACAAGCATGGTTTAATCAATGTTTTACCAATGTTGTAAGGTTTCTTCTCTTTAGCAATTATATGAGCAATTTCGAATAACGCTTCAACTATTTCCGCAGACGAAGATTGGCGAAAGCATTTACTTCTAATTTTTAATTTTTTCAGATAGTCCTTCTTGCTTTAAAAGAAAGATAAAGGCTTCTCTTTCTAGCCAGGGTGTTTTTGTATGAAGATGACGCTGCAAACAACTTGGTCACATTGCGTGATTGCTTATTGCGCATTGTGGTACCACTTGACTATTTACCGTGGAATCTATATAACAATACTTTATATAATCTCTGTCACACTTTCTCTTTTTTCATTTTTTGTCAATGCAATTATTTATTCAGTTTGCAGGCAGTTGCTCGCGCCACCCTTATGAACCTTTAACACCCCACAAAAGGGCGCGCCCCCCAGTTTAAGAACCCCGGGTTTAGGACGTTTCGGAATTATAACTCATTTCATTATCAACTGCGTTAAACTGATTAATTAATTGCAGATACAAATATTTTAATTTAGATAATTTATGATGTAAGAGAATAAAGTATTGCAAAAATATACGTATATATAGTTAACATGAGGATTTAGAAATCAAGCCGCTTAATAAGTGCTTCTCGTCTTTTAAGCGGATTGATTTTTAAGTAATCAACTAAATCCTCATGTTAAGACCTGAAAACACCAACATCATGATTTTTTACGAATGCAAAATCCACCTTCGAGGAGTGCGTTAGGACAATTGCCACCTATTGTGTACTAGATTTATACCCTTTCGCTATTGTATAAAGCGCTTATTTCCATTGCTTTGTGCCAAGTTCTCTATCTTGGGCCATAAGCAATTCACTGGTACCCGGTTCTCTATCCGGTAATATGTGTTTATCAGTTTGCATTAACCGTTTACAATCGTCCCTCGTCGCAATGACTGCATGCGTTTATGTACTATTCATGCTCCTGATGAGCCCCATAAGGGCGAAACAGGGTCTTTTCGAGCGTTTTGTCATATTCGTACATTGCAAAATACAAGGCTTTCTATTGTAGCTGAGTTCGGACAATTAGACGGTAATCAGGCTTTGTCCAATCCAAAATTGTAATATATATATGTATATATAAAATTCTTCTTTCGCAATCAAGTTCTAAGAGAGTAAGCGCTTGCTTAACCACTTGTCGGGTTGGTCCCGGTCATGGAATGCGCCCTGTGCAGCAAAGCTGGGAACTACTTATAGCTGCTTTAAGTCGAATTGTTGTCCGACTTGTGTGGTCTAGTGGTTTTGTCTCCTATCTGGAAGACCGCAGGTAGTCCGTTCGATTCGCAGTGAGATAAGTATCACTGACGAGCTCTAACAAGAGCGAAACTCAAGTCTGGTGCTTCTCGTCTTTTAAGCGGCTTGATTTATAAGTAAAAATACAGTATACGTATTACATAAAACGGAATTATCTGCGCGTAATTTTAAAATCAAATTGATACAACAGCATGCTGAAATTATCTAAATTTAAATATTTCTATTTGCAATAAGTTAATCAGTTTACGTACATTATAATGGAATGAGTTATAATTCCGAAACGTCCTAAATAAACTATGTTTCCAAATATATTGGCTTTACTTTTTATTCTGAAATTAGTTACACGTTCCAAATTTTATGCTCCGAGTAACTTTCTATTTTTTGATTCTTTTCTTAATCAGAACAAAATGAAAACGTTTTCCTGCCGAAGACAAATGCCTCCCTGCTTTATCAAAGACAAATGCTTTTTAAACTAAGCGACCCTGCTAATTAAGACCAAAAACGAAAGACTTTGTTCAATATACTTTGAACATGTCTACTCTGCATTGCGTCGAAGTATCTGCAATCCAAAAAAATTATATAACTTATATTAAACTTCTTTTCAAACTAAAATCAATACGAGCTTTTGTTTACGTTAACATATAATATTGCATACAGTTTATTTACAATTAATCCATTAATCCATTAATCCAAGTGGCAAAAGTAATTTTAAGCCTTTCATCGTGTCATAAGTTTCGAAACCCTGACAAATCACTTTAGCACGTTGACTGCCAGCACGATTTTGAAATTTTTTACTCCAGACCAAAGAGTTTTTTTGCGTATTTGATTCAAGTTTGAGCTAGATAAGAATTTTTTTCTCTAACCAATAATGCTTTGACAAAGCTTTGAAACGAATCATCACTGCCACCGAAAAATAGGTGCCAAAACTATTTGAAAATTTCATGTCAACATATATATTGTTGACACGGCAGTCAAAGTGTTAAAAATAAAGTAATCTTGTACGTCATTCACCGCTGTCATTTAAAACCGCAGTGTCTTCAGTTAGTTTCTGTTTAACATCTTAGTTCAACTGCCAATTACTGTATATGTTGTGTTTGCTTGGTATGTTAATTTATTTTGCTATTTAGAGTACTGCGGTTTTAAGCTAATTAAAGCTAACCTTGTTAGAAGTGTAAATTCATGTCAATTTAATTAACTTAAAAATTGATCGTCTACTGGGTCAGCCAAGTTAGAAGCTGATCCGAATGCTCCTGACTCTAAACAAGTCTTTAAGGATTGGCGAAAAACCTTCGAGAGGTTTGTCGCAGCCGTTGAGAATGGTCGCGATGTAAATGATTCTGAGATAGATAAATACGGGCTATTAATTAATTACGTTAGCTCTTCCGTATATATTTATTATATATTGAAGAAATTAACAATTGTGGACAAGCAATAACCTTGCTTGAGAGAGCCTACATAAAACCTCTTAATAAAATTATGGCCAGGCATTTACTGTCAACGCGAACTGAACTGCCTGGAGAAAGCATCAACGAATTTTTCGACGACCTACGTCGACTGGCGAAAGACTGCGACTTCAAGGCTGTGGATGCTCAGACGCACTAGCAAAGCATGACTCGAGATGCATTTATTAAAGGGTTAGAATCTGCAAGTATTCGTCAACGATTGCTTGAACAAGACGACATCACTCTTCAGAGATCTTTGGACCTAGCCTTGTCCCTCAATCAAGCTCAGGAACATACCACACGACTTAATCGTGCCGAACACTTGGCGACTACACAAAATATCGGGCACAACATTACTCAACAAGAATACCAAATCCCTCCTACTTCCAAGTCGGCTGCAATGAAAAGAAAATTTCACACAAAAACATGTCTCTTTTGTGGAGGTCTTTTTCACAATTGACATAGATGCGCTGCAAAAGATATACAGTGCTTTTCGTGCGCTAAAATTGGACACTTTTTACTAGTATGTTGCTCCAAGAAAAGGATCGAAACTAGCGCCTCAACGTACGATCCTATCGTTTCAAGCATCTTTGCGGGGTTTCCCCAAGTGCCTCCAGGCTTCTGTTGTCGAAGGAATTCTTAATGGAGTTGTTGTCCAAATACTTATGATATAGGTTCCTCCGAAAGTTACATCGATCACCGGTTGTTAAAAGGACTTAAACTTTCTCTAGAACGGGAGCCTTCTGCTATTACTGTGGCGTCTACAGCACATCCTGCGCAGGTCAAAGGAACAGTTTTTGTAAACCTTAAAGTATTCAACAATAACTACCCAAAATTTAAACTTGGGGTTATGGAAGAACTTTGCGCAGACGTAATCTTAGGAATAGACTTTATTAAACTGCATAGCAAAATCGAATTTAAAATGCATGGTCTTCAAGAAGCTATCTTTGTTAATTGTCCCTTAAATAATCCTTGCAACGTGATAGCTGTTAAAATCAAACCACCGCGAATTTTTCGATCTATTTCCTCTGATTTTGTTCCTGTCACCACTAAATGTAGACGGTATAGTAAATCTGACAAGAAATTCATTAAAGAAGAAATTTTAAGACTTCTTGAAGAAGGCATCATCGAACCATCTCATTCTTCATGGCGCTCACAGGTACTTATTACTAAAGATGAAAATTATAAAAAGCGTGTGGTCATTGATTATTCCCAAATAATTAACCGCTTTACGCATTTGGACGCATATCCGCTTCCGCGCATAGATGAACTAATAAATGAAATTGCGAAATCAAAGTACTACAGTACTGTCGATTTAAAATCCGCGTATTATCAAGTCCTATTGGCAACGGAAGACCAAAAATTTACTGTTTTTGAAGCTAATAGAAAACTATACCAGTACTGTCGCATGCCTTTTGGGGTAACTAATGGGGTATCAACCTTCCAACGAATTATTGACAATCTAATCGAAAAATACAAACTGAAGAAAACCTACGCTTATGTAGATAATGTTACAATTACAGGGAGTGACAAAGATGAACATAACCACAATTTAAAAGCGCTTATAAATGCTGCAAATTGCGAAGGGTTCCCGTTAAACGAAAAAAAATGTTCATTCTGCTACCGAATTAGACGTGCTACGTTATAGAGTAGGGGTTGGGAACCTATGGCTCGCGAGCCAGATGTGGCTCTTTTGATAACAGCATCTGGCTCTTTTGTTGCCAAACACAAATTACCGCACATAAAAGAAAAAGATCTGTGCACACAAGATTTCAAAAGTGAAAATCCTTTTTTAAGAGATCATTACAATTTTAAGACGAAAATCCGGAAATCAGAGTCAGATTGAAGGAGAAGATTTTTTTTTAGAGATCACTTAGTTTTTGAGACGAAAATCGAGTTTTCAGAGTCAGATTCAAGGTGAAGACCCTTTTTTCTTTTAGAGACCACTACGTTTTTGAGCCGAAAATCAAGAAATCGAAATAAGTTTGCTCACGAACAAATTTCTGCCCAGACACATATAGCTAAAAATTAGAGAAATATTGGTGGCTCGCATGGAAATACATTTAAAAATATGTAGCCTTTAAGGCTCTCTTACCCAAAAAGTTTCTCACAACACCATAAAGCCAGATCCTGCACGACTTCAGCCTCTAATAAATCTTCCAGTCCTTCAACAAAAAAGAAACTTAAGCGTTACTTGGGAATTTTCACTTATTACGCTCGCTGGATCAAAAATTTCTGTACAAAAATTGCACCGCTCACTGGAATTGAAACGTTTCCACTAACCAATAAAGCGGTACCGGCCTTCGAAACGTTACGTAGTAACTTAAGTTCCGCTTGTTTGCATTGCATCAACGATGAAGAACCCTTCGCAGTCGAGTACGATGCCTCTGATTTAGCTATTGGGGCAATACTTAACCAAAACGGCCGCCCGGTTGCGTTTATGTCACGTACACTTACTAAAAGCGAACAACGCTATTCAGCTATCGGAAAGGAGGCTACTGCAATAATCGAAGCGGTACGAAAATGGGCGCATTTTTTACATGCATGAACTTTTACGTTTGTTAGAGATCAACAATCTATAGGATTTATGTTAGATCAGCGAAAAAGAAGCAAAATCAAAAACGCCAAGATCCAGCAATGGCGTTATACTATTCACTACAGACCAGGATTGAACAATTATGCGCCTGATCTTTTTTCTCAAATTTGTAGCTCACTTACTTGGCGACAACTAATAAAAATCATTATTATATTCACGAAACTTTAGGACACCCGGGAATTACGAGACTTTGGCACTTCATAAGAAGTAAAAACTTACCCTTTTCGCTTTCTGATGTTAAGAAAACTTGTCAAAACTGTAACACGTGTTCAGAGATAAAACCTCGCTTTTAATCAAGATGCTTGATTTAAAACTGCGTAATGCTATCAAATCCACCAACCAATGGTAACTATTAAACCGAATCTACTACAACTCAGTTGTGACCTTTCATAAGATTGAATTGCAATCTGTTAAATGTTTCAAGTAATTTCGCATAACTAATTTTGTTGGTTGGTCTATTTCTATTATAATCTAAATATTCGATTTAATAGGCTTTTATCAGTTGAAAATGCTGATAAAAATACATCGATAACAACCGACATTGTTGCATACGGCAGATTGAAAATTTACGATGATAAATTAAGCATTGATAACTATAAAAGACATTTTAAATAATTTGATAAAAGCTATTTTAAAGTGGTACAAATTGTTTTTTATCAATATGAACAACAAGTTGAAAAAAACAGATCGGGGGCCGTTTAAAAAAAATTTGGGGCGAGATCTTTTTTAGGTCTACCATAAAGATTTCTAAAACAGACGCACAGTCACATGGATAAAATAGGCTACCAATTTGATAACTAGACAAAAGGGTTTTTATTTCGATTTAGAGTCTCAACTTTTCTTTTGATGAATTACGGGTTCCACTATTAAAGGCCATGGACTCTTAAAATCCCTTATAGGCGTTTTTACTTCATCCGACTCGTCGTGGCTAAAACAGATCGATTATAGTGAATAAGGGTGGTGTAACAAACTGAACCCTTATTTTAACTTGTTTAAAAAGACAAGCAAATTTATTAAAATATTTTTTTATATCAGTATTTGCTTTAACCACATGTCACTTGATTTCATGAAGTAATGAAAAAGTAATTTAAAAAAACTATATTTTACACAAATCTTCTTCGTTTGAATCTCTTTTTTTTTTCTATTAAAAGTTTAGATTATATTATCTTTTTCTAGTCTCCAAATATCTTTAAATAGTTTTTAAATTCAAATTGATCATTTTTTCCTTTCAAGTGTTTTTGTCACAATCGAACTAAAAAAAAAAACATTCAATTTACTAAGAGTTTTCACTTTTTTCCTTTTAACTGGAACGAAAACAACAGCTTTCTCCTGTCAGATGGTTCTGTCGTAGAAAATGCTCAGTTGTTTCCTGTATGAGGAAATCACTTATCGGTGCATGTCGTGCTGTAGTAAAATGGCGTGATCATATTTTCAACGCCCCAAAGGAGAACACACAACTTCACAGCATAGGCCTACAGTAAAAATCAAACAAACTAAAATAAGTAAAACAATTGTTTCTCAGTGTTTGCTAAAGATATTTATACTTCTTTTATTTGTTTGTATTTCCATATTATCGATCAAAGCAGCAAATTTGGGGAGTCTATACAGTGAAGAAAAACTGTTGTATAGATAAATTGAATAATTTAGACATAGTTTTTGTCGCTTCACACTGTGCTGTTTATTGTTCAGGTGTTTCATAACGACAACTGCATGATCATAATTTGAGTAGAAAATATCTGACTGTCATTGAAAGTGCAAGTCTATTGTTAACGTGTTTTGCTATATTTGGAAAAAATTTTTACTCCTTCAAAACAACGACAAATTATCGCAGATGTAGTGAAATAATCCTATCATACATATTTTGGAATGAATTCAAATTATTTAGCAATTATTACAAGCAATGGGCTCCACTGAAAGTTTTTTCTATTTGTTCCACAACACTTAGAAATTGGTCAAAAGAAAGTTTTGCCATTCCTATGGTGTGGAAGGAGCCCCTAAATCATTATAATGACTATTACTTTTGCTTGATCGACACTAAAGGTATGAATTCTGGAGTAAACAGTAAATTTGATTACGTAAATCTACTATTAGACCTGTTCGTCATTCTGATGAATGCCCTGTGTTAGTTTTTAATTCTCAGGGAAACAAAAATTTACTCAATTCTTTTAGTGATGAGAACAAAGCATCTTTCACAAATGATGATTCCGTGGATTGTACTCCTCAACAGCCACAGTAATTTAACCAAAATGAATTAAATGATTTAGTTCATGATCTTGACTTTCCAAAAATATCTGCAGTGTTACTGGAATCAAGATTAAAAAAAAAGCATTTATTGTAACCAGGAACAATATTTTTTATGGTCAACGAGAAAAGGAATTTTTATAATTTGAAGCAGTATTTGTCTTCGCTTTTTCTGTTCTTGGATGTAACTATGCAATTCAGATTGAAGACTTTTTATTGACAGCTCCAAGCAAACTCTAAAATGTTTCCTTTTGCATAATGGTAACAAATTTCAGTCACTTCCCATCGGTTACTCTGTTAATCCTAAAAAAATTTATAACACGATAAAGGTGATGTTGCAAAAAGTAAAATATAAAAACCATAATTAGATTATCTGTGGTGACTTGAAGGTTTTGTTTATGTTGTCGGGCCAGCAGAGCGGTTATAATAAATATCCTTCTTCCCAGCAAATATAGCAACAGGATTTCACGAGAAATTTACTTAATTTACGTGAGTGCTACGTGAATTTTACGTGAAATTCCGTTGCTATGTTTGCTGGGATGAAACAGTCGTGCTAGACTTTCGCACTGAAAACAAAATGTCTGGCCTGTTAGAGAATATTTTCACGTTGGTAAAAAGAATATTGTGCAAGAGACATCGGTCAATTCAAAGAAAATACTGCTCCCACCTCTCCAATTAAATCTCGGTGTCACTTCATTCATAATTCTAATCTTAACCTTATAACTCTAAAATTAATTTTCAGTCTTTTACAGTAATTTTTAAGCTTTTTATTACAACATCATCTTTATCGTTGTTACGTAGTGATTGCATAATTGGTACACTCCCTACTTATTTTATTTTGCTTGCAAGTTGTTCTGATAATAATTATAAAGAGTCTTTTACTGTTTGATTCAAGCGCATAGACTGACTAAAGCAGTGGTTCTCAACCTTTTTGCTAACAAGTACCATCTAGAAATTTTTCCTTGCATTACATACCACAAAATTCATCAAAAAATTAATTATTTCGATTTTTTTTTGTTTTTTTAATTTTTTAATTTTCGTCCCAAAAATTATATGTTCTCCAAAAAAAGGTCTTCGCTGAAAATCTGGCATAACCAAAAAACATAATTTAATCCGAGAGTTGGATTTTTATAGAATCTAAAAACTATTTACGTACCACCAGTGGTGGATGTTCAAAGTTAAGGGCCCGAGGCAAGGATTTCCAAAACTTGATGTTCTCTAAAAAGAAAAGAGCTTTGATCTCGCATTTCCCTCTTTTCTCCCCAAATCATAGTGATCTCTAAAAAAAAGGTCTTCACTTCGATTTGATCTCCCTTCTCGCTTTTTTTCTCCCAAAATCATGGTGATCTCTAAAAAAAAGGTCTTCACTTCGAATCGATCTCCTATTTCCCAATTTTTGTCCCAACTTCGTAATGATTTCTAAAAAACCTTATACAGCAAAATGAGACTATATGCGGTATCTTAGAGGGGGGCCCAAGGCAACTGCCTCATTCGCCTCACCCAATATCCACTACTGCATACCACCTAAAAAGGTCTCACGTACCACTAGTGGTAAGCGTACCACAGGTTGAGAACCACTGGACTAAAGTGTTAAATCATGGCGATGTTTTTGCGGCGTTTTGCGGCGATGACATAATTTTGACTACAGTATTTGAGATCAATATCTTCTACTACTGTTAAGCAAATTCGGTTGTATAAGTTACATAACGTGTTTATTACTTTATCACATAATTGTATTGTGACGTCATAAAATGCTTTGTCCAATTGTTAAACTTTGTATAATAATTAATCTAAAAATTCTTGTCCGTTTTATGATTTTCATTTATTATCTGATACTTTGGCTAATTTATATATATATATATATATATATATATATAAATTACAAAAGCCACAAAAGGGATTTTATTAAAACCTCAACAGTCTGTTTCGCCGTAAAGGCGAAACAGACTGTTGAGGTTTTAATAAAATCCCTTTTGTGGCTTTTGTAATTTAATTTAATGCTCTGAGTTTTCATTGAGCTCTTTACTGACAGTCTTGCCACTTTTATTATTATATATATATATATATATATAGCGTTGTAAATTTTAACATTCTATTTTAGTTGAATTATTCTAGTTAAAGTCCTTAGGAGCTGTTTGTGTTACTGTCTCCTGCGTGGTTTGTTCAAGTGTTTAAGTAATCAAGTGTCAGTGTGGCGCCTTGGAAGTTAAATCTATAGTGAGATAGAATTGTTTAGCTTGTGTGGTGGACGAACTATTAAATTTAATATTGGGATTTAGGATATTAATTCATTTTTATAGTTTTAATAAAAAGTTGTTGAGTGATTATTTGTAGTTGTTGGCCCTGTAAATTACTTTGAAGTTTTGTGAAGCTTGAGAGTTAAATTTTACGAGAGTTGATCTAGTTCGTTTGAATTTGTGAATAACATATTCTTTCTATCTGTTTTTATAATCGTTTTACACACACAGGATTTTTTTGAAAACCAACTTACTGGACCACATGGTGAAAAGTTATTTCTATCAAATACTTATTCCCCTAACCCGTAGCAACCTAAGAGGTGTTGTAATTGAGACAAAACAATCTGCTTTCAAAAATGCCTGGATTATAGTTTATTTCGATTTAGTTTTCATACAATGATAACAGAAAAAAGTGTCTTTTAGGAGGAGAGAATGACTTGAGTAGGTTTCCAATCGTTACCGTGACGTGGCGATTGCGTTCGCTATTTATACATTGTTCCTATCGGTCGAGTCTAATTTGAAGAAAAACGAATTGGAGTGAGAGTAAAAAAAGTAGTGATTGCGACGATTACGCAATGTATCGAAAGGGTGTTCTCCTCATATTAAAACCTCAAATTTTTTAAGACAATTTATGCAGGTCTGAAAAAAGTAACACAATTTTAGTTTTATACCTGTAGGGTTTTACATTTATAGATGAAGTGAAAGTAGATGGTAGTCAATCCAATTATATAAATGAGTAATAAATTTATAATTAAATTTAATCTTTTGTTATTCGGTTCCAAGTTGAAATTTTGATACAATTACCGGTATAATTATCTGAGTGCACTGATAATTTTAATTCTTCGTTTTTCTATGTTTGAACATCGGAATACGTTTTTTTTATTGTGCTGCAAATACGCTATGAACACAATCTTTTAATTGCTTTTGTGATGTAAAAAACGTGTCATTTCGTATGTCATGTGTAAAAATTTATTTAAATTGATATAAAGACAATACACTCTTTAAACAAAATTGCTTTTGATTGGCCAATAATGATAATATGTATACAAAAGAAAAATACAAAAATACGCCTTCAGTTTTTTAACGTTTAAGAAATAATAATCGGTTTTCTAATTTTTTAAAAAAAGAGAAAGTTTAATAAAAAAATCACTCGCCAATTTTTCAAACTTTTCAAAACTGGATTTAAAAAAAAGATTTCATAGTTATACCAGGTATATACAAAAAATCAGTCGGCAGCATTACTAGGTTATTGACTTTAGAATGCATTCATATGTACTTAGATTTTTAAAAGTTTTATTATTTTGATCTTGATATACTTTTAAAAGCATTATGCTATTCTGCAAAGGAATTAAAAAAACTTGCATGATGCGTGATGTGACTTTTTCTCTTGTACAACTTTTAAATTAGAATAAGCTGCAAATACGGCTAGCTTTGTTCCATTGAATAAAGCAAGGTAGTTTTAAAAAAAACTAGTAGGTTGTAACGAAACTAAGTTTTTTCTAGCATCTTAACAAATTAAAAGAAACTAAAACAATTTTGCGCCGCGAGTACAATTTGTGCGGCGTTTATTTTTTTCTACTTTGGAACTGATTTCTTATTGGAATAAGGGATAGAGTAGAGGTCAGTAAACAGTAATATGGATTTTTTCCAGGAAAGGGAACTACCCATATTAGCCTTAAGTATGTTGCTGTAAAAGTACAGGAAGGTCAAAGAGAGCTACATTGTATATCTGTGGACCTAGAGAAAGCTTACGACATGGTTCCGATAGAAGAGCTGTGGTACTGTATGAGAAAATCAAGAATGGCGGAAAAGTATGTGCAACTTGTACAGGATATGTATGGGGGAAACGAAACAGTGGTGAGATATACAATAGGAACTACAGAGAGTTTCAAGGTCAAGGTCGGACTGCACTAGGGATCAGCATTAAGTCCGTTTCTCTTTGCTATGATTATGGATAGGCTAACGGAAGAAGTAAGGAGAGAACCACCATGGACGATGTTGTTTTCTGATGTTATTGTGATTTGCGAAAAGACCAGGGAAGAAGTGGAGCGGAGACTAGAATGCTGGAGGTATGCGTTGGAAAAAAGAGGGATGAAAGTAAGTAGGTCAAAGACCAAATATCTGTGCATAAATGGAGGAAATGACAAAAAAACAGTAAAGATGGAGGATAAAAAAGTGCCAAGAGTAAAGTAATTTAAGTATTTGGGATCAACGGTGCAAGAAAGTAGTAGTTGTGAGAGGGAGGTAAAGAGGAGAGTGCAGGCAGGATGGAATGGATGGAGAAGAGTATTGGGAGTAATCTGTGACAGGAGGTTACCAGCTAGAGTAAAAGGGAAAGTGTACAGTTCAGTGATGAGACCAGCAATGGTGTATGGACTTGAGACGGGGCGGTTACAAAAAAACAAGTAGAAGAGATGGAAGTTGCAGAGATGAAAATGTTGAGGTTTGCTATGGGAGTGACGAGAAAAGATAAGGTTAGAAATGAGTACATCAAGGGTACAATTAAGGTAGAACGGTTAGGAATGAAGATGAGGGAGGGCTGGCTGAGATTGTATGGACATATCATGACGAGAGACCAGGAGTATGTAGGAAGAAGGGTGGTGGAAATGGAGTTACCAGGAAAGAGGAAAAGAGGGAGGCCAAAAAGAAGATTTTCGGATATAGTGAAGGAGGATATGGGGGAAATTGGTGCGAGGGAGGAGTACATGGGAAACAAAACGCTGTGAAGAAGCATCATATGCTGTGGCAACCCCTCATTAATGGGAAAGGCTGAAAGAAGAAGATTTCTTAATAGAACTAATTTTTTTTATTTTTCTTTCTTACTCCAATCTGTTTTTTTTCAAATTAAGGCTCTTTTCCACTACGAGCGTGAAGTAGAACATTTTTTTTCTTTTATCATTTTTCCGCGCTTAAAATCTAAGCGACCGCCAAACGCAGCAAAAAAATCAATCAAATAAACAAACAAAGAATGCACCATTCCACGCTTGTAATGGAAAAGAGCGCTTAGACTCGACCGCTCTCACCAACTAAGCCGTGTTGCCGACGAGCATGTCTTTCCAGCAGATGGAGTAACTCTAGTGACTCTAGCGACATGTAGCGATTTAAAAATATGAATTAACTTGCTACCAATTGTAATTATAAGAGAAAAAGGAATTTTTTTGCAAAAGTGGTTTCTTTTATTTTGTTTATTGCAAACTTGTTTTCCAACAAATTTAAAAAAATTTTATATCGTGGTATTCACGAAAAAATTATCTTTTCAATGATACAAAATTTAAACAGTTTTTTTTATAGCTAATGGGGAAATTATTATTAAATATTGCTTAATTCTTAAAAACTCATTTTATAGCGCCGTTAGAGGACAAATCCCAGTAGAAAAAAAGTTAAAACTACTCTCATTTTCAACACATGCCCAATCTATCTAAGCAATCTCAAATTTAAAGCACGTATTTTCACTTTTTTAATCACACGTTAAACCAGTGAAAGACTCTTTGACTAACTCTCAATGAGGTTTTTGACACAAAGTATTTCAATTTATTATACAATTTAAATCTCCACGTTTTTGCTTTGGCTAAACAGCTTAGTAAAATATTTCGAATCAACCAAGGCAATCTAGATTAAAATAACAACAATCGTATCACGTGTTTGCCTGACAAATTATAGAGGTCAATTTTCAATTATCGCCTAAATAAGATTACAAAAACCGTAAATTTTTAGCACCATCCTAAATTTATCATTTAAAATGAATACGTTTTTGTTTGATTTTTGTGCAAAACCATGCATCGGATGGTCAAAATTTGAAATTTATGTTTATCAGGGGTATTGAATGGAAAACCAAATGACAATTTATTTTTCTAAAGCTAAAATAATATTTAATAGTAATGACCAACGAAGTCAAATACATGACAGAAGTGGTCACAATGAGGTTGCAATTGTTGACTTGCTGTCCTCGTATTCGTAGCTTTCACTTGAAGACGAAAGTCTAAATATAATAAATGTTTTAAAATTAACTGTTTATATTTCCAATTGAGTGTTGCTTTAATATTGCTTTAAAATAATATAGCTTGGACAACATTAATACGTACATAATACAGCGTTTTTTTGCGGTTTTTAATTAGTAAATTACTTTATCCTTTTCTATTGCTTTAGACGTGTAACTGATTTTTTATTTGAATATACATTCACGTTCATTATTGATAGAAGCATTTAAAAATGTAATAAAAAATAATTTTTTGCTTTACGGTACTCTTCTTGCAATTACGTAAAAAATCAATTTTTCCTCTTGTTAAAAAAAAATACTACAGGTAGAATTTTCGCAAAACCTATTATGTTGTCCAGTTTAGTTCAGTTAAGTGAAATGGTTTCAGCCATTTTATCAGCAGACTATTTTAATTGCAATTTAAAATTAACGTTTTCTCATAACCCCAAATTACCGGTTTTCCACGTTAAATCTCTAACACTTCCTTTAAATCAATACTTTAAATTTTAAGTGTAATTACCGCACATCACGCAAAAAAGTCTTTGTAATTGACGCATATAAATTTGTATTCAATGCGCACAAATCAATATGTTGTCAGAATAGCTTAACTCAGACTTTCCCAAACTTTTTTGTTCACGGAACACCTACCTAAATCATATTGGCTTACGTAAGACTTAGTCTTATTTTTTCCGGAATTCCCGATTTTCGTTCCAAATACATAGTGATCTCTAAAAAAAGTCTTCCCCTTCGAAAAGTATGTTAGCCATAACCATCATTTTTCATAGATCAGCGGTGCATTTTAAATAAGTAACAATTGAAAAGTCGATTGGCAGTACAAAACTTAAGGCGTGTTCATTCCTCGAAGCCTTATCTGACACTTGTTGGGAGGAATCGTCAGAATGAACTAAGAGCAATTCGATTGTGGTTATATAGAAAATGAAAGCACTTCTGATTGGTCAAGAAAACAACCAATCAAAGAAAACGAGAGTATGTCTAATGGGTCGGAAAAAATGACAATCAGAAGCGAAAAAAGAGTGCTAGTAAACGAGTTTTAGACTGTAAAGAAACTCATAAAAAACTCATTCGTTAACGCTCTTTTCTTTCGCTTGTGATTGGTCACTTTTCTCGACTAGTCAGACGCACTCTCTTTTTCTTTTATTTTTTAATTAGTTGCTTTTTTAACCAATCAGACGCGCTCTCGTTTTCTACATAAACACGATCAGATTACTCTTAGTTCATTCTAACCATTCCTTCCAACGAGTTCCAGATAAAATGCCTTCGAAAAATAAACACGCTTTTTAAAGTTATCTTAGTAACAATTGCTTCGCGCAACACTTTAAGTACGCTCGTGGAACATAGTTTGAGAAACACTGGCTTGATTCATAGTCTGTCTCAGTGATAGACTACTTTTGCAAAAGCACTTTACGACAAATTTCTTTATAGAGCCAAGCTGCTCACCTACGACAGTGACACTTTGCCACGAAAATGACAGAACAATTACACTTCGCATAAAAGCAGTAAAAGGGCAATATGAATCTGCCATAAAGAAGAAGACCTATATTTGTAACATGTCTTCTTTTCGTTAACATTTTCAACCTATATTTATGGTGTATTCTTTTCGTTAACATTGCCGTTTTGTAAATTTCTAACAAATTAAATCAATTTTTTGAAGTCGATCCTATTATATTTCCATAATAAGATGGTTTGATTTTTAAACAAATGTACACAATTGTTTTTTTTAAATGTGACCTAAAAGTAGGATTAACTGAACGGCAAGTACAGGCTTTCTAATTTTGTTGGAATTCGTGGACCATCGTTTCTAATTCTGTTTTAGCTATTTTTAGACGTTACAAGTACATTCGAACATTAAGTAGAACTTAAAGGATATCAAACAGTGATTACCACGTTTCGATAAATCCAAGAATACGATCAAAACTTTAAAAATAAGAAACGTTTGCTCCGTTAACGCAATAATTATTTTCTATAGATTTTTTATAGATTGATAGCGAAATGTTGAAATAGATTTTCTATAAATTGATAGATAGCACAATACGATTTTTTATAGATTGATAACAAAGTATTGCACCAACCTTATAATATGGGTTACACCCCAGAACAATACATCGTATTAAAGTAGTAAACCTTTTAGAAGTTTGAGTGCACCTTGGGCTGTACACTATAACCAGTTGAAAAGCATGGGATAAGACGTCCACTGATGTAGAGTCACGTTAAGAATTTTACTACTTACGCTGCCATTCACAAGGTTTAGATGGTACCCCTCTTTAGTGCTGTCTGCTTATTCAACTAGAAAACATTATTTTGAATCAAAGGCAGCGTTTTTGCCTTCTAAAAGCCATAAAAACTAAGCTATTTAATCAAATTACGTCTTATAAATAAAAACAAAAGGTTGTTCAATTGACGCAGCAAAACTCAAAATCTAGCATTTGGAAAATTTTATCTGACAATTTAGTATTAAAAATTTTTTGTGTAAAAGAAATGAAAAGTGTTTCACACAAGAGTTATACAATTAGAAATCATTTAAATTTTTCTTAATTAGCCAATAAGTTACAAAAAAAAGGAGGAAAAATGTTAAATCTTGTTAATAACCGAACCAATTACTTTAAACGGAGATTTCGAAAACAGTAAAATAAAAATTCTTATTTTTTGATACAAAAAGGTGATTATTAGGAAAGCACTCATGGGTTAGCATTTAGTTCTCTTTATCTAATTGTATAAATTACGAACAATCAAAAAATAATTACAGAATATTATTAAAGCAAGCTACATATCATGCAACCTTTGTTTATTTTTGCACAGTGTAAGAATGGTCATGTTTTCTTTGTAATATTGTTCAGCCTCATCCATTGTAGAAATGTAATCAATTTTTGATGTTTCTGGATACATTAATGAGAGCAGCCCAGCAATAACCGAAAGAATTCCAAACACGGTCTAAATATTGTATTTGTTTCATTCACTATCCAACTAAAAATATCAAATTAACTTGTGCCAGCAGCAGGGTAGTTGGAAGTTTTGTGACAAAGGGGCAAAATTTGAAAAAAGGGCACTCGAAGGGCATTCGATTGAAAAAACATTCTTAAGGCAAATTTTATCGTATTGGAGAAAATTCTATGAAAAGACTAGTTAAGGCAATAAAAAAAAAGTTCTTTATTTACGCCAAGGGGAACAACCTTTATGCGCCTGGCGTAACTAAAATATTTGCGAGCCAAAGAAATAGAACACAGTGCCGAAATTTAAAAATAAAAGAACTTTTTTGGTGTTTACTTTTGTCACCAAAAAAGATTTTTACCTTCAAACCCAAGGGAAAACTATTTTGCTTCACATAGCTCTGCTAACTTTTTTTTTTTTTTTGGGGAAAACTCGATCAGCCTATTTAGCATACGTCATTTTAAAAAAATAACCCGCGTGCCACTTAAAATCTCTTGGCGCGTCGCGGATCGGACATCTCCAACGTAAGACCACGGCTGGAATTTAATTTTTGAACTGGCAAACTCAAGTGAAAATTTTTTTGGTCTTAACCAAGTTATCTGGTAAAAATTTTCCAACACTGATGTATAAAAAGAGTAACTTTATCTAAAATACTGTAAGCGGAGATCCAGATTGTTAGAAGCTTTTTATAAAAAAATATCAGAAATCATTTGTAGTTTTAGTTTTATACGAAAAGGCTAAAATTTTTGTTTATTGATTTTGTCATTTCACCCAAAATGCATTTAAAAAAATTTGTGCCTCTCCTGCCAAATTTGTTGCTGTGGTTCTCTATGTGGTAGCTCTTTTCAAAAAAAGTTTGATGACTTTTCGTTCAAGTGAAATTTTACAAACATTGTTGGATTTAATTTTGGTCGAGATTATAATTGTAGAGACAGATCTAATCTTATAATTGGATCTTCTGTCATGCGAATTCCAAAAGTCACTATCTGGACTTCTATGCCCCGTGTTTTAAAAATATTTCAGGGCAGAGACAGTCCAATTGCTTCCGACTTGCAAGGTTTGTGGCCAGCAGTTAGTTATCAAGATTTAATTTATTTCTTATAATTAATTGTATTTCAAAATTACTCCTTTATTTCTAAAAATTGCTAGATCATTACCTGAGTAAACCATGGTACAGAAACTTGAATTTGTAGCATTAGGGGGGAGAGCATTCCTCCGACCCGAGCTGCCATTGACCCCAAACTTATTCCTGTTGCTCTAAAAATATAAATTTTGTTTGCTGAAAATTTCGTTGGAAACTTTGTAAAGTCGGTTTTATTACCTCGCGTTGGTTGGGAAAATCTCAGAAGTTGCAATGTAGATTAATGCAAATGCATTTGAAGCAAAAAACTTTCCAATAATTGCAAACACGGTGCTGGTGGTGAGCAGTGCTGCATAAAAAATATTATAAATAGTCATGCCGTAGAACAATTTCTTTTATTGAGAAAAAAATTTCAACTATCATAGATTCTTACTTATTTTGTTTCCAACGGGGAAACCTATTCCAACAGGGAAACCTAATAGTTTCAGTAAAAAACTGCTTGAAATAATGTAGATCTAATAAAATAGGCCTACCCCAATTTCCGTTGGAGAACCAATCGCACAACATTGAAGAAATGCAAAATAAGCCAGCGAGAATGCAGCCAAGTGCTAAAATTATTCTTCGTCCAAACACAGCGGCGAAGTACAAGCACATGTAAGCAAATATCTCCACTAAAGCGTTTAAAGCATTATTCAAATAGGGATCACCTAAACAATTAATTTATTTAAAAAATGACCATAAATATTAAACTTTTCAGACAACTAAAATACGTATGACCTGACATTGGATTAGCATCAATACCACATCAGATTTTTTTTTAGAATTGCATATGAAATTTTACTGACATTACAATTTTAACAAAATTACTTTTAAAATAATAAAGCGAATTTTAGTAACAGGGTTATGTTCTGCAAAGAAAGAGTATGAAAAAACTTTGATTAATTTTGAAAGAAAAGTTCTGGTTGAGTTTTCCAGCCTTCAAGGTTATTCACCTCACTTCTTTACTAAAGCAATCACTATGCAGAAAACTGAAAAAAAATTGCTAATTGGTTGACCCAAACACACAAAAACACCTGCTAAATTCCCGCCGTTCAATGCAAGTCCATAAAACACCATACTAATTGTGAACCAAGAAAACATGACGTTGAAGCATAAAATTCTCATCAAGGGTCGTCGAAATAAATCCCAAATGCTGACCTTTTCCGTTGTATCCCCTTCCAGTTTGTCCTGTTCACTCTGTTTATGTACCAATGTAATTTAAGCTTAATAGTCAATGATTATAAAATACCAAAAAGGCATTATTATACCAATAATTGCAAATCGCCAAAAGCTTGCTTGATATACTATGATTTTGCATAGAGATGTTGTAAAAGTCCATGACACTACCACCCAATTAGGAGAGTAGCGGCTGATCAAAGCGGCACAGCATTCCTGGCTCAATCTGAGTATTTGAAATAATACAATGCTCACAAGTAACCAAATGTTTTGTAATCATCACATAAAAATTGCGACGTTTTTTGAAAGTAATCAGTGCTATTTTGACAACATGAAAATGTCGCGGTAATCGTTTACTCTGTAACTCTGTCATACGGAATTAGCTCACAGGCCCGCGTAAAAAGTTCAATGGTTCTGACAACCACAAATGAAATTTTTTAAAAAATTTCTTTTCTAACTTGATTACAATGACTACAAGCAAAACTACGTTTCTCCAAGTTAACAACTCTAATGCACGTTGATACTTCTTCAAAACACGGCTAAAACCAACAAGTTTTTCCAGGTTATTTTAAGCGGGGCAGCAGTTTTGTTGAAGACAATTGAATTCCACTAAAAGATCTGTGTGTGAAATTCATTTCTATTTACTTTATTTTGTTTCATCGAATTTAGAAGGGTAATTTCTTATTCTTTTTTATTTTTATTCTAAGCAAAAGGGTAAGGCCGTTACTACCTTTTAGCGTGCTCTATTCGTCATCTTCTCTATTGTTTAAACTCAAACTGTTAATTCACAAGCTTGTAATTGCAACTTTTTCTTACAAAATTACTTCAGTTGCATAAAAATTCAAACAAAACACTTAAAAAAAAATACGGTACAAATAATTACAGTATGATAAAGAAAAAAAGGTGGTTTGAGCCTCGCAGTCGTTACACTCTATTGTCACACATAGTCACACTTTTCTCCTTGCTGTCGGCGAGATAGCTCCGAGGATAACATTCTGACTTGAAGCAAAAGGATGCGAGTTTGATACTAAGTGGCTGAGAGATTTCCGTTGTACACTTGGGAAAAGAGAAAAGTATTTACCGACCTATTCTTCAACGGGTTACGCTGCTTACCTGAAATGATGACTCGAATTAAAAAAAAAGCAGTAACCTGACCATACCAAGAAGTTTTTCATTTGACTAAAGTATCTAGTTCAAAATTTAAAGTAAGTTTTACTTCGTCTTGAATATAAACGTTCTGAAACCGTTTACATTTTTTCACAAAGTAGGCCCAACTGATTTTTTTATCTGTTAGTATTTTATTTAATATAACACAATACCACAATTAACTTTAACAATCAAAAAGCTCTTGATACTGCTCTTTAACAGAATTAGGGAGTCGTAAAAACTTTTTTTGATTCCAACTCCGACTCTGACTCCGACTCCGACTCCACCTATTCAAAATTTTTCGACTCCAATTCAGACTCTGACTCCATCAAATTTAAAAACAACTCTGACTTCGACTCTACAACCCTGCTTTTTAATAAGAATTGTCTGTATACTTTCTTTACACGTCTATTTATAAAGGTGCTTTTGGTTTTGAAATCTCTTTAGTTAGTTGTAAAGTTGCACTGCAATCTGCTAACAATTTTTTATTACAAGTAATACAAAATAAACGTTAATTTCACGTGTACTTGTAAAGCAAACCTTTTGATTTTCAGTTTTTAATATTAGATCCCAATCTTCATCTGACAACGTTGCATTTTTACTTTTTGCATACCGACCAACAACTTTTCTTGCTTCTTTTATTTTCTTGTTTGTTAACAACCACCTAAAGAAGTTAAAATTTTAGTGGATAAAAAAACAAATCATACAAAATAATTAAAGAGCAAAAACTTTTTTTTGACCACACGGAAATGAAAGGAAAACTAAAAAAACTTTACTTCAAATCCGAGCCGAAAAGTATCTTTGGAGGTGTATATTGTATTTTCGATATAATAATCTCGATTTCGTGGACTGAGAAAGCGGTTTATTCGTACCCTCTTGGTAGGGCGAACGGTACACAATGAGAATTACTTAGAGACGGCTGTTTTCTCGAAACATAGCGTTTGTCAGTTTATAAAAACTTATATTTGAGATCATACTGTAGAAGTAATTAAAGGAAAGGTTTCTAAGCTTTACATTCCTTTTGTATCAAAAGCAAATACATATAAAAGATAACACAGCAAGTATCCACCAATCCAGATGTTTAGCAAGGGTTTGGTAATCGGTAAACGTCCTTTTTAAAACGGGGCAAAGCCTGGAAAAAAATCCCCTTTTCATGCACATTGCCAACAAGTTTCAAAGGCCCGCTATTTTCCAGTTGAACATCAAAGGTCTTACTGCAAGCAAGACAAACATTCTTTATTATAATATCACTTTAAACAAAGTCGATTTTATCGGAGCAATAAGCTTTTTGTGACGCTCTCATCAGTGCCAATCGCGTCAAAATGGGACGAACCAGAGAAAATCAAAGTATTTATAGTCTCAACAGTTGGGAGAAAAGTGCTGCAGTCTCGGAAAGGAGAAAGGCACAATTGCACAAAATCAAAGAAGTGTGGTGCAATACAGTGTAATCTCGGAAAGGAGAAACGCACTATGTGCAATTACCCAGGAGAAACACTGTTACTCGCAACTTAGGTTATTTGAAAAGTTTTAATGTGTAAACAAATTCCTTTTGTTTACATAAAACCGGATGTTTGGTTTTGATAAAAGTTGCCTCGAGTAGACACAGATGGAACGAGTTGCGTGCCACAACAAGAATTTTAAAACGTTTGTCGTTATAGTTTACAGCACATTGCTCGTTGTCAAGCAAGTGTTGTCCTATGGCAGAGTCACAATCTGGATTGTTACGTTTTAGCTTACAGGATCTGCCAGGTTGAGATCGTGTAGGGCGCTTCGCTTGCTGTTGTAGCCATTTAGGAACATGCTGCTTGAGAGTGTCACGAAAAGCTTATGGCTCCGATAAAATCGACTTTGTTTAAAGCGATATTAAAATTCTGTACCACAAAGAAGCTCTTTACGTATTCTTTATTATCTTACTCTACAGTCCGAGGCACTCATCATCCTAAAACAGGAGACCCACTGCACTAATGCAGAGAAGCTAGCACTTCCAAGCTTCAAACTAGCTGGGTCTTCCTTAAGCAGAAAGCATGGTCTTGCCATGTTTGTCCACGAGAGACTAAGGTATACACTTTTGGACCAATCTCAACTGACATCGGAGATTGAGTAGTTGTCTCTCGACGTTGATGGTTATAAAATAATCAACGTTTATAAACATCTCCCAACGCGACTGCGATCCTTAAATCTCCCAGTGTTTCCTCAAACCTGTCTCAATGCCAGTAATTTCAACTGTTGCCACGATGATTGGGAATACGATGATAACAGCCTGGACGGCAAGTGCATGGCTCACTCGACAAGCATTAATAGTCTTTCTCTCCTCTACCATGCCAAAGATGCCGCCAGCTTTTACTCCAGCCACTGGAACACTGGCACTAAACCAGCTCTAACTTTCGCTAGCATAGATATTTATAGTCGCTTATCGGATAGATCAATTTTTGAAAACTTCCCCAGGTCAAAACATCGACCTTCGCTTATTGCACCACCAAGTTTGCTTTGTCAGTGCCAAGCATGCTTGTTAAACGATGAAACTTCCGCAAGGCTAAATAGAATTAATACATTGCTTTGAAGAACAAATTAGAAAAGGCTTTGTTACTGCCTGATTCACTTAATATGGACGCGGCTTACCAGGAATTTTGTAACATCATTATAGGAAAGCAGCCATAAAGACGCGGTCATTGAAACAACTATATTCTGTGTTGGTATGTGGAGTTTTAATACCTCTACAGTACACAACGTTCTTACAGTCTTCTCAGGGAGAAGACGACCCAAATTGGTTGCTACAGCTTTACTTGCCAAACTTGACAGAAAGCGGAGGGACTGATGGTCCGACTGAGTTTTGAAGTTTCAATATCACTTCGATTTACTTTTAGAGATGCCATGATATTGCTTTTTGCTTGAATTTTTTTGATTGTTTTTGAATGTGAATAACTAAAATTCAAAACTGCACTTGTAAAGTATCTTTCCAAAACCACAAAGCTTCCAAATGTAATTACAATTAAGCCGAAGTCGTGTTAGTTAGAATCGCCATTGTAACTGCTGTTTTAACTGTCGAACAAGTTGCAAGAAAGTGAAAATTTTCAATTTGACGTCGCTATTTTTTACTTTATTTTCTGTCTCTTTTACTTGCAGCTTTCCGCATTATTTCATGATTGACAAAATTAATTACTTTCTTGTAGCGAAAGTAATTTGGCGGCTGTAAATTGTCATGCCATTTTCATTGTTGTCGTTCCAAGTCATCAACTCCGGGTCGGACAAAAACAGGACCGGGACCGAGGATTTATATTTTTACTATCCCAGGCTAACGAGCTGCCTGCATCAGATGCTGGGAGTGATGGTGTTGAGCCAGCAACGGGTTTCTTCGTTCAAAATTGTCCGACCTCGTGCTCCATGTGGGGCCCGATGTGTGGGTACGCTAGTAGGACGTGGTCTACGGTTTGTTCAGACGCACCATACTTGCGATTTGATGAAGGAGCGAGACCTGTATTTGTGCGTGGATGAATGGAATCGCTGAACACCAGTCTGCAGGCGATTGAACTTAACCCAAGCTAGTTGGGACAAACTCATTCCAACAGGCCTGATACTGGTCATAGGTATGAAAGCATGCAGTCTACAGTAGATGTATTTTCACAGTATTTTGTTTTCCATCTATAATTTGTCCACTGAAAAGCGCGGATGCCTAATCCAGCAAGGCTATTGAGTAGATTCCACGCAGCTTACACAAACGGGCGTCTAGATCTTAGTCTCTCTTGGCCAGCATCTGAAGACCATAATTACACATTTTTCTAAAAACTGAATCATTCTTTCAAAATGAGTAAAATAATTCTCCCCAAAAATACATGCTTAGTGCTCGGAAAAATCTGACTTTGCTCAAATATTTTGCGTCTTGGGAAAGTAATGCCTACTCCCCGCTTTGTATCGCTATGCTTTAAGTAAAAATTGTATTGTTTACAGTCAGGCAGGAATAGTTATAGTTCAAATAAAGGTGTTGCACACAACTTTTCTCCCAACAACATTTGCTATTTTGACAACTCCTATACAGTACCCCGACCTGCTTTCGGAAATGCAAGATATTACTGTCCGGTTAAAATTTTTATTTGTTTTTTATCTTCTATATAGTGATATGATTGAAATTTTTCATCTTCAAAAAAGAAGAGTTTTTTGAAAAATTAAATTCATTAAAAATAATTTTGATAAAAAAACAAAGAAGAAAAGCTATTCGTTAAAAGTATTTTTGGAAAAATTACAAATTTCTACTTTAAAATGTTTGAAAAAAATCTTTGTTTCTTAACATGTTTTTTATATGTTAAAACTAAAAGTAATTTTCAAAAAAGCATCGACATTACTTCAGACTTTTTAGAGCCATTTAGGCCAGACTTCAAGTTTTAGAACAGAAATTAAAAAAAATTAATAGCAAATAAATTTTTTTCTTTACTGTAGTTACATTTAATTAAAAAATTATGCTGTAATATTTAAATATAGCTTAATACAAACTCGACCTGGGGGTCTCAGGAAGAAGAAAATACAAGAAAACTATAGGCAGGGGTGCCAAACCGATGATGAGTTGTAGATACCTCCAGCCACGCACAAAGTAAGCTATTCCTGCATATGCCGTGTGTGCGAACCCAGAAGACAAGTTTACCAAAGTTCCTGCCTCTGTTCGACGCTTTGTGCTTGAAATTTCTGTGGCTGTTAATGATTGCAAGTGGTTTTTAAGGTTCAAATTAAAAATTAAAAAGTATGCTTTTTTATTTATACAGTAATGAGGTTATGGTTGTTTGCTACATGTCACACTTCATCGGCCATAATTTTAATTTCACAAAACTATAGTTATTTTCTATTTTAGAATAATTTTAGATTTTATTGTGAGGTAATACTCTCACGGTCAAATTATAATCACATATTCGGTAAAGCTCCCACTTGTCTTACTTAACTTTTTCGTAAGCCGCTTCCCGATTATTCGAAATGTTCTGTGCCAGATAGTAATGATGTAATGTGCTTTTTTATTCTATTGGTTCTGTTACCAGGTAATTTATTCATACTTTCTATGCTCTTCTGGTAAATAGACGAAACTTAAAATCTTCAGTTTATTAAACTAAAAACTTTAAAAAACAGTCAACGTTTCAAGCGTTATTGCAGACGCTCTTCGTCAGGCCTTAGCTTAAAATAATGCTGATAAAAACAATGCACAAAAATGAATACTATTGTATGATATACAATACAAAAATGAATTACAAAAATACATACAACTGTTTTAAATTTGAAAATGGAAAAAGAAAAAGGCAAGTCATGTGATACATAGGTGGTCAAGGATATAAACAAAAGCGAACAATCAATCAAAAAAGCAACGTTAATGAGTCAATCAAAAAACGAGTTAAAATAAACCCGTTGCTCTTTTGATTGATCGTTCGCTTTTGTTTATATCCTTGACCACCTATGTATCACATGACTTGGATTTTTCTTTTTCCATTTTCAAATTTAAAACAGTTATATGTATTTTCGTTCATCGCTTTTATCAGTATTGTTTTAAGCTAAGTCCTGACGAAGAGCGTCTGCAATAACGCTTGAAACGTTGACTGTTTTTTAAAGTTTTTAGTTTAATAAACTGAAGATTTTAAGTTTAGTCTATTTACCAGAAGAGCGTCACACGCTGAGGCAACTAGTGGGCTCGCGATGGGGTGCTGGTGCTAAAACACTACGCATAGCCACCTTGTCTCTAGTCTACTCAGTAGCTGAGTACTGTGCGCCAGTCTGGTGTCGCAGTGCTCACACTCGCCTCATCGACAGTGTCTTGAATGACGCCTTGCGCATAGTTACTGGATGCCTGCGTCCCACTCCAACGGACCACCTACCTGTACTCTCAGGCATCCAGCCAGCTGAGCTTCGGCGAATGGGAGCGACACTTTCTTTGGCTCACCGTGGATCTATGGACCCCGATCATATCTTGTATGGTCTTTTAAGTGGGTCCTCAGATACTCGCCAAGTGAGACTAAGATCCAGACGCCCGTTTGTGCCAGCTGCACGGAATCTTTTGGACAATTTTGCCAGACTTGGCATTCGCGCTTCTAAATGGACAAATCACAAATGGAACGCGGAGTACTGTGAAAATGCTTCCAGGCTCCGTGCTTTTGTGCCTGAGACCGGTGCCAGGCCTGTTGGGATAGGCTTACCTGGAGCAACTTGGGTTAAGCTCAATCGCCTGCGGACTGGTGTTGGGCAATTCCATTCGTCCATGCATACATGGGGTCTCGCTCCTTCACCGAATTGCGAGTGTGGCGCCTCTGAGCAAACCGCAGACCATGTACTAACAGCGTGCCCTATACATCGGGCACCACATGGAGCACGAGGTCTGACGGTTTTGGATGACGAAACTCGATGCTGGCTTAATGACACCACTGCCAGCATCTGATTCAGGTAGTGCAGCAGTCTGGGGTAGTAAAAGGATAAACCCTCGGCCCCAGTCCTGTTTGTGTCTGACCTGGAGTGGATACCTTTCCAAACGACGACGACGACCAGAAGAGCATAGAAAATAGTAATGCGCTTTTGTCGCGACTCTCTTATTGGTTGTTTTTTTATAGCGCATGCATGACCGAGTGTAAACTTTGTCGTAGCGGATAGTCGAAGATTCGGGCATTCGCTACTGTGAAGGAGCGTCACGTGACGCTTTTCTATATAACCGAATTGAAGTCAAGTCAATTCAATCTGATTCGAGATGCAATTCCAGTGTTGGTCCGAGCGCAGAGTTTCCAGTGTGTAAGTTCGAGGGCAGTGGGCCCAGCCGTTATGGTGTGTTGATTAATAAGTGTTGGAATTGTTTTGTTCCAGTGTTTTCGGAGATTAATTCTACAGCGAATGAATTATTTTGCGCGTCCGACGAATTTGAGTCGCAGCGCTGAAATCGCTTTGCAGTTTGGCAGAGCGTGGGAGAGGATTTTCGTCGATTGTGAGTTTGTGGTTTTTGTAATAATTCTTTCTAGTTAGAGACAGTGATCTCTGTCCGTTTGCGGAGAGAGGTTTTCAAACGAATCAACTCGAACTTAATTGAAGTCAACTGTATAAAAAAGCTTCAGTCTCGCTGCAAACTATTTCTTGAGCCGGAATAAATAAAAATAGACACAGCTTTATTTCGGCGCAGGTATATTAGGGTTATCTTGTTCAACTGGTCCTCTAGGATTCCAAAGTAAAGTCGGTGACACTATGTCACCTTGGTTAATTTTAAATTAAAACTCTTATCATTAGTTAGCTTGAAGGGAGCAAGTTGCAATATTATACGGACATGTTTTTACCAATTTTTGGAAAAATTATTGTTTTATTCTAACAGGATAAAAAAAAATCACTAG
The DNA here is from genome assembly GCA_963680785.1 of Diplosoma virens. Lineage (NCBI taxonomy): Eukaryota > Metazoa > Chordata > Ascidiacea > Aplousobranchia > Didemnidae > Diplosoma > Diplosoma virens. The sequence goes on from OY796894.1 coordinate 27,380,827, forward strand.
TTTTTGTTGGTCACCTAAGTAATTCTTTTTTTGTTTCTATTGATGATGTTTTTAAAGAACCATCCCAAGCAAAGCCGAGCAAAATTGCAATTTGATTTGTAATATCACCATGGGAGTGAGTTGTTGACGGGCCGTAAATTTTACGGGCTTTTGAATCAAAACTAGACTTCCGGTACCGAAGCGCTTCTAAGGTTGCAAACGTCTGTCATATTTGTTTAACCGCTGCAAACAAACCCGGACGAAAGCATTTGTGTTCACGTCATCGTCGCCGCATCAACTGTAACCAATATTGTTTCTTGTTTGATCAAAAACTATTTTTTAAATAAAGCCAAAGTTCTGTTTATGGAAGAAAATAAATCAACTTCTTGAATGCATTTATTTTTCAACAGCAGCTAGGCTTCAAATTTATGTTTGACTTTTTAAATATTTAATTTTCAATAAAAATTTTTATTTATTAATATTTTTTTGTTGATCAGGAAAAACAAATTAAAATCTTTTTTTACTACGAACTTAACTTTGCACTGGGAGATCTTGCAAATTATTCAAGAAAAAAAGAAAGAATGGTCAAAAATTAAAAGAATTTTTCTAAGATTTACCGTAAGTAAACACAGCTATAAAAGTGGACACTGAAAACGTTCCAACCAGCACCCGAAACACAGCGTAGAGTTCATAGGATGGTAAAAACGCAGAGGAAACACTGGTAATCATGTATCCAGTCGATATAACTAATACTGCAGTTTTTCTTCCAGTCCTGAAATAAATAAAGACAACGACAATATTATTTTTTATATCGATTGGGTATTATACTTGTTTTGGTCATTTTGTGGTTTTGGCAAAAATGTGCGTTGAAACTTTATATTCCAATTGTGTCCATCGGGTGTCCTAACCTATTCACCATAAAGTATATAAGTTAGAAAGAAGGACGCCAGAGTCAACGAAAAAATCCTTTTTTTAAGTAAATATCAAAATCCATAATCTCAATGAAATCTTTCATCTTGGCAACATGAAAATATTAAGTTTTAAATTATCAATTGATTTTGTAAGCAGTCAATATCTCACCAATCACACAGCGGCCCAACGATTGCCGAGCCGATGAAAAATCCGAGAAAGAAGAGAGTTTGAGCAATAGTGTCCAAATATCGTCGATCGCAAACCAGGTCAAACTGCAATGTTACAAGTTTTGCTTGTTTTTTCATCATTAATTTTGATTTGCTTGTATACGTCACATCTTAAACGTTCTGCATTATTTATTGACTTAACTTTTCAAACAATAATTCATTTAGCGTTTATTTAATTGCTTATTTGTATGTTTGTATCAATCAATAAATCAATAAACCAAAACATAATTAAATAATAGATTGATTTGATTGATCGGACATGTATGCGAAGAACATAGGCTGCTAGTTTATTAATGTTTTAAAGTTTATAAGTTCTAATGAATGAAAACTTACCGTTTTCAAAAAAAATTTTTAGCATTTTTGATTTGAGTATTTTTTATTTCTTTTTTGAGGTTCTATAAACGCAACGAAATAAAAACTAAAAAGAAACAGCGGTAAAAAGCTTCAATAACAACTGGCTCTTTTTACTTTTATCAAAACAATAAATCTGGAAGAATTACAGTTACTTTTTTTGGTTTTCACTGGATTTTATCTCTTATTTTTGTATATTACAATAGTAATAATTATCGCCTACCTCTGTGTATATTACTGTATCACACCGACTGTTAAAGTGGGTTTCATTTATATTACTAAAGGTTTCGATAAACTTCGACTGATTATATATGCACTAGCGCAAAAGGAAAGGTTTAGATAAAAAAAACTGTGTAATCAATAATTATCTCAATTGTACGATAAATTAATCTTCAGTATGTTATAACGTCAATGTTTTGTTTGTCATGCTTGAGTAGTGGCAATTGGCATGCTTCTCGCTCGTGTAACCAGTACAATTTTTCGTTCAACGTTTCGTTTCTCATTGCAGTAAAGGCGCGTTTACAGCCGTTTACAGTACTTTTTTCTTTCAGTGCGATCTTGGTTTGTTTTATTGACGCTCAAATCCACTCATGTTTTCGAGAAAAAATGAATGGATTTGAGCGTCGATAAAACAAACCAAGATTGCACTGAAAGAAAAAAGTACTGTAAACGGCTGTAAACGCGCCTTAACGCGTTGGCATTGAAATAGTGATCTAGAGATCATAGAACTACGATACTTTTTATCTTAGGTTTAGCTGGTAAAGAGGGTATTTTTTAAGCTTTTACATTTATATTTACTGTAATGCACAAAATAAAGCAATAGATGGAATTCTGTCCCGGCAAAACAAGAAAAGTAACCAAAAAAAAAACAAAAAAACTATTGAATCGGAATCATTTGATCACAAAAACAGCGAAGTACCATATCTACTTCTGTACGAATTGCACAAAAAAGGTGAAAAACGTGTTAATTTGTTTCGTGTAATAAGGTTCCTTTTCGACTTTAAAACCCTTGCAGTGTTTTATAGAAAAAAAGTTTGGGAAACGCTGCTATATCAAACAGTGATAAACATGAGCAATATACAGTAACACCATAAAAATTTACTTTTTTAACTGAGTTTACCTGAGTTATTGTAGTTTCTCCATATACATCAGTATCGTAAACAAATCCGTAGTCACATTCTGCGTCATCAACTTTTGTTTGATTTTCTATGCACTTGATGTCGCACTCACTCATACAATTTGTAAAATTGTAATCATATCTATAACATGATGAATATTCCTAAAAATAATATTTTAGTTTTTCTCGAATTTTCTAACATAACAAGATTTTTTACTTGGTTAGAAGTATCATAGGAAATGAACAACAAGTCGATTTCTTCATTCGTCAAATTGCAAGAATTAGGATTGTTATCAACAATCGGTATCAAACATCTGCAAAATGTATGAATAGATACATCGGTTTATGGCAAAGATTGTTTGAAAATTTGATATAAATCTGGTAAAACAATTGAATTTGCTTTTCAAACTTACAATGTAATCAACGAACATTTCTTTTAGCAACAAACCATTGTATGCAATTGTAACTGATTTTTATATAAAAGTTGTTTAAATCATCTAACGGTATTTCAGGTTTTTCAGGATTTTCAGAAATTTTTCTAAAGGTTTTTCAGGAATTATTACTTTTAATTAAGGCTTTTGGGACAAAATTTGATTTAATTTAAATAAATTAAATTGCTCAACTAATTTTCTAAAATCAATGTATTTAATTGAACAATGAAATTATCGAAAAATTATTTTAATTTGCTCTACCCTTCATGCTTTCTGTTTTCTGTTACTCACAAATTTTTTGAGAGTGAAAACAATAAGAACCTTTCAGAGCAAGTTGCAAACAGGCGCCTCTCTTATAATCAAACTAAACAATACAGTTTCCCCAGTTCAATGAATTTGCTCTATGACCAAAGAAAAAACCGAAAAGGAAAAACAGAAAATCTCGTTTTCAATATAAAAATTTCTTAAATTTTTTGAAACTTTAATAAAACTTTTTTTAACGCTTCAATTGATTACAGTATTACTTTTTGTTTGATTAAAAGCACGTTAGGCTCAGCGTTCAACGTCAAGCAATAAATCATCAGGCAAAATTACTATTTGACTTCACTCACCTATGTTCTGGAGTCGCACTGATAAAAATAGCTGCTTGCGAACTAAATGCCGCTCCAAATGAAATCCAACCAACTGAAACAATAATTGCGATTTGATACTTACTTATTCCTCCAATCTTCTCCTGATACGCGTCTAAATCCATTTTCTCAACTTTTGCTTGCAAATGCCTGACCAGTATTTGAAAGTAATATCGATGTCAAGGTATTTTAATAATTCACCAAATAATGTGCTATATAAAAGATTACTTGCATGTCAAATATTTACAATGAATCAAAGAACACATAAAGCAAGTGCAACCGAGTTTGTTCAAAAAAAAACAAAACAAAGACGAAGCGAGTTAACAACCTTGTGCAGATATTTTTCAAGCAGAATTAAATACCATTCTTCTTACCACTCTGGCATCTGAAACCCACACATACAAAAACTTGCAATTATATATTTATTTTTAATCAAATCTAGGAAGTTATTAACTTTTTCTTATTTGAGATGCTGAATATGTCAATAATAATTTTATATGGAACAGCATATATAGGTTGGCGTTAAAATCGACATTTGTCAGCAAAGTTGTAAATTTCGATTGGTATTCACAAATTCAGTGTTTTTAGTTAATGATTTAAATTGAAAATTGAATTGACTTTTGCAAATAGTAAATTTGAATGGTTTTAAACGTATTTAAAAAAAAGTTCTTGCAGTAGAAATTTAAATAATTGATCTTTACTCTAAATAAGCTGCGAAACAACAACTAAAGTAGTTTTTGAGTTGTAAACCATCAAATTTGGCAATTCGAAGTACAAATTAAAAAGTCAGAGCTCGAAAAAAGTTCAGTATCTTAATTTTGTTTTCGGTCTTTTGAAATTTTGTATAAAGTTAAAAAAAGTTTCCATGTGAATTGATTCTCCGTAATTTCTATCTCAAAAAATCCCCACACAAAAATTTATCACTCCACAAAACTTTCTTTCTATGCCTTTTTCAACCCGCCAGCTATTCACCCCATAAATATTAGACCAACTAATTTGACCTGAACAACCAAAACTTATTCTAGCCTAACTAAATCTAAGCCAAGTATGTTGAACAATTGACGTTAAAAAGGTTTGGTGAGGTAGAATTTTTGTAATAGGATTTTTAGGGGTTCAAGTTTTGGTATGGAAAATTGCCTATTCGTAGCAAAGTTTTCTTGGTTATAAAAGCTAAAAGAAATATTTAGTTAATATTTTTTATATTTTGTTATAAATAGACCGTTAAACCACTTTAATACACTTGCAAGTGGAACTGTTTTTTTAATGCTAATTTGAGTAAATAAGTGATCTATAGATCTGCAGTGAACAAGAGCAGGTTTACAGATTAGTTGACATTGCCTGTAGTCGTTTCATTATATTCAGTTTAACAATTCTCGTCATTGTTAAAACTAAACAAAACAAAACTTTCAGTAGCGTCTAGTCCCTTTATACCCCGAACGGGGGGATAAGGAGTTTACAAAAACCACCATAACAAATTATTTCTTCTATAGGCCTTGCAACTATTTACGTCAGTGGTTCTCAAACTCGTAAAGACCGCAGCATTGTTGTTTTTTTTTAGATCTCAAAATATTCTGATAAAAAATTTTCTGTAGCGATCAATTTAGTGCAAACATAACAGCAGTGCATTCAAGAACATAATACAAAATTAGTTATCATTTTAATAAAAATAATAATATTTTAACTTTGATTTTTGTCAGTAAGAATCTGCGTCATGATCTATGGCAGGGTTTCCCAAACTGGTGTACATGTACTCCAGGGGTACATTTTGGCTTCTTAAAAGATACATTATCATGTGAGAAAATATCCTTATTTATGTTAAATTCCATGTCTGGAAGAAATTTTAAAATAGACTCAAATGTCTGGAATTTTAGAATCCAGTAAATTATTATTAAGTTAAACAGAAGAATTAAGAGTGAAGACTTTCTTTTTAGACATCACCTTGATTTTGGCCTCGAAATTGTGACTGATGATCAAAGTAAAGACTTTATTTAGAGGTCACCTTGATTTTGGGCCGGAATTCGTAAATTTGTAAAATCTGAGACAGATTCTAACAGAAGGCCTTTTGTTCTTAGAGAAACGTAACAAAATTTTGGGAGTACATGCAAACCTGTTAAGTGTCCAAAGGGTACCGATGAACTAAAAGTTTGGGAAACCCTGATCTATGGTATACAAAGTTCTGTTTGAAGACTTTTTCGTTGACGTATAATATTGCATGTATTCAGGGATTATTTACGACTCTGCATTAGTTAAAGTGGCAAAAGCGATTAGCTTTGAGTCGCCAAATTACAAGATGCTTGTCAAATTCACAAATCAGTGGCAACTATTAAACCTGATTAACGTACAACTCAGTTGCGACCTTTCATATGATTGACTTGCAATCTGTTAAAGGTTTCAAGCAATTTCTCACAACTAATTTTGTTGGCTGGTCTTTTTCTTTCATGCTCTAAATATTTGATGTAACAGGCTTGTATCAGTTGGAACTGCTGTGTGATAACAACCGACTTCGTTACGAAAGGTGCTTAGAAAATTTATGCTGATAAAAAAAACATTAATAACGATAAAATAAATCTAAACATTTTGATAAAAGCTATTTTATAATTGTTCATATCAATTTGAATTAAACTGAACAACAAAAGTAAAAGAAGCAGATCATGGCTGAGAGTAGTATATAATGTGTCATTTGGTAACGTTTGTGACATCATCAGAGAAAGTGAGGAGGAAGAAGGTAAGAAGGGTGGAGGTGAGGAAGTGAGGGGAGGAGGAAGACCCTAACCCTTATCCTAATCCTAACCCTAACTTTAACCCTAGCCCTAACCCTAACTCTAACCCTAAGAAGGGTAGTGGTCCTGAGTTCAATTCTTGACCAAGACAGTTGACAGCAAAGCTGTCAAACTGAAAGAAAATTTAACCCTATGAAAGTCAGTGGTCTTGAGTTTGATTCCCACCCAAGACAGCAAGCTGTAAATCCTAACCCTAAGAAAGACAGTGGTCCTAAGTTTGATTTCTGCCCAAGACAAAACCAAAACTTTAAACATGATATAAGACTATTTCAAAACATTTTGCAAGATTTTAAAGCAATAAAGTTAACCAGTTTTCTGTTTTAGACACGCATAAAACGAATTTGTCAAGCCACTTCTTGCTTTTAAGCGCACGCGAAACAAACCTGTCAAACCTTTTCCTGATTTTAGGTACACAATAGAAAAGTCTTTTAAACCGTTTGCTGTTTTTAAGCGCACGCGAAACGAATCTGTCAAATCATTTCCTGCTTTTAGGCACTCAATAGAAAATTCTTTCTGGTTAGTTTCCTGTTTTTAAGCACTCAATAGAAAAAACCTGTCAAAATATTTCCTGCGAAGGCAAGTTTGGACACGTCAGGTTTGTTGCGCAATATCCAGTTTTCCCATTGGAAATTCCCTAGATTTTTACAGGAATCTTTGTATAGATTTCTTTGTGGGTATATTGCGAAACTTTATCTTGATTATTGTTATATTTATGTTTAATTTCTCAATTTTTTTCTTAAGAAAGTTTGGTTTTTTAAATACTTTTATTTAATTTTAAAACTTTTTTCTTTAAACAACCTTGATTTTTATTGTAACTTTGTTTAATTTTTTCTAAGCAATTTTGATTTTTTATAACTATCTTCAATTTTTTCTAGACAAATTTGATTTTTGTTATACGTACCTTTGTTTAATTTTTTTTGGCAATCTTGTTTTTTGTCATAACTATTTTTAATTTTTTCTAAACAAGTTTGATTTTTTGTTACATCATTGTTGAATTTTTTGAATTTTTCTTTGTCAACCACGATTTTATTATACCTTTGTTGAATTTTTAAAAGTTTTCTTTAAGCAATCTTGGTTTTTAGATATCTATCTTCAGTTTTTTCTAGATAAGCTTGATTTTTGCTATACTTATGTTCAAGTTTTCAAAAATCTTTCTTAGTCAACCTTGGTTTTTGTTATACCTATCTTCAATTTTTTTCTAGATAATTCGATTTTTGTTATACCTTTGTTCAATTTAAAACTTTTTCTCTAAGCAACCTTGTTTCTTGTTATACTTATCATTCCTATCTTGATTTTTATCATTCCTATCTTCGATTTTCTCCTAAACAAGCTTGATTTTTGCTACACATTTGTTCAATTTTTCAAAAGTTTCTTATTAGTCAACCTTGATTTTTAGATATCTATCTTCAATTTTTTTCTCGAAATCCTCAATTTTTATTATACCTAACCTTAACTTTTTCTTGGCAACCTTGATTTTTGTCATATCTATGTTTAATTTTTCTTAACAATCTTGACTTTTGTCGCACCTACCTTCAATTTTTTTCTAAACAACCTTGGTTTTCGTCATACTTTGGTTTAATTTTTTTGGTAACCTTGATTTTTGTCATACCTAACTTCAATTTTTTCTAGACAAACTTGATTTTGTTATATCTATGCTTTTTCTTGGTAACCTTGATTTTTGTCATACCTTTATTTAAGTTTTTTCTTGACAACCTTAATTTTTGTTGTACTTATGTTCAATTTTTCAAAACTTTTTCTTAGTCAACCTTAATTTTTAGATAACTGCATTTAATTTTTCCCTACGAAAGCGTGACTTTTAGGCACCTTTATTCAATTTTAAAACTTTTTCTCTAAGCAGCCTTGATTTTTGTTATACCTAACCTCAATTTTTTCTCTAACAACCTTGATTTTTGTTATAAGCTTTGTTCAATTTTAAAACTTTTTCTAATCAACCTTGATTTTGTTATATCTTTGTTTAATTTTTCTTGCAACCTTGATTTTTATTATACTTATATTCAAATTTTTTTTTCTAAGCAACCTTGATTTTGTTATATCTTTGTTTAATTTTTCTTGCAACCTTGATTTTTATTATACTTATATTCAAATTTTTTTTCTAAGCAACCTTGTTTTTTGTTATACCTATGTTGAATTTTTTTCTTTGCAACCTTGATTTTTATTTATAGTCAATTTTAAATTAATTATTAAAAGTTTTAAGCAAAAATTTTATTGATAGGATATTCGTGTTCAATAAGCAGATGCTTTATAATAAAAAAATTCGTCTTTTTTCCACTTTTATTATTTAGTAAATCAAACTCAAACATAGTTATTATTTTTCTAAAGTATGAATTCGCTTTCTAGTGTTAACATTTTCATTGTTTCGAAAATGAATTCAGTTCTAACTATGTTTAATCTTTTGGTCATTTTTATAAACTTTTGATAATAAGAAAACTACTTGTAGTCGCTGTAAGCTTGACAACGTGTGTCAAGGTCTCCTCTTACACAGAAGCTTGCTGTTCATATCGTATTGCGTTTCCTGTTAAGAACCGCGACGTATTCACGATCGGAGTTTGAAAATTACGCTTTATTGGATATTTTACATTTTCGATTTTTAAGAGAATTGTTAAAAATTTTCTACAATAGTTTAAAATGGTGGTGTAGAAAATGGTATGAAAAATGAAATTAAAAAGTCTAATTTTTAATACCTGTAGACGGTTTCTTTCACAAGATCACTGTCTAAAGCTTTTTCTCAGGGGATATTAACGTTCAAGATAAAAGAATGAATTTGTTGGTTTCTTACTTTTTTTGTGTTTGTTACCCCAAGCAAAACCGTATCCTAAAATCGAAGTTGTAGCTATTTTTTAAAAATCCTGCTTTTTCAAAAGTTTATTTTTAGATTTCGAGCTAGTCACAAATTTAAAAAGTTTATTAAATAATTTCAGCGTAGTTTGTTTTCGTTTAGACATAAGAACTAACTGTGATAGGACTTGATAAAATAAATCTTATTATATTTTCAAAAAACAACCGACTTTTCTTGGAATCGATCTTACTTACGTTGGCCTTATTTAATTTCAATTTTAAAGAAATGATAATTTTAGAAAATTTAGTTGGTAAAATGCAATAAAATGTTCAGTTTCATAATGAATTTCTTTAGTAAAAGTGAAAAAATGTAAAACTTTTTAACATAAACGGTTGTTGTACTTGACTGGGGATCAAACTATCAGCTAAGCTTAGGTCGGTGTTTTCAAATCAAATTTTTTTGGTCAAGCTTGTAATAAATTTTCCTTTCACAAATGGTTTTTAAAAAACTATAAAAATCAAGGTGCATTATAAATTTTTTTGCTTACTCTATTTTCATACTAAAATTAAAAGATAACCAGATTTTCAAACTCCGATCGTAAATACGTCGCGGTTCTTAACAGGAAACGCAATACGATATGAACAGCAAGCTTCTGTGTAAGAGGAGACCTTGACACACGTTGTCAAGCTTACAGCGACTACAAGTAGTTTTCTTATTATCAAAAGTTTATAAAAATGACCAAAAGATTAAACATAGTTAGAACTGAATTCATTTTTGAAACAATTAAAATGTTAACACTAGAAAGCGAATTCATACTTTAGAAAAATAATAACTATGTTTGAGTTTGATTTACTAAATAATAAAAGTGGAAAAAAGACGAATTTTTTTTATTATAAAGCATCTGTTTATTGAACACAAATATCCTTATTAATTTCAAAAGTTTACTGTAGACCGCACAGCGAATCCCTCTCTTCTTCGCTTCGATTTCTTCAACTATGGGGAAGCTATCCGAGCCTTCCCCAATCACACCGCTGGCTTCCACAAGTCTGATGGCTTTATAATATTTATTAAAGTTGAGATTTCGATATGAAGGTATAACAGGCTTCCACAAGCCAACGACCACAATTATTTTTTAAACACGACAGCTTAAACGGTGCAGCCAACGTACAACCAACGTTCAGCCAACGATGCAATTGCAAAACGAAATTTTCCCAAGTTTCGCTTGCGATCTACAAACTCACTCTTCAAACCAAACCAAATCACCGAACCACTTGATCATCAACGACTGAAAGGAATTAAATTTACCAACATCTCAATTTAAAGTGTGCTCGCCACGTGTAAGTGAACCAATCAGACTTCATTAAAATCACTGTACGTGATCTGCCTATAAAGCAGTAAACGCAAACAATAGAATTAATTACGAGGTTTCAAA